>OX352291.1:32966567-35633775 GCA_947086415.1 Pammene aurita
CCACCCTCGCAACGAAGAATAATAGAAGACAACACACAAATTCGCAAAACGTTACAACCCCTTCATTCAAAAGCAAACAAAATCAATCCGAGATCTAGCTGCTTAGAGTGTATTTTCGAATGTCCTAATTTTTTGCGTGTCGAACACGAAGGTCTGCCAAGTTTGCCCCAGCATGCTGGCGACCCTGGTGTAAATATGCGGCGTATGTTTGCATTGTATCAATTTACGGAACATTTGTGTGTGTGGTTGTAAATTCACAGTTGTAAATTGTCATTAACTCGTAGGTACACTGAATAAATATTCGTAACGGCCTTGGCATTCTTGTGGCGACAAAAATGTTAGTAGTACTTGGAACGTACTCGTATTTTTATTAAAACAAGAACAATATTTAACTCGTCGTTAAAAATGACAAAATATTACCTATTGTCTTTTATCTCATCAGTAATTATTTTGCAACATGTGACAGGCTCAATTTTGCAATCGTTCAAATAAAAAGAACTGAGAGATAAACTCCACCTCTTTTATTAATCACCACGGCTTTACCTTCACGAAAGTGAACATTTATTTTGGTAAAGTAAATATTAATAAAGATTGCAAAGTCTTCACGGAGACAAGTGAAATATTTGCTTTGAAGCAAGATTAATCATTATAATCCAACAATTGCTCATTTTAAATCTGCGTTACCAGGGGGCTTCATAATAATAAAGGCATAGGCTTTTATATCAATTATGGTATTACGTGAGTCATAGAGGGAGAAGATAATAATCGATCTTTATTAGGGTTGGACCTCCCTGTGCGTAATATGTCTTGCACGAAGCTATCCCCGATACATTTAGACATTACTTCCTAAATTTTGTTAAATATGAGTTATAAGAAATGCTTACATTACATACAGACCAGACTTACCTATGATGCCAATGAGAAAAATAAATGTCGACAAAATGGTGAGTTTTATTCGCGTATTTTTTTTTATTTATCCTATATTTATTGCAAAATTTTTGTGATATGTTTACAACTAGAGAACAAAAAAAAATATTTAATAAATATTTTGTTTTGGTATTTTTTTATGAAAACATTTAGTTAATAATTTATATAGTAATTAATATTGCATATAATATACACGAGAAAATTAACTGTTGCCTCTGTGACCCAGGTAGCCAAGGGGTTAGGGCGTCTGCTGCGAATGAAGAAAACGCTGGTTCGACCTGTCCTGGGCACCAGACCAGGGCCGGTCACTTATTCCTTTATATATATAACACCTATTTATGTTTTTTCTGACATATTTTCTTAAATAAGTGCTTTGATTATGCTTTAGGTAGGTACAGTCGACGTCAAGAATATGTTATGTATATTTGACGAACAGTCGTTTTGCCACAGCGTTTAGCGTTAAAATGGAATATCGTTTATTTTATGTTTACACAGCATTACAGTCTTGTTACTTATGCGAAACTACATAAGTACTAAAAATTAAAATTATCATGCTAACACACTTGACTGCCAATTATCCATCAGCTCGCAAATTCTCAAGCACTGGGGTCTCAAGCATGGTGGTGAACTGGTAAACCATTCTTATGATCTTATCTAAAATGGAATGAATATAGTTATTTTAATAATAGTTATATTTTTTTCCACCACTCGGCTCGATAATTTCCGGCTATTACAAAACCTTGGACGGCATTAATCGGTTCATAATTTTGATTGATAGCTCTTGCGTCGGTTTTAACATTATTTTTCATGCAACATATTCTCTTATAGCTGTAATAAAGAGAGTAATGAAAATCATTACAGTGATGAGGGGAAATTACTTTCGATGTTAAATCACTTTGACGCCATTATATCTAAAATATGCTATTATTGAATTAACGCTGACACGCTGTGCTGAAAAACCATTTAATGTTTTTATACTAAGGCATTATTCAACCAAGTCAACTAATCAATTTAATTATATATACTCATATATACTCAATAAATACTCATACGACGCACAATAATAATAAGAAATAACTAAGGGTATCATGCGGCCACCGGCAACAGGGTAAGGCCCATGGTCATGGCCGCAGAGAGAAGAACTGCCGGACTATGCGCACCGTGTTCAGGACTACCGTCTTCTCGTATGTATTTAAATAATATTTTTATTACACTTAGGCTAGTTTTTATTTGAGCGAAAGCTAATTTTTGTCAGAATTATTTAGTCTTAAATGCACTTTTGATGCTCATTTAAATAACTTTATATTATATTATTTACAACGGAACCTCTTTTCCGGCAAAAATATAATTCCGCAAGTCGGAAAAATTGCTGAGTCTAAGAGAATTTTATGAAAGTTAAACGAGCCGTGAAGTCATTGCATTAAGCGAGAGGGCCTCGCGAACACTTAATTGAGAATTCCCCCATTCAATCCTGCTGCCAGAGACAACAAAAGATTCAATGTTAGCTGCTATCAGCTATCTTCGTAGCTGTCTTCATTAAACATAATTTTAATTTCAGCGTTGTATGGAATCGCGTTTACAGTCGCGACAAGTCCAATTGTCGATTAATTATTCAGAATTTTTATGGACTTTAATTTAGTACGTGCAACGAAGCTTCGTGCGAGTCGATTTTTTTTATATGCCAGGTATGCATAACGAGATATTCACCGCAATTAGCAGCATAGCAGTCCTAGCAACATAACACACACACGACACTTCACACACACATCGTTGGAGTTCAGGTAATATTCTTATATTCTTATATCACCTGACCTCCGACGATCACGTGACGCTTTCTATACAAAATGAAATATCGGAAGTGTCGTGTAAGACGCGGAACGTTACAGCGTGAACCATCCTTAATTCGTCTAGATATCTACTATATTAAACAGAGTAGACTGCATCCGCTTGACTCTAAAGCTTCAGAGTAAACTCGCTAATAGGCTACATATGGTAATTTAGCTTTAAGTTACTGCAAACGCCAAGCAATTTGTTGTGTTTACTCCGCATATAAATAAAGTTGGTCAAATTATACAGATTTACCACTGAAAGTTACCTAGATAAATACCTACTCGTAAATAAATGTTTATAAAGGTTATTATTGGAAAATTTTATTTGTTTAGTTAATATTCATTTTATATGGGCATTAAATATCTATGTTTACTTAAACATTCAATGAAAATGAGGTTCCTATGTACGAAACTCGCATTTTTTAAAATAAGAAGAATTTAGTACGCATCCACACCGCTAGAGACAGAAACAGATGGAGAAAGATCACACGGGAGAGAGTGATACAGAAGGGAGTTCACGACCCTCAGCACTGAGGAATACGAATCAAGGAGGAGGAGTACGCATATTACCTCATATAGGAGACACTTTGGCAAACAAATCGTCTGTTTTATTGGTAGCAATTTTATGGTTACATTAGGAGTGAAATCAGTTGCGTTATATTCAGATTGTTTTTCCTGCAAGTTCTGATTGAAATCACTTATTTTCTATGTAATTTGTATTAATTGTTGAAATTGCTTACTGACATTCAGCTAAGGGAAAATCAACTCCTTGGAATATGTATTGGTAACCAGGGGCCGTATTCTAAGTTTAAAACACGTATAGACAGACACGATTCAACTTCAATACAACTCCAATGCATTAATAACGCAATACAGCTACGGCATAAACATCATCATCAGAAATATCAGAATTTGCTTGAGAAATATTCCAACGCAACTCCAATATTGGTTGAATGTTGGTTGTGTGTTGGAGTTATGTTTGAGATAGGTTGTATTTTTATTGTGTTGTTAATGTATTTTTAAATAACAATCCGGCACCAGGCCGACATTACCTTCCAGGCTTCTTAGATCGCAGCCGTTGCCACGTGTTAAGCGTGATCACTGATCAGGATGACCAAAGTTACGCATTTTTGAGGTACTTAATTTAAGAAGAAACGGCAGAGTGCCCTGCCCTAACGAAGTTAAGTTAGGTCAATAAGGCTTATGTTGTGAGTACTAGACGACGATAACATGTAATAAAATTAAGATATTTTTTGTTTTTGTTAATACAAAAAATACCTTTATACGTACCGGGATTCGAACCTCCAGCTTCGTAGGCAGTGTTACTACCGCTAAGCTAGGAGGCTGTTTAAACTTCAAAATCTGCAGTTTAAAACACCTTTCGTTCAAAGGAGACCGTCAATTCTGGGCCACCGTACCGTATACAGTTTGTACTTCAATGTAAAATATATACTCATTTTATTACTAAAGTAGACAAAACAATGAAACGGGAATTAGAAATACTAAATAAATAAACATTATGTTGACTTTTCCGTGATTAAAATACAGCAAGACAAGTCCTTATGGCATTGACATAAAGTTTAACTTTACCCTGGCCTGAAACGGATTGTTTTTTTGGTTTGACACTGTCAATGTCCACCGTTACAAAATCTGCGTTTTGATACTGTTCGGTAAGTTAGAACATTGTAATATTAAAATAGTATCTAAGCCTACGAATACGGAAGTTTAAATTAGAAATCGACTGTATTAAAACGCCTAAAGATTGAAAATGCGTATTTTTGCATTTTTGATCGGAGTTTGAATATTAAAAGTGGGTTTCATAATGGCATAATATCATGCTCCTTTGATAACGAAACGCATCTTTTTTTCAATGTTACAATGTCAGATGCTAGTGGTATCGGCACTTAACGGTGGTAAACCTTATCTCTTCGCAATAGGTGTTAGGAATGTTCAGTTAATACTATCAACGATGGTTTGACAGCCGTCTTTGTTTACCAAAATACAGGAAGTATAAATACGATCAAAATATGACTTTTTATTATTTCATCATGATTCCCGTATTATTTTTAAGTCCGCTTTTGTACATTATCTTTAAAAAATCGGTAGTTTTTTACATTAATATATAAATTATAGACAAGCACGCTTTCAAATATTGTCCTTGTCAGATTTAAGTTTTAAATGCATGATTTTCAATTTTCCCATTAGATTTCGCAATATTTTTACCACCGTCCTGATCTAGAAATTATGACGATTTTTTAAAGGTCAGAAACATTCCTAAACGGTCCTAAATAATCTGGGCCAGATCACCTAACAAAAATTGACGATCTCCTTTCAAAACATTGTATCGAAGAGTGTAATTTTCTACATACAATTTAGTTATTTAAAATAGTCATTTACCAATTATGTGGTCGAAATGTACGAGTACTTCAGTTCCATTATTATTTTATTATTAATGAATCCTGATAAAAACGTTGCATGCAGTGCAGTTAATATTGAATAGTGTTGACAAAGCCGGCACATTCGAGCGGTAAAATCGAATTGTCAGTTAAATCAAGCGCACAAAATAAATTCATGTTTCAGTGGACGGGGATACAAATGGGATTAAATGGGGTAAAAAATCCCCGATTGTTTCGTACGGAGCCATAACAATAGGTCCTATCGGAAAAATCATCCAATGTGGCGCTCATGCGCGAAAGGTATGATGATGATGGCGTCATTTCCAGTTGTGGCGGGAGCAGTGTTGAATCGCGTCTGATTTCTTCCAGAAAATACTGAACAAGGAAAGTTTCTATAAATTAGCCCGTGTCTAACAATCATAAAGGTCAATTTTATAAATAATAATACCGTATTTTAGCTATTTGGGCCTTGTATGGCGTTTATGAATAACCGCATTAGTAAATTAAATTCGAGTTTGTGGGGCTCATCCTGCAGGTAAATGACATTTTAATAACTCCTGGAACTTTATACCTATAATTAGAAACTTTATTACTTGGTATCTACACCAATACAAAAACAAATTCGTCCTCAACCGTGTCCCAGTACGTGTCATCTTTAAACTTAAGTAATTCGCAGTAAAGGTAACAACTTAGTGTAATCGGGCATTAGCGTATCAAGCACTAGGATGATTTGATAAGCCTTACAATAATATACAACAAAACATTAATTAGTTGATTGATACACAAAATGATTTTTAATCAACATTTCGCGGGCCCGACATTACAGGGTTGTTACATTTTCAGGATAGTTAAATTTACACTATAACAATGTTCAAATTTCAATTTGATAAAAGTGAAACATTGGGCCCTGTAATATTAATATTGGGCCAGCGATTTTCTATAAGATTATGATTGTTATATAAATCATCTGTAATAGTATTGACACAAATATATGTCAACTAACATTTCTTGACATGTAAATTTTGATTGCGGAAATTTTAATAAATAAAAACGATAAAAAGATAATGATTTCTTTCATTACAGTACTTTGAATGGTATTACGTTAAGCAGGTAAGTAATTTATTTGTCATCATTGGTCATAAAAAATAAGATTTACGATTTGCGAAGCTTATTAAGGAGGGAATCCCTTTCGGCTTTAACGCGATAAAAAATCAAAATGACGTGAACATTTACTAAATGAAATGCAATACCCTTTTAATATGGTACTTATCTTCTCATTATTTTAGTAATGTTAAGCTCGAAGTTAAGATAAGTTTATAAGCAATACGTGTCCCATTAAAATCTGATTAGAAATAAAATGAAAGATATAAAATGTAATGTATTTAATGCTACAGTTCACATATTGAATGGTTTTTGTAGACAAAACTATACTCTCATGTATCTATGTTGGACATATATCTCTGTGGCACTTCGTACTTATCTTTCATCATTTATTCCAATTTGCATTTTTTTTTCTTAATTAAGAAACGCAACATAATAAGCAACGGTAATGCTGCACTAACTAATAAGCATTATCAAAAAGTTTCTTTAATTAGTTTAAAAAAATATATTTTTATTAAAATTTTGTTTATCAAGTTTTTTCGTCTTTAGTTTAATAAATAATAATAATAATAAATTCTTTATTGCAGGCCAATTTGCCCATAGTTTGTTAATTACAAACTTACATTACTAGTGTTAGTGTCTATTAACCTAAATAAATATTATATCTACCTCTTACACTATTTGGGATCTTGATAAACTGGGGTATGGAACGAAGCCCAGTAGCTGATAAACGGACAGTCCCATCTGTCCGCTATGTCGGTCAGCAAGCTGTTGGAGCTCGCCCGCAGGCGGTTTACTTGAGAGGCGATTCTTTTTCTCATTATGGCATGGTAGTCGTCCATTCGTGCTTCCGCAAACATGCCTGACGCACTACAAAAGCGTGGCAGCCCCAACAGCATCCTGAAACCGTTATTGAATTGGACACGCAGAGCACTGTAAGCGCGCTTTGTGTAGTTGATCCACAGGCTGCACGTGTAGAATGATTGGCAATACGACATGAACAGTGTTTTCTTGACTCCCACTGTACAACGTGCAAACCTGCGAATCAACATATTAGCTCTTACTGCCAGTGCTCTGCGTTCCCTTTCAATATCCGCATCATCCTTCATATTTTCATTGATTATGTGTCCCAAGTATTTGAATGTGGCCACTCTGTTTAAAGCCACTCCGCCAAGTATCACCGGCTCCACCATAGGCAAGGTCTTATTACCAGCGCGAAATACTAACGTCTCACTCTTTTTTAAATTATAGAGGAGGCCATGAGACTCAGCGTATGTGTCACATACTTTCAACAGTTTATTCATAGCACTGATCGATGGACTTAGCAGCACCATATCATCGGCGTAACTGATATTGTTCACCATCTTACCACCGATCGAACAGCCAACCATGGTACTGCTAAGCTCAGCGATCAGCTCATTAACATAAATGTTGAACAATAATGGAGATGTAAGTCCCCCTTGTCTTACTCCACACTCAGCCTTATAGCCATCTGAAGTCGACATCCCCCACCTAACAAAGTTTTGCTGATTGTTGTACCAGTAGCTGAACAGTCTCACTAGTTCTTCAGGAAGACCCGTTTCGCGCAACTTCTCCCATAGTTTCTTGTACGACACTAGGTCGAAGGCTTTTGAAAGGTCTAGAAAGGCAGCGCAAACGGGGGTCCTTCTGTCAGTGTAGTACCTGACGGTATGCTTCAAGACTAAAATGGCACTTTCAGTAGACAGGCCCGCTCGAAAGCCAAATTGTCTTTCATCTAGCACTGCGTATCTACCGAGATGACTCTCAAGCACACCGTCAAGAACCTTCGCTACAATTGTGGCCAAGGAGATAGGCCTATAGTTGTTGACATCCGACACATCTCCAGTTCTATTTTTTACTATTGGTACAACAATCGTTTTTAAAAGCTCTTCTGGTAGGTAGGAATGTCCCAAACAAAAGGTAACAAGCATAGCTAGTAGCCTGTGTATGTGGTGGCCGGCATGTAACAGGTGCTCTATGCTGAGTCCGTCGTGCCCTGGAGATTTCCCTCGAGACATTTTTTTTATCACAAAAGCAATATCTTTGGCTGTAATGTGAATCGGGGGATTTGCACAGTCAGCATCAGCATCTAGACCCTGGACATCACTGGAAAGTCTTGGCTTTATCTTAAACTGATGTTCAAACAAATTGGCTATGTCTTTATGACTGTCACAACCACCCACGCACACTGGGAGACTCGCCTTAGGTTTCATATTGTTAGTCTGTTTCCAAAAAGCGTTGAAGTTCTTTTGTTTATGAGAATTAACGAGTTTATCCATTTTTGTTTGCTCCTCTTTATTCTGATAGAACTTCAGTTTAGACTTAAAAAACTTTTTGGTGGTTACCATTACGTCATATACCGGACCCGACCTCGGCCTACCATAACTAACCCAATTAAGAAAGCTTCGACGAGCCTGCGAGTGCGCATCCTTTATGTACTCGTTCCACCCAGCTTTGCTCTTACCACGAATATTTGACACAGCGTCACGACCGTCACAGGCAGCCTCAGAGAGAGATACGATGATACTTTTATAAAAAGAATCAATCACTCGCCTATGGTCGTGATTGTCACACATTTTCTCATAACAACTACTAAGCTCCTGTGGAAATTCGATTAGACTAAGCGATGTATGACATATATTCTCATATTTATCCGTCTCTGTAGCATTTCTATGACCCCATACAACGTTATTCTTTATGAAGGATGATAACAATTTTTTAGGTCTAATTATAGCTAGGTTACATTGTATCTCCATTGGAAAATGGTCTGACTGGTCATAAAAATGTTAGTAAAATAGTTTTCCATTCATCGCTTCGCACATATCAAGTGGACGATCACCATTTTTGTTTCAATCTCCTGAACTGTTGTTTAAAATAACATTATGGAAAATGAACTGAAAGTACCTTACGTGTACCATGAAATGAAAATAAAAAACTATAAAGAATTTATGTCGATAACACATCCAGACGCATTCGCAAAAAATATAATTGCAAAAGCTATAATTGCCTGTATGCGTCAATTATAATTGAACGTTAGAAAGAATTTTCAATGCAGTATATGTACAATAAATACCTACTACAAAGTAGGTCGTAGAACAACTATCTCGTTTAGGTACAATGATATTACATGTCTGTATTTATGTTTAGTATAGGTAGGTACGTTAGATATATATGCATACATTGATTTACACCTAAAGGTACTTACTTACTTACTAAGATACGTTTAAAATTACGCTAAATATTAAATTTAAAGTTTAGAAAATTATTCTAATTAATTTCGTGGAACGTCATTTAAACCAGTCCTAACAATGTAAGGTTAATATACCTTACGTAATATTCACTATAAATAAAGTACCTACAGTTAAAAAAATTGTCCGAACTCCGTTTTGTGTAGGTGCAGGGTCGCGATTCGAAAAATAAACATTGGTCTCACATTGGTCACACATTGGTCTCACATTGGTACAACATAGGTACAACATTGGTACAATGTGTGACCAATGTGAGACCAATGTTGAATGAAAATCTGTTCGAATAGCAAATGTCAATGTCGTTATAGCGTTGAGTTGAGTTGGGTTGAGTTGGGTTGGAGCCGTGTCTCTCCAGTGTGTGTGTTTATTTTTCGAATCGCGGCCCAGTTCCGTTCCAGGTGTATAAACCACGGGTGGTGAGGGAGCCAGCGTGTAGCCATATCGGTATTACAAAGTAACGGGTTCCTTAAAATTAATGACTACTTCCTATATCAGCTTTAAAGCAATTGCCCTAATGTTAATGATTTTTTTTTTTTCATAATTATACCTACTTAACTAAATTGGTGTACTGCGATTTGGCCGTAAATGCTTTTTCCTAATTTCGTTTCCCAAACAATTTATCGCAGAATGTTTATTTAGCATGCCAACGTTTACCAAATGAATTATTTTTCATAATTTTATTTGGCCAAATTTTCATTTGGTTAGGTTAGGTTAGAAAATGTGCGAAAAATTGGTATGCGAAACTATCTTATGCCATCTTATGATGCTACCAAATGAAATTAGTAGTAGGCAAAAATAGTTTAGGATGTGATACTTTGCCATAAAATTTTCGGTTACGTATTAGTAAACTACTTATATTATAGATATATAAGTATAAGTTTGTAACATGCACGCTCAAAGCTATTATCTATACATATAATAATTATTAATATTATAGAATATTAATTTCAAGCTGTAAGTGCCTACATACTAGATTATTACCAACAATGTTTCGTGTGAAGCCCTTAAAAAGTATGCAGCTAACCCCTAGCAGGAATTTGCACTAGCTTTCCTTGAAACACCTTTCGGGGGTGCTTCATAAATCAGCATAACGAGCCAGCCTTCCGTAAGGTGCGCCCTCGTAACATTAAGCTGCTGTAATATTTCCTCACTTGGGATGAAATTTTCTGTCTCCATGTTTATGTTGGAAGTTTTCTGTGCCAGATGTCGTCTAGAGCGGAATAGCTCGTTGGAACAGAACGGGGTTTGAGCGGTTAGAGATAATAATTATGTTAGGAATAAGTGTCAATCTGATTATTTCAGGATACTGTTCGTTTCAGACATAAATCGTTATTTTTTTTTTAATTCAGAAACAAACAGTCAGTTTATGATCAAAATTTAAAGACAAAAAAATTAATAAAATCTGTATTAAGTGCTAATGATTTAGCACTTATAGGTAACACAGATTTTATCAATGCACCAATAATGCACATTAATTTGTCATAAGTTTAAAAATATAACATTATTTTATGAATAGTTACACAAAACTTACAATAAAAACTTTACGAACGAGTCCTATTACTTATAAAAATAACTGCCAGACAGTCTACAGGCTTTTATCACATTCAATTGTTTCGCGAAATGTGATAACATTTTTCGTAGACAGAAAAGTCTGTTACATTTGGCATCTTAAACAGCCCGGAACCGATTCACGATTAAAATGCGCTTTTTCTTTAGCGACGGCCAAGTTTGAACACTAAGTTTTTAAAAGGCAACTTGGCCACTTTAGGCGGTCTTTGTTGTCGGCTCATTTAAAATCAATCGGTGCCATTCTGCCCGAGCGTGGCCGAGGCGAGATTTCGGAGAGAATTCTTAATTAAGCTGGCCGGGGATCCTCTTTAGTTAATGGAGACCCGTCCGAAAGACTTAGAAGGAAAGTAAACGAGAGGCGACATCGAAAACACCATCCATTAGGTTTCGTAATATTGCAATTCTTAATGAGTAAGTTAAGTAACAGTCCTGCATTATCTAGAAGGCACTAAGAATAAACAGAAGATACTAAGAATAAACAGAAGGAAAGTATTATGTATCCCCTTAATGTACACAGGTCTTTATGAGCGGGGTTATTAAAGGTAACAGCGGCCGTTACCTCGGTTGGTATTAGTGTTTGGGTCCAAAACTTGCACATACCTGATGATTATAAAAAAACTTGGCCTTATATTCGCTCAAATTACAAAGATTCACTCATGGAATGTTATGTTATTATAGAAATAAAATAAAATACTTTTTAACAGTAGACATTTAAATATTTGTCCGTAATAATAGTGATTGCATAGCAATAGTGTTTCATTCATTAGTCACTTTATTCTGTACAGGTGTGCCGGACGACACGTGCTGCCTTCACAATCAAAGTTCGATCCCTTCCGCCCTCCTCACAAACTTCTTTCACTCGAAAGCAATTTAAACAGCTATTAAACATTCAATTCTAAATTCTATTGATTAAGTATGGTTGATAAATTGAACACGGAATCACCGCCGTCTATTTAAAAGGAAATGGATTCGTCTGTAGGCTGATCATTAATCTCGAAGTCTTCAATGGGCAAGTCAGACTAATAACTAGAAGCAAGAAGACTAATTCTGTCAGTAAAGCTAAATTTAAACAATATATTCATGAATGAACTAGTTGCAACTAACCGAAGCACAGATTAGTCATATGTCGGAATAATTGAGAAACAATCTGTTCCCGTTAACGAAGTATAGGATTCTCTTTAAGGTTGTGCCCAATACAAATGTGCGGTTGACACTGTTAAATGGGCCCAGTATCCCTGACTAATGCCGCTCGTTTTCTTACTTGTCTTATACTATTGCAAACAAAGCATTCAAACACCGCAGATTAGTCAATACCTACCTAGAGTAATAACGAACTTTTAACATAGTTTGCAAACAGTTGTCAAAAAACGAGAAAGATCTCGGGAATTGGATTTTGAAATTTGCAGGCTCTTTGGAGACACCAGCTCATTTACGAATTCTTCTCGTTTGGAAATTTTAATTAAAGTTATTAACATTCAGGAGCATTTTATCAAAAAATACGACGTTATAAAATAACTGGGCATAGTTAATATCCCCATATGAAGTTAATGCTGCGTAAATATCAATTAAGCTGCGTATATTGGGAAATTTGGAAACCAGTCGGTGATTGTCTGCGCACTCTGCTCCCCCTATCGGTTGCATTTTGGCGAATATTGCTAATTTACTTTTATTATACACTAAACATAAATATAGGGGCCAGTCATTTTGAATAGATGTCGTAAATCTTTGTTCATATTATCGATGTATCAAGAATGTAATCAAGAGATGTATTTTCATTGATTTCTTATTTAGGTACGTTATAAATAAGCAGAGTAAAAAATAACGTTTTTACTACGTAAACTACATTGGAACACTAAAATAAGTTTTCATATCTGTAACCAAAAAGTAAAAGCAAAAATAATTTAAGTCTTACGGAAAAAAAACCAAAATAGTTATTAGGAACTCAAGAACATATATTCTGCTATTTCAAAGGATTTTATGTACCAGAAATTAGCACGCTTAATCTTTATGTGCCCTTGTACATGGCATATTTAGTCAACAAATAGTAGAGCTAATAATGCCTGTTTAAAATGAACACGATCGCGATATGATATTATGGCTTATCGTTATTATATAAGCTATGGGAATGCATTGTCATTAGTTGTGGTGCAGTTAAACTGATTACGTTGTTTTAATTTCAATTTGCCGGCCCGTTTCGTTTCGGTAAAAATCGTTTTTTTGTTTCCGCTGATTGCTAATGGCTTTATGTTCGACCGAATATTTTTATGATCACCACAATCACGACTAGGCTTAATATATTTTTAATACAGTTGCTCAAAAAACGTCTTTATTAGTAGTGGTTTAGCGACCGGAAAGTTCGGTTTCTCGCACTAGTGCTTTTACTTTTTTGCCACACTAGCCTTTAAATTACAATTATTCCAGTGTTATTTTTTATTGTAATTAATGAGTAAACTCGGCGTACTCTCCAGCTCGTAGCAAGATATCCCGGGACTCATGAAGTAATGATATGCTTTCCGCTCTTGGATCAAAATGTACTAGTTCCTATATTATGTGCACTTTATTCTCAGATCGCTTTTATAACAATCTTTGTCTATCCAATTTATAATGCCTACGTCCACCGTGAAATATTTTTATCAGTTTTGTAATGTTATAATAGGTCCATATAACATCAAATTATAGCCCACCTTTTACCACAAAGCCGAATATCTACACGGCAATGGCATGAAGCTTTCTATTCATACCCCATTATACGGGAAACTCGCCCCTTATGCGGTACGTCGACTGACATGCATTGTGCCTCTGATTAATGGTTTACAAAAGCCAATCTTTTGCTCGAGGAAAAATTGTAAGGCTTCGTGGCTTTAAGTAGATGAACGTTTTAAAATATGCTTCAGGTGTTTTCACGTTTATTGTGTTAAAATTGTCGAGAGCACGATCCTTGTTAAATTCATTACCATTTCATTTGAAATTGTATACCTTCATATTTTACCGGGACAAGTGGCGTACTCGAAAAGAGGGCTCTGCTCAGCAGCGGGCGACAAATGGCTGAATGATGATAATTTATATTTACTGCTTGAGTTATGATAAAATTGTAGTTTTGAGTTTTTCACGTTCAACACCCCTAGTTACCCATATAAGTACAGAGAGCGCTAACGTTTAATATATATATATATACCTATTCAACTAACCATAATGATATACACAAAGCATCCTAAAACGGCTGTCTCGTAATCTAGTTGGCAGCATCAAAGCTAAGATAATGGAGGCAAAACAACGGTCTAATGCGCCATATTGGGTTTCAGAGCAAACAGTGTCGACGCCAGCGCCGCCTAGTGTCACATTACCACACATGCTGCCAAAAGGTCATGAATAGAACTGACTTGTTTGTACAGCTACCGGGATATCAAAACAGGAGGAAGTTGTGTTTTGTACGATTGAATAGTCGAATATATTCTGGTAAACCAGAATAACGATATCGCTAGGGAAAAAATAAGGTTAACAAAATTTGAGATATTAAACTAGCCTCCGTCTGTGACTTCGTTAATATTATAAACCCCGTGTTTAGCCCCGTTACAGGTGGAATTTAAAAATTCTTTCTTAGCTTTATGATGTACTAGCTTTTGCCCGCGGCTTCGCTCGCGTTAAATTCGGGGTAAAAAACCATACAAACTTCCACCCCCCCATTTTAGGGAAGTGGGGTGTTCGAAAAAGACAAAAAGTAGCCTGTGTCACTCTCCATCCCTGTGACGGACAAACAAACAAACAAACACACACATACACTTTCCCATTTATAATATTAGTATGGATGAAAAATATATGTTCCTTTCAAGATTATAGCTTCAATTGTTTAGGCTGTGCATTGCTTGTCAGAGTCTATGTAACCCGACTGATTTATTTAAAAAAATACCTAATTTATTTATTTCAGTTGAGTATACTCAATCATCATCTCGGTAATATTTATTATCCACAGCGTCGAACAATAAAAGACAAACAGAATTTATACATTTACACTGATCAATACATAATATTTTTGATCCTAAACCATCTATTTACATTGAGTCGTGTTCACGTACAAACAACCATAAGTCATGTATCAGAAAAGGTGTAATAAAATTCTATTTAGTCCTACAAATCATCTCATTTCTTTCACGGAAATCGTGTAATTTTTCTCTGTCGTTTCTTTTGCGCTTTTTCGGCTTTTTCTAGGAATCTAACAAAAACTGGCGCTGGATTCATCGGTATCTGCGCTAACAGGAAGTTGGCGACCGGAAGGGCTATCTTTGCGCTTCTCTGAAAGCCTCTGAAGCGTAGTGCTGATGTCGGATTGTAATAAATCATTCGTATACCTCCTTGGCGTATAATGTTAGCATTATTATTTTTGGTACATAATTACTATTTAAGTATAACTAATCCAGAGCTAACATAAAAGTCTTTCAATGGACTTTACAGAGAAACTAAAATTATGAGTTATCCAAAACTGGCCGACAAGTACCAACTGGAAAATTCAACGACGTCAGTATACATTTCCAGTGCCGATATGTATTCGTAAAGTCAAAGTAAACTTAACATTGAATAGACTATTCATTAAGACAACTTAATACACCTTAGTCAAGTAAAGTAGGTAACATTCAGATAATAGTAGGAATTGCAAGTACTCCGATCGGTAAAAACTCGCGGAACTAACTGCAAAGATAAACTGTGCAGTTTTACACAAAAGGCGTGCATCTGCATAATCGATGGCTTATTGGCGTTCCCATTTACTTCTAAATTGCAAATTTTCCACACGATTTCGCTCCACAGAATAAATTTTCAAGTCGCGAATACGAGTGAAACGCCGGCGTCCCCGTTATTTACATTTTCTTTTGGTTGATTTTAGTTTAGGGTGCTGGGTCTATGTAGGGAAAGTTTTTCACAACACACGTTCCGGTACTTATGTTATAAAGACATGCCTACATCAAAATTCACCACTGCCGTAAATTATTTCAAAAATGTTTAATCACACAGAAAACATACACAATATAGAAGTTACTAACCTTTTAGGTTAGGTACGTAGTCAAACTTTCTCCCTGGTTTAAGCGAATGATGACCGAAATGATAGTTCAGAGCTGGCAATCGTTACCAACTTTTAAAACAACATGTTGTTGGGTATGATCCTCTTTTAGCAGATATGAAATATATGTAGCACATATATTGGTCAGTTGGTTGTGGTAACTACATTATGGTTGAATTTCGACATGTTACAATATACCTGATCCAAAAATATGTGGTTTTTCGGTTGAAATAATCCCTGGAACTTTAAATGTATTAAATACCAAGCCGTGAATATAGTTTTCTCGCCGAAATAAACTATAATTTCATAAATTTGTTCACAAAAAGGCAGAATAATATCCACCTCACATATTGGACACAACTGTCAAAAAATACAATCCAATTCCCTAAAGGATTTCGCTCTAATATTGCAAGCCGCATGCCAGCCGGGACTTCACAGACGCCCCCGCTTATTTCCGCCTAACGCAAGAGGCCAAAAACCCAGAATCTGCCGTGCGCCGCGTCGCCGCACTTGACAAAGCCGGAGTCCTGCTAGTTTTGACAGACATTTCATATGTTAATGTGTATACTATTTTAATATTTTTCGCTTTTAAGTCGTGTATTTTTATAAGTGTTTAGTTTAAGTTTGTTATACGTTATATTTACGTTCTGTGTTTGTTGTTAATTTAGGTATTTGTGTCTTTTGTGTATTATCTTTGCTATTTGTGTCAATCGATGTCCGCTCCATATGCCTGCAGCCAGCCTTCCAGCCAACTTCAACACCCTGTCCTCGACGACGAGTTCATCCAGTGCCCCCACTGTCCCGCTCCGAAACTTCTAAAAGGACGCCGAGGTCTCCAAATACATTTAGGCAAGTGCCACAAACGAAACAGTAACCAAAATAACACCGTTCCTCTCATCTCATCGGTTTCAACACCACAAATTCGCCCTAATATCACCACATCTTCAAAACTAAGCCATTTAAAAAACTCGGTCCCGATCGTGAAACGAATCCCTAGGGGTGCAAGATTCACTGTCGCCAACAGTCTGATTAAGACAATAGACAACTGCGTCAATGAAAATTCGCCCGCTAGCTGGGATCGCCTTTTCTCATTCGCCTACAACATCCTCCATGTAAGTAGTAATGACACAAACACTTCATTGACGTCAAAGATTAAAGCCAATTGCTGCCGTTCGCTACATATAGACCCTAGCCCGAACACGCATCATGCCAGTCATCCCAAATTATTTAAAATGATTGAGTCCAAAATCAGTGACGGAGACCTCAAAGGAGCCGCCAATCTCCTTTTCTCCAGTGACACGCTGGCCCCGGATTCTCCAGACACCTTGTTGTCTCTACAATCCAAACACCCGCCGGGTCCCGCAGTATCTGTCCTTCCTGACCCCCCGGATCTAACTGTGCCCTGCCTGCAATGCTCCGAAGACTATGTAAAAGATGTACATCTTTTAAAAGTGGTTCAGCAGGCGGCCTAGATGGTCTCACGCCTCAGCATCTCAAAGACCTAACCACAGGCTGCCCCGGAGTCCAAGGTAACAGTTTGGCCTCAAGCATCACTCGGCTTGTTAACCTCATGCTTGCCGGCAAGGTACACACAGATGTGGTCCCTACACTCTATGGTGCCAATTTATGTGCCTTAAAGAAAAAGGATGGAGGAATCCGACCAATCGCCATAGGAACAACCTTTCGCAGATTAGTATCAAAATTTGCTGTAAAAATATAATTCTAGACCTTGAATCCAAATTTCAACCGTTCCAACTCGCCTTTGGGAGCAAAGGCGGTTGCGAAGCTGCGGTCCACGCTTGCCGCACTTTCTTACACAGCCCGGAAGGCCAGGTTCTGCTTAAAGTTGATGTCCAAAACGCTTTCAACTCCGTAGACCGGAGCGCCTTGTTGACAGAGATCCAAAGCAAAATTCCCAGCATATATCCATACCTGTGGCAATGTTACAGTGCTCCCTCTAACCTCGCCTATAAAAATAACAACATCCTGTTTTCTATCGGTTGTCAACAAGGCGATCCTCTCGGGCCGGCCATTTTCAGCCTGGCCTTCCATCCAATCATTTCGGAACTAAATTCTAAATTTAACGTTTGGTACCTCGACGATGGCAGCCTAGGAGGTGACCCAATTTCTGTTCTCAACGACTTTTCGGCTTTAGCAAATAAATTCACTTCAATCGGATTAGAACTAAACTCAAACAAATGTGAACTATATATAAATCCTGATCTTCCAAATAAACTCGAAATCCAGCATGACTTTGAAAACTTTTGTCCGGGCATCAAAATTTTATCCAAAAACTCGCTTCATCTCCTAGGTGCTCCAATTTTCGAGGAATCTATCCCAGACTTCATAAATTCAAAGGTTAACCGCTTCTCTGATTTCTCGGACCGCCTACTGGAAATTAACGCCCGTATGGCCATCCATATTTTACGTTTCTGCTTATTTGTTCCTAAACTACGCATCTCACCCGTTGCAGCCCACTGTGGAAATTTCCGAACCGTTGCCAAGTCATCGACTCCTTGCTTCACGTTCAACTTGAAAAAAATATCAATGTCAAAATTAATGATCGGCAATTTCTACATGCTACCCTACCCATTCGCTTCGGAGGTCTTGGTATCCGCCAAATTTCCAGTGTCGCCCTGCCCGCCTTTCTGTCCTCAGCACACAGCACGCTCCCTCTGGTCATGAAAATCCTAAGCCCTTCACTGCGCGGCTTCGAGGTGGCGTTCTTGTCTGAGGCAGAAAGTGCCTGGAAATTGGCCTGCCCGAGCCTAAACCTGCCTACGAACAAATGCGTCCAGAGAATCTGGGACCAGCCTATTTGTCAACAAGTGCATACCCTCTTACTAGACTCCTGCTCCTCCAGCTTGGAAAAAGCCCGCATACTAGCTGTGTCGGAGCGAGAGTCTGGTTCGTGGCTTCATGCTCTCCCTTCCCCTCACATTTCAACCCTGTTGGACAATAATTCTTTTAGGCTAGCTGTCGGGCTGCGCCTCGGCGCAGACATTGTGACGCCTCACTGCTGCCACTGCGGCTCACCTGTAGATCGTCAGGGGCACCACGGTCTTTCCTGTAAAAAGAGCGCGGGCCGCCTCTCTCGCCATGCCTGCCTCAACGACGTCATCCGTCGGGCTCTCGTCAGCGTCAACGTGCCGGCCGTGCTAGAACCGCCCGGCCTCGCGCGTGACGACGGCACGCGGCCCGACGGTATGACCCTAGTACCTTGGCATCGCGGACTGCCCCTTATTTGGGACGCCACGTGCGCGGACACCCTCGTACCATCGCACCTGGGGGCAACTTCGCTGAGAGCGGGTGGGGCGACTGCGGCGGCTGAGACATGCAAGCACCGCAAATATATAGGCCTCACTGACAGGCATTATATTTGCGGCGTTTGCAGTAGAGACCCTCGGCCCTTGGAGCTCAGACGCCCACCAACTAGTACGCGCTCTGAGCAAAAAGTTAAAATCTGTTACCGGGGATCATCGTTTCTCGCTCAAAGGATTGGAATATCTATCCAGAGAGGGAACGCAGCCAGCCTTATGGGTACCCTTCCCTCGGGTCACGACCTGGGGGACCTATCATAATTTTTAGTTTTAATTTTATTTAATTTTAGATTTAATTTAGTTAAGATTATATTTATTGTTATTTAATTTTTGTTTTTAACCAGACGAAATATATTTCATTACAACCCTGCACATTACTAATTGGATAGATTTTTTAAATTAAATACCTTGTGCTTCTGATAAACTAACTTTTATAATCACAAAGTATAATAAACTAAAACCATTATTGACAAAACTTTAAAATACGTTAGGTACCTACATACATTATCATTACCTGGCGTAAGTACATTTATATTAATCGTATTTTCATTTCATTACCCGAACGCTTTTCTTCGCAGCATGAGGGCTTAGAAAAATGTTTTCATACAGGTTATAATGACTTAATTCACCTCACGAACGCTTATTAGTTCTATTATGTTTCCAGTGAGCGATAAATAAAAGTAATTGCCTAATTATTTAGGGCCGGGGTAAGACTTGCTAATACCAGCCTGCTTTGCAAAGCCTTGTAGAATTTATGGTTCCTTGTTCCTATAAGCGTAGCAGTCTTGACTTGAGAGTTGCCTTGGGACTGTGAGTCTTATTTCTCAAACGACTCACTGTGGGATTTTAAGTCATTGTAAATGTTAAACGTAATATAACGAAGGAATATAAATAAAAAAACCGGCCTAGTGCGAGTCGGACTCGCGCACCGAGGGTTCCCTACAAACCTGTAGGTTTGATATGAATTTCAATTTAATACTTCTACGCGTTCATGAGGAAAGGGGTAGTAACCTTAAAATTATTAAAAATATTTTTATTATATGCAATCAATCAAACACTTAAGAGCCATGCTCTTGTCGGTGCAACTCAAAGTGGGCTCTCCATTTGCTTCGGTCCCAGGCCTCCCCTTTGATCTCTTGGTACGACCTGACCTTTATATTATACTGACCTTTTTATTATATGATATAACTAAAATTTTTCGATTTTCGCAATTTTTCCTTTACCTGTGCTATAAGACGATGCTTCGTACCAAATTACAAGACTCTGAGTTTACAGGAAGTACCCTGTAGGTTTTGATTCCCTTGCGAGTTTCGAAATTTTGCGGAAATTGGCGGCATAAACGGCTGTATCTTTTTATTGCGTTGGCTTAGAAGTTTAAGAAGGTTAGTTTTTTCACAGCTCCAAGGGACAGTAGACTTGAGTATTTGATATTAATTTCAGCTTGATACCTTCACGCGTTCCTGAGAAAAAGGGTCTTGACAGACAGACAGACGGATGGACGGACGGACAACAAAGTGATCCTATAAGGGTTCCGTTTTTTCCTTTCGAGGTACGGAACCCTAAAAAGTACCTACACTTTGTTTCTACCATGGATGTTAGTTAAGAGTAGGTACGGTTCGCCTCTAAATTAATAACAATGTAATAAGGTTTCGTCTCGTGTGTTTTATATTGCCTGTTTTTTTAATTGTTAGCGCCTCCATTTCAAAATAAAACAAATAAGTCATTAAACATAGTTGTAAAAGAAAAAGTAAATTAATTAAATCGTGTGTGGTTTAAGCAGCCTGCTTCAAAAAATAAGTGCAGGTTAGAGTTATAAAAATAGGTCATAAAAAGAAAGTTTACAGCAGTAACCAAAACAGAAATAAAACAGCAATAAATATTTACATAGCTCCAGCTTCAGTTGCCATTCACTTTAGTGCCATGATTGTATATTGAACAAGATATTTTTATATTCATTCATAACTTGTTATGAGATCTCCGGTATGGTTTATGTAGACAACAGAAAACATAAAATTGTGAAATGTTATACCAACACCATGTTGCTCCACTTTTTTTTATAGTATTTTATGCAACAGTTGTATAAGAGGGGTCAAAAAGGGTGAGTGGCGTGGGTAACAATTTGAGCCGTAGGCGCAGCCGGAGGCGAAAATTGTTAAGAAAAACGCCACGAACATTTTTTGACCTACTTATACGACGTTGCATACAATACTTTTTCTATGACTACAGCTACACATAGTTTTACAAAAAGTGCGAAATTAACACTTCATGGATATTGCAGTTATTTTGTCAACATAATCAACAATAATTTAAGTTTCACCTTTTAAAACACTGTATTTCAAGAATACTAACACAAACACACACCGTCGTTATTAAATCAATTATCAAAGAGCGACAGAGATTAGTAAAAATATATTATTTTCAAAGTTTGCAGTTTGCCACCACAAACGAATGGCAAACGTAAAAACTACAAAGTATGTCTGTGGTTCTTTTCATTTTTTCTTTTTTATAGTTTCTTTTTCTTAAAACGCTACGTTTATTTAGGTTTCTTAGGTTGGCAGTAATTTATTTTCTTCTAAAGTCGTGACTACACGCGATTCTATTTTGGCGCTTTTATTTAACAGTTGTTTTTTTGGGGAATAGACTAGATAGACTTTTCTTCGAGTATATTATTTATAGTCTGGCCAGCCAACGAACGCAGTAGCAATGTACAGCGAACAAAAGTATGACAACACTAAGAATTAGTGAAAAAAGCAGCAATGATCATGAAATTTTATGTTTTTAATTTTATATGGTATTCCCGCCCCTTTCATTAGGTGGCATTTACGGTATGTAAAAAGGAGACGGATATATTTCGTCCGATCTGTCATCAACTGCAACAGATAATCTGGTTGAGGCAATTCACATACGGCTTAAAAATGAATTTAAATTTAATTGGGAATGTTGCAGGAGTTCTATCTCACTCGCGCTTAAGATGAGAGAGTGAAATGCACTAGAAATAAATTCAATGTGAATTGAAATGTTCGTAATGAAATACGGTGTCTCATCACAAAGGGTTGCCACATGTATGTATTTTGAATTTGCCGCGCGTTTCTACTGACAGAAATGGTTTGCCAGACTATATGTGTTTCTTCGAGTATATAGATGATGACGAATGTATAAATGATAGATAAACGGGAGAAGAAAAAAAAATTGTTGGGTTCACAGGGCACCTCTGTTAGCAGTTGCATTACATCACATAATAACCCTAGGGTCTTTATGAAGAATAGACTAGATAGACTTTTTTGAAATTGCATAAGACATGCTTTTATATTCGTTTGCGGGACCATATAATTGACAGATAAAAGTACCGGAGTAGAAAAAGTCTTTTTTTTCTACTCCCGTTTATCTATCATTTATACATTCGTCATCAATGTCATCATCTATATCGTCGAAGAAACACATAGATAATATACTCGAAGAAAAGTCTATCTAGTCTATTCCCCAAAAAAACAACTGTTAAATAAAACCGCCAAAATAGAATCGCGTGCAATCAGGACTTACATTACTAAGAAAATACATTACTGCCAACCAAAGAAACCTAAATAAACGTAGCGTTTTTAGAAAAAAAAAACTTTAAAAAAGAAAAAATTAAAAGAACCACAGACATACTTTATAGTTTTTACATTTGCCATTAGTTTGTGATGGCAAACTGCAAACTTTAAAAATAATATATTTTTACTAATCTCTGTCGCTCTTTGATAATTGATTTAATAACGACGGTGTGTGTTTGTGTTAGTATTCTTGAAATACAGTGTTTTAAAAGCTTAAATTATTGTTGATTATATTGACAAAATAACTACAATATCCATGAAGTGTTCAATTTCGCATTTTTTGTAAAACTATGTGTAGTCGTAGAAAAAGTGTTGTATGCAACGTCGTATAAGTAGGTCAAAAAATGTTCGTGGCGTTTTTCATCACAATTTTCGCCTCCGGCTGCGCCTACGGATCAAATTGTTACCCACGCCACTCACCTTTTTTGACCCCTCTTATACAACTGTTGCATAAAATACTATAATTATTGCTCCCGATGAACAAAATACTTAGTATTTGCAACTTCAAAGTGATTCGCTGTTGCCAATATATAAAAATATAATATTCACTGTTTTCGGAAATCTTCGATCATACTAATTTAACAATTTACTTAACGCTATAACAGTACTGTTTTAGAATAAATACTTTTTTTATCTCCTTCTATGAGATTAGGAAAAATAAGCTTGCCATAACACTAAACTGAACAAATTTACTGTGTTATTATTTAGTATTAATTTATTTTAAATAAATATTTCATAGGTACTTTACTTCTAATCTATAGCGGTCCTCGGTACTTAAGCGATTAACACACGACGCAATTTCGCCTCGTAAATTAAACAAAATAATTCTTCTCCAATAGCGTTATATACGCTCACATGAAACCCGCAGCGGTAATTGCGGTCTATTAATAATAATTATCACGCGAGCTAAAAGCCCTATCAAAATACATAGCAGCATGTAACGGTACATAAGGTCATACGAGTAAGCTATTACTATTAATATTTCCACTAAAGCGCTCATCCCCGATACCGCAATTACGCCTAACGTGTGTGAAGTGAAGATGTCATTTCACTCGACCCGTCCAAACTCAGAGTCATTCAATTTGCATATAAAGCGGCCAGAGGCGTCAATGGGACGAGAGGGCTCGACGGCGCAATTCATACCGGCCCTGGAACCTGATGACCATTGTCGAATTTTTGAGTTGGGGATTCGGTAATGTGTAAAACAAAGGGTGAGCGACTTCGGTGAGAACGACATATTGCCTGGCGTAGACAGTTTCTAAAATATTTTGTTGTGGTCAAACAAAATAAATGTACCTTAGTATTAAATATCATGCACCACTACAGATATATGCCTAAATGCATGATTCATGAGACCTCTTACAAGGTTTTTCATAAAATATGATACATAAATTTCAATAAAAGACGTCGAAATTACTTTAAAGCAATATCACTACATAGTATAAAACAAAGTCGCTTTCCGCTGTCTGTCCCTATGTATGCTTAGATCTCTAAAACTACGCAACGGATTTTATGTGTTTTTTTTTAATACATAGTGATTCAAGAGGAAGGTTTATATACATAATCTATACTTATAATAAACGCGTAACGAGAAAAATGTACATTTTTTTTTTTTTTTTTTTTTTATACCACGACGGTGGCAAACAAGCATACGGCCCGCCTGATGGTAAGCAGCTACCGTAACCTATGGACGCCTGCAACTCCAAAGGCGTCACATGCGCGTTGCCGACCCTTTACAAAAAGGAGGATTCACTGTGTTGACGACTAAAGGAACAAGAAGGTCCCTCATCGTCAACACACTGGGTCCTCTTTGAGCTCTTTGGCAACCTTACTCACCAGCAGGAACACAACACTATGAGTAGGGTCTAGTGCTATTTGGCTGTGGTTTTCTGTAAGGTGGAGGTACTTCCCCAGTCGGGCTCTGCTCCAGATTTGAGCGATGACATTCGCTGAACGTGCCCTACCACACTTAGCGAGATGCCATTCGCAGTGCCCATACCTCTCTTTTTGGCGTAGTTTAAGGACATACCCAGGTCCGGACGTAGTTTAAGGACATACCCCGGGTCCAAAAACATTGAACATTGAAGATATTCTAGAAAAACTTATTCAAACTTAAAATATTATTATTTTTGTATAGTAACAGTTTATACCCCGGAGCAACATATAGGGTAGTTTTTATTCTGCTTATTAAAAACATAATTCTCATAAAAAAATAGTTCTCAAAAGTGGTCACAGATGGCGCTGTATGGGTACCCTGTATTTATACTGTATACAAACATTATTTAAGGACGTCTTTAGATTAAATCAAGCGATTCGGGCTGTTGCGTTCCGCTGAGGTTTATACCATGGATTTTAAAATGTTTTCCCAATTTAAGGATTGCGGGTTAAATATTTTTAAAACGTTTTACTTCATTTTGGAAATTGTAAGTATCCGGACATACATTGTGATCCATTAATACCTGGAGGTACTTTAAAGTTACTGAATCTACAGAAGGTACTGAAACCTACTACAATATATGTAATAAAACAAATAAAACAGGTAGTTAAGATTTAAACATTTCGATTTACAGCGACAGCAAAAATTGTACCGTTTGTGAGATCAATATGTTTTATCTCGCTTTAACAGCTGATTGCAATAAAAACCGGCCAAGTGCGTGTCGAACCACGCATAATGGAGGGTTCCGTAGCTGCAATGGCATAAGACCCAGACTAATGCCAAAAAATCGTATCTGATGCCTACGGAAGAATTTTTTTGGAAATAACTCAAAAATGGCAAAACCGATAATGTTCAAAAAAATGTTCCTAGAAAGTAAGTATATGATAACGGGCATCTTTTCAATTTTTTTCATATTTTAATGACTTACGGTTCAAAAGTTACAGGGGCGGGACGGGGACGCTATTTTTCCGACTTTCGAAGCGATTATTTCTGAAACTATTTACTTAATCACAAAATGTTCAATAAAAACCTCAATGTTATTTTTAAAACGTTAGTGTAATTGAAAATAAAAAATTGAAGATTGAAACACGTTAGTTAAAATTGAACACTAATAGTTTAATGCAAATTGATTTCAATTAGAATTGAAATTAATTGTAACTAACGTGTTAATCCTTTGCGAATAACTAATAATTGAAGATATTTAATTTTTAGTCTTTCTCAAAAATTTAACCCATTAATATAATTTATCTACACTCATATTGTAAGTTCTCTAAAACGTGTTCGAAAACGGTAGGCAATGGCTAGCATTACCACGACCGATTTTACTATGATAAGCTTTTTATCCGTAGCGGTAACGTAATTTTAACTTTTCATGCTCAATTATTGATGTGCTATGAGTTTTGATAACATAATGTACACCTGCACCCTCCCGGGGATCCGCCGACAGCCCGACACTCGCCCGCGCGACCGCCGGCACACGAGAGTTGGCCATGGTGGCGGTGCAATGGCGGCCATTCTATGGTTTCCAAATAAGGCATTTAGAATAAATAATATGAGTTTAGATAAAGCAGTGTATGCAACTGTACGTAATTAGGCCTTAAAACACTCGTGTGATCTTATTATGAAATTCGCCTGCGGCTCATTTCATAAAACCACACTCATGTTTTAAGGACCCTTATTACGTAACAGTTACATAAACTACTATTTTAGTGTAGATTGAATTGGTAATTGACATTAATAATTTACCTAACTAACCGCTAATTTAGGTTAAGCTACGAGGTTTTGATTTTTGTTTCGATTTTGACTCTGGCCTCGGGGGCTTGTATTAATAAGCAATGGGACCGGTATCCTAAGATGGAGGTCATGCTGGATTCTGGGGATCCCTAATGGATCTCGGGTTTGGCGCATCATAGACTCACGCTGTTTGGGCTCATTCGACTTGTACTGATGAGCAGATGGTACCGGTATCAAAATCTGGAGCTCATGCTGGACCCTGGGGATCCCTACTGGATCTCGGGTTTGGCGCATCATAGACTCATGCTGTTTGGGCTCATTCGACTTGTACTGATGAGCAGATGGTACCGGTATCAAAATCTGGAGCTCATGCTGGACCCTGGGGATCCCTACTGGATCTCGGGTTTGGCGCATCATACTCATGCTGTTTGGGCTCATTCGACTTATACTGACGGCCCAAACAGCATGAGTCTATGATGCGCCAAACCCGAGATCCAGTAGGTAGACCTAGGGTCCAGCATGAGCTCCATCTTGTGATATTGGTCCCAACTTCCAAACCCGAGATGCAGTTTTAACATTAATTATTAGTGTAAGACAGGATTAATTTAGTTACACTAACGTTAATCTAATTAACTGTTAATTTTATTAAATTTTCGAGACGTTAGTGTAACTAATAGGTTAATTCTAATTGACGGTTAGTGTAATTAACGACGTCACAAAATCAATGCGAACTAACGTTAGTAAAAATTGATGTTAGTGTAATTGATTCGTTACGGAATTAAACTTCAATCTTATTGATCAATATTCAATTCTAATTGAAATTAACGGCCAACACTGTCGCAGACATTGCCGCTCAGCCTCGGGCCTTATGACACTTCACCATTGAGATATATCCGATCCCTGTCATCATGCTGCTGCTGCTGAAGCAATAGAGAACATGCATGAAAAATATTTAATTGAATCTGTTGCATAAACACGTTCAACAACCCCAAACTAATATAAATAAGTGAAAATCCGTAATAATTTTTGACAGTTTTTTAAAGATATTGCGGTTTGAAAACGTAAAATTTTAGGCATTTTTTTTTATACATCAAATGTATTTTCTTAACTTCAGTTCGATTACTTATGTCCTAACAAGAAAAAAATGTATAACAACTATATAGCTAAACGCATTTTTTCGTGCCTAAAATTACAAAAATCTTACAAAAACTTGTTCCTTCCAAACAGTTTTCTACAACTTTGTGAACGGTCACGTCACAATCCGCACACTTTTTGTATGGGGCGTTTTGACGCACGGCGCAGACGCCTAACGTATTTTCACATTTTTGACGTTTCAGGGCTATCGTAGATAGTAGGTTTATTAGAGACATTAGAATCTACAGGGAAATAGAATCGAATGACCACTTCCAAAAAAATCATGCAAATTCCTAATTCTCGCTGCGACTAGCCCGGGCCTGGGCCTAAGCGGTACTCGGCCTTTGGCTTTCGCAGACATTGCCGCTCACTTTCGGGCCTCCGGCCCTCAGATTAGCTAAAATTCTACGCCATTGAGTTTTGTCAGGATTATATCATGTTGCTGCTGCTGGAGAAATTTTCGCTGCGACGTTCCGGGCTTGGGCCTACGCGGTACTCGGCTTATGGCTTTCGCAGATATTGCCACTCATCCTCGGGCCTTAAGACACTTCACCATTGAGATATGTCCGGTCCCTCTGATGGTACTGCTGCTGACCTGGGCCCTACACAGTACTCGGGCTTTGGCTTTGTCAGACGTTGCCGCTCACCCTCGAGCGACGGCCCTCGGGTTCGCTGAGACAGTTCGCCTTTAAGTTATGTGCGGTCCCTGTCATGATGATGCTAAAGAAGTTCTCGCTGCGATGTTCCGAGCCTGAACCTTACGCGGTACTCAGCCTTTGACCTGGGCCCTACACAGTACTCGGCCTTTGGCTTTCTCAGACGTTGCCGCTCACCCTCGAGCGACGGCCCTCGGGTTCGCTGAGACAGTTCGCCTTTAAGTTATGTCCGGTCCCCTGTCATGATGATGCTAAAGAAGTTCTCGCTGCGATGTTCCGAGCCTGAACCTTACGCGGTACTCAGCCTTTGACTTTCACATACATTTCGTGTCCGCAGCCCCCGAGTTCGCTAAGACACTTCGCCATTGAAGTATGTCCGGTCCCTGACATGCTGCTTCTGCTGAAGCAATTCTCGCTGCGAGGCCCGGAGGGGGCCTGGGTCCTGCGCGGTACTCGCCCTATGGCTTTCGCGATATTGCCGCTCCCCACGTCACGGCTTCGGCGTTCGGGTTAACCAAAAAACTTGACCATTGAGTTTTGTGGGGACCCTTTTATGCTCCTGCTGAAACAATTCTTGCTGCCTTTGCCCTTATTAGATTTTGGGCTTCTGCTGCAAAATCAGTTTTCACTGGGACGTTGCCCTCACACGCTACCTCGCGCCAGTACCTTCAGCGTTTGAACCTCTGTTTGAAGCATATTCTCCTGCAGGAACTCGGCCATTAGAATTCGCAGGTCTCGACGCACGCCTTTTAGTCAATTATCTTTATCACGAAGGAACTAATAAATTTAGGTAGATATTTATAAGTAGAACGCTACACTAATGGCCTGGATAGTAAATGAAAATGACAAAAGCTCCCACACACGCGGGCGAAGCCGCGGCGGGTACAGCTAGTACATGTATAATATAGCAGAGAAACACTGAATTTTAGAGGTTTCTATTATGATGTAGTATTTTTTATTTTTGCGCTTACATTGAAAACGCTGACTGAACCATACGAGGTGATCAAAATAATGTATATTGTACATCTTAAAAAGGTCTACAAAAAATCCCCAATGGTATATGTCAATCTCTTAGGGTTAACCAACAATAAACATTTTTTTATTCCGTGCGACGCCGGGGCGGGTCACTAGTTAGATGATAAACATAATTAAGTCTTATATATGAAATGCCTAAAGTCAAAACTGCCTACCTTGCTTAATACGCCAATCGACTGAACAGGGCTTTGTAGAAAAAATGCTACTTTGTTTTTTATTTGTAAAAATACAACGGATAAATACCTACTAGTACTTTTACGACCGGATATTCAGAACATGTTTAATTTATGTCGCTGTTTAGCGGTATTCATTTACTATTTAAATGTTTTACCATGATGAAAATCGCCTTGTAGTAGAGAAAATCGCCAACATTTGTTTCCAGCGGCAACTTCCTGGAAATAATGGAGGATTCCAATGCGCGATAAGGCACTGGCAGTAAATTAAAAGTTAATTGTAACGAAGGCTCATGTTTGCCTAACCGTTCTGATAAGAAAGGCCTTAAAATAAAGCCTGATTTACCATGCGTCATAAAAGCCGCACTTAAAAAATGAACTTTATGTTTACTCTAATACTTAACACAGAAGCGATTAAATAAATATAATTTTGCTAGTATGTAAATGAAATAAACAATAAACAAGTGAATATTAAAGAATTAGCTGCATAGCTGTTTTTGGTGCGCCTAATTTTATTACGATTTTATATAAAATGGTATAGTACGGACAATTTAACATTTATTTATTTGATATTACATCTCAAGTCCTTTTACTTAATCTCATCTTATTGCAATTTAGTCAAGGTTACTTACTGCGTAATTATCATATATACATATATCAATTGTCATTACCATTTAAAATATTCATAGATTTTTTTTAATACAGGACGTGATGTAGTAAATTATGAACTAAATAACATAATTATTAATTACACACATTGTTATCCTCATTGTTAAACTTTTATTGTAGAAATTCTTAACTACGGTACCCATAATAAAATAAAATATAATGTTCGTTTGTTGAGTTGTATGTACCTGTTGTATGTGTAATAGAATCATCATTTCTTTAAAACTATTCAAACCATTTTACGGCCTTCACGCCTGCTTCCAAGCATTCAACACGCATTGTTTAGTCCCTAGCCGAACAGTTATTGAACATTGAATTCCAAGTTGCAAAGTAAACAGACGTTACTATCATTTTAGCAGTCAGTTTGAAACTAGACATGAAACGAGGCGATGCGACAGCAATGGAGGAACGTCAACTTTTCCGCGCTTCGCGTAAATTCAAAGTGTCGTAAAATATGAAAAATATCCAGACGTTCGCGAATGCAGCAATAAAACTCACACATGAACAATTTGTAGGAACTTGAAAGGCTGCACAGTGCACAATGAACATGTTTGCACTTGACAATCATACCAGGTGTTGCAAGAATTATTTTATGCCAGCGACGCCGACGTAATCTTTAATACGCTTGAATATTTATGGGATCCAGATCATGACCGTCGACTTTGAGAAAAAGTCAGGGCCCGTTAGTCAGAAGTTAAGAAATAGTCAAATGATATTTGCGATATTTCCAGTTTTCAGTAAATGTAACAGCTACTGATAGTACCTACGTTTAACGTTTTATACAGGGTGGAATTTTGTAATGCCACCTGAAGGGGAAGTACTCTTAATACTGTAGATAGAAAATTTTACTCAAAGAAAACATTCCTTTATTTTTTAAAAGAAAGAAAACTGCATTCAAAGATTTTTAAAAATTCGCTTGTCGCACCCGGTAATCGAACCGACTAAAATCTTAAAAGTTGCACCCTGTACTTTTATTGCATCGATCGTTAGAGTCAATTATAAGGATGAAATCTCTCTAACAAACTTTATAAATTAAATGAAAGGAAAACAATGAAATCTTAAATTATTTTAATTATTTACAAAAAATGGTAAACTAACTAATTAATTGTTCGAAATGGGCTCCTCCTTTTTGGTTACACAAATTTATTCTTCTAAGGAATTCATTTCTAGTAACCTTTAATAACGTGTTGTGGTGAATGTTATAAATCGTATTCTGAACTTCAACTCTCAACTCGTTTACATCATCATAAGATTTAATGTAAATTTGATTTTTTACATATCCCCACAAAAAAAATCAATCAAATGTGAATAACAGATGAAAATCTATTTGTAACATTCCATATTTAAACTACGTCACACACGGAGTTATGTCGCATCTAAGAAAGGAGTCTGCATTACAAACACGTGCGAATTGCAATCGTCTTATCTAAAAAGTAATACGTCATTTTAATGGATAAATGACGTCAATGACAATTATTAATTAATAACATAAGTAAACAGATGGATCTTTGAGTAAAAGTGCTTTAACTTGATCCATTGAATTAATAATTTAAGATTTCATTGTTTTTCTTTCATTTAATTTATAAAGTTTGTACGATAGATTTCATCCTTATAATTGACCCTAACGATCGATGCAATAAAAGTACAGGATCCAACTTTTAGAGATTTTAGTCAGTCGATTACCGGGTGCGGCAAGCGAATTTTTAAAAATCTTTGAATGCAGTTTTCTTTCTTTAAAAAAATAAAGGAATGTTTTCTTTGAGTAAAATTTTCTATCTACAATATTAAGAGTACTTCCCCTTCAGGTGGCATTACAAAATTCCACCCTGTATATAGTACGCGTTGTTTAAAACACGCTCCTGGGGGGCAATTTTTGAGACTCGAACGCTCGAATCTGACATTTATAACTCTGAATAAAACAAAGAAATGACGTTTTAAAAAAAACAGCGGTATAAATTAAAATCACTATGATTTATACTATTAATTTTATGTGTCAATAATGGTGACAAACTTTTGTGTGCGATTTCATTCGAGGTTAAATTATTCGAATTCGAGCGCTCGAAAGTCAAAAATCGCCCCCCTGGAAGCACTATGATTTACCCTGAGCACAAAAGTTAGAAGAGAACCAATTACTAGAGGTAAACTTATGTGTATGTTTCAGGTTTAAGTACCTCCGAGGATCACGTGACGCTTTCTATAGAAAATTAGGTGTCGGAAGTATCGTGTAGGACGCGGAAAGATTCAACGTGAATTGTCCTTAAAGTTTGATTTAGGAAAACGTTTTCTTTAATATGATTTATACCAAATACATTTTAAATGCTGTGTATTTATGAATACTTATATATTTTAGAGAAAGCGCAATGCTTTGGATAATCAGCGCTATGCCACATTAGATACTACATGTGCCTGAGTATTGCCATTTAATTTAGTATTGCTTTTTAATTTACTTATTTTCAATGCCTGGTTAAATTAATCATCAAAGTAATCAACTTACCACAATACAAACATTGAAAATTGTTAATAATGGTTTCTTGAAACAAAAGTAACGTTGTTGTAATTTTAATTATACAGTTCTATCTTCGTTGGCGGGTAGTGTTGATTGATGGTTGGTTTAAACAAAGAAACCGCCATTACTCACTCTGAGCCACTTAATGATTCTGTGGTGTATTTACACACCACCTATTTACCTATTTAGGTAAAATAAAATGAAATATAACTAGGGTACAATATTTTACGTGTGTTCATATTGTAAGTACATTTTTTTTCCTTTTAAGTACCTATTTGGTAGAGGCAAACAACTAAATCATTAAAGTTGGTACCTATAGTATCTTGTCTTACTTAGTCTTAGACTTAATATATCAATGTTTTATTAAAATATTCGTTTTTGCCCGCGACTTCGTCTACGTAGAATTAGTAAACCACTCCCCTTTTTATTTCCTTAAAAAAATATTTCGGGAATAAAAATAATCTATATCGTTCCCCAGAACTCAAAATATGTTAGTACAAAATTTCATCTATATTGTTGCAGCGGTTATTGAATAAACTTCCACCTCCTTTTCATCCCCTTTCTGGGATAAAAAGTTTTCTATATCCTTCTCAGGGACTCAAACCATCTTCATAACAAATTCCATCTATATTTGATCAGCGGTTTAAACCTGAAGTGTCTGTCTGTCTGTCTGTTTGTTATCTGATAGACAGGCACACTTTCGCATTTATAATATAAGTATGGATTTTTACTCTTAGATGCTTTAAAAACAAATTCAACACCGTCGTCCCCGTCGTACTCAGGCAAAGTCAACTTGAAAGTGCCATTTAAGTTTGTTACTTGCCAGGTAGATAAGACATTTCAACTGTTCAATTCAGCCTTTGTCTTTGTTATCCTAGAATCCAAGTTTCATAGGTCTTGGTAGGTAGGTAAGTAATTCTTAGCTCATTCTGTGCAATTTCCTATGCAAATTTAATTGTGCCCGGGGTTCACGTAAATCTCTGCTCTCTCTGGCTGCAAAGTTAATTACGCGCCCGGGCTACTCTCTGCGATTAACGAGCCAGCTGCTTTTATTGTGTCTACATCGACAAAGAAAAACATGGAAATATTAGATACCCGAGGAAATGGAACAAAGATCCGCTTTGTTTGTTGGGTGCTTCAGCCGTCTAAGTACTTCGGGCGGAGTGGGAGTATTCAAAACGGTTCTTCGGGCGTCCTTGGGCTCTTGAGGTTGTTTCACTGTGAAAATGTTTGTTTTTTGTTCTTTGTTACTGTTTACCGTCTAGAGTACTTTTTAAATAATTTTTGTATACCTTGTTACTGTTTAAAGTAAGGGAATTATTCAACTAAACAAGATTGAATGTAATAATCTAATTTCAACTAATGTTAATAATCGCTTTTACTTTTTTATAAATGGGTTAGATTGTTTTGGTATACCGTCTATACTATAACAAAATTGACACAAACATGTACCTACCTAATAAATTTAAGTAAGTACTTACACTTACAGTAAGGTACACTATATTCTGTATTAGTTTAATTTGTTTCTATACAAAATAGCATTTAATTTATCCCCCAATTTATCCAATTAACAGTTTAGATGATTTAGCCCCTCAAGCATCACGACTGCAGTTGAAATAAACAGAAACCTGAATTTACACCTCCCATTCACGACAATTCATACTCGGTATTTGTTCCTTTGACAGCTCCCCGAGGTAGTCAAGCGTGAACATAAATATTGTTATTTTATTACCTGTGATGTTTTGGGTAAGTATATCAATAAAGCTAATTAATTAGCGCTATTTTGGAACCAAATTTACTATTAGGTACTGAAGTTTAGAGGCTCTGTACCATAGATTGTATGTATTTGACATAATATATCCAAAAGGTAACCAATAAGTTGTTTGTTTTTTTGCGATTACGACGCTATTTGCGTATACTTTTGCGCGTTTATACTCGTTAAAAGACCGTTAAAAGCATTGAAATGAAAAAAAACTTCGTCTATGTGTACGAGTATGTGTGTGTGTTGTAGTATGAACCCGACGTCAAATTAAAATACCTACATATTAATTAAGCAGAACGATTATTGATTAATGAAATTTTAGAGCCAGCTCTAAACTGCCTGTATGTGTCAAAAGCTTTATGAGTTGAATTCAAAATATTTGGACACAAATTATATAGGTAAAAATAATTATGTAACACCGATCAAGGCCTAAACCCTAGATCCTAGGAACATATATTATTCTTCTTTTAGGAATATAATTGAGAATGTATTTTGAACGAATTAGGTCACGGTGTTTCTTGAGATCGTCCCTTGCAATTGTCCATTAATTCTTGATTAATGATCGCTACGATCGAACGCCAAGATAAGTTATTAACGATCGAAGAACATGTACCTAGCGCCGCGATACATTTTGTGTGTATATACCTACTATAATATTATTGAAACAATAGGGTTGTTTTATTGCACATCAAAAGTAGTAAGAACAAAATTCGGATTTAATATGTATTAAGGCGAATAAATTAGTTTCACAGCGTTCATGAAATTCAAACGGAAATACACTGAAATAAAAAGACGAATCGCGTTATCCGCGCTGTTAATTATTTTGAAATCTATCCACCTTTCCTTAATAAGTTAACTCATTGTTACAGTAATCGCTTTTTCGTCTCATTAAGAGTAGCTAGTTTTACTATAAAGTCCACTACCCTGTTGTAAAATAGGTGTTCGAATAACATGTACTCGGCAAGTAAACAGATACTCGATGTTAGTGAAGCCAACCTTAGTCGAAAGTCTCATAATAATAAAAGTAACCCGCAATGCGTCTTTACACATTTGGCGTAATTCCAACGTCACCAATGACATCGTCAACTCGTGAACTTCCAAACTTTTGGCATAACAGCGTTCAGTTCTGGCTATATACGAGCTGGTTGAACTTGTACATGTAAATATGACGTTAATACAATTGCACCAAGAGTGGTATTTGCATGTCATGAATGCGCTTTATTACTTCTACTTCATTTGAAAAAAAATACATACTGTTTTTGTAGCCGTACAAGTAACATACATTTATCTTTGCCATGATCCCATGCAAACGTATCCCAAATATAGGTATCCAATTATAAACATTTTTGAAAAAGCTTGTCTAAGCTTTTTAAGTTTGAAAACAGCGGATACCGCGAAATGCGATACCAAAAACACGCGAGGTGTAGGAGTAAATACAATTTTCTTGGTTCCTGAAATAACTCCTGTAGAATTTTTTTGACACGCTGTAATTGCTATGCATACCTTAATTTTAACTGGAATGCTGTTTTATGTGATAATTTATAAGCTGCATGACAGTCTGATAAAAAAATATATCTATTTAGGAAGCGAGTGGCCTTAAGTAAAACATATTCATTAGACATAATAACGTGTGAGCTGCACACTTTATTTTATAGCCAGAAAACGCCGGCATAATGTCGCCTCACTTCCAACAATTTCAAGCACCAAGTCTATCACAAAGAAACAAGTTTATTCTATCATCCAGATTGTTCTCGCCTCGAATGCCAAAATTCGCTACTTTGTAGATGCCAAAGGGATGTTTGGTCCGTCTAACTTTATGAGATATTTGTTTGTTTTAGCGATGTTTTGTACACCATTCTGCTATGAGCTTGAATTACAGCCACTTTGTTGCTTTTTGTTGGCCCTGTTAACAATAAGACGCCACGCAAGAAAAATATTATTTTTCTTGAGAATTCTAGCCACATTTGTCCTAAAAGAATCCAGTACTTCTCCGTAATTTACTTGAAGAAAGAGAAGTTTTATTTCTTTGGTGTTGAAATACTAAAAACCTTTTATCAACATATTATTGACGATTTTATATAGGTATACTGGTCTATTATTGTTTTTCCAATCTCTTATAAGTACAAGTTTCGATTCATTTTACAATAAAAATATCACTCTATTAATAAAAGTTGTCATATATGTTAATAAAGGTTTTATAGCGAGCAGACTATACAAGGAACTTGATCAGTTTTAGTGTAATCTTAGTCCATGTCATTACACTGAACAGTAGTTTCCACTTAAATTTATGAGCATATTTTATCGAGTGAAACGTGGCCGCCTTATTGGTGCATTAATGAAGACGTTTTGTCCCTTTAGTCGCTTCGGACTGCATCTATAATTATAGAACTCTTAATAAGGCCCACTACACACGGCTCCGTTTCATCACAGCGATGATGGCGCGTCTAATTGGTACAGTAAATTTAAATAACACTGACAGTTCACGTTCGTAGCTAGTCCTAATTATTAAGAGAGAGTGAATCGTAAAAATAATTCAGCTCGGCTCATTTGTAAAGAACGTATTTTTATTTTATTTTATATCTTTAATGGCGAGTAGGCTGATTACACTGATTTTGTAGTTATATAGACCACGTTTTTTTAGTCGTTTTATTAAGAACTGGGTCTTGTTGTGTGAATTGTATGTCGTTATAGTAGTTTATGCAACAGTTGTATAAGAGGGGTCAAAAAAGGTGAGTGGTGTGGGTAACAATTTGAGCCGTAGGCGAAAATTGTTAAGAAAAACGCCACGAACATTTTTTGACCTACTTATACGACGTTGCATACAATACTTTTTCTACGACTACACTTACTTTTACATAAAATGCGAAATTGAAAACTTCATGGATATCGCCGTTATTTTGTCAAAACAATCATTTAAGTTTTACCTTTTAAAACACTATTTTTCAAGAATACTAACATTACTAACACAAATACACACGTCGTTATTTGATCAATGATTGAGCTACAGAGATTAGTAAAAATACCTAAATTACTTTCAAAGTTTACAGTTTGCCCCAACAAACGAACGGGAAACGTAAAATAAAAACTGCAAAGTATCTGTGGTTCTTTTCATTTTTTCTTTTTTAAAGTTTTTTTTTCTAAAAACGCTGCGTTTATTTAGGTTTTTTAGGTTGGCAGTAATTTATTTTGTCCTATATTAAAGTGCTTGCACGCGATTACACGATACTATTTTGGAGCTTTTATAGAACAAGTGTTATTTTGGGCAATAGACTAGATAGACTTTTCTTCTAGTATATTATCTATGTTCTTATAAAGGTGTTGACGAATGTATAAATGACAGATAAAAGTGCAGGAGTATAAAAATGTCATTGAATTCATCACCTTAACAGTCAATAGTGTAATATACGAACAAAACAGTAGTACAATATAGTGTTATGTGGAATATGGTAAACAGCTCGAAGTCCTTTCAAGTTTTTTTTTTCATATGTATGTGATGAAGATTTAAGAGGACAGTTATTTTATTGGAAATCAAACAGGCTAACGTGGAATGAGCAGGGGTTCCACTTGTATATAATATCCCTAATTTGTGATCATAAGGGACATGTTCAAATTACTTTGGTTGCTTAGATTAAGTATAGCTCGTAAATATACTTAAGGACAATGAAAACGGGTCGCATTGTATCGAAATATGTACACGAAACGTACAATTATACAAAAAAAAAGGTGCAAGTAAACCTAACTACTTATGTGTAAAAGGTAAGTAACTGAGGGTAGTTATATACTAGTGGATACTAATAATTAGTAAAAAAGTGTTCGTTCCGTTATTTTTATACAGAGTAAAAGACTACGAAAAACCGTAAACGTTAATGGCTAATTTCCCTCGGGAGCTTCATTTTCCTGGATAGCCTTAACAAAATGTTTTTTTATTTTGTCAGTTATTAAGTTCATTATTTTATATAATATACCTATACATTATAATTTGAGTATTTAGATGAGCTTTGTAGAAATTGAGGTAATTTCAAACTAATTTTTTTAACTGAAAATGTCACCGCGCGTATTGAATGGTTTAACATCAAGAAATACGAAGTTACAAAAATGTATACAGATATAACTACTTGTTAATAAGTTATAACTTTTCCCGCAAAAGTAAAGTATCTGGATAATCATGGTAAAATCAAAACGTTAAAAATATTTTAGAGCTCGATATCGTGTAAAACCTCCATTAATTTTCAGTCTAGCGGTCAGCGCAAGGGAAACATGTTTCCCAAAAGGAAAACACGCGTTGTAAAGTCGTTCCTCCTAAATTTATAACGGATTTAGGTACGAAAGGAAAACGAGAAGAAAACAATAATGTGTTGTTTTGAAATATGACCGGCGGAAAACCGCCTTCCCTTTGCCATAATGGCACGATTTTTCACTGCAAGGAAAACCACTGAGACGCTTAGGGCTTTTAGGGTTCTTTGATAATATAAATAAATAAAATGTAATGTGTATTGTAACGAGCATTATATTTATTACATATTATAATACTTTCGTAGGTATTGTGTTTGTTATGCATCAAACCCAAATGATGAAACTGTACATTGTCAGAACAGTGTCATTAATGCATATACTTCCGAATTTAAAAACTGTAACTTCCGTATAGGGGCCCAATTTGCAATAATTAGACAGCAGCATCAAGCAAAAAGGTTCGAATATTATACCATGAACCAACGTTCATTGAGTTCGTTGCTACTACGGAACCTTCGCCCCAAGTTAACGTTCTATCTCCTCCACCTTTTCTACTAAATTGCATTTGGGATTAGACACTTAAGGTATACTTACATTTCAAATCGTGTTTTAACTTAACGACTGTCGTTTTGATACCACTTATACATAAATTGCAATAATTTATCAGTTTTATTATCGTCTCAAAATGTCCTGCATAACGCAAAAGTTTAGCTGCCTCTAATCCTAAATTAAATAGATATGAATTCAATGCAACAATGACAAGACTGTTGTAAACGACAATTTTAGTAGTGTTGAACGGTACAGACTGTACAGAAATAAAGCATTATAATTACCAATGTGAATATTAAACGGTTCTCAGAGACAAAGTATCGGACATTTTACGACTTTAACGTACTCGTACCTACACCGTATAAACTACAAAATAATTAATAGAAGCAAAGACTATTTTAATATTATCATCGCAGGATATAACATTTAATATATCTTCCTATTAAAGTTAACTTATCGTTCAAGTGCTTTAAAACTGACATATTTACGAACCTAAGAGGAATAATTCAGTACAATGTTACCATACAGGGAGATAACAAATAAATGACTAATAAGGATGACATAATTATGTTATTAATAGCCGATGACACTTGACTCCACGCGGCCACCGGATGGATACAATGAAAGCATTCTTCAGGCATTTACTTAGCTTTTTATATCTTTGAATTTTTAACCGTCATGATTCATAGCAGGATCTACGGGATACCAACATAAAAAAACACTTTGTTAAATTAGGAAAACTTAGGCAGTACTAAGGATACCAGCAACTCCTGTACTATGCTTAACTTTGCCTGGCTTCACACTCTTCACAAAACATATGTTTATATATCATATTACTGAGATGGGAGAAAGGCGGTCATTATTAAGAAATAAATGTTTATTCAAATAAAAATAAAGAACTGTTTATATCAAATAGGTGAGGATTTTCAGTAGAAAGAAACGACCCACAGCAATACTTGACTTACTTGACTTATGATCCTATGTCCCCTAGATGGGGCAGAGGGCATCCACAGTGCTCCGCCATCCCGTTCGGTCTTGAGCTTCGCGCTTCATTTCGCTCCACGTCCTGCCAATGGTCGCCGCCTCTGCGATGATCGTCAGCCGCCAGGATTGCTTAGGGCGGCCACGTTTCCGCTTTCCTTGGGGATTCCAGTCTAGGGCTTGCCTCGGGATGTGATCGGGGTCCCTTCGGAACGTGTGGCCGATCCAGTTCCACTTGCGGCGTTTGATCTGCTGGTCGATCGGAGTCTCACCGCAGCGCTCCCACAGATCTACGTGGAGATTCTCTCAGGCCAGTATACGGCGAGGATACGGCGAAGACAGCGGTAGATGAAGACTTGGAGCCGACGCGAGATGTCGTTAGTGACCTTCCACGTCTCACATCCGTACAGCAATACGGTTCTCAAATTGGACCGGAATATCTTGAGCTTAACTCTCCTAGTCAGTTTCCGCGATTGTCGCGACAGCAATACATTGACATCTTTAATATTGCCTAATTTTTATTAATTTAACAAAGTGAATGCAAATTGCAATGGATTCTATTAACCAACCAATTTGACGTGTAAAGTTGTAGCTGTACGACACTCATGACCTCTGCAAATTGGCAACCAGTGCTATTAGTGTACGGATACGTCCGGTCCTTATTACCTAATCCCAAACTCCCGGGGCCGACCCGCTCATTATTTTGCATTAATGTTCCAGGCTTCCGCCTAGTAATCCTTGCTGATAAGGAAACTTCAGTATAGCCATTAATTAGAAAAATTGCTCCGGATTTGTACTAATTAGCACTAAGCTGCTCGTCACGATAGCAGCGGTGTTCGGTTTGTTTAACGATAGCTCATAATACGGCAACTACAAGTGTAGCCAAAAAATGTTTTGTAAAAACCACCGACGACACGAGCTATCGATTTGTCCAAATTCTAAAAGTGATTACATGGCTAAAAGTAAGGCTTAAAAATGATTAAAGTACCTACTAAGGTACTTTAATCATTTTATTAAAGTAAACTTGTATTAGTTACACGTTGGTTTTCATGAAACTAGCCCCTGGTGACACCCTGGGGAGACTATACCAACGCTATATTTTTACTTACTGCTGTAACTAGAAAACAATTTTTGAAAAACCAAAAATATCATCATAAAATAACAATTTCTCCCACAGTTTGTAAATCCTCAGACTGACTTAATGAGATACGTCAATAAAAATCTTTGTAGCAATCCATAAAAGCAAACCGCTCAAAGTCTATAAGCCACAGACGACGAGGGCCCCTCTATTCACTAAAATGGACTTGAAACCTCGTCGATTCCTTTAAAACTCAGTCTTGGGGAAATCGCTTTTTCATCCCCGGTAATGGCCGTCCTTTCCGGGACGTTTTAATTAACTCCAACTCGAGTGCTTTTTAAGTTTCGGCTTACATTATTTGCTATAACTTTTTATTTGTGAGATTGACAAAAATTCTACAACTTAGAACCAAAGTTTGGTGTCGAGTTTACCTATTATGACAATTCCTTTGAAACTAATCCGCAAAGTGAACTTACAATATTACAATAATTTTCCAAAAGAAATTATTTTAAACACCGCAAGACGCAGCGCCAGTTTATTAGCTTAAACCTTTAAAACAGTCTTTCGGGAGTTTATTTTGTTCCCAAGAGCACCCTGAAAACAAAATACAATGACCCACTTTCCACGTTTACTCGCATCCTAATAAAGAAGCCGCAATTTTGACTCCCTTCATAAACTGCGCTGGTATAAAATAATCCATTCTTAGCTTAAGGTGTTATTTATACCCTGTTTTAGTCGTTGTTTATCGCTCAGCCTGGCTGATGCCGCCGCCGGCGACATAGTTGACGCGTTTACACTGCGCTAGTATCTCTCGGAGTAACATATATCACACGATTCTTTGGAGATAAAAAGGACCGTATTTATACAATGAGAACAGAGTCGATTTTCCGTGATTTTGATTTTAATTTCCATGTCAGATAAGTTATATTTTATCGGTTTGCGATACAAATCTAGAATACGCTATTCAAACGGTAGCGGAAAGTCTATCACAGAAATATAATTCAAGCAGTTTTGAAAACTTTACTTGGATATATGATATATTAAAGAGGTATCTTCTGTTGATGACGAATTGAGTTTTAAATTATAAAAATTACGGTTATTATCAATTTACTGTACTAAAAACATGCTACATACTTATATGTTTTCCCATATATTAATTAAGTAAATTACGTATACCTGTCCTTCGCTAACAATACTTACCTAGTTCGTCAACTTTATTGTGTTATAAACAGAATATTCTTAGGCGTAATATAACAAAGCATCATTGTCTCCAAATATGACGCACGTTGTCACAAATGACGAAAAGTAACGACAAAATATGTGCATAAGTTCCAAAAACCTCATTTTACCAGTCAAGAGAGGCACGGCGAGGTCACCTCAAACAGCAATTACTTACCTCATTCATATTTATAAACACTATTTTAAGCTTTAGTGGTTCCTATTAGCATAATTCCCTTGTGTTCATGCGTATGCGTCATTTATCCCTTCATCTCGACGTCTCAGCAGGCAACGAAAGTGTTATTATGAAGCCTTTAACCTTTTAAACTGGTTTGAATTTTAATAAGTTAATATGTCGATGCATCATCGGCTAATAGAGAGTGTATTAATAGTAATACTTGCAGGTTTTTCGCTTAAAGTCCCAGTGGGGTGCCGATTGGTTTCATGTTCCAACGTAAAATAGCATCGTTACCGATACAGCATTGTTGAAAGGAATATCGTTTTTTAAACATTTCCTGCTGTATTCCTCGATTATTGCATATGCACAATAACTACGGTTATGATAATCTGACATATACTTTAAATATAACAAGTTATGTAATAGTAACAAAAACTGTCAAACTCCTTAATAGTTGTCTCAAATTTTACTCTGTACAAAAAAATTATACTACAATTGTCTTAAATTATTATTATGTAAAAAAAATATTTAAAAAATACTCGCACACAATTTACATATAAGCAAAAATTGCCTTCGATAACGTTGCCAAAATATAGTTCACATAAGCTTCTGAGGATACAGTTTGGTATTCTGATTACGAGTAGACGTGCACAACGTCATTTATTTTTAAATGCGAATTGAATGTCATTAAAAGTGAACATATTTTTATTAGATGGGTAATCAAATGGTCGTAACGTAAAAATTTACCTTGTAAAATAAATAGTGCTTTTAAAACTTATATGTGGTTTAAAATAACACACTTTTCGTTAACTACACTCATCAATAACTGAGAGCTGAAGCAATATGGTATTTTTTTAAATCTAAATTTGTTAATTAAATTTTCTTTGCTTAAGTAATTTGCTAAAGACAGATTGGGCCTGAACAGAATTCTAAAACTGGAAAATAAATCAGTGATATACATATATGAATAACTAGCTGACCCAACGAACTTCGTACCACTAACTACAGTTTTTTTAATTTCTTCAATAATTTTATAGGGGCGGAGATTATAAAATCATACATCAATAAAATCGGTTCAGCCGTTCTTGAGTTATAAATGGTGTAACCCGACACTGTACACGGCACGACTTTGTTTTATATATAGGTAGTACATTTTATTTTATTATACATGTTTTTTATCGTTTAAGTTTTGATGATCTGATTGTAAAATTATTATGATACATTTTGACATCTACAACATGTACACCCTGTCCAATAAGTTCGAATACACATATTTTTGCGTTGACCCTGAAGGCATACAGGCTGCAGGCCATCCATTTATTATATTAATCTAAAGAATAAGTTAACTTGAACATAATGTAATAGTAAAAAACGCCAAGGACTTGAAATTTGTCTTCAGTCTTCAATGAAGTACTTTCGATTAACAATTTAGTACAAAATTTCGTAATGGCGACTGCAAAGGTGTTTTTTCAAGGCGGTAAAACTTTTTGGAATCAAACGCAATCTCGTTTACACAACAATGAGAAGATCTTAAAATAGCTCCTCTTTAGAAGACAGGAAAAAATGGTCAGCTACGCAGCTAGAACCATTAAAATACTAAATATCGTGAGAGTGCGAGTTTAGAGGACAAAAGCCGCTTTATCCAAAAATCAACTGCCGATCTGAAAATTTTGAGGAGATCCTTACGTGGTATTTTGGAGGTGGATCCTGGATATCATAGCTACAATAAACGTGAAGTTCATCGTTTTTCCGTAGCAATCGAGAAAATTAGAGTACATAATCCAACTCAATACATTCCTGGCACGCAGGAAGGAGTTGATTTTCTGACGAGAAACTCATTGAATTAAAATAGCCTTACAATGCTCAAAACGGTCGTTTGTGAGCAGCAAGTATAAAAAACAGCCTAAACCATGAGGTTAATGTTCCCAGACTCCAGAGGGAACTATTGGTGGTAGTGTAGGGTTCAGTAAAATATGTGGGGCCAAATTTCGTTATATTTACCGATAAAGTCGCACATTAATAATGAAAATTATAAATCAGAGGTTTTCGTCGAAAAACGCTCCTGAAAATTTGAAAACTGTGTTTAGGAATAAAAATTAAATTATTTTCTCACAAAATTGTGCTCAAAACAGTCCAAACGTTGTTCAAGCTTTGAGAAAAGCTAATTTCGATGATTATATTGCCGAAAGTAAACGGCCACTCCATTCTCCAGATTTGCGTTTATTACATTGATTTGGTATGTTTTTACATGCCTTGTAGATCACATTATTATAAAATAGCAAATATGGACAGTGAAAAAAAGATATCGAGCATATTTGGGACGAAATAACCTTGAAAGCGGTGCGTGCCGCGTGAGATTGAGTTGAAAAATGTAGTCAGCTAGTAAAATAGGTAAGAGGTGGAGTTAGTCCAAAATATTTCCAGCATATTTTGTATATTAGTATAGCTTTAATAAAATACAGATTTCACTACAATAACTATACGTACAAAAAAGTTATAAGACCTCCAAAGTGTATTCGAACTTTTTGGACACGGTGTAAATATTATTTTATAATTGCATCAATATATTGCTCTAAATTATATATTAGCTTAAGATAATAATTGTAACTGACCATTCAAAGTGCTTGTCGCTATACCTACTTAGTAATTTGCAAAGTCGTTGCAAAGTTAGCGTTATCTAACTACAGTTGCTTCGCTTTATTTTTTCAAATAAAACGAGTAATGTTTTAACTTGTTTTTATTATAGGTACTAATCAAACACTAGGCATATTTTAATTAGCCACGTCTTAACGATTAGTAATTATAATCATAATCAGGAAGGTCACCACCATTGTAATCGAAACTAGGTTCTTTCTCCTGTGTCGATGGATTTCCTTCTATATTACTGCAGTCAATTAACAATTGTTCGAATTTATTTATTTCTGGAACGTATTTAGACTTGATTGAAAGTAAGTTTTTTTTTATCCTTCCCAATGTCCACTTAGCATCCGTTAGTTGTTGCCTGATAGCTGAAAGATAATTTTAAATTTGTTTCAGAATGTGGACAATTTAGGAAAATGGGACTTTAATATCTTCAAAATCTAGATTATGTTGTGCTATAGCTTATTAAACTGTGTTGTGAACACGAACTAATGTGACTCCGTCATTCCAAAGTAACCTCAATAGGTGATAGGTAGGGTAGACCGAAGCTAACCAGATTGCAGGGCCAAACTGATCAAGTTAAGCATTTTAGTTAAATTTATAAGATCGCGTCACCGCGTCGTGCGGGAATAGTACAGTAAAGATGCGGTTGCGTCAAACATGAATTTCTAATAGCCTGATTTTTTTATTATTCATTCTTATGGAATATTTATACATAATATATACAAAAATCCTACCAACTTTTCACCCGGAAGTAGTTAAATAGGTAAAAAAAAATATATAAAAAATTTGTATATTTTATTTACAATAATATCAATTATTTTTATTTGTAAATATGACGACATTTAAGTCTTCTTTCTGTTTAAAGCGAAAAACAAGAAACCGTGTCCATGTAAAACCACATAAATAACAAAATGTACGGCGCGGGCGATATATTCCTAATTCGTTAGAAACAAATAGTAATAATTGGTAGCTTGTTCTTACACATTTTAAATGACATAGAAACGATATATTCATTAAAATCCTACAAGAAAAACGCTTGTAATATGTGTGTACATATTTGTGGCGGTTAGCGAATAACGATATTTTGTAGGATTTCATTGCGTAAATAATACTTGTATCATGATATATCCGTTACACTAAAAATATTAGCTATTATTAATTATTTCCAATTCCCCATACTAGCCGCCCGTAAAATGACTGTAGTAGAAGGTCAAACCCAAAGCGGGATGTTGATTGGCTGTACGTGGCTACCCGCGCACTTATGTCTTTGACAAAAACGCTTCTTGATCCGTTTCGCCTCGGTCCACCCTATAAATATATGACTATACTGCATTTATTATTTGTTATGCAGATATGCATTCGTCTAAAATATGACAACATTATATACACAAGGTGTAACAAAAATGCTGGTGATCCGTTTAAGAGCATAATTGGTATCGTACTCTAATTATGAAAAAGTAATAAAAAAATTTTTTTTGCGTCCAAAAAATTGTTCTCCTATTTTTTTCTTAGTAGCAATACTACGACTAATTATGCCCTTAAACTTGATATACTTATTATTATTACTTTGTGTGAGAGTGCATAGGGCTTTCCTTTTTTATTTATTTGATGTACTTACCTTTTAAAAAGTCAAACCAAAGTTTCTACACATCCTGTGTCACAATAACTCAATCCATTCAACTCAATCCATGTAATAAGTACTTAACCAAGATTTATATAATACTGTCAAAGGCTGTCAAAATACAAAGGTGTTTATATTACTTACCACGTTTTATTCCAGACCTTAGCGGTGTTGTAGTAATACCATCGTTTTCCATGCGTGGTAACTTAGTCGGATATACAATAATGATCTCTGTGAAATGTTTAATGGAATAGCTTCAATTATAAAGTATCGATGAAGCTATATACGATTTCAAGCTCACATATACGATTTCAAGGTGATTCACATTATAAATAAATATTATGCGGTAGTAGTAGCAGTGACAACGGACGAAAAAAGCAAACTCAAAAGAGGGTAGATCGCTACGTTGCGTGTGTGGGTAGACTACTAAAACTCGCCGCAACGTCAGTTACTCCGTGATGATGGCGCGTGCAACTGCGCCGAAATATCGGGTGCTCAAAAACCCTTATATATGTCGCAGGTAAATGATTAAAACAGAGATTTGAACAAATCTCTCAGGGATATGATCAAATCACGCAGGATGTTAAAATGGAGTCTATATCATCATTTCCCTAGAAAAATTCAGTAATTTCACCAAATCACTGACTCACTTTATCTGTTTCACTTTATCTAGTCAGAGATTTCATCAAATCGCTTTACTGTAAAATGTTGTATTCCGTACTTGCTTTCGTCATTTCACTAAATCAGTTAAGACATTTAATCAAATCACCATATACCATCATCCAGTTGAGATTTTATAATTTCACTAAACTCGTTTAGCGAAATGATAAAACTAGCTGAACTATTGAGTTCGTTTCGTCAACTTACTGTCGCAGTTACAGATTTTGTCAATTTCCTAAACAAATCTAGTGAAATGAAAAAGCGTATCGCGCTTATTGGCCGATTTTGTCTTTCCACTAAACAGAGTCAGTGATTTGGTGAAAAGACTGATTGTTTCTAGGAAAATGATAATATGGAGTCTCCATTTTAACATCCTGCGTAATTTGATCATATCCCTTAGAGATTTGTTCAAATCTCTGTTTTAATCATTTCCCTGCGACATATACATAGGAAATACCCCATTTCAAGTAATATTTATAATCGATGAAGCTCTATACAATTTTATTAATATAATTCAATTTTAATAAACGGAAGAATATAACAAGAATGCAGAGTCTGAGCGGAAAGAGATGTGTCGTATAATTGATTAGCTCCAATATAAACAACGACACTATCTTTCTGCACTAACTCTACTAAAAAATAATTGGTGAATATTGAATTTTTACTTTTATGCGACATGCATATTGTCGATAAAGTGTCGAAATAGTGTCGATAGCGCGTACCCGTAGCGACAGGTTACGGGTCGGTTCGCCTAGTGATTGAAGATGGAGTTACCATAGCTCTCCGAAACATGTCGCGCGTTAAATATAATTCTTGAAGTTTGACAGGTTAATTTGAAAACTAGATACATATTTTGACGCTTTATTACGCGCACGCAGTGCTGGATGTCCTGCAGCAAGTTGGGGTAATAATATCCGGAAGGGAGCGGGTTCAGATAGGATACAGCAGCGTGCTATGGGAGAGGTCTATGTCCAGCAATGGGCGGATACAGGCTGATGATGATGAGGTACGCTTTATTACTAGACTAGCTTTTGCCCGCGGCTTCCCTCGCGTTAAATTCGGGGTAACACGGTTCCCCTTTGCCCCCCGTAATGCTCTATACAAACTTCCACCCCCCATTTTAGGGAAGTGGGGGGTTAGAAAGAGACAAAAGTAGCCTATGTCACTCTCCATCCCATCAACTATCTCCACTTAAAAAATCACGTCAATTCGTCGCCCCGTTTTGCCGTGAAAGACGGACAAACAAACAAACAAACACACACACTTTCCCATTTATAATATTAGTATGGATTGCACATATTTTTCGAAGATAGTACCTATGTAGTAAAAATATAGTAATTACCTATGTTCCACGAGAAGTAAGCACAATTTACCATTGTAACAGCTAATAAAATTATTAAAGTGTAGACTTTCATTTTCAGATTGTTAATAACAAATAAAAGAAAGAACATAGTTAATTAACGACTTGTTGCCATGGTAAATTGCGCAGTAAGTTCATTAAAAGAACATGGCACGATTAATTTACGCACATCGTATTTTGTAGGATTTGCTATTATTCAATAACGACTCAAATATGTACTTATAATGTTTTATTGCATCAGTAAGTAATATAATTCTAATAATTAATTATCTATACTATTATTTCTTAGACAGAAATGAACCATTTAAAGCAAATTAGGTACATATGGGTACTACTTTGCAGTAGCTCTTCTTGTTCAGCGCTAACGCTGAGCCATAAATCAGCCATAGCCATGTCCAAATATCAATTTTTTGGTGCTTGATTAACGTTATTGTTCAATGTTTTCATACACTACAATAAAGTCGCCATGCGGATATATACATTTGCTATTTGGTCATTTATTACAATCAACGATTATGTCAATGGTTCCTTGTTTGCCGGTAATAATTTCATTGAATACATCTAAGTATTTAAAAGGAAATATTGGGCTAGGTCAGTATGGGAAAGCTTGGAACTATAAAAGGGAGGGATAAAGTTTTATCGTATGCAAAAGAGTTAATATTGTATATGCGGGCTTTTTAGCTGGGTGACCGGGTGAGTAACTAGGGTTACTAGTTTCAGTTTTCTATATATTGACCTACTGGGGTTGACATAATTAACAACGTGCTGTACATACGTATGTACATACGACGTGTTCTTTTAACGCCTGCCCATACTGAACGCCTATTGATATGAAACCAACATCAAATCAGTAAAACATATATTCCCATAAAAATTACCACTAAAGGCGCATGACCACTAAAGGCACACATCGGCCCGACTCGATATCGGGCGCCGGCGCAGCGCGGGTGTGCCATTCAGGTTTTCCAAAATCCCGGAGTTTTGGGGTTGGGAAATATCGTGAAACCTGCAGAGATTATCAGGCTGTAAAACTTGTAATCCTACTATTAGTTATATAGGTCATTGCCGAAATCCAAGGGTTTTTTAATTCGAATCCCTACCTCTGTAATTCCAAAATTCCGAATCCCAAAGTTACTTATATATGGAATCTTGCAACCTCTTTATTGTCAGCTTCACGCCATCCAGGATTCCCAGGATTTATAAAGTCCCGGAATCCTGTACTTCTAAAGTCCCGGAATTCTTGAGACCTTTAAATCTCCGTTGTTTGTATTCCCGTAATCTCTAGTTTATAATAATGTAGAATCTCGGATCGCGCCGTTCCGATATTACGATTTACTCTGGGACCCTAAAATTCCAGCGTCCAAAATTTTCAGAATTCCGGCTTAAGTCCCGAAATCCCGGATTCCCCTATATCTACATGCCCAACACTCTAAAATTCCTATTTATCTATTTCCCAGAATAGCTTAGTAAGTCCCGGATTTCTAAACTTCTGTACTCCTGAAGCCCTAAAATTTTCAAAATCCCGGATTTTTAGTCTTGGCTTCCTGGATGTTTAAAGTTCCGGAATTCCGAGGCCCTACCTCTCACGGGGCGAGGCTCTACCTCAATGTAGTATTTCAGAAAAAACATGGGCCTTCTTTTAATGGTCGGTTGATCCATTGATAGCCAGTAATTGATTCCGGCTACTGTAGTTGAAGTTAATACACTATGCAATTAAGTAACCTAAGAGGATTGGTTACGCGGTTTACTACGGGCCCTAATACATCAAACCCTAAGTGTACCCTTGACCGCATCAATGAATTTCTTGCCTAGCCTGGGCAAGAAATTCATTGATGCGGTCAACGGTCGTTTTTACATAGCTTCTCATACAACTTAAGATACACGCGAGATACGCATACTCCTTAAGAATTTTCCTTGTCTTGGTCACGCGGTTTACTACGTATGCAAAAATATAAAATTATTTATTTTATAAAAGCATACAAGGTTATGATGCAGGGGATGGGGCCACCCGGTAAGCTAAAGAATGCCTGTGTGAGGTACTAAATACATGGGTAGGACATGCCTGAACACAATAAAGGTAATATTATGTATGGTAAGGTTAGGTTAGGTTAGGTTAGGTTAGTCAAGGTATGTGTGTGTGTGTGTGCTTGTGTGTGTGTGGGGGGGGGGGGGGTGTGTGTTTGTGCTTCCTAGTTCCTTTTAACCACTTTGTGATGAGCGATTTACACTCGTGGTATGGTTTTGAGTGTATGTCAAGTTGACCACACACACACGTACATAGTGTGTGTGTGGTCATAGCTACGTTTACAATTGTTCTTTTACTTTTGTATGCAGGATTGTATGGTAACGACTTATGCTTCTTAAGTGTTGAATTAAGGATAAACAACCAGTTTATGAGTGCTCATACAACGAATTCTTCAAACATCAAGTAAACATAGTTACGCGCATGCAATGCGCAAGTATTAGTGGTTTTGCGAAATTGTTATAAATTGTTGTTTTTTTCCTATTTATATACAAATTAATTAATAAAAAATTAACTGAAAAAAATCTATGCTCAATTAAAATATGAAAAAGCACTTTAAAATTACTTTTCTCAAACATGCTCGGAAAGGGTCGTATTTTGTTCGTAAATTGAAAACGCAGAGTGCTCAATTTTATTCTTTTCAAATTTATAAGTAAAAACGCAGCGGAAAAAAATGAGTTTCCATAGAATCATTTTACTCCTAGGAATAAAATGACTGTACGAAAATCCATTTTTTTCCGCTGCGTTATTTTTTTAAATCCTACGATTGCAAATAAATTACTAAGAAAATGTTGCACGAAGGTTTCACTTGGCTGAAGCCAAGTGAAACCTTCGTTCAACCAGACAAATGTCAAAATAATTGCAAACACATTGTCGCGATTCGAGATGCGCGCGCATGCAAGCATGTGCGTATCGGACGATTATTTGTCTGTGGTAATAGATTTGAAAAAAATGTGAGGAACGAATTGCCGCCTTTTATTTTGCATATTTTATGCAAAATAAAAGGCGGCAATTCGTTGTGGAATAAGTTATCGTTTTCTTTAAAATTAATTAAAATAGTAAACAGTATGAGCTCACATGGTGACAGTAAGATGGAAATAGATGTCACACCGTCTCATTTGAAAGAAGAAGCAAGCTTAATAATGAATAACTTGCTTCCTGCTAAGTCGCGGGACAAATATAACAGGACTTACGACATGGTACGTTCATGCTGTGGAAGGACATCAGCCAAAATGCTAGAAATACGTTTTCGTTCACAAATTGCCCCGGAATGTCTAATATAACATTTAACATTAACTAATAACATGCCTTATTTTTTATATTGTACTATGTCACTTAACCCTTATTAAAAACTTATTACTAACTAATTACTAACTAAGTTGAAATTTAATTTGTTTGATTTCCTCACATTATTTGAGAAAAGCACTATGTATACCTCAATGGAAACAGGCATTTTCCGACTCGGACCTTTGCCAGGCATCTAGGTACCTCGTCAGAAAATGCATTTCTTCCCATCCCTCGGCAACAATGTACTATTTTACACTAACAAGCGTTTGTTTGTCAAAAACGTCAAACGCGGTTTACTCAAAACTATGTTTTTTGAAATAGAAGAGATTGGCCTGACACGGCATGACAAATGCGTGTCATTTAAAGAGATGCGATGAAGTAATCATTTACCTTGTTTTTTAAATAATATTTTTATTTGTTGTGTGATGGATTTTACAGCATTTTTTTTTTATTTGACAGATCCATTGGTTCCTAGAACAACCCTAAACATGGGTAGAGAAGGTGTTCCCACAAAACATCGTATTCAAAAGTTAAGCAGCATTAAAAGAGGTAAAACGGGCAATAATGCACTAAAACAATTTTGAATTCACTGACGGTAACAACACTTAGACTAACCCCACACTAGCGTCTTTCGAGCGTCGACGTCGCGCGAACGCACGCCTAGCGGCGACGCGGCGTCGACGCTGCGTTGATGCGACGTCTGTCGAGCGTCGGCGTCTCACCAGCGGCGACGCGGCGTCGACGCAACGTCGGTGCGACGTTTGTCAAACGTCAGGCGTCTCACCAGCGGCGACGCAGCGTTGGCGCGGCGTCTACGCAGCGTACGCGCGACGTCTGTCGAGCGTCTGCGTCTCAACACCGGCGACGCGGCGTTGACGCGAATTCGGCGCGGCGTCTGTTGAGCATCTTCGTCTCACCAGCGGCGACGTGGCGTTGATGCGACGTCGGCGCGACGTTTGACGAGCGTCTCACTAGCGACTACAGACTATACGTTTGGTAAGGTAAAATGTGTGTGCTTAAATGAGAATCTGGACGTCGTATGTCGTTCTGGATTATTTGTAGAAGTTCTTTGAATGTTTCTGATGGCGTCCGTAAATAATTATAAAAATGTTTTCGATTTTTCTTAATATTTTCACAAAACAATACGAAACTGTTACTTTCACGATTTCGATTGCTCCACAATGGATCTTCCCAATGCTGACGGGTTTTTTTTCTTTATTTTTGCGTAATTTTCGTGTTAGTAGTAACGTTAGGAGCAGTGTTTCTTCGTCGGAATTCATATGCACATACATTTTACCTTACCAAATGTTACGTGTAGTCTGTAGTCGCTAGTAAGACGCTCGACAAAAGTCGCGCCGGCGTCGCGTCGACGCCGCGACACTGCTGGTGAGACGCCGACGCCCGAAAGACGTCGCGCCGACGTCGCGTCGACGCCGCGTCAACACCGCGTCGCCGCTGGTGAGACGGCGATGCTCGACAGACGTCGAGTCGATGCTGCGTCGCCGCTGGTGAGACGCCGACGCTCGACAAACGTCGCGCCGACGTTGCGTCGACGCCGCGTCGCCACTGGTGAGACGCCGATGCTCGACAGAAGTCATGTCGACGCAGCGTCGACGCCGCGTCGCCGCTAGGCATGCACTCGCGTGACGACGACGCTCGAAAGACGCTAGTGTGGGGTTAGCCTTAAAGGTGACAATGACTTAAAAGTGACAAATCGCCAGAGAGGTTTAAATCATTTCCGATATCGTTATGTCTTTAAATTTTTTAAATGCTTGCATAATAGTATTTTATGTAACAATTGTATAAGAGAGGTCAAAAAAGGAGAGTGGCGTGAGTTACGAACTTTTTTTTGATCCAGTTATATAAATGTATTCACTGGATAATTCATAGCAATACTCACTTCGTTCGTTTTATAAAACCACACTCGTATTTTAATACCCTTCATTATGCCACAAAAACTACTATTAAATTTTCACTATCGATACATTTTTGACATTCTTAATATATTACTTTTTTGGCGTAATTGACACGTACGAAAGTGATCGTGCCATGTCGGCCAAGCTTCGGAAAAAGCCGTGATCACGTGACGATGTGTTGGAACCAAAAGGGTTCGGATTCGACTCGCTGCGTGCCCGGAAACGCACGGAAGCTCTTATATGTAACAGGGCGGTGTTGGAAGGCTCGGACTCAGAACGGCCCGGGCTCAGCTCGTGTAGTGCTCGGAACGCTCAATGTCAGCTCGTCGACGTGTAGGACGCGGAACGTTATAGCGTGAATCCTTTAATTGTTACCCAAAACAATAAGTATAATTTACCACCAATGAAAACGGAATTTATTATGAAATTATGTGTTTTTTTTTTTCAGAAATAAGAAGAGATATGACGCAGGCTTTGTATATTGTTCAAAGACTTAAAATTGATATAAGGTCGTTGAAGGCTTACATACCCCACATACGAGAATTCAGAAAGAAGTTGAACAGATGCATTACTAGAATACCTCGAACTACGACGACAACGACAACTACTACAACCACCACTACAACACGTCCAACAACAACGACGACTACAACCACAACTACCACGAGACGTCCAACGACAACTACTACAACTACACCGCGTACAACAACTACAACAACACGCCCAACAACAACAACTACTACAACACGCCCAACAACAACAACTACAACAACACGCCCAACAACAACAACTACAACAACACGACCAACTACTACAACAAGTACAACAACAACTACCACAACAAAACCACCAACAACAACTACTACAACAACACGACCAACTACAACAACGACCACAACACGACCAACTACTACAACAACACGACCAACTACAACAACAACAACAAAACGACCAACAACATCTACCACAACTACTACATCGAATTCAACAATACCACCAATTACTACTAAACGGCCTCGTAGGACAAAATCGACGACACCCGACCCAAAATTGGGAAATTATTATTAAGCGACACTGAATTATTAAACTGATAGGCTAAATATTAAAAAAATGACAAGATTAACGTCCTAGAGCTCCACACACTAATATTCCATTCGTTGACACCCTGCTGTTACCTTTATTGCGAATGACTGAAGTTTAAAGATGACATATATTAGAACAAGAATACTGCACTGGGACCTTTACCTTACACCTAGAATTTTTTTTGGTGATAAAGATGGTATTTGCATAGTAGCAAAAAAAAATGTAACTACCAATTAAAATGAAATAAAATTTAGGCGTACGTTTACTGATTTTTGTTTTAACCACACCGGCTCCAAACACTACCTACTTAATTAAAATTCCACTTTAGGTCGGCAAAGCACATGTGAAACCTTTGGAGTTGCAGGCGCCCGTAGGTTACGGCAGATGCTTACTATCAGTCGGGCCATAAGCTTGTTTGCCACCGTCGTAGTGTAAATAAAAATCCAAAATATACAGTACCTGGCAAAAACCATCGAACGCCCCCTTGGATGCAAATTAACATTGATTTTATTTTGATACCACTGGCAGCGTGTCGCACTTACAGCCATAAACATAATAAGTATATATCGTTCCTCGGGATCTAGTCAGCGTTAATGTGCCCGCCACAATGGAGGAGCCTGGACTACTGGCTTGGCCCGAGACCACGGTAGAAGGCCCGACGGGCTGACTGACGCTCGTACTGCCTGGTAACTTGGCGACAGGGACAGCCTCTGCGACGCAATCTGCGTGGATACCCTAGCGCCGTCCCGCCATCACCACGTTTAAGTACTGCGTCATTGAGAGCATTCAGTGGGTCCATTGCTGCTAAAACAGCAAAACGCTGCAAATACGCAACTGGAGCCAACGGATACGTAAGTATTTGCGGCGTTTGCCGTATGCTCGTAGATACTCTTGTGTCGCTTCACACTTGTGCTAACCGTGCTGGGCTTTTTAAAAGCTGTCATACATGCTCATCCGCGCCACCAGTGACCGTAGAGCTGGCTTGTTGCTCGCTCAGCGCATTGGCATTGACTTTCAGTGAGGTAACGCAGTTATTTAGCCTTGTGGGCACTTTACCAGGTGGATTTCGATTTAGGGCCAATAGAATAAGTTACGAGTAGGTAGGTTTTTTTAGTTTTTATTAATTTAATTAGTTTACTTTATCACACCATCGTATAAGTAAGTAATGTTTTGTTACTCCATAACACATTAGACTAAAAAAAATCTGACATCGGGTATAAATATTAAAATTAATGAAATTCGCGAATTTTGCAGTAACAGTCATTAAGCTAAATCGGTGACAGACGGGGAGCTGATCAGTTGAACATAGCGAAACTGTTTAGGTTCCCATTTTGGATATTTTTGATTATTCCGGTTGCACGATTCCGGTAACCTATGATATAATGCTTTTATAAAAAAAATTGCATTTATTTACTACCTGTACCTTACGGGCTTTTTTGTTTAATTGTCCTGAAAGACCTTCCTACTTGCAAATTTCTAACAGTGACCTATAGTAACATAAGAAACGCGTTCCTGAGAAAAAAGCACTTGACAGATAGATCGACGGACAACAAAGTGATCCTATAAGAGTTCCGTTATTTTTGAGGTCTGCAACCCTAAGAATATGAGATCGAAAATACACCCTATTAATTAGTTTCGAGTAAGGTAAATTAAGAACTTGGCTTAACTAATTAACGCGAGAGGCCTTTATTTAGAAACAAAAATTTAAGCTCAATCAAATACCAATTTAGAGAAAATTTGTAAGGTGGTCTTCAACTTCGCACGACGCACCAGTGTACATGCGGGATAATCATTATATACGTACAGTGCTTTCTCGCTCACACACCAGACCGGCATGCGACTCGGCATCAGGTAATAACCACGTAATCTAGACTTAGTGATGGCTCCTAAAAAATATAAATATATTTATGGACACCTCGCCAGTCTCGTCAACACTGTGCCTTAATAATGTGCCTGCATTCTACAGCATGCTAGCTCACGCAACAAATACGTTTTTGATATTATTCCCTTACAACGAACATTCGAATAAGGGCCTTTCTTCGAGTATGTGGTAATTTGCAAATCAGCCGTAGCCGTGCTAAATAGCCAATTATGTGGTTCGCATTCATTAATTTGGCTGATGAATTTATTACACTTTACCTACAGTAAAGTCACCATGCGGGCCGATGCATTTGTTTATTTTTTATTTATTGCAGTTTACAATAACGTCGATGCTGGGTGGAATTCAAGTAAGAGTAAAATATTGTGTTGTAATAGTAGTTTATCTACACTCATACTGTAAGTACTCTAAAATGCGTTCAAAAACCGTAGACAATGACAAGCATTACAACAAACGATTTAACTATGATAAGTTTCTTATCTGCGGCAGTAACGTAATTTTAACTTTGCATGCTCAAATATTGTTAAGCAATGAGTTTCAAATTTGGAACATCGAATTTGATAACATAATGTTACCGCCATGGCCAACTCGATTGGTCCCGCGCGAGCCCCGACACAATCGAGTTGGCCACGCCGACACAATCGAGATGGCCGCGGCGGTGCAATGGCGGCCATTCTATGATTTCCGAATACGGCATTTATAATAAATAATATGAGTGTAGATAAAGCAGTGTATGCAACTGTACGTAATTAGGCCTTAAAACACTCGTGTGATCTTATTATGAAATTCGCCTGCGGCTCATTTCATAAAACCACACTCATGTTTTAAGGACCCTTATTACGTAACAGTTACATAAACTACTATTATGTAACTGTTACGTAATAAGGCCTAATTACGTACAGTTGCATACACTGCTTTATGTAGATAAATTTAATATATATAATATGAGTGTAGACTCATATTATATATATTAAATTAAGTGTTCGGAAACCATAGAATGACCGCCATTGCACCGCCATGGCCAACTCGATTGTGCCGGCGGTCGCGCGGGCGCGTGCCGTTGGTCAGGAAGGAGCACAGGATTTACATTATGTTATCAAATTCGATGTTCGGAATTTTAAACTCATAACGTATCAATATATGAGCATGTAAAGTTAAAATTACGTTACTGCTACAGATAAAAAGCTTATCATAGTAAAATCGGTTGTTGTAATGCTAGCCATTGCCTACCGTTTTTGAACACGTTTTAGAGGACTTACAGTGTGAGTGGATAAAATATAATATCATTATCGTCTTGAACTAAAAAAATAACCGCGAGGTGAATAAAATTGTATTAGTCTCTTTTATATCGCCTAGCAATATATTTTTATTTTAACACAATACTATATTACGTTACAATGTAAAAGACGATTTAAGCTAACATGGTCATATATTATAAGTATGATTGGAAATGGGGCATGTTTATTGAGTTACTAGTGAGAACGCGGACAGTAGTAGTAGCAGTGATATCGAATGAAATAAGCGAAATCGAAAGATCAGAGATCTACGACTAAAGTTCGCGCAACGTCAGTAACTCTGTGATGATGGCGCATGCAACTGCGCCGAAATATGGGGTGTTCAAAAACTCCAATATACATGGCATAGTCCGTTTCCAATAATTGGTATAATGTAAAATACGTCATTTACAAAACTATACATTTGCAAATGGTATTTTATTTATATTATCGTTTTATATGTCAGACTCGTGGATCCAGCCTAAAACGAATCGGCGCTCGGGCAACGCTGGTGTTCCAACTAAACTCCGCATTCAAACACTTCACAGCAGAGTTGCGGCGGGTAATTATTTTAAATACTTCGCAAAACGATGAATGTTTGTATTTATTAAAAGAACGATGTTTTTTGTTTAACTTGATAGAAAATAACCGGCCAAGTGCGGATCGAAACTCGCATTATGGAGGGTTCCGTACCTTCAATGCAATAAAAAAAAGTAATAGAAAATGTCATATCTGCCAGACACTAACGTTATTTTTGAATGAAAAGAGTATTTTGGAAATAACTTAAAAACGGCTGAACATTTACGGTTCGAAATAATTTTATTTGAATGTTTGTAGTATGTATTAAGACATATTTATTATTGTGTTCTTGAATTTTTCCATAAGCTTCATAATACATATTCCTTTTGAAATTTGGAAGTCGGGTTCAAATGACTTCTAATTATATTAGTAAATAAAGTAACTTTAGACAGGAAATAATAATATAAGCGAACCACTATTGCTATATTTATTTCAGAAATAAGTGCCAATCTGTACTATATGAACTCGGCAGTGAGGAAATTAAAAAATGATATCCATTCATTGATGGCATACATACCCGAAATACACGTATTTGAACAGCTATTGGAGGAATGCGAAGCTACAGAGCTGATAGCGACTACACCAACGCCAATTGCAACAACTACCCAGGCGGTACCGATATATCCTAGAAGACCGTCAGGTGGAAATGGAAAGTGGTACTTCTTCGTCCATGCAAGACCCGCAGGAAACCACCAAAGGCACCACCACAGACACCGTGCGCACGAGTTGCAACAAGGCAGTAATATTGCACTTAAACGTCTGAATCTGAAGCCCAACCAAAACTTCGAATATTGATCTTACGAAGTAATTCGTTGCAAGAAATTATTAAAATTTGAATGACATAACCTGAGGCTTTATTTGTCACAAATTCCTCAAAAGCTGTGTAAACCAAATCCCATATTAAACAGTGTCCACGCGCCATTACCCGCGAAGTAGTTGTAAAATGGTCAAATACTCGTATATCAATGTTTATACGAAACTCATTGGCATTTTATTTTACGCCACGTACCCGTGTTTTAACTCTTCAGTCTTCAATAATATGAAAACAGTGGTACTTTCCTAAATTATTTGGACAGATGTGTTTGTTCTCAATAGCTCTCATCGTAGGTAATATTAACGATATGGAGAAGGTAAATATATAAAGAGTTGGCAATCTTTGCTTTTTGATTACCGTATGGAGAAGGTATATAAAAAGTTGGCTACCTTTGATTTTTAACGACTGTATGGGGAAGGTATTTAAAAATTGGCAATCTTTGCTTTAACTGACCATCAAAATTCAATTTTATTATGCCCACAATTCAAAGCGGATAAAACATCTGTGAAGCAGACTCGAGTATAATGGGTTTGTGAACATTAAAAATAGGACGAGGAGTCGAGAAGACTTGATACATTCCAGAGTTTGAAACCAAACTAGAAAATGGTTGCTCACTCTTGAGCCCTATGCTTGAGTCACTGTTGAGTTGACTTGGACTTCGAAAAATGTTAGCTATAAACTACTTATGGTGTAAATTACGTCTTATCAAGGAAAGGAGTATCTTTTGTCAGGCACAGGTATAAATAAATAAATAACTAAATATTATGGGACAATCTTACACAAATCGACCTAGTCCTAAGTCCTACAGTAAGCTCAATAAGGCTTGTGTTGTGAGTACTAGACGACGATATATATAATAGATAGATACTTAAATACATAGAAAACACCCATTAATCAAGAAAAATTGTTATTAATAATAATAATAATAAGAGACGTTTATTTAAATTATCTGTGATAAACACACAAATAAATGCCCTGACCAGGATTCGAACCCGGGACCTCCTGCTTCATAGGCAGGGTCACTACTGACTAGGCTAGGAGGGCGTTAAAAGGTATGCTCGTGCAATATTTTTACCACCTTTCTATGGAATGAATCCGATTGGATTTAGAAAAATACCTAGAAGCCACACACAGTTACTATTCATCGGTGACCTCAAACCAAGGGGCTTAGCGATATTCTATCCAATAGAATGTGTCGGACACATATTGTCAGTGATCGGAATAGGTAGTGCCATTTCGGGTGAATGACCTTAAACATTGATAAGAACTTGGATAAGACTTGAGATTCTTCGACGTATTTCTCACAGAAAATTTTCTTCAAAACGCAATAGTTACAAAAAATGTCATTATAAATACATCATTTATTTAAAATAACTTTTGTTTAACAGTTAAAATTAACAATAATACAATCATAAAATAAAACACGAAACATCAACATCATTATTTTAAATGAAAATAATTAAATTATTACTTTCTTTGAAATTATAGTAGCAACCCATATTTTTTATCAATATTTACTACTGTCAATCTATTTCTTTTGACGTCCGATATCTAACAGAAACCACATTCTTCATACTTACGTTAGGCATACGGTTCTTTAAAACATTTTTAAAACCAAACACAAACTTTAAATTTTCATATCGAATCCCGGGGTTAAAAACTATATCCATACTATGCTTACGCACCGAAGTCCCGCGAAATGGCACTACCAATTCCGATCACTGCATATTGTGTAGGTAAGATTGATAGTGGGCAAAATAACTTCAACACTAGAATTCCACCACTAACTTCAACACTCCTAACAGTCCTCAAACGTATCCTAACAGTAAGATATATGCGGTAATAATTTTCATATTATTTATTTTATTTTATGTAGGTAGTATGTATTTATAGTATGTATGTATGTATGTATAGTATATATTTTGTATTTATGTAAGAAGTTTATTTATATTTATGTATGATACCGAACTGAGTATCTACCTAATTAGATCATAAATTATAATACAACTCATCTTACCGTATCGTACAGTACATAAATAAGTCTGCCTAGCACTTCCAACTTTCTCTCTCAATTGCTCAAAGGTTAACTGGAAGAAATCCCTTAAAGGGATAAGTTCGCCTTTGTACGTATATGTTGTGTTATATGTCTTTCTTTGTGTTTTCTTGTACAATAAAGTTTTTAACTACTACTACTACTAACACTAGTGTTCCTTGGTCATACGACCAGGCGTGAAGATCAAATCCGTCCTTCTTTACCATATATCTTTGTTTTCATCCTCGCATGCAGCAATTTATAAAAGTGAACAATATATAAACAAATTACAAATTGTTTACATTTAAAGATTGGCTAAAGATTCTGAGTTTTCTCAACTGCCGCTGATGGCGACATATCAAAACAACGTTAAGTGCATAAAGCGTACCTATGTCAAGATTAATGTTTATTTTCGATATAATAAAATATATTATGCAGTGTTTGCTTTAGGTATGATAGAGACCACCCGCTAGCTGCGTAAGAGAGCGAGCATTCGAAAGATCTTTGTGCTAACAGTTGGCTTGCCTCAAACAAACATAACAAAACAAACAGACTGGCAATTGAGGAAAGCGGTCGCATTTGATTTTTTATTTCTTTACTCACGGGAGGTGGATAACAATTTAACACAAAAAGAGAAAGCTTTTCCAGCGTTCTGCGTAATTTTTTCGTTGTATATGGTTTTTTGAGTAATGAATATTTATTTTTAATTTTTCTCTGTTCTGCTTGCCAAAAACAAGCAAATTTTATTAATTGTATATAAGTAATACATATTTATGCAATGTTAACCCTAAGTAGTTAGATATAATTTAATAATTAAAGAGCTGCTAATATTTAATTGAATACGTACTTCATCGTCATGATCATCATCATAATCAACTGAAAGACAATGCTGGAAAACTTTTATACCTTAGGCCTATAACCGCGAACCATTTCATTCGTTCGATAGCCTATTTGCATCACTATCTTCCGAATATGCAAGAGCGAAAGAGACGGAAATAACGAAATTTACGTTCCAGTTAACGGTGCGCTGCCTTAATCCAACGGTTTCCTGCGATTTGATTCCTTTATCCAATCAGTTTATGCATTATATATCAGTCTGTGCATGGTATGGAGGTTAGCACACACAAAAAAGAATTTGTTTTGGTCGCATCCCAGCATAATCATAACACTTAAATCTAACTATCGCTTCAAAATCCGCATAAAGCGTCACTTACGACGTTATCGTCGTGATGGGGTCGAGCGCTGACAATGGGGAACTAGTTAGACGAAAACTGCTTATTGTACAAGTACATACTGTGTGCGCTAGTCACAGAAAATTCTATTGGAGTTCAGTCTTTTAGTTTTTCATTATACATAGTGATGAATGATGATGAAATTATTGAACCGAAAACCTAACTAAGCAACTCTTCTTGGACGGTTTATTAGTTTCGCAAAGATTCAAATAGCCTAATTCGTTTTTTAATTTATGAAGTCCTTCCAAAAATTATAAGTGTGGGACTTTGTTTTTAAATGATTTACATAAACACAACTTTCAAAACATTTAATAGCTTGACGATGACATGGCTAGTTTTCTGAAATGATCGCCATGTCAGCATTGTTAAAAAATACTTCAAAGCAATGCAACAACCAAACACTCTATGCATAAAATTAGTAGCATTTTTACCATTTGATGACGACAACACAAAACGAAATTGCAAACCTCGCCATTCAGCGGGATGGAGGCCACAACACGCCGTTAAACTCGGCAATACTGCTCCCAGGCTGGAATAGTGTTAGGCTACAGATTAACTCTGATTCTAGTGTCACTACAAGTCTAGATTTTGCTTTGATTGCGAATCATGTGCGGAGTTATTGTAGGTTAGATTAGACACAAAAAAAGTTAAGATTTCCTGGCAAGATGGGTATTTTAACAATAATTGTGTTACATACATTCTATTATATACATATAACAGAAAATGTTCTTTGGTTGGAGTCCTTACCTAATGACGCATTTGGTCTAAACACTACACTCCACTTTACTGTTCCTTTTTCTTCTCAAGAGAGTGCTAAAATAAGTTAGAAACTAACTCCCGCTAATCACTGCCAATCTACAAATACAATACCATAATTCGATATAGCACCGATCTTCTTTCTTATTTCCTTATGACAAAGGATCTGGACTATCTATAACGCCGCTAATTACGACACAGTCAAGGGCATGTGAGTTGTAATTACTCCGCACGGAACCAAAAACATTAACCTAGTTTAATCATCTGAACCTTTTGACCGTTTTCGATCGCCCTACTAACCTACTATTCAATATATTTACTCTAGGCGCCCTACAACGCTTATTAGCTTATAATGCACCTTGATTGCCTTAATAAATTAGTCCAAAAAATAACTTTAAAGATACCATTGTTTATAGATACTAATTCTAGTAACTATGTGTTCCTGTCTAGTCTAAATCTAGCCAATCGTAAAATCTCCTAGTAGCGTAGGTACGTTCGCGATTTGCGATCCCCCCGGTGATAACTTGCACGGCAAGGGATGGCACCGGCGCCGCCGGCCTATTTGAAATTTACTTTAAAATATTTACCAGATAAGTGCACCTTCACCACTACTTTGTGTCACCTAGTTGGGATACTATTTTTAAATGTACTAAGTATCATCACGTGAAGCCATTTGATACCTCCGCTACAATTAGGACCTGTAGGAATAAAAATTTGGAGTCAGAATCGGAATGTATAAAATCATTAAATTCGTTTTATGACGTTACCATCTTGATTACAATATTTAAATGATATCAATATAATCATTTTGGTCACTACCAAGCAAAACTTAAAAACAAACAGACATACGACGTCTTTCTGTATAAATTAAGTTTCGCTCGGTATTGACCAAAAATTATAGTATTGATATAATTCACATAATGTACTCGTAATCATAATCAAGCTGGTAACGTCATAAAACAAAGATGGTAGAGTTGTAAAGATGACTTGCTGACTGGGTATTTACTTAATCCTAAAAAAACAATATGCCACTTCACTATTACCCCTAAATCCATATTTCTCAAAGTCTCCTATGGTAAGTTGTATTAGTGCAAGAATTAATATTATACTCGCTGAGCTGCATAACACCATTCATTAGGGTTTTATCTCGCAGGAAGGCGTCGCGATGATATATTGCCCGCTCGAAATTGGTACTTCATTTCAATTTATGTAGGATACCTAGAAACTCATAAATAATTAGGAAATATGATATTCAGTATTCGTTATCTACAATCTCGATTTAGCCACAGTTTAGTGGAATTTATTTGATTTACTAGTACTGTGATGATGAAAATGACTTGAGCGCATTGTTATCGACAATCAACAGATTAAGGACCGTACCAAAAAGAAAGTAAACAAGGTAAAAGTGATGTACATTTTAAACTAAGTAATTTTTGGATATAAAATAAAAAATAAACTAGAATATAACTCCCTTCCTAGAACTAGTTTAAAAAAAAAACTGCCAAAGTACCCCTATTTTAAGTATTTTAACCTGCATCTTACTTTATTTTTGATGTCCTTCATCAAGTTTTGAACGAGATTATTTGTTATGTTTCCTGACACCCTGTTCCACTTTTTTTTGAAGTCATCAAACTGATGTTGCATTTTTGTAATTTTTTGGGGCTGCCACTTCATAGGATAGGGCGGACTTCAGGGCAGTTGGGACGGTTCATGTGATCGCATCAGAAATGAGGCCATCCGCAGCAGAACCGATATAGCCCTCCGAATCGCTAAACTAAAGTGGCAGTGGGCGGGGCACATTGCTCGTAGAACCGATGGCCGTTGGGGCGGAAAGGTTCTCGAGTGGCGACCACGAACCGGAAGGCGCAGCGTGGGTAGACCCCCCGCAAGGTGGACTGATGACCTGGTGAAGGTCGCGGGAGTCCGCTGGATGCGGGTGGCGCAGGACCGGTCATTGTGGCACTCTTTGGGGGAGGCCTATGTTCAGCAGTGGACGTCTTTCGGCTGATATGATGATGATGATGATGATGCTCAAATATTGATGTGTTATGAGTTTTGATAACATAATGTACACCTGCACGCGCCCGCGCGGCCGCCGACACGCGCCCGCGCGACCGCCGGCACAATCGAGTTGGCCAGGGCGGTGCAATGGCGGCCATTCTATGGTTTCCGAATACGGCATTTAGGATAAATAATATGAGTGTAGATAAAGCAGTGTATGCAACTGTACGTAATTAGGCCTTATTACGTAACAGTTACATAAACTACTATTTTTTAAACGAAAACGATTACCTATTAAATTAAAAACAAGGTACTTTTAAAATATTTAGGAAGCAATTAAAGTGAATTACATATGCATTATTAGTACAACGGGCAACTTTACACAAGCTGTAATTATAAGATAAAATGGATTCTTAAAAAGTTACTAGGATCTATGAATATTGGTAGGTAAGTATCTATAATAGACAGATATCTAGAACCAAAATTCATATGCCACATATGATTTAGAAAAAAGGAAAGGTGCCTCTTGTATAGTATTACCAAAATACCAACCTAGTTAATAAAGCATAATGAATGGTGCCTTTTGTGTAGGTATTACCTAAATACCTACCTACCTAGTGTAGCATGACGCTACATCTGTAGACGTTCTTTGGAACTACTTCCGTGTTTAGTTTGCCTCTTGCCTGCGAAACAGTGTGCATTGTGATTCACGCCATTACGGTTGGATGGCGCTTATATCAACTCACATTTTGTTATAGACAACTGGCAGTTATAAAATTGAAATAATATTCGCGCTAATTTTGAATTTGAATATTTGAGGTATTCGAGATTGTAAAAAGATTGAGTTTGTTTATTTGGAGAGAGACAGATCGTCTTGGAGTTTTGAAGGGAAAAGTCAGAATTATTCATTTTGGTCCATTTTTGTTCCCTGGAAGTTTTTTTTACTAGTGATCTAGTTCCCTAGAAGAGGGTGATCGCAAATACAGGTTTTCCTGTATCCAGTGCTCTTTTTTGGCCGTGTCTGAGGGTGGATATTGCCTGCCGTGGTCGCCAGTGCTGAGATCGTTTGAGCCGAGAGGGCTCCGGAAGGCGCTCGTGAGTGCCGATCTTGTGAGACGATCGGCAACCGTCGTCGGAGGACAAGAGCCCGTGTTTCGCGTGGTTCGTCAAGTAAAACCGTCGTCGGAGGACTAGAACCCGTATTTCGCGTGGTTCTCCAAGTAAAACACAGGGTTCAGCGAGCTGCTGCCTAACGTATTTTATTTAAATTCATAGTTCCACCATTTCCTGAGATTCAAGATTATTATTTTATTGAGATTTTTTTAACGTTATAAATCCGATTCCCTTGTTGTAACCAGTTAATTAATTACTTATCGTGTTTTTGTGCCCTTGGTTGAATATCTCTGATCCGCATTTTTAAACTTCTCAAAATTCCAAATAGCCACATCTGACGGGCGTTATAAATATTCGGTTTTAAATTTAGGTTTCCTTCATCCAGTGAATCAGCTATCATCGTTCATACCACTCGCATCTCATCAATTCATATTTCTTTATAGCTAAATTTTCAGCCGAGTTCTGTTCTTGTACCTATTCTTTTTTCCATTTTTGCGGAAGGCAGACATCCACCATTGTTCGATAAAAATATTCTGTTTAAATTGTGTTTCAATATTTCTTGTGTGAAGTAAAAATATTTTATGTGTGAAGTAAATATATTTTTTGTGTGAAGTAAAAAAATTATACGTGTTCTGCAAAAGTGATTGTTTTACTGCACTAGTTAATAGAAAATATGAAGGGTGCGTTTTGTGTAGATATTACCTAAATACCTACCTACCTAGTTAATAGAAAATATGAAGGGTGCGTTTTGTGTAGATATTACCTAAATACCTACCTATACTTCCTTTTTTTTAGATTAGAAAAATCGTGCGATTGTCGTAGTTTTCCCTCATAGGGCTGAAAAAATGATACATAGGCGAAATGGATCGTTAATTTTCTATTGTGAAAAAAAAGAGGTATAGTCGCCTACCTTACTTCTACACAGACCAGACCTTCTTAAGTTTTAAAGCAAAAGAAAAAAGCATATTGCAGTTTAAAATAATCACTACCTGTTGTTTATTGACATTAAAAAAAAACTAATTGTATAATGTATATGTAGTAGTGTTTGTTTGTTGGGGGACCTAAATGCCAAAGTTGGCACTGATAACGGCGGCTGTCAAAGACACATGGGCACACACGGGCTGGGAGCCCGGAACGAAAACGGAGAGAGATTCTTGGAGTTCTGCCAGGACAACGACCTCACCATCGGAGGCACTTTATTCATTCATGGAGCCCACCATAAGTACACATGGAACTCACCCGATGGAGTCACCAAGAACCAAATCGACCACCTTGCCATCAGATCCAAATGACGCATATCACTGCTCGACGTCCGCAACCGTCGTGGTGCGGATATTGACAGCGATCACCACCTAGTCGTAGCCGAAGTGCGGCTCAAAGTAGCCGTAGCTCGAGCTGCCAGCGCGAACACCAGGGTAGGCAAACGATTTGATGTCAACAAGCTGCGGGACCCAGACGTAGGCGACGCCTTTAGGCTGCAGCTGCGTAATCGCTTCTCCGTCTTCGAAACGGACTCTACTACTTCTGTCGACGCGGAGTGAAATCACATCAAAATGGCCTATACAGAGACCAGCTCCGTCGTTCTTGGACACAAAACACACACACGTGAGGACTGGATGTCACAGAGGACCTGGAACCTTATTGAAGAAAGGCGCCAACTCCATCTTCAACTCCTGGTAACCAGCAACGTGGCAATGCGCGAAGACCTAAGGCTGCAATACAGACACATACGCAGAAAAAAATACCGCAGTACTCGTCACGACCGGCGAGTATGGGCTGATACTGTTGCGGACTCCGCCCAACGCGCTGCCAACTCCGGCAATCTCAGGGAGATGTACAAGGCAACGAAGACCTTGGCCGGTAATCGGAACCAGAGGAAGAAGAAGCCCTTGAAAGACAAGAGAGGCCAGTTGATTGTGACATCAGAGAGGCAGCTTCAACGCTGGCGGGAGCACTTTGAGGAGATCTTCCGAGTCCCGAACGACCCCGTTACTACAGACACACCTACTGCCAGCTCGCCCGCACAAAGGCTGAACATTGATGTGTCTCCCCCTACAGGAGAGGAAGTAGTGAAAGCTATCCGTTCACTGAAGAATGGGAAAGCCCCAGGAGTCGACCTCATCACAGCGGAAATGCTTAAAGCTGATGTCCCTACCGCTGCGAACGTGCTGACGCCCCTACTACGGAACATCTGGGCAGCCGAAGAGTTACCCGACGACTGGAACAAAGGTCTTCTTATTACCGTTCCAAAAAAGGGAGATCTCAGTGAATGTGGCAATGGAGAGGCATCACTTTGCTCTCGATTCCTTCTAAGGTGCTCTGCAAGATCATCCTGGACAGGTTGTCGAGGGCCGTCAAACCTCTTCTTCGCAAAGAGCAGGCTGGCTTCCGACCCAACCGATCGTGTACCGACCAGATCAACACTTTGCGCATAATACTCGAACAGGCATCAGAATGGCAGAGAGAAATGTACTTGACCTTTGTGGATTTCGAAAAAGCCTTCGACACGCTGCGATGGAGCTGTATCTGGGACCGGCTGCGTGAAATTGGAGTCCCCAAGAAGATCACGAACTTGATTAAGGCCATCTACAGGAAGTATTCTTGTAGGGTGACTCACGACTGCCTCGTCTCGGAGGACATACCGGTACATGCGGGTGTTCGTCAGGGGTGTCTCCTTTCATCTCTCCTCTTCCTTGTCGTCCTCGATGGCATCATGAACAACACCACCAACAGCAAGCGCCGCGGCATAGAGTGGGGACTGTCCAACGTCTTGGAAGATTTAGACTATGCCGATGACCTATGCCTATTGAGCCACACGCGCATCGACATGCAAGCCAAACTGGACGACCTACGGCGAGAGGCTTTGGAGGCGGGACTAAAGATTAACACCCGGAAGACCCAGGAAATGAGGTGCGGAGTGACGAGCTCGTTGCCGTTGCTCATCGGCACGGAGGGGGTGGAGAGGATCCACAAGTTTACGTACCTCGGTAGTGTAGTGTCGGAAGCAGGAGGGACCGAAAAGGACATCGCTTTGAGAATCGCCAAGGGGAAAGCAACCTCCGCACAGCTCCATCCGGTATGGCAATCGCGGAAACTGACTAGGAGAGTTAAGCTCAAGATATTCCGGTCCAATGTGAGAACCGTATTGCTGTACGGATGTGAGACGTGGAAGGTCACTAACGACATCTCGCGTCGGCTCCAAGTCTTCATCAACCGCTGTCTTCGCCGTATCCTCGGTGTATACTGGCCCGAGAGAATCTCCAACGTAGATCTGTGGGAGCGCTGCGGTGAGACTCCGATCGACTAGCAGATCAAACGCCGCAAGTGGAACTGGATCGGCCACACGCTCCGAAGGGACCCCGATCACATCCCGAGGCAAGCCCTAGACTGGAATCCCCAAGGAAAGCGGAAACGTGGCCGCCCTAAGCAATCCTGGCGGCGGACGATCATCGCAGAGGCGGCGACCATTGGCAGGACGTGGAGCGAAATGAAGCGCGAAGCTCAAGACCGAACGGGATGGCGGAGCACTGTGGATGCCCTCTGCCCCATCTAGGGGACATAGGATCATAAGTCAAGTAAGTCATATGTAGTAGTGTTTCTACTAAAAAATAAATGACTAAAATATTCAATGAAATTATTTGATTATACCTAGATAGTAGTCATGTGCCTACCTTTTGGAAGTAGGTTGATGTTGCGGGAATATTTAATTTATTTTATTTTGAAATGTAGGAGAATGATGGCCGAGGAGTTGGCAGCGGTACTGAATATGTGGAAAGGGAATTTTGGAGACTTACTTGCGATCAGTCCAATAAGCGGTGTGCAGTTGCCGGATACGTCTCATTCAGTAATGTTCATAAGCAGGAACCACTTGATAACTTGTCAAAGATAACTTAAAAGTAATATTAACACTCGCGGTGTGATATATTTATGCGGATTGGATATAAATTTGTAAATAAGTTGTTTTGCGTATTATTTATTTAATTTAGTTATTTGACACGTAAAATTATCGATCCGAATGTGACAAGAGTATTCATAATGTTTTTGCATTGACAACTTGTGTCGTAGAGGTGGCCAAGAAGTCTTGTTTTAATAAAAAGTTTTCTATCAAATGGAATTTAGCACAGTAGCGCCACCATGCTCCCGGCCTTGAAATGCGGTGGATTTCAATAATGATATGGTAAACTGAGATGATGTGATACGATACTGCGGTAAATGAAATAATGATTTTATTATGATACGAGAAGAAGAGAAAGGAAGTAGGTTATTGAGATGGCAGCGAGGCGTTTAAACAGCCCATTTGCGGTTTTTACTATAGCAACCCGGACAACTCCATCGAGCCCAGGATGAACGGCAGAAATTATGCCTAGCGGCCAATGTAAAGGCGGTATATCATCGTCACCCAACAGTACAACCGTGCCTTGAACGACCGGACGGTCTGGACTACACCACTTGTTACGGACTTGCAACGTGTGCAGATACTCCAAACGCAATTTTTTCCAATAAGATTGCACAATTGTTTCCAATAATCTCTTTCGGTTGGTCAAGTTTCGACACTCAGTAGATAAGTCAGTCGCGGGTAAATATTGGAGCGGTGTGGACATTAAAAAATGAGCGGGAGTTAAGACTTCAGGATGCGGATCTGAAGATAAAATACTGAGCGGACGAGAGTTCAGTAAGCATTCAATTTGAATGGCAGCTGTCAACAGTTCTTCATACGTCAGAATCTGTGAACCTACAATACGATACAAATGTGTTTTCATGCTCTTTATATTAGACTCCCACATGCCACCAAAATGAGGCGCACGAGGAGGAATCATTTTCCATTCAATGCGGTGATTAATACATTCGCGGTTAAGCTTGCATTTAAATTCAGAAGTGCGGAAAAGATTATACATCTCTTCCAGTTGAGATTTTGCTCCCACAAAATTTGTCCCATGATCTGAATAAAGGCATGAAACTGGACCACGTCGAGATATAAATCGTTTGAACGCTGCTACAAAGGCGTCATGTTAAATCTATAACTAGTTCAATATGTACTGCCTTAGTAACGAGGCAAACAAATAAGCATATGTACACCTTTTGTGCATGTTAACCACGACGGCGACAAAGCGTAATGCAAAGGGGACCAGCGTAGTCTACCCCAGTGTGCACAAAGGCTTTAGCTTCTTGTATGCGGCAAGCGGGAAGGTCAGCCATCTTTGGTAGTGGATGAGCAGGTTTAACGCGAAAACACGAGTTGCATTTATGTACTCTGTTCCTAATTACTGTGCGTGCGCCCAATATCCAGAAACGCTGGCGAATGATTGACATTAAAATACCTGCACCTGCATGACAATTAACAACGTGATAGTGATCTATGATTAAATTCACTATATGATCGTGTTTTGGAAGTACAACTGGATGCTTGACTTCAAAGAGTAAGTCGGAATTAGACAAGCGGCCTCCTATACGCAGAACATTTTTGTCGTCAATGAAAACGGACAGCTTAACGAGTTTGCGCGATGGTAAAAGATTTATTTTAATTAGAGCTATATCTTCAATGAAGTAAACTCTTTGTACGGTGAGTATCGAAGCGGTTTCAGCGGTCTCAAGACTTTTTATAGTTTCGGCGGGGTTTACCTTTTTTATAAAGCGGAGAACGTAAATAATTGTTTGAAGCAATTTATTCCAAGAGGAAATACGTTGCGCTAAGTCATACAGCATAGGCGACTCTTGCTGCACAATAGTAGTCAACGCAACAGTCTTATGTTCTGGTAATTGTTCTATTGCTGCGCAATGAAAAGTTTTAATAGGCCATTCATTCGGAGCATCTTTCAACCATGAGGGCCCATTCCACCATAGGTTGTGAGTAATTATCTGCGATGGTGTTAACCCACGAGATAAACAATCGCTAGGGTTTTCAACTCAAGCAATATGGTAGAAGTTTTCTGGAGATACATTTTCCTGACATTCCGCAACACGATTGCTGACAAACACCGACCATCGGTGTGGCGATGATTTGATCCAATTTAAAGCAATAGTAGAATCGCAGAAGGCGAAAATTCCTAAGTAATAGGAATACGAGCAAGATATCTGTCCTGTACGATTTTGATCTATTTGGTCATCAATACAGCAGCACAAAGCTCTAAGCGAGCGAGTGTTGTTACTTTAGCTGGTGAAACCTTCGACTTTGAGCATAGTAACCTTACAGTGCAGTTACCAGCTGAATCTGTCACATGCATGTAGATGACACACCCATATCAATTTAAACTGGCATCACTAAATCCTACTATTCGGCAATCACTAGAATCAGCGAAAACGCCAATATGGCGGGGAATTTTTAAGGTTGATAGCAATGAAAATTCTTGTACCAACATAGAGTAACACTTAATTATGTGTTCTGGAGGAGTTTCATCCCATTCGATTTTACTAAGCCAAGGTTCTTTAATAAGCAACTTTACGTACAGCACGACAGGTGCTACCAAACCAAGCACATCAAACAAGCGAGCTAGTAGACAGTATAATTCTCTTGGTACACTTCCCTCCAGCGGGCGGGGACGTAGTCATGAAGAAAATATCATCGGAGGGATCCCAAGACAAACCTAGTACCTTAGCAATATTTTGCTTGTCATTCAATTCGACACAAGCGCGGTGTGAATCTGGAAGATTCTCTAAAAGTGCGGGCGAGTTGCTGGACCATTTGACCAAGTCAAATGCACCAGCTTTGAAAAGAGATATCAACTCTTGCGATAAACGTATAGCGGTTTCATCATTTGCACACGAATGGACTAAATCGTCCATGTATAATTGGGAACTAGCAACATTCGCAGCCTCAGGGAACTGATGTCCCTCATCAAGACAAAGCTGTTTGACAGTGCGCATAGCCATATACGGGCTTGACTTAAGACCAAAAGGGACTCGAGTAAAATTATAGGGGCGAATCTGCTCTTTTTCATCGAAGCGAAATAAGATTTTTACAAATTTATAATCGTGAGGTGGCAAGCAAACTTGCATATACATTTGACGAATATCTGACGTCATAGCCACTGGAAATAGCCGAAAATTCAATAGCAGGGTAAACAAATCTGCCTGTAGGTTTGGACCAGTATGCAGAATGTCGTTGAGTGAAACACCTGAATGTGTTTTGGCACTAGCATCTAGGACAATTCTGACACGAGACGTCACTTTGTCGAGACGAATCACAGCGTGGTGGGGTATGAAGTAGCCATCATCAGTAATGTCAGATTCAGGTACTTCGACAAGATAATCATTTATCATATACTCTTTAATGACTTTATTATAGTCATCATGAAGTGTGGGTATTTGTTTAAATTTCTTTTCCAAGAAAAGCAGACGGCGATGAGCAACAGCACGGGAATTGCCTAGCTCTGAAGTCTCCTTGCAGAAAGGTAAGGCCACAGTATATCGACCTTGATCATTGCGGGTGACAGAAGTAGCGTATAAGTTTTCACATTTCGTCTCTTCCGGACTGAGAAAGCGTTTGTGTGGAATCTCTTCTAATTACCAAAATTTATTCCAGCTCGACTCAAGGTCATTACGAACCAAAGCGGTGAAGGAATTTAAGGTATATTCACCCTTTTGTTGATAATCACCCTTCTGAGGAAAATCACCCATAAACACATAACCGAACGTAGTTTGGCAAGCGGGAGGTGCGCAAGAGCCAGAAAATATCACGTTGCCCAAATATATATATGGGATAGCTGGACTCCTAACAAAAGATCAATGTTGCCTCGAATATTCCAAGTTAAGTCGGCGAGCGGTATATTCGCAAGATGAGACATGTCGCATTTATTAGTTTCGATAACAAAGTCAGGCATCGAACCTGTTATACAATCTACTACTATCGCGTGAATGTAGTATCTGTAATTTGGATATATGCGCGATTCAATGTTTAGGTAAACATAACCATGTACCGGTCGCGACATTAAGCAAACACCGTTAATGTATGAATTATTAAGCGGAATCACAGGTAGAATTCACTAGCGGGGTGGATACACAATTAGGTCTCGCATTTGAGACACTTGGGACTTGCGGAGGAGACACTGCGTGTACAGCAGACGTAGCGGGCGACGACGTAGCATTGTTAGTACTGGCCATTAACTGTGTCGACTTAATATTTGCGGAAGCAGTCTTGCTCCCTTCAAAATGTAAAAGCATGTGATGACGTCTCTGACAAACGTTGCAAGTGTGACGCGAATTACAGTTAAGAACCTTGTGTGAGGTGCTGAGCCAGTTGACACAACCATGTTTACTTTTAATAAATTCAAATCTCGCTTGCGAGGATGTCATGTTTTTAAATTTCGTACAAGAGTACAGGTGTGAATGATCCTTTTTATTGCACAATACACAAGCTTGTTCATCAGTCGCGGAGCTAGGAGCAGTATCACTGCTAGCAACAAATGCTTTATATGTAGTTTTAGCGGGTTGAGCTGGTGTATTGACAATTGGTCTACTTACTGTACCACCGTTAGAAATATTTTTCGATAAATCATAAATACGAGAAACGCGTTCGAATATCCTTTCTTCCTTACTTTTTAAAATTTTAAGTTTATTTAGTAAATTCGATTCCATGTTGAAAGGACGTAAATGTCAAATATGAAAAATATGAGACGAGCGGTAATGGCGAAATTATTATTTATGATTATTTATGATTATGACTAATTATTATGTCTTTCATAAGCGGTAAACATTTAATAAACATGGCACAATTACCGGTGATGAAGGACCAAAAATGATGTTGCGGGCATATTTAATTTATTTATTTTGAAATGTAGGAGAATGATGACAGCGATACTGAATATGTGGAAAGGGAATTTTGGAGACTTACTTGCGATCAGTCCAATAAGCGATGTGCAGTGGTCGGATACGTCTCATTCAGTAATGTTCAGAAGCAGGAACCACTTGATAACTTGTCAAAGATAACTTAAAAGTAATATTAACACTCGCGGTGTGATATATTTAAGCGGATTGGATATAAATTTGTAAATAAGTTGTTTTGCGTATTATTTATTTCATTTAGTTATTTGACACGTAAAATTATCGATCCGAATGTGACAAGAGTATTCATAATGTTTTTGCATTGACAACTTGTGTCGTAGAGGTGGCCAAGAAGTCTTGTTTTAATAAAAAGTTTTCTATCAAATTAAATTTTCTATCAATTTAGCACAGTAGCGCCACCATAGGTATTACCTAAAGCTCAAGTGCTCAATGTATACATTCAAAATACGTAATAAATAGAGGGAAAATTGCATACTACGGGTTCCATAGAGATCAAATTTTTTATTATATATTTTTGTTAGCAGTTTTTTTATGACAAATGCACTGAACTTTAACTTTTAATCATAGTTAAGCCATGGAAGATTCATGTGGAAAACGAACATTACCTAACCAACATGCATACCGGTCGCGCAGACAATTTTTTTATACCACGACGGTGGCAAACAAGCATACGGCCCGCCTGATGGTAACAAACAATGACCCTATGGTTTGCAAAACATTTTATTTAATTTTCTTAATTACCCCCTTAAAGCACTAGGTGACATACAACCTACAAAATTTCAGCTCAATCGATCTAGCAATTTCGGAGCAAATAGACATTGTGACAGGACAGAGTAGTACATGCTTCCTTTTAAACCATTTTGGTACGGAACCTTAAAAATATTCCAGTTTCCTGAAATTTTAGTGCTCCCGTAATTAAAATGATACCAGCAATTGATACCCAAAAAATGGTTAATTAGGTAGAAACAAATTGCTGGCAACAAATATTTAAACCAAGCCAGCTTTGAATAATAGACGCCAAGTTAATATTTTTGTTGCCAACCTATTATTTCAAGTTCCCGGTAAATTTTTTGGACAGCTATATATTGCTGCCGTTTTTAAATAATATGATGCCACATGTTTGAGGCTTTGAAAGAAATATTGTCGCTAAAATATTAATTCACGGCCAATTTATATTATTACTAGCCTTTTCCCGCGGCATCGCCCGCGTACATAAGTACTCAAAAAAGATACGATACCCATGTTGATTTTCAGACTTTGTGACCACATTTGCCCCTTTTAGGAGTTGAATTTTCAAAAAACCTGAAACACGTGTTTTCGCATTTATCGTTAGGAATACTCCTGTGAAGTTTCGATTAAAATAGTCTAACAAATCTTGATTCGCCATACAAACTTTGGACCCCCATTTTACCCCCTTAGCGGGTAAATTTTGAAAAATCATTTATTAGTGCATCTTATAAGGAACCTACGCGCCAAATTTGGAATCTCTAGAACCAGCGGTTTGGGCTGCGCGTTGATATGTCAGTCAGTCAGTCGGTCAGTCAGTCAGTCAGTCAGTCAGTCAGTCAGTCAGTCAATCAATCAGTCAGTCAGTCAGTTTCTTCTTTTATATATTTAGATAGATGCCTTAGAAAAGTTTCCGATTCATGTTTTAGATACCCGGAAAATTATAAGCCTTTTTAAAAGCTACTGACTGTTTTTTTTACCAGGATAGGGCTGTTTTTGTTTTTATATGTCTTAAGGTGTCACCTTTTTTTAATTCACTGAATCATTCCTATATAAGTTTATGCTTTACGAGCCGCTTTCCGGGTAGACATAGTCGGTTTTCGATAGAACATTTGAACGACTCTGTTTCGCAATTCTGGGGTCAGAAGGGCCTCGTTTTCGCTCAGATTTTCTCAGATCTTGGAAGGTCTTGTAAGTACTACGAAACTTATTTATAAATTTATGTTTACCTGGGGGGCTCATATTAGACTGTTTAGAAAGCTTTCTTACGGTCACCTTTTCAATTTTGCACCAATAGTCCAAAATATATTTTCTAACTTCTAATAAAACCCTCCGTATTTTAACAGATATGGAAATAGAAAATGGTTTATTTTTATTTTAACAATAGCTAAGAAAAGGACATATCATTTAATAACCCGTTTTTTTCTTTGACATGCGTAGACACACTTATTCAGTCTAAAAGATGTGTACTTTCTTTCTAGTACGGCAGTTATTCAGAATTCAGTTCATTAAAAATCCAACATCATAAATATAAAGACCTAGTAAATCCAATAAGGTTCAATGTTGTTCGAAATTACCAGATTAACGTATATTAAGAGACTATTAGAACTAGAAGCTCCATTCATCAATGCCCAAGGGATCTGTTAACGGGTTTTCCGAACTCCAAATGAGTTTCCAAAATAAGTAAAACTTTTGGGTCTCTCCCATATTACTATATAGGGATTAATTTTGAAGGCACTTGTTACTAAAATTGCCACATTTCAAGCCATATAAATACTGAGCTTAGCTAACTGACAGTTTGTAATTTACATTTCTAGGTTATTTGACAGATAAATTAGTTCAAATATGAGATACGGTATCTAGTATTGCGGCCTGGTTGATGATAAAATCGGAACTCAATAGATCTGACAGGTATATTTGCTTTATCTAGTGTAATAACATTTACATTGAATATTGATTTTGTAGATAAGAAAAGCTGCAGTAGCAAGATGGGTATTACACAGTGAATAGAATAGAATCTAATAAACGCGTAAGGAGAAAAAAAATGTACATTGAAGATATTCTAGAAAAACTTATTCGGGGGGTCTTAGAAACGTTGACTGAATACATTTCAGTGATTTTTGGAATTGTTGTTTGTCTGTCTGTAAATTTGTCCGCGCACTACGTAAAAACTACTGCACAGAATTATACGAAATTTTGTATAGTAACAGTTTATACCCCAGAGCAACATATAGGGTAGTTTTTATTCTGCTTATTAAAAACATATTCATATTCATATTCATTTATTTCGTAAATGCACAGACAATACACGTCAAAAGAAAAAATAAAACTAAAATTTATACTAAAATTAATACTAGTGAGCTATTATATAATACTAATTCGCAATTTATAACAAAAGTCAAACGATGTCAATTCTGATTACAATAGAGCTACACATTTATAATTAAGATAATTTTATGTCACATAATTCTCTAAGGTCAAAGAAAGCATTTTCAATTAGCCATTTTTTTAATTCCTTAAAAAATGAGTTATTATTTTCTAGGGTTTGTATATACTTTGGGATGGCATTATACAATTTTGGTCCGATTACACAAGTTATATCATAATTCTCATAAAAAAATAGTTCTCAAAAGTGGTCACAGATGGCGCTGTATAGGTACCCTGTATACTGTATACAAACATTATTTAAGGACGTCTTTAGATTAAATTAAGCGATTCGGTCTGTTGCGTTCCGCCGAGGTTTAAACCGTGGATTTTTAAATGCTTTCCCAATTTAAGGACTGCGGGTTAAATATTTTTAAAACGTGTTACTTCGTTTTGGAAATTGTAAGTATCCGGACATATATTGTGATCCATAAAAACCGGCCAAGTGCGTGTCGGACCACACATAATGGAGGGTTCCGTAGCTTCAATGGAATAAGAACCAGACTAATGCCAAAAGGTCGTATGTGATGCATATGGAAGAAGTTTTTTTGAAAAAACCTCAAAAATGGCTAAACCGATAATGTTCAAAACAAATTTCGTACAAACTATATAAAAACGCGCATCTTTTCAAATTTTTTGGACTTACGGTTCAAAAGTTACAGGGGGACCGCTGTTTTTCCGACTTTCGAAGCGATTATTTCTGAAACTATTCACTAAATAACATGTGAAATAAACCTCAATGTTATTTTTAAAGACCTATCGATTGATGAGCAACATGTTGATATTTGGTAAATTTCTATTTTTTTCAAATTTACATGAATGGACCGCCCCTCTGAAAATATTTTATTCTGCAATTTCACTACATAACTAAATAGCGGCATACTAAACACCTTATGTCTAAATTTGATTAAGATACGTTTTATAGTTTCCGAGTAAAATGGCTGTGACATACGGACGGACGGACAGACGGACATGACCAAAACTATAAGGGTTCCGTTTTTGCCATTCTGGCTACGGAACCCTAAAAAGGGTAGTCATGAATTTAGCAATTACTAGCTGCTACTAAGCTGTCACGCTGCTGCTGAAGAAATTCTCGGTGCGACGCTCCGGGCCTGGGCCTACGCGGTACTCGGCTTTGGCAGATATTGCCGCTCACCATCGGGCCTCTGGCCCTCAGATTTGCTAAAACTCTTCGCCATTGAGTTTTGTCCGGATTCTGTCATGCTGCCTGCTGCTGCTGAATAAATTCTCGCTACGACGCTCCGGGATTGGGCCTACTCGGTACTCGGCCTATGGCTTTCGCAGACATTGCCGCTCACCCTCGGGCCTTATGTATGACACGTTACTTCACCATTGAGATATGTCCGGTCCCTGTCATGCTGCTGCTGCTGAAGCAATTCTCGCTGCGACTCTCCGGGCCTGGGCCTAAGCGGTACTCGGCCTATGGCTTTCGCAGACATTGCCGCTCACCTTCGGGCCTCAGATTAGCTAAGATTCATCGCCGTTGAGTTTTGTCTGGATTATATCATGTTGCTGTTGCTGGACAAATTTTACGCTGCGACGCTCCGGGCTTGGGCCTACGCGATACTCGGCTTTCGCAGATATTGTCACTCATCCTCGGGCCTTAAGCCACTTCACCATTGAGATATGTCCGGTCCCTGTCATGGTACTGCTGCTGACCTGGGCCCTACACGGTACTCGGCCTTTGGCTTTCTAAAACGTTGCCGCTCACCCTCGAGCGACGGCCCTCGGGTTCGCTAAGACACTTCGCCCTTAAGTTATGACCGGTCCCTGTCATGATGATGTTGAAGAAGTTCTCGCTGCGATGTTCCGAGCCTGAACCTTACGCGGTACTCAGCCTTTGACTTTCACATACATTTCCGCTCACCGACGTGTCCGCAGCCCTCGAGTTCGCTAAGACACTTCGCCATTGAAGTACGTCCGGTCCATGACATGCTGCTTCTGCTAAAGCAATTCTCGCTGCGATCCTCCGGGCCTGGGGCCTGCGCGGTACTCGCCCTATGGCTTTCGCGATATTGCCGCTCACCGTGTCACGGCTTCGGCGTTCGCGTTCACCAAAAAACTTGACCGTTGTGTTTTGTGGGGACCCTTTCATGCTCCTGCTGAAACAATTTTTTCGGCCTTTGGCCTGCTGCTGCAAAAGCTTGCGCTGGGACGTTGCGCTCACACGCTACCTCGCGCCAGTTACCTTCAGCGTTTGAATCTCTTTTGAAGCATATTCTCCTGCAGGAACTCGGCCATTAGCATTCGTAGGTCTCGACGCACGCCTTTTAGTCAGTTATCTTTATCACGGATGAACTAATAAATTTAGATACATAGATATTTATATGTAGAACGCGTAAATTCTACACTAATGGCCTGGATAGTAAATGAAAAAGACAAAACCTCCCACACACGCGGGCGAAGCCGCGGGTACAGCTAGTATTAACTATATATACAGGTATGTATGGCAAGTTGAAACGTGTTACGTAAATGCCTAAAATAGGAGGTTAACTTCGATAACTATTTATGCTGCGCTCTTATTAAAAAATATTGATATTAACATCAAGTTCGTGACTACTAATAAGGATAATACACACTACGCCATGCCGAGCCCGGTACGACATGTCAGATACTTTCACTATCTATAGAAACAATCAAGCTTGACACCGAGGCTGTCCCTCGGAAGCAGCACGTTACAGTTCAATGCGGCGTCGCGTGATCTTCCGTCTTCAGTGTCATTTTATACTAGAAAGACATTATAGGCTTGTGTAAGTATAAAAGTTTTTATAACCGACTCGAGTAGACTATATTTATTTTAAATTTTTAATTTAGTAGGCGCTAAGTTTATAATTATAACCGTTAAGTTTATTTAAAACACACTTTACGGTGTGAAATTAGACTAGGTTGGCTCGTCTTAGATTCCGTTCCTCATAAACATTTATATTTTACGCATAGACTATTTTACGTAACGAGTACGTATTTGTAAAAATACTGTTAGTGAGCATTTGCTACCTGTATATTTAGTAATTAAACGAACTTACCTTAAGTGAAGTTCCATTACAATTATACGAGCTTTGTGATTCCGAATATTATAATAACTTGTAGTAGCTCGTCGCTTACGCCCTTTTTGTCACGATATGTTTAGAGCTGAAAAGACTCCTGAAAAAATAACACTTAGAAATACAACTCCAATACGTCAAGTGACACACGTCACTGTCAACTCCTACGCGCCAAACTCTCATTTAGTTCAGAGCACCGCTGAGATGTATAAAGAAATGTTTACCTCTCAATAGTCACTTGATTATTTTACAACATAGTACTGTACTCTAGTATGGTACAGTACACTTATACTGGGTTTAGCTTATTGTAATCATTAAGCACGGGTGGGAGGGTTACTAATATTCGGAATCACAAAGCTCGTATAATTGTAATGGAACTTCACTTAAGGTAAGTTCGTTTAATTACTAATTATACTTCGCTTTGTGATTCCTTCATATTATAATAACTTGTAGATGTTCAGAGACTCGTAAAATAATCAGAACTAGATCCGCATATAAAACAGTATAGTTAACTAGAGAACATCAGAGAGAGAGAGAGATCTATCTGGTCCAAGGTATGAAACAATGCCAGGTTTAGTTTTTTATTTCTGGTCAATCAACGTAAGTTAGCTTCGTAGCATTAAAGTGAATTATAATAATTATTTACATATGGATTAACACTACACAACCGTGATAGCGATTGGGTTAAATTATATAATTATATGTTTGGTTTCAAAACAAATGAAATTAACATAATAATCTGTGGATCTTGACCTGATTGTGGACAAGAAAGTTTATAAATATTATTTATGTATGTTCAATCACAAAAGAAAATGTGATTTGTAATATTTAAACAACGAAAATAATCATATATTATTAGTATCATGACTTTTACATCTGATGAAAGTATACCTGCTCGGCACATGGTATCACTACAGAACCAAACAACCCAATACCTGTGACTGTGAAGATCCAATAATTAAAATATAAAATATTTTTCACTTCTCATGCTCAAAAAGTGTGTCGTATTATGCTTACCAAGGCGGACTAAAGTAGTACATTTAGCCTCTAGGGCTAGTATGTATACATATTTATGATTTACAAAACATTTTAAATTGACCAATCGGAACACTTCACCATATTAAATCCACCAATCACAACACACATATCGAAGTTAATCGGAACGCTAGATACTTTTTTGGTGCGTATACTGTGTAAATAATTAAAGTCCTTAAAAAAACATTGTATTTAATATCAACCAATCAGAATACAGCAATGTTAAAATCGACCAATGAGGAAACGCAATTTATTTCAAAAACGTGAGGTGTTTTTTAGTTCCTACTTCACAATCATTAAAAAGGATTGTAATTTTTTGGAAGTGCTTTAAAGCGTGTTTAAACTGTTTAAACGGCTATTAGACATGGCAATTTGTAGGGCCCAATCGGTTGTGTCCAACTCCTGTCGGCCCCAACGCACGTTATTACACTTTCCCTACAAATCGCCCCTACCGACCCTACCTCACCAACAAATCGTCCCTACCGACCCTAGCTCAACGTTTACAGAGATGCCTTCAAAACATCAAAAAAAAGTATTTGGTGAAGCACGGTGATAGTACTCATAACAGTACACATTAAATAAAATCTGAAACTTTTTTTATTATAGATATTTAAATGACCGCTCGAGCTGCCTGAATCTAAATTCATCTGCCCAACCCTTCTATGATTTAAATACAAAACTAGATAAATATATTAATTACCAGCGAATCTACACAATTTAACTTTTATTTTGAATAAAAAACCAGACGGAATGTGTAGAAAATGGCTAACATTATAAATAAAAAAGGTAAAATAACTCTAACGACCTCCATAAACAGCTGCGGGTATCGGGGCACTGCTGATCGCCCTAGATCGGGACTCCTACTTCCTAAGTACCATTACACCTACCAACCCGACAGGTTGGACCCTACAAATTGCAATGTCTAATAGCTACTTTAAAGAGCTAATTATACCGTCGTCTGTGGCATTTATTCGAGGTGCTTATATTTTGTATCTATGTCAAAGAAGTTAAAAAAATTAAAAGACCGTCAAGTTAAACCATAATTTAACCTTAGTTTAGTTCTTGTGCGTAAATAATAAGTATTTTTATCTTATTTCCTCGCAATCGAAGTGAAAAATAGTATGCATTACTCTGGTCTAAAAGCCATATTACCACTCGAACAATTTTCCCTCACTTCGTTCGGGAAAATAACCACCTCGTGGTAATATGGCTTACTTTAGACCCTTGTCAAACAATCTACTATTTAATAATATCGTATTTTAATAAGAATGATCTGTAGAATTCTAAGTAATGAAACAAGAAAAAAAAAATCAAGTAGTTTCATTACGTTTTAAGGAATTCTTTTTGAAGAGGACCACACCTGTTAAGTCAATTTAGAGAAACCCCCTAAATAATTAAATACTTATATCTGTTGATGTGTCATGAAAGTATTGACAGTATATAATCATTATAATGAACCAAATCTTAATAGGACACAATCTTATACGAGTAGATGTAATATGACAAATAACAAATATATTTATTTTTGTGACTATTACTATTATTATATTATGTTATGCAAACATAGTCAACATAGGTATAAATAGGCATGCCTTTATACAATGCAGCCCAATGTAGCAACCCAATGCGGAATGACCGCCAAGGGTTCAAAGCACTTCCTTGATAAGTATTCTACCAATATATATAAAACACCGGTTCACAATATTAATTAAAATTACAAAATTCATTGCATAACTCTGCTACCAGACCAGAGATATTTTGGCTACCACTATAGGTACCTGTATGCTGACATAGTATTATTTCAGGTAGTGCTTGAAGTATTTTGCTTTAACGTGCTTATATAAATTATTGAATCAATAAAAGCATAAAATACAGCATTATTACATCATTAAAAAATCGTTTCTATGGCACGTCAGCTAGGAGGCTCAGAGAATCCCAACTGTTTAGAGTCCATTCATTTACTTCCATATCTTTTGATACCAAATGGTGACGATGAGCTTAGTATGTCAAGTACCATCTTTCTTGAAACATCATGACAATAGATGTCAAAAATAGGTAAGATAAAGTAGGCATGTACACAAAATTTGTAATAGGTGGCATAGCCTTCAAGTAAAATATTAATGATTTGTTAACTGCATTATGTTATATTAATGATAATAAAATCAATAAGATGAGCAGGGAACTTATTTTACTGAGCAAAAATTTTGCTGTATAATTATACCTTTAATAATTATTAAAGGTTATAACTAGGTTTATAGACAATTAGACACCGAGTGCATCAATTTTGTGATAACCTTACTCATATAAAAGTGTGTGTTGAGTACACACAGAGTATATCAGGATCGAGCATTAATTTACGCTAGGTATATAAACAAGAAACATATTTTTCTCACAACGGTATGCACTGCTTTTTACATTTCAAATAAGCATTTGACACATCAGTTTGCAATTTACTAGAACAAAGGTAATCCTTTACCTAAAGAAAAGGTTTTTATCTTTAACAGTCTACATATACTTAAACCTTTAAAAGCGGGCCTAGTCCGCCTAGTGGTTACGATTAGGTTTAATATTTATTTCAGTTAAAGAGTTTAATTGACAAATAGTTTAAACTAATAAGCGGTAAGCGTAATTTCCACTGAGTGTCATAATCCGTCAAAGATGTGCCACAACTGCCACAAGGGCATAGGCATATTAAACAAAACAAAAAATATATCATTGTAGTCGGGTATATAATGTTTCAAATTAAGCATGGCAATATTTTATTTTTCCCCCTTAGCTGATATGGAGTTCTGTTACATATCAAAATTTTAGCAAACAATGCCAAGTAGTTCAAGAGTAACAAAAAAAAACCATAAGCAGATTTAACAGAGAGTAACCATATGGTTACCTAATGATCATAGAGGGATTAAGTAACAGTTGCTTTTATCAAGCAGTTGTTATGGCTTGTGCCAATAGGCAATTGTTTGTCTTTATAAGACAAAAAATTCGTTTTAAATGACTTTATATATTGTCAAATTTGATCCAATGTAAAATTATATTAAGTAGCTATGACCCACAAATACAGTGGTGTGGGCTCCATTACATACTCGTATCAGCATGGTAAGGGAACCGAATAGTTATGCAATATACTTGCTAATATATGCAGCGCAGAATACTTTTATATTAGATCCATTTAATTTAAGTATTGTTGTAGACTTTCTTAACACTGGTAGTTGTGTCTATATCGAGTCCGACACACCAAACATTAATCAGGCTTTCTGCTGTTGTTGATAGGTACTGAAAATGATACAATTGTAATAACATAATATTAGAGTAGTAGATAATAAATGCATCATGTTCTGTTTATTTTAACACAATTGCTGGATGTTGCTTTGAGTACTATCCAAATACGTGAACCAAGTTCTAACGTAACTCTAACAGTGATGCATTTTTCTCTGTTAATTAGGCTAAAACATAATAATAGCCAGCAGTGCAACAATTGGTAAAATTTAACAACAGCTGGAATAAAACCGAATGAATGTAATAATTATACAGCCTGGATTTTAAGTATGCCTGGAAATTAAGTAGTTGCAATAAACTCAAGTTTTTAGCATCATATAGAGCCAAAAATAGAGAATACATGGACGCATACAGTCAAATTATTACATCAGTAGAGCCTAGGAAAGCAGAACCACGCATGTTCCACTGCAATGCCATCATTGTTAATTTTTTGCTTTGAGTAGAGCCTAGAATAGCAATACCACAGAAGCATACAGTCTGAGTCTGACTCATAATCGATGGCAGCAATGTTTTCACTGTTAAATTTTTGCTTCGAGTAAAGCCTAGGAAAGCAGAACCACGCATATTCTACTGCAATACCATCATTGTTAATTTTTTGCTTTGAGTAGAGCCTAGAATAGCAATACCACAGAAGCATACAGTCTGAGTCTGACTCATAATCGATGGCAGCAATGTTTTCACTGTTAAATTTTTGCTTCGAGTAAAGCCTAGGAAAGCAGAACCACGCATATTCTACTGCAATACCATCATTGTTAATTTTTTGCTTTGAGTAGAGCCTAGAATAGCAATACCACAGAAGCATACAGTCTGACTCATAATCCTGGGCAGTAATGTCTTCACTGTTAAATTTTTGCTTCGAGTAGAGCCTAGGATAGCAATACCACAGAAGCATACAGTCTGACTCATAATCCAGGGCAGCAACATCCTCACTGTTAAATTTTTGCTTCGAGTAGAGCCTAGGATAGCAATACCACAGAAGCATACAGTCTGACTCATAATCCAGGGCAGCAACATCCTCACTGTTAAATTTTTGCTTCGAGTAGAGCCTAGGATAGCAATACCACAGAAGCATACAGTCTGACTCATAATCCAGGGCAGCAACGTCCTCACTGTTAAATTTTTGCTTCGAGTAGAGCCTAGGATAGCAATACCACAGAAGCATACAGTCATAATCCAGGGCAGCTCGGCATAGCATGTACTGCCTTTATTTAAATTTTTTGACTGGTTTATAAACACAGATATAGACAATAATGCCATCATTGTAGATTTGTTTCAAGGGATAGGCTTAGCATAAATAAAAGTGCCATAAACTTTGTTGTTATGTTGTGCTTAATACAGCAGGATGCAAAAAATTTTGCTAAGTGATTTGGTTAATATTGTGAGTACCGCCTTGTTCAAATAAATATCCAGCGAGACCACAGCTGTCATAGGTTACATCAAGCATTGCTTTGATCAGTATACCGTGGATGTAAAACTGAATTATGAATAATCAGCCCAGTAGGGTCTTGATATGCATCATGACGGTTCATGCTATAATGATTCCATGCATCTTCATCACAATGACAATTATATCTGTATTTCGTATCCCAAGTATGTAAATTTTGTCAAAATTATATCTGTATTTCGTATCCCAAGTATGTAAATTTTGTCAATATAAATCTCAAGACGCTTTTTCTTAAATATGTACATATTTCTTGTATTTTCATCAAGTGAGACTTAATGATTTACATCATTTTATTAAATAAATTTCTAATTTGGTTGCTCAGTTACATCATAGTATGCCATTGTACACTATGTATATGTGTTAAGAAAATTAAATAATGTAATTGTGTAATACTTGTTCATGAATATAACATATTCTTACTGATTTATTGGACATTGATTTGGTTATTATTATCATTTAAAGTTCCAATTCTATCAGTTTAGTACAATATGGGACTTCTTATGCGTATTCTACATGCATGCCATTATTATTTTATTTTGCATTACTTACAAGAGACTAATCTAGGACTATTTAAGGGTTTATTACTCATTGAGCCTTTTAATGTTTTATTTGTACTTTTATATCATGTGACCGATATGGTGTCACCCTCTTTCATAGACAGAAATTTCATAGAATTTCGTTTCTCAGAAATTATTTCATAGATTATTTGGTTCATATACTTTCTGTTCCAATATTATTGTTTCATAGACTATTCAATTGGTTAAAACATATTTCACAGACATTCAGTTCCATGTATATTGCTATCAAACTTTTTTAATTTACAAAGTTATCGAACACTAGAATCATATTTCATGTATTTTTGTTTCGTAGACACAGATTTCATACATTGTTGTTTCATAGCTACTGTTTTATATAATATTTAGTTCCAGTATTTTCTTTTCCAATATTATTATTTTAGTATTTATGCACTTCATTTACATTAATTGCAAAGAATCTTATTGCAAATAATATACATAATGATATTAGATCTGTTACACACACAAAAAAAAAATCCACAAACAAACGGTTGCCGTAAAAGTTGGCTAGGTTAGGTTAGAATTGCGGCCCCCCCCAGAAATAAATTGTTGCCAGAAAAGTTGTTTAGGTTAGGTTATAACTGTGACCCCCACAGAAACAAACTGTTGCCAGAAAAGTTGGTTAGGTTAGGTTAGAACTGCGACCCCTACAGAAACAAACTGTTGCCAGAAAAGTTGGCTAGGTTAGGTTAGAACTGCGACCCCTACAGAAACAAACGGTTGCCAGAAAAGTTGGTTAGGTTAGGTTAGAACTGCGACCCCTACAGAAAAAAACGGTTGCCAGAAAAGTTGGTTAGGTTAGGTTAGAACTGCGACCCTCAAAGAAACAAACGGTTGCCAGAACAGTTGGTTAGGTTAGGTTAGAACTGCGAACCCCACAGAAACAAACTGTTGCCAGAAAAGATGGTTAGGTTAGGTTAGAACTGTGACCCCTACAGAAACAAACGGTTGCCAGAAAAGTTGGTTAGGTTAGATTAGAACTGCAACCCCCACAGAAACAAACTGTTACCAGAAAAGTAGGTTAGGTTAGGTTAGAATTGCGTCCCCCACAGAAACAAACTGTTGTTAGAATAGTACAATTAGAATAGTAAAATTAAACATATTACTAAATTAAATATATTAAATGAAATACATTAATAAAAGATACATGATATGAAAATTCTACAGTTTAATTCTCTTTGAATAAAAACATTTGGGATTTTATGTATATTACAATAAGTATTGAGAAACTGAGTCTTCTATGAAACGAAAATATTAAGTTTGATAATATCAGAAACAACATTTTATGAATATGCAGGCTTTGAAACAAATGTTATACAAACTAAATACTATACGGATTAATAATATTTGATTTAAAACGTAATGAACTGAAATTCGAAAAACTACTTATCTGAACAATAAAAAATATACAAAACCAGATTCTACAATGTAAGAGCTCTGACAAATGATCACTCTATGAAATGAAAATATGAGAAACATTTTCTATGAACCAATATTCTGCGAAAATGTAGTCTATAAAACAACGTACAACCGACCGATATATGTACTACACGAATATGTTGATGTTAACTCTTATAGAAAGTCACTTTCGTTTACGGTTCAACCAACATAACCTTAAAGTATAATCAACAAGAGAAGGTTACCTCTTTGACGTAATTTGTTTTACATAGTCCACCGTCTTGACATCATTCAAACCTTTAATAGTGCATTCACAGTCGAAATTGCAGCTACTTTTGCTTATTTCGGCGTTTTCTTTCGTCGGCGTCGGCGTCCTTTGTCGGCATCTCCAATGTTTTCGTAATGCATTTTTCTTGCAATAAGTTAATTAGGAACCTGAAATACACTTTCCACCACTTCATATGCTATATTTAAGCAGCAATGCATTTTGATTTTCAACTTTCAATCGGAAATTCATTTAAAATATGAATAAAAGAAAGAACTATAGCGCGTGACGTTAGGGCGATAGCACGAAGATGAGAGTTTGGCGCGTAGGAGTTGACAGTGACGTGTGTCACTTGACGTATTGGAGTTGTATTTCTAAGTGTTATTTTTTCAGGAGTCTTTTCAGCTCTAAACATATCGTGACAAAAAGGGCGTAAGCGACGAGCTACTACAAGTTATTATAATATGAAGGAATCACAAAGCGAAGTATAATATAGTGTCGACGTCGACTTGGCATTTGGTATTCTAGCCTTGGTGTGATAATGACTACAGTATTGTAGGGCTAGAAGACCTGTTCTACAATTTAACAAGCGGAAACTTTATTGTTCTAGTAATAAATTCCAGTCAATACAAAATTAAGGATAAGTAAACGTTTAGGGGAATCTCATCACGTGATTATAGTCGTATTAGTCATGGTTTATTTGGTCTTATAAATCACCAAAAAACAGGCGTCTATCGCGTGACTGCCGTCACGTTACCTTCCGACGCCGATGTCATAATTCTGTGTCGATTCCGTTCACCCCTGACTAATGCTTATAAAACTTACCATAATTACTTTCGAATTATTATTTTGAGCAGGTACACATCTTAATAAATAAAGTATAGATATACAGGTATATATCTATACTTTTAGCCTAGATGGCTAGGTACTTTTACATATGTAATGTAGGTGATATTCATAGTTGTATCATGCATGTAAATTTGGTAGGTATGTATAAGAGTATCCATCGGTTTGCTCAAAAAAGTATAATATCAAAAGTGGCCCTTAGAATAGCCTTTGATATAGAATTAAATCAGAGTTTAATGATACCTATCTTATTATTAATAATAATAAGATGGGTATTAATAAGATAGGTATCAATAATTGCCGTAAATGTTATTTTAGACAAGATGCATCGTTACTTATAAGTATTTTCAAGAGATGGATTAAACTATAGTTGGTTGAAAATAGGATATTATGAATGGCTACAACAGTGTTGTTAATTGTATAATTTCGTCCTACTGATTCTTGTTTAGCCAGGTAACTAAACATTAATTACTTACTGAAACCAAGTTTACATAAAAAATGGTTACCAGTAACAATCAAAAATGGCAAGGCTATAAATAAAACAACACTGATCGTTGGTTCATGGGTCTCATTTTTCCCTGACATAATGGATACGTGAACCTTTTTCATAAGAGTAACATCTTCCAGACACGATAAAATACTCGAAATCCGTCGATAGCCAACAATCCTTTGGGGAGCGCACCTGAAGTGCAGAACTGGAAATTGGAAACCGTAACTCAACAAGTATTAGGGGAAGGAAAACTCCGTAGCCGCCATCTGTAGGCCTTATCTAGAGCTATAAATACACGGAACCCCGGAACGAAGGAGCAGGAATTATGGCCGATGGTACGTACCGTATAATGGATAATTCATGCACCCTCCTTCGGCTCTAATTTTAAAGTATATTTCTGTTGTATGTAATTATTTATTTTAACCAAAGTTATAAAAATTTTATGGATGAAAACAAAGCTTATACGTAATTACATTATAAAGAATTTAATACTTTGGAAAACGCTGTGTTATTTCCTCAAATTTTAACATTCATTACGTTATGTTTCGTTTATTTACTAATCCATGGGAAATGTTTGTCACCTTAAATATTTATATAAATGCGTAACAAAATCCCATAATCCTTATGTGTAGTACACTCATTAGTTAAAAGCTACAACAGTTTTATTTATCAAAACTCATTAATTATACTTGAAACAGTAATCATCACAGTTCTTTGGACAGTGCGACAATTTGAATATTTAATTAGGTCGAGGTTAATTTTATATCAAAAGATTGTATATGAATTGTAACATCTACATAGCTGACCTAAATTTTACTCCAGCAAACTAAATTATCCACATGTAAATACTTGCTTAAGACGAGATTGTTTTTTATTTATAACAATTATGTCCTTACTCTATGGACTTAATTCATCTTTGTTCTTTCTACATTACCTACAAGTATGTGATATGTTTCTTGGCAGCATCCATAAATCTCCATTTCTCCCTACTGATTAGCATAATTTGGTCCCTTTTTAGGGTTCCGTAGTCAACTAGGAACCCTTATAGTTTCGCCATGTCTGCCCGTCCGTCCGTCCGTCCGTCCGTCCGCGGATAATCTCAGTGACCGTTAGCACTAGAAAGCTGAAATTTGGTAACAATATGTATATCAATCACGCCGTCAAAGTGGTAAAATAAAAAGTGGAAAAAAATGTTTTATTAGGGTACCTCCCCTATACGTAAAGTGGGGAGTAATTTTTTTTTTCGTTTCAACCCTAACGTGTGGTATAGTGTTGGATAGGTATTTAAAAACGAATAGGGGTTTACTAAAATCATTTTTTGATAATGTAAATATTTTCGGAAACAATCGCTCCAGAAGTAAAAAAAAATGTGTCCCCCCCCCCCCTCTAACTTTTGAACCATAACTTTTAAAAATATGAAAAAAAACTCAATAGTAGAACTTTATAAAAACTTTCTAGGAAAATTATTTTGAACCTGATAGGTTGAATAGTTTTTGAGAAAAAATTACAAATTAGTTTCTGAACTAAGTAGTAAGGTAAGTTTGTAATTTAACCATATAAGCAGGTGTTTATTGTACCCGTAATTTCTACAAAATCACAATGAAATGACGTGCTTTCAAATAAAGTAAAAACGGTGAAAATCGGTTCACGCAATAAATAATTATCCCATAAAAATCATCTTCCATACTTTAAGCTCGCGCGCAATAGTTTACTTAATTTGCCGATAGATGTCGCTATACGTGGAACGCTCATATCATATCCTACATGGCGGTGTTATTTTAACTCTTAAGTGGGGACACTTACTGTGACGGAAGGAAAACTACGGAACCCTACACTGAGCGTGGCCCGACATGCTCTTGGGCCGGTTTTTAAATTTAATAGGCCTTAATGACTCAGTTTAAAGCGTGATCTTTTGAAATATATTTAGAGTCGGAAACAAAATACAATACGTTCACTGCAGCGGCTTCCCATTTTAATAGCGCAACTAACATTTAGACCACGTAAACTGCTAACTCCACGTCCAAGTTCACAGTAATATAATTATACCTGCAACAACTAAGTTCGCAGACAACCACACCGCAACACCATTTTAATAAATGGATTACCTACCTAATTTTTCACTTCAACCCCCCAGAGACTGCGGCAAATAAAACAAAAACAATGCGACGTTCATTTGTTTCTTGTCACTGCACGCACGAGGATCGCAAAGCGAGTTTACGATAAGTTTGTATTACTATAAACAACAAACCTACGTTTATCAAACGGGGTATTTACCATGTACATATATTAGATACTCCGTGATGATGGCGCATGCAACTAAGTAGAAATTACGGGTGCTCAAAAACTCTAAATATACATGGTAAATACCCCGCTACAACTAATAGTTATAATGTGAATGACCATGTAAGCTTGAAAAAGTAAAATTTATTCACGCTTTCTGCGTTCAATAAATACTTTCATGTTTTTTTTAATGATTGACACCTGAATTAATATCTGCCATCAGTTACTTATTCAAGTTCATATTAAGCGTGTGTTTATGCTAGTGATTTAAACATGGTGGAATGTTAGGAAAAGTGACAAATTTGGGTAGCTGCAGTTTATTTTCCTCAATTATCTATATATCTATACATATAATAAAGCTGAAGAGGGTCAAAAGTCTGTACATGGAAGATAATCGAAAAAAAGTTGGCTGGGGATACTTAGAATCGATAACAGAACACGTTCCAACAATTTTTAGAATTTTTGTCTGTTTATCTGTTTATCTGTTTGTCTGTTTATCTGTTTATTTGACCGCGCATCACATGAAAACGGCTGAACGGATTTTGATGAAATTTTGTATAGAGATAGTTTGAGTCCCGGGAAAGGATAATAGATAGTTTTATTCCCGAAAATCAACCCTGGTGGGGGTGCAAACGGGGTTGAAAGTTTGTATGGAGAATTTTTAACCGCTGAAACGATTTAGATAGGAATTAGTATAGAGATAATTTGAGTCCCGAGAAACGTCATAGGATAGTTTTCAATCCCTTGTAGGGGTGAAAAGGGGGTTGAAGTTGGTATGAGGAATTTTTGACAGCTGAACTGATTTAGATGAAATTTGGTATAGAGATAGTATGGGTCTCGAGAAAGGACAAAGTATAGTTTCATCTTCAAAAAAGGGTGCCCCCCATCTTACTTTTGAACCGTAGGTCCAAAAAAATAAAATGGATGTAAAGCCTGAAAGGTACTTTCAATAAAATCGGTTCAGCTTTTTTTGAGTTGTCAGTCAAAAACGCACAGTGAAAAGACGTGAGAGCCGAGTGAAAATTAGAACGCCAAACAATTAACCCACCACGCAATTATTAGTTTATGACGGAAGCGCCGTCAAATATCCCTTAATAAACGACCTTTTGAACGGATGTTTTTAACAGGGCGGCAATTACGGAACCCTACACTGAACATGGCCCGACATGCTCTTGGCCGGTTTTTTTTGCATTGTTATCCCAGAAGTCACCCCTTAAGGATTACTAATTCCAATTGTCAAGAAATCCCCGGCCAGCTATAGGTAGGCTGTAAAAATTCAACCTCTAGAAGGGGGGTAGCCACTACACTCGATTGAGTTAATTTTGCACCTGAATCTTATGACGGCGATACTTAGGAAGGAGGTGCAAGTTTTTTTTCTAAATATGTCCTAAGACTAACGACTACCCTGCATAACTAACAGATGGCGCTGAAATTAATACGTTGTGACATGTATAATCCACTTAGGAAAGATTTTGCCAAATTAACTCTAAGTTTAGAAGTGGGGGTACGGATATCAACAAATTTAAATGAATTATTGACTTAATAGTACTTACAACAAAATTAAACGACAATAAATTAATTGCCACACATTGCACAGAGCATGTAAATACTCAGCCTCACGATTTTGATATCTATTCTCCTTTTCTCTAATCTTACTTCTATGTCTTCTAACTAATATTAGACCTAAATTCGTTGTTAGTATATTCGTTAATAAGTTGTTAAGTTATGATATGAAGTATGGATTTTTATGTGTATATGTTTTAACCCAGGCACGATCCGATCGGTCCGATGGGGTGGGGGGGTTACATGGGATATTTTATCTGGACTACTGTCCTCTAGCGTATCCATCTGTCAACTTTACTTCAAGCCCTTCAAGTTCCGCCTCCAGAGGAAGGGAGAGAAATTAGGGGTGAATTAGCCGCTTACTGACAAAGACCGAATTCCACGCGGGCGGAGCCGCGGGCACAGCTAGTAGTACATAAGGCGTACTCTTATTCTGGTGTTTCCCAATGGAAAAAAAATCGAAAAAAAAATTGAAAATTTAGTCTTATTATGATAGATTAATTTATCATAGATTTCAATTGTCTTTTTAATGATTCAGATAAGATTAGAATTGTCTGAATCTCGCAATTATCTGAATAAGTCTTACTCGTTTGTAGGGTTCCGTAGTAAACTAACAACCCTTAATAGTTTCGCCATGCCCGTCTGTCCCTCCGCGGCTTTGCTCAGTGATGGTTAGTACTGGAAAACTGAAATTTGGTATGAGGATGTGTTTTAATCACGCCGCCAAAGTGGTGAAACAAAATCTGAACATATATAATTTTTTGAAGTACCTCCCGTACACATGAAGTGGGGGTGAATTGTTTTTCGCTTCAATCCTATCGTGTGAGATATAGTTAACTAGCTCTTTCAATAATAATAAGTGTCTTCAAAAACAATTTCCGGATAAAAGTAATACTTTTGTAAATAATAACTCCAAAATTTTTAAAAAGTGGACCCATCCCCTCCTTTAACTTTTGAACCGCGGGTCCAAAAAATGTGCAAAAATTCATAGAATTGAGGCCTGATAAGAACTTTAAACGAAAACTATATTAAATAAATTCGGTTGAGCCATTTTTGAGTTAAAACTCAACAACTCATAGTAAAAAGAGGTAAGTGCCGCATAGTAAAATGACGTAAGTGCCGCAAAATATCTCTTAATAAACGACCTTTTGAACAGATGTATTATGAACAGTGATTGGATTTTAGGGTGCAAAACAGTTTTTTTTTACCTCAAATCGGGTTGTTAGGACCCACGTTGTTTAGTTTAGTTAGATCAAATGCATTTAAATAAAAATTTAATGTTTTAACTACCATATTCGCTAAGTTTATGTAATCCGCCGTGTTGCACCGTAAAATCCGATCACTGATTATAACAGACCGGAAACTACGGAATCCTACACTGAGCATGGCCCGGCATGCTCTTAGCCGGTCTTTAGGGTTCCGTAGTCAACTAGGAACCCTTATAGTTTCGCCATGTCTGTCCGTCCGTTCGTCCGTCCGTCCGCGGATAATCTCAGTAACCGTTAGCACTAGAAATCTGAAATTTGGTACTAATATGTATATCAATCACGCAGACAAAATGGTAAAATAAAAAGTGGAAAAAAATGTTTTATTAGGGTACCTCCCCTTTACGTAAAGTGGGGAGTGATTTTTTTTTTTTTTCATTTCAACCCTAACGTGTCATATATTGTTGGATAGGTATTTAAAAATGAATAGCGGTTTACTAAAATAATTTTTTGATAATGTAAATATTTTCGGAAATAATCGCTCCAGAAGTAAAAACAAATGTGTCGCCCCCTTCCCCCCCCCCCCCCCTCTAACTTTTGAAACATACATAAGTTTTAAAAATATGAAAAAAATCTCAAAAGTAGAACTTTATAAAAACTTTCTAGGAAAATTATTTTGAAATTGATAGGTTGAATAGTGTTTGAAAAAAAATCACAAAATAATTTCTGAACTAAGTTTGTAATTTAACCGTATAAGCAGGTGTTTATTGTACCTGTAATTTCTACAAAATCACAATGAAATGACGTGCTTTCAAATAAAGTAAAAACGGTGAAAATCGGTTCACGCAATAAAGAATTATCCCATAAAAATCATCTTCCATACTTTAAGCTCGCGCGCAATAGTTTACTTCATTTGCCGATAGATGTCGCTGTACGTGGAACGCTCATATCATATCCTACATGGCGGTGTTATTTTAACTCTTAAGTGGGGACACTTACTGTGACGGACGGAAAACTACAGAACCCTACACTGATCGTGGCCCGACACGCTCTTGGCCGGTTTTTTATTTGTACAAGACTGCCGACGGAGGTTGCCGAAGGAGATAGAAGATTACTTTTTGTAAATAAAATAAAAAACGGAACGGTGGATTTAAGCGCCAAAAACTATGTAAGTAAATATATACTTGTTTACCACAGTAATATTGCGGTTAGTTGTAATGTAAAGTTAATAAAAGTGACGAAATTTCTTCCATACCGAACAAAAAATACACGCATGAAACAAAAACATAGCGGCATTCATTTGTTCCTTGTCACCACATACAAAAACTTTCACAATAATGACGTTTCTTACATCTCTCGCAATTTTTCTCCGCTGTCTCCGCCACTTGACTCCGACAGAGGGCTCTCTCAAAACCGCCCTAGGGGAGTGTTGATTAATAAAGGAAATAAAAAAAACTCTGAAAACGCGGTATGATTGAAAGGAGTCACGTTCTATGTAGGGCTCCGAAATGAATTCTGATTTTCGGTGATCGGGAAAATGCATTAACCGCGTCGTTGGCTTTCTGAGTGCATATTCTAGTGTTGATATGATGTCAAATTATTCGTTTCCTCCTCCTATTTCCCTTTATTCAAATGTTATGGAAGTACTGTAATTGAATTATTTTTGTTATCAATTCATGTACTCGTATTTACATAGGTAATTTTATAAAAAAAGAAGAGATTGGATTGTACATTGAAACACTACATAATAATGATTGTTTAACTTCTAATAATTATTAGTATTATTATATTTACCAGACGTGATTTAATCGTTACTATTTACGCAGGCTACAATCTCAGTACCTATATTTTAAATGATAAAAGCTAAAATTAGCAGCTGTTCCGCTATTTTTCTTTACTACAAACAATATTACGGCACACCCAATTAAAGCTACATGAAAGGTGTCATAAATATGTGTATTGCCATGCATTTTTAAACTTTAATCCAGTGCAATGACAATTTTAAAATAACGTCTATTCTAAGTTTTGACAATGACGATTAAATAAAATATTAAACTTTCTTAACAAATCCAGCCGTCTTAACCTCTCGACCTCAATTCTTACTGATAAGAGGCGTTATCCAACACCTGGTGTGAAATGCAATCAAGTTTAATTATTACGGGTATTAATAACAAGGGTGCACTAGGGGTTGAACGCGTCGCCATGGTAACGCCCCTTCGGACGCAGCCTGCGAATGTAGCCTGCATTAATATGTGTTTAGTTATTTACGAGAAAAGCTGATTAGGGAGGTAATTGTTACAAGGTTTTCGAAAGCGAATGTATCTATGAATACTGTTGGATTACATCATTCGCGCAGTCAAGCTAATCGTACAGAAGAAGATGCCAAGATAAAAAAGTATGAAACTATACTTACGTAGCACGTGCATACTTACGCAGTGTTGTACTGAATCTTATGTGGATTCAGTGCCGTATTTGCACAGCCATATAGGTAAGACACAGTTAAATGCGTACCTGTTGAGTCCATTTCAAGACAATCAAATTCATCTTTAATAACACTTACTTCAACCTTTATGAAAACTGGAAAAACTATCAGAACTTCTAAGAGGGAATTAAGGGATTATTTAAATGTAGTTTGTTGACAATAGTAAATAAAAACTAAATTGATAATTTTTCTGCTTTAATAATATTGGCTGGTTAACGACGTAAAGTAGGTACCTATAATTTATTACAAAATCAATATGCATATAAAATTGCAAAGATAGCTCCTAGTTTTATTACAAAATGTTTTGAAATTACTGTCTAAAATGATAAATCCTCTAAATTGCAATTGTTCGAATTGGTATAAGTAACTACACACAATAAATAAGATAATGTTAAAATTGTATAAGAATATCAAACATTTTAAATATGTACAAAACAAAAAAAGTCCAAAATTATACTATATCACAGTCACTAGAGAGAGGTAAAAAACTATACCTAGTTACGTTACGTCAAATGGCAGTCTATTCTGAAAACACTTTCACAAATACTACATTCCTTAATCCAGTCAAGTTCTAGATAAATAGTTTCAGAAATATTCTATTCTGCATGTGAAAATCATGGAATTTAAATAAGTTATCTTAGTTTAAAAAAAAAAAAAACAGTTTTATGTTGTGCTTACTCGGCTAAATTCCTGAAAATGATTTTTTTGTTTTTAAATAAGGGTATGCTGTATTGCCTGATAAAATCCCGACACGGCTTCATTAATTAATGTTTTCTACTTCTTGATTTCAATATATGGAGATATTTTATACGAATTATGTACATTTCCCTATAAATAAGTATTGCTTGAGTTACGTTTCTAGTGATATTTTGTTAACAGTATAATAAATACCTAACCAAAATTAGCTTCGATACGTATGTCCTGAACAACCTGATGCGCCTGAGTGATTAGTAAAGGCTTGCATTTCTCGATACGGAGACTCTCTGTAAACAAAAATACACATTTTTTAAAGTCAGGTGTGCCGATATATTCGACGGTAAATAATTTCAGAAGAAGGTAAATAGTAATTTTGCAATATTCTATTCTATAAACATTTAGGTTTAAGAATTAATCTGATTAGATAATAAAGAGTTTTGTTTTCTAAACTAGGTATTACCTTTCGTATGGTGGTGGAGGAAGGATATCACAAAGGTTCACCCTACAATTTTGATCATTTCTTGCTTCTGCACTGTATCTCGGACCTTCGACATTGTTCCGAAAACTGTTCTCTTTGCCTAGCCAATGCCATTGAGGATAATCATACTCTACTTCTGCGATAGCCCATTCATTATTTTCATCATGGTGATTAGAAGATTTCGAATGATGCGTCTTACATGACAGGCAATCGTCAATGGACATATCTTGCATTTCATCGACCTCGTTTCCACATTTAGTCATCTCGCTGTAGTCTTTTGTCAAAGTGGAGCTACTGCTTCGACAACATGTAGAACATTCCTCGTTGGAATATTGGTTGCTGTCTGCGAATGACCTCACCATACTGTTATCATAAGATCCTGGGCTTACTGCGCATTTCATACATGAATCTTCTGCATCAGTGTGAACCTATGTAACAAATAGAATTTCGCAATTTAAATTCGCTTCTGTTCAATCTGTACCCAGCAAAAATATTATATGTACAAAAATGCCAATCTCGCAACGCAGTTCTTTTACTACAAAAAGTATTCAGATCTAATGTAAAACCAGCCAGTTTCCATAGAATTCAATCCCCACTGGATTTTACTAACATATCATTGTGACCCTTTGAATATTAGATGTCTCTATTTTTATAATAAATATAATGACCTCACTATCTAATTACGTGGTGTAAAATACTAAAATTGTATGAACTGTATCTTTGTAAGCTCATATACAGGGTGGAAAGACAAGTCGGGCCCAGGAGGGAAACTACCTTAAAACCTTGAGATAGCTCAATTCGCTCAAAGGAAACATTCTTTTATTTTTTCTAAAAACTAAAACTGCATTCACAGTTTTTTTCTTAATTTTCACTTTTTTCCATACTAATTGTATGAAAAATATTATTATTATTATTTATGGGTTCTCTTGTGCCCTAAACTTGGTTGGTATTTAGAAGTGTTTATCCTGGTTGGAAAAAGGATCGATTGGCATCAATTGTCATAAATTTATATATGGCAAAAATTACAAAATAAATGCTTTTTTTGAAAACTGTACTCTTTTCCAAAAATTTGTAAATGCAGTTATGTCCCTTTAAATAAATTAAAGAATGTTTCCTTTCAGTAAATTGAGCTATCTTAACGTTTTAAGGTAGTTTTCCTCCAGGGCCCGACTTATCTTTCCAACCTGTATATTTATATGGGATTTGTAAAACCTGACGTTTTGGTTTTCAGTGGCTTTATAGCCCTAATACTCTAGATGTGTTCAAAATTTGGAGCTTGTGGGTCTGCTAAAAGTAGGTACCTTAGAATTATGATGATCAGTCATATGTCAGTCAGTCAGTCAGCGACAAGACTAAGGAACTTTGAATTGCATTCTTAAATTATGAGTTAAAATCGTTTGATTTTGGAAATATATCTTTCCTTGGTTATGGCCTCTTGTTCCCTGAAATTTCAGACTTCTAGCTTTATCCACACCAGAGTTGGAGGGGGTCGAAAAGGACTGAAAGGCTTCGGGAAAAGGATTGTACGGCCGTGGCTTTGTTGTTTGCTCGACTTGGCGGTGGCACTGCCTTGCCCCCAGATATATACTCACAGGGTAGTTTAGCTCTGTATAAATAGCGCTCGACGCATACGGTTCTGGTGGGACTCTTCTTTGCTCGTCGTGAGGCATCATACAAATATTGTTTGGTTGTTGTGGGAGAGTATATTCGGCTTCTATTGTCATACTCGTAGTACCCGTTGACCTGGTACTTAAAAGATTACCTAGAAAAAAGGCAATCGTATGCAAAATAAGCTAAAAAAATTTCAATAATGAGATAATCGTATGCAAAATAGGCTATAAGAATCAGTAACAAGCGTTAACTATTTCTTACCATGCAGTAAACTTTGGTGACAGTTTAAAATTTCTATTCTTGGTTCATTTGAGCCTTCAAATAGAGGTCTTTCTCGAAGCCATACGGCTTCCTTACCTAGTAGACACTGTTGGGCGTTAGTTATGGCGTTTCCTGGAAGAAAAGCTTAATTTCAGGTTTAAATATAATATAATTCCGCCTTGAAACTTTACAACAATTGTTTTTTGTTATTTTATACTGACCAGTAGTGTTTTGACTTTTTCTTTGCTTGCACTGTCGACTCCTAATATAAACCACAGTCCCGGCGGTGGCCAGGATTAGCACTAATAAAGTTAAACAGAGCGCCAGTAGCCAAGTTTCTTGGAACATCGACAATATTGCTTTGTCTCTCGCTGGTTCCGTTCTGGAACAACAGACACGTAACGATGTAACCGAGGAATAAAAACATGTTTGACTTACAAACATATTTAACATGATAATATTATGTTTCCTTTGTTCCTTTTCGATATGTTTTGGTTGAAACCTTTCATTCGTAGGTATAATGATATCTGTGCTTTTTAAGGTAATAAATTGTACTAAAATTACTCTCCTAATTCGTTTACAAGATGTATCCATTGCAACATTACATTATTTTACGAAATTGATGGAGGTACTTGGGCGAATCACCTTTTTAATTTTGTTTACAGGGACACAACCCGATTGTCTGAGAGACATCTTCATACTGTTTCATAGAAAAATTTTGGTTGTACAAGGGACTTACGTACATTTATTGCCCCTCGTTGCTATGTTTACACATAGCAACGAGGGGCAATAAATGTCGATTGACTCACTTATTTGAATTGGTAGAAATTGAGTACTTACTGTACGTATTGTCTCTGGGTATGTGTGGGCAGCATGTGCAACTGCGCGGGCGCGCTGAAGGGCCCGTGGCCGCGGCGCGTGACGGCAGCAGCGCGTGCGCTGTAGCGCCCGCCCGCGCGCAGCGAGCTGGCCGCCGCCGCGCGGGTGCGAGCGCCTAGTGACATCTGACCCACCACGCGACCTCCGGCACTGCCTCCAACACGCACCTCAATCTAAAACAAAAGTTCTGCTCAGATTGCGCGTAACATCATGTTAGCGAAACTCAAGCATGCTCAAACTCAATTCATTAGATTTGGACGTATCGTAACTTTTATAACCATTTTCAAACAAATCACTGACGATTAGATATAGATAGACTGGTACAAAATAACTGACTCTTGAGTTAAATAAAACTTGTTAAAATGTACGGTACTACAACAGGCAAGCAATGTTAGAAAGTACTTACTAGGTATCCCGACAGTTCACCATTCCAAGTATGCGGCGGAGGTGGATCCCAGCGAATCCAAGCAGACGTAGCATTAATCACGCCCGCCGTAACGCTCTGCGGCGGTGCTGACGGCACTGGAAACACGCTGAACTTTACCACTTAGCGGAGAAAACTTAATGACATTACGACCACCATATTCACAACTTCAAAACAAGAACTATGAATAAGTCTTACCATCTTCATCGGTGAAGGCACATTTCAAATTTGAAGGTTTGCCGAGCAACAGTTTGTAAAACGGCATTATGAACACGTCGTATTGAGAGTAAGGCATTAATCCAGTTAAAACGTGGCTAGATGATCCACTATTGTGAACTGTGGTCATTGAAAAATTCCCGAATTTAGATTGTATAACGTTATCTTTTGATGTATTTGAGGTTGGATTTTGCAGTTCCATGAAATGTTGTTGATTTAAAGATGTCCCATTGAACCAAATTTTAACTCCTTCTAAATACTCGTTGTAATCAGTCATTACCTAAAATGGAGTTTTGCACATTAATAAATAAAACAATTCTAGAAAGTTCAAGAGTATTAAGCCATATTTAAGTGTACCTATGACTATAACGTGGAACTTACTTCCCAAACAATTTTCAAAGTATTCGCGGATATTCCTTCAACTCGTCTCAAAGTTAGAACATCTTGTTGTAAGTACCGACGTGCTTGAACTAACTCGTACTGCGTCATCGGCGGGTGATTTTGTGGTTTACTCAATTCTGTATACGGTGTCGAAGAATCATGCTCAGTATTAAACGAGTTTGCTTCTCTTCTTAATACCTATAAAAGTAAGAAATACTTGATATTGTAACCTCAAAAAGTAACGAATATTTTGTAAAAAAAATTAAGTAAACATAAACCAAACCTGCAAAGTAGCAGTATGCAAAGAACTCCCTGCCTCACTGACGGCTACACAAGTTAGTCGACCGGCATGCCGTATTAATACTTTATCCAGATACAACGTGCCAGAACCATGACTTGCTTTTGGAAACACCAATTCCTGTTAACATAAGTATTATCATTATGAATAAATGATAAAATTTTATTAAAACCAAGTCATTACATATTTTATAAAACATGTCAACTTAAAACTAACTTATAATTTAAGAATTTAAAATCACATAAAAAGTCAACTTAGAACCTTGAATAATAGAATGTCATATGAAAAAGAATTTTTTTAATGAAGACAACTCCGAATCGAACCCGGTTTAAAGGTTCCCATTATTCTCGCCGCATTTCCCCGCTGAACAGCAATGGAGACCTGCTGAACCAGATACGATCCCGATCGAGGATCTCAGCCCCTCTCTCGCAAACGACGCCCTAATTCCCTTAAGAAGTTAAGCGCCTCTGCCCCCCAGGGTCCGGCTGTCTCAATGGCATTATGAATTAAAAACAACCAATTAATAAAAGGTTTAATGATAATCAATTCCTTATTTTACCTGAGATCCTTCCATAGTCCAAAATATCAATGGTTTTGGGGTACCCTCAGCCTCACACGAAAAAGAGACCTCTTCTCCTTCCCACGCAGTTTGATCGGAAGGCACTCGAGTAAAATGAGGTAGAGCTAAAACGACATGGTCATTTGATTACAAGGAAATATTTAGGGGTAGAGTAGACTAATGATACAAAATAATAAGTCAAAAACCACTAATACGAATTTAGCTGCCTCTCTAAATAAATGACGGTGTAATTTGTGACGGCAACAGCGATTTATTTCTTACAATAAGTGCATCGCAGATTATTAAATTGACGTTTCAGCGAGATGTATTCGCAATTTACTAAATTGATCTCTTGATCGTAAGGCCGTGGAAAGTAAGTATTAAAATAATTCTCACAGTGTACAGTAAGTATAGCACTAGCGCTGCTGGACCCGGCTTGGCTTTCCGCTCGGCATGTATAGGTGCCTCCGTCTGACGACACGACCCTGTCTATTCGCAAAGATCCTCGGCGTACTATGGCATATGGAGATAAAGATCCGCTATCCCGAGACCAAGTCACCGACACGTCGGATTCAGGTGAAGCCTACAAAAAAGGCACATGTAAACAAATAACAATGATAAAAGAAGATATAAGTATGCATTGTGTTGCAATAGCGCCTTTTATAACAGTTTATCAATTCAGTAGCCTAACACCGATATAACACGATCAACTACTTAAAGTCGTAAAATAAGCAATGCAGGATGCGATACCTGACCATGCCTATTACGGTTCAAAACAGTGACCATGCATTACACCTATGTGACTTACTTGACAATGGAATTCAATGTTCTGTCCTATCAGCGCCGTTATGTTATTGGGTTTCACTAGAAAATGCGGCCTGCGTAACACGAGTAACGTCGCGGGGCGCGACTGGCGTTCGCCCGCTACATTTGATGCAACACATCGGTACACGCCGCTATCCGTTGGAAGACTTTCCATGATCTTAAGATTAGCTCCTTCTATTAAGGATATTCTGAAATAAAAACCATTTTTTTCCATTACTAAAAATCTGTTATTTGAAACATTAAAATATTTTGACAAGGTTCTGTTAAAGACACCAAAACATGCCAATAATTAAGTATGTAAAAATAATGGGGAGGGGGCTAAAAAAATATAGGTAACGATAATTGAAACCTAAAAAATATTTAACAGCATTATTGCATTACACATTCTGCGATCTTTCTTTCCGAACCTACCTACAGAACAGATTCTACAACTTTTTTGTTTAAAATGTCGGAGCATATTACTTTTCTCAGTATTCAAAAGGCGAAATTATTGGCAATCTACAATTGTTTGTTTGAAAGGTTGATCTCGAAATGGCAACAACAATTCTTCGGAAATCCGTGATTTATAAACGTCGTATAAAACGGGTGATTTACGTCTGTTTGCAGGCGCTTTTTATGGATTAATGTAATTTCCGGAAGAGGTTTCACAATCGGATTTAGTACAATGTTTACCGTCACATTTACCTATTATATTTTAATAGCCTCCTTACATTAACCAATATCAACGATTTAAACAATCAGTATTATTTTTATTTCAGATTATTTTAACCAAACCCAATTAAAACCTTATTTACATAGAATTTGGAAAAGGTTATAATAATAAATTCCTATTGTCTGAAACACGTATGCAAAATATAACATCACCCAAAACGATTAAGTTAGTGTAAATACATATGTGCGTGTCTTTAATTACCTGCCATTAACATCTACATCGACCACGTGGCCATCTTTGGTCCAATGTACAGAAGGCTCCGGCGCTCCCCTGGGTGCTAGGCACTCCAGCAGCGCCGGCTCGCCTCCCGCCACCTTCACGTCTCGGGGCTCTGTTCTGAAGTCATCACGAAGGACTGCAAAAAATGGACTTGTCAATTACAAAGTAAACTAGGTGAGATGCAAGGCTTTTAATTTTGTAGGCAAATAATAAATTTGTCATTATCACGGGTAGATAACATGATAAAGTGGTTGAAATTATCATATGAACGATAAAGATCGATGAAGAAAAGATTTTATACAAGCTTAACACACGGTAACTGTGGCCAACATTGCGTTGACCTACAGTAGGGCGTTTTAATTTAAAGGGATTTGACAGCACTTGAGCTGGCAATGGCGATAAAGATCAATGTCGTAGTTACAAAATTCAAGACCCACTTAAATAGTAACTAATAGTGGGTACACAGGATAACAGTAACACCAGAAAAAAAGTCCAAAGGTAAACTTTTTCTAATACTGCCATTTATAAATCAGCTTATGAGCTCACTTAAGTTAGTAAAAATACTTACCCGCTATTGTAAGTGTGGCGTTCTTACTGACTGCCTCCCCGGCGGAGTTCCGTGCCACACACCAGTACACGCCCTCGTCGTTTTCCTTCTTGCCCCGCATAACCCTAAATGCAAACAAACACGTCACTGTGGGGCGTTTCATTACTGACTAGTTCTTAGCTTGTATTGATTTACATTGGACTTAAAACTTGTTTGGAGTGCTTAATAACGCGAATATGAAGGATTACTTATAATACGAAATGCAAACTAATATTTATGTTATTTCAAGGGAGGGATATTTTATTTCTAATGCAAAGGATAACTTATTTTAAGTTCAGAATCATTTAGGTATTAAAATACGATTATATTAGTACAGGCTTGTGGTTTGACTATATGATGATATGACTATACGTATTTTATCTAAAGGCACAATATCAAACCTACATAAGATTGTATGCTTATTAAATAAATCTTTTTTATCTAAGTTCTACAAGCAAGTAAGTAAGTAAGTTGTGGCCGCATACATGTTGTGGGGCCTAATGGAGTAAAGTTCGATTTTCTCCTAGACATTATATCAAAACGCCATAAACCTAAGAATATAAATTACTACAACTGCTTGCCTGCTTTTAACTTCCAACCAACCTAAGAAACAGTAGTCCATCTTCAAGCAGCACCCTATGAGGGTGGTCTGTGGGCGCCAGCGGCACCCCATCCTTGTACCACTGGATGGTCGGTTTAGGCTTGCCCTCGGCCACGCAGCGCAGGGTCGCGGGTTCGCTCCGGCCAACGATCGTGTCCGCTGGGTGCTCCTTGATCCGCGGGGCTCGGCTTTGGCCTACGGAAAACGAGGGTTAGTCCCTATCCTCTTCAGCAATTAGTTAATGGGGTTTTAAGTTGGAAGTAATTGCTATGGTTTTAATAATAGACTTGCGATGGTCGCAAATAATGAATGAGATATAGGTACATAATTATGAAACAATATGATTTGAACGATGGAAGAGATCATAATAATATTATTTTGATACTTAACTGATTTAAATAGGTATTTTGACTGAGTAACAATAACAACTGAACTGACTGAATAAGTAATGGACTGAGAGCCTACGTCATATGCCACAATAATAAGAGCAACTAAATCCGTCTGGTTAGATTGCTATACTATCCTTATTGCTAGATCCGGGCATCTGGCAGCTTTTAATGGGTGGAGGTAAGAGTGACAGACTAGCAACATTTTTGAATTGGAAAATAGTAATACTAAAATAGGTAAAAACTGCCGAAGTTGTCACAAAAGGAGAGGGCCTACATATACCTATTTTAACATTTGAACAAAAAACATTGCGTATTATTACGGAAACAGAAACAATAGTCGACAAACTACGAATCATAATATACATACGTCCTTTGTTACTACTTTCCCCCAAACTTTTGGCAATTATTATAATCTAATTATTTATATAATTTCTCATAATATAGGATTTGTTTTCTTGAAGTGGTTTGCATTCTTTACAGCTGCCAGATGTCCACATCTAGAAATAAGCATAGTATAGCATACTAACTAGAGTGGTTTCGTTGCTCTAATTATTGTGTCATATCCGACGTGGTCTGTCTATTAACGATTTTACGATTATGAAAATTGTAAACAAAATTACTAGACGTCATATTCCTACTAGGGCAGATGCCCCGGTTTTTGCCACGTTAATGAGAGTTTGTCTATTCAGACGTCCATCATTTTGTGTTGATAAGGATTTTGACACTCTTTGTTATTTATATGAATCTTGGTATATGAACATGGTCAAAAATGGCCAGTTTTGGCCATTTTTTTTACCATGGCTCCTGCTAACTCAATAACAACTGATACATGACAGAAGACAGTGCTATCTGTGCTGTCATAACTTACTCTTATATTAAATACTAGCATTCCGCCCGCGACTTCGTCCGCGTATAATACGGTTCCTCATATAGAGTTTCATATCCAATTTTATCTTCTTAACTAATTTTTGTTAATCCCCGAACCATCTTCGTAATCTATTTATACTTATAGCTAAACAAACTTCCAACCCCTTTTTTACCCTGTTAGAGGTTGAATTTTTAAAAACGCTGATATTACTCTTATTGTTTTTTAATTATTAGTAAACGTACGAAGTTTAAAATCTCTAACTCAAAATTTTAAACCCCATCCATATAAACTTTCAACCCCCTTTTACCCCCTTAGGGGATGAATTTTGAAAAACCCCTTCTTAGTGGATACTAACGTTATAAAAACTACCTATTGTGAAAAATTCAGCTCTCTAGGTCCAACGGTTCGGGCTGGGCGTTGATTTAAGTGAGTAAGTCAGTCAGTCAGTCAGTCAGGACTTTTACGTTTATATATATAGATAAACCACAGACTTATGTCTAAATAAAGTTGAAAATGGCCAAAACGGGCAAAGTGGCCACAACCGGGGCATCTGCTCTAATTATCTTGACTAGAAACGACCTTCTGATCAACTACTACCTACCTATTTATTTTAATTTTATTTATAAAACCTATTTAAAACAGTAGCGGAGACATCTGTTCCCTTCATCATAGAAGTTTATAAATACGCATATTGCGATTTAAAATCTTCGGCTGACTATAGATACTTACAGTAAAACCGGTTGACTTTAATCAAATTAAGGGTATTTTTTCCTATATAAAAATCGCATCTAGAAGGGTCTAATAAAAAAACAATAAACGCAAACAGTTAGTTAAAATCAACCTCAAGCAATATGTACCATAAATTCAATACTAGTAAACCCCAAACGCCAAAGTTACCCTCCAGGGCCAAAGTAACCCGACTTTACGGTACCTACGCATACGCACAGAGATTTTTAGTTACCCCATGTTAAACATACACTATAAGGGTAAAAAAGGACAATAGCAATTTCGACCGCACTATTAAAAACAAACAAATGCCACAGAAATGTAAAATTATACACACATTAACCATCTTATCACAATGAAGGAAGTCGTCAGCAAAACGTTTCTAATTGTCTTTAATGAACACAAAAATAAAACAAACAATATTATTGAAGATTGTACAATTTTTATATAAGAATACATTTCTAGTGGAAGATGAGTTTCTTCCAGTACCTAATAACCAAATGAAATGTATTCTAACATTCTTGTAAACAAGATAGGTAAGGTACCTAAAATTTGTTAAGGTGCAATTTTAAACGTAAAATGATTAAAATAACCAAGAAAATAAATTGCTTTCTGATCATTAGATAAGGAGACATAATCGCATTGGTTTAGTGATAGCTCGCCAACAATGTCTACTTTTTCAAAAGCGGAAATGTCTGAACTCATAAGGACCTACAAAATAATTTTCGTATGAAGCAGCCAAGATGTCATTCGTCTTTTGAAAATAAAGTGGTATTTTATTGCAGCATAGTACTTAATTATTTGTAACAAGTGATTAAATAAACAACCAACAGGGCAATCTAAATAAAAACCGTTTCAACCTAGCATGTACTATCCAAATTCCAAGGTTCATTTCATTTAACTATGATTAAATATGATTAAATACATATCGTATGCAAATCGATAATTCAATTAAAATATTTTTCACACCACCTGCTCGACAATGCCAAATTATATATCATGCAAACCTCACCGAAAGCAAATCATTATAGCCCTTGGCTTTAGCCGGGTTATAATGTTGTACTAAATCTCATTATAACCCGCTGGTTAATAATGTGAATTCACTTCCCATAGCTCTTATTGTTATGTGCTTAAAGTCTAATTTCGTAAAGTCCGCACGGTGCACAGCCCCGCGACGCCAGCCGGGGCCAGCGCCGCCGCGTCGAGCTGATTTGAAAATCGAATTTATTCGGAAAATCGTGCTGGCCACCTCAATTTTAAATACCTAAAACAAATGCCGCGAGTGTCATAAGACGCTGCAGTATACGGAGTAAAACTGCAGGTTCTATAAAAATAGAAGATAAAATTAGAATAAAATGGACTAATGTATCAAGAATCAATTTTTAGGGTTCCGTAGCCAAATGGCAAAAAACGGAACCCTTATGGATTCGTCATGTCTGTCTGTATGTCTGTCCGTCCGTATGTCACAGCCATTTTACTCGGAAACTATACGACGTATCTGAATAAAATTTACACATAAGGTGTATTTTGTATGCCGCTACTCAGTTATGTAGTTAAATTTGAAAAAAAAAAAATTTTTAGGGGGGGCGCTCCATACATGTAACAAAATTTTTATTTTTTATATTTTTGACTAAATATCAACATGTGACACATAAATCGATAGGTCTTTAAAAATAACACTGAAGTTTTTTGACCATTTTGTGATTAAGTGAATATTTTCTGAAATAATCGCTTCGAAAGTCATAAAAATTGTGCCCCCCCTGTAACTTTTGAACCGTAAGTCCAAAAAATATGAAAAAAATTGAGGAGATGCGCCTAATCATATACTTTCTAGGAAAATTTTTTGAACATTATTGGTTTAGCCATTTTTGAGTTATCTCCAAAAAACTTTTTCCATAGGCATCAGATACGACCTTTTGGTATTAGTTTGGTTCTTATACCATTTAAGGTACGGAATCCTGCTACGTGTGGTCCGACACGCACTTGGCCGGTTTTTACTTTTGATTTACTTTAATAAAAATCCGTTTCTAGTAGCCTTAGCTATTTTATTGTCTCGCAAGAGGTGAGAAAAGTAGAGTATACTCCTCGGGGATAAAGCTGTTTTTGTCACGGGCGCGCTTGAACCCCTCACTGCACTCAGGACTCAGTCTTAATTCCCTCGCTTCGCTCGGGAATTAACTCATAACCCCCTCGCTGCGCTCGGGAGTAAAATCTGGAGTCCTTCGTTACGTTCAGGATTCAATATTGCGCCCGTGACATAAAACAGTGCTTTATCCCCTTGGTGTACAATCTACTATTACATCATTGACATGCTCGACACAGTAGCAATTCATTAATTAAATTAAATATTATGACCGGAGGGAGGTCAATTTAGAAAACAAGTTTACGTCATCTAATTACGAAATACCGTGTTCTGGGACTTGGGTCTTTGACTAAACTCCAATTTAATTAACTAATCAGCATATCTGATCATCGAGTCACATGCATTTTATATTTACTCAATCCAAACAAAACAAACTATCAATACTTTATTTTGAGCTACGATTACCCATACTAAATATATTTTAACTTACCGTTTGTGATACCAGGGAAAACGAGCAAAAGATGCAATAGCACGATCCCGAACTGGTTGCATGTTCGTTTATCTTCCTTAATTGCACCCGCGACCATACTGATTACCGTCACTTCGCACTTCGTGTCGACACTCAAACATAGTTAATTACGATTGTATACCTCATTGTCACTGTAAAAAGCACTCGTCAAAACTTTTGCTCCTTTAAAAGTGTTGGCTCATTTCGTAGTTTTGCGATGTCGCGATGTGTTTAGGCCGAGAAGCGACACAAGCTCCCCGCGCGCCGTGCCGGAGGTTACTGCCCCCCACTCTTGTTGTCATTTCGCGCCGACTCCGTAGCTTACCCGTGAGCTTTTCGGCGATTGTTAAGCTACGATTTCCCGAAAAAGCTTTCGGCGACATGAGTTCGCGTTCGAAGTAGACTGACGATAGCGTAATTACTTTAATTTAGCGATCAATGTCTCGCTCGACTTCAGACTTTGAATTAAAACTTGTCTGATGGCTTAATTACTGTTATTGTTAACACTGTAATATACACATACTATGAATTTCATAGGTATTGCCATAAAGACACTAATTATGTTTATGCGGTTGGTTTTTCGGGTTCCGTAGTCAACTAGGAACCCTTATAGTTTTGCCATGTTAGCCCGTCCGTCCGTCCGTCCGTCCGTCCGCGGATAATCTCAGTGACCGTTAGCACTAGAAAGCTGAAATTTGGTACTAATATGTATATCAATCACGCCGACAAGGTGGTAAAATAAAAAGTGGAAAAAAATGTTTTATTAGGGTACTTCCCCTATACGTAAAGTGGGGAGTGACTTTTTTTTCATTTCAACCCTAACGTGTGATATCTTTTTGGATAGGTATTTAAAAATGAATAGGGATTTAGTAAAATAATTTTTTGATAATGTAAATATTTTCGGAAATAATCGCTCCAGAAGTAAAAAAAATGTGCCCCCCCCCTCTAACTTTTGAACCATAAGTTTTAAAAATATGAAAAAAATCTCAAAAGTAGAACTTTATAAAAACTTTCTAGGAAAATTATTTTGAACTTGATAGGTTGAATAGTTTTTGAAAAAAAATTACAAAATAATTTCTGAACTAAGTTTGTAATTTAACCGTATACGCAGGTGTTTATTGTACCTGTAATTTCTACAAAATCACAATGAAATGATGTGCTTTCAAATGAAGTAAAAACGGTGAAAATCGGTTCACGCAATAAAGAATTATCCCATAAAAATCATCTTCCATACTTTAAGCTCGCGCGCAATAGTTTACTTAATTTGCCGATAGATGTCGCTGTACGTGGAACGTTCATATCATATCCTACATGGCGGTGTTATTTTAACTCTTAAGTGGGGACACATACTGTGACGGACGGAAAACTACGGAACCCTTCACTGAGCGTGGCCCGACACGCTCTTGGCCGGTTTTTTACCTTAAAATTTCTAGCACATTTTTTGTACATGGATTTAAAACCTTTATATTATAGTCTGATTACCTCGGTGCAGTTAGATTGGTATTTTACTATCCTTGTTTCTTTTTTGTTATTTTCTATATTACCTATTTATTTAAGTATGTAGGATTTGGCTGAAACATGACACTAAACAAACATTACAATATGCTAATGTAACAAATTAATAAGACAAACACATATTTTTTATTCGAAAATTTCTCGATTTAATGAACAGTTACAAAAGCATTCATAAGTATTGTAGACGTTGCAGCTTATTAAAATCGAGTTGAAAATTACTAATTAGGTACCTTGTAGCAAAAGCCAAGGCCAGGTTATAATCATTGTTATTGTTATGAAAATTCAAATGTAGTCCAAGACCATAGTAAATTTCCACTCTAATCACTTATTCCAGAACCGTTCAGCAAACGGCGTAAGCCTACACACACACTTAACCATCTCAAGCCAACCACAAGCTCCAGATTAATATCGTAGAACAATTCCATCCACGTGGCTGGCGGTACGTGTCAATTGACAGCGTATAGGCATGCAAGTCACGTGCCTAGTTACCTAACAAGCACTGAAATATTTACACAGGCTAGATGAAGCTGGGGTGCCGTGACACAAAGAAGACGTGCGACGTACAGTGCTCTATTTTCATGTTTAACGGAATTGTTGCTTGAAAAGTTGGTGACACACTTTTACGATGACGTTTTTGGCGGGCAGCGGATAAAGACCTACGCAAAAAACATCTATTAACAAAATGTAAAAAGTAAAGCTTACTAAGTTACAAAACTTGAAGGTTTTATATTATCTTTCCTACTCCTGGTGCTCAGAAATGCTTCAAATGCTGTTAGCCCGGACTAGAAGGATAAGAAAACGCCTATCAGCTCGAGCCCAACCCACTCAGTCAGATCAGGTTGAACTCGTTAGGAGCATTACAGTGTAGCAACGTATCACGTCTCGTCGTAGAAGGTTCCTGGATTTCCCTGTCTACTATACCGCTAAATATTCCGCTTGCTTAACCGCTCCAGTAGCAGTTTTTGTGACTAAAACATCATCTACATTGGGTTGTTATTTTTCCTGCTAGTTTAGTGTTTATTATTATTGTAGTTAAATTTAAATGTATTTTTATTTTGACACAGTGCATTGACCATGCAGAAGGCTACCATTCACATGAGCGTTGCGTGACTGCTTTACCATACGACAAGAGGGCTCGTCGTCGTTAGCGTTTTACTTACAAATCAATAAAATTGAAGCTTTCAAGGCAGTGCTAAGGATTAAATGCATAGTGGATATCAGCTACAACTACAATATATATATATATATATATATATATATATATAACTCAAAGGTGACTGACTGACTGACTGACATAGTGATCTATCAACGCACAGTCCAAACCGCTGGTTCTAGAGATTCCAAATTTGGCACGTAGGTTCCTTATAAGGTCTAGAGGTGCACTAAGAAAGGATTTTTTCAAAATTCATCCCCTAAGGGGGTGAAATGGGGGTCCAAAGTTTGTATGGGGAAAGATTAGTTAGTCTATTTTATTCGAAACTTCACAGAAGTATTCCTAATAATAAATGAGTAAATACGTGTTGCAGGTTTTTTGAGAATTTAACCCCTAAAAGGGGGAAATGTGGTGACAAAGTCTTGAAATCAACATGGGTATTGTTTCTATGGTTTATCGGGTCGCTGATTACGAAAACAACAACGATTTTAAAATCTAACGTGGCGGACGTGAAATACCATCTCTCCTGTTGGGGTGCCATGGGATGGAAATGTCTAAATATCAATATGGTGTCGTTTTTGTGGTTTTTTGGGACGTAAATTACGAAAATGACATCGATTTGGAAGTTTAATATTGTGGACATGAAAGTGTTTGTGCCAAATTACAATCTAATCTAAATATATAAAAGAAGAAACTGACTAACTGACATATCATGACTGACAAATGGAGATAGTTTGAGTTCTGGGGAAGGATATATAATAGTTGTTATCCCAGAAGTCATTCCTTAAGCGGTTAAAAAGGAGGGTGGATTACTAAATCCACGCAGACGAAGTCGCGGGGAAAAGCTTCTATTCAAGAGTAGAAATCTGCTTTAATCATGATCTCTTAATAGTAGTAAGTCGTTGCTGGCGTAACACTTCAACAATTGTTGCAAGCATTTCTTTAAAAAAAATAAGGGAACCGCCTTCACCAAAACGTGGTATACGCATAGCCCGAAAATGACATAGGGTAGTTTTCATCCAGAAAATCAATCCTTAAAGGGGTGAAAAGTGGGTTGGAAGTTTGTATGGGAAATTTTTAACAGTTGAACCTATTTATGAGATATGAAACTTACTATACAGACAGTTTTAGTCCCGGGACGGAACATAAAATAGTTTATATCGCGAAAATCAACCCTTAAAGGGGTGAAATGGCGGTTGGAGGTTTGTATGGAGAATTATTAACAGCGAACCGATTTAGATAAAATTTGGTATGGATATAGTTTGAGTCCCGGGAAACAATATAGGATAGTTTTTATCCCGATAAACAATCCTAGAGTGGTAGAAAAGGGGTTGGTATTTTGTATGGCGAAATATTAACCGCTGAACCGACGACGATGAAATTTCGTAAATGAATTTAATATTAGAATTTAATATTATAAATGCGAAAGTCTGTCTGTCTGTTAGCTTTCACGCTTAAGCTGCTGAACCGGTTTAGATAAATCTTGGTATAGATATGATTTAAATCCCGGGAAATATCATAGGGTAGTTTTCATCCCGAAAATCGACCCTAAAGGGGGTGAAATGGGGGTTGGAAGTTGTATGGGATTTTTTTAACAGCTGAACCGCTTTAGATTAAACTTGGTATACCTACAGATAGTTTGAGTATCGGAAAAGGATTAGGATAGTTTTAATCAACACTTCAAGGGGTGAAACGGGGGTCGAAAGTTTGTATGGGGAATTTTTAAACGTTGAACCGATTTAGATGAAACTTGGTATAGTTTAAGTCCCGGGAAGGAACATAAAATAGTTTTTTACGTGAAAATCAATCCTTAAGGTTAAGGGGTAAAATGGGGGTTGGAGGTTTGAATGGGTAATTTTTAACCACTGAACCGATTTAGATGAAACTTAGTATAGAGATAGTTTGAGTATCGGGAAAGGATAAGGATAGTTCTTCTTCCTAATATCAACACTTAAGTAAGTAAATAGGTGAAATAGGGGTTGAAAGTTTGTATGAGGAAAACGTGGTAAAGAGATAGTTTGAGTCCTGGGAAACGACATAGGACAGTTTTTATCCCGAAAATAAATCCCTATGAGGGTGAAGTGGGGGTTGGAGGTCTGTATGGAGAATTTTTACCGCGAACTGATTTAGATAAAATTTGTTGTGGATATAGTTTGAGTCCCGGCAAACAATAAAGGACAGTTTTTGTCCCGAAAAACAATCCTAGAGGGGTAGAAAAGGGGTTGATAGTTTGCATGGTGAATTATTAACCGCTGAACCTATTTAGATGATTGGTATGGAGACAGTTTGAGTACCTGGGAAGGATATATACTTAATAGTTGTTATCCCAGAAGTTATTCCTTAAGCGGGTAAAAAGGAGGGTGGATTACTAATTCCACGCAGACGAAGTCGCAGGGTAAAGCTACTATTCAAGAGTAGAAATCTGCATTTATCATAATCTCTTTTAGTAGAAAGTGGTTGCTGGCGTATTACATTCAACAACGATTACAATCATTTCTTGAAAAAAATAAGGGAACCGCCTTCACCAAAACGTGGTATACTGAAACCTCCAGAATGTAAAAAACACTTTTCCGAAAACCGCATCTAAATCGGTTCAGCCAAATGCGAAATAAAAGCGGACAAGCGGAGGAACATACGGGTCAAACTGAGAACCTTCTTTTTTAGTACTTTTAGTACGCGGGCGAAGCCGCGGGCAAAAGCTAGTTTGTCTATAAAAACAAATGCGGTTTGTTGTTCTTTTTGTGAAAAAGCACTGTAGTATTTTTTACTTACAGTAATTGTAATTAATATTTTGGAAAGTCTTTTGGATCTGTTGGTCTGAAATAAATGATTTTCATTTTTGTATTTTTTATTCTATTTGTAGGTACATACGAATTTGAAGAAATTACGTATTGGGACATTTTTAGGCGAACCGTCAACTCATATTTGCCTTAATAATATGTAATTCTAATTCAATTGCAAATTTTCGAGGTTATGTCGCGGTCACGTTTCAAAACTGGCCATGTCACCTGTCAAACATGTTTTAATCCCACGTCCGTCAAAACTGAAATTCATCATTCATATCTGCTTTACTCAACCCCACGTAATCTAGCGATATCCCCCGGGTGCTCGTAATCAACCTATCAGTCCGGACAAAGGAAGTTCCCTTCATTAACTCCATTCTACTGAAGTATTCATTGGCCCAGATTATTTCGGGATTGCTAGGAATTAACTTGACATCTAAGTTGAACATTGTGATACTTTTGGTTAAAAGAAATCGGACTTCAGGTAATAGGACCACATGATTTTAATTTTAACTGTAAGTTACAAAATAATTACTTATTCGGATTGCAAACAGTAACAATTTATGAACGTACGTATTTCATTTAAATAATTTGTCAGTTAGACGTTTGGTTTTAGGTAGGTTAAACCAATGATCGGGGATCACTTCAGCGAGGAATCTTTGTGATTTTGATTAATAGAAACTCTGATTTGTAAAAAAAAAACGAATAACAAATGAAGTAAAAACTAGGGTACCTAACGTTTAACCTCATAATTAATAAGTTTATAATAAAACAATTAAAAATCGAAGCAAGAAGAAATGTTATTAATAACATTTCCGCATATACTCACAAATACGTGTTCTACTTTATAATGCTAGGATTTATTTAGTCGGTTTTGTCTTAAATGCAGCGCACGTAGGATGCTCGGACCGTGGTGTCAGGTGAAGCGAACGACGATACACATCACTGACCCGTGCCTAGACAGTCTGTAGTCGGTACCTTTGCAACCCGAGATGTAATATTGGCAGTCGTCATAAATTACAGGAATGCTAACTGCTTCCAGTTTCGTTTTGATTATTATTTTATGCTTTATTATTCATATTTTATACCATAATCAAACTTAAATGATATAACCGTTCGTATATTTTAAAATTAACATAAATGGTTTGAGTCTAGACTATGCAGGGATTACTCGTTCTAAAGCACATAACCTAAACATCAACAGAAAATAACACAGAATACTAATAATCATCTGCCTTACAAAGAAAGAAAGACTTGAAATCAATACTTAATACTTTGTTAGACATTTTAAAATGTAAAGCACGTAAATCAAATAAAATCTCAAAATTAATCAAAGACCTCGATGGACGAGGCCTTACAGTTTATAGACTCCGATCAAACATTTTACTGCACCGTGAAACTTCTTAAGCCTCAATAAAAAGCCAACGAGATGAACGATCGGCGCTAGCGGAATAAATTCTCATTTGTATGAAACAAGTCAGTATCGGGCCAGCGCCTGAGGGGCCACTAATTCAATCAATTGGCTGACCATAAATAAAATGGCGGACATTTCGCGATACGAGACACGAGTCCGAACGTAATTGAGAGGCAAGAAACAGACGGCTGCGAGCGACAAATCAATTAGACACGAAACAGATAAAAAGGATGCATTAATAATGTAAAAGAAGTCGAAAAAGAAGCTTCACTTTCGACGACAGATTAAAAGCAAGCACGGTAATGGTCATTACTAAGATATACGCGTTATTTTAAGATTATCACGCCTTTATCTTCTGGCGATGTTTCTTACTTTATCTGCCGTAACAAGAATATAACTAACTCTAGACGCAGGATTATTTTCTTGTGTTTGGCGAGTGTTTAACAATTATCTGTGTCGCTTTATTTAGCTTGGCAGATCTGCATGTCTAGTTCATTAAGCAGAGCTGATACCGACATCTTCAACTAATTGAGGGTCCGTTATCAGTCTTACTTATGTCATTTCATTACAAACCACTCCAGCTCTTTCTACTCGAGAAAACATAAACAAAGTCCCTCAACAAACAAACAGGAAATTAGACACCGATATCCGAGGGGGCTTAGGCACTAATCCCTGTTTTTGTTAAGGGTGTCTGCCAACAAATGGAAGTGACAGTGCTTACTATAGAAATTAATCGTGAAAAATCTCTTGATGCGAGGAGGCCGGGGCTAAATGGAGCACCCGCTAAACCCCGCCACGTGCGCTGTCTGTTACCAGTTGACACTATTGGGATAAAGCCAAAGGGAGATTTAGTTAAACACGACAAATTTTCATGATAAATTGTTGAGGAAGTGACATGTGTGAACTGCACATTTATCTTTTGAAGTTATATTTCCGCAGTAATAAGGAAATTCTTTGAGTAATTACTTGATAATTGAACATAAATTGCGGCTAGTTTAAATTTCTAAGGAAGTTTCTCGTTATAAGTGGCTAGTGGTTAGCAATTTTCTTCGCTTCTTTCAATTTCTGCTCAAGTTTATTCACATTTATACTGCCGGGTTATTTTAAATACAATATCTTTATTCTAATCCGATTCAGGTACATGTGTGTGCCTAGTTATTTATGAATGTGGTGGTGGGGTTTCTTTATTTTGCAATAGCACAGCATTTCCTTATTTTCATGACGCTATCAAACCACCAGTTTAAAAGTTATTTATGCAAAAATTGCAAACACATATGTTTTACTGTCGAACATAAATTGGCAGAACAATTATTTTGAACAATAGGTGCAAACTTTGCATAATAGGCATTGGGTTTCCATAATATCGAACGATGAATAATATTATAACGGGTTGGCTTAAAGTAATGAGAATTTTCATATTGGAGAATCGAAAAATAAAGTCAATAGCTACAGGTTAATAAGTTGTATTTCCATAAACTAGAACATATTCAACATTACAAACAAACATTAAAATATAGGAAAAGTCCCTCCATCTTCAAACTTTCGTAACTTGCTTCTGGCTGTTCCACTCACACCTTGGACATCATACAAATTGACTTTTTGAAATTTAATATGTTATCCAAAATTGTATTTGATTGGTAAATTGGATTCCTACGCATCACTACTTACCATTCTTTTGAAAATTGCCAAATAATCTCTGATTGTTCAATGTTTAGAGACGTCACACTAGATTAAGCAAACTCTAAGTATGACAAAAATAGTCAAAATTGTTTAAAAAGCAATCCCATACATTATGTATCAAAAGATGCCAACCCAGCAAAAGTCCCTAAAGTTCGACCAATCGAAGCTTCATGGGATATTTGTAGTAGGTTAGTATAAGGTTACGGGCAGGATGCCAGTTCTCCGAAACCATTAGAATTAAGGATAATATGGACAATTAAGAAATGTTGTCCAAGGTATGATGCGTATGGTCAGAAGCACGTTACAAAAGATCGAAGCTGGAGGGCCTTTTCCTATATAGTAGTGATTGTTTGTAATGTCTAATATGTTCTAGTTCCTCGTCAAAAAATCCATTAACCTGTAGCTATTGACTTTATTTTTAAATTTTTCAATGTGAAATTTCTAATTACTTTAAGCCAACCCGTTACATTCGCAGTTATTTTTCTGTTCACGAAATTAATCAATTAGAGTAATTTTATTTTGTTATAATAGAGTTCATGTTGAAACATTTTTAATAGTCAGATACTTTATTTAGAAGCATATATTTTTAGCAATGCGACGGATACCTCTGAAACATGTCGTAAATATAGTTTTTATCTTGAACCGATAAATATACCACTAAGTCAACAAAGCAACGTTAATCTTGTTCCCCATCGATCGTGTGCTTGCTAAGATTTGGCTGCCTGTTATCGCACGCGGCGGTGTGCACAATGAGTAACAAATTACTGCACAAATCGCGGTTCTTATCTTTACGGAGCTTCGGCATCGTGCGCATTATTCCTCTGTCACTCCGGGATATTAAGTAGATACACATACATTTTTTATGTATTAACAGCCGGAAGGGTCTAACATCAAGATACCTGTACCATAGTAAATATAGTACAGTCAGCAGTAGAAGTAGCTAAGCGGGTGAGGTGTTCATAATGAACTTGACATGATTTTATTGTAAAGAGAATAATGGCGCGTTAAGGTCATTTTGAATATCTCACCCGTTAATCTACTTTTGCTGCTGATTATATCTAGGTAATAGCTGCAGTTCTGCCTCGAGTCAAATCTCAAATTCTCTGTCCAATGATTTATTAAAATGTACCCGTTAATTTTTTATCTCGACCGCTGGTTGAAAACGCTCGGTGTGAAATATTGTAACCAAAGTTCGAAAGAAGTAATACCCTCTTCGATCCGTGATGAGATAAGGCCCCAGGACACCCCAACATTTTGTCCTGTGCGTTATCTCGGCAAACACTTTTTTGCAAATGTTGCGCCGCGTTTAAAATTGTCGTTTACCTTTTTCGTGGATTGTGTGAATGGCAGCTGAAACTGGTGCGATAACGCTGCGGTACCTTTTTGAAATACGATTATACGTACTTCTGTTATAAACATGAAGTGTGGGTAAATCGAAGATCCAAAAAAGAGGATTCAATTATTCCTTTTGTGTAAGAATAATTTTGACCTGTGTAGGATATTAAAATATCATCACGTGCTGATTATGATTTGATACCTGTAGTTGACAACAATATAATTTTTCGTAGATTATAAACCATTAAAACCGCACGCTGGCTTAACACCTGGAAAGGATTGAAAATAATGGTTATGTAAGAAGAGCGTATATGGAGCCCTCGTACGCCCCGTATGGGGCCCTCGGATGCCCCTTGCCTATATACCAGTACTGGAGTGACGACAAAGCTCTGAAAAATGTCCTTGGAGTTGAATTCTACAGCGTTGGAGGTTTAAATTTTCTTTGAGCTACAGACCTATTGAAGTATGTAAAATAGTACATACATTTTGCATGGCATGATTTGTCAGATTACTCTACTCAATTAAAAATACAACTCACTTTATTTGACTATATAAGTAAGATCTTCGCTTAGTACAATTTATCCACAAACGTTTAGTACAATGTATCCACAAACATTATTAAGGACTAATATAAATTTACTAATATAAGTTTAGTCTTTAACTATCTACATTACCTGCATAAGATAATGCACGTGTAACAAATATAAAATGTATCATAACAAACAGTAGCAAATAAGCAGGTGAGAACATCGCATCAATCCCTCTATTGTAGGACGCTAACTTTTATGAGGTTCGTCAAATAAATGAGCGCATTAGACCGGGGCTTCCGAATATGTTCACCGTCGAGTGTGCTCGTTACCACGAGGAGGGTCCTTTATCAAACCAGCTATGATACTTCAACGGCTTTTACACATCGCCCAGCGAATTTTGATGGAGCTACCGTTATTTATTTTAATGCATGTCTAAGTATACCGGTCTTCGTGGAAGATAATTTAGACAAGGACGCATTCGATTTTTGCCAGCTCTGTCGTGAGGTCGGTGAGACTTTTGTCACAGAGTACATGAAGCTAGGGTATTATAATTTAGTTCTAATAAGAGCTCTTATTCATTGGAATTATTAATTAACGCCAGAATCATGGGAACGGTACGTTTATATACTGGTATAAACATTTGATTAATAAAAGGAATAAATAAAATTAGTATTAAACAAAACACTGCTTCCTCAAATAGTCCTCTCCTAATCCCTGACGAAGTCTAATAAACGGGCAGGATTGTTCGGAACATTCTTCCGGAACACTCGGAATGGATCCAGACTAACGGACCCTTCGAACCCCGCATAAAATAGAAAACGGCTGGCTATTTCCGAAGGTATCCCATTGTCTGCCTCGGTGCATGCAACCCTTTCGAGCAATACAGAAATTTCATTCGACAAAGGTTTCTAATTCCGCCTCGCGTTTGGCCTTTAGATTGTCTGTTTATTGTTGATTTGAAAAGCTTTGTTTAGAGGAAATTGATTGGAGAATGGTAAATTATTATTAGCGATTCGCATTAGCACAATTGTATACTTTGTATAGGTGCTATAGTCAGATTAAGTATTTTATCAACACTCATATTGTAAGTCCTCTAAAATACGTTCAAAAACCGTAGGCAATGACCAGCATTACAACAAACGATTTTAGTATGATAAGTTTCTTATCTGTGGCAGTAACGTAATTTTAACTTTACATGCTCAAAGGAGATCGTCAATTCTGGGCCACCTGATATAAACCGTATACAGTTTATACTACATTCTAAAATAAATACTCATTTTATTACTAAAGTAGACAAAATATTACAAAAAAATGAAACGGGAATTAGAAATACTAAATAAATAAACATTATGTTGATCTTTCCGCGATTAAAATACAGCAAGACAAGTCGTTAACGTCCTTATGGCATTGATATAAAGTTTAGCTTCACCTGGACTGAAACGGGTTTGTTTTTAGGGTTCCGTAGTCAACTAGGAACCCTTATAGTTTCGCCATGTCTGCCCGTCCTTCCGTCCGTCCGTCCGTCCGCGGATAATCTCAGTGACCATTAGCACTAGAAATGCTGAAGTTTGGTACTAATATGTATATCAATGTCGCCGACAAAGTGGTAAAATAAAAAGCGGAAAAAAATGTTTTATTAGGGTACCTCCGCTATACGTAAAGTGGGGAGTGATTTTTTTTTCATTTCAACCCTAACGTGTGATATATTGTTGGATAGGTATTTAAAAATGAATAGGGGTTTACTAAAATCATTTTTTGATAATGTAAATATTTTCGAAAATAATCGCTCCAGAAGTAAAAAAAATGTGTCCCCCCCCTCTAACTTTTGAACCATAAGTTTTAAAAATATGAAAAAATCTGAAAAGTAAACCTTTATAAAAACTTTCTAGGAAAATTATTTTGAACTTGATAGGTTGAATAGTTTTTGAAAAAAAAAATACAAAACTATTTCTGAACTAGTTTGTAATTTAATCGTATAAGCAGGTGTGTATTGTACCTGTAATTTCTACAAAATTACAATGAAAAGACTTGCTTTCAAATAAAGTAAAAACGGTGAAAATCGGATCACGCAATAAAGAATTATCCCATAAAAATCATCTTCCATACTTTAAGCTCGCGCGCAATAGTTTACTTAATTTGCCGATAGATGTCGCTGTACGTAGAACGCTCATATCATATCCTACATGGCGGTGTTATTTTAACTCTTAAGTGGGGACACTTACTGTGACGGACGAAAAACTACGGAACCCTACACTGAGCGTGGCCCGACACGCTCTTGGCCGGTTTTTTGGTATAACACTGTCAATATCTACCGTTACATAATCTGCGTTTTGATACTGTTCGGTAAGTTACAACATTGTAATATTAAAATAATATCTAAGCCTACGAATACGGAAGTTTAAAATAGAAATCGACTGTATTAAAACGCCTAAAGATTGAAAATGCGTATTTTTGCATTTTTGATCGGAGTTTGAATATTAAAAGTGGGTTTCATAATGGCATAATATCATGCTCCTTCGATAACGAAACGCATCTTTTTTTCAATTTTGCAATGTCAAATACTAGTGCTATCGCACTTAACGGTGGTAAACCTTATCCCTTCGCAATAGGTGTTAGGAATGTTCAGTTAATCAACGATGGTTTGACAGCCGTCTTTGTTTACCGAAATACAGGAACTATAAATACGATCAAAATATGACTTTTGATTATTTCATCATGATTCCCGTGTTGTGTTTAAGTCCGCTTTTGTACATTTTCTTTAAAAAACCAGTACTTTTTTACATTAATGTATAAATCATAGGCATGCACGCTTTCAAAAATTGTCCTCGTCAGATTCAAGTTTTAAATGCATGATTTTTCAATTTTCCCATTAGATTTCACAATTTTTTTACCACCGTCCTGGTCTAGAAATTATGACGATTTTTTAAAGGTTAGAGTCATTCCTAAACGGTCCTAAATAATCTGGGCCAGATCACCTAACAAAAATTGACGATCTCCTTTGTTAAGTTATGAGTTTCAAATTTGGAACAGCTGTCAAAACCAACACAATTTCAATGAGTTCCTATTCTAGTATCCATATATATTAAAATGTTGTCGCTACGTAACGTCAGTTCGATATATTTTTTGACATAAATCGCACGACATTTTGATATCGGATGACATGAGAATAAGGACTTCGTTCGTTTGGCTATGATAAAAAAAAACTCGCGACAGAAGTTTGTACGGCCGCCATTTCTGTTGTCAACTTCTCAGTTGTTTGTTGTAACATTTTTAATTGCGAAAATGGGAATGTTTACAATTATGTATGGTATGTTTCAGCACTTGTTATCTACCTAGTAATGCAGGTCATTTGCTGTCGGCTTCTGAACCCATCAGTACTTGCAATATGTGTGAAGATAAAGTAATGTATGGAACTATACATAATTAGGCCTTAAAACACTCGTGTGATGCTATGATTCCATTGTTTACCCCACTCGTGTTTAGTTGAAGGCCCTCATTATGTATCAGTTGCATAAACTACTATAATTATGCCAATTGATATAGACGTTAAGAACTTAAAATCGCTCATAGATAATTTGACATATTTCTCAATAAAACATTTTACATATAAGTATAGCTCTTTATAATGTGTATTTGATATGTAACTAAAATATGCAGTAGTATAAAAATAAAATCATTTAAGTAAACGTCATATCAATATTTTTGTTATATAAATCGGTCTTGCTTTTGCTAGGTTTTTTTTCTATTTTTATACGTCTGCAAGTTATCTACCTATATAAGAAATTACTTTCTGGGGTCAACTTAATTCGCCGTCTAGATTATATTTATGAACCATTTATTCAATGTAATAATCAACAAGGCCACGAGATATTAAAAAAATCACATAAAGCACATAAAACTACACTACACAATACCAACTAAATAATATGACATTTGATGACAACATTTGATATGAAATTCAATATTTTCATAAATTGTAATCATAATTTCGTTCCAGAACAAATTAATTCACACGTTCTAAATCCTGTATTACAATTTACGCCAATGTCCGAATGAAAATTGATTGCATGTTCCATAAATTGAAACACGACAATCACGTACAGGTAGATTTAATTTAGTATCAGAATTATTTACTAAATTTAATGCATGGGTACTGGTATTCGGTGTGTTCCGTATCTAATTTTAATTCAAAAAAATTAAGTTAAATAGTTGTCGTATGGTGCTAAATACTATCAAAGGTTAAGGGTATAGATTTAAGATTACGATAGATTATCTATATAAAAGTTTACCCTACGTATTAAACTTATTATATGAGTAACTGTCTTTTATAATTGCAATTATGCATTTGTTACAAGTTTTCATTTAAATTTTAATATATATGTATTTTTTTTAATTAAAATGATTGATTTGATCCTACTTGTGTAACGTTACCTAAGTCCGAAAAGTAAAAACATTTGCTTTTATTCGCCGCATCCTGTATCACTAGTAAGTAGGTATAATCGCAATAATCCTCAGTTTATTTATTTACTATTTAGCTACCTTCAACATGATCGATGTTAACCGAGTTGGCAACACATTGGTTGATGTTGGAATTCCGTTCCATTCGAAATTCGTGTTGAAGAGGTTATTATCTATATATATATATATATATATTATCTATATTATCTAATTAAAATAATGTTACAAAATATTAAGCGAAACTTTATACAAATAAACCTACTTCGTATGGACTAGAAATCAAAGAATATAATACTCACTAAAAATACTTATGCTAACCTGCACAGTTGATGTAGAGATTTGATATTGATTTCACAAAAGGTCACTTTCAGTGCATCTTGCTAGAACTAATAAATAAATATGTTTAGCAGTGATGAGTTCATACAAAACAATATTAAATCACGACGATTTTCAAGCTCAAAAACTAAATTCATAGAGGACTCAAACATATACAATGTCAGTTCAAAGACAATATTTTCAGTCCTAAGTTATTAAATATCTTGGAAAGAAACAATTTGCTAAAATTGGAACTTTTTACTTTGCTTTCGATGAACAGGATCCCTGTCCCCTATTTAAAATTTATAAGTAGTACCAAAGCCTTTTTAGAAAACTTGATAATATAAAATTCAAATATAAAAAAACCTTTTTAGAAAATACTGAAATTCAACACACGGGCATCTGACCATTCTTGTTGATGTTTCGCTTTTTAGGGTTCCGTACCTCGAAAGGAAAAAACGGAACCCTTATAGGATCACTTTGTTGTCCGTCTGTCTGTCTGTCTGTCTGTCAAGGCCATTTTTCTCAGGAACGCGTGGAGGTATCAAGCTGAAATTTATATCAAATACTCACGTCTATTGTCCCTTGGAGCTGTAAAAAAATCAAACTTAAAAGCCAACGAAATCAAAAGATACAGTCGTTTATGCTGCAAATTTTAGAGTTTTTCGGCACTCGCAAAACCTACGAGGTACTTCCCGTGAACTCAGAAACTTGATTTGGGGTTTGGGTAAAGTTGGCGTCGTTTTGAAAGTTGGCGGCCACTCATGAAAGTTGTAAATTTTGAAAGAGCAATTCAAAAGAAACTTATTTTATTATGTAGTACATATAGCTAAATAATATCGGGGCCGAGATATCACACTTTACAGTTTCATAGTAAAAACTCATAATTCTTGTTGAAATGTATTGGAATGAGTAAAAAATGTCTCAAATTCTCGCAGCGGCCGATTGGGTGAGAAATACATCCCAATAGCCAGGATTTGTCCCCATTTAGCCGCCGCGAAACCTTGTCCTCTCTCGACTCCTGTTAGGGGAGCCAGGCTGCCCGCCGCAGGTACCACTAACGCCGCCGTCATATCCAACGACCCGTACCAATGCGGCCTCGGAGGGACCGCATACGGCTCCGCCACCACAACCAAGTCAATGTGCCACTCTGCCATATGCTGCATGAGCAAGTCCTGGGCTCTGACAGCGTAGTTGGCATTGCACTGAAGAATTTATAATTGGTGTGGCGGCATCAGCTCTCCATATCATTCTCTCCCTCGTCGGCCTGACTGGCACTTTCTTGGCTGCGCCCCGGGGCCCGTTCGGGGTTTAGCCTGCCTCTGGTCTGAGGTGGATTGCATGCCAGCCCACCCATTAAATGTCAGGCTGGGCGCTTTGCCTGCTGGCACGCAGCACAGAACGCAAGTTCCGCCGTGCACTCAGCTATTTTATGCCCCGGCTTACTACACCGGAAACACAGATTGCCGCGGTCTACCGGTGACGGACACGTTGTTCTCGTGTTCCCCGTTCCCATACACCATACACCTGTAGCAGCGGAGCGGTGCCGAATCCAGGGCCTGTACTACCGCGCTTGACCATCCCACTGATAATCTTCCCCCAGCGTCCATCACCCTTTTGGCCACCGTCGCAGGGCACTTGACGAGTGTCGACCCTGAGCCATTGAAGGAAGCGCGGATTGTGCCCACCTTCACTTCCGCCACACTGCACCCGCCCTTGGCCGCTATAGCCGCTGCCACGGCGTCTGGCGTTGCCGCCTCGTTCAGGTTTGCCACCCTCAGACCAGCCATTTTCACAGGCCTGTACACCCGTGCATCATCCCCCACAAGGGACTCCAATCTCTCCCGTAAACTGTCAGCTGCTCTCCCGTTATCAGCGTTGGGCACCTCTATTAAGCGGGCCCAGTCAGCAGTTTTGCGAAAATTAGTCGCCTACTGTCTCTTTAATCTGTCGGAGTTAGGTATATTCACTTGTCCAATAACATTGTTTCAAGGGCTATATCTTAGCTCCGATATTACTTACGGCAAAACTTATTTTTCAGATATGCTAGTCTAAGGTAGTGCTACAAAATAGTAGTAAAAAAAACGATGGCCGCAAAAAAAAAAAAGACGCCACTAGTCCATACAAAGTTACCCAAACCCCTTTGGCGCGAAGCAACGTCTTATAGTGATAAAGGAAAAAATGCGAAAACCGTCAATTTTTAGTTACATCGCATAATAAAAATATTTTTAATAATTTTATAGTTACTACCCCTCTATATACCTACAGGTTTGTACGGAACCCTCGGTGCGCGAGTCCGACTCGCAATTGGCCGGTTTTTAGAGTATGTAAGAAGTATAGTTTGTCCTTAAGCCACCGGACAAACTATACCTGATTCATGAAAAAAAGCGCTCCGAGCGATATCGCTCGAATTTGGACGCTGTCGGCGGAAATCTTGTGAAACTCCCATGTGAGTTCTTGAAAAACTCTCAAACTTGCAGCGATTTTCTTGAAGCAGGCGTCAAACGCTTGGGTAATATTTTTTGTAAAGCAGGTATAAAAGTGCGTTTGTCCAGCACTGTTATTTATATTAGTAACATGATTTATAGAATATACCTTGTCATATTCTCTCTAAAACATTGTTCAATACTATAGGACCTTTGGTCCAAAAATCAATATTCAGGACGGCAGTCGCTATAAATCCAAAAGTGCCTAAACCACTTTACCCAGCACATGTAACTTAAATCTTCACTCCCACGTCGGACTAATATTTCATAGAAAGGGCAAATTGTATCACCACCGCGGCGTGTGACGCTGGAACCAGAATTGAAGACGACAACACGCTTTTAGCGCGCTCCTAATAGCTCGTCGGCTATTGGGATTTAAAGTTATGGTTTGGTCCTAGATTCGTAATATATTGTAGTAAATATATACTGCGAAACCTCGAACTGCGGATTTTAAAAGAAACAGTGATTTTCTTTTATTGAAAAATATGTGTTCCATTAAAACAGTTTACCTATGAATCATTAAATGTACCTATATTAAAAGATCCGTCAAAGTTAATAAAAGCTAAAGCCAAATAGGTAAAACTTTAAAAAGTACTTACCTATTACAGATGTTATGAATTTGACAGAAGATATAAATCATTCCGCACATTTTTTGGAAGAATAAAAAATAATACGTCAGAAAAATCATAATCGCTAAGAATAATAAAATCTTTCCTGAGTGCCGGGTGGCTCTGACAGGCTCATAACAAGGGGGGAAAGTTGTACTGATGCGTTAACTTTTAAAATGATATTAAGTATGTAGGTACTTGCCGTTGTATTAGTGTGCGTTTTGTATAAACAAAAATTAGGTAAGTACCTGTTGCATGTGTATACCTACGAAGTCAAGTAATATTTAATATTATTTCAATAGATCACCAAGAATCAAAGGCACATACGTATCTGATATTAGGAACTGCAATAAATTACATCAGTAGTACCTACGAGTAACTAGGTTTAGCGTTAACTGCTGTTTGGCTTGTAAACCATAGAGGAGCCCAGTAAATCGCTATGCAAATAAGGCCGCATACGATATATTATAGCTTTAAGTTTGTTAACAACTTCTCTGCACGGGGTTTCCTAATAGCTAATAGTAGGCCAAACTCGGCAGCTAGAGGGTTACGCAGTTTGATTGCGCCCTGCATAATTTTACGAAGTATTTGTGTAATTGAAGGAGAGGAGGATTAGATTTATTTGGCAGATATTGCCGCTTAAGATATTTAGGCACTTATAGTTAAATATATGGTAAAATTTATAGCGTTCGACAGTTATAATTCCAATATAAATAACCATATTATCAACTAACGCTAGGTATTGTGGCTGGAAGTCGTTACAAAGTACTGGGAATACTGGGATATTAGTTTATAGTTAGGTACCTATGTAAATGTTCTATTAGAAACTTCGTATACACGCCAGGGAATGCAACCCGTGTTTTTAGTATGAAAAAACCCTTCCAAGAGCGTGTCGGGCCACGCTCAGTGTAGGGTTCCGTAGTTTTCCGTCCGTCACAGTAAGTGTCCCCACTTAAGAGTTAAAAAACTTTATTTGAAAGCACGTCATTTCATTGTGATTTTGTAGAAATTACAGGTACAATAAACAACTGCTTATACGGTTAAATTACAAACTTAGTTCAGAAATTCTTTTGTAATTTTTTTTCAAAAACTATTCAACCTATCAAGTTCAAAATAATTTAGAAAGTTTTTATAAAGTTCTACTTTTGAGATTTTTTTCATATTTTTGAAACTTATAAGGTGCATTCGGATAATTTCGTAATTCGGGAAATTCCGAAAACTACAAATTTCTACTAAACGCGGCATTGTAATGCGCGCTAGCAACAGTCCTCTTAACGTTCATTTAACTGCCCCCCCGTATCCGTCAGCTCTGAACGCCATCGATGGAATCACGTGAGTTGTGCGCTATTTTTGTGAGCGAGTGCTATTTCCCGCGTTTTTGATCTTTCGGAATTAGCCGCACATCAGTAAATCGGAATTTTGGTAAGTAAATGGTTTGAATCCTTTTGTATTTAATAGATTTTCGATTTTAATTACTATTCAATAGACTAAGAACCTTCTAGTTTGATTATTTTGAATTTTTCGGATTAACCCGCACTAGCGAATTCCGAATCAAAGAGTGTTTCGGAATTACCCGACTTTATTACTCCATAGTATTAGCTAATGTTTCTCAAACAATCAATTGTACTATACTATAAATATGAATTTTCGTAAATATTCTAGCCTGTTAGTAGTTTATAAGCATATCTGTGCTAACTCGGGTCAAGTTCTAGGGATTTGATATCGATAAAAAAGATATCGATATATATTAATACACATGCTAATTGAAAATCCTCGATTACTAACTATAACAAAGATAGAGCCTGTTAAGATAATAAAATTATGCAGATGTCATTTCAATAAAAAATAAGACAATTTTCTGTCAGTACCATTCATATGCTAGCTAGAGTAAGAATAATATATGAGGTAACATTCCGCTGCGATTGCTACGAAGAAAATAAATAATATTTATTTATGTTGACTAACATCTAGATGTTCACAGTGACATTAATAGAATATTTTGCTACATCACTTTAGTACTGGTGCTCCAAAGTAGCACACGCATAAGTAGAATTCGGTCAACTCATAAATTCACTAATGTTTCCGGTGTCTTTCTAATTTTCAAGCGGTTGCCCAACATTTTTTTTTCTTCGCTTTCGTACAGGGCGCCAGTCCAACCAGGAGGGATGGCATTAAAATTTTGTTATATAATCAGCATACATTCTTTCAGGCGACCGCTGTTTCAATCGGTTGCCTCGCAATTATTTTGTGCAATGCATGTATGCAACTGTACGTAATTAGGCCTTAAAACACTCGTGTGATCTTATTATGAAACTCGCCTGCGGCTCTTTTCATAAAACCACACTCGTATTTTAAGGACCCTTTTTACGTAACAGTTGCATAAACTACTACTTGTATCATTAAAGTTTGAGAACCACTAACTTAATGTCGGATAATTCCGAACTAAAAGTTTGTTAAACACCTGTTTAGGTATAGGCACAATCGCAAAAAAAGAGAGGGAGGGTAAATTTTATTGAAAAGCTAATATGTGCTTTATGTTTCAAGCAAATAGGACGTAATTTAATTGTATTCGGATTTACCTGAGCTAATTCGGAATTGCACTCTTATAACTAAAATAAATTATATATTTGTAACACATATATCTAATAAATCCAAAGTTATTTATAAAAGTTCGTGGCAATGAATATGTCGCAGGGAAATAATTAAAACAGAGATTTGAACAAATTTTTTTTTTTTTTTTTATTAGGTCTGCCAACAGCGGTTACAATAACACATTGTCAAATCAACAAATCTCTAAGGGATATGATCAAATTACGCAGGATGTTAAAATGGAGACTCCATATCATCATTTCCCTAGAAAAAATCAGTAATTTCACCAAATCACTGACTCTGTTTAGTGGGAAGACAAAATCGGCCAAAAAACGCGACACGCTTTTTCATTTCACTAGATTTGTTTAGGAATTTTACAAAATCCCTAACCGCTACAGTAAGTTGATGAAACGAACTCAAAAAGTCGATTAGTTTTATCATTTCGCTAAACAAGTTTAGTGAAATGATAAAGTGAAATGACGAAAGGAAGTACCGAATACAATATTTTACTTTACAGTTAAGCGATTTTATCAAATCTCTGGCTAGATAAAGTGAAACAGATATTAAATCAGAGATTTTAACAAATCTCTAAGGGATATGATCAAATCACGCAGGATGTTAAGATGGAGAATCCATATCATCATTTTGTTTGACTCTGTTTAGTGGAAAGACATAATTGGCAGGTGCGTTATTTGTGAAAATCCAGTGCATGCTCACGGTCACTATAAGATGTTGTTAGATTAGCTAATTACGTAATAACTTAAGACAGAAGGTCCCTTAAGTAGGGACTGAATAAATCAACCGACTTGGTATTAGATGGATCTCACAACAATTTCACGTAATAATATAATATAATAATAATATAGCCATTTATTCCAATAAATATTACATTTCATAATATTTGATTTCATTTTTAAATATTTTGCAGGCATGTAAATTGTTATATTTCTAATTCATTTGTATAATTATATAATTTATTTTTTGGGATGTCCATTTGTGGACATAGGCCTCCTCCATCATGTGCCACGCGTCTCTATCAGTGGCGAGTCTCGTCCAGGCGATGCCGGCCACGGCCACGATGTCGTCCCTCCAGCGTCGCCGCGGGCGACCGCGCGCCCTCTGTCCGTCGCGCGGGTACCAATGTAGCATTTGTTCGCTCCAGCGGCCGTCTTTTGTTCGCGCCGTGTGCCCGGCCCATCTCCATTTCAGGCGGCAAATGAGTTCGGCGGCATCCAGGATTTTTGTCTTCTCGCGGATGTCTGTGTTCTTTATCCTGTCTACTAATTTAATGCCTACTATAATGCGTTCTGCGGTTCTTTGGAATACCTGTACTTTATGTATTAGTTCCTTAGTTATGGTCCAGGTTTGGCATCCGTAAATAAGAGTTGGAGTGATAACTGTGTCCATCGCTTTCTTTTTGAGTTTGTTGTCTAATTTTGATTTGAATATGTGTTTCAATGACCAGTAAGCACTCCATGCTTTCTTTATACGTTTTTCGACCTCATCCAATTTATGTTTAGTGAAGGATATATTCTGGCCTAGGTACAAGTATTCCTCAGCGTAGGCAATATTTTTCGACTGTATAGTTATGGGTATTGGTAGACTATTTGACATTACACGAGTTTTATCCGGGTTCATTTGTAATCCGCATTCCTTGCTTTGACAGTCTAACGTTTGAAGCATGAATTGAAGTTCGGGATGGCTCTCTGTCATCAGGACGATGTCGTCGGCAAACCGTAAGTGATTTAGTAATTTGCCATTTATGTTAATGCCGCAATGGTTCCAGTTTAACCTTCGAAAAATATACTCTAACAGAGCAGTGAACAAATTTGGCGAGATCGGGTCCCCTTGTTTTACACCTCGTTTGACCTTGAACTTGTCTCCATTCCTTTCTAGCTTTACTACAGCCTTGCTTTTCCTGTAGATTTCCTGCAATATATTTATATATTTGACATGGATGCCCTGCTCTTCCAAAGCTTTCCATAGCGTTTGATGTGAAATTGAGTCGAAAGCTTTGGAGTAGTCAACCAATGCTATGTAGAGCTTTTTACCGTACTCTCTGCTCTTTTCGATTATTTGCTGTAATGTGAAGATATGATCGGCTGTGGAGTAGTTCCGTCTAAAACCTGCTTGTTCGGTAGGCTGTTCGAATTCCAGTGTTGATTTTATCCTGTTCAGTATAATATTGGTGAAAAGCTTGTACGAGTATGTTGACTGCAAGAGGCTAATCGGGCGGTAGTTATTGATGTTCAACGGGTCGCCTTTTTTGTATAAAAGTGTGATTATTGAGGTTTCCCAGTCTTTCGGAATAGATTCTTCGCAGATGATTTTATTGAATAGCTCTGTCAGAATCGGCGTTAATGGTACCTGTAAAGCTCTGATGAGATCATTAGTTATTCCGTCTTGGCCTGGACTCTTCATTGTTTTCAGGCTGTTGATAGCGTAGCGTATTTCACTCTGCAGTAAAGGTGGTATTTTGTCTAAAGTTACTGTACGTGTTTTAGTCGCAGAATTCGATTGAGACTGGTAGAGATTTTGATAAAAATTTGTTGCAATGTTTAGAATGTCCCTTCGATTTATATGTTTTTGTCCAGTGTAGTTTGTTAGAGATGGTATCCAGAGTTTAAATTGCTTAAGCCTTTTCTTTGATCTTTTTGCTGGACTTATTTTCTCTAGTTCTTCCTTTGTAATGTTCATTCTATGACGCAACTTATTTTTTTAAATTTTATATTTGATTTTTTGATAAAGAATTTTCAGTCTTTTTCTTTCTTCTTTAGTTCTAAGTGTCCTCTTGTATTTTAATATTATTCGTTCTAAGATTAAGTTTTTAATGTCATCAATTATTATAGGTTCCATTTGTTGAGTTTTTTGTGAGCTTGGTAGTTTTTTTACACATTTTTTTATTGATTCTGTTAGATACGAATAAGTTTCTTGTACTGTAGCCTGATCGGGAGGTGAAAACTCTTCCTTGAAAATATTTCTGGGGGACTCCTGCTCTATTGGTTTAAAGCCCTGGTTCTTATTATTATTAAACGTTTTTCTGGGTTTTTTACTGTGGGTTTTTAACGTGTAAGTCGCTCGCACCATTCGGTGATCCGTGGGGTGAGTAGTATTTAGAACCTATGTTTTCAATATGTGTGACTCTATTTCTTTTGGTCATTATGAAATCCATTTCGTTAACAGTTTTTCCGTCTGGCGATTTCCACGTCCATTTCTGCTTGGGTTTCTTTTTAAAGTGGGTGTTGAGTATGTAGAGTTCTTGTTCCAAACAGAAATTAATTAAGGCTTTACCTCTTTCATTCCTTTTACCATATCCTCATGGACCAATTTCACGTAATCTAGTCTATATCTTCAAGTCATATCTTCAATCTTACTTTAGTATATGTTCAAAAATTTTGCTGCATTTTCCCTCTCAGCTGTAATATTGCTTTCTTTTTGACAAAATTGGCATTTAACAACGAAGCCTTAACCTTCCTCTCCAACAGTACTTCCACATGTTGCATGCACTGGATGTTCACAAATACTGCACCGGCCGATTTTGTCTTTCCACTGAACAGAGTTAGTGATTTGGTGAAATGACTGAATTTTTCTAGGGAAATGATGATATGGATTTTCCATTTTAACATCCTGCGTGATTTCGCGCGTGCGTTTGCGTGAAAATCTCTGATTTAATATCTGTTTCACTTTATTTAATCAGAGATTTGATAAAATCGCTTAACTGTAAAGTAAAATATTGTATTCGGTACTTCCGTCATTTCACTAAACCAGTTCAGAGATTTAATCAAATCACCATATACCATCTTCCAGTTGAGACTTTATCATTTCACTAAACTTGTTTAGCGAAATGATAAAGCTAGTCGACTTTTTGAGTTCGTTTCATCAACTTACTGTAGCGGTTAGGGATTTTGTAAAATTCCTAAACAAATCTAGTGAAATGAAAAAGCGTGTCGCGTTTTTTGGCCGATTTTGTCTTCCCACTAAACAGAGTCAGTGATTTGGTGAAATTACTGATTTTTTCTAGGGAAATGATGATATGGAGTCTCCATTTTAACATCCTGCGTAATTTGATCATATCCCTTAGAGATTTGTTCAAATCTCTGTTTTAATCATTTCCCTGCGACAAATACATGATTACCCCATCCAGTAAATATTTTTTTCATTAAAGGTCTAAAAAAAATCTACCTATACCGGATGGTTCACGAATAAACGTACATATAGATAAATTAACGAGAGCATGGAATTGCATATGTAGTAGTATTGTATGTTTACAGGCATTCTATATTTGAATTTTCTATTTTCTCGTACTATCAGCATAAAAAGAGGTTTGTTATGTATTGAAGAAGTAAATACCAAAATAATGTCAGTGTCAAATTGTGAATATTATTTACGTTGTGCATATTTTTACGTCTGATTTTATTGTATTCTCACAATTATCAGAATAATTTTGTGTCAGCCCGTACGACTAAGTGTAAGTTACATAATTTTCAAAAAATATGGCAGTGAGTAATTTTGGTCCGATTGAGAGTCAAAGTAAGCAAATTATTTTTAACTGTTATAAATATTTTGAACTTGAACTGAAGAAAAATTTAAATTCCCCTTACACCGCTGCCCAGTTAGTTGAAAAAGCTACAGGTCTGTCTATCTACAGTTTATAATATTGTGTCTGAGAGCAATAGTGAGAAATTCGCAACAACAAAGAAATGCACCTCCCCGAGAAATAAAAAGTTACGTACTTGTCCGTCATCAGCAGTAGACGATTTTGATCAGGAAGTCATCCGGAGAACTATATACAATTTTCATCTGTCCCATAAGCAATTTCCAACCTTAAAGGCACTCCACTCTGAGTTAAAATCCTATATAGATTACAAATTTGGCATTTCGACCTTACGAAAACAAATAACCAAAATTTGGATTTAAATGGAAAAAGACCGAGGACAACCGAAAAATATTAATGGAAAGACACAACATACGACTGCTAAGAATAAATTACCTTACCAAAATTGCGGAATATCGGTCTAAAGATAGACCACTAGTTTATACTGATGAAACCTACATCCACACTTCACATGTGTCCGGAGAGGCTTGGACCGATGGAACAGAATTTGGTGTACAAAAACAAATCAGTACAGGCCAGCGGTTAATAATAGTGCACGCAGGAGGAAAAGATGGTTTTATTCCCAACGCTTTGTTAATGTTTAAGGCAAACCAAAAAACGGGAGATTACCATGACCAGATGAACTTTGTCAACTACGAAAAATGGTTAAAAGAAAAATTAATACCGAACCTTAAACCGAATAGCGTACTTATCGTAGATTATGCGTCCTATCACAACAAACTTTTGAATCGTGCTCCAACGTCAAATTCTCATAAACAAGAAATGATGGATTGGTTGACAGAACACAACATTTCGTATAGCCCGTTGATGTACAAAACCAGTTTGTATGATTTAATTAAACAAAATAAAGAGCGGTTTCGTGAGTACCACATAGATGCAATTTTAAAAGAACATGGCCACTCCGTTTTACGATTGCCACCGTATCACCCGACATTCAATCCGATCGAAAATATTTGGTCCATGGTAAAAGGATATGTAGCGAAAAGAAACGTTTCATTAAACATGCAAGGCATTATGAGTTTAGCAACTGAACGAATGAATACTATTACTGCTGAGGACTGGGAAAATATTTGTCGCCATGTCGAAAGTGAAGAAAATAAATATCGATGTCAGGAAGGGGAAATGGATCGAATTTCAAACAATCTTATTATCAATACTTGTGACAGCTCAGATGAAGAACATGATAGCGACTAAAAGCAAAAAACAGAGGACTAATACTTATTCCATTTCTTAAGGGTATGTAATTTTATTAAATTAAGAGAAAATTATTCTCCTTTTGTTGCAAACGGTACAACCACTACAAATGCAATTCCTGATCTCGATAATTCATCATACCAGCGTACATTTAACGGCCTCCTAGCCCAGTCGGTAGTGACCCCGCCTACGAAGCAGGAGGTCCCGGGTTCGAATCCTGGTCAGGGCATTTATTTGTGTGTTGATCACAGATATTTGTTCCTGAGTTATGGATGTTTTCTATGTATTTAAGTATTTATCTATTATATATATCGTCGTCTAGTACCCATAACACAAGCCTTATTGATCTTACTGTGGATCTAGGTCGATTTGTGTAAGATTGTCCTATAATATTTATTTATTTATTATTTATTTACCAGCAACTAGTGCAAAAATGTTTCGTAATTACCCGAATGCACCTTGGTTCAAAAGTTAGAGGAGGGGGACACATTTTTTTTTACTTCTGGAGCGATTATTTCCGAAAATATTTACATTATCAAAAAAGGATTTTAATAAATCCGTATTCATTTTTAAATACCTATCCAACAATATATCACACGTTAGGGTTGAAATGAAAAAAAAATCACTCCTCACTTTACGTATAGGGGAGGTACCCTAATAAAAAAAAACATTTCCACTTTTTATTTTACCACTTTGTCGGCGTGATTGATATACATATTAGTACCAAATTTCAGGTTTCTAGTGCTAACGGTCACTGAGATTATCCGCGGACGGACGGACGAACGGACAGACATGGTGAAACTATAAGGGTTCCTAGTTGACTACGGAACCCTAAAAACTCGGGTAGTACTCGAAAACCTGTGTTTTTCCTTACTAAAATAACCCAGATTGCATTCCCTAAAGCAGACCAGTACAGTACCTATGTTTAGTTACAAAGTCGCAACCCACGCTTCGGGAGGACAAGTGGAAGGCAAGCAGTCCGAAGTCAATCACCTACGCATCGGACAGACCAGATGAAAGCTACATCTCCTGCGATACTAATCTGTCCTTCCACATAACAACCGCAATAGCCATAAAAAATTCACAGATCTCGTGCTCTACACGACTTGAAAGGGCATTGAAAATGAACCTAGCTATTATAGATTATCAATGAAAAAAAAATAAAGAAAATCATATTTGTAATATATTTTTATTTGCCGTCACCGTACATTTGTCACAAAACTCAAATACAGTATTGAACGTACATTTCATTTCAGGGATCGGCCCGCTATCCCTTATAAAGGGTTTTGTATGGGTTTTGCATAAGGCTTAACTAACCATACCCTTTCCCCGACGATACCCTTTCATATTGCTTTTAAAGCCCTTATATAAAGGCTAGCACCGCTATCCCAATACCCTTACAAAACCCTTATCATCCGCTCACCAAACCTTACATATCGCTTATAAGTGTTAGCCTTATATAAGGGCTTCCCTTTTAGCATACTGCGTGCTAATTTAAATCGTCTACCTTGTTCATAAAGCACACATTCCTCCGAATCCACGCGCTCGATGTTCGCGCGCTTCGAAATGATCGAAGCCGCTGTAGATGAAATACGGTTCAATTTTCAATGGCAAAATGCTGTGATGGCTGTTTCTTACTTTGCGCGGGTCGAGCGACTCGAGCGCATCGTCACGGCGCTTTTTTTTAAGTCTTAGACACGTGCCAATGTTATCATTATTTATTAATAGATGTCAAAGTGGAGTGAAAATAAACATCATGATAAGTGAATTATTATGTTTAGAACACTTTAGACCTACTTGCTGTATGTATAGTGTATAACTCCGTATGTCAAGCGCGCTTTAATGTCGTTTGCCCAATATTACAGGGTTGCATGTTTTACTTTAATCGAATTGAAATTTGAACCTCTATTGAAAGTCTAAATTTAACTATCCTCAAAATCTAACATAGAACCCTGTAATATTAGGCCAGCAATATACGACCTATACATATATGAAGCGATACAGCAAGGTAAACGAGATGGCGTGGGCCATAGAATAATAAGAAAGCATGGAATGCCATTTCAAACAACCTATTAGTAATCAATTTTAAGCAAGGTTTATCAAAACTTGTTGAGCGCACTTTAACCCTTTATACGGCAGCGGTCTCAAAAAAGATTGCCTGTAACATCAGCTTTTTGAATTTTTTTTTGTACAGAATTTTTAGGACTAGGAATTTTTAGGATTGGCGATGAGGATTTTTTTCAGTCTTGCCCGGTAAAGAGTTAACTTATTTTAATTCACATTCTACATTTTCAGTGTGAATTTTTCATTTTAAGCAAACACTTATTTTCATTTTACTTATATTTTATTTTCATTTTATTTTCATTTTATGTTCATTTTATTTTCATTTTATTTTCATTTTATTTTCATTTAATTTTCATTTAATTTTCATTTTATGTTCATTTTATTTTCATTTTATTTTCATTTTATTTTCATTTTATTTTCGTTTTATTCGTTTTATTTTCGTTTTATTTTCGTTTTATTTTCGTTTTATTTTCGTTTTATTTTCGTTTTATTTTCGTTTTATTTTCGTTTTATTTTCGTTTTATTTTCGTTTTATTTTCGTTTTATTTTCGTTTTATTTTCGTTTTATTTTCGTTTTATTTTCGTTTTATTTTCGTTTTATTTTCGTTTTATTTTCGTTTTATTTTCGTTTTATTTTCGTTTTATTTTCGTTTTATTTTCGTTTTATTTTCGTTTTATTTTCGTTTTATTTTCGTTTTATTTTCGTTTTATTTTCGTTTTATTTTCGTTTTATTTTCGTTTTATTTTCGTTTTATTTTCGTTTTATTTTCGTTTTATTTTCGTTTTATTTTCGTTTTATTTTCGTTTTATTTTCGTTTTATTTTCGTTTTATTTTCGTTTTATTTTCGTTTTATTTTCGTTTTATTTTCGTTTTATTTTCGTTTTATTTTCGTTTTATTTTCGTTTTATTTTCATTTTACTTTCATTTTATTTTCATTTTATTTTCATTTCATTTTCATTTCATTTTATTTTAATTTTATAGTATACTTCCACCCCCCACTTCCCTAAAATGGGGGGTGGAAGTTTGTATGAAGCATTCCGCAATTTTCAAGGTAAAAAGCTAAAAATTGGTATGCGGACTATTTGTGTGCGGTTCTGCGGTTTATTCTGTTCCGAGTTCTCTTCTGTGTTTTAAATCAAGAAAGGGGAACCGTGTTACCCCGAATTTAACGCGAGCGAACCCGCGGGCAAAAGCTAGTAGTCACATAAAACTTAGTCGAGAACATTTCCGAGAACATTCTCCGGAGCAAAGAGAATTAAGCTTTTTTAATGTTAATAATCTCAATTGGACACAAAATTGCTGTACCAGTATCAATTAACATATATGGTAAAATTATGAAGAAACGAAAAGACAATATATATATGAAGAAATAAATGAGTCCTCTTCCAATAAAAGTACAAAGAAATATGCGAGAAAGTTCTCGAGAATGTTCTCGTGAGAACGTTCCCGAGAACGTTCTCGGAAATTTCCCGAGATAGCAGAAATTTTTGCACTTAGAATAATTTTTTCGGTTTACAATGATCGTGAATATCTTTCAAACACCTTTAGGAAGATTAACATAAAATAAAAAAATCTGAATTTGTGCAGATTTGATGTACTTTCTCGGAAATTCTCGTCACAGAGAACGTTCTCGAGAACTTTATCGCAACATTCTCTCGTTCGGAAATGTTCTCGAGAAAAGGCACATCTTTATGTGTGCTAGCTATGTACTTATTAGAATAATTGTTTCCGTTGTTAAAAAATATGTTATAAAACAGATTTTTTTGATTTATTTAATTTTCCAAAAAAAATATCGAATTTTCCAAAATTTGTTTATACTATCCTAAAGCCCTTAATTTTCCGCGTCTATTAAGTCCATGTAGATCTTCGTATAAAACATAGATTTTTTTTTTTTTAAAGAAATAATCGACTTTTCCAAAAGTTGTTTATACTACCCTAAAGCCCTTAATTTTTCGCGTCTATTAAGCCCTAATAGATTTTCGTATTTCAAAGCTGCGAGCTGCGAAGTTCCACAGGGCTATGACGCCCGAGTAATACCGCACGGCGACGCTCCGCGCGCCGCTAAGGGGGAGCATACCGCCCCCCCTATCACTCCCACAAAAAAAAAGTATTAAACATAAAATATTCCCCGTCTCAATATCTCTAGGCATCTCTCTCAGTTTTTCGATTTTTGACCTCGTTCACGAGATATCGAAGATATTCCGAGGGAAGGTGTTAAAAAATCAAGGTTTTTTTTTTGTTTTTTTCAATTGTCGAAAAAAGTTTTCGACTTTTACAAAAAATTTTTTCACCATCTGAAAGCGATTCAAATTCTGCGTCTTTTGAGCCATCAAACGTCCTCATAGCCCTAAACCACTATATACCACGGGGCAAACACACTTTCAGCGAAAATGGGGCCCTACCAGAGCGTTCGAAAAAACATTTTCAATGTTAAAAAATATATCGTATTTTTGCTCAATAAATTCAAAGGAGATCGTCAATTTTTGTTAGGTGATCTGGCCCAGATTATTTAGGACCGTTTAGGAATGGTTCTTACCTTTGAAGAATCGTCATAATTTCTAGATCAGGATGGTGGTAAAAATATTGCGAAATCTAATGGGAAAATTGAAAAATCATGCATTTAAAACTTGAATCTGACAAGGACAATATTTGAAAGCGTGCTTGCCTATGATTTATATATTAATGTAAAAAAGTACGGATTTTTTAAAGATAATGTACAAAAGCGGACTTGAAAACAAAACGGGAATCATGATGTAATAATAAAAAGTCATATTTTGATCGTATTTATAGTTCCTGTATTTCGGTAAACAAAGACGGCTGTCAAACCATCGTTGATACTATTAACTCAACATTCCTAACACCTATTTCGAAGGGATAAGGTTTACCACCGTTAAGTGCGATAGCACTAGTATCTGACATTGCAAAATTGAAAAAAAGATGCGTTTCGTTATCGAAGGAGCATGATATTATGCCATTATGAAAACCACTTTTAATATTCAAACTATTCAAACTCTTTTAATATTCAATGCAAAAATACGCATTTTCAATCTTTAGGCGTTTTAATACAGTCGATTTCTAATTTAAACTTTCGTATTCGTAGGCTTAGATACTATTTTAATATTACTATGTTCTTACCGAACAGTATCAAAACGCAGATCATGTAACGGTATACTTTGACAGTGTCAAACCAAAAAACAATCCCGTTTCAGGCCAGGGTGAAGTTAAACTTTATGTCAATGTCATAAGGCCGTTAACGACTTGTCTTGCTGTATTTTAATCGCGGAAAAATCAACATAATGTTTATTTATTTAGTATTTCTAATTCCCGTTTCATTTTTTTGCAATATTTTGTCTACTTTAGTAATAAAATGAGTATTTATTTTACATTGCAGTACAAACTGTATACGGTTTATATCAGGTAGCCCAGAATTGACGATCTCCTTTCGAACTAGATTTTTAATAGTTAAGTAAGTATATGGTTTTATGCGTGGTGGTTCATGTAACGTGCCGTAATCAAGGTCATCGAGGAAACATAGGTAACATGAAACTACGGTCACCCAGTTAAATTTGGACAATAACTACGAGAACAGCTGTCTTGTAAAAAGTATTTAAGAAATTATCATGGCTATAACTAGCTAATAAGTAGTAAGTAATTTTATTGTTTAAGAGCATGTAGGTTTACTACCCTGCCCTTAAAAAAGACGCACTCGTCTAAGATATAATTTACTCGCAGTAGTGTGCATACGGTCTAAGAGCTGGCCACGTCAGATGTGACACAATAATGAGAGCAATGAAACCTGTCTAGTTAGACTGCTTTACAATCCTTATTGCTAGATCCGGGCATCTGGCAGCTTTTAATGGGTGGATGTCAGAGTGACAGACCAACAAAGTTTTTAAGTTGGAAAAAAGTAATACCAAAATAGGTGAAAAATGCCAAAGTTGTGTAATTTATAGATGACAGGGCCTATATTTTAACATTAGATTAAAAACCATTGTCTATTATTGTGGAAACAAAAACAGTAGGCGACTAACTAAAAATTGCATTTTACATCATTTGGCACTACTTTCCCCCAACAAAACCTTCTGGATATGATATAACCTAATTAATTACATAATTTCCCATAATATTTCATTAAACCCAGAATTCTAGGATTTGTTTTCTTCAAGTTATTTGCATTTTTTGACCTCCACCACTTTACAGCTGCCAGATGTCCGGATCTAGAAATAAGCAAACTAACTACATGGGTTTCGTTGCTCTCATAAGTAGTAATATAGCAAACTAACTACATGGGTTTCGTTGCTCTCATTATTGTGTCATATCTGACGTGGCCAGCTCTCCGTCTGTAGTGGGTTGTAAGCCGTGTACGAGGGTTAACAAAGACTGACAAAGAAAGCTGACTAACTGAAAGATACGGATAACATTATTATAAACGAAAGTATAAAATATACTTTAACTTCTGGACTAAGTTATATGACTAGTAGGTATAGTACCTAATTAAAATATTACATGTCTATTTAATTCCACGTAAAGCAATAAGTTTCATAATCCGAAAATGTATTCTCAACTAAGTCCATATTGTGCAAGAAATTAGTCTTATCTCCAACACATGGCATAAAACTCTTTAGACTAGTTATATAAAAACATCTCTATCAAACATTTCCAAAGTATGAGATTTTCACAAATATCCTACTACTCACTCATATTTACAAGATAAATAATTTGAATTTACTCAAGCTGCATTTCTATATACGAAACCTATCTTCATCCTAAAATTTTCATAGAACTAATCCAGCCGTACCGTCATATGTTCGCATCCACAGCGAGCCGGGCAATTAGCCGCCTACCCGGATATCCGTCTATCGATTTGCACGCAGCAATTATCCCCGCGTTACCCGGCCGGTCGTAGAGCAAGGATCAATTACCGCCACCACCCTGTATTATGCGGGAATGAATGAACAGAGAGATGCACTGTGACGTTACTGGATGTAAATTAGGCAATCGTTTCGATAATGACTGCATTAGCGAATGATACAGATATTAGCCGTTTGCAATCACAATTTACTGACCAGTATAATGGACGCTAGCAGTTACAAATAAAACTATCAAACTTGACTTAGTTATGGGAATACAATATCGATCTCGTGAGATTAATCTCGATCTCGACGGCCTGACTGACGAGATGTAGAATTGTCGATTTCACTTTTGAGATCGCATTTTCTTAGACATACTCGTACCTCCTATATTAGGTGTTAAAGGACGAAACGAACGCAGAGTTTCTTTTTAAAACAACAAAAATGTAAAGGTAAAACCACCACACGATTGATAACTTGCGTCAAAACACACCATCAGAACCATAACAAATGTTTTTGTTTACTCATATCAACTTGCATGAAGGAAATGATTGTTTTCCCGTCTTTTCGACAACACCCGTACATTTATTTGCCAAAAACGCTACATAAAGCACGTTAACGCAATCTATGACCCATAGTTTTGATAGTAATGGCCCTGTTTATACGGGATCCCAGCGCCTCTTCACTCGGTATCGTATCTCTAAGAGATATACTTATTTTCGCCTCTCCCATATCCTTTGCTCCATCGGATTTTCCCTCAGTTGCGAACTGGCGTAATCCCATTTCGTTGAGATTAAAAAGGGTCTCTTCTGACAAACTGATTCAATTATATGCAGCAATTTTTTGAAAAGTCGCTCGCTTTCTATTCATTTTTATCCTGCTTCGTATGAGTTAAATTGAATTGCATTTGCTTTTCACTTACGAGCTTTAGATGATATTATCTGGTTCCGTTAAGACCCTCCTGTTAATAACGAAGTAAGAAATCAATTTCATGCACTTCTTGTGATTTCAATGTACATATTTAGTACAATATACCTACACATTTATTTTATAAAAAAAATATAATAATAGGTGAACTGATGATTAAAACTAATAAATATAGACAAACCAGGAAACATATATCAGAAAGACATGTACAGAAATAACAACTACAGGCGTAACACTTGCTTCTGAATGTAATATTTGAGTAAAAATGTGAGCTTAACTTAATTCTGTTAAGATTATTAAGCTGTTATGTTTACACGTTTTAGTTTATACGTCTCATGAATTCATAGTCATAGTACATAGATAAAAAAATAGGGGAAAAAAGAGATGTTGCTACTTTATTTTCAAGAAGATTGAACCCATCACGCCCCTACCCAGTGAACTTGAATTCCTTGTGACTTTCTCAATAAATCGAATTTATTTTGTCTTTGATTCTATGAAAGATTGATAGAGCTAACACGGAAGATATTTGCGTTCGGAGGCACTGGTAATACAATTTAAAGTTTTGGAGGCCACATGAGCCTCCGTCTCGTTGCCATGGCAACGCCCTCCCTCAATGCGGATTTCTCGCTAAATTTCGGCAAACGCACGACGTGTATGGATAAAGGAAACGGTTTTCCGAGGAGGTGAATATCATTAGCTGATCGAATGATAGCGTTTGCTTACCATTTGTCGGTGCCATTAGCAAAGTCGAAGATCCAAAGCGACTATGTGAGTGTGCGACTAAGTGGAAAATGTGTATTTACCATATTTACTGGCATACTGTATATTACTACGAGTAATTGACTGCTTAACTACACATCAAAGAAATGCAGAATGTGAACAAATATTTTACGTAAATGAAATATGTATTTGAGCAAATAAAATTACATGATGAATATAGTAAGAATATCAAGTACTTACCTAAATCTATATATAGATATTATGTCCTTAAACTTACATTCGTGTAACCAAAAATATTAATAGGTTACAGTCGACGTCAAAGAGATATATATGTATTTAGACATTTGCATCTTATAACAAAGGAGTGAGGTGCAAAAGTATAAACATGTCTTTGTTGTCGACTGTACGAGCTGGGATGTGATGTCATGCTTAATACTACACTGAGTCGTAAACGTCACTAGGGGTAGTAGATAATTAAGTAGACATTCTTCGGACTTTCAGAGAACAATATAAACAGAGGTCATAAAAGCAGGATATGGTTAATACACGTAGCGACACTATAAAACCCTTTATAGTGTGTAAAAAAGAGGCAATGGAAATGCACCCGGATTACTAAGGATGTAGGAGTATTATTTAAGTGTTAACGTTGAAGAACAAAAGTTACCTTATGTACCTACACTTTTTCTCTGTTTTAAGGACATTGAAACCCAAATTTCTCCGACCTTAAGTGTATTTTTGGGTTTCGTACCACAAATGGAAATAAAACTGAACCCTTATAGGATCACTTTGTTGTCCGTCTGTCTGTCTGACTGTCTGTATGTCGGTCTGTCAAGGTAGCCATACACGAAGCGATTTACTTGCGCAATATCTTACAATACACGTTACAGTATACTTGTGCAAGTCTAAACTTGCGCAAGTAAATCGCTTCGTGTATGGCTACCTTCAAGAACCTTTTTCTGAAGAACGCGTGGAGCTATAAGTTTATTTTTTTAACGTATATCTGCGGTCCTTTGTAGCTGTGAAAAAATGAAGCTTCTAAGTCAATTTAGTCCAAAGATACGGCCATTGAAGCCTTATTTACTGACACTTCCCAGGAGAGCCACTATACATATACAGGTACTTCCCATAGCCCCTAGAATCATGAAATTTGGCAAGAAGGAAGGTCTTACAGCACAAGTAAAGGAAAATATCTGAAAATTGTTAATTTGTTATTAGTCCAGCAGTTATGTACATTTCACCTGGAAAGTAATCCAAACTCAATGGAACTTTAACGGGTAGTTTGGGGGTATGCCACTAAGACTCTCATAAGTTTTCGACCTCGAGGACCTTATGGAATTTGGAGGGGGGACAAAAAACTTTTTTCTTCTTCAGTGTTTTGTTTATATCTCATAAACTAAGCACTTTTTGTGTACACCTTGTACAATAAATTTCCTGAAAGAAAGGTGTCATACCATATTTTCAGGCCAAATATTAACAAAGATACAGCCAATTTATTGTTGAGATTCCAATATGACGGCGGAACCATATTTTTTTAACAATTATGAAAAGTTATGACTTTTCCTGTGTCACATAACACTTGACAGCTTAACGAAAAATAATACATCCAAAGGTTGTCTGGAAGAGATCGCGTATTAGCAATGAGGCCGCATGTTGTTTGCCTCTCTTCATATGTAAGTAGGTTTGATGTTCTTATTATGAGGTGGGCAATAGAGAGGATTTAACTTTACTTTTACCTATTATCCACAGAATATCATACATTCATTGCTATTAATGTATGATGACACTTGACAGCTTAACAAAAAATAATATATTCACAAAGTTAGGATGTTATAGGTATTAAAGACGTTAATATTGGTGATTGATCGACATAATTAACATAGCAATGACGAAAAAACAGCTAAGCTACTTTTTAAAATTATAATAACTTTTTATCGACTGTATCTTCGTTTATATTTGGCCTGAAAATCTGGTATGACAGCTAACTTTCAGGAAATTTATTGTTATTTAACTTTGCCATACAAACTACACAAGAAGTGCTTAGTTTATGAGATAAGCGAAAAATTAAAATGGTTTTTTGTACTCCCTCCAAATTCCACAAGGTCCTCGAGGTCGAAAACTTATAAGAGTCTTCGTGGCATTCCCCCAAACTACCCGATAAAGTTCCATTGAGTTTGGATTACTTTCCAGCTACCCTTAACTTCATTCGACATAACTGCTGGATTATATTCCATCACAAGAAATAAAAATTGCTCTTAAAAATTTACAAAATCTGAAAAGGTTACTTGCCATATAGACCTACAATCATGACCTTTGACAAAAACGTAGGTCTTACAGCATAAATAAAGGGAAAAGTCCAAAAACTGTTTACTGTAAACGGAACCGTTATAGTTTCGTCATGTCCGTCTGTTTGTCCGTCCGTCCGTCCGTATGTCACAGCCATTTTACTCGGAAACTATGAGACGTATCTTTATAAAATTTTAACATAAGATGTATTTTGTGTGCCGCTACTTAGTTCTGTACTTAAATTGCCGAAAAAAAAATTTTGCGGGTGCACTCCATACATGTAACTAATTGTCAAAAAAAATCTTTCTACCAAATATCAACATGATGCATATCAATCGATAGGTCTTTATTTGAGGTTCCTTTGAACATTTTCTGATTAAGTAGATATTTTCAGAAATAATCACTCCGAAATTCAAAAAAGTTGTGTCCCCCCCCCCTGTAACTTTTGAACCGGAAGTCCAAAAATTATGAAAAAATTCAAGAAGATTACATCTTTGAATATTCTTTCCACGAAAATTATTTTGAACATTATCGGTTTAGACGTTTTTGAGATATCTCCAAAAACTACGTACATAGGCAGATACGACCTTGCGATATTATTTTTTTCGATAGCCGGTACGGAACCCTCCATTATGCGTGGTCCGACACGCACTTGGCCGGTTTTTTTCTTCTAATTCCTTGAATACCGATCGATCCCGACGGTACGGGAAGGATAAAGTAACACCAAAATTAACTTAAAATTATTACCTAAGGGCGAATACCACGCGTATACCAATTAGAACGAAATATCAGTACATTATACCTACCTACAACTTGTATGACCGCGACGCACTTAATTAAGTGTAAGACTAAGGTGATCTTGTTTAGTAAGTGATCTACGTGTCTACGCAAGTTTATCGGTTGTTTTATTAAAATAAAATATTTTATTTTATTTAAATGATCAAATGAGTACCCCAATAGAGTTACACGCCTACACAATTTAAATAAACCAATAGTTGGAGAGGAGAATATATCACTCGACGTGGCAATGAAAAAGGAATCCGTCCCAGGCAAACGTCGCTACGTTTATTCACCCCCTTTATTTACAATGGGGATTTTCTGATTTTACTTCGGATTTTCCAACACTAGCCAGATTGTAGGTTCCTTATTTTACTGTTTTCTTACACTACAATAAACGAGTTATCTATATTTCCTTGTTGGTATGGGTAGAAGAAAATTGCGTTTAATATAAAAATCGTAGAACCAGGTTACACACATACTTATATTTCAAAGAAATCCCAGTTTTCGAACAAAGTCGAGTCAAACTACTTAAATGACAAATGCCTCAATAACGCCTCGCTCGCAGTATTTGTTAGCGTACCTAATATTAAATACTAGCTTTTGCCCGCGGCTTCGCTCGCGTTAAATTCGGGGTAACAAACCATACAAACTTCCACCCCCCATTTTAGGGAAGTGGGGGGTTAGAAAGGGACAAAAAGTAGCCTATGTCACTCTCCATCCCTTCAACTATCTCCACTTAAAAAATCACATCAATTCGTCGCCCCGTTTTGCCGTGAAAGACGGACAAACAAACAAACAAACAAACACACACATACACTTTCCCATTTATAATATTAGTATGGATTCTTGCAGTGATCACAATATTAATTAACCTACTAGAACTAGACTTTGGTCTGTTGTAATTCTGAGCTGAGTGAATCCAAAGTCCAGTCAATATTTTATGTTTTATGCTTTGTATATATTGTTGTTTAAAACACGTTGTTGGTATTTTACGCAATAATAGTAACTACATATATATATATATATATATATATATATATATATATGTCGTAGACGGGCGAGTGTCACGAGGCCGAGGGCAGCGGCATGGCAGGGGGTAGTGAGGGTGGTTTTGGAAACTCAAATACTGACACTATCAGGAACCAATTCAAAACCATTACACACGTACACGGACACACGGTAAGTAAATAAAAGATAAACACTAGTTTATTAACTGTATTAAAATATATATAGGTACAACTAAGTCGAAAAGAAACATTTGATATTACGGAATTTTCGATTCATAATTATGCTTAAAATCTATTGACCTATTTATTTGGGACTTCATAGGTTTGTCGTTTTAACATATGTCTTAGTGTAAAGGCCCATATTTCTAAAAAGTATTCAAAAACAACCAGCCAACTGTCAGTCAAAAGAACAGTATATACTGGCGTGCTATTCCGACAATTCAATTGTGGAGGAGCTAACCGGATAAATCCCTGCTTAGGAAATGTTCCTAGCTCCAACAGACAGATAGCTTTAGGTATTCTTTACCGTTTGCCCCTTACATTCACTTTACCGTTTCTTATGTCGAACAATACGGGAAGCTTGTCTTGTCTCTTTCAGTTGGCTTGGTACCGGATGCAGCTAAATTTTAAATTTTAGTGTACTTCATCCATGGAGTCGTTCTCTGAACAAATTGTTATCCATATACGAAATAAATACCTACACATACCGAATCGTTGAGAAAAATTTGTGACACTGTGTGATTTGGCATGCACAGGAAAAAAAATTGTGTTTTGTCTTAGCTCCGGTGTATCCATAATTATTACATAGATCCATGGTATAACTACTCGTAAAACTTATATAATAAACAGTTGGATAGGGAAGTAGGTACTTTATATTTAATTGCATTCATTAATCCGGGAAGTTACTCATTGAGGCTCACAGTAAGTAAGAGTAGGGGATCTCCCGGTGCTTAATATAATAACCTAACAACGACTACCTATGCAAATGATGTCATTAAATCTTTCTTTTTTATAAATTATAAACCACATTAAGCATAGTTAGTGTAGTAGTAGAAATTAAGCATCGCTATACAATGCAATTATCTGCCTACTTATTAAACATCAATAAAATAACTCCCATACCGCGTCGGCTATAAAGGGCTGACGGTTTAGTCAAATTCCTGATTTTTTCTTGGAAATATGAGATGACGTTTTTATATAATGTGACCCATTTTCATTGTCCTTGACCCAAGTATAAATCAATGTGCCTAAAACTTGCAATAGTGGAGAAACGCTATCACAACCACCTACAATCACCAGCTAGGCTTTTAACAACTTGGCCATTTACAAAGCCTTTGGAGTTGTAAAATATCTCCCAAGTCGGATTGTTTCGTGGAGTTTCGGAAATTTTCCTGTCAGTGCCTGAGTGAAAGGAGATTAATCATCCTGTCAGACGAAAAAGAAACGATAAAAACTTTTTAGAGATATCCTCCTCGTTCAGCTGTTATTGAGGATTCACGACTAATAGCTAAAGTTTTAAATTGGATTTGCAAATATATTGAGTCCGAGTATCTATGATGACAAGGATAAACATTTATTTATGCTGATCATCATACAGTGTCAATAAACAATGTTATAATTTAGTAGGCGACCATATTGTTTTAATATTGCTAATATTAGTAGATTTAGTATTGCGCAACATTAAAATTGTGTATAAAAAAGTGGGGTAAAGTAATTAACTAAGCGTTTTACTTTACCAATTTTACAATACGCTGACAGTTCTTATGTTTCAATAGAAATACATCATCTGTGAAAATTTCAACTGTCTAACTATCACGATTCGTGAGATACAGCCTGGTAACAGATAAAAACGGAAAAAATCATGTCTGTTGTACATACATGTGGGTCCCCTTCTTAAATATTTATTTTATTTTATTTTTTAATATTTTTTGTTATAGCGGCATCATAAATATATCTGTCAAAATTTCAACTAACACGGTTCATGAGGCCTGGTGACAGACGGACAGCGGAGTCTTAGTAATAGGGTCCCGGTTTTACCCTTTGGGCACGTAACCCTAAAAAACTAAACATTTGCTGTGACAAACTACACAATTGACCCGATAAGAATTTATTTATCACCGGCGCGAAACTCGGCGGTACCAATTTTTTCAAAACAGAACGAAACGGAGAGACAGATCTCAGAAAGATACAATAAACATTACGCAAGAGTAGTCACCAGCATGTTTGTTTCTGTTTCCGCCGTTTCGAATGGCAGCATTATCACAAGGAAAGGTTATCGCGTATTCATTAGTCATCCATCGTCGGCCGCGCGAGCAACGCATCAACAGTTGCTTTTGTGCAACCACGAGTATGTGAAATGCACTAGAAATGCGTCTAGTGTTTGTGACTTTACTTGGTTTATTTGGTGTGTGTATGACTTACGACATGATTGTTGGAGATACTGTGCATCGCAAGATGGTGTTCCACCAGAGGGTCAAGGAGTTTGCTATACCGTTCAAGAAGAGGATTCAGACTTTGACGTATAAGGACCCCGAGAAAAGGATAATAAAAGTACGTACATGTATTTAGGAATTACATATCAAATATATTACAGCACAAATGAATCTTGAAGCAAATCAAATTATTTTGTTCAATATTTTTGACCGGGTGGTCTAGTGGTCAGGACGTCAGCCGCGAAAGCTGAAGACGCCAGTTTAAATCTGGCCTCGGACACCGGAGGGTTTGGTCACTTTTTCTGAAGTATATGACATCTATTTTCAGTTACTTGCACAAATTTTATTTATTTATATATATATATACATAATATATACATTCCTAACCATTTCTAGAAGTAACAATCAAGTGTTAGGAAGTAATAAAACCTTTAACAAATAAATTTGTGACGAGGTAATGGCAATGACACCTTTAAAAACCTTTTGGCGCATTTTTCAAGGTAGTAAAAATAACTATTTCCATTCATTGTTCACCATCATTAGTACTAAAATATTTTATTTTTACGATAATGACGAATAACTAATCTACCTATAGGCATTTGACCAATCAAGCTATTTTATTTGTTTTTAATAACTTCATACCTTCTGTATGTGACACGAAAACAAAAATAAATAAATAAATATTATAGAACAATCTTACACAAACCGACCTAGTCCCACAGTAAGCTCAATAAGGCTAAAAATCTTTCTAAAAATATTATAAATATTATATTATTAGATCTAAAAATATTTAAAGAAAAACAAAGTCTTATAAAAAAAATAAAACGTTTATAATTTAAGATCTTTTGGCGTCTCAAATGTGTACTGAGCTATACGAGAATACGAGTACACCTGTTTTTTATAGGAGAGAAATCTAAAATTCTCGCAAATCCAACGAGGTATGTTAACACAATCTAATAAGAGTAAGTATAAGTTGTTTACTCCTAATAAGAGTTACGGTTTTTGTATCTAACTATTTGCTAAGGAAAGCAAATCAAAGTAAAGGATTTATCTTTAAGATTCCGAGATTGGCTACTATTAATTGCTTGTTAATTATAAATTAACATTTCTTAACCTTTTATGAAAAACCGGTAAAATACTATCTCAGAGCCAACAAAGTAAACAGCACCCGTTTAAATGATCTTGTATCGTACCAGGTAGATAGGGTAGGTACATTGTAATTTTACCTACATTGCTACGCAGGTAGGTATGCGATGTTTCCAACCACATAACGATGGTGAGCACTTCAAAAAGGGAGTTTGTATTTTTTTTATAGGCAACAGTATTCAGAATGACAATCATTTCATGTCCTGCAGCCGAAACATCCGGGTCACATGAATCAAAAAAAAACCCAGCCCTGGGCACCGCAGACCTAGGTCACTTTTTTCCTTTGTATATGACATCTATAAATATAAGTTTATCATTTATATATAATTTATTATATAACATAACTTTTTTTATCAATTATATTAATTATGTTATAACTTTTTAGCATGATTGATTTTATACCCATGGAAACTGAGCAAAGCGGGACAGACAGACGAGACAAAAAGACGGACACGGTGAAACTATAAGCGTTCCATCTTTCACATTTTGGCTACGGAGCCTTAATAATACGTCCTTAACAGCTGTGTTGTGACATATGTATCAGCAAAGCATTACTCCATGTGTTGGTACTTAGTTAAAAAGTACAGAATAATGTTTTAAAGTCCTAGGTAGGTACAACATACTTTATACGTAGGTAATAATAAAAAATAAAGGTAGAGTAAAAGTAAAACAAAAAAATAAGAAAAAATATAAAGAATAAGGGTGGAAGGATAATGTATTAGTAAGGTTGTAACACGTTTCTATGTTGGTTACAGGGTATCGCAGCTATAGATAACGACTTCTCACACGCCAGTGCCAACATAACGGAAGGCGGCGTCGGAAAGAACTTCGTCACAGTCAGGATGAAGAGTCAGAGACACCATCCACTCAACTTCGAAGTGGAAATATATGTGTAGTACCCACCTATACATACTAACTTTTATTTAGATAAGCGGTAAGGTGAAATAGAATTCCATCAATCAAAGTAAATTGGCATGTTAAGCTAAAGATTGGAAGTTTTTCCATATAAACTGTTGAAGAGCAATGAAAACCGATTATCACTGGAAGGACTTTTCAATAGAAAGTGAAACATTTTCAATGGACTTGAGCGTAGCTAATTTATTATATCAGCGGAGCTGAATTATAATTTAAAATAAAAATAAGAAAAATGGTGAGGTACAAATTCTAGTCTTCACATTATACCTGCATGTCGAATGTTACTGTAGTTGGATTCGAAAACGTTTGATAGGTTTCCAAAACGGGCACAATAGCTGCTTAAGCTGCCAATTAATTGCATTGAATTGTTCAAAGCCTTGACGTGTTAACTACCTTCATTAATGCACGTCGTTTGAAGCCATCGAATATCAATTACTGAATGATGTGATATTAATTATTGATGTACATATTTCTTAAATCACGTTTTAATTTTTTTTTGTCATAATATTATAATAGGTAGGTATTTTAATTAATTTGGTTATTGTGAATGTTTAAGCTGTATTGGGTTATAAATAAAATGTACTTTTTTGCGAACACTTAAATTATCTTAAAAAGTACATTTTATTATGTTAATTTTAGTGTTCGCAAATAATGCGTGTACAAGCATAGTAAAGTTGTTTGAGAACGCAAGTTGTAAATATATTTCCAATACAATATATGTATACAATACCCTTGTATTCATCAATTTGTTTGTTTAAATAATGTATTTTAATTACAGTTAGCTCCTTGACCTGGCCGGAGGTCAATAACTACATCATTTGAATATTTGCTATTAAAGACTACTAGGTACAATCGGGTTCAGAATTGCATGGCCAATTTATGAATGAATTCATTGATAAATTGACCATGCGATTTTGAACCCGATGGTACATATAACTAACGCCTCCTAGCCCAGTTGAGAGTGATCCTACCTACGAAGCAGCAGGGTTCAAATCCTGGTAAGGGCGATTTTTGGGTTCATCATAGATATTTATTCGTGGGTTATGGATGTTTTCAATCTAGTTTATCTTTATCTATATTATAACTATATCGTCGTCTAGTACCTACAAGCCTTATTAAGCTTACCGTAGGACTAGGTCGATTTGTGTAAGATTGTCCCATAATAGTTATTTATTTATATACTACATATAATGTAACAAAAATAATGAAAAATATTGTGTAGCAACTTCTTTATGGACGCCGTTACTTTTATGGTAAATTACGTTTATTTGTAAATACAAAACTCAAACTATGAATGACGTAAGTTAATCCAAATACATATCCTTTAAACATGCAGTAGGTACGGATCCATTATTATTTATGTTACGAATCTCTTGCATCATGTATGAATCTCTTATTGTCAAGGTAAATCTTTGGATGCTCAATATTACAATAAGGCTTTGTAATCTAAGTCAATAAACATTCTTGATAACTGTTTTTTTTATATAAAATTCCTTCATAAATCATAACCATTACACATTATTATACACATTACACCTGTGAATCATGCTTACCTCAAAATACTTACATAGATTGTAAAATAACACTATCTTTTTAATTTAGTCTATACAGTTTTCAGGAATGCCATATACTACACTGCATTTCAGGGGCCCGTTTCTCAAAAGCTAGTAACTTGTAATACAAGCGGATGTCACTTTTCGACATCTTTTGCTAGAAAGGGACTTCCGCTTGTATTACAAGTTACTATTAAGCTTCTGAGAAACGGGCCCCTGGTAGTGCTTGCAATACTTATAAGAACTATGTAATACTTATAAGACTTGTCTTATAAAACTTTACATAAATAAAATGTGCAGAAATATCCATTTCCATTTTAAAATGTTCCTGAGAGTCTATTTCACGGCCGTCAATCCCATGCAGTGGAGGCTGGCAATCGTGAAGGTAAGTACAGACTTATGAATAGGACCGTATGTAGGCAACAGACAGCATTCAATATATCGTCGACTATGCCAGGAACATCTACAGCAATGTCCAATTATTTACATCACTAGGTACTCAACTCCCAGTCGATTTGTTAGGAATTAACATCGTACAACAATAATATGCCTATAACGTCGCGTAAGAGCAACTTTGGTACTTGGCTTTACTTATATTATATTATACCTAAGGCACAGGATTCGGTCGAAATTATTAACTTTCAATACCTACAGGTTGATTTCTGGCTGATCAATTAGGATCATGTGGTATTTGATCGAAACAGATTTTTTAAACGTTATTTTCAAGAAATATTAATCTTAAACTAAGTAAATCATGGTCACCATATGACCTTTGACATACACTGTTTGGGAAGCAACAGAACGTCCCATTGAGTAGGGTGACCAATGTGACCATATTATATGCAGAAATATATTTTTGCACTTATTAACAAAAAAAATATCATTAATGATGATAAATAAAATATTATTAGGTTCAGCTTTTAATTCTGTATCATGCCTTGATCTCCTGCTAGACGATCCAGAAATCAACCTGTATGTATGTACTCGTATTTATGTTATCATCTAATTACTTTGTGTGATAAAATGAATAGAAATTGAATTTTCTTTAGTATTTAATCCGCGACTTCTTTAGGCTTCTTCTTTATTTAATGGCATATGAGAGCATAGATCTCGACACACTAATGCGACAGATTAACAACCTGCTCTTTATTGCCAATGACATTGAGTGAGTGTAGAGCCCTCGGACGTTTACCTTGTATCATACAATTTTTTTTCTATACCTACCCCCGAAGTAAAAAAAATAAGATCAAATAGCCGTCCTCTATAAAAAAATATATATTACGCAAAAAAACCCGCGAGTTAATAACGTAACAAATAAATAAAATATATTTGTGTTGATAATTTTATAAAATAATTATTAATTATCTTTCTTTTTGATTGCCACCAGATATGTCTTAAATTATAGTAATTTAGGTAAATAAAATCCGACCAGAGTAGTAAAATAATTATGATATAAAACAGTAGTTTAAGTAATCTAGTAAATTATATTTTCCTGTATTTTTTATCTATCCACTACAAAAACAAAGGAAAACCTAACCTTCCATTACTTTCAATAAAACAAAAACTTTAATCCCAACTCGTGGCAAGGATCGCGTGTTCCATAAATCAATATAACAAAAACCTTTGTTAGATTAAAGAAGAGCAGAAAATATTTGGACATGGGGCACGGAAACAGCTTACGGGCTGGTTTTTGTGGACAGGTCAGCAATAAATCAGGGGAACCAACCAGGCACAATATTCCTATCGTTAACTTAGCCTAAGCGAAGGTCCAGTAAAAGCAAACCAGTAAGGATTGACCCTGTACTTCGTAGCAATTATGGGTAGTCAGATTTGATACATACATTGGTTAACTTGATCACTCGGTAGAAATTCAACCGCCCAGGGGACGATGATCTACACGGGGACTGGATGCGCTAACCCTTTTTAAGCAATTTGACAGGCAATGCAAAGAAATAATTTTGATTTTGAACGAATTACTTCCTTACTTTTTGTAAGAAAACGGAATCAACAGAGATAACGTTGTCTTGTATGTCTGAAGTATCATACGTGTAAGGTACCTACTGCCTCTTATTACCTTCTATTATACGGTTAACGGTAAACTTTAAAGATTAGTTTAGGTTAGTTTTTATATCTCACTAGCTGTACCCGCGGCTTCGCTCGCGTGCGTTTGGGAGGTTTGCCATTTAAATTTACTAAATCCAGGCCATTATTGTAAAACTTACGCTTTTTACGATGTCAATGTCCATCAAATTATTTAACTGAATCTAAATTGATTCATTCAGCCGTGTTAAGATAACCAACTAAAAGGCGAGCGTCAAGACCTGCGAATGCTAATGGCCGAGTTCCTACAGCAGATATACTTCGAAAAGAGGGCTGAACGCCGTAGCGTGTGAGCGCAACTTCCAAGCAGAATGTACTTCTCCTGCAGCAGGACAAATCTACTAAGGCCGACGGAAGCGAGAATTGTTTCAGCAGCAGCATAACAGGGTCCGGACAAAACTCAATGGTCAAGTTCCTTGATCCACTATGTCTGGGAAAGCTAAAGGCCGAGTACTTCGTAGGACCCAGGCCCGGAGCGACGAAGCGAAAATTGCTTCAGCTGCAGCAGCATGACAGGGACTGGCCAAAACTCAGTGATCAAGTGTCTTAGCGATTCCGAGGGCCGAAACCCCGAGGGTAAGCGGCATTGTCTGCAAAGGCCAAAGGTCGAATACGGCGTAGACCCCAGGCTCGGACCGTAGCTGCGAGAATTGCTTCAGCAGCAGCATGACAGGGACTAGACAAAACTCAGTGATCTTAGCGCATCCGAGGGCCGGAAGCCCGAGGGTGAGCGGCAGTGTATGCGAAGACCAAAGGCCGAGTACCGTATAGGGCCTAGGCTCGGAAAGTCGCAGTGAGAACTGTTTCAGCAGCAGCATGATAGGGACCAGACCAAATTCAAGGGCTAAATATCTCAACAGTGAAGGCAAGAGAGCAGAGGCTAAGGAACCGAGGGTGAGCGGCAAAGTCTGCGAGAGTCAAAGGCCGCGTATCGCGTAGGACCCAGGCCCGGAACGTCGAAGCGAGTATCGCTTCAGCAGAAACATGACAGGGACCAGACAAATCTCAAACGCCATGCAAACGTCTTACAAAATGGGTAAAATTACTTTGTTAGATTTATGACTACCTTTTATGTGTATTCGGATGTTAAAGCGAGATAAAACATGTTGCATCGGTAAAATTTTTGGTCTCGGGTAAATCGGAATCGATCAATCTAACTACCTATTTTATTTGTATACTTATTTTTTTTAAACTAAGTGATATGTTTCTCCTTACGCGTTTATTGTATGTATTGTTTGTTGTTTGTTGCATGATTATGACTTGTTGGGTACTTATACAGCGCCATCTGTGATCACTTTTAGAACTATACATATGATTTTTTTAATAAATTAGCGGAATAAATACTACCCTAGATGTTGCTCCGGGGTATAAGCTGTTACTATACAAAAGTGCATGAAATTCTGTTCAGTAGTTTTTGTGTAGTACGCGGACAAATTCACAGACAGACAGACAAGAATTCCAAAAATCACTGGAATGTGTTCATTTAACGTTTCTAAGACCCCCAGAATTAGTTTTTCTCAAATATCTTCAATGTACATTTTTTTTCTCCTTACGCGTTTATTATATGTATAGATTATACAAATTACATATAATACATTAAAGTTTATATCACTGTTCGTATAGCGATCGTCAAAATGTAAATAATATCCATATTAAAAATTATAATTACAACGACAGACGCAAATTACAGGATTTAAATATAACGTTTGTAACATTACCAAAATTTTCTGTAAAAGAGAAGGAAATCGATAAAAAAAACGATTTAATGTTATTCGATCATTATACGGTTAGGAACAAAATTCTTCCAATTATGTTTACGTTATTCATATTATTGTCTTGTTAAAGTATATATAATTCGGCGCCAATATTGAAGCCAAACCAAAATCTGAGATCAAATTCACGTTCCAGTGCATAGGAACAGCAAGTTAAATGTGTCAGTCGCACACATTGTTCTAATTCACTGATTCGAAAGCGCACGCGTGCTTCGGATCTCTAAATATTCTACAAAAAATAAATAAAAGATGCATGACCTGCTTTTTCAGCATCAACAAAAAATAGCAATGCGTTACACTTTCACAAGCTGGTTATATTTATAACCAAACCGAAACACATTCTCTATTCATAAATTTCCTGGAAAAGTACATCTATGCTTCCATCATAGGAGGCGGAAGTTGCAGGCCCGAGGGATAAACAAAAAGGGTAGGGTTTTTGCGGGCCCTCCGTTATTAATGTTATAACTGACACTTTGTTTTATGAGAGTTCCTACTTTGCTAGTTGGTTCGTGCGTTGGCGATAACATGCTCATGTCGAGTATATGTTACTTTAGTCGGTGGTGTACACTTATTTATACGGAAAATGATGATGATGGAATTTCCATTTGCAGAGCTAATCCTTTAGGCTCTAAGATTAATTTAAGAAGGGGAGCCAATCCAATTTTTGATGCAAATTTTTGACGAAGTGGGGGTGCCCCCCATAATTAATTAAAAATAAAATACAGCTATATAGTCAAGTTTGATATCATTTTCGTGTAAAGCAAGGATGCCGAATTCATTTTTGGTATTTTGATTTATACTATTCCATATAAGAAAACTGAGAAAACATAAAAAATATGAAATTAACGTTTGATATTTTTTTGAATAAATGCCTATATTTTTATTATTTATGGTCGTAACATGAAATATATATTTACATGATAAAGACCTGTTATTCCCCTTTATAAAAAGTATATAAATCCTATATTGGTTATAATATCTTTAACGAAAAAAAATATAATATTAGGCCTGTTATCAACCAGAATCTAATTATGTAGGAAAAACGATGTGGTTTGAGCTCTAATGCTTGCCTAATTATATATTTCACAAATGAATGGACGTCAACCATTTGAAACGCTATTATTTACCTTGCCTTTGTATGCTTGTTATAATCCGTAAGTGAAATAAAGAGTTCGTTTAGAAGATACCGGAACCGATTAGATCGAATAAGTATTTGGTAGGGTAGTTTTTAAAAAGTATCGATTTAGTAAGCACATCATTGAGTTACTCAAAGGTAAGCTTGGCGGGTACGGATTGGAGGAGGAGAGCAGAAGATTAAGCACAGTGGCGTGCCATGGGAGAGGCCTATGTCCAGCAGTGGACTGATACTGGCTGCTGCTGCTACTGATAATGATAATATAGCACTTACCGAAATGAACATCCAAAATGACGTCTACCTATCAAGCTAATTTCATCTCTATTGCTAAGACATTAGACAGGGACATAACATTGAATATAGGGCCATATAATTTTGTAACCAAATAATAGCGGTATCAAATAGAGGGGTTCTCCAGTCCCTGTTATCTAGTGACGTTTTCAAGTGAAAGGTAAATCATTGCGGGTTATCAATAAGCGCCCGTTCATTTTTTTAGAGAAAACATAAGCGGTAGGTATACATCTTCAACTGAGGACAGTCTGTTGGCGAATAGTGCGCTCTTAAACAAAAATAACAATTCTGTGTTATACCTACTTAGACATTACACAAACTTATTTGAAAATTTGTTAATTTATCCATATTTACCTATTATATATATCGTCGTCTAGTACCCATAACACAAGCCTTATTGAGCTCACTGTGGGTCTAGGTCGATTTGTGTAAGATTGTCCTATAATATTTATTATTATTTATTATAACTAATATTTACATAACTGCAAATGCAAGTCTGCATATCTACAGCTACAAGCTTCATCCCACATCTCCATAATTTTGTGGTTGAAATTATACTCTCGTTCTGTTGACAAATTGATCCGATATCTGGTGCATACCTTAAGTTCTGATGACAATTACAATTTAATAGATTCAGTATCATTGTAAATCCAAGATAGCTGCCGCTACAGAATGTCGCATATTATAAATTTCTTAACAAACCTCTAAATCAAGTATAAAACGAAAGGGATTTATTAGTAGAACACAGTGCATTGCGGATCATAAAGTAAGCAGAGTTTAGACGGTTTTAGTAACATAACAACTTGAAAAGAAAATAAGTATTATTTAGGTAAATTCAAAAGCTTTTATTGAAAATAAACAATGACATAGATAATGTACAAAGAGCTATAAAAATAATTCGGTAGGTTCTAGGTAGCAGTCATCACACCACTCTTCTCATCCATGTAGCTAGAGCATTGAAAAGACAAAAAACTAAAATCGTGGGGCGCTTGAATCTTTTATCAACGGAAAACGCCTAATATCATTATAACATATAACTTAGGTTAGGTACGCTACGCTAGTGGTGTGATGAGTGGTACCTAGGACCTATCGATTATTTTAGCCTTGAGTATATTACCTGCATCATTAATATCATTATTTTCAATTAAACCGTTTAATATACGATTTTTAACATACTAATTTAACTACTATTAGAAACGGGGTATTTACCTTACTCAAATATACATGGTAAATACCATACCAATAATAATATTTCAATAGTATCTAGTCAAAACAGAAAATAATTATTTTACTTATTTTATTTATGGCCTAGATACGAGACTTTCAAGCCAAATATTTATTGGATAACTCTGCACTATAGTGTCTTACAATGATAACAATTATTTTCCCCCTTTCCCACAAAAGTAGGAACATTCATATATTTTTTGCAAAAACGGTTGAAGTTACCACAAAACTTTCAAATAAGGAAATATTCTTAATGAAATTCTCTACAATTGTTGCCTTTGAAGTATGTTGCTAAGACTTATAGTTTTCAATCTATGTGTCGCGAAATTTTTAACCCCTCCTTTTTACCCCCACCGCACCATAAATTTAGGTGGCTCTGCTTCCTAAAATGGCCTATGGGTGCTAAAGTCTCACTATGCAAATGGTGATCCCATCATCACTAAAATCCGTATAATGCCCTTTGTTGTCGTGTGCACCACCGACTACTTGAAAATATAATTCAGAATTGTCTATCTATTGGATTCAATATTTTAAATGATATGGCACAAAAAATTCGGTTTAAAAATATGCATTTGAATGCGGTAACTAGGAAGTGCAAGTCATTAATACCGTAACAATAGAAATCTTCAAATATCGTGTCGTAATAAAATATTTTTCTTCGTATATTAACCGTACCTAACATGGAAAACCCTCACAATGTGAAACTAACGTGAGAATACCAAAGTATATTAATTTAAATTAAACTTATACTCTATAGTCATTCCTTCTAAGTGATATATTTAAGGGGCGAACCTTACCTCGCTAAAGGAAAATCTTGCACGTCCGAGGCATGAGGCGAGACTTTGCTCCAATCGCAGCTCAAACTATCACTGGGCTCCGTGCTCAGTCCGTTCGATATCGCAAACGTTTCCAACGTTCAGGAATTTCCAATAATGCACTAACGCCGACTTAACTTTAAAGACAAATAAAATACTTCCTAACTGTATTCTTCAGGTAGCAAGTGCCAAATTCCAATGTAATTTCTTTCCCATCCCGCAAAGTTAACGTTGTATATACGCTTTTACGCTACTTAAAGGTAAATTTGAAAGAGTTTTCAGTTTCCAAGCAACTTGATGTTCAGTTTAAACTAAGAAACGGAAATCTTCAATTCTCGAAAAAAAGTTTGTAATTTAATGTACCAATAGGTAGGTAAGTCACTAAAATTAAGTAAGTTTTTAGCTAGGTACATATATATAGTGAGTTTTTATAGTATTTAATTCACAAATGTGACTGTAAACTTCATGTGTGCTACATTTCCTGAATGTCACATTTTCCGCTATCTAGTTCAGAGTTCCGCACAATCCTAATAATGAGCCACTAAAATTTGATCCATTCTCATATTTCTCACTCTATTTTACTATCTTAATCCTTCTTAATAATTATGGGGACGACAAAGTTTGCAAGTAACTTTAAAGGTCTTAAGAGTTTCGAATTTTACAGGAATATTTACTTTATAAAATTCACTTTGGAGTGATGTTTATGAAATACTAAAAGCTTTATTAGAACTTCTTTATTTGTATTATAATACTTATTTGCTTGATAATATACTACGAAATGATGTAACTAACTTTTTTAGAAAATATTTGAATTACTTGTGTAATAAACTAATAACTTACCTACACAAACAACTAGAATCGAGTCACCATTTTGAATGAAGATACTTTTCCAGGGGTTGATTGTATTGAAAGGGGAGTCATTAACCCATTTCTTTATCCGTTTTAGCTGATTCATAGTTTTGTCAGCTTGCTATTGGGAGTCACTGAACTTTGATGTTATGTAAGTAGATGTTCACAAAAGAATATCGTATCGACAAAGCAGCTTTGGTGTTAATTGAGTCACGCTCATGTACCTATCTGGGATTTTGTAGTTACCTGTTTATACATTTTTATAAGACCGAGTGATGTGATACTATGTTATAATAAAATTCTTGTTCTGAATTCTAACAAATTTATAATATTTGGTTAACTAGATATTGATATATTTTTCATTTACGCTTAGGTATAAACATAGTTGTAAACACCTATTCTCTGATACTGAGCCGTGCACTGTCTATCTGTTGAATAACATCATAATAACGAGTAAAGTAATTACTGCTCCCATTATATTATACAATTTTGAAACAAGCATTTAATTATAAAATCTAATTTCGCTTTTAGTTTATTTAGGTACCTATTTTCAAACCAAAAGCCCACACGTCTCAAATCAAGGTACGATTTCCCTATACATTTTAATTTAGCGGACGTCGTATATCTAAGGGATTTTGTTGAGAAGCTAATTGCGTAAGTCTTGGTACCGCTGCGGGTTTGGCCCATCCATCAATCAGGATCTGTCGGGGAGCGCAGAGGCTAATTTGCCCGTTTGTTTCGCTATTAAGGCTTGCTACGTTGACGGGTATCATACATTGTATGGCTCTTTGTTGAACGCGCCGGCTTTGAAACGTATAGTTGATTTCTAGCTCTATGTCTTTGGTTTAGAAGATATTTTGCAGATGATGCTATAGCGCGATGTTTTATCTCTTTGAAAGTTGTGAGGGTGGATGAGCAATGACAGTTTTATTCGTATCAAGTCAGATAGATCCCAAAGTTACCTTACGAAGTCAATGAATAAGCTATTAAAACACGAAAGTATCGTAAAAACCCTGGAGTCTTTATTTTTTATCGAGTTTTTCAACGAAACTCTAAAGACTCCACCTTAAGAAGTAAGTATTAAGATCTCAGACAATGTTTACCTTAATCTTGTTACTTCTAAAAGTTTAAGCCGAAAAGAGGATATTGAAAGATACTTCTTAGATACCCATCTAATGTCAAGGTTAAAGTAAAAGGTAGTTGCTAAACATTGAAACAAACAATGATACCGGAACCACGGACTTTAATAAGTAAAAGGTCTCAAAGAGCTGACTACGGGATTTGAGGTCGTAAAGTAGTTCCACCGGGATCAGGGCATGGGAATATAAAATGTAGGATCGCTCCCTTTTAGCACAAGATAGAGAATTCCAGAGGGTCTGCTCCTGCATCACAGATCTGATAAGAAAGCGAGCGAGAATCTATCGGTTACGTTACGGTATTAGAATTTAAAAGGCAAATTTAAATTACGAAGGCGCCTAAAGTAAAAAATGTAAACAAATGTATTCTGTCATTTATATTTTTCAGTATTTAACCGACTTCGATAGTCTATTTGGCACCGCTGGAGAGACTGCAGCACAGCTCAAGTCTCGATAGAATCGAAAGCCTTCTCACAGTCCACAAACGCTAAGCATAGTGGCTGGTTATACTTCAGTCTTTTGTATAACCTGCCGCAGCGTATGGATGTGGTCTATAGTACTGAAGAAGAACCAAGCATGAGAACCCAGGTTGTCGACATAGGTCAGAAAGTTGCCAGGCTTAAGTGGCAGTGGGCGGGCCACATTGCTCGCAGAACCGATGGCCGATGGGGCAGAAAGGTTCTTGAGTGGCGACCGCGTACCGGAAGACGCAGTGTGGGAAGGCTAGGTGGACCGACGATCTGGTTAGAATCGCGGGAAAAAGCTGGTTAAGGGCGGCGAGTGACCGATCGTTGTGGAGATCCTTGGGGGAGGCTTTTGTCCAGCAGTGGAAGTCTTTTGGCTGAAATGATGAACCGACTTCGAAAAAAGAAGATTCATAAATCTACTTGTTTGTATCATGTAAGTAATAAAAGTTAGTTTTAGTTTAACGGCCTCCTAGCCTAGTCGGCTGTGACCCTGCCTACGAAGCAGGAGGTCCGGTTTCGTATCCTGGTCAGGGCATTTGTTTCTGTGTTTATGACGAATATTTGTTCCTGAATGATGGTCGTTTCTATGTATAAGTATGTATTTATCTATCGAAGTATGTACAGCGTGTATTTGTATATAACCACATAGTACGCTAAGGGTAGTTAGTATAGACCAGGGGTCGGCAAACTTTTTTGACACAGTACCTGATGGCGGAAAATATGGAATTTTTGGAAGTTCATAGAGCCGCAGTTTTCTGTTTTTCACTGTAATATTTATTTTTAAAAAAATTTGAAGAGCCAGAGAGCCACAACTGACCCATCAAAGATCCGCATGCGGCTCGCGAGCCGCGGTTTGCCGACCCCTGGTATAGACCATAATAGTAAACATACTTTTATAAATATTAATAACATTTCACGATATTTATTTTCCTTTTAAAATATTTCAATGCACGCAATGTATTGCTACCTGCATGTTTACTTTGCCCTAATACTACATAATTTATGATGTGTTCAATTAGTGTAAACGCAATACATTGCTACTCGAAAAATATCAATAATAATTACTCTGGGGTAATTATCAGTTAACTAAATATTTTATCTACACTCATACTGTAAGTACTCTAAAATGCGTTCAAAAACCGTAGACAATGACAAGCATTACAACAAACGATTTAACTATGATAAGTTTCTTATCTGCGGCAGTAACGTAATTTTAACTTTGCATGCTCAAATATTGTTAAGCAATGAGTTTCAAATTTGGAACATCGAATTTGATAACATAATGTTACCGCCATGGCCAACTCGATTGGTCCCGCGCGAGCGCCGACACAATCGAGTTGGCCACGCCGACACAATCGAGATGGCCACGGCGGTGCAATGGCGGCCATTCTATGATTTCCGAATAAGGCATTTATAATAAATAATATGAGTGTAGATAAAGCAGTGTATTCGTTTGCCTGCGGCTCATTTCATAAAACCACACTCATGTTTTAAGGACCCTTATTACGTAACAGTTACATAAACTACTATTATTTAACTGATTTCGATTTCGATTTAAATTTAGCCTCTAAACCTGTGTCTGTGTCTGGTTTCCTTTTGCGGTTATATACGGAGAGAGAGAAAACCAATTTTAGAGTTCTGAGTTTGATGCAATATTATGAGAAATTGTATAAGTATATAGTTAGATAATATTATTGCCAAAAGTTTCTGTTGGGGGGTTTTTGATAGGTTGTCGCCTACTGCTTTTATTTCTGCAATAATACGTAATGCTTTTTGTTTTTATGTTAAAATATAGGCATTGTTCTCCATGACTAAGATAACTTCGGCAATTTTCACCTATTTTGGTATAACTATTTTCCAATTCAAAAAAATTGCTAGTCTGTCACTCTGACGTCCACCCATTAAAAACTGCCAGATGCCCGGATCTAGCAATAAGGATACGATACTATAGTATCCTTATTAACTACTAAACTACTTATTAGTATCGTATAGTAGTAGAATGATGAATTTTGTGGCTCTCATTATTGTGTCATATCTGACGTAGCCAGTTCTTAGTTATTATATCAAAGATAGACGCGGAATATCGTCGCCTAGCTGTTTACAAGCTTGGCTAGATTTTCCTCCAATATATATTTATTATAATATTTATATTATTATAGTGACATACATGCCAGTAAATAATTATATTATGAGAGAGACAAACCAGGAGACGACCGGCCTGCTGTAGGGCGTGTTTTGCGTTGTAACACTATACGGTGACGTCGGTGACGGAGACATCGTAAAAGCCAGCTTAGAATTGATTAGAATTTCAGATAGGTACTCAGCGAACTTACAATTGTAGAAATGAAGTATTGTCTTCAATGTAGTCTTTCCAGGCCTTTTTTACAATGTTAGTTTATGATGCACTGTTTTACATTACCGGTTTGATGAAATAACGAATACAAACTTTAAAGAAATAAAAAACTTTTATTAAAAGACTTGCTGTAGAAACTGACTATTTAATTAATTAATACTTAATATTTAATAGTCAGTTTCTACAGCAAGTCTTTTGATAAAAGTTTTTTTCTGTTAAAAAAATAACTTAAATAGTCTTTAAACATCCTCTGTACCTGAACAGTTCCCGAAACTACAAAGAACTTGAGTTTTAAAGTTTAACTGCGTTCCATTTTATAAGTTTTTCACAAAGCCAGTACTAAACTCGAAAATATTTAAATTGATTAACCTAATAATCCCTCAGCTGAACTAGAACAACGTTTCCTCAAATTATTCAACTCCTTCCTAATCCTGTAAAACAATCACGAAACAATCTTCAGAACTGTGGAGGGCTAGTGGAAGTTTCCTCTACGCAATATGTCGGGCACATACAAACGACTGCAAATGATACTGAGAATTATTGCGCAGCTGAACTGAAAAGTATCCCCGAGGCGAGAGCGTTTTAGTACGTAATCTCGTATCCCTGGTAAGTAGAAATGCGAAAGAAGTGTAAAACCTGTCATAAAAGGGTATGCGAGCGAATTAAAATATTTTAAGTCGTTTTGCATCAAGTGGTTTTCACAACATAAAAAAATAATATCTAAGTTAAGGTACGCTAAATGAGGATGTAACAGGGTATACAAGGTAGATCTTTAAAATGAGCTAGTAAATATGTATTCCATTGAATACGCTTTTTAGGGTTCCGTTGCCGTAATACGGAACCCGGAACCGAATTAGTTTCGTCATCTCCAAAGATCTTTATTAAAAGTAATGTATTTCAAACCTTTTAGATATCCCACTCTAGATCTCTATGTACTCACCGATGTTTTATCTATCAGAAAACTATACAGGGTGAAACTTAAGTCGTGAACAGTAATATGTTTTTCTAACTCCATAAACAACAAGCAATTTAATGCCCCAACTCTTACTAAAAACAGACAAGATTTTTTTTTTTCATATTTTTTGTCGTTTATTTTACTTTTAGCAGTGGATTTAGGATATTACAACGGCTTATTAAGATATTTAAATTAGTAAATTGAATTGATTCTTTGAATCGGAACAGACATTGACATCAAATTTGTCATTTGTCCTAGTTAGAAATGAAATTTACTTAATTTTTCATCTGAAATATCTTATAAAGCTGTTTTAATTCCACATGATCACATTTAAAAGTAAAATAAACGACAAAAAATATGAAAAAAAAAAAAAAAAATCTTGTCTGTTTTTAGTAAGAGTTGAGGCATTAAATTGCTTATTGTTTATGGAGTTAGAAAAACATATTACTGTTCACGACTTAAGTTTCACCCTGTATATATTATTTACAATATTACGACTATATAAATCTATACCGTTTACACCTACCATACAAGACGGAAGAAGAAAAGACAACGTAATACCAACCAGTTATATAAATACTACCTTTGTTAGTAGACAATTTGTGGCTAGATCTAAAAAGTTGTATAATTTCCTTAATAAACACATAAATATTTATCATTTATCGCATTTTAAATGTAAGAAACTGATTACGAACTGGATCAAGTCAAAAAGTTACCACGATATAGAAAACATCTTACAAAATGCAATTGAACCTTAAACTCACACTTCAACACTAAACACACACATTATCATAAGTAGTACTAACTTAGTACCCACTTCTAACTGCCGACTGCCGAGGCCAAGAGGCTGGTTAAGGATATCGGGCGCCGATTAAGGGAAAGGGGCTGCGACCCCCGGGCTGGATCTTATCTGGTCCAACAGATATCTTTAGCCAGTCAGCGTGGCAATGCAGCTGGAACGTTTGGACCAGGTAGAGATCAGATCGGGGCTTAGTTTTTATGTGGTAGGTTAGACTAGGTCATTTTTGACGAGGCTTGTTGTGGATTTGGTTTTTGTATTTTTTGACGAAGCATTTTGTGGATTTTACGGTTAGGCCATACATGTTCCGGTCCACCGCACAGGTTACCTGTGCAGGTTTGCCTGCACAGGTCAGGTAGCGTGTATGGGGACGTTCCGGTGTACCGTAGCGCGACCGGAGCAAAATCGATTTTCGAATTTGCTCCGGTCGCCTGCGCAGGTCAAAAAAACTGCACAGGTCGGTCGGCATACACGCTCCTGTCGACCTTCACAGGTACACCTGCACAGGTAGACCTCTCCGGTAAACCGTAATGTGTATGGCCTACTTAATTTGTGTGTAACGTGTATGGCCTGTAGAAACTACGAGTGACGAAACCTGCGCTGTGGATATGATATAAGGTGTGTTGTGTGACAATTTTTACTGTGATTTAATAAAGATTTCTCTTCTAACTATAGTCATACATTCTTTATTAGAGTAGGCTTAGTTTCAACTAACACTAAAGATAAATTGTTGCACTCTGTAAGTAGTTAATGATTTTGAATTTTAATATTGATTTTGTGATTTTTTGTTACAGTTTATAATTTTTGTTCTTTATATTTTTCGTCACATGTCACCCAGGGAAAAGCGGAGCCTCTTAGCAAAGGTATGATAATACTTAAATAGAGGTTCCAACAACTTTTATGCTGTAATTTTCATTTGACGGAATAAATTTAATGATTTTATTATTATTTTTATTATGTCCGTCTGTCCGTCCATCCGTATGTGACAGCCATTTTACTCGGAAACTGTAAGTAGTAAGACGTATCTTAATATTTTTAGGGTTCCGTACCTCGAAAGGAAAAATCGGAACCCTTATAGGATCACTTTGTTGTCCGTCCGTCCGTCTGTCAAGACCCTTTTTCTCAGGAACGCGTGGAGGTATCAAGCTGAAATTTATATCAAATACTCAGGTTTACTGTCCCTTGGAGCTGTGAAAAAATCAAACTTCTAAGCCATCGCAATAAAAAAATACAGCCGTTTATGTTGCAAATATAGAATCAAAACCTACAGGGTACTTCCCGTGATCTCAGAATCTTGAAATTTAGTACGAAGCAACGTTCAGCAGCATTCAAATGATAAATCACAAAGTTCTATACATTGATTTTTACAATCGTGTGTGTGTGTGTGTGTGTGTGTGTGTGTGTGTGTGTGTGTGTGTGTGTGTGTGTGTGAATCGTGGGTGTGTGTGTATGTGTGTGTCTGTGAGACCGACCGACCGACCGACCGGCCGACCGATTTGTTAGACTATTTATTCGAAACTTCACAGGAGTAATTCCTAACGATAAATGAGTAAACAGGTGTTTCAGGTTTTTTGAAAATTCAATCCCTAAAAGGGGAAAATGCGGTCACAAAGTCCGAAAATCAACATGGGTATCGTATCCTTTTTGAGTACTTATGTACAGTACGCGGGCGAAGCCGCGGGAAAAGGCTAGTAATTAATAAAAATATTATTGTGTCGGTATTTATCTTACTTTTCGATGCCGGGATAATAAAAACACATTCATTCAATATTCTCCAAGACTGATTTCTTCAATGTAGTTACTTACGTCTCTTACGCGTGATGGAACAGTATAGTAGCTGGCATTCCATCAACCATTTTCTCATACATACCTATACATCATTTTAACGAGCTAAGACTTTTCCGGAAGCTATTTCGCATTCTTCCCTCGCTACAAATGTGTCAAACATTAAGAATGATTTAGGTTTATGAACATCATTTTGTCGACAACCATCAGACAGGGCTCGTATGGACTTTTTAAAGAACATATTTCCTAATATGTAGTCTATTTATAAAACCAAAAAACCATTCGAGATTCTGTCACCGACCGCAAACTAAAACAATTTTAATTATATTTGACACTTCGTAATTACATGTTGGAGAGCAATACTATTCTGAGAGCTATTCGAGGTGAGAACATTAGAAGCTATTAAATATATTTTAATGTTTGTAGACGTCAGCCGTCATCCAGGAAAAATAATAAAGCCGAACGTGAGCGCGGAGCCGAGAGCCACAAATGTCAGAATGTTTTAATTTACGTTTACGATTCGGTACAGGTTTGTAAGATGTCTTTGTTGAATTTTGATTAGATGCAGATACCTAATTTTAAATTTGAGACAACAAGTTACATTTTAATTTTAGGTAAGGACTAGGATGCAATGTTATAGGTAGGTACTAGGTGCCTTACGTACGTGCATTGTAGCATTGTAAGCTTTACCTTTAACTTGAAATACGCGTAAGTTAACGATTAACGCTATATCTCTCTTTATGGGGGTTTGCACACAAATTTATTAACAAAACAATAGACTTCTGAGTTAGATACTTATCTACCATTAATGTACTTATACTACCTACCTACACAGAATTAAAATTTATTTTGACCCAAATAATGTATAAGGTAGGTACTTACTGCATAAATCGGTATCCGTTTCCTTATAAAATAGCTAAAAAATGCCCAAATTCTTTAAATAACGTCAAATTAGTCAAGAATGATCCGCTAACATTTAAGTGAAAACGACTAATATAAGATCATAGTAATTGCCAACTGCTAACTGTGTGAACTGTAAAACTAATATTGATCAGTACCTTTATAGAACTCGCAGAAGGTACCTACATTATGTATTAAAAGTAAATAATTATAGTCGGTAATAAAAACCTGTAATACCTAAAAAAGTAAAAGTAAATTAGAATTTTTAATTGAGTGATGTTATTTGACAACACTTATTTAACATACATTTCCAAACCATTTTGTATACCCTGGCCGATTGCATAACTTACTACTAACTTGTAACTAATGTAATTAGCGGGGGTCTCTTTCTAATAAATAAGATTGGAAAGAGACTTCCGCTAATAGTATTAGTTACAAGTTGTTATGCGATCGGCCCCAGGAACCAGGAGCACTCAGATTACTTGACGGAATTAAAGATTTCTACTTTAGTTCCTAGTTACATCTTACTTAGATATATGTAATTTTGCAATCACAAATCATACATACGCTTGCTAACTCGGGGCACAAATACTAAAGTGATGTAGCAAAATAATTTATCGATAAAATAATTTTTAAGAAAAAAAAACCGACTTCAATGGGGGTAGCCGGTGAAGGATTATTGTAGATAGATGGTGCACTTAGATTCCATACAATGAAATAACTTGCTTAAAAAACGCAGCGGAGAGGACCAATCGCCAAACGTGAACTATGCGTCGTTGAAGAGTTCCGTTCTGATTATCATCAACAGTTCCACTTCATCAAATGTCACTCTTTTGAATGAAAATGCTTGATTTGTTGATAAAAATACAAAAGTCACTTTATGTATGCCTTTAAGATTTGAGGAATTCCCTCGATTCCTCGTGGAACTCATCATCAGAACTTGAGCTTGACGAAAATTGGTCCTGACAATCTAACTTGCTTAACAAACATAGCGAAGAGGAAGAATCGCCAAACATGAACTATGAGTCGATGAAGAGTTCCGTTCTGTTCATCATCAGCAGTTCCACTTCATCAAATGTCACTCTTTTGAGTGAAAATGCTTGATTTGTTGATAAAAATACAAAAGTCACTATGTGTAAGCCCTTAAGATTTGAGGAGTTCCCTCGATTCTTCATGGATCCCATCATCAGAACTTGAGCTGGACGAACATTTGTTCTGACAATTAAACTTGCTAAACAAACACAGCGAAGAGGACGAATCGCCAAACGTGAACTATGCGTCGTTGAAGAGTTCCGTTCTGATCATCATCAGCAGTTCTACTTCATCCAATGTCACTGTTTTGAATGAAAATGATGGTTTTGTTGATAAAAATATAAAAATCACTATATGTATGCCTTTAAGATTTGAGGAGTTCCCTCGATTCCTCATGGATCCCATCATCAGAACTGCGTTTTGACAAAAACGGGACCAATCTGTATATATATACTTACAATCAAAAAAAGAATTTTCAAAATCGGTTCAGACATGACGGAGTTATGGAGTAACAAACATAAAAAAAAAAAAAACAAAATAAAAAAAAAAAAAAACACACGCCGAATTGAGAACCTCCTCTTTTCAAATCTTGAAGTCGGTTAAAAATATGTATCGATATACTGTCAACATCTAGGATAATCTAAATGTTAGTCAACATAAATAAATATTATTTATCATCTTCGTAACTATAGTAGCAGAATATTCAGACATGTTGTCTATAATATCGAACCTTTTTAACCGACTTCAAGATTTGAAAAGAGGAGGTTCTCAATTCGGCGTGTATGTTTTTTTTTTTTTTTTATTTTTTATGTTTGTTACTCCATAACTTCGTCATGTCTGAACCGATTTTGAAAATTCTTTTTTTGATTGTAAGTATATATATACAGATTGGTCCCGTTTTTTTCAAAACGCAGTTCTGATGATGGGATCCATGAGGAATCGAGGGAACTCCTCAAATCTTAAAGGCATACATATAGTGATTTTTGTATTTTTATCAACAAAACCATCATTTTCATTCAAAACAGTGACATTTGATGAAGTAGAACTGCTGATGATGATCAGAACGGAACTCTTCAACGACGCATAGTTCACGTTTGGCGATTCGTCCTCTTCGCTGTGTTTGTTTAGCAAGTTTAATTGTCAGAACAAATGTTCGTCAAGTTCAAGTTCTGATGATGGGATCCATGAAGAATCGAGGGAACTCCTCAAATCTTAAGGGCTTACACATAGTGATTTTTGTATTTTTATCAACAAATCAAGCATTTTCATTCAAAAGAGTGACATTTGATGAAGTGGAACTGCTGATGATGAACAGAACGGAACTCTTCAACGACGCATAGTTCATGTTTGGCGATTCTTCCTCTTCGCTATGTTTGTTAAGCAAGTTAGATTGTCAGGACCAATTTTCGTCAAGCTCAAGTTCTGATGATGAGTTCCACGAGGAATCGAGGGAATTCCTCAAATCTTAAAGGCATAGATAAAGTGACTTTTGTATTTTTATCAACAAATCAAGCATTTTCATTCAAAAGAGTGACATTTGATGAAGTGGAACTGCTGATGATAATCAGAACGGAACTCTTCAACGACGCATAGTTCACGTTTGGCGATTTGTCCTCTCCGCTGCGTTTTTTAAGCAAGTTATTTCATTGTATGAAATCTAAGTGCACCATCTACAATAATCCTTCACCGGCTACCCCCATTGAAGTCGGTTTTTTTTTCTTAAAAATTATTATAGTTAGTTATCGAGTATTTTTAATGAGCACGTGTATTAATCTATACATATAATAAACACGTAAGGAGAAAAAATATATACATTGAAGAAATTTGAGAAAAATTAATTCGGGGGGTCTTGGAAACGTTGACTGACCTCGGGCCCTTAGCCCTCGGGTTCGCTTTTAAGCTACTTAGCCCTTGAGTTTTGTTCGGTCCTTGGCTGGCAGTTGCTGCTGAAGCAATTTTCGCTGCGACGCTCCAGGCCTGGGTTCTACGCGATACGCGGCCTTTGACTCTCGCAGACATTGCCGCTCACCCTCGGGCCCTTAGCCTCTGCTCTCTTGCCTTCACTTTTGAGATATTTAGCCCTTGAGTTTTTTCCAGTCCCTGTCATGCTGCTGCTGAAACAATTCTCGCAGCTACATTCCGAGCTTGGGCCCTACGCGGTACTCGGTCTTTGGCATTTACAGACATTGCCGCTCACCCTCGGGCCTTCGACTCTCGGATTCGCTAAGACACTTGATCACTGAGTTTTGTCCAGTCCCTGTCATGCTGCTGCTGAAGAAATTCTCGCAGCTACGCTCCGAGCCTGGACCCTACACGGTACTCGGCCTTTGGCCTTTGCACACATTGCCGCTCACCCTCGGGCCTTCGGCCCTCGGTTTCGTTTTAATACACTTGACCGTTGAGTTTATTCCGGTCCCTGTCATGCTGCTCCTGAAACAATTCTCGCAGCTGCGTTCCGAGGCTGGGCCCTACGTGGTACTCGGCCTTTGGCCTTCGCAGACATAGCCGCTCACCCTCGGGCTTTCGGCCCTCGGATTCGCTAAGACACTTGATCACTGAGTTTTGTCCAGTCCCTGTCATGCTGCTGCTGAAGCAATTCTCGCAGCTACGTTTTGAGCCTGGGCCCTACGTGGCACTTGGCCTTTGACCTTTGCAGACAATACCGCTCACCCTCGGGCTTTCGGCCCTCGGATTCGCTAAGACACTTGATCACTGAGTTTTGTCCAGTCCCTGTCATGCTGCTGCTGAAGAAATTCTTCCAGCTACGTTCCGAGCCTGGGCCCTACACGGTACTCGGCCTTTGGCCTTTGCATACATTGCCGCTCACCCTCGGGCCTTCGGCCCTCGGTTTCGTTTTTAGTACACTTGACCGTTGAGTTTATTCCGGTCCCTGTCATGCTGCTCCTGAAACATTTCTCGCAGCTACGTTCCGAGGCTGGGCCCTACGCGATACTCAGCCTTTGGCCTTCGCAGACATAGCCGCTCACCCTTGGGCCTTCGGCCCTCGGTTTCGCTTTTAAGACACTTGATCATTGAGTTTATTCTGGTCCCTTTCATGCTGCTGCTGAAGCAATCCCTTTTGCGACGTGCCGGGCCGGGGCCCTACGTGGTACTCGGCCATTGGCTTACGAATAAATTGCCACTCACTCTCGGTCTTTCGGCCCACAGGTTGGCTAAGAAATTTGATCCCTGAATTTTGTCCGGTCCCTGTCATGCTGCTGCTGCTGAAGTTAATTTTCGCTGCGTCGCTCCGGGCCTGGGTCCTACTAAGTACTCGGCCTTTAGCTTTCCCAGACACAGTGGATCAAGGAACCTTGACAATTGAGTCTTGTCTGGACCCTGTTATGCTGCTGCTGAAACAATTCTCGCTTCCGTCCGCCTTAGTAGATTTGTCCTGCTGCAGGAGAAGTACTTTGCGCTCACACACTACGGCGTTTGACCCACTTTTCGAAGTATATTCTGCTGCAGGAACTCGGCCATTAGCATCCACAGGTCTTGACGATCGCCTTTTAGTTGGTTATCTTAACACGGCTGAACGAATCAATTTTGATTCAGTTACCAATTTGATGGACATTGACATAGTACAAATAGCGTAAGTTTTACAATAATGGCCTGGATTTAGTAAATTAAAGTGACAAACCTCCCAAACGCTCGCAAGCGAAGCCGCGGATACAGCTAGTGTATAATATCGACATCTTTTTTATCGATATCAAATCCCTAAAACTTGCCCCGAGTTAGCACAGGTATGCTTATCAAGTAAATATCACATGTATTAGTTATATCTGTGTTTAGAGCACGGTTCACTAATTGGTGGACGGGAACAGTTATGAGATTTACTCTGATGGCAGCGGCGAGGCAGTACTCTAAAGGTAGCTTTTCCACTTCATTAACATCTCATAAACAGTAGTAATGAGTTGAACAATAATTTAAAATGTAATAGTTCTGGTCAAAGGGCAACTTAACTTCCCTAGTTATGAGTTCCTCATCAGTTTTTTACTACCTACTTATTACGTACAAAAAGAAATGAGTATTTCTTCAAGAAGTCAAGACTACTAAATATATGGGATACTCAGTAAGTGTAGCGACTGAGAAATAATTTAATTGTTCCATGATTGATTTGTTCATCATTATTTTTTGTAAAATATCTTCTGTTTGTTATGTAACGACTATAACGATCCAACGCGGTTTTGAAGCAGCCCAGCAGTTATCTACCTGTAATAATATCATAAATATATCCACTTCAACTGTCGGGCTAATTTAAGTTCTTATATTTTCAAGCGAAGTTTTATCACTCTTTTAGGTTTCTAGGAAATGTATTTAAATTGCCAATCAAGGAATTTTTACATGTAACTTACTTACCAGGTATGTCTACCAGTTCTAATTTTCCCTCAACTGTTCAAAGGTTGACTGAAAGAGATCCCTTAAGGGATAAGTCCGCCTTTGTACACATATTATGAATTATTTCTGTTGTATTTTTCTTTGCCGTACAATAAAGTATTGTACCACTACTAGGTAAGTAAAGTACCGATAGTCATCTACATTATTCGGTATTATATTATCATTTCAAATGGCTAATTTAGTTAATAAAGCATAAAGATAATTAAATTCTGCGTGTACTAAATCACAACTACGGTCTCCCGGGAAATTTTTCATTTAAATTGGAGCGGAAAAACTCGACTAGGTGTATTAATCAACCAGACAAGGCAAAAAGTATAATGAGAGGAGTTTCTTACCCTTGTTTCATTTCGGGGGACGAACATTTGTGTCAGTCCAGGGAAAAAGGGGCCACTTTGTCGATATGGAGTTATAAGTAGGTACTTAATGTTATTAAAACTACACAATGTACGCTATTTATTAGCGAAAGAATGAAGTGTAAATCGACAAAGTGCCCCCTTTCATAAACTCGTCCACGTTTTTTTATCATAAGCCTGCTAGGAGTAAGGTCGATGTGGCTAAATCCGTTATTAGCGTTTTTCTCGAACAACAAAAAACATTGATAATTTCATCGACAAAGCAGCGATTGCTTTTAGTTTTGTTTGCAATTGCAATTGTTTTTTCCTATTATTGAAAATCAAAGAAATATAACTACGCTCGTGGACAGAATAGTCCCTATGACGGAAGTAGCCACAATTACCTTATTTGTCCTTGCTTTGGGCGCGTATCATTGGGCGCGTTTAATGGACTATGCAAAAAATTAGAAAATTTTACTTTTAATGACTTCTGCATCATCTACATTGGTGAAAGAGACTTTAATGTAACGTCTAATTAATTACGCCGAGTTAATCGCACTTATAAGAAAAAACTAGAAGACGTTCAGCATACTAATATAATTATATGTTTACCCACATTTAAATTAAATTATAAGATTATGTTATTTAACAAAAGAGTGGAACACTCTACTCAGTTATTGTACCTTGATAATCGACTAAACGAGTATAGTATTAATATAGTATTCTTGATTCAAATAAAAATGTATCATTTTCAAACCATATGTTTACGCAGAGCGTAGGGACAATTAACAACCGAGGACTTATTACAGTTTTCATGGATGTCGCAGATTTAATTGGAAGAATTAAAGATCTATCCTCGTACAGCAACATACCTTTAAATAACGGTGAATTATCCCATTGCAATAGAATATGTAAAAGCTCTTCATTTGATACAAGTATGATACAAACCCCCCAGCCCCAGCAGCATTTCTTTCGTTGCAAACTCTTCATTTAATGTTATGCATCAAAACATTGCCGGCGCCCTAGGAAAATTAGATTACTTGAGCTATCATTGCGAAATTTGGGTAATAATAATAATCAAATAAGCGCGATATGTTTGTCTGAACATTTTATACAGATCAAAGATGAGCATAATTTGATTCTAAATGGTTTTAAAATGGCTGCTTGTTATTGTCGTAAAAAAATAAGTAGAGGTGGGACGTGTATTTTACTTCGGGATGATATAGAGTGCAACTCTTTACTGTGGATTAAAGATATATGCATAGAAAAAGTATTTGAGAGCTGTGGTGTTAATATACCGTCAAATAAAATTCCAATTATATGCCTCTACCGAATACCGAGAGCGGATTTAAATCAGTTTTTTGAAAAACTTCATACATTATTATATACACTTACAAAATCGAAAAATCATTCTCGACGTATATTATATGCGGTGACTACAACATAGACCGTCTAAAGACCAATACTATTAATACAGAATTCGAGCGAATATTGCAAAACTATAATTTCAAGTTACAAATTAATGAACCAACACGCATTACAACCATTTCTAGCACGGGTATCGACAACATCGCTACTAATTTCAATAGTAAAAATAAATGTAATGTGCACAATTTAAACCTTTCGGACCACACGGCCCAAACAATATCAGTCCCAGTTAATTGTCTTAATTCTGTAAATTATTGGTTCGAATGGAAGCGAGATTTCTCAAAAGAACGCCGTCAAAAATTCCAACAAGCTATTAAAAGCATTTCATTTTCTGATATTATTTCATGCACTAATATAAATACTGCATTTAACGAATTTCACGATCTAGTCACTCTACTTTTTAACTGTGCTTTCCTTAAAAAAAACTGAAAATAAAATCAAATTGCAAACCAAACTGGATTACTCCAGGATTAACAAAATCTATAAAAACAAAACGAAAACTATACTATAAATACATTAATTCATCTGATGACATTCATAAAGCAAACTATAAGAAATACTCAGCGCTACTAAAAAAATGCATAAAAAAATCACATAGGTTACAGAATCACAATTATATATACCTATATAAGGCAGATAATGTAGGGAAAGCAACGTGGTCTATTATAAACAAACATATTGGGAAACGTCAGCAGAGTCATTTCACTGATAGTATGATTTTTGATGACCAAAAGATCACGGACCCAAAAGAAATGGCAAATAAACTAAATAATCAATTCACTACAATCATGGACAACATACAATGTAACACAAATAAATACCAATATAAATTACCTAACCTAGACTCAACGATATACTTATATCCTACAAGCCCAACCGAGGTGGCAAAAATAATTATGTCACTAAAAAACTCCAAAGCAGCTGGTTACGACGAACTACCTACATCAATTTATAAAAGAAAATGCGTCAGTATTTGCTTACGTACTAAGTCATCTAATCAACTTGTCTATTGCTGAAGGCGTTTTTCCTGATAAACTAAAGCTTACTATTATTAAACCTCTAATGAAACAAGGCGACAAAACCGATCCACTTAATTATAGACCTATAGCACTAATTCCAATATTTTCAAAATTTTTCGAAAAAGCTATAAGAATCACAGATTTTATAGAAAAACATAAAATTTTAACACAAGACCAATTTGGTTTCCGTAAAAATAAATCTACCATAACAGCTATACTAGACTTTATAAAAAATATTTTAAATTGTAGGAATAATAAAATACCAGTCGTTGGCATCTTTATGGACATGTCAAAAGCTTTTGAAAGCTATACCACTACGGTATTAGAGGAAACTTATGAATGGATAAGAACTTACCTAAATCAGCGTCTACAATGTACTGAAATACCAAAATATGACGAAACTACAAAAACACTAATTAAACATCGATCCGATTATCTAAATGCTAACAATGGTGTACCTCAAGGCATTGTCCTTGGCCCGTTGCTTTTTCTTGTTTATATTAACGACTTACCTTCTGTCACAAACCACAAGGTTACGCTTTTTGCAGACGACTGCTCCATAGTAGTACAAGAGAAAGATAACCAAAATTATGAAATTGACATCAACCAAGCCTTTGAAAATGTAAACCTGTGGTTAGTACATAACTACTTGAAGGTTTACCTCCTTAAGACTAAATCAATGGAATTTCACGCCTCGCAAGGGCAACCAAGAAACATAGAAATTAATTATAATGGTTGCAAAATTGAATCTGTGTCATCAGTTCGTTTCTTGGGCGTTATTTTAGATTGTCATACAAATTGGAGAGACCACACAGAAATGCTAATTAATAAATTAAACGGGTTTGTATTTGCCTTACGACGGCTCTCACAAATATCCTCGCAAAAAACTGCGCTCATGGCATTCAATGGGCATGTGATGTCCAATTTGCGTTATGGCCTTATACTTTGGGGAAACTGTAGCAATATGCCACAGGTTTTCTTACTACAAAGGAAATGCGTTAGGGCTGTATGTGGTGTACATGAGTAGGAACCCTGGCGACCTCTTTACCGTAAATTGAAAGTGATGACCTTGCCCTGATTATACATTTACGAAATGGGTCTCTTTGTTAAGCTCAACGAAGGCTCATTTAAAAAAAAAGCGTCAACTAGCATATATCCATGTCGAAACGGGGCTGATCTCTGCTATCCTTTCCAACCTAACTCGGCGTTCTTTAGATACAACGTTTTATGTATGTCAATAAAAATATTTAATCATTTACCCGTAGATATAAGGAATTCTGACATGCCTCAATTTAAATTCAAATTACATACATTTTGCTTAGAAAAGTACTATTACAAAATTGACGAATATTTTAAAATTAAATAAATAAATATTTTTATTTTTATGGTATTTTTATGGTGATTTTATGACATATCATATCGTTAATTTTATGACGTATCATATCATAGGGTATGTTAAGAATTTGTAAGTTTTAATGCAATGTTTAAGAATTAGAAGCTTAATATGACAATTATGTTTGAATTATAATACTAAGGTATTATAATTCAAACATAATTGTCATATTATTGAATTATAATACTAAGGTATTATAATTCAAACATAATTGTCATATTATTACATAAGTGTAACATGTAATAACTTATAAGCTTTAGCTTAAGTTCCATATTAGCACTGCCTTAGATTAGATTAGTAGTTAATAAGTAAAATTTGCATGCTTATTTAAGTAAAATGTACGCACTTAACCTGTACCTTCCAACTGTATTTATCACTACATTTGCAAATAAATATTTGATTGATTGATTGATTGATAGTATGGCGATGGCATGACAGGGACAAATGAAAATGATTCCTAAGAAAAAACCTATTTCCTATTCCTAATAGGTAGTTGAATAATAATAGTTATCACAAATTGTTTGGACTTACGCGTGATAACAACCCATAAGTATCTACCTGTACTTAATATTAATTAACTAATATTATTAGAGTCAAGGTGTAAAGTGTTATTGAGAAATAAAAGGATCCTTTTATACCTATAAAAGGCTCCTTTTATTTCTCAATAAAAAAAACAGTTTTTCAGAGCGTAGGTAAATATTCAAAATATGCAAATAATTTATTTTTCAATCAAGTTTGGATTTTCAATCGTTATTTTTGGCACCCACTTTTTTCTCTGTTGAACTAGACCTAGGTTGCATCAATAGTATCAAGTAACCTACGTTTATTTCTGAAAATTTCAAATTCCGCTCGACTGAAAGGAAGAAGAAAAACCGGCCAAGAGCGTGTCGGGCCACGCTCAGTGTAGGGTTCCGTAGTTTTCCGTCCGTCACTGTAAGTGTCCCCACTTAAGAGTTAAAATAACACCGCCATCAGGATATGATATGAGCGTTCCACATACATCGACATCTATCGGCAAATGAAGTAACCTATTGCGAGCGAACTTAAAGTATGGAAGATGATTTTTATGGGATAATTCTTTATTGCGTGAGCCGATTTTCACCGTTTTTACTTTATTTGAAAGCACGTCATTTCATTGTGATTTTGTAGAAATTACAGGTACAATAAACACCTGCTTATACGGTTAAATTACAAACTTAGTTCAGAAATTATATTGTAATTTTTTTTCAAAAACTATTCAATCTATCAAGTTCAAAATAATTTTCCTAGAAAGTTTTTATAAAGTTCTACTTATGAGATTTTTTCCATATTTTTAAAACTTATGGTTCAAAAGTTAGAGGGGGGGGGACACATTTTTTTTTACTTCTGGAGCGATTATTTCCGAAAATATTAACATTATCAAAAAATGATTTTAGTAAACCCCTATTCATTTTTAAATACCTATCCAACAATATATCACACGTTAGGGTTGAAATGAAAAAAAAAATCACTCCCCACTTTACGTATAGGGGAGGTACCCTAATAAAACATTTTTTTCCACTTTTTATTTTAGCACTTTGTCGGCATGATTGATATACATACTAGTACCAAATTTCAGCTTTCTAGTGTTAACGGTCACTGAGATTATCCGCGGACGGACGGACGGACGGACGGACGGGCAGACATGGCGAAACTATAAGGGTTCCTAGTTGACTACGGAACCCTAAAAAGTACAGTACAGGTATCACCAATCGATTGTATTTCTTTATTCAGTGGTAACTGTAAACGCGTAAGAAAGCGGGTAGGTGTCGCACTCCTCGCGTAGGGGAAGTAGTTTTATGACCCCGCCCTGGGCCCCTGACTGTTAGTCTGGACTGATTCCTTGATGACACAGTATTCGTCTAAATATCACATGCATAATAATATTAAGACCCTTAACGTGTCCACTAGCATCACTGGTACAATCATTGTGATTATTTAAATTTAACGCTTGATACCTATTCAAAAAAGGGGGTCACTATGTACTTTGTGTTTAAGTGCCCTTTGAATACCATCTAAATAGTTTATTTTGCGGGATTTGTCAATCTATATATGCGGCCAAGTTAAAACAGCCGTTTTATTTTCGAGCTCAATGAATCCAGCAAATTAAACACTATTTTGATGTATTCAAAGCCCTACCAGCCTCTTTTTATAATATATATTTAGATTTAAATAATCATAATTACACATTCACCAGTGGTACTAGTGGAAACGTTAAAGGGCTCTTAACGCGAACATTTAGGTTATTATCATTTTAGTATTAACCACTTCATAATCTTTTTAACAAGAACGCATCGGTTGCGTCAAAGGAAAAAAAAACTAAGTATGACAGTTTTGCAAAGGCTGTCATGAACTAGCCTGGGCTTTCAAAAACAGACAGATATTCCTGGGTTAAGTGCAACTTATACATAAATATTGTTGTATGATAAATACTTATTTAATGTCGTACCGTGTATATCTGACTCCCGCGGGTTGTCTGCACGCATAAGAATGCACGGCCGTCTTGAGACGTCTCCCCCAAGGTTGGCTGCAATTTTACGAGCGGCCGCCCTAGCCTTCCGCTGCTGTGCAGCCCTAGGATTCGCATACAGTGCTACAAATACAGGAAAATTGCATTTTGTGTAAAGATTTACACCAAAAGTAAGAGATCCTACTTCTAGCTTTGTAGGTAAACATAAAAAGGTATCTAACCTACCTAAGACTAGCAAAAAAACTTACCTTAGGTACTCACAATATCTTACCTACTACCTATTTTATTTTAAACCTAGTTTTAATATCTACATGTACACTTGTACCTACAGTATCCATACATTGTAAATGTTAGGAACGTTTTGACATAGGAAATTATTTCACTACATTTGCAGATATAAAATTAGAGGCAGATTTTTAAGAACAAAATAACGGGTCATGATATACGGGTATACCTAATATACTTTAGTACAGGAAAGATACGGCTGCATCAAACATTAATTTATAATAGCCAGATTTTTTTATTATTCATGCTTATGGAATATTTATACGTAATATATGCAAAAATCCTACCAACTTTTCACCCGGAAGTAGTTAAATAGGTAAAATAAAATATATAAAAATTTTGTATATTTTTATTTACAATAATGTCAATTATTTTTATTTGTAACTATGACGATATTTAAGTCTTCTTTCTGTTTAAAGCGAAAAACAAGAAACCGTGTCCATGTAAAACCACATAATAGCTCACCAAACGAAGACGCTTAACTGCCTGATAGGGGAAATAATTCGTGTATAGCTGAATTTTGGTGTAGTTGTAGATAAAGGTATCTTACATAACATACTAAAAGTACCGGTGGATGGGGGCGCCGCTAGCGGGGAGGGAGGGGTGTAAAGGTCCCTTATTTTGGGTTTTCGTAAATAACTCGGTAACGGTGGCTCATACTAAAAAATGTTCTATTGCTTAATTCATCCACATATAATTTTCTATGAAAAAGATCCTTTGCATTTTTTTGCTGGGATCAACGTTTAATGAGATATCGCGGAAATACGATAAACACTTTTTTAAACTTTCGGAGCTAATATTTACGAAAGTATTAGTTTCACCCAAAAATTGTTTTAGAATACCCTTATTTTTTAAAAGACCTATTCAACGATACTCCACACATTAGGGTTGGAGTATAAAAAAAATATACCCCCCTCTTCATATGTATGTAGTATGAGCCACCGTTACCGAGTTATTTACGAAAACCCAAAATAAGGGACCTTTACACCCCTTCCACCCCGCTAGCGGTGTCCCCATCCATCGGTACTTTTAGTATGTTGTGTAAGATACCTTTGCGTACAACTACACCAAAATTTGGCTATACACGAATTATTTCCTCTAAGTTTTCCTTCATTGGGTGGGCTATAAATAACAAAATGTACGGCGCGGGCGATATATATCCTAATTCGATAGAAACAAATAGTAATAATTTGTAGTTTGTTCTTACACATTTTAAATGACTTAGAAACGATATATTCATTAAAATCCTACAAGAATACTCCTCCTACGCTTGTAATATGTGTGTACATATTTGTGGCGGTTAGCGAATAACGATATTTTGTAAGATTTCATTGCGTAAATAATACTTGTATCATGATATATCCGTTACACTAAAAATATTAGCTATTATTAATTATTTCCAATTCCCCATACTAGCCGCCCGTAAAATGACTGTTGTATACCCCGAAGATGAAAATATGTCTACTTGAGAACGACATTCCGTAGGTACCTTCCATTTGGTTAACTTTATTAATTATGACATCTAAAACTACTCGGTAATAGACTCAGATTAAGTATTTACTTAATCATATGCTTTACGTATAACTTAGATATAAATACTTTCCTATTTTTATTTTAATAAAAATTAGTCGCTAGTTAGATACAGCTGCCGCAATCAACCTAGTTTTAACCGACTTTAAGACAGGGCTCGGAACCGGTTTTCGCTAAAAAACCCGAAAGAACCCAATATATTTAATTATTTTATGGTATTTACGTAGAACTCAATACTATATTTAGGTACCTAATCACTTCATATTATGATATTTTTTGATTAGGTAAATATGAAATAGTAAACGAAAAAACTAAAAAATAAACCGGTATTTTGGTATAGAGCAAATACCGGTTTCCGAGCCCTGCTTCAAGATTTCAAAAGGAGGAGGATCTCAATAACTCCGTCATGTCTGAACTGATTTTAAATATTCTTTTTTGGATTGTAAGTGACATTGGTCCAGTTTTTATCAAAACTCAGTTCTGATTATGGGGATCCATTAATCCATAAGGAATCGAGGGAACTCCTCAAATGTTAAATAAGGCATACATATAGTGATTGTAGTATTTTCATCAACAAATCAAGAATTTACATTTAAAGAAGTGATATTTGATGAAGTGGAACTGCTGATGATGATCAGAATGGAACTCTTCAACGACGCATAAATCACGTTTGGCGATTCACTTTTCTCTGTGTTTGCTAAGCAAGTTGTTACATTGTATGGAATCTAAGAGTGCACCATCTAATAATCTTTCACCGGCTTCCCCCATTGAAGTCGGTTTTTTTTCTTAAATTATCATGAAAGCGTACGAACACGCGAACTTCTGCCTGGTGGAAGTAAGATGCACTATGTAAGTTCCTCCCCAATCACACTTCATACTGGACTCACCCCTAAATCCTACATGGCCATAATTATCTACGAATAATCTCGATAAACCAAGTCCCCATTTATCATCATGTAGGAACAATTTTATCGCTCACGTGACGATGATTTATTGCCGCCAACTTAAACGGTAAAACAAAAATGGGGTTCAATTATGCATCATTTATAAGAAAGAGCCCATGCATATAAATCAATGTAATAATGCATGTCCTAATAACAGGCCGTGGTTCGTATGCAACTACATACACGGCCTAGACTAGTTCGGAGTGTCTGAGTGAGGATGACATTCAATTAAGTGAAGCCTACATTCTGCAGCAGTACTAGAATCTCGAGTTAGGACTTCTATAGGCGTGTCAGTTTATCACAACAATCGACAGAGATGCTGCGGTTATAATTGAAATGAAACAGTAATACCTCCTAAAAGTAGGTAGGTACTTACTGAAATAAAAACTGAAAAGTTAATAATTATGTGATTGAATTAACACGTCAGTATTTTTTTATTTTAGTAAACAGGGCTTAAGAATAAATGTTAGAATTATTCTCATTATACATAGGTACATTTAACGTTTAAGAACATAATTTGAAACATTCTGATTAGAAAAAAAAAATATAATAACCATTTTTGTTACGAAAAAAAATTGTTTGAAGGGTTGGACAGCTGGGACGATGTGTCCCATATAACTTCTTTATTAGTCGTGTCTTGTCCAAAATTTGGTTTCTCTTACATTTTCAGAATAGTTTCCTAATTTGGGGGATGTTACCCCGTAAAGGTAAAATGTTATTCCGTGGGGATGATGAAGCAAGCAATTAAAATAGAGTCGTGGTGCTTAACTTTCACCTTATCTGTGTTACTTTCAAATCAGTTCACGTTTAGTATAGGGTAAAATCAGTTGCCGGTATAGGTTAAATACCTGCCTTGTATGAGTAAGTAGATGCTTGAACGTCAACGAAATAAAAGTAAAATGGCCCGGTGGACTCGAAATATTTGTCACAAAGCAAAAGCTTGGACACAAAATGCGGCTGTTTATTCCCACTCGCCTCGCAGTGCTACGATTGCGAATTTAAAATTCCATTTTGGAGTATTGCGGAAAGTTCCAATTGCCGGACACTACGGACAGTACGTAGCTACCAAAGTGGTGTGAGAGTATTGAAATGGGCTTTATACAGATACAATTGTGAGCAACGAATTTTGAACGAAGATCGTATAAAGTTGGACAAATTGAATCAATGACCACTTCGAAACTTTGCAATGGCTAAATTGAAAACTAGGTAGAGTCCGTGTGGTGTTTATTTTTACGACAGCTACAGCCCGCCTGATAGTAAGCGGTCACCGAAGCCTACGGGCACCTGCATCTCCAGCCAGGGGTGTTCAATGCGCGTCAGTGACCCTTTTATCCCCTTTGACCGCCAAAGACGTCAAATAACCCGCACGGAAATTCGTGCCCTCAGCGCCAGTAAGTGATATCACGACCAAAATATAACCGGTTTGCCTTGCGTGCTCGCGCGAGCTGGCGCTGAAGGAACGATTTTTCCGTCCGATGCTTGGCGGTCAAAGGCTTAAAACCCTGTACACTGTGTTTTTGAAGAATCCTAAACTGTAGTTCTCGGAGAAAACTTCGGCAGGTAGTTCATTCCATAGCAGGTGCGTTTACGGGAGCAAATTCCTCTGAAATCGCAGTGCACGATCATGTCCCAGAGTGTGAGAATGAATGTCATGCCGACGGGGAGCGGAGCGGTGCTGCGGTAGTTATTATTATTCCGTAGTCAGAACAAGATTGGAGTTCACAGATTAACCTTATACTTATTAGGTACGTCGAAATTATCAAAAATCCTGTTCTAATCGCGCTGCAATAATAGTTAAATGCGGCCGGAGGCATCACGTCAAACAGTTCTTCAGAGCACAACTCAAAGATTAAATGTAAGCGGTAGAACAGAGAGAACACACGGCATAAGGAATCAAATTCACTCCTTAGGCTTTTTAATATCGCTTATTGTATGTTTAATGATCTGATGTTTTTTTATACGTCGTTAACTCCTTACGTGTCTTGAGGACACTTGCATTTTGTATGGTAGCAAAAAGATGACTTGGGTTAAACCTTTTTTCCAATATTTAGAAATTTATCAGAATTTATGATGGCGCAAATCGTATAAGAATTCAATTTTCTTATAAGGAAATGTATACCTACGGAGTGCATGTTAGTTATTATTTTTTTACAGATTTTTTTATCTACATACATACATACACACACGGTCACACACATATTACATACATGACATATTTTTTGGTATGTTATGTACCAAATTTTTTTTTGCAATTTAATCATACTTAAATAGTAATAATTTATGCGACAATCCGTCTGAATTGCGACCATTCTAATTTCAGTAATAATAAATTACCTATCACCTGAGTAGTCCCTGGCCCTGTCGTGTTCACGAAGCACCAGCACTTTTTTTTTAAAGTGCCCAAAGTTTTATTTGCTAGTTCGATATTTCTATCGAGCCAAAATATCAGCGATGGGCTCATAACATAATCCAGGAACCTTGTCGCCTGAAAGTACGGGGTACTGTGCGTCAAATCCGGTAGTTCTGATTTTTTGCAGACTTGTTTATGATGCCAACATCATGAATAATCCAAGTTGGCTCAACCCAACTTGGTCAAAAAACGAATAATCAGATTTATTTCAGATTTTGGCGAAACTAGTTTTTTACAGTATTTTTTCAAGACATTTTTAAAGTAGACTAAATTTGCTAAATTTGACAATATTAGACTAGAATTGTCTCTTAAGATCCAATAGTTTCCAAGATAAAGTATTTTAAAATAGAACAGTTTTTCCAAAACCTTTTACCCTTTACCCTTCCACTTCTCTTCTGGGCAAAACGGTTCTATTTTGAAATGGTTTATCTTGGATACTATTGGGTCTAAAGAGACAATTCTAGTCTAATATTGTAGCAAATTTAGTCTACTTTAACCTTTTGAACGCCACGCATCGGACAGAAAAATCGTGCCACCAGCGCCAGAGCGAAATTTGCACGAGCGCACTCAGATACCGTAGTGATTGGAAAACAACATATCGACGATACATTTCTTTCCGCCTAATAGTGGATTTACTTAGGCAAAATCACTCAAAATCACTTTAGATATTTAGAAATCATAATAGTAAAGAATATTAATTTCGTATTTTTCTTATACACCTAAAAGCAACTACAAAAATATGAAAATTTATATACAATTTTATTTTATTTTGTCAATATAGCCACCGCACTACTTAAGTGATAGATAACATCACGCGCTGACGTGTTATGACGGCTTTGGCGCTGGTGGCAACGTAACTTATTATGAATGTTAGAGTTGGGGGTGAGAGATATTCATTAATTTCTGTATCGATATTTCCGTGGTGTAACTGTATGAAGGAAAATACGTTAGGTTTTTTAAGTGTTTAGTTGAGTAAAAAAAAATTTAACAATACCATCAAATAAATAAATTTTATGATAAAAACTAATGAACATCGGACAGAACGGGTGTGTAGGTAAAAAAACACCTCGCGCACATTTCATTCTTTTGTACCTAAAGAAACTTGGTATATCCCTAATAATGACATATTCTTTGTTAAACTCGGTCTCTCACCGATAACATTCATATTAGTTGACATTTCATCTAAAATACCTTTTTATTATTTTTACTTATTTGGTATGAATGAAATGGACCGAAAGCCCACGTGTAGTGGTATTTATCATTGTTTATGGATTAACAAGAATGCGGCGAAGCAATAAGATTAAAAGAAACGACATACACATTGTTAGGTTTTAAATACGGCCCTTATAACACGCATTGTATTTATTCCATTACGACTTAAATAAAACTCTTTCTTTTTTAATAATGCATATACTAAAGTAAAAATTGTAAAAATTTCAAATATATACCTTTTTTAACATTACGATATGTAGTTCCTAAAACTAATTTTCTACACGAATCACAGTTTAATAATTAGTTTTATTATGTATTAAAGCTTAAAATGCGAAAAACATTCATAATTACAGTGTTTGGTTAATGTTCATACAATAATCAACATCGACCACTATGCTTTCAAACAACACTATTTCGAAGTGACGTCACGCCGCTTGACGTGTTTACCCGTCAACGGCGAGGAGGGCAGTGCCTTTTTGTTCTTTTAAGTAGCTTTGAGGTATTTTCAATTTTTTTCTAGAGTTACGGGTTATTTTGAATGAAATTTTAACTAAAAAGATAGGTGAAAGGTAGAGCTATAATAAATATACAAAAATATTTCTATAAAGGTTGTTTATTAAGGAGTACTTTGATCTCTCATTTTGGACGTTTTAACACGTCATGGCGCTGAGGGCACGACTTTTCGTTGACGTGTATGAACGGCTTTGGCTTTCAAAGGGTTAAAAATGTCTTGAAAAAATACTGTCAAAAACTAGTTTCGCCAAAATCTGAAATAAATCTGATAATTCGTTTTTTAACAAAGTTGCGTTCGGCGCTTGAGGTCACAAACTTGGATTATTTATTGGGCCAACCTCACCAACAAGTCTGCAAAAAATATGATCTACCGGATCTGACGCACACGATGATTGTATAAAGTTACTGGATCATCAACTCGTACGAGTCAAAAAGTGCGTACAGTCACCGGCAATAGTAGGTATCTTCCTACTTGAAGGCCGCAAAAATATGTGACACACTCTTATGGCCCTACAAATCAAAAGTGTTTTAGTTCTTCAAAAAAATTATTATCTTCCTACTGTTTCCTACATATGGGTCTACAATCATTAAATTGAATGCAACGCCATCTCATGCTTCTAGTGGCCATTAGAATCCCAGAAAAAAGGTTGCCTTTGCGTTGGGAACCCTCACTAACGTTGTTTGTTCATGTAACCAATCCCTAAAAGATGGCGCTAAAAGTCAGGTTTTGCTTCAATTTGTTCGCCGGCGAGATGGCGCTGTTGTCATTATAATGGGGTTAGCGGATCGAAGGTATTTACAGATGGCGCCAGCGTAGATTGTATCTATCAATCATACCAAGTATGAAATTATTGTTTTTTTTTTTTAGAATTTTCTGTCGTGAATTCTAGGCTGACGCCATCTAGCAACCATTGACAGTGCATTCCCTATTTTAGGTGCATAAATTGATGCATTTAAAAAATGTATTAAATAACTTTTCTCATTTTTATTATCTATCTAACTACAAAAATTTACAACTGTCATTGGAATACCAGTTTGAATTTGGAATTTGTTGCGGGAATACGGTAGATAAATGAACGAGTTTTTCAATGACTGGTGACAAAAAAACCGTCAATGAGCGCCATCTAAAGTTCGTTTTACCAACTGTCATATCCTTTAAAAAAGTCCCGTCGCCGAGAGCGCCATCTACGATTTCTTTTCGCCTTACCCATTGTTTTTGAGTGATTGGTGCCATAAGAGCGGCAGAGTAAAAGGAAGGGAGCCGTACAAAAATTCAAGATGCATTATCCAAATATTTACTATGCCAAATCAATATTTCACACATCAAAACAGACATATGCACAATCTCGCTTAACTAGAAGTAATAAAAGTATTCTTTATTTTGTTTTTGAAAAACAATTACATAATATATAGGTATAAGATATTTATTATTTTTCTTTATAATACTTTATTGAAAAATAATTATATTATAAATATGTACAAAGATCATTTAAGGCACTTGATTTGTGAATTGCCGTTAATGTAGGTAAAATAAGTACAAATTTAAACAAAAAATAATAACATGTAGAAGCCCGTCGCCGACGTCTGATGATGGCACTAGACATGTTTCAAGAAACAAATTATATTGTTATCGTAATGAAACACAATAAATAACCTATTACTAGTTATAAGCAGAACTATTAATTATACTTTGTACGATATTACCTACTTTACTTGATCAACAATCTTACTTGATTTCGCTACGTTATCTATTCCATGTTCCATCGGGTTATGGCATTGATTTAAATGATTTCATGGTAAATGCGTCATTTGTATAAACTTTGATATTTTGTACACATTTTAAGGCACTTAGAATACAATACATTCTATCAAAAAAAGTTACAAACAAGAAATTTTAAAATATTTTTTATTATATATCAGCTGCAATTCTGATTATTTTTTATTGATCTTTTAGAAAGATACTAAAGTTCAATACTTTAATAATGTAACAGGATAATCTTCCCATATTTAATATATTTATTCCTTTTAAAATAAGTAAGCAGATTTGTATGAAAGGAAAATACCTACTCTACAATATACGTATCACTATTATTAAGGTTAAGTGTTAACACAATTTTATGATCTCGAAACACATTTACGGATTCGCTCTTAACTATCCACGAGACCAACGAATTAAGTACTTAAAATAATGTAACTTGGACGGAGTGTTAACAACTTCAAATGTAGGTATACTAATTGAGGTTAAGTATAGTTTTATAGCATATTTTAGTAAGTATGTATATTTTGAAACCAAATTAGCTGTTTGAGATATTTAAAACATCAAGATAACTTTTCTCACAAACGATTCCATTATTCGTAGTAATCTCAGCATCAGATCTCTATGAATTATTTTTATAATAATATATCTACTCAACATATTTTATAATTGAGATTTTAATAATAAAATATTAAGAAGAAATAACATTTCTATTGCACTATTTTTGAAAAATTATTGCCACTGCAACTGCGAAGATTTTTAGGTAAGTTTGTAGTATTATCAGTAAATGACACGTGTATAAACAGAAAAAAATAGAGATTAAATCCTACAACAGGTAAAGCAGAGATTCTTACCAGAGATAATTAGAAAGGCACTTATGATAAGTTATATATGCTTTCCAACACTAGTACGACGAACGACTATATTTATATAAAATCTAATCCAAAACTGCAGATTAACGATAAACATAGCAAAGTTAACAATAATTTAATCTCCTCTAACTTAACTAAATTATAGAATAACATTTTTATATATAACCCTTATGTTGACAACATTATACATTTAACTAAGGCACTTGGGATGCACAGATATAACGGGTTATCTATAAATATTTAAGCACTACTGTTATTTAAAATACAAATCTATGCATATCTCTAAAGATAAATGTCATAATATCGATTCATATCCTTCCTTATTGACCAAAGGTATAACGAGGAAGACTTTTTCATGTATATTTTTTATTAAGATATTTTTTGTCAAATTCGTTACAAGTATATAATATTAGTCTTTGGTTTTAAAGATAGATATAGTGTGATTGCCAATAATGTGCGGTCAATAAGTATTTGAAAACAACCTTTATTAGACTATAAATCGAATATCAGTTCAACATTTTAAATAATTATAATATTTATAATGCAAAGCAAAGAAACGTATTAAAAGAAATACTAGCATCAGCATCATTATCATTTACCTTTAGAGTTTTGACGTTGTTTGTCTTCATCCCGCCATCTCGTCACACCGCATTTTCTAATGCATTTTAAGCAGACAGTGCTCACTTCCGTCAAATTCTTGCACTACCCAATTTAAATTTAGAACTACCTGATTCAGTCATGTTGTGCCAGGTTTATCCGGATCGTATAAATTGTAAACTCAATTTATATAAGTATTTATTTCATAGAAGGATATCCTAATCGAACCAAAAAAGTGGTACCTCTGGTACCTAAATAAGTTCATTTGTAGTTTTCACTTTGCAAGGTACAAGTGCCTTGTGTTTCTGACTCGTGGTTTTATTCCAATAGTAAAATATATACGGTGCTAAATTAGTCTCAAAATACGCGACAGTCTTCAGAAAAGAAAGAGTAAGTATAGTAAAATGCAAAAAATAGTCAATTAGTGATACGATACCTGAGGCATCTCCTTTTTGTCACTCAACAAATTTAGCACCGCAAGGATTGGGCAGCCTATAACACATCGTGCTTAAACAACAATACATTCAAGCGACAACAAAAATACAATAAAGTTACAGAATAGTAAATATAGTCGACGGCGTGTGCCATTTAAAAAATGTTAATAAAGTTCATCATGTTATAAACATAACAGGCAGATAAATGTTAATAGTTAGACTCTTGGACGAAAAAAATTAAAGGACGGAGCATGGCTGTACAACAAACTGTGACGCAAGATGGCGACTGGTTTGAATGTGTGTGTCCAGACGAGTGTTGCCATGTAATACAAATTTTCCCGATTAAGAATACAGTATTTTTGAATAAAAAAAAAATAGATTATTAATATATATGTTTAAATAGAATTAATAAGCACCTGTTTTAATAAATTTGATGAAATATATTTCTGAAGAGGCGGATAAAAGAAAAAATAATGATGTAAAAAATCTAAATTTATAAATTTATAATAAAAGGACACGACTTGAATGTGTCCGGCCTCTCTTCTCGACCCAATATTATTATTTTAACCATTTATCATACCTTTTTAATATGGCCAAGGTGAACCCAACTAAAAGCGTATTATTATAAACTTACCTTATCTCAAACCGTTTCACACTAGAGAACCAAAATTCAGTCAGGTTGAGCTTCGTCGTCAGCCTTGTTGGCAACCATCTAGCAGACGCTAAAGCGTTATGAGCTTGTGTTGTGAGTCTTGGCCGCTAATTTTACATGGCTTGCTTTTGGTAAGATTAGGCGCAACACACACTTAGCGGGATTCAGTTCAGCCAGGTCTATGGGTTCTGGCTTTTTTATATGGGGCCCACTGATAATTTTCCATCGTGCAAAACCTACTTACGACAGCCTTCTAGCCACAGTCGTGGACGGTGGGCTTTCTGGCATAATTATAAGATGTTATTAATTTAGTAGAAATAAAATGTACTAATATAATATGGAAACTTTCGAAATAAATGATCATTAAATTTAATTGAATTTATATTTATATCAGACACGTGGGGTACAAGGGCAAGTACACCTATATTATTTGTATGTTGTCTATAACACTGTCATTCCTAAACTACAAAACCGATTTCGATAAGAAGGTGGCATTTGTCGCTCGACACGATTGATCTGAATTCATCAATTCATAGACAATTGTCTATGGTTGCGGAAATTTGTCTATGGCCTCCTTAAAAAAAATCAGTTACAATCTTACAATAGACAAATTTCCGCAACCATAGACAATCGCCTCTGAATATGAATGATGACCATCGCGTACGAATTTCCGCTAGAGGCGTTAGTGTAGACCGTAGAGGTCTTCGAACCGTTAAATTCCATAGTAATTCAATGGAATTCACAAAATTATTTTTAATTTGAACAAGGTTGTGAAAATTTTGTAATACCTGTTATTAATTATGGCAAATATGAGTTACGAATCATTGAATGTGAATCCTTTAAAAGCGTAGCTCAGAAAATTCTCCTTTTTTTCGAAAAATATGGAACTACGCAATGCTGCGGCGTGGTAAATTTTATTACAGTAAAGTTCAGTGTATTAGATAATATTTAAACGTATATTTTGTTTTCACGAACGCGATAGATAAAAAATACAGCTGTATATAAGGACCGCATCAAAATTGGTTCAGCCAAACGCGAGATAATCGTGAACAAACATATATACACACACATAAACTGAGAACCTCCTTTTTTTGAAGTCGGTTAAAAATGCTCCTAGATCGATCAACACAACCGGTTTGACAGCTAACCTCTCATTCTAACTATAGTTCAATCTCGTTCTAATCGCTTGACCAGTCGCTTACTAAAGCGACTTGTCAACCGATCAGAGTGAGAGGGAGCGATAGTTAGAATGAGACAAAAGTTGGACAGATCACTCATTGTGGCATAATTTTGCGCATTCAACCTACGACTTGATAATATATGAGCTTTATGTTTTACGCAATTTTTGTAATTATTTTAAGAAATATATAATTTAGTTTATTAACAAATTTTATTCAAAAAATACTAAGGAATATAATTTGCTTTCAAAAACTTATAATTTATGAACTATTAGGTAATATGTTAATATTAGTTGAAAACGTGCGTGAAAAAAAACATCAAGTTGTGTTTGGTTCATATCGTGTTGACACCATATCGCGGCGATTATAGACCCCTTTACATTCGGGAAGTTTCCCTATTCAACCACCTGGCAACACCGCTACCATGAAGTTAATAGTTTATGAAATTACTGATATTTAATGTGATTACGCAATTAATTGTTTACTTAACGGTGAAAAGTTATCCCATCCGTTTTTTTCTTTCGACCGGTAGCATTTTTGCAGCATTTGACAACGCACGACGGCATATTTTAATTATTTTTAACTGCTCTTGACTGCATAGACGTTTGGACACGAATGGCGGGGGAGCGGCTCATTATTGCTTTGCGTATGTGTGTGTAGTGCGTAACGACGAGGACACTGGCTCTTTATGGAATCACAAAATTTTTTTAGCCGCACTCTATCTGGGGCTTATATAATCTATGGTTAGACTATTATAATACATAGTATATGTTAACGTGAAAGGCCCAACAGCTATAGCTACATGGTGGTCGATGTTCCGATGATAATGTTACGCGGCGAGGGCGGCAGCACCGGCCGCGGCTCCGGTTAGTCCCTCTGCGCCGTTAGCACTCTCCTAGCCGGGTTAACGAGAAGAGAGAAAAACAGAATGTTAGTATCGATCGAAATGTCATGGTCCGACTACAAGAGTAGCCCCAATTCCGAGTCCAACGGACGCTGACGTTGCACTGCGCAAACCGAATGGCGCGATGTTAGATGACTCGATTCGATTAATTATCTTTACAATTCCATGGTATTACAAGCTTTTAGGGATCGCCTCGACATGCAGATATGCAACAAAAGCGTTAAACCGTTAACTCGGATTGATAATGACTTGCGTAGGTACGAATTTTTTAAATAAAAATGTAGCTAATCTGATAAAATGTAAAGGGGAGTCTATCAGGCATTCGCGCCGCGACATTTAGTTCCGATTGTTGCCCAGTTAATAAAATTATATTACATCGGATAGGTACTATTAGTTTACGCAGTTAATGGTTGAAATGTTAAATTAATTTAGTAATTGTGTAAAGATTTACACCAAAAGTAAGAGATCCTACTTCTAGCTTTGTAGGTAAACATAAAAAGGTATCTAACCTACCTAAGACTAGCAAAAAAACTTACCTTAGGTACTCACAATATCTTACCTACTACCTATTTTATTTTAAATCTAGTTTTAATATCTACATGTACACTTGTACCTACAGTATCCATACATTGTAAATGTTAGGAACGTTTTGACATAGGAAATTATTTCACTACATTTGCAGATATAAAATTAGAGGCAGATTTTTAAGAACAAAATAACGGGTCATGATATACGGGTATACCTAATATACTTTAGTACAGGAAAGATACGGCTGCATCAAACATTAATTTATAATAGCCAGATTTTTTTATTATTCATGCTTATGGAATATTTATACGTAATATATGCAAAAATCCTACCAACTTTTCACCCGGAAGTAGTTAAATAGGTAAAATAAAATATATAAAAATTTTGTATATTTTTATTTACAATAATGTCAATTATTTTTATTTGTAACTATGACGATATTTAAGTCTTCTTTCTGTTTAAAGCGAAAAACAAGAAACCGTGTCCATGTAAAACCACATAATAGCTCACCAAACGAAGACGCTTAACTGCCTGATAGGGGAAATAATTCGTGTATAGCTGAATTTTGGTGTAGTTGTAGATAAAGGTATCTTACATAACATACTAAAAGTACCGGTGGATGGGGGCGCCGCTAGCGGGGAGGGAGGGGTGTAAAGGTCCCTTATTTTGGGTTTTCGTAAATAACTCGGTAACGGTGGCTCATACTACATACATATGAAGTGGGGGGTAATTTTTTTTTATACTCCAACCCTAATGTGTGGAGTATCGTTGAATAGGGCTATAAATAACAAAATGTACGGCGCGGGCGATATATATCCTAATTCGATAGAAACAAATAGTAATAATTTGTAGTTTGTTCTTACACATTTTAAATGACTTAGAAACGATATATTCATTAAAATCCTACAAGAATACTCCTCCTACGCTTGTAATATGTGTGTACATATTTGTGGCGGTTAGCGAATAACGATATTTTGTAAGATTTCATTGCGTAAATAATACTTGTATCATGATATATCCGTTACACTAAAAATATTAGCTATTATTAATTATTTCCAATTCCCCATACTAGCCGCCCGTAAAATGACTGTTGTATACCCCGGAGATGAAAATATGTCTACTTGAGAACGACATTCCGTAGGTACCTTCCATTTGGTTAACTTTATTAATTATGATATCTAAAACTACTCGGTAATAGACTCAGATTAAGTATTTACTTAATCATATGCTTTACGTATAACTTAGATATAAATACTTTCCTATTTTTATTTTAATAAAAATTAGTCGCTAGTTAGATACAGCTGCCGCAATCAACCTAGTTTTAACCGACTTTAAGACAGGGCTCGGAACCGGTTTTCGCTAAAAAACCCGAAAGAACCCAATATATTTAATTATTTTATGGTATTTACGTAGAACTCAATACTATATTTAGGTACCTAATCACTTCATATTATGATATTTTTTGATTAGGTAAATATGAAATAGTAAACGAAAAAACTAAAAAATAAACCGGTATTTTGGTATAGAGCAAATACCGGTTTCCGAGCCCTGCTTCAAGATTTCAAAAGGAGGAGGATCTCAATAACTCCGTCATGTCTGAACTGATTTTAAATATTCTTTTTTGGATTGTAAGTGACATTGGTCCAGTTTTTATCAAAACTCAGTTCTGATTATGGGGATCCATTAATCCATAAGGAATCGAGGGAACTCCTCAAATGTTAAATAAGGCATACATATAGTGATTGTAGTATTTACATCAACAAATCAAGAATTTACATTTAAAGAAGTGATATTTGATGAAGTGGAACTGCTGATGATGATCAGAATGGAACTCTTCAACGACGCATAAATCACGTTTGGCGATTCACTTTTCTCTGTGTTTGCTAAGCAAGTTGTTACATTGTATGGAATCTAAGAGTGCACCATCTAATAATCTTTCACCGGCTTCCCCCATTGAAGTCGGTTTTTTTTCTTAAATTATCATGAAAGCGTACGAACACGCGAACTTCTGCCTGGTGGAAGTAAGATGCACTATGTAAGTTCCTCCCCAATCACACTTCATACTGGACTCACCCCTAAATCCTACATGGCCATAATTATCTACGAATAATCTCGATAAACCAAGTCCCCATTTATCATCATGTAGGAACAATTTTATCGCTCACGTGACGATGATTTATTGCCGCCAATTTAAACGGTAAAACAAAAATGGGGTTCAATTATGCATCATTTATAAGAAAGAGCCCATGCATATAAATCAATGTAATAATGCATGTCCTAATAACAGGCCGTGGTTCGTATGCAACTACATACACGGCCTAGACTAGTTCGGAGTGTCTGAGTGAGGATGACATTCAATTAAGTGAAGCCTACATTCTGCAGCAGTACTAGAATCTCGAGTTAGGACTTCTATAGGCGTGTCAGTTTATCACAACAATCGACAGAGATGCTGCGGTTATAATTGAAATGAAACAGTAATACCTCCTAAAAGTAGGTAGGTACTTACTGAAATAAAAACTGAAAAGTTAATAATTATGTGATTGAATTAACACGTCAGTATTTTTTTATTTTAGTAAACAGGGCTTAAGAATAAATGTTAGAATTATTCTCATTATACATAGGTACATTTAACGTTTAAGAACATAATTTGAAACATTCTGATTAGAAAAAAAAAATATAATAACCATTTTTGTTACGAAAAAAAATTGTTTGAAGGGTTGGACAGCTGGGACGATGTGTCCCATATAACTTCTTTATTAGTCGTGTCTTGTCCAAAATTTGGTTTCTCTTACATTTTCAGAATAGTTTCCTAATTTGGGGGATGTTACCCCGTAAAGGTAAAATGTTATTCCGTGGGGATGATGAAGCAAGCAATTAAAATAGAGTCGTGGTGCTTAACTTTCACCTTATCTGTGTTACTTTCAAATCAGTTCACGTTTAGTATAGGGTAAAATCAGTTGCCGGTATAGGTTAAATACCTGCCTTGTATGAGTAAGTAGATGCTTGAACGTCAACGAAATAAAAGTAAAATGGCCCGGTGGACTCGAAATATTTGTCACAAAGCAAAAGCTTGGACACAAAATGCGGCTGTTTATTCCCACTCGCCTCGCAGTGCTACGATTGCGAATTTAAAATTCCATTTTGGAGTATTGCGGAAAGTTCCAATTGCCGGACACTACGGACAGTACGTAGCTACCAAAGTGGTGTGAGAGTATTGAAATGGGCTTTATACAGATACAATTGTGAGCAACGAATTTTGAACGAAGATCGTATAAAGTTGGACAAATTGAATCAATGACCACTTCGAAACTTTGCAATGGCTAAATTGAAAACTAGGTAGAGTCCGTGTGGTGTTTATTTTTACGACAGCTACAGCCCGCCTGATAGTAAGCGGTCACCGAAGCCTACGGGCACCTGCATCTCCAGCCAGGGGTGTTCAATGCGCGTCAGTGACCCTTTTATCCCCTTTGACCGCCAAAGACGTCAAATAACCCGCACGGAAATTCGTGCCCTCAGCGCCAGTAAGTGATATCACGACCAAAATATAACCGGTTTGCCTTGCGCGATCGCGCGAGCTGGCGCTGAAGGAACGATTTTTCCGTCCGATGCTTGGCGGTCAAAGGCTTAAAACCCTGTACACTGTGTTTTTGAAGAATCCTAAACTGTAGTTCTCGGAGAAAACTTCGGCAGGTAGTTCATTCCATAGCAGGTGCGTTTACGGGAGCAAATTCCTCTGAAATCGCAGTGCACGATCATGTCCCAGAGTGTGAGAATGAATGTCATGCCGACGGGGAGCGGAGCGGTGCTGCGGTAGTTATTATTATTCCGTAGTCAGAACAAGATTGGAGTTCACAGATTAACCTTATACTTATTAGGTACGTCGAAATTATCAAAAATCCTGTTCTAATCGCGCTGCAATAATAGTTAAATGCGGCCGGAGGCATCACGTCAAACAGTTCTTCAGAGCACAACTCAAAGATTAAATGTAAGCGGTAGAACAGAGAGAACACACGGCATAAGGAATCAAATTCACTCCTTAGGCTTTTTAATATCGCTTATTGTATGTTTAATGATCTGATGTTTTTTTATACGTCGTTAACTCCTTACGTGTCTTGAGGACACTTGCATTTTGTATGGTAGCAAAAAGATGACTTGGGTTAAACCTTTTTTCCAATATTTAGAAATTTATCAGAATTTATGATGGCGCAAATCGTATAAGAATTCAATTTTCTTATAAGGAAATGTATACCTACGGAGTGCATGTTAGTTATTATTTTTTTACAGATTTTTTTATCTACATACATACATACACACACGGTCACACACATATTACATACATGACATATTTTTTGGTATGTTATGTACCAAATTTTTTTTGCAATTTAATCATACTTAAATAGTAATAATTTATGCGACAATCCGTCTGAATTGCGACCATTCTAATTTCAGTAATAATAAATTACCTATCACCTGAGTAGTCCCTGGCCCTGTCGTGTTCACGAAGCACCAGCACTTTTTTTTTAAAGTGCCCAAAGTTTTATTTGCTAGTTCGATATTTCTATCGAGCCAAAATATCAGCGATGGGCTCATAACATAATCCAGGAACCTTGTCGCCTGAAAGTACGGGGTACTGTGCGTCAAATCCGGTAGTTCTGATTTTTTGCAGACTTGTTTATGATGCCAACATCATGAATAATCCAAGTTGGCTCAACCCAACTTGGTCAAAAAACGAATAATCAGATTTATTTCAGATTTTGGCGAAACTAGTTTTTTACAGTATTTTTTCAAGACATTTTTAAAGTAGACTAAATTTGCTAAATTTGACAATATTAGACTAGAATTGTCTCTTAAGATCCAATAGTTTCCAAGATAAAGTATTTTAAAATAGAACAGTTTTTCCCAAAACCTTTTACCCTTTACCCTTCCACTTCTCTTCTGGGCAAAACGGTTCTATTTTGAAATGGTTTATCTTGGATACTATTGGGTCTAAAGAGACAATTCTAGTCTAATATTGTAGCAAATTTAGTCTACTTTAACCTTTTGAACGCCACGCATCGGACAGAAAAATCGTGCCACCAGCGCCAGAGCGAAATTTGCACGAGCGCACTCAGATACCGTAGTGATTGGAAAACAACATATCGACGATACATTTCTTTCCGCCTAATAGTGGATTTACTTAGGCAAAATCACTCAAAATCACTTTAGATATTTAGAAATCATAATAGTAAAGAATATTAATTTCGTATTTTTCTTATACACCTAAAAGCAACTACAAAAATATGAAAATTAATATACAATTTTATTTTATTTTGTCAATATAGCCACCGCACTACTTAAGTGATAACATCACGCGCTGACGTGTTATGACGGCTTTGGCGCTGGTGGCAACGTAACTTATTATGAATGTTAGAGTTGGGGGTGAGAGATATTCATTAATTTCTGTATCGATATTTCCGTGGTGTAACTGTATGAAGGAAAATACGTTAGGTTTTTTAAGTGTTTAGTTGAGTAAAAAAAAATTTAACAATACCATCAAATAAATAAATATTATGATAAAAACTAATGAACATCGGACAGAACGGGTGTGTAGGTAAAAAAACACCTCGCGCACATTTCATTCTTTTGTACCTAAAGAAACTTGGTATATCCCTAATAATGACATATTCTTTGTTAAACTCGGTCTCTCACCGATAACATTCATATTAGTTGACATTTCATCTAAAATACCTTTTTATTATTTTTACTTATTTGGTATGAATGAAATGGACCGAAAGCCCACGTGTAGTGGTATTTATCATTGTTTATGGATTAACAAGAATGCGGCGAAGCAATAAGATTAAAAGAAACGACATACACATTGTTAGGTTTTAAATACGGCCCTTATAACACGCATTGTATTTATTCCATTACGACTTAAATAAAACTCTTTCTTTTTTAATAATGCATATACTAAAGTAAAAATTGTAAAAATTTCAAATATATACCTTTTTTAACATTACGATATGTAGTTCCTAAAACTAATTTTCTACACGAATCACAGTTTAATAATTAGTTTTATTATGTATTAAAGCTTAAAATGCGAAAAACATTCATAATTACAGTGTTTGGTTAATGTTCATACAATAATCAACATCGACCACTATGCTTTCAAACAACACTATTTCGAAGTGACGTCACGCCGCTTGACGTGTTTACCCGTCAACGGCGAGGAGGGCAGTGCCTTTTTGTTCTTTTAAGTAGCTTTGAGGTATTTTCAATTTTTTTCTAGAGTTACGGGTTATTTTGAATGAAATTTTAACTAAAAAGATAGGTGAAAGGTAGAGCTATAATAAATATACAAAAATATTTCTATAAAGGTTGTTTATTAAGGAGTACTTTGATCTCTCATTTTGGACGTTTTAACACGTCATGGCGCTGAGGGCACGACTTTTCGTTGACGTGTATGAACGGCTTTGGCTTTCAAAGGGTTAAAAATGTCTTGAAAAAATACTGTCAAAAACTAGTTTCGCCAAAATCTGAAATAAATCTGATAATTCGTTTTTTAACAAAGTTGCGTTCGGCGCTTGAGGTCACAAACTTGGATTATTTATTGGGCCAACCTCACCAACAAGTCTGCAAAAAATATGATCTACCGGATCTGACGCACACGATGATTGTATAAAGTTACTGGATCATCAACTCGTACGAGTCAAAAAGTGCGTACAGTCACCGGCAATAGTAGGTATCTTCCTACTTGAAGGCCGCAAAAATATGTGACACACTCTTATGGCCCTACAAATCAAAAGTGTTTTAGTTCTTCAAAAAAAATATTATCTTCCTACTGTTTCCTACATATGGGTCTACAATCATTAAATTGAATGCAACGCCATCTCATGCTTCTAGTGGCCATTAGAATCCCAGAAAAAAGGTTGCCTTTGCGTTGGGAACCCTCACTAACGTTGTTTGTTCATGTAACCAATCCCTAAAAGATGGCGCTAAAAGTCAGGTTTTGCTTCAATTTGTTCGCCGGCGAGATGGCGCTGTTGTCATTATAATGGGGTTAGCGGATCGAAGGTATTTACAGATGGCGCCAGCGTAGATTGTATCTATCAATCATACCAAGTATGAAATTATTGTTTTTTTTTTTTAGAATTTTCTGTCGTGAATTCTAGGCTGACGCCATCTAGCAACCATTGACAGTGCATTCCCTATTTTAGGTGCATAAATTGATGCATTTAAAAAATGTATTAAATAACTTTTCTCATTTTTATTATCTATCTAACTACAAAAATTTACAACTGTCATTGGAATACCAGTTTGAATTTGGAATTTGTTGCGGGAATACGGTAGATAAATGAACGAGTTTTTCAATGACTGGTGACAAAAAAACCGTCAATGAGCGCCATCTAAAGTTCGTTTTACCAACTGTCATATCCTTTAAAAAAGTCCCGTCGCCGAGAGCGCCATCTACGATTGCTTTTCGCCTTACCCATTGTTTTTGAGTGATTGGTGCCATAAGAGCGGCAGAGTAAAAGGAAGGGAGCCGTACAAAAATTCAAGATGCATTATCCAAATATTTACTATGCCAAATCAATATTTCACACATCAAAACAGACATATGCACAATCTCGCTTAACTAGAAGTAATAAAAGTATTCTTTATTTTGTTTTTGAAAAACAATTACATAATATATGGGTATAAGATATTTATTATTTTTCATTATAATACTTTATTGAAAAATAATTATATTATAAATATGTACAAAGATCATTTAAGGCACTTGATTTGTGAATTGCCGTTAATGTAGGTAAAATAAGTACAAATTTAAACAAAAAATAATAACATGTAGAAGCCCGTCGCCGACGTCTGATGATGGCACTAGACATGTTTCAAGAAACAAATTATATTGTTATCGTAATGAAACACAATAAATAACCTATTACTAGTTATAAGCAGAACTATTAATTATACTTTGTACGATATTACCTACTTTACTTGATCAACAATCTTACTTGATTTCGCTACGTTATCTATTCCATGTTCCATCGGGTTATGGCATTGATTTAAATGATTTCATGGTAAATGCGTCATTTGTATAAACTTTGATATTTTGTACACATTTTAAGGCACTTAGAATACAATACATTCTATCAAAAAAAGTTACAAACAAGAAATTTTAAAATATTTTTTATTATATATCAGCTGCAATTCTGATTATTTTTTATTGATCTTTTAGAAAGATACTAAAGTTCAATACTTTAATAATGTAACAGGATAATCTTCCCATATTTAATATATTTATTCCTTTTAAAATAAGTAAGCAGATTTGTATGAAAGGAAAATACCTACTCTACAATATACGTATCACTATTATTAAGGTTAAGTGTTAACACAATTTTATGATCTCGAAACACATTTACGGATTCGCTCTTAACTATCCACGAGACCAACGAATTAAGTACTTAAAATAATGTAACTTGGACGGAGTGTTAACAACTTCAAATGTAGGTATACTAATTGAGGTTAAGTATAGTTTTATAGCATATTTTAGTAAGTATGTATATTTTGAAACCAAATTAGCTGTTTGAGATATTTAAAACATCAAGATAACTTTTCTCACAAACGATTCCATTATTCGTAGTAATCTCAGCATCAGATCTCTATGAATTATTTTTATAATAATATATCTACTCAACATATTTTATAATTGAGATTTTCATAATAAAATATTAAGAAGAAATAACATTTCTATTGCACTATTTTTGAAAAATTATTGCCACTGCAACTGCGAAGATTTTTAGGTAAGTTTGTAGTATTATCAGTAAATGACACGTGTATAAACAGAAAAAAATAGAGATTAAATCCTACAACAGGTAAAGCAGAGATTCTTACCAGAGATAATTAGAAAGGCACTTATGATAAGTTATATATGCTTTCCAACACTAGTACGACGAACGACTATATTTATATAAAATCTAATCCAAAACTGCAGATTAACGATAAACATAGCAAAGTTAACAATAATTTAATCTCCTCTAACTTAACTAAATTATAGAATAACATTTTTATATATAACCCTTATGTTGACAACATTATACATTTAACTAAGGCACTTGGGATGCACAGATATAACGGGTTATCTATAAATATTTAAGCACTACTGTTATTTAAAATACAAATCTATGCATATCTCTAAAGATAAATGTCATAATATCGATTCATATCCTTCCTTATTGACCAAAGGTATAACGAGGAAGACTTTTTCATGTATATTTTTTATTAAGATATTTTTTGTCAAATTCGTTACAAGTATATAATATTAGTCTTTGGTTTTAAAGATAGATATAGTGTGATTGCCAATAATGTGCGGTCAATAAGTATTTGAAAACAACCTTTATTAGACTATAAATCGAATATCAGTTCAACATTTTAAATAATTATAATATTTATAATGCAAAGCAAAGAAACGTATTAAAAGAAATACTAGCATCAGCATCATTATCATTTACCTTTAGAGTTTTGACGTTGTTTGTCTTCATCCCGCCATCTCGTCACACCGCATTTTCTAATGCATTTTAAGCAGACAGTGCTCACTTCCGTCAAATTCTTGCACTACCCAATTTAAATTTAGAACTACCTGATTCAGTCATGTTGTGCCAGGTTTATCCGGATCGTATAAATTGTAAACTCAATTTATATAAGTATTTATTTCATAGAAGGATATCCTAATCGAACCAAAAAAGTGGTACCTCTGGTACCTAAATAAGTTCATTTGTAGTTTTCACTTTGCAAGGTACAAGTGCCTTGTGTTTCTGACTCGTGGTTTTATTCCAATAGTAAAATATATACGGTGCTAAATTAGTCTCAAAATACGCGACAGTCTTCAGAAAAGAAAGAGTAAGTATAGTAAAATGCAAAAAATAGTCAATTAGTGATACGATACCTGAGGCATCTCCTTTTTGTCACTCAACAAATTTAGCACCGCAAGGATTGGGCAGCCTATAACACATCGTGCTTAAACAACAATACATTCAAGCGACAACAAAAATACAATAAAGTTACAGAATAGTAAATATAGTCGACGGCGTGTGCCATTTAAAAAATGTTAATAAAGTTCATCATGTTATAAACATAACAGGCAGATAAATGTTAATAGTTAGACTATTATAATACATAGTATATGTTAACGTGAAAGGCCCAACAGCTATAGCTACATGGTGGTCGATGTTCCGATGATAATGTTACGCGGCGAGGGCGGCAGCACCGGCCGCGGCTCCGGTTAGTCCCTCTGCGCCGTTAGCACTCTCCTAGCCGGGTTAACGAGAAGAGAGAAAAACAGAATGTTAGTATCGATCGAAATGTCATGGTCCGACTACAAGAGTAGCCCCAATTCCGAGTCCAACGGACGCTGACGTTGCACTGCGCAAACCGAATGGCGCGATGTTAGATGACTCGATTCGATTAATTATCTTTACAATTCCATGGTATTACAAGCTTTTAAGGATCGCCTCGACATGCAGATATGCAACAAAAGCGTTAAACCGTTAACTCGGATTGATAATGACTTGCGTAGGTACGAATTTTTTAAATAAAAATGTAGCTAATCTGATAAAATGTAAAGGGGAGTCTATCAGGCATTCGCGCCGCGACATTTAGTTCCGATTGTTGCCCAGTTAATAAAATTATATTACATCGGATAGGTACTATTAGTTTACGCAGTTAATGGTTGAAATGTTAAATTAATTTAGTATGATAATGATACGAGTAAATTCTACAATATAGGATTAAAATGCCCAATAGTTCCCAACAGAGTAATGTTTGAAACAGAAGTCTGAAATTCCTTCAATAGCTGCTTTAAACATTACTCAAACAAACAAGCATAATAAATTTTACCACTTAGGTCGAATAACCATAGCACCCAACTGCAAGTATGTAGTTATTAAAACATCACTGTAACATTTCATATATGGTATATAGCATTCTCATAATGTTAATAATTTGCGATAATATATCAATCTCGTTACATATTTGCATGTTAGTTACTCATATAATATAAATACATAGTTACAAATAATCTGCAAGTAGTGGCAGTAGCAGTTATGAAAGTGCACTTTATTATTATTTCACAAACGGGAACTTGGCCTTGTGGAGTTGCATGTTAGTCGTGTGAGGCTACAATTTACCAAAATGATTGCACGTCATCAACTTTATTGACTTATCATCATAAAACACTTCAAACAATTTTACCGCGGACCTATGTATAGTAATTAATTAAAAGAAAACGCTTATTTAAAATTTCAGATAATTTATTGCATGTATTTGCTCTGAAAATGCATTTATTTACAATCAACAACTGGAACAATATTTTACAAGGAAACATTACATTTGAATACAGAAAAATATGGTGATCTAAAACTCATTTTATGATGAGGAAGCTTGAAAATACGTAATAACGGCATTTGTATGCCTCATAGATCCACAAGGACACAAGTGCAATAATAACCACTTTCAAATGAGAAAGTAAATAAAATATATCCTAAAATAGGTACCTAAGCAAAATAGAAACAACTAGCTTAAAAATTTCATATAAAAATCTTAAATTGACTAAGAAAGTTGTGATGATTAAGAATCTGTTAAGTCAAAGTAGGGGCATTTTGTTAATACTGGACTGATGGCACGATTCTAAAAATACCCTTTCCTTTGACTAATACTGGGCGAGACTCTGGAAAGAAGGATTTCACAACCCGACTTAGCACCTCGTGAACATTTTACAATGTATCCGGATAAGCATATAAAAAAGATATCTAGATTATTTTTCATTCCATTTCATTAAGTAATTAATCAATCCTCCTTTCCTTTATTTACCTATATAAAAGGTAAAAAACACATGCCATATGAAGCACATGTTGGGTTGGTTTGTTGCAACAACAGCATTCATAAACAACAACAAGAGTATAATAAATTTGATAATACTGTTGTTTACAACACAGATAAATATAAAATAAAATACATTATTATAATGCCTTGTGCATATCTATAATAATGTCGTACAACACAACATGTAACAGATCTAAAATCTATAAAAAGAAATATAAAAATCACAGTTTCCAAATTATGCAGGGACTCTTCAACCCCGGTGTGAAGCCGGTATGATGGATAAAAGACCTAAACGAACTAATAATAAGAACGTACCTAATAAGTACACAACAAATATTATAAGAGACACAGAGAGACAACAAAGCAAATTTAATACACTCACGCATTCATGACTTAGAACATGATTGCTTGTCTTCTAGAGTTGCAATTAAATTTTCTACGACCCGTTCCACTACATCCACTTTTACAATAAAATTCATCATCACAATTTGTAACAAGCAAGCATATTCGTCGCAAAAATATGCGTGGGTGCGCTTCTCACCTTGTGAACAAAATGGCGGCGTGAGAGCGTTTTGGCGGGAATTATGGCGCCGGTAAGGCTGTGCGTTGGTAAGGGTGCTCCCTCATTTGCGCGAGTCGACCCGCCCGCCGCACGACACCTAGCGGCATATGCATATAAATCATCTGTGTCACCGTTACACCAGAGCTTGAAAAAAATTATTTCTATTGTGAAACCTAGTATATTTATTTGCGATACTTGGACAAAACATTTAAGTTCGATATTTTTATGCGTATAATATATGACAATTGCTGGCAATAAAATTTGAATTAACTTTGAGGTTCAAGCTCTGCGTAGTTTTAAATGCTGAAAAGAAAATCTCATAAAACTAGGTATAGGTAATCAATTATTCCTATGCTATTTTTTTCCGATAGCTATCTATCACTGCCAAATACTCGTCATTGTCACCTATATAATACTATATTTATCGAAGCTTTTATTTGGCAGTAACCCTAATTTATTTATAAAATTATAATATTATGCCTACACCTTAAGATTACCTATTATTTTAGTGCTTTGGAAATAAAATAATAAAATCACGGGAAAAGCGTCCCGGTCAAGGTACAGGTAATAATGGCTGGCTTTGTAATTTCATTTTCAATAAAATAAATTGACTCTACAATCAACTGTATTACATATAAACCTACACAAAATACGGGTTTAATATTTTCATAAAGCTCACTCTTTTCTATCCTATCTAAATCTTTAAAAGATAATAATACTTAACCTATGGTATGTTTATAAATATAATAGTATGGCTAGTAATTTAATAAATTACGACATATTTTTAAAACATTTAGAATCGCATAGAATGTTGTTCATGGTTTATCGTAATGTATATGTTCGCATTATTAAATTGTAAGTGTGTTATAAAGTTACAATTAAAATATTGTGTTTTGTAAATAAAATCAAATAAGTAATATATTTTGGTCCCTTTTGCTTGTAATTAGCTGATGATTATTTTGTAAGTCGTTCTGACTTCCAGATATAATTGCCGACAAAGATTCGAGCTGAGTGTAGAGAGGACAAAATAGCATGCATTACCATGACTACAGTCTTGAAAGTAGAACATGTATTAGTAGTCTAAAAACTCGATGAAAATTGGATACGTATTAACACTGAGTATGTTAATATAATTAGTGGTGTTACAAGCAAGGGTTATCACAAGATGATAAAATGACGGGCTTTAGGTATTATGGCTATCATCATATAAAAAAAAAAGAAAGAAACAAATAAATATAAAAAATCTACTTCTTTGTTAAGATACATCGGTAACTAATAAGATTTTTGTTGGCAGTTCAACTTATCCGTAACATTAAGTATTGTCTAATTTTAAAACAATTACGTCATCTGCCATCAATATCTAACTTAACAAGACGAGTATGTAAAAAAAAACGTAAACATTAAATAATAAATAATTGAAATATATTAATTTGTAAATATTTAAAAAAAATCTTTATACTTAATGTATATAAATAAATATATCTCTGTTTGTTCGAAAACGAAATATACCTAAACTGGTACAAACAACCGTCGAAGAAACAAAGTTTTCTATCTTGACATAAAACATCATCGTAGGTACAAAATTATTGTGTTGTATTGATTTGCTTAACAGATAGCTTAACCTAGATTGATCATGGCTTTAAAATGACTGTAAGAGTGCGTCCTGGGCAAGCGGTGTATATAAAGGACGTCAATAATGGTGCGGAGGTCGATACGTCGCGTGATGTCGGTCGTATCTTATGGCGGACTGATGATGCGTTTGCGGCCAATGTCAAAAGCCAGCAAGTAGGTATCTCGACGCTGCAAACCCCATTAAAATATATCACACACAGTTCACTGTTAACTCAATACTGTGTTACGTTTCGTATTAGTCGGTTAATGCTGTGTATTTACGAGCCCTCAATATTTGTTAATGAACGCTGTCAGTTCGCTGCCATTAAAATTAGTGGTCGTTGATTTTTAACCGCGGTGATTCATAGCGAACTATTTAGTCTGTTAAAGAACATTAGCGATCAAAACTAAGATAATAAAGAAGTTTTTGGCGACGAGTATCATGCGCGTCAATAAGTATGTGTCAATCGGAAAACAATTCAGATTTGTATGGGGTGCTAACATGTTAGGTGTTTATTGCAATAACACCAAAAACCGACGGTTTATTTACACCGATTCGGTAAAAAAAGTCATAAATACCTAAGTATAAAAAATACCTACAATTGCACATTAACATGGTAGCACCTTTGACGTGTTCAAGGCATGCGGTTAATTTAAACGGGATGATAAAATGCTTTACAGTCGACATACTATAACTTCTCGTTGTATTAATTCAACTAAACTGTTTAACATCTACTTAGCTTTTTACGTTATAAAAGTAATTACTAATATGACTGTCGTGTATAAGTATCAAATTCAAGACGATACGAATTCAATACCGCGCGTGTTTCGCGTGTAGTTAGTAAGACCAGCGTCATTCGATGACATTTAAATTGGTTTGTTCAAATTGTTCACCCACTTAAAAGTCATTAAACAAGGCTAGTGTTCGAGTAAAGAGATCAACGGGCGAACAACCCACCCGTATGGTCAGTAGTGGCGTACTCCGCAGCGAGCAGCGGGTTGGCGGCGGCGGCGGTGAGGGCCGCGTAGTTAGCGTAGTCAGCGTAGGGGGACGCGTAAATGAGCTGGTGCGCCGGCTCTCCCGGGGACAGCAGGCCAGCTGCGGCGCCCGCGCCGCCGCCATTGAGGAGGCCGGCCTGGCCGCCGGGACCCGCGGACATCCTCGGGGACAGAATCAGAGGGGCTCCTAGCGGGGCCTGCGAGCGTAGGGTCACGCCGCCGCCCGGTGCTAGCAGCCTCTGCGTCTCGGCCGCGGCAGCAGCGACACGACGCCACTCCTCGTCCGCTGTGAAATCACCTTCATTGTATCAATGCTAAGGTACGTCTCATTCAATATGTTAGTAACTTTACACCGGTTAGTCAAATTGGCCCAATGGTGACAAAATATATAATTCCATAAATTCTCTGTTAGGTACATTGGTTTTACTACTTGTGAAAAAACAGATAATTAGAGCTGTACGGCAACCAAATTATGTACAAACAAGGTGTATAAATACTTATATATTCTCGAACGTCCTTAAATTATCGTTACATTGACCTTAGAATTGAAACAGCCCAGTTAATGGAACAATCATAACATAACATGCTACAAATCACTTAACTTAGTCGTTGTTGTCAAGATAGTTAACGATTCATAAATTTAGACAATTTATGATCATTTGTTAAACCAATCATATAGACGAAGCCATCGAAGGGTGATAAATATCTTGAAATAATATTATTTCCATGATACAAACGTCACAAACAGAAAATCCCCAAGCACATAAAATAGTGAATTGAAAGGTCATCTGATCGTGAGTTACCTACATAAACAGAACATACTCATTAACCATTTTTTCAATCATACTAGAGCAAACTTAGGAGACGTAGTGGTTTTTATGAAATATTTCAGGAGCACAGTCAAACGAGAGACATCACAAATAAGTGTACTTGAAAGTAAAAAAAAAAATATCCCGATATTTTGTTAGTATTTTGCGGATTCCGTTAAGAAGCTCTAGTGGCAACACATCATTTTTTCGTTATGAAACTAAGTATATAAAACACAATAAAAACCAAAGCGTACGTTGGTTTGTTGCCGCTTGGTAACAGAATCCCTGTTTAGTTAGTGACAAAACATGAATGCGACCATACTTATGAGGCACTGACCGTTGACAGGCACGACGGCTTTCGCGCTAGAGTCGCGGTAAGTGCCGTTGATGATGGCCAGTTCCATTAACTGACGTTTCTTCAATTCATCTTCGCCGTCCGCTTGCTGTAAATGGGGAAGTTCAAATTTCAAACTAGTGTTCCTGGGAAAGACTTTTCAGTTAATAATTAACCTCATGACACATTCGTATCGCAAGCAACGAAATATTGAATCTGAATATTGATTGCGAGTTTAATAGTCTGATTAGTGATTAATCAAAGAATATATACAATATCGATTTGAGCTCTCCGATAATTACTTTCAATTCGGACAAAACAAATTCCAATGTTATATTAACAATATTGGATCGTATTTTACTGTTTGTGTCACATTATAACAAGAATATAAGTCCATTGACACGACAGCCAATAAAATTGCAAACATTATATGTGTGTGTGTAGATTTCAACTACAACATAAAAACTGTAACTTACGGGAATAAGTAGACGCTTGACCTCGTCGACGGCCCTGGCGAGCTTCAGCTTGGCCCTGTTCTCGGTGTCCTCCACTGTCAGCAGCACGTGCAGATCGTCCGCCAGGTGCTCCCAGTTGGGTTTACCCCTGTTCGCGTCTTCCTGAAATTTGCCCCACACGCAATGAAGAATTGGACTGAAAATGATTTCATTACATAAAGATGAAGATAGTCAATTGTATTATTAAAATGGGAATACCGAATATACGTAATTGAACTCATCAATAATCTTGCAGCTGACAGATAGAGAATTCATTAAAGGCCATTTGCACTGATGCAGATAACTATGAAACTTTCCATAGAATAAAATAATGCAAACGTTATAACAGTTACATGTGGCTTGGTGAATAATATAGTGGACGTAACACGAGACCTTAATCAAACTTCATATGACGTTTTACTTGACTGTATTTTTGTAGGTCCCGATTAAATAGTCAAGTTGACGGGACGTAAAATTGACGTGTTTTTGTGCCAGTTTTGTGATGAAAGCAGAGCACTTGGGAGCGTAGATGTGGCATGATCTGCAGGGCAATATAGTCAGGATTAATGTTAGCTTAATGGTTTTCTCCTGTATATCATAATTAGGTATATACATGTGTATGAAGTGAGGGCATATTTTTAACCAGTTTGTAGAGCAGCTACTAGATCCCGTGACGCTACGCGAAAATGACACGACCTTTCCAAACTTTTTATTAATTACGCCATTGTTATTTTTCTACTAACACTAATCAAGACACACTACTACACACTAGTCAAGAAATTTAATTAAAATTAAACCTGGCTATCCAGTGAAGGCTGCATGAAAAGCAAAAGGAATTTACATAAGTGTAAATAGATTATAAATATGTTATAAGAATGATTAGCTTACAGTAATGCTCACCTTCTTCTTGTCTCTCATGGATCCCTTGCCTCTGACCATGATTTTGCAGCCTGTCTCCTGTTCTAGCTGCTTAGCTGTCATGCCTCTGGGTCCCAGAATCCTTCCCACGAAGTTAAACTGCAACAAGGAAAGACCATTAATAAACATTTGTTCTAATTCATTCGCATCAATATCGATATAGTCATTCAGACTTCGTACCAGTATATCGTCAGGTGACAACCAAAAGTCACTAATAAAAAAAAAAAATTGAACGAAAATCGACATTGTTTCATTGTGGCTATGCACTTGTGGTAGTACTACGTGAGTTTTTGTTGTCACGCGACGATATGATATTCGTACGTCAGTATTTAGGTAATTCACAAATATGCTGACAATTCCGTCTCATATTTGAAAATTACACTCGCGTGCTTAGAAGCATTTCAATTAGTGATTAATTAAATTTATGATCAAATAAAACATTGGTAACTAGATAAATCTGAACGCTATTAAGTTCACTCCATTAGTCATATGATAATATTACATAGCTTTATTTAAGACGCCCCAGTACTAATACTGCTATTAGCTGTAGGACTAATTACGCGCTTCGCTACACACACATCGTTTCCTGCGTGCCTACGCACGTTCACATGTACACTAATTTAACCTCAATTCCTTAGCTTCAAAGCGTCGGCCAGTAAGGTATATGAACTGTGAACCAGTATCACTCTGCCGTACGTATGCGCTAAGAAAATGGACCAAACTGCTTGGCACGACGCCAGAACACACATGTATTTCACAATTTTTCTTAAAGGTTCAACAACGTTAATTACTAAATGGTAAATTAAATGTGAAGCATAAAATTTTAAACTTGTCAAACTAACCAATTATGTGTGACAGCATAAAATTACTAATGGATGCTCTGAAAACTCGCATATATTTTGAAACATTACGTCCCGAACAAGCAATGTCGGCAGTCTTTTGTGATCAAAGTGCTCATTACCTGTGAAGTACGAGTATATCTCTATTGTGTCAATGCAATTGATGAAATATGAGACGCGGAAACAGGCTTGGGACATTCAGTATCCGTCGCGGTTGGGCGACCGTGACGATCGACGGCGGATCGCCGATCGTAAATCAATGGAAAAACAAACGAACCGAAGTTTGGCATATTGATTTGCATCTAATGAATCTGATTAAACCGCAGATTATCAAATGTAAATTAACATTAACGCGTCTTAGGTCTTTGCTTTGTCGGATTAGAAATCACATCACGTAAAAACAAACGTATTTTTAGCGACAAGCCGTTAATATTAGCAATATTAGTAGAGCAAGAGTTACTTTTCAATAATGTAAGAATCGTCCTAAAAACAATAAAGATACAATAAGTGTTGAGAGGAGGGATATTATGGATAGGAATGACAAATATTCTTTTAGCCAACACAAAATTCAAAAATAATATATTGAGAAATGACAACATGCGGTATAGAACTCGCACATACAAATAGCAATATATTTCTTAAAACTCTAGTTTATATGATCGCGGTTTCCAGCGCATAAAATCCTAGCTGTAATCGTAATAGTTATATCAAAGCGGAGGGCTTGATGCTTAGCGGTACACCGCAAAATGGCCTGCGGGAGAAGACTTCCTCTTTGCATGACAACTATTATTATACCCCCTTGTAAATAATGATGAGCACTAAAAGCTCTATTTAATAGTAGGTATACTAACAGACGCTGTGAGAATGTAACGTTATTTAGTTGTAGTTATGTAAAATATTATCTATATTACAAAATAAAGGATGGTTTTGGATTTATAGCTGCAAAATTAGTTGTTTGAATCTTTACTTGACAAGAGACTAATTCGTCTCAACGCCATTAAGTTAAATAGCCATCACAGCCTACAATGCATTTCACAATTCGGTGCGAACCGTCGCCGGACGTGTCACGCATTTTGAAACCGGCGCGCCAGTTGGCTTCGCGCCCGCGCATGCACATCCCGTCATTTCAGGAAAAGCATCTTACTCTAACTTCGGGCTGCGGTTTTTTTCCGCTGGAATATTTATAATATCTCGCTTTCTAGATTTCGCATATTTAATAAGCAAATTTTCCCTTATTAATCAAAGAAAATTTTAAACCCATAACTATAAAGTCATAAATACATATATCTACTCAACAGATTATACTTATATATCCGTCACGAGATTTGTAACATTCATTGTAGTTTATGAATAAAACAGAAACCTCATGTGGCATTTAAATGAAATTGGTGCCTCGATCGGTATTCCGGTAAAAATTTCAGACATTTCTAAATGTCCCACATTTAACTGATCGAAACCCGCTATCTACGTCTGGGACAATATTTTATCTGGAATTAGAGGAAACTGTGCTTGTGACGGAATTAGGAAGCCCGAAAACGAGCGGGCGACGACAGCTCCACGGCGTCGATTAGTCGCAGTCGTCTGCACACGAAAAATAACGGATTCATCTCCAAATACCTTTCTTCTAAAGCAAATACGTTATTTTATTGTTGCATTTACAACAACTCTACAAATGTATAGGCACTAGAAACTAATGAAGTGCAGTTTCTTTTGTTTGTAATAATAAATATTGAAAATGGAAAAACTTCATTTAAGTATTATAGTTATAATTTGAGCTTCTTTCTTTATGTAAACATTTGTTAACTTGAAAAGCATTAAACTTGTTTCATGAATTAGTTTCGTTTGTATGACGCCGTGTTATAAAATATGAATTACAAGCGTTTTAAAATTATAAATATTGTACTTGTATCTTTGAAGTTCTCAAGCTTAATACAGAGAAAGTAATTATGGGATGCAAGCTCGTATCTATCTCGGGGCCTACGGGCATCTGGTATAATTTATCGCATGAAAACAGGTAGATAGCAAGCCCACGTGAGTACAAAATATAATTAAATAACTTTTTGTACTTACTTGATATAGTTAAATCAATAAATATTTTTCAGTATGATAATGTCAGGTACGAGTTATAACCCACTTTACTCCTCAGTTACGAGATATTTGCCGATGAAATTTGAGCGATGCTCAATTTAGATCTGATGATGAACATATTTAAAATAGATATAGACGGATTTTCCATTAGATTTTGGAATTTATTACGGCGAATATAATTCGACAAAAAAATTACGAACTGTTTTTACACACCAATTGTATTATTGTATCAATTTGATACTCTCACTACATGTGGGTTAACGATTCAAAACAATGACGATAGTTGTGATTATTGTCAGTAACAGTAATAGAAATAGCAATGCACCGACGAAGTGTCGTACTACGCTTGTTAAGAAAGCTTAACGCCTGTTTCACAAGACCTATTATTCTAGAAAAAATAATAATAGTACCACGTATCAAAGAGGTTTTTTTAGAAATACCCTTTAAAATTAAATTTTAATTTAATTAAATTTAACACACTGCACAGCCAAATGATTGCTAAGCCGCAACACGATATAAATTATATAACAAAAGCATAATACATCATTACCAACTAACAATACCAATGCTGCAAATTTTATTGTCACCGTCCGCTACGACGCGTGGCGGGAAACCATATATGTACATAGTTTGTTGTATGCCAGTTGTCATTATCACGGCTACCAATTAAGTTCCAAACATCACATCTGGCAATCGTATATACAAGTTGTAAGAAAAATGCTGGCGATGCTTGTAAGCGCGTAATTGGTATCTTATTCTAATTATAAAAAACTAGGTTTTTTTTTTGTATGGAGGGTTGGCCGTCGTGGGACGACGTGTCCCATTTTTGTTACATCTTGTATGTAGAGGCACTCGAATCCTTCGGTGAGAAGTCCAGGTCCTGTTTCATACTACAAAAAATAGCCATCCTATTAGCTGCTTGTATAATGTCGATTTACTTATGTCCGAGACCGAGTATTACATTAATGTGACAATGGGCATGGTGAATTTCTTTCATGTATGGTATCAATCGATTCTTTTTGTTGTGAGGATCAAAATGTCTATATGCGGCCAATTGCGTTAAAGCAACAAAAAAGTCAGATTAGACATAAAGTCTGAGATTTGCATTTGTTTCTCGAAACGCTCCTAACAAAATGACGTGCAAATATAGTCGCCCTGTTTAAAGTATGAAAAAATATAAAATTGCAAATTTTTACAGTGAAATGTCGCGTTTATGTATATGGTTACCATACAAATTATTTAACAGTAAAATGTTAAAAATCGAATGGTATCATTGTTTTTATTTTTAATTTCGTACTTTTAAAAATTTTGAAATTTTGAAGCATGTTTTATCTTTGAACCATTTCAATAGATTTTTTAATATTTATTTTATTTGGATATATTGGTAATTCTGTATTCTATCAACTAAATGTTATTGCATAATTCAACATGTGTCACCATCCCTATTGTTATGGTATGATGAAATGAAAACCATGTAGCATACACCATGCTTGGAGTACAAACACATTGATTAAGCACAGCAGTGCATACAATTTTGCACGCATGCTGACGCTTTATTCATTTAGGTTGTATCATATACGTATGATTGTTTTATTAAATTATACACTGAACGTATGTAAAACAAGCAACCTGTTCTTTGACCATGTTTAGTTGTTTAGATTGATTATGTATGTAATATCGCATCAGTGTTCATTACTTACTATATTATGTATACTATTCATTCATGTAGTCTGGTTAGAATTAATTTTCATGAGCTGTTTGAGATTCTCGGTAGTTTCAAATCAATCAGATTCAAATCGACGGAACTATTTGGTACGTTGGTATTTAATTCGCAGCTTGTCTGCACGATATTGTTGCACTTTGTTATTAAATTCAACAAATCGGTAGGCATTAGGACTAATTTTGCTCGCTTATTACACGTCTTGGCTATTACTTAATAAAATACAATACTGGCAATCACAAGTCATTAATACCCGATAGTTGCCAATCCCACATTGTGACTGATGGGTTAATACCTACATAATTGTCGTACAGCGATTGGTCACGACAAGATATCGTTGCTGCCTCCGGCGGTATGACGCTTCCTTGATCAAGGGTTTCGATTGCCAAATGGGCTTATAATATACAAGTGAACCCTGAGACTAATATGAGAAATTAAAGGTTTGCTTTTATAATTTTACGATCTTGGCGACAACATTTTTGGCAATATAATTTTTTTTCATCAAACGGATTTATCGCAGAATTTATAATTATAATTAACTTTCGATGTTGACAAGCACTTCTTTTAGTATTTTTTTTATGATGTTTACAGGTAGACACAATATACATTGTAATTACTTATTTGATGCAAAAAATACCAGATATCCATACTAATATTATAAATGGGAAAGTGTATGTGTGTCTTTGTTTGTGCGTCTTTCACGGCAAAACGGAGCGACGAATTGACGTGATTTTTTTAAGTGGAGATAGTTGAAGGGATGGAGAGTGACATAGGCTACTTTTTGTTTCTTTCTAACCCCCCATTTCCCTAAAATGGGGGGTGGAAGTTTGTATGGTTTGTTACCCCGAATTTAACGCGAGCGAAGCCGCGGGCAAAAGCTAGTATTTGATAAATGATCAATGAGGAAACCATGCTTACCTATATTATATGGTCATCTTTGAAGTACGGAAATACATAACAATTATTTACCTACTAGTACACAGTCATATAAAGATTAAGCTGAAGACATATATTATAAACCATTACCGTTGTAGGTAGATACATATTTATATGCCTGCGGCTCGTTTCAGACTATTTCCTCCCGGTACTAAAACCGATAACGTCGGAGAGACAAAAGACAATTTATAGCAAAAACAAACAAGCAATAAGATCAAATCGGGCTCACTATAATAGGCGCCAAGTTAACAATGTAAACGGTAACTTGCAGTTTATTATGCATTATTTTATAGCGGTAAATCATTTTTACTAATGACTTAACAAGCTGCGCCTGGGAATTAGTCACGATCGATCCCTGTTATTTTGACTTATTAATAATTATTATGTCTATACTAATTTCCACGACTTGTTTGTCTTGAATTCTGTTGAGAAACAACGTGTATCCAAAAAAATAAAAATTGTCGACCAGGACAATTTTGAACAAAATACTGTGGGTATTTGTACTGACACTGCTATAAATGCTAAATAGTGAATTTTAAGGCAAACCCTTAAAAGCAAGTAGCAAAATCATCAAAATGGCAAAAACGGTACCCTTATAGTTTCGTCATGTCCGTCTGTCCGTCCGTCCGTATGTCACAGCCGTTTTACTCGGAAAGTACAAGACGTATTTTAATAAAATTTTAACATAAGTTGTATTTTGTATAATATTTTTAGGGCGGCACTCCATACTGTAACTAATTGTCAATTTTTTTTTCCCAAATATCAACATGTTGCACTTCAATCGATAGATAAATATTTGAAAATAATATTGAGGTTTGTTTGAACATTTTTTGATAAAGTGAATATTTTCACTAATAATCACCCTGAAAGTCTAAAAAAAATATGTTCCCCTCTCCCTGTAACTTTTCCTGTAACCGGAGATCCAAACAATACATTTGATAATTAATTTACTTTTTCTTATTCCGATGATGGTACGGAATCCTCCTGGAGTATGCGGGGTCCGGCACGCACTTGGCCGGTTTATATATGCTGCGAACAATTTTGTATTTTCTTCAATGCTTTCTTGCAGAAAAGTACTCTTGACCGAGCTGCTCACGCGAATATGACTTACCTTTAGCTTAATAATTATATAGTATTGAAGTAGTGCGTAAAGTTCGGGATCAAAGCTTATAATTTTCCATACTTCTTAATAGCCCCAGGATGTCCAAAACGCCCACGCGGCAGTGTTAATTTAATCGAAGAGTTAATTAGTTATTAGTCATTAAAGATGTGTCATCACGATGCCTTGGAAATATGTAAGATGCTTAATTAAAATAAGCATAGTTCATTAATAATAGGAAATACATTGTTAAACTAATACGCGAACACCTATAGGTACCTATTTTCTACGTATTATCTTATTAATATTGGATTGGAATTAAATATTTAGACCCCTATGGGTACTGTATATACAGTGTGGAAAGATAAGTCGGGCCCTGGAGGGAAACTACCTTAAAACGTTGAGATAGCTCAATTCACTGAAAGGAAACATTCTTTAATTTTTTTTAAGGGACATAACTGCATTTACACATTTTTGGAAAAGAGTGCAGCTTACAAAAAAAGCTATTTATTTTGTAATTTTTGCCATAAATATTTTTTATGACAATTGATGCTAATCGATCATATTGCTAACAAGGATAAAAACTTCTTAATACCAACCAAGTTTAGGGCACAAGAGAACCCATAAATAATAATAAAAATATTTTTCATACAATTAGTATAGAAAAAAGTGAAAATTAAGAAAAAAACTGAGAATGCAGACTTAGTTTTTAGGAGAAATAAAAGAATGTTTCGTTTTAGCGAATTGAGCTATCTCAACGTTTTAAGGTAGTTTCCCTCCAGGGCCCGACTTATCTTTCCACACTGTATACAGTCATACTACTATTACTAGTTAAAAATTAGGACGGATTTTACCTTTTTATTACAGCCCGGCTAAAGTATATAACTAGCAGCAACCATTTGAAAACAATTTAGGACGATATTTTGCAATGGAATTAAATTACGAGTACAAGCTGTTTACAATAACCTATTAATATTAGTCCGAACAAACTAGTCAAACGTAACGAAGAAAGTTAAAAACAGGCTAGGAACAATAAAATACACCAAGATTTGATGCACTTTTGTAATTGTGAATCTTGTCGTCAAGTAACTGAACCAAGCCGCACCCAAGGAAATAGTAGATTGCGTCGAAATACAAGATACAAAAGTGGAAACAGGGAGCCAACGAGAGCAGTGGCGCCCGTGACCCGTGACCACGCCGCGGAGCATGACCAATCCGATCGACCTCATTGCCGCCGGGCCAATTGCACTTATCACCGTAAATGTAGGTGATACACTATAGGTACTGAATATTATCCTTGTTTCTAGATTAGCTTTTGTCTTGTACAGCTGGTCAGTAAAAAAATAATAGGCAGGTAACTTTTATTAAAAGTCATAAATGTATTTCTGGTGATGTGAATTAGAGAATTGAAATAACTCTTTGGAGCTTGTTTATAAGTAGGTACGTTACAAAAAAAGTAACACTACAACTTATCTAAACTTCAACTACTGATTTTATACTTCTCCATAATACAGAGATGATTATAGAAGTAATTTAAAAAATGCGTTTAAATAAATACATATGCATTTTAATCAAACAACACAAGTAAAATCAATAAACAAAAATTGCAAGAAAAGACCGAAGTGTGTCAGAAAGGAATCATTCTCATGGAGTAACGAGTCATGTATTAACAGCCCACGCAGGCATTTTACGCGAAAGTTATAGCTTAATACAAAAGAAATGTGCTATAAAAAATACGTTAAATACAGAAAATATTACAAAGTAACAAGATAAACAACTGTCGCCCACATTCTGGCCGAAATCTCTGTGCAACATTCTGCAATCGCGACGAGAAAGCAAGGACTACTGCAATATTTACATTAATTTTGATTTGAGTTATAGCAAAGCCATATGTGTACTAATGTGACTAAATAAAAATAGTCTCAATAAGCCTACACATTGAATGCTTGGTAAATACCAACTTACACTTATAAACTTCCTGAATCTAGGTGCAGGAAGATCTAAACGCAATGTAGATTTCTAAGGCAGCCGTAATCGTAAAAGCGAGTTTCCTTAGTGCACCGTGCAATGAATACGAGTAGCTAGTAGAATAGGTATAGGTACCTAGGTATACTCGTAAGTTAGGTTGCTGAAAGTGTTTAATGTTTGAAACACATTCGCGAGCTTTTACCAATGTTTGCACTCGCGAATGATAAACCGCATACCGTCTGCTGATATGTTTTGTGAAAACAAGAATATTATATAAACAATCTACTTATTCGCTATCAAAATCGCTAACGGTAATTTCGATTTAGACTGTATTGGTATGTATCGTAAGTGACTTGAACATGCTTATCATAGCAAGAATATTGTATTTAGAAAGCAACATACCGACCATATGTGCTGTCCATTCATTGCAAGATCTGAATAATCATTTATTATGCTGCGACATAAAACGAATACTCAAAATATTGCAATAATCATGTCTGGTCTCATCGTAATTTAAAAGTCGTGTACAATTATTTTGTAAAATAATGGCCAATAATTAGACAAGCAATTATTTTGTTTATTGCTTTCTGCGGTCGACATACAAATTTAATTACCTATTCTTCACCATTGCTTACAAGGAACCAGCTAGCGGCGTCGGTGCGCGCATGCTGTCAGGTTTCTCATGATGGCCAGCAAAAAGTTGAAGTAACGGACCCACCGATATGGTTGGATTTAATAACGCGCCTCTCCCTATAAGGGAAGACGCAGTTTCCGCGCTGAGACACGCGCTACATCGATATCGACAGTTCATATTAACTATACTGTTAATATGTGCATTGTAGGCGTTGTGCAAAATGACGCGAAGAAGCGGGTACAGCAATAAATTTGAAATTTAATGAGAAGGTTTCTTAATAACCGATAACTAAAAGGTATTTAAGATGCCATAATCACGTAGCAATTTTTCAAAAGTATTATGATGGTGCAGGGTGATATTTTCAATTGAATATCATCATTAATGTCCTAATTATGTACTCGGACATTCTATTGAGCTTCTTTACTTCTTAAGCGAGAGGGTTTAGACTGTAGTAACTACGCTTGTACTTACACCGTGGAAACAAATCAAATATCATTATTAAATATTTTTACTTGTGTTATAATTAAACGCTTGAGCAATACGTTAGGAGACTATAATTCTATATACATTATACCTCTGGTTACCAGTTCTTTTTTCTTAACTTTACCGAACGATATTTCGTACACAAGCTCGAAAAAACTCGTGTTATTTCGATAAAATTGGAAATTTAAGAGGTACTTATCATAATTCATTTTATTGTTGAATCCATGACTTTTAGGAAAAATACCAAATACTTAGATTTGTGGCGATATTTGACGTTCAAGTGATTCGTTGTTTAAATAGTATGTACATATATTTGAAATTGCATCGACAATATTATCTTGTTTAGTAGTCTTGACTAGTTACTAGTGAAGCAAGTCCTGGAAACCAGGTCCCGTCAAGGCGATACAACTATGATTGAGCGTGGCAGGCTGCGCTACGTCGTGTGTGCACTGCATAACGTTTACAAACTACGCCGCCAGTACGTTCCGCATTATACCTATTTAAGAACTACCGGCATCGGTATTAAATATCCAAGTACGTATTATGATTTAAAAGTTCCGCAAACTATGTGATTATTTTGTCTACAAATAAATTCACGACCTGCTGGAAAATGTAGTGCACGAGAACGAAATCAAACTGATGTTACGGTTTGGAATTTGTTTCCGAAAACTGAACAGAAACGTGTGTGCGGCTGAGTATAAAAGCGTTAACTACCTATAAAGAGGAACGTTAAAGTCACAAAACTAAAAACATTTTCGAGATATTACTCATTGGCAGCAAGGTTTTCAAACTATTGTTTCTACAAATTGTTCGACATACGAAACACATTTTCTTCGGTCTATTTCCGTGGACGAAAATGTTTACAGTTCAGTTTTTGCAACTGCGAATGGCTGAATCACGTTATGGGTACATTTTAACGGATTTCAATAAGGCTAATGAAAAGTTTATTTTAAAAAGTGGTTTAAATTAAGCTGTATATACCGACGCCATAGAATGTACACGGAATGCGATTGCTTACTTTGTAAATAAGCATTAAGGCCTGCCGGCTAAACTAGCGACATCCACATCGTTAAGACCGATTCCATCATGATTTCAGTACGTGACCGATGTCTCGTACGGCCCTTTTGATCGACAATCAATATCATTCAACGTTCAATTTATCTTAAGATTTACGTTCACATTGTTGAATTCCTGACAATTATCTAGATGATCTACGAGAATATGGAATCAATAGTGACAGGTATAAATGCACATAAGTGGATTTAGCTTGATTTTACAAAGAACCGCTGTATTAATTTTACTGGACAGCGGACAGCACAAGCTCTAATAAATAAATAAATTACCTTATTTATTAAAACAGTAAATGTTTTGATAGTCTATTCATATAGTTTAAAATATAATAAAAACAAACAGTATAGATAAATGGAGAATAGTCTTCCTTCTTGCTAGACACCAAGTATGGCAAACCTTATTACTTGTTATACGTTTCTTTATTTAATTTCTATAAATCATCAACATAGACAGTACCAAGAACCGCCGAAGGATGTAATTGTCCCTGGTTCTCACCGCCATTAGCCGTTCACAGCCATGGTAGCAAGAAACCATTACTTCGATCACGATTACCTCATGTGTGCTTGTTTCTAGAAACTTCTCTTGTGATTTAAATTTTTGTGAAATCTTTGCTGAATCTATTGATTTCAAATATTTACTGAGCTTCATGCTAGGTATACAATACGACATGTTTTTATTTATTTGTTATGGTTATTAAGAGCACTGATTTTAGGACTATACAATTTTAATAACTATGCCTACAGAGTAGGGTGATCCTAGAATTTATGGAAAAAAATGTAATAAAGATTATTTCCACAAGGCTCCTTTTGTTCTAATATTTTGAGCTCATTTGATGACAATTTACTGGTCGCTATGAATTTCATATTAAGAAATAAACTCATACAAATGAAAAAATAAAACTGACCCTAAAATGAAAATTTTAAGCGCTAAGTATTTTATTTATTCAGTTATATTGAAATATTGTGTAAAAACTATCAAAAACATATCCAATTAAAAATCTTTGATTTGTTAATTTTCCTTCATACATATACATATTGCAAAATTGTGTCACATATAGCACTTTTAAATAACGTTTAATTGTTCTCAAATTAGGTGTAAATATCTTTTATGAGTATTGAAACTAAAATAACCGTTTGGAGATAAATAAATCACAACCTTATATTTTTAGAGCACCCTACTAATGCTACTACAGAGATTCTCCTTTCTCCGTGAAGGCTGATGGCCGATATTGCCACTCATATTAGGTATCCTGATACGAAAACATAAAATCAAAAGTATTTATATACAAATGCAGTGCATATTAACATACTTGATTATTATAGTGCCCCTGAGGCACTACAAAGTCGTATATAAAGTTCCTAGGATAACAAGTTATTAATTTAAACAGCAACATGAACATATGTCATCCGGTTCAACGAACTCTGAACACCAAATAAAGGTTTGTAGAAACGTGCTTTGCAAATGAGTCTGGAACGGTATGATGCGATTGAATGGACAACACACAATCGTGGATGTCAGTCGCGTTGTATGAGTGGCAGTGGACTAACACGACACACACAACACATTTACTCTTCATACATATTGTTTTGCCCGTGTTTTTCATCGAAACAGTTCAATGAAAAAATTAAAGCGTGCTCTGAACACGGGGTAATATGTAGAGACGGTTGTAAAAAATTAACATTTCCCAAGAACATTATTATCAGGAATCAATGATTGATAGTGTTATTTTCTTCGTGTGCCGGAGCAATTGCGGGACAGCCCTGACATAAGTCACCAAATGTAGCAGGCTGTCCACCTTGTATCGACATATTGTAGCCTGTAGTGACTAACACATTTAATTCTAGTTAGCCGATAAAACTCTTCTCAGCACAATCCCTGACACTTGTATATAAAACTAAAAATGACAAATTTTACCGATAGGCTTTTTTGAAATGTCCTCTGAAGCAGTAACGTTTAAAACTCGGAGCGACTCTTGTTAACAACAGCAATGAATAACAATCTGTCCGAGACAGATTTATAGTACTAGAGGAATTTGTTAGCAACAATATTAAGACCGAATTGTTAAACCGTATCCAGTTCGAGTTGATTTACGTTTAACTTGTATTTATGTTGAAAATAGATGTCATATACTTCAGAAAAAGTGACCAAACCCTCCGGTGTCCGAGGCCAGATTTGAACTGGCGTCTTCAGCTTTCGCGGCTGACGTCCTGACCACTAGACCACCCGGTCACGGCGGAACTTGACAAATTTTCTCATGTATATGCAATCTCTGAATTTGAAACGGCTAGGCGCCGTTGACCATACTCTAAGGGCATGCGCAGTACGTGCTTGCACCTCCTATCCGAATCTCTTACGTGATTCTGGTATAGCGAGAGAGATGGTGCTGCCATCTATGAATCTTGAAGCAAATCAAATTATTTTGTTTTAATATTTTTTGATTTGCAATTTTTAAGTAGTTACACTACTATATATAAACTGAAAATAGATGTCATATACTTCAGAAAAAAAATAATTTGATTTGCTTCAAGATTCATAGATGGCAGCACCATCTCTCTCGCTATACCAGAATCACGTAAGAGATTCGGATAGGAGGTGCAAGCACGTACTGCGCATGCCCTTAGAGTATGGTCAACGGCGCCTAGCCGTTTCAAATTCAGAGATTGCATATACATGAGAAAATTTGTCAAGTTCCGCCGTGACCGGGTGGTCTAGTGGTCAGGACGTCAGCCGCGAAAGCTGAAGACGCCAGTTCAAATCTGGCCTCGGACACCGGAGGGTTTGGTCACTTTTTCTGAAGTATATGACATCTATTTTCAGTTTATATATAGTAGTGTAACTACTTAAAAATTGCAAATCAAAAAATATTAAAACAAAATAATTTGATTTGCTTCAAGATTTGTATTTATGTTATTAATTTTTTTTGAACAAAACATGTATTTCAAGTACAAGCAGGGCCGCGATTCGAAAAATTCTCACATTGGTCACACATTGGACCAATGTGTGACCAATGTGAGACCACTGTTGAATGAAAATCTGTTCGAATAGCAAATGTCAATGTCGTTATAGCGTTGAGTTGAGTTGAGTTGGGTTGGAGCTGTGTCTCTCTAGTGTGTGTGTTTATTTTTCGAATCGCGGCCCAGTGCGGCAACACCTAAATACCAGCGGCGATGGGTGCATAGAACAAAGAATCGATCCGGCCACGGGCTTTTCTAATTACTAGACATTTCGGTAACTTCCCTACAGATCACGGAGAAAATGAAAGCAAAATTAGGTCCGGCTTGCCTACAAATATCTTTGTCGCACCGCCACTGCTACATGCTTACCTACTAAAAATAATGCATAAACTAAGAATTGAAAATATTCAGTTGAAAAACATACTTAACAGTGTGACTCTGTTAATTTGGTAACTATTTAAAAATAGTATGTTATTCGATCAAATACAAACACTGAAAACATTGAAAAAAGTCTAGTAGTTAGCACCTAGATGTCGCTTACGGCTGCTATAAAGTCGATGTAAAAATAAATGCAAAAAAAAGATGATTGAAGGCATTGAGAATTTCGTCAACTCAGTAACTGAACCCATAGCTTAATTGGTAAAGCGATCGAGCCCCGGTAAGGCGTATCGATGCGAGGTTCAAATCCTGCTGGGTTGATTATTTTTTCAATGTTTTCAGTGTTTGTATTTGATCGAATAACATACTATTGTATGAGTGGAATGCCCCACTTTAAAAAAACATGTAAAATAATTACATATATTTAAAAATAGTCAGTCCAATGTAATTGTTATAGTTATCTTGTTTTTTATAATTTTGGAATAATTGAACATATTGGTTTGGAAGAATTGAACATCTATACATATAATAAAGCTGAAGAGGGTCGAAAGTCTGCACATAGAAGATAATCGAAAAAAAGTTGGCTGGGGATACTTAGAATTGATAACAGAACACGTTCCAACAATTTTTAGAATTTTTGTCTGTTTATCTGTGTGTCTGTTTATCTGTTTGTCTGTTTATTTGACCGCGCATCACGTGAAAACGGCTGAACGGATTTTGATGAAATTTTGTATAGTGATAGTTTGAGTCCCGGGAAAGGATAATATATAGTTTTAATCCCGAAAATCAACCTTGGTGGGGGTGAAAATGGGGTTAAAAGTTTGTATGGAGAATTTTTAACCGCTGAAACGATTTAGATAGAAATGAGTATGGAGATAAGTTGAGTCTCGAGAAACGTCATAGGATAGTTTTCAAACCCTTGTGGAGGTGAAAAGGGGGTTGGAAGTTGGTATGAGGAATTTTTTTACCGCTGAACTGATTTAGATGAAAATTGGTATAGAGATAGTATGGGTCTCGAGAAAGGACAAAGGATAGTTTCATCTTCAAAAAAGCCCCCCCCCCCCCCCCCTCTGACTTTGGAACCGTAGGTCCAAAAAATAAAATAAAAATAATGGATGTGAAGCCTGAAAGGTACTTTGAATAAAAACTATCTATACATATAATAAAGCTGAAGAGGGTCGAAAGTCTGTGCATGGAATATATTCGAAAAAAAGTTGGCTGGGGATACTTAGAATCGATAACAGAACACGTTCCAACAATTATTAGAATTTTTGTCTGTTTTTACCTTTACCCGCTCTTAAGAAATATTTGAAAATGTCATGAATGTCAAAGGGTTATTGCAGGTTCGAGGACTATATATGACGGACAAAGATGCATGGCCCAAACCAAAAAACTACTACAAAATCATCTAACATTTATAGGACACCGTTTAGGTAGGAAAACATCAAACGTTTTGTGAAGCAGTCAGATTAGGGTTTATTTTTCTTTATAATTAAACAATAGGTACATTATCTGTCTCTCAAGCTGTTCGGATATGTCTTCTTGAAGAACTACACATTATTTTGTATCTTTAAGATCTAATAATGTATTACCGTTTTGAAAAAAATAAGTCCCGTCGAGTTTCTATTCGGCCATAATACTTCTTGGGCCAGAGGTGTAGGGTTAGAACCGGTGGTAGTTTTGGAACGAAGTTCCTTCTCGGACGGTCCGTGGATAGGGGGCTAGGCGAAAAAGTCACGTGACCGTCACGAAAATGCGTCACGTTACGAAAACGCGACACCCATACGATTGAGAAGCATGTAAAATGAAATGAAATAAAAAGTGAAAGTGAGAAGTGACAAAGTGAAGAAAGTCGAGAACCTAAAAGTAAAAAAAAGTCAAAAATGTCGAAAATGTCAAAAATAGCTAAATTTGTAAACTTAAAAAATTGCCAAAATTACCAAAGTTTCCAAAATTTCCAAACTTGCCAAAATTTCCAATATTTCCAAAATTTCAAAAAAATGCAAAAAAAATTAAAACCACGAAATTTACGAAAAAGTCGAAAATGAAATAAAATGAAATAACATAACTTCGTTCCAATCGAGTGTTCCACGACACTCGTATTTTATTTTTCTCTAACGTTCATTAGTGCATTGTAATGTGCTTACATTGAAGAATAAATATCTTGATCTACACCAATATTATAAATCCTCTATTCCGCGTTCGGAACCGTATGTAATTAATTACCACCATTATTACAAGCAGTAACGTAACATCAGTGTATTATCTGTGACAGTGTGGTAAAATATAAAAATTCATTGCGTTATCGCGTAATGAAAATCCCCCCCCCCCCCCCCCCCCCCCGACCGCCGGCGCAAAGGTTGGTCATGGCGTGTAATGGCGGTCATTCTAATGGTTTCAATGGATTTTTAATATGTGTGTAGGTAAAGCAGTGTATGCTTCTGTACATAATTAGGCTTTATTACGTAACAGTTACATAAACTACTATTTATCTCTTTTTAGGGTTCCTTAGTCCCTTAAAGTTTCGCCATGTCCGTCCGTCTATCCGCGGTCTAGCTCAGTTACCATTCGCACTAGTAAGCTGAAATTTGGTGAGGCCTGATAAGAACTTTCATTAAAAACTATATTGAATAAAATCGGTTCAGCCGTTTTTGAATTTTCAGTAGGGCCCGGAATTTTGCGTGCGTTTTGTGAAACGTCATAGGGAGAGAACACCAATGTTTATCGATATATCGATAAATCGGGAGTTTTTCATAAGTGTCTTTAAAAATAATACCTCAAACTTTCAAATGATACATATTATTTTTAACGGTCATTCACGAAAAAAGCTTAATATAATAATAATAATAATACTTAAACAACAACCGCTGACAATGACAGACGTCTTGTAATCAAATTTTGCTAAAAATATATTTTTATACGTGTTATTTTGCCTAAACTTGGTCAAATTTGGTTTCAAGTGATCCCTAAAATAATCCCAAGATGTGGAATACCAACATACCAGAGTTTAAATGCAATTACGGATCACGAACGTACAAAACATAGCACGTTGACAGCTTGTGCTCAAACTCATAGGCGAAACACGTATATGTTTGCATAGAATGATAACGAGAAGTCGGACAAAAGCAGAATCCACCAACGCACGCCCACCATCCTCGCCCGCCTCGTCAGTCTCCTCGCCATCGTCGTCGGGCGATAAGTTCGCTACTGCGCCCGACACCAGCGAGTCGAGCGACGAGTGCGGGCCGCCGCAGCCGCCGCCACGACCACCTGCGCGACGGGGACGGCCACCGCTGCCGGCACGCTTGGGGCTTGCGGGACATCCTGCCCCGCCCAGGGCCCCCGCTGCCGGTGGTATAGTGCGTCGCATGCAATGGACTTCATCCATTAATGAGAACGTCATGCGCGCCTATTATGGGGCTACAGAGGGGGGAACTAATCTGTGCGCGTATCGTGACCGGATACTTCCTCTGTTTCAGCTCCTTGAACCAACCATCAACGTGACTGCGCAACGACTATCGGATCAGGTCCGAGTCATCCAGCGGGATAAACGGTTGGATGACTCGACACTTGATCGGCTCCGCCTGGAGGCTCTCTCTGCTCGCGCGGCCTCCATCTCGACGCGGGATCCGCCCGCCACGTCGCCGGATCCGATGCCCGCACCCGACCTGGCATCGGGGGCGCCGCGGGTTGATCCCAGTGTCGATGAGGAGGAGATCGTGAATCAGAGTGTGAGTAGTACAACCAATGAGCAACTGAGGAGGACTTTGGAAGAGATAATTACGCAGTATCGCTCCACAAACATCCCTAGGCCACGATTACCACGCTTGCCTATGAATAGACGCAATCTAGCGCTAATGGGAGCCCTAAATGATTTGCTAGATCCATTCCTGCGGACTAGTAAAGACTTAGATGATACGCACTCGATCATGTACTGCGGGGCCATCGCGGCGTGCCGTGCTGCTCGAGTCAAGTTTCCGGACGCTGAACGTGCACCTAGGACCGCCGGGGGTGTCCCCGCTTGGCAGGTGCGGATCGAGCGTCGTATCAACTCATTTAGGACTCTCATTGCAAAGCTGATCTGCTTCAGGGGGGGCAATAACCGCCCCCGAGTAATGCGCTTTGTGCACCAGGCGTTCGCGGGGACGGATATCGAGCCCCGCGACTACATAGCCAATGTCATAGAGCGCATCGACTTTCTGAAGCAGAAAGTTTATGCATGGGCAAGCCGTATTCGCCGTTACAGAGAGCGTGTGGACCGATTCAAGCAGAATCGTCTTTTCCAAAGTGACCAAAGGAAGGTATACCGAAGGTGGGAGGAAACCGACCCCCGTGTGTCCGACATGCGACTGCCGGATGCTACTGCCATGACTGATTTCTGGCGTAGCATCTGGTCGGCGCCCGTTGAACACACGGAGGGCGAGTGGATGAGTGTTGTCGAACGTGGGTGCGAGTCCATCGAACCAATGGGGGCTATCACCATCAGCCCCGACGACGTAAGTTGTGCAATCCGTACGGCCCAGAACTGGAAAAGTCCTGGCCCGGATGGGTTGCACAACTTCTGGCTAAAATGGTTTCGATGCTCGCACTCGCGGCTGGCAACACAATTTCAACAAGCCCTTGAACTTGGCTCCCTCCCGCCTTCCTTAACAACTGGTGTAACCTTCCTGCTCTATAAGTCCGGTAGTACCACGGAAGCGAAGAACTACCGACCCATCACGTGCTTGCCTACGCTCTACAAGCTTCTTACATCCATTTTGAGAGCAAAAATAAACGCGCACATGGTCGCAAACAACATTTTGGTCTCCGCTCAAAATGGATGTAGGGTTGGGTCCCGTGGTACTAAAGAGCTCCTCCTCATAGACATGACCATTTGCCAACGAGTCCGGCGGAACAGGGGGGCCCTCTCGGCCGCTTGGATTGACTACAAGAAGGCCTATGATTCGGTGCCTCATTCATGGCTGAGGAGGATCTTGGAGCTGTATAAAATTGATGCAGCTTTAAGATCCTTCCTTGGCGCGTGTATGAGGCAGTGGACCACAGTCCTTCGTCAACCAGGAGGCGGGGATGACTCCCCTGGCCCGCAGGACTTTATAAGGATCGAGCGAGGAATATTTCAGGGCGACAGTCTGAGTCCCCTGTGGTTCTGCCTAGCTCTAAATCCGCTCAGCAATCTGCTGAAGGATTCGGGGCTAGGTTGCCGGCTTCGGAGAGAGGGTGAAGTCATATCTCACCTTCTGTACATGGACGATCTCAAATTATTTGCACCAAATAACCAAGACTTGTTGGAACTACTGAAGACCACTGAAGTGTTCAGTAGTTCCATCAAGATGGAGTTTGGTGTTGATAAATGTGCGGTTATGCATGTACAGTGGGGGAAAGTAGTAAATTCAACAAATCTACAGCTTTCTGAGACAATGACGTTCAGATCTATCTCTGAATCAGAAACCTACAAATACCTTGGTATGTCACAGTCTTTGGGCATTGAGGATGTGGGTTAATACCCACTCCTGTTTAATAACAGGCGTTGAAGGAGCGCTTCTTCGGTCGGCTGACAAAAGTACTTAATAGTCTTCTGTCAGGTGGCAACAAGGTGCGCGCCTTCAATGCCTGGGTGATGCCCCTACTCACATACTCCTTTGGCATATTAAGGTGGACACAGACCGAGCTGGATGCCCTGGATCGGAGAGTCCGTCTATTGCTCACCACACACCGTATGCTTCACCCACGCTCGTCTGTAATGAGATTGTACATCCCACGGAAGTCACGGTCGGGGCTTTTTAAACGCCAAAAATCTCCACAACCGTGAGGTGTACAATCTCAGGAATTATTTCCTTAACAACGAGTGTGGGATGCATCGTGATGTGGTGGCAGTAGATAAGGGTCTCACGCCGCTCTCCTTGGCAAACGAGAACTGGCGCAAACCTGTGGTGCTAAGCACCGAGGATCGCAAGGCGGTATGGAAGAGCAAGGAGCTACACGGGCGGTTCTACAGGGCCCTCACGGGACCCGACGTAGACCTGCTCGCGTCGGTGAACTGGTTACGATTCGGGGACCTCTTCGGAGAAACCGAAGGTTTTGCCTGTGCAATTGCGGACGAAGTTATCATGACGAATAACTACCGGAGATATATCCTGAAGGACGGTACGGTCGACATTTGTCGGGCATGCCGCCGTACCGGAGAGTCACTCAGGCATATCATCTCCGGTTGTTCTCATCTTGCTAACGGCGAGTACTTGCACAGACATAACCTCGTAGCCAGGATTATACACCAGCAGCTTGCTCTCCTATATGGTCTTGTGGACCACGAAGTGCCGTACTACAAGTACACACCTGCACCAGTTCGCGAAAATGGTCGTGCCACGCTCTATTGGGATCGATCTATTATCACGGACAGGACTATTGTAGCCAATAAGCCTGATATCGTGGTAATAGATCGACCGCAACGCCGGGCCATATTCGTCGACATCACCGTCCCATGTGACGAGAACCTCGTGAAGGCCGAGAAGGACAAGTCCAGCAAGTACCTAGACTTGGCTCACGAGGTAACCGCCATGTGGGAGGTTGATTCGGCGATCATTGTACCGATAGTTGTTTCTGCGAACGGTCTCATAGCGAAGAGTCTCGACCAACATCTAGAGAGACTTTCGCTACGGGGTTGTGGTTGGATCAAGGGTCAGATTCAGAAGGCGGTTATCCTGGACACGGCGCGCATAGTCCGAAGGTTCCTCTCTCTGCGGCCCTAACCACCGGCATCCTGGGCCTTGCTCCGTTGCCGGCGGCACCCTAGGTTAGGTTTTTTATAATGTTTTTATTGTTTTTGTATGTTTTAGATGTATTTTTATATTTTACTTTTGTAAAAATATTATAAAAACCTAATCTAAGAAATTAATGAAATAAAGTGAATAATAATAATAAATATTATAGGACAATCTTACTCAAATCGACCTAGGCCCACGGTAAGCTCAATAAGGCTTGTGTTATGGGTACTAGACGACGATATATATATAATAGATAAATATGGATAAATACTTAAATACATAGAAAACATCCATAACTCAGGAACAAATATCTGTGATAAACACACAAATAAATGCCCTGACCAGGATTCGAACCCGGGACCTCCTGCTTCGTAGGCAGAGTCACTACCGACTAGGCTAGGAGGCCGTTAAATATATAAAATAAATTATAATAAATAATAAAAAATATAATAAATTATAGTTTTATAAAGGATGATGTACGGTAAACGTACGAGTGCTCGACACTATCCCAATGGATACCACCTTTATTCTTAAGTCACTTTCAAATGAGGTGACAGAAGGGTATCATCTAATGGGCATTAGCGTGTCGAGCACTGGTACTTTTACTTTATGTATCATTTGAAAGTTTGAGGTATTATTTTTTAAAGACACTAATAAAAAAACTCCCGATTTATCGATATATCGATAAACATTGGTGTTCTCTCCCTATGACGTTTCACAAACCGCACGCAAAATTCCGGGCCCTAATTATCAGTCAAAAACGCGTAGTGACCTTTCACTACGGCACTTCCTTAAGTGCCGAATAGTAAAATGACGTAAGCGCCGCCAAATATCCCTTAATAAACCACCTTATGAACGGATGTTTTGTAACAGGGCGGCATCTACGAAACTCTACACTGAGCATCGCCCGACATGCTCTTGGCCGGTTTTTTTTGCATTGTTATCCCGGAAATCACCCCTTAAGGATTACTAATTCCAATTCAAGAAAATCCCCAGCCAGGTTATACGTAGTATATAAAAATTCAACGTCTAAAAGGCGGGGGTAGCCACTACACTCGATTGAGTTTAATTTGCATATCATTTCTGCATTTGTGACCCCCCCCCCCCCCCCCCAATTTAAACTGCGCCTGTTCTTACCTTTCATGCTTAGACTGATTTGACGGGAGGATCGATTTGAATGATATTTGCCTTGGACATGAACGTATAAATACAAAAGTGGTCCTGTTTCGTCCGATATACACCTACTAGTACTCTATGTCGTTTAAATCATGCAAAAAAAAAATGATACAAAAAGTAATCATTTTTGAGTGTAGTTTCATTTAGTGGTAATTGTAAAATATTTTATTAGGACTACTGTCCTCTAGCGTATCCATCTGTCAACTTTACTTTAAGTTCCGCCTCCAGGGTAGCGGGAGAGAAATTAGGGGTGAATTAGCCGCTTACTGACACTGGCCGAATTCCACGCGGGCGGAGCCGCGGGCAAAGCTAGTACATATAATAAAGCTGAAGAGGGTCGAAAGTCATGGAATATATTCGAAAAAAAGTTGGCTGGGGATACTTAGAATCGATAACAGAACACGTTCCAACAATTTTTAGAATTTTTGTCTGTTTGTCTGTTTATCTGTTTGTTTTTTTATATGACCGCGCATCACGTGAAAATGGCTGAACGGATTTTGATGAAATTTTGTGTAAAAATAGTTTGAGTCCCGGGAAAGGACAAAAAATAGTTTTCATCCCGAAAATCAACACTGGAGGGGGTTAAAAGGGGGTTGAAAGTTTGGATGGAGAATTTTTAATAGAAATTAGTATGGAGATAATTTGAGTCCCGAGAAACGACAGAATAGTTTTCATACCGAAAATAAAACCTTGTGGGGGTGAAAAGGGGGTTGGAAGTTGGCATGAGGATTTTTTTACCGCTGAACAACTGATAAAGATGAAATTTGGTATAGAGATAGTATGGGTCTCGAGAAAGGACAAAGGATAGTTTTCACCCCGAAAATCAACCCATATAAAGGGGTGAAAAGGGAGTTGGAAATTTGTATAGGGAATTATTAACCGCAGAATCGATTTAGATAAAATTTGGTATGGAGATAATTTGAGCTCTGGAAAAGGAAATAAGAAGAAACAACCAATAACCGCTGTACGTATTTAGATGAAATTTGGTATTGAAATAATTTGTAATTTTTGGTCAAGGTGTTCATATTTATAACATGTTACCCGTCGATGCTTTAAATTTACCTTTACCCGCTCCTAAGAAATATTTGAAAATGTCATGAATGTCAAAGAGTTATTGCAGGTTCGAGGACTATATATGACGGACAAAGATGCATGATCCAAACCAAAAAACTACTACAAAATCATCTAACATTTATAGGACACCGTTTAGGTAGGAAAACATATGAAACTTTTTGTGAAGCAGTCAGATTAGGATTTAATTTTCTTTATAATTAAACAATGGGTACATTACCTGTCTCTCAAGCTGTTTTGATATGTCTTCTTGAAGAACTACGCATTATTTTATATCTTTAAGATCTAATAATGTATTACTGTTTTGAAAAAAACAAGTCCCGTCGAGTTTCTTTTCGGTCATAAATGTCATAATACTTCTTGGGCCAGAGGTGTAGGGTTAGAACCGGTGGTAGTTTTGGAACGAAGTTCCTTATCGGACGGTTCGCGGATGGGGGGCTAGGCGAAAAAAAGTCACGTGACCGTCACGAAAAAGCGTCACGTCACAAAAACACGACACCCATACGTGAGATACCAAAAAAGTGAAGTGTAGTGAAAAGTGAAAGTGAGAAGTGACAAAGTGATAAAAGTGAAAAAAGTCGTGAACCTAAAAGTAAAAAATGTCAAAAATGGCAAAATATCAAAATTTCCAAAATTTCCGAAATTTCCAAAATTTCCAAAATTTCCAAAATTTCCAAAACTTCCAAAATATCCAAAATTTCCAAAATTTAAAAAAAAAAGAAAAAAAATTAAAACCATAAAATTTACGAAAAAGTCAAAAATTAAATAACATACTTCATTCCAATCGTGTGTTCCACGACACTCACGTATTTTATTTTTCTCTGACGTTCATTAATGCATTGTAATGTGCTTACATTGAAGAATAAATATCTTGATCTACACCAATATCATAAATCCTCTATTCCGCGTTCGGAACCGTATGTAATTACCACCATTATTGCAACCAGTAACGTAACATCAGTGTAATATTTGTGACAGTGTGGTAAAAACGTATGAAAATTCATTACCTACGGTAACGTAATGAAAATCCGCCCCCCCCGACCCCCCCCCCCCACCCAATATATATTTTGAACTTTTACATTACAACCGTATTTTGACATTATACATTTTCATATGTACCCTCGAATAAAACATACTACCTAAAGAGTATAAATCGGTTAATTAGCTATTTAATGATAGTCAGTCGAATTGTTTTAGTTATCCCGTTTTTAAAACATTTTTATGTCGGTACCTCCTTGTACTAAGTTCCTTAAGCTACGTGCATCGGCACTACCAAAGAAGTGTTGATCGGTGTAAATGCTAAGCAAAAGCTATATAAGGCATAAAACTAGCGACCCGTTTAACCTACCCGCACCTCTATTAACTTTCCACAGTTACGATTTTAATTGGACTTTCTCGGACGACCACTAGATATTTTATTGTTATTTATATTTAACATGTAAAATAGTTTTTAATTTATTTATCAAATAAAAACTATAGTCTCCGCTCGCGACATCGTCCGTTTAACCCCATCTTCACCCCTTTAGAGGTTGAAACGATACAATAATTTCCATTCCTCTTCCCCCCGGACCACCGCGAGGTGCAGACGGGCCTACAATTTGTTATTCGTTTTTCTATTAAAATTAATTTAAATATAGTAAAATTTAAATCACAAGAAAAAATAGAAGTGCATAACTTGCGATGAGGTGTCATTGAAGCCGCAGCCCCTGGTACGCGCCTGGTACTTTGTACGTGTATGCGTGAGTCACTCTTACGCAGCAGACACACACACATCGAGACAGCGCGCCCCATTCAGAACTGCATCCACTCAGCGTGCGCCGCGTTGCCCATTCAGCGAGCTTCATTAAGTAGCCATATTCACGCCTTCCAGTTCTGGTATCCTAGTACTTTATACTATAAAAATGAGTGAATTTGACAACATGAACATGTCAACCAGCGATGTTGGAGAACCAGGAGCGGGCGCGGGCGGTCATTCATCGCCCAATTACGTCACGCAACGTCAACAAGGTAGGATAAATGAATTAAGTGGCACTGAAGACTGTACGTTGGAGAGTTTTAGACTAGAGATGCGACAGCTAATGGGCTTCTACACGAGCCAACAAACGGCTCAACTCCGAGAAATAAAAAATACTATGCAAGAAATAAAACTTACAAATGACAGCATTGTGACCTCTATCACAGAGTTAACAATGCAAAATGTTGAAATCACGAATAGGCTTGAAAGGATAGAAAAACAAGTGAAGGACGACGGGGACTACATCCTGTTTCTAGAGAACAAGCTTGAGGAGGTACAGGTAGCGGCCCGCAAGGCCAACATTGAGCTTAAAAACGTGCCAAAGAGGAAAAATGAAACCAAGCAGGACCTCCTGGAAATGGTCATGGTCCTCTCCCAGAGCCTGGAGTGTAAAATCAATAGATCCGACATAAGGGACGTCTACAGAGTGCGAGGTAGAAAACAAGACCAGCTGAACACACCTATTATAGTAGAAACCAATTCTGCCCTGCTGAAACTCGAACTAATAAAAGCAGCAAAAATGTTCAATATTAAGCACTCTACTAAACTGTGTGCCAGACATCTAGGCTTTACTACGAACCAGGAGACCCAGGTATTTATATCAGAACATCTTACTCAAAAAGGCTCCCGTTTACACTTCTTAGCACGAGACTTGAAAAAGTCCAAAGATTACAAGTATTGCTGGACATCCTATGGCAAAATTTATGTACGAAAATCTGATGAGTCACCTATTATTCAAATAAACTCCGAAAGTCAAGTGCACCGCCTACTACAAGACTGACTAGTCAAAGCTGACCATGGCCGATGTCGCCTTTTCTGTAAATTAATATTTTACCTACCTTATATTATTATTATTTTAGTACTTATTCTGTGCTCTTCTACAAATTGTACGTGCCTACACTTGCTACACTTACACACAATCATATACGCAAACCTACAAAAACATAACACGTGTCCTTTAACCCAAAATGCATCAGAAAAATGTCTGACTCTCTGTTCTCTACGTAGTTTTTCACATATTGTGCATAGACCAGTTTTAAACAACTTATTTTTCACTTTTACTACCACTGCTTACCGAACATATATTATTTTTCTAAAAACCACTAGTTTCATCTATTTTAATAATAATGTGTAGCTCCTTACAAGCTATAACTGAAATAGATGGTATTGAAGTGGCCCGAGTGATCGAGTGTGATTACACAGATCAAATAATGGGACTTGTACAGATAAAAAAAAATGATCTCACAATAATAGCGCAAAACATACGAAGTATCTATTGCAATTTTGATGACTTTACACTTGCTTTAGCTGGTTTTAAATTCAAACCTGATATAGTTATACTCACCGAATGTCGATTAAATGCAAACAAACCCCTACCTCAGCTGACTGACTACGAAGTATATTTCACTACTTGCCAATTAAACCAGAACGACGGAGTCGTTGTTTATATTAAAAATGCATTGAAGCACAGTGTGATAGAGATAAAAATAAAGCAGGCGTCATGTCTCCAGGTGGAGGTATTAAATAATACTATATTAGGTATATATCGTTCTCCCTCATTTACGAATGCAGAGGACTTCATTAGCTCAATAAAAACTCATTTAGAAACCGTTAAAACTGGAACTAATATTATAATTACAGGTGACATTAACATTAATATTAAGCCAAAAACGTTAGAACCTCCACACGAATTCAAAAATAGGACAAACTATTTAAATACTCTATCGAGCTTCGGATTGTTAGCCGGGCATACACAGCCTACAAGAGAAAAAAATTGCTTAGACCATTTTATGATTAAGGTAAACACAATTAAATACAACCCTACTATTGCTATTATAAAGACTACTGTAACAGATCACTTTACTACATTTCTCTCATTATCTAAAATTATGAAACCATCTGCTGCATGTAAGACTAAAACTACAATAAACTTTAAAGATGCTTTAAAATACCTTCAAGAAAAAAATATGTCTGAACTTCTCTTTTGTAGTGATCCTAACGTCGTAACAGACCGTTTGATTGATATGTTAAGCGATTCTATTAAAGAAAACACTATAAATACCACGATACCTAGCTCTAAGCGCATTATAAAGCCATGGATATCGCCCGGGATATTGCGCTGCATTAGAAACCGTAATGCCCTACAAAAACAAACACAAAATAACCCTGATGACAAAATTATTAAGATAACATACTCTCGCTACCGAAACTATTGCAATAAGCTTATAAAAAAGTTAAAAAGACAGTATGAAAGAGAGCTTTTGTTAAATTCTATACATGATAATCAATTGCTATGGAAAAATGTAAAAGATCTAACATATACCAAAAAGCCTAACAAAATCAATACGGAGCTTCTCAATATCAGAAACAGTCCCGCTGAATCGGCCAATTTCATAAATAATTACTTTAGTAGTATCGGAAAAGAACTCGCCCAACAAATTGCCCCGAGCCCTCAAGACGATTTAAACCTGTACCTCGAGCGCCTGCCTACACAATCTAACTCATTTGTACTATTACCGGCCACGCTAGACGAAGTATATAACACCATATCAAGTCTTAAATCTAGCAGCGCCCCGAGCTGGGATAACATAACAAATGGTTTCCTAAAACATATATCTAAGGAAGTAACTCCCATCATATTGCATTTGGTAAATCTTAGCTTCAGCCATGGTATTTTCCCAACAAGTCTAAAGCAGTCTCTTATTACCCCTGTCTACAAGACTGGGGACAAAGACAATGTCAGTAATTACAGGCCGATTTCAGTCCTACCCGCTATTTCTAAGATTTTAGAAAAATAATAGGCTTTTAAGCTACTTAAACAGGTACAATTTACTATCGGCTATGCAATTCGGATTCAGGCGTGGAAAGTCCACCGAAGACGCAATTGCTGCCCTCACATCGCTTGTGGTTGAAACCCTGGATCGCCAAAATAATAATAAATCTCTAGCTGTCTTCCTGGACCTAAAGAAGGCTTTCGATACGGTTTCCGTCCCTATCCTCTTACATAAACTTCAAAAAATCGGCGTAAGAGGACTGACACTGTCCCTGTTTGAAAACTACCTAACAGAAAGGAAGCAGCGGGTTAAACTACCGCAGTGCACTAGTGAGGAAGAAGAAATTTCTTACGGTGTGCCTCAGGGTAGCGTTCTGGGCCCCACGTTATTCCTGGTTTACATTAATGACCTTTGCAATATGAATATCCCTAACGCAAAGCTTTTTTCTTATGCTGACGACACCGCGATTGTTTTCACAGGTAGTTCATGGGACGAAGTCAAAATCCGTGTCGAACTTGGTATGGTTGATGTATCAAAGTGGTTAAGATTAAACTTACTGACATTAAATGCCAGTAAAACTAAATATCTGTGTTTTAGTGTCACAAGTAGCACACAACCCACAGAGAACTTGAATATAAAAATACACAATTCTCAATCTTGTGATAGGTCACTTTGCGGATGCCCATCCATTGAAAAAGTTGCAGAGATTAGGTACCTTGGAGTGCAATTAGATGAGCACCTGAATTGGTACTCACACATTGATCATGTAGCAAACAGAATTAGAAAGCTTATCTGGATATTTAGAACACTAAGACACATCGTACCAAAAACAATCAGAACATCTAAATCAAAGAATCGTAACGTATTGAATGAAATATATTTATCTCTTGCGCAGTCCGTTTTATTGTACTGCATACCGGTCTGGGGAGGTGCCGCAAAAAGCCGTTTTATAGTCCTAGAACGAGCACAACGAGCATTAGTTAAAGTAATGTACTTCAAAAAAATTACATTCTCTACTGACTTACTTTACCAAATTAGTGGTCTGTTGTCTGTTAGGAAACTATATATCTTGCTTGCAATTTTAAAGAAACACAGAATATTGCCATATAACCCTAATTATAACAAAAAAAGGCTAATATCAAATATAGCTATGCTACCTTACACTAGAACAAAATTCGCTTTCTCACAATACCAGGTAAAATCTTCACATCTTTATAATAAAATAAATAAACTACTAGACATTCATTCTAAATCAAATCACGAGTGTAAAAAGATTATAATAAACTGGCTAAATACCAAAACCTATGATGAAACAGAGAATGTAATACGATAATCTTGCAAACACACACCACACACACACACACACACATGCACACACACACACACACACACACACACACACACACACACACACACACACACACACACACACACACACACACACACACACACACACACACACACACGGCACGAATTCAGTTATTATATGATATTATTGTACTCTAACATAGTTTGTTAATAAAAATAAAGTACCTACTTAGATTTACTTAGTTATTATATTAACGTAAAATGTATTATTTCTTTAGTAAGTTAATTTTAGTTGAAAAAGCATGTATTCTTTATCTTAAAATATCTCTTGATATTGATACTTGTAGATTGTAGAGTTGAAGACCATAATGTAGTTAGTATCACTCTTGTTGTACCTAAAATGACCTAGGGGAGAGCGGTGTCTCCCAACACAAGCATTTATTTTGCTTAAAGGGAGGCTCCATCCTTTAGATTATATTTGAAGTGTTTTTAATGAAATAAAGAATTTTGAATTTTGAATTTTGAATAATCACTAATTACTGGCGCGCGTGTATATGTAAAATTTCAAGACCCGACGGTTCAGATTGTGCATTGTCAGTTAATAAGTAAGTATATTTGTCTTGAAGAACTGTTTAACAAATGAAAATATAATAAAATAAGACACTTACATCTGGATGTTCTTTGACTGGCACGTATACTTTTTCTGTAAGTGTTGTGACCATGCCTTCTGCTTCTGGTAGAATAAGTGGTTCCTTCTTAACGCCATTTATTTGGAATAGACTCGCTCGTACTTTTGCTATTTCTGAAAAGAAGAGATAAAAGTTATTAGTATAGCGAATACTCCCGCTGTGACTTCCTCATAAATTTCATAAATAAATGTGTCATTTTGGTCTGATAATTTTAGAATGCCACTCTAGTGGGGCTACGGAGAATAAAATTGTGAAACGAGAACTTAATATGATTTATAAAGGCAAATACATATTCAATCATCATCCTCCTAGCATGTTTCCCGGCTTTTTCCACGGCTCTATTGAGCTGGGGTCCGCTCGGCAACTTAATCCCAGGAATTGGCGTAAGAACTAATTTTTACGAAAGCGACTACCATCTGATCTTCCAAGCCAGAGGGGAAACTAGGCGTGGTTGGGATTAGATTTCCGTTTTCCTCACGGTGCTTTCGTTCACCAAAAGGCGACTGGTAAATATCAAATGATATTTCGTACATAAGTTCCGAAAAACTTAGTGGTACGAGCCGTGGTTTGAACCCGAGACCTTCGAATTGAAAGTCTGACGTCTTACTGTTACCGCCAGGGCCCCAACGCTTCTTAAAATTAAGAGTCCGGTAACGATTTAAAAACGAAAACAGCCAATAATGGAATATCGTACATGAATAGTTTGAAGTCTTGTTATTGCAGAAAAATATTTTTGGTACACATTTATTATTATTTAATACCCAAAAACTGAATTCTTGCAGAGCTTGTTTAGTGAGGACGTTGATTCGTGCAATCTTGTCGTTTGATTTTCTATTATTATTTGTTACGACATCCAATATATTTTATATCATCTGAATAAAGCTCAGTATATTCCTATATTTCAATTTTTATTAAATAATTTAATGCATTCCCAAAAATACCAATTTTCTTAAAATTGCGTTAGGTAAACATACTCTTGATAAAAAAAAAACTATTCCACTTATTTCTTAAACGACTCATTTTAAAACAAAAATATTATATATTTTACATACTAGTTTATCATTATTATTTATAAACATATCTAAGTAGATACAGAGTATCTAAGGCACTTTATTATTATCATCACAAGGACCGCCCCTTTTAATTTAATTTGATCAAGCCTTTATGATTAGCCATCGTGACATCATATAATCAATGCACCAATGGATGCAACTCATAATTACATGACACACTGCCATTCGCTGCTAATACAACCGGGTGATGCAATTGCTATAAAACATCATATTTAAGTGATCATTGAGATACGCCTACAAGTTCAATCCCCCAATGATATAGACCTCTAGAAAATATAGGTACCTACATACCTATTTAGTATTTTCAATAATCTTTAATACATGTACAAAAAATTCTCAATTGGTAAATCAGGGCTCTCAGGAGGAACGCGGAGATTTATTATAAACTATTCACTAACGATCTCATTTTACAATCATGACCTCATTCATATATCTTATCTTTAAAAAATCTGTGTAAAGAGCTTCCTAAGTTTGTAACCGTAGGTTTCAACGTTATCGCCCTTATCCGACAAGAATCTGGTGAGTCATCATTATTCTGGCGTCCGAATAAGGAACGCCATATGCTGATGCGGTGTGCATAAAAAGTGTGTCAAATCTTGACACTCGCACAATGAGAGTGAGTAAATTGCATGTTGCTTGTCGTCTTATTCTGGTACAGTGGAATCCATACTTAACGGTATGGTTTCATTATCGTTTATCTTATACATATCCATATTATCCGGGCGCTGGTAGCCTAGCGGTAAGACGTCAGACTTTCAATCTAGAGGTCTCGGGTTCCAACCCCGGCTCGTACCACTGACTTTTTCGGAACTTATGTACGAAATATCATTCGATATTTACCAGTTGCTATTCGGTGAAGGAGAACATCGAGTGGAAACCGGACTGAAACCCAACAAGGCCTAGTTTCCCCTCTGGATTGGAAGTTCAGATGGCATCCGCTTTCGTAAAATATAGTGCATACGCCAATTCTTGAAAATAGGTTGCCGAGCGGACCCCGGGCTCAATAGAGCCGAGGCTAGAAGCCGGGAAAAATGCTAGGAGGATTATGATGACGAAAAAACCAATGTTAGTTTTTCTTACTTATATTCTAACAACATAACCCATATTGTTTCTTGATTTCCACGAATGACATCTTCAGGGTATTTAACGCTTGTCCCTACCTTCTGTGTTAGTGCAAATTGCGTACATTTCCACTCGTTACGAGAAAACGACTGAAAATAAAATGCAGTTATAGAGGTTTTGGTAATTACTTGAAACCGGTAAGCATGCCACCTATGCTATTTTGTACATCCGATTCTCAGATAAGAGGCGCATGTCCAGCGCAGCGTGCGACAATGCGCCGCTTTCACACCATATAAGGGTCACGTCGGGTAAACAAGCCTTAACCCGGACGGCAACGTGTGATCGCCAATCGATTATATATTTAATTGCTACCCTCTCACGCATATAAATGCATTAATGCTTTTAAGTACAAGAGGTTTATGACTTTTTCTGATTTCATAATGTATCCTTAATGCGAAATATAAAAAATTACTAGCGGTGCTGAGATGTCCATAGAACTGTTCTTAATGGCTTACCTAGTTAGAAATAGTAGTTTATGTAACTGTTACGTAATAAGGGTCCTCAAAACATGAGTGTGGTGTAATTTGTTATGAAACTCGCCTGCGGCTCGTTTCATAATAAGATCACGAGAGTGTTTTAAGGCCTAATTACGTACAGTTGCATACACTGCTTTATCTACACTCATATTATTTATCCTAAATGCGTATTCCGAAACCATAGAATGGCCGCCATTGCACCGCCATGGCCAACGCGATTGTGCCGGCGGTCGCGCGGGCGCGTGTCGGCGGCCGCGCGGGAGCGTGCAGGTGTACATTATGTTATCAAAACTCATAACACATCAATACTTGAGCATGTAAAGTTAAAATTACGTTACTGCCACACATAAAAAGCTTATCATACTCGTAGTATAAAAACTTTTTGCAAAAAAAAGATAAACCGACTTCAAAAAGGATATGAACTATTATATTATTTATATGAGTTACAAACTGATATGTTTGAAGTCGGTGCCAAGCCAAAAAGTTACAATACCGGCAAATCAGCTTCAAGTCTGAAAATCACAAAACAGTTAATACGAACGAGGCGTATGTGTTCAGTGAATTGTTCTTCATACTATAGAACTATTCTAATACGGTATTGACTGCACGTAGGTTTTCATTCTAGTACAGAGAGAAAGTATAATCACGCGTCTTATGATGTTTGTGAATAAACTTTTTTACTAGTTTTCGGACTAACCATATCTCGAACGGAGCCCGTGCTTCGGTTTGAATTATTTATCCTACTTCATCCAAGGTGTAATATCGAAGTGTAAAGGAATTCAATGGCAAGATTGATATACTCAGACACACTGGGTGTGTGGGGCCCACCTTTTCAGTAGAAAAAGGCGCGATATTTAAATTTTCTATGGAAGGAATACGTGTTTATATATTTTTTTAATTTGCCGCCTTTTTCTGATTATTGACAAAGTAGACGTGTATCAGAGTATATATACATGGGTGGGCTTTTCATCAAAATTGGATTAGTAGTTTAGACGTGAAAATGTAACAGATAGATTTATATTCACCTTTGCAATATAAGTAGGAATCGAAATATTATGTGATTTTCAGACTTGAAGCTGATTTGCCGGTATTGTAACTTTTTTGGCTTGGCACCGACTTCAAACATATCAGTTTGTAACGCATATAAATAATATAATAGTTCATTTTATCCTTTTTGAAGTCGGTTTATCTTTTTTTTGCAAAAAGTTTTTATTTTTCCATTTTTAGTGGTTATAAAATTATCATAATCGGACAACGGATCTCGCAATAATCGGTGAAGATATATAAGAAAAAGTTCATGATACGTACTCAATGTAAGGAAAGTTCCACATATCATATGTGGTCTTCATCATTAGGTCCACTCCATCAAATTAGTGGTTTTGGAGAGGAAATGCTTGAGTTGCTTAAAAAAACAACCAAATTACCATACATGTGCCATAAAAAATTGAGGAGTTTCCTCAATTCCTCATGGATCCCATCATCAGAACAACACCAGATTAATGTGGAACTATCTCAAAGGTTTCAAACAAAAAAATCTTTTTTTTGTCCGATTTCCGGAATTCTCCTGAAATCGGACCATATGGGTCTCGAAGTAATCGCTGAACATCCTACATTTTTAAAAATCATGATCATTATCATCAAAACAACCATCATCATGAGGTTCACTTCATCAAATTGGTGGATTTCGAGAGAAAATCCTCGCGTTGCTTAAGAAAACACCCAAATCACCATACATGTGCCTTTAAAAATTGAGGAGTTCCCTCAATTTCTCATGGATCCCATCATCAGAACAGCACCAGATTAATGTGGAACCATCTTAAAGGTAGTTACTTTCAAACAAAAGAAGAATTCCTCAAATTGGACCACGGGTCTCGGAGTAATCGCTCAACATCCTACATAAAAAAAAATCATCATCATTATCATCAAAACAACCATCATCAAGAGGTCCACTTTATCAAATTGGTGGTTTTCGAGAGAAAATCCTCGAGTTGCTTAAAAAACACCCAAATCACCATACGTGTGCCTTTAAAAACTGAGGAGTTCCCTCAATTCCTCATAGATGCCATCATCAGAACAGCACCAGATTAATATGGGCCCACCTTGGAAGTAGACCCTTTCAAACAAAAAAAGAATTATTCAAATCGGACCACGCGTCTCGGAGTAATCGGTGAACATACATAAAAAAAAAAGCCCAAACCGAATACAGAACCTCCTCCTTCTATGAAATTGAAGTTGGTTAAAAATCGGTTGTGGTAATGCTAGCCATTGCCTACCGTTTTTGAACACGTTTTAGAGGGCTTACAATGTGAGTGTAGATAAAAAGCTTATCATAGTAAAATCGGTTGTGGTAATGCTAGCCATTGCCTACCTTTTTGAACACGTTTTAGAGTACTTACAATGTGAGTGTAGATAAACAAAATAATAGCACCTTTTAAAGGTTATAATAAACGAACAAACTCACGAATTTCGCTCGGCACCATGTGATCAATTTACGATATCGAGAGAAACCCGACCGATTATTTCGCGAGTTACCCCGTTTTACATATTATTCAATAGGTTTTAAAGAAGCAGGTCAAGATCGTCCTGTATATTAAGTATGTTAGATGACCGGCCAGTAACGTTAATTAAAATCAAATCATAGTAACTATTAATTAACTGCGTCAAATTTTAAAAATTAATCATCAAAGTCATCAGGCAGGTTTCGGAACTTTTCAAGCCCGATACAATACATCAAACAATTATCGACAGCAAAATCAATTTGGCTGAATCACCTGATGGTCTACATAAGCAAGGTCAGAGCATGTTTAAAAAACTTTTCAAACTTGTCACAGAGTTGACGGGTGTCGAAACACTTGTAATGGACGTTCGAACAATACAACCCGCTTTGTGTAGTAAATGAGGCTTCTAAACAAAAACAAAGGCTGAATTTAATAGGTTGCGTTTTGACGCAGGTGATATTGGGGGCTGTCCGTCTGTCACTTCACGACTCACGTGTACATTTTTGGTTTGATTAATGTAGTCTCTCTTGACGGGGCCAGTTAAAGTCGGAAAGGTTGTCACCTCTGAGGCTCGGCAACTTGCGTAAGCGTGTGAAGTGTTGATGCTTGATGGGATAATGATTTATTTACTTAAGCTTACCACGCAGTTAGTGCCGTGTTTATTATTTGCCTGTTCTTGATTGGACACATTGTGGAACTTTAATGAAACACCAGCATTTCCCATATTTATATTTAAGCTTCTTTTTTTTCTGTATTTAATGTGTTACTTTTTCAACTTTTTAATGTTTCTGTTTTGTGATTTAGTTTTGTAATCTTTCCTTTTTTTGTTCTGTAATGTGTACTTTTTGAGAATACAATGTTTCTTTCTATTTTAAATCTCATATATGGAGTGAGTTTGTCCCCTTTCTGTGTTGAAATCACCACAAACATGTGGTTTTGCTGTAATTACAGCCGATTCTCTCTACACACGTTAACAGTACCAAAGTAGTAATAATATGTATGTATGAGAAAAACCCAAAGGTAAAATGACTGTAAACATAGGTTATGTAATAGGTTCAAATCACTGAAAATTTGATAAAGAATCGGATCAGCCCAACACTGTCGGAAATCAAAATGTGAATAAATCGACTTGTGAATGTGAGTTGGGAATATGTGGCCGAAAATTTTGTGGCAAATTATCACTTCCCAAACTATTTGTCCCATAGTTTCATTTCGCAGAGTCATCAGATGGCATAATATCGTTTCGCGTACCTATTTTTCGCATATTTTTATTTGGTATACTAATTAACCTAACCTAACCCATGCCAAATGAAAATTCGCCCAAATAAAACTAAGCAAAACCATTCATTTGGTAAATAAAACTATGCAAAACGATTCATTTGGTAAACTATGCTAACTAAACGTATCGCAGTCATGCGATAAGTTGTTTGGGAAATAAAATTGGCCAAATGATTTTCGGCGAAATGGAAGTACACATATAAAAAGCCCCTGACTTTTGAAACAAAGTTACGTTTAAATATCCATTTAATTAGAGAATAATTCATCTATGGTACACTTTATCGTATCATTTATTTTAAGACCACATTTTCGAAATACAATTATTATTCCTCCCCGGAGAATTGCAGCGGTGCACGCATGCTTTCTGGTTACAGAGAATGCAATCTCCATTGTCACCATCCACAATAGCAGCCTGCGAGTCGCCTCTTTGCATCCGTAATCCCAACTCCCCCATCCTATTCTATACGCTAATAAATGTAGTCAGTCGCTTTTAAGGCACATGATACCATCAGCACGCGGAATTGAAACCTTTGACTTACGTGATTGGATTTTTACGTCCAACTTAACGCCCACGCTTGCTTCATGATCCCCATTAGAATACTTTTATAGCCCTCCCGGCAATCTTAAGTGAAGCGTTGAAATAAAAGCTGTCATATCGTATATTGCCCCTTGTATGAATATACCCACGCTTTACCCTGATCTTTGATGTTCTAACCCGTTTAAATAAACTTTAAAAAGGGATAAAACAATTATTTGCATCCGTCATTATAACTTCTACACATTAATTCACAGGAGCTGACGCCGAATGTCTATATTAACAGATGATAGCAACCTTTAAATAATGTTGAATCTAATTGCGTTTTTAGTTCCAATGACTTCACCTGCACATTGTTGATTGCATGTACAAAGTAGTATAGACTCGGTGTCAAAATCACTTTCCTTCTTAGTGGTACTCTATGGAAACTGCTGTTTTTTCCACGACGACCATAACTGATGTTTGCGGATGTAAGTGCTCGGTGCATCGTAATAACAAAGTGAAGTTGTTTGTGGTCGTAGTGTTTAGACGGAGAAATTACAGAGGGACATTTAATTAGCCTCGACAGCAAGTGGTGCATGTTTTACGAAGGGCTAGCTTATCAAGATGATCTGAATATTCATGAAAAACATGATAAAAAGCAGCGCAGAGTATTATCAAATGTTTTAATTGTACCTATCGACTACTGTCTGTACTGTCTATCGTACAATTATCTAGTTATTTGACTGAGTTTTACAGTAAGCAAGTATTAGAAGTAATTAGGTGTCTAGTATGACCTACTAATTAATTACGTACCTAAGCTTACGTTATTAGGCATTTAATTAAGAAAAAAAATGTTAAAACTTAAAAACAACATATTGTAATGCATGGAAACTGAAAACTTTTGTTTCGCTTGGCAAAAAATCTCTGTAAAATTGAGATTATGCTAAGTTTAAATGTAAAAATAATGTTTTTTCTTTATAATAAACAGACAATATTTTTTTGTAATAGGTTTTCATATCAGATTGTTTTCATCTACCTAACTCGAAGGACACAACATGACTCAAATTTCATCTCCATCATCAGAAACTTAGTGGCAGGGATCTTAACCCGAAATAATGTGATAATTTAATTATATGTATTGCGGGCTTCATGTAGAACTCAATATAACATATAGGAATTGCCGTGGTGTTATTAGATTGCCTCGTTAAAAATTAAATAGGAAACAAAGGAACGAAAAGAGAACGAAGTGAACCGGTATTTTAGTATGGAGCAAAGAGCGGTTTCCGATCCATGCTTAGTGGTATTAACCTAAAGATATACATTATGCATACATAAAACTACCATAGTATGTATTGTATTTTCACCAAATATATGTATGTAAAATATGAACCTTATAAAGTAAGTACCTAGTTTTTCTAATATACATACTTAATACAAAGTTCGTGCTTATGTGTAATAGTACAAAGATTCTAGCTAAATGTAATAATGACAAAATTGGGACAATGTTTGTTAGCGCACTTTTCTCACGCGAAGCAGCGAAGCGCGTTCGTCGCTACGGTTAGCTTGCGCCTTCCTCGGTCGCGCCGACGAAACACATAGATCGCGCACGCTATCACGGCCATTAATTACTATTTACACCAATAAAATATGTTAAACATTCAATTACTTTGCTAAATTGCTTCATACAGTGAAAATAGTAAGCTGTACTTGTGGTTTTGTCCTAATAGAACCGAACTAGCACCCTGCATGTAAGAAGAATGACGTGTCAAATAGCAATACATATATTTTATTTCCCTAAAAACTCTGAAAATTAAATTAAATTAAAAAAACAAACACTTAAACAAATTACCAGATCATTTAGTTTAGGCCATAAATCAAAACACATTGTTAGATTAATATCGGATGAATAACAATAAAGTACAAATTGAATGCATCACACTTGAAATGATAAATGAAGGCGAAATAATCAAGCAAGCATACGTCAGGTTATTGGAACGGTAGTGAAAGACAATATACTTGCCGTCGATACGGTCGCTGTTGCATTTTGTGGCGTTTTGTTGCTACGAGTAATAATAATATTATATTAACCTTTATTTTTACGTGATTTAAAACATTTTGTTTTTGTCAGTAATTTACACCAAAGCGCATAATGATGTAAGTTTTAATAAAGTATCTATTTTTTTAATCTAAAATAATTTACGTATTACAATTTCTTACAATTTAATGTAACGTAGAACAACCAACCCAGTACTCTCAAACGTTTTCAAATCATCTCACACCTATAAGAGATATAATCTCAAGATTTTTAACTCGCTGCCTAATTTTAGAAAAGTTAGAATCAAGAAAGCGAACGCAGCTATATGATTCTTTGAACACAATTATTATTAATATATTGCTTACTTATTAACTGAAGTATCCATAACATCAGTACCATGAGGTGCAAACTTTAAACAGAAGACAGACTTCCTGTCCCAGATGTCGATGACTACGCACTTATGAGTTTGTGTACATGAATTATACATACACTCAACGTATGGGTAGATCAGTTTCAGTTGTCAATAACTAATATAGTACCTTCTTAACTTATGAGTACAACGGCAAAAAGCTATCCAAAGTGATCGCTGCAGCAATGACACGAGATTGATTGAAGTACTAAGACATTCCCGTGGGCTTATTGTTATTCTCCTGCATTCATATAATGGTGACGAAATTAGCATTAACGATGACTCAAATATGAATGAATAAGAATATTGCTATCCTCGGGTTAGTGGTGACATAATGCAAATAGACGCAGGCCGACATATCTAATTGTTTCTGCAGCTGATATGGGCTATGGCTAGGGTTTCTACTCGAAACTTCTCGAACTCGAGACAACTGGCTCGATTCGAGACGACAAAAAAATGACCGGAACTCAAGAACTCTTGAGTTCCGAATTTGAATTAAGGGTTACCTGCCTAAGGCCTAAGTGTGTACTATGATATGTTTATAAGGTAAATACGTTGATTTTGCCCGATATTTTAATGTAGTTTTTTCTTTCCCGCATAATACTTATGCTTAACAGGCTGGCACCAATGACCGTCGATCTGAATATTCTGAATCCCTTAGTTTTTAATGACTTTTATAGCTTATAACATAATATAATATGCCATGCCTTTTAGTACCGGCCTTAAACAATATAGTATCCTATATTTACTTCAATATTAATTGTCTTCGTGATATTTGACATCAAAATCCAACAATTGTAGGCCAAAAAAGTGTTTTTTTGGACATAACTTTTATGTTAATTAATTTAGAATTAAACCCTCTAGTCAGTTTTTAGAGACGTTAAACAGGAACCCTAATTTGTACATTTCGTTTATGTAAGATTCTTTACAGGATTCGAATATCGATTAAAGTGGTTTTTTTTTACCATATTTAAAAAAGACATAAAAAAATAAGTGCTCATTTATTTCCAAATCCGGATCTACAGAATGGAGCTTACTTAATTCTCTTTCACTACATTAATAGTGTAAATTAATATTCTTTAATTACGGTATATTCATATTTTTCAGTTAATCACACAATGGACAATATATCAAAGGTTTGGCAATATTTTACAAGAATCAAAAATAAAGCGGCTGAACAATGCAATAAGTGAATACAAATGTTTTTGAAAAGCTCGAATATAAAGTCTTAGTCAGACATCTAGAACACATTCATAAAATATATTTGAAATATGAGTTAGAGCCTACTTTAACCAGTTCAACTGCAAGTTATGAAGATAAAGAGCCTACGAAATCAAAAATATCTAAGCCGACAACTCAACGGACTCTAAAAAAAGTAATGGTTGTTTGTTTTTGTTTTATTTTAACAAAATTTTACGGTAAAAAAAAAGTTTCGAGGCCCGAGAAAACTCGAGAAATAGGGGACGAAAATTCTCGAAACTCGAGAATAAGAATGGGTCGAGAAATCAGAAACCCTAGCTATGGCTGAGTTTCTCAAAAGGAAACCAGTTTTGAAATGTCAGCGCAGGTTGGCCTAACAGTTGTGATTGAAATGCTTTTATCGTGATATCTTAATATATGCAAAGTCAAAGGGCGGGCCGATTCCGTTTATAAAATACTGATGAAATTGTTTACTGCCTATAAATTAGTTAATATTCAAGAAAATGTATATGTTAACTAGAATCGCTCAGATGATGAAAAATTCGAATGAAGATATACGCGTACGTCCAGATAAAAGAAGTCATTTTATCCATAAATTGAAATGCAAGTATCATATTCATGTTAAAGCAACTATAATATTTATGAATGACAGTTCTTTGCCGACCTGTGTGAAAGAAAACACGGTGGAAATGTTTACTCGTTGTAGTAGTTTGGTTAAGAAATTGTCCGGTTTCGTTTCGCAGAGGCAAACGGAGTTTATTCGACTGTCTATAGATATACGGCAAATAAATAAGTACACGGAAGTGAAACATGTAAAAGATATATTAGAATCTTCAATTGGAACACTTAAAACTACATTAAATGCTATGATTACGGCTATTAGATCCCAAACTTGATCATGGGACTTCTAGAAGTAAGGAATGATGGAGCTATAGAACCCGCGGACCTTTTAACCTCATCCCACCCTACGTTTACTATACATATTATAGTACGAGCCTTTTCCCGCGGCTTCGCCCGCGTACTATAAGTACTCAAAAAGGATACGATACCCATGTTGATTTTCAGACTTTGTGACCACATTTGCCCCTTTTAGGGGTTTAATTTTCAAAAACCTGAAACACGTGTTTACTCATTTATCGTTAGAAATACTCCTGTGAAGTTTCGAATAATATAGTCTAACAAATCTTCTCTTCAATCTCAAGACGAAAGTCTTTGACCAGTGTGTGTTGCCAGCGATGACATATGGTACTGAAACGTGGTCGCTTACAATGGGCCTCATAAGAAAGCTCAAAGTCACCCAAAGCGCAATGGAGAGGGCTATGGTTGAAGTCTCTCTGCGTGATCGCATCAGAAATGAGGCCATCCGCAGCAGAACCAAAGTAACCGATATAGCCCTCCGAATCGCTAGACTAAAGTGGCAGTGGGCGGGGTACATTGCTCGTAGAACCGATGGCCGTTGGGGCGGAAAGGTTCTCGAGTGGCGACCTCGAACCGGAAGGCGCAGCGTGGGTAGACCCCCCGCAAGGTGGACTGATGCCCTGGTGAAGGTCGCGGGAGTCCGCTGGATGCGGGTGGCGCAGGACCGGTCATTGTGGCACTCTTTGGGGGAGGCCTATATCCAGCAGTGGACGTCTTTCGGCTGATATGATGATGATGATGATGATGAACAAATCTTGATTCACCATACAAACTTTGGACCCCCATTTTACTCGTGAATTTTGAAAAATCATTTCTTGGTGCACCCCTAAACCTTATAAGGAACCTACGTGCCAAATTTGGAATCTCTAGAACCAGCGGTTTGGGCTGTGCGTTGATATGTCAGTCAGTCAGTCAGTCAGTCAGTCAGTCAGTCAGTCAATCAGTCAGTCAGTCAGTCAGTCAGTTTCTTCTTTTATATATTTAGCTACCGTCAATCTTAATACTTAGAACGTCTTCATTGTCAGTTTCACAACACTATATGGCACTGAAGTGCAACTCTACTTAGAAAGTAAAGAGACATGGGGTGGCGTAGAGATTTTATTTATTTCTTTTATTTATTGATTTATTATATAAAAAGCTGCCCAAACAAACTGCTTATTTGCTTTCATAGAAATAGTGTTTTTAGATTTACTACCTATTTGTAAGAATTTACGCATCGACGCGAGTAAATAGTTCGCTGTTCGAGAGCAGCTAAATGTGTCGAATTTAAGGCTGAACCAATGAACCCAGTACCGCGCCTGCGCTTTTAGAATGCAGGCCACGTTGTATTATTATTTATTCTCCGAACACTGTCTGTAGTTGACGGTTCTTTTATTATAGCTATAAAGCTCAGGCGCAAACTAACGATTTTGCGGATATATTACTCAATATTTATTTTTCACGGTTTACTTGCTGGACCAAACGCAAACAGGACGGGTTTACGGTTTGGAACTAGATTTCTCTTTTAATGTGTTGTTTTAGAGTAAACGTCCGTAACGCAAGAAGCCAGTTTCCTTCTTAGAGAGGCAATTAAGGGTTTTCCATAGTAGATACATTTATTATAAGTAGTGAGATTATATATTTTAGACTGAGAATTAATACAACACAATTGGTATATGTACACACGATAAAATCTTAAAACTACAGGAGACTTTAGAATAATAGGTACCTACTGTTTCCGCGATTTAGATACTATATTGTGTACAATTGAAATTTGGAACATATGATTGTATTACATATTACACTAGAGGGATATGTTATAGGTATAAGATAAATCTATTTTTGTTGCAAATTTTTAGCTTTAGAATTCCTAGAACTTTACGTATATTAAAAATAATAAAAAAAATACCAGACGAGAGTCAACCCCGAGAAAGAATAAATGAGGATAGCGGAAGCTATATAATTTACCACAACGTTTTAGTCTGCGACTTTTATGCATCATATAGCGCGTCCAATAGATAATACAAAGTTTATTACCTCCGGTGAGTTCGAAGTTAATAGGATCACGACAGTAGTGTGCATAAAACTGTTAATGAACAAGCCAGATGGCAATAAACAAAATTAACAATATATGAGTACATTTTCAAAATAATTGGTAGGATCTGTAAATTTTTTTTGGCACTATAAATAAAACCGGCAAAAAATACCTGCATTGTCAATAGGGCGGTTCCAAATATGCAATGAGGTCTATAGTTCAAAATCTCTAAGAATGAACTTTTGACACTTCAGTATTGACGTAATTAGTGATGGGGCTAAGACGTATCGTTTGTCAAATTTAGCGATTGTTTATGAATTGTTCGAATCGATTTTACTTCAACCGATTTTTTTCTTGTTATATGCCTATATATTTAGTATCACAAATCTTCTCAAATGATAAGAATAAGAGAATAAGAATAACCTTTATTGACTTAAACCTCATACAAGTATAAGTAATATTTGCACAGTAGGTACGCTAATAGCTTAAGAGAGACTTATATATTAGGTTTGAAACAGTTTCACCGTAAATGAGCCTCTGTCTCCCGAACTAGGCGGATGCCTGTGACTTGGAAGTCAGTGATTCCACCGAGAATATGAGTTGAGTTGTATGCAGTTGTGCCTAATATACAAAAATTAATTAAAAAGGAAAACATAACTATAACAGAGCAAAAAATAAAATGATTTAGGAAAAGATTTGATAATTGTAATCTACTAATTATGTATGGCATTATAATATTTCCATAATTAATACAGTATGATAAGAAAGTCTTATGATGCTCCATAAATTATGCTCAGTTATGAATTACGGTCTTTGGTAATTTGTAAAGCCTAACCAGGAATATGATTATAATCATTGTCAGAAGGGTTCTGTTATTCTCATATCTTAGTTCCCCTCCAGGGCGCATTATTTTTTTCCACCATGTATATGGCAACAACAGTTTACGTTTTGAGCGTTTTTGTCATTTATTATTAATTATTCAACATTGAAGTATTACTCAAAAAACCGATACAATTACAGTAATGACCTTTTTTCACATCGTACCAGGGGGGTGTCACTACGCAGTTTAGGTACATTTGGCCGGCGCGCCTCCCGGGCAGGCGTATGGCAGTGGGCTGCCGCTCGGCTCGCACGATACTCGTGTCACGTGGCGCTCGCGCAATGGCTTTGAAACCTAAACCTCGATCTAATCCGTATAAAAGATATAATATTGGTTGCCCAGAAACAATATAAGGAACTGACCGACATATTTTCAAAGGAATACGGCTGTGGCATACCTACGCCTACTTCTGTGAGAATCAGACATACTATCTCCGGATAAAAAAAATATGTTTACCGAATCTACGTTTGTAATTCCTACATATTTATCTTAAAAATAATAAATCAGTAGGTATAGGTACAAAAACATGTCAAGTGACAACCCCGTGCCAACACTGACAGCTCGGTCATAAAACTGCGGCGCGCAAAGAAGATTCACGGTTCGTGCGCGATTATAAGTTTCAATTTTGCTTACAGGCGGCGAGTATAGGTATAATTTTATACCTAAATCTGCCTTTTGTGAAGGAGTGAATTTTCTGTACGGTAGTACTATTAGTTATTCTGTGATCGTACTTCATTTTATTTTCGTTTTGGTTTTTATTATTATATATTGCCTATTGATTACATGATCGATTTTATCGACTTACGGAAATGTTATATGAATCGGAACAGCAGACATGGTCACAACACTAAATTTAAAAAAAGGAGGCGTAGATTGTAACTGTTTGCATGTTAAATTGTTATCGTAAAATATTCAATAACTAAGATATGAAAAAATGTAACATTAATTAAGTAATGTTTATTAAAAGTGAAATGTTGTGTTTACGTACATGACAAGCTGTAAAATCGTTATGGGATTTTGTTTATAATTTCAAAGTATCTTACGCGTTTACGTTCTACGGGCGTTTCGATGTGTCAAAAGTTCATTCTTACAGATTTTGAACTATAGTGGGCGTATCTAATACAGCATTCAACAGGTAGTTTCATATCGATGACAAATATTGACAACTTGACTTGAACTAGCAAAAAGCGGCAATTTATTGTTTGTGCCTGACCCACAATAGCATATATTATTTTCAACTGTGACAATAAAATAATGGAAAAATATGCCCGCGCTCGTTTAAGATTTTTGGCACAGCTAATATAAAGTCATAAAGAAAAGAAGTACAATAAAGTATACGCCGTTATTTTTAGAATCAACTCAATACAAGTCTTAGTCTGGGGCATGAAATATCCACTTTACGTGAATCACCCATCAAACAAGTTCGTTTTGCTTATGATAACATCTGTCTTGTATTTAGATGAAACGGCATCGTTAACTTAGATGATTCATCGCGACACAATTTATCTATTCTGCCACAGTTCTGTTACATATAGGAAAATTTATAACTAGAATCTATACATAAAATACATTAAGTACCTACCTAATTACCGGGAACATTTTTATATCCATCTGCAGGTAGATGTTAGCAAACGTATGTCCAAATATTTGACACTAGAGACACGTGCCAGCCCCGACAGCATTTGGCACCTTCGGACAATCCAATACCTGTCAATCGACTCATTCATAACACGGGCCTCTAAGGACCGCCCATTATTTAGAACCACTAGATTTCGCCTTGCATCACAACTAGCGGTTTTAATGTATGCAGAGCCATTTATGTTTATATACCACCTACACAGTAAATACAGGGATAATTGTGACATTAATGCTTGCATTGTCAGTCGCACTAATGGCTGAGCTAACTAGTTTATTGTTGCGTTTCATAGGAAACACTAAGCATTAACATTGAAGGCCTGATTTTCAATTCTCTTAGAAGACATATCCTTTCATGAAATGTTAGATAAAAGTGTAAATTATATTTATATGCATAAATAGTAACTTAAGTACTATTTATAAGAATCCTGGAAAGAACTGGAAACCTGCAGACAAACAAAAGAAATAGTAACGGAATACAACCAAAAACTTACCAAAATACTCTCGAGGACAAAAAGACCTCAACTACTAAAATTAGTAGAACTGATAACATTACATAAACAAACGCCTTTTCACAATAGGTAGGACAGATAGCCCCACGTGCAGAGCCTGTATGGAGGCGGAAGAAACAACAAAACAAAATCTGCTACACTGCAAACAGGTAGAAGTATACAGGACTATACACTTAGAATCCCCAGGCACCTTGAGCGACGCAGCAGGCAATCTGAAAACTCTGCTGGGCTTCGTGGAGGAGCTAGGGTGGTTAGAATAGAGCCAACCCGTTATTACGCAAAATATGTAGGTACACTGGATGTCGAGTTGCGGAAAAACGCCTAGGATAACTACCTAACTAACCATCTATTCCCTATTCAAAAAGAGAGTAACAATCGATAAAATTAAGATTCATAAATTACAATATAAGATCAACGGCATAAAAACCTTTACATCGTTTAGAGACGCCTTATATTCTTGACACAGTGTTGATTCTAATGCATCCAACGTCCCTAACCCAATACGATGCGGAATGCCGTTGCAATAATAAACGTGTAACATTTACATGCCATTCCTGACCACAGCGAGGCGTCGCGAAAGATGTACGAGCTCCTTTGTGATGCCGCCTGAGCCGATCTGCTGGGCCAATTTAAAAGGTCGTACATACACTCAAAGTCAAAGTAATTTACGACCTTCCAATCTAGTATATCATCCGATGCAGCCAACCACGAATACGTTTGATATAAAAAAAAACCGGCCAAGAGCGTGTCGGGCCACGCTCAGTGTAGGGTTCCGTAGTTTTCCGTCCGTCACAGTAAGTGTCCCCACTTAAGAGTTAATAACACCGCCATGTAGGATATGATATGAGAGTTCCACGTACAGCGACATCTATCGGCAAATTAAGTAAACTATTGCGCGCGAGCTTAAAGTATGGAAGATGATTTTTATGGAATAATTCTTTATTGCGTGAACCGATTTTCACCGTTTTTACTTTATTTGAAAGCACGTCATTTCATTGTAATTTTGTAGAAATTACAGGTACAATAAACACCTGCTTATGCGGTTAAATTACAAACTTAGTTCAGAAATTATTTTGTAATTTTTTTTCAAAAACTATTCATCCTATCAAGTTCAAAATAATTTTCCTAGAAAGTTTTTATAAAGTTCTACTTTTGAGATTTTTTTCATATTTTTAAAACTTACGGTTCAAAAGTTAGAGGGGGGGGGACGCATATTTTTTTACTTCTGGAGCGAATATTTCCGAAAATATTTACATTATCGAAAAATGATTTTAGGAAACCCCTATTCATTTTTAAATACCTATCCAACAATATATCACACGTTAGGCTTGAAATGAAAAAAAAAATCACTCCCCACTTTACGTATAGGGGAGGTACCCTAATAAAAAAAAAATTTCCACTTTTTATTTTACCACTTTGTCGGCGTGATTGATATACATATTAGTACCAAATTTCAGCTTTCTAGTGCTAACGGTCACTGAGATTATCCGCGGACGGACGGACGGACGGACGGACGGGCAGACAAAGCGAAACTATAAGGGTTCCTAGTTGACTACGGAACCCTAAAAAGATAAGGACTGTAGGAAGCAACATAGTTTCAGAATAATGAACATTACCGAAAAACGCTAGATGCTGAAGCGATATGCCGATGATTAATGCATGCATGTACCGACCCGGAACTTCTTTTGTATTCTGATTTTGGCGACCCTGAATAAGAGCCTAATAAAGTAAGCCATATAATGTGAAACTTACACATCTGGCAACAATAGTATCAAATCAAATGTGTTAGGTGTGTAACAAGAAAAGCTATTATGAAGAAAGTCACACATTTAGCAATTAAGAGTTGTAAGTTAAATAGAATAGGACATGGTGTTAAGGTGAACCTTTGAGTAACATTGCTCTGTAGAATTTCTCACCCAGTGTGAATGAGACGGGCTATGAATGGCTTACCTGAAAAATAAAACAACAATCAATATAATTATATTATAAAACCTGTAACATGTCTTAGCTAACTGCATAATGAAGTCAGTTATTATTTGATGTAATTCAATCGTATGATTTGCTGTATTTAAGCCTGCAAATAAATGAATGCAGACTACAATCGTGGGAAATCAGTGATAGTTGGCAGCGGTCGCAGCGAGTGTCCAATAAATTGAATGATAAATTCCACGTCCCGTTGCTATAGTACCAGAAGCCAAAGGCGTTAATTAGTAAGTGGTGGAGAAACGTACGTGAATAATGATTTGAAAAACGGTTTTAGAATGAACTCACGTGAGACTGCGACATTAACTTAATAACTAAATATTACAAGCGGCTTCCTGCACTCTTGGCATTCATATCAAAGTTTGTTTTCTTCTATTTAGTTATTACTTACGAAAACTAATTGAAAAGAAGTGCCAGAAGAATCAGTGTCACCACTGAATTTTTCTACTCCAATTTAGAACTTTAAATGATGCAATTTTTACACGAGTTCTGTTTTGCATTCGTTCTGTCCTCATCAGTGACTACGAGTAACTCTCCCTGTCTCATATGTAACGAGTAGGTAGTGTATTTTGTTTCTTTAGCGCAAGTGACGCAATCACACTTTGAGGAAATATTTAGCATTTGTGTGGCTACTGGGCGTGCCTCGGATTTCACTGGACCGGACCGTCAATGATTTTGTAACAATGACTTTTGAATCAGTCAAGTTTAATATTGAATGTAATGCGATAAATTTATTAATCAATACAAAAGACCATACCTCCACACTGACCAACGATGACATTGAAAATAGTTTTCTTTATTCATAGCGTCCGACTTAATTACGAGCGAGTCACAGAGTCTTCATAAATACAACAGGGAGGACAACGATTCGTTTAGTATTGGTTCCTCTGAAATAGTTGTCCCTATATCTTAGTAGAGCGTGCTAATGCGTCTGAATCTTTGGCACGGTGTCGAGTACACACGCACATACATATGAACCGTCGAATAATAAAGCGAAGCTAAAGATACGTTCCGGTTAATCGCTCTGTTTGTGACGAACATTCCGTTTCGGACGGCGGCGATGAGTTGAACGTTTCGACACTTGGAACTGATGTGTGAACAATTTTAAAGCTAAAATATTAGAAAACATAAAAATATGAAGTACTTCATGAAAGAATTTATTTAAAAAAACGTTTAGCTAGCGTAGTGTGACTTGTTTTCCAATTTATTATGGTTGAAAATTGTTCTAGTTTTTCTATAAGTAAACTTTTTCTTACCTTTAACCTTCCGTTTTTTAACGATCGATTGTGATTGACTACCGTACGAGCTAGCTCTGGAAAATATGAAACTACAATAATGAGATAAACGTAACGATTGATCCGGGCATCTGATAACCATTCAGCGGTGAGGTCAGAGTGACAGGCCAGCGAAACTCTTTAGTTAACGTTATAATATAAGGAATACCAAAGTACGTAAAGTATAAATCCACCGACCCAATACCCATAATACTACATCAAACCCAGAACTCTAGGAACTATATTCTTCAAGTGGTTTGCATTTTCGGACCTCCACCGATGAACGGCTGCCAGATACACTGATCTAGAAATAAGGATAGTAAATCAAACTAACTAGAAGGGTTTTGTTGCACTCGTTACTGTGTCACATTCTCAGAGCTAGCTCTCAAAATTAATACCTACCTAAAAACGCTGTCACGTTAAAATTTAATTGATTTGAATACCTGCTGTCGTTTTATATATTTATATTATGTCAGATCACTTTTATCAAAATTATATCGGGACAGATACAAAAGTTAGTCGTAAGCGTGAACCGCGTCTTGGCCAAGTTCCCAATCTTTATCATAAGTTAAGGCGCTAGGCGCTGAATGTGGCCGAAAAAATATACGTTAATTACCATTTCATGTACAACATTGTCAACGTTTGAATAACCCGTGTAACGTATAGTTTCTCCGTTATTTAAATGTAACGAAATGTCGTTTTACGGTTAATTTTGCCTATATCTACTGAACGGCTTATTTGATTTAAAATATTGTTGACTAAAAAATGTGTACTATAGAACACTACAAACTCAACGTAGGATATTTCAATTGATTAAATTTTCTTAAACAACTTGATCATAATTCCACATTTCGTGCGTTGATAGCTCGAAAACGGCGTTGCTGGCAGTCGTGAGCTAGCTTTGAGACGAGGAGGCTGTGTCGCTCGTCGCTCCGTGCTTCCCTTGTACTACATATACTTTGTGATTGGCCCGTGAGCAATAATATCGGACTTACGTGCCTAAAGACTAAATAACTGCAGAGGGTTCATGCGATGCGGACACAACCTGTCTTCCCGGAATCTATAAAGTATAGACGTTTTATCTTTTAAGATAATGTTCTCGTATGCATGTTCATGTACGTTCTTATAAAAAGTGTATTTTATTTAGATTATAATACAAGTAAAAAACAAATAAAATTAAAATGGAGGAAAAAACAAAAATCATGAATCTCATAATTCTCTGAAAACAAATTTGGTCATGTAAGTAAACTACAATTATTATGTTTTAGTAGACTAATGCATCACGCAAAATAGGCGTTAGTCGTCGAGTTGTGGAAATCTGCTAGTACTGCAATACAATAGACTAATAATCAATTTAATAAAAACTCCGAAGCACCGAATTTGTTTAAACATATTTATTTAAGAATACCGTGTTCTAAACGAATGTAATATGCGTTTTTTTTTTAAAGATTAAACACAATTTTTAATGTTATACTTTATACTAATTTATCAAATCAAGAAATTGCGAAGTAAACTGCAAAGGATTGCATATAAACCGGCCAAGAGAATGTCGGGCTATGCTCAGTGTAAGGATCCGTAGTTGCCGGCCTGTTACAATACATCCATTCAAAAGGTAGTTTATAAAGAGATGTTTTGTGGCACTTACGTTATTTTACTATAGGCATCACCCAAAAACGGCTCAACCGATTTTATTCCATATAGTTTTTATTGAAAATACGTGATAAGTATTTCAATGGCCTCACTTCCAGGAATTTTTCCAAATTTTTTGGACCCACGGTTCAAAAATCAAAGAGCATGTTTTACTTAGCTTCGAAAGTAAATTATTTACGAAAGTATTCGTTTAATCCAAAAGTTGTTTAAGGCTTATTCTTCTTGAAAGACCTATCCAACAATGTGTTTCAGATACTTATTATTTTACCACTTTGTAGGCGTAATTAAAACACATACTCATACCAAATTTCAGTGTACTATCACTGAGCAAAGCCTGATTGAGATTCTAATAAAAAATGGCTGATATTTAAGAGTTCAATGTATGTAAGAATAAAGGAAAAAAGCTTTTTTTTTATACCACGACGCTGGCAAACAAGCATACGACCCACCTGATGGAAGCAGTTATAAAGCCTATGGACGCCTGCAACCCCAGAAGATTCACATGCGCGTTGACTACCCTAAAAAAAACTTTACTATGTCGGTGAAATAAATACAAATTTTATATTAATTATCAACACAAAGTAAATAAATAAATTACTAGTAAGGGTTAATACTACCTATCAAATATCTTTAAAGGACCGGCCAAGTTTGTATCGGACCACGCATGTTGTAGGGTTCCGTAGAAAGTAGTTTCTTGGAGATAACTGAAAAACGGATAAACCGATAATATGTGAAATAATTATCGTAGAAATTAAGTACTAAGCCTTCTTGGTTTTTTTTCATATTTTTTAGACTTACAGATTAAAAGTTAGATGGGGAGCCTATTTAGACTTTCGAACAAATATTTCTGAAAATATTGACTTAATAAAACAGTTTTAAAAATCCTCTATAAAAATAAAATATTTTTAAAACCGTATCGTACAACATGTTCATATTTACAAAAAATATATTTTTGACATTTAGTTTGGCATATGTATGTATGGAGTGCCCCCCTAAAAGTTTTTTAGCAATTTAGCCAGAAAACTAAGTAGCGGCACAAACACACCTCTGGATAAAATTTAAGTAATATATGTTTTATAATAAAAATTGCTTTGACATACGGACGGACAGACGGACATGTTTCAAAAAACTTTTAAGGGTTCAGTTTTTGCCATTTTGGCTATGGAACCCTAAGAAGTGTTTGCGCTGTGTTATATTTTAAAGATCTAAATTTAATGGGCTTACAGCTCTCATGACAATTGTATGACGATTTCGTGCACAAATACCGCTCCTTACATGTGAATTTTTACTATACGCAACTCGCAACAGGCTTAATTTTGTTAATTTATCGTAATTAAGTGAGTTTTTACGGTTAATATTTAAAATCGCAACAAAAAAATAACCATCTATTAAGCTCACATGCAGTCAGCAAAAAAAATCCAAATTCACATGAAAACACCGCTTTGATGTGCATTCAGTTTTTATTTGCTGTAATAGTCAGTATTTTTTTATTTTTTCTGATATGCGGAATATTTTTAACCATATTTCGTAAATTCGTAAATATTTTGCCGCTCACTGTACTTTAAATTCAAAATCTAGGTTTTTATATTTTTACATAAAAATCTACTAATCGAGACCGTTATTACTTATCTTATTTAATAGGTAAGTAGCATTCCTAAAAATGTCACTGTAGTACTTAATCACAGTATTCAAAACACAAAACATCCCCAAAAGGATTATAATTATTATAAAGCTGCCCGCGCGCCTCTGAGTAAAGTCATATTCTTTGAACATTGTTGCGGTGCATCGCGGTGGATTTACGCACGATCGAAATGAGAGGAGTACGCGGGTGACGCGGGTAGAGAGCGCCCAAACGCTCAAGGACACTCCGGCGACAATCGTCTTAAGTCAACTAGGCACTGCAGTCGGATTAGTTTGCATTCCTCTTAATTCAACAAGCACCTGTCGATATGATTTTCCATTCGTTTTTCTGTTCAGTCTAGTTTTTCACGAAATTTCAAGTTTGTCACAAAGAAAATGTAATATCTATACAAACTTTCAACTCCTAATTGACTCCGTTAGAGGTAGAATTTTGAAAAACGCTGTAATCACTTGTATTGTTTTTTAATTATTAGTAAACGTACGAAGTTTCAAATCTCTAACTTAAATGTTTTAACCCCACCCATACAAACTTTCAACCCCCTTTTTACCCCCTTAGGGGTAACATTTTTCATAATCGCTTCTTATTACTTAATAAGAACATACACACATTTATTATTATAAATGTAACCCGACCTGAAATTTTCAACTTTCGTACTTTATCGGCTTTGCGTGGATCAGTTTAGATGCAATGCAACCTATGAAAATATCTGAACTTTGTATGACGTTGACATTCACTAAGAACAATACCTTAGAAGTATACAACTTTGCCCGTTATTGGCGATATTTTATTTTTTAATACATATTCTTTAACTTATCTGGTACTAAGAAGATATATAAACAAGAATATTTAGCAGACACTAATGGTATTAACGGCAAAGACAAAATAATGGAACTTAGAGTTCATAATGTGCCAGTTTTATTACCGCATTGTCTGGGACCCATCCCAACTCGTTTACTTAATTACAAATGGTCTCTGGTAAATGTCAATAATTATGCATTTTGAAACAACCTCTAAGTGCAGTCACCGGCTAAGTATCTTCTTACTCGAAGGCCGCAAAAATATATGACACGCTTTTATTCGTGTAGGAAGATACTAAGTATATGGCTGGTATATACTGGCTTTAAATACTTAAATAAAGAGAAGAGCTCAAAGAGGACCCAGTGTGTTGACGATGAGGGACCCTCTTGTTCCTTTAGCCATCAACACAGTGAATCCTCCTTTTTGTAAAGGGTCGGCAACGCGCATGTGACTCCTTTGGAGTTGCAGGCGTCCATAGGTTACGGTAGCTGCTTGTTTGCCACCGTCGTGGTATAATTTTTTTTTTTTTCAGCTTACTTATTACAAAATACGTGGCTATAATAGTTTTTATATCGCTAAAAAGTCTTATATTTTTTTGACTAACCGAAGTATCGACATCGACTGCTCATTGCGTTATTTTTAGACCACCCACAGTGCTTCCGCCTCTAATTGATCATGCCTATTGTGAACGAATTTAACAGTTCAGAGGTCTGCCGATTACCTGCCAATCAAATTATTTTTGTGCAATATATCAACCAAAAATATTTATAAAGAAAAATATCAGTCAACGTACATCGCGCACCGCAACAATTAGGTACATAGGCTGCTATTTATATATCCGGAAACCGGGATTACAATCTTCTTAAATAGCATATTTGACCTCCATGGTAAAATTTGAACTTTTTTAAGTACTGGCCGGTATATTTTTTCTTTCTTATTAACGCTCGTGTTTTGTTATTGACGGGTTTTAAATGTCATCTCGCAGCAAGAATGGAACTCACTCGTGAAAATATTCGTGCTATGATTTATTATGATTTTCGGCGTGGTTTAACGCAACAACAGTGCATAGATCAACTAACTTCAACTTTTAGTGATGAAGCCCCATCTAAAACTACTGTGTATCACTGGTTTAGTGAGTTCAATCGTGGACGTAGTATGCTTACGGACGAAGTTAAGGCAGGTCGCCCGAAATCGGTCGTTGTACAACAAAATATCGAGGCTGTGCGAAAACTTATAATGGACGACCGACATGTTACATACTGCGAGATAGAGGCGACTCTGGGTATTTCTATGACCAGCATTAATAGCATATTACATAATTATTTGGCTGTAAAAAAATTTTGTTCGCGTTGGATACCCCACAACTTAACAAAAGAGCAAAAAGATGCTCGCGTCGAATGGTGCAATAAAATGTTAAAAAAATATAACCGTGGTGACTCAAAAGCCGTTTATAACATCTATACAGGTGACGAATCCTGGATCTATGCATACAATCCCGAAACGAAGCAACAATCAACGGTATGGGTGTTTCAAAATGAGCCGAACCCTACGAAAGTTACTCGTGCAAAAAGTACATTGAAACAAATGGTGGCCTGCTTCTTCGCTATTAATGGCCATGTAGCTACAGTGCCACTAGAAAACCGTAGAACGGTTAATTCAGAGTGGTACACGACCATTTGCTTACCGGAAGTATTTGAACAAATTCGTAAAACTAACCAGCGACGAAGAATCATTCTTCATCATGACAATGCCAGCTGTCATACGTCACGCGAAACAACTCTATTTTTGGAGGGTCAAAATGTGGAATTAACGGGTCATCCGCCGTACAGCCCTGACTTGGCACCCAACGATTTTTATTTATTTCCAAATATAAAACGTCAACGATTTTCGATCGCTGAAGATGCTGTCGACGCATTCAAACAACACGTTATGGAGGTACCTCAGGCGGAGTGGCAGAAGTGCTTTAAAAATTGGTTCACGCGAATGCAAAAGTGCATAGATCATCAAGGGGAATACTTTGAAAAACAATAAAACCATTTTCAGCCGTGTACGTTTGTTTGTTTTTTTGTTTCCGGATATATAAGTAGCAACCCTCGACTTACCTTCTTAATAGACTTAATACTTCCTACTCTAAGACTAAGAAAACGTAATTGTTTATTTCCTTTTTATCCTAATATATATATGCATCTTACAAGAATGCATATTAGGCATGCCATGTAATGCGGATGGATTAAAGTCATGTTACGAGAAAGGTATTAAGGATAAATGTGGAGGGATGTAGGAGAAGAGGCAAACCTAAGAAAAGGTGGATGGACTGTGTGATAGATGATATGAAAAGAAAGGATGTGAGTGATGTTAGAGATGTGTGGAAGAAAAAGACATGCTGCGCCGACCCCAAGTAATGGGACAAGGACAAGAGGATGATGATGCATCTTAAAAGAATTGAATTCACGGTATAACACTGTTATGATTATTAAGCAGATTGCCTGATTACCAGTAAGAGTGATAAGAAACTTGCGACAACAGACGAATTAATTACTTATATATTCATGTTATTTAGTTTTAATTTGCGAGTATAGGTACAGCTTAGTTTATTTTTTTATGTATCTTGCATTCTGCCAATAAAGTGTTACCCTATCTTGGTTTAAATATAATGATATTAAAGTGTACTGTAAAGAAACTCAACCACAGCTTGCTGAAGAATAAAAAAACTAAAAATAGTTAAAGGAAGTCTATACAATATATACCACTTGGGCTCATCCATTAATTACGTCACACGAATTTCATGACTTTTTGACCCCTCCCCGTGGTTACCCCCCTTCCCCTGGTGTGACGTCACATATTTAGCAATTTTCAATTTCAATAGAAAATGAATAAGAATTAACACAGCACTTCCAAAACAACTTAGTATTACAATTTAAAAAATATTTTATAAACAAATGAGAAAGTAACACATTCAAAATTAATTAACAATCTTAGTCATCTTGACCACATATGGAGTCATTGGAGTCAAGCTGTGACGTGTGCACCATTAAGTGCGGCGTTTGCAAAAAATCGACAATGGCGGCGTGTTTTCAGTGCGACATTGGTGTAATTTTGACAGACCAGTTTTCGTATATGAAAAATAAAAAAAAAACAAATGAATTAGTTTTATTTCCTGAAAATTTATCAATAATTGAAAGTATAGGTTTCTGGTATGTTTTTTGTGGTTAAAGAAACTTTATTTTTCTCAAAAGAAATTTACATTTCACTTAAATAGAGAAAATATTTAAACTTAAAATATTGTTTGAGTGAGCATGCAGTTACATTACTTATTAAAATTACTAATAATATACTATTTAACTTACGAGCCAAACAATTCTTACAAATAAAATAGGTAGAAGTGCAAACACTATTTCCGCATGTGGGTATGTCTAACTACAACAAGATGTTTTTATTATCTATTCGAATAACTACAACGTGTTGATATGTCCTTTTCAATTTAGGTGCAATGCATTGTCTACTTTGAACACATGCTAATTGAGTCGAGCGAGATTATCCATTCTTAATAATGCATTATCTTTTGTTTCCATGTGGATGCGTGCCAGGGCGGGATTCAGATATTATGGATTACGTAGTCCAATAATTTGCGTTTGTAAATATTGTCATTCTTGCAGTCCTTAATATCTCTAGGTATACTGTTGTAAAACTGTGCTCCTTTATAACTAATCTTTTTTTTTCCCCCTTTAGTTCTCGCTTGTTGAAGACAAAGATTGCTAGAATTCCGTAGAGGACGTAAGCTTTTTTGTAATTTAGTTTGAAAGGTTAATTGTGAGTGAATTTTGTTATTTATTATTTTACGAATGAGTATAAAAGTATTATTGAAGTACAGTTGGTTTAGATTTAAGATTTTTGTTTCCAAGTAAATTTTGCGAGTAGCTGTTAGGAAGTGATACCCAAAAAGTGTTTTAGTTAATTTATTTTGGGCAATTTGTAGACTTTTAAGAGAAGTTTTGGTGGCGCTACCCCATACTTCTATAAGATAGTTCAAGTGGGATTTTACGAGTGAATTATAGATCGTGTATTTTACCCGGCGAGGAAAACAGTGGGCCGTATTGCTGAGGCAGCCTCTTAAAGAGGAGAGCTTAGACCGGATTTTATTTGTGTTGTTTCCATGATAGGTCACAGTCTAATATGAGACCCAGATATTTTTCTTGAGTAGATTGTTTTATTTGTATATTATTTATATTTAGTTCGACATCTTCATCAATTTTTTTATTTTTTGCCTTAAATATTATGTAGCTGGTCTTAGCAATATTAATTGTAAGTAAATTAAATTGGAACCATTCCTGAAGGTTGTTCAAGTCTTCTTGTGCCAACTTTGTAATATCCTTTACAGACTTACCAAAGTAGAAGATACATGAGTCATCTGCATAAAGGCTTATCTCTCCGTGTAAAGGGACTTGACAACTATTTATGTATATTAAGAACAGGAGAGGGCCTATTATCGACCCCTGAGGCACGCCACAAGTTATCATTTGGGGGCTGCTTTGCACATTACCTATTCGCACTACTTGAAACCGATTACTGAGATATGATTCAAACATTTTATATGCATTGCCTGCGATGCCTATCTGCTTAAGCTTTTCTAAAAGTAGTATATGGCTAACCGTGTCAAAGGCTTTTTTAAGATCAATAAAAATTCCTAGACTTATCATTTTTGCATGTACATTTGTTTTAATTTTAGTAGTTAAATCAACCACCGCAGACAATGTACTTGATTGGGACCTGAAACCATATTGACAATTTGAGAGAAAGTTTATTTGTTCTAGATAGTTGTTTAAACGGGTGTAAATTATTTTTCCTATGACTTTAGAGAGTAGTGGCAGGACTGACACTGGTCGATAGTTTCCGGGAACCGTTTTGCAACTTGATTTATAAATTGGCGTAACTTTGGCTATTTTTAATGAATCTGGAAAAATACCATTTTGCAGGCAATTGTTGATGGACATCGTGAGCTTCGGAATTAGGTACTGTTTAATACATTTTACCGTTTTTGTAGTTATTTTATCGATGCCTGAACTGCTATTTATATCTAGATTATTAATTATATTTTCAATCTCCTCTTCAGTGCAAAGTGACAAAAAGTTTAAACCAGTGTAGTCACTAGATTGTTATTAAATCAAATACAAACATTGAAAACATTGAAAAAATAATCAACCCAGCAGGACTTGAACCTGCATCGATACGCCTTGCCGGGGCTCGATCGCTTTACCAATTAAGCTATGGATCAAGTTACTAAGTTGACGAAATTCTCAATGCCTTCAATCATCTTTGATCTACTTCGGCTTTACAGCAGCCGTAAGCGACATCTAGGTACTAACTATTAGAGTTAGATACCCTTCCCGCCGACACTATCGCAAGTGTCACAACGGAAATATAGAGGGCGCTGCTATCAACTCATAATTAATTTTGCATGTTTTTTAAAGTGGGGCATTCCACTCATACAATAGATTGTTATTAAATCAAATACAAACATTGAAAACACTGAAAAAATAATCAACCCAGCAGGACTTGAACCTGCATCGATACGCCTTGCCGGGGCTCGATCGCTTTACCAATTAAGCTATGGGTCAAGTTACTAAGTTGACGAAATTCTCAATGCCTTCAATCATCTTTGATCTACTTCGGCTTTACAGCAGCCGTAAGCGACATCTAGGTACTAACTATTAGAGTTAGATACCCTTCCCGCCGACACTATCGCAAGTGTCACAACAGAAATATAGAGGGCGCTGCTATCAACTCATAATTAATTTTGCATTTTTTTTAAGTGGGGCATTCCACTCATACAATAGATTGTTATTAAATCAAATACAAACATTGAAAACATTGAAAAAATAATCAACCCAGCAGGACTTGAACCTGCATCGATACGCCTTGCCGGGGCTCGATCGCTTTACCAATTAAGCTATGGGTCAAGTTACTAAGTTGACGAAATTCTCAATGCTTTCAATCATCTTTGATCTACTTCGGCTTTACAGCAGCCGTAAGCGACATCTAGGTACTAACTATTAGAGTTAGATACCCATCCCGCCGACACTATCGCAAGTGTCACAACGGAAATATAGAGGGCGCTGCTATCAACTCATAATTAATTTTGCATGTTTTTTAAAGTGGGGCATTCCACTCATACAATAGATTGTTATTAAATCAAATACAAACATTGAAAACATTGAAAAAATAATCAACCCAGCAGGACTTGAACCTGCATCGATACGCCTTGCCGGGGCTCGATCGCTTTACCAATTAAGCTATGGGTCAAGTTACTCAGTTGACGAAATTCTCAATGCCTTCAATCATCTTTGATCTACTTCGGCTTTACAGCAGCCGTAAGCGACATCTAGGTACTAACTATTAGATACCCTTCCCGCCGACACTATCGCAAGTGTCACAACGGAAATATAGAGGGCGCTGCTATCAACTCATAATTAATTTTGCATGTTTTTTAAAGTGGGGCATTCCAGTCATACAAAAGATTTTTTGGGTCATTTTTGCATTTCTCAAAAGAATCGTTATAATATTGGTGTTTTTCCGCGGGATGACATAGTCAGTGAGGTGCCAATACAATGTCCGCCTCATGGTGGAGAAATATTGTTACTTTCTTATGACACACATCGGACTGCTTAACGCCTGTTGAAATTTCTAGTCACTTTGAATTCGCTCTCGTGTTTCGTCCTGCAAGTTTGAACTTACTTTGCACACAAGGAGCTAACGTGTGGCGAATTTATCCAAAAACTGTTTTTATTGCTATTCGTCACATTGTTCGATGAGGACACGCAGAGTACGTGTGGTTACTGTAGGTACAGATACGAAGGATGTAGAAAATACAACAATTTTTTGTTTAAAATTGAACTTTATGAGTGATTTTATGAATATTTTAAATGTGGTTTCAAGAAATTTGGGACCCCTCCCTCCCCCTCGTCACAACATGTTACATTTTGTAGACGCCCTCCCTCCCCCTATATGTGTGACGTAATTAATGGATGAGCCTCGTAGTGTAAATACGGTAGTGTTAACCTATAACGTATTTAATGATCCGGCATCAATCAAACTCCAGCCGACTAATGTTAACTTACGATAGTTTGTTTGCGCTTTCATTATGTAAACAGGTTTGTTTGCATTGTCTGTTAACTTACGAGTAAATATCTGCACTAATAGCTATATTTTATATTTGTAATAAACGCAAATTTCAACACATTTTATTATTGTTTTGGTATGACTTTTATCAGACACATTTAAAGCGATGAAAAACTAAAATACCAATTACAATAAATTGCTATAAGTATTTTAAGTAGCCACGCGTAAAATATTCAAGCGGCCACTAAAGAAACGATCAATTAAAATAGCTCTGTAGGCATCGGGTACTTGAATTCGTTCACATGGGTATCCATTACGGGTAGATAGATAGATATCTATCAAGCAGTAGCCAGATGAAACAATTCGATGCCGTAGTTATGAGAAAATTACAGGTTTGGGTCGCCGTCTAGTTAATGCCATGTATTTACAAAGGATAATGCTAAGTAGTGCAGACAAATGTTTATAAAATTAGGGTTTATTGCTTCGTTGTATGCGGCTTTATTTATCTTGAAAGAATTGAGAGATCCGTGTTTAAATGAGTTGGGCATTTAGATATTATAGGGTCGAGTCAAAATTACTTTATTAAATTTTGATTTGGGTAAACAGTTTACTAAATTAGGTAGATATCATAGGTAGGTAAGCATATAATATCTACTACGGTTAGTACATTTAATGTATACCTAGGACTACGAGGTAAGCACCTACAATCACAACTAAATTAAACAGAATTGCAATTGCATAATATAATTCTTATTGCACACAGGCATCCCACATCCTACGTAGCTAAATACTGGCTGTAATTACAAAATCGAAAATAACATGGTATGATTATGACACTTCCTTAAGTCAAGAATAAGTGGTGTTACCACCTACATGAAAATCTTAGTATCGAAGGTGAATTGACCGCCCACGTTAAGAACAAAAACAGTCATCATCGTCTTCTAACAAAGGTAGTTGATTCGTCGGCGGCGTTACTCAGAACGCCCATAATGACGAATATGGACATTAGTTTAGAATACGGTGTAGGAAGAACCGAACCGCTCATGCCCTTATAAGGTGGTTCAAAAGTACCTAAGCTTCATCATTTGATCAGCTTTTTTTATCGAATCACATAGGTACAAGTTTTATAGTGAGTTTAGAGGTATTTCACAGTTGATTTTTTTTTTTTGGGATACAAATTATTAGAATTAGTTATGACTTTGGTAACAATACATACAATACAAATATTCTTTATTGCACACCTAACAACACTACAGTACACAGATTAGAACAAAATAGAACACTACAGTACACAGATTAAAAGTAGAGGCAGTCAACAGGCGGTCTTATCGCTAGAGAGCTGGTAACCATAATTAAAAAAAAATTAAAAATGTATTATTATTGTGATGTGGTTATAAGTTTGAAATGATTAAGAAAATAAGCTATTATGATATGAACATAAATGCTTTTTTCCTTGAAGAGGAAACAAACATTACTTCAGGATGATTTGATAACGCCTTGATTAGATAATGTTTGAAAATTGTTTTTAAATAAAAAAATATTCCAAACTTCGAATATACTTATATAATATCAATCCGTTAAAAAAATTATAGAATTCAAAGGAGTTGCTCAAATACTCCGCACGGTACTCCGCTTGGAATCAATCATATGCTGTTTTTTTACTAATCCATTTTAGTTATAGTGTCTTAGTTTTAAAATTTAAGTTTAACTTTATTTTTTAAGCATTTGTTACTAACTATTCTATGTTGTCTGAAAATAAACAAATTTTAATTTTAATTTTATTAATATTTAAGAGCTCCATTGGGGGTCAAACATCTCAGTTAACCAGTATAAATATTCATAAATAATGATGGCATTGTCTTTAAAACATTATGACGCGCTTGTACTTACTGCACTAGTACCTTTTTGAATGTAGTCAGCAAAACCGTAAGTGCAAATCGTAACAATGCTCGTGCAAATGGCTACATCAAGAGAGCACAGTATTTCATAGGACACAATGAATTGTAAACCCTATGACAAATTGTTATAGCGCTTGTGGCACTCGACGAACTACATGAACAGTAATATATCCCTTTCTAAATCATTATTCAGACACTAGAGGACGGCTATAAAACAACTTGTTACTATTATTTTATTATATTGCATTGCATGCATACTACTTTGTATTTAGGGTTATAGATTAGATTAGATTAGATTAGATTAGATTTATTTATTTCTTAAAGAAAAACACATAGTATTTTACACTTGAAAACAAAATGCTTTCACTAAAAAGATCGTCATCTAAGAACTATTTACAATACAAATCTATAAAACAATGTCACGATACAAATAAAAATACAATGAAATAAAAAAAATATAAATATAAATGTCATTTTTGTATACACAACTATATAGGTACATATTATTATAAGATTATTTATTTAATCTTTATTGCACATAAGGAAACTTAACGTACAAAAGGCGGACTTAATGCCATAAGGCATTCTCTTCCAATCAACCTTTAGGGCAAAACAGAAAAGATTGTAGGCGGTACATCTATGAAATTAATAACGAAAAGTTATCCTATTACCTTACTCATACACATAAAATATATAAACATAAATATATATTATCTCTGTATCTACTAGTATAGTAAGGTAGTTAACATGAAAACACAAGTACCTACAGCTTATCTAATTGTTCCTAAGAAATTGCATATGCACTAATTAACATATGTTATAGTGTTTGAACAAATAATTATTTTCATTTCCACATTACTTTTTTAGAATGTAAACTCATAAAGAGTTAAAAACCGGCCAAGAGCGTGTCGGGCCACGCTCAGTGTAGGGTTCCGTAGTTTTCCGTCCGTCAACTTTATTTGAAAGCACGTCATTTCATTGTGATTTTGTAGAAATTACAGGTACAATAAACACCTGCTTATACGGTTAAATTACAAACCTAGTTCAGAAATTATTTTTTAATTTTTTTCAAAAACTATTCAACCTATCAAGTTCAAAATAATTTTCCTAGAAAGTTTTCATAAAGTTCTGCTTTTGAGATTTTTTTTCATATTTTTAAAACTTAGGGTTCAAAAGTTAGAGGGGGGGGGACACATTTTTTTTTACCTCTGGAGCGATTATTTCCGAAAATATTTACATTATCAAAAAATGATTTTACTAAACCCCTATTCATTTTTAAATACCTACCCAACAATATATCACACGTTAGGGTTGAAATGAAAAAAAAAATCAAACCCACTTTAGGTATAGGGGAGGTACCCTAATAAAACATTTTTTCCACTTTTTATTTTACCACTTTGTCGGCGTGATTGATATACATATTAGTACCAAATTTCAGCTTTCTAGTGCTAACGGTCACTGAGATTATCCGCGGACGGACGGACGGACGGGCAGACATGGCGAAACTATAAGGGTTCCTAGTTGACTACGGAACCCTAAAAAAGTAAAGGTAATACCCGACTAAATTACACGATTCGTCTGCGTACGTAAAACTTGGTACCAGAGTACAAACGTCACTTGATCGGACTATTAAATTATTCCACTAGTTGGATAATTATTGTGAAATGCACGCGTGTTTAATATCTAGGATTATGAGCATAAAAGCGGTGGAATAAGAACCTCGTTACGAGCAGGTGTGTTGAAAAGTTTCTTACATGAGCTTAACAGCCTGGCTAACCTTAAGTCTTTGTAACAAAATGAGCTTAATGCGCGAACCAAAATACCTCGTCTATGAAGTCAGAGCTGGTATCACGATGAAGATAAAAAGATCAGTAGTTGTATACCTACTCGAGGCCGAGCATTGTCAACCGATGTTGATATTCACGAACGCGGCGACCACAACTGATGTTTTAATTTCAATACAAATTTGTATTGCTTATTTGTAAGCATTTGTATTAAACATCGACGCAGTGAAGTCACAACAAAAATAATCTGCACCCAGTCACGCCTATAATCTGTCACGAAAAAAATTATAGATCTATATCATCAAAGTTCACGTTTGCAATTTGCATATTATTGAAAGTCTTACAAATTGACCTCAAGTACATTTATTGTGCTAATTTGTCAACAGTTTTGACGGAGAGCGGTAATAAATATAGATAGGCACTCGCTGATAAATAATAGTAATAACACCAGAGAAACTTTTTACAATATGATGGATTTAAGCATAGAATAGCCATCTATTCTATATATATATATATATATATATATATATATATATATATATATATATATATATATATATAGTATGATTTGGAAGTTTATACAAATACATAATATTAAAGTTGAAACAGTAATAGTCTGTCGCTCAAGAGTGGAGCACAAAGGGCGGTTGATCTCTACACGCTAATACAACTACCGCCCGCCGCTGAAACATGATATCTGTAACTACTCCAACCGACGCAGCCGACACACATAATAAACAAATTCTCCTGAAATAGGTTTTATTGCAAAACAGTTGAATTCAATGTCAGTAAAACAATGCTCCTTGTAAAGCATCGAAAATGCATTCTAAAACCAATGGAACTAAGTCAAATATCGTGACGTAAGAATTAAAAACTCGTGTACCAGATGATATTCTCACTTGGTAATACTTGCGGTTAAACCACAATAGTATTGAGATCAGTCATTTTGTTGTCACAGATTTGTGCCCTGATTGTAGCTTGACCACAAGATAGTTACACTATGTACTTCAAATCTAATTCATTCGTAGTTGAATTCCGATCACTATTAAGATTTGTAATGCTAGGAAAAATAAAATAAAATAACTAATCATCATTCAAACGAGCATTTGAGTAAATTGTGTAGACAAAAAGTCGGTCAAAATTTGTAAGTGTTCAGCAACGGGGATATAACAACAAAAGGCAACATTAGTACAGCATGTAGAACGGCAGGAAACAAGACAAATATTGTAACGACGGCAGAAGAACAAAAAAAGGGAAAAAGCAACTTAACGGTCATCCCTTTGTCTTAAGGAGTACAAGAAACGTCTAGCCATTGTGCAATCTGACGATTGTTTGCAAGATGCCTACTATAATTTGCTATGACGTAGTAGGTAGATAGACATGACATACAAAATGGTACTGGCCTGGGACAATGGAAGTAAAGTTGTACTTACATCTGTAACATAACATAATGTATCAAACAATATATTGAATTACATAAACAGCAGTAACAGAATGTTGGTAACTGACGCACATTAATGGACAAAACATAATTCTCGGCCTACAGTTTCTTGCAGCTGTTGATTTTGGGTCAATAGATTAGGTGTTTTCTTGGAAGTTAAGTATTCAAGTGATGGACATCTCAACTGCACGTCAATTAATTAGAGTAAAAAATAAAACCCATCTTGTATTTATTTTCTCATTTCAACTCAAGTATTAAAAAATAGAGTACAAAACATATTTAATTATTCATACACCCATATAATACATTGCATTGTATGTTTTGTGTAAATTTTGTTGTACCTATTATTTATTTATTTTCTTTATTGGAGAAACAACAAAAGTATGCGACAACAAGAGTTACATTCATAATTGCAAATAATGAAGGTATGCACACGTCCTCCTTCCTTATACACTAAAAAACCTACTTATTAAATTGTATTTATTATATTGGTTCTTAAAAAATATAAAGAACGAATCCCATTCTTGCGATCTGCGACAGGTTATATTATTCAAAATCAATGAGTAATCTGTAAGGACTGGGCAAAAAAGGTTCTAACACTTTTTTCTAAAGTTTCAAGATTACCTCATTCTTATGGCGCTCCCCACATGACGTCACGCAGTTATCCGAGACAGGATCCTTCGGCACACAAATGTAAACCTGCAGCGAACACAGCAGCAGGTAGAAACGGTACAATATTACACCTGTGTGGCTTATTGTGTAAACGATATCGGGGATAAGGTTTTTTATATATTAAAAGGTGTGGTACAATAAAGGACATACAAGAAAGGATGGGAAGCTATTCAATATTAACCTCCTAAAATCGACTAGGAAGCGGTATGATTTGTTAGCCCGTGAACTGCTGTATGCTGGTGATGCTGCACTTGTTGCAAATTCAGAAGAAGAACTGCAAGAGCTGATTAACAGGTTTGGCCGTGCATGCCGATCGTTTTCAATGAGCGTGAATACCAAGAAACTGTTATAATGGTTCATGTACCACCAGTGATCACCCTCGATCAAGCAACGCTTCAGTCTGTTGATCATTTCTGTTACCTCGGATCCACCACAACATCAAATCTCAGCAATGATAAGGAAGTAGATACCCGCATTGGAAGGGCTGCAACAACATTCGGCAAACTCTCTAAACGAGTTTGGACTAACAATAAACTTACCATGTCAACCAAGATCCACGTTTATCAAGCCTGCGTCCTTAGTATCCTGCTGTACGCTTCAGAAACATGGACTACCTACTCCAAGCAAGAGCGCCGTCTAAACGCATTTCACATGCGTTGTCTCCGGAGCATATTAGGAGTAACTTGGAAGGATAGGGTAACCAATGAAGCTGTTCTTTCAAAGACCAAATGCAACAGCATAACGGCTATGCTGAAACAGAGACGACTCCGTTGGCTGGGACACGTTCATAGAATGGACCCTGACAGATTGCCACGTGAAGTCATGCTCGGACAGATTGCCGAAGCAAAAAGACCAGTTGGTCGACCCGTACTCCGTTTCAAGGATTCCTGCAAACGCGACATGAATAATTTCAACATCCCAGCGAAATGTTGGGAGGAACGTGCAGAGATGAGACTGGAGTGGCGTCGCAACCTGCGGGAAGGCATGGCAAGGCACGACGAGGTCTGATTGGGCCAACTCAAGCGGAAACGACTTCGCAGAGCTGCTGGATCATCCCAGGAGTTCACACATATCTGTGATCGATGCGGCAAGAAATGCCGATCGGCCATTGGTTTATATAGCCATCGCAGTCGATGTAGGCTGTAGACTAACCCCTCAAAATACCTCCTAGACGCTGCAACTATCATCTGCAAAAATGCTGTGGCCAATGACTGACAATAAAGGAATAATATAGGTAGGTAATAGGTTCCTATTCTAGGGGTGCTCTTTAGTAATATTCGTACCTCAGAACATAAAAAGAAACATTTTATACCTACAAAAGAACTAAGTAGGTACCTATATTTTGAGTAATTTGTGCACAACAAATTATAATATTGAGGACAGTTATCTAATATTAGGGTAACTAAGTATTTTTAAATGTAACTAATAGTTAATCGGAAGTTTTGAATGTAAGATATGCGTACATCTGCAAAATTGCAGCGACATTTTGTGAATTAATTAACTCATAGTGTATTCATGCATTTTTTAGGCATGTACAGCGATGTACGTGTCTTATAGCATGTTGTGAAATAATAACGTAGGTTAAAAATTGCAAAGGATATTTTATCAATTTTAAAACTCCTGGTAACATGTCAACTTCAAATAAACTGTTCATTACGCTTAGCTACATAAAATAAACAAGACGTGACGCCACTTACAAAACTTATTAAATGAACACGAGAGTGTTTACACCATTACTAATCCTTTTAACATCTAAAAGTGATGTCATACGTACTTAACTCACGATTTCCTGATCGAAAATTAGATTTCATAAAATTTGCTAAATTACTTACATAAAACGAATAAAACGGTAGATGATTTGAAAGTTTCAAGTGGAAGTAGTAATCGTTAGGAAATGTCCTAACAAACGGACCAAGCTGATAAATAAACGTGACCGTCGAGTTAACGCGGTGGACACTGATTACAAGTTCATTTTAACTTGTAGCTCGAAAGTATATTTATTTGCACTAACTGTTTAACATGTTTGCACATGGACCACCCAGTTTGATTTTGTCGAGCTTTCCGATTTTCTCTTAATTTGTAACACGAGTGATGGTCGTTTAGTTCATTGTCGATGATATTGCTATTAACGGGTAAGCTTTCCTCGAGACCGTGAACAGTTTAAAATCAGAACATACCGCAACCGCATAACAATTTTGTCTCTGACATAAATCGCGCCTATCACAGCGCAATAAAGCTTGAATTCGGCCGCGACAATTGAATCGAATTGTTACAGTAAACGTTTCCAAACTGCAATCATAGTATTACGTGGCTGTGGACGGCAACAACCTGATTGTACCGTTACAAGAGTCGCGCTGAACTGACCTAGTGCGGGGACGATATCAGGGACGGCCGTGTTCCGTCTTATGATCATGATACATCAGGTTTTTAAGAGAATGCGTAAATGATTACCATAAAAATTAAGCTCTTCTTTGAAAACACGCAACCTCGGTATGGAACTATGAAATCACGCTGATGTCATACGGCAGAATAGAGAACTTAATGGAACAGGACATCCTAATGATCGTTTTACAAGATCAACATTGCACAGGTCTTCTGATAGCCGTTGTGCTAAAAGCGTAACTAGATGGTCAACCATGTCACATTGTACTCGTTTAATGAACATTAATTTGATGCAAGTGGAACTGATTCAATTGCTATCACCAATCTACAGACGGCATTGACCCGCGCCGCACATTTTGTATTTATTATAGGCCAAATAAATCTAAGATTGAATATGGAGCCCTTTACAAGATAAATAAATATTTAGTGATTGTTGTAAGTTAAATTATCTGAGTAATCTGATTTGGGTACTTTTCAAAATATAACATTTGTTTTATTAGGGCTAGTTTCTTAATCTAAACATTCTAAATACGATAATTTGATATTAAACTAAATATAAAATCAACACTTAATCAAACGCCTAAGCCATAAGCCAACGCCAACCTATCATTAATTTGCATTTTTATGTATGACGCTAAAGTGCTAAATACTAACTTAAAATGTAATTGTAAGAGACCGTAAGAGTTAACATTGATAACCACAGTATACAACTTACATAGTTAACTACATATTTTTCAATAAGTAAATATTTTTCGCGAATAAAACAGCAGAGGGTCAGCAACAATTATTTTTCTACTTTTATTAACGAGAAAACACCTTTTTTCAACCGACTTCAAGATTTCGAAGAAGGGGGTTCTCGATTCATCGGGATCTTTGTTTTTGCAATTTTTTTAATGTATGTTCACCGATTATTCGAATACGGTTGCACTGATTTAAAAAAATATTTTATTGTTTGGTAGACTATACTTTACAATTGTAAAGTCTTTCAAACAACCAACCAATTGGTCCCATTGTCACCAGGTCAGGTTCTTATGATGGGATCCTGGAGAAATCGAAAGAACTCTTCAAATATTAAAGGCACACGCACGCATCACTATGGAGTGATTTGAGTATTTTTTACAGTAGCTTCGGGCATTTGTTGGAAAGGCTTTTTTGTTTATAATCATATTTAATAAATAATTACCCATATTTAAATCAAAACTATTTAAAATATGCAACACTCCTATGAGTTGTGTTATCCTAGTAAGAGAACAGAAAAAGTTAGCTAGAATAAGACACGGTATTATTCTCACCATTGTCTTATCAAGAGTTGTGTGTTAGATTAGATTAATATTCTTTATTGTAACACAGAATGAAAAATAAATACTGAAACAGATTTGTTAGCTAAAACCCTGAGGGTTTAAAAAAATGATAAATCGAAACTGCAGTGGTCACGAGTTTAACCCTCAGCATAATTGATACTTTCTAGAAATGCATTGTAAAATTAACAACACGCGGCATATCTAGGTACTTAATTAAGCTTTCTAGTTCTATATTTACTTTCAAAAAATACGGAGCTAGCCGCAAGGGAGTTTCCGACAATCTCGACGGGTGGATAAGCGACTCGAGTATTTATAGTCGCCCGCGGGGTCGACGTGCCACGTCTCCCACGCCGCGGCGCACGCGCACGGGACGCGAGGGGATCTAGAAAACAGTTACTCGAATGTTTTATGAATTAACGCAACGAAACTGCAAGGGCCTGCTGAGATAATTAGTGCAACTGACCCGCTTTAGGCCGCACGAAACCAGTTATTTAGGCATAACTGGCACAAGTGTAATCGCAAATCTAAAATTATACGAGATCACACTACTAGCCATTTTTGTATTTCTAGTTATCAAATTGGTTGTTAAGATAACGATATTTAATGCCATCTTTATACCAGTTGCGCCGCGCCTTGTTGACATCAACCTATAATGTAATGTAACTGTACCCCTAGCAAGAAGAACGCACTCTACCTCAGAACAGAAATACACAAAGAAGATAACTTTAACAAAACTAGTTTATTGCTTTGAAATTTAGTGGACGTTACTAGCTAGCTGCAACAAATGGAAGGAAAAGCTCACGTGTGGTTTTTCCCATTTATGACTAGAATCAATGAAATAAAAAGTTAATTATTTTCAACTTTGTACTGTTTCCGTAGCATTCTGGCATTTCTGTCCAGTTAATTTTGTAATATTTGCCTAATCAGATGTGGGCTCGTGTTTACCGTGTTAGTGGTGCGAAGCTGGCAAACCGTAAGCGAGTAAGTAGGCTTGTTAATGCAACGACGACAATTCGTGCGTTGCCTATTACGGACACTGGGCGCTTTACGACCCCTACATTCAATGGACAAAAACGTAGATTACATCACACGCTATGAAACCTGGCCATGTATTCTCACTTATTGCGCGAGCTCACTGAGCTCAGGTGAACAAAGTGACCTCGATGTCCGCTACAACTAGTCGGAAATCACTCTTACACCTTAATGATGTCCCTAATCTAAGTAATATACATAAATATCACTTTTTCAGCGTTTACTTGAGACGAACCAGTATATATACAATATACAGCAATACAAGTACCACATACATTTGTCGAACGTGAAGAAGCACTTTGGAAATAGTATATACTAGTTGAGTTCATTTCTGAATGAGAAGCAAGCTGATTAGATAGAAATAATAATTTCTACGAGTTAACGAGGACATGCCGAGTCCGGTGTCACCCGTGCCCGCTGCCCGCTCATTCATAACAACATTAGTCTCGGAAATAAAAATAGAGATTGTCTACGACTACGACGATAGTGAAAAATGAAGCAGGTGATGCGGACGAGAAGTGGGATGACAAATAGATCGGTCGTTCAACTCCATAAAGAAATTCCTCGCCTTGTCATGTCAACTGCTATGATATCTTCCGATAGGTACATTATAACCAAGCAATAGTAATGTTTATATGTATTAATTAATTGAGACGAGCACAATATTTTTTGTGACTCAAGTGTCTCCAGAGAGTGAAGTCACTAGGCCAGATCGCCAGCGATTTTCTCACAACGCAGCCAGAAAACGAAAACAAGTTGAATATACATACCTACTAATTACTGTTTGGACAGAGTCCCAAGAGATAAACACCTAAACCTCGGCCAAAAATACACAAGATGGCGTCGGTTCATAATAAAACAATTTAATGGGCCAGCGCGCTTTCCGCGGTGACGAAATGCGCGCCGACTTGTTGCGTAACATGAAATGCGATCTTTGCAAGAGAAAACCGTTTAAGGTCGAAATAATTACGAATTGCACCAATCTGAATTGAACAGAGAACCTAGAGTTCGCGCCCGGTCTACTAAATTAGAGTTGGCCGTTACTAACAATATGTGAGTCATTCGTTTTTCCAAGTCGTATTGACGTTTTTTTCGCATTCAGGACGTTGTCTAAATATCCTCGATGGTTTTGCTATACATATACGATTTTTTACTGTTTAGTAAATATTTTTCATGTGGAAATGAAATTCAAGATCGTTAAAGAACACTCGGGGTATTATAAAACACGTCCCGACATTAATAAACTGGATGTTTCTTCTAGAGAACAGCTCATTTGTTGTGGTTTACAAATTTGTGTCAGGTTGCCAACTACTGACTGTGATCTCCCTAACGTTTTGCTGCTTCAAAGCATCTTATATGTTTGACAAGATTCACTACGTGACGAAACAATAAAACCGTAAGTTCGGCAAATTACTTAGATATATTATTACATACGAGTAAATAGGAAACAGAAAATGCTTATTTATCACTGTAAAAGTAGAAGATGGTTCGTGCATCTGTTTTACCCGAAACGTCACTACAGACAGATATCGCAGAGTCAGATGACATGTCCTCAGAAACAATATCCTTTACAATAGCCCATTATAATTCCCATTGTCTATTCACTGGGACCTTTCCCTTTTCCCCTAGATTGAATCTGTGCGATTGTTTACGCGTAGCTGCGCGGGCGCGGCGCCGGAAGCAGGATCCCCGCGCCATTGGCTCGCGACTGCCCGAAACTTGGCCAGGCGGTGCCTGGATTCCCATAGTTCGGCTCAATAAAACCATTGTTACTGTGTCCTCGGGATTTATAATATCAATACGTTTCTACAGATCTCACTAATATTGGTTAGGCACAAGCGATCGTTCGCCCCTGGCCGGCTGAAGGGATTGGCAGCCCTGAGCTCCATTCATGCTTATAGTCATAGACCATTGCGTCACTCAGTCATCGTCATCACCGAGATTAAAATTACCAAAATATAGACTGTACTTTCAATGATGAAATAGAGATCCCAGACAGCAAGAAAAGATAGGTTAGTGTACTTCTTTCTCAGGACTTCTTTCGTGTATATTTGCATGCTGGTTGAATGATAAAATCCCCAAAGAACCGACAAGTTGGTGTTATTTCTGGCTTGATCTCAGATCCCAACTTTCAGACGTTGTCCTTGTCACCATTTGAGCTGCTCGGAGCTCAGATGTCGATGGAACAACATTGCAGTTTTACTGTCATCTTTAATAGTGTTACACATTCAGTCGCAATCAGAGTCAACCTAAAATTCTTAGATGAACATAGAGGAATAATGACATAGGTAGCTAAAATATTTTTTTTAGAAACGGCACAAGACTATTAAGTCTTACTACTTCTTATCGTGATCCATCGAGCGACAAGTACGGAACCATTAGGCGCTCCCATCCCGGTCGTCTTGTAATTTTTATTGCGCTGACAACCCCGCCTTGTATTGTTTTAGGACTTAATGAGCGTGCACTGCTCGTGCCGTCGTGCGTCGTGCGCACGCCCAAGAATGAAACTCTGGATACGGCAAAAACTTAATTCGATTGAACGTTAAAAATGTTAAAATACGCGAGCCCAAGCCAGGACAAGCGGACTGAAAAAAAAAACAATTTTCATCTTTTAACACTCCAACCCCACAGACATATAAAATAAGGAGACGTAAAGTCCTTACTTGCCGCTAATTTGAAATTTCTAATGAATAGTACCTATATCTAGTACGGGTTGATAGTCGAATAATGAATAATTCATATCAAAGGAGAAAAACTGGATGTAAATGATCACAAAACAATTATGAACGAAAACAACATTATTTGTAGGTATCTATTTAGGTAGCACTGCTTAATATAGGACAACAATCTACTTTCAAATTACTGTTTAGGTACCTTCTTTAGATATAGGTACACATTGTCTGCTCGCTATTTGGTAATTTACAACGATTGCACTCATCATGAAGCGGAAGCAAAACGTTTAGATAAACGTCGATTTTATTATGCGTTTAAAATCTAGACAGGAAATGGCTGTAAGTTGCTAAGCGGTTTTATATTACTCGAAAATCTCTGGTTTATTATTGTTAGTCTTTGTAATGAAATTTGCCCTTTGTTTTTTTATAATAGGTAGGCGCAGGAAGGGTACAACGGAGACATAAATAAACTAAGAACGTACCTACATAACCCTTTTACATTGCTTAATACTAGTATAACTTAGTATTGTATGTTCTGATTTAAAAAAAATACAACAACCGTACCGTTACGTTTTTCTTAATATTCCCTTGATAAAATAACCATATAACTGCTTCTGCTACATACCTGCAACAAAAAAATAAATTTATCAAAAGAATTGCAATGTTAGTCATAATATTAATTATTCATTCGTTCGAGAGACAGATTTCGATTAGGAACGTTTTAAAAATAGTGCCTCGCCTTGCCTATTCCCAAATATCACATCCGTGAGGCCACTGCTCCAGATGCTTTATAAATAACCAACGCATGTCATTAAAAATATCCAATTAATTCGTATTAAGACCTATTTGCGGATCATTACTAAGCAAAAATGGATCTTAACTTAACGCAGGACGATTCACTTTTAAGGGACCAGTAAACTATAGACGACGGCCCCTGTGCCTTTCAGACAAATTAAGAAGACGTCTGTATAATATAAGTCGTTGTTGGGTTCCGGCAAATGTTTTATAAATTTTAATAAAAATAACACGTTACGTAAACATTTCGACACCTACTAACTCTGAGGACGGTTTATTCCTAGTTTTCTTGAAAGAAATAATTTTAAATGCGTGTTTCGGATCATATAATCTTTAGAAATGAGAGTTACGACTCCCGTTTTAGACGGCGACAATGCTGCTATTGTTAGGCGCTTAACCCGATAGCTCGCAGTGATTAAACATAATGTCAAATACTAAAATATGAACAGCTATTGAACCGGTAGTTTATCGGAGGGGACACTATCGCACACTTTATCGGGGTATAATACTGTTACCGTTAAATATTAAATGAAATGCAGGAGAGGTCGATGACGGCGCATGCGGGCCTGACGCCAATTCTTATAGAAATTATTTTCAATTACAGTACCTATGATACACGCTACTCTTGAACGATAGAAAATGGCAATGTATTTGATAGACAGGAACGTACAAAATCTACAAGCACTCTAAGAGTTGAGAATATTCAGAAATTTTGCAAATGTTCACAGTTAAACGCTCCAGGATTGTATTCATATGAAATGTTTGTTTTTGATTAAGAAATGCGTTCGGATGTTTCAAACAGAGCTCTACTTTTAATACTTGGCGTGGTAAAAGAGAACAAGTCTCTTAAAGTAAGTGTTTGGCTTAGATCCAGATCGCCAGAATCTAGATATTCTGAATCGCATGAAATTGCTCTATTTAAATTATGAATGCGTAGGTTTACATTTCACTCTGATGTCTCCCAGTCACATTACCAGTATTTACAAATATATCGAAAAAGCTAAATACCTAATTATTCCAATTTCAATGTCCTAAAAACATTTCAATCCCCTAGAATTGTGAGTTTTAGTTGTAAACCAGCTGTGTTATTATCTAAATACCTACTCGTACCTACATATGACATTACCTGCATAATACTATCTTCATTAATGTTGTATTATGTAAGAATCATAACGATAAAACATCAAATTCATGTGAGGGACCCACTGACCTCAGTACAACTACATATTTATATTACGGTCTTCACCAAGACAGGTTCGAGTAAATAGATAAACATAATTAATTATGTAACTTGGAATTCAAAGAGCCTTAGTTGCCTCGTGGTTTTTCCGCGGTTTCGCCTTATAGCTTAAGAATAAGTAACAATTTTGAATAAAACCGCATACTAAAGAGTATAAAGAAATATAGATCAAAGCGTTATTAAAAGCACCTAATAACTTTACCAATAGTGTGTTTGCTAACATCTTTAGCATCGTATTGATAATCACGCAGTATGCCCTAACCATAAATGAGGTCAAGAATATTTGATTCCAATCCTGTAAATGACGTAATACCGGCTGGTTGTGTAGTGTATGTATCAGAACAAACACCTATAATAAGAGTAGACAATACGTCATTTATACATTTTATGGCATCAAACTTGTATATAAATCAAGCTCTTTGGCAACCTTGCTCACCAGCAGGAACACAACACTATGAGTAGGGTCTAGTGCTATTTGGCTGTGGTTTTCTGTAAGGTGGAGGTACTTCCCCAGTCGGGCTCTGCTCCAGATTTGAGCGATGACATTCGCTGAACGTGCCCTACCACACTTAGCGAGATGCCATTCGCAGTGCCCATACCTCTCTTTATGGCGTAGTTTAAGGACATACCCAGGTCCGGACGTAGTTTAAGGACATACCCCGGGTCCTGTCTCTATTCTGTAGGTACCATAAAATGGGGTGAGTAGGGATTGCGTGGAAAGTTGGGTTATGAATGGGGAGAGAAAGGGATTCCAGGGGGGTGAGATGGTTTTTAAAGGCTACTGCTACCTAAATAATGTATTCGAAATGGAGCTATAGTGATATTCATAAGAAAAAAAATCGATCCAACAATATTCCTTTCACCACCTCTGTATTAAATCCCATCTCACCCCAACTACGAGGTCCTACGGGGTGAGGAGGGATATCGTGTTTCTCCGTGAAGTTATGAAATGGAATTACCCAAAATCATAAAAAAAAACTAAAATACAAACGTTCGGAACATTTATTATATATACCATTCAGTATACGTATGTAAAAATAAAATGTTATCGAGGTTTGAATGTCAGTTTTCTCCCTACTCACCCCATTTTACGGTACTTATAGTTCTACGCAGAGATGAAACTTAATTAAATTAACAAATGTGACGTCGGGGCGGCTCGGCTAACGTCGAGGCGCAGCGAATGACGGTGACAGACATATATCTAATAGACGGGCTAAAGTGAGACAAAAACATGTGATGTTCTTGGATGACTCAACTGCAGTTGTGAGGCACAATATACCTATCTACTTTCAATATATTGACATAATTTATATGACTTTTCTTTGTTATTTGACCTAGTCCTTGCACAAAGCTGCAGATATAGATACTATGATGACATACACACTTACTTCAACGGTGCCTGATTTCACGACACAAATAATGTTAACAAAAAGATATCGCTACTCTTACAACTTACAATTAATACGAATGACAGTTTGAAAATTAGCATCATACTTAATTGAATTACGAAGCACAAAATTGAAGACGACATTAACATCGTTATAAGTGTAGTTAAACCGGACATGAAAAGTTGCACAATCGCATGAATGAATCGGTAAACGTTCTGCCTTTAACAAATTGCTTAACGCAGAATGAATGGGACCCTTAAGCCGTGTACGAACCGCGGCGGACGGCAGATGAATTATTCTACTGACTAACTATGCGCCGGAAAGTTATACGTTTGGTGTTACCAGTTAAGAGTGACCTGTACCTACTCCGGGTACTCCGTACCAATTCAGAGCCGTGCCTAACCAGGATCAGGGCAGCATACGTGAAAATATATTAAACTCCAGATTCTCACAGGTTAGAAGCTAGTTTAGTAGGTATATATCAGAGAGTTCTAAACCAGGAGAGGCCCTGAGTATCATGTCCCCTCTGTCAAAAGTATTGGCGGAAAATCTAGTACATCTATAAAAACTATTTCAATAATCGATGTCACGCCATTTTCGTCATCGCTGTCAATGGATAACAAGCTCGGTGAAAATGCCCTTATGCGCTGTTTTTGGATTTAAAAAAATGTTATATTTCGTCTAGTTTACAAAAAGATGAAATACCATTTCAGATGTAAGTACAATTTTACTTTATTTATCATTACTTTCGTAATAAAAGATTTAACCTAAATCGAAAATCAAGCTTCGTTTACAGAATCGATTCAAAGACAATCGTTTTCTTTCTGACGGGCAGTAACTATTTGACGTTTGACACTTCTCCATATTTAACGCGTTTAAGGATTGCTGTCTTCTATATTTTGTTTGAAAATACAATCAAAACTGATCCTTGGCTTTTTTGTTTGACATTTCCAAAGACTGCATCCAATAATGAACCATATGTTAACATTTGTACAGTCGACTATCTATTGCTCCATTTAGTGTTATGAAGTATAAAAAGAATATGTCAAATATGTTTGGTGTTTTCAAGTCAAAGGTACATCTTTGTCGGTTGTCAATAAAGCGTTGCTGCCATAAAAATTCATTTAGAAATAAACTGTATTAACAACCGACAATGATGTACCTTTGACTTGAAAACTTCACATGCGTGCTACCTCGCCCCCCTCAGATTTTGGCAGACTTTTTTGTTTGGAAAGATGAGGCGAAGCGTACTCCATTTATAGAGCTTTATGGTATATATGTATATGATACACTGTCTGCGTAGAATTTATAATTTTGTACATAAGAAGTATTCTTTCTTCGGACTCCTGTCTCCTGGAACTACCTTTAATCTAATTCGGATCAGCGCCTTAAGAATGAAGAGGTAACACACAGACTTACAGAGTTACTTTCGCATTTTTATTAGTCGGGGTAGGCATAAGGCACGGTATGTTGTACCATGAATGATTACGTATTTAAGAGCGCTTCATGCTCATGAATTCTAGATAATACTGAATTCGACTATGCGTACCACTCGTCAGCAAAAGGAATTGCACGGTCAGGACGGCGCCGGCGCATCCCACACGTGGTGGCGTAAGAGAGGCACTTTCGACATTGTTTATGCAGCTTGTTAGTGTAGCGTTGCCTATCGATTATATTCGGAGAGCGAATCTTAGATGTCTATGTGAAAAAGCCGATTTCAGACCTTAATGCTGTCATAACCACTATCTAAATATCATCGATTAACACTCGATGTTTCACACAGATTGTTAAAAAATGTAGGCAGAAATGGTCAAGCGCACTACGCAATGCAGTAGAAAACTTGTTAAACACTGGTGCTAATCAGCTCATCAATGTTTATGGGTGAAAATAATCTCATGCCCAAACCTTCAAATTCTTCACTTCCATCTCTTTTAGGTACCTACATTTTAAATAAATACATAATTATAGGTAACCTTATAATATAACGCGTTCTGTATAAACAGTAAAGAGCTAAGTTATACCTACGTTAACACAGAGAAAGTTATACGTGAAGACTCGTGACACTATAAGTAATAAATGACCAATAACTCACGTATCGGAAAAGGTATGGTGACATCTATAAAAGAAACTGTCACTTGTATAGTCCCACGACGGCGCCAAACCGCCAGCCACCTACATGCCTCGTAGAAAGTTGAAGAACTAGACCGGCCCTGTTTGGACGAATTACGAAATGACTCACACGGACTGTTTTGATTTTCACTCAACAGAAGCAAATGCGACTGTGTTGCGAACCCGCGTAGGCGTCGCCAAATTTAGTAGTTAACAGCAATTTGAATATGGATGTGGTGGCTAAGAAAATTGATCAATTGCGTTGCTATCAACTATGGCTATAAATTGTATTGCCAGTCTCCATCGGGTAAGCACTACTAGTTACAAAGATATACTCTGAACAGCAATATCACTATCATCACGACGTAGTATAAAACAAAGTCGCTTTCCGCTGTCTGTCCCTATGTATTTATGCTTAGATCTTTAAAACTACGCAACGGGTTTTGATGGTTTTTTTTTAAATAGATATAGTGATTCAAGAGGAAGATTTATATGTATAATACATGTATAGTATAGTAGAGAAACACTGATAATTTTAGAGGTTTCTAATGTGATGAAATAAACACATTTTTTTGCGCTTACATTGCAAACGCTGATTGAACCCTACGAGATAGATCAAAAATAATGTATTACAGTATTGTATACCTTAAAAGGTCTACAAAAAAGTCCGCGATGTATATGTCGAAATATTATGTCTATCTCTTAGGGATAACCTGCAATAACCATTTTTTATCGCGTGACAAGCCGGGGCGGGTCGCTAGTTTGATATATTTCATACAAGGGAAGCGAAAATCTTTCTTGGGGAGGGAGCGAACATCTTTTTTGGGGAATTGGGTCGCCGCCAGCAGGAAAGAGGCCTCGACCCTCATTCCTGGCGCAGTGGCTGTGCATCGCGATTTCGCGATTCAACACGGAAAAGCGGCAAGCGTGATGGGCACCTTTGCGCCGGGAATAATACGGGTGGTTTATTTGAATAATTAGATGTATTTTTAATTTCGTTTATTTTAAGAGGTAAGTAGACTTGTTGTTATTAATGATTGTGGTTCTGATTATTTAATAAGCAAACAAAAAAATCATTTGCAAAACAAATAAAGAGCACTAACGCTATGAAGGCCTCGTGTTGCGTTATCGTAATCTGCATTGAGTTGGAAACAATGTTAACTTCATTGTAATACATGCTGCGATAATAATAAAAATTTAGAAATTTCTTTAATTAGGTAAGTACCTAATGGAATTTCTTACATGAATTTTCTTACGGAAAAAATCTCCACATGCGGTTAATTAACTAAGTTTCAGGATTCGTTTTCATAAAAGTAAGATAAGCCTTTTCAGTTATTAACAAGTTAGTTTAAATCTTCTGCGGCGATCGCCATGTACATAATCGGTCGTTAATCTACATAGCTATATGCTCAAAATGTCATGTGTCTGGGCGAAAACTATTAAGTATGCTAATCTGCTAACATAGTATTTGAATACTTTCACACATTAACAAAACTAGTTTTGACGCACAGTAGTGCGGAGAAATGGTATACTACTATTTCTCCGCAGGGACCACAGATTTATTTGGCGAATAATAAGAATTTAGAATCTTTTTCCATGGGTCTTAATCAATACATTAAGTATTACTTTGTAACGAGAATAAAAAGGAATTAAGTAGCATACAGAAACAGATGGATTATATTATAATGATTGATTACGATAAGTTTATTGCCTTGTTCAAATAGATTACTATCATTATTGGGGATTATCCCTGCACAACATTAGATAAGGCGCCAGCGATTTAAAAAACAACGTAATCCTGTTAAAGTATTATAAATCACGGTACGTGAAATATCAATCTTGTTAAACATAAATTGTCTATGCAGGTTTTTGAAATCCTGTTGTCTCACTAAGAACCCTGATATAGTTTTGCTACGCCAATCCCTACATGGTTTAGCTTCGGCTTCTTTATTTCGCGTACTAAGTAGGTACACAGATAGCGAAATCCTGTTAATATACATATATCGATTTCAATAAATAACATGTTTACATGGTATCTACAGTGTGTAATTTGTTATTTTATTTGGACTTTATCCAAGAGACTACCAAACACAAGCAATTGTGCATCTTGACGAGGTAAGTACGTATGTTGTCAACGTAAATCAAGCTTCACCTCAAGTGGGTGCTGTGTAGAATATCAACAGTCACAGCTAGCAGCAGTACCGTCCCACACCGTCATCAATAAAATAACGAAAACCTTTTTTGTCTAAACAAACGAGATTTATTCGCCCATTGTACTATGTGGGTCAACAGTTTTCCAACGAACTGTGTTTACTCTGACCGCTAACAGACGTTCATTGTGACCACTGATATATTAAAGCAGCGCATGTTTGTACATTGCCACGCATTAGTAATGTAAATTCATCAAGATCATTGCTCACCAGAGACTAGAACGTCGTTTGGCAAAACACAGCTAAACAGACTTGTTGATGTGAGCTAGAAAGAACAAGATCAGACATCTGATCTGACCATTCCTGCAAAATAACGAAAACCTTCCTGGTGCCTTGCAGAAGGTATATTTGAATATTTAATTTAATTTATTTAGAGACCATTGGATCATTATTGTTAGTACGAATACTTAAAATAAATTGTTAGTAATTACATATTAAACTGTAATCAATATAAATAAATAAAATTCGGCCATAATCTAAGAGCAACATTAAAACTAGATTGAAATTCATTAATCATTACATATAATTACTTATAAAATAATATTTACATTAAAATTTAAAATGTCAAAATGTCGTACGGTCACGTCTGAAAATATGGATACATTTAATGTGACAAAAACATGTATCCAAGACCTTACGCCTTGGTAATAGAATCGTGGCTACATATTTTTGTCACATTAAATGTATCCATATTTTCAGACGGGACTGTACTTAATAAAAACAATATGTCATTACAATCAACTTCATGTCTCACTTGTTTCACAAATTACCGGTTTGGTTTAAATGTATCATCGAACAGTGGTTGAGTTGAGATACGCATAGTCTACACGTTCAGAAAACATTTTCAAAATGCTGTTGGCACTGGCGCGAAAGGGTACCTATAGGTAGCGCAATTATAAAATTGACATTAATTTTCTTTCTATGCTTTTAAGCGGTTATCACAACCGTTATTCCGTTTGCCTTCTCGTATCCTTTCGTTTCACAGCCTCGAGCGTCCATAAGCGTCCGTTTCACACAGCACTCCCACGGAATACCTTATTTAGCCAAGATAACGCTGGACTTCCGCCGGATTTTCTTAAAGTTCATCATTTGGAAATTACTTATTAGGACTGTCGGCGCCAAAAATTGTTACGCCTTGTGGCTATGACTATCAGGTATAAGGGCAATGATTTGTTTCATTTTTAATCGTAACCTATAACAAATATCTTACAAGGTTTAAGCAGTTTCGTAGGCGTCGTGAAACCTATTAATCTAACCCGGTCCACCCATCAAGTCACCTTCATAGACTGTAGGCTGTCAGCTCCCACGCTTTGAATCAACCTTTTTGTTTTCTTCCCCACAAAGACTGACGACTAGTTGGCTGATCTTAGCTGGTTTGCTTAGTTGCTGAATATTCACATATGCTAAGCAATGTTTGCCGGAGAGGTGATAAAATTCAATCGTGTTGTTGCTTGCGGTAATTATGATAAATTTGCTAATTATGCATTCCAATTAAATTATCCCGTTTCAGCATGGATTTGTAATGGAAATCACACTCAAAGTGCACCTCACTTATGGCAAAGAGATTGGATTATAGATTTTACGAGTAAGAAAACTTTCTACCTGACGGACAATAGATTATCTCCTAAAAGAACGAATAAACATTTTTCAAACTATCCAATTCAATAAATCATGTTACCGCGTAGGAGTATAAACTGTAAAATATTACGGAACCAAAAATCTAAAAGCGTTTTAGGTTTGTTTGTCAGTCCGCGTAGGCCTCGAGTCCCACCCACAGGACAGGTTCGCTCTGCATTCTGAAGCGATTGATTTTCATTTCAAATTACAGTGCTCACGCGCACGCTGCCTACGCGCCCTTCCCGAACGCATTCTTGTTGCGTTCAAGTACACTAAGCACGATGGTCACCCGCTTTCATTAACATTCCAAGTATTTGTCGCTTGATTGTGGGTTGGCAGAACAAAAGGCAATGTTCCTGCCGTTCTTGAATTATAGACACCATTATTCTGAGCTGAAGACACACGGGAACGGAATGATTGCTAGTATTGTTCTAAGCTTGCTTTGTAAGCGTATCATTATATTTTCTTGTCTGTGTGCATTCATGAGATACATTTACCTTCCAGTTTTCCCGACCTTAGAAAAATATTTATCATTAGTAAAGTGATCACGTCGCATGAACGAGGCGGAGATACGTGTAGCGGCAATGTCGTGGGAACGATGAAGAATAGACCTCAGTGTGATCCAGTTTTCTAGAGATGCAATACGTAGCCTTATCGAGGTCGCGGCAACAAGATAATGAGTCGCATGTCAATATTAAGTTTCTAGGGCATTTCTCAGATCGAAACTTGTCTAGGGTAGAGAGTGTCTATATGTAAACTGCGAGACTGCTCGACTTTCCCCATTTTCAATCAAGCTATGCCTCATAAAGCCGACTTCATTTATTCAGCCAGGCCCGAGTCCTCAAGCTTGAATGTAAAAATTTGACAATATGACAATTTACATGTACCTATAACACCATTTGAATATTTTTTGAGTCTATTCTGAATTCTTATTTAAGTATATATATCTAGTACAATGAAGATACAACGATGTCATTTATAAATTTAAAGCATTAGTGTAGGTACCTATTACTTTATACAAGACAGTACGGCAGCAGAATGTCGATAAAAAATGTGAATCAGAGTCATTAGAAGACGCCCTTATAAGGTACAGACGGCGACAGCGGCGGCGCTGTTGACCCATAAATAATTTAGTCCATAACAACAAAGCAATAATTCGGAAACCGTCAGACGTTTTAGACATTTTAATTAAGCAGCCCACACCACAGCCTGTTAGAACCTGTTGGAGAGGGACTGGCGCAACCTTGGCTTCTACACCTCCGCGCTACCCACGACTACCCTCATTTGGTCATCAGCGTAGGCGCAATCGCCTAATCACAAGCTAAGCAACTACATAATGAATGACCCAACTCACTTTTGCTGCAGGGTTGCGGAATCGTCAACATCAAAGTGCGTTGCGCCTACGCGCTAAACGCAATAATTAGAATATTATTTACTGGCCTTAACTGTATATCGGCATATGTAGTTAGTACTTCAGTAAGAAGCATATTCAGACTTAAATGGTTTTAACATCAGTGCGTTGAACGAAGACTGTCTAATTTTGTGACTAAATTCACTCAGTATAAACGGTCAAATGGTATGGAGATCTCTGTGCTGTGCTTATTATCATCGTTTTCACTTTAGCGTACTTTAGTACTTAAGTAGGTATAGAAATACGTGACGTGGCACTGCCAAACCCGACAAGCATTTGTAAAAACTATAAAATTATCTTATTTGGATTACGTTACGCACGCATTCAGCACTTAAGAACACTGACAACTACTTGGTTATTTCTAAGGCTATTAAACTCCATTTTTATCTCTTCTCTTATCTCAGTTTAATCTGCAAATGGAGCATGTGAAACATGACTGATAAACCTTATCTATAAATCTGGTTAGTATAATAACTACAATTCTTTTCGGTCTTATCCATACTAGCTCAATTGCAAAATGATTATTCATTGATTGAGGTCCTTATCTTGTAGTAAGTAGATAAATCAAATATTATCGGTACTTAGATACTACTCGGTGCAATACTAGCATTGTTGTGACTGACAAATTGGTATATTTACTTTCGTGAACACATTGTTATCTAGTGCTGTTCGCATTGGATGTAGTCGGAATGTAAACAGCCCAATTGCTCGATATGTAAACATGAACAAATGAAATTGCTTGTGATGAGATGTATTGTTAAATGTCAAGGAACAACAATGTGCCAAATGTTACATCCAGGCCCAGGCCAAATTCCTCGTTGAACCGCAGCTGACATTTTAGAAATAATTAGTAATATAAATAATTCTCCGCTTGGTTTTCAGTCTTCCTTTGACATACCGCAAGTCATTATAATAATGGTGTTTTCGTTTCCAGCATAGGTAGTTCCTCAGGTTTGTGTAACCTGATACTTACGCCTGTCGTCTGTCAGCTTGCCGTCGATATTTTCGTCAACTCTTTGCGACTGTACCGGCGACGCGTCAAACAAACCATATAACGATCTACGCTCGTATGTATATTTGGAGAGCGGCAAAATATATAAAACAATTTTAATACTGCTGGCTATTTCATAATCTACTGCAAGTGAGTCAATCCCAAATATCTACGTTATCAAAACTGAATGAAATAAAAAAGAGTTGCCAGCCGTTTCGAGAGCTCTTGCTTTTTATGGTAAATGTTAAATCAACAAGTTTTTTAAGAGTTGGGCAAGCAGAATATGGCCCATGGATTGCTTTTTTTCCACATCGTATAAATACATCGTGTACGGGTTTATTAATATCCCACATTTGAATTTAAGCATGTAACATATACCACACATTTCATGCGGTTCGTCTATAATAATGAGTGTAATGTAGGTACTTGCTATCATAAGGGACATCCTCCTAATACTTACTTGGTAGGTAGGTAGGCAGAGCCGGATTAGCCTTTAGGCAGAGTAGGCAACTGCCTAGGGGCCCGCCTTAGCCAGGGGCCCCGCGTACCCAGAAAAAAATTAAAATCTTACAAGTGAAAATTAAATTGGGAAATTTGTAAATGCAAATGTCGGCGAGGGGCCCCACAGGTGAACAGTGGAAAATAAAATTGTTTCATAGAGTTAAATATTAATTGGAAAATCTGTATTTATCGGCTAGGGGCCCGCGTGTGCACAGTGGAAAATGAAAATGTTTCCTACGGTATGTAATATTAATAAATTAAGCTTGTAAATTTGTTTTTCTACTCCTGTACTTTTATCTGCCATTTATACATTCGTTAACACCTTTATAAGAACTTTTATAATACACTCGATGAAAAGTCTATCTAGTCTATTCCCCAAAATAACACTTGTTCTATAAAAGCGCCAAAATAGTATCGCGGAATCGCGTGCAAACACGGCTATTAATATAAAATAAATTACTGCCAACCTAAGAAACCTAAATAAACGCAGCGTTTTTAGAAAAAAAAACTTTAAAAAAGAAAAAAATATAAGAACCACAGACCTACTTCGTAGTTTTTTACGTTTCCCGTTCGTTTGTTGGGGCGAATTGCAAACTTTTAAAGTAATATAGGTATTTTTACTAATCTCTGTAGCTCTTTAATAATTAATCAAATAACGACGGTGTGTATTTGTGTTAGTAATGTTAGTATCATTGAAAAATAGTGTTTTAAAAGGTAAAACTTAAATGATTGTTGATTGTGTTGACAAAATAACTGCGATATCCATGAAGATTTCAATTTCGCATTTTATGTAAAAGTAAGTGTATTCGTAGAAAAAGTATTGTATGCAACGTCGTATAAGTAGGTAAAAAAATGTACGTGGCGTTTTTCTTAACAATTTTCGCCTACGGCTCAAATTGTTACCCACGCCACTCACCTTTTTTGACCCCACTTATACAACTGTTGCATAAACTACTATTAATGCTTCACCCTTTTGGGCCCATTTTATGATCACTTTTTTCTATGAAAAATGCATTTCAAGTTTGAAAGTTCCATACAAATATAAATCTTGTGTTAAGGTTGTATTTCGGATTTTCTAGCGTCAGTTAAATAATAATGGTAAAAAAGTACATAAAAACTACAAAAGTGTTTTTAGAGGACAAGTAAATGTTTTACGTCGATAAAGATTTTTTATATGCAGTGGTTTTTCAGAAAACACTGTGACAAGAGTAGTCCCATTTTAGTGGGGACAGCGTTAAGTTTTACCACTCTCACAAATCAGTGAGTAAAAGCACAAATCAGGTAAAAAAAGAAGAACGAGACGTTTAATGTTAAGACGTTGACTAGAAGCTGCCATCTGAAAAACCACGACAAAATTATCCAGCTGACCTAACTTTAAATATTTTTTCAATTGCTATTAATGTAGATTATCTTTATGGGACTCGGTAAATAGGGCAAATTTCAAGATGTTATGAACGATTCTGTATCCAAAAAATCGGTTAAGAGCATTTTAGGCCCTGCTTAATACATAAATACACCACCTAAAACTACTTTAACTAATGTTGCGATTACACTTGCGCGCGAGTGACGTATCGAATGACGAGGCGAATAGCGTGCGGAATATTTACATATTATGTGTCTCAGTTTTGCGCGCATATTCGCGCGCGTTTCGAATCGGGGGGTTGTACGGGGAGACGAATATGTGAACGGACATTCGTGTTGGCACTCGTACGCGAATGATTCGACAAGCACTGACGCGAGTACGAATATGCAATTGTAAATACCGTATAAGAAGTGATATATTTTTGCGATACTTAACTCATAAACGGTTCAATAAGCTTTCTTTAATATTTGTTTTCCTTTTTTTGGTCCCTGAAGCGGAAAGCTAAGCCGCAAACAGACAGGTGGGCAAGGACATAACGAAACAAAAAGCACTACGTTGAGTACTATACCCTAAAAAGTTAGGAAAGTTAATACAAAGAGTAAAAAAAGATATAGATAAGAGAGAGTTACTATAAAAGCTAATTTTAGGGTAGGCAACGCGTATGTGAATCTTCAGGAGTTACAGGCGTCTATAGGCTACGGTAACTGCTTACCATCAGGCGGGCCGTATGGCTGTTTGCCACCGTTGTGGTATTGAAAAATATTTACTGATTATTTTTTTGTTAAAAAGGGGCCCATAAATTGCATTGCCTAGGGGCCCCGGGGGTGGTTAATCCGGCCCTGTAGGTAGGTATGTCCCTTTTGAAATTTACACCGTCGCTAGGCCTTTAACTGAAACCAATCAATTTAGCACATGTCGTATACAACTCATTTAAATGTGTGTAAACATTGGCTACTATAGGTATGCGGCCAAATACTTCGGCGAGGAAATCTCCTGTATTGGTATTGATGTGTTATGTTACGTAGTAACTACTCATTTGTAGGACGGCACCTAGATGCATAGGTAATTCTGATGTAGGTAGTTAATACTAAGTAACTTCCTACGGTGCCCCGACTTAAATACCCACGTCGCTAAACAAGTTGTATAGGAGAGTGGATACTTATGTTAGGGAACAGGGCGTTTTGTTAGATATTCTGTGGTTAGAAAAATAACTTAACTCGACTCTAATCTACAACACCTAAAACATTGCCATCAGATATTAAAGTTAACTTTCTCCGATTTAGAGCGATGTCTGCGGAGTAATCTCCACTGTTATTTACCAATATCTTTGACTTCTTTGTAGAACGTAACGTACTTAGGTAACCAACTATTTATACAATAAAAAAAAAAATTTTTAAGATATCTAAATACTCCGGACCGGAATCTCTGCCTGGCATCTGGACGTCTTAAATACTAGAACTACCCATAACAGCAATTTTTTCTCACATCTTTTAGGGACTCGCATCCCATGTCTTCATTTTTCCTCTTCTTGGTTCCAAAAATTTGTATGCGATTTTTCAAATGTATTACTTTATTTTTACGTTATATGGCTTTGAAGAGGTTTTTGGATTCTGCCTTCATGGCCCAATTTTTATTTAAAAATGTCGGCAAATTTGTATAAAAATTTAGCTAGTATCTTACGGATAGAATAGAGCGTCTTTTAGTGCATTTTCTTTATGTGCTAAAAAAAGCAACCGGACAATAATCCAACTATTGATATTATATAAAAAGTACAAGTAACAAGATACAATTTCATAACTTAATTAAATAGGTAAGGTGCGTTTGGGATAAGTTGAAAACTGGGGGAAGATAAAAAACCGATTGTAAATGCCTACTTCTGGCATTTTTTTTGTTCCTGGCCACTTTATTGGGAACGCCATTTTGTTGTTCCCCGCTCCTCATCAGTCGGTACCGTCCGCTAAGTGAGAGTGGGTACCTATGTGTTGTTGACAATTTTCGACAAGGTGTGTTTTTCGACATGAAATCCTTTTTTTAATCGTATCCCATGTTCTGTAACTTCTTTTGCAGTGCAGCTATAAACATTCTGGGTTGATACGTTTCATTAGGGTTCCGTAGTCAACTAGGAACCCTTATAGTTTCGCCATGTCTGCCCGTCCGTCCGTCCGTCCGTGCGCGGATAATCTCAGTGACCGTTAGCACTAGAAAGCTGAAATTTGGTACTAATATGTATATCAATCACGGCGACAAAGTGGTAAAATAAAAAGTGGAATTTTTTTTTTTATTAGGGTACCTCCCCTATACGTAAAGTGGGGAGTGATTTTTTTTTTCATTTCAACCCTAACGTGTGATATATTATTGGATAGGTATTTAAAAATGAATAGGTGTTTCCTAAAATCATTTTTCGATAATGTAAATATTTTCGGAAATAATCGCTCCAGAAGTAAAAAAATATGCGTCCCCCCCCCTCTAACTTATGAACCATAAGTTTTAAAAATATGAAAAAAATCTCAAAAGTAGAACTTTATAAAAACTTTCTAGGAAAATTATTTTGAACTTGATAGGATGAATAGTTTTTGAAAAAGAAATACAAAATAATTTCTGAACTAAGTTTGTAATTTAACCGTATAAGCAGGTGTTTATTGTACCTGTAATTTCTACAAAATTACAATGAAATGACGTGCTTTCAAATAAAGTAAAAACGGTGAAAATCGGTTCACGCAATAAAGAATTATCCCATAAAAATCATCATCATACTTTATGCTCGCGCGCAATAGTTTACTTTATTTGCCGATAGATGTCGCTGTACGTGGAACTCTCATATCATATCCTACATGGCGGTGTTATTAACTCTTAAGTGGGGACACTTACTGTGACGGACGGAAAACTACGGAACCCTACAGTGAGCGTGGCCCGACACGCTCTTGGCCGGTTTTTTTTATTGTTACTTTAATCACCTGTCATTTGAAGATTTAAATTATCTTTATGATTTGTTTAGTTATTATCTTGACCCGGCTACTTTTCGTGGGGTAAGACGGCAATATATATTTTTTGATCTTAACCCGCTTTCATATCTCATAGTGATAGCAAGTGGTTCTCAAAATGTGGAGGCATAACTGATTGCTTTCAATATACCTAGGTACTACGAGTAGACGTGACGTAGTACTGTGGACTGTGGAGTGTGGAGGAGTCAAACTAACTCTACAGTACATTATTTTAACTAAACGGGATCTTATTGCAAAGTTATTTTTATGTATATATTTCGCCCATGGCAGTAGTTTAAGAATCCTAGTCCACTTCACCTCAAAATGGGGCAGGATTGAAATGTCACTTTTAGGAAAATCGAATTTTAGCGGTAAATGTTATTTTTTTCAAATTTGAAGTAAAGTTTAAATATATAGGTTGCCATACGGTAGGATTGTATGCATCCAATAAACCTACGACGCGTATAAATTATTTTAAAAACTCAATCTTATCCCACCACCATTTCATCTAGTCCCAGGTTTTTTTTAGTCACGAGTGCAACTTTATTCAAAGTTTTTTTAATACTATAAGTATTGCCATAAGCGTTTTTTTTTTAAATTAAGTATAAAGGAAAATATGTTTTCTTTGCTAAAAACATACTTTCATGTACCTGGTCCTCATGTCGTTTGTACAATTGAGCTTTCAAGAAAACACTTCTTGTGTCGCCTAAATCCCGTTCAATCTTACCCCAACGCACCCTACACTCAGCAGCCGAAGTAGCTAAGCGAGTGAGGTTTTCAAATGAGCTTGACGGTGACTCTATTGTTAAGGAAATAACAGCGCGTGAAGGTAATTTTGAACACCTACTTCTGCTGCTGACTATACAAATACAAATGTTATTTTAAGTTTGTTTTAAGCTTTCTGATAATAGTTGGGTAGTTTAACGGTAACCACTAACAGTAAATTAACCCAGTGGTGACAAAATATGACAGTCGACAATGTCGCCCCAATAGACCTTGCTTTGCCACTGTACGTGACTTGGATTATAATGAATTTTTAAGTCGTAGTCGTAAGTATAGATAAACATCTTTTCATTGAAATTTGCTTCAGTTTACAACGACTAAATTGACAAGCAATAAATTCGAGGTTGTCAGCTTATAATAGGTGTCCAGCTATGCACTGTTTTTATTTTATATCTCAGATACTAAAATGATAGTTCGATTACCCCAATTTGACCGACCGCTTTGTAATTTCGGTATAGGTACTTAAAACAATCTGCTTCGAAATGACAAAACAACATGAAATCCCATAACGATTCAGACAAATCGAACTGTCTTTTTTAGTGTCAGAGATATAAAACCCGATTCCTTTGATTCAGTTTTAATTTAATAAAAATTGGTTCTTGATTCATTTATTACTTTTATTAGGTACCCACATGCAGATACAAAACTGATATTCAATCTAATTTAAGAACAGGCAACGGATAAAAGGAAAGTGAGAAAACTACATAACTTACGTTACGGGTAATTAAATTAACGTTGGTACTTACCCGATTTTTTTTTACAAGAGGCACAATTATTTTAACTTCTTAGAATTCAATGGGGTTGGCCGGGCGAAATTTTTTACAGATGGCGCCAGCATAGCTTGTAATTGTCAAACCTACCAACAGTGTCAAATTCTTGTTTTTTTTTTGACTTGGATGGACCCCTTTAAGCCAATCCCATAGAACAAACTAGTGACAGGTACAAGCTATGCTGGCGCCATTTAGCCAAACCGTTGACAGTTACCAACCCCATGTTGAGTGTAAAAAGAGACCTTAGGCCGCCTAAGTACCCTATTTTCTTCTGTTCCCAGTGGTGGGGAAAAAAACGCAAAGATTCCTTAACATTTGTTTCCAGATAGGTACTTACAAGGACTACACCACCGCGAACCACTTCGTTCGTTCGATTATCTATTTGCATCACTCTCTTTCGGATATGCAAGAGCGATAGAGACGGAGATCAAGAAATTTCGACTTTCGAAGTTCGCAGTAGGCCCGAATGTGGGGACTTTTATCCCATTTGTTCTATATTGGATCAAATGGGAATGGGTTTGTTAATAATGGTGATCTATCTGACCAACGTGGTGCTTCGTTGCAAAAATAAAAACAAGTTAAGAGTTAGGTTAAAGCTAAACGTAAACGTCTTAGGCGGCTTTCACACTGCTGCGGTTTCCGCATGCGTCGCCGGTGCGCAAGCGAGATACCGCTCTGCATGTGTATAGCGCTGTCACGCTTGCACACCGTCGCCGCATCCGGTTGCAACATCCAGTGTGATAATCGCCTTAACTTTTGGGGATTAAGTTTATAGACGAAATAGACTATTCTTGGCATCTGGTTGCTAATGATGATGATGACGACATGTAAGTAGTATTATAATGGTAAAAATCATCCAGTATAAATAAAATGTACTGTCCACTCAGGCATTGTCATTGTTTATTGTTGATGAACTGTACCTAGCTATTTATAATGTAAAATTGGTCAATCTACGCAACAGGAGACTTTAAAAACTAACTGGAGTAAAAATACAAGTTATGTTTCAAATCATAAACCTGAATAAAATTATAATTATAAGTTAGCTGCCTCCTAATCAGAACAATAACCTCAGGAATTTAACTGCGTACATAAAAGACAACTTGTTTAATTGAAACTTAAACAGTGACACGCCTGAAAGGCGTAAGTAGCTAAGATAAGGGCTACTACCGCGGGCTGGTTGCAATAAAACAAGGCTAGCGTGCGCCGGCGCCGCGGCCGGCCGTACACATCTCGTGTAGACCGGCCGTACGTACGGTACCTACGCGCGGCGACATTCCGCCAGCCCCGCGGAATGCGCGGCCCTACAACAGGTTACAGGGCAACGAATATCCTTCGCACTGCATGCCCCCAATATAATATAACCTCACACATCGGTCTACCCACAACGCCAATTAACAAAGATTTATTTACAACAGCTGTCTTGTCAAAATTGTCAAATGAGGAACATTTTGCTAAACCCAAACTAGGTATCTAAACGATAGACATTTCACCAGTCTCTCCTCGGCGATCACCTAACTGACCGCAAATCGCCGACGCGACGAATAAAATGTACATATTTATATCGCTTTTCGTAATAAAGGATCGCATTACAAACACCACTGGACCATAACTCGGCGGGCGAAGACAAAAATAAACTTAATATCGTGTGCGTTGTATGTTACATTTGTCGGCTAGTTGTCGACGCATCCAATTTATAATGACCTCGGTGACAAAATTCGATAATAATGTCGGCACTTTCGCTAGATCACCTCTTTCAGATAGCAGATTATGATCTCCACCTACCTTCATCCAGAAGTCGCTCCATGTGCATGAACACATTCGGGAACGCGGCCAGTTGCTTCCTGTCTTTGAGCAACTGAGCTAAGTAGTCCGCTATACTTTGCGTCGAAGGATTGGTATTATCACACATTTTGGATACTGTTTCAACAACTAGTGTCACGTAAGATGTCTATTCAAGCACGTTGAAATAAGAAATTGTACTTTTGTTACTTGGTTATTGTTATTTTATTGAGATAAGTAAGTTAGAAAAGTTAAACTTCACTTCCACACACATCGACGTTTCGAACACCACTAAATGACGAAGTTGACCGAAGTGAAGTTGTGGGCGAATATAGCGCCGCGCATGCGCTCTTGTCGAACGATTTTTTCATGCGCGTGCGGCGCCGTTCACAGTGTAGGCGTAGCAATAACGTACAGTGGTCTCGCTCGTGCGCGCGCGTTGCGTATAGGTTGTCTACTTTAACACTAAAGACCGATCAAGAGTCGCCATCTAGTCAACCTACTTTTAACTACTAAACAAATTATAATTCAATTCATAAGAAATGAATGATACAGTATTTTCATTGAGACCTAAGCAATTAGGGTTAAATAGTCGGTCAAGTAGGTACTTAAAACTGTTGTGTTACTGACAAGTATAGATAAAATAATTTAAACAAAAACGAACCGACTTCACTTCAGGCTACTCCTCCTTTCCAAAAGCAAATGCCCGAGGTAGGTACTTTAAAAAGTACTCAAATTCTATACCACGACGGTGGCAAACAAGCATACGGCCCACTCGATGGTAAGCAGCTACCGTAGCCTATGGACGCATTCAACTCCAGAGGTGTCACATGCGCGTTGCCGATCCTTTACAAAAAGGAGGACTCACTGTGCTGACGGCTAAAGTAACAAGAGGGTCCCTCATCGTCAACACATTGGATCCTCTTTGAGCTCAAATGACTATAGGTGTTCCTATATTATTTGAAGGGTTCTCTCGATTTCTCCATGATCAATTTTTTTTTAAGGAGAGTGACATCTGTCTATTTGGACAATTTTGCCAGTGTGACAAAATACGGTTAATTAAAAGTTTGCTGTAAGGGCTTGATGTTGTTCGGCCTTGCTTTTTGTAGGGAGATACCTGATGCTCCCTACAAACAACACGTGGGGGCCATAGCCAAGACAACCAGTTGTCTAACTCAAACAAACAGTGGTTACACACTTGCTCGTTAGATCACCGCACAATAAGCTATCAATATTACACAAAAAACAAAAACAAAAAAACAATTTTCAAGTCACAACCGCCATGTTTAAGTCTCAAGCTGGAAGTCCTCTCCGGTATCCCATCATCAGATCCTGACTTGATGACAATCCAACTGTCAAATATACAACTGTCAAATCAAACAAAAAAAAAAATCCCAATTCGGTCCAGCGGTCTTTGAATAATCGGTAAACCTAAACATTTATAAAAATATGCAAAAACAAAGATCCCGACGAATGGGGAAGGCCGGTGAAAGCTTATAGAGGGCGCTGTTCCAGATTTCATACAACGAGACAAAGAGAAAAAAACCGGCCAAGTGCGAGTTGGATTCGAGCACCGAGGGTTCCGTACAAACCTGTAGGTAGTAACTTTAAAATTATCACAAATATTTTTATTATATGATGTAACTAAAAATTTACGGTATTCGCAATATTTCCTTTATCTGTGCTATAAGACGTTGCTTCGTACCAAATTTCAAGATTCTGAGTTCACGGGAAGTAGCCTGTAGGTTTTGATTCCCATGGGAGTTTCGAAAATTTGCGGCATAAACGGCTGTATTTTTTGATTGCGTTGGCTTAGAAGTTTGATTTTTTCACATCTCCAAGGGACACTAGACCTGACTATTTGATATACATTTTAGCTTGATATCTCCACGCGTTCCTGAGAAAAAGGGTCTTGACAGACGGACGGACGGACGGACAACAAAGTGATCCTATAAGGGTTCCGTTTTTTCCTTTCGAGGTACGGAACCCTAAAAAGATGAATGGTCCTTGACAATGCACTTAAACTACATAATATACTATAGTCTTTTCTTAGGGAAAAATTTTCCCTGTAGCTTTATTCTACAGCTTTTTAATTTTCGAGTATTTCGAGAACCCGCGAATTTCCCCTGGGGATCCATTCGAGACGAAACAGTCAGTCATTTTCTCTAAAATATAATAAAAACTACTTCCCGCCTTCCCGTTATACAAATTTAGCTTTTCCTATGACCATTGTTGAAAATGTCGTAGTGACAGTTGCCTTCCCAATTGAGAACCTCCTCCTTCGAAATCTTGAAATCGGTTGAAAACACCACTGAGTTGAAAAATGTCCATGGACTCCATACAAAAAACCTGACACCATAGACAATTTTCAACACACTACTGATTTTTTTCGGCATGCTGAATTCAGCTCAAGTAATGTGTGTGTATGCCTTAAATAGTAAAGTATTACGATAATCGCTTACATTAAATAGTAGATTGTTTGACAAGGGTCTAAAGCAAGCCATATTACCACGAGGTGGTTATTTTCCCGAACGAAGTGAGGGAAAATTGTTCGAGTGGTAATATGGCTTTTAGACCAGAGTAATGCATACTATTTTTCACTTCGATTGCGAGAAAATAAGATAAAAATACTTATTATTTACGCACAAGAACTAAACTAAGGTTAAATTATGGTTTAACTTGACGGTCTTTTAATTTTTTTAACTTCTTTGACATAGATACAAAATATAAGCACCTCGAATAAATGCCACAGACGACGGTATAATTAGCTCTTTAAAGTAGCTATTAGACATTGCAATTTGTAGGGTCCAACCTGTCGGGTTGGTAGGTGTAATGGTACTTAGGGAGTAGGAGTCCCGATCTAGGGCGATCAGCAGTGCCCCGATACCCGCAGCTGTTTATGGAGGTCGTAGTTATTTTACCTTTTTTATTTATAATGTTAGCCATTTTCTACACATTCCGTCTGGTTTTTATTCAATATAAAAGTTAAATTGTGTAGATTCGCTGGTAATTAATATATTTATCTAGTTTTGTATTTAAATCATAGAAGGGTTGGGCAGATGAATTTAGATTCAGGCAGCTCGAGCGGTCATTTAAATATCTATAATAAAAAAAGTTTCAGATTTTATTTAATGTGTACTGTTATGAGTACTATCACCGTGCTTCACCAAATACTTTTTTTTGATGTTTTGAAGGCATCTCTGTAAACGTTGAGCTAGGGTCGGTAGGGACGATTTGTTGGTGAGGTAGGGTCGGTAGGGGCGATTTGTAGGGAAAGTGTAATAACGTGCTTTGGGGCCGACAGGAGTTGGACACAACCGATTGGGCCCTACAAATTGCCATGTCTAATAGCCGTTTAAACAGTTTAAACACGCTTTAAAGCGCTTCCAAAAAATTACAATCCTTTTTAATGATTGTGAAGTAGGAACTAAAAAACACCTCACGTTTTTGAAATAAATTGCGTTTCCTCATTGGTCGATTTTAACATTGCTGTATTCTGATTGGTTGATATTAAATACAATGTTTTTTTAAGGACTTTAATTATTTACACAGTATACGCACCAAAAAAGTATCTAGCGTTCCGATTAACTTCGATATGTGTGTTGTGATTGGTGGATTTAATATGGTGAAGTGTTCCGATTGGTCAATTTAAAATGTTTTGTAAATCATAAATATGTATACATACTAGCCCTAGAGGCTAAATGTACTACTTTAGTCCGCCTTGGTAAGCATAATACGACACACTTTTTGAGCATGAGAAGTGAAAAAAAATATTGACACCAGACAACCAAATTATTATTAGCTACATGGGCCCGTATTCCAACTTTAAAATACGTTTACCAAATACAGCTAGCGCCTGATAAATGATAACACAATCAAAATACGACAAAACTCGAAATCCGTCGGACAGTTTTGAAATTTAGTAAGTATGTAGGTTGATTAGAGGTCCCGTTTTATTGTCCACACCACACGAAATTTGAGGACCTCGAGGAACCACCTTGCCAGCACCTTGGAAAATGACCTCCATCCTGAAGAAATTCGCTTTTCTCTCCGAATCTACGCCCTCTATGAAAATATGATCTAGGACAAAATTAAGGCTCATTAAATTCTACATAGAAACAAGCGTACTCTTTTGCTGAAAAAGGCACCTCCTTCGAGATAGCACTTGAGGAAGTAAAGTGTATCGTCGATGCCTTTCCAGGGGATATTCTCATTATATGAAACTTGTGAGAATACAAACTTAACATTTATTTATAGTTTTGTATGTCAGCTACACCATTATCAACATTTTAACCGACTGCGACAAAAACAGTAAGTAGGGTAATGGTTTCAAAACTGAAAACTGAATATACCCTGTAGCCTAAGGCATGTTCACGTAATAAAGTAGCCATATGAAAACGTAAATAAATCGTTTACTTCTAACGCTACAGATAACAAAAACAGGTTATTATACAAGAAAACATTCAAAAAATAAAATACAATGCAGTTTTTTGCGAAATCCTCAGGAACTGGAGAATTGTTTTACTTTCTTTCGAACGCCTGCCATTAGTGTAGTTATTGACGTGTTAGTGAACTGACGAGCGGCTGCGTTCCATATTCTTTTGAAGTCAGCATCACTGTCCGCTACTGCACCTTTCTTGAGCAGGTATCGCTTGATGTTCGCCCAATACCTTTCTGTCGGGTGAAGTTCTGGGCAATTTGGCGGGTTCATGTTTTTCGCCACATAAATAACATTCTGACTATCAAGCAAATTTAAGGTTGTTTGAGCGTAATGAGCTGAAGCTAAATCAGGCCAAAATATAGGGGGACGTGCATGTTTCCTATATAAGGGCAGAATTCGCTTCTTAATACACTCCTGTCGGTAGACATCTCCGTTGATTGTGCCAGTAGTAAAAGAGCTCGAACTCTTCAGCCCGCATGACCAAATAGCTTGCCATACCATGATTAAGGGGCGAATTTTTCAAAAGCGATGGACTTATGCTCTTCCGAAACATCCCGGCCAGCTACACACGTATAAAATTGAGGCCCCGGTAAAGTTCTCATGTCTTTTTTTACATATGTTTCGTCATCCATTAATATGCATCGATCGCGATTTTGATATTTTTGATTGAAAAACTTGCTCAAAGTTTTAGCACGACATTTTGCTCTTTCGATCTGAGCAGGGGGTCCTTTTCGGGATTTTTTGTTTCTTTCTGGTCATAAGATTATTTATCTTCTTAGCGTTTTGTACATTTCCAACCGATGTCTTTACCTTTTTGGCGATATCTCGAACAGAGGCCGATGGATTAACGCGGAACGAGGAAGCTATTGCGGTGTCCAATTTAGGCTTCACGCAGCCTTTTTTTCGACCGCGGCCTGGTAGATCATGTAGAGTATGAAATTGCCCAAATTTACTGATCACTTTTAGCACACCGTCCTTAGACATTTTATATCGTTTTGCTAAATGTCGCATCGAGACACCCTTTTCGGTGCAATAGGCGACAATAATTAATTTACGAATATTTTCATTTATTATCGGCATTTTGATTATATTTACTCTATTTTATACTTTTTTATAACTTGATTATATATTTTTTGGAATGTCACGTACAAGCATTAAAAAAAATATATATATTCCTGTAAAGACTTAGTTCTAGGTGGCTACTTTATTACGTGAACAAGCCTTAGGATGCTAAGCGGATGTCCACAAGTGACTTATGCCTTAATTCCACTTGATCTGAACAATGAATCCACACTTATATATCTAAAAAAAAAACAATATGGCGGCCGCAAGATGTCACCAAATATGAAATCATGTTTTTTCCTTGGTGCCTAAACTATTGCGCGGATTTCAAAAAAAGATACACGAGGAGGTTTGTAATCAACACACAATGCAATTTTTCTAAAATGTATGAGGAATAAATCACTAAGACTAAATAATTTGATGATAAAACCCTATTTCTGGTCTTAATTAGAGGTCAATCAATAGTGGCAGCAATGAAACTCGACACCTATGTTATCTGGGATCTTAGTATGCATGTCTGAAAACAAGAGCTTCCAGGACCGCCAGAGTCGGTTGCCATCATGCAAAGTATATCCATTTTTAGTTTTTTTGCACGCTTACAAAAAATTTAATCGTTCAAGTTAGTGTTCGCACGAATCTTTGCTGTTTCACGATCCACGCACTTTTCTCGTTAATCTTAGCAATTATAGATTAAATTAGTTCTATAGCGTTCTAGAACACTTGATAGGAAATAATTTTATTGTTTATATAATGATATCGGTAAGCGCTTACCCGACAAAGCTCAATTAAGTAATTTGGTTTGACTTTCGTTCGGGTAAGCCAACGAGTTCTTAAGGTTTGTTAAGACAATTGTATCAATACTAGATTGAATAATGTTAATCTTTATCGGCTTTTAATAATTAGTATGATATAGGTACTTAAGAAAAAAACCAGATAGAAACAAAAGTTAGGTAGGTATTCTATACTTAACTATTTCCTGACCTTGTTCGGGAAGAATAGCCGTATGCTTCAATGGCAACAGAAATGGTATTGATTCTTGCCAGGTCTCGATAAACCTCGCCCTAAATCAAATACCTCGTCAAGCCAATCTCTTTTTCCACGGTCCTCGGCAGTAATGTACCTACTTCAATCCGCCGGTTTTAGCTCCCGAACCGGCAAAGGTGCAACATCAACTACCTACGTTACGCCAACGCTCCACTCGTATTTGGAGGTTGCCAGAGTTGTCACGATTAGAGAGTGAATAGAGCCTACATTTTTTCTCATCCACTTAAAAGGAAGTAGTGGGCGAGCGTCGAATTGTTTTTAATATTATACCTAGTCCTATAAGGTTACGCAAAACATTATGGTTCTGATTGCGCAGTCAAACACCTGGTTTATTATAACTTCCTGTGCATATTATAACAATTATGATAATATGCAAGAAATTTGCTCCTTAATCGATTTGTTGTTAATTTAATAGTGAATCAAGTATGGAGTAAGATAATAATACCCGGTACTAAAGTACAGTACTTAGGTATCAGTAACCACGTATAAATATCACAATTCTACAACAGAATACCCGAACATAATCTGTAATATGACAATAATATGATATTGATTAGGATATTGGACCTGTAAAAAGCGGCCTTCGGCTTATTCAGATCATTGTTTTTATTTCATCGAAATGGTTATCAAATTCATGGTAAATGGATATCAAATACGATTGCTTCTTAACTTGAAGAGATATGTTCTGATTTGCTGTTTACGACGTCAAACATTGTAGTGACATTGGTTCATTTGTTTAGATGTCATATCGATGACAAAATAAAATCATTTTGATAACATATCCCTAACAAAACATGATGTTTAAGTCGGAATACCGCACCCGGACATACTAATGGATTCTTCAACAAACAGCACCTTTAAAAAATGAAACTAAGTATTTCCAGCTGTAGAAAATAGTTTGAACAAGCATCAATTGACTCGAATTGACATAACTTGACTACAGTAATGATTTTTCAAACAAATAAGTAAACTCGATATTTTAAAGTAAGAACAATGCTAATTAAAAAGGAGTTAATAATTATAAATACAGCATCTTTATCTGACTGTTTCGAGATATCAGTTAGTCTTCGTTTATTCCCAATAAATAATTAGCTTAACAACGCAATGGCCAAACTTCTTTTAAATAGAGCAGTGCCTTCGATCAATTAAAATCGCCCGGTTGGTACGTTTTATCAATTTAGTTAAAAGGATAAATGGATAATTGACCCCTATGCGATGAACTGGGTAGTTCTATCAAATTAAGCGGATTAAACAGTTCCACGTTCTACATTTTGGTCAGAAATAGTTAGTACTTTGTTATTTCATATAATGTTGGTTGTTCCTTAAAATACACCAAAGTATCTTTACCCACTAACATACTGTTTTATAGACAACTAGCTTTTTCCCGCGGCTTCGCCCGCGTACTAAAAGTACTAAAATAGGAGGTTCTCAGTTAGACTCGTATGTTTGTCCGTGATCATCTTGCGTTTCGCTGAACTGATTTAGAAGCGGTTTTCCGAAAAGTATTCGTTACATTCTGGAGGTTTCGGTATACCACGTTTTGAAGACGGCGGTTCCCTCATTTTTTATTCTAAAGAAATTATTGCAATAATTGTTTAATTGTTACGTCATCAACGACTTACTACTGAGAGATTATGATTAATACAGATTTCTACTCTTGAATAGAAGCTTTTCCCCGCGACTTCATTTGCGTGGAATTAGTAATCCACCCTCCTTTTTACCCGCTTAAGGAATGACTTCTGGGATAACAACTATTATACATCCTTCCCCAGAACGCAAAATATCTCCATACCAAATCATCTAAATCGGTTCAACGTTTATTAATTTCCCATACAAACTTTCAACCCCCGTTTCACCCCCTAGAGGGTTGATTTTCGAGATAAAAACTATCCTATATTGTTTACCGCGACTCAATCTATATAATATGTACCAAGTTTCATTTCAATCGTCTGTTCAGCGGTTAATAATTCGCCATACAAACTACCAACATGTTTTCTACCCCTCTAAGATTGATTTTCGGCTTAAAAAATATTTTATATTGTTTCCTGGGACTCAAACTATATCCACAACAAAATTATCTACATCGGTTCGCGGTAAAAAAATCTCCATACAAACCTCCAACCCCCATTTCACCCCCTTAAAGATCGATTTTCGAGATAAAAACTGTCCCATGTCGTTTCCCGGTACACAAACTAACTCTATACCAAGTTTCATCTAAATTGGTTCAACGTTTAAAAATTCCCCATACAAACTATCAACCCCCATTTCACCCCCTTAAGTGTAGATTTCGTAATCAGCGACCCGATAAACCATAGAAACAATACACATGTTGATATTTAAATTTTGTCACCACTTTTCCCCCTTATGGGTTGAATTCTCAAAAAAGCTGAAACACTTGTTTTCTCATTTATCGTTAGGAATACTCCTGTAATGTTTCGAATAAAATAGTTGAACTAATCTCGTTTCCCATACAAACTTTGAACCCCATTTCCCCCCTTAGGAGGTAAATTTTTTAAAATAATTTCTAAGTGCATCCTTATGCCTTAGAAGGAGCCTACGTACCACATTTGGAATCTCTAGAACCAGCGGTTTGGGCTGTGCGTTGATATGTCAGTCAGTTTCTTCTTTTATATATTTAGAAGAAGATTGCAATTTGGCACAAATACTTTCAAGAATTTTTATGTCCACAATATTAAATTTCAAAATCGATGCCATTTTCTTAATTAACGTCCCAAAAAATCACAAAAACGACACCCATATGGATATTTAGACATTTCAACCTCATTGTACCCTAACAGGGGAGATGGTATTTCACGTCCGCCACGTCGGATTTTAAAATCGTTGTTGTTTTCGTAATCAACGACCCGATAAACCATAGAAACAATACCCATGTCGATTTTCAGACTTATTGACCACATTTCCCCCTTTTAGGGGTTGAATTCTCAAAAAACCTGCAACACGTATTTACTCATTTATTGTTAGGAATACTTCTGTGAAGTTTCGAATAAAATAGACTAACTAATCTTGTTTCCCCATACAAACTTTGGACCCCCATTTCACCCCCTTAGGGGATGAATTTTGAAAAATCCTTTCTTAGCGCACCCCTAGACCTTATAAGGAACCTACGTGCCAAATTTGGAATCTCTAGAACCAGCGGTTTGGACTGTGCGTTGATAGATGACTATGTCAGTCAGTCAGTCAGTCACCTTTGAGTTATATACATAGATATATAGATATGTCCGTAAGTAGGCAATTTGCCGCAATCCCACTGATGTTGATAAGTTACTTTAGTTAAGTTAAAGTTAAGTAATATTGCAGAACTTGCATGGTAAAATTTAGCTTTAAATATTCTTAACTGCGATTTCTAGAGGAATGACGCGAACGCAAGTAGTATAGGTACAATAAAACGTGTACGAGTACATATATATCCCTTGTACCAGCTGATTTTCTGACTCAGGACAATTACTGAGTTTTAAAAAAGTTTTAACTTTTTAACGACGAAGGGTTAATTTTTGAAGACCCATAAAACATCATGATTTATAATTATCTACCTACAAAAATAACACATCAACCAAAGTCAGTTTCAATCCCGCTGTCACTTATTCGCTAGAATTAGCCCTGTGCCTTCACAAAAAGCCTTCTGCGGTATTACCAACAAGGAGGCTACTTAAATGAATTGAATGTACTGCGAAATGCAAAAGGTATTTAAAATCGTTTTATGACAACATTTTTCACCGATACGCGCGCTCAGACTCCATAAAAGCCTCGCGATTATGCGGCCGCGCCACCTATGGCAGCTTGCTTGGGGTCTAATTATCTAGGCGCGCTTTGGTTTGGGACTCGGATCTACGAAGACCTGCATAAATATAAAGAAAACAAAGAAACGGTTATAAGGTTTTATTTTAATTTGTTATACGATAATAGACAGAATAGAAACATAGAAAGATAATTTGAAAACGGTTGACTGACATCTACACAACATGACTGTACTGGGGCATAGTAACCGGACTCTCTTACTTTTGAAATTAAAGCTAAAGGAGCTAAGTATAGGTCTTAATTTATGTTATTTGACATTTATATTTTCCCATTGTATTGTATTAGGTCTCACAGTAGGTATCTACATACTAGCAGTAATATTTTTTGTACAGTTGAGGCAAGAGACTTTCCGGTCCTAAAATGATTTAGACAGTATGTTTCAAACACGAACGCCACTCACCGATAATAGATAGATAGATAGATTGATTGCATTATTATTTTCAACAGTATACATTAATTTATACAGTGCCCTGCAAAACTGTTTCTACAGTATATATATATACTTACTCATTTAACATCTGAAAAGTTTTTAACAACGAATATAACTTAGGTAAAATGTAAACTTTCAGTACTTATACTCTATGTCTTTAGGTATTTAAATAAAAGTAAACAAACAATTTTTACATTTTCGGGTAGTTATAACTTTTATTGGTTAACCAATCAAATACAAAACTGCCTGGATCTGTCACTTAACGACCTGGCTTTAACCAATATTATTTGATCGTGTAATGTTTTCATCTACCCTCAACTGGCTTAAGGAGCCATTTGAGGGTACATCTTATTTGCTTTTATTTAAATACCTAAAGATACAGAGTACAGTTGATATGATATTTTGCTCCAGCCGCCTTATGACATGACATGCCTGCAATTTTCAATTTGAGTAAAGATAGTTTTCCGATAATATTACAGACGTAGACGTAATTTAATACCATAGTACACGTCAAGTCCGCGGATTTTTACGTTCATGTATGTATGTAGGTTGGTGTGCCGTGCGCACATCTTGCGTCTTGGATCCACATGTCCGCCTTTCGACCTACGGTTTATGCTGCGAGCTGCGAGGAAACATTGCGTCACCCTGCGCTTTAAACCGATCTCCGTCAGTTCTGATTTCTTGATATCATAACCAGATGACACGAAGATTGGGGACAATTAAGTAAACATAAAGACCTACTAGATTAAGAGCAATATAGACCATCTAGATTTAATTAAATGAGCTTCACAACGTGTCAACGTGTCAAACTGAGTAATTTACTATCGCATGGACTGAAAACTCCTCAATTATCTAACAAAGAATGTATGAAGTAGGTAAGTTATATTATTCATTAAAGGTAGCCCTTGGCGGGGTAGCACTATAGGAGCCCTTGTTGTAAAAGTTAATTCGTTTGGTAACACCTCCATTTAGTTAACGCTTTAGGTACCTACCCAAGTAACACAGGAAGCATTATAACATATGAATAGTTAACTTATTTAGAACTTAAGGACCGTATAAACTCTTATACACGTTCACCGAGCAACTTGACGCATTATATGATGCTTTGAGCTGTATAACGGTTGTATAATGGCATATCTAAATGCTTTTGTAAAGCCTTTAGCTTTAGTGCAGCAAACCACAACGCAACTGGACAGCTTTCTGCTGTTTAAAAGCACTGAAGTGCTTTAGGTTCTACAATAGCATTATATAATGCTTTAAGCTGTATAATGGCATATGTAATTGCTTTTTTAAAGCCTTTAGTTTGCTTCGGTGTGGTTTAGTGCCTTAGGTTCTATAATAGCATAAATAAATGCTTAATGCTGTTTATGAGCATGAATATTAGCCATTATAATGCCACGTAAATTCGCTTTACAGCTTTCAGCTATTTTCAATGCCTTAAGGTGTACAATAGCATTTATAAGTAGGTAATACATTCCTAATGCTGTATAATAGCAATAATATAAACCATTATAAAACCAAGTAATTCACTATAAGGCGCTGTTCATAAATTACGTTATTTCAAATGGGGGGGGGGGGGGGGGGGGGGTGGACATCGGATGATGGTAGCATGACGTAGGAGAGGTTCGGTCATTCCGAAGATCACATCTTCTCTCGCATCTTTAACAAGTGCTTCACTTCACAATGTGTAAAAAAAGGAATGAAATTCGTGTTTCTAATTGACTTTCTATAAACTTTTAATGCTATAAAATATTATCTACTAAATAGTTTTTTATTTTACAATAAGCTAAAAACGCATTTTTTTTAAATGACGTCACTTTATTTGGCGGGGGGACGGTTGAATGATTTTAGAAGGAGCCGGTAAAAAATCATCAAAAATTGATGACGTAATTTATGAACAGCCCCTATACCGCTTTTAGCTGTTTTAGTGCCTTAAAGTCTACAATAGCAATTTTAAGTAGTATATAATGCTTAATGTTGTTTATTAGCATAATTATTCACGTGTAATGCTGAAGGCATTAATAAGCTTTTTTTAAGGGTCACTGAGCTGCTATTGGACTAAGAGCTAGCCAGATATGACACAATAATGAGAGCAACAAAACCCGTCTGGTTAGATTGCTATACTATTCTTATTGCTAGATCCTGGCATCTGGCAGCTTTTAATAGGTGGAGGTCACATTGACAGACTAGCAAAATGTTTTAATTGGAAAATAGTAATACCAAACTAGGTAGAAACTGCCGAAGTTGTCTCAGTTATAAAGGACAGGGCCTATATTTTAAGGGGCTGGGGCGCCAACGACTTTAGATCTGATTCCCTTAGTTTTCTAATGATTTATATAGCTTATCATATTATCAGTAACGGCTTTAAAAAATATAGTATCCTATATTTACTTCAATATTCATTGTCTTCGAGATATTCGACATCAAAGTCGAACCGATTTAGGCTAAGAAAGTGGTTTTATGGTCATAAAGTTTGTGTTAATTAGTCAAAAATTAAAATCTCTACAGTTTTTAGAGACATGAAAGAGGAACCCTAATATGTAGATTACGTATATGTAAGATTCTTTACACCATTCGAATATCGATAAAAGTGTTTTTTTAGACCATATTTTAAAAATATCATAAAAAAATTACGGCTCATTTATTTCAAGATCCGGCTCTACAGAATGCAGATAAAAGATTCAAGAACCGATAGTCGTTTGCTTTATAATTCTATCTGTAGTGAATATGTTGGAATATCGACTCAAAACTGGTCCAAAATCGATAAAAAACGTTAGACCAAAAAATATTGTGTATTATTACGGAAACAAAAACAGTAGGCGACAAACTATAAATTATATTATATATTGTTTGGCACTACTTTCCCCCGACATAAACTTTTGTATAATTTCTCGTAATATTGTATAGTATTTGTATAGTTTCTCATAATATTGCATCAAACCCAGATCTCTAGGATTTGTTTTCTTGAAATGGTTTGCATTCTTTGACCTCCACCACTTTAAATCTGCCAGATGTCCAGATCTAGAAATAAGCATAGTATACCAAACTGACTAGAGGGGTTTGGTTGTTCTCTTTATTGTGTCATATCTGACGTGGCTAGCTCTCCGTCTATATAGACCAACGCCATTTTGTAAATAATTTAAACCTAAAAATAAAATCATGCGGACCTATTTATACAAGGAAAATACCTATATAATAATGAAATAACTTAATTTAAGACTGCTCAGCCAACACTATTATGTTAATAATGCAAAACTCGTTCTATACGAGGATTACACAATTGTTTTGTTTATTTGACGCATATTTTTTTATAATATTTTATATCAAAACCACAATAAATCAAAGGCGCGTGAAAATTTACAATGAAACTTATATACACATTTACAGTAAACTACATTGCGCAGTAATATTTGAAGGATATAATAACGTAAAAGAGTCAAAAACTTTTATAAATTTTGTTACGATGTAAACAAATATGACGTGTCACTCATTCAGTTTTTTATACCGTCTTCGTCCATTTTATATTGCGAGACAAAGTAGTTAAATCACAACGTTCATTGTATTATAACATTTGTTCCGTCGGTATTAGAGACGTTTTTGCATTGACGTAAGGTTTATTTTACTACACTCTTATGCCAGTATAATGCTTTTGTATTGCGATTGGCAACTTAATCGAGCGTACTAATGCTTCTTTACTGCGATCAGCAGCTTTTTTGGCCGTATTAATGCTTCTTTAATGCGATTCGCACTTTCCATGACAACGATAATGCGAATAGCGAAGACATAATGCGCCTGTAATGCTATTAAATGACCTGTATAGGATCTCAAGCTGGGTAATTTGTGCCCATTTAAGACCTATATCAGCACTATAAACGTTTATAATGCTACTATAAAACGAACTCAAAATGCTAAAAGCATACAGATATGCTGTAAGACGGCCGTTATACTGCTTTGATGTGTTACTTGGGTACTTACTTACAGAGATCACAAAAATTTGAATAAATTTATTCATAAAGTGTCCAGGATGTATTTTTTTCCTGGGTACACGCTACGCCAGCCGAAAATATCAAGACCCGCACTTAACGCATCTTAGATTGCATTGCAATAATTTAGGTAGATACCTACACAATTAACAAAATGAAGACATTGTGCACACTCGTGTAGTGCATTCCGTGACTTTTCAATTAGGTAAAGCTATGTATGTACGTAGGTACCTACTACGTATATGTAATGTTATACTTATAATATATGTGTGATTGTAATATAAAATTAAAAATATGAAGAAGTTAAAGAACCAAAAAACCAACCAAATATTTTAATAAATACATATTTTGATTTGTTTATTTTAAATATACATACTACTATATCTTAAATAGATGTCATATACAAAACAAAAAGTTTTCCTTTGGATATAACATCTATTTAAGTTTAAAAAAATGAAAAATTTACTTTGTTAGTTTGATGTAATTGTAGACATATACTTTTTACGGTAGATACTTTTCCCCGTTGAAAGCGAATAATTGTAAACTTTTTTTAGGCGAGAGCGATAATGAAAGCGACTCAAATAGCAATAGTCTTGATGTATACAAATATAGAAAACGAAAAGACCGAAATGAGCTCTTCAAGGAACCTGAAACTTATGATATTAATAATCAAACCAATGAGGAAGACACAGCTCAAAAGCAGAAGAACTATGCAATTTTGCAAGAAAATCGAACAGAGTTCACGAACTTTAATTTAAGATATGCCATGCTGATATATACTAATAACATCTGGAATCTGTTGATACTTTCTGTAGTGATCACCACTTACATCTTAGAAACGTGGCTTTATACCTTCTGTTCCTTCAGGGATAGAACCGGCGGCGTGATAACTCTGATAATTTGTTTAAATTTAATATTCACGTTCGATGTCGTCATTGTTTTTTGTCTAAAATTCATAAAGAAATGGAGAAGAACACTTAATCTAGTTGAGCCCGATACTTGTCGCGTTATTTTAGATGTCGTGCTTGCTATGCCATACGGAATACTATATTTTTTTGACTTACGCGTTTTAGAATTCGATTTATGCTTTGTTGCGCCTTTAGTAGCTGGAATACGTGTCTACAGAGTTATAATGTACTTTTATAACAAATCTTCGCAAGCTGGTCGCAATCAATGGACAACATTTTTGTTTCAATATCTAATCCTGTTTTTGCTGGGCGTTCATACATTAACTTGCATATGGTTCCAGTTTGCTTATAGAGGGTTCGAAATACAGAACCTCCGTTCATCGTGGTCCACTGGAGCTATACATTTGCCAACAGCATCAGTGATGGATTGGTATTGTGTCTGTGCGTATTGGTCTATAATGATGCTGACAACAAATTCATTGGGGGATCTGTATCCTATTACTACGGCTGAGAGAATAATTGGGATCGTGGCAATTGTGATAGGCTTTTTGCTAACTACAATAGTTTTTGTGGGCTCTCTTACTTCTCAATTTCTAACTATTACTACAAGACGTTCGAAATACGTTCGACAACTAAAGAAGATCCAAAATCACTTAAAATTAATACGTATGAATGATGATACCTCCAAACGAATCATAAGGTACGGTCTATGATAATCTATTTACCAACCATACCTAAATTGAAATGAGCTTTACCTATTTCCATGATCAGGTCCCCATTTGAGATGAGAAAAAGACAGGTGGCGTGTCAGGCAGGGCTCGGAATCCAGTATTTGCTCCATACTAAAATACCGTTTTTTTCGTTCTTTCGTTTACTATTTCATATTTAATCAAAAAATCGTACAATATTGAGTTTTACGTAAAAAATCATAAAATAATTAAATATAATATTGGTTTTTTGCGAAAACCGGTTTCGAGCCCTGGTGTACTACCATATTGCTAACTATTTTTTGTCAAGTGGCGAACAGGCGGTGGGGCTGGGGATGACACTGCCGAATGCCTGCAAGGACTTACGGCTACCTACTTTACAAATTGAATAATTTGACAATTAGGTATATCATGAGTTCGTGACGTCACTTGGGGCGTGTTTTTGTTTTATAAAACACCTGTCTCTAGAACCTGTAATTTATGTCTGTTTTATCTAATGACTTACTTCTTTGCTTTACTTTTTACTCCCGTTTTATAAATCACGATTCTGATGTTAATCTTTCTGATCGAGTCCCTACTCGAGACAGATTTATAAAATTTTGATAATATATTTAGATTAAGTCCTTAGTCTAGCTTGACTGTATCAACATGTTCATTATAGATATTACGAAGACTTGTGGTACCAAAAATCTGGCGTATTCAAGCCGAAGCTAATGAACCTGTTACCCTACCCTTTGCGAATGGAAATCTGCTACGATTTGAACGCAGTGCCACTGTACAGCTCGTTAATATTTAGAAAGTTACCAGAACCATTTCTAAGAAGATTGTCCTTGGCTATGTCTCACCAATTTTATTTGCCCGGGGATATAGTATTCAACCAGAATCAAACGAAGACACTCATGGTGAATGTTTCACTGCGTCTCTATCTAATTAGTCTGACCAAATAAAAATGTGTCACTAGCAAAATGTTCGAAATTCATTAAACGTACCTATAAGTATGAGGTCGACTTTCCGGATTTTTAATTTATTTTTCGTATTTTATAGTCACATCGACGAATAGCACTATTACTATTTAATTTTATTTCTAAAAACAATATATGTTATATAACCGTTGACAAATCGCTGGCCCAATATTACAGGGTTCTATGTAATATTTTCGGGGAAGTTAAATATAAATTTAGTGTCACTGTGACAATGTTTAAATTTCAATTAAATAAAAGTGAAACATAGAACCCTGTAATATTGGGCCAGCGAAATGTTAAAAAGTACCTATCACAAAAAGATTAATAAAAGTAAAGACCTAGCCTTACTAAATAAGTAGGTAGGTAACTTTAAAGTTACTCGCAGTGACTGTCATTACTACTAATTGTCTATGATGAGAGCTAATTATTCAAATTATTCAAGATTTGCATCACCAATGGAGTTTTGGAGCTCTTGTCTGACGAAGATGATGAAAGCCCAATGATATCTTTTACGAAGGGTACTTGTTTGGGCGAAGTGTCGTTGGTTTATAATATACCAGGTAAGCACATATACCTACTTATGGATATTTTTAACTGCGTGTACCTATTTTGTAGGTGCCATTAGGTAGGTAATGAAATCACTAATCACCAACGCTCTGTTTTATTTACTCTGATCTTAATCGACATGGTGTTGACGGTTAATTATTCGTATGAGCGTTCTTCTTATTTCTACACAATCTGTAACTCTGTATAGTCTGTATTTCTTTACGTTTGAAGGGTCGCGATAAATTTCCTATCTTAGGAGCACATTACAAGCACGATATAACTGTATCTACATTAACATCATATTGATCGCAATAAGTAAATAAATAAATAAATATTAATAATACAATCTTACACAAATCAACCTAGTCCCACAGTAACCCGGACCCTGGTATGTCCTTAAACTACGTCCAAAAGAGAGGTATGGGTACTGCGAATATCATCTCGCTTTGTGGGGTAGGGCAGAGTACAGCGAATGTCATCTAGCTCAAATCTTGAGCAGAGCCCGACTGGGGAAGTACCTCCACCTTACAGAAAACCACAGCGAAATAGCACTAGACCCTACTCATAGTGTTGTGTTCCTGCTGGTGAGTATGGTTGCCAAAGAGATCAAAGAGGACCCAGTGTGTTGATAATGACGGACCCTCTTGTTCCTTCAGCCGTCAACACAGTGAATCCTCCTGTTAGTAAAGGGTCGGCAACGCGCATGTGACCCATCTGGAGTTTCAGGCGTCCATAGACTACGGTAGCTGCTTACCATCAGGTGGGCCGTGTGCTTCTTTGCCACCGTCGTGGTATAAAAAAGTAAACACAATAAGGGTTGTGTTGTGGGTACTATGTGACGATATACGTATATAATAGATAGATATAGATAAATACTTGAATACCTACATAGAAAATATCCATAACTCAGGAACAAATATCCGTGATAAACACACGAATAAATGCCCTGACCAGGATTCGAACCCGGGACCTACTGCTTCGCAGGCAGGGTCACTACAAAATAGGCTAAAAGACCGTTCAAAAATACATATATTGTTTTTTGCATAGAGATCAATTATATATATTAGGGATGTTACGGAGGCTCGGCTTCGGCTCCGATATACCGAAACTTTCGGCTGAAATCACACCTCCGGCTTCGGCTTCGGTTTAGTCTAATTTGAAGCGAACACCTCCGGCTCCGGCTTCGGTTTCGTCTAATTTTAAGCGGAGGTTTTAACGGAGCCGAAAGTCAGCAGCCGCGGCGCGCGCCGTGTGCCTAGGAGTACAAACAGGTTTTGACTTGTCTCCCCGGGAATCACCCCACCTGTTTTACGACGATTTTTTACTCCAGGCCTCCACCTCCACCTTCACCTCTGGCTCCGGTTTCGGATTCGATTTCGCTTTTGGGTTTGCTTTCGGATTCGCTTTCGGTTTCGTTAAAATAAATTTAAAAACTCCGGTTTCGGCTTCGGTTCCGATAAAACCACCTCCGTAACATCCCTAATATATATCTATAACTTACCATCTCATAAAAATATCAAGTTCTTAGCTATATAAAAAGCGACGCGCCAGTATTGACTTAGGTAAGTACTTATGTCAAAAATTACTACTGGGTACTGGGTTATTAAGTACTTAGGTCCTATACCTACTTTATATTTCAAAAATATTAAAATACTTAATTTTATTGACAGCTAAATGTACAGTCAAAGCCGCGACATACGTGGAATGTCAAGTCCTTCACAAAAAAGACTTTATCAAACTAATGATTACTTACCCGGATTTAGAAGACAAAATACGACTAGAAATTGAAGAGAGAATTAAACGTTGCAGGCGCAGGAAGCAAACAAAAAACCACGAAAAAATATTGACACTCAATATTTATATTTCGAAAAACCTAAAAAAAAGCAGCATTAAATGCTTGAAGGACAAATTAAGGTCTATCCAAGGTACAAACCTATTGCAATAATACCAACCAAAGATTGTTGTGTTTGTGTCTACCAATTAGGTATACAAATAATTGATCCTCAGCTACTGGATTTCGTACCTGGATACCCTAGTGATAATCATTGAATAGTCGCTATATTTTTTCCAGGTAAAATGGCCAAAATTGACAACGTTGACGATAGTATAGACATGAATTGTTTGGATCTTTACATTTTATCCGAGCACGTAAAAAAGAAAACGACGATGTTTACATGTATGAGCGGGAAATTTCCGTGGATACTAGAAGCTGATTGTCATCTCGTTAGATTTTGGGAACTCTATATGCTTTTCCTAGTATCATATATCTGTATCGTATATCCTTACTATATTGGATTTATGAGAATCTTTCCTGGAGGCATTCTGTACTACATTGAAATTGTCATAAGCATATCACTGTTATTTAACATCGTAATAACATGCGCTACAGCTGTTAAGACTAAAAAGAAATATATAAGAAAGATTCGTGGTATAGTGGCCTACCGACTGAATACACTAGGTTTTTATCTAGATTTGCTAGCAAATATACCTTTGGAATATATTCTTTGGATACACACATACACAATGCATCGAAGCGATCACAGAAACCATTTGTATTATTTGAGTAAAGGAATAAAGTTGTGCCTGGTTTGGAGAATTTCTAACTTTTTTGAAAACTTAGAGAAAAAGCTTCTGTTAAATACTATTGTTATTAAGGTAAGTTGGTATTTAATGCTATAACACCTTTCCCATCTAAATAAACTTTAAACGACAGTCCACCCCGTGGCATTACGCCACATTTTTTGGCTCTCGAGCCGCATTTTGGTACCTACTACCTACTAATTACTAAAGTCGTTTTTTTTAAAGTAAGTAGGTACTAATTTTATATGCCTCATTGTTCGGGTCACCACATTCCCGAAAAGTTTGAGGTGATGGCCGAGATACGCGTCATACTCGTGTCGTGAATGGGGTGCTATTTGTAGAGGGACACCGGTCTGTTTAAGCTAACTGAGGCGAGTTTCTTTAAGTAACAACATTTTAAGCGATAGCCCCAGAGAAAAGTGTGATAATTGCCTTGAGAAGTGCTTGTTTACATGATAAGACAAGTTTAGTAAGGATGAATTCACTATATAACAACGCATTATCATAATATTATATTTATAAGATTTGTTTATTTGTTTTGTTTTTATTGAACATAATATTTACATGGTATTTTGGCTATTACAGGTTGCGAAATATTGTGTCTACATATGTCTGCTATGTTACTGGTGTGGTGTCATTTTATTTATGGAGTCGTGTTTTGTACCAAGATGTTCAGAAGGTTCATGGTATAGTAACTTATTAAATTGGGAAGACCTGGTGCCAGAAGTTACCATAAGCAGGTGTAACCCTGTGACAAAATTATGTATTGAATTATTTAACGTGTTGAATTATTTAAAGGCAGCGAGGATCACTGTTTTTCTTATATTTTAGAAAAGAGTTTCCTGTGGTGTCATCTGTTTATTTCGCGACCACTATGTTACTTGCGGTTGGCTACGGAGACTTAGCTCCCGGTGACTTGTACGATATGAGCTTCGTATCGTTTTTCAGTCTCTATGGTGTTTTATTGATTGGATATTGTGTTGCTGAATTTTCAGCCGTTGTTACGCATTCATCTAGGTAAGATATAAAATTGTAAAATGTTTGACATCGACCATGGATACAAGTCTTGGCTAAATGTTATGGGCACAATATTTTTTATTTCTTAACTCCAAAACCCATTATTTTTTAGTTGCAAATAAACAATGTCACCTATACAATTTTAAAAGATAATATATATGTATTCAACTAGGGAACACGATACTATAACAATAAAAAATATATCATTACTCCATTAAAGTTTCGAGTTCAAAAAAAAAACACATGGGTGCTCAATACTTTTGGCCAAAGCTGTATTAGGGTTCTCGTCTGTGCGGCCGTCCGTCCGCATGTCACAGCCATTTTACTCGGAAACTATAAGACGTATCTTAATGAAATTTAGACAGAAGGTGTATTTTGTATGCCGCTATTTAATTATGTAGTTAAATTGGAGAAAAAAATATATTTTTAGGGGGGCGCTCCATACATGTAACTAAGTTCCAAAAATTGTTTTTACCAAATGTCAACATGTTGCACATCAATCGATAGGTCTTTAAAAATAACATCGAGGTTTCTTTAAACATCTTGTGATTAAGTAAATACAGGGTGACTGGTAATTCGTCGTATTCCTTCAAGAGGGTTATTCTACAGCTTATTTGGAGTGATTTAAGTCCAGTCAAGCAGGGGTCAAAACTCATTGATTTTCAAGTTATTCAAGATTTTAGATTGTTTTAATAAATACCCGCTTTTTGACCTAAAACTAGTATTTTTTTTTAAACTACGTATTTTTCAAATAAAAAAAAAGATTTTCCGAATAGCCAATGAATCACTGATTACGTAAAATAATAAAAAAAGTACAAAACATATCAAAATTTTGCAAATAAAAGCATCTGAAGTCATAAGTTTTTGTATTTTTTTTTCCAATCTTGTTACATTTTAAGGCATAACTAAAAAAAAGTAATAAGACTTCACGTACAAATTACAGAATTTATTTCCTCAGTTCATAAGCTTTCTAAAAAAGATACAATTTATGACATTTTATGTTAATTTTTTACAATTAATAATAATAATACCAGAGCAGGTACAGGATTTAGCGTACTTGACTTTACTTGTTTGTGTCGTTTTAAACTCGCCGAAGGCATACTTTGTCTCCAGTTTCTTATCTTATCTTATTCCTTGAGGTAGTAGGCACTGCAGATTGCCTGACTGATTAATGACCCTTAGCTAATGAGCTAATGAAGTTAAATTACTTTAATTAGTTTGTTTGTGTCACTTTAATTCTTACGGCGGGTTTTTCGCCTTCTGTTCCTTATCTTAATTTTATTGGGTGGCGATGCTTCTCATGGGGTGGGGGTGAGACTAACCAGGTTTAAATAGGTCATGTAGTAATTAATCAGTTAGTTACTTTCAACTTTCTTTCCAATTCGGACGATATTGATAACTAAGTTTTTTCTCAAATGGCTACTTACGAATTTGAAGAATACGCAGATATCATTTATTGTTACGGACTCTGTGATGGTGACGCCGCTGCAGCTAGAAGGGAGTACCAACTTCGTTACCCTAACCGCCGTTTACCTCACGTAAGCGTGTTTGGTTCATCGTACCGTCTTATTCTGGAAACAGGATCAGTTAAACGCCGTCAAGCTGATGCTGGAAGACCTCAACAATACGATCCTGCTGAAGAAGAAGAAATCTTGCACTTTTTCCGGGCAGACGGTACTACTTCGACGAGAATTATGGCTAACCGGCTCGGTATGTCTCAGTGGAAGGTGTGGTTTACCCTGCACTCAGCTCGACAGTATCCGTATCATTACACTCCAGTACACGCTATTGAAGAGGGAGACCCAGCAAGAAGGATGGATTTCTGCAGATTTTTAATCAATGCTGATATCGAAGATCCCGAATACCTAAAGAGAATTTTGTGGACGGACGAATCTAATTTCGACCGTGACGGGATAACAAATTACCACAATCTGCACTTTTGGGCTCCCAAAGGTCAAAACCCAAAGAAATCAAACGAAGGAGCTCACCAACAAAGATTTTCTTTGAACGTGTGGATGGGAATCGTGCACGATAATTTAATCGGACCTTTTTTTCTGCCAGCTCGATTAACCGGCATCGCGTATGAAACTTTTTTGATGGATGAGCTACCGACGCTACTGGAAAATGTGCCGCTTGCGACAAGAATTAACATGATTTATCAGCACGATGGCTGCCCTGCTCACTTTTACCGGGGTGTGCGGCAGTGGATGGATGAAAACTACCCAAGAAGATGGATTGGTCGAGGTGGCCCAACCCCTTGGCCAGCCAGGAGCCCAGATTTAACTCCGTGTGATTTCTACATCTGGGGTCACATGAAGGCGTTGGTCTACGACAGACCGATACGTGACGTAGAAGATCTACGGCAAAAAATCCTAGCAGCTGCACAGACGATGAAAGACGGGCTTTCGAGGCGAGTGACAATCACTGAAGTACGAAGAAGGCTTCGTTCTTGCATACGCAGGCAGGGCAAACAGTTCGAGCAAGATTTATAATTTTTCCTTTTTAAGATTAAATTTTATTTAATAATGAAACTGTATTTTTCCTATTTTTCTTATTCCCCTACTTAATTACTTACCAAAGTATCACCCCGGGCAACTTAAAGTCTCAGAAGATAAGAAACTGGAGACAAAGTATGCCTTCGGCGAGTTTAAAACGACACAAACAAGTAAAGTCACGAACGCCTATCCGCAAACAGAGGTCGCCTAAAGAAAGAAGCAGAAAAAATATATAAACAGCCGGAAACAGACACCGAATCCGAACCAGAGGAAAAAGACTACGTCACGCAAACTAGAACGGAGAACGTCATAAGAAGAGGGCTTTAAACACCAGAGCAATATACGAGGAATTTGCAAAGAACAATCCGGGGTGGGAAAAAAAAAGGGGACCTGGGGAGGGGGGACTAAAGCAGTCACAAATTTATTATATATTACTCACCAATTATAGTATCTATCTACCCCACGCTGGCTTCACGATGCTTGTATTCGGGTCGGCTCCAATCTCCTGTCTCTCCTATTATCCCGACTGCAAACCTACACTCCAGACCTATCTACTCGGTATCCCGGTGTCTTGGGCAGGTTGTTGGTGCATGCGGCAGGGCGGCAGAAGTTGGTGCTTTACTGGCTGGGGGCTCCGAGTACCCGGTCCTATTTAGCATTTGTGGTTTAGTCGGGGTCGTATGATACTAACGCACTCGGCCGGCTCTCTATCGCTTATGCTGAACCAGGAGGGTAATCCGAGCTCCTAATGCCGTTTTGTCCTAACACCTCCTCCCTCTCGTAGTCTCCTCTTCCGAGTCCTTGCAGAAGTACTTCTGGCTGGGATTACCACTCGTATCGTATCGTATCGTATCGTATCGACACAAACAAGTAAAGTCAAGTACGCTAAGTCCTTTACCTGCGCTGGTATTATTATTATTAATTGTAAAAAATGAGCATAAAATGTCATAAATTGTACCTTTTTAGAAAGCTTATGAACTGAGGAAATAAATTCTGTAATTTGTACGCGAAGTGTCATTACTTTTTTTTTAGTTATGCCTTAAAATGTAACAAGATTTGAAAAAAAATACAAAAACTTCTGACTTCAGATGCTTTTATTTGCAAAATTTTGATATGTTTTGTACTTTTTTTATTATTTTACGTAATCAGTAATTCATTGGCTATTCGCAAAATCTTTTTTTTATTTGAAAAATACGTAGTTTAAAAAAAAATACTACTTTTAGCTCAAAAAGCGGGTATTTATTAAAAAAATCTAAAATCTTGAATAACTTGAAAACCAATGAGTTTTGAACTCTGCTTGACTGGACTTAAATCACTCCAAATAAGCTGTAGAATAACCCCCTTGAAGGAATACGACGAATTACCAGTCACCCTGTATTTTCAGAAATTATCGCTTTGAAACTCATAAAATTGTTTTGAACATTATCGGTTTAGCCATTTTTGAGTTATTTCAAAAAAACTTCTTCCATAGGCGTCAGATACGACCTTTAGGTATTAGTTTGGTTCTCATTCCATTAGAGGTACGGAACCCTCCATTATGCGTGGTCCGACACGCACTTGACCGGTTTTTTTTAGTAGCATTCGGGCTCATACAAAAATATTACTTTAACTATGTATTTGTTTAGCGATCTCATATTATTACTCGTAACACAAGAAAACAACACGGTAATTTCTACTTTGCTCCTTTCCACTCTAGTCCTAGGACTTAATGAGTTTAATAATTTGCCGTGGCTATTAGGCCTTACATAGGTAACAGAGATATAGGTAATAGAGGGCCTACGGATACAATTACCTATACTTCCGTTAAATATATTATACTTTGTTTTTCAACAGGACCAAAACTGCCTTCTTAGAAGTTATACTTACGATTGATAAATTTATGGAAGAAAACAAAATGCATCGATCTATTAAGGAAAGGATAATGGCATTTTATGAACTTCAATGGCACTACAACTCGGTATATTTTTATAACATGCTTATAAATATAGATTTAATATTCGATGTTTTTATTAACATCCAGAATTCAATGCCAAGGATATTTATTTAGCATTTGCACCGCAAAGGACAGTTTTGGAATAATAATGAGCACCCGAAGAGTTTTAGCTTTCCAAACTTAAGTTGCGATTCAATCATTAATAGTGGTAATCGTTTTAATTTAGGGCGTGGAACTCACGAGCGACAATTGGTTAGAAAGGACTGTAGTGCCAGCTGAACTACGAAAGAAAGTATTGCACCAAGCCCGATTCAAAACTCTAACGTCCATCAAATTCTTTCAAGTTAAAAATAAGGAATTTATTCACACTCTGACGGAATGTAAGCTCCATTTTCATTAACCAACTATGTCACTATAACATTCTTTTAAATTTCTATTGTTGATGCCTACCCCAAATATATGAATGACTTCTGCCATTGTGACACGATTTGCGATTTTTTTTCTTAATTCTAATTTATATCTAAACCTATACAGACTCTTTTGCCGTTACCTTTTTAGCAGCAAGAGATATCATTCTTCCGCCTGGAGAGATAGTTTACTACGGTGGTACTGTATCAAGGGAGCTTTACGTCATAGAAAGTGGATACTGCTTATTAACTTCCAAAGAACTCAGGGAAACAAAAAAAGAACGGGTCATCGGACCTGGTAATCATTTAGGCCTCTTAGTTTTGCTCTACGGAGTGCCTGCTGTGAGCTCGGTGGTAACTTTGACACATTGTAAGGTACCTATGCGTATTGTTTTTATCATGTAAGAGTTTAGGTGGCAAAACATTCGTAAAACTTGTTTAAGTCAAGTAATCAAGTAATCATAAGGTGCATGTTCCCCATTTTGCTGCTGCAAAATCCATGCAGAGTTATCGTGCTTTAACTCTGTTGCTGTTTACTCGTTTTGTAATAAGTAGGTATATATTCCAAATTTCTGTTTTATATGTAATTAGTATTTTACGAAGCATTTACGCGGCATGTGCTATATCAATTTTATTACTAGCAATAAAATTACCTAATAATGTATATTTTTCAATACGTGTTTGCAGTTAATAAGCATAGGTCATTCAGCGTATACTTCAGCCCTAAGCCTTTTTCCCGCTATGAGAGAACATGATGACCTACTGACACCGAACGAACTGCAATACATAGAAGAACTAGCTGCATCTCAATCTACTGACGACTATTTAAAACATCACATGCATAATACAGACAAAAAGATCAAGATAACCGGCATGTTTCAGAAGTTTTTTGACGGTGTGTTTTATTAGTACTAGTGAATGGCCCTGTTATTATTTTAAACTTTGTAGTTGCTAGCGGAAAAACTAAATTGTCAGCCTTGTCCACATCAAGATATAGACCATTAGATATACAGCCTGTAAATTTTATACGGGCGTATACTTTATCCACCTATAGTATCCAGCGATAGGACTCATATAGTATAATCATTTTGTTAAATAGTGTTATTAATTATGTGTAACGATTTTTTAAAGTCCTACCGGGCACCAATGTACGCTATCCAACTGATTTAAAACTGACATAACTGACATGACGCATCGGTAAGTTAATTGTCATGGATGCAATACATTACGAGCTGAATTATTATGTATGAAAAAAAATATCCTTATTTTCATAAACAAATAAATGTAAATAGGTTCCCTAGGTCCAATACTAATCGCCAGTACAATATACGCCCGTATAAAATTTACACACTGTATAGTTACAAAAACTATTTAAAAAGGGGTACAGTTGCATGCGCCATTACCGCGGAGTAACTGAGGGCGCATGCAACAGAGCCGAAATATTGGAAACTCGGAAAAATAAATTACACATATACACGGTGCCCATGAGCATTGCGAGAGATTTTAACCACGCATTTCTGAGGTCAAAAGAATGAAAAAACATTATATGACTTTTGTTGTAAAACGCCAAAAAAAATTTTTTTTTTTTTTTTTTTTTTCAGTTTTTTGGAATGCTGTTCTACACAAAAAGTAAATGTCATTAGAAAAAAGTAACGGAAAAAGTAAATTGCTACATTTTTTCTCGTAAAAACTAGTCCATGAAAAGTGTTTCTTAGGTCTTTGATATCAGTCAATAAGAGATGTCTAGACTATGCCCCATACCGGTGAGATCGCCATCAAAAAATCATTTTACACTGAGAAACAATTCAAAATGCAATTTTTTGTAAGTAGTATTTACTCTGAAACTATGGCGAATTTCGGAAAAGTTTAAAGGACATTTTGTTCTCTAAATATGATCATGAATACACTGTTAAAGTCTCTCGCAATTATCACGGGCACGTTGTATAGCCCGTTTTAAATAGTTTTTGTAATGTTAAAGACCATGTTGGTTTAAAATCGAACATTACGTATATAAATTATAATTTGTAAAAAAGACGGGTATTTCTCATATTAGGTCTAAAAGCCATTAAGTAGTTTCATCGAACGAACTATCCTTATTTCCTCTTAATCTTGTATGAAATGTACGAATATGTGTCCCATCCTATGTATACAACTACCGATAATTTCTTTACTAATGAACGTTATTATTTTATTGCTTTTAATTTCAGATTCATTTATTAATGTTTACAACCATTACAAGAAAAAGAAGCAAAGTTACTTGAAGTCATATGGACAATTTAACACTTTGGAGTACATTGCCCCATATTTGTTAATTCCTATAGTTATAAAGCCGGACGGCATATTCCTCAAAACATGGTCTATGCTACGTGTGGCAGCGGCTTTTCTATTATGCTTGTTGATACCTGTAAGTCAGTTTTTTACTGCACATAAGAACTTAATTAGTCTGCATGTAAGCTTGCTAACGAACTTGTACCTAAAATAGTTGTGAGAAATAGTAATAGTACTCCTAGTTTACCTAAGTGAATTTATTTTGAAGTTCTTTTAGAAACAATGGTGCTTATGTTATGATCCAAAAAATATAAAGATCCCAACTAGTTGAGAAAAGGGCAAAACATTTAACATTCTTATATTGCATAAATTAATTAAATAAAATATTTTTCAGATTACGGTTTCAATGGCTCCAATGTTCCAAATGTTTAATATCCCAATATTAGTGCTGGAAATTTTTTGCTACCTCGATCTATACCTGATGTTTCATGTCGCGTATTACGGCTCCAAGAACCAGCTGATTATCCATCCTTATTTGACTGCTAAAAACTATTTAAAGGTTTTGTTTGTATTATTGATTTAATTCACCACATAATATGCGATTATTAGAATAGTTCTTACCAAAAAGCTTCCAAAATTAAATAACCGGTGTTTTTAAGGTATGTAAAAAATATAAACTGCACACGCCGCCCCATATACCTATTTAAGCTGCTTTCACATTGCTACGGTATCTGCATGCGGTGCCGGTGCGCAAGCGAGATAGCGCTCTGCCTGTGTATAGCGCTGTCACGCTTGCACACCGTCGCCGCATGCGGTTGCGGCGCCAGTAGTGTGATGATAATCGCCTTATATCTATGAATCCTTACATTTGTGAATCCTATTGTAAAATGCATTTCTCTTTATTTCCTTAATATGTATTTGAAATTGACTCCCAATTATTGTGTAAGAATTTTATTCTTTTAATTAACCAAATTATTTTGAAAGTGATTTGATTAAAATTTCACGTGATTTGCAGAGGTTATTGTTATGATAGATGTATTCTAATCTATCATAACAATAACCTCTGCAAATTGATTGTTATTAGAAAATAGAGCCTATTTATGTTTTTTTTAATAATATTCGTACCAATGTGTTTTCTAAATGGTTTATTTAATATTTCTTTTTTTTCAGAGGGCGTTCATTATAGACTTTCTGACGTGTTGGCCATGGTACGCTTTATGGGAAGCATTTATGCCTAAGCACAATGAAGGTCATACCTACATAGAACATCAGAGGAGCCCTCACATGTATCACTGTCTGCTAAGGATGGTCAATGTATTGCAAATTTATAAATTGTACGCTGTATTCTGGACGGAATCAATAGGAGCCTTGAAACGGGTATTACTTACTACCATTGGATTTTAGTACTTGGTAGCCTGAGCCAAAGCATTTTGTACAGTACCTAGTTGGTTACTAAGTTCTGTTACCAGATTTCTGACTGATAAAATATAAAATAAAGTTTTAAATAAAAAAATAAAGTAATTATTTAATACCCTAATTTCTAATGAACATAATATGGTATAATAATATACAAATCAGATGGGAAATTTATTGAAAATCCTTGTAAAGCACAAGATTGCCTGAAGACGCAAACACGCGGTAAATTTAAGAAAATTACACTTTACAAAAGTGCATCAAATAAATATTGCACCTTTGTTTAGAAGGTTCCATTGCTTGTTTGTAAGAAACCTGTTTATTAGAGGTAATTGCGTGACCACCATTTCATTTTCTTGCGATTTTATCCCACGGATATTCCCATTAGAAACATTGCCTATTTTGAAGTTTTTCACTAAAGACATAGATTTAGACTGCTATGGAACAAGCAGACTTGCAACGTATAGTCTAGTATTTTATCGGATAAACCCACGTGAACTATACATATACCAAATTGAAGCTAAAGAATATAGCTACCGAATTGTGTAAGACTGATGCGTCTTAAACGTGAATAAAAATAAAAAGGATTTAAAATCAACATGAACAAGGAGCGTAATTTTGACGTATATTTTTCACGCCTTTTCCCGAGTGTTATAAAGAATTCTGAAAATCTGCGACAATAATTTTCAATTCAATATATTGTAATCTATTGACTATTAAATAAGCTTTTAAATTATGTACGTGTATAATTAAAATGTTGCTACCTATTCCTATTTATTTAGTGAAAACTATAGTCACAGAACTTAGTAACCGACTAGGTAGTGCTTAGTACACGAATCCGACTTGCACTTACCAGTTTATTGAAAATTCCTTTTTTATGAGTCTTCAAAAATTCTAACATACAATATTTTTATGGTTTCAGGCTTACGTCATGAGTGTAGTACAATTCATTCTATTGATGTTGTTCTTTTTGAACTTTTACACCTCTCTAATAATTATGATGTCCTGTCGTTACGTTGTCGCATCAAATTTGTATGAATTTATAGGCACTTACAAGAATCTGACATTACAAGGGCCACTCATAGAAACGGTATACTACCCAGGTGGAAACATGGTTTGTAAAAAAGGTAAGCAAGTATTTGGTTCTACTTTCGCTTATTATCTAAAGAATAGTCTTCACTATTCTTTAGATAATAAGCAGTAAATTATTGTAAAAATCCTAAATAAGAAATATTATGTTTTGACTTAAGTACATATAGTGCTATGCCTTACGGGAATATAGTTCAGAGTCGGATAGCGTTACAAACTTTTAGTATGTCCTTTAGCATGACACTGGAACCCTAAAACTGCCGAGAGACTGGAACGGAGGTGAATTTGTCCCGCGTAATGACGTCATCAAAATGGCTGCCACTTCCAGCTCTGAACTATCACTTGCACAATTACACATTAGTCCTTCAAAGCTTTGCCTAGTAGGCATTTGTATACTTATATATATTTTTAAATATCATAACAAGAACATAATATTACCTACAATTAATTCCATTTTTAACACTTTCGCAACCGGGCAAAATTTTGAACCATACCCCAGAAACCAACAGAACCCGCCAGGCGGGCTACGAAGTGCAACGGAATGCCGCACGCCGCGCGCGAGGCATCTGAGCAAACATTACGAGTGCCTACCAGGCGGGTTCTTGGTTGCGAAAGTAAAGAAAAAAAAAAGGATTTAGTAACCAAAAAGATAAATAATTACCTACCTACTATAATATTTTACAGGTTCCTGGATAGATAATGCAAGAGACATCATCATCTCAAACCACATATCGCCCAGGACCGCGATTTTATTGGGCTACTACTGGACTGCTTCCACCTTCAGTGGCGCCGGTTTTGGAGACATCACGGCTCAGGACACTACCAACATGATCATGTCCATATGTATATCAATACATGGTGTTTTGTTCTTTGGGTATGTAAATTGTACAACGATTACCAAACTGCTTTGTCAACTCTAGGCTCCACATGTACCAAAAAGAAGGTAGGTAAATCTTACAAAATGTCGACTTTGAGTCACTTAAATATGAAAACATTGAAATCATTATGTGTAGGTACCTATCTTGGAGGGGAAACTAGTTATGGAGGTTTAGTCAAAGCCAACAATAAGTACCTACACATTTTTGAACCTTATTACAAAGGGGTAATGTGCAAAAGTGTAAAAATATTATTGGCGTTGACTTTGGGTTCCGTACCCAAAGAGTAAAAACGGGACCCTATTACTAAGACTCCGCTGTCACCAGGCTGTATCTCATGAACCGTGATAGTTACAGTTAAAATATTCACAGATGACGTTAGCTCCCATATTTACAACAGACATGTTTTTTTGCCGTTTTTATAGATAATGGTACGGAACCCGTGTGCTATTCCGACTCGCACTTGACCGGTTTTGTTTATTTCAGGTATGTTTATGCTCGTATTGCATCTCTAAAAGCAATGGCGGACCAAATGGTAACAAAATTCCAAGAAAACCTAAAACAATTAGAATTGTTTTTGACTAGAGAAAAGGTGCCAACGATATTAAAACAAAATGTGATGGAGCATTGGAAATATCAGTGGAAAAGAACCGGCGGTTGGTCCGTAAGTATTGCCATATCAATTCTTTTTCAATTTATATACTACCATAATCGGCGATGTTAGATTTAGTTCGAAAATAAATTTCAACGCGTACAAACTACAAATACGTACACTATCGCGTCAGAGTGAGGGCCTTATTTTGTGATGCGGAGCAAAATCAAACCAGTTTGCGTTAAATACCAATCAATCTTATACATATTTATATTCTAATCTCACCTAAAGTAATTGAATAAAAACTTGAGATGACTATTTAATGACATTCCAAATTAGTAGCGGCATTCCATATTTAAAAGCAATATGTTTCTGTTTAGCATAAACCCGGAGACTGATCATAAACCAAGCATATACTTTTATTCCAAACAGCATCAGACCATCTTGGGGAAATTGCATGCTAACCTAAACGAGGACGCAGTATTATACATGTATGAAAAAACATTGCAAGAGATACCTCTCTTTGAAGGTGTTGAATACTCCTTCTTTAGAGCGTTTGCGAAGAAATTGAGTGAGCTGTATTTTCAGAAGAGATATATGGTTATACGGGCCAACGAAGTGATTAGTACCATGTACATCATTTATAGAGGAAAGGTAAGCAAACTATAAGTAGCACATTGTTGGAGACTGGAAAACCGCTTAAAGATGGACGAGTGAGCTTGAGGGCCGATCCGTTATGTCAACAAATCGATGTCAAAAAAATTTGAAGCATTATCATTGTCCTGTTGGAATAAAATCATACAACTTTTAAGATTCCGTAGTTAGTTGACTAAATACATACAGGTACGTGTATTAACCACGCGGTCAAAGTGGTATATTAGTGGTGGTCTGGAAGAGATCGCTTTTTAGCGATAAGACCGCCAATTGTTTTACCTCTACTTTTACTGTTTGTGACTTGTATTTTATGTGTTTCTTTATTTTGAGGTGTGCAGTAAAGAGTATTAATGTTTCTACGATTAGATCAGTCAGGTAACGAGAGGAAAAGTAAATGTAAGATCAGGTGAAGTGTAGCATGGTATCCCAATACTGTTTGTCTTTTGCCCGGCCGAAAAAACTATGTTTATCGGACCGCCTTTTACCTTAGCATCGAAATTAACTTGCAATTTAATTTTGAAGAGGATATCTTGACTCAAAGTAAAATAAATTGTAATTACGTTGATTTAGGTGGACATTATATCCGAATACAATGAAGTGGAGGCTTGTATGGGACCTGGCGGGATCTTTGGAAATATACGCGGAGCCTCTATGTATTTAACTATGTCCAATGTCGTTGCTTCAAGAAACATAGATTTGCTGCGCATTGATGGTGTAGAGTTTTATGCCCTATTAAAGGTAAGTTATTACCCCCTAATTCATAAAACATCGAAATAAAAGATAGGAACAAATAATGTTAAATTTAACAATCTTTTATGAACTGAAAATAGATGTCATATACTTCAGAAAAAGTGACCAACGCCCTGACCACTAGACCACCTGGTCACGGCGGAACTTGACATATTTTCTCATGTATAACTATGCAATCTCTGAAATTGAAACGGCTAGGCGCCGTTGACCATACTCTAAGGGCATGCGCAGTACGTGTTTGCACCTCCTATCCGAATCACTTACGTGATTCTGGTATAGCGAGAGAGATGGTGCTGCCATCTATGAATCTTGAAGCAAATCAAATGGCGTCAGCCGCGGAAGCTGAAGACGCCAGTTCAAATCTGGCCTCGGACACCGGAGGGCTTGGTCACTTTTTCTAAAGTATATGACATCTATTTTCAGTTTATAATTATATATAGTAGTGTAACTACTTAAATAATTGCAAAATCAAAAATATTCAACAAAATAATTTGATTTGCTTCAAGATTCAATATTTTATGACTAATGCTGTTAGTTATTATCTATTTTACTTTTGATTGATTACACCATGTTTAGTGTAAGGATGCAATACACATGCGTAACATCATAAGCGCTTAATCTAGGTACAGTCAGCAGCAGAAGTAGCTATGCGGGTGAGGTGTTCAAAATGAGCTTGACACGACGTTGTTGTTAAGAGAATAAGAGCACGTGAAGATCATTCTGAACACTTCGCCCGCTTAACTACTTGCTGCTAACTGTACATACAGCACGTATAAATTATACAGACAAAGTTATTGGGTAAGATCTACGATACCCCACTCTCCCGCTAGTACCTTATACTCGTGTGATATTATAATGAAACCCGCCTACCGTACCGGCTTGTTTCATTAACCCACACTTGTATTTTAATGCTCCTCATCATGTAGCAGTTACATACACTACTATTTTTATTCCAGAGTTACCCATCAGTGTTACAAAAAGTAAAGAATTCAGTAGACAACGCCCCGAAAGATTACGTTCTGCCATCGATGTTGACAGTAAAATCTAGCTTACAAGTAAGCGCTCATACTTATCTAGGAGAATAAACACTCGATGACAATAGAGGATAATTAATTTTGTATTAAGCAGAACATCTGCTAACGATACCACAATGTTTAGAAATAAAGCAAAAGTAGAAAAATCCACTGCCTCAGGCGACACTCGAACTCGCGACTCTGGGACACATGCCCATCGCTCTAGATTAATACTACAATTAATTTTGTATTAAGCAGAACGTCTGCTAACGATACCACAATGTTAATAGTTCAGTTAAATTGTACTCTAAAGAGCCCCTAGTGAGAAAGTCTTGGGGTAGTTCTGATTTCTTTCATTCCTTATGTATTTTGGGGTGCTGAATCCGAATCTGAGGTTTGCGGACAAAATTTCGTGACGCAACATAAAAAAAATCGCAAAAAGGGCGAAAAAAATCAGCTTTTTCCCGGTTTTTTGCTTAAAACTCGAAAACTATTAACTTTTAGTGAATGACCTGTATACAGAAATTAAAGTACCTAAAATTTTCTACATACATCACTATTTAGTTTTTTATTTCAGATGAACCGTTCGGTCTCAAATGCGAGTTGAAAATTGCCAATTTTCAGCGGTCACTGTTTTGTTACTGCAAATTTCTTATTATCTGTGAAAAAGTTATTATAGCTTCTTTAAGATATCAAAATCGAAGTGGGGGTGGAAAAAAACTAGTACTTCTCTCGTGCCAGTGCTAACCACTTTGGGCCCTGCACCAAACTCAATACTCCGGTACATTTCATGTAAATGTAAAAAGGGCTGCCAACGCAACTGTGGATTCAGGTAGGCGGGCCTCCATTGTTCCCCAATCTGCGAAGGACTGTGTGACAATGTTGAGCCTCCTGAAGACAGCTCTGATATAGACATGGAAAAAACTGAAGAAAGAGACAGAGGTATGTTGAATCTCACTACAAGCCAGGTCCTGAGCCAGGACCCGATGCCATCGAAGAACTTCAGCGAGATGCGGAAGGTTTGTTTAATCTCACAATCTATTTTTCAATCCTCATCTCTCCTTGAGAAATGACACCACCTCTTTATTTTCCAGAACAAGCACAATATTTACCGGGACCCATCGCCACCGAAGAACCTCAGGCAGGACCTTTTAAAAGACAACGGCTCATAACGGGGACCGTATGATCTGCTACCTATGTACATTATCACATTTGTATGTAGGTACAGAAAAACCCAGTCTGCCAGTTCCTGCATGACCGGGAGATCCCGGCAGACTGGTTCAAAAGTGACGTAAATTTGGGGTCAAACTTTTGAACCTATCTGCCGGGCAATTCCAGCCATGCAGGAACTGGCAGACTGGGTTTTTCTGTACCTACATACGAATTGCTATTTGTTGCCACAATTGTTATGTGCCCCATGGCTTATCTTTGTATCACGTAACGTAGCAGATCATACGGTCCCCGCCCGTACTATTATATGAGCCGTTATCTTGTAAAAGGTCCTGGCTGAGGTTCTTCGGTGGCGGTGGGTCCCGGTAAATATTCTGCTTGTTCTGGAAAATAAAGAGGTGGTGTCATTTCTCAAGGAGAGATGAGGATTGCAAAATATATTGTGAGATTAAACATACCTTCCGCATCTTGCTGAGTTTCTTCGACGGCATCGGGTCCTGGCTCAGGGTCTGATTGCTCCATGGTCATCGTCGGGGGTCTTTCTCCTAGAAAATAAAAGAGGTGGTGAGGCACTGACTTGTGATCATATATCTAGGAGAGATGAATGATTACACAATAACTTGTGAGATTGGACATACCTGTGTCTCTTTCTTCAGTCTTTTCTATGTCTATTTCAGAGCTGTTTTTCAGAGGATCAACGTTGAATTTTGTAATAAAATTTAGTTGAATGGATGCAAAATGATCAATATATCCTAATAAATTAAAAACGAAAGTAATTATCTTTTATCTCTTATCTTTTATCAAAATTTAACGATTTTTTAAAAGTAAAAAATTTAAAAAAACAATGACAGCATTCGATTTCTCATATATTACTCTAAAATAAATTGGACAGCAAATACATATATACATAAACGCAATATGTCACTGTCAAAACAACAATTTCATAATTTTTCCATACTTTGAACAGGGCGGGCGACTATGCAATCGTGACGTCACTGTTGCATATCATTTTGTTAGTAGCGTTTTGAGAAACAAAAGCGAGTGTCAGATTTTGAATCTCATTTCTGACTTTTGTGTTGCTTTAACGCAATTGTCCCCATTTGCTTTTGATCCTCACAACAAAACGAATCGACTGATACCATACATGAAATCATGCCTATTGCGTTGGCAGCCCTTTTTACATTTACATGAAATGTACCGGAGTATTGAGTTTGGTGCAGGGTCCAAAGTGGTTGGCACTGGCACGAGAGAAGTACTAGTTTTTTTCCACCCCCACTGCGATTTTGATATCTTAAAGAAGCTATAATAACCTTTTCACTGATAATAAGAAATTTGCAGTACCTAACAAAACAGTGACCGCTGAAAATTGCCAATTTTCAACTCGCACTTGAGACCGAACGGTTAATCTTAAATAAAAAACTAAAAAGTGATGTATGTAGAGAATTTTAAGTACTTTAATTTCTGTAAACAGGCCATTTACTAAAAGTTAATAGTTTTCGAGTTTTAAGCAAAAAACCGGGAAAAAGTTGTTGTTTTTTTCGCCCTTTTTGCGATTTTTTTTATGTTGCGTCACGAAATTTTGTCTCAAACCTCAGATTCGGATTCAGCACCCCAAAATACATAAGGAATGAAAGAAACCAGAACTACCCCAAGACTTTCCTAGTAAAAACACAATGTAACTGGATCATAAGAAATAAAGGAAAAGTAGAAAAAAAGAAAATTAATTGTAGTATGGGGTAGCGCATTGTTATCGGTGAATTCTCAATACAACTTGGGACTCCGATGGCCGGTTGAGAAGTGTAAGACTTCTTCGGCAGATGTCGCTAGGCGCTCCCCTTAAGACGCATAAAGGATATAGTGGAGAAATTCGCAGGTAAGTCGCAGTAGCTCAGTTCGACAGAGCGATGGGCATGTATCCCAGAGTCAGTCTCGCCTGAGGCAGTGGATTTTTCTACTTTTCCTTTAATTCTAAACATAATAGAGGAAAAGTTTTAATAAGGCGAAATTATACAAGTACGAATTACCCGCTTATTACTAAAACATAAAGCAAAATAAAATAAAAACCGGCGAAATGCGCGTCGAACCACGTATTATAATGGGAAACTCTCAATTACACGTGATTCGTCCCTACAAAAGTTATTAAATATCGGTACACAAAACAGACCGCTAGTAAAACTTCATCAATATACGCTTTATACTCTTTATAGTTTAAGAGTAAAATAACTGTGACAGACGGATATGACAATAGATATTTGTACAACAAGAGAAGAAAGTTCATATTTACTTCGAGTGCTAATTTTGAGTCCTGAGCAAGCGAAAGATTCTATAATAGAATCACGAGCGTAGCGAGTGATTCTAATTTAGAATCTTGAGCGTAGAGAGGGACTCAAAAGCACAAGATGTAAATAACTTTATTCTCATGTTGAACATACTATTTTTCACCTCAGCAGTGAGAAGACATGGAAAAATACAACCTGGGTGATGCTTAATCCTTCTTTGTCACTTTTTTCACTTGTATTTATTATAATATTCTTACATTTGAGTTCAAAAACCTCAATTATAAGTTAATAACACAAAAAATAATCAAAATAAATTAAATATTTTTAAAATATCTATACCGCCATTTTGACTTTTGTCAACTTTTTTTTATCTGCGTTCCGTAACTACTGTTTGATCACAATACGAAAGATTGTTGTAAGTAATAATATTTTTCACATGATAATCTAGTAATTTTTCCGTTTATACTTATTTGATCTTGAAATAAAGAACGTAAATTATTTTAGGTGTTGTATGGTTAAACATTTCAACATTAAAATTTGTTTAAATTATATTTACAAATTAATACTTCTGCGCATTTCGGAACGTTTCGTTCTGACTCTGTTTCAGGGGTCGAATCGAAAGTTCAGAATACGAATTAAAATTAAATAAAATTTGATTGAATGACGTTTAAAATATTTCTGTCTCTCTCTAATTACTAATGACGTGAAAAAGACAACAAGAATAGCTTCCGAGTATTTCGAATTTGTATTAGATCTCGCGCGCGGATTGACATTGTAATTCCAAGGTCAACAAGGTCATTTTGTCTCACGCTCGCAGCAAAATTGAGTTTTGCTCACTGTTTTTAGGTATCAAAGAACCCTCGTTCCTGCTGCTGAGGTGAAAAACTATTTTCTATTTGTGGCATTTTGGCTACGTACCCCTGTAAAGGGAAGTATATGATTGCTTCAGTTTATTGGTTGCGTTATTAAAGCGTTAGCTTTTTATTATAGTTTTATCAACAAATAAATATTTTTAACACAGGCCCACAGGCCGAGTACAATGCCAGACAGTTCGGACGAAGACGCTAATAATGATATCGAAGTTTATATGGATGTAAGTAAGCGTTAAGATAGGACCAGCATATTTATGAACAGTTGTATTTTCGGGACCAAATTATATTAATTTACCCGTATTCAATGAGAATAAAATTGTAGCATAGTTGAGAAAGAAATAGCGGCCCGAGTTTGTCAGCGTGGTTAAACGGCGCCATATATATTGAAGTAATTAATTAGGTAACTGAATAGTATATAGTAGTTTAATCTATGAATTTTGGTCCCAAAAACACAACTAAGCCACAAACCACTATTTACCTACAGATTACCATTTACCAATAGATACAAAGTGTAATTTTATTATAGTTTGCACGTAAACGTATTTTTTTATAATTTCAGAGCCCAGAGAAAAGCATAGCCGAATCGCACGGATCGCGTTCTATCACTTCGGCGGGGAATTTAGAATACGTATCAGCTATCCTCTTATTGTTCAAACCCCACAGGTAAGGTAAAGTAAGGGTAAGTAAGGGTAAGGGTAGGTACGGTAAGGTAGGGATGTGACTCATTTGGAGTTGCAGGCGTCCATAGGTTACGGTAGCTGCTTACCATCAGGCGGGCCGTATGCTTGTTTGTCACCGTCGTGATATAAAAAAATCGCATGACGCATTTTAAGCTCTATGGATATAGAAACCCAAATAATTGTGTAAACACATATTTTAAATTATATCGTATTTCCTGCAGTTCTTATATGTCCTCTTAGAGAGGAAATATTAATCTGAATAACTATTAAATAATGTCTGATATGATGTCAATATGGTTTTCAGGTGGTTTCGTAGTAGTGTGATACCGGACTGCAAGTGGATACAGTTCATGGGTACCTATTGTTTGTTTTTACAAAATTAAATCTGCGAAACTGCATCACAGCTAACACAAAATTAAGCTGTTTTAGCTGAATAAGTACTCGAAACCATTTGTGTACAATACCTATCTAAATTTAAAAATACAAATTATATGTATTTTGAATTAACTTCTAAAAAATTAACTGATATAACAGCTGTTTCGGTTGATTAAATCTCGATTTCACCATCTCGATTTTCGTTTTCGAGAACCTAGTATAAATAAGATTAACAGAAATAGGTATTATTCTTTTAACAGTATATAATTTATTAATTTATTATGTGTCTTTATAATTTCAGAGTATTTCATCGGTTTCTTGTCTTACTTCGATTTCATGACTTTAGTCTACCAACTAGCATTCCAATCAGTGCCATATTTTTACTACATATGTATTACAACCGACGTGATTTTCTTCTACAAATTTTTCTTGGATATGCATACTGGTTACATGAACCGGTATGGAGAATATGTCCTAAACCCAAAGAGAGTAAGGCAACTGTAAGTTTATTCTTATTACGTATGTCCAAGTAATAGTACTAATAGTATATGCTCAATCGCTCGTGTCTCTCAATAAGCCCTGCTAGACATAATCCGAGTAGAATCAGTACAGGCGCGGATACAGGGGGGGGGAGGTATATGCTATGGGATAGTAAATACTATGGGGCCGCAAAAATAAGCAAAATAATGCAAGTTATTCTACAAACAGCTGAGACGTGGCCACTCACGGTAGGGCTTGTCCACCAGTCGCTCAGCGAGCTATGGAAAGAGCTATGCTCGGAGTTTCTCTGAAGGATAAGATTCGTAACGAATACATCCGACAGAGAACCAAAGTTATCGACATAGCTCAAAGAATTAGCACGCTGAAGTGGCAGTGGGCCGGCCATATCTCGCGAAGAACCGACAACCGCTGGGGTAAACGTGTTCTTGAGTGGAGACCGCGACTCGGCAAACGTAGTGTAGGACGCCCTCTGGCAAGGTGGGATGACGATCTGCGAAAGACTGCAGGCAGATGCTGGATGCGGCAAGCTGAAGACGGGGCGCTATGGCGCTCATTAGGGGAGGCCTATGTCCAGCAGTGGACTAATATAGGCTGATGATGATGATGATTCTACAAACACACCACATGAAACATAACAGCCAAATCCGATCGTTCGGCATTTACCAGTGACTATCAATTTATGATTATGAAGAACTACAAACATTTATATTCATGATTATATGGCCTTTTTCAGATTCTTTTCGAAAAAATTTGAAAGAAGACGAGATTTTTTGGCTAACTTGCCTTCCTCATATATAGTTTTTGCACTGAAGTATCTAAAACCGGGAGTACAGATGGTTTTCTTCAGCTATTTGCGCACGCCCCAGCTATCGAGGATTACCTATTTATTTATATACAGAACCCACAGGAAAATAAATATTGGCTCGTCAAATCTCTTCATTAAGTTAACGTGAGAATATTATATTTTGATGACTTCATTCATATTATTAGGATTTCTACCACATTATTAGGAACAGGCGAGCCGATCATATTTAGTCTAGTATACTAAGTTGATGAATATGTATAAATATACTCTTTCTACTCGTCCACTGTAATGCTTGAATTGAAATTGTGTAGACCGAACTACTAGCGCATACTTTCCGATAGCTCGATCTTATCTTTATGGTCGCATTTTGTAGCATCGCCAACGATGGTACAAAGGATTTTCATACAATATTCATTCATTCATTCATTCATTTATTTATTGCACACATGGTAGATATGATGTTACAATTGTTGAAGTGGTACACATGAACCCTGCAAGGGCATCGCAATATTAAATATATACTAAACTATATACTTATAGCTACATCGCATGTAGGTAAATTCACAGGAGCCTGCACGAATTTTTATGATGGAGATGTTAACAATTCTTTATTTATCCCGTGCCAGCTCTTGTGAACATAGCCTAAATACATTTAACTCACTCCTAGGTACTTATTCACAAAATTTAACTCGTTTAGGACACAGTTTTTTTTTAATTTATTTTTTTACTTACAGTGCATACACTTTAGTCTAATGTCTTATCATCTAGAAAATTCTCTACAGAATAATAACACTTTTTTATCAAGAAATCTTTTAATAAAGCTTTAAATTTTTTTATGTTATTCTCTTTTGTGATGGATTTCGGTATTTTGTTATATATTTTTGCTGACACCGCGAATGGACCCGAATGGATCATCTCTAACTTTGAATCCGGTCGAGCTAACCTGTTTTGAGGGCGTAGATTCACAGGACGGGAATATTGTGGAAACATGTGATAGTTATTTTTTACAAACACGCCTACTTCCAAGATGTATATAGAAGCTAAGGTAAGTATTTTTTGCTGAATGAAATGCGGCATACAGCTCGCCGGTATCTTTATATTAACCAGTGTTCGGATGCAGTCTTTTTGTAACTTAAATAAATGGATTGAGTGGCAGCTATTTCCCCATATTACTATACCATATGATAGCCAGGAATGAGCGAAAGCGTAGTATGCGCATTTGGCAGTTTTTAAGTCCGTGCATCTTTTTAGTTCACCTAGAGCATATGAAAAAGAACTTAGTCTTTTCATGACTTTTTCTATATGATCTCTCCAATTCAAAGTTGGATCAATTTCGATACCCAAAAGTGTATGGGAATATACGCAGTCTATGAAGGTATTTTCAAAAGTATAGTTAATTTGTAAGCTTTGTCTTTGATAAGGTTTAAACTGCATGATCTTAGTTTTATCAAAATTTATTTTTAAGTTATGTTCATCTAGCCAGGAGAGTAAAATCGATAGGGTAGAATCTAATTTACTTTTTAGTTCCGCTTCATCGTGGCATGGTAGTGCTAGAGAGATATCGTCTGCAAACAGAGAACATGGACAGTTTATATTTTCCGGCAGATCGTTTATGTAGATTAAAAACAGTAAACAGCCAAGGACACTGCCTTGAGGAATAGAGTTTGTAACGGCCATTTCCTGCGACTTAATTCTTTGTATTCTCCCTGTACTATGGTTGTAGTGTTCAATCTCTACAATTTGTTTGCGGTTAGATAGATAAGATGAAAACCAATCGTACACTGTGCCTCGGATACCTATCCCGTGTAGTTTATTTAGTAAAATATTATATAAGACCCGGTCGTAGGCTTTGCTCATGTCTAATAAGACTCCTATAGCATATTGCTTTTTATTGATAATATTAAGAATATAATGAACATATTTATAGACTGCCAGAGTTGTTGATCTATTTTTCCTAAAGCCATTTTGTGCATCGTGTAGAATATTAAATTTCTCACAAAATGAATATAACCGAGATGCCATGGCGGTTTCGAGTATTTTAGCTGAAGAAGGTAAGAGAGCAATTGGCCGATAATTATTTGTGTTAAGTTTATCACCTTTTTTATACAAGGGTTTTATAATGGATACCTTTAGTAGGTCGGGTACGATTCCTTCGGAGAAAGAAAGGTTGATTAAGATTGTTAAAGGTAGACACATTTCCTCAGCACATTTCTTTATTAGCAATGGGGGAATTTCGTCAAAACCGTAACTGCGTTTGTTTTTTAAGTTCCTAATTATTTTTAATATTTCCGCTGGTGAAACTGGGTGTAAATATAATGAGTTCGGAATAAGTTTCTGGACTGGGCGGCCCTTTAGATGCACGGAGTTTGAAATGCCACCAACAGATAGGAAGTATTTATTAAACTCTTGTGCAACTATTTCAGGATCTTCTATTGTCACATTACTTACTTTAAGTTTGATATTATTTATATTCTTTTTTGTTACTTTATTTCTTTGTTCGTTGACTATATTCCACATAGATCTGACTACATTGTCGGATTTCCTCATCCTCTTAATATTTTCATTTTTTTTTGAGGCATACACTGTTTTTCTTAATATTTTTTCGTATGTTTTGTAATATTTGTTTAAAGTAGGATTATCTGTTTGAGTCACTAGTAATTTAAGTAGTCTTTTATTTCTACAAGATGTTTTGATACCGTTTGTAAGCCAAGTTTTTTTAACGTTTGGCTTAATCGTGATGATACGCTTAGGTATGCAATAATCTAATAAGTCACTTATTATGTTACTAAAATTTTTATATGCATCATTAACGTTTTTATCCTTTGATAATACATCCTCAAAGTTAATTTTTTTCAGTTCGGATTTGAAAAACTGAATATTTCTGTCGTTAAAAAGCCTTTTTTCAATGATCCGAACGTTTCTACATACACTGTCATTTGTTGACGGAACACTAATTAGCACGCCCTTATGGTCTGAGACGCCATATTCATTTACTTCGACATTAAACTTATTTTTCATGTAGTTAGTAAAACATAGATCTATACATGTTGCACTACAGTTAGTTATCCTCGTAGGTTCTCTTACATATTGATGATAGTTATAGCTACGCATTAAATTTAACAAAGTTGAGGTTGTAGGAGAGGATTCTAACACATTTACATTGAAGTCTCCTCCTATTACTACATTTTTGTTATTAAATTTTTTTCGCAAATACTCTAATAATTTTGTTAAGGAGCTAAAAAATACCTCTGGCATTCTAGTCCTATTTGGCCAATATAGGCTTATCAAAACTAGGTTTAACTTAGGAAGTTCGATGGCACTTAGTTCAATTATAGATTCTACTGACATATCCACAATATCCTTTAGCTCAACAAATTCAATTTCTTCCTTTACAAGTATACAGACTCCTCCGCCCTCGGTATTCTGGCGACAGTAAAAAGATGCTGTTTTAAAACCGGTCAGGCGCAGGAGATCTAGCTTTGCCAGTGTCATCCACGTTTCAGTTAAACACAGTATATTCATATTGGGGACATCATCTACGGTACATTCCAGTAGGTGCAATTTATTATTTACGCTTCTTATGTTCTGAAAAAGTACTTTGAGATGTGATATATAGCAGTTTGTATTTTTTTGAAATAAATTTCTCCCTTTTTTTTGATAGTTTGGAATAAAGTTTGGCAAAATTATTCCAGTCTCAATAACATTATTGGTCACGAAAAAAAGGTTCGGTTTCAAAGGGCTGTGGATCCGTTTGTACGGCTATATCCTGTTTCTTGGGAGAAATCATAGCTTCTTGTCCCTGATTATAGATATTATTGAGTTGCTCTATGAATGAAAGAGTTTTTTTAATACCCTGAAATATCTGCTTTACACCGATGTTATTTATAAATCCCGACATTCTACTAAACATATCGTACTCATACGATAGTTCAAGATTTGAGTCAACTAGGAAAGAGTACTCGTGTTTTAAGTTATCATAATATAGTAAGTTATTAAAATTTTCAATTCTAGAGTTAAACATATAGTTTGCATCATTACATCTGAAGGTAGGTAAACATATAATAAAGTTAGTATAGTCCAATTGTAACAACGTATTCCTTATGGTATTCACTAGGGACTGGTAGTCCTTTGTTTCCATAAAATCTTCTTCTCCGATGTAGATAACGCAATAATTTTGTTTTGTAAATTTTTCTGTTTTTTTGTTAATGACGCGAAAAAGCTCTTTGATTCCACAGTTAGGTGTTAGGTGATGGCATATCTGTAAGTTGTCTGAGAGCATGTTCTGCGCTATTTGTAGTATTTTGTTTCTTTTTTTGGCACTTACTAGGCATATTTTTGAGCTTGGCGTACACTTCTCCGTTTCTTTTACAGGTGATGGCGATCTACTCCTTGATATGGTAGCTTCCGGTGTTTTTCTTATTATTTTAGGTTCTGAGGGTGTAAACCGTTCTTTTAGGACTAGATTCGAGATTGGTGTGCTACTAGTGTGCAACATCGAGGGAAGAGGTAAAATTGAATTTCGAGATTTTCCGTGTTTTCGGTTTGTACCGGAGTTTCCTTTCCTTTTTTTGCCTCCCCCTGTAGACATAGATTTATTTGGGGTATTTTTGTTTAGAATTTTCTTGTATGTATTTATTTTAGTATTACAATTTTCTACTGTTCTTTTTAGATTTGTTATCTCACTATTTAAGCGAGCAATTTCTTCGTGAGCACTTTGCAGGTGGACCGATAACTGCTTGTTTGTACTCTGTAGGTTCGTTATGTCAGAGCTGTTCAAAATAGGAATAATGGGCAAACTTATATTTTCCTGCCTACTATTGGAATTCAAAGAAGAGCCCGACCTGTCCTCGTCTGTGGACATAACGAGATTTTCATCGGAAAAATGAAAAGATTTTCTGATGTTTCGCTTTGTGACATAGTCGATCTTCGGGCTGATAGAGTCGTCATAAGAACTATTTTCTATTTCTTTTGAAGTGGTTGCTTGTTCAGAAACCTCTTTCGGCGAAGGCAAGTTCGCACTCTCTATGATAGGCTGGTTCGCATTGAACTGATTTTTGGCACATAAGTCATCTCGCCGTTCAGCATTTGGTTCCTTTCCGCGCTGCTCGCCGTCAAATTGTTTAGAGTGAGATGGCTCTGCCGTTTGTTGCTTCTCGGTGAGTTGATTTTTTTCAAGCTGTATTTCTTTCCGTTCTTTTTCACTCTGTTCTTTTAGGCACTGACTGTCCGGCTGTCCCGGCGCTTGTTGTATAGAGTCATCTTCCAATTTGCTTGACGATTCATGATCATGAATATTTGATTCCGAAATCACACTCTCAGATGGCGCGTTTAAATTTGTTACGCATATGCTACATTTCCATTCCTGCTTATTTTGGTTCGTCATCAGTGAAAATCTCTTAAAGCTAACATTTGTAGTGCATTTTCTATGAAACGTATGTTTGCATTCAGCGCATTTCAAATATTCTCTAGTAGTAATAGTTTTTTCGCACTTTCTGCAAATTGTTTTCTTGACTAATTTTCCTGAAGTCGATGTTTTGACGGTTTTAGTTGACATGATTTCAAAATTGCATGCACTATTTCAGTTTATTAGTTTAGTTGAGACAGGTTACGCCCTCTATGATTTATTCCACGCAAAGACGATCCAAAAGTTACGCTATCACACTATAGATGGTGCTGTGCGTAATATTTGTAAACAAGGCGAATAAAAAATTATTTATACACTATATTCGAATATGATGCTATCTTCATAAACGCCACATTATTTTGCATTAACAGAACGCACGCAGTCTTAGGTATATTTTTCCTGGTAACATTGAGTTTTTGCCTGTTTGGTTGGCTTGCTGCCAGGACTGTCAACTGTCACTTATATCTCCAATCAGCTGATAAGTGGTCCCGTTATTTTGTTCGGAGAAATGGTTTTATGGGAAGTTTATGTTTTTAAAACAACAAAGTAACGGCAAACATAAATTTCTCACCGTCTAATTTAGTGTCCAGTGCGTGAAAGTTGTTAGTATAACACCGTGATTCCAAGGTGGGCACTTCCGCGTACTTGTATCACTCGCGCATATCTTCTTAGGTTAACTTTTTACGAACATTTTCAATTTAAAACAACAGAGCCCTAGCTTTTAATGTTTACTTGGCAAGCAAGTTAATATTAAACACGTACTCGACTGAAAAGCTCTTAATTATGTCACGATTGTATAAAATACTATTTTTACGCTACGTAATCACTTTCGAAAAATCCTTACCCTTAAAAACCATTGTTTGAAAAATATACATGGTATGGTTTGACTCAATATTTTGATTTTTTAGAGCGATCGGAATTTGGGCATCGATTTTATCGCATATAAACGCATGTTTGTTCTTCAAGCTGTCGTGCCTAACTCCTCTACAGTGTACGTCGTCTAATTGGATGGCTAAGCCAGAACTTAATTTACGACCGAAATACTACCAGGTGTGTTCTTTAACCCGTTTCATTAAAAAAGAGATCACGAGTAGCGTTCCGACTGACCGATGTGATTTTTTTTTACTTATATCAAAGATAATGTATAAACAGAAGAGCACAATCTAAGAACTTTTTGATGCTCTACGTTTGATAGCAGATAGATGGCGCTGTACAGTCCCATACATTATTCGGTAACTCTTGTTCAGACAGCGCTTCAGTTACCGTATGGGGCCGTACAGCGCCATCTAGTAAAGCTATCAAACTTGGAGACTCAAAAAGTCCTGTGCTCCTCAATTTATACTTTCTCTTTGCTTATATTAAAATTTACATTCAAACAATACAAGCAAAGTTAGTTAGATCTTAGGATCCCGACGAATTGAGAATCTCCGCCTTCGAAATCTTGAAGTCTGTTGAAAATACCATTCCATCGTTTCTGACAGAATTTTAAGTAACAGGGTAGAGAGCTAGAAACTCAAAGAATTCTCTTTTGTATTGCTACAGTCGGCAAAAATACCGTGGCAAAAATGTTTTTCTAACATCTCGTAAATGTTTAAACATAAATTAGCGCTAATGGCGATATTACACCTCCCTAAATTGGGCCCCAATGACAAGGATGCCGCAATACGTTAGACACATTAAGCAATATCACCTAACGTGTCTAGCGTGTTGCAGCGTCCTTGTCGTTAGGGCTCAATTTAGGGAGGTGTAATACCGGTATAAATAACTCTCTATGTACAGTCTCTGTAAAGAGCTCAAAGAGGACCCAGTGTGTTGACGTTGAGGGACCCTCTTGTTCCTTTAGCCGTCAACACAGTGAATCCTCCTTTTTGTAAAGGGTCGGCAACGCGCATGTGACTCCTGTGGAGTTACAGGCGTCCATAGGTTACGGTAGCTGCTTACCATCAGGCAGGCCGTATGCTTGTTTGCCACCGTCGTAGTATAAAAAAAAAAAAAAAGTCCCCGTCAAAAAAATTGTTTACCCCTTTTGCACTTTACTCCTTTGTGATAAGGTGCAAAATTGTAGAAACCATACACTAACTAAGCTATTGTCTACTTTTCCAGAAAGATTATTTCTCTTTATATATAGCAGCACTATGGTACATGATTAATTTGCTTACTATTGCCGGTACCGGGGACGTGTCTTCTCGGAACACGTTTGAAATGGTTGAAACCATCATTATCATTGTTGTCATAAAATTCTGTACAGGTATGAGCTAAAATATTACTCTTTTAAGGTCATATATTACCAGCTGGGTGAACACGAGTTTACCGCGATATTATCACGCGCGCGAGGTATACTAGATAGATAGTCTTTCAAATTAATACAGCTGTAGTTAAAGCAATAGCGCGTAGTTACAAGGCAACCGGATGGCTCGCGGTATTTAAGCTCCCGACGTGTTGTGAAACCACCCTGTGCAACCCGAAATGACCCACGTTGACTTTGTTTTTGGCTTCCAACTGTGATGGATCGATAATTTGCATGCAGTTCGTTCTTCATCACATAAAGCTACTGGAAATTGATGGGGGGGGGGGGGGGGGGGGGGTGAAAAGCAAGTCGAACGTGGGTCAGTTCTTGTTGTACAGGGTGGTTCGCAACATGTAGGGAGCTTAAATACCGCGAGCCATCCGGTCGCCTCGCGGAGACTGAAACTACGCGTCATTGCTCTAAATATATGGAAGAGGTAAGTACTCGTTTATCTCGCGTGCGAGATACTGTCGCGGCACACTTGTTTATAACCGTGCAGTTATTACGATCCTTCCGTCGCTTTAAGCCATTGGTATATTAAATTGCAGGCCTTCTAATATCAGAAATGTCCGCAATGATATCGGCCCATTCGTCATCTCGAATCGATTATGATTACGGTATAAACGAGCTTCGAGACGGATTGCGTGACATGGACCTGAGTGACCATCAGATGAACAAAATGTGGGATTACGTTAGAGAGCTGTGGAACAGGCAGCAGGGAAGACAGGTTTGTGAACCCAAGTCATATGAGCTAACAAATGTGTTGTTTGTTTTAACACTAGTTGTCCGCCTTAAACTGAGAACTCGCGATTTACTTGTCAACGCGTTGACCAATATAACAAGGCCCTTATGAAGATCGATGTTGCGCCTTCTAGCATCATAGCCCGCTTTATTTTACGTTAGGATCATAGACTACTAGGCAACTTAACCAGAATATGTTTATTAAGACTCAGACCGGAAATTATTACAATATGGTATTATTTTTTATGTTGCAGATGCCTGAGCTCGTCTACGAGCTTCCTTTTCGCCTCCGCTGCCAAGTCATGCAAGCGGTATACGGCTCACACATCAGAGAATCTGTTATATTTAGTAGAACCGACGCAGATTTTAGGAGAATGCTGGCTATGTGGATAAATCACTGCGTGTTCTTCCCTGGGAACTATATCGTGCAGTGTGGCGATTCCGACCAATGCATTTACTTCATACATCGAGGAGAGGTACGATTTCTTATCGGGATAATCGAAATATGATTCGTAATTTAAAGCTTTAAAAAAGACACAGACTGCATTTATTCACGGGTCAACATTTAATGAGCGAGGCCCGACATACTCATAGGGACTCTTCAAACCTTTTTGTACAAGCATTTACTCGAGCCAGCATGTAATCGGACGCTGCATAAACTTAATTGCAAAGAAATATTGTTTACCTGTGATGAGTTAGATGTGTTGCTGTTAATAACTAGAGTGTAAATTTTATATTACTTGTCTTGCTTGGCTTAACTTCTTGATATTTTTTAGGTTGAGGTTTTAACTGTGCACCCGAATCTGACCGAATCTATTTATGACATTTTAGGACCTGAAGATTGCTTTGGTTTAGCCCAAGTAAGTAACGATTCCTCTCAGCCTACTCAACCGAGTTTTTGAAGCTTTTCTAACTTTTTTTTTATTTCAGGGACTTTTTGTTGGAGTGTCACACCACTTCTCATTCCGCGCGAGAACAGTGGTCGATATCGTATACCTCAAGTTGGAGCAATGGAAGTATTTGTTGGACTTCTACCCGAAATCTGCCAAAATGGTTCAGAAGAAAGTGCAAAATGTATATTTAGCAATATGAGCTAAGGACTTAATTTGGTTAGTAATTTAGAAATATAGATTGTATAAAATGTGAAAATCGTTTTATTAATCATTCTTAAGCACACTTTAATGTAACATAGTGTTTTCGCACGTTTCTTTTCGAAACATATCCGATAAAAACCTAAGTAACCAGATTTTTGGCTCTGTAAGCATCTGTAACATTTTAAAACGCGTACAGTATAAATTTTTAGAATCATAAATAACAATCCTCCTAAAAAATGAACCGAAAGTATTAACTCCTCAATTCAGAAAAAGAAATAGTTCAATAAAATATACCAGAATGTTAATTCCTCTTCCTCTTTCGTGTAACTCTTCGTGGCTCTTCAGGCACTTCTTGCGATAGTTCATCCAACACGTCTTGCGATATCTCAGGCAGGAGATCTTGAGACAGCTCCGGGAACAGGCTCTGCGTCTGCTCTTGGGTCAACTCTTGTGTAGGCTCCGCGATGGAGTCGTACACGGTAGACTGCTGGCTGGATTGGTCCAACACTTGGGTCTGGGTCAGCCTGGAACTGTTCATAACACATTTTTAAATTTTCATGCTCAGGGTGTTGAAGTAGAGGACCCAGGGCCGTAGCCAGAGTTGAATTTAAGGTAAGGCATTCGTAATTACAGGTAGGGCGCTTTATAAATATCAAGATAATAATAACTTTAAAAAATATGACACTAAATTAAATGTGACATAATTGTGATATACTCGTAGATCTAAATACTTTTTTTTTAAAGTGCTTGTATAGATCAATTACAGCTATTACCTTGTGTTACAACCTATTGGTATGCACACCTTGAATACGAAAGGTAATATCACTTTATTATGATTTCATAATAAATTAATAGTTAACTACAGATAAATAAAAAAAAGGTAATAATAATAACTGTAACAACAACAAATAGATCAAATATAAGATATTTAATAAGATTATTAGTGAGCAAATAATCTAAATAATACTGGATTAAGAGATTTGTTTGTTAAAATCTTATATTGAATGCAATAAACAGTTTTAAATTTTAAATGTTTTTTGTACAAAAAGTGAGATAAGAGAAGAGACCGCTCAAGTGTGTACCATACACAATGAAGCGCCTTTGTGAAGCAAAATAACCTTACCACATAAACCAATTTCTTTATGGAAGTAATAAGCATGATGACATTGATGACACATGTTGAATTATGCAATAAAATTTAGTTGATAGGATGCAAAATGATCAATATATCCAACTAAAGTGAAAATTTATAAATTCTATTGAAATGGTTCAAAGATATCAAGCTGCAAAATTTCTAAATTTTACGATTTTTTAAAGTGCGAAATTTAAAAAACAATGATACCATTCGATTTTTAACATATTACTGTAAAATAAATTGTATGGCAACCATATACATAAACGCAACATTTCACTGTAAAAATAGCAATTCCATACTTTAAACAGGGCGACTATGTGATCGTGACGTCTCTTTTGCGTCATTTTGTTAGGAGAAGGAGTGTCAAATCTCAGACTTTAAGTCTAATATCTGGCTTTTGTGTTGCTTTAACGCAATTGGCCCCATATAGACATTTGATCCTCACAACAAAACGAATCGATTGATACCACACATGAAAAAAATTCACCATGCCTATTCAGCCCGAACTTTGAACTATCCTGTTCAAAACAGTATTCATTCAACCTTTTCAAGCCACGGACGCCTAAAAGCGTCACAAGCTGTCGTGCCCACGACGCCAATATAAGAGTTATATGTCGTTTGCTGTCAAAGTAACCTTCATACTTTCAAGTAAGGTTTATATTGGCTAGCTTTGCGTCCGTGATCTTGGCGTGTGATTGACGTTTTTGTATATGATGTGTTGCGTTTAAGGGGTTACAGATGAGTTGAATTTGCACCCAAAAAGGGAAACCATGCCTTAACAAAATGAATTTAGTCAACTGAAAAGATTAGTACTAGATAGATTAAATGCTCTCACAGATAAGAAAAGAAATGGTATAACGAACGTGCTTTCAAGAGAACATAATCAGTTAGTATCTACTCAATAGCACAATCAATCAATGGCTATTTAGTGCCGCCAATATCATGAATAACATCCGAAAGATGACGTATTTATGCATTCACCAAATATCGTTGGAGTGGTGTGGTCGGGCCAAAATCCTGTACTCCCGACCACGATAACTTGAAAATTATAGGATTAGGCCTAAATAGCACCAAAAAATCATGAATTTGTGCAAGTATTAAATTTACTTATTGTGTCGTGGACGGCCAAGATCGATGACACTTTATAGACCATACGAGGAGTGTCAAGAATTGACAATGTTTTTCATGAATGTGTTATGTAAACCAATGCGGGCGGTTATCAACTCAATGTGGTAGATAAATAGGCATACCACCAGCAGCAATATACTGCTGAACAAGCAAAAAGAAGATTATATTATAGAGGTAGAGGTTCATAAGTGCATTGTTATGTGACTTATGTGCCTAAACTGAATAATATATATATTATGTCTTTTTTTGATCATCTGTCCTTTTTCTAGGCCATAAAGTAACATTTTAAAGATCCAAACCTTTCTGCATTCAACCTGTCGAGCTGAGCTTGACTAAAGTCTGCTTTGCAGCACGGCCACTTTCGCACTTGCTCTAAATAGCGGTTAAGGCATCTAGTGTGTATGGCTTGTCCACATGCTGCTACTGGGCAGTTATACCCCTGAAATTATAAAAAAGTTAGGTCAATAGATGAAATTAACATTTTAACCTTTTGACCGCCAAGCATTGAACAAAAATGACGCGCCACCGACGCCACGTAATCGCGTTTTGTCAAGCGAAATTGAACTTTGCGGAAGCCCGCGTAGGTCCCTATTGCATTACAAAGCCTGTCGGCTGTAGCCGTCGTTGGCGTCCATGGCACAACTTTTTGATGTCGGCCACAGCCGACTGTGGCGGTCAATAGGTTAAGCACTAAAGGAATGCACACTACAAATGCACCTAATGCGTCAGATTCCGCATCATAACATAATACATTTACATTTTCAAAATATCGTAATATAAACCTACTCATGATTCATGAAATGGATGACGGCAAGTTGATATGAAGTTTTGTCAATTTAAAGTCTAGAATTGTAGGATTAGCACTGTAAGGTAATTTTATACAAGTAAAACTTTTAATAGGCGTGTCCTCCACACCTGCCGCACCGGCTCGCGAGGAAATTGCCGCGCGAGGCAGCTCGGATAGTGCGACCACACTAGCCGAGCTGCCTCGCGCGGCAATTTCCTCGCGAGGCGGTGCGTCAGGTGTGGCATGCCTAATTATTTACTTATAACTCATATGCTTAATATTAGCATTAAAGTAGGTAACAAAACTTTAGTGCCATAGGTAAAATAGTTTTCATCATTTCAAAAATAAGCATAATAATATAATATAAGTATAAGTTCACTAAAAATTACATAAAATATATCAGAAAACAACAACACGTAAGTTTAATTTGAATAATCCTAGTTTAAACATATGTCCTAAATTATGGCAAGTGTAGGGTTACCAGGCCCAAAAATGAAAAAGCCGGACTCCGCGCTTAATTTAGCCGGACATTTGATCCCAAAAGCCGGACATACCTTTTTAATAGCTAAATATAGCTTTTTGAAAAGCCGGACGGCTGTCCAAAAATCCGGACAATATTCTATAATAAAAACACAATCATTTCCTTTTTTTTATTATGCACTTACTGCGTGCGGCGCGTCATTTGCGGTGTTGCATACGCTACGCTGGTCTTTCGAATCATAACACTGGCGTGACTGGCGCGTAGCGTAAGCACAGAATAACTAATAGTACTACCGTACAGAAAATTCACTCCTTCACAAAAGTCAGATTTAGGTATAAAATTATACCTATACTCGCCGCCTGCAAGCAAAATTGAAACTTATAACCGCGCACGAACCGTGAATCTTCTTTGCGCGCCGCAGTTTTATGACCGAGCTGTGAGCGTCGGCACGGGGCTGTCACTTGACAAGTTTTTGTACCTATACCTACTGATTTATTATTTTTAAGATAAATATGTAGGAATTACAAACGTTGATTCTGTAAACATTAAATTTTTATCCGGAGATATAAATTTTTATAGAGATTATGTCTGATTCTCACGGAAGTAGGTATGCCACAGCCGTATTCCTTTGAAAATATGTCGGTCAATTCCTAATATTGTTTCTAGGCAACCAATTTTCAATAAATTAAGAATGTTTATTTTATAAGTAAGGAATTCGGGACGGGACCTTTTAATATCGTCTGGAATTTAATAATGTTATTTCTGCTTCCTTGTTCTTCCGTTTATTCAGACATCCGTAAAGACTTCTTTTATACGGATTAGATCGAGATTTAGGTTTCGAAGCCATTATGTATTTTCAATTTAGCGCGAGCGACACGTGACACGAGTATCGTGCGAGCCGAGCGGCAGCCCACTGGCATACGCCTGCCCGGGAGGCGCGCCGGCCAAATGTACCTAAACTGCGTAGTGAAACCCCCTGGCGTAAGTCAGACAAAAGCCTAACAAAAGCCGGACAGGCCGGACGAGAAATAATTTGGCCGGACACACCCGTAAAAAGCCAAACATGTCCGGCTACTAGGCAAGTGTCATACATAATAATGTATGTATACAAATACCCTTTATTCACTGGCAGCTAGTTTCATTTATTAATATTTAGTCTTTTATACTTATATATAAAACGGCCTCCTAGCCCAGTCGGTAGTGACCCTGCCTACGAAGCAGGAGGTCCCGGGTTCGAATCCTGGTCAGGGCACTTATTAGTGTGTTTATTTTATCACAGACATTTGTTCCTGAGTTATGGATGTTTTCTATGTATTTAAGTATTTATCTATATCTATATATTATATATATCGTCGTCTAGTACCCATAACACAAGCCTTATTGAGCTTACTGTGGGCCTAGGTCGATTTGTGTAAGATTGTCCTATAATATTTATTTATATTTATTTATTATTTATTTATTTAATTTGAGCTAGCCAGCTTGTCAGGATTTCCGACAAAGGCCGCCTCCAATATTTTCCACTCTTCTCTGTTACAAGCTGTTCTAATCCACATCTTTGGAAAGGAAATATTTGATAATTTTGTAATGTAATGTAAAAACTCTTTATTGTACAAAAACCAATCAAAAACAATACAATAATAAGCCGAAGCATAGAATAGCCGAAGGAAGCGAGGCGACCTTATTGAGACTTATAAAATTTTGTATGATCACTACAATGTTGCAAATATTAAAGACCTGTACCAATTAAGCCAGAATACAAGGTTGAGAGGACACTCTAAAAACCTTGTCAAGCCTCTGTGTAATATAAATACTAGAAAACACTTCTTACCGAATCGTGTGGTGAATATGTGGAACTCTCTACCAGAATTTGTTGTAAGTGCACCATCAGTGAACTCTTTCAAAAATAGACTAGACTCTTATCTTAGAACTTTATAAAGTGCAAAAGAAACACAAGTGCTGTGATATACACGCATCAGCTCTAAGAGCTGCTAGTGTATTAATAAATAATAATAATAATGGGTTCTAGCAGGTGTATAACATAGCAAATTTCTCCAAGGGGCCTCTGCGTGTTGGATCTGTATCCCCACGCAAGCCTATCAAAAGACGGGGATATAAAGGCCCGTGATTCTCAAAGGAGATACAAAAAAATAATAATAATAGGAAAACGTAAGTACAAAGGCGAACTGGCGAGGCTTTTTGTTCTTGCCATGTGACCTGTCCATTTCCATTTCCTCTTTCTGATTTCCTTGACATTGTCTCTAACTTTGGTTTTCTTTCTTATTGTTGTTAATTTCCATCTGTCATTTCTTCTTACACCTATCATGCTTCTCTCCATACTATGTTGTCGAAATACAATGAACATACCAAAATAATAATACATTAAAAATATGCAGAGAAAATATGAAACACATACTCTGAAAACAATTTTCTTGCACAAAAAGCATTCTTCAATGGTGTCCGGCATATTTTCCCGGAGATAGCTCTCGAACTCGTGGATAGCTCGTACACCTAGCGCATAATTGTTTTGATCTTTGTCCAAGTACCGCATGCGGCACCAAGTATCAAGTAATTTCTGAAATCAATAAAATTACTTCATTAACTATTTTGGCTCAGCATCCAAAAAGAATGTTGGCTTTTGTACAAGAAAATACTTGTCCTGATCCTTGGCACTTCCTTCCATTCATTAACAAAATTTATGTCACAATTGTACAATCTCTTCCGGCTTAAACCATTAAATTAATTTCATGAAATTATAGATACCTACTTTGAGTCTCATAAAATACATGATTATTTTTATCACAGAATTCATCCTTTATTTTATAGGAGAGTACAAGATCATGGACAAAAGCTAGTGTCAACAGTGCCAAATAAACAACACACTTATGTACAGTCAGCAACAAAAGTTGCCTAACAAAATAAGATTACGAGAGTAACTAGACACATAAATTTAACATATGTAACAATGCCTCAAACAAGTATTTGACCGTATAACTTAGACAAAGACAGTAAAGCCCTAAGAAAACATCAGAAAAATTAAATTAATTTAAAAGGCTAGTTAAGAAAAACAGTCAAAATGAGAAGTAAAAAAAAAATTTACCTGCCCATCTGTTTTAGTAAATGAAGATTTTAATCTATTCACCATATTCATGGCATGAATTCCAGTTATCTGTCTTGTTTCTGTGCTCATTATTTCTTCAATTAAAACCCTGTAGTATTCAAGTTCCGTAGCGGAAAATATATTTTGTGCTTTGGATGCTGCATCATGACCAAGAGACATGAATATCACTACCTGCTCATTTGTCAATTCATCATCAGTAATTTTAATTTGCTGCTGTAGTGCTCTTATTTCATCATTTATTTCTTTAACAAGATCTTCTATTGTGGCTTCATTGTTTTCTGGAATAAAAAAAATTAACAATATAAATACTTTTTGTTAGAATCCTCAAAGACTTCCACTTGCCAGATGGACACTAAGGACTTTCGAAAAACATGTCATGATTGTAATAATAATAAGCCTTAAAGACAAGATAGTCTACTTCAGTACAACAATGCAGATAGCTAAAAAGTGTTGAGGCCTACACAGCGTTCTCGCTGGTCGTAACTTTGGTATAAGACGCGTATAGCTATAATAATTAATGATTATTTAATTTACATACCGTTAAATCTGTTCACTACTTGTCGAGTTTCATCGAGCGACAGCACTCCCCGGCTAGCGATAGTTCTAAGTAAGAACCTATGAACTTTGCCGTAGCTCATATTGATATTTAGCACTCCTGTAAAAAAAGCAAGGCTTATAAGAACTGATTGTTAGCAAAAATTATATAGGTACAAAAGAAATAAAATATTTTACCAATTTATTTAATCAGAAATGCAACACAATATAACAATCAATTTTGATTTGGTCGTTTAGCGTATTAGCGTCGTCTTAGGCGGGCAATCTGACTTGATGACTTCTGACACTGACAGTGCAGGCAGAGTGCAGCATATCAGTGACATTGACAGAAATGAAACTTTATCATGGCTCTATGGTTCTAAAGGGCTCTACAAATGTTATCGATTTATCAACACATTTGACACTGGGGCCGTGGGGTCAAAGTGCGCGTACCCTTTTTGAAATATCGAAGAAATTAATAGACACCACCGGGCTTTGATAATTAAACCAACCGAATGCGAGACGCGCACTAATTTCTATCAGAAAAAGTCTGCCAATTTCGGCGCGGGGGACGAGGAAACGCAGCCAACTACTGTTAACACTAATGCATTTTCCATTGACGTCGCTACACACGCACACGATAAAATTATCAAACACTAGCATAAAATATACTCACACAAGTACAAACACAGATACAGACAAACTGTCCGTGAACGAGATAATGTCATCTTTAAGTAAACGTACACAGTGCGAGGAACGCGTCGATAATAATATACTTAAGTATCGATATTTGTGACATTTTCAAGTCAAAGGTACATCATTGTCGGTTGTTAATAGAGTTCATTTCTAAATGATTTTTTTATGGTAACGCCTTATTGACAACCGATAATTATGTACTATCGGGTTCAGAATTGCATGGCCAATTTATGAATGAATTCATTGATAAATTGACCATGCAATTTTGAACCTGATGGTACCTTTGACTTGAAAAGGTCACATGTTATCGTAGATTTATTTATCGTATGCCTACATGTTACTGGATATAGATAGGCATTTCTTCCCTAGGGTAGTGGGAAAGCAGATGATGAAGAAAATCCAGTGGGTGCTGCAAGGTCCAGGTAGGACAGTAGAGCTGCCAAGTTTGTAACTCTTTTAGCACCACCCAGGGATCACAATGTTGGGTTGTCTAAGGTGTTTCCTACGGACGCAGAGAAATATTGATCGTAGGCTAGTTATATATTTTTGTTTCTTTACCAAGTATAAGGTTTAGCTATTGATAAAATTATAATGTTAAGTTGTGATTAAATATCAAGTTTTTCTACCAGAATATTACTTACAATGTTAGTCTTCTACGTAAGTTAGTTTGTCTATTTGTTCAGGACAAATCTTGCAAGCTGATTTAGAATAACTTTTATATATTATCAATTTAATATTTTGATGTGTATTTGCTTTTATATTTAGTGGAAAATACTACAAAAAGGAAACAAATAACTATTACAATGAAACAATTAACTGCAAAGAACTCTGGAACATCACGGGATTCGAATCCACATGTTTAGATTACCGTTCCAATGTGCTTCCAATTACACTAGACGTTCCTCTATCCACCTCAGTGAATTTTTCACTGTAATGAACAATGATGAATCAGTCACTAGCGACATCGTGATGTTCTGGAGTCCTTCGCAGTTGATGTTTTGATTGTAATGGGCATCTGTTTCCAATTTGTGTTTCTATTTCTATTATCTCTTCTTCATTTTGTATTATAAATAAAAAGTACTCGCTTTTTCCCGCGGCTTCGCCCGCGTACTAAAAGTACCAAAATAGGAGGTTCTCAGTTAGACTCGTATGTTTGTATGTAGGAATGTATGTTTGTCCGCGATCATCTTGCGTTTCGCTGAACTGATTTAGAAGCGGTTTTCGGAAAAGTATTCGTTACATTCTGGAGGTTTCGGTATACCACGTTTTGAAGACGGCGGTTCCCTCATTTTTTATTTTAAAGAAATTATTGCAATAATTGTTTAATTGTTACGCCATCAACGACTGACTGAGAGATTATGATTAATACAGATTTCTACTCTTGAATAGAAGCTTTTCCCCACGACTTCATTTGCGTGGAATTAGTAATCCACCCTCCCGTTTACCCGCTTAAGGAATGACTTCTGGGATAACAACTATTATATATCCTTCCCCAGAACGCAAAATATCTCCATACCAAATCATCTAAATCGGTTCAACGGTTATTAATTTCCCATACAAACTTTCAACCCCCGTTTCACCCCCTAGAGGGTTGATTTTCGAGATAAAAACTATCCTATATTGTTTACCGCGACTCAATCTATATAATATGTACCAAATTTCATTTCAATCGTCTGTTCAGCGGTTAATAATTCGCCATACAAACTACCAACATGTGTCGTCAGCTTCACCATGTTTTTCTGGTATACTGAGCCGATGAGTTTACTGACTAGAGAATACGAATGATGTAAATATGTTAACGGACACGCAGATACTATATGTAGACACGGCCTGGACGTTGTTGGTGTGAGCTGACGATATCTCCTTTGATTACTCCTACGGCCTATGAGCCTCCCGTGATTATCCATCTGTTATCTCGGGCTAAATAGTCGCCTCCACCTCCCCTTACAGCGACCCCGTTCCTCACACTATGGTTACCCTGAGTTCATAACCATTGACAACTCACTGGGATCAAATATCTCTCTGAGCACTGATACACGCTGGTAAATAACACAAGACACATGATCATCATAATAACACAGTAAGGAAAGTCCATGAACTGATATGAGTAGAAAGATAAATATTAAAGCGCTCACCATTGATTTGTTCGCGCGCAACCTTCTCTCCTCCCGTCGTCCGTGTATCTCCCTACAACCCCCCTCAAAAAATCCGTCCATACTAAAAGCGATATTGAGATCGAACGTGACTGCTACCGCCATCTATCCGAAAAACCGGCAAACACGAACTGCTTCGCGATATTCGCGACACTCCCGCCCCTTAAGAAAAATAAAATTATACGAACATTGAAATCAGATCAGTTTCAAAGTATCAGTAAACAATTGAATCAATAAATATGTAATGTGAACTCTATTGTGAATAGCCACAGATAACCAATGCGCATGTGCGAGCCATAGAACTAGGTATGATGTTTGACCATAGAAGATTGTATCACTCTTGCGCTTTGCGCCCGGTTAGCTCCAGTGACAGTTTGAGATTTGCGGAGTTAACATTATTATAAAATGGATTCGAAACACCATTTTGTGTCATGAATAATTGCAATAATTAAAGAAAATGCGGAATGGTAACATATCTTCTTCTTAGTCCTGCACTCTTGGCAGAGTGCTCGTGGTCATGTCTCGGCCGAGTCCTTTGCCACCACTTCCCTGGTGATGCGACGCCATGTAGCTCTATGAGATGTACGATTCAGAGGCGAATTCTACGAAACTCGTGTCATGTTTCTAGGTCCTACTTTAGGTTTAGGCTGAGGGTGGTCTATCAGTTTCAAAGTATCATGACAAAAGTTCCACAAATACTCGTTATTAATATTACTGCTGATTGATTATGATTATCAGATTCGTGATTATTCAGATTATCTCATCGAAATATCTATAAAAGTATCGACCTGTGCCCCAACGCTATTAACACAGATATCTGACAGCTAAGATAATTATTTGTCAAATATTCTGACACGGTCGATTCCTATACAAACCATAGACAAGCGCGCCTCTATCCTAAGAGCAACTAACGCACTAAAGAGGTTGGCGCTCTGTGTGAATAACAATGTAGCTGAGCTGTCCATTCTCGAACATTTTTTCTTGCCCTTTCCGCTGAGAGTAGGGATGGCCTTGTGAAACTGAGACAAGCTATCGCGTACCTCTGAGACTGGTCTTAGCGAATACCGATGGCTGTGCTCATCTGATCAAAGTAGGATCCCTAGACTGGTCTGAGCGTTCATCAGTGCCTGTGTTGAGCTGATTACAAGCAGGACCCGTAAACTGTTCTGAGCGTTTACTGAGGTCTGGGCTGAGCTGAGTAGGATCAAACTGTTCTGAGCGTTCACTGAGGTCTGGGCTGAGCTGAGTAGGATTAAATTGTTCTGAGCGTTTACTGAGGTTACACTGACTGAGGTCTGAGCTGAGCTGAGCAGGATCACCGTCGCGGTTTAGTAAATTAGAAGTAACCTGTGTGGACTGAGTGTTAGGATTCTTGTAAACTAATCGGTATATTTCTAGGATGAACCATTTACTAATGTTAGGATTTATACTTTACGTTAAAACCTGTCCCTTGTACGTCAACATTCATATGACTAAGCAATGTGATGATTCTTAAATTTAATCTTTTATAAGTTAACTAAATTAGCATCTATCAATCATGGTGCTATATCAAATATCAACCCGTTCAGAATATCTAGTTCTTCAAAGAACAATTTTAAGAGGAATTAGTCTTAATTTCTGGCATAATGTTTTATGTACTTGCTAATGCCAAAATGTACGATGTCCTCTTTTAAATGTACCTATCGTCTGTACTTTAACTACGGCTTTATTCTTATTGTACTGGTTCTTACAACTGGATGACTATCTATATATAATACTGTCGAGATCATCTGTTTGTTACTGGTATGTGCTCGACAGCCCTCCCCAATAAACGAATAAAAAGGGCCGTTTACGTAAATTTCAAGTCATGCTCTAATAATTTACAATGATAATGGGAAGGGTTGTGATAGTTGTACATAATCTGGATATAACCTTGACCAAAGTGTTATTGAACTCTGAACTATAAACAATTAATTTCGATTGTTTTTCTAGCGTGGTATCAAAAACTCGCTTGTTTAACCAAGTTACATCCCCGTAGAGAATCATCCTTCTACATTGTACATACCTACTGCCTGTACTCCGTTTACATATACAATGTGAAGGTATTCAAAGTTCAGTAACTAATTCACGACTTCTTTTAACTCAACAAGCGAAGTACGATCATACCTAGTACCTACCCGTGGGATACCACTAGACTGGGCTGAACAAGGTATAGGATCAAAACCCTACATATCATTTAGCAACCATATCGTCAGTTGAAAAAAGGCGATTTTTTTCAAACCATTTTTGTAGTCAAACACTGTAGTACGTATATCGTAAGCGTGAGCGAGACTATGATATTTGAATTCGTTTTTATGGCCAAGAACTTATCCACCGCTAACAAAGTAGTTTTTTAATTATTTTTGGTAGGTACTTATTTTGTGACACCATTATTATGTGTGCGTTTTTATTATAACTGTGGTCCAATTTATTTCCAATATCAACTACTTCTCGACACTAAATTTCATACACATACCGTAAATATCCGTTTGCATGTTGGTACATACACCTACTTATTAGTGTACCTTTATAGAATCAATCAATATACGTCGGTATTTAGAGTCGCACGGTGTTTTCCTAAAAACACTTTCAAGAATTAATTTATGATTGATTTTAATAGTATTTAAGTACCTATCCTATATTCATACATTATCACGCGGCTACCTGCATTATCAGACTATCACACCTTTATGATCATCTTTATTTATTAAACGTTGCTTGCATCTGAGATATATACATCTACCACTGAGTAGGCTTGACGGACTGATTATTATTATTTATAAGCAGGCAGGCAGTTGTACAACTGATTTTGCCTGCATCCAGTTAACACGACAAATGATCAATGGCGAGTAATATATAGTGCTTATCTAATCTGTTCTTGAATTGTTTGACATTTTGAGCTGATACCACATCCTCTGGTACTTTATTCCAGGCCCATACCACTCGGTTGCTCAGGAAGTGTCTTTATGGGTTACTGTGGGACCTTTGGGTGTCTAATTTCAAGTGATGGCCTCTCAGACGGGTGTTGTTATTGCGCTTGAACATCTTGTGAAATTCTTTGAGGTCATAGTGCCAGGATAATATATCTATTACCCCCACGAAACCACATTTTAAGTTCAACATCAAGTATATTGAACTAATCCCTTTCGTGCGTGCAATTCCCTTGAATCATCATTGATTATCTAAATACCAAAACACTGTTCGTTATGATGTTATGAAAATGAAAGGAAAATGTTCGAACATGAGATGTACTTTATAGGCGTTCTAATTACCGGTTACTCAAAATAGTAATATTTTGAAGTGACAGACTAAATCACTACTTGCGTGACCAACTTAGAATGATCTTTGTTAGGATAGATAGTTTCGATAAGTTTCATACCTACCCTTTTATATTTTGATAGTCTGAGCGTCTTATCTATGGACTACGGTCATCACCATTTATTAACCAACATCCTTACGGTGTTACAAGGTGGTATGCATCCTGGCATATAGTAGGTGGATTTTAAATGTTTTCCTATTATTCAAAGAATTTAACCTACGGTCACACGTTCAAACACAAGACTAGATTTTATTTTATTTTAACGATTTAATTTCAATAGGTATTTTTGTATTATATATGTTTCGTATACCTCTTCTCCCTCTTCTACTCGCGTTGTGGGAAATGGAGACAAGTAACAGTATACATTCTATTCATATTTAATTTCTGAATATTACGTGTCAAGGACAAACCAGATTGTCACAATGACCTGCCCTTTCTGAGTTACGCAGAAAATATAATCTTACTTAATTATAAAATATCTTTCCAGCCAACACTTCACTTCAATATGAACTATGCTTGTTGCTATGATGGGAAATAACGAATCGTCCGTAGTTAAACTCTTGTTATGTATTTGCATTTACACTATCCGCTAATAATTTGTCTATATCACGGTATTTATTAACTACTTCTTGCTTTCCAAACGTCATTTAAGTACAAACTTAAATATATAACATATTTAGTTTCAGGTTTTCACCGCAAACAGATAGTCAAACACGATTGGCAACTCTGTTTAAATGACATACGTTAGCATTATACAAATTTTCACAAAGTGGCCAATTTAAAGCTTATTATTGCTACCCCAAGGTTGCCTGGAAGAGATCGCTCTCTAGCGATAAGACCGCCTGTTGACTGCCTCTACTTTTAATCTGTGTACTGTACTGTTCTATTTTATTGAGGTGTGCAATACAGATTATTTGTATTTGTATTATTGGTTTAAGCACTCGTACTTGTGCCTCATCATCATCCTCATCAGCTGAAAGACGTTCAATGCTTGATAAAAGCCTCCCCAAGGATCTCCACAACGAACGGTCATTCGCCGCCCTTAACCAGCTGTTTCCCGCGACTCTAACCAGATCGTCGGTCCACCTAGTCTGGGGCTTCCAACACTGCGTATTCCGGTACGCGGTTACCACTCAAGAACCTTTCTGCCCCATCGGCCATTGGTTCTGCAAGCAATGTGGCCCGCCCACTGCCACTTGAGTCTGGCAACTCTCTGAGCTATGTCTGAGCTGTGTGTACTTGTGCCTACATGTAGCCATATACTAACAGTAGGTACCCGAACGATTTTTAGTAAATGTCAATACACTCTCTGAGCTATGTCTGAGCTGTGTTTACTTGTGCCTACATGTAGCCATATAGGTACTAACAGTAGGTACCCGAACGATTTTTAGTAAATGTCAAAACACTCGAAACATTGATTATCAGTTACCAAGTTAATGGTAGTTATTAGGACATCTCTAACCATGTTCTTTTAACTTAAATCGTTTATAACAAAACCAAATGAATCAACAACTGGTTAATATTTAGTTCTAAGTTAAGTTTTCTAAAACCAACGGGAGATAAAGAACAAAGTCTTTAAATTTACCCGTATATCATTTCATGCACCTACTCGTATAGGCACGGATTTTACATTGAGATTTAACTTGTGAGCACCTTGTAAATGTATCCTGAAATATTTTAACTTCTACAAACTTATATTTGCAGATTTATACAAATATGGATAAAATGCTTCAATTACACAAAATCATGGTACAAATTATGCCATGTATTTACCCCAAATCAAATAGAATGAGAAAGTGGGTAGAACGTAAGATTTGCGTATTTGTTTACGTCGCATTACCTCAACTTATGAGAACCTATTATTCGTCAGATTTAATGTTCTTTGTTTAGTTTTAACTTTATTATTTATATTTTAAGTAAAGCGTAAATAACATGTGCTACATGCACTGCGTACACTATGTTAAGAGTAATTTCAGTTACATCAAGTCAAGAACTGGACCGTTTCGTAAATACACTGAGTTTCGGTTTATGTAAGGTTCCTTGCAATAGGTGCACTGATAAGTAAGACACATGGTGGAATAAATGTCCATTTGTACAAATGTGGGACATATCTAGCACTCGTATGAGATGAGCGTATTAAACACTAAGTTATGTTACACTACAATAAATATTTCCAAATGATCATTACTCAAATATAGTATTCCATAAAGTCAATACGAACTACGAAACTTGAATTTTGAAACCATTGACATAAAAAAAATATTTTATTAATCTGTTGTTTTGTTTTATGTCTATCCTTCATAACTAAGTTTAATTTATCACATGATTATTTCGTGTCAAGGAAACACAACAAAATAAAACATCAATGACAACGACTTTTAAGTTTCCAATTAACCATTTGATTCTAAATGCAGGCCTGGATTTCTTTTAGTAAAGGTATTGTTTGGCAATTACCTAACCGGCTCAGAAAGAAGACAATATACTTCTTCTTATGCGTATTTATGCGTGACGCATCACATTTTTAGTTCAAACCTGATGTATAGCATTTAAGTAAATCATTTGTCGTGCAATGCACTTTATACATACAGTAGGTATCTTCTTCTTCTATAAATATATAAAAGAAGAAACTGACTGACTGATTGACTGATTGACTGACTGACTGACTGACTGACTGACTGACTGACTGACTGATATATCAACGCACAGCCCTAACCACTGGTTCTAGAGATTCCAAATTTGGCATGTAGGTTCCTTATAAGGTCTAGGGTCTAAGAAAGGATTTTTCAAAATTCACCCTTAAAGGGGGTAAAATGGGGGTCCAAAGTTTGTATGGCGAATCAAGATTTGTTAAGACTATTTTAATCGAAACTTCACAGGAGCATTCCTAACGATAAATGAGTAAACACGTGTTTCAGGTTTTTTGAAAATTCAACCCCCAAAAGGGGCAAATGTGGTCACAAAGTCTGAAAATCAACATGGGTAATTATCCCTTTGAGTACTTATAGTACGCGGGCGAAGCCGTGGGAAAAGGCTATTGCCCAATAAATAGAGAGTCGACGAGACTCGAACTTAACTCAAATTAAACTCTGCTTTATTTATATATTTTTAATACCACGACGGTAGCAACGAAGCATACTGTTCGCCTGATGGTAAGCAGTTACATACATGTTAAAAGCATAAATACAATTCGATAGGTTTTTGATTAGTTTTTAGCATCATACACTGTAATGACAAGTAAATGTGCATACTATTTCTCTTAGCATCGTCTCGGTGTTCATAGAGTAAGGTGTTCTAATCTAGGGTCACTAATTCTTATTTTATCGCATCAAAGATGAAGATTACAATTTACAGTAGACACGGAGTTATGACAGATGCGTTATTTATTTTAAATCTTTCATCCGCCTAAATTCAAGACATCCTTTATTTGCCGATATCATTTTCAATGGTGTTAACAACGTATAACGTATCTGATCCCTACAGGAGCACACATGCCTACTACGAGGTCAATTTGTACTCTTACGAACAATAATAAAACGGATTATGAGGCTGAATTCTATTCACTTATGTACATTTTATAATTATCGTTTTTTCACAATAATTTCTCACGATTGCGATAATGATTGCTGTTTTTAGTCTTCATAAATGATTTGGCGGTGAAACTCTCGTGTCCGTCACTGTTTTATGCGGACGACTTGAAAGTGTACATGAGAATAAACAACATTGATGATTGTACTCAGCTTCAAAAAGATTTAATTACTATTTCTGATTGGTGTAATGTTAATCGAATGTTTCTAAATGTCAGTAAATGTTTTGTAATATCCTTTTCTAACAAAAAACAGAAAATTTACTATGACTATGAACTGGCCGGCCAGAAACTAGAGCGTAAGACGGTTGCAAAGGATCTTGGCATTTGGTTCGATGAACAACTGAACTTTAGGTACCATTATGAGAACATCACTAAAAAAGCCAACCAAATGCTTGGTTTCATCCTTCGTGTTACCAGAGACTTCAAAAAACCTAGCAGTCTACTATACCTATTTCAGAGTCTAGTTCGTAGTATACTCGAGTATGGGTGCGTAGTTTGGTCGCCTTATTACTCTGTACACTCTAACAACATAGAACGGGTACAAAGAAAATGCCTTAAGCATATATCTTACAGGTACAATCGTGATCTCATGCGCCATAGTTATGAACAGCGACTACATACTCTTGGCATTACATCCCTTCAGTCACGCCGTCTCATTCTAGATTTTCTGTTTCTTCACAAACTTCTCCATCACAAAATTGACTCTCCTAGGTTATTATCCCTAGTCACATTTAATACCCCTCGATTCAGAACCCGAGCTCCTAACACTTTTTCCCTTCAAGTCTACAGAAATAACACATCTTTCTACAAGCCGATCGTTAGAATGTGTCGTCAGTACAATGATTTGGTATCAAAAAATAGACAAATTGACATTTTTGACTCACGGCTTGAGGTATTCAGGGGGCAGGTCGTGTATGCTCTTGGCCATCACACCTAAATATTTTTTTAACTAAATATTTTTTAATAACACAATTTAGCACTTGCTTAAAACACTTATCTATAGTTAATTTAGTAAGTAGGTATACTCGTAGTTTTAGTTTTAGGATAGTTTTTGCTCGTATGTATAACAATTTTATCTGTGCTGTGCATGCCTATTTTGGATAGCATTGTTATAAAAAACCTACCTTACATGTAATTTTCTATTAATGTATGGAATGTTGTCTGTCTGGTGTGCCTAATAAATAAAATAAAATAAAAAATGATTGACGTTTTCCTTGTGATTTGTGCTTATCTTAACTAACAGCGCCCGGTCCAATGAAAGGAAAACGACTGCACCCATGCTCAATATACTTTTGAGTTAGCCTTCTCTTCAAACTTAATATTACTAGTTTAACCATAGTAGCGTTCCGTGGATACTTTTAAGGAGTAGCTCATATCGATGACGTTAATCATTTTTATCTCACAAACTCGAAGCCGTCCTATAATGGTTATTTATCTCCGCTAAAGTAAAACAAATATCTCAGTTTTGCCATAGTAATTTGGTTTATTGTCTTATCATTACTATAAGGCCACGGACTCTCTTTGGAATGTTACACCAGAGAAATGGACTTCAAATATTGATAAGATTTGTTTAACGAGCCAACTTCGAAATTATACGTCTGAATTACGCTCATTTTTTTTTTACGATAACCTTTTGTAGCTCAGTTTGAAGCTCAACTCGAACAAGAATGTCTTTAAATTCACCATGTAATTGCCCGTTGCTTATTTCTCAAAACTTTCAAGTAAATTCTAAGGCAATTTGGAAAATATCATTTAAACACGAATGACTCTTCAAACTTTCGTCTTAACTACATGTTTTATTATGTACAAAGTTACTAGAACTATATTTACACTACAACATGAAACATTAATTACGGCCGCTGACTGAGACGACGCTACCATGAATGTTTCCTATAGCCTGAACTCGGGCTGAAGTAAATGCTTGCTTGCTTATTTGACTTTGTTTAGGCTTTAATTTTCTCAACAATCTTAAAACTGAAACTGACCTTTAAGTTGATCCTTTTATGTATTATATTCTGTAGCTATACCCGACAAGTATCAACCGACACAGTGCTACTTTCAATTTAGCTGACTTAAATATGGCACGGATGGATCTAACCAATCCCAGCACATCACCACCATGTCGTCAGCTTCACCATGTTTTTCTGGTATACTGAGCCGATGAGTTTACTGACTAGAGAATACGAATGATGTAAATATGTTAACGGACACGCAGATACTATATGTAGACACGGCCTGGACGTTGTTGGTGTGAGCTGACGATATCTCCTTTGATTACTCCTACGGCCTATGAGCCTCCCGTGATTATCCATCTGTTATCTCGGGCTAAATAGTCGCCTCCACCTCCCCTTACAGCGACCCCGTTCCTCACACTATGGTTACCCTGAGTTCATAACCATTGACAACTCACTGGGATCAAATATCTCTCTGAGCACTGATACACGCTGGTAAATAACACAAGACACATGATCATCATAATAACACAGTAAGGAAAGTCCATGAACTGATATGAGTAGAAAGATAAATATTAAAGCGCTCACCATTGATTTGTTCGCGCGCAACCTTCTCTCCTCCCGTCGTCCGTGTATCTCCCTACAACCCCCCTCAAAAAATCCGTCCATACTAAAAGCGATATTGAGATCGAACGTGACTGCTACCGCCATCTATCCGAAAAACCGGCAAACACGAACTGCTTCGCGATATTCGCGACAACATGTTTTCTACCCCTCTAAGATTGATTTTCGGCTTAAAAAATATTGTATATTGTTTCCTGGGACTCAAACTATATCCACAACAAAATTATCTAAATCGGTTCGCGGTAAAAAAATCTCCATACAAACCTCCAACCCCCATTTCACCCCCTTAAAGATCGATTTTCGAGATAAAAACTGTCCCATGTCGTTTCCCGGTACACAAACTATCTCTATACCAAGTTTCATCTAAATTGGTTCCACGTTTAAAAATTCCCCATATAAACTATCAACCCCCATTTCACCCCCTTAAGTGTTGATTTCGTAATCAGCGACCCGATAAACCATAGATATTTAAATTTTGTCACCACATTTCCCCCTTATGGGTTGAATTCTCAAAAAAGCTGAAACACTTGTTTTCTCATTTATCGTTAGGAATACTCCTGTAAAGTTTCGAATAAAATAGTTGCACTAATCTCGTTTCCCATACAAACTTTGAACCCCATTTCCCCCCTTAGGAGGTAAATTTTTAAAAATAATTTCTAAGTGCATCCTTATGCCTTATAAGGAGCCTACGTACCACATTTGGAATCTCTAGAACCAGCGGTTTGGGCTGTGCGTTGATATGTCAGTCAGTTTCTTTTTTTATATATTTAGAAGAAGAATGCAATTTGGCACAAATACTTTCAAGAATTTTTATGTCCACAATATTAAATTTCAAAATCGATGCCATTTTCTTAATTAACGTCCAAAAAATCACAAAAACGACACCCATATGGATATTTAGACATTTCAACCCCATTGTACCCTAACAGGGGAGATGGTATTTCACGTCCGCCACGTCGGATTTTAAAATCGTTGTTGTTTTCGTAATCAACGACCCGATAAACCTTAGAAACAATACCCATGTTGATTTTCAGACTTTTTGACCACATTTCCCCCTTTTAGGGGTTGAATTCTCAAAAAACCTGCAACACATATTTACTCATTTATTGTTAGGAATACTTCTGTGAAGTTTCGAATAAAATAGACTAACTAATCTTGTTTCCCCATACGAACTTTGGACCCCCATTTCACCCCCTTAGGGGATGAATTTTGAAAAATCCTTTATTAGCGCACCCCTAGACCTTATAAGGAACCTACGTGCCAAATTTGGAATCTCTAGACCCAGCGGTTTGGACTGTGCGTTGATAGATCACTATGTCAGTCAGTCAGTCAGTCAGTCACCTTTGAGTTATATATATATATAGATAACATACTGCTAATGTTAATATCGACATTTATTTTTGTGCCGTCCCATCACTAAAACTTACCTGTTAGGTACAGTGATACCAGAGTCAGAAATTAAAAGTGCCTATTTAAGGGGATAAGTGTGTATAACGTACCTTATACTCGTAATAAATAAAGTATAATCCATACAAATTTAAAATGCTACATAAAATGTATGGTGAAAATAAAGGAACGAATTAATTTCTAAATAGGAATATCGTTATTTCAAGCATCTACAAGTATATTTCACTTAAGGGGCGCCACACATTATAGCGGAATTCAGTGCGGAATTCATTACACTAGCTGAAATTTGTCTATTAAAACGGAAATTTGTTTATGGTAGCTGTATTTTTGAGACCATAGACAAATTTCAGCTATTGTGCCGTACAGGACACATACGCTGAGATTCTTACGCTGGTTCTTCTCATTTGGGGCTCCTTTCCGAACCAGTAGTAGTTTATTGCCCTTCCCATAATACGGTTTTAAAAAGATTTGAATTCAATACAGTTATTAAACCAGTGTTTATGTTTTATTTCATTACCGTGCGTCCGTGCGTAATGTGCTATAGACTAGGTTATCCTTATAGTGTCAGATTTTTGAGTTCCAAACCACCTTACTGCCCTGCCCTGGGCGGTCCTCGACGACATATATAATTTAAAGAGCTATGCTTGTGAATGAGTTTTACCTTTGAAGTACTGACGTTAATCTTTTAATGTTTTCAATATGTAACTTGAATAATTTAAAAGCCGATTAAAATATGTTTAGAAACAATTTAATAACAACACACACTGTCGCGAATATCGCGAAGCAGTTCGTGCTTGCCGGTTTTTGGGATAGATGGCGGTGGTAGTCACGTTCGATCTCAATATCGCTTTTAGTATGGACGGATTTTTTATGGGTGGGTTGTAGGGTAGATACACGGACGACGGGAGGAGAGAAGGTTGTGCGCGAACAAATCAATGGTAAGCGCTTTAATATATATCTTTCTACTCGTATCAGTTCATGGACTTTCTTACTGTGTTATTATGATGATCATGTCTCTTGTGTTATTTACCAGCGTGTATCAGTGCTCAGAGAGATCTTTGATCCCAGTGAGTTGTCAATGGTTATGAACTCAGGGTAACCATAGTGTGAGGAACGGGGTCGCTGTAAGGGGAGGTGGAGGCGACTATTTAGCCCAAAATTCCAGATGGATAATCACGGGAGGCTCATGTCCGTAATAGTAATCAAAGGAGATGTCGTCAGCTCGCGCCATCAACGTCCAGGCCGTGTCTATGTATAGTACCTGCGTGTCCGTTAACATATTTATATCATTCGTATTCTCTAGTCAGTAAACGCATCGGCTCAGTATACCAGAAAAACATGGTGAAGCTGACGACACACACACAGAGACACACTACTTTTTTAACAGAGCAATGCTTTACAATTATGGCTGTATGCCGAATGGGTCTCTGCCTAACCCACGGAGTATCTTTTAAGTGTATTGCCTAAACTGTCATAACAATGACAATGAATTACATAATGGCGGACATATTTCTGCCGCACTGGAGTCGATTACTCTTGTTTGCAATATTTCACTTACTTCCCTCGATGTAATCGTGTTCATAATTGCATACCTAATTTATGAATAAATTCATTGATAACTTGGGTATGCAATTATGAACCCGATGGTACAATGTACTATGAAGAGTCAAGTTTAAAAATTACCCTAAAGCAGATGGCAACACTTTTTGATTGACAATATTTTTTAGTTTTTTGCTAATTTCGTGCACTATTTGGTGACATTTAGACGTAATTATACTTACAGATGAAAATAAACGTTATCCTTCTGTAAACTAAATAATTCAGATCTTTTCTTACATGAAAACACGCAGCAATTCGGCATTTTTACCTCAGATCGTTCCGCGCTGACTGACATTCATTGAATGACGTTTGACGCGCGACAACTAGTTTTATGTAACCGCTACGACCAGTGGTCTTGTACTTTTGGCAGAGGGGGACGCCTGAAAATTACCACTCCATTGGTTTATTTCTCTGAGCCACCGGGGACCAGAGAACTGGCAGCTTTTTCTCGCAACACATCAGCGTTGCCATTCAGAGAGGGAATGCTGCCAGCATCTTTGGCACGATGCCGCGGGGGCCTTATTTTAGTCGGTGGTGTACACTTAATTATACGGAAAATTATGATGATAGAATTTCCTTTTGCAGAGCCAGTCCTTTAGGCTCTAGGATTAGTTTAAGAAGGGCAGCCAATCAAAATTTTGATGCAAATTTTTGATGAAGTGGGGGGTGCCCCCCAAAATTAATTTAAAATAAAATACAGCCATATAGTCAAGTTTGATATCATTTTCGTGTAAAGCAAGGATGCCGAATTTATTTTTGGTACTTTATTTATACCTTTCCATATAAGAAAACTAAGAAAACATAAAAAATATGAAATCGATGTTTGATATTTTTTTGAATAAATGCCTATATTTTTTTATTGATGGTCGTAACATGGAAATTATATTTTTATGATAAAGCCTTGTTATTCCCCTTTATAAAAAGTATACAAGTCCTATATTGGTTATAATATCTTTAACGAAAAAAAAATATCAATAGGCCTGTTTTCAACCAAAACCTCATTATGCAGGAAAAACGATGTGGTTTGAGCTCTAATGCTTGCTTCTAATAATATTATTCACAACTATTGGACGTCAACCATTTTAAACGCTATTATTTACCTTGCCTTTGTATGCTTGTTACAGTCCGTAAGTGAAATAAAGAGTTTGTTTAGGGGATACCGGAACCGGTTACCAATAAAGGGGTATCAGATCAAGTAATGATTTGGTAGGGTTGTTTTTAAAAACTATCAATTTAGTAAGCACATCATTGCGTTACCCAAAGGTAAGCGCTTGAAGGGTACGTATTGGAGGAGAACAGAAGATCGACCACAGTGGCGTGCCATGGGAGAGGCCAATGTCCAGCAGTGGACTAATACTGATAATGTGGCGCTTACCGAAATGAAAACGCAAAATGACATTTCCCTATCAAGCTAATTTCATCTCTATTGCTAAGACATTAGACAGGGACATAACATTGAAAATAAGTTAACCAAATCATTTTGTAACCAAATACCCTATTTTGTAAACCTATAGTTACCCTATCGAAAAGTTAACCAAATCATTTTGTAACCAAATACCCTATTTTGTAATCCTATAGTTACCCATGAGTTTTCCATGTCCGTTTCAAGTGAAAGGTACATCATTGCTGGTTGTCAAAAAGGGCCCGTTATTTTTTTTAGAGAGAAAACTTAAGTGGTAGGTATACATCTTCAACTGAGGACAGTTTGTTGGCGAATAGTGCGCTTTAAAATAAAAATAACAATTTTGTGTTATACTACTTAGATATTACACAAACTTATTTGAAAATTAATTAATTTATTATAACTAATATTTACATAACTAAATGCAAGTCTGCATATCTACAGCTACCTGCTTCCTCCCACATCTTCATAATTTTGTGGTTGAAATGTTACCTTCGTCCTGTTGACAAATTGATTCGATATCTGGTGCACACCTTAAGTTCTGATGACAATTACAATTTAATATATTCAGTATCATTGTAAATCCAAGATGGCCGCCGCTACAGAATGCCGCATATTACATATTTCTTAACAACCCTCTCAATATATGTATCAAATGAAACGGATTTACAAGTAGAACACGGTGCATTGCGGATTGTAAAGTAAGCGGAGTTTAGACAGTTAAATAAAATAACAACTTGAAAAGAAAATAAGGGTGTTTTTAGGTAAATTCAAAGGTTTAATTGAAAACAAACAATGATATAGAGAATGTACTAAAAGCTATAAAAATAATTCGGTACGTTCTAGGTACCAGACATCACACCACTCTTCTCATCAATGTAGCTAGAGCATTGATTAGACAAAAAAACTAAAATCGTAAGTTGCTTGAAATTTTGATCAACGGACAACGCCTAATATCATTATAATACATATAAACCCAGGTTAGGTACGCTAAGCTAGTGGTGAGATGAATGGTATCTAGGACCTATCGATTATTTTAGCCTTGAGTAGGTACATTACCTGCATCATTATTATCATTATTTTCAATTAAACAGTTTAATATACGACTTCTAACATACTAATTTAACTACTATTAGAAACGGGGTGTTTACTTCACTTAAATATACATGGTAAGTAATGGTATTTACCATGTAACATGGACCAATAATAATATTTTAATCGTATTTAGTCAAAACAGGTTAGTTAAAAATAATTATTTTATTTATGACCTGGATACGAGACTTTCCACCCAAATCTTTATTGGATAACTCTACACTATTACGTGTTGCAAATATAACAATTGTCTTCCCTACTTCCCACAAAAGTAGGAACATTCATATTTTTTTTACAAAAACTGTTAAAGTTACCACAAAACTTTCAATAAAGGATTATATATTCTTCATGAAATTCTCTACCATTCTTGCCTTTGAAGTATGTTGCTCAGACTTATAGTTTTCAATCTGTGTCGCGCAAATTTTAACCTCCCCTTTTTACCCCCACCGCACCATAAATTTAGGTGGCTCTGCTTCCTAAAATGGCCTATGGGTCCTAAAGTCTCACTATGCAAAAGCAGATCTCATCATCACTAAAATCCGTATAATGTCCTTTGTTGTCGTGTGCACAACCAACTATTTAGATGTATTTTAGTTTAGAGTGTTTAGACTAGTTTTAATTTATTTTTAAGCAGTTTTAATTTTTATCTTTTTTTGTTAATTAAGTTATTGTGTTTACTTGTATAAATTTTGACACTTGAAATTATTATTTATGATTAGTATAAAAAGAACCTATTTCAATAGGGCTGTTTAAATTTTTTTGAAATATATCCTAAAATATATATAAATAATAGTATTTTATGCAACCGTTGTATAAGAGAGGTCAAAAAAGATGAGTGGCGTGGGTAACAATTTGCGCCGTAGGCGAAAATGCCGTAGGCCATATGCTTCTTAATAACATTTGTGAAAAGGTTACGGAAAATTATATATTTGTACTTCTAAAGTCGAGGTACACCTGCGGTCACTCGTAAGGTCAGTGTTTTTACTATTGTTTGAGGTTTTATTTTTTTATTTTTAGTTTTATTACTGTTATGTGGATTGAGAAGGTGATAATGTATTCATCATAAATTTATACTTTTCATCTACATGTAAGACTCATTCTTTGTACTTTTAAATCATAGTTTTAAGATCTTTTTAGTTTTGTAGCATTATCTGTAAAATTGTAATCCCATGTGATGTTAAATATAAAAAATATATGTCTATGTCTATTCTTACACGATTCTTGTACAATAAAGTAACGTAATACTTACAGTAATTTCTGCACGTGTGTCTGATCTAAAAAATCTGATGATGGACTAATACCACCCAAGGTCAAAATACATTTTTCAAGTAAGGTACTTAAAACTTTTTGATTCATGTATTTTTGCCGACCTTTCACATTGTAATAGACGGCCATTTATTACAAACATGGTGGATTTGAACTGTATTCCAATTTAAGAATTTCTAAGAGTGAAGCGATTCCTACTTCCAAAAAGCGTAGTGAGTCACCTTTGAGGATTCAATCAACCGGAGTCGCCATTGACAGGCGTTCCCCTCTGCCGAAAACATACGACCAGTGGTCATACACAAGTATGGACTGACGTTTATCTGACGTAGCTATTTGTACATTACGTACGAATATCCATACATGTGACGTTCCCCTCCCCCGTAAAAATCGGCAGACTTTTTTTTGTATCGGAAATGACTGACATGGCTACTCCATCCGAGTTGAATGAATTATCTAACTGTACACAGACTTTACCAATATACACGGTGCCCGTGAGCATTGCGAGAGACTTTAACAGTGTATTCATTATCATATTTAGAGAACAAAATGTCCTTTAAACTTTTTCGAAATTCGCCATAGTTTCAGAGTAAATACTACTTATAAAAAATTGCATTTTGAATTGTTTCTCAGTGTAAAATGATTTTTTGATGGCGATCTCACCGGTATGTGGCATAGTCTAGACATCTCTTATTGACTGATATCAAAGACCATGGACTAGTTTTTACGAGAAAAAATGTAGCAATTTACTTTTTCCGTTACTTTTTTCTACTGACATTTACTTTTTATGTAGAACAGCATTCAAAAAAAGTGAAAAAAAAAAGTAAAAAAAAAAATTTTTTTTTGGCGTTTTACAACAATTTTTTTCATTCTTTTGACCTCAGAAATGCGTGGTTAAAATCTCTCGCAATGCTCACGGGCACCGTGTATAACTAGTAGTCCGCCTCGAACTAAGAACCCGCGATGTACATGCAAACAACTTGACCAATATAACAAGACCCATATCATGATTTTTTCGCGCCTTCTAGCTACATAACCCGTTGATCGATTCTGCTCATATACGAACTCTCAAATTATATGTATAGTCTGGCAAACCATTTCTGTCAGTAGAAACGCGCGGCAAATTCAAAATACGTATATGTGGCAATGGCAACCCTTTGTGATGAGACACCGTATTTCATGACGAACATTTAAATTCACATTCAATTTGTTTCTAGTGCATTTCACTCTTAGGTTGTCTGGGAGAGATCGCTTTTTAGCGATAAGACCGCCTGTTGTTACCTTATTTTAAGTTTCTTGTAAAAAAAAAATATTTTTATTATTCTTGTATTTTTGGTGCAATAATAGTACATTACTTACCAAGAACTGTAAAAGAAAGAAAGCCCGAAATCGCAGGTATTTGTAACCCGAGCCGCATGCGAGGGTTGTCAATATGCGATAGAGGCCTTTCTTTTTTACTGCCCGTGGTGAGTACACAATTTTACGTCTCCACCTGGCCATAATGCGAGTTTTACCGTACGCGTAGCGTGCGATAAAACTCACATTATGGCCAGGTGTGACGTAAATAATATTTACTTACTTACTTACTCTCTCATCTTAAGCGCGAGTGAATCTCGCATCTTAAGACACCTGAAACGTTCCCAATTAAATTTAAATTCATTTTTAAGCAGTATGTCAATTGCCTCAACCAGATTATCTGCTGCAGTTGATGACATATCAGACGAAATATACCCGTCTCCTTTTTACACACCGTAAATGTCACCTAATGAAAGGGGCGGAAATACCACCTAAAATTAAAAACATAAAATTTGTTGATCATTGCTGCTTTTTTCACTGATACTTAGTGTTGTCATACTTTTGTTCGCTGTACATTACTACTGCGTTCGTTGGCTGCCCAGACTATATCTCTGCTACAACCCCAACAACTTTTAAAAAGATCAGAAAAACGGTACTAAAGTTATCGCGGAACAAACTTTCAAAATCGAAATGCTGAGACGTCCCAGTAGCCGAAGTTGATTGTAAGAACTCACTTCGCTTACGCTCAGCTCGTTCGATAATATTGACCCTGGGTATTTTTTGTACCCAGGTAAAACAGCATCTCCAAATAACTTTAATTTAATAATATCCAAAGTTACACGTACATTCCTAAATTGTATAAATTGAATCCCTTATCTAATGAAATTATCCTCTTAATGAGATAACTAAATTAGTATCCGTCAGTATACAATTTCTTGCCTAAAACACAAAAACCTAGTAGTGTGGGAAATCTACCGGGTCGTTGTATGGAGACCTCGCATTAATTCCTCAGTCGATGATTCTTTTGCTAGGATGTAGTATAGGTCATAACAAACACAAAACACTATTTTTCCAAACAAAAAAGTATGTCAGTTTTGGTATTTTTACAAAAATGTACAAAAAGCTTTATACTTTGTACTGGAATTTTCCTCGGGGTATATTTTTTTCACTAAACAAATTATTTTGATTACTGACAAATACTGTCAAAAGTTCAAAAAAATAATTCAAATAAAACTGTCACTTTTATTCAAAAATAATTGGTAACACTCGTCATTTTGTTTGGAAAAATTTTCAGTCAGGTTTGTAACAGTGGATGTTATGTTAATCTTATTTCAGCATAATATTTACGAATATCCAAAACAAAAATCTAAAAAAAAAATTGTTATTACAGTATATTTCATAAACTTTATGGAAAATTCCTCAGCCTGATTAGGTTTTTTATTCACGTAAGGTAGTCAATTCAACAGCCAAAACCGAAATTTCCAAAAAATATTCCACAATACGTCAAATCTCGAAATGAAAAATTTGTCTAGCCTTTTAAAGCGAGTGAGCACGCAATAATATGTCGTCATGCTTCAGCTATTAAGTCCAGTTTAGCATTCGCGGCTACGACTTAGCTATGCTTGCGTCATAGTGAAAAAAGTGGAGTAAGTTACTTCAATTATATAATTGTCTAATTTCATATTTGTACTAACTCGTATCATTATAATTTTAATAAATATTTTGATGGCGTGTTATTAATTAAACAATTTAGTATTTAATTGAAGCATCAAAGTATCATTGCCTCACTAAATAGAACACCATCACCACTACTCGCCAACAGATGACGCTTGTAGTGTCATCTGTTGCATACAATGCAGCCGCATGCACCGATACAACTACGCTTTGACTAATGAGTCACGCCGCCTACCAACCGCTAACGTTTGTTCAACGCAGAAACATGACCCTCGGCGCATTGCCGAGGACTTTTTGAGAAACGCCCTACTGGTCTCATGGTACGCATGCTATATGCCTCAACCAAGTTTGAGCATTTTAGTGTTGTGACACTAAGCCACTAGGCCAGTAATTTGTCCTAAGGGTGTGCCCTCAGGACAAATTACTGGCCTGGTACACATCTACCTAGGTGGGTAGTACTCGGCAAGTAATCACTAGAGAGAAGAGAGTACATGTAAATCTCTAAAGCAATAAATTGTATCACATCAAAAACATTACATATACAATAATGCCAGCCTCGCAACGCAGTTCTCCTACTTCAAAAAGTAATGAGATCTAATGTAAAACCAAGCCGGTGTGCCGGAGTTTACTAACAACATGTCATTGTGATCCTTTGAATATTAGATGTTTATATTTTATAATAAAAAGAAACAGAAAAAATTACTTTGTTTCAGCATATATTTATATGGGATTACAATGTTAACTGTGCGGTTTGTAAAACTAGAGAACCCGGGATATTGCGCTATGTTTTAATTTTCCCTTATAAGTTATTATTAACCCTAGAAGTTAGAAGTGTTCAAAATTTGGAGCTTGTGGGACTGCTAGAAGTATTTTAGATATCCGATGATCGTAATCAGTGAGTCAGTGACAAAATCAAGAAATTTTGACTTGCAATAGTTCTTAAAGTATATAGTGAAATTCAATGATATTGGGAATATATCTTCCTTGTGTTATGGCCTCTTGGTCACAGAAATTTTAGCCTTCTAACTTTATCGATAACAGAATTAGAGGGGGGTCGAACATGTTCTGAATGGCTTCGGAAAAAGGATGGTTCGGCCGTGCCTTTATTTTGATCGACTTGGCAGGGGAACTGCCGTGCCCACAAATCTGGTACGCGCGACTTTTTGTCGTCACCCCCCGCCTCCCCGCTAGAGCGACAACCATAGATTTCTTCATAACGAGTATATCAAGACATACGCGAAACAGCGCATTTGCCAGATGACTTAAACTTTTTATTTTACCCAAATTTAAACATAAGTTGTACTTATAAATGACGCTTAAATAAGATTTATGTCTGTTGTGTAATTCACCTGTAACAACTCTATTTTTTTCTCTGTGTGTAATATTTAATTGTTTCTTTTGTTATAAGTCGAAATACGAGTAGATGTCATATGATTTAGAAAAAGTGACCAAGTCCTCCGGTATCCGAGGCGAGGCCAGCAGGCAGCATCTTTTTTTTGGCATCTACCTATGGTTGATATAACTAACTATTAACATTATTAGACATTCAATGACATAACATGCAATAGAATCAATATTATTGTACGCCTACGCCCGTACAATAAATTAATTGTATCTGTATGGATCGAACCGAATACTTACTCCGAAGACCGGATAACCACTTATCCACATAGTCTCCGCTGGCAATCTACTGGCAGTAGGATGTCGGGTCGCCCCCCCAAACCCGCAATACAAAGAGGCGATAAGTTGAGACAGATGTAGCCTAAGCCGGTCTAGGCTAGAAGTTGCCGTTTAAGATCGTGGCAAGTGCAAAAGTTTTATGCGAGCCTTACGTCCCTAATGAGGGACAACAGGAACAAATTTTCGTCACCACGGTTACATTAGTGACCGACTGAATAAATCTTTTTGTAAATATTTTTTTTTTTACTAACTATGCCAGTTCGTTGACTTAATCGAACCTAAGCCTATGCTACAGTTAACGTACATAAATAAAAAATCAGCCAAGTGCGAGTCGGACTCGCGCATAGAGGGTTCCGTGCCACTATCTATAAAAACGGCAAATAAATCATGTCTGTTGTGTGGGAGCCCCTTTAAATATTTATTTTATTCTTTTTTCTAGTATTTGTTGTTATAGTTTCAACAGAAATACATCATCTATGAAAATGTCAACGGTTTAACTATCACGATACATGAGATACAGCCTGGTGACAGACGGACAGCGGAGTCTTAGTAATAGAGAATTAGCTTTTACCCTTTGGGTACGGAACCCTAAAAACACGGTGTATAATATTTCTGCAAATGTTTAGTTACTCGTCTCATTTAATAAAAACATCAATGCAGCTCAATAAAAATAGGCTACCAGCGTGACACTAAGAAAAAGTGACCAAGATCTCTAGTGATTAGGACTACTACAACTATGGTCCACAAGTTCATTGCGTATTTCAGTATTTATACAAATGTTATTTTAAGTGTAATTCGAGTTTTTTCTACCATTTGCGTTGCGTAATAGTTAGGCTGGATTCACACTTATAAGTTTTGTTTACATAAGAAGGGACGAAGATGAAGGGTTTCTGATACCGAAAAAAAGATATACCAGATCATACATGTCCGGATTTTATCGTACACAGTCTTTAGTTAGGAGCTTTTGCAGTACCTATTAAATTAGCTGTTTCAACTTAAAGAAAATCACAATTTCCAAAAATTTCCAAAATAGTTTTATTTATTCCATATGACTAGACCCCGTTTTCAGTGGTGAAATTTTAATGAAAATGCTAGGGTTGGCATAGCACATTTTAATATTCTTAACATGACGTATATATATTTTGATGTAAGCTATATACTTATTTTATTTATATATTAAGGCAAAGGACTTTACCGAGGTTTAATTTGGTATATAAACTCCATAATAGTTACTTAATTGTATTTTTTTCGGCAATTATGATTGATGTCATATTAATCACTTAATTGTTTATTCAGTAAAAGTATGGATTTCCTAAATAATCTTGCAAAATTTTCTCAGTTTCTCAGTCTCAGCGACGCGGAAATGGTTACTAAATTTAGTATAACTGTGCAATAGATACCAATTTTTTTTAATAGGTAAGCCTGGTTTATAGTTTTCTAATAACTAAATAAATTTGGTTTTTTTTTCAGTAACATGATACAATTTATGATTTCAAGCTCACATGGTCATTCACATTATAAATATTACTTGAAACGGGATATTTACCATGTATATTTGTTTTTACGAGCACCCGATATTTCGGCGCAGTTGCATGCACCATCATGCAGTTACTCCGTGATGATGGTGTATGCAACTGCGCCGAAATATAGGATGCTCGTAAAAACAAATATACATGGTAAATATCCCGTTTCAAGTAATATTTATAACATGATACAATTGTGCAAATTCATATACATTTTAAAGTAAGATGACTAAGATTCGTGTTAAAACGTGTTGAATCGTATATAAATGACGGTTCCTAGGATGAAATGGTCACAGTGTTCAAAACAATTATGACAAGTGGAAACGGATGGCCAAAAAATGAATTGTATTGCACAAGCGATAACAAGACATCATAGTTACGGAAAATGTTACCTAATGAAAATACCATCTCAACGAATGAAACCGTTTTGTCATGGAGTGGTGATATAATTGAAAATTATGTTTTTTTTTTAAATATGTCACATGTTGTACACGAAATAAAATATTGTGTGACAACCCTATGATTCGATATCATTAAATTTTCACCACTAATAACGGAGTCTGCATATGACACATCTACACAACACGCATGCATTTTAAAAATGTGTCAAATATATTACAACTGGCGTACTTTTTTATTTACACTGTGACTAGGCGTTTAGCACCACTAAAAAATTTAACAATTAAGATAAAATTACTAACAGTATGGGTGTATTAATGTAGTGTTAATGTATATTTAGTAACGTGCAAAACCATAAAAGTAAACTTTTTCTTTGAGTTTATTAAAGAAGATAATTAGGAAAGTGTATAGGAAGTTAGAGAGCTTTGAGCGAGAGTAGTTAGAGAAACATTGTTCAGTAAACGTGCTTGCACACGCCGCGCATGGCCCCTCGCATCCCCGCTCCCGCGTCCTGCGTCCTGCACGTGCGCATTCCACTAACGAGTGAAATATTAGGTATCTTTATTTGTGACATGATTTAACTTTTTAATACGCAGGATATTTTTTTGAATTTTTGTACAGTCGCAAGAAAACTATTAAAGGAAATATAATTTAAAAAAAATATTGACGGAGCAATATTCTACTGCGAATAATAAGCAAATTTTTATACTGAAAAAGTTTGATGATGAAATTTTTGGATTTTTTTTTGTCATACGTAGAATACATACATTTAATGTCACTTCAGTAAAAAAAAAAGACGGAGCAAATTTCCGATGTGAGTTACACAAAAAAAATATTTTTAATAAAAAAATATGTTATGTTATGGATTTTTTTTTGATATTTTTATCATTGGTTACATACATCAAGTCAATATTTCTAGTGAAATAAAATTAGACTGAGCATTTTTACAAACGTAAATATAGAAGAGTTTAGATAAAAAACCTAAGAAGGACAATAGTTTTTTTTTGGAAAAAAATATATATACCATCTACTCCTGACACTTTATCATGCTGTAAAGTTTTTTTGGACTGAGGAGTTAATGCGAGGTCAACTCCTCTATTGCCTGGCCTATAGTACGAGTATGCAAAGCATGATAGCGACGACATAAGTTTCGACTTCTTTTGTTTTGTTATAATAACTATCAAATGGGGTAAATGTACTATAAAAATATTTGTATAACAGTTAACTTCTAGAAAATTAGTGTATTTTAGGGCAATGCGGTTATATTTATTTGTATTTGAGCGTTTAAACTAAGCGCGTCAGTAACGATTAGGAATAAAAATATAATATGTTTGTGTAACGATTACTATTTTCTTTTTTATGGAACTTGCAGTTTAAATACTTCAAAGGCACTAGGAAAACTAATAAGGATTTCAAACCATATAAGTTTTTTAGGTCATCGATTTAATTTGCAAGAAAAACTAAATGATATAAAATATTAGCCACAAAATTCCTGTCGTATGTCTTTAGACTAAGCGTTACAAAAAACCACTTAACTTTTAGGAAAGAATTTAATACCATAATAAAGTTTTTCTACTCCGGTACTTTTATCTGTCAATTATATGGTCCCGCAAACGAATATAAAAGCAGGTCTTATGCAATTTCAAAAAAGTCTATCTAGTCTATTCTTCATAAAGACCCTAGGGTTATTATGTGATATAATGCAACTGCTAACAGGAGGTGCCCTGTGAACCCAACAATTTTTTTTTTCTACTCCCGTTTATCTATCATTTATACATTCGTCATCATCTATATCGTCGAAGAAACGCATAGATAATATACTCGAAGAAAAGTCTATCTAGTCTATTCCCCAAAAAAACAACTCTTAAATAAAACCGCCAAAATAAAATCGCGTGCAATCAGGACTTTAGAAAAAAATACATTACTGCCAACCTAAGAAACCTAAATAAACGTAGCGTTTTTAGAAAAAAAAAAACTTTAAAAAAGAAAAAATGAAAAGAACCACAGACATACTTTGTAGTTTTTACGTTTGCCATTCGTTTCGTTTGTGATGGCAAACTGCAAACTTTGAAAATAATATATTTTTACTAATCTCTGTCGCTCTTTGATAATTGATTTAATAACGACGGTGTGTGTTTGTGTTAGTATTCTTGAAATACAGTGCTTTAAAAGGTGAAACTTAAATTATTGTTGATTATGTTGACAAAATAACTGCAATATCCATGAAGTGTTCAATTTCGCATTTTTTGTAAAACTATGTGTAGTCGTAGAAAAAGTGTTGTATGCAACGTCGTATAAGTAGGCCAAAAAATGTTCGTGGCGTTTTTCTTAACAATTTTCGCCTCCGGCTGCGCCTACGGCTCAAATTGTTACCCACGCCACTCACCTTTTTTGACCCCTCTTATACACCTGTTGCATAAAATACTATTATTATATTACTCACATAATGGTTAACGTCAGTAACACCTAAAACGACGTCTTCATGGTTTGTTTTGTGGATGAAAAACACACTGTGACCGGCCGCCGTTAATCCAAAATGACGGGGCAGACAAGTGAATTTTCAAATAGGGTATATTTTATACCCAGGGTCATATGAGCGGCTGTCATCATTAATATATAAATGACAAATAAAAGTACTTACTGGATATCTGACGTGACTAGCTCTCTGTCTATCACTTAAAATGTTGTTTAGTAATTAAAAAAAAACTCATAAAGTATTGAATTCAACCAAGTAACCACTGAAAAATGTGATTTCTAATAAAAATTACTTCAATAATCGAAGTAACGGACGAATAACTTGAAAAATAAATGACATTACCATAGATTTAAATAATTCTTTACGATGTCAACATTGACACGCGTTTGTTTACATGATAAGACAATAATGATAAATTCACTATAATAAAAAGAGCAAACGTTAACGGTGGATAACTACCTATTCCAGCGAGCATCGCTGTTCTATTAAAGTCCTAATTGCTTTTCGCTCCCCTAATTACTTGCGTCCTGCTGCGAGCTCTCCTTATCAATTATGTCTCTGTACCACTGACCACGGTGTGTTTTCAGCGGAAACTGGTACTTACAGAGTGCAAATTCGTAGTTCGTACTGTGTAAAATGTGATTAACCAGTCCTCGCAAATTTAAATGCGTTGGGTTAAGACCGTACAATTTTTCACCTGTTTGGTAAAGTAAGTATTAGACATTGCAATTTGTAGGGCCCAATCTGTCAGGTTGGGAGGTCTAATAGGAGTTAGGGCCCGTAGGGAGCTGAAGGAGGGTTAGAGAGAGGCAGGGTACACAACAGATTGGGCCCTACAAATTGCTATGTCTAATATTACTGGTTTAGCCTTTATTTACTCTGATAAGGATTTCTCGAAATGTTAGGTCTTGTTTAAAACCGCTTTTTAGATCTCAATACAAGACTAATTATACTGGTGTGCCACAAGACAGCATTTTGGGCCCCTTACTCTTTATCATATATATTAATGACTTGCCCAAAGCAACTCCTAATAAAGTGATAATGTTTGCGGACGATACGACAATAGAGAACATGCATGAAAAATATTTAATTGAATTTGTTCCATAAACACGTTCAACAACCCCCAAATTAATATACATAAGTGGAAATCCGTAATAATTTTTAACAGTTTTTTAAAGATATTGCGGTTTAAAAACTTAAAATTTTAGGCATTTTTTTAAATACCTCAAATGTATTTTCGAAACTTCAGTTCGATTAACTTATGTTCTAACAAGAAAAAAAATGTACGACAACTATATAGCTAAACGAATTCTTTCGTGCCTAAAATTACAAAAATCTCCCAAAAACTTGTTCCTTCCAAACAGTTTTCTGCAACTTTGTGGTCGGTGACGTCACAATCTTCACACTTTTTGTATGGGGCGTTTTGACGCGCGGCGCAGACGCCTAACGTATTTTCACATTTTTGACGTTTCAGGGCTATCATAGATAGTAGGTTTATTAGAGACATTTGAATCTACAGGGAAATAGAATCGAATGACGTCTTCCAAAAAAATCATGTATGTTCCTAATTATGATAAAATGTAATAATAGCCTAACTTTCAATCAAGAAATTAATAATTCCTTAAATAACATAATACATTGGATGGACATGAATGACTTAAAAATTAACATGAATAAAACTAAATTAATGCGTATTAAATCATATAATTCTAATACCATGCCAATAACAGTCAAATATAAAACTGAAAACTTAGATGAAGTAACCAGTGTTAAGTTTCTAGGATTCACTTTAGATGAACATCTGAACTGGAAATATCACATCGAGCAAATTTGTAACAGACTAAACAGATTTGTGTTTGCTCTCCGTAGACTGAGAAACACTGTTTTTTGACAGCTTATCATGGATACGTGTCCTCTGTTCTCAGCTACCGTCTGATACTGTGGGGTAATTCTGTTGATGTAGAGAGAGCTTTCATAGTTCAGAAAAAATGTGTTCGGGCTGTCTGTGGTGCTTTGTCTGATGCTCATTGTGTCCCCCTTTTTAAACGGTTGCACATTTTCCCTCTACCTTATTTATATATAAGAGACGTATGTGTCTTAGTTAATAACAACCGACATTTATTTAAAACACGTGGTGAAGTAATGAACAGGGTAACCCGACAAAAAAATATGAATTTATTGTACAAACCACGTGCTTACAAAATGATTTATGACAGAAACGTATTTAATATGTGTATAGTTATTTATAATGGATTACCTAATGACATAAAAATACTTCAAGGAAATAGTTTTAAGAAAAAATTGACTAGCTGGCTTCTGGACAAATGTTTCTACAGTGTAAATTTTTTTTTGGTTTATATACAAAATACTAACCTTAATCATTGACATTTTTAATATTATTACTATTTAGGATAGTCCTGACATAATTTTACAAATTTTATGATTATCTTTTATGTACTAATCTGTATATATATATACTGCCTGTTTGAAAATATTTGCACGCTTGCATGCAGGCTGAATGCACTGAACTTTATTTTAATTATAAGAACTGTATATTTACTGTGTTCTATGCAAATAAAATTATTTGAATCTTTGAAATAGGTATGAAGTATTGAACATATATTTTTGATTTCATCACATAAATACGAAGCGGTTTTTAGGGTTCCGTAGTCAACTAGGAACCCTTATAGTTTCGCCATGTCTGCCCGTCCGTCCGTCCGTCCGCGAATAATCTGTGACCGTTAGCACTAGAAAGCTGAAATTTGGTACTAATATGTATATCAATCACGCCGACAAAGTGGTAAAATAAAAAGTGGAAAAAAATGTTTTATTAGGGTACCTCCCCTATACGTAAAGTGGGGAGTGATTTTTTTTTCATTTCAACCCTAACGTGTGATATATTGTTGGATAGGTATTTAAAAATGAATAGGGGTTTACTAAAATCATTTTTTGATAATATCAATATTTTTGGAAAAAATCGCTCTAGAAGTAAAAAAAAATGTGTCCCCCCCTCTAATTTTTGAACCATAAGTTTTAAAAATATGAAAAAAATCTCAAAAGTAGAACTTTATAAAAACTTTGTGGAAAAAATATTTTGAACTTGATAGGTTGAATACTTTTTGAAAAAAAAATTACAAAATAATTTCTGTACTAAGTTTGTAATCTAACCGTATAAGCAGGTGTTTATTGTACCTGTAATTTCTACAAAATCACAATGAAATGACGTGCTTTCAAATAAAGTAAAAACGGTGAAAATCGGTTCACGCAATAAAGAATTATCCCATAAAAATCATCTTCCATACTTGAAGCTCGCGCGCAATAGTTTACTTAATTTGCCGATAGATGTCGCTGTACGTGGAACGCTCATATAATAAATCCTACATGGCGGTGTTATTTTAACTGTGGGGACACTTACTGTGACGGACGGAAAACTACGGAACCCTACACTGAGCGTGACCCGACACGCTCTTGGCCGGTTTTTGAAGTGTAGATACAAAATCAGAGCTTGTTTGATCGATATCTAACTAAGAAACTTATTGATGATTTCGTAATTCTTAAATGTTTATCTTGTTTTATATTATGTTTATTACATATTGTGTTTAATACATACATAATGTATACATATAACATAAATCAATAACATATTACAGAATGTCGTAGATTTCTTGAACCCATTGGAACTTACTACAGTAAGTTAGTAGGTAGGTGCTGTCATTTAAACTTTCATAAATACATAAGAACATTAATAACAGTTTTCTAAACTTCTAACCTCAAAATTTGTCATCGGTGCTGACAGGGTCTAAACAAAAACATGAGCATAATAAATTCATTAGTTTTCATTACCCATATGCCTTTATTTGAAAGCATAACTCGTTGTGTAAATTATCTAAACTATGAGCGCTTTCAAAACTTTTAATGGAGTCTATTTGGCCTCGTATTCAAAACATCTACTTAGCCGTCAGGTACGAGTATGTAGGTAAGGTCAGTTATCGGACAATGAAACACCTAAATTTTAAACCTTCCTATCTTGTTGTTTTAAAAGTTTCGAGTGTGACATTTGGTACGAAGATAACCAATTTTGTTATCTACTTAATGAAATACCAAGAATTCTATTAACTTATTCAGTTTCTGTGTTATATACTTCTTTCATTAATTAGATTTGTTTCATTGTGTCCATGCACATGTATTAAATGAGATACATGATTTTTACAACGGAACAGTGGTATTAATCATAATGAACATTGAAACAGTATTATTAACAAGTGACATTTATAAGTAAGCTTTAAATAAATTAAGGTGATAAGGCTTGACACAACAATGGTAGCATGACATTTATTTCGTAAAAAAATTGTACGTTGTATGGGAGGACTTAAAAAATGGCTGAATTATGTAAATGTAAAACAGTGTTTCATTGTGGATATTATAAGTTTTAGTGTGTGCCGACCGCTTGGTCGGCATGCACTGCATTTCGCGTAGAAAGCATGTTCGTGCTTTGCCCGCAGCATGACTGTAAACTAGGTGGTCTATGGAGAGCCCTGGGCGTCTCCATGTTTAATATACCGCATTTTCTGACAACCTAATGTATGTGTAAGTTTCGTTGTGTACGATTGTTTCAATGTTCAACATTCGTCGTAAAACCTGTTCATCGATGAAACATCGAAAATTTCAAACCGTCCTATCCCAGCGATTCCAAATGTTAAGAGTACAATATTTTGTAATAAGATAAACATTTAGTCAACATTTTTTGCACAAAAAAAAAGATAATTATTTAAAAAATAGGACTACTAAGAACTAAATAGGAAACTGTTTCATTGTTTACAAGTATACGTATTCAGTGAAACACCTCATTCAGTTTTATTGTTTACAAAATATTACCGTATAATCGACATTGAAACAATGTTACAACGTGAGTATATTGACAATTTGTGACGTTTTCAAGTCAAAGGTACATCATTGTCGGTTGTGAATAAGGCGTTACTGCCATAAAAATCATTTATAAATAAACTCTATTAACAACCGACAATAATGTGTACCTTTGACTTGAAAACGTCACAATTTACCTAAATATCGTATCATAATTTTCCGTCGGGTCTACAATAAAACACACCGTATACAATGAAACATGGAACACGTTTCACTGGATACCACTAGAAAATGTTTCATTGTGAACCAATAGGGTGTAAACACCCACATTACAAAAATAAAATATTGAAGAAGTCGACGATTTTCAATAATATTTTACTCCGCATATGCTTTGAAACATACAGAATACAACACAATGTTTAATTATGCGAAATTACACACGAAATCTTGCTAAAAATCGTTAAACTTATTTAAAAAAACTTACTTTTGCCTTCCGAATTCACTTTTACGTTGCCTACGACGTGGTTCTCACACGGAACGCGCTCGCGACTAGGCCGACGCGGAGGGGGGACGGGACGGGACTGAACCTGTCCTTGCGTGATAGACTATCTGGCGACGGCGCATTTCCAAGATATCGCAAAGTTTCATTGTGCACGATTGTTTCATTGTTCGACAACTGACCCTATACTAGGTATACTACAAGTACGATCAAGGAGGATGAATAAATTTAATAGAGGAGCACAGTCTAAGAACGGCTCAAAGCAAGTATCTCTATAGAGTTGAAACACACGTACGCCCAAGAAGGACAGAATACACGCAACGCAACTAATTTGGAAACGCATTTCAAGATGGCTGATATTATATCGTAGCTAGCCTGTGTCTTTATTCCCCTACAAAAAGCGGTGGAGGGTAACAAACGTTTATATTGTACCATAGACATATTTACTTGCTTTGAGTATTGTACTTAGGACCTTTGAGAAGTAAGCAATAATCATAGTGTGAGACTATGACAAAGACCAACGATAATAGCGCCTTCTCTGTCATACCTATTCAAGTTTAATAAGACCACCCCGTTCAATATTGGTATTATTATTACCATGACAGGTCTATGGCTAGTATGTCAATGTAAAACGGTAACTCTGAAGCACCATCTGAACCAGAATTACAGCATAATGTATGGGACTATACAACGCCATCTAGTAAAGCTATCAAACTTGGAGCCTCAATTTTTTTTACATATTCATATTCATACTTTATTGGTAATATAAAATTACAGGTCAGAGCTTAAAACTAGAAATACATAACAATAGATGTCAATACTTGCGATATATGTAGTTATTACGACTAAGTAAAATATATCATTGTTAAATTAAAATGAGTTTACTATACATATTTATTTGTCACAAATTCTTCGACACTAAAGAACGACCGCTTAACAAGCCACGTTTTGAGTCTGGTTTTAAAGCTTACGAGACTAGAATCAGAATCAGAATCAAAATCAGAATAGCCATTTATTATTGTTTTTACATTTGAAAATATTATTTACATTTTTAGATATTCATAAGTTTACTTCAATTTTACATATACTTTTATTTTTATTTTGTATTAATGGCCTCTCCTTCAGGAAGAAGGAGGGGTGGTAATAAAACTCCATGGGTTACCAGCCCTGCTAGGAGAATACATATTAAACTATTTACAAAAAAAAAATTACAATATTTTATGGTTATTGTTGAGTTCAATAATACATTTTTCTTTTATAATTTTCATCTGGTTTACAATTATTTTTATTTAATAATATATATTCTTTTTGTTTAATAATATTTATTTCTGAATATTTGAAAACACAAAGTCGTTCCAGGCGTCTCGGTCCCGGGCCACGCGTCTCCAGAGCGGCAATCGCGCGCGCAGCTCGTCCTCCCAGCGCGTGCGCGGATGGCCGGGCCCGCGGTCTCCGTCTCGCGGTCTCCACTCGGTCGTCCGTAGCGTCCATCTATTGTCGTTGAGACGCATTATGTGTCCAGCCAATTGCCATTTGTTTTTACTAACAGCTTGAATGATGTCAATAACGCCGGTTTTTTTGCGTATTTCAGTGCATCTGATCTTATCCCTCAATTTCAAGTCCAATATGCTCCTCTCCATACTTCGTTCGCAAGTACGAAGTTTTGTTTTCAGTGCCTCGGTAAGTGCCCATGTCTGTGAACCGTATGTAAGTGTCGGTATTATGACCATGTTGAAGATCTTGCTCTTTAAGGATATACTGAAGTTTCCTTTAAATATGTGTTTCAGGATCCAATATCTTTTCCAGCCGAGGGCTACTCTTCTCTCAACTTTTTTTGTCATTTTATCTTTAAATGAGAAGAGTTGTCCGAGGTAAATATATTCTTCGACTTTTTCCAGTTCTGTACCATTTATTGTCACTGATGCAACGGGTTTGTTCGCTATTACTTTTGTTTTACTGTTGTTAATAGTAAGTCCGGTTTCCTTCAGGTGGTCCTGGAAGGTTTGTAGCATCGATTGCAACTCCGAGCTCGTTTCCGCTAGAAAAATTAAGTCATCCGCAAATCTCAGTGCACTCAACTTTTCGCCATCGATGTGTACGCCATATTTAGACAAATCTGCAGATCTAAAGATTTGGTCCAGAACGCACAAGAATAATAATGGTGACAAAGGGTCCCCTTGCTTGACACATCGCTGAATATTAAATTGTTTGCCCTCATCCTCCATCCTCACGCTAGCTGTACTCCTATCATATATAAGTTTAATAAGTTGGATGTAGTCAGCATTTACGCCTTGGGTTTGAAGAGCACTAAGCATATATTCGTGTTTTATGCTGTCGAAGGCCTTTGTGAAGTCAACAAAGCACAAGAAAAGTGGTTTATTGTACTCGGTATACTTTTCAATTATCATATTCAACGTGTGTAAGTGGTCAATAGTAGAAAATCCTTTCCTAAATCCAGCCTAGTCTCTTGATTGTTGCTCGTTTATTATATTGTATAGCCTATTTTTGATAAGTGTCATAAACATTTTATAGATAACAGGCGACAAACTTATTGGCCGGTAGTTGTTCACATCTGCCTGAGATCCCTTTTTGTGCAGCAGCACAATTGATGAATGGAACCTCTGTTCTGGTATTTTCTTTGTAGTTAGTACTCTGTTAAAGAGATGAAGAAGGGGTCCTTTAAGTTTTTTTGCATGTCTTTATCATTTCGTTAGTGATTTGATCATTTCCGGGTATTTTTTTGTTTTTTAACTGTTTTATGACGTATTCAACTTCAATATCGATAAAACAAGGAGCCTTATCCATATTGCTGTATAGGTCTTGTTGCATCTGTGCTTTCCTATCTTCGTCTTTATAAATGTCTTCATAGAAGCTCGTAGCAATTTCGAGAATCTGGTTTCGCTTTTGGGATTTGTTTCCCTTTTTATCATTGAGTGATGGTATAAGAGCTTTACCTATCAGACGTAAGTTATCAACCGCTTTTGTTGATCCTGTCAATGCCAAAATTTCTTCAATTTTTCTGTTGTAGTAGTTTTCTATGTCGTTACTAATTTGCATTTTAATTTCATAATTTATGTTCCGTAAAGATTTTTTTCCGTCTGTTGTTACGTTTGTTTCTAAAGATTTGAGATCGTCGCGTTGTTTGATTAGTTTTAATGTAGAAGTGCTAATTTTTTCATGATTCTTGACTGTTTTTGTTTTTAAATTACATATAGCAGTTTTTGTTTCGTGCTCTATTTTGTTATATATATTTTGAGGACATTGTTCCAATGTTATATTTGTAAGGTTTGTTTCGAGAATGTCAGCTTGTTTCTCATTATATTGGTAATTTACTTCCATCTTAGTGTTTGTGTTATACGTTTTTCTTTTTGTTTTAACGTACATTTCTGACATTTGTAGCCGGTGGTCTGTTATGAAGCTGAAGTTGTTCACTACAGTGCAATTTTTAAAGTTTGTTTTATTTTTCGTAAGTATATAGTCGATTTGTGATTTGAATTTCTGATTGGGAGAGAGCCAAGTCCATCGTAAGCCATTTCTATGTTTAAATTGCGTGTTGAGTACAGCTAGTTGTTCTTTTTGGCAAAATTCTATTAGTCTTTCTCCTCGTTCATTTCTATTACCGTAACAATATTTACCTAACCAGGGAGTTTCATAGGTTGTTCCTTGTCCTATTTGGCTGTTAAAATCTCCCATTACAATAACATCTTGATGATTATTCTTCTTTTGCAGTGCTTTGTTTAAATCATCATAAAATGTTTTTAACTGATTTTCCGATGCTGAACAGGTAGGAGCGTACACTTGTATAATTCTCAGCGCTTTCTTGTCTATCTTTATATCCAATATTGCAATTCTTTTCGAAATACTGCTAAAACCCTCGATGTATTTTTTAATGCTACTATTTACGATAAATCCAACGCCATAGAGCCCCTTGGTTTTTCCATAGTGATAAAACACGTTTCCACTTTTTAACTGGATCAGTTGCTCGGTATCTCTTCGTACTTCACTTAAACCGAGAATATGCCAATTTATTTTGTTAAGTGCAAGTTCAAGTTCCGCTAATTTTGCTTCTTTTTGGAGTGTTCTCACGTTTAGAGTCCCTATATGAATGGTTGGTCTATCGTACTGTGGTTGCTATTTTTCTTTATTTAGTGAAGATGAAGCATCCGTATTTTCTTGTGGTTTACTTTTATTTGTTTTATTGATCGGAGTGTGTTTTATTTTCATGTATTGTGAAATAGTTTTTTGTTTGGGGGGACTATTTACCGATGCCTTGTTCTTTTTTGCAGGTTGGGTGGGGGGATTTGAGTTCATTGAAGTAGTTTGTGTTTCGCTATCTTCACTTGGTTTGGGTGGTGTGTACTCTAGCGCTCTCTTCTTATTGTTTAAATCGGAATTATGTAACGGAGGGCTTTGTTTTATTTGGTTGTGGTTGGTTTTGCTTTTGAGAATAATTAATTTATCATATTTTATGACCGCATTATTGCCCTTATCAAGTTCTTCTTTAAGTTGTGGCTTCAGCGACTTGCGAATCTCAAGAACTTTATGAGGATAGTCCTCAGTTATGTAGGAGCCTGACCCTGTTAATTTACTTTTGTTACCTACGCAGAATTTTAATTTTTTTACCCAGGGTCGTCAGACCTATGGAAATAGGTCTGGGTCTAGAGCTCTTTCGGAATTTTCGCAATCTACTTCGAGTGTTACAGTTATTATTGTCAGTACTATATCTTCAAGTTCAGAGTATGATCTTTCTTCTTCAGCTACGCCAAATAACATTAAATTGCGCATTCTTAATTGCTTTTCTATGATATCAAGTCGTTGCTCTTGCTCTGCGCTTGTTTTTTTAATGTCATCCATTTGCGCTTGCAGTTGGTAAAATTTTTGGTCAATATTTTTATTTATTCGCTGAGTTACATTATCTTCCATTTCTTTAAATTGGCCCGCCATGTCCTTTTTTTGTTGTTCAAATAGTTTTTTTAATACCTCCTCAGACATTTTTTATTGCGCAAAGTATAATCCGCTATAGCGTAAATTGGAATATCAGCAAAGTTTCTGAACGCAACTCTCGCGTGTGACAGGTGACACTGGTGGCAGGCGTTAAACTCAAAACGTCAGTTGGTTTAATGTCAGTGAATCAGCCGGTTAATGTACCTCTTTGTTTTTGATAATTCTCCTCAAAATTTCTTCATTATTTCAAAAGATCTATGTGTTAGTGTGAAACCCGTTAGTTTATGTTTGGGCCGTATTCGATTTCTTGTAAAATTAGTAACAAACAGCTCACCAAAGTCGTTGCGAGTTATTCCTTGCGTGTATAGTGAAAGTGTTGGCGTTCTACTGCAGTTCAAGTTTAATAAGACCACCCCGTTCAATATTGGTATTATTATTACCATGACAGGTCTATGGCTAGTATGTCAATGTAAAACGGTAACTCTGAAGCACCATCTGAACCAGAATTACAGCATAATGTATGGGGCTATACAACGCCATCTAGTAAAGCTATCAAACTTGGAGCCTCAATTTTTTTTACATATTCATATTCATACTTTATTGGTAATATAAAATTACAGGTAAAACTAGAAATACATAACAATAGATGTCAATACTTGCAATATATGTAGTTACGACTAGGTAAAATATATCATTGTTAAATTAAAATGATTTTACTATACATATTTATTTGTCACAAATTCTTCGACACTAAAGAACGACCGCTCAACAAGCCACGTTTTGAGTCTGGTTTTAAAGGTTACGAGACTAGGCGCGTCTGTAATTGATGTTGGTAGGTTGTTATACACAGTGGGGCCCATAACGTTTATACTTTTAGCCGTTTTTGCTAGTCTGCGGGAAACTCCCTCTAGTTTGTGTCCATAGCGTGTAACACGGTCACTATTGTCACCCCGTCTGGCATAATTATCTAGATTCTCTCGCACGTACACGGCTATTTGTAGAATCAATAGACCCGGAGCGTGATGATACGTAAGGGGGCAAAGTATGGCCTTGGACACTCGTGCCATGGTATTTTAGCCATAGTTCTTATAGCTCGCCTTTGGAGCCGAAACACACGCTGCCGATCGGCCGCGCGTCCCCACAGCTCAATTCCATATTGAATGAGGGACTGAATGCTGGTGTAATAGCAGCTGCGGACTGCTTGCAACGGAAGAACGGTCATCAACCTGCCAAGGGCGAAACAAGCTCTTGCTAATTTGCCGCACAGGGAATTGATATGGCTCTCCCACGTTAAGCCTTGGTCAATATGAAAGCCCAAGAAGATGGTACTTTGTACCTGCTCAATACTGCCTCTTACGAGTCCTACTTGCAGCGGTCGGCGCTTGCGACCGGACAAATCAAACTGGATGAAGTTAGTTTTGGTTAGGTATAGGATAAGACCATTTCGTTCGAACCAGTCCGACTGTTGTCCGGCCGCCGTGTTTAACTTTAACTCCAATTGATCAAGGCTTGCAAGGCTTTACACTGTGCTCCTCTATTTATACGTTCTCTTTGGTACCATTTGTACATACATTAGTTTTTCAATAAAGAAACCTATTTAATAGGTACATTTTTGTTGACGATATTTTAATAACCTCTTAAAATGGTTAAATAAAGGCTATCGTTTGTTACGGATTCCTATTTCTAATATTTGCATCATTCAAAGACTTAAAGTGCATTGCAATACACGACCCGAGAACGAAAATAGCGAGCGCATGTTTTAATTGAACTACAATAATTTTTAAGAAAAAAAAACCGACTTCAATGGGGGTAGCCGGTGAAGGATTATTGTAGATGGTGCACTTAGATTCCATACAATGAAATAACTTGCTTAAAAAACGCAGCGGAGAGGACAAATCGCCAAACGTGAACTATGCGTCGTTGAAGAGTTCCGTTCTGATTATCATCAGCAGTTCCACTTCATCAAATGTCACTCTTTTGAATGAAAATGCTTGATTTGTTGATAAAAATACAAAAGTCACTTTATGTATGCCTTTAAGATTTGAGGAATTCCCTCGATTCCTCGTGGAACTCATCATCAGAACTTGAGCTTGACGAACATTTGTTCTGACAATGAAACTTGCTAAACAAACACAGCGAAGAGGACGAATCGCCAAACGTGAACTATGCGTCGTTGAAGAGTTCCGTTCTGATCATCATCCGCAGTTCTACTTCATCAAATGTCACTGTTTTGAATGAAAATGATGGTTTTGTTGATAAAAATATAAAAATCACTATATGTATGCCTTTAAGATTTGAGGAGTTCCCTCGATTCCTCATGGATCCCATCATCAGAACTGCGTTTTGACAAAAACGGGACCAATCTGTATATATATACTTACAATCAAAAAAAGAATTTTCACAATCGGTTCAGACATGACGGAGTTATGGAGTAACAAACATAAAAAAAAAAACAAAAAAAAACATACACGCCGAATTGAGAACCTCCTCTTTTCAAATCTTGAAGTCGGTTAAAAAAGTAAAACAGGTTAGCACCATGGCGAGCTAAGCTATGAAAGGTTGAAAGTGTGCCAAATAGCGGGTTGTTAAAGTTTACCGATTCGGATGATTACATCCTGACCGACTCCTTCAAAAAGTTTCAAAGTTGTTTGCCACATACATACATAATAGGCTGTTTAATACTGAGAGATTTGTAGGATTTTTAATGATTATTTTTTATTTACTTTTTTAAAACATTTGTCTAATGGTCTTCTTAGATATCGTTAGAATTAGGTACAAGCAATTTAATTTTAAAAATGTCGTATTATTTTATGTGGATTGCCTCTTACGGCCAACTCTTGCATAATGAGATGAAGCTCTTTAAACTGGGAGATCCGCATATGAGCTTCTAGCTTCTACCCTTATCTATTACTAGCTTTTGCCCGCGGCTTCGCTCGCGTTAAATTCGGGGTAACAAACCATACAAACTTTCACCCCCCCATTTTAGGGAAGTGGGGGGTTAGAAAGAGACAAAAAGTAGCCTATGTCACTCTCCATCCCTTCAACTATCTCCACTTAAAAAATCACGTCTATTCGTGGCCCCGTTTTGCCGTGAAAGACGGACAAACAAACACACACATACACTTTCCCATTTATAATATTATAGTATATAGTAAGTATATATAGTATATAGTATGGATTGATTGAAACCAAGATTGAATTTTTTTTTCTCTATCGGTGAAATAACTAAGTTGAAAGTCAGTGTTATTTTTATCTAGAGCGTTAAAATCAGGCTTCCGGAAGAGTCATACCTACACGTATCAAAAAACACCTAGCAAACCATACCTAGCAAAAAAACAAACTTTGTGTGGAAATTATAGCCAAACTAACTATTGAGCAAACTTAGCTTGTTAAATAGTTGTTGTGTGTTGTTGTTAGTGTTGCATAAGAACGCAACATAATTTCTCAGCTGCCGTTGTCCCTTTCTAATACTTTAAATACCCATTGTGCGACATTTTAATCCTCTAAATTTATGTCAAGTTATACTAAGTTTAAGCAGTCACTAATAAATTCGAAGCTCTCGAAGTAAAAATCTTACAAATTTTCTGTTACTTGTGGGCATACTTTAGAACAGCATATTTTATAATAGTTATTTGTTATACAAGGGTGCAAAGTTGTATTTTAACCGCGAGTGTGGAATTGAAGCACGAGCTAGCGAATGGATTCTAGGGTTGAACTGCGAGGTAGCGAATGGGTTCTATGGTAGAACCGCGAGCGAAGCGAGTGGTTCGAAAATAGAATCCTGAGCGAAGCGAGTAGTTCAAAAATAGAATCCTGACGAGACGTAAAAATAACTTTGCAGCCGTGTGTAACACAAATCTTTTCACCTCACTAAAGCGAGTAAAATATAGTCTGGCCAGCCAACGAACGCAGTAACAATGTACATCAAACAAAAATATAGCAACACTAAGCGAATCGAACAGCAGCATTGCTCCATAGAAAAGTAGCAATGTACATCAAACAAAACTTAGTATTTTTTGGACGCCTGTCACGCGCTTTTGTACGTCATTTCGAAAATTGTAATTCTGCATTGAATAATAAAATAATTGATAATTCTGATATATTTATGACTTTACAATGAAAAAGAAGGTGCGAAAAAATTAAAATAACAACATAAAAATGACAGAAGATTATGCGGTCAAAATACAATAGTTGACATCCAGGAAGGAATGAAACATTGATACTTACAATGATTGCTAAAATCATAAGGCCAGTCGAGGGAAACGAGTAACTACCTATATCTACCAGAAAATACAACTTTTCAGTTTAGAATGGAACAGGATTAGCTTCATTATCTGTATGAATAAGAGTCATGTTAATTTACGTATATTATATCACTCAGTATACTCCTACTTATTTATTATGATTTCCTTTTATCATATCCTTTGACGACTATTTTAGGTAGGCACTTATTTAATCTAATGTACGAATTGTATAATTGAATACTCAACAAACGCACGTGAGGTTTTGGTGTTTATTTATTTAATACATAGCTTAGGTAGGTACATAAAGGAAAACATTTCAAAGGCTTGATAAAAGTCTGTTGTAGGTAGCGGGATGCTTGGTGCTTAAACCTGTTAAATTGTAGTGTTTTCTTGCTTTGTGACAATATGCAGCACTTGCTCCTATGCAACAAACGATCTTGGACTTCATTTAGCACTAGTTTTCGCTTCAATTATTCGATTTTACACTGAAAGAAAGAACTTGAAATGATAATTCGATACAAAACTCTACATAACCTCAAAGTCACATATATCACGAAAAATGTATTACACCTGTCGTAAGTACCTACATAAATATCTCAGCTGGTCTTTGCATTGATTTAATACATTTATTGAAAGGTGACGGCAGATATTACATTAATAAATAATAAAAAACGCAATGTTAAACTTAAAAATACAAGTAAAAAAAACTACCTTTTTAAAATTAAAAAGTTACATGTCACAGATAAAACAAAAACAATGCACAATTTTCTAATTATTCTGAGACAGATAGTTCATCAATTAAAATGGATCGATCAAAATAATATTTCTTGAAAGATTAAAAGCGTTTTATAGTAAAATCATGAAACAAAATTGTTTACACTAAATGAATTGAATTTGAATACAATTAAATATAAAATAATTTTCCGTCCACAGCACCTGATTTGATCAGACGATTTATTCAGATGGGCAAAGATTGTCCTGTCTGGAGTGGCGTTTACATGTTTAAAAAAGTGACTAATATCACGTTCGAATTTCAAATATTCTTTGCACTCTTGTGAATAAAATGCAGTTTTGCTATTTTTACATAATAAAAATCTGGCCAAGTCCGAGTCGGAACTCGGGACACCAAGTGTTTCGTACCACAAGGTTAACAAATAATCCTCATCGTGTGACCTTAAGAGGGTTTTTATGTTATACTAGCTGTACCCGAGGCTTCGCTCACGTGCGTTTTAGTAGGCTTTACCACTTTTCGTTACCCTCAACAGTCCATTGCTAAAAGTTGCCTACGCATTCAACATGTCAAAAAGTCAGTGCAGTAGTTTATCATCATCTGCATCATCTGCAGGGTCTGTTTAGTGGACTATTCAGTTCTCAGTTCCTAGTTTTGTATGAAAAACTGCATTTTCAAATGCGTTTTTTATCAAAACTACTGCTCGTAAAATGAAGTCAAAATCCTAACATCCTATCAGCTGTCCTAACTTTTTGCAGGCTTTCTATTGGTTTCCCACACGATTCTTACAGTTGTAAAATAAAATTCACTTTCCCCCTTAATCCCCCTAAACTTCCTCATAAAATTAAATTTAAGCAGTTAAAGCCTTGGTACCTTGTTACAGCCGACATTTTCTATACCTATTCCAAATTGCAGCTTTCTACGTTAAACCGTTTCCGAGAAAAACGCGTTTTACCGATTTCGGTTACCGGAGTGATCCCATAAGTGTTTCGTAAACCAAGTATTGGTACGAAAACCTAAAAAGAGCTTTTTAACACAATTGCTCGAAAAGTTTAGTTTATGTAGCTGCAAATCGTGCGTAAAGTTTGATTTTATGCACTAGTGCTAAAAAGTAATCTGATCTGCAAATCGTGCGTAAAGTTTGATTTTACGCACGATTTGCAGATAATAATTTTAAATAAATGAGTATTATGCGAGACCCGCTTATAAATGACCCACCTGAACTACGCGCGATTGGGCATAAAGGAGTATTATGCGAGACCCAATAGTATTACTTGAACAACGCGCGATTGAATGAAGCTGTCTTTCGCACACTGACAGAATATAAATGTAATTTTATTGCATTGTAGTTTTTTCGCAATTGTATTAAAAAACGTTGTTCGACACACGTGCGGAAGTGTCATTTTCACTCGTCCCGAGTCTTGACCCTCGCCTCTCGGCTCGGGTCAAGTAACCTCGGTACTCATACAAAATGACATACTTATCGCACTCGTATCGAAAACTATACTATTTATTCCAAGCCAGTATCATTGTGAATGAGTATTGAAGTACAATCAAGGGTCGTACGTACGGTACTGTTATCAGCATAAATTATTGTTTCTACATCCAGAGTTTAATGTTTTAGTCCGAACGCGATCGCTTATTCTGCAAAGCGAATGATCCAATGGCAACTTGGCGAGGAAACCTTTGTCATGATTGTCAGCGATCCGGCAAGCCTAGCCTGAAAGTCACGCGAAAAACGCTACGAGGCGCATCAAATCAATATGCAGTTTTTTTTTTTCAAATTTCGAAAGGCGGTTTTTTTTAATACCACGACGGTGGCAAATAAGCATACGCCCCGCCTGATGGTAAGCAGTTACCGTAGCCTATGGACGCTTAGGAGGGCTGGATTTTTATTACGTTATCAGATTCGATGTTCCAAATTTGAAACTCATATAACTTAACAGTACCTATTTGAGCATGTACCTAAAGTTAAAATTACGGTTCTGCCACAGATAAAAAGCTTATCATAGTAAAATTGGTTGTTGAAATGCTGGCCATTGCCTACCATTTTTGAAGTTTTTGGACACATTTTAGAGGACTTACAATGTGAGTAAGTATATACAAATGTAATTAAACAATTTCCGCCATACCTAACGGAATGAATGAGTAGGTATTAAGCATTCAGGCACATCTGCAACATTTTCCATCACGGCACACTAAGCCTACATTGTCTCGCATTTCATATAAAGAAGACTTCAGTAGGGTGACCAGAAATTAGGATATTATTTTTTGTAATTTCAGGCGTTTTGTCAAACTGTAGTATAACAGCAATTTGTAAAATGCCAAGGATTTTAGATAAATAAATGCTAAACTGAACATTAGTATTTTATGTAATTGAGTAATGCTTAATATTATATTGAAGACACTATTAGGCATAAATTGATGTATATAAAAATAAATGGCGCGGACATTTTAATTTTAAAGAAAAGTGAGAGTAAATAAAACCACACCGCTACCTCTATCCCCGTTTGATTTTAACTTTGAAGACGTCAAAGAAATTATGAATATATTTTGTCAGGATTCATCCGCGACATAGAATGGTATGAAGGTAACCCTAGCCGTTGCAATATTTAGTGCGAATGCATCTGGTTTCTCGTGAGACATCATTATCTGTTTAAGTGGCCATTATTTCCTAACAAACAGCGGGATATAATACAGCACTTTGTGAGATTTCTGTCATTGTTCGATATTTGCATTCGATGCTGAGCGCTAACAATTCGGGTTAAAGGCAGTTTGCAAAGTTTTAATAGACCAATTTAAAGGTGTATTGAAAACAGGGTTTGGAAGCGACAGAGCGAATTGCGGTCTCACCTCACTCGATTAAGAAAAGCAATTCTAAAGCAGTTCCGCTTTGTATTTTGATATATGTAGCTGGTTATATTATATGTTTAACGTATGGTTAGATAGGTGTTATTTAGAATTTAGTAAAAATGTTGGGGGTTTTATTTTACTTAACTGATGTTGTATGTTCTGTTTTAACTTCGAATAATTTTATAAAAATCTAAAACGGTACATAATTATTTTAACAAGAGAAATATTTTTGGTGGATTCATCGCTAGCTATTAAAAATTAACTTGTCGGACAACTTTCAACGATTTAACTAACATAGGCCATCAACACAGTGAATCCTCCTTTTTGTAAAGGGTCGGCAACGCGCATGTGACACCTCTGGTCTTGCAGGCGTCCATAGGCTACGGTAGCTGCTTACCATCGGGCGGGCCGTTTGCTTGTTTGCAACAATCATGGTATAAAAAAATATGATGAATACGATGATACGATGATACGAGAATACGATGTTTAGAAATATGAGAGATATGAATAAGTGTTAAGACAAGTACCTACCGAAAACTGAGGTTACATTACATTGATTATTTTAAACATTTCAAACTTTTATTATGTTGATTTTTATGCATAAAAATAGTCCGGTCGTATGAATTTTAATATTTTATTTATTGTCTGTCGATTAATTGCATAATTTTAATGATAAAAAATAGTGGGAAATACCACCTCACCCCGTAGTTGGGGTTGGTAGGGATAGCAATAAGGTGAGTTGGGAAAATGGCTAGGATGGAGATTTTTGTATTATGAACATTGCAAATTGCAGTAACTTGCTTGACTTGTTAAGCGAATATTTTATTTACGTACCGATGTAACAACCTTGGTCTAAAAACACCAACTCGCTCCTCTAGCATCTCTACTCTCCCCATTCATGACCGAACTGCTGTCGTCATGCCTTCTTACCCCGTTTTACGATACTTTATTTTACCCGTGTGTTTAAAAACCTTTATGATTCGTTTCATTCGCTCCTTCTTGGTTCGTAAAATCTATAAAATATAACGGTTACACTCACGTCACGTCGTCGTAAAATCTATATACAAATAGGCATTTAAAATAACCGCTCTGCTGCATGTATAATGTATTCAAACTTCATTATATTCATATAACATTTCGGTATTTGCATACACAACTCCATGCAAGATAAACGCAAATGTTATGTCAAAATTTAATATAATAATGGTACGGAGGCCGTTTCGACAAAGCAAACCAAATGCAGTCCATTAAAAGTTTAGCCAACATTCAAAACTTGCTGAACAGTTTAAAACTACTATTTCGTATGCAAAACTATCTTTATTACTTATAAGTTCTGCCTCGTGGTATTGCATTAGATAGGTGCTTACTTAACGACCGGGTTCTCAAAAGTTACTTCACGTAAGTAGGTACCTATATTTAAGCTTAGGTTAAAAAAAAATTTGAAGGGAAAACTTCTTTAGCGACGCTGTGCACTTTTTGTGACGGGAAAAAATGTTAAACTCGCGAAATGTCACGTGACCGACAGATTCGTCAGATTGAAAATTCGTAATACGGACACGTGGCCTGATCGAATAAATAATTGTAATAGTTCTGAAGTGGAGAAGTTACATTTTTAATGTAATATAAATTGTCATGTTTGTGTACGATAGCGCAATAAATGAATATTATATTCTACCACATAAATGATAGTACTTTTATACTGATAATTAAAGCAATTCGTGCAAAATTATTCCCTCCCGGAGTGCACCCCGTTGTTTTTTATATGGGATTGTCGAATTATCATACGTATGTATACTAGTAAACAGATTGATGGTCGATTTATTTTGTTATGCTTGTTATTATAAGTGTTTACAATTTCTTTTTGCGGCAATTCTTTATTTTTACTTTTTTTGCGGTGCTATAGCTATAGGTGTAACAAAAAAAAACAATTAATTTATCAAGTCTATTCTCGATTCAATCGTCTAGCTCAATTTAGGTCAGTTCCACCGCCCTTATTACCCGAAGTCTATGGTGGGCTCAAACCGTTTACTACGACTGATTTATCAAGTACCGACGAGTACCTAACTCCCGTTTCCATACGATTTAATTTTGCCTAAAACGTTTGCGTACTGGCTTCGGAGTCGAGTACAGAATAATTTCACGGCTACTTTGCTCCCCGCGTAGCGACACAACAGTTGAAATATTTCGTAAAATATTTGTTAACTCTGCCTACTGTAATTGTGTACTCTCTGTACACAATTTCTATTTTGGGTCTGTCCTTTATATTCTGTAATTTCTAAAGAGAATAGGTTTACTAACACTGGAAATTTGAGGAAAAATACATAAAAATCTTACGAATCGAAATTACTTCCCGTGTCTGTAATTTATTACTTAGGTTTCTAAATTTATCGTAATGTTAAAACCGGGGATAAAATTAATACATCTTGGTAGTAAATAATCTTATTGTGGCCGATAACATTTTTATATTGTGTATTTTTTTATTTATTAATTGAATAAGAAAAAGTTAATTACAATAATATATGACAAGACCCATCATTGGCAAAACCTTAGAGAGGTTTGTGTGCCGATGGGTAGTTCAATAAAAACAATTATATTATTTTTAATTTAAACTAAATCGTACATGTAATTATGTAGATAAGATAGTCTTAATAAATGAAGCTTAAGTCGCTAGAATTTAACAAATATAATTTAATTAGGTTTTTTATATTTTTACTATTAAGATACTTATCAAGGGCCCATTTAGGGCCTGTTTCACAATCTCCAAGTAAAGTATTGGATAGCTAATTAACAAATAGATTAACTGCCAGATAAAACTACCTGCATAACTTAGCACTTTATCTACCAGTTAAGCTTATTTCAAGATTGTGAAACGCCAACGATGACTTTATTTGTCAGCAAGTAGTTTATTCAGGACTTTACTTGGACATTGTGAAACAGGCCCTAAATATTGTCATTGTTGTATTATTAAAAATAGAAATTTAATGAAAGCTAACAGTTGAGTTTGCACACGACATAAAATGGTCGAATGTCGTAAAATTTCCTATGACATGATTATTCCTTAGAATTTTTGATGAAGATACTTGAATTTTTAGGGGTTAGGCTCTCAACTTTATCTTGATAGGTATCTACATCAGTTAAGCTACTAGGCCAAGTTTGGTATCGTTTTCGTATAAATCGGGGATGCCAAATTCATTTATGGTATAATTTTGACACCGTTCCTAAAGCACCTATTTCTTTAAAGGTTCATAATTGTTTATAAGTTATAGAATTTTTCCTTGTATATAAATAGGGAATTCCAAAATAAGTACCTATGTAATTATTTTTAATTTACATGTTTTTGCTTAGAAACGGAGTTAAAGTGATACCATAAATGACTTCGGCATCCCTGATTTATACGAAAACGATACCAAAAAAGTTTTTGTTGGTTTCACTATCTATTTATAAATAATCTGCGTTGTCGTAATTCGTGGAGCTAAACGGTTAGAATTCAGCAAACAATGGATCGGATTTACCGGTAGCTTAGAAAAAAATGTTAACAGAAACACAAAGTGAAGAAAACTAAGCGAGGATGTGAAAAACTCAAATAAAATAGAGGGAACCGGAAGTCAATATCCCCGAGGCATGCCCAAGAACAAAACCACTGTTTGGTGCCGGAACAAACAGATATATTCGATTCATTACTGGGAAAATTATTTTAAAGCCGTGGATATTGTAGTCATTGGGCAGGGCAGACTTAACTACAATATTTGCAAGAAAATGTAGACAATGTCTTATGCGTTGTGTGAAAAATATGTATGAAGGTATTGAAATAGATAACTTTCAACTCTCGGATCAGGGAAAACTTAAAGGCTCTTTTTAGATTCAAACAACTCAAATTAGTTTCGACATAAATAGTTTTGTTATTAACACCTAGCTATTCATTTACATTATATTTGATTAACAACTTGTAAAACTTTTTTGATACAAATAAAATATTTGACTTTGACTTTGACTTTGATCTTGTAGTCAATATCCTAGGATACACACACAGATTTGCATGCCGAATATGTACCGTGCGTGTATCCCTAGTTAATTTTAATTCAAGTCCATAACTCCTTTGGGAGTTAACTTCTGCTTTGTTTTCAATTCTACTAGCATGGATTTAATATTTGACTTCATTTTCGTAAGTAAATAAGTACTTTAGGTATTGAAGCCTTTTTGTATCAACTGTTAGCAAAGTTTGGCCGCTAAACCGTTAGGGAAATCAATCCTAGTAAAAACTGCCTATTTGCTAACGAGTAATCGATAGTTGCAAATCGGGCTTCGTTCCAAACTTGCTAACACGCAGTAAATATTCGTACTGCAGTAATTGTTACGGCAAAGCTATCCCTTCATAACAAAGATTCGTTGTAATAATTCGTAATTTAATTGGCGTAACAATTTCATTGGCAAGTTCAATAGGCAGGTATTGGGATAGGAGTCGGCGTAACAATTTTACTACACAGTAAATTGCTCGGGTTGGGTAACGAGTTACAATGTGAAATATTTTTCTTCCGTTGTGTTGTTGTGGCTATAACGTTTATTTTCCTCCTAAAATATCACCGGAGGAAATAAACACTTGCATCAGTTGCATAAACTGCGTAGAAAAGTACAAGAGTGGTGGAGATCAATTGAGAATTAAAACGGTAAAATAAGGCCAAAAATCTGCTTGTAGAAATAAAATGAGAAATAAATACATATTTATTCATTCCATACATATAGACTATAAATACCTAAAGCATCAAAGTATAAGAAACTTTAAGTTGTTTGAGAAAAATATGGCATTATACTCTCATATTTCCCCATAGAAACTTTTATTACGAGAGTAATTAATTTCAAAGAATGCTAATTTTTCTTTTAATCGCTTCCTTAGCGCCACAACTTTTATCTACTTTGTTTGAATTACTTTCGCCCGAGCAGTTTGTGGCAAGTTCCCGAAACATTTTTTACTAAGTTATAGCACTTTTATTTAAAAAACCAAAGTCACTCTTTCAATACTTTAATCGATTCAATGTACTTTTGTAACGTTTTCACTTTCTTTATATAAAGGATGCGATTGGTTGTTACATAGAAAAGTGATTGACCTACACAATGTTTTTCTTAACTAAAGACTGTGTTATAAAAGCCAATCTATGAGAAATAAATATAACTAACTAATGTAAAGTAGGTGGGTAAGGTAAGGTACGTAGGTAAAACCTTGGTAGACAAATATAAAGAAGGAGTGGGCTTAATTATACAGCGTAATCTAATTTCCGTTTGATCTGTAGGCGAGGTTCCTGAATTAAAGTCATCGAGCAGAAATAAACTTCGTACGACAATAAATTGCATTTTATGGACTACGAAGTTTTATTAAGAAAAAAACCGGAAATAGATAATTAAGATCAATTTCGTAAACACACGAAGCACAACAGATTATTCCGTCCCTCTATCGACCATGAAAGTAATAGATTGAATAAAAAAATCATGATTGAAAGTCCATTCTTGTTCGTCTACCCCACAGGGAAACAGGACGAGAATGGATTGTTTTTCAGCCAGCAAATATTTTGCGGTAGCAACAGAATCTGTAATGTTATAACAGTGGATTCTGTGATTATCTATTTAATGTACAGATTAAATATAGGCCTCTGTGTAGTGGAATTTTATATACTCGCCATTATTCCACTACTATAATATTTTAAACTTCTATAAAGCTGGCGTATGAATAATTATAAATGACATGATTAATACCCACCTCCGTTGCGATATTTATTTCCGAATATAAGACATGATTAATGATTAAACGAACTTACCTTAAGTGAAGTTCTATCATAATTATCTGAGTTGCTTCGTCGAATAGATTAGAAATAAACACATGTAGTATCACGTACGGTGTCGCCAGTACACACTGAATTTTGAGAGAATTAAAAAAATAAAATAAAAAAGAAGGTTGGTTGACATTTTGTGCCAACCGTGGCTCTCAAACGTCATTTAGTTCAGAGATACCAGGCCCTCATACCTGTGCACATATATACATATGTAAACCTGTATACAGGATGATTCATGAGACGTGAGCAGACTTAACACTACGGATTCAGTTAAAAATAAGCTATTGTTTGATATCAGTATCAGTGTGATAAGCGCAAAAAAATTTTTTTAAATAAAAATAAAAAGTTTGAAATTATTTACGACACGCATGGTCACTCTACAATTAGAATACTCCGTCGAGTACTGATATTCTCTTGTTTTTCTGTGATATGTGTCAAATTGATGTCTGGTTACTTTTGAAACATCGTATCTCACTTATTATTTTTTTTTTTTTTCATAATCATGATTGTCAAAAAGGTTTTATCTTTATTGATTTGTTTATGTGGGGTGACCACGATTACAGAGAATAAAATTTCTACGAAACAAAAAGGTTAAAAAAAATTGAAAGGCGTTATTGTTTCACTTAAACATGATGGCGGTCGATTCATTATCGTTAACTAAGTGTGTAGGGTTACTCCTGCTCACGTCTCATGAATCATCCTGTATATGTGCATACACACACATGCGGTTGAAGTTATTTCATTTATAATCATAGGGATAGTGTTTAACGGGAGGGTGGGTTTCTAATCTATTCGACGAAGCAACTCAGATAATTATGATAGAACTTCACTTAAGGTAAGTTCATTTAATCATTAATTATCTTCTTTGCTTTGTCTTCTAGATTAGAAATAAACAGATGTAGATCTTGAGAGAACTTGTGAAATATGTAATAAAAATCCATAAGAGTTATCCATATATATGAGTTAATTTAATAACTTAACAAGAATTAAGTTCGGGATTCGCACCATTGCCATAGATTCCGTGCAGCACGCGTGAGGTGAGGAAACTGAACAGCGCCCATTCGGTGTATATAGGAGATCGCCGTGGTGTTATCAACTCGAAGGAGGATTTGACAGTCTGTCATCCCTCTGGCAAATGTTTTAAAACTGTAAAAAGCTGCTAACATTTCTAGATAATTTATATGCTCACGGCGTTCTTCTATGGACCACGGGCAGCTTGCAGACTCCTCGCCACATGCCGCCCCCCACCCCGTAGTAGAAGCATCACTAAAAAATTCAAAGCAGCAGTATTCGTCGTATTTAATTTTACTGGCAGGTTGATTGATGGCTTGACACCACCAATTAAACTCTGACCTAAGAGAATATGGTAAATTCATGTACCTATCGTAGTTATCTGGATCATTAAGCAAACTAAGATACTTTTGCTTCTCAAACTCTTTGATATAAAACCAAGCATATTCTATAGCTGGGCATGCTGAATTAAGTAAACCGACTAAACGAGCAAAATCTCTTATTTTGCATCGTCGGACTGATTTAAAATAATCTAGTTCTTTCTTTACTTTAGTTATTTTATCATCCGGTAATGTGACTTGGAATTTTTCAGTGTCTATAATATAACCTAGAAATTTACAGCTAGAACTAGGTATTAATTTGCTTTTCTCTTCATTTATAATGAAACCTAGAGCTGTCAACAATTGCTTCGTAACCATTATAACGGGTTGGCTTAAAGTAATGAGAATTTTCATATTGGCGAATCGAAAAATAAAGTCAATAGCTACAGGTTAATAAGTTGTATTTCCATAAACTAGAACATATTCAACATTACAAACAAACATTAAAATATAGGAAAAGTCCCTCCATCTTCAAACTTTCGTAACTTGCTTCTGGCTGTTCCACTCACACCTTGGACATCATACAAATTGCCTTTTTGTTTAATATGTACTTATCCAAAATTGTATTTGATTAGTAAATTGGCTTCCTACGCATCACTACTTACCATTCTTTTGAAAATTGCCAAATAATCTCTGATTGATCGACGTTTAGAGACGTCACACTAGATTAAGCAAACTCTAAGTATGCCAAAAATAGTCAAAATTGTTTAAAAAGCAATCCCATACATTATGTATCAAAAGCTGCCAACCCAGCAAAAGTCCCTAAAGCTCGACCAATCGAAGCTTCATGGGATATTTGTAGTAGGTTAGTATAAGGTTACGGGCAGGATGCCAGTTCTCCGAAACCATTAGAATTAAGGATAATATGGACAATTAAGAAATGTTGTCCAAGGTATGATGCGTATGGTCAGAAGCACGTTACATAAGATCGAAGCTGGAGGGCCTTTTTCTATATAGTAGTGATTGTTTGTAATGTCTAATATGTTCTAGTTCCTCGTAAAAAAATCCATTAACCTGTAGCTATTGACTTTATTTTTAAATTTTTCAATGTGAAATTTCTAATTACTTTAAGCCAACCCGTTATTATCCGAGTATGATTCGAATGTGCTACCTATAAGGAGAATATCATCCAAATATATTGTGGACTGGTAACCACATGATCTAAGCAATTTAATAACAGGTTCCATTATCATTGAAATGTTTGAAATGTTCAGTGTTAATAAATTTATTGAAATTTTTTAAGTTAATTAAATCGATGTTTACTGTTTGGCTTTGGTACTAAAAAAAATATTAGACAGATATTGCCCATCACAGGGCTCGCACTCAGATATAGTACCAGATCTTAATAATTCATGAACTGATTCTAAAATCTGTACCTTTTCTTTAGTGGAGTGAGCTTTATTTCTTGGAGGGTGAGCTTGTACAACAGGACAAGATGCTGTAATCTCATATCCCAATATAACCGGATCAGTAGTCAATAGTGACCATTGATGATAGAACTGCGATAGTCTACCTGCGTAACTCACCGAGTCCTCTTCTAACGGCGGCTGGAGTACCTCTCGTGCGACGCTCGATACGATGTCCGCGAACTGCTCGCGTGCTGATTCCTCGGAGCAGGCTCCCTAGTCCTCTGGCTCCCCTGGGGCCTGCGATTCAGAGGTGGAGCCTTCCAGTTTAAATTGTTTCTTTTAGGTGGCGCTGTTTGTTGTTGCGCAGGGTTGTTTTTAGGTGCAGTTACTTTATTTGGTGGCGTCGGTTGCTTTAAATATGCTCCAGGTTTACATATAGACTTCGCTGTCCTAAATGTTTCGGAAAGATCCGTGCCAAATAGAAGTTTATCTATGTTGGTTTTTTGTATTTGGTCTTTCATCTCCTTTTTGAGGTTAAATAGAACGAAATTTCGTGGTGTAATGGAGTCGAGATGTTGATTGTCGCAAAGTAAACGACTAGCGTCCATTAACAATCTTATAACTGACGTGTCCTTTTCCTCTTTAGACATTAAGATGCTGAGAGCCTCACTGACACCTGATATCGCTCGTCCTAGTTGCTTTTGTTTCAACTCGATACCTTTGTCTCGCTTTATTACGGCTTCTGAAACAGCAGCCTTTATTTCCGGATTGAGTTCCGGAGCGTCAATCAAATGGCAGTTGCTTGGGGGTAAGTACTTTTCGCATAGTTCTTTACGAGTCTCTTTTTCTAGTCCGGCAGTAGCGATATGTTGTAATCTCACAGAAAGATCAGTCTGAATTTCTTTTCCGTATTGTTTGACTATTGAAGGATCATCGCCTAATATCTCTAGAATAGCGGTATCCAGAACCACAGCAGGAGATGCGCACTCTGCACTTATTTCCTACTCTGTTGTTGATTGCATAGGTGGAGGCGACAGGCTCTCCTCCTTTGTAATTGCACGCCCTGGCAGCGGCGCCGTTGTCGGCTGAGACGTGGCAGGTGGTGGTGGGGACGGTTCAGGGGCACTGGAGCTAGTCGATTGCTCGGGTACATGAATGACCGATTTTATGTTATCACAATCAATTAACTCTTCTTCCGCTACCGAATAATCGTCTTCCAATGGAAATTCGTCTGCAAATGGCAAAATAAATGCCAATGTATTAACGTAAACTATATGCATATATATGCTTGATTACTTAGGTATTTTTAGTTATAAATATGACGAAAATATAAATTACTAGTTAACAAATGTGTGATGTGACAACCCTTTTAGTTGTCCGCAACACAGTTAATAATATTTATTGAATAATGCGTGTTACATTCAAGTAGGTACTCAAGTCCAACGCTAGTTTAAGTTGTAAGTAGCATACATCACTACGTGACAATGTCACAAGCAACGGTAAAGTGACAACCCCCCAGGTTGTCCACATCACTCGTATAGGTTCACGTCAGTAAGTAAAGTGACAGCCCCAAAAACTGTCCGCTGTACAGTCAAGTGCAAAAATACGTATCGAAAAAATCGTCTCATAAATATGGTACTACGCACTTATTACAACGGAATAAGATACTATGGGACATATTTTTGAGTAAGATGAGTACACCCATATTTTTACACTTGACTGTACGAACCATACACGTGATAAGTATCATAGTTGAAATCCTTAATTAGGTTCCTGACAATATAACTCGTTGGTAAATAAAGTGACAGTCCCAAAAACTGCCCGCATTACGAACCATAAACGAGCGTCAAGGTCAAAGTCAGTAACTAAAGGTATATAGGTACTCATAATACTAGTAAATACCACGTTCTAGGAAAAAAATGATAATTTCAAAATTTTCAAATGTAAACTGACCTTCCATGTTTACCGGTCTTAACGACCTGGAGTCTGAATAATCCGAGTCCACTGATTCGCGTCGACGACTACGACGTCCACTTAATTCCTTTTCTAACTTCTTTACTTTATATAATAAGTAATCATAATCATTACGATCATGACTTCCGCGCTTTCTTTTACCCATTTTGCACTACTAAAAGCAATTTAACTAAGATTTATAACAAATTACGATAAATCGATAATAGCACTGTGCACTGGCACTGAACTGTGAATGACGTTTGAGCGCCACGGTTGGTACAAAATGTCAACCAACCTTCTTTTTTAATTTTTTTTTTAATTCTCTCAAAATTCAGTGTGTACTGGCGACACCGTACGTGATACTACATGTGTTTATTTCTAATCAATAAGACAAAGCAAAGAAGATAATTTTTCAGAACCTTTTTTTTACTTTTAAATTAGCTTTATTGCTGGGTACACACCATTGTGTAGGTACATTTTAAACCTATCTAGTGTTTCCCAAGAACCAAGTCCAAAATAAATTGTAACATGTGATAAGTACGGCAGCAGCACCTAACTACTTAAGTTGCTTATCTGCGTCCTCGAGCGGTAGTGCACGCACGAAAAAAAAGACTTCTTAATACAAAGCAAATTTCTTCAACGCAAAGTAATAAAGTTTTAAATATAACGAAACGAATAATATTCTCAAATATAGATTTTCTAGTTTTCTTTTACCTAAGATAATATTTGTTTCATTTAAGTACAATTTACTCTTATTTTAATTCGCAGTGATTCTATCAAGTAAAGACATTCTTTACTCTTGGTGTAAAACAGCATATTTCCTCATTTCAAAATCTTATTTCGTCATATTGAGAACTGTTATGTTAAACTGAGACTTCATAATAGTTTCGACAAAGTAATACGGTCTCAGACCAATACCAATTGTGTCAATACAAGATCAAGCTTTTCTTTAATCATTAATATCATTGTATTATTTTGAAAGAATTTCAATGTCTTCAAGAGAATCTGTTTTCTACCACAAGAAAACTCCTCTTGAAACAATCGCTTTAAATTAATTTAGAGAACTCTCGTCTCAAAATTTATTTCTATCTTTAGCCAAATTTGTACAGTTTCCGCGTGAAATAAAACCATTATCTTTTATTGATAATTGTAATGTCTTAGTTTTTAGTAGCGTTTATTTCAATTCAAGAGAATCATGTCTTTAAGTCAAACAAATATTTGTTTTAAGCCAATTAAATTTGGCTTGTTGGTAGAAACACTAGAAACTAACCATCGAACATAACATCGCTCTTCCATGACTGTTTTAGTAGGTACTTAATAGTATGGATATGCAGGAAAAAATAAAGAAAATTATTGGTTCAGGGCAACTTAAAAAGCCAAATACATGCATGCATTTCATGTTGCATGTTACGTAAAACCATCGATTGTTTACTGAATGTAACATAATATTAGGGATAAGTTCGCCTTTGTACACACTCACTATATTTTTGTTGGTCATGTATTTGTTTTGTGCAATAAAGTGTTTTACTACTACTACTACTACTATATTAAGCACATCACTATCGAGTGACACATTGTCTATTGTATCAACAAATTGCATCTCTTAATGCGAAACATATAATTTCTTAAGGGAAAAAGATCCTGTAAATACGAAACAAAGTATTTTGTTTCGTATTTGTAGGATTTTTTAATTTAAAACAGTAGTTTTACATTAAAAAAACAACTTTCGAGTCAAGAACATGGAACTCTTACAAGAAAAGTAATGACGTTCATGGGTTTAGAACAGACAGATTAAAAAAGTCGAGACATGTTCTCTCCATTTCTGATTAGAACTATTAACTTAAGAAACGAGATATGTCACATCACAATTTTATAATTTCTTGATTGAAGAAACTTGTTACATGCCCACTTGAAATCAAGAATTTGAATAAATTGTATCAAAAATATTAATGTCTTCTTTCAAAACTATGTCTGTCTTGATACGAAATAAACATTTTTTTAAATATAATGTACATAGTTTTGGTTGAAGAAAATGGTGTTTAGTTCTAAAACAGTAAGAACAACTAAAAGGAAGAACTTCAAAAATGTACAAGTATTAGCGCAAGAAAATAATTACTTGAGCTAAGATTTCAATGATTTCGTATAAAGAATTAAAATAGCTTTGTGCTAATAATTTAAAATCTCATTTGAAAGTAGTTTTTTGATCTATCGAAAAGAAAAATCTTCCTTTCAAAGAAAACATGGTTAAAGTATAGAAAAAACTCAAGTCCAGTCAGAGAAACCTATTTTGAATTCAAGAAAATGCCATTTTTCTATGAAAACAATATTAAATTGCCCCAAAAGCATTTGAATTACTTGAATCGAATTCTCAATATCGACTTCTTTCAAGTAAACACTCTTGAAACAATACTTTGTTGTTATTCTATATTAAGAAAAGGTGGTCTTATTAAGTGAAGAATCATATTTTTGATAAAGGAAATAAATACTTGTCACGAGGAAATATAAATAAATAAATAAATATTATAGGACAATCTTACACAAACCAACCTAGTCCCACAGTAAGCTCAATAAGGCTTGTGTTGTGGGTGCTAGACGACGATATATATAATAGATATATATTGATAAATACTTAAATACATAGAAAACATCCATAACTCAGGTACAAATATCTGTGATAAACACACAAATAAATGCCCTTACCAGGATTCGAACCCGGGACCTCCTGCTTCGTAGGCAGTGTCACTACCGACTGCGCTAGGAGGCCGTTAAATAAAAATAAATATTTTCAAGGTAATATAATGTCTTGGATTGAGAATATCCTGGAAGCTTTTTTTTCCGTGCGGCGTCCGCCATTTATACTGACAACTGTATGAGTAGCTTCGTTTCGGATATGGAAACCCTTTGGTTGACCGCGGGAACCCGGAGATTCCCGAGGTAACAACGTTCTTCTTTTTGTACTTGTGAGGTTGTTGTAACATTGAACAATTTTTATTTTTTTGAATAAGTCAGCCGATTTAGTTTTTGGTATGACCGTCTATAAAAAAAATCACAGATTTCGTGCCTCACACGACTATCGAGCACATTGGAAATGAATCTACGGAATTCGAAAAAATATTGTCGCTGAGCGACGAGAAATCGGGATAAGGAAAAGGTTATAAAATAAAACTACGACGTTGAATGATAATTATTTTATTCTTAGATTAACATAGGTATCCTCGACATAACGCCTGTGAACCAGAGTTGGGCAAAAATTAACGTGATTGAAACTAAAGATAAAAATGAGAACGTTACTCATAATCATATGAACATGATTACGAATTCAATCGTGAGCTTTCTAATCTGATTGACCACCGGCATGAGTAAATCATGTCGATTTTTAGTTTCACTCATGATTAGCTGAAGTGATTACATTAGTAAGACATAACGCTTAGTTAAACTAACTGATTTAGTTGATTAAATGATTAGATTTTGATTAGATTTTGCGTAGCTACTAGCTCCTTCATTTTTTTCCCTAACGAAACAGAGGCGGTACCTAGGTGAGTATAATATACATTTAGGATAAATGGCTATTTGAGACAATATTTCTAAAGGTATCATTTAGCGGTTGGCGCTTACGTCTTAAGTTGTATAGTGCAGATTCAATATTGAGCAATAAAAGCATAAATGCCAGTGGCAAATGTTACCTTTACCAAAATAGCGACAGTTTTTTTGTTAGTTTTTTGTATGAGGTATGAGTGTACAATGCTCCCAATTAACTTTGAAACGGCCTGTTCAGTTTTATTGCGGTTTTCGGCTACAGTTAAGGCAGCTATCACACAGCTGCGGTCTCCACATGCGCTTTTCATTTTCATTCCCATTCCCATTCCCATTCCCATTCCTATTCCCATTCCCATTCCCATTACCATTCCCATTCCCATTCCCATTCCCATTCCCATTCCCATTCCCATTCCCATTCCCATTCCCATTCCCATTCCCATTCCCATTCCCATTCCCATTCCCATTCCCTTTCCCATTCCCATTCCCATTCCCATTCCCATTCCCATTCCCATTCCCATTCCCATTCCAATTCCCATTCCCATTCCCATTCCCATTCCCATTCCCATTCCCATTCCCTTTCCCTTTCCCATTCCCATTCCCATTCCCATTCCCGTTCCCGTTCCCGTTCCCGTTCCCGTTCCCGTTCCCGTTCCCGTTCCCGTTCCCGTTCCCGTTCCCGTTCCCGTTCCCGTTCCCGTCCCCGTCCCAGTCCCCGTCCCCGTCCCCGTCCCCGTCCCCGTCCCCGTTCCCGTTCCCGTTCCCGTTCCCGTTCCCGTTCCCGTTCCCGTTCCCGTTCACGTTCCCGTTCCCATTCCCATTCCCATTCCCATTCCCATTCTCATTCTAATTTTCATTCTCATTCTCATCCTATTTTTCTCATGGCGAAATTACTTGATTGTTTTGTGTTATTATTTAATCAGCGATTATTCAATCAGCGATGATTAGTAATCAATCACCGCTTTTAATCAAGTGTGCCCAACTCTGCTGTGAACAAACAAATTGAAAAATTTCCACACGCATATCGAAGTTTGAATAATTGTCGCCGTGGCGCCTAAGTATACATATTTCATTTTTAGATTAATAAGCAGGATATAAAAATGTACAAAGTACAAGAAAATTATTACTTACAAATCCGTAGTCAACTCGAGAAATGGTAGCCACCACATAGCTAAATATTTTTTAAGAAAAAGAAACCGACTTCTTCAATGGGGGAAGCCGGTGAAGGATTATTGTAGATGGTGCACTCTATACAATGAAATAACTTGCTTAACAAACACAGCGAAGAGGACAAATCGTCAAACGTGAACTATGCGTCGTTGAAGAATTCCTTTCTCATTTTACATTTCACATGTTTATGGCATCAGCCGCAGTTCCACTTCATCAATATGTCACTGTTTTCAATGAAAATGCTTGATTTGTTGATTTAAATACAAAAATCACTTTATGTATGCCTTTAAGATTTGAGAAGTTTCCTCGATTCCTCCTGGATCCCATCATCAGAACTTGAGCTTGACGAAAATTTGTCCTGAAAATCTAACTTGCTTACCAAACACATCGTAGAGGAGAAATCGCCAAACGTGAATTATGCGTCGTTGAAGAGTTCCGTTCTGATCATCATCAGCAGTTCCACTTCATCAAATGTCACTCTTTTGAATGAAAATGCTTGATTTGTTGATAAAAATACAAAAATCACTATGTGCTTGCCTTTAAGATTTGAGGAGTTCCCACGATTCCTCATGGATCCCATCATCAGAACTTGAGCTTGACGAAAATTTGTCCTGACAATCTTACTTGCTTAACAAACACCGATGTGTGTTTCGATAAGAGGAGGAATCGCCAAACGTGAACTATGCGTCGTTGAAGAGTTCCCTTCTGATCATCATAAGCAGTTCCGCTCAATCAAATGGCACTGTTTTGAATGAAAATGATTGATTTGTTGATAAAAATCACTACATGTATGCCATTAACATTTGATGAGTTCCCTCGCTTCCTCATGGATCCTCATCAGATTGACAAAAACGGGACCAATATATACTTAAAATCAAAAAAAGAATTTTCAAAATCGGTTCAGACATGACGGAGTTATGGAGTAACAATCATAAAAAAAAACAAAAAAAAAACAAAATAAAAAAACATACTCGCCGAATTGAGAACCTCCTATTTTGAAATCCTGAAGTCAGTTAAAAAAAAATGTGAAAAATGTCGTTCTGACTTTTTTCAAAAAGGTTAGGCTACAGGGCAGACCCTTAAGTTTATCGTCTTTTTTGTAGGCTTAAATTGTAGCTGACTAAATTGTCGAGAGGAGTTCTTCTCAAATTTTTGATATCATTCTTCGTTTCCAAAATATCGAACGCCAAAGTCAAAAATTTGGTAAAAATTGATTGTTTTTTTCACTATTCCGGCCATAACTTTTTTCTTTTTTGATTTTCTCGAAAAAATATTTTTGCACCTTTCAGCTATCGTAAATAGAGTCTTTTGAGCCATTTTTGAATATCATATCTTTACAACTTTCCGAGGTATAGGGGGATCGCACTTTTTCATGAAATCGGGGCCTATACTGGAACGAACGAAAAGACATTTCCAATGTCAAAACTCCAGTAATTAATCTTCCAAATGTATCTGCAATTTTTTCGTAAGCCTCTGTGTCAATGGCTTGCACAAGTTATTACACTCGACTGCCGTTAGTCAATCACTTCTCTCGCCGAGTTAGACAGGCCCTGTCATACCGCGGCCGAGGCGTGAACAGCAATACGTTATAAACTGCAGACGTTCGCATCCAACTGAGCTATCCACACTCCCGAGCCGATATCGATATCGAGACGATATTGATTGCAAAAGTGAACGTTTGTTGGTTTCCTTAGGCATAATGAAGCTCTAAGAAAGCGATAACCACGTACGCGCATCTCCCCAGCGCTCGAATTATTTATGGTCCCGTCCCGCATGTAGTGAGTTTTTGAGAATACTATAATTGCTGTCCTTTTTATTTATCATCTTGCGATTTTTTTTTGTTATTACTTTTGAGCTCCATAGGTTTTTTCTTTCGCTTCTTCTCACAACATTAATATACTATTTTAATATCTAGTAAGTATCTACTTATAAATACAACGTGAAAGTAAAATCCAATAATCGACAACAAAAAATCATACTGCATCAATCAGTACCAGTGTTTTTGACAATAGCATATTAGCTGACGTGACGTGGTGTGTCGTCACGTCAGGACAACGCAATAATTGTATTGTGTGTCTGATATGGTAAATATGCGAGATGGCAGGTGCCAGCTCAGGCCCTGTACCTCTACCACGAGTCATGCAAATAAGCCCAATTCGAGATTCGTTCACGAATTCGTCAATTATTTGTATGGAGAATTTGTGCAGAGCCTCTAGCGGTCACTTATAGAACTAAAAATTACTGCCATACCATAAGTTGAATTATCGTTAATGCAATTCGCTCACGAAAGTTCGATTGCTTGTTTCGTTTGTGTAGATTTCAATACGTTACAAAGTGACGTGACGTGACAAACGTCACATCCTTCACACCAACCGAAACAGATTGTAGGTAAGCCAAAAAGGTTTTACTTCCTAAGTACATTTTATCTGAAGGTTTAGAACTGTAGACAATTATATGAGCAGTGAACAATAATAAACATAGAAACCGTACTTAGCTCTGAAAAATTACCCTACTTTTTGTGGGTGTTTAATATGCTTGTTAGGCCGTAAACCAGGAATAATTTCCGTTGGTCATCGTGTCCCAAGCGGTAAATTTTAAGTGGTTAAGGGCGGTAAATAATCAAGCTTCGTGATGGTCAGCTGCCGTTCCTTGAGTGGGTTGAGGAACGGCAGCCCTTTTCTCACATAAAATATATATAAAATAAAATGACCATCGCGTCCCAGTTGAAATAGGTGATAGTTTATATGCTATTACAAATAAAATAAAAATCATCAGCCGGCTGTATAGCACTGAAAAGACCGTAAACTAGTCTCATGAATATATGGTATTTAGGGTATCAGCAGACGTTATTTCTACCTCAATACAGCCGGCTGACGATTTTCCTGATAATAAGAGCCTCAAATACTGCCGATCCGCAACCCACCAACGGAGCGACAGCTGACCTACGCCAGTCATCATTATACTTCGTCCTTAATCACTTCAAAAATTATCATTGCCTGGGACGCCTTGCGATTGGTCATGAAATTTGTTCCTGGCTTACGGTTCATGCCATCGGAGCCGGGAAATACAAGTTATGACAGTAAGCCTTGTTTTACCTTATTTCAATGCGCGTGACTTTTAACGCATAAAATGTTATAAACCGACTTCAAGATTTCGAAGGAGGAGGTTCTCAATTCGTCAGGATCTTTTTTTTTACTATTTTTTCATAATGTTCACCGATTGCAACTTTTTTTTAAACGGTAATTACGTATTTCGTCATACATATTCAAAGCTAGGAAAAGGGGTGAAAACTGTCAGTACTTCATCCATCCATCCATATACTTATTTCGTCGTAGGATATAGGATTACCTAAGAAAACCAAATTGATGAAATTTCAAATGTACAAATAACACTACTAGTTTAAACCTTCCTAGAACTACGTCAATATGTAAAGTGTTAGGTGATTCTTATTTTATTTGGTTATTTTGTCAACATGACAGTTCGACTTGTAGTGATCATAGTGGATCATAGGTTTATTTCTTATTATTTAGGTCTATTGTATAATCACAAAAGGATAAGTACCCTTTCAGGATGTTGTTCTCTAAAGTATAGGCAGTGCGCTACTGTTACACATCCCACCTGCGTCGACGCCGATACGTTGGCGAAGTCCTTTAATTTATTTACCAGCAAACAAGCCGGAACGGCGCCCGACATTTCATTTCATTTCATTTCTTTATTGCCATAAATTGTATGTATACATAAGAAGTGAAGTATATGTTGATTTGTCTCAATACAATTTTACCAGATCGGTGTAGCATTATTACAGTCCTAATATATATATATTTACAATAACTATTAAACTAGAGCATGCAATTACATTTGACTATTTTGGGTCTTACTATAATACTCATTGAGGCTATAAGGACACAATTCAATAAGAAATTTTTTTAGGCTGCTAATAAATTTTGTAGACGATAGAGACTTAATTTCTATGGGCAAGGCGTTATAAACTATTGCTGTTATATGCCTATGGCATTTGAAAAACATTGCTGTATGCCAAGCAGGAGCCTCAACGTCATGTGCAAACAAATCATTAAGCCTTGCACTAGAAAATTTTTTTTTCGGAAATCGATCTGGATATCGCCGTACAACCTTGCAAAGCTCCATTATGTACAGTGCTGACAAAGTAGGTAACCTCAACTGCTTGAATGATTCTCTGCACGAGCCCCTTCTAGACTTAATCCCATTTAAAATGCGTACGCAATCTTTCTGTAAAATAAATAATTTATTTATGTCCACACAACTACCCCATATTGCCAATCCGAAAATAATGTTGGACTGAAAAAAAGCGTAATATGATTGTAAAACAGCCTTTTTTGTAGAAATTCTTCGCAATCCTCGAAGCGCATAAATAAAACTGCTAAGCTTTTTACACAGACTATCCACATGCATTCTCCAATTTAAATTTTCATCTACCCAAACTCCTAAAAATTTAGTTTCATGAACAACAGAAACAGCTGTGTTGTTCAAACGAATATCCAGGTTTACCGGATCAGTTCTTGTATTTCTAAAATGCACTATTTTCGTCTTATCTATGTTTGTAGATAAATTGATAGAATTAAACCAGTCAATAATTATTGCCAAAGATTCTTTAATTTTAGCATCCAGGTTTTCCACTTCGTTTCTTTCAAACTTATACAGTACTCAAACATCATCTGCGAACATTATAACGCGTCTAGATGAGACGTTTGGAAGAAAGTTAACATAAAGTAAGAATAGAATAGGGCCCAGTATACTCCCTTGGGGGACCCCAAAAAAGGATTGCGTGGTATTTGATTTTAAATCTACCATAGTGTGACTACTATGTTCTAACGAAGGTACTGTAACATATTGTTCACGTTGGGTGAGATAACATTCGAACCAACTATTAATAATTCCCCTAATACCGTAGCGATATAAAATGTCAAGCAATCTTTTATAGTCCACATGATCAAACGCTTTAGAAAGATCGATAAAGACAGCAATTACATTTTCCTCTTGGTTTAGTGATTCAAAGATATAGCTTGTCAATTCGAATATTGCGTCAGTGGTAGAGACTCCTCTTTTAAAGCCAAATTGTTCCTTGGCTATGATTTTGTTTAAAGTTAAATAGCTATAAAGGCGGTTTGCCATTACTTTCTCATATACTTTAGAGAATATTGGTAACAAGGATATCGGTCGATAATTATTTGCACAAAGTTTGTCTCCTTCTTTGTATAAAGGTTTAACAATTGCTTTCTTTAGCATGGCTGGAAACCTACCCTCGGAAATAGAAAGGTTAATGAGATAAACAAGAGGCTCCAATATATAATCAGCGATATGTTTTATAACAGATGACGAAATTCCATCATAACCAGAGGATTTTTTGTTTTTGAGTCCGTTTATAATTTTTTTAAGTTCGTTACTATCAACTGGTTTAACAAACATTGTGCTATCTACATGCGGTAGTATCATTTTCGCGGAATGTGATTTAGTGCTATTATTACTTACAGATTTAAAGTAGTTATTAAATAAATCCGGAACTTCATTTATAGATTTCGCTGTATTTACTCCATCAGACAATCCCACTAGATCAGTGTGATCATTCCGTTTAGAGCCCTTTATATGTTCGTTAATAAGTTTCCAAGTAGCTTGAATTTTATTGTTTGAGTTAAGAATTTTCTTTTCTGTATGGATTTTCTGGGCAAAAGAAATTGTTTTTTTTAGCACGTTACAGTAGGATTTATAATAGTTGCTTAGTTGTAAGTCTGGGTTTTTCTTTATTTGAACGAATAAATCACGCTTAGCTTTGCATGACTTCCTTATCCCTTCAGTAAGCCATCCTTTGTTTACTCTATCACTCCTATTAGACTTAATTTTCGTTATGGGAACACATTTATTAAAATGAAACATAAACATTTCATAGAAAGTATTAAATCCTAAATCCGCATCATTTAAATAAATAGGATGCCAGGAGGTGTTTTTTAAGGCTGAAGCCAGGCTATTTAAATTTGTTTCACTTAGATTTCTGCACCACCTATAGGTAACATCACTATTTGTCGGCAAAGTAATTGGAAGACTAGCAAATTGCAAAGTATGGTCCGAGATAGCCAGATCTATAACTGTTACATTTTCAAGTTCTATATTACTTATAATTAAACATCGGTATCAACGTTCAAATTTCATGGCAAAGTACGGTTTGCAGAAAAATAAATACAAACAAATACAACTAGTAGTTTGAACATTTCTTTTTTTTTACTAAAAGAAAGACGCTAAATAGTATTTATACAATTGTGACATACGTAATTATGCCACTATTATATACAATACTTTTTCTACGAGTGCTCAAAATAGGCAAGCCAGTAGGAATTGTTCGAAGAATGTGTTACAACTTGCTGCCTCTATATAATTGAGTAACTTCCATCTTTAATTTTACAATAGTCAACGATGCTAAAATGTGCGCTCCATCGAAAATAAAAATGTGTTTCGTGGATTTTGTTGTTAACCTTTGATTAGATAAATAAACAAAAGACCTTTCCTTTCCACACTCACTGAGGTTAGGGAAGGTTTGTCAAATAATGAAAATATTGCACACATTATATTATTACACTTGCTGGTGTTTCAACTTATTTGCTGTTAGACAGTTCTTTTATAATTTGTATGGTGTTATTAACACGGATTTTCTTTTAAATATTATTTAATTTTAGATAAAGTTGTCTGTCCTTTTGGTGTAATTTTAATATATTTTTTTGTAACCAATGAATTGTTTTTATTGTACCTACAAAGCTCAGAATATGATCTAAAAACAATTATTCATACAGTTTACTACTTAGCAATTATACTAAAGTGTTTATCCTCGAATAGTAACTCAACATTCAGTTTCCCGGTTGCGGAAAAATTTCTTTACTTTAGCTATATTGCACTTGATTCACACGGATTTAAAGCGTCGATAACAAATTTGATTTGAGCATAATGTTTGTGAATAGTGATTATATGAGGCAGCATTTATCAATGTGCCCCATCTATTTAACACTCGTCGGGGCGAAAGAGGAATATTTTCACACATTTCTCGAAATAATTTTTTGCTTGAAGTTCTGAAAGAAATTTTTTTTTGAGTCAATCAAACGAGATTAACGATTTTTTTTTGTTTATGGCAATGATTTCGAAGTATTTCTGCGACTCAATTAAAGTTTAAGTTAGCTGCATCATAATAAAATTTAAAAGAAAATAAATATTATTAATAATTAAATATTCGAATGTATTTATTTGTCTGCTATCCCTACCGGGTGCCATGAAAATAGAACGTTGATACCGATGTTTACTTATAATATTATCAATGCAGCTACTACACGTAGGTGTAATTCTAGTTGGCTGTTTTAAAAAACATTTAAGATTATAGGTATTTAACATACAGGGTGTTTGGTCCATCGTTGGCCAAATTAAAATGGCGGATAGGTGGGGTCGTTCCCTATCTCACCACGCTTTCCAAAAATTTTTTTGACCGACGTGCATTTTTTTTTACATTTTTTTGTTGTTTTGAGAAGAAAATCAGGACCAACTCGTTTAAAATTAAATTTTGATAAAAAATAAGTGCTAGAGACATGCAATTGTTATTGCATCGTGATGTGCAACGTTGCACTGCTTTATTAAAGTGAAAATTTCGGACACCTAACGCTTAGTTTATTTTTTATTGGCCCTCGAAGGTTTTACAGCATGTAAAAATTTTGCCAAAGGTCAAATTTGATTTGCAATGAAAAAATAAATAAAAAAGATTACGTTCTTAAAATTCTTTTACTAAATTGTGTGTTTTATCTTCTTTCTAATGATGTAAAATAATCCCGGAAAACCTTTCATAAACTTGATTTTTCCGCGGTTATTGTAACGGACGCGACAGGCAAATCATCATTGCCCAAACATTGACGCCTCTTTTTTGAAATCCCGTAAGTAACAAGCGGGTTTGTTTTCTCGATGACCGATGAGGTTTGCAGGTTATTAAGATTTAAAACTTATCTTACGTTAATTTGGCCTTGGAGTTGAAGGGCAACTTTCACATTTCAGCGTGATAAGATAAGGAAGTGTTTTTGAAAACAACACGTGCAAAGCCGGTAAAGACTGCTATCTCCCTCTTACACAGCACAATACGTGCAGTTGTCTCTCTCTTTCATGGGTTAGACGTCAAACTGCTCTACCAAAGGCCAGCAGTAGGGCTAGATAGGACTGTGGGATCAGATTAGACTTTAGTCGTTATTTGACTGTCTCTGGTGGCTAACCCATTTCCAATCCTGATGTTGTTTTTTGTTGAGTTTTATTAGTGTTATTGTTAATCTCTGTTCTGTTTACTTCGTTTATTCTAGAATGGCAACATTTACGAATGAAGAATACGCGGATATTTTAATGGCGTATGGTAAAGCTGATGGTCTTGCACGAGCAGCGCAAAGAATCTACCAGGAACGATTCCCTAACAGACGCTTACCACACCGGAACGTGTTTCAAAACACTTACCGACGCTTACGGGAAACTGGAAATTTGAACGTGAATGAACCAAGAGGGATTGTGGTGCGACACAATGTTGAAGTTGATAACCGGATTTTGGCAATGATTGAGGAAGACCCGACTAGAAGCATAAGAGATGTAGCTGCATTACTCGAACTTTCTATCTGGAAGGTGTGGAAAGTTCTTCGCCAAAATAACCAGCACGCATTTCACTACACTCCCGTACACAAGGTATTGAACGTTTGAACTGAATTTCATACATTTTAACATGATGTTTGATAACCGTAATTAAAAACTGAAATCCGCCGCAGCGAGCACGTCTGTTTTTTCACGCTTTTTATGCAGGTAGAGGCCGTAAACCGTGAAGAAACAGGCTTGGTCATGTCATTTGTACCTAACAATCATTAAACATGTAGGAACAGGTTTTCAGGTCTTGAAGATAACGACTTTGGGAATCGTGTTCAGTTTTGCCGTTTATTGCTGCACACAGATTTAGAAGACCGTGACTTTTTAAAAAGCATTCTGTGGACAGACGAGTCAAAATTTACAAGAGAAGGAATTTTCAATGTGCACAACCTCCACCACTGGTCACCTAAAAATGAAAAGCCACGCCAAAAAAGACATAGGGGGTTTCAGAGAAGATACTGTGTCAATGTCTGGGCAGGAGTTATTGGCGATCAAGTCATCGGGCCACATTTCCTGCCAGACAATTTGAATGAAGACAACTGTCTTCATTTTCTACAAAATGATTTACCTAATTTGCTGGAGAATGTGCCGCACTTTAACGAGGATAGGCATATCATCTTCCAACAAGTCGGATGTCCGGCCCATTGGAGGATAACAGTCAGGGAGCACCTTGACAACGCTTTCCCTAATTCATGGATTGGGAGAGATGGCCCTATTCCATGGCCTCCACGTTCTCCTGACCTAACTCCGTTGGACTTTTACATCTGGGGACGGGCGAAGGAACTTGTTTACAAAACGGAGGTGGAATCGCGGGAAGATTTGTCTCAACGAATATTGGCGGCCTTCGAGGTGATCAAAGCAGAAGTTCGATTGCGAATAACAACAGTGGAAATAAGAAAAAGGTGCTATGCATGCATTCGCAACGGAGGTCGCCAGTTTGAACAAAATTTGTAAAAATAACACGTGTAATAAAAATTTAAAAAGAAAATGTTTTTTTTTAACCTGCATGTCGATACTTTTCTGATGCTTCCATACAAGAACTGGGGAAAAAAATATTTCAGGAAAGGTTCAGGATTAATGTACCATAAGATGGTTAAATCACGTCTCAAGTCTAATCTGATGTCACTACCTAAGTAAAGTGTAGTCTTCTTATCTAGCCCTACTGCTGGTCTTTAATAGATCAGTTTGACGTCTAACTCATGAAAGAGAGAGACAACTGCACGTATTGTGCTGTGTAAGAGGGAGATAGCAGTCTTTACCGGCTTTGCACGTGTTGTTTTCAAAAACACTTCCTTATCTTATCACGCTGAAATGTGAAAGTTGACCTTCAACTCCAAGGCCAAATTCACGTAAGATAAGTTTTAAATCTTAATAACCTGCAAACCTCATCGGTCATCGAGAAAACAAACCCGCTTGTTACTTACGGGATTTCAAAAAAGAGGCGTCAATGTTTGGGCAATGATGATTTGCCTGTCGCGTCCGTTACAATAACCGCGGAAAAATCAAGTTTATGAAAGGTTTTCCGGGATTATTTTACATCATTAGAAAGAGGATAAAACACACAATTTAGTAAAAGAATTTTAAGAACGTAATCTTTTTTATTTATTTTTTCATTGCAAGTCAAATTTGACCTTTGGCAAAATTTTTACATGCTGTAAAACCTTCGAGGGCCATTAAAAAATAAACTAAGCGTTAGGTGTCCGAAACTTTTACTTTAATAAAGCAGTGCAACGTTGCACATCACGATGCAATAACAATTGCATGTCTCTAGCACTTATTTTTTATCAAAATTTAATTTTAAACGAGTTGGTCCTGATTTTCTTTTCAAAACAACAAAAAAATTTAAAAAAAAATGCACGTCGGTCAAAAAAATTTTTGGAAAGCGTGGTGAGATAGGGAACGACCCCACCTATCCGCCATTTTAATTTGGCCAACGATGGACCAAACACCCTGTATACTCAAAATCCCGAGCTTCCGCACTATTATTCAAAATATTTATATTAAAATCACCACCAACAATAAGGCTACATTTGTCAAAATAAGTTAGCAAATTGTCTAAATTATTGATAAAGTTGTCTTTTTTTATAGTTCTAGGGCGGTACACACATAAAACGACGGTATTGTCAAGTTTTACACCACACACTTCAAATTCGCCTGAGATTGACAGATCTTTTATATATGATAAATCTTGGAATACAATATTATCTCTAAGAAATATACACGTACCACCACTACTTTTTTTGGTAAGTCTGCAAAAACTACTGGCAAGAGAAAAGCCCGTAAATTTTAAAAGTTTTAACTCTGTCGATTTCCTATGATGCTCAGTAATTAATAATATGTCGACTTCCTTGCCTTGTTTAGATGAGAGCCATATTTCCAATTGAGGCACTTTAGTGGCATTAAGACTTTGTATATTTATATGGGCAACTATTCTATTCGGAGAGGCTAGATTGTTTTTAGTCCTTTGTCTTTTCCTGCTGGTTTGAACGAAAAAGCTGGTCAATTTGAACAATTGGTGAAGCCTGTGTTTCTGCAATTCTTTCACTTTCTTCCCCAGTTGCTACAATTCCTAGATTTCCTTCTAAGGCACCTACAGATGCCGTCGAGTTTGAGCAGGTCATTGCACTCGCAGATGTAAGTTTGCCAAAGCTGTAGTAAGCATTTTTATAGTCATTTTGATCTATAGTAAGGTGTAATTTTCGACATATGTCCTTTAAAAATATTTGATTGCCTTTGTATTTCCCATTTGCAGCATCAATAAACGTGATATTATTTTTATTACAATTCAGGCTAGTCATATCATTCCAAGAGTTTGTATTCATATGTCTACATTTTCTGATCCCAATTATGAACACAGAACTTTTATTCATTGAATTTAGTGCTGAATTTAAGCTTACCATAGTAGCCATAGGATTATCATCATGCTCCCCTACTGACAAGGCGATTTTGTCGTCCTCCGAAAACTTATGCTGTGTGATTGAGTCTAATATTTGTTCTGTCGTAGCACCCGGCTTGATAAAAGATGTAACTTGGTACGTTTTTGAGACATAAGGTAATGTCTGGCGTGAGCGTAGAAGCGACGGAGCCAACCCTCTGCATTGTTCACCACCAAATACAAATATACCTCCTTTTTTAGGGTAATATTTAACGGGTAAGCTAGTCCCCTTCTCATTTTTTGTCGTAACTTTTTCGTGTGTTGTGTTAGTAATCAATTTTTCTTCATTTAAATCAGTTTTCTTATTATCACGCAATATCAATGATGATGTATTTTGTAGTTCAGTCGAATTCAAAAGTTTTCCCAATTTTCTTCTTCTTTTGCGATTTAGGAGTCGATTTACTGCCGTGTTGACCTTCACTTAAAAGTTTTTTTAGAACTGATATTTGCCTTTCTAATTCTAAATGACTTTTTGAAAGCCTGTTTACCTCTGAATTTAGGCATGCAATTTCTTCATGCGCGCAATCCAGCTCGGAAGTCAATGATGATATTTCATCCTTTAGGTCGCGAATTTGAGTACACTCAGTAAAAATAGGAAGGCTGTTTATACTATGATGTGAATTAGCAGATGAACTAGTGCTTGAACTATTATATGACGTAGGTACTGGTGAAATACTGATGCATCTGTCCTGCTTTCTGGTCGTTACCTTGTCAATTTTATCACAAGATTCACTTGGATTAATATTAATATTTTTGACACTTTCCTCAAGGTAGTCGCGAAGGTGTTGATGTAGATGGGTTCTCTTGCAACTTTGATGGTGACGAAGTATGGCAACACACCCATTCTTTTTTATTTGCTCGATTCATTAACAAAAATCTTTTAAGTGTGACGTTTTTTGTGCACTGAATATGATAGACACGATTACAAGTGGCGCACATCATCCACACGACATCCGAAATCACTACAAGACTATTAAATATAGTTGTCGTTCGTCTAACTATTGTTGGTGTCGAGGCAATCGATCCGTGAAGCAAGGGGCACGGAGCCTCATGACCTAACAAACGCACAAGGGAAGCTAAAGATGCTCCAGCAAGCCGCCGGTTTTCATACATAACACAACGCAGGATTGCGGCTTTGTCGCTTCTTGCATAATGATGGTTTTATTTCTATTTATAAGTTACACGTACGAGTAATTGTTAGTAGTACTTATAAGTTTCTAGTTTGTGACAATGTTACTTTAAAAGGCTATTTCGCAATAAATAAATCTTTAATATAATTATGTACATTATAATTTCAAAGTGCCCTGTATAAATTTGGATGTCTTTTAAGTAAGCACTATTTTATAGTACTTGGATGCAATAATTCGAAGATCCCGGCCTGTAACGCAGTTGTTACTTCTTGAATATAAAATAATACACCTTCCTGAGATAAATAGTTTGCCTTGCTGGTGATAGATTAGCTGCTACAGCAATCAATCAGAAATGAATGATGCACAAGAACCTGTAAAAGATGTTTCAATATTATTTGTTATTTTTCACAGTTTCATTGTAATTATTATGATTGAAAATGAAAGTGTTTATAACTATCATATCAAATTTCAACTACTTACCATTCATTTTAGGTTAGAGTTGGTATTTTTGTGTCGATTTAAAATCAGATTAATTGACTATTAATACATACATCTCACAAATATTAAGCAGTTTTTGGGTCTAAATTTCTTTTTTAAAATTATTCTTATTGAAGTGTTGATGTGGATATTTCTATTTCTCATATCGGCTTGAAATTTACCGTTTCGTTTTCCAGTTCCAGTTATCATACTATGCAGTCTTATTAACAAATTATGCTTAATATAAGGCTTTGTCGATATTATTTCGTCAACTCATAATATATAAATATAACACAATAAATACGAATGGTTTTCACTTTCACCATGTTTTGACATCTCACCTTATAATTTGATAGTGAAAGAGTTTTCTACAGTCGATACGGTATTTTTCGGTGACGTAAGTCAAATTAGTGTCTTATGGTAACGTTTTAATAAAACCTATCGATAACAAACTGTACTGTACCTCTACCACAAGTCAGACAAATAAGCCCAATTCGGGATTTGATCACGAATTTGCAAATTATTTGTATGGAGAATTTGTGCAGAGCCTCTAGCGGTCACTTATAGAACTAAAAATTACTGCCATACCATGAGTTAAATTATCCTTTACGCAATTCGCTAACGAAATGTCGATTGCTTGTTTCGTTTGTGTAGATTTCAATACTTTACAAAGTGACGTGACGTGACAAACGTCACATCCTTCACACCAACCGAAACTGATTGTAGGTAAGCCAAAAAGGTTTTACTTCCTAAGTACATTTTATCTGAAGGTTTAGAACTGTAGAAAAAATATATTAGCAGTGAACAATAATAAGCATAGAAATCGTACTAGCTCTGAAAAATTACCCTACTTTTTGTGGGTGTTTAATACGCTTGCTAGGCCGTTAACCAGGAATAATTTCCGTTTGTCATCGTGTCCCAAGCGGTAAATTTTAAGTCGTTAAGGGCGGTCAATAATCAAGCTTCGTGATGGTCAGCTGCCGTTCCTTGAGTAGGTTGAGGAACGGCAGGCATTTTCTCACATAAAATACATATAAAATAAAATGACCATCGCGTCTCAGTTGAAACAGGTGATAGTTGATATGCTATTACAAATAAAATAAAAATCATCAGCCGTCTGTATACCACTGAAAAGACCGTAAACTAAACACATGAATACATGGTATTTAGGGTATCAGCAGACGGTCTTTCTACCTCAATACAGCCGGCTGACGATTTTCCTGATAATAAGAGCATCAAATACTGACAGCTGACCTACGCGAGTCATCATTATACTTCGTCCTTAACCACTTCAAAAATTATAATCGCCTGGGACGCCTTGCGATTGGTCATGAAATTTGTTCCTGGCTTACGGTTCATGCCATCGGAGCCGGGAAATACAAGCTATGACAGTAAGCCTTTACCTTATTTAAACGCGCGTGACTTTGAACGCATAAAATTTTATCAACCGACTTCAAGATGTCGAAGGAGTAGGTTCTCAATTCGTCAGGATCTTTATTTTTACTATTTTTTCATAATGTTCACCGATTGCAACTTTTTTTTAAACAGGGAAATTACGTATTTCGTCATACATATTCAAAGCTAGGAAAAGGGGTGAAAACTGTCAGTACGTCATCCATCCATCCATATACTTATTTCGTCGTAGGATATAGGATTACCTAAGAAAACCAAATTGATGAAATTTCAAATGTACAAACACTACTAGTTTAAAACGTCCTAGAACTACGTCCATTATGTAATAGGTGATTCTTAATTTATTTGGTTATTTTGTCAACATGACAGTTCAACTTTTAGTGATCATAGTGGATCATGGGTTTATTTCTTATTATTTAGGTCTATTGTATAATCACAAAAGGATAAGTACCCTTTCAGGATGTTGTTGATTCTCTAAAGTATTAGGCAGTGCGCTACTGTTGTTACACATCCCACCTGCGTCGACGCCGACACGTTGGCCAAGTCCTTTAATTTATTTATAGATCGTTTGTATGTGTTGCTGTCGAAACTGAAGGAAAACGATTCGAAGCCCGATTATTCGTTAATGCCAATAGAAAAATATTCAGAATTTTCTACATGACTCGTGGTAGAGGTACTGTAGCCAATATGACAATCGTTTGCAGAAAACGAAACGTAACGCTAGACGCTCTTGCTCACTCTTCATTACTGCGATAGAGAGACGTTTCGATTCGTTTTCTGTGAACGATTGTCATCTTGGCTAAGCCCCCAGGACATTTATTTATCAAAAGTCTACATACCGATTGTTATGGCGCTCTGCCTATTGATTCTAAATACCCTAACGCACATAGCAATTCTGCTTTGTGAATCTATTCAAAAGATTTTCAGGAACTTCCAACGCAAAATATTCGCATAACCCCAATAGTTTGCTCCGTTAATTGAAACTGAGTAAACCAACAAAAGCAATATACTCGTATGACGTCTAATATAAATGGTTTAGAACGGAGCACGCCGCTTAACTAAAGTCGTGTATTTTGCAGTAATGGATCTGAAGGCTCTTGTGTCAACATAATCATGATTGCACAAGTCGGCGCATCGGGCGGGCTTATTAATGTTCAAGTATAAATTGGTTTTAAGGGAATACGTAATTACCATTTTGTATACCATTTTTGGGGTTCCATAGCCAGAATGGCAAAACGGAACCCTTATAGTTTCGTCATGTCCGTCCATCCGTCTGTATATCATAGCCGTTTTATTTGGAAACTATAAGGCGTATCTTAATAAAATTTGAATATAAGGTCAATGTTGTATACCGCTACTTACTTTTGTAGTAATATTACTGAAAACATATTGTTTAAGGCACTAGATAGGGCACTAAATACATATAACTAATTGTCCTAAAAATTTTTTTACCTAATATCAAATGACTTGAAAATAAAATTGAGGTTATTTTTTTGATTTAGTTAATATTTTCAGAAATAATCATCCTGTAACTTTTAAACAGGAAATTTTAAAAATATAAAAAAATGAAGGTATTGTAATGATTTGTTTGACTGCACGAAAGATACTCTAAAAAATTGAGTACGGATTCTATTTTTTAAACTAAGACAGGGCGACAAACAAGCATGTTTGTATTAAACGCATTATTTTCTTATTACAAGTACATCCACTCTCATATACACGTACATACATACACACATATACTAACACACATCATAGTGCACTCCCGTACAGATAAGCTAGTTTTATATTTTGTTTAAAAAATTCAATCTTTCCTTTTTTTTTTTTTTTTTTTATACTACGACGGTGGCAAACAAGCATACGGCCTGCCTGATGGTAAGCAGCTACCGTAACCTATGGACGCCTGTAACTCCACAGGAGTCACATGCGCGTTGCCGACCCTTTACAAAAAGGAGGATTCACTGTGTTGACGGCTAAAGGAACAATAGGGTCCCTCATCGTCAACACACTGGGTCCTCTTTGAGCTCTTTGGCAACCTTACTCACCAGCAGGAACACAACACTATGAGTAGGGTCTAGTGCTATTTGGCTGTGGTTTTCTGTAAGGTGGAGGTACTTCCCCAGTCGGGCTCTGCTCCAGATTTGAGCGAGATGACATTCACTGAACGTGCCCTACCACACTAAGCGAGATGCCATTCGCAGTGCCCATACCTCTCTTTTTGGCATAGTTTAAGGACATACCCAAGTCCGGACGTAGTTTAAGGACATACCCCGGGTCCCTTTGCTTATGCTCATGGCACTTATTATTTCCACTTGTTATTGCATGTTAGTTATATTTTTGTGGTCATCTATTATTAGCTTTCTCTCTGTTATTTAAGTTTTGTATTATTTCTTGTATTGCTGTTGATGCCCCAAATAAAATAAAATAAAATAAAATAAATTGCATATTCTTTCAATGAATATTGATTTCAATATTATCGATTAAGGCGTTTTCGAGTTACCTCCAAAATCCGAAACCTCGTTATCTGGGCATCTGAGGCGTAGATCACTTTTTCCTTTGTATATATGACATAATATATAAGTTTTTGTTCAAAAACTTATTTTATAGGCAGATACGACTTTTTAATATTTTTTTTCGATGGTATGTACGGAATCCTCCATTAAGCGTGGTCCGACACGCACTTAGCCGGTTCTTAAATTTCGAATGTCGCTTTAAGGCGTTTTCGAGTTATTCTCAAAAACTTTTTTCGTAGGCAGATAAGGCCTTTTGATATTCGCTTTTTCGATACTAGGTACGGAACCCCTTCATCGTTGGATACGCAGTTGGCTGGTTTTTTAATTTATTTAGTGTTGATTCGATCCAGTTTAATTTTTGGGTTAAATTTCTTAATGAAAGCATTTATGCTTATTTATCTATGGAAATTACTTATAATTACTAATTTGAATTACTTCAATAAAATCACTAATATTCAGGTAGTTTTAAAATAAAAACAGGACAGAACGTTAGATACATTTTCTGTTATAAATACTAACTTGAAATGGTACATGCCTATTGTAAAAAAAAATCAGCTCAATCGGAAACCGGGAAGTGGGTCAAATTTAACTTGCAAGATTTGATTACAGACAACGGGACAGGTGAAACTAAATAAAAGCTTACTAAAAAAAATCTGGGATTACAAAGTAGGTAGTAAGTACAAAATTAAAAACTGAGCTGTCAATAAATTCTAATAAAATTGTTAGATCTATAAAGCCCATAAGCAAAATGAACACCGTGTTCCTAGGTTTAATAATGATAATACGAGTAACACCGGCCATCTGGTAGTGACTAAAAATATTTAAGAGTTGGGGCGCGACAAACATTGGCGCTCTGCCATTCCGCTTAAAACCTGCGGAAAACGGCATTTCCATTATTTAATTCAACAAGCATTGTATTTGCGGCGCTGCCAAAACATATCGAGCGTATTCAATAAAAGTTTGTTAAAGCTCTATTCATCCCAACTTTATAGCAAAATCAATAAAAATACTTAATTTTATGCGGCTCGCTGTGAGTATTTTCGCCGCTCCGCTCATATGGATTCGCTCTGTACCGATAATTTCCGCCTCTTCTTTCAGAAATACATATAGACATTTGCACATTAATAACAATTCAACGTTGAATAGGATGGATTATACCTAACTTACTTAACTTATTTATTTACTTAATTAGGTAATCCTAATGTTTAAATGAAGCGCTTGTCAAGAAGTTATTGTAAAATACAACGGGGGCCGTTTTCTAATTTTAAAACACGTTTTGACACAACCAACCTCAATACAACTCCAATACATTAACTTATATTTTTAATTAATAATTAACAATACAATACAGCGAGTGCCTAAACGTCTGAATCAGAAATATCAAAATTTGCTTGAGAATTATTCCGCCGCAACTCCAATAACACTAAAATATTGGTTTGGATATTTTGATGTTTGTTAAAGTTAGGTTTGAGATAGATTTTGTTTAATATATTGCTCATGTATTTTAAAAGTAGAATATGGCACCTGGTCAATAACTTGGCTGTGTGCAATAGTAAGTTAAAATTAAGCATTTTTAACACTTAACCTACTTGGCACTGGGTTTTCCCCAATAGAAATAGGGGGCAGTATATAGCTTGTACCCGTTAAGTACCTCCACCGTTGTACAGTTGCCAGACGCCGCGATCCAATATAAAATAATAATAAATAAATTATCTTTACTAAACCAACAACGAATGGTACATAAGGTAAGTTACAGAAAATGCTTATTAATTATTATTTAAGTTAAAAGTTTGAAACTATATTTGAGTGTGGCAATGCCCATCACTCCCCTTACTAGTTAAAACTGTATTACGATGCAGTGAGATTAATTATAATAATTATCCACATATAATAAGTAACAACTTTATATATGTAGGTAACAACTTTATAATTATGTGTATAGATTCTTCAGAGCTAAAATAGAATATAATTAGATTGAAATCAAAAAGCAATAATGCGTAAATTTCAGTTTAAGTATATATGATCCTTCCGGCCGATTTCGACCGTGGCGACCACTTCAACTATGTAGTTAATAGTTCGGCGCTCGAGCGCCCCAAGATGGCTGATGTAACCTAGTCGATCTTTGAAATGAACCCCCGTGCACTTTGAGGGCACGTAAGTACACCAGCCAGCTAGTGGTAGTGAATGGTAGCAGGCTGCTTACGTTGCTCCTAATCGCTTACTATGTCCTGCACCAACCTGCGCCACTCAGGACGCTGTGCTGCCAAACCTTCCCACTGAGAGGGCTAGACGTTGCATCTTTTCATGTGCTGTTTCTGCAATGAACATCTTCGTATCTGACGAGTTGTCCGCCCTGTTTCCGCCTACTCTCCTCTAGTTCAGAATAAAAAGGATAAGTTTCGTGGCTTTCAAAATTGTAAACCTTTTTTCAGGGCTAATTAAAACGTCAAGTAATAATTGAACTCCGGATTAATTCAATTTAAAATACATAGGTATAACAACCCAAGCCAAGGCATATTTCAATGGAGCTTCGTCTTGCGACGTTAATCGAATTCCTTTTAAACAAGGCAGCGTCAATAATTCACGCCTACATTGCCGTTGAAAGATAATTCACATAGTCTGAATATCGCGCTAACATTGTCATCTTAGGTTGCGGTCAGGAGGCCGAAGCTCGAGGCTATGCGACAAACTATGCCGAACCTTACCGCACCTTGTGGCACTCGTAGGGAATTGTCGACGCTTGTATCACACGTTACGTTACGGAAACATCTCAATTCCGGTTTTAATAGTTTGACCTTAAGGGACGAAATGTTTCAATAGAGTTAGAGTAGAGACTCTACTTTGAAAGTAAAAATGTTTGTAAGTAGGTAGGTATGTGGGTTGTGGGCAGTGCGGACACTTATCACTACGACGTACCAATAAATTATGAAATATGGCATGATTTGTTTGAAACATTGTCTAGTTGTTCTGTTATGAATAGACCTGTAGACTATTAAGTAGCTTGAGAACTAATATCGACAAGTTCCTACACATGATCGATTCTACTGCAAACATGGACCACCCAAATCCAAACAGACAAAATAGACTTTTGACAAATTGTTACCGCTACACTCTCCATTGATTTCCTGAGAAAAAAATATTGCGCAGGAAAATAATCAGTAACTTCGCAATGGGCGGAAATATCTTAGAGTCGAAATCGTTTATTCTCTGCCACTGTTTGTCGGGCCATTTAACACAAGATTTGATTAACGATTCCAGGAAATATTCGGACATGCTTGACACGAACGTATTTGAGATAAATTTAGACTGATCGGCGAACTTGCTTTACTGAAATCGGTGATATAATTTTAGGCATTATTTATGTATCATAATTATTCACTTATATATTCAGACTTTTACCAAAGGATGTAAAATACTGATATGTATCGGTATTTTTTTGTAGGGGCAATAGGGTTTATCACTAATCTGTAACGAATATTTACTTTTTATTTCTATTTCACCGTTTTGATTGATTTGATTGATTGATTTACAAAATGATTTCTAGAAATCATTTTGTTTTCATGAAATAAAACAATTAAAAACGGATTTTATCGCGTGTACTGAGCTTAAATTACATCCCGACGTTTCGAACACTTTACAGCGTTCGTGGTCAACGGGTCGGGATTGTTTTATTTCATGAATAACTATCGCGGCAACCGAAGACAATATCATTTTGTTTTCCTTTGTATATATCTTACCGGACTGAGATACAAATTACCAGGTTGCGTAGCCAACGTGCCAATCGTTAACGCTCCGTAACGTATCGTAGTCTATGATATATGATAATGACAGATGGGTTATGCACGCTCCAAAAGTGAAGCACCTAAAATGAGTGAATTCAAACAATTGTCCCTAGTCGTGCGTCGGCAAGCGAGAAATGCGGTCATGCCAATGAGCTGCTGTCACCCGCGTGAGAAAGAAACATACTGTAATTTTCAACAATGTGAGTGACAAAGATGCAATGATTGTCAAAATAGATAAACCTAACAGATTCGTTGCTAGGTTATGAAATAACTCTGGAAGTATTTTTAGTGCTCATTTTGTTAGACCCATCCTTAGTAAATATCATTGATCGTAGTCACCTCTCCCTATCACTCTTCCATATTAGTACGACAGTGACAGTTAACGAATGGCTCGTTGGAAACGCAACCTGAAGTGAATGTCTATTAAGCGCATAAGAGTCCAGTAACGATTTGAAAACGAAAATAGCTAATAATTAAATGACGCACATGAATTTGCATTTGATAAGATAGTTTGAAGTTTTGTTAGAGCAAAGAAATACTTTTGGTACACATTTATTATATAACACCCGAAAACTCAATTCTTGGAAAGTTTGTTCAGTGAGGTGAGGACGTTCGTGCAAACTTGTTGCTTGATTTGTTTATTATGATTTGTTAGGCTCTCTAATGTATTTTATATTACCTGATTAATACATTCCCAAAAAAACCACCTAAACTTCGGCAACTTTTCTTAAAACTGCTCTAGGTAAACATACAGTTGCTTAAAAAATATGTGTGAACATGAAAAAACTGTTCCACTTATTCCTTAAACGATTCATTTTCCAACGTATTTAAATATTTGACATACTAGTTTAAAATCACTTTAATCAATAAAAATCTTACTTTTTTCACCTCTCCAAGTATAAATCGTAGCTGTCAAATTAAGGTGAATTGATAAATAAAACATAAAATCAAAAAACTGGTCCACTTATGTAGTTTAAAGAGAAACTATCTTTCAAAATATATGTATAAACTTATATCATCTTGTTAGTTACTGTAAAATAGTATATAAAAGATGAGCGAAATCGAAAAAAAAAGCTTTTAAACACAATTGCTTGTAACAGGGGTACTTATTCCACCGTAAAAAAAAATAGTGCGGCAATTTAAAACCCAATCAAGTTACGTTTATTCCCCAGTAGTATATAGTTGTATGTATACAGACGAATCGTTGTAATTTAGTTGGGTATTTTTTTTTACCTTTTTAGGAGCTTGCATTCTCAAAAAATTCATATACACAAAATATACACATTAACGATAGAATACAAATTATACAATCCTAATTGTGAAAAAGAATCACTTTAACTTTTTATATTACTCGTAATACACAATAAATTACGTTTTAAACACAGATTGTCTGTTTTAATATTGGCTGTTTGACATAATAGTTTCGCACCTTTTTTGGGTGCAAAAAAGCAAATTGCGCTCCATAAAAAGCTGTAAAAATTGACCTCAAATCATTGTTTAATTGTTACATTTCTCGCGTTGTGTTTTATTAATTTAAACATATTATATTTTAAGGCGCTAGGCGCTGATTTTGGCCGAAAACTGTTACTTTCTAAGGGATATATCTCAATAACGGGTCATTCAAAATTTTTGAATACAATATATGTTAATTACCATTTTATGTACAACATTTTCAACGTTTAAATAACTCTCTCCGTTATGTAAATGTAACGAAATGTCATTTTACGGTTAATTTTGCTTATATCTACTGAACGGCTCATTCGATTTAAAATATTGTTGAACTAAAAAATGTGTACTACAGAACACTACAAACACAACGTAAGATATTTAAATTGATTAAATTTTCTTAAACAACTTGATCATAATTCCACATTTCGTGCGTTGGTAGCTCGAAAACGGCGTTGCTGGCAGTCGTGAGCTAGCTTTGAGACGAGGAGGCTGTGTCGCTCGTCGCTCCGTGCTTCCCTTGTACTAAATATACTTGTGCTCGGCCCGTGAGCAATAATATCGGACTTACTGTGCCTAAAGACTAAATAACTGCAGAGGGTTCATGCGGTGCGGACATAACGTGTCTTCCCGGAATCAATAATGTATAGACGTTTTATCTTTTAAGATTATGTACTCGAATGCATGTTTATGTACGTTCGTATAAAAAGTGTATTTTATTTAAATTATAATACAAGTAAAAAACAAATGAAATAAAAATGGAGGAAAAACAAAAATCATGAATCTCAATGCTCTGAAAACAAATTTGGTCATGTAAGTAAACTACAATTATTATATTTTAGTAGACTAACGCATCACGCAAAATAGGCATTAGTCGTCGAGTTGCGGGAATCTGCTAGTACTGCAATACAATAGACTAATAATTAATTAAATAAAAACTCCAAAGGACCGAATTTATTCAAACATATTTATTTAAGAATACCGTGTTCTAAACGAATGTAATATGCGTTTTATTTTAAGATTAAACACAATCTTTAATGTTATACTTTATACTAATTTATCAAATCTAGAAATTGCGAAGTAAACTGCAAAGGATTGCATATAAACCGGCCAAGAGAATATCGGGCTATGCTCAGTGTAGGGATCCGTAGTTTCCGGCCTGTTATAATACATCCATTCAAACGGTAGTTTATAAAGAGATATTTTGTGGCACTTACGTTATTTTACTATAGGCATAACTCAAAAACGGCTCAACCGATTTTATTCCATATAGTTTTTATTGCAAATACGTGATAAGTATTTCAATAGCCTCACTTCCAGGAATTTTCCCAATTTTTTTGGACTCACGGTTCAAAAATCAAAGAGCATTTCGTAGAAAATTAAGTACTAAGCCTTCTTGGTATTTTTTCATATATTTTAGACTTACCGATTAAAAGTTAGATGGGGGGGGGCTATTATATTTAGACTTTCGAAGCAATTATTTCTGAAAATATTGACTTAATAAACAGTTTTAAAAATCCTCTATATATATATACAGGGTGTAATCGTTAAGTGTGGCCAGGCCATAACTCCGTAAATATAACAGATATCAGAAAACTTCCAACTGATATCGAAAGTGCGTTACCCAATGAGTAAAATTACATTAATAACTTTTTTTAAATAAAAGTATTAATATTAAAAATATTAAGTTTAAACGCTCCCATACAGTTAGTACCTACGACGACTCACTCCCAAAGAAGAACGTCGGTGCCGTAAGAGATAAAACTGCTTGAGATTCATTATTTGCACGAATAAACTGTAATAACATGATAATTGATTGATATGGAATAAAATAAAACAATTCATGAATAATTTGATAACGGTGAAATGACTAGACCGTACAAACTAGTCTTTATCCGAACGTCGGTCCGGGTTTGAAGTTAATGTTTGGGATAGTTCTGATTTTATTTAAAATCAATTCTGATTTTAATGTAATTTTACTCATTGGGTAACGCACTTTCGATATCAGTTGGAAGTTTTTTGATATCTGTTATATTTACGGAATTATGGCCTAGCCACACTTAACGATTACACCCTGTATATATATATATAAAAGATATTTTTAAATCCGTATCGTACAACATGTTCATATTTACAGCAAAAATATTTTTGACATTTAGTTTGGCATATGTATGTATGGAGTGCCTCCCCTAAAAGTTTTTTTAGCAATTTAGCCAGAAAACTAAGTAGCGGCACAAACACACCTCTGGATAAAATTTAAGTAATATATGTTTTATAATAATAATGGCAGTGACATACGGACGGACAGACGGACATGTTTCAAAAAACATTTAAGGGTTCCGTTTTTACCATTTTGGCTATGGAACGCTAAGAAGTATTTGCGCTGTGTTATATTTTAAAGATCTAAATTTAATGGGCTTTCAGCTCTCATGACAATTGTATGACGATTTTGTGCACAAATGCCGCTCCTTACATGTGCATTTTTACTATTCGCAACTCGCAAAAGGCTTAGTTTTGTTAATTTATCGTAATTAAGTAAATTTTTACGGTTAATATTTAAAATCGCAACAAAAAAATAACCATCTATTAAGCTCACTTGCACAGCAAAAAAAAACCAAATTCACATGTTAACACTGCTTTGATGAGCATTCAGTTTTTTTTGCTGTACTAGTCAGTATTTTTTTCTGATTTGCGGAATATTTTTAACCATATTTCGTAAATTCATAAATATTTTGCCGCTCACTGTTCAAATTCAAAATCTAGGTTTTTATTTTTTTACATAAAAATCTACTAATCGAGATCGTTATTACTTATCTTATTTAGTAGCATTCCTAAAAATGTCACCGTAGTACTTAATCACAGTATTCAAATCACAAAACTTACACAAAAGGATTAGGTATAATTATGTATTATAAATCTGCCCGCGCGCCTCTGAGTAAAGTCATATTCTTTGAACATTATTGCGGTGCATCGCGGCGGATTTACGCACGATCGCAATGAGAGGGGTACGCGGGTGGCGCGGGTAGAGAGCGCCCAAACGCTCAAGGACACTCCGGCGACAATCGTCTTAAGTGAATAAGAAGACAACTTTAGCGTTAATTTAACCTCTGGATATCAAAATTGTCATAAATACTAGTAAAATGTTATCATAAAAATCTAGTGAGCAATACGTAAGAAAGAATACTTTAATTTATTGGACAATAAATGTGAAGTGTTTAATTTTATTGAATATTTTGAGAAAGAGTTCCAGATAATCAGTAACATCACAAAAAAAATATTAGTTAAATTTAATTATCTTAGGTACGTAAGTACCTATATCCTGTAAAAATTCTGACAGTCAATGTATTTATCAAAAGTTATTAATTACACTAAAGGCCTGTTTTAAGATCTCCAGATAAACTTATCTGCCAGTTAAAATTATTGCTATCCTTTTCTCCAGTCATATAAAAGAAAAGGACACCAAACATTTATCTGACAGATATGTTTTAACTGGAGATTGTGAAATAGGCCATAAATATACTGTTATTTCCTCGCAAGTGTGTTGAAAAACGCCGTATGTAACGCGTGTGCTTGATCATTACATAGCTCAGCTTTCTTATGCGCACTTGCAAACACACACTTGTATCACAATGTACTAATTACCGGACTCTACTGAGATTCTGAAACTAAATTATACGCCTCGTAACGTGTATTCGTCGTTTTTTCGAATCCGGACATTTTGGATGGTAAAATTCCGTAAAAAAACTAAAGTAAAAAAACCCTAACTACAGATTTGTTACAAATTAAACCGAGGTGACAAATAATCATGCAATATTCTACTTTTTAGGGTTCCGTAGTCAACTAGGAACCTTTATAGTTTCGCCATGTCTGCCCGTCCGTCCGTCCGTCCGCGGATAATCTCAGTGACCGTTGGCACTAGAAAGCTGAAATTTGGTACTAATATGTATATCAATCACGCCGACAAAGTGGTAAAATAAAAAGTGGAAAAAAATGTTTTATTAGGGTACCTCCCCTATACGTAAAGTGGGGAGTGTTTTTTTTTTCATTTCAACCCTAACGTGTGATATATTGTTGGATAGGTATTTAAAAATTAATAGGGGTTTACTAAAATCATAATAAAAAAATGTGTCCCCCCTCTAACTTTTGAACCATAAGTTTTAAAAATATGAAAAAAAAAATCAAAAGTAGTACTTTATAAAAACTTTCTAGGAAAATTATTTTGAACTTGATAGGTTGAATAGTTTTTGAAAAAAAAAAACAAAATAATTTCTGAACTAAGTTTGTAATTTAACCGTATAAGCAGGTACCTAGGTAGGTAGGTATTGTACCTGTAATTTCTACAAAATCACAATGAAATGACGTGCTTTCAAATAAAGTAAAAACGGTGAAAATCGGTTCACGCAAATTTCTACAAAATCACAATGAAATGACGTGCTTTCAAATAAAGTAAAAACGGTGAAAATCGGTTCACGCAATAAAGAATTATCCCATAAAAATCATCTTCCTTACTTTAAGCTCGCGCGCAATAGTTTACTTAATTTGCCGATAGATGTCGCTGTACGTGGAACGCTCTTATCATATCCTACATGGTGGTGTTATTTTAACTCTTAAGTGGGGACACTTACTGTCACGGACGGAAAACTACGGAACCCTACACTGAGCGTGGCCCGACACGCTCTTGGCCGGTTTTTTCTCTTTGTAATGAATGATTATGGAACTTTCACGAGGGGATAAACGGCTTTTACATATCATACCGACATAAAAGTTATAACGTACTTCTATGTAAATTACCAAAACTTTGGTTAATAGCGGGGTCGCGAATATCTTTTAAAATAGTATGTGAACTTATATCACATACTGTTACATATATCTGTATGGTTCTTGATGCCGTGAATAAAGCTGTCGTATAACATATTTCTATTTCGACATATTTTTAACCGACTTCAAGATTTCAAAAGAGGAGGTTCTCAATTCGGCGTGTATGTTTTTTTTTGTGTTTGTCTCTCATGTCTGAACCGATTTTGAAAATTCCTTTTTTGATTTCGTTTTTGTAAAAATGCAGTGCCGATGATGGAATCCATGAGGAATCGAGGGAACTCCTCAAATCTTAAAGGCATACATATAGTAATTTTTATATTTTTATCAACAAATCCATCATTTTCATTCAAAACAGTGACATTTGATGAAGGAGGGCTGCTGATGATGATCAAAACGGAACCCTTTAACGACGCATGGTGCACGTTTGACGATTTGTCCTCTTCGCTGTGTTTGTTAAGCAAGTTATTTCATTATATGAAGTCTAAGAGTGCACCATCTACAATAATCCTTCACCAGCTTCCCCCGTTCAAGTCGTTTTTTTTTTCTTAAAAATTATCTAGTATTACTTACTTTCCTAAATGACAAAGAATGAAATCTTAATAAAAGCAAAGTATCTGTCTATTATCATGATTTTTACAAATTTTGCAGTGATAAGAAATGCTTTAGGGCATTTGACACCGAATATAATGCTCAAAATTCACAAAACATATGTAGGTATGACAGACCTGTATAGTAGATTATGCCTTCCAAGTATGGGAGTTCTTACTTTAAAAAAAATTTGAGATGCTGGACAAGGTGCGAGACAGGTTCACAAAGATACCAAGGATACTAAAAAACAAGCCCTTTGAGGAACGACTGCGAGTTTTGAAACTCACTACTTTGAAGGAGCGCAGGGAACGGAGATACCTGATTGAGACTTACAAAATACTAATAGACACTATGACCTGAAAGACTTTCACAGGAGATTTGAACGGATTAGCAACAACCGTCTCAGAAGACATCAGCTAAAGATGGTTGCCCGTCGGTCTCACAATAATCCTCACAGACCCTTCATAAGCAACAGAGTTGTAAAAGTCAGGAACAAGCTCTCGGAGGATATAGTATTAGAATGGCTCAAAGAGTCAATGAATTCAAAAACAAATTGATCAAGCACATTTTATTAAATATAAAAGCGATAACTTTGTCAAGTGCATACTGGATACATGCACTATCAGTTTAGTTACTACAACTGCTAGCCTGCATTACAAAAAAGAATTTATAGATTTTAGACGTTTACATAGTGCCAATTTTTAAAATTTTGTAATATCCGGATATTACGCCCAGTAGGGTCCGGATCCGAAATTCGGCGGATATCCGGATATTTTAGGTATCCGGATATTGCAAACCCTATAAGAACCGGAGTAAATTTGTTACGGCTACTTTAACACATCTAATGCTGTGCATTTTGATACTGCATGGCTCTGAAAGTGCATTAATTGGCGTTCGGCCATCGAGCGGTTCAAAAACGGCTGTAATTGCCGCTACCATAATTTAATTCTGCTAACGTAGTGTTTGAGCTGATGCCAGCGAGTTCAAATTCAATAAAAATTGAGCCAACACGGTCGGATCATAGCAATCAATTCCCACCCGATGTGTATGTAGTGCCTGTGGTGCTGACTGCTGTTTATCGTACATATATTTAATCACGTTTGTTCAAATTGGGTGATGCCATAAAGTTATAGGATACAAAACGATATCGAGAACCAAGTTTATATAATCATTCTCTATTGTCGGATTGTTTATATGAAATTAGTACGAGTATTACAGTTATTCTGAACTAGAAGCGCCTGAGTCTATACCTGTGGGATGAAATTACCTTATACCTACGTATATTAAATTAAACGGAGGAAATTATAAAAAATGTGTATGTACTTTATGTTTTTATCGCAAAAATACTTCAGAGAAAAAACCGTACATGTTATTTTGTAAAAACAATTTAAAACAATTAAAAATACCTCCTTTAAAACTAGCAAGATTTCAAACTATACATTTTTTGTATCTCTTGATTCCAAAATTCCGATTCTTTTCTATTCTTCTCGCCTGATCCTTGCACGGTGGCGAGACCAACCGGAACAGGTAATTTATTTTACTTAAAATGCCTTCCAACAAATACCAATTTAGTGACTGAAGAAGGATTCTTATTCGGTTAAGTTGTGTTTTGTTGCACGATTAAAACGCATCGTTACAGCTCAGGTTTATAGCCAATTTATTGTTTTTAGTGTCACGTTTACGATTCACGGATTGGGTTTAGTGGTGGTTTAGTGACATTCCGATATAACGGTGGAGTAGTGTTTAAGTACTGTACAGTAAGTACCAAGGTTTATTATATGGACTAATAATACTCTTAAGTGCCAAGAGAAAACTCGTTAAAAATATAAATAAAATTCCTATAATATTACAGTTTGTAATTCGCGACAATAGAAGACAATATTCGTACTAAGGACATACATACGTAATGTTAACTATATTTACGAGTATACCACTGCAACCTTCAAATCAAGAAATCAAGATATCACATAATTTTGTGATACTTTGCTTCCGGGTTTTAGATGATCTCTTTGCACTACGTACTTTTCAGCTGGTTAGGTATCTGCATATTAAACCCCCCCCCCCCCCCCCCAGGGGCTCTTTACATAACACATTTTTAAAAATCACCGAACATTCCTGTCAATGTAAAGAAAAATTGGATGGAGAGACAAACTTTGGCTTTGCCATTGAAAAACTGTTGTTTCTATAAATCGTGACCTGTATAGGTCACGATTAGTTTACCCACTGCAAGGAAGTTTGTAGTCGCATTTTTTTTGTGAACAACAATTTAACGACTTTAGGGCCTTTTTTCCTTTACTAGTGACCCTCCTTCTTGCCAAATTACAAGTTTCTAAGTCTATGGGAAGTACACTATAGGTTGTATAAGTATCTAATCGATTTTTTTGTGATGGGACAACTAACAATTTTCGGTATTTTTCCTTTACTTGTGCTGTATACCCGACCTTTATAGATCCATTTGATTTCACTCACAATATACCTATTTATTTAAGACGGCAACTAAAAGTACAGAGATGTTATCACCACCAACATGAGGTAAACATAATGTTTATGCTGTCGTAAAAATAGACGTACTCTACTAGTTATTCATGAATTGTTCCTAGTTTGTTTTTGTCAACTTCGCATTAAACACTGGTTCTATTTTGCAGAGTTCGTTTTACTTGCATAAACACAATGTTCAAGGACTAATTTCACACCAGCTCTCAAAGAGGCGAGCTAAAATGAAAGCCGGGTGTACTGAAAACTGAAAGGAAAATATTTCGTCCGCAGTGCATGTTTCTTCTACCAGGAATCGTGAAATAGCATTTGCTTCGGAGCAAGGATAAACCTGTTTATAATGGCAATTTTTTGTTGGGCCACGTATATTCAACGAGTTTCAGAAGGCAAATATGTGTGCATTGGCGGCCATTCATTTTGCGTCTAAATATGTATATGTAGGTGTACAGCCGCTTTTGTGGAACGCGGCGAAACGAAATAACCGGCGAGCCATTGTAATTTGTCAGCAAGGTATGTATTATAATTGATTCGTATTCAAAATAAGACAAGTTATTTTACTAACTATAACAAAATACACATTTATCATCATACTAAATACCTTATGGACTAAGAGCTGTCCACGTCAGATATGACACAATAATGAGAGCGATAAACCCGGTCCGATTAGATTGCTATACTATTCCTATTGCTAGATCCGGGAATCTGGCAGCTTTTAATGTCAGAGTGACAGACTAGAAAAAAATTGAATGAGAAAAAAGTACTACCAAAGTAGGTACAAAATTATGAAATTGTCTTAGTTATAAAGGACAGGGCCTAATATTAGAACAAAAAACAGTAGGCGACAAACTATGAATATCATTATACGTCGTTTGGCACTACTTTCCCCCAACAGAAACTTTTGGCAATGTATAATATAATTATTTATATAATTCCTCAAAATATTGCATCAAACCAAACAGAAATCTAGGATTTGTTTGCTTGAAGTGGTTTGCATTTTTTTACCTCCACCACTTTACAGCTGCCATCTGGCCAAATCTGGAAATAATCAAAGTATAGCAAACTGATCAGAGGGGTTTCGTTGCTCTCATTATTGTGCCATATCTGACGTGGCTAGCTCTCCGTCTATTATGATCAAAAATAAATACCTACTGCTGCTTACCATGATATTGTCTAATTAAACGAACGACGTTGATTTGGGTGCCACGCTAGCATAATACATACGAGTATTAGAAGAGCTTATTCGCGTAGGTATGTATAAGTTTCAGATTAATTATCAATGGTGATGAAGCCTCTAAATTTAGTTTTCGCTTACATAATAATATATTACGTACAAATCCGTACATGTACTACACTTAGTGATGTGCCGTTCCCGGGAATATTCCCCAGGTGGGAATATTCCCACCTCCAGGGGATATTGGGGAGCTTTGAAATTGTTGTATGAACACATATTGTATTTTCAAGGAATTGGTTAAAGTGAAGGCCATAAAACTCTTCACATGAAGGACATGAAGCACAGTAACTCAGCCGAAAAAGTATATTCCCATTATTTCCGAGTAAATTCTAATTAATTCTGGGTTTATTTCCAATGTCCCTGGGAATATTTCCATAATTGCTAAGCGAAAGAAAAATAATTACATAAAAATACTTTTTAGGGTTCCGTTGGCAAATCGAAATGGCAAAAATAAACTTTTACCGTTGCATCATACCTTTTTTTCCATCTGCTCATCCATCCATGAGTCCTTATGTCACAGTCATTATATTCGTGAAATATAAAGCGCATTTAAATAAAATTCTAACTGGAGGTGTGTTTTGTATACCGCTACTTTGTTTTCCAGTTAACACTCAGCACCACGTGGGGCGCGGGTGGCCCACAGAGTTTCAAGCGTCGCTGGCCACCACGTATATTTTGCAACTTTATCAGCAGGCCACGTGGGCCAGCGGCACATATAAGTGACTTTACCAGCAGGCCAAGGACCTTATTCTAACTTTAAAACACGTTTACACACGATCCAACTTCAATACAACTTCAATGCATTAACTACGCAATACAGCTAGTACCTGAACGTCCGAATCACAAAATTTGCTTAATAATTATTCCGATGCAACTCCAATCACGATGAGGGCGGCCGGCGGGGCAATTTATAATCTTTACCATCAGGCCACGTGACGCACAATGACCCCACAATTTTACGATCTTTTTTATGCTGCAACCCTTCTCAAATTCAAACTTTCCACAAAAAACTGATACGATAAATTCAGTGCTATTTAATTTCAACTTTTTGCCGTAACGCTTCTACAAAGTATTGTTTTTTCCATACCAGAGGCCTAGTTTATAAAGCAGCAAGTTTCCATTTACAAGCGGAACTGCGTAAGAAAGATCTAACGCATGCCGTAATTTCCGCTTGTAAATGTAGCTTTATAAAATGGGCCAAAAGAAAATTATGCATATCAGCTACGACGTAGCGCTACGAGCGTAGCTCCGTAATATAATTATCATTACGAGCCGCAGCGCCGCAGATTCCTCCTCAAATAACAAAAGGACAAGACCCCCTATGAATGCAGAACGCCTATGACCAAGTGTTATTCTTGTGCTTAACAAATAACTAATGAGGGAAGGTGGTTTTCTGATCTTTATTTATTAAATATAGTACATTATAGCAAAGGCTGGGAAAATAAGGATTACCGGCCAAGTGGGTATGTATGAATGAGCGTAGCGAAGTCGGATAGAAATACGAGGCCTAGAATCGAATCGAATCACACTAAAGTTCTTAGGTATAGTGGTTTTCTTAAACGTTCAATGAAATATTTAAAAACATTACCGAAAAATTGTCACTTTGAATTGTACAAAAAAAATTTCACAACAGATACGTTATACGTGAGCTGATGTAAAGATTCTGAATTTATATTACCTATTACTAAACACATTTAAGAGTTGTGAATATTGTCTACGGTTGATGTTGGTACGGTTGATTATGAAAAGCCGCGAATATTTTAGTCTGATAACCAACCTGCCAACAGAAAAAAATAAGAAATCAAAATCAGCTAGTGGAAAAACCTGCCGCCATCTTTGACGCAGTATGAATGACGTGGGACATTGAAACGAAAGACGATCACTTTACAGTCCTTCGCCTGAAAACTTTGTATGAATTCCATTTCAGCCCTTTCGAGCTGCTGCGCCTAAAGCAGGATACTTCCAAGCCCAATAATATAAAAGGAACATAACGGTAATATGTATTTCATTGCAAGTTTAAGAAAATAATTTTTACCTTTTTAATTTATTATTATTTAACATTAAGCCCCTTTTTAGAACCTTATATCATATCCACAGCACAGGTTTCGTCATAGTTTCCATAGTCAAAATTAGTATCCACAACATGCTTCGTCAAAAAATACAAAAACCAAATCCACGACAAGCCTCGTCAAAAAATACAAAAACCAAATCCACAACAAGCCTTGTCAAAAATTACCGAGTCTAACCTACCACATAAAAACTAAGCCCCGAACCGATCTCTACCTGGGGGCCGATTTTTGACTATCGAGCGCTCGAATTCGAAAACTTTAACCTTGAATAAAATCGCACACAAAAGTCGCTATTATTTACTGAGTCTGAGTCTCAAAAATCGCCCCCCTGGTCCAATTCTCAATTCAATATGTTATTCTACTCAATACTATTCTTAGTAACATTTTAAACTAGCTTTACGTCTTTATTCAGGGGAATGAGAAGGGTCTCAGGAATATTCCCACGGCACATCAATAACTACCTACGCGGCATTGTTTTATTAACAACAACTAGTTTAGATGAATTTTCATAAAGTACGATAGCTTCTAATAATCAGTAGTCTGATTGGCTTTCTTGTTAATTACGATAGGTGTCACGTAACTACACCAATAACAAAAAATAACAGACGTTGACTGAATCACTATATCACCACACATTGAGTCCAAAGAATCGTAGATAGACATTATTTTTTTAAGTGATTGACTGTGTTTGGAGTTGTATTTGGAAGGCAAATGTTATCTTGCTAACCTTTCTTCTTCTCTTATCTTGTATAGCTTTAGATAAAGTCGTTTTTTATTTAGAAGGGATAGGTACGTACATGATAAGTTTTACAACTATGAAATAAATTGTCTCCATATGACTGATTTGTTTTTTTCTGATAAAATAACATTTTTTTATATCTGTACAAAGTTGTATGTGCCTAAGTCAGTATTCTATAAATTTTTGCTTGACTGCCTAATTTATGACCTGTTCAAGAGGTGTTAGCGCAACACTTTCGGTGATTGAAAATTACTACCATTGAGCAGAAGCTTCATTCATTGAGCAATTAGTTGCCGTAAAGAGACAAACGTAAAACTATATCTAAGAATTTTCATTGATAATCCGCATTCTTGGAAGCCCTGCTGGTCGCCTGGTTGTTCATAATCTAGAACCCTCAAAGTTATATATATCATTTGGCATTATTGCCGCTCTAAATCAGTAATGAACTATACTATATGCAATAAACTACACTACAGAGGAAAAAACTAGCTAACTATACGTTTCCCGATTTGAACAGTATTGTAATACACGTTGAATATTTTGACACTAGTTACGCCTTTTCTCTAGTTTTCTCTACCAGCCTGCTTATTCGTCAAAGCGAGTCATTGTTTTTTATGTCGCAAAGTAGGTAGACCACTTTTTAAGTCATCATAGTATGTAGCACAGCACAAAATTTCCTTAATGGCTATTACAAGTGAACATTCGAAATCAATAAAAATACTTCGCTGCAAAATGATTTCACAGCGATTTTTCTGCCAACAACCTTTTTTAAATTGCGAACCGTCAAATGGGATAATTTGAAACACGTGGGGTAACGCACTAAGGCAACAGTTTCTAAAGAAAGAAAACTACTATAAGTAGGTAACTACTTAGTCAGAGTAATGTAATGAAAGTAATGTTAGAGTGCCTAAGATAGTAATGTTCTTTAGCACTCTTGAATTCAACAACTAGCGCCTATTTAAGACATTTGAGACTTATGTTTACATGATATCCGAGATGGGCTCTACAACGATATACGGAAGCCAACCGGTAAGAATTTTGATAAATTTACAGTATGACGGGCTCCAGTACTAGGTAATTGTCTTTAGTTATCCCGCGAGTCGCATTTTACCCCTTAGCCGCAACATGCGCGAAAAATATTTCATTGAGTTAGTTTAATAAACACGTTAAACAACACCAAATTATTGGAATAAACTGAAAATCTAAATTTAATTTCTATCAGTTTTGTAAAGATATTGCAGTTTAAAAATCGACATTTTAAGGATTTTTAATGCCACAAATATATTTTGAATACCTTTACTTTTGTTCTAACAAGAAAAAACGCTATCTAATGCGTTTAAGTTTTTGCAGGATTTTTGTTATTTTAGGGGTCGTCCAAAAACGTATTCCTTCCATACAGTTTTCGCAAGCCACGCGGCTGGTGACGTTACGTACCACGTGCTTTTTGTAAGAGCCGTTTGACTCGCGTTGCAGACGCCTGACTAATTTTCACATTTAGAACAGTTTCTGGGTAACAACAATTGACGGTAGGTTTATTAGAGACATTTTAATCTTACGGGAAATAGAATCGAAAATTCGTGGATGTGTCAATAGAGTATTTGATGGAAAATGTTGACAGCAGTTCTGGTTTATAATTGTCACATTTTGCTATTGAATAGCTGTATCATAATAATAAATTATAACTAGCCAGTGTGCGATATAAAAAAAAACGGCCAAATGCGTGTCAGATCACGCATAATGGATTCGTACCTTGGTCCCGTACCTTGAATTGAATAAGAACCAAACTATTACCAAAAGGTCGTATCTGATGCCTATGGAAGAAGTTTTTTTGAAATAACTCAAAAATGGCTTCGCAGGCGCATCTTCTCAATTTTTTTCATATTTTTTGGAGTTACGGTTCAAAAGTTACAGGGGGAGGGGACACAATTTTTCTGACTTTCGAAGCGATTATTTCTGAAAATTTTAACTTAATCAAAAAATGTTCCATTAAACCTCGATGTTATTTTTAAAGACCTATCGATTGATGTGCAAGGTGTTGATATGTGGTAGAAAAAGTTTTTTTTTTAAATTTAGTTACGTGTATGGAGCGGCCCCCATAAAAATAGCGGCATACAAAATACACCTTATGTCTAAATTTTATTAAGATAGGTCTTATGGTTTCGGAGTAAAATGGCTGTGACATACGGACGGACGGACGGACAGACGAACATGACAAAACTATAAGGGTTCCGTTGTAGCCATTTTGGCTACGGAACCCTAAAAAACACTATTTCTCGCAAGAACTTCTGAGTGTCCTGGTATATTATAGATTAAAATAACGATTTAATGAAGCACCAAACAGACGATTTTTTAATAATATTATATTAAAACTTACTACTTAATACAAGCAAATATTCCAGCTCCCAACGTAGTTTGTTTAATTGGCTCAAATTTTTGAGGTAAATAGATTCATATTTCTAACAATTTGTTTAATTGGCTCAAATTTTTGAAGTAAAGAGATTCATATTTTTAACAATTTGTTTAATTGGCTCAAATTTTTGAGGGAAAGAGATATTTCTAACAACCAAACTGCTCAAGTAAATTGCCATGTACTCTGTCTTCTAATTTAATTAAACGGATCCGTGTCCAACGGTTTGTTTATTGCCCCATCATTGCCAGTTATTGTCTATAAAAGCTGTTTTTTAATGGAGGTATCTGGTAGCAAAGTAAATCAATTAGTACGCGATGGTGGTCGTCGCAAATTGATTTACTATGCCCGGCTCCTATCTCCTATGTATTTAGTTTCTACTCATAGCCACTTTGCAGCCTGAAGCGCGGCGAGCTGGCCTATTCGAATAATGTTCTTAATTTGATTTTAATTTGATTGAACAGAGTTGGAATAGTCAAATACGAGAATTGGGTTATTCAGATAATCTTTACGTTGACCTCATCATCATCATCCTCTTAGCGTTTGGTGGCTTGGGGTCCGCTTGACAATCTACTTTTTGGACTTGGGTATGTCCTTAAACTATGCCAAAAAGAGATGCCATAGCATGTGACTCCTCTGGAGTTGCAGGCGTCCATAGGTTGTGGTAGCTGCTTACCATCAGGCGGGCCGTATGCTTGTGTGCCACCGTCGTGGTATAAAAAAAAACCCAATCCCGTGAATTGGCGTAGGCACTAGTTTTTACAAAAGCGACTGCCATCTGACCTTCTTACCCAGAAGGAAAACTAGGCCGGTCGAGATTAGGTCCTGTTTGCTTACGATGTTTTCCTTCACCTTTTGCTCTCTGTTTGTCTAATTGGGTTAGGTTCCCATTCTTACGAATACTTGTTATTAGGTACTTACTATTCTTACGTACTTCTATAGTACTTCCTATATAGACTAAGAGCTAACCCCGAAAAATGTGTCACAAAAACGAGAGCAATGAAACCCCTTTTGTTAGTTTGATATACTATTCTTATTACTAGATCTGGGTATCTCGCAGCTATTTATCGGTGGAAGTCAGAATGACATACAAGCAATTTTTTTAGTTTAAATAAGGAATAACCAACGTAAAAACTGCCGAATTTGTCAAGTTTATAGAGGGTGGAGCCTATAATTTAACAGAATTATTGCGGAAAAAAACTTCAGGCGGAAATCCATAGATTTCCGCCTTTTCCATAGATAACGTCATACGTCACTACTTTATCCCAACAGAAACGCCTGGCAATGATATACTTATTACAATTGATTGCATAATCACCAATACTAAATGAAACCCGGAAATTTAGGAATTTTACTACTCAAGTGGTTAGAATTCTCTGACTTTCATCGATGAATAACTGCCAGATTTTCGTATCTAGAAATAAGGATAGTATAATAAACTAGTAGAAGAGTTACGTTGCTCTCGTTGTTTTGTCGCATTTTCTGGGGCTAGCTCTCCGTCTATGAGACGGTTCTTAAGATTGTACTTCAGTTGCATTGTTATAAGAAGATAAACATCTTTTAGAATATTAATAGGATATGCAGCATAAGAGAAGCTTGAAATGTTTTAAGTACCTTAACTAACATGCATCCTTATGCATAACTCAGATGTACAATTTTTGTTTTCATTTATATTTATTAAATTGATTATTTATTTTAATTCCTGTAAAAAAGTCTACGCTTTGGAATTGGATAATCTTAATACAATATTTTGAAAATTTAATACATTTCTATTTTCGAACTTTCTGAACACCGCGAGTGACATCTCGAACAATCACAGAACAATTTCGTTTTCGGTCTCTCAGGTACTCTAACTCCATCTTCAATTTTCTTTGTATGCCTTTAGAGAATCCCTGAGAGGCGAAATTTCACGGGACGCGAGCAAACATTATGCAAACTAAGTTTGAAAAAAGATTCCCATGTAATTTTCTACATGATGCGCGGTTAACACGGTATCGTGTCATGGTATTTTAAATCTACATAAAAAGATGAAATATGCTTAGGTTGGATCGTCTTTATGGTTCTCTGCCTGGTGCTATTTTGTAGCTTATATTACTATTATACAAAAAAGTCATGGATTCTTTGAGGGAGTAAATTCCCAATGTTATCAGAAACATTCCCAATGTTGCTTTGTTGAGTATTTTCCCAAAGTTACCGGTAACATTACTAACATAAAAATAGAAGGGCAATTTTAATAAAGTTATAATTTGAAGTAAACTTGGAATATTTGAATCAAGGCCGATTTTTAACGGTTTCGTATTTAACTAGGAACCTTTGTAGTTTAACCACGTATGTCTGTCCGTCCATCCGTCTGTCCGCCCATGGATCATGGCGCATAGTGATCGATAGTACTAGAAAGCTGAAAATTGGTATGAGTATGTATATTAATTACGTCGACAAAATGGAAAAATAAAAACTAAAAATATTTTTTTTAGTTCCTTTATGTATAATAAACTGGGAGTAAATTTTTTTGGGGTGTCGTTGGATGCGTCTTTCAAACAGAATATGAGCCTTAAAAAATTTTTTTCATAAGCTTAATCTTTTTTGGAAATAATGGCTTCTATAGTGCAAAGAAATACTCCACCCCTTTTAAAGTCTTCCCTTCGGCTGCAAAAATATAATAAAAATAATGAAAGTTAGGCTTCATGAGTACTTTCAATGATGTTGAAAAATAAAATATTTTTAAATGAGCCATAAATTTCGTATGTTACCGGTACGTACGTTTTAGGAAGTTACCGGTAACATTGGTAACGGTCCGACATCTATGTCGGATTTTATGGACATTACTTTAGATAGATATACTAGCGACGAGTGGGCGACGATTTTGGGTACATTCTGAGCGTTTGAGCGGCCATAAAACGCTTTAAAAACTCATTTCATTTTAGCCTCCCTCACCTATCGAGACCCACCCATCCATTTTGCAACACTGCGGTCCTTTAATAAATTAATCAGTGAATGCATTAACGCACGAGTGCGATAAATTGCACAATAATGATTTTCGTTGCGCGCAGCTTGGTGGAAATTATTTCAGTTTGTAGCAATTAATGAATGGTAAATATCTCTTATTTACAACACTCTTTATCGTTATTCAAGCATTAGACATGAAGAAATATAGCACGTTTCTGTTAATATTCTCCACAAATATCTCAGTGATAATATTACTGAAAAATTGGGAAGTTGCAAATCCTAGGTTTTGTTTGAAGGACAAGAGTCATCCGTTGGCAAAGAATTTTTTTTTATATTTCCTAGGAAAATTATTCATGTGCACATTATACAGGTGAATAACTTATTTACCCAAATCACAAATTCACAACGCATTTATTGTTTACTTAGTTTTCCCCTTTTAAGTGGCAATATTACTATTGCAGAAAGCTATTAAGGGTATATTTGTCGAACGGTATTAGACTAATATTATTAGTACTCGAACTGTCAAATCATATAGGTTTCCATGACAACCTGCTATTAATATTAGTAGAAATAGGCCCCTGGCCATTTTCATTGGAAGGGCATTAGTTTACTTTTTGCCTGTGCCCGGCCAGTCGTTACGGTAATCCACATAGGTCGTATCGTTAGTAATGGCTGTTTGATGTCTCTTGCCGATTCATTTTGAAATGCGCTCCCTCTCGTTGTATTTAAATACATCGCCGCTGTATATAGAGAGTGGATATGTATTTGATAATTTTGATACTTAATATGTACATACCTATTTGCTAAATTGGATTGTAAGTAAAGTCACGGTAATTTTCTGGTTTCCAATAGTACCTTATTATTTTTTAACCGACTTCGATTTCATAGAAGGAGGTGGTTCTGTATTCGGTTTGGGCTTTTTTTTATGTATGTTCACCGATTACTCCGAGACGCGTGGTCCGATTTGAATAATTCTTTTTTTGTTTGAAAGGGTCTACTTCCAAGGTGGTCTCATATCAATCTGGTGCTGTTCTGATGATGGGATCTATGAGGAATTGAGGGAACTCCTCAATTTTTAAAGGCATACGTATGGTGATTTGGGTGTTTTCTTAAGCAACTCGAGGATTTTCTCTCGAAAACCACCAATTTGATGAAGTGGATCCCATGATGATGGTTGTTTTGATCATAATGATGATGATTTTTTTTAAATGTAGGATGTTCAGCGATTACTCCGAAACCCGTGGTCTAATTTGAAGAATTCTTATTTTGTTTGAAAGTAACTACCTCTAAGATGGTTCCACATTAATCTGGTGCTGTTCTGATGATGTGATCCATGAGGAATTGAGAGAACTCCTCAATTTTTAAAGGTGTATGGTGATTTAGGTGTTTTCTTAAGCAACTCGAGGATTTTCTCTCGAAATCCACCAATTTGATGAAGTGAACCTCATGATGATGGTTGTTTTGATGATAATGATGATGTTTTTTTTAAATGTAGGATGTTTAGCGATTACTCCGAGACCCGTGGTCCGATTTCAGGAATTATTTCTTTGTTTGAAAGGAACTACCTCTGAAATGGTTCCACATATATCTGGTGCTGTTCTGATGATGGGATCTATTAGGATTTGAGGGAACTCCTCAATTTTTAAAGGCACATGTATGGTAATTTAGGTGTTTTCTTATGCAACGCGAGGATTTTCTCTCGAAATCCACCAATTTGATGAAGTGAACCTCATGATGATGGTTGTTTTGACGATATTGATGATGTTTTTTTTTAATGCAGGATGTTCAGCGATTACTCCGAGACCCGTGGTCCAATTTCAGGAATTATTTTTTGTTTGAAAGGAACTACCTTTAAGATGGTTCCACATTAATCTGGTGCTGTTCTGATGATGGGATCCATGAGGAATTGAGGGAAATCCTCAATTTTTAATGGCACATGTATGGTGATTTGGTTGTTTTTTATAAGCAACTCAAGCATTTCCTCTCGAAAACTAATTTGATGGAGTGGACCTAATGATAAAGGGCACATATGATGAAGATGATATGTGGAACATTCCTTACATTGAGTACGTATCATGAACTTTTTATTATATATCCTCACCGATTATTGCGAGATCCGTTGTCCGATTATGATAATTATATAACCACAAAAAATTGAAAAATAAAAACTTTTTACAAAAAAAAGATAAACCGCCTTCAAAAAGGATAAAATAAATTATTATATTATTTATATGCGTTACAAACTGATATGTTTGAAGTCGGTGCCAAGCCAAAAAGTTACAATACCGGTCAAATCAGCTTCAAGTCTAAAAATCACATAACATTTCGATTCCTACTAATAAGTAGGAATCGAAATGTAACAGATAGATTCACATTCACCTTTTCATAATAATGAAAAGGTGAATGTGAATCTATGTGTTACATTTTCGCGTCTAAACTACTAATCCAATTTAAGTTTTTATATTATGTAAATACTTAAACGAGGTCTTGTCCTGCGTCCCGTCGGGGACGGTCGCTTGCCTGCGAAGCTATTGAGCTCCTCAATGCCCGCCTAAAAACAATAGCGACCCGTCGCCGCACCAGATGTGTTAACTTTCGAGCCACAGTGACAATACCGCGCTACTTTACTACCATAACAGCCAGTTACTTTTAGCTGAAGTGCGAATATTTACGTGAATAGTTTACATCCGCATATGTACGCGCGTTCATATTAATTTAACCAGTACCAGTGAGTGAAACCTAGTGTGGTCGGTCGGCGCGCACACCAACGTACCTCCACGGCTGCTAGGCTGAGCACGACAAGCAGCCCCATAGACCCAACGCAGAGGCAGTGTACTGCCTGCGGATATCGCCCTCCTCCATACTACGGCAGTCTTGGGTGAGCCCTTTCCATACTATAGGTACCAGCCGAACCAGAACTGTAACAATCAAGAACTTCCGTCAACCCCAACCTTACATTAGGCCACGGTTAGCCTCGGTAACGCTAACGGCTGCCCCTACACAAGCCTTGACTTTCCTGGACGTAAATATTCTTTTGTAAATAAGCTACATCCCTGGCTGGGTAATATTTATATGTACGCGCGCTTAATTCAACGTCGCATTTTACGACCTATATGTATTTTTGCAATAGGGCAGGTGCGTCCATACCATATATTAGTTATGTGCACGCCGTGCACCAGTGAGTGACAATAAGTGCCTGAGGTCCGTGTCCACATCAACCGGGCTGAATTACGTGCTGCTGCACCGCAGCCTACCAGCGCCCAATTGCTGTGACGCGGAGACAATGAAATATCTCCACCTACTTTAGTGGAACTCGGTGAACCCGCTCCTTTTCTGGCCTTAAGACTTCTTATGCATCACGCTAAATGGCCAAGCAAAGCAAGGGCATTTAGTTAACTATTCGTCAGCCTTATGCAGTCAATTCAATTGCAAAGCTGCGACCCTCTGTCTCTGGACGGATCTGGACATCGTCAACTTGATCAATTTACAATCACACTAACCCCCATACATTATAACATATACTGCTCACGCGAAATAACCGTCTCTTGGAACGTAAACCTTATATGCGGGCTCAGGCTAGTTCTTTCCTTTCCCTTTTGCACATTAATAAACAACACAAACTCGCCACCACCATCTCCAAAAGACTGGCTCCATATTAATTACAGCAAATAAAAGTAAATAATTAAATTAACAAGTAAATACCCCAAGCACATTAGGTATAAAACAAATAGCAGTTACTGAGATCCGTAGTTATTTATTTAAGTACTTGCTAGATACGGCTCGCATATGAATAAAGGGCCTACAAGTAACCTCTTCAATACCAGATAAGCATACCGAGCCTCCATGCTTCTATTGTCAATCAAAAGTAAACAATAGTTAGCTATCAGACATAGTAATTAAAAAAAGGTCAGAGTGAGTGAGTGATATACGTACACGATTCCTGGTTCCTATTCTATAGACACTTCAAAAAACATAAACCTGTAGCAAAATATGGTTTCAAACCCCAAGCGGTGAATAATTTTCATTCATTAATCAAACCCCAAAAACACTAGAATACCCAATTACGTCAACTATTAATAAAGTAGCTTTACTAGACCTAAATACTATAACTACTTACTAATTTAAAAAAAAGACCAAGACCGGTAAATGGGGAGACTCGATTAGTAATAATTAATTAACCGACAATTTTAGGACTAATCAGTTTACGGCCATAAAAGGGGCTGATCAACGAAAACCGTGCCTACGGCTACATCAAAGTCATCATTAGTAAACTATTTAAATTAACACAGTATATGTTCCTCATATTTACCGGTTGGGGGTGAGTACAATACTCACGGGGACTCAAACGCCCTTTTGCTAGTCAAAATCCTTGATTTAATCAAAGTAAAATAACCACGCGAAAGTAAGCCAGCCGCCAACATCTGGCGGTCAGCTCGCCTGGGAATCCGGATAGCAGAAACAGCACAATAAATAATCATTGTACAAACAAGAGAATAACACTATAAACATTTATTTACCATCTGTGAGCTTAAAAAAAACTAAGGGACAAAGATTGACGAACGGGACCATTGACGCAAAAGAGGCCGCTTTCAAATAACACAGCCCAGGCCGTTAGGCCTAACTGCCTACTATCGTTGCGTTTGTAGATAGTAACATCAAATATCCGCCGACACAACCCTTATTCACCGTTCCAAGATAAAGACTCTAAGACCATAAAGCTGTAGTAAAAAAAGAAATTTTACAAGATACATTGCAGGCTATAATTGCCGACGCAACTTAGGGACTGCGACCGCACATGGCTAGCTAGTAAATTGTTTTGAAATTGTCTTCCCATTGTTGTGGTAGCTCTTATACTCCCTTTCTGTATTTCCCCAGCAAGGCCACGTGCCAAACGTTTTTTATTTCCCTTCTGTAAGCTTAGGCAGCAAGTCGGAGACCCTTAGATAATTTACAATAACAAGAAAAAGTTTATTACCTCAGGTCGTTACACACAAAAAAAAATTCAACTCCTTTGTTTCGTGCTTTTTCGTCTTTAGGGATAGCCGACCACCAAATCAATAGGCTGTTGCGAAAACTTTTTAAATACTTAACATACCGCTATAATGGATATCGTACCTATCCCAAAGGACGGGAACTGCTTATACAAGTCAATAGCGGATCAACTCAACAAGGTTCTGGCATCTTCCCCAGATCAGTACGACCACAGAATTGTCAGAAACGAGCTGGCAAGTTATGTCGAGGCCAATCGTAATGACGCTAGAATAAAACAAGCCCTATTAAACACTCAACTACTGGAAACACTCAACTATGAGAGTAACGATAGGATCAGCATGCTACAACCAAGTGAGGACATTCATATCCTGGTGCGGTCAAAGCTCCGAAACGGTCCAAAAAGGAAAGGGAGTGAAACAGGGATGTCCGTTGTCTCCCCGGCTGTTCACAATTCTAATGGACGATGTACTACGTACACTAGAGGAAGAAGATGAAGCAGTCAAACTAGATCAGGATAACGGAATCCAGCTGCCTCTGATACTGTCCTTCGCGGACGATTTAATTATGACAAAAATCATCAAAGTCCGTCGGCTCTCATATTATGGCCATGTGCTCAGACGGGACAAGCCTCACCTACTTCACGCTGCCCTGAACTACAGAGAGTGCGGGAAAAAAAGAAGGACGTCCTATATATACGTGGGTAAACTCACTTAATCACGATATTAGAAACTACATCAACAGATCCCGCTCCTACTGGGGACGCCTATCCGCAAAAAGAGGTCGCCTAAAGAAAGAAGCGGAAACAGACACCGAATCCGAACCAGAGGAAAAAGACTACGTCACGCAAACTAGAACGGAGAACGTCATAAGAAGAGGGCATTAAACACCAGAGCAATATTCGCGAAATTTGTAAGGAACAATCCGGGGCGGGAAAGAAAGGGAACCAGAGGAGGGGGGGGGGGGGGGACTAAAGCAGTCACAAATTTATTATCTATTACTCACCAAGTATAGTATCTATCTACCCCACGCTGGCTTCACGATGCTTGTATTCGGGTCGGCTCCAACCTCCTGTCTCTCCTATCATCCTGACTGCAAACCTGCACTTCTCTAAAATGGGGGGTGGATGTTTGTATGGTTTGTTACCCTGAATTTGACGCGGGCGAAGCCGCGGGCAAAAGCTAGTCAATCATATAAAGATATAACAAAGAAAAAAAATTAAGTGGTTGTGTTATGTAATATTGGACAAGTACTAACAGCAGCTCTTCGTGAAAATCTCCATACAGCCGTCTATGGGAGGAAGTACCCATATGGTTAATATTTGTTTTATACCACGACGGTGGCAAATCAGCATATGCCCCGCCTGATGGTAAGCAGCTACCGTAGCCTATGGACGCCTGCAACTCCAGAGGTGTCACATGCGCGTTGCCGACCCTTTACAAAAAAGGAGGATTCACTGTGTTCTCACGGCTAAATTAACAAGAGGGTCAACACACTGGGTCCTCTTTGAGCTCTTTGGCAACCTTACTCACCAGCAGGAACACAGCACTATGAGTAGGGTCTAGTGCTATTTGACTGTGGTTTTCTGTGGTACTTTCCCAGTCGGGCTCTGCTCCCTCTTGAGCGAGATGACATAAGCTGTACCTATACCTCTCTTTTCGACGTAGTTTCAGCACATACCCGTGTCGGAACGTACTTTAACGACATACCCGAGTCCAAAATGTCTATAATAATGTCAAATAGATCTATAAACATCAAAATGTCATAACACTTTTAACACCAAAACTGTATGCAGTGTTTTTGTTGGAGTACATTACTTTAAAATCCATATGGAATAGACTTGATTGTATACCTTAAATGTACCTTGAGTGTACACCTAAAGAAGGTGTAACAATTTTTTTTATGGCACACGTCATCCCAAGTCGCCAATCCTCCATTTTTTTTCGCGTAAAAATATTTTTTTTCTTACTCATAATTAGAATACGATACCAATTACGCCCTTAAACGGATAATCAGCATTTTTTTACACCTTGTATGGAGGATAAAAAATTCATATATATTCAAATATCCATTTTTTAATCACAAAAAAAATCTCGTCCAAAATACTCTTTCTTAGTCGCAATACTCGTACGATACCAATTATGCCCTTAAACGGATCACCAGTATTTTTGTTACACTCTGTATAAGTATATAAATAAAGAAAATGTTTAAGAAACAAAACAAAATAATTTAAATAATATTTGTATGAATTTAAACATTAAAGAATAAGCCTTCCCATTACTAAAAATCGGTCAATTGCGAGCTAGACATTGTATTGGTTTTTTTTTATATTACTAGGTAACGCAACTGAATTTAATCTTAATATATAAAAGAAGAAACTGACTGACTGACTGACTGACTGATTGACTGACTGACTGACTGACTGACTGACTGACTAACTAACTGACATATCAACGCACAGCCCAAACCGCTGGTTCTAGAGATTCCAAATTTGGCACGTAGGTTCCTTATCAGGTCTAAGGGTGTACTAAGAAAGGATTTTTCAAAATTCACTCCCTAGGGGGGTAAAATGGGGGTCCAAAATTTGTATGGCGAATCAAGACTTGTTAGATTATTTCATTCGAAATTTCACAGGAGCATTCCTAACGATAAATGAGTAAACACGTATTTCAGGTTTTTTGAAAATTCAACCCCTAAAAGTGGCAAATGTGGTCACAAAGTCTGAAAATCAATATGGGTATCGTATTCTTTTTGAGTACTTATAGTACGCGGGCGAAGCCGCGGGAAAAGGCTAGTAAAGTATAAGTATGGTACCCAAGAATATGAACTGGATACGTACTTAATAATGATAATAGAAAACTGTTGTCCCAATTTTATTGGAATTATCCAATACATCGACATAATGGCCATTAATTATCTTTGTCTTCATGCAAGTGGTAAGCTACGTAGTTCATTTTTGCTTTATATAAAGACTAGCTTTTGCCCGCGGCTTCGCTCGCGTTAAATTCGGGGTAACACGGTTCCCCTTTGCCCCCCGTAATGCTCCATACAAACTTCCACCCCCCATTTTAGGGAAGTGGGGGGTTAGAAAGAGACAAAAAGTAGCCTATGTCACTCTCTATCCCTTCAACTATCTCCACTTAAAAAATCACGTCAATTCGTCGCCCCGTTTTGCCTTGAAAGACGGACAAACAAACAAACACACACACTTTCCCATTTATAATATTAGTATAGATATCAATTCATAAAATTATGGCTAATAATATCTAATTGGGATATAATTATATCGTAGTGGAATTGATCTAAATACCTGTATTGTTAATAATAGTTTTTAACAAAGAAGGAAAAGAATTACCTTCGAAACGAGTGTAATAATGGATAGTTAATGGGCACCGTGGACAGAACCAGACGGACGGACACTACGGGCAGACAATGCTGGCAATTATGGGAAAGCATACAATAGCTTGACGTTATTTGCTCTTTTTCATAACCCAAATTATGCTTCAATTTAAAAATAGGTTGAATATTAAGTATTAAGTATGTTATTCAATCAAATACAAACACTGAAAACATTGAAAAAATAATCAACCCAGCCGGACTTGAACCTGGCATCGATACGCCTTACCGGGGCTCGATCGCTTTACCAATTAAGCTATGGGTTCAGTTACTGAGTTGACGAAATTCTCAATGCCTTCAATCATCTTTTTTGCATTTATTTTTTTTTTTACATCGACTTTATAGCAGCCGTAAGCGACATCTAGGTGTTAACTACTAGAGTTAGATACCCTTCCCGCCGACCCTTTTACAAGTGTCACAACGGAAATAATAGATGGCGCTGCTATCAACTCATAATTATTTTACATGATTTTTAAAGTGGGGCATTCCACTCATACAATAGTATGTTATTCAATCAAATACAAACACTGAAAACATTGAAAAAAAAAAAAATAATCAACCCAGCCGGACTTGAACCTGGCATCGATACGCCTTACCGGGGCTCGATCGCTTTACCAATTAAGCTATGGGTTCAGTTACTGAGTTGACGAAATTCTCAATGCCTTCAATCATCTTTTTTGCATTTATTTTTTTTTACATCGACTTTATAGCAGCCGTAAGCGACATCTAGGTGTTAACTACTAGAGTTAGATACCCTTCCCGCCGACCCTTTTACAAGTGTCACAACGGAAATAATAGATGGCGCTGCTATCAACTCATAATTATTTTACATGATTTTTAAAGTGGGGCATTCCACTCATACAATAGTATGTTATTCAATCAAATACAAACACTGAAAACATTGAAAAAATAATCAACCCAGCCGGACTTGAACCTGGCATCGATACGCCTTACCGGGGCTCGATCGCTTTACCAATTAAGCTATGGGTTCAGTTACTGAGTTGACGAAATTCTCAATGCCTTCAATCATCTTTTTTGCATTTATTTTTTTTTTTTTTTTTTTACATCGACTTTATAGCAGCCGTAAGCGACATCTAGGTGTTAACTACTAGAGTTAGATACCCTTCCCGCCGACCCTTTTACAAGTGTCACAACGGAAATAATAGATGGCGCTGCTATCAACTCATAATTATTTTACATGATTTTTAAAGTGGGGCATTCCACTCATACAATAGTATGTTATTCAATCAAATACAAACACTGAAAACATTGAAAAAATAATCAACCCAGCCGGACTTGAGGTTACTATTGTATGAGTGGAATGCCCCACTTTAAAAATCATGTAAAATAATTATATTAAGTATTAACTTAAAAAAAAATTACGACTTACGATTACCCTGCCGTCTCCGCAACAGATCGTCTTTACAAGTTTCTGGTATGGAGTGGATTAGTGGTACTTAACTAAAATCTTATAACCAGCTAAAGAATGAAAAAAAAGATCACCGGTTAGTAACTAGCGACGATTCTGGCCCATATCGTACCGTTTGGTAACTAAGTTTCGTTACCAGCTACAGAATGGGAAACAAAATTCGATGTAAGAATCTTGCTTGTTGTGAATTTATCAAAATTGACCTGGTGATTACACAAAGGTTGAAACTTTCTTACTCTTAACTATTAACCACGTTTATTTTTAATCTTATACTCGTAATCTCTATTTAAATATAAATCTGTTTTAAACAAAAAAGAACCGACTTCACTTAGCCTCCACCTATTCAAAAGCAAATGCTCAAATTGCTGTAAAAAATACTCGAATCGGTATAGGTGTGCCTATAATAGTTGAAGAGTTCCCTTGATTTCTCCAGGATCCCATTATCAGATCCTGACCTGGTTACAATGGCACCAACTGTGAAGTATACTCTTTCAAACAAAACAATAATTTTCCAATTCGGTCCAGCCGTCTTCGAATAATCGGTGAACATACATAAAAAAAAACATAAGGATCCCGACGAATTGATAACCTCCTCCTTCGAAATCTTGAAGTCGGTTGATAAATAATAATGTTGAATTAATTATAATGTCAAGAAAAAATAACGATAAAATAACATTGTATTGTATTTAACAAGCTTTATCTTTAAATTCTGTTTTACAGTGCAAAGCCTTAGATCAAAGGTTATTAGAATCACTTGAAGTCGTGTTTTCTCAATTTTAGCTTACTAAATCTTTCAGAAATTCCCAGTAGTCGGTGGTGCACACGACAACAAAGGGCATTATACGGATTTTAGTGATGATGGGATCACCTTTTGCATAGTGAGACTTTAGGACCCATAGGCCATTTTAGGAAGCAGAGCCACCTAAATTTATGGTGCGGTGGGGGTAATAAGGGGGGGTTAAAATTTTCGCGACACATAGATTGAAAACTATAAGTCTTAGCAACATACTTCAAAGGCAAGAATTGTAGAGAATTTTAGGAAGAATATTTCCTTTATTGAAAGTTTTGTGGTAACTTCAACCGTTTTTGCAAAAAATATATGAATGTTCCTACTTTTGTGGGAAGTGGGGAAAACAATTGTTATATTTGTAACACATTATAGTGCAGAGTTATCCAATAAAAGTTTGGCTTGAAAGTCTCGTATCCAGGCCATAAAGAAAATAAGTAAAATAATTATTTTCTATTTTGACTAGATACTATTAAAATATTATTATTTACCGTGTATATTTGAGTTAGGCAAACACCCCGTTTCTAATAGTAGTTAAATTAGTATGTTAAAAATCGTATATTAAACGGTTTAATTGAAAATAATGATAATAATGATGCAGGTAATGTACTCAAAGCTAAAATAATCGATAGAAATAGAAATAGAAAACATTTATTCGCGACAACAACAAAATGCAAACAAACATACTTAATCAAGAACAATAACTAGGTAATTATAATTAACGCATGAATATGGTTGCCACGAAATGGTCCCGACTAAGCATGGTGCATGTGATAGGTCCTAGGTACCACTCATGAAACCATTTGCCTAGCGTATCTTACCTAAGTTCATATATCATCATCATCATCATCATATCAGCCGAAAGACGTCCACTGCTGGACATAGGCCTCCCCCAAAGAGTGCCACAATGACCGGTCCTGCGCCACCCGCATCCAGCGGACTCCCGCGACCTTCACCAGGTCATCAGTCCACGTTGCGGGGGGTCTACCCACGCTGCGCCTTCCGGTTCGTGGTCGCCACTCGAAAACCTTTCCGCCCCAACGGCCATCGGTTCTACGAGCAATGTGCCCCGCCCACTGCCACTTTAGTTTAGCGATTCGGAGGGCTATATCGGTTACTTTGGTTCTGCTGCGGATGGCCTCATTTCTGATGCGATCACGCAGAGCAGAGAGACTCCAACCATAGCCCTCTCCATTGCCCTTTGGGTGACTTTGAGCTTTCTTATGAGGCCCATTGTAAGCGACCACGTTTCAGTACCATATGTCATCACTGGCAACACACAATGGTCAAAGACTTTCGTCTTGAGACACTGCGGAATATTGGACAAAAAAATGTGCCATAGCTTCCCGAACGCTGCCCAACCGAGTCGGATTCGTCGATTGGCCTCTTTCTCGAAGTTGGATCTACCTAACTGGACAGTATGTCCTAAGTATATATAATCGTCCACAACTTCGAGTGTAAAGTCTCCGATTGTAACGGTAGTTGGTGCTACATGGGTATTTGACATGATCTTCGTCTTATCCATGTTCATCTTTAGACCAACTCGCTCGGAGGCTTTATTGAGGTTATCGAGCATCGTACTCAAATCCCCCATGGTCTCAGCCAAGACTACTATGTCGCCAGCAAACCGAAGGTGAGTGATGTACTCGCCGTTTATGTTGATGCCTAGCCTTCTCCAGTCCAGAGTCTTGAAAACATCCTCCTGTGCAGCGGTAAACAGTTTAGGAGAAATAACATCTCCTTGCCTGACTCCCCGCTGCAACGGAATAGGCTTCGAGTTCTGGTCCTGGAGTCGGACTGACATAGTGGCGTTCTCGTACAAACACTTCAGCACTTCGATATAGCGGTAGTCCAGTTGTCACCTCTGGAGAGATTGTAGTACAGCCCAGGTTTCGATCAAGTCGAAGGCTTTCTCGTAGTCCACGAACGCTAAGCAGAGGGGCAGGTTATACTCCTCAGTCTTCTGTATAACCTGACGGAGCGTATGGATGTGGTCTACGGTACTAAAGCCTCTTCGGAAACCGGCTTGTTCGGGAGGCTGGAAGTCATCTAGCCTGCGTGCGAGACGGTTCGTAATGACTCTTGAAAACAGCTTATAGACATGGCTCAGAAGTGAAATGGGTCGGTAGGTCTTCAGTAACGCGTTATCACCCTTTTTGAAGAACAATACCACCACACCTCTGTTCCATGCCTTAGGCGTTCTCCCTTCTAGTAAAACGGAGTCAAAAAACTTCTGAAGAGCCATAAGGATCGGTTTACCACCCGCCTTCAGAAGTTCGGCTGTAATTCCGTCTTCACCAGGTGCCTTATTGTTTTTGAGCTGTTTAAGAGCCATTCTAATCTCGTACAGGCTGATGTCCGGGATGTCTTCGGTATAATGTCGGGTCAGTCTAGCTCTAGGGTCTTCCGCCAGATCAACTTCAGGTCTGCTAGTTGATGTGTATAGCTGTCCATAAAAGTCCTCTATCTCCCCCAGAAGCTCGGGTCTGGATGAAATAATTCTACCATCCTCAGTTTTTAATTTGGCGAGCTGGCTCTGCCCAATAGACAAATCTCTTGAGAAAACTTTAGAGCCCTTATTCTGCTCAATGGCCTCTTCAATACGATTTGTATTGAATTAGCGCAAATCACGGGTAAGGGACTTAGAGATCCGTTTATTGAGCTGCCGGTATAATGACGCATCTGCTGAGGATTGCAGAACCATTCCTCTCCTTTCCTCGATGAGTTTCTGAGTGGAGTCAGAGAGCCTTTTCGTTCTGTTCCTCCGCTGGGCCTTAAAAAACTTAGACCCAGTACTATGGACAGCTTCCACAAACCCGTCGTTGAATTCGTCCACATCGCCGCCTAGACAATCGAAACGGTTTTGGAGGTCCAGCTGGAAGCTCTCAGGGTTTTGGATTTGAAGTGCTACTGGACGGAGCGTAGACTTCATCAGTCGAGAGCGCTCATATATATTATAACTAGCCTTTTCCCGCGGCTTCGCCCGCGTACTATAAGTACTCAAAAAGGATACGATACCCATGTTGATTTTCAGACTTTGTGACCACATTTTCCCCTTTTAGGGATTGAATTTTCAAAAAACCTGAAACACGTGTTTACTCATCTATTGCTAACAATAATAGGAGTATTCCTAAGAATACTCCTGTGAAGTTACGAATAAAATAATCTAACAAATCTTGATTCGCCATACAAACTTTGGACCCCCATTTTACCCCCTTAGGGGGTGAATTTTGAAAAATCCTTTCTTAGTGCACCCCTAGACTAGGGTTGCAAATTTATGAAAAAAACCATGAAAAAAAACCTGGCACCATTGTTTTTTTTCTAAATAAGGTTTTTTTTCAGATGAACAAATATTACGACAAACACGGTTTTTCGTGATTTATTCATATAAGTAACTTAAAACTAAGTACATTAAAGTAGGTCTGTCTGTTATGTAGCTAAACTATTCTCAGTAAATGCGAAAGAAACTTTGAACTTATTCACTAGAACTATCAGCAGCATAGTACCACTACATATTTCATTAATATAAGTTTAATAAAACCAGAAATTAAAGCTGTTAAATTAAATTAGTTTAATAGTTAACATAAAGTCTTAAACAACCGTATAAGAGTATTAACTGCCTTGCAAATTTTGAGATTTCGTACTTTTGAAAAAAAACATATTCCAGAAAAAAAACTGTTCTTTTTCACGGTTTTTTTTCAGGTTTTTTTTCAAGACAGAAAAAAAACCGTTTTTTTGCAACCCTAAGACCTTATATGGAACCTACGTGCAAATTTTGGAATCTCTAGAACCAGCGGTTTGGGCTGTGCGTTGATATGTCAGTCAGTCAATCAGTCAGTCAGTCAGTCAGTCAGTTTCTTCTTTTATATATTTAGATGATATTAGGCGTTGTCTGTTGATAAAAGATTCAAGCGCCCCACGATTTTAGTTTTTTTTGTCTTTTCAATGCTCTAGCTACATTGATGAGAAGAGTGGTGTGATGACTGGTACCTAGAACCTACCGAATTATTTTTAAAGCTTTTTGTACATTATCTATATCATTGTTTATTTTCAATAAAAGCTTTTGAATAAAAATAAATAAAATAAATATAAATATTATAGGACAATCTTACACAAACCGACCTAGTCCCACAGTAAGCTCAATAAGGCTTTGTGTTGTGGGTACTAGACGACGATATATATAATAGATAGATATAGATAAATACTTAAATACATAGAAAACATCCATAACTCAGGTACAATTTTACCTAAACAATACTTATTTTCTTTTCAAGTTGTTATGTTACTAAAACTGTCTAAACTCCGCTTACTTTATGATCCGCAATGCACTGTGTTGTACTAATAAATCTCTTTCATTTTATACTTGATTTAGAGGTTTGTTAATAAATGTGTAATACGCGGCATTCTGTAGCGGTAGCTATCTTGGATTTACAATGATACTGAATCTATTAAATTGTAATTGTCATCAGAACTTAAGTTGTGCACCAGATATCGAATCAATTTGTCAACGAACGAGGGTATAATTTCAACCACAAAATTATGGAGATGTGGGATTAAGCATGTAGCTGTAGATATGTACACTTGCATTTAGTTATGTAAATATTAGTTATAATAAATTAACAAATTTTCAAATGAGTTTGTGTAATATCTAAGTAGGTATAACACAGAATTGTTATTTCTATTTTAGAGCGCACTATTCGCCAACTGACTGTCCTCAGTTGAAGATGTATACCTACCGCTTAAGTTTTCTCTCTAAAAAAATGAACGGGCCCTTATTGATAACCGGCAATGATGTACCTTTCACTTGAAAACGTCACTAGATAACAGTGACTGGAGAACCCCTCTATTTGATAACGCAATTATTTGGTTACAAAATTATAAGGTTACCCTATATTCAATGTTATGTCCCTGTCTAATGTCTTAGCAATAGAGATGAAATTAGCTTGATAGGTAAACGTCATTTTGGATTTTGATTTCGGTAAGCGCTACATTAGTATTATCAGCAGCAGCAACAGCAACCAGTATCAGTCCACTGCTGGACATAGGCCTCTCCCATGGCACGCCACTGTGCTCGATCTTCTGCTCTCCTCCAATCCGTACCCGCCAAGCGCTTACCTTTGGGTAACTCAATGATGTGCTTACTAAATTGATAGTTTTTAAAAACTACCCTACCAAATACTTACCCGATCTAATACCCCTTTATTGGTGGTTACCAATAAGGGGGAACTGGTTAGTTCCGGTATCTTCTAAACGAACTCTTTATTTCACTTATGGATTATAACAAGCATACAAAGGCAAGGTAAATAATAGCGTTTGAAATGGTTGATGTCCATTTAGTTGTGAAAGATATAATTTTATTAGAGCTCAAACCACATCGTTTTTCCTACATAATTAGATTGTGGTTGACAACAGGCCTATTATATATTTTTTCTTTAAAAATATTATTACCACTATAGGATTTATATACTTTTTATAAAGGGGAATAACAGGGCTTTATCATGAAAATATATTTTTCATGTTACGACTATAAATAAAAAAATATAGGCAGTTACTCAAAAAAATATCAAACGTTGATTTCATATTTTTTATGTTAAAATACCAAAAATGAATTCGGCATCCTTGCTTTACACGAAAATGATATCAAACTTGACTATATAGCTCTATTTTATTTTTAATTAATTATGGGTGGCACCCTCCACTTCGTCAAAAATTTGCATCAAAAATTTGATTGGTTCCCCTTCTTAAAGCAAATGGAAATTCCATCATCATCATTTTCCGTATAAATAAGTGTACACCACCGACTACAGCTGTAATTGCTACGCATAAAATGATCCGCATAATATCCATTAGTACAAATGCTTACGCCCCAAATAATATGCGTGAAGAGTAAATAAGCGGGTGCGAGCCGCTGATAGCGATAGGGCGACCAAACAAGGGCGTATTGCTTCGAGATAATCCTCAGAGTCTGTTCGGTGGCGCGTCCCACTCGACAGGGACCTGATAACTGCCAATAAAAGAGACACCCTATTGATTTTTGATTACATAGTTCTGAAGAATATATTTAAATATATGTATTATACCTACCCGTAGGTACATACGTAAGCAAGTCAGAGTATTCGGATAGTTGTAGTAATGACATCGTCAGTCCATTGCCCGACAGATAGAAAACAATAAGAGGAGCAAAAATAAATAACACACTGAGATCTAATTTAATATTCTTACTTTTCTCTTTGCACCACTTTTTTACCTTTCCCTGTTGTCCGGTGGTTGACTGGTAGAGAATGCCATTAGACATTAAGTCCGCAAGGTGTTCAAATTTATATTTTATTCAATAAAGTTTAAATGTGGCGTTTTCAAGTCAAAGGTGCATTGTCGTGCATCATTGTCGGTTGTAAATAAAGTGGTCGGATTTTAATAATTATTTTTTGTTTGAAAGGAACTACCTCCAAGGTACCACATTAATCTGGTGCTATTCTGATGATGGGATTCATGAGGAATTGGGAACTCCTACATTTTTTAAAGGAACATTTGTATTATGATTTGCGGACCTGATGATGATTATTGTTTTGATGATAATGATTTTTTAAATGTAGAATGTTCAGCGCTTACTGCGAGACCCGTGGTCCGATTTGAGCAAATACTTTGAAAAACTATACACAACATGTTACTTGAGCCACTTAAAACCCCAGACACCCCAAATGATTTATATTATTATTGCTAACTAATCTAGAGTATTAATTTTTTAATCAGTTAATTATTTCGAAAGATATTCGTATGTTTAGTTCTCCTCGAAATTTTATTCAATTTTTAACTTCACATTTTTCGCGTTGTTGTCACATCACATCTCTACATGTGTCATGTCATGTCAACATATCAACCTACTCTATCAATTTGTATGACATGACATAAGATTGCAAGGTATCTACTGTGCGTGCAGTGCAGTGTATTTGCCGCAATTTTATCTTTTTGTCAACTTCAACTTTGCCTTTTTTTTAAATGATTATAATCCTAGATTCAAAAGTTTAAGCGAATAATATTGTTCAAGATCAAAATCACTTAGGCTAGAGGTAAACGTCAGGTACCCGGTTAGTTTAATTTTTTTGCATTCTGATCCGACGTCTGCTGAAACCAGAAAGGTATCGTATGTATGCGGGACTCTGGTATTTAGTATGAGAGATGCGCCTTTAGGTATATTGATTTGGTAACCGTATCCGGCAAACTGACACGAAAAGCTGACGTTTGCCTCCAGCCTTAATTTAATAGGAGAAGGTGAAAATATTTTACTTTTAAGTTTTAATTAAATCAATAAATTAGAAACAGTAAAACACGATTAAATTCCATATTTTAATGATATCATTTACTTACATTAAAGCACAAGACACAGTTAATCACTCAGCTGCTCTTATTTATCAATGAATTTATTCATAAATTGAAATTTCGCAATGAAATGCTGTGCAGTAGTTTTTGCGTAGTTCGTGGACAAACTCACAGACAGACGGACAAAAATTCCAAAAACCTCTAAAAGTTATACCCCCTAAATTGGTTATTCACAAATAACTTCAATGTACATTTTTGTTTCTAATGTGTAAGGAAGTCTAAATAAGACTTAACATTAGATATGTAGATTACCCCATATCTACATATCTAATGTTAAGTCTGTTATAAGAAGCCAGTATTACACACATAATAAATATAATATACATATGCTATGCGTTGAAGTGGCAATGATAGTGATCTATTTGTTTTGCCAAGGCGCAAGCAATCGAGAAATGTTGTTCAGTCACGGCACGACTTGACGTTTGACTGATGATCATTCGCGTCGCTGCTTCTCCTTCCACGCAATCTTTCTACTATAATTTTGCCTGATTTAAGCACGTAATCTGTTTAATTATTTATATATATAATATACATTTAAAACAAACTAAATTAACTACGTATAAGTTATATTTAACCTTTAGTCTTATTAGCAAAAAAAAAACTGAAAGTGTATAATATAATTTTCATGCAGGTAGCAATCTGTAAACCAATAAATCCTTTGTCCTCGGCCTAACAAAATCGAAACCGCATTTAGCTGAACATCTGGCGGCGAATTTGTATGAATTTTCCGGTTTTTCTCTTTGCGAGATGCACCGTGCGCCGGGATCGCTCGTTCGATAGGCATTGCAATCCGCAAAGCAATATTGGAGTCACTGACGTGCAAAGAATCTGTACCTAGTCTTCTTTTCATTCGACCAAATGTACGGAAATGAGAAAGATTATTTCATGTGTGCCGACTGCTCGTTGTTGTATAAGATACTAGCCTTTTCCCGCGGCTTCGCCCGCGTACTATAATACTCCTGTGAAGTTTCGAATAAAATAGTATAACAAATCTTGATTCACCATACAAACTTTGGACCCCCATTTTACCCCTTTAGGGGGTGAATTTAGAATAATCCTTTCTTAGTGCATCCCTAGACCTTATAAGGAACCTACGTGCCAAATTTGGAATCTCTAGAACCAGCGGTTTGGGCTGTGCGTTGATATGTCAGTCAGTCAATCAGTCAGTCAGTCAGTCAGTTTCTTCTTTTATATATTTAGATGATATTAGGCGTTGTCTGTTGATAAAAGATTCGGTTCAGTGTCTGATAGCGTTGTTGAGCGCCCCTTAACTAGTTCAACAAGTTCCCGGCTCAAACCAATTTATCGGCGTAAAGTCAGTCAGTCAGTCAGTCAGTCAGTCAGTCAGTCAGTAATTTATCTAGAAAAGAAATGCCTGTCAATTAGGGCATGCAATACCAGTATTTTTTGTACCGGTATTGCCCGTACAAAAATACCGGTATTGCATGCCCTACTCTTAAGCTTTGACAGGCATGCTTATCTCACGCATTTCTACTTGACGCATTTGTCATTACTTAAAATAGTCAAGCCATTTTAAGTAATTTTTTAGGTAATCACTAATCAACTAATCAGGCTTACATTTGTCCAAAAAAGTGTATTTTTATAAGCAGTATTTATCTCTTTATTTCATTAATAGTTATCACATAATTTGAACATACCAATAAGATCATTAATAAATAAAAATATTTTCCAGGCAGTAGGTACAAAAAATAACCGTCCAATCAAACGTTATTTGTGAGTAGTCATAAGTTCATAACAAATAATCGAAGCTGCAAATAGGTTTTATTTCGGTTCAGTGTCTGATAGCGTTGTTGAGCGCCCCTTAACTAGTTCAACAAGTTCCCGGCTCAAACCAATTTATCGTCGTAAAGACGGTCCGTTTTCTACAAGCGGATCATTTTCTGCTCCATCATTTTAGAGCATCAAAGGGAGCTCTCAAATTAAGCTAGCCAAAATCGTAAGTGGCTGTTATGAAGGCAAAATATTTTTATAAATCGCGTCATCGGTGGTTATTTGTTTGATCATTTGTAGAAAACCTCATACTGGAAAAATATTTTCAGGATAAATGAGAGAAATCATTAATTTATCAGGTTTTTCGTTCTGGACGGGAACGGCTAACGGTAGAAAAGGAAAAACAAATTTTGCCGGGCACAAGAGTGATGGACAAATTTCCTGGTAAACGGCCTCTTCCGCTTAGGGACTATTTGTCTGAATTTGAATCGCATTTGTTACCAGCGAAATTTGTCTCCTAAGTCTCTGGAGTATTCTGGGTTCGCCGCGGTACAACGTCTGTGCTAATTGAATAAAGACCACGCATTTTCCTTATCTTGTATAAACAAATTGTGTACCAATAAATAATCTTGGATAAATTGCCTTTTATATTCTTCGTGGTTCAATCTCACGCGGGGATCGCTGCGAAGTGTTTACTTTCTAATTTTCCGCTTGTCTCCGCGAGTTCTCAAGTCAGACAGGAGTGACGGATCGAAGAAATCGATGTTGCAATACTTTTAAAATTTCTTGCAATTTGGTATTCCTATTTAAGGAATCTATAAGAGCCAGCTCTGCTTTTGTCTTTATCTCTCGCTTTCTGGTTCTAGGTTTTTAATTTCGTGCCTCAAAAGTATGAAATGGAATCCTTTTAGAATCACTCGTCCTTCAATGTCTAATTGTATGTGTGTCTGTACGTTTATCACAGTTAATTCACTACGGAACTACTGGACCGATTGAGTTGAAATCTGTTACTACTGGGCCTCAAATTTTGAAAAGACACTGAAAAAAGTTGTGTCATTACAGAAAAATCTTTATGAGTAAGTAATTAAAACGTGAGTCGTTCTTTAGAAAAATTGTGTCATGTAACTCAGGGAGGCGCGTGTTATACTCTCACTCTACATAAAAACCTCAACCCGATATTGCATAATTTGCTTAATGATCTTCGAGCAACAATGTAAAGGAGGTACATACTCATACAAGATTTACTGAAAATATGGCTGGTGACAATCTGTACCCGGCCAGTCTTATACTGAAATAAGACTGTCAAACAAAATATCACACGAGTCGTTCTTACTACGGTACTATTATGAGGCGATTTTTGAGCTAATTGTCCTGAGTGTTATTTCATCGGTGCTATTTTAATGATGAAATAAAATAAAAACCGGTCTAGTGCGTATCGAGCCACGCATAATAAAAGGTTCGGTAGCTTCCATGCAGTCAGAAAAAGTGTATGGAGTGCCTAATAGGCAATGCAAAATACCGGTATTTTTTGTGTGCCTCAGTACCGGTATCCCGGGATTGGCCATAAGAAGAATACCGGTATTGCAATCCCTTTGAGTGCCTTCCCTAAAAATAATATTTAGATACTATTCGATTAAATGATATTCTATCCCACCGAAACATACTTAGCATAAATAACTTTATTGGTGAGTTAATTTTTAAAGGTAACTTAGCTGAGTTAAACGCATTACTGTCAAAATATCCAATCAACACAAACTTTATTACTTGTGGTGACATAAATATAGATATAAAAATATCCAACACCTTGACAGGCTCCTATCAAGACATGATGGCATCTGTAGGCTTTTCGTGCTGTATCTCACAATATACTAGAATAGAAAGCTCAATAAAAGGAACATCTAAATCATGCATATACCATATCTTCATTCGTAATAACACTAAAAATACGCACTCCACCAATGCAGCAGTGATAAGGGACCCCCTCGCGGACCACTCTCTCACTACCCTTGCCATTACCGGTACAGAGGTAACAAAAAGCAAAATAACTTACAAACAAGACAATAATCGTGTCAGACAGGAGCTTGCCAAGGTTGACTGGACACCAGTGTTTGAAATAAAGAACCCAAATGATATATACAACTTTATAACTTATAAATTCACAAATATTTATGAAATGTGTAAAGTCCAAGTACAAAACCCAAATAATAACAAAAATAAACATAAATGTCAATGGTTGACAGATAAGTTATTACAAATGTCTTGCACAAAAAATAAACTATTGCAACTACATCTTAGAAACACTAATGATAGTAATGATAAACAAAAAGAGTTATTGTATAAAAAATACCGAAATAAAACCAATAGACTAATGAACAAAGCCAAAAACAACCATACCAAGAGATAAATTTGTAATAACTTTAACAACCCCAAGAAAATGTGGCAAATTATTAACAAGTTAACTGGTAGAGTTTTACAAGCTGTTGATGAAATTTTAATTAGGTACTTTAAAATGAAAACTAGCCAAATGACTAATAAGTTTGCCCGAGACTTCGAAAATAATGTCTTAAATGTTCTAAATACATGCGATGTGCCATTGCTCGACGAAAAGTCCCATATGAACACCCCTAATGTAACGCTAAAGCTAAAAAAAAATAAACGAAAAGTCCATGTCAAAAATAATTAAAGACATAAATGAAAATAAAAATGCAGGATATGATAAGCTAGACATAAAATGTATAACCCAGGAAATAACCCCTGTTCTCACTCACTTGACAAACTAATGCATAGCCTATTCATCATGTAAGCATTATTATTGATAAATACTTTAACTTGTAAGGATAACTACTTTTTATTTAACATCATCTTAAAAGACTGTCAATTGACTATTCCTTGTTGCTCGTTCCCGCCATTTTGATGTTATAAAATGACGGGTATACAGCTGCGGCCGCCATTCGGATCTTGACCAGATTGTTGTAAAGACGTCTTGAAAATATTATTGTCATATAGTGTAATTTATTCATATTTAAACCTTGTAACAAACGAATACAAGTGTAAATACTGGTAAAGTACTGGTTTATTTTATAATCCTAGTGATATCCCCTACACAGCACAGCAGTGGGATCTAACAAAAATCGACAGGATTTTGGCCACGCCGCACAAAAACGTAAGGTTTTCATTTTTTATTATTTTAAATAATAAATTAGATTGATTGGTGAAACTATATTTTCCGTAACGGAGTAAGTCCTGTAGGGGATATGACTAGGATTATAAAATAAACCAGTACTTTACCAGTATTTACACTTGTATTCGTTTGTTACAAGGTTTAAATATGAATAAATTACACTATGTGACAATAATATTTTCAAGAGGTCTTTACAACAATCTGGTCAAGATCTGAATGGCGGCCGCAGCTGTATACCCGTCATTTTATAACATCAAAAATGGCGGGAACGAGCAACAAGGAATAGTCAATTGACAGTCTTTTAAGATGATGCTAAATAAAAAGTAGTTATCCTTACAAGTTAAAGTATTTATCAATAATAATGCTTACAGCTCGGCCATCCTATTCGAGGCGAGACCCTTCGCCAAAACTTTATGAAATAATAGCTCAAATAAAATAATTTACACATCAATTCTGACAATAAAAAGGTAATGAATTCAAACTGTTTTAATACCCATATTATAACATGATTAAAGTTTTAGATCTTAACACATCGGATTTAATACATTTTCTCTTGTAATAATTTAATGAAATAATGTTTTATATTACTCATGTTCATGTCAACCTTTGACAATCATTTTCACATCATTGTAGTATATTATTATAAATGATTACACAATGTAAAATGAACTATATCGATAATAAAGTATAGAACGATCGATAAGAGAGATAATAATAATAGCTCAAATAAAATATATTTACGGATCAATTCTGACAATAAAAGGTAATAAATACAAACTGTTTAAATACCCATATTAATAACATAATTAGAGTTTTGAATCTCAATACATCAGGTTTAATACATTTTCTCTTGTAATAAGTTAACGAAATAATGTTTTTATATTACTCACTCACTCATTACGTATGTCAACCCTTGACTATCAGTTTCACATCATTGTAGTATATTATTATAAATGATTATATAATGTAAAATTAACTATCATCGATAATAAAGTATAGAAGTTCACAAGAAGTTCACAAAGAGTTGATTACTCATTATCTTTATGATTAAGTTGGCCTTTGTACATAAGTGCTCATTGTAAAAGTAGTACAAGTTTATTTCATTCAGTGCAAACGTTAAAGGAAATAAATGATTATTCTATCGACTTCTTAACTTCATAATATTATTGCTTATCGACTTCATAATATATAATGATTAGGACTTTATCATCAAGTTTCAGTATTACGAATAAGATATATCATAACAGTTAAAATTATTGAATAGTAATGGAGTTTGATATATCAATACAACCAAAACTCAAAATAATAATTATTCTTCATAATATTTAATTAACATGACTTTATCATCAAGCTTAAGTAATGCCAATAAGGTGTAACACAGTCGTTAAAATGATTGAATAATGATGGTTTGATGTATCAATACGGCGAAGATCAAACCTAACATGATATTTAATTAAGATGACTTCATCATCAAGGTTAAATAATAACAATAGTCATTAAGTTTGATACATTTATATACAGCAGCAAAGATCAAACCAATAGTTAATTTGAAAGCACAATTATTGTTTACGTTATTGAATAAAATATTATCAGACTCTTTAATGCATTTGAAAATTCAAATTAGAAGGAAACTTTATAACATAAAATACATACAAATAACATAATACTTATCACTTTCACATGAATATCGCACAACACCACATGTATAACCACATGATTGATTCAGACCAATTTTATTAACACTCACAACGTAGTTGAATACATAACGCCAGCGGAGAGTCGTGCAAAGTGGCGTAGCGTTCTGAACCACACCACTACACATGCCGTGACGGCCATTATCATTCTTTCGAGAGCGTAGCGTCAGAGAAGATGTAGGTGAAGATGATGCCTTTCTCGAGGAAGAAGAATATCATAACCCTAACCATCTCACTTTGGCGCTCCTGGGTCGGAAGTGTTCTACACCCCGACCCTCTCACCTGGGCACTCCTGGGTGGTAAAGAAATACCAAACCCTGGCCCTTTCACCTGGACGCTCCTGGGTCATCAGTCTGAAACTTGTAACACTTTCTTTAGAAACGTGAATAATTTAGTCTTGTTATTTTCAACATATACACATTTCAACATGTGTGATTACTGATTACCTAAATATTATAATGACAATTATGTAATTGTTTATTTACGTTTTAAAAGTATAAATTTAAGAATTAAATATTATTACCTATTTATTAAGTATTGCAAGAAATAAATGATTATTATGAAGTAAGTAACTTTTGTTCGATTAACGTTTGCTAATATATAACTTGACGCGTTAAGAAAAGAGTAACATTTTGGATTAAAATATATTTTTTCCAAGCGCGGAGTTGTTTTAATTTATTTTAATTTGGTTTCATTTATTTTAAGTTGAACTTCGAAGTGTTCTACTGTGGTTAGTTATCTAATAAGTATAGTGATATACGTTTAAATGTTATCTGCCGTTAATTGTCTAAAAGTACAATAAGGCAATGTTAATGTAACGCAAACTTATTTTTTATAGTTTAAGTATATTATTGACTTTGATTTTTAAAACATATAGGCATCAGCCGCGCTAAGATATATTTTTTTTACAAGTTTATTAATCATAATTTAATTACCATATTTGTATCGATGTTTCAATTAATTGATTAATATGATCTTGTATTGCTAGATTCGTAACATTATCGAATGTGATAATAAATCAGTCTTAGTGGGTCTGGTACTATGAACTTAGATATATATGTGAAATACTTATATTATAATAATAAATAACTTGTTTAGTAGCGATGAAAGCAAACTAAACATACTGTCGTCATTATCCTATTTATTACTAGAAAAATCAGGGCCTTAACCAATGAATCGAAAAATAAAATAATTACTGAACTAGTTTCACCAATAATTAACTAATGTAAATAAGCAGTACTAAGTATGTGGTTTTGCAAAGTTTTTATTATGCAAGTTCCTTACGAACCTCAATTTGCACTCTGCAGTAGTCGCAGAAAGTTAAAACTGGATACATGAATTTAACAAACCTAATTTTGCCCTTTTGTCACTGACCTCAGGAGGACATAACATGTTAACGAATAATATTAACTATAATGTTTAATTCCTTTATTTATTCCTCTTATGTTTATTATTGTTACTATATTATTTTAACTAACTGTACGGATAATATTAAATATGATGTTTAATTCCTTTAATTTCTCTTCTTATGTTTATTATAGTTACTATATTCTTTTAACTAACTGTTTGTTTAGCTCAGTATACTAAATTCAAAAAGATTCCTAAAATGTACTTTTCCGAGATGCATTTACCTATTTAGTAAAAGGGATTTGCCTGTTACCCAGCTTTCATGTTAAATGTCGTCAAAGTTTACTATTAGGTTAAATGTAGGTAGATAATTCATAGAAATTGGTATTGCACTTCATCAAATTAAAATTCTCAAACTGCATAAACGATTAAATTAACGTAAATTTGTTAGGCATACATACAAAATATTACAATGATAATTGATGAGCTTTAATAATAAAATAGTAAATGTAATTAGAGACCACTGAAACCACTTTTTTGACGTCTTATTTGATTTGATTATCTGTGATTTTTTTCATTTGAGTTGTCCATACTTTACATGACTGCAGATAAAAGTATTGGCGTTTTACGTACACGTACAGCCAAGCTCTTAAATATATGATGATGTATATCGTACATTTTCATAATCGCATGATATTCAATGATATTCAAAGTTTATTGATTACTTTCCCTAAAAGTGATAAAAATATTGCTAGGTATATTACGGTAAAACTGAATGAGAGTTTCGCACATTATTCACGTGCGTTGCGCAGGTACTTGATACATTTAAGTAGGTTTGATTCGAAGTACCGCACGTTTATCCACGTGCGTTTCATAGATACTAGATTATTAAGGTAGGTTTGAATAAAAGTCCCGCACGTTCATCCACGTGCTTCACATAAGTATGTTATATAGGTAAATAGATCTATTTAGGTAGGCCTGAAAAAAAGGTCTGACATGTTCGTTCAAGTTTGTTGCATTAACCCCACCATATGCGTGGTCCACTTCATACGTGTCACCTCAAACATTTGGCTTTACATATGAATCATATAAGTTTTTATTCTGCATTTGACTCTACATTTCATTTTTCGTCTCTACACATTGAGTCTACATCGACTCCAAATGTGACTTTATATTTCGACACTATACGTAACTTTATATTTCGACACTATACGTAACTTTTTATTTCGACACTATACGTGACTACTGATCGACTCTACATATCGGCTCTATATATCGACTACATATCGACGCTACATATCGACTCTACATATCGACTCTACATATCGACTCTACATATCGACTCTACATATAGACTCTACATATCGACTCTACATATCGACTCTACATATCGACTCTACATATCGACTCTACATATCGACTCTACATATCGACTCTACATATCGACTCTACATATCGACTCTACATATCGACTCTACATATCGACTCTACATATAGACTCTACATATAGACTCTACATATCGACTCTACATATAGACTCTACATAACGACTCTCACATGTAGAGTCGATGACTCTACACATCGAAACACAATCAAAACGTATTGTGAATTCAAGTACTCGTGGTCTCTATCTGTTCTGGTCACAGTAACGGAGTAAGTCCGGAGGTTTATATGGTTAGTCTTACATGGACATTTTGCCAAAGGTTGCTCTTTTGGATATGCACATGTTAGATGGAGATGTTTGTTATGTTGTTACATAATCAATATAATTAATTATCAGAGAGAATAGTAAGTCGGATATTGTTGTCATCATTCCTAATAAAGATAACTTCACAATCCATAAAAACATGTCCTGTTATTTAAAATCAACTTTTATGACCTAACCTTCAATACAATAAGTATAGTTTGATATTCGCTTAAATTTTAAATAAAATAACGCTGGTATTATTATAACCGTATAATTTGCCTACAGTATGTCTCAATGGTATATATGTTTATATTTATATTTTGCAATAGTCAAATTAATCTTTTAAAATACTACCCGGTAATTTATGTTCGAAGATCTGCGGGGAATAATTTTAAATTAATTATTTCATATGAAGGAAATTATTTTTTCGATATCTTACGATATTATTTAAAAATGCAATTATACAGCCCTTTTTGGAAAGCGCATATTATTTGAAAACAATTTTACGAATATCATGCCATAAGCAGGCTGCATTCAAAATACTTTGTATCTCTTTCTAATAAGTAAATTTGTAAACAAGTTGAAAATGATAATAAATCTTAGGAAAAGGTAATTTAAATTCCTTTTCCATTAATACCACAAACAAATATAACATTATTTCGACAACGGAATATTCAGTAATGAAATGAATATGCTTTATGAATATGATTAAAATGAAACAATAATTTATTAGAAACTCCTTAATGCCTGTAGTGTGTACAATGTCTCTAGGTGGTTCACGCTTATGTATCACTTCATATTATTAAAATGTTTATAATTACTATTTCTTCTCGTGAACCATTATTGTCGTTAAAAATAATTATGGTTAAATGTCAATTAATACCAAGTGCGTTTGGATATACATAAAAGTGTAAAGTTTTCAAGTTAACGTGATCGTTCACGCCACAGCTAAGTAACAGCTTAAGACTGGTATTAACTTGGATTTAGTATAAATCAATTTCAGATAGATCATATGAACCAAGGTGATTAAATAAAGTGTGTACAGAAAAGAAAGTATAATTTACAATAATTAATAAATGGCCTGTATAGCTTTGTCTAAGTACAAGTTATATCCCGCACATATTTCGTCTTAATAAACGGTACTATAAAGTTCATAGAAATTACCTTTTATACTTATATAAGTCTCGGTGTGGTAACTGACCACGTATTTTTGAGTTCTCTACTTCCTTACTGTATTCAATATAATAAATAAAGTTGATGATTAAATCACAATAGTTAAGTTAAATGGGTACATTGAGTATTCAGATGTCTGTTTATATACAAAATAAAGTAACAAAATAAGAACAAGAGCCTAGACGAGATTTGTTAATCTCGTGTATGTCGTCGGCATATTACCACGCATATAATCCCATGTGTGTATTTTGTTTTATCGAGGTATATGATCATAAATAATATAATCACTTATAATGTCAATTGATCTCTATTTTTCGCCTGATAAAGGTTTAGATGGCAATTGACGAATTAAAGGATATTACCGATTTTAATTACACAGGAAGTTGATGCAAAATCGACGTGACATGATGATTTGACGATCTATTATAATTGTGTCCACTAATGACTAATGAGCAAAGTATTGCTTAGAAATTTACGAACTGAGCCCTTTTTGCACAATATCAAAAGAAAGGAGAGTTATTATTTAATCATAGAGTGAGAAGAATACGCCAATGATAGTCAAAACGCGTATAAATGCCAATGATAGTCAAACGCGAATAAATAAAACTGAAGATGCTTGAATATAATAACTAGTATGTCGAGTATAATCGTTATAACATTTATTTTAGATAATTAATTTAAACGTTAATTCAAGCAATACCTGTATTTAACAGGTAGAGACACATGTAGAGTCGACATGTAGAGTCACATGCAGAGTCGACGTGTAGAGTCGACGTGTAGAGTCGACGTGTAGAGTCGACGTGTAGAGTCGACGTGTAGAGTCGACGTGTAGAGCCGACGTGTAGAGTCGACGTGTAGAGTCGACGTGTAGAGTCGACGTGTAGAGTCGACGTGTAGAGTCGACGTGTAGAGTCGACGTGTAGAGTCGACGTGTAGAGTCGACGTGTAGAGTCGATGTGTAGAGTCGATATGTAGATATGTAGAGTCGATATGTAGAGTCGATATGTAGAGTCGATATGTAGAGTCGATATGTGTAGTCGATATGTAGAGTCGATACGTAGAGTCGATATGTAAAGTCGATATGTAGAGTCACATAAAGTTACTTATAGTGTCGAAATATAAAGTCACGTATAGTGTCAAAATAAAAAAGTCACATTTGGAGTCGATGTAGACAACGTGTAGAGACGAAAAATGACATGTAGAGTCAAATGCAGACTAAAAACTTATGATTCTTATGTAATGCCAAATGTTTGAGGTGACACGTATAAAGTGGACTACGCATATGGTGGGGTTAATGCAACAAACGTGAATGGACATGTCAGACCTTTTTTCAGGCCTACCTAAATAGATCTATTTACCTATATAACCTACTTATGTGAAGCACGTGAATGAACGTGCAGGACTTTTATTCAGACCTACCTTAATAATCTAGTACCTATGAAACGCACGTGGATGAACGTGCGGTACTTTGAATCAAACCTACTTGAATGTATCAAGTACTTGCGCAACGCACGTGAATAATGTGCGAAACTCTCATTCAGTTTTACCGTAATATAATACCTAGCAATATTTTAGGAAAGTAATCAATAAACTTTGAATTTCATACGATTATGAGAATGAACGATATACATCATCATATATTTAAGAGCTTGGCTCTTGTACGTGTACGTGAAACGCCAATACTTTCATCTGTAGTCATGTATAGTATGGACAACTCAAATGAAATAAATCACAGATAATCAAATCAAATAAGACGTCAAAAAAGTGGTTTCAGTGGTCTCTGATTACATTTACTATTTTATTATTAAAGCTCATCAATTATCATTGTTATATTTTGTATGTATGCCTAACAAATATCAGACGTTAATTCAATCGTTTATGCAGTTTGAGAATTTTAATTTAATGGAGTGCAATACCTATTTCTATGAATTACCTACCTACATACATTTAACCTAATAGTAAACGTTGACGACATTTAACATTAAAGCTGGGTAACAGGCAAATCCCTTTTACTAAATGGCTGAATGCATCTTAGAAAAGTCCATTGTATGAATCTTTTTTTAATTTATTATACTGAGCTAAACGTACAGTTAGTTAAAAGAATGTAGTAACTATAATAAACATAAGAAGAGAAATTAGAGGAATTAAACAACATATTTAATATTATCCGTACAGTTAGTTAAAATAATATAGTAACAATAATAAACATAAGAAGAATAAATAAAGGAATTAAACATTATAGTTAATATTATTCGTTATCATGTTATGTCCTGAGATCAGTGACAAAAGGGCAAAATTAGGTTTGTTAAATTCGTGTATCCAGTTTTAACTTTCTGCGACTACTGCAGAGTGCAAATTGAGGTTCGTAAGGGACTTGCATAATAAAAACTTTGCAAAACCACATACTTATTACTGCTTATTTACATTAGTTAAATATTGGTGAAACTGGTTCAGTAATTATTTTATTTTTCAATTCATTTGTCATTGTTAAGGCCCTGATTTCTCCTCTAGTAAAAATAGGATAATGACGACACTATGTTTAGCTTGCTTTCGTCGCTACTAAACTAGTTATTTATTATTATAATATAAGTATTTCACATATATGTATATATGTTCATAGTACCAGACCACTAAGACTGATTTATAATCATATTTTAGGAATCCAGCAATACGAGATCATTTTAATTAATTAATTGAAAATATATCAAAGTTCATAGTACCAGACCACTAAGACTGATTTATTATCACATTGGATAATGTTACGAATCCAGCAATACAAGATCATTTTAATCAATTAATTGAAACATCGATACAAATATGATAGTTAAATTATGATTAATAAACTTTTATAATAAAAATATCTTAGCGCGGCTAAATAATCGTGACAAAGTAAAATTAACGCAACATAAATTGCCTATATGTTTTAAAAATCAAAGTCAATAATATACTTACAAAAGAATAAGTTTGCGTTTCATTGGCATTGCCTTATTGTACTTTTAGACAATTATCGGTAGATAACATTAAAACGTATATCACTATACTTATTAGATAACTAACCACAGTAGAACACTTCGAATTTCAACTTAAAATAAATGGAACCAAATTAAAATAAATTAAATCAACTCCGCGCCTGAAAAAAAAAATTTAATCCAAAATGTTACTCTTTTCTTCACGCGTCAAGTTGTATATTAGCAAACGTTAATCAAACAAAAGTTACTTACTTCATAATATAATCATTTATTTCTTGCAATACTTAATAGATAGTTAATAATATTTGATTCTTAAACTTATACTTTTAAAACGTAAATAAACAATTACGTAATTGTCAATATAATATTTAGGTAATCACATATGTTGAAAATAACAAGACTAAATTATTCACGTTTCTAAAGAAAGTGTTACAAGTTTCAGACTGACGACCCAGGAGCGTCCAGGTGAAAGGGCCAGGGTTTGGTATTTATTTACCACCCAGGAGTGCCCAGGTGAGAGGGTCGGGGTGTAGAACACTTCCGACCCAGGAGCGCCAAAGTGAGATGGCTAGGGTTATGATATTCTTCTTCTTCAAAAAAGGCATCATCTTCACCTACATCTTCTCTGACGCTACGCTCTCGAAAGAATGATAATGGTCGTCACGGCATGTGTAGTGGTGTGGTCCAGAACGCCACGCCACTCTGCACGACTCTCCGCTGTCGTTATGTATTCAACTACGTTGTGAGTGTTAATAAAATTGCTCTGTATCAATCATGTGGTTATACATGTGGTGTTGTGCGATATTCATGTGAAAGTGATAAGTATTATGTTATTTGTATGTATTTTATGTTATAAAGTTTCCTTCTAATTTGAATTTTAAAATGCATTAAACAGTCTAATAATATTTTATTCAATAACGTAAACAATAATTGCGCTTACAAATTAACTACTGGTTTGATCTTTGCTGCTGTATAGAAATGTATCAAACTTAATCACTATTGTTATTATTTAACCTTGATGATGAAGTTTTCTTAATTAAATATCATGTAAAATAACTATTGGTTTGATCTTTGCTGTATTGATATATCAAACTCTATCATTATTCAATCATTTTAACGACTTGTTTTACACCTTATTGGTATTACTTAAGCTTGATGATGAAGTCATGGTAATTAAATATTATGAAGAAGAATTATTATTTTGATCTTTGCTGTATTGATATATCAAACTACATTACTATTCAATAATTTTAACTGTTATGATATATCTTATTCGTAATACTCAAACTTGATGATAAAGTCCTAATCATTATATATTATGAAGTCGATAAGCAATATATTATGAAGTTAAAAAGTCGGTAGAATAATCATTTATTTCCTTTGTTGTTTACACTGAATGAAATAAACTTGTACTACTTTTACAATGAGCACTTATGCACAAAGGCCAACTTAATCATAAAGATAATGAGTAATCAACTCTTTGTGAACTTCTTGTGAAGTTCTATATTTTATTATCGATGATAGTTCATTTTACATTGTATAATCATTTATAATAATATACTACAATGATGTGAAACTGATAGTCAAGGTTCAACATGACCATGAGTAAAATAAAAACATTATTTCATTAACTTATTAGTTATTACAAGAGAAAATGTATTAAATCCGATGTGTTAAGATTCAAAACTCTAATTATGTTATTAATATGGGTATTTAAACAGTTTGTATTCATTTCCTTTTATTGTCAGGATTGATCTGTAAATTATCTTATTTGAGCTATTATTATTATCTTTCTTATCGATCGTTCTATACTTTATTATCGATGATAATTCATTTTACATTGTATAATCATTTATAATAATATACTACAATGATGTGAAACTGACAGTCAAGTGTTGACATGTTCATGAGTAATATAAAAACATTATTTCATTAACTTATTACAAGAGAAAATGTATTAAATTCGATGTGTTAAGATCCAAAACTCTAATTATGTTATTAATATGCGTATTTAAACAGTTTGTATTCGTTACCTTTTTATTGTCAGAATTGATCTGTAAATTATTTTATTTGAGCTATTATTTCATTAAGTTTTGGCGAAGGGTCTCGCCTCGATTAGGATGGCCGAGCTGTAAGCATTATTATTGATAAATACTTTAACTTGTAAGGATAACTACTTTTTATTTAACATTATCTTAAAAGACTGTCAATTGACTATTCCTTGTTGCTCGTTCCCGCCATTTTGATGTTATAAAATGACGGGTATACAGCTGCGGCCGCCATTCGGATCTTGACCAGATTGTTGTAAAGACGTCTTGAAAATATTATTGTCATATAGTGTAATTTATTCATATTTAAACCTTGTAACAAACGAATACAAGTGTAAATACTGGTAAAGTACTGGTTTATTTTATAATCCTAGTGATATCCCCTACAATCATACCCAGACAAACTTAAAATAGGATTAATCCGGCCTGTCCATAAAAAAGGTGACTACTCTGATACTGATAATTACCGACCCATAACAATTCTATCAATCTTAGACAAAATAATAGAAAAATATTAAAGTAATCAAATAAATGGCTTCTAGTCAAGTAATGGCATCATACATGAAAGACAGTACGGCTTCCAAAGAGCGAAAAATACGTCACAGCTCCTGGCTCAATTTACAGACGAAGTTAACGGGCACTTTAATAATAAAAAACATGTCCTAGTAGTCTTCAACCAGCCAGTGCTGCGTTTGGCGGTGGAATTGAATAAAAAAAAACAAGGTTTAAAGAAACTGTATTTATTTCCACCGTAATCCGCCGCTAGCACACGAGTACGTCGTAGGGTTGGATTTGTAAAAAGCCGGTCTGATTATTGCTCCGAGGCGTTGAGTTGTTCCCACCACGCAAGTACTCCCCTGGAGAAGCCGGAACTGGTGCGGGTCGGGAGACGGGCGAGCTGAGGGACGTCAGCACGGGCCGCTTAGGAATAACTGCCTGGGTCTGGTCTTCAAGGTCTAGCCGTAACTAGGCACCCTGGAATTTATTTCCGTTGTGTAAATAAAACATTCACTATTTATCTCCGCTGACTGTACTCGGCACGGTAAGAAGCATAAGCAGGAAACAGTACCGCGTGATGATGATGATGAAAGATTGGTGATGTGCGGATAGTACAATCAGACAGAGTTTACAAAGTACAGAAGTAAAAGAAAGAAAGAATAAAAGTGTTCGGAGCAAAAGCGGTTAAATCTAACGGTCAGCTTTTCAATTTAAAATTACAAACATGAATTACTAATTAAACACTAAAAGGATACTATTTTTAAAACGTTAAATATTACGTGGAATGATAAATATGCAAAATAAGGGCTAAGAAATGGAAGGCAAGCAAAATCACACAAAGAAATATCCTAGCTGGAAAAAAACCGTTAGTCACACAATTTGAATCTACCTGTTTGTAATAAAATAAGCTAAGAAATGTTCAACACTTACCCAAAGGGGATTTTAAAACTAGCACTGAAAGAGTACAATTACAAGCGAGGACCGCTTATATAAATTAAAACTATATAAGTTTTTTAACTCCCGCCGGCTACACAGAGTCGCTAAGCAGGGCAAGCGAACGTGCGCCGGCGGCGATGGTATGATCTGTCTGTGCCGGAGCGCGGGCGCGGGCGCTCGGACCAGCGCGGAGAAGGCGCGCGGGGCGGGAGATTTGCCGGCCGGCCGGTATTTCGAACAAAGGAATGTGCGCGAAGTACAGTGCGTCGCAGAAATATGGAACAAGATGAGACTTGATCTAGTTTATCATTTATTTATATTATTTGTATTATTGCTTTTAAAAATATAACCTAAGTTATTAAATATAACCTAACGATTTACGTTACAATACCCCGGCGCGTGGTCAAGGACTTTAGTTCATCTAAATGAAATAAAATCCGCAGAGCTAAGTACTTGTAAATTCGCTATCATTAATCTCCATTCATACTTCACGCTTACATAAAATACATTGGCAACTATTTAATAAAATTACCAACGCGTTATTTCAAAATAATAATGAGGTGTCCCGTTGCAAGAACTTGAAACCTTACATGTACTGTTTGCTAAAGGTGGTATCACGCAGTTATCTTTTTTTTAATAAGTAAGTAACCCGATTCGGCGTAAAAACGGACCGTGGTTGAAGTCGCGAGGGAAATACGTTCCCCACGAACACGACCGTTCCGCTTAACCAATGTTAACAACTTTAAGAGAGCTAACCTGGTCTAAGCAAATCTTGTAAAAAAAATGACGCACTGATTATAAGCCTCCTTTTGGTCATTATTATCGCAGGCAATGCGGATTAACCTGTGGTACAAATGGTGAACTAAATTTTGAGCCCGAAGTAAGGTGTTCTTAACTAATGGTTTGGAGTCTAAGTAAGCGTTAATTTTCTCCAAAACATCTGCGACGCCATCTGTATCAACTCGCGCATCAAAAGGACTAGCAAGGATGTCCTCAGAAGGAATAAGAGGGCCACATTTCGCAATCTGTTTCCGTAATTCCGGTACTGTGGAACCTAGGGTCTCACCCCGAATAGCTACTTCGTACTCCAGTTCAGTTTTTTGAAGTGTCAAGAATTTAATTGGATAAGCCATCTCAACACTTTTTTTTTACGATAAAAGCAAAACTAAATTTGGGTAAATGTTGAACAAATTAGAAAAAAAAACAACAAAATACTCCGTCTGTTACAATGTAAATACTAATAATTACGAACGTTTTGGTTGTTTTTAAAGATATCACTAAAATTAATAAGAAGAGGCAAAAGCAGAAAGAAAAGCAATCACAAAAATAAAAAACCGGCCAAGAGCGTGTCGGGCCACGCTCAGTGTAGGGTTCCGTAGTTTTTCGTCCGTCACAGTAAGTGTCCTCACTTAAGAGTTAAAATAACACCACCATGTAGGATATGATATGAGCGTTCTACGTACAGCGACATCTATCGGCAAATTAAGTAAACTATTGCGCGCGAGCTTAAAGTATGGAAAATGATTTTTATGGGATAATTCTTTATTGCGTGAACCGATTTTCACCGTTTTTGGTTTATTTGAAAGCAAGTCTTTTCATTGTAATTTTGTAGAAATTACAGGTACAATACACACCTGCTTATACGGTTAAATTACAAACTTAGTTCAGAAATAATTTTGTATTTTTTTTTTCAAAAACTATTCAACCTATCAAGTTCAAAATAATTTTCCTAGAAAGTTTTTATAAAGGTTTACTTTGCAGATTTTTTTCATATTTTTAAAACTTATGGTTCAAAAGTTAGAGGGGGAGGGACACATTTTTTTTTACTTATGGAGCTATTATTTCCTAAAATATTTACATTATCAAAAAATTATTTTCGTAAACCCCTATTCATTTTTAAATACCTATCCAACAATATATCAAACGTTAGGGTCGAAATGAAAAAAAAAATCACTCCCCACTTTACGTATAGGGGAGGTACCCTAATAAAACATTTTTTTCCACTTTTTATTTTACCACTTTGTCGGCGTGATTGATATACATATTAGTACCAAATTTCAGCTTTCTAGTGCTAATGGTCACTGAGATTATCCGCGGACGGACGGACGGACGGACGGACGGACTGACGGACGGACGGACGGACGGACGGGCAGACATGTCGAAACTATAAGGGTTCCTATTTGACTACGGAACCCTAAAAACGAAGTAAGCGTTTTAATGAAACTAATGCGTACGGAGCGTACATAAATGCAAACAAAAGAAACCAGCAACTGCCAATGTCACACAAAAAAAAATTAAATGCAGCTGACTGTACAACCAAACAAAACAAGATCAACGATAATTAACGATGCTAAGTAGAAAAAAAACAACTTGAATAAAATATACTCGACAAAAAAATGTGGTCAACTGTACAATGATTTTAATACTAACGGAAAATTTAATTATTGAAAGTAACTCCGTATGCTCTAGCTGCTGGCAACCAAAAGAAAAAAAATGGAAAAAACTTTTCACAAAAAATAAAAATAAAACACAAAAACACCAACACAAACACACAAACCAAACTACTCACCTGGGAGCAAAAAATCAGACCTTAATATAACCACGGTATGGGCGCCAGTGCTACGTTTATAACCATGGTATGGGCGCCAGTGCTACGAATGGCGGTGCAATTGAATAAAACAAAGGTTTTTTCACCTTACTAAAGCGAGGAAAATATAGTCTGGCCAGCCAATGGACGCAGTAGCAATGTACATCAAACAAAAATATAGCAACACTAAGCGAATCGAACAGCAGCATTGCTCCATAGAAAAGCAGCAATGTACATCAAACAAAACTTAGTATTTTTTGGACGCCTGTTGCGCGCTTTTGTATGTCATTTAGAAAATTGTAATTCTGCATTGAATAATAAAATAATTGATAATTCTGATATATTTATCACTTTACAATGAAAAAGAAGGTGCGAAGAAATTAAAATAACAACATAAAAATGACAAAAGATTATGCGGTCAAAATACAATAGTTGACATCCAGGAAGGAATGAAACATTGATACTTACAATTATTGCTAAAATCGTAAGGCCAGTCGAGGGAAACGAGTAACTACCTATATCTACCAGAAAATACAACTTTTCAGTTTAGAATGGAACAGGATTAGCTTCATTATCTGTATGAATAAGAGAGTCATGTTATTTTACATATATGACTCAGTCAGTATAATCCTACTTATTTATTATGATTTCCTTTTATCATTTCGTTTGACGACTATTTTAGGTAGGCACTTATTTAATCTAATGTACGAATTGTATAATTGAATAATCAATAAACGCACGTGAGGTTTTGGTGTTTATTTATTTTATACACATAGGTAGGTACATAAAGGAAAACATTTCAAAGGCTTGATAAAAGTCTGTTGTAGGCTAGCGGGATGCTTGGTGCTTAAACCTGTTAAATTGTAGTGTTTTCTTACTTTGTGACAATATGCAGCACTTGCTCCTATGCAACAAAGGATCTGGGACTTCATTTAGCACTAGTTTTCGCTTCAATTATTCGATTTTACACTGAATAATTTTTAAGAAAAAAAAACCGACTTCCATGGGGGTAGCCGGTGAAGCATTATTGTAGATGGTGCAATTAGATTCCATACAATGAAATAACTTGCTTAACAAACGCAGCGGAGAGGACAAATCGCCAAACGTGAACTATGCGTCGTTGAAGAGTTCCATTCTGATCATCATCAGCAGTTCCACTTCATCAAATGTCACTCTTTTGAATGAAAATGCTTGATTTGTTGATAAAAATACAAAAGTCACTTTATGTATGCCTTTAAGATTTGAGGAATTTCCTCGATTCCTCATGGAACTCATCATCAGAACTTGAGCTTGACGAAAATTGGTCCTGATAATCTAACTTGCTTAACAAACACAGCGAAGAGGACGAATCGCCAAACGTGAACTATGCGTCGTTGAAGAGTTCCATTCTGATCATCATCAGCAGTTCTACTTCATCAAATGTCACTCTTTTGAATGAAAATGCTTGACTTGTTGATAAAAATACAAAAATCACTATGTATAAGCCCTTAAGATTTGAGGAGTTCCCTCGATTCTTCATGGATCCCATCATCAGAACTTGAGCTTGACGAAAATTTGTCCTGATAATTAAACTTGCTAAACAAACACAGCAAAGAGGACAAATCGCCAAACGTGAACTATGCGTCGTTGAAGAGTTCCGTTCTGATCATCATCAGCAGTTCTACTTCATCAAATGTCACTGTTTTAAATGAAAATGATGGATTTGTTGATAAAAATATAAAAATCACTATATGTATGCCTTTAAGATTTGAGGAGTTCCCTCGATTCCTCATGGATTCCATCATCAGAACTGCGTTTTGACAAAAACGGGACCAATCTGTATATGTATACTTACAATCAAAAAAAGAATTTTCAAAATCGGTTCAGACATGACGGAGTTATGGAGTAACAAACATAAAAAATAAAAAACAAAAAAAAAAAAAAAACCATACACGCCGAATTGAGAAACTCCTCTCTTGAAATCTTGAAGTCGGTTAAAGAAAGAAATTGAAATGATAATTCGATACAAAACTCTACATAACCTCAAAGTCACATATATCACGAAAAATGTATTACACCTGTCGTAAGTACCTACATAAATATCTCAGCTGGTCTTTGCGTTGATTTAATACATTTATTGAAAGGTGATGGCAGATATTACATTAATAAATAATAAAAAACGCAATCTGAAACTTAAAAATATAAGTAAACAAAACTAACTTTTTAAAATTAAAAAGTTACATGTCACAGATAAAACAAAAACAATGCACAATTTTCGAATTATTCTGAGACAGGTAGTTCATCAATTAAAATGGATCGCTCTAAATAATATTTCTTAAAGGATTAAAAGCGTTTTATGGTAAAATCATGAAACAAAATTGTTTAAACTAAATGTTTTTAATTGAAAACAATTAAATATAAAATATTTTTTCGTCCACAGCACCTGATTTGATCAGACAATTTAATCAGATGGGCGAAGATTGTCCTGTCTGGAGTGGCCTTTACATGTTATTATGTTTAATAAAAAAGTGACTAATATCACGTTCGAATATTCTTTGCACTCTTGTTAATAAAATGCAGTTTTGCTATCTGTTTTTAAAGAATAAAAAAGAGCTTTCCGAGCCAGTGAGGTGAAAAGGTTTATTAACACGTATTTGACACTCTGAACCATGAAACCCTATTTAAAAAACTTCAGCAAAGGGGTATACAGGGGCCAACCTTAAACTGGTTTAAAGATTACCATAATAATAGCTACAATGCAGTTAGTATTGCCGGAGACTTAAGCGAACTTAGAAAATCAAATTTTGGGACCGCACACGGCTCGATAATTGGCCCGACTGAATACTTGATCTACGTCAATGATATGTGCAATGTATTCAGATCCGCCAATTTTCTGATGACACATGCCTAATAACGGCCAATAAAGATGTAAAATTGGCGGAGAGTCAAATGCAAAGTGAATTTGATGCCATAGGGCATATAGGCATATATGGCATTGATGCCATAGGTAAATGGGCACATGATGCAGGATTATCCCTTAACTACAAAAAAACCAAGTTAATGTATATTCACTCACCCTATGTCAAAACTATGTATACCCCTAGTATTGTAGCCCATGAACATGTATGTTTGCACACAGGGACGACATGCTGTAACTGTGAGAAACTTGAAGTTGTGGATCAACATACCTACTTAGGCCTTAAAATAGACACCAAAAACTGGGATCAGCATGTTGACCATGTGTGCAACAAACTGAGGGCAATTTTAAGTAATCTTAGTGTACTAAAGTATAAAATCCCATACTCTATACTTCGGCTACTATACATGGCTCTAGCAGACTCTATAATTAACTATGGAATATCCAGCTATGGGAGATCATATAAAACATACTTACAAAAAATATACAATATTCAAATAAGATTGTTAAAAACCATAGTTCCTTTAAAAATAAAACTTCAATATAAAAATAATAACCATAAATTGCTTAAGTACTGTAGAATATATAGTGTTTATGACAAAGTCAAACTTGCTGTGATATTAGAATACAAACACTTGCTGGATCAGCTGGACAGGTATAAGAGACCATCCCATCTCCGGACCTTACCCAATGAACCATAGTTTAAAATACCTAAAATCATCAATGAATATGGGAATATGGTCTGGTCAACATACCTATCTAATATCCTGAACAGCTTATCCAAACAAGTTGTTGTAACCTTAGTAAAAAACCCTGATAAGGCAGAATATGTACAGCACTGAATAATAAAGATTAATGTACCTAACTTATTGTAATAAATGTAAGCACTATAACTACCTATATAATTAAGGCTTTGCTTAGTTATCATAATCTCAAAATATAGAGATTGCAACTGAGCTCCTGTAATATTGTAAACATGTAAAATTAAAAATAAACAGTTTAAATTTGATTTTTTTTTTATACGGAAGTCCCGTAGAATTTTGCGATTGCAAATTTGTTTCGTGAGCAAGCTTTACATTTTCGATTTGAATGCAATTTCAATACGAGTATTAGTCTAGTCCGTTTATTATCTAGAACTATAGGTCGGTCGAGCTCGAAGTCTTAATGATGCTGATTCTCTTTATGTTTTGCAAGGGATTTGCTTTCCATGCAATGCGATGTTGCATTACTTTGCACGAAAGTCGAAACCGTTAACTCTAATTAGTGTTTCGTCAGTCTGTCTGTAGCCAGTTGACTCAATTGCAGTTTAATCTAAAAAGCTGTTTGTCACGTAAATATAGCGCAGTCACACCAATAAAGTACATGTTTGTAAGTGTGAGGTTATTGATTGATGTGGGTGGTTTTTTTTCTCACTGTAACCCTACAGTAGGGAGTGTGATCGAGTCTAATTACAAAAACAAATTGGTAAAGTTAATTTGTTTGGATGTAATCGCTTCGAAAGATTTAAAATTGTAAATTAATTGTTTTATTTTAATGTATTTTGACGATCTCAGTATGTATCTTTTTTATATTACTTAGGTCTTATTATAATGTAATATTATTGAGAGAATAAATAAATGTAAATCTAAATAACTACTATAACTTATTTTACTCAGACTTTCGGTTTGAACTCCGTCGTCTGAACTTAAATTGTATAAAAATGTATAAATTCTTATATGAAACACATGCCCACTAAACACGATAACTTCATCAGTATAAATATACGTAGGCTGTGATTAATCAAAGGCAACATCTGGGATTGCTTAAAGATGAAGTAGTGGGACTTTCTTAATAAGAAAGTGATTTCAAGAATTATTCTCATTCCGCAATAGGGAACTTTTAACTAGAAAACTTCGCCATATTCGTGGCAACAATGTTCGAGAAAGTTATTACACTGGGAATGAATAACGTTTTTTTATCAATTGTCGGTTAAAAGCGTCGAATTGCCCGTATTGAAGGGATCACAATGGTTGTGTTTCTTCTGGTAGCTTGTTAAGTAATTTTGTGTTTTTTCACCTCAAAGACTTAACGTAAAAATAATATACAATGTTACAATTAAGTAAAGCACTTACTTACTTAGATGTAATGTTCTTTTTTAAAATTCTTAAAGGAGTGATAAATTGCCCGAATCTCTTAGAATTGGTCACTTTCAGTTGTCCGCACTTCCCCCTTCGTCCAAGATCACTATTTCATGTCAGCTTTGCTCGCAAGAATTATTCTCGGCACACATTTTTCAGACGAGTCCCTAGTTATTATAATAAGCATATACATGACATTGATCCTTTTCACACTTCCTTGTCTAGTCTCAAAATTAGACTTAAACGTAAATTGTTTTAAGTAGTTCAAGTATTGAAAATAATTTTAAGCAACTAATTGTATAAATGTATCTTTCCGTTGTACCTACCTACCTAATAGGAAAATAAATTGATTATAACTAGAATGTTAAACCTATTTACCAATATTGTACTTACCCACAATATAATTTAAGAATACTATTAAGGTAGGTATGGCTCATGATTTCATTTCTCTTTGTTTCTTGTATTATGTATAAACATAAAATATATATTGTAAAAACAAATATCTACGTAAGCATAGTATGTTAACTTATATGTATATTTATGAACCTCCAGGTCTGTTATAATTATTTTATCATGTTAAGTACATTGTACTTTTAATCTATTTGTGTATGTGACTGTTTGTGTTCTAAGTAAATAAAAAAATAAAAAATAAAACTTGTAAGTGTAGCATTGTCGCTCATATTGAGCAAGTGTACGGTAATGATATTTTTTATGGTATATTTATATTGATAAGTAAAATTAACTTAACTAAAGGATGTGTAAAAAATATAATGTAATACTTTATTTATGTGCGTATAAATAATGTAATACTTTATTTATTTGGTATGAGTATATGTTTTAATTACGCCTACAAAGTGGTAAAACAATAAGTATCTGAAACACATTGTTGGATAGGTCGTTCAAGAAGAATAAGCCTTAAACAACTTTTGGATAAAACGAATACTTTCGTAAATAATAGCTCCGAAAGTTAAAATGCTCTTTGATTTTTGAACCGTGAGTCCAAAAAAATTGGGAAAATTCCTGGAAGTGAGGCCATTGAAATATTTATCACGTATTTTCAATAAAAACTATATGGAATAAAATCGGTTGAGCCGTTTTTGAGTTATGCCTATAGTAAAATAACGTAAGTGCCACAAAATATCTCTTTATAAACTACCGTTTGAATGGATGTATTGTAACAGGCCGGAAACTACGGATCTCTACACTGAGCATAGCCCGATATTCTCTTGGCCGGTTTATATGCAATCCTTTTACTTCGCAATTTCTAGATTTGATAAATTAGTATAAAGTATAACTTTAAAGATTGTGTTTAATCTTAAAATAAAACGCATATTACATTCGTTTAGAACACGGTATTCTTAAGTCGGTCCTTTGGAGTTTTTATTAAATTAATTATTAGTCTATTGTATTGCAGTACTAGCAGATTTCCGCAACTCGACGACTAATGCCTATTTTGCGTGATGCATTAGTCTACTAAAATATAATAATTGTAGTTTACTTACATGACCAAATTTGTTTTCAGAGCATTGAGATTCATGATTTTTGTTTTTTCTCCATTTTTATTTAATTTTTTTTTTACTTGTATTATAATTTAAATAAAATACACTTTTTATATGAACGTACATGAACATGCATACGAGTACATAATCTTAAAAGAGAAAACGTCTATACATTATTGATTCCGGGAAGACACGTTATGTCCGCACCGCATGAACCCTCTGCATTTATTTAGTCTTTAGGCACAGTAAGTCCGATAATATTGCTCACGGGCTTCGATTAAGTTACATCAATGCTCACGGGCCAAGCACAAGTAGGTATATTTAGTACAAGGGAAGCACGGAGCGACGAGCGACACAGCCTCCACGACTCACAGCTCACGACTGCCAGCAACGCCGTTTTCGAGCTACCAACGCACGAAATGTGGAATTATGATCAAGTTGTTTAAGAAAATTTAATCAATTTAAATATCCTACATTGTGTTTGTAGTGTTCTGTAGTACACATTTTTTAGTTCAACAATATTTTAAATCGAATGAGCCGTTCAGTAGATATAAGCAAAATTAACCGTAAAACGACATTTCGTTACATTTACATAACGGAGAAACTATACGTTACACGAGTTATTTAAACGTTGAAAATGTTGTACATAAAATGGTAACTAACATATATTTTTTTCAAAATTTTTGAACGACCCGTTATTGAGATATATCCCTTAGAAAGTAACAGTTTTCGGCCGAAATCAGCCCCTAGCGCCTTATCATGAACATGGCCAACGTAAGATTTCGGGGTTCTCAAGTATTTTTAACATATTTTGACGTTGAAATTTATCAATTTCGCAAATATTCAAGACGTATCCGTCTTGAATATTTGCGTCTTTGAAGGTATCGCCAACGAAAAACGAAGCTCCTAGTTGCCACAAGATGTCGGATTGCAGCCACCAGGAAATGACTAGGAAATTGCCCCATTATGCTTGCAAATCGTGCGCTGCATTCGAATTACTTCTTTGCTTGTAATTTTGCTTGCCTCAAAAAGAGGCGGTGTGAAAGCTTTGACCACGCAAGTGCATAAAAAGACATGAGACGAGTGATGAAATATGCCTAATGCTGATGGAATTACACATAACATAACAAGTAGTTACAATGGTACACTCAAAAAATTTAGCTCAAAACATTAGGTACCCTCTTCTTGAGACTTAATAAAACTTTTTCAGATTTTAGCGTAACCACATCCAGTAATGGATTATCTTATACGAGTGAGTAGGTGTTATTAAATGCCATTATCAGATCCAAATTAGATATTTTCGCTAGGTCTGGTCTAGTATGAAACCCGAGCTGACAATTTGATTCTGAAAGCATTGGATTTAATTGAACCGATCACAATGATTGAGTGAGGGAGCTGAGAATGAATGACAGTGTAATAACTCCCGGTATTGGCCAATAATACACAGCAACTCGAGGACTGGAGCGAACAAAGAGAGGGACTAAACTGACAGCACCCGTTCAAGGGGGTTAAGTGTTCTCTAGCACTAATCGTCGACGAGTACCACTTTAGAAGATTCCAAGGGTTCTTTCGACGGATCACTATTGCCTGAGAAACACGTTCCGATGGCAGATAATGAATTTCCCTTAATTGGATTAACGTATTCAACCCAAGAGGTCGAATTGCAAACGTTTACTTACCCCCTGTTTAGGTCTAACAGAGCGGTTTACTAGGTACAAATCGATGTTAACGGTCGGTATACTGGTCGCACGCTATTCATTTGATGTAATCGTCAAAGCGTTCCTTATTATTATGAATATTCAACGATAAACGATGCCTCCAAATTTTTCTTACGGGTTTATTTCAAGCTCCACCAAAGCGAAAAAAATGTAGACCGTTCTTTGAAATAAGTGTAAGTAGTAAAAATATGTGGCTTCTTTACTCCAGAAATTTTGTCCTTTTATGTCATGCGGACATTTGTGGTGTGGAATTTTCTTTTTAGAAGTTGAATGTATAAATGCTTTGAGTTTACTTTGGCGTTGGAATAATTATTACGCCTCTTTTATATTTCCTTTGCATGTTATGGCCTTTGAAGTCTTTAAATACTAAGCAGGCAGATTATATTCATTCCATCACTTTTTAAGGCAAGTACCTACCTGGGTAGAGTTTACTGAAAAAAACACATGTAGGTATACAAATTATTTTTATGTCTTATCTAGTGTATTATGTAGGTATTTGGTAAACGGTTAGGTGCGCACGTAACTTTAAGTTACAAAATAGTATTTTACGCAATCGGTCTATATGAGAGGTCAAAAAAGGGGCAGCTGTGAGTCCACCCATGGCTCACATCGTAAAGGTAGAAGCCACGAGCATTTTTTGATTCAGTTACACAACGTTGCATGCAATACTTTTTCTACGACTAGGAACTCAAGCTTACATAAAATGTAAAATTGAACAATACATTTTCGCTCACCTTTTTGACTATTGCAGATATTTAATCAACAGTAATTTTAGTTTCACCCTTTAAAACAATGTATTTCAAGTGTACAAACAAACACAAGCAGTTATTAAATAAAAAAATTAAAATCTAGATCAAATACAAAGAAATTTATCTAAAACTAAACTTTTCAACCCCCGGACCCGGAGTATGTCCTAAAACTACAGCCAAGACCACCGGGGGATGGGCAGCAGCATCCTCGGAGTGCGGTGGAGATACTGCGATCGCCAACCCGCATGCCAAGCGTGGCGATTACGGCATTCACCCCCCATGATGAGAACACAAAAACCACGGCCCCGAGTGTCCGGCGACCCCCGGTGCCCTGGTTATGGTAGCGGCCAGGGTACTAGCGAGGTCAGGGGTGCTAAGAATCTCCGGCAAAGATCCGGCTACCACCACCGACGACTTCTGGCCCTGGCAACATATAACACGCGTACACTGCGGACCGACGAAAAGATAGTGGAACTGGAGGAAGGATTGAGCAAGTTGCGTTGGGATGTTATAGGGATAAAGATAAAAAGATAAAAGATCAAAGATAAAAGATATTTATTCTTCAATTTAGGCACATTACAATGCACTTTTGAACGTCAGAGAGAAAAAGAAAAACTACCACCGGTTCTAACCCTACACCTCTGACCCGAGAAGTATTATTTATGACCGGCAAGAAACTCGGCGGGACTTATTTTTCAAAACAGTAATACAGTAATATTATATCTTAAAGATACACAATAATGCGTAGTTCTATAAGAAGACATATCAAAACAGCTTGAGAGATATACAATGTACGTATTGTTTAATTAAAATAAAATAAAATATAATAAAATCCAAATCTGAGTGCTTCACAAAACGTTTGATATGCTTTCCTATCTGAACTGTGTCTGAATAGGGTTATCTGAAGTCCGAAGAGAGGGGGAGGAAACGATAATCCTAAAGTCCGGCAACTTGCTTTATTTCCGGGAGGGCGACCAACAGTCCCAGGGAGGTGTCGGGTTCATCGTCCATAAGTCCCTCGTGAACAACTCGTATCAACTAGGGTGGCGTACCTTATACTCAGAGTATCCAAGAGGTACTCGTTGAAGGTCATACAGGTGTATGCGCCGACTTATATTGACTTATAAACTTATATTGACGGTCCTTTTCACACACATTACATTAGCAAACGAACATACATCCTAATCCCGACTTAATCCCCCGAATGACATCTGTAACACCACGCGCGTGGCATACGTAATGTTGCCACACTTCCTCCTGAAAATTTACTAAGACTAATGAAAGCAAGTCGAACGCCTCTGATCTGATTAGTAACGTATGCGGCGCACGTTTCTGTTATGTTCATTTGATTAAATGAATGCTTGCCGCGTCGTAATAGTGTTGTATGTGATCTAGATTTACGGATCTTTTAGTTAAGAAAGCTGTAATGAGTATGGTGCTTATTGCCTTTGTTGTATTAGATTAATTGTTCAAGATGAAGTAGTAACTTAGCACTATCAAAACATTAATAAAAATATTATTATCCCTGCTTAACACAGAATTTCAAAAGGAATAAGAATAATTTGTATGGTATAATTTAATCAATCAATAAATACGAAATCGATGACCCAATTATTAGTATGAATGGCCACTAGAATAATAGATCTGTCACCAAAATTGTACCACCATAATAATATCAAAACGATTACCCAAAAAAATACTTAAAATTTCCGGCAAATTATATATATCGCCAAAATAATATCTCATACCAAAATTGGATCTCCAAATAATACCAAAACGATTAGGTACCTAAAAACATATAAGTCGTTAGAAAAATTGCTCCATCTTTAGAAGTCGGTTCTGGCGCTAGCCGGGCGCTGCCGCGGCACGCTCGCTTCGTTTGCTCGGCTTCGCGCACTATTATTTAGTGGTAGATCTGCTCTTCTTGTAATACAAATCTGGCGATAAAAGTTTTATATTTCATACAATTATCCGATCCGATATATCGATTAAATTGGTCACAGATATATTTGTTGGTGGCAGATATTATAATTAGGGGATAAAAAAAAATAGTTGGGAAATCTTAACTTTGGTGGCAGAAAATAAAGTTGATAATTTCTATGAGTAATCAATATTTGGGAGAACTCATGTTAGTCATAATTCTAATGAAATAATAACGTAGCAGGAGGGAGGTTGCCTATGCAATCCTTTGATGGTTTGAATCTGCACATAAATACGTAGGTATATTTATAGTCATAATTATGAAATTCTAAGCACGCATATTTTAAACTATTTCACAAGCAGTCCTTTTGATATTTTTGAGCACTGCCCGATCAGAGAATTGCCCGGTTTCAAGATATTTTATACGCCAAATGGATAGGAATTCGTAAATCATGTGCACACAAAGGTTCGCGACGCGTTATTGTCCACGTAGCTGCATTCACAGGTCTTTAGTGGGGCATAAATTAAATGCAACTCAGAGCAAAGACTTTGTACAGGTCGAAACTATTTATATGACAGTTCTCAAATTACGTGTGAATGTCGTGAGAGGTAGACGCATATCCAAACGAAGTTAAAAAATACATTATGTGGCTTTATGAAACCACGATGTAAGTAAGTGAAACTTTGCTATGTGAGCATGGCGCTTAGAAATTGGTGTCCAACTTTATTGGTTTGTAGAAATCCATGCACTGAAACAATAAGCGGCCTCGATTTAACCATAATTTGATTGAAATTATTGTTTGAGTCAAAATATTTATGTGAATAACTGTCTTGTACGCTTTTATATATTTTAAAAGATTAGTACTAGATTGTTAATGCAAATTTGGCTTATTTTTGTGTGTAATATATTGAGTAATAGGAGATGACATCCCTAAGAAATTATTTATACCATGAGTTGCAGTGAAAATCACTACAAGTCTGACATTGGCTGTTGGACCACTGACACGATTACACGCAAGTGCCAACATTAAAAAAAAAATTAAGTACTACACGTAATGGCTTCTTACGAGTACATGATAATAAACTGTAAAAATCAAACTAAAAATAGTAATACAAACCACGGAATTACATTCCATAGGTAAGTAAGTGCAAAGTATGGTGTTACACTAATTTAAAATATTAATATTGGCGGTGCGTCGCAATATTCCTAGGCGCACCGATTAATGTCGCAGAAGTAACACAACATATGTCCCTACACTTCATTTACCTACATTATTACTCAGCATAAAAAAATTACGTAGTAAATATGTTTTAGATAAGCAAGTTTAGGTAACGTTTAGTTAATTAAAAATATTTTTATTGTACAACCAGGGCGATTTTGCAAAAAAAATTTAATGCGAGTAAAATACATAAGGTTTTTATGATTTGAATTTAAAACATAAATACCGAAATATGTATCACCACTTACACAATGTTTTTTTCTCACCCGTGCGAGGAAATCAATGTAATTTTAAGTAAATATCAAGAATCATTAACCTTGTCGCGCTTGTCGGCAAAAATATATTTTTTCTCCATTATTTCCTAAAACTCTAGGGTAAGGAGCAAAATAAACATTAGGTAGAAATAAAACAATCATTTAGTTAATTACGTTTCCTTACAAAAATTGTTTAGGCAAATATGGATTTTGTCAAAACAGTGTCACGTCTGTTTTGTTAAAGCTACTCTTTGATTCAGTAACAGCTGTCAACCGCCAAACATGGCGCACAAAATTTGTTATAGGTAGCTCATCCAGTAGAATACATAATATAAGTAAGTAAATATTCTTTATTGCACCAAAATACAAGAATAATAAAAATATTTTTACAATAAAATTAAAATAAGGTAACAACAGGCGGCCTTATCGCTAAAAAGCGATCTCTCCCAGACAACTTAATATAATAAATCAATGGTGTAATACTTACTTTAGCGGCCGTTTTTGTTTACAATTTTCTGTTGACTATTTTATGTTTGACAACTGTCGTAGCGTAAGCATGACTTATGCACTGACCAGGAGAGAAACCGGACTTTTACTCTATAGCCCACCTAATGAAGGAAAACTAAGAGGAAATAATTCGTGTATAGCCAAATTTTGGTGTAGTTGTAGGCAAAGGTATCTTACACAACATACTAAAAGTACCGGTGGATGGGGGTGCCGCTAGCGGAAAGGGGGGGGTGTAAAGGTCCCTAATTTTGGTTTTTCGTAAATAACTCGGTAACGGTGGCTCATACGAAAAAATGTTCTATTGCTTAATTCATCCACATCAAATTTTCTATAAAAAAGATTATTTGCAATTTTTTGCTAGGATCAATGTTTAATGAGATATCGAGGAAATACGATAAACACTTTTTTAAACTTTCGGAGCCAATATTTACGAAAGTATTAGTTTTATCCAAAAGTGGTTTCAGAATACCCGTATTGTTTTAAAAAGACCTATCTAATGATACCCCACACATTAGGGTTGGAGTAAAAAAAATATTTACCCCCCTTCCCATGTGTACGGGAGGTACCCGAAAGAATAATATTTTTTCACATTTTGTTTTAAAACTTTGTCTGCGTAATTAAAACACATACTTATACGAAATTTCATTTCTCTAGTACTAGCCATCACTGAGCAGGGTGAGGAGGGGTCCTACCCTTGGAGTTTCGGCATGTCCGTCTGTCCCCGTCTGTCCGTCCACGGCTTTGCTCAGTGATGTTTAGTACTAGACATCTAGACGGACAGATGGGGTCAGACGGACATGGCGAAACTATAAGGGTAGGAAGTGAGGTAGCAGGGTGAGCAGCCTGCTCAGTGATGGTTAGTATTAGAAAATAAAAAAATCGTGTGAGTATGTACTTTATTCACGCCGGCAAAGTTTTAAAACAAAATGTGAAAAAATATTATTTTTTCGGGTACCTCCCGTACACATGGAGTGGGGGGGTAAATATTATTTTTACTCCAACCCTAATGTGTGGGGTATCGTTGGATAGGTCTTTTTAAAACAATAAGGGTATTCTGAAACAATTTTTGGACAAAACTAATACTTTCGTAAATATTAGCTCCGAAAGTTTAAAAAAGTGTTTATCGTATTTCCTCGATATCTCATTAAACATTGATCCTAGCAAAAAATTGCAAAGAATCTTTTTTATAGAAATTTAGATGTGGATGAATTAAGCAATAAAACATTTTTTCGTATGAGCTACCGTTACCGAGTTATTTACGAAAAACCAAAATAAGGGACCTTTACACCCCCCTCTCCCCGCTAGCGGCGCCCCCATCCACCGGTACTTTTAGTATGTTGTGTAAGATACCTTTGCCTACAACTACACCAAAATTCAGCTATACACGAATTACTTCCCCTATCAGGCAGTTAAGCGTCTTCGTTTGGTGAGCTACTATTTCCGTAACCACAGTTGAATCTTATCACCGAGAAAAACAGTGGTTCATAGGTGACTAGAAAAACGTAGTAAAAACGGTCCGATAGGTCCAAGGCATAATCTACTATTTCAATGGATAATAAGCAAGTAACGTAATAAAATGTAGTTGATCGGTGTAATGAATGACTAAAAGGGAACTTTTATAATATTTGAATTACCTACAGTAATACTTATGTATCCCATAAATGTTATTTAATAATAATTTCTCTTAATATACATAGCTCATACTGTCTATAGCGTTTTTATGGCAGAAAACTAAATTACTAGTGACATAGCAGACTAGTTAAAAGCAAAATCGCCGGGATTTGTAACTACGTTTTTTCCTGTTAATAACTTGGTTAACAAGTACAAAACTACAAACCTTTTTTTTATTGGGATTGTTTATTTGTTTTGGAAAGGTATATTTCGAAAACCATTTTGAGGTTTAGGTTTATCGATCAATTTTACACTAATATTTTGCACAAATTAAAGAGTGGTTTCGGTTATTTTCGTAAAAATATGAATGACCTTTGTTTGACCTTACTCCTTGTAAAACCTCCTTGTAAAAATTTAGTAAACATTCCTAAAAAATAAACTTAATGTCATACCCTACGGCAGTTGTCAAACTTAAAAATATGTAAACAGATACGTAGTATCTTCTAAGTAGTCAGTGGTAAACAGAAAATTGTAAACAAGAACTGCCCGTACGGATATGATTCCACGATCGCAAAAAACATTTTGATTAGATTCTTTTTTTAGCAGCGTCAACAGTGTTTAATTAATACATCCCGTATATATAACGTTTTAGTTTGAAATTACATTTTTTTTTATTAACGAATAATAGGGCACTCTAAAGCACCCTTTAGTTTTTCACGATTCATAGTTGTTTCTAAGATAAATTTCCTTGTGAAATAGGGAAATTTAAAAATAAGTTATATTTTATTTTACATGTTTTTGTTTCGGAACGGTGTCAAAATTATACCATAAATGAATTTGGCATCCCCGATTTATACGAAAACGATACCAAACTTGGCCTAGTAGCTTAACTGACGTAGATATCAGGATGTAGTTAAGAGCCCCCCCCCCCCCAGCCCTAAAAATTTACATCAAAAATCTTGGTGGCTCCACTTCTCAAATCCATCCTTGGGTCCTAAGGAATAATCATGCTGAAGGAAATCTCTTGTTCACGAAAAGCAGTATTTTTACTGCTACAGCTGCCACTATAAGTATTACACACAAAAATGAAGCCATATAATAATGAAACACTAATCTTTCAAAAAATATAAAAATTGTTTCCTGACTGATGTAATGAAAACTGGCCAAGTCATATCTAACCTACTTTAAGATCTCATATTTTTAAATAACAGCAATTGTTATAGGTATCCAATAAAGCAAGGAAATAGAGTTTAATACTTGTTCATAATGTTATTTTGTTCCTATAAACACATATGTATTTGGATTTTGCATAGAACTTGGCACTTATTTAGATCTCCATTTTGCGGTGAAGCCCACAGCCAAGCATAATTTTTGTATTAAACTTGGCTCTCCTTTTTTACATTTATGTTTTTGGTGGGATATCATTACTTTTTGTTAAGAAAACTAGGCAGGTATTGAGATTTAATGTTTATTCTTGCGTTTCCGCAGCATGGTTTTCTTTTTTATGCTATTGTCTACATTCTCTCTTATAGCGAACGGGTTTTATAAAGTATATTTATTTATTCATTGAATCTCATGTATGTATTTCACTTTTATACTGTTGCTGGTTTAGGTACGAAGAACGTTTGTAGTTATAGTATGACAATCATTTAATTCATCGTTGAGAAAGAAGCAGGATGAACATAAATGTAATAAAACAATAAATAACTAAATCGGTATTCGTAAGCGGTGCCTATGTTTTATGTGTTGCTCGGGAGCGCTTTTATGTAGATTTACTTCTGTGTATAATTATGTGCTGCCGCGCGCCGCCGACGCCATACCGTTGGCCGGTCGTTTAGCGCGTATTGCAAGTTTTTTGTATGGGGACCCCCCCTATTTTTAAACTTTTTTATTTTTAGATTTTTTCCTACGCTTACACACAATTAACGAGCTGGATTCCAAATTTGATCCTTCTAGATCATCTGGAAGTAGGTTAGATTTAGGTACTATATGTCAGTCAGTGCTAAAATTTACGGCTTTTTGACCTTCATATCTTTATAACCGTTTGAGCTAGCTTCATGAAATTTGGGCTTCTAGATGTCCTTATGGATATAATTAAACACACGTAGTTTTATGTGTTTACGTTAAAGAGGTTTTGAGTTATAGAAGGGTCAAAAGTGGCACTAAGTGGTTCGTGTAATATACACTTGGCGCTGGCTAACCAGTTCCTTTGCTTGAACTTGGCTTGACACGCTGCCGCGTGTCTAGATACATATATCATATGTTTGGACTTGATGCCATTTACTCCAGTATACCTACTGATATTTTCTAACTTTGGCATATTTCTTGAGTCGGCTTTTACAAAATTAAGCGCCATGGGTATTATTTCTTTCACTTTACAAAATACAACTTGAATTTTTATATTTTTGCAGTCAAGACAATATACGGAGTAACGTATTAATACTTCCAATCTTGATTCTTGACGTGACAGCGACAGTTGACGACAACGACAAGCAAGGTTTTTTTTAGGGTTCCCTATCCAAAACGGCAAAAACGGAACACTTATAGTTTCGTTATGTCCGTCTGTCCGTCTATCCGTGCGTCCGTCCGTCCGACCGTCCGTCCGTATGTCACAGCCATTACCCTCGGAAACTATAAGACGTACGTATCTTAATATAATTTAGACATAAGATATATTTTGTATGCCGCTATTTAGTTATGATATGCCGCTATATAATTACACTGACAATTTACGGAATATACTGGCATATGCATAATTTCTCAGTAAAGCTGAGTTAACTGTACATTACATTTTAAATCAATACAGCGTGTATTTTGGTCGAGACTTTGCAGTAAATTAATGTAGTTTGCGATTTTCGTGCATCATATCACGTTTTACTGACAATTACTGTCTCATAGATGTTACAATTCAGTCGTTATGTTCGCTTAAACGATATTATATGCGGCATAATTTATTTAAAGTGAAAATGGTTCCACAGCATGAAAACTTACGCTTTATTTTTTTCATTTCTCATGCCTTGGAGGTGTGTCATTGTTGATACAAGAACTGGGTGGAAAGTGCTACGTTCCCTCTTTACTCCCTAGGGCGAAAACAACGGTTTTCCTAATATTTCTGGCTCGATTAGTACCAAGAATTAAGTGCGTTTTTTTTTTCTTTTCCCTACACTAGTTCCTTTCATTCTATCATATTCTATTCACTAAAATAGTAGGCTTACCGTTGACACAGAATAACGAATAGTGATTTGTTTCATCGGTGACAATTAGTAATGTCTACTGCATGCTTGACTTTTTAATTGACTTCGGGCTGCAGTCGTCGTGAATCGATTACTTTCGTTTGTTTTCGATTTAATCACGGTCGTAGAGACTTCATGAATCACTGTTTTCTGTTAACCGTTTTAAAGGCAAGGAGCATAGTATAACTTACGATCTAATCCGAAGATTGTTATTACCACCCTCTGTGTGTACGCTAGGTGGATTACATTTTATAAAATTTTATTCCTATCATATTTGACTTACTATTATTTCGTTAGGTTTATATTTTTTTGTTTTTCAAATTTGCATAAAAAATACAAATAACGAACGTACGTAATCAGTAATCACGTGTTGCATTGCATTATCTAATAGTTAACCATGGAAGGCTGGGATCAAACAGACTTAATACACAAACAAATAACGTTATAAAAACGACAAAAGCATTATACCATGTGTGTTAGTCAAGTATTTTTTAATTCCATTAAACGTTTCACATCAGTGTACCTATCGTTTACCCTTAAGCCTGCGGACAGACTATACGATATTTTACTTAGTTCCTCGTCAGAAAAGGAATAGTCTGCCATCGTTCGAGCGATGGTTGCTGTTTTACTACCTGTGTTGAAGTATAAAGTGTAGTAGTCTTACCTTTATCTAGATTTATATAAAAATGGAGTGTTTCTTTTTTTTAATTGTAAATTGCCTTGTTTTATAAAATTTAAGTAGTTTTTTTTTTTTTAATTGTAAATATTTTATTATGGTCTGTACAAAGTTAATACTAGTCTAGTTTTATATAATTTCTAGTAATTTTGTATAATTGTAAATATGTTAATAGTCTATTGTTTGTATCCTTATTTAATATTAAATTCCCACTACGATTCTTTGTCAGTGATATGCACACCATAATTGTCGTAATATATCAGAACAAAGTGCCTTATAATTAAGTATATTATATATGTTAAGTTGTAATATATACGATGTGGACGTGCTTAAATAAATAAAAATAAAATAAAATAAACGTAGTGAGAGTTCCATGAATACGGACGAATACTACAGATGTCCACATTTATATTAAGGGCACACATCAATGGCTTTACCCAATGCATATAATCGAATGAAGAACGTCAGTGGGTCATAAATATAGATGCCGATGACAATAGCCGTGAAACCGTGTTTCATAGTGGATTGGTAAAACATGCAGTGTGTGTGTAACTATTACCGGATATGCAACTGTGCCAATTACACTTATACGAAAATCATAATAAAGAACCAGTACCTACAGTCAGTATACAACAACAAGCTTGAAGGATTAATCGCACGCCACTATCTACCACACTTCTATATAAAACTTAGTCAAAGCAAACCAAAATTACTCAAAGCAACCAACTCTAACAAGTGTGTAACAGAGATATTAGTTAGAAACTAATTAAATTAAATGTGCCCCGACAAACGTTTTACATGTCAGGGCAACGCGTTTCTTAAAGCACTTTGTCACACTTAATCCCTAAGAGAATAGAGAGGTCCCGCGCAAGTTGTTTAAGGCAGAAGATAAATCTCATTTCAAGTTGTAACGAAGCAACTGTACCTATTTGTGTACGAAAATAACTAAATCTACTGGAAGTTGCGAATAGTATGTAAATATACTTTTTCTTAACTATATTCATACGTAACAGTAACATTACAGATAAATTACTTACAGAAGATCCGATACGATGATGACAATTAGCTATTTACAATCTATTAATTTATACATAATTTCTATTCTCGACTTTAATGCTTCAATTAAGACTTTATAGACCGATCTACTAGCCCATAATTTTCAATGGAGCTGACGATTTTCTGATGAACCTGCATACAATATTATTACACGTTCGGGGACAACGTTCTCCTCCCCGACGGCGGCACAATCCACCGGGAGATTGAGGTTACTTAATTGTATAGAGGTAGTATTAGCATAAGCGGGTAGTAAGGCATTCGTCAAACTCAACTATTACCGGCTTGCCTATTTTGAGCACTCGTAGAAAAAGTTTGTATACCTACAATTGTGACCTAATTTAGCTTTTCAATCTAAACACGGTACTCGACTGAAAAGTTCTTCATTATGTCACGATTGTATAAAATTCGATCATTATTTATATGAGATAAGACAATTATTGTTTTAGATACAATCAGAAAAGAGTTTCCGTATACGGAGTCCGAAAAAACAGTCATGTAATCTTACAGCTCCGAGAGTTGGTAAGCGGGTTTGAACGACGGATCTAAAATGTATGGCAAGATCCGTGGATCCGGATCCAGATCCGCATAATTCCATACACTTTGGATGCGGATTGCAAGCCCTAGGCGTAAGTGATTGTGAACGGGTTAAATTGCACGAAGACCGGCACGGGATAGGAGATTCAATACGAAAAGATCCCAACAAGGGATACCGACAAGGCAAATTTGCCGGAACTTTATTCTTCTAGAGGTCTCCTTTAAGCTGCAATATACATGTTTTAGCTCATATACTAATGAAAGAGAAGAAAAACAGAAATTAAACAAGGAACATTAAATATTTAATCAGAACAGATTCATATGAAACCTCTTTCATCATCGCGCCGGCGAACAGTGAAGAGCAAGTTAAGCAAAAGAAACATCAAATGCCGTGCTATAAAGCCAAGCCTGAATCCTGAATGCCTGAATCTATTTAATCCACGTTCCAGCTTTTTTTAAACTTCACTCATTATTCCAGCATGTACTAAGAGTAAGTGAGTCTTGGTAAAGCGTCGTTGAAAATTAGATTTTCTTTGAAAGTAACTTTCATTCTGAATTCACACGATCCGGAAAACTTCTTTGTATTTAATAAAACTGAGAATGAGTCACCTTGTATGGTTTTTGTGAAAGTTTTGATTCAGTTTTATTGTCCTTGAATTATATCGTGTAATAAATACATCGCTACAGGTCTATGTTATCAAAGAAACTACAAAATTGGCGAGACTAAGGAAGACATCTAGACATCACATATAAAAGGTAGCACAATTTCTCTTGGGGTCCAGCCCAAGAGAAATTGCTGGACTGGACTACTGTAAAAAACCTAGAATCATAATGTAGTAAACGACTAGAATCACATGGACTAAGAGCTGGCCATGTTAGATATGACACAATAATGAGAGCAACAAAACCCGCCTGGTTAGATTGCTATACTATCCTTATTGCTAGATCCGGGCATCTGGCAGCTTTTAATGGGTAGAGGTCAGAGGGACAGACTAGCATAATTTTAGGTAAAAACTGCCGAAGTTGTCTCAGGTATAAAGAAGAGGGCCTATATTTTTACATAATAATAAAAAAAATTGCGTATTATTACGGAAACAGAAACAGTAGGCAACAAACTATGAATTACATTATAAGTCGTTTTGAAGTACTTTCCTCCATTAGAAAGTTTTGGCAATGATATTATCTAATTATTTATATAATTTCTGATAATACTGCATCAAAACCAGAACTCTAGGATTTGTATTCTTTGACCTCCACCACTTTACAGGTGCCAGATGTCCGGATCTAGAAATAAACATAGTATAGCAAACTAACAAGAGGGGTTTCGTCGCTCTCATTATTGTGTCATATCTGACGTGGCTAGCTCTCCGTCTAATATACCTAAACTCTGAAGTCTGGAGGTAAAAAATTACGAGTATCACTTTGGCGTATAAATTTATTTAACAAAGTCGCCTCTGTATTTTAAAGCCATCCCCTTTGACGGTACTTAAATCATTACATTCATTACCGTATCAACTGTACGCAATCCACAGCGTCCGCATTGCTTCCCGCACGTGACCGTGATATACGGGACGACTCCAACTGCACTAAACAATTATGCTTCCGATCCCGAGACCAACTCAGCCTTGGGGCTTAGGAATTAATCAGAGGAAAAACAAAACCGCTTACGTTTAGAAACGTTTGCAATTTGTTGCTACAAGAAATAAAAATGTGTTAATGTAAAATTTTGTTATAATGTTCCCTGTGAAAACACATTATTTTTGACTGCTTAGTAATAAACTGAAATAAATGTCATATAGGTATGGTTTGGCCAGAGACTTTTACTTCAAGCATAGACAGAGAGAATTATACTGTCTCTTTCTTACGCTAGTACCCTCACCACTAAGAAAGGGCTAGGTATATCTTATTACTTCTACTGTTACTGCACTTTTTGGCCAGCTCGGTGTCCGAGATCTGGATCTATTTCAGTTTATAATTTTTATATCATTAATAATCCACAATTTCAAAATCCACGCCGCAGGCTTCGTCAGGTAGATACAAAAACAGGTCAACCACAGGCTTCGTCACATAACAATCAAAATTTACAAGATGTAATCCGCCACAGGCTTTGTCAATAATAACTGCTTACACATTAAACCTTAATTATACCAAGGACCGGCCCGCTATCCCTTATAAAGGGTTTTGTATGGGTTTTGCATAAGGCTTAACTAACCATACCCTTTCCCCGACGATACCCTTTCATATTGCTTTTAAAGCCCTTATATAAAGGCTAGCACCGCTATCCCAATACCCTTACGAAACCCTTACCATCCGCTCACCATACCTTACATATCGCTTATAAGTGTTAGCCTTATATAAGGGCTTCCCTTTTAGCATACTGCGTGCTAATTTAAATCATCTACCTTGTTCATAAAGCACACATTCCTCCGAATCCACGCGCTCGATGTTCGCGCGCTTCGAAATGATCGAAGCCGCTGTAGATGAAATACGGTTCAATTTTCAATGGCAAAATGCTGTGATGGCTGTTTCTTACTTTGCGCGGGTCGAGCGACTCGAGCGCATCGTCACGGCGCTTTTTTCTTCGTCTTAGACACGTGCCAATGTTATCATTATTTATTAATAGATGTCAAAGTGGAGTGAAAATAAACATCATGATAAGTGAACTATTATGTTTAGAACACTAGACCTACTTGCTGTATAGTGTATAACTCCGTATGTCAAGCGCGCTTTAATGTCGTTTGCCCAATATTACAGGGTTGCATGTTTTACTTTAATCGAATTGAAATTTGAACCTCTATTGAAAGTCTAAATTTAACTATCCTCAAAATCTAACATAGAACCCTGTAATATTAGGCCAGCAATATACGACCTATACATATATGAAGCGATACAGCTAGGTAAACGAGATGGCGTGGGCCATAGAATAATAAGAAAGCATGGAATGCCATTTCAAACAACCTATTAGTAATCAATTTTAAGCAAGGTTTATCAAAACTTGTTGAGCGCACTTTAACCCTTTATACGGCAGCGGTCTCAAAAAAGATTGCCTGTAACATCAGCTTTTTGATTTTTTTTTTGTACAGAATTTTTAGGACTATAGGAATTTTTAGGATTGGCGATGAGGATTTTTTATAGTCTTGCCCGGTAAAGAGTTAAACTTATTTTAATTCACATTCTACATTTTCAGTGTGAATTTTTCATTTGAAGCAAATACTTATTTTCATTTCATTTTCATTTCATTTTCGTTTCATTTTCGTTTCATTTTAGTTTCATTTCCGTTTCATTTCCGTTTCATTTCCGTTTCATTTCCGTTTCACTTCCGTTTCATTTCCGTTTCATTTCCGTTTCATTTCAGTTTCATTTCCGTTTCATTTCCGTTTCATTTCCGTTTCATTTCCGTTTCATTTCCGTTTCATTTCCGTTTCATTTCCGTTTCATTTCCGTTTCATTTCCGTTTCATTTCCGTTTCATTTCCGTTTCATTTACGTTTCATTTACGTTTCATTTACGTTTCATTTACGTTTCATTTACGTTTCATTTACGTTTCATTTTCGTTTCATTTTCGTTTCGTTTACGTTTCATTTTCGTTTCATTTTCGTTTAATTTTCGTTTCATTTTCGTTTCATTTTCGTTTCATTTTCGTTTCATTTTCGTTTCATTTTCGTTTAATTTTCGTTTAATTTTCGTTTAATTTTCGTTTAATTTTCGTTTAATTTTCGTTTCATTTTCGTTTCATTTTCGTTTCATTTTCGTTTCATTTTCGTTTCATTTTCGTTTCATTTTCGTTTCATTTTCGTTTAATTTTCGTTTAATTTTCGTTTAATTTTCGTTTAATTTTCGTTTAATTTTCGTTTCATTTTCGTTTCATTTTCGTTTCATTTTCGTTTCATTTTCGTTTCATTTTCGTTTCATTTTCGTTTCATTTTCGTTTCATTTTCGTTTCATTTTCGTTTCATTTTCGTTTCATTTTCGTTTCAATTTCGTTTCATTTTCGTTTCATTTTGGTTTCATTTTCGTTTCATTTTGGTTTCATTTTGGTTTCATTTTGGTTTCATTTTGGTTTCATTTTGGTTTCATTTTGGTTTCATTTTGGTTTCATTTTGGTTTCATTTTCGTTTCGTTTTCGTTTCGTTTTCGTTTCGTTTTCGTTTCGTTTTCGTTTCATGTTCGTTTCATTTTCGTTTCATTTTCGTTTCATTTTCATTTCATTTTCGTTTCATTTTCGTTTCATTTTGGTTTCATTCTGGTTTCATTTTGGTTTCATTTTGGTTTCATTTTGGTTTCATTTTGGTTTCATTTTGGTTTCATTTTGGTTTCATTTTGGTTTCATTTTGGTTTCATTTTGGTTTCATTTTGGTTTCATTTTCGTTTCATTTTCGTTTCATTTTCGTTTCATTTTCGTTTCATTTTCGTTTCATTTTGGTTTCATTTTGGTTTCATTTTGGTTTCATTTTCGTTTCATTTTGGTTTCATTTTGGTTTCATTTTGGTTTCATTTTGGTTTCATTTTGGTTTCATTTTGGTTTCATTTTGGTTTCATTTTGGTTTCATTTTGGTTTCATTTTGGTTTCATTTTGGTTTCATTTTGGTTTCATTTTCGTTTCATTTTCGTTTCATTTTCGTTTCATATTCGTTTCATATTCGTTTCATTTTCGTTTCATTATCGTTTCATTTTGGTTTCATTTTGGTTTCATTTTGGTTTCATATTGGTTTCATTTTGGTTTCATTTTGGTTTCATTTTCGTTTCATTTTGGTTTCATTCTGGTTTCATTTTGGTTTCATTTTGGTTTCATTTTGGTTTCATTTTGGTTTCATTTTGGTTTCATTTTGGTTTCATTTTGGTTTCATTTTGGTTTCATTTTGGTTTCATTTTGGTTTCATTTTCGTTTCATTTTCGTTTCATTTTCGTTTCATTTTCGTTTCATTTTCGTTTCATTTTGGTTTCATTTTGGTTTCATTTTGGTTTCATTTTCGTTTCATTTTGGTTTCATTTTGGTTTCATTTTGGTTTCATTTTGGTTTCATTTTGGTTTCATTTTGGTTTCATTTTGGTTTCATTTTGGTTTCATTTTGGTTTCATTTTGGTTTCATTTTGGTTTCATTTTGGTTTCATTTTGGTTTCATTTTGGTTTCATTTTGGTTTCATTTTGGTTTCATTTTGGTTTCATTTTGGTTTCATTTTGGTTTCATTTTCGTTTCATTTTCGTTTCATTTTCGTTTCATATTCGTTTCATATTCGTTTCATTATCGTTTCATTTTGGTTTCATTTTGGTTTCATTTTGGTTTCATATTGGTTTCATTTTGGTTTAATTTTGGTTTCATTTTCGTTTCATTTTGGTTTCATTTTGGTTTCATTTTGGTTTCATTTTGGTTTCATTTTGGTTTCATTTTGGTTTCATTTTGGTTTCATTTTCGTTTCATTTTCGTTTCATTTTGGTTTCATTTTGGTTTCATTTTGGTTTCATTTTCGTTTCGTTTTCGTTTCGTTTTCGTTTCGTTTTGGTTTCATTTTCGTTTCATTTTCGTTTCATTTTGGTTTCATTTTGGTTTCATTTTGGTTTCATTTTGGTTTCATTTTGGTTTCATTTTGGTTTCATTTTGGTTTCATTTTCGTTTCATTTTCGTTTCATTTTCGTTTTTCGTTTCATTTTCGTTTCATTTTCGTTTCATTTTCGTTTCATTTTGGTTTCATTTTGGTTTCATATTGGTTTCATTTTGGTTTCATTTTGGTTTCATTTTGGTTTCATTTTGGTTTCATTTTCGTTTCATTTTCGTTTCATTTTCGTTTCATTTTCGTTTCATTTTCGTTTCATTTTGGTTTCATTTTCGTTTCATTTTGGTTTCATTTCCGTTTCATTTTCTTTTCATTTTCGTTTCATTTTCGTTTCATTTTCGTTTCATTTTCGTTTCATTTTCGTTTCATTTTGGTTTCATTTTGGTTTCATTTTGGTTTCATTTTGGTTTCATTTTGGTTTCATTTTGGTTTCATTTTGGTTTCATTTTGGTTTCATTTTGGTTTCATTTTTGTTTCATTTTCGTTTCATTTTCGTTTCATTTTGGTTTCATTTTGGTTTCATTTAGGTTTCATTTTGGTTTCATTTTGGTTTCATTTTGGTTTCATTTTGGTTTCATTTTCGTTTCATTTTGGTTTCATTTTGGTTTCATTTTCGTTTCATTTTCCTTTCATTTTCGTTTCATTTTCGTTTCATTTTGGTTTCATTTTCGTTTCATTTTCGTTTCATTTTCGTTTCATTTTCGTTTCATTTTCGTTTCGTTTTCGTTTCGTTTTCGTTTCGTTTTCGTTTCGTTTTCGTTTCGGTTTCATTTTGGTTTCATTTTGGTTTCATTTTGGTTTCATTTTGGTTTCATTTTGGTTTCATTTTGGTTTCATTTTCGTTTCATTTTCGTTTCATTTTCGTTTCATTTTCGTTTCACCTTCGTTTCATTTTCGTTTCATTTTCGTTTCATTTTCGTTTCATTTTCGTTTCATTTTCGTTTCATTTTCGTTTCATTTTCGTTTCGTTTTCGTTTCGTTTTCGTTTCGTTTTCGTTTCGTTTTCGTTTCGTTTTCGTTTCGTTTTGGTTTCATTTTGGTTTCATTTTGGTTTCATTTTGGTTTCATTTTGGTTTCATTTTGGTTTCATTTTCGTTTCATTTTCGTTTCATTTTCGTTTCATTTTCGTTTTTCGTTTCATTTTCGTTTCATTTTCGTTTCATTTTCGTTTCATTTTGGTTTCATTTTGGTTTCATTTTGGTTTCATTTTGGTTTCATTTTGGTTTTATTTTGGTTTCATTTTGGTTTCATTTTGGTTTCATTTTCGTTTCATTTTCGTTTCATTTTCGTTTCATTTTCGTTTCATTTTCGTTTCATTTTCATTTCATTTTGGTTTCATTTTCGTTTCATTTTGGTTTCATTTTCGTTTCATTTTCGTTTCATTTTCGTTTCATTTTCGTTTCATTTTCGTTTCATTTACGTTTTATTTTCGTTTCATTTTCGTTTCATTTTGGTTTCATTTTGGTTTCATTTTGGTTTCATTTTGGTTTCATTTTGGTTTCATTTTGGTTTCATTTTTGTTTCATTTTCGTTTCATTTTCGTTTCATTTTCGTTTCATTTTCGTTTCATTTTCGTTTCATTTTGGTTTCATTTTGGTTTCATTTTGGTTTCGTTTTGGTTTCATTTTGGTTTCATTTTGGTTTCATTTTGGTTTTATTTTGGTTTCATTTTGGTTTCATTTTGGTTTCATTTTGGTTTCATTTTGGTTTCATTTTGGTTTCATTTTCGTTTCATTTTCGTTTCATTTTCGTTTCATTTTGGTTTCATTTTGGTTTCATTTTGGTTTCATTTTGGTTTTATTTTGGTTTCATTTTGGTTTCATTTTGGTTTCATTTTGGTTTCATTTTGGTTTCATTTTGGTTTCATTTTCGTTTCATTTTGGTTTCATTTTGGTTTCATTTTGGTTTCATTTTGGTTTCATTTTGGTTTCATTTTGGTTTCATTTTCGTTTCATTTTCGTTTCATTTTCGTTTTTCGTTTCATTTTCGTTTCATTTTCGTTTCATTTTGGTTTCATTTTGGTTTCATTTTGGTTTCATTTTGGTTTCATTTTGGTTTCATTTTGGTTTCATTTTGGTTTCATTTTGGTTTCATTTTGGTTTCATTTTCGTTTCATTTTCGTTTCATTTTCGTTTCATTTTGGTTTCATTTTGGTTTCATTTTGGTTTCATTTTGGTTTCATTTTGGTTTCATTTTGGTTTCATTCTCGTTTCATTTTCCTTTCATTTTCGTTTCATTTTCGTTTCATTTTGGTTTCATTTTCGTTTCATTTTCGTTTCATTTTCGTTTCATTTTCGTTTCATTTTCGTTTCATTTTGGTTTCATTTTGGTTTCATTTTGGTTTCATTTTCGTTTCATTTTGGTTTCATTTTGGTTTCATTTTGGTTTCATTTTGGTTTCATTTTGGTTTCATTTTGGTTTCATTTTGGTTTCATTTTGGTTTCATTTTGGTTTCATTTTGGTTTCATTTTGGTTTCATTTTGGTTTCATTTTGGTTTCATTTTGGTTTCATTTTGGTTTCATTTTGGTTTCATTTTGGTTTCATTTTGGTTTCATTTTCGTTTCATTTTCGTTTCATTTTCGTTTCATATTCGTTTCATATTCGTTTCATTTTCGTTTCATTATCGTTTCATTTTGGTTTCATTTTGGTTTCATTTTGGTTTCATATTGGTTTCATTTTGGTTTCATTTTGGTTTCATTTTCGTTTCATTTTGGTTTCATTTTGGTTTCATTTTGGTTTCATTTTGGTTTCATTTTGGTTTCATTTTGGTTTCATTTTCGTTTCATTTTCGTTTCATTTTCGTTTCATTTTCGTTTCATTTTCGTTTCATTTTCGTTTCATTTTCGTTTCATTTTCGTTTCATTTTCGTTTCGTTTTCGTTTCGTTTTCGTTTCGTTTTCGTTTCGTTTTCGTTTCGTTTTGGTTTCATTTTGGTTTCATTTTGGTTTCATTTTGGTTTCATTTTGGTTTCATTTTGGTTTCATTTTCGTTTCATTTTCGTTTCATTTTCGTTTCATTTTCGTTTTTCGTTTCATTTTCGTTTCATTTTCGTTTCATTTTCGTTTCATTTTGGTTTCATTTTGGTTTCATTTTGGTTTCATTTTGGTTTCATTTTGGTTTCATTTTGGTTTTATTTTGGTTTCATTTTGGTTTCATTTTGGTTTCATTTTCGTTTCATTTTCGTTTCATTTTCGTTTCATTTTCGTTTCATTTTCGTTTCATTTTCATTTCATTTTGGTTTCATTTTCGTTTCATTTTGGTTTCATTTTCGTTTCATTTTCGTTTCATTTTCGTTTCATTTTCGTTTCATTTTCGTTTCATTTACGTTTTATTTTCGTTTCATTTTCGTTTCATTTTGGTTTCATTTTGGTTTCATTTTGGTTTCATTTTGGTTTCATTTTGGTTTCATTTTTGTTTCATTTTCGTTTCATTTTCGTTTCATTTTCGTTTCATTTTCGTTTCATTTTCGTTTCATTTTGGTTTCATTTTGGTTTCATTTTGGTTTCGTTTTGGTTTCATTTTGGTTTCATTTTGGTTTCATTTTGGTTTTATTTTGGTTTCATTTTGGTTTCATTTTGGTTTCATTTTGGTTTCATTTTGGTTTCATTTTGGTTTCATTTTCGTTTCATTTTCGTTTCATTTTCGTTTCATTTTGGTTTCATTTTGGTTTCATTTTGGTTTCATTTTGGTTTTATTTTGGTTTCATTTTGGTTTCATTTTGGTTTCATTTTGGTTTCATTTTGGTTTCATTTTGGTTTCATTTTCGTTTCATTTTGGTTTCATTTTGGTTTCATTTTGGTTTCATTTTGGTTTCATTTTGGTTTCATTTTGGTTTCATTTTCGTTTCATTTTCGTTTCATTTTCGTTTTTCGTTTCATTTTCGTTTCATTTTCGTTTCATTTTGGTTTCATTTTGGTTTCATTTTGGTTTCATTTTGGTTTCATTTTGGTTTCATTTTGGTTTCATTTTGGTTTCATTTTGGTTTCATTTTGGTTTCATTTTCGTTTCATTTTCGTTTCATTTTCGTTTCATTTTGGTTTCATTTTGGTTTCATTTTGGTTTCATTTTGGTTTTATTTTGGTTTCATTTTGGTTTCATTTTCGTTTCATTTTCGTTTCATTTTCGTTTCATTTTCGTTTCATTTTCGTTTCATTTTGGTTTCATTTTGGTTTCATTTTGGTTTCATTTTGGTTTCATTTTGGTTTCATTTTGGTTTCATTTTGGTTTCATTTTCGTTTCATTTTCCTTTCATTTTCGTTTCATTTTCGTTTCATTTTGGTTTCATTTTCGTTTCATTTTCGTTTCATTTTCGTTTCATTTTCGTTTCATTTTCGTTTCATTTTGGTTTCATTTTGGTTTCATTTTGGTTTCATTTTCGTTTCATTTTGGTTTCATTTTGGTTTCATTTTGGTTTCATTTTGGTTTCATTTTGGTTTCATTTTGGTTTCATTTTGGTTTCATTTTGGTTTCATTTTGGTTTCATTTTGGTTTCATTTTGGTTTCATTTTGGTTTCATTTTGGTTTCATTTTGGTTTCATTTTGGTTTCATTTTGGTTTCATTTTGGTTTCATTTTGGTTTCATTTTGGTTTCATTTTGGTTTCATTTTCGTTTCATTTTCGTTTCATTTTCGTTTCATATTCGTTTCATATTCGTTTCATTTTCGTTTCATTTTCGTTTCATTTTGGTTTCATTTTGGTTTCATTTTGGTTTCATATTGGTTTCATTTTGGTTTCATTTTGGTTTCATTTTCGTTTCATTTTGGTTTCATTTTGGTTTCATTTTGGTTTCATTTTGGTTTCATTTTGGTTTCATTTTGGTTTCATTTTCGTTTCATTTTCGTTTCATTTTCGTTTCATTTTCGTTTCATTTTCGTTTCATTTTGGTTTCATTTTGGTTTCATTTTGGTTTCATTTTCGTTTCGTTTTCGTTTCGTTTTCGTTTCGTTTTGGTTTCATTTTGGTTTCATTTTCGTTTCATTTTCGTTTCATTTTGGTTTCATTTTGGTTTCATTTTGGTTTCATTTTGGTTTCATTTTGGTTTCATTTTGGTTTCATTTTGGTTTCATTTTCGTTTCATTTTCGTTTCATTTTCGTTTTTCGTTTCATTTTCGTTTCATTTTCGTTTCATTTTGGTTTCATTTTGGTTTCATTTTGGTTTCATTTTGGTTTCATTTTGGTTTCATTTTGGTTTCATTTTGGTTTCATTTTCGTTTCATTTTCGTTTCATTTTCGTTTCATTTTCGTTTCATTTTCGTTTCATTTTCGTTTCATTTTGGTTTCATTTTCGTTTCATTTTGGTTTCATTTCCGTTTCATTTTCTTTTCATTTTCGTTTCATTTTCGTTTCATTTTCGTTTCATTTTCGTTTCATTTTCGTTTCATTTTGGTTTCATTTTGGTTTCATTTTGGTTTCATTTTGGTTTCATTTTGGTTTCATTTTGGTTTCATTTTGGTTTCATTTTTGTTTCATTTTCGTTTCATTTTCGTTTCATTTTGGTTTCATTTTGGTTTCATTTAGGTTTCATTTTGGTTTCATTTTGGTTTCATTTTGGTTTCATTTTGGTTTCATTTTCGTTTCATTTTGGTTTCATTTTGGTTTCATTTTCGTTTCATTTTCCTTTCATTTTCGTTTCATTTTCGTTTCATTTTGGTTTCATTTTCGTTTCATTTTCGTTTCATTTTCGTTTCATTTTCGTTTCATTTTCGTTTCGTTTTCGTTTCGTTTTCGTTTCGTTTTCGTTTCGTTTTCGTTTCGTTTTCGTTTCGTTTTCGTTTCGTTTTCGTTTCATTTTCGTTTCATTTTCGTTTCATTTTCAATTCATTTTCGTTTCATTTTCGTTTCATTTTGGTTTCATTTTGGTTTCATTTTGGTTTCATTTTGGTTTCATTTTGGTTTCATTTTGGTTTCATTTTGGTTTCATTTTGGTTTCATTTTGGTTTCATTTTGGTTTCATTTTGGTTTCATTTTGGTTTCATTTTCGTTTCATTTTCGTTTCATTTTCGTTTCATTTTGGTTTCATTTTGGTTTCATTTTGGTTTCATTTTGGTTTCATTTTGGTTTCATTTTGGTTTCATTTTGGTTTCATTTTCGTTTCATTTTCGTTTCATTTTCGTTTTTCTTTTCATTTTCGTTTCATTTTCGTTTCATTTTCGTTTCATTTTGGTTTCATTTTGGTTTCATTTTGGTTTCATTTTGGTTTCATTTTGGTTTCATTTTGGTTTCATTTTGGTTTCATTTTCGTTTCATTTTCGTTTCATTTTCGTTTCATTTTCGTTTCATTTTCGTTTCATTTTCGTTTCATTTTGGTTTCATTTTCGTTTCATTTTGGTTTCATTTCCGTTTCATTTTCTTTTCATTTTCGTTTCATTTTCGTTTCATTTTCGTTTCATTTTCGTTTCATTTTCGTTTCATTTTGGTTTCATTTTGGTTTCATTTTGGTTTCATTTTGGTTTCATTTTGGTTTCATTTTGGTTTCATTTTGGTTTCATTTTGGTTTCATTTTTGTTTCATTTTCGTTTCATTTTCGTTTCATTTTGGTTTCATTTTGGTTTCATTTAGGTTTCATTTTGGTTTCATTTTGGTTTCATTTAGGTTTCATTTTGGTTTCATTTTCGTTTCATTTTGGTTTCATTTTGGTTTCATTTTCGTTTCATTTTCGTTTCATTTTGGTTTCATTTTGGTTTCATTTTGGTTTCATTTTCGTTTCATTTTGGTTTCATTTTGGTTTCATTTTGGTTTCATTTTGGTTTCATTTTGGTTTCATTTTGGTTTCATTTTGGTTTCATTTTGGTTTCATTTTGGTTTCATTTTGGTTTCATTTTGGTTTCATTTTCGTTTCATTTTCGTTTCATTTTCGTTTTTCGTTTCATTTTCGTTTCATTTTCGTTTCATTTTCGTTTCATTTTGGTTTCATTTCGGTTTCATTTTGGTTACATTTTGGTTTCATTTTGGTTTCATTTTGGTTTCATTTTGGTTTCATTTTCGTTTCATTTTCGTTTCATTTTCGTTTCATTTTCGTTTCATTTTCGTTTCATTTTCGTTTCATTTTCGTTTCATTTTGGTTTCATTTTCGTTTCATTTTGGTTTCATTTCCGTTTCATTTTCTTTTCATTTTCGTTTCATTTTCGTTTCATTTTCGTTTCATTTTCGTTTCATTTTCGTTTCATTTTGGTTTCATTTTGGTTTCATTTTGGTTTCATTTTGGTTTCATTTTGGTTTCATTTTGGTTTCATTTTGGTTTCATTTTGGTTTCATTTTTGTTTCATTTTCGTTTCATTTTCGTTTCATTTTGGTTTCATTTTGGTTTCATTTTGGTTTCATTTTGGTTTCATTTTGGTTTCATTTTGGTTTCATTTTGGTTTCATTTTCGTTTCATTTTGGTTTCATTTTGGTTTCATTTTCGTTTCATTTTCCTTTCATTTTCGTTTCATTTTCGTTTCATTTTGGTTTCATTTTCGTTTCATTTTCGTTTCATTTTCGTTTAATTTTCGTTTCATTTTCGTTTCGTTTTCGTTTCGTTTTCGTTTCGTTTTCGTTTCGTTTTCGTTTCGTTTTCGTTTCGTTTTCGTTTCATTTTCGTTTCATTTTCGTTTCATTTTCATTTCATTTTCGTTTCATTTTCGTTTCATTTTGGTTTCATTTTGGTTTCATTTTCGTTTCATTTTCGTTTCATTTTCGTTTCATTTTGGTTTCATTTTGGTTTCATTTTGGTTTCATTTTCGTTTCATTTTGGTTTCATTTTGGTTTCATTTTGGTTTCATTTTGGTTTCATTTTGGTTTCATTTTGGTTTCATTTTGGTTTCATTTTGGTTTCATTTTGGTTTCATTTTGGTTTCATTTTGGTTTCATTTTGGTTTCATTTTGGTTTCATTTTGGTTTCATTTTGGTTTCATTTTGGTTTCATTTTGGTTTCATTTTGGTTTCATTTTGGTTTCATTTTCGTTTCATTTTCGTTTCATTTTCGTTTCATATTCGTTTCATATTCGTTTCATTTTCGTTTCATTATCGTTTCATTTTGGTTTCATTTTGGTTTCATTTTGGTTTCATATTGGTTTCATTTTGGTTTCATTTTGGTTTCATTTTGGTTTCATTTTGGTTTCATTTTGGTTTCATTTTGGTTTCATTTTGGTTTCATTTTGGTTTCATTTTGGTTTCATTTTCGTTTCATTTTCGTTTCATTTTCGTTTCATTTTCGTTTCATTTTCGTTTCATTTTGGTTTCATTTTGGTTTCATTTTGGTTTCATTTTCGTTTCGTTTTCGTTTCGTTTTCGTTTCGTTTTCGTTTCATTTTGGTTTCATTTTCGTTTCATTTTCGTTTCATTTTGGTTTCATTTTGGTTTCATTTTGGTTTCATTTTGGTTTCATTTTGGTTTCATTTTGGTTTCATTTTCGTTTCATTTTCGTTTCATTTTCGTTTTTCGTTTCATTTTCGTTTCATTTTCGTTTCATTTTCGTTTCATTTTGGTTTCATTTTGGTTTCATTTTGGTTTCATTTTGGTTTCATTTTGGTTTCATTTTGGTTTCATTTTGGTTTCATTTTCGTTTCATTTTCGTTTCATTTTCGTTTCATTTTCGTTTCATTTTCGTTTCATTTTCGTTTCATTTTGGTTTCATTTTCGTTTCATTTTGGTTTCATTTCCGTTTCATTTTCTTTTCATTTTCGTTTCATTTTCGTTTCATTTTCGTTTCATTTTCGTTTCATTTTCGTTTCATTTTGGTTTCATTTTGGTTTCATTTTGGTTTCATTTTGGTTTCATTTTGGTTTCATTTTGGTTTCATTTTGGTTTCATTTTTGTTTCATTTTCGTTTCATTTTCGTTTCATTTTGGTTTCATTTTGGTTTCATTTAGGTTTCATTTTGGTTTCATTTTGGTTTCATTTTGGTTTCATTTTGGTTTCATTTTCGTTTCATTTTGGTTTCATTTTGGTTTCATTTTCGTTTCATTTTCCTTTCATTTTCGTTTCATTTTCGTTTCATTTTGGTTTCATTTTCGTTTCATTTTCGTTTCATTTTCGTTTCATTTTCGTTTCATTTTCGTTTCGTTTTCGTTTCGTTTTCGTTTCGTTTTCGTTTCGTTTTCGTTTCGTTTTCGTTTCGTTTTCGTTTCGTTTTCGTTTCATTTTCGTTTCATTTTCGTTTCATTTTCATTTCATTTTCGTTTCATTTTCGTTTCATTTTGGTTTCATTTTGGTTTCATTTTGGTTTCATTTTGGTTTCATTTTGGTTTCATTTTGGTTTCATTTTGGTTTCATTTTGGTTTCATTTTGGTTTCATTTTGGTTTCATTTTCGTTTCATTTTCGTTTCATTTTCGTTTCATTTTGGTTTCATTTTGGTTTCATTTTGGTTTCATTTTGGTTTCATTTTGGTTTCATTTTGGTTTCATTTTGGTTTCATTTTCGTTTCATTTTCGTTTCATTTTCGTTTCATTTTCGTTTCATTTTCGTTTCATTTTGGTTTCATTTTGGTTTCATTTTGGTTTCATTTTGGTTTCATTTTGGTTTCATTTTGGTTTCATTTTGGTTTCATTTTCGTTTCATTTTCCTTTCATTTTCGTTTCATTTTCGTTTCATTTTGGTTTCATTTTCGTTTCATTTTCGTTTCATTTTCGTTTCATTTTCGTTGCATTTTCGTTTCATTTTGGTTTCATTTTGGTTTCATTTTGGTTTCATTTTCGTTTCATTTTGGTTTCATTTTGGTTTCATTTTGGTTTCATTTTGGTTTCATTTTGGTTTCATTTTGGTTTCATTTTGGTTTCATTTTGGTTTCATTTTGGTTTCATTTTGGTTTCATTTTGGTTTCATTTTGGTTTCATTTTGGTTTCATTTTGGTTTCATTTTGGTTTCATTTTGGTTTCATTTTGGTTTCATTTTGGTTTCATTTTGGTTTCATTTTGGTTTCATTTTCGTTTCATTTTCGTTTCATTTTCGTTTCATATTCGTTTCATATTCGTTTCATTTTCGTTTCATTTTCGTTTCATTTTGGTTTCATTTTGGTTTCATTTTGGTTTCATATTGGTTTCATTTTGGTTTCATTTTGGTTTCATTTTCGTTTCATTTTGGTTTCATTTTGGTTTCATTTTGGTTTCATTTTGGTTTCATTTTGGTTTCATTTTGGTTTCATTTTCGTTTCATTTTCGTTTCATTTTCGTTTCATTTTCGTTTCATTTTCGTTTCATTTTGGTTTCATTTTGGTTTCATTTTGGTTTCATTTTCGTTTCGTTTTCGTTTCGTTTTCGTTTCGTTTTGGTTTCATTTTGGTTTCATTTTCGTTTCATTTTCGTTTCATTTTGGTTTCATTTTGGTTTCATTTTGGTTTCATTTTGGTTTCATTTTGGTTTCATTTTGGTTTCATTTTGGTTTCATTTTCGTTTCATTTTCGTTTCATTTTCGTTTTTCGTTTCATTTTCGTTTCATTTTCGTTTCATTTTGGTTTCATTTTGGTTTCATTTTGGTTTCATTTTGGTTTCATTTTGGTTTCATTTTGGTTTCATTTTGGTTTCATTTTCGTTTCATTTTCGTTTCATTTTCGTTTCATTTTCGTTTCATTTTCGTTTCATTTTCGTTTCATTTTGGTTTCATTTTCGTTTCATTTTGGTTTCATTTCCGTTTCATTTTCTTTTCATTTTCGTTTCATTTTCGTTTCATTTTCGTTTCATTTTCGTTTCATTTTCGTTTCATTTTGGTTTCATTTTGGTTTCATTTTGGTTTCATTTTGGTTTCATTTTGGTTTCATTTTGGTTTCATTTTGGTTTCATTTTTGTTTCATTTTCGTTTCATTTTCGTTTCATTTTGGTTTCATTTTGGTTTCATTTAGGTTTCATTTTGGTTTCATTTTGGTTTCATTTTGGTTTCATTTTGGTTTCATTTTCGTTTCATTTTGGTTTCATTTTGGTTTCATTTTCGTTTCATTTTCCTTTCATTTTCGTTTCATTTTCGTTTCATTTTGGTTTCATTTTCGTTTCATTTTCGTTTCATTTTCGTTTCATTTTCGTTTCATTTTCGTTTCGTTTTCGTTTCGTTTTCGTTTCGTTTTCGTTTCGTTTTCGTTTCGTTTTCGTTTCGTTTTCGTTTCGTTTTCGTTTCATTTTCGTTTCATTTTCGTTTCATTTTCAATTCATTTTCGTTTCATTTTCGTTTCATTTTGGTTTCATTTTGGTTTCATTTTGGTTTCATTTTGGTTTCATTTTGGTTTCATTTTGGTTTCATTTTGGTTTCATTTTGGTTTCATTTTGGTTTCATTTTGGTTTCATTTTGGTTTCATTTTGGTTTCATTTTCGTTTCATTTTCGTTTCATTTTCGTTTCATTTTGGTTTCATTTTGGTTTCATTTTGGTTTCATTTTGGTTTCATTTTGGTTTCATTTTGGTTTCATTTTGGTTTCATTTTCGTTTCATTTTCGTTTCATTTTCGTTTTTCTTTTCATTTTCGTTTCATTTTCGTTTCATTTTCGTTTCATTTTGGTTTCATTTTGGTTTCATTTTGGTTTCATTTTGGTTTCATTTTGGTTTCATTTTGGTTTCATTTTGGTTTCATTTTCGTTTCATTTTCGTTTCATTTTCGTTTCATTTTCGTTTCATTTTCGTTTCATTTTCGTTTCATTTTGGTTTCATTTTCGTTTCATTTTGGTTTCATTTCCGTTTCATTTTCTTTTCATTTTCGTTTCATTTTCGTTTCATTTTCGTTTCATTTTCGTTTCATTTTCGTTTCATTTTGGTTTCATTTTGGTTTCATTTTGGTTTCATTTTGGTTTCATTTTGGTTTCATTTTGGTTTCATTTTGGTTTCATTTTGGTTTCATTTTTGTTTCATTTTCGTTTCATTTTCGTTTCATTTTGGTTTCATTTTGGTTTCATTTAGGTTTCATTTTGGTTTCATTTTGGTTTCATTTAGGTTTCATTTTGGTTTCATTTTCGTTTCATTTTGGTTTCATTTTGGTTTCATTTTCGTTTCATTTTCGTTTCATTTTGGTTTCATTTTGGTTTCATTTTGGTTTCATTTTCGTTTCATTTTGGTTTCATTTTGGTTTCATTTTGGTTTCATTTTGGTTTCATTTTGGTTTCATTTTGGTTTCATTTTGGTTTCATTTTGGTTTCATTTTGGTTTCATTTTGGTTTCATTTTGGTTTCATTTTCGTTTCATTTTCGTTTCATTTTCGTTTTTCGTTTCATTTTCGTTTCATTTTCGTTTCATTTTCGTTTCATTTTGGTTTCATTTCGGTTTCATTTTGGTTACATTTTGGTTTCATTTTGGTTTCATTTTGGTTTCATTTTGGTTTCATTTTCGTTTCATTTTCGTTTCATTTTCGTTTCATTTTCGTTTCATTTTCGTTTCATTTTCGTTTCATTTTGGTTTCATTTTCGTTTCATTTTGGTTTCATTTCCGTTTCATTTTCTTTTCATTTTCGTTTCATTTTCGTTTCATTTTCGTTTCATTTTCGTTTCATTTTCGTTTCATTTTGGTTTCATTTTGGTTTCATTTTGGTTTCATTTTGGTTTCATTTTGGTTTCATTTTGGTTTCATTTTGGTTTCATTTTGGTTTCATTTTTGTTTCATTTTCGTTTCATTTTCGTTTCATTTTGGTTTCATTTTGGTTTCATTTTGGTTTCATTTTGGTTTCATTTTGGTTTCATTTTGGTTTCATTTTGGTTTCATTTTCGTTTCATTTTGGTTTCATTTTGGTTTCATTTTCGTTTCATTTTCCTTTCATTTTCGTTTCATTTTCGTTTCATTTTGGTTTCATTTTCGTTTCATTTTCGTTTCATTTTCGTTTAATTTTCGTTTCATTTTCGTTTCGTTTTCGTTTCGTTTTCGTTTCGTTTTCGTTTCGTTTTCGTTTCGTTTTCGTTTCGTTTTCGTTTCATTTTCGTTTCATTTTCGTTTCATTTTCATTTCATTTTCGTTTCATTTTCGTTTCATTTTGGTTTCATTTTGGTTTCATTTTCGTTTCATTTTCGTTTCATTTTCGTTTCATTTTGGTTTCATTTTGGTTTCATTTTGGTTTCATTTTCGTTTCATTTTGGTTTCATTTTGGTTTCATTTTGGTTTCATTTTGGTTTCATTTTGGTTTCATTTTGGTTTCATTTTGGTTTCATTTTGGTTTCATTTTGGTTTCATTTTGGTTTCATTTTGGTTTCATTTTGGTTTCATTTTGGTTTCATTTTGGTTTCATTTTGGTTTCATTTTGGTTTCATTTTGGTTTCATTTTGGTTTCATTTTGGTTTCATTTTCGTTTCATTTTCGTTTCATTTTCGTTTCATATTCGTTTCATATTCGTTTCATTTTCGTTTCATTATCGTTTCATTTTGGTTTCATTTTGGTTTCATTTTGGTTTCATATTGGTTTCATTTTGGTTTCATTTTGGTTTCATTTTGGTTTCATTTTGGTTTCATTTTGGTTTCATTTTGGTTTCATTTTGGTTTCATTTTGGTTTCATTTTGGTTTCATTTTCGTTTCATTTTCGTTTCATTTTCGTTTCATTTTCGTTTCATTTTCGTTTCATTTTGGTTTCATTTTGGTTTCATTTTGGTTTCATTTTCGTTTCGTTTTCGTTTCGTTTTCGTTTCGTTTTCGTTTCATTTTGGTTTCATTTTCGTTTCATTTTCGTTTCATTTTGGTTTCATTTTGGTTTCATTTTGGTTTCATTTTGGTTTCATTTTGGTTTCATTTTGGTTTCATTTTCGTTTCATTTTCGTTTCATTTTCGTTTTTCGTTTCATTTTCGTTTCATTTTCGTTTCATTTTCGTTTCATTTTGGTTTCATTTTGGTTTCATTTTGGTTTCATTTTGGTTTCATTTTGGTTTCATTTTGGTTTCATTTTGGTTTCATTTTCGTTTCATTTTCGTTTCATTTTCGTTTCATTTTCGTTTCATTTTCGTTTCATTTTCGTTTCATTTTGGTTTCATTTTCGTTTCATTTTGGTTTCATTTCCGTTTCATTTTCTTTTCATTTTCGTTTCATTTTCGTTTCATTTTCGTTTCATTTTCGTTTCATTTTCGTTTCATTTTGGTTTCATTTTGGTTTCATTTTGGTTTCATTTTGGTTTCATTTTGGTTTCATTTTGGTTTCATTTTGGTTTCATTTTTGTTTCATTTTCGTTTCATTTTCGTTTCATTTTGGTTTCATTTTGGTTTCATTTAGGTTTCATTTTGGTTTCATTTTGGTTTCATTTTGGTTTCATTTTGGTTTCATTTTCGTTTCATTTTGGTTTCATTTTGGTTTCATTTTCGTTTCATTTTCCTTTCATTTTCGTTTCATTTTCGTTTCATTTTGGTTTCATTTTCGTTTCATTTTCGTTTCATTTTCGTTTCATTTTCGTTTCATTTTCGTTTCGTTTTCGTTTCGTTTTCGTTTCGTTTTCGTTTCGTTTTCGTTTCGTTTTCGTTTCGTTTTCGTTTCGTTTTCGTTTCATTTTCGTTTCATTTTCGTTTCATTTTCATTTCATTTTCGTTTCATTTTCGTTTCATTTTGGTTTCATTTTGGTTTCATTTTGGTTTCATTTTGGTTTCATTTTGGTTTCATTTTGGTTTCATTTTGGTTTCATTTTGGTTTCATTTTGGTTTCATTTTGGTTTCATTTTCGTTTCATTTTCGTTTCATTTTCGTTTCATTTTGGTTTCATTTTGGTTTCATTTTGGTTTCATTTTGGTTTCATTTTGGTTTCATTTTGGTTTCATTTTGGTTTCATTTTGGTTTCATTTTCGTTTCATTTTCGTTTCATTTTCGTTTTTCTTTTCATTTTCGTTTCATTTTCGTTTCATTTTCGTTTCATTTTGGTTTCATTTTGGTTTCATTTTGGTTTCATTTTGGTTTCATTTTGGTTTCATTTTGGTTTCATTTTGGTTTCATTTTCGTTTCATTTTCGTTTCATTTTCGTTTCATTTTCGTTTCATTTTCGTTTCATTTTCGTTTCATTTTGGTTTCATTTTCGTTTCATTTTGGTTTCATTTCCGTTTCATTTTCTTTTCATTTTCGTTTCATTTTCGTTTCATTTTCGTTTCATTTTCGTTTCATTTTCGTTTCATTTTGGTTTCATTTTGGTTTCATTTTGGTTTCATTTTGGTTTCATTTTGGTTTCATTTTGGTTTCATTTTGGTTTCATTTTGGTTTCATTTTTGTTTCATTTTCGTTTCATTTTCGTTTCATTTTGGTTTCATTTTGGTTTCATTTAGGTTTCATTTTGGTTTCATTTTGGTTTCATTTTGGTTTCATTTTGGTTTCATTTTCGTTTCATTTTGGTTTCATTTTGGTTTCATTTTCGTTTCATTTTCCTTTCATTTTCCTTTCATTTTGGTTTCATTTTGGTTTCATTTTGGTTTCATTTTCGTTTCATTTTGGTTTCATTTTGGTTTCATTTTGGTTTCATTTTGGTTTCATTTTGGTTTCATTTTGGTTTCATTTTGGTTTCATTTTGGTTTCATTTTGGTTTCATTTTGGTTTCATTTTCGTTTCATTTTCGTTTCATTTTCGTTTTTCGTTTCATTTTCGTTTCATTTTCGTTTCATTTTCGTTTCATTTTGGTTTCATTTCGGTTTCATTTTGGTTACATTTTGGTTTCATTTTGGTTTCATTTTGGTTTCATTTTGGTTTCATTTTCGTTTCATTTTCGTTTCATTTTCGTTTCATTTTCGTTTCATTTTCGTTTCATTTTCGTTTCATTTTGGTTTCATTTTCGTTTCATTTTGGTTTCATTTCCGTTTCATTTTCTTTTCATTTTCGTTTCATTTTCGTTTCATTTTCGTTTCATTTTCGTTTCATTTTCGTTTCATTTTGGTTTCATTTTGGTTTCATTTTGGTTTCATTTTGGTTTCATTTTGGTTTCATTTTGGTTTCATTTTGGTTTCATTTTGGTTTCATTTTTGTTTCATTTTCGTTTCATTTTCGTTTCATTTTGGTTTCATTTTGGTTTCATTTTGGTTTCATTTTGGTTTCATTTTGGTTTCATTTTGGTTTCATTTTCGTTTCATTTTGGTTTCATTTTGGTTTCATTTTCGTTTCATTTTCCTTTCATTTTCGTTTCATTTTCGTTTCATTTTGGTTTCATTTTCGTTTCATTTTCGTTTCATTTTCGTTTCATTTTCGTTTCATTTTCGTTTCATTTTCGTTTCGTTTTCGTTTCGTTTTCGTTTCGTTTTCGTTTCGTTTTCGTTTCGTTTTCGTTTCGTTTTCGTTTCATTTTCGTTTCATTTTCGTTTCATTTTCATTTCATTTTCGTTTCATTTTCGTTTCATTTTGGTTTCATTTTGGTTTCATTTTGGTTTCATTTTGGTTTCATTTTGGTTTCATTTTGGTTTCATTTTGGTTTCATTTTGGTTTCATTTTCGTTTCATTTTGGTTTCATTTTCGTTTCATTTTCGTTTCACTTTCGTTTCATTTTGGTTTCATTTTGGTTTCATTTTGGTTTCATTTTGGTTTCATTTTAGTTTCATTTTAGTTTCATTTTCGTTTCATTATCGTTTCATTTTGGTTTCATTTTCGTTTCATTTTGGTGTCATTTTGGTTTCATTTTGGTTTCATTTTGGTTTCATTTTGGTTTCATTTTGGTTTCATTTTCGTTTCATTTTCGTTTCATTTTCGTTTTTCGTTTCATTTTCGTTTCATTTTGGTTTCATTTTGGTTTCATTTTGGTTTCATTTTCGTTTCATTTTCGTTTCATTTTCGTTTCATTTTCGTTTTTCGTTTCATTTTCGTTTCATTTTCGTTTCATTTTCGTTTCATTTTGGTTTCATTTTGGTTTCATTTTGGTTTCATTTTGGTTTCATTTTGGTTTTATTTTGGTTTCATTTTGGTTTCATTTTGGTTTCATTTTCGTTTCATTTTCGTTTCATTTTCGTTTCATTTTCGTTTCATTTTCGTTTCATTTTCGTTTCATTTTCATTTCATTTTGGTTTCATTTTCGTTTCATTTTGGTTTCATTTTCGTTTCATTTTCGTTTCATTTTCGTTTCATTTTCGTTTCATTTTCGTTTCATTTACGTTTTATTTTCGTTTCATTTTCGTTTCATTTTGGTTTCATTTTGGTTTCATTTTGGTTTCATTTTGGTTTCATTTTGGTTTCATTTTGGTTTCATTTTTGTTTCATTTTCGTTTCATTTTCGTTTCATTTCCGTTTCATTTCCGTTTCATTTCCGTTTCATTTCCGTTTCATTTCCGTTTCATTTCCGTTTCATTTCCGTTTCATTTCCGTTTCATTTCCGTTTCATTTCCGTTTCATTTCCGTTTCATTTCCGTTTCATTTCCGTTTCATTTCCGTTTCATTTCCGTTTCATTTCCGTTTCATTTCCGTTTCATTTACGTTTCATTTACGTTTCATTTACGTTTCATTTACGTTTCATTTACGTTTCATTTACGTTTCATTTACGTTTCATTTTCGTTTCATTTTCGTTTCGTTTACGTTTCATTTTCGTTTCATTTTCGTTTCATTTTCGTTTCATTTTCGTTTCATTTTCGTTTCATTTTCGTTTCATTTTCGTTTCATTTTCGTTTAATTTTCGTTTAATTTTCGTTTAATTTTCGTTTAATTTTCGTTTCATTTTCGTTTCATTTTCGTTTCATTTTCGTTTCATTTTCGTTTCATTTTCGTTTCATTTTCGTTTCATTTTCGTTTCATTTTCGTTTAATTTTCGTTTAATTTTCGTTTAATTTTCGTTTAATTTTCGTTTCATTTTCGTTTCATTTTCGTTTCATTTTCGTTTCATTTTCGTTTCATTTTCGTTTCATTTTCGTTTCATTTTCGTTTCATTTTCGTTTCATTTTCGTTTCATTTTCGTTTCATTTTCGTTTCATTTTCGTTTCAATTTCGTTTCATTTTCGTTTCATTTTGGTTTCATTTTCGTTTCATTTTGGTTTCATTTTGGTTTCATTTTGGTTTCATTTTGGTTTCATTTTGGTTTCATTTTGGTTTCATTTTGGTTTCATTTTGGTTTCATTTTCGTTTCGTTTTCGTTTCGTTTTCGTTTCGTTTTCGTTTCGTTTTCGTTTCATTTTCGTTTCATTTTCGTTTCATTTTCGTTTCATTTTCATTTCATTTTCGTTTCATTTTCGTTTCATTTTGGTTTCATTCTGGTTTCATTTTGGTTTCATTTTGGTTTCATTTTGGTTTCATTTTGGTTTCATTTTGGTTTCATTTTGGTTTCATTTTGGTTTCATTTTGGTTTCATTTTGGTTTCATTTTGGTTTCATTTTCGTTTCATTTTCGTTTCATTTTCGTTTCATTTTCGTTTCATTTTCGTTTCATTTTGGTTTCATTTTGGTTTCATTTTGGTTTTATTTTCGTTTCATTTTGGTTTCATTTTGGTTTCATTTTGGTTTCATTTTGGTTTCATTTTGGTTTCATTTTGGTTTCATTTTGGTTTCATTTTGGTTTCATTTTGGTTTCATATTGGTTTCATTTTGGTTTCATTTTCGTTTCATTTTCGTTTCATTTTCGTTTCATTTTCGTTTCATTTTCGTTTCGTTTTCGTTTCGTTTTCGTTTCGTTTTCGTTTCGTTTTCGTTTCGTTTTCGTTTCGTTTTGGTTTCATTTTGGTTTCATTTTGGTTTCATTTTGGTTTCATTTTGGTTTCATTTTGGTTTCATTTTCGTTTCATTTTCGTTTCATTTTCGTTTCATTTTCGTTTTTCGTTTCATTTTCGTTTCATTTTCGTTTCATTTTCGTTTCATTTTGGTTTTATTTTCGTTTCATTTTCGTTTCATTTTGGTTTCATTTTGGTTTCATTTTGGTTTCATTTTGGTTTTATTTTGGTTTCATTTTGGTTTCATTTTCGTTTCATTTTCGTTTCATTTTCGTTTCATTTTCATTTCATTTTGGTTTCATTTTCGTTTCATTTTGGTTTCATTTTCGTTTCATTTTCGTTTCATTTTCGTTTCATTTTCGTTTCATTTTCGTTTCATTTACGTTTTATTTTCGTTTCATTTTCGTTTCATTTTGGTTTCATTTTGGTTTCATTTTGGTTTCATTTTGGTTTCATTTTGGTTTCATTTTGGTTTCATTTTTGTTTCATTTTCGTTTCATTTTCGTTTCATTTCCGTTTCATTTCCGTTTCATTTCCGTTTCATTTCCGTTTCATTTCCGTTTCATTTCCGTTTCATTTCCGTTTCATTTCCGTTTCATTTCCGTTTCATTTCCGTTTCATTTCCGTTTCATTTCCGTTTCATTTCCGTTTCATTTCCGTTTCATTTCCGTTTCATTTCCGTTTCATTTCCGTTTCATTTCCGTTTCATTTCCGTTTCATTTACGTTTCATTTACGTTTCATTTACGTTTCATTTACGTTTCATTTTCGTTTCATTTTCGTTTCATTTTGGTTTCATTTTGGTTTCATTTTGGTTTCATTTTGGTTTCATTTTGGTTTCATTTTGGTTTCATTTTGGTTTCATTTTGGTTTCATTTTGGTTTCATTTTGGTTTCATTTTCGTTTCATTTTCGTTTCATTTTCGTTTCATTTTGGTTTCATTTTGGTTTCATTTTGGTTTCATTTTGGTTTCATTTTGGTTTCATTTTGGTTTCATTTTGGTTTCATTTTGGTTTCATTTTCGTTTCATTTTCGTTTCATTTTCGTTTTTCTTTTCATTTTCGTTTCATTTTCGTTTCATTTTCGTTTCATTTTGGTTTCATTTTGGTTTCATTTTGGTTTCATTTTGGTTTCATTTTGGTTTCATTTTGGTTTCATTTTGGTTTCATTTTCGTTTCATTTTCGTTTCATTTTCGTTTCATTTTCGTTTCATTTTCGTTTCATTTTCGTTTCATTTTGGTTTCATTTTCGTTTCATTTTGGTTTCATTTCCGTTTCATTTTCTTTTCATTTTCGTTTCATTTTCGTTTCATTTTCGTTTCATTTTCGTTTCATTTTCGTTTCATTTTGGTTTCATTTTGGTTTCATTTTGGTTTCATTTTGGTTTCATTTTGGTTTCATTTTGGTTTCATTTTGGTTTCATTTTGGTTTCATTTTTGTTTCATTTTCGTTTCATTTTCGTTTCATTTTGGTTTCATTTTGGTTTCATTTAGGTTTCATTTTGGTTTCATTTTGGTTTCATTTTGGTTTCATTTTGGTTTCATTTTCGTTTCATTTTGGTTTCATTTTGGTTTCATTTTCGTTTCATTTTCCTTTCATTTTGGTTTCATTTTGGTTTCATTTTGGTTTCATTTTCGTTTCATTTTGGTTTCATTTTGGTTTCATTTTGGTTTCATTTTGGTTTCATTTTGGTTTCATTTTGGTTTCATTTTGGTTTCATTTTGGTTTCATTTTGGTTTCATTTTGGTTTCATTTTCGTTTCATTTTCGTTTCATTTTGGTTTCATTTTTGTTTCATTTTCGTTTCATTTTCGTTTCATTTTGGTTTCATTTTGGTTTCATTTAGGTTTCATTTTGGTTTCATTTTGGTTTCATTTTGGTTTCATTTTGGTTTCATTTTCGTTTCATTTTGGTTTCATTTTGGTTTCATTTTCGTTTCATTTTCCTTTCATTTTCGTTTCATTTTCGTTTCATTTTGGTTTCATTTTCGTTTCATTTTCGTTTCATTTTCGTTTCATTTTCGTTTCATTTTCGTTTCGTTTTCGTTTCGTTTTCGTTTCGTTTTCGTTTCGTTTTCGTTTCGTTTTCGTTTCGTTTTCGTTTCGTTTTCGTTTCATTTTCGTTTCATTTTCGTTTCATTTTCATTTCATTTTCGTTTCATTTTCGTTTCATTTTGGTTTCATTTTGGTTTCATTTTGGTTTCATTTTGGTTTCATTTTGGTTTCATTTTGGTTTCATTTTGGTTTCATTTTGGTTTCATTTTGGTTTCATTTTGGTTTCATTTTCGTTTCATTTTCGTTTCATTTTCGTTTCATTTTGGTTTCATTTTGGTTTCATTTTGGTTTCATTTTGGTTTCATTTTGGTTTCATTTTGGTTTCATTTTGGTTTCATTTTGGTTTCATTTTCGTTTCATTTTCGTTTCATTTTCGTTTTTCTTTTCATTTTCGTTTCATTTTCGTTTCATTTTCGTTTCATTTTGGTTTCATTTTGGTTTCATTTTGGTTTCATTTTGGTTTCATTTTGGTTTCATTTTGGTTTCATTTTGGTTTCATTTTCGTTTCATTTTCGTTTCATTTTCGTTTCATTTTCGTTTCATTTTCGTTTCATTTTCGTTTCATTTTGGTTTCATTTTCGTTTCATTTTGGTTTCATTTCCGTTTCATTTTCTTTTCATTTTCGTTTCATTTTCGTTTCATTTTCGTTTCATTTTCGTTTCATTTTCGTTTCATTTTGGTTTCATTTTGGTTTCATTTTGGTTTCATTTTGGTTTCATTTTGGTTTCATTTTGGTTTCATTTTGGTTTCATTTTGGTTTCATTTTTGTTTCATTTTCGTTTCATTTTCGTTTCATTTTGGTTTCATTTTGGTTTCATTTAGGTTTCATTTTGGTTTCATTTTGGTTTCATTTTGGTTTCATTTTGGTTTCATTTTCGTTTCATTTTGGTTTCATTTTGGTTTCATTTTCGTTTCATTTTCCTTTCATTTTGGTTTCATTTTGGTTTCATTTTGGTTTCATTTTCGTTTCATTTTGGTTTCATTTTGGTTTCATTTTGGTTTCATTTTGGTTTCATTTTGGTTTCATTTTGGTTTCATTTTGGTTTCATTTTGGTTTCATTTTGGTTTCATTTTGGTTTCATTTTCGTTTCATTTTCGTTTCATTTTCGTTTTTCGTTTCATTTTCGTTTCATTTTCGTTTCATTTTCGTTTCATTTTGGTTTCATTTCGGTTTCATTTTGGTTACATTTTGGTTTCATTTTGGTTTCATTTTGGTTTCATTTTGGTTTCATTTTCGTTTCATTTTCGTTTCATTTTCGTTTCATTTTCGTTTCATTTTCGTTTCATTTTCGTTTCATTTTGGTTTCATTTTCGTTTCATTTTGGTTTCATTTCCGTTTCATTTTCTTTTCATTTTCGTTTCATTTTCGTTTCATTTTCGTTTCATTTTCGTTTCATTTTCGTTTCATTTTGGTTTCATTTTGGTTTCATTTTGGTTTCATTTTGGTTTCATTTTGGTTTCATTTTGGTTTCATTTTGGTTTCATTTTGGTTTCATTTTTGTTTCATTTTCGTTTCATTTTCGTTTCATTTTGGTTTCATTTTGGTTTCATTTTGGTTTCATTTTGGTTTCATTTTGGTTTCATTTTGGTTTCATTTTCGTTTCATTTTGGTTTCATTTTCGTTTCATTTTCCTTTCATTTTCGTTTCATTTTCGTTTCATTTTGGTTTCATTTTCGTTTCATTTTCGTTTCATTTTCGTTTCATTTTCGTTTCATTTTCGTTTCATTTTCGTTTCGTTTTCGTTTCGTTTTCGTTTCGTTTTCGTTTCGTTTTCGTTTCGTTTTCGTTTCGTTTTCGTTTCATTTTCGTTTCATTTTCGTTTCATTTTCATTTCATTTTCGTTTCATTTTCGTTTCATTTTGGTTTCATTTTGGTTTCATTTTGGTTTCATTTTGGTTTCATTTTGGTTTCATTTTGGTTTCATTTTGGTTTCATTTTGGTTTCATTTTCGTTTCATTTTGGTTTCATTTTCGTTTCATTTTCGTTTCACTTTCGTTTCATTTTGGTTTCATTTTGGTTTCATTTTGGTTTCATTTTGGTTTCATTTTAGTTTCATTTTAGTTTCATTTTCGTTTCATTATCGTTTCATTTTGGTTTCATTTTCGTTTCATTTTGGTGTCATTTTGGTTTCATTTTGGTTTCATTTTGGTTTCATTTTGGTTTCATTTTGGTTTCATTTTCGTTTCATTTTCGTTTCATTTTCGTTTTTCGTTTCATTTTCGTTTCATTTTGGTTTCATTTTGGTTTCATTTTGGTTTCATTTTCGTTTCATTTTCGTTTCATTTTCGTTTCATTTTCGTTTTTCGTTTCATTTTCGTTTCATTTTCGTTTCATTTTCGTTTCATTTTGGTTTCATTTTGGTTTCATTTTGGTTTCATTTTGGTTTCATTTTGGTTTTATTTTGGTTTCATTTTGGTTTCATTTTGGTTTCATTTTCGTTTCATTTTCGTTTCATTTTCGTTTCATTTTCGTTTCATTTTCGTTTCATTTTCGTTTCATTTTCATTTCATTTTGGTTTCATTTTCGTTTCATTTTGGTTTCATTTTCGTTTCATTTTCGTTTCATTTTCGTTTCATTTTCGTTTCATTTTCGTTTCATTTACGTTTTATTTTCGTTTCATTTTCGTTTCATTTTGGTTTCATTTTGGTTTCATTTTGGTTTCATTTTGGTTTCATTTTGGTTTCATTTTGGTTTCATTTTTGTTTCATTTTCGTTTCATTTTCGTTTCATTTCCGTTTCATTTCCGTTTCATTTCCGTTTCATTTCCGTTTCATTTCCGTTTCATTTCCGTTTCATTTCCGTTTCATTTCCGTTTCATTTCCGTTTCATTTCCGTTTCATTTCCGTTTCATTTCCGTTTCATTTCCGTTTCATTTCCGTTTCATTTCCGTTTCATTTCCGTTTCATTTACGTTTCATTTACGTTTCATTTACGTTTCATTTACGTTTCATTTACGTTTCATTTACGTTTCATTTACGTTTCATTTTCGTTTCATTTTCGTTTCGTTTACGTTTCATTTTCGTTTCATTTTCGTTTCATTTTCGTTTCATTTTCGTTTCATTTTCGTTTCATTTTCGTTTCATTTTCGTTTCATTTTCGTTTAATTTTCGTTTAATTTTCGTTTAATTTTCGTTTAATTTTCGTTTCATTTTCGTTTCATTTTCGTTTCATTTTCGTTTCATTTTCGTTTCATTTTCGTTTCATTTTCGTTTCATTTTCGTTTCATTTTCGTTTAATTTTCGTTTAATTTTCGTTTAATTTTCGTTTAATTTTCGTTTAATTTTCGTTTCATTTTCGTTTCATTTTCGTTTCATTTTCGTTTCATTTTCGTTTCATTTTCGTTTCATTTTCGTTTCATTTTCGTTTCATTTTCGTTTCATTTTCGTTTCATTTTCGTTTCATTTTCGTTTCAATTTCGTTTCATTTTCGTTTCATTTTGGTTTCATTTTCGTTTCATTTTGGTTTCATTTTGGTTTCATTTTGGTTTCATTTTGGTTTCATTTTGGTTTCATTTTGGTTTCATTTTGGTTTCATTTTGGTTTCATTTTCGTTTCGTTTTCGTTTCGTTTTCGTTTCGTTTTCGTTTCGTTTTCGTTTCATTTTCGTTTCATTTTCGTTTCATTTTCGTTTCATTTTCATTTCATTTTCGTTTCATTTTCGTTTCATTTTGGTTTCATTCTGGTTTCATTTTGGTTTCATTTTGGTTTCATTTTGGTTTCATTTTGGTTTCATTTTGGTTTCATTTTGGTTTCATTTTGGTTTCATTTTGGTTTCATTTTGGTTTCATTTTGGTTTCATTTTCGTTTCATTTTCGTTTCATTTTCGTTTCATTTTCGTTTCATTTTCGTTTCATTTTGGTTTCATTTTGGTTTCATTTTGGTTTTATTTTCGTTTCATTTTGGTTTCATTTTGGTTTCATTTTGGTTTCATTTTGGTTTCATTTTGGTTTCATTTTGGTTTCATTTTGGTTTCATTTTGGTTTCATTTTGGTTTCATATTGGTTTCATTTTGGTTTCATTTTCGTTTCATTTTCGTTTCATTTTCGTTTCATTTTCGTTTCATTTTCGTTTCGTTTTCGTTTCGTTTTCGTTTCGTTTTCGTTTCGTTTTCGTTTCGTTTTCGTTTCGTTTTGGTTTCATTTTGGTTTCATTTTGGTTTCATTTTGGTTTCATTTTGGTTTCATTTTGGTTTCATTTTCGTTTCATTTTCGTTTCATTTTCGTTTCATTTTCGTTTTTCGTTTCATTTTCGTTTCATTTTCGTTTCATTTTCGTTTCATTTTGGTTTTATTTTCGTTTCATTTTCGTTTCATTTTGGTTTCATTTTGGTTTCATTTTGGTTTCATTTTGGTTTTATTTTGGTTTCATTTTGGTTTCATTTTCGTTTCATTTTCGTTTCATTTTCGTTTCATTTTCATTTCATTTTGGTTTCATTTTCGTTTCATTTTGGTTTCATTTTCGTTTCATTTTCGTTTCATTTTCGTTTCATTTTCGTTTCATTTTCGTTTCATTTACGTTTTATTTTCGTTTCATTTTCGTTTCATTTTGGTTTCATTTTGGTTTCATTTTGGTTTCATTTTGGTTTCATTTTGGTTTCATTTTGGTTTCATTTTTGTTTCATTTTCGTTTCATTTTCGTTTCATTTCCGTTTCATTTCCGTTTCATTTCCGTTTCATTTCCGTTTCATTTCCGTTTCATTTCCGTTTCATTTCCGTTTCATTTCCGTTTCATTTCCGTTTCATTTCCGTTTCATTTCCGTTTCATTTCCGTTTCATTTCCGTTTCATTTCCGTTTCATTTCCGTTTCATTTCCGTTTCATTTCCGTTTCATTTCCGTTTCATTTCCGTTTCATTTCCGTTTCATTTCCGTTTCATTTCCGTTTCATTTACGTTTCATTTACGTTTCATTTACGTTTCATTTACGTTTCATTTTCGTTTCATTTTCGTTTCATTTTGGTTTCATTTTGGTTTCATTTTGGTTTCATTTTGGTTTCATTTTGGTTTCATTTTGGTTTCATTTTGGTTTCATTTTGGTTTCATTTTGGTTTCATTTTGGTTTCATTTTCGTTTCATTTTCGTTTCATTTTCGTTTCATTTTGGTTTCATTTTGGTTTCATTTTGGTTTCATTTTGGTTTCATTTTGGTTTCATTTTGGTTTCATTTTGGTTTCATTTTGGTTTCATTTTCGTTTCATTTTCGTTTCATTTTCGTTTTTCTTTTCATTTTCGTTTCATTTTCGTTTCATTTTCGTTTCATTTTGGTTTCATTTTGGTTTCATTTTGGTTTCATTTTGGTTTCATTTTGGTTTCATTTTGGTTTCATTTTGGTTTCATTTTCGTTTCATTTTCGTTTCATTTTCGTTTCATTTTCGTTTCATTTTCGTTTCATTTTCGTTTCATTTTGGTTTCATTTTCGTTTCATTTTGGTTTCATTTCCGTTTCATTTTCTTTTCATTTTCGTTTCATTTTCGTTTCATTTTCGTTTCATTTTCGTTTCATTTTCGTTTCATTTTGGTTTCATTTTGGTTTCATTTTGGTTTCATTTTGGTTTCATTTTGGTTTCATTTTGGTTTCATTTTGGTTTCATTTTGGTTTCATTTTTGTTTCATTTTCGTTTCATTTTCGTTTCATTTTGGTTTCATTTTGGTTTCATTTAGGTTTCATTTTGGTTTCATTTTGGTTTCATTTTGGTTTCATTTTGGTTTCATTTTCGTTTCATTTTGGTTTCATTTTGGTTTCATTTTCGTTTCATTTTCCTTTCATTTTGGTTTCATTTTGGTTTCATTTTGGTTTCATTTTCGTTTCATTTTGGTTTCATTTTGGTTTCATTTTGGTTTCATTTTGGTTTCATTTTGGTTTCATTTTGGTTTCATTTTGGTTTCATTTTGGTTTCATTTTGGTTTCATTTTGGTTTCATTTTCGTTTCATTTTCGTTTCATTTTCGTTTTTCGTTTCATTTTCGTTTCATTTTCGTTTCATTTTGGTTTCATTTCGGTTTCATTTTGGTTACATTTTGGTTTCATTTTGGTTTCATTTTGGTTTCATTTTGGTTTCATTTTCGTTTCATTTTCGTTTCATTTTCGTTTCATTTTCGTTTCATTTTCGTTTCATTTTCGTTTCATTTTGGTTTCATTTTCGTTTCATTTTGGTTTCATTTCCGTTTCATTTTCTTTTCATTTTCGTTTCATTTTCGTTTCATTTTCGTTTCATTTTCGTTTCATTTTCGTTTCATTTTGGTTTCATTTTGGTTTCATTTTGGTTTCATTTTGGTTTCATTTTGGTTTCATTTTGGTTTCATTTTGGTTTCATTTTGGTTTCATTTTTGTTTCATTTTCGTTTCATTTTCGTTTCATTTTGGTTTCATTTTGGTTTCATTTTCGTTTCATTTTGGTTTCATTTTGGTTTCATTTTGGTTTCATTTTCGTTTCATTTTCGTTTCATTTTCGTTTCATTTTCGTTTTTCGTTTCATTTTCGTTTCATTTTCGTTTCATTTTCGTTTCATATTGGTTTCATTTTGGTTTCATTTCCGTTTCATTTCCGTTTCATTTACGTTTCATTTACGTTTCATTTACGTTTCATTTACGTTTCATTTTCGTTTCATTTTCGTTTCATTTTGGTTTCATTTTGGTTTCATTTTGGTTTCATTTTGGTTTCATTTTGGTTTCATTTTGGTTTCATTTTGGTTTCATTTTGGTTTCATTTTGGTTTCATTTTGGTTTCATTTTCGTTTCATTTTCGTTTCATTTTCGTTTCATTTTGGTTTCATTTTGGTTTCATTTTGGTTTCATTTTGGTTTCATTTTGGTTTCATTTTGGTTTCATTTTGGTTTCATTTTGGTTTCATTTTCGTTTCATTTTCGTTTCATTTTCGTTTTTCTTTTCATTTTCGTTTCATTTTCGTTTCATTTTCGTTTCATTTTGGTTTCATTTTGGTTTCATTTTGGTTTCATTTTGGTTTCATTTTGGTTTCATTTTGGTTTCATTTTGGTTTCATTTTCGTTTCATTTTCGTTTCATTTTCGTTTCATTTTCGTTTCATTTTCGTTTCATTTTCGTTTCATTTTGGTTTCATTTTCGTTTCATTTTGGTTTCATTTCCGTTTCATTTTCTTTTCATTTTCGTTTCATTTTCGTTTCATTTTCGTTTCATTTTCGTTTCATTTTCGTTTCATTTTGGTTTCATTTTGGTTTCATTTTGGTTTCATTTTGGTTTCATTTTGGTTTCATTTTGGTTTCATTTTGGTTTCATTTTGGTTTCATTTTTGTTTCATTTTCGTTTCATTTTCGTTTCATTTTGGTTTCATTTTGGTTTCATTTAGGTTTCATTTTGGTTTCATTTTGGTTTCATTTTGGTTTCATTTTGGTTTCATTTTCGTTTCATTTTGGTTTCATTTTGGTTTCATTTTCGTTTCATTTTCCTTTCATTTTGGTTTCATTTTGGTTTCATTTTGGTTTCATTTTCGTTTCATTTTGGTTTCATTTTGGTTTCATTTTGGTTTCATTTTGGTTTCATTTTGGTTTCATTTTGGTTTCATTTTGGTTTCATTTTGGTTTCATTTTGGTTTCATTTTGGTTTCATTTTGGTTTCATTTTCGTTTCATTTTCGTTTCATTTTCGTTTTTCGTTTCATTTTCGTTTCATTTTCGTTTCATTTTGGTTTCATTTCGGTTTCATTTTGGTTACATTTTGGTTTCATTTTGGTTTCATTTTGGTTTCATTTTGGTTTCATTTTCGTTTCATTTTCGTTTCATTTTCGTTTCATTTTCGTTTCATTTTCGTTTCATTTTCGTTTCATTTTGGTTTCATTTTCGTTTCATTTTGGTTTCATTTCCGTTTCATTTTCTTTTCATTTTCGTTTCATTTTCGTTTCATTTTCGTTTCATTTTCGTTTCATTTTCGTTTCATTTTGGTTTCATTTTGGTTTCATTTTGGTTTCATTTTGGTTTCATTTTGGTTTCATTTTGGTTTCATTTTGGTTTCATTTTGGTTTCATTTTTGTTTCATTTTCGTTTCATTTTCGTTTCATTTTGGTTTCATTTTGGTTTCATTTTGGTTTCATTTTGGTTTCATTTTGGTTTCATTTTGGTTTCATTTTCGTTTCATTTTGGTTTCATTTTGGTTTCATTTTCGTTTCATTTTCCTTTCATTTTCGTTTCATTTTCGTTTCATTTTGGTTTCATTTTCGTTTCATTTTCGTTTCATTTTCGTTTCATTTTCGTTTCATTTTCGTTTCATTTTCGTTTCGTTTTCGTTTCGTTTTCGTTTCGTTTTCGTTTCGTTTTCGTTTCGTTTTCGTTTCGTTTTCGTTTCATTTTCGTTTCATTTTCGTTTCATTTTCATTTCATTTTCGTTTCATTTTCGTTTCATTTTGGTTTCATTTTGGTTTCATTTTGGTTTCATTTTGGTTTCATTTTGGTTTCATTTTGGTTTCATTTTGGTTTCATTTTGGTTTCATTTTCGTTTCATTTTGGTTTCATTTTCGTTTCATTTTCGTTTCACTTTCGTTTCATTTTGGTTTCATTTTGGTTTCATTTTGGTTTCATTTTGGTTTCATTTTAGTTTCATTTTAGTTTCATTTTCGTTTCATTATCGTTTCATTTTGGTTTCATTTTCGTTTCATTTTGGTGTCATTTTGGTTTCATTTTGGTTTCATTTTGGTTTCATTTTGGTTTCATTTTGGTTTCATTTTCGTTTCATTTTCGTTTCATTTTCGTTTTTCGTTTCATTTTCGTTTCATTTTGGTTTCATTTTGGTTTCATTTTGGTTTCATTTTCGTTTCATTTTCGTTTCATTTTCGTTTCATTTTCGTTTTTCGTTTCATTTTCGTTTCATTTTCGTTTCATTTTCGTTTCATTTTGGTTTCATTTTGGTTTCATTTTGGTTTCATTTTGGTTTCATTTTGGTTTTATTTTGGTTTCATTTTGGTTTCATTTTGGTTTCATTTTCGTTTCATTTTCGTTTCATTTTCGTTTCATTTTCGTTTCATTTTCGTTTCATTTTCGTTTCATTTTCATTTCATTTTGGTTTCATTTTCGTTTCATTTTGGTTTCATTTTCGTTTCATTTTCGTTTCATTTTCGTTTCATTTTCGTTTCATTTTCGTTTCATTTACGTTTTATTTTCGTTTCATTTTCGTTTCATTTTGGTTTCATTTTGGTTTCATTTTGGTTTCATTTTGGTTTCATTTTGGTTTCATTTTGGTTTAATTTTTGTTTCATTTTCGTTTCATTTTCGTTTCATTTCCGTTTCATTTCCGTTTCATTTCCGTTTCATTTCCGTTTCATTTCCGTTTCATTTCCGTTTCATTTCCGTTTCATTTCCGTTTCATTTCCGTTTCATTTCCGTTTCATTTCCGTTTCATTTCCGTTTCATTTCCGTTTCATTTCCGTTTCATTTCCGTTTCATTTCCGTTTCATTTCCGTTTCATTTCCGTTTCATTTACGTTTCATTTACGTTTCATTTACGTTTCATTTACGTTTCATTTACGTTTCATTTACGTTTCATTTTCGTTTCATTTTCGTTTCGTTTACGTTTCATTTTCGTTTCATTTTCGTTTCATTTTCGTTTCATTTTCGTTTCATTTTCGTTTCATTTTCGTTTCATTTTCGTTTCATTTTCGTTTAATTTTCGTTTAATTTTCGTTTAATTTTCGTTTAATTTTCGTTTCATTTTCGTTTCATTTTCGTTTCATTTTCGTTTCATTTTCGTTTCATTTTCGTTTCATTTTCGTTTCATTTTCGTTTCATTTTCGTTTAATTTTCGTTTAATTTTCGTTTAATTTTCGTTTAATTTTCGTTTAATTTTCGTTTCATTTTCGTTTCATTTTCGTTTCATTTTCGTTTCATTTTCGTTTCATTTTCGTTTCATTTTCGTTTCATTTTCGTTTCATTTTCGTTTCATTTTCGTTTCATTTTCGTTTCATTTTCGTTTCAATTTCGTTTCATTTTCGTTTCATTTTGGTTTCATTTTCGTTTCATTTTGGTTTCATTTTGGTTTCATTTTGGTTTCATTTTGGTTTCATTTTGGTTTCATTTTGGTTTCATTTTGGTTTCATTTTGGTTTCATTTTCGTTTCGTTTTCGTTTCGTTTTCGTTTCGTTTTCGTTTCGTTTTCGTTTCATTTTCGTTTCATTTTCGTTTCATTTTCGTTTCATTTTCATTTCATTTTCGTTTCATTTTCGTTTCATTTTGGTTTCATTCTGGTTTCATTTTGGTTTCATTTTGGTTTCATTTTGGTTTCATTTTGGTTTCATTTTGGTTTCATTTTGGTTTCATTTTGGTTTCATTTTGGTTTCGTTTTGGTTTCATTTTGGTTTCATTTTCGTTTCATTTTCGTTTCATTTTCGTTTCATTTTCGTTTCATTTTCGTTTCATTTTGGTTTCATTTTGGTTTCATTTTGGTTTTATTTTCGTTTCATTTTGGTTTCATTTTGGTTTCATTTTGGTTTCATTTTGGTTTCATTTTGGTTTCATTTTGGTTTCATTTTGGTTTCATTTTGGTTTCATTTTGGTTTCATTTTGGTTTCATTTTGGTTTCATTTTCGTTTCATTTTCGTTTCATTTTCGTTTCATATTCGTTTCATATTCGTTTCATTTTCGTTTCATTATCGTTTCATTTTGGTTTCATTTTGGTTTCATTTTGGTTTCATATTGGTTTCATTTTGGTTTCATTTTCGTTTCATTTTCGTTTCATTTTCGTTTCATTTTCGTTTCATTTTCGTTTCGTTTTCGTTTCGTTTTCGTTTCGTTTTCGTTTCGTTTTCGTTTCGTTTTCGTTTCGTTTTGGTTTCATTTTGGTTTCATTTTGGTTTCATTTTGGTTTCATTTTGGTTTCATTTTGGTTTCATTTTCGTTTCATTTTCGTTTCATTTTCGTTTCATTTTCGTTTTTCGTTTCATTTTCGTTTCATTTTCGTTTCATTTTCGTTTCATTTTGGTTTTATTTTCGTTTCATTTTCGTTTCATTTTGGTTTCATTTTGGTTTCATTTTGGTTTCATTTTGGTTTTATTTTGGTTTCATTTTGGTTTCATTTTCGTTTCATTTTCGTTTCATTTTCGTTTCATTTTCATTTCATTTTGGTTTCATTTTCGTTTCATTTTGGTTTCATTTTCGTTTCATTTTCGTTTCATTTTCGTTTCATTTTCGTTTCATTTTCGTTTCATTTACGTTTTATTTTCGTTTCATTTTCGTTTCATTTTGGTTTCATTTTGGTTTCATTTTGGTTTCATTTTGGTTTCATTTTGGTTTCATTTTGGTTTCATTTTTGTTTCATTTTCGTTTCATTTTCGTTTCATTTCCGTTTCATTTCCGTTTCATTTCCGTTTCATTTCCGTTTCATTTCCGTTTCATTTCCGTTTCATTTCCGTTTCATTTCCGTTTCATTTCCGTTTCATTTCCGTTTCATTTCCGTTTCATTTCCGTTTCATTTCCGTTTCATTTCCGTTTCATTTCCGTTTCATTTCCGTTTCATTTCCGTTTCATTTCCGTTTCATTTCCGTTTCATTTACGTTTCATTTACGTTTCATTTACGTTTCATTTACGTTTCATTTACGTTTCATTTACGTTTCATTTTCGTTTCATTTTCGTTTCGTTTACGTTTCATTTTCGTTTCATTTTCGTTTCATTTTCGTTTCATTTTCGTTTCATTTTCGTTTCATTTTCGTTTCATTTTCGTTTCATTTTCGTTTAATTTTCGTTTAATTTTCGTTTAATTTTCGTTTAATTTTCGTTTCATTTTCGTTTCATTTTCGTTTCATTTTCGTTTCATTTTCGTTTCATTTTCGTTTCATTTTCGTTTCATTTTCGTTTCATTTTCGTTTAATTTTCGTTTAATTTTCGTTTAATTTTCGTTTAATTTTCGTTTAATTTTCGTTTAATTTTCGTTTCATTTTCGTTTCATTTTCGTTTCATTTTCGTTTCATTTTCGTTTCATTTTCGTTTCATTTTCGTTTCATTTTCGTTTCATTTTCGTTTCATTTTCGTTTCATTTTCGTTTCAATTTCGTTTCATTTTCGTTTCATTTTGGTTTCATTTTCGTTTCATTTTGGTTTCATTTTGGTTTCATTTTGGTTTCATTTTGGTTTCATTTTGGTTTCATTTTGGTTTCATTTTGGTTTCATTTTGGTTTCATTTTCGTTTCGTTTTCGTTTCGTTTTCGTTTCGTTTTCGTTTCGTTTTCGTTTCATTTTCGTTTCATTTTCGTTTCATTTTCGTTTCATTTTCATTTCATTTTCGTTTCATTTTCGTTTCATTTTGGTTTCATTCTGGTTTCATTTTGGTTTCATTTTGGTTTCATTTTGGTTTCATTTTGGTTTCATTTTGGTTTCATTTTGGTTTCATTTTGGTTTCATTTTGGTTTCATTTTGGTTTCATTTTGGTTTCATTTTCGTTTCATTTTCGTTTCATTTTCGTTTCATTTTCGTTTCATTTTCGTTTCATTTTGGTTTCATTTTGGTTTCATTTTGGTTTTATTTTCGTTTCATTTTGGTTTCATTTTGGTTTCATTTTGGTTTCATTTTGGTTTCATTTTGGTTTCATTTTGGTTTCATTTTGGTTTCATTTTGGTTTCATTTTGGTTTCATTTTGGTTTCATTTTGGTTTCATTTTCGTTTCATTTTCGTTTCATTTTCGTTTCATATTCGTTTCATATTCGTTTCATTTTCGTTTCATTATCGTTTCATTTTGGTTTCATTTTGGTTTCATTTTGGTTTCATATTGGTTTCATTTTGGTTTCATTTTGGTTTCATTTTCGTTTCATTTTGGTTTCATTCTGGTTTCATTTTGGTTTCATTTTGGTTTCATTTTGGTTTCATTTTGGTTTCATTTTGGTTTCATTTTGGTTTCATTTTGGTTTCATTTTGGTTTCATTTTGGTTTCATATTCGTTTCATATTCGTTTCATTTTCGTTTCATTTTCGTTTCATTTTGGTTTCATTTTGGTTTCATTTTGGTTTCATATTGGTTTCATTTTGGTTTCATTTTGGTTTCATTTTCGTTTCATTTTGGTTTCATTTTGGTTTCATTTTGGTTTCATTTTGGTTTCATTTTGGTTTCATTTTGGTTTCATTTTCGTTTCATTTTCGTTTCATTTTCGTTTCATTTTCGTTTCATTTTCGTTTCATTTTGGTTTCATTTTGGTTTCATTTTGGTTTCATTTTCGTTTCGTTTTCGTTTCGTTTTCGTTTCGTTTTGGTTTCATTTTGGTTTCATTTTCGTTTCATTTTCGTTTCATTTTGGTTTCATTTTGGTTTCATTTTGGTTTCATTTTGGTTTCATTTTGGTTTCATTTTGGTTTCATTTTGGTTTCATTTTCGTTTCATTTTCGTTTCATTTTCGTTTTTCGTTTCATTTTCGTTTCATTTTCGTTTCATTTTCGTTTCATTTTGGTTTCATTTTGGTTTCATTTTGGTTTCATTTTGGTTTCATTTTGGTTTCATTTTGGTTTCATTTTGGTTTCATTTTCGTTTCATTTTCGTTTCATTTTCGTTTCATTTTCGTTTCATTTTCGTTTCATTTTCGTTTCATTTTGGTTTCATTTTCGTTTCATTTTGGTTTCATTTCCGTTTCATTTTCTTTTCATTTTCGTTTCATTTTCGTTTCATTTTCGTTTCATTTTCGTTTCATTTTCGTTTCATTTTGGTTTCATTTTGGTTTCATTTTGGTTTCATTTTGGTTTCATTTTGGTTTCATTTTGGTTTCATTTTGGTTTCATTTTGGTTTCATTTTTGTTTCATTTTCGTTTCATTTTCGTTTCATTTTGGTTTCATTTTGGTTTCATTTAGGTTTCATTTTGGTTTCATTTTGGTTTCATTTTGGTTTCATTTTGGTTTCATTTTCGTTTCATTTTGGTTTCATTTTGGTTTCATTTTCGTTTCATTTTCCTTTCATTTTCGTTTCATTTTCGTTTCATTTTGGTTTCATTTTCGTTTCATTTTCGTTTCATTTTCGTTTCATTTTCGTTTCATTTTCGTTTCGTTTTCGTTTCGTTTTCGTTTCGTTTTCGTTTCGTTTTCGTTTCGTTTTCGTTTCGTTTTCGTTTCGTTTTCGTTTCATTTTCGTTTCATTTTCGTTTCATTTTCGCTTCATTTTCGTTTCATTTTCGTTTCATTTTGGTTTCATTTTGGTTTCATTTTGGTTTCATTTTGGTTTCATTTTGGTTTCATTTTGGTTTCATTTTGGTTTCATTTTGGTTTCATTTTGGTTTCATTTTGGTTTCATTTTGGTTTCATTTTCGTTTCATTTTCGTTTCATTTTCGTTTCATTTTGGTTTCATTTTGGTTTCATTTTGGTTTCATTTTGGTTTCATTTTGGTTTCATTTTGGTTTCATTTTGGTTTCATTTTGGTTTCATTTTCGTTTCATTTTCGTTTCATTTTCGTTTTTCTTTTCATTTTCGTTTCATTTTCGTTTCATTTTCGTTTCATTTTGGTTTCATTTTGGTTTCATTTTGGTTTCATTTTGGTTTCATTTTGGTTTCATTTTGGTTTCATTTTGGTTTCATTTTCGTTTCATTTTCGTTTCATTTTCGTTTCATTTTCGTTTCATTTTCGTTTCATTTTCGTTTCATTTTGGTTTCATTTTCGTTTCATTTTCGTTTCATTTTCGTTTCATTTTGGTTTCATTTTGGTTTCATTTTGGTTTCATTTTGGTTTCATTTTGGTTTCATTTTGGTTTCATTTTGGTTTCATTTTTGTTTCATTTTCGTTTCATTTTCGTTTCATTTTGGTTTCATTTTGGTTTCATTTAGGTTTCATTTTGGTTTCATTTTTGTTTCATTTTGGTTTCATTTTGGTTTCATTTTCGTTTCATTTTGGTTTCATTTTGGTTTCATTTTCGTTTCATTTTCGTTTCATTTTGGTTTCATTTTGGTTTCATTTTGGTTTCATTTTCGTTTCATTTTGGTTTCATTTTGGTTTCATTTTGGTTTCATTTTGGTTTCATTTTGGTTTCATTTTGGTTTCATTTTGGTTTCATTTTGGTTTCATTTTGGTTTCATTTTGGTTTCATTTTGGTTTCATTTTCGTTTCATTTTCGTTTCATTTTCGTTTTTCGTTTCATTTTCGTTTCATTTTCGTTTCATTTTCGTTTCATTTTGGTTTCATTTCGGTTTCATTTTGGTTACATTTTGGTTTCATTTTGGTTTCATTTTGGTTTCATTTTGGTTTCATTTTCGTTTCATTTTCGTTTCATTTTCGTTTCATTTTCGTTTCATTTTCGTTTCATTTTCGTTTCATTTTGGTTTCATTTTCGTTTCATTTTGGTTTCATTTCCGTTTCATTTTCTTTTCATTTTCGTTTCATTTTCGTTTCATTTTCGTTTCATTTTCGTTTCATTTTCGTTTCATTTTGGTTTCATTTTGGTTTCATTTTGGTTTCATTTTGGTTTCATTTTGGTTTCATTTTGGTTTCATTTTGGTTTCATTTTGGTTTCATTTTTGTTTCATTTTCGTTTCATTTTCGTTTCATTTTGGTTTCATTTTGGTTTCATTTTGGTTTCATTTTGGTTTCATTTTGGTTTCATTTTGGTTTCATTTTGGTTTCATTTTCGTTTCATTTTGGTTTCATTTTGGTTTCATTTTCGTTTCATTTTCCTTTCATTTTCGTTTCATTTTCGTTTCATTTTGGTTTCATTTTCGTTTCATTTTCGTTTCATTTTCGTTTCATTTTCGTTTCGTTTTCGTTTCGTTTTCGTTTCGTTTTGGTTTCATTTTGGTTTCATTTTCGTTTCATTTTCGTTTCATTTTGGTTTCATTTTGGTTTCATTTTGGTTTCATTTTGGTTTCATTTTGGTTTCATTTTGGTTTCATTTTCGTTTCATTTTCGTTTCATTTTCGTTTTTCGTTTCATTTTCGTTTCATTTTCGTTTCATTTTCGTTTCATTTTCGTTTCATTTTGGTTTCATTTTGGTTTCATTTTGGTTTCATTTTGGTTTCATTTTGGTTTCATTTTGGTTTCATTTTGGTTTCATTTTGGTTTCATTTTGGTTTCATTTTCGTTTCATTTTGGTTTCATTTTGGTTTCATTTTCGTTTCATTTTCGTTTCATTTTCGTTTCATTTTCGTTTCATTTTGGTTTCATTTTCGTTTCATTTTGGTTTCATTTCCGTTTCATTTTCTCTTCATTTTCGTTTCATTTTCGTTTCATTTTCGTTTCATTTTCGTTTCATTTTCGTTTCATTTTGGTTTCATTTTGGTTTCATTTTGGTTTCATTTTGGTTTCATTTTGGTTTCATTTTGGTTTCATTTTGGTTTCATTTTGGTTTCATTTTTGTTTCATTTTCGTTTCATTTTCGTTTCATTTTGGTTTCATTTTGGTTTCATTTAGGTTTCATTTTGGTTTCATTTTGGTTTCATTTTGGTTTCATTTTGGTTTTATTTTCGTTTCATTTTGGTTTCATTTTGGTTTCATTTTCGTTTCATTTTCCTTTCATTTTGGTTTCATTTTGGTTTCATTTTGGTTTCATTTTCGTTTCATTTTGGTTTCATTTTGGTTTCATTTTGGTTTCATTTTGGTTTCATTTTGGTTTCATTTTGGTTTCATTTTGGTTTCATTTTGGTTTCATTTTGGTTTCATTTTGGTTTCATTTTCGTTTCATTTTCGTTTCATTTTCGTTTTTCGTTTCATTTTCGTTTCATTTTCGTTTCATTTTCGTTTCATTTTGGTTTCATTTTGGTTTCATTTTGGTTACATTTTGGTTTCATTTTGGTTTCATTTTGGTTTCATTTTGGTTTCATTTTCGTTTCATTTTCGTTTCATTTTCGTTTCATTTTCGTTTCATTTTCGTTTCATTTTCGTTTCATTTTGGTTTCATTTTCGTTTCATTTTGGTTTCATTTCCGTTTCATTTTCTTTTCATTTTCGTTTCATTTTCGTTTCATTTTCGTTTCATTTTCGTTTCATTTTCGTTTCATTTTGGTTTCATTTTGGTTTCATTTAGGTTTCATTTTGGTTTCATTTTGGTTTCATTTTGGTTTCATTTTGGTTTCATTTTCGTTTCATTTTGGTTTCATTTTGGTTTCATTTTCGTTTCATTTTCCTTTCATTTTCGTTTCATTTTCGTTTCATTTTGGTTTCATTTTCGTTTCATTTTCGTTTCATTTTCGTTTCATTTTCGTTTCATTTTCGTTTCGTTTTCGTTTCGTTTTCGTTTCGTTTTCGTTTCGTTTTCGTTTCGTTTTCGTTTCGTTTTCGTTTCGTTTTCGTTTCATTTTCGTTTCATTTTCGTTTCATTTTCATTTCATTTTCGTTTCATTTTCGTTTCATTTTGGTTTCATTTTGGTTTCATTTTGGTTTCATTTTGGTTTCATTTTGGTTTCATTTTGGTTTCATTTTGGTTTCATTTTGGTTTCATTTTGGTTTCATTTTGGTTTCATTTTGGTTTCATTTTCGTTTCATTTTCGTTTCATTTTCGTTTCATTTTGGTTTCATTTTGGTTTCATTTTGGTTTCATTTTGGTTTCATTTTGGTTTCATTTTGGTTTCATTTTGGTTTCATTTTGGTTTCATTTTCGTTTCATTTTCGTTTCATTTTCGTTTTTCTTTTCATTTTCGTTTCATTTTCGTTTCATTTTCGTTTCATTTTGGTTTCATTTTGGTTTCATTTTGGTTTCATTTTGGTTTCATTTTGGTTTCATTTTGGTTTCATTTTGGTTTCATTTTCGTTTCATTTTCGTTTCATTTTCGTTTCATTTTCGTTTCATTTTCGTTTCATTTTCGTTTCATTTTGGTTTCATTTTCGTTTCATTTTCGTTTCATTTTGGTTTCATTTTGGTTTCATTTTGGTTTCATTTTGGTTTCATTTTGGTTTCATTTTGGTTTCATTTTGGTTTCATTTTGGTTTCATTTTTGTTTCATTTTCGTTTCATTTTCGTTTCATTTTGGTTTCATTTTGGTTTCATTTAGGTTTCATTTTGGTTTCATTTTTGTTTCATTTTGGTTTCATTTTGGTTTCATTTTCGTTTCATTTTGGTTTCATTTTGGTTTCATTTTCGTTTCATTTTCGTTTCATTTTGGTTTCATTTTGGTTTCATTTTGGTTTCATTTTCGTTTCATTTTGGTTTCATTTTGGTTTCATTTTGGTTTCATTTTGGTTTCATTTTGGTTTCATTTTGGTTTCATTTTGGTTTCATTTTGGTTTCATTTTGGTTTCATTTTGGTTTCATTTTGGTTTCATTTTCGTTTCATTTTCGTTTCATTTTCGTTTTTCGTTTCATTTTCGTTTCATTTTCGTTTCATTTTCGTTTCATTTTGGTTTCATTTCGGTTTCATTTTGGTTACATTTTGGTTTCATTTTGGTTTCATTTTGGTTTCATTTTGGTTTCATTTTCGTTTCATTTTCGTTTCATTTTCGTTTCATTTTCGTTTCATTTTCGTTTCATTTTCGTTTCATTTTGGTTTCATTTTCGTTTCATTTTGGTTTCATTTCCGTTTCATTTTCTTTTCATTTTCGTTTCATTTTCGTTTCATTTTCGTTTCATTTTCGTTTCATTTTCGTTTCATTTTGGTTTCATTTTGGTTTCATTTTGGTTTCATTTTGGTTTCATTTTGGTTTCATTTTGGTTTCATTTTGGTTTCATTTTGGTTTCATTTTTGTTTCATTTTCGTTTCATTTTCGTTTCATTTTGGTTTCATTTTGGTTTCATTTTGGTTTCATTTTGGTTTCATTTTGGTTTCATTTTGGTTTCATTTTGGTTTCATTTTCGTTTCATTTTGGTTTCATTTTGGTTTCATTTTCGTTTCATTTTCCTTTCATTTTCGTTTCATTTTCGTTTCATTTTGGTTTCATTTTCGTTTCATTTTCGTTTCATTTTCGTTTCATTTTCGTTTCATTTTCGTTTCGTTTTCGTTTCGTTTTCGTTTCGTTTTGGTTTCATTTTGGTTTCATTTTCGTTTCATTTTCGTTTCATTTTGGTTTCATTTTGGTTTCATTTTGGTTTCATTTTGGTTTCATTTTGGTTTCATTTTGGTTTCATTTTCGTTTCATTTTCGTTTCATTTTCGTTTTTCGTTTCATTTTCGTTTCATTTTCGTTTCATTTTCGTTTCATTTTCGTTTCATTTTGGTTTCATTTTGGTTTCATTTTGGTTTCATTTTGGTTTCATTTTGGTTTCATTTTGGTTTCATTTTGGTTTCATTTTGGTTTCATTTTGGTTTCATTTTCGTTTCATTTTGGTTTCATTTTGGTTTCATTTTCGTTTCATTTTCGTTTCATTTTCGTTTCATTTTCGTTTCATTTTCGTTTCATTTTGGTTTCATTTTCGTTTCATTTTGGTTTCATTTCCGTTTCATTTTCTCTTCATTTTCGTTTCATTTTCGTTTCATTTTCGTTTCATTTTCGTTTCATTTTCGTTTCATTTTGGTTTCATTTTGGTTTCATTTTGGTTTCATTTTGGTTTCATTTTGGTTTCATTTTGGTTTCATTTTGGTTTCATTTTGGTTTCATTTTTGTTTCATTTTCGTTTCATTTTCGTTTCATTTTGGTTTCATTTTGGTTTCATTTAGGTTTCATTTTGGTTTCATTTTGGTTTCATTTTGGTTTCATTTTGGTTTTATTTTCGTTTCATTTTGGTTTCATTTTGGTTTCATTTTCGTTTCATTTTCCTTTCATTTTGGTTTCATTTTGGTTTCATTTTGGTTTCATTTTCGTTTCATTTTGGTTTCATTTTGGTTTCATTTTGGTTTCATTTTGGTTTCATTTTGGTTTCATTTTGGTTTCATTTTGGTTTCATTTTGGTTTCATTTTGGTTTCATTTTGGTTTCATTTTCGTTTCATTTTCGTTTCATTTTCGTTTTTCGTTTCATTTTCGTTTCATTTTCGTTTCATTTTCGTTTCATTTTGGTTTCATTTTGGTTTCATTTTGGTTACATTTTGGTTTCATTTTGGTTTCATTTTGGTTTCATTTTGGTTTCATTTTCGTTTCATTTTCGTTTCATTTTCGTTTCATTTTCGTTTCATTTTCGTTTCATTTTCGTTTCATTTTGGTTTCATTTTCGTTTCATTTTGGTTTCATTTCCGTTTCATTTTCTTTTCATTTTCGTTTCATTTTCGTTTCATTTTCGTTTCATTTTCGTTTCATTTTCGTTTCATTTTGGTTTCATTTTGGTTTCATTTTGGTTTCATTTTGGTTTCATTTTGGTTTCATTTTGGTTTCATTTTGGTTTCATTTTGGTTTCATTTTTGTTTCATTTTCGTTTCATTTTCGTTTCATTTTGGTTTCATTTTGGTTTCATTTTGGTTTCATTTTGGTTTCATTTTGGTTTCATTTTGGTTTCATTTTGGTTTCATTTTCGTTTCATTTTGGTTTCATTTTGGTTTCATTTTCGTTTCATTTTGGTTTCATTTTGGTTTCATTTTGGTTTCATTTTGGTTTCATTTTTGTTTCATTTTCGTTTCATTTTCGTTTCATTTTGGTTTCATTTTGGTTTCATTTTGGTTTCATTTTGGTTTCATTTTGGTTTCATTTTGGTTTCATTTTGGTTTCATTTTCGTTTCATTTTGGTTTCATTTTGGTTTCATTTTCGTTTCATTTTCCTTTCATTTTCGTTTCATTTTCGTTTCATTTTGGTTTCATTTTCGTTTCATTTTCGTTTCATTTTCGTTTCATTTTCGTTTCATTTTCGTTTCGTTTTCGTTTCGTTTTCGTTTCGTTTTCGTTTCGTTTTCGTTTCGTTTTCGTTTCGTTTTCGTTTCGTTTTCGTTTCATTTTCGTTTCATTTTCGTTTCATTTTCATTTCATTTTCGTTTCATTTTCGTTTCATTTTGGTTTCATTTTGGTTTCATTTTGGTTTCATTTTGGTTTCATTTTGGTTTCATTTTGGTTTCATTTTGGTTTCATTTTGGTTTCATTTTCGTTTCATTTTGGTTTCATTTTCGTTTCATTTTCGTTTCACTTTCGTTTCATTTTGGTTTCATTTTGGTTTCATTTTGGTTTCATTTTGGTTTCATTTTAGTTTCATTTTAGTTTCATTTTCGTTTCATTATCGTTTCATTTTGGTTTCATTTTCGTTTCATTTTGGTGTCATTTTGGTTTCATTTTGGTTTCATTTTGGTTTCATTTTGGTTTCATTTTGGTTTCATTTTCGTTTCATTTTCGTTTCATTTTCGTTTTTCGTTTCATTTTCGTTTCATTTTGGTTTCATTTTGGTTTCATTTTGGTTTCATTTTGGTTTCATTTTGGTTTCATTTTGGTTTCATTTTGGTTTCATTTTGGTTTCATTTTCGTTTCATTTTCGTTTCATTTTCGTTTCATTTTCGTTTCATCTTCGTTTCATTTTCGTTTCATTTTCGTTTCATTTTCGTTTCATTTTCGTTTCGTTTTCGTTTCGTTTTCGTTTCGTTTTCGTTTCGTTTTCGTTTCGTTTTCGTTTCGTTTTCGTTTCGTTTTCGTTTCGTTTTGGTTTCATTTTGGTTTCATTTTGGTTTCATTTTGGTTTCATTTTGGTTTCATTTTGGTTTCATTTTCGTTTCATTTTCGTTTCATTTTCGTTTCATTTTCGTTTTTCGTTTCATTTTGGTTTCATTTTGGTTTCATTTTGGTTTTATTTTGGTTTCATTTTGGTTTCATTTTGGTTTCATTTTCGTTTCATTTTCGTTTCATTTTCGTTTCATTTTCGTTTCATTTTCGTTTCATTTTCGTTTCATTTTCATTTCATTTTGGTTTCATTTTCGTTTCATTTTCGTTTCATTTACGTTTTATTTTCGTTTCATTTTCGTTTCATTTTGGTTTCATTTTGGTTTCATTTTGGTTTCATTTTGGTTTCATTTTGGTTTCATTTTGGTTTCATTTTTGTTTCATTTTCGTTTCATTTTCGTTTCATTTTCGTTTCATTTTCGTTTCATTATCGTTTCATTTTGGTTTCATTTTGGTTTCATTTTGGTTTCGTTTTGGTTTCATTTTGGTTTCATTTTGGTTTCATTTTGGTTTTATTTTGGTTTCATTTTGGTTTCATTTTGGTTTCATTTTGGTTTCATTTTGGTTTCATTTTGGTTTCATTTTCGTTTCATTTTCGTTTCATTTTCGTTTCATTTTGGTTTCATTTTGGTTTCATTTTGGTTTCATTTTGGTTTTATTTTGGTTTCATTTTGGTTTCATTTTGGTTTCATTTTGGTTTCATTTTGGTTTCATTTTGGTTTCATTTTCGTTTCATTTTGGTTTCATTTTGGTTTCATTTTGGTTTCATTTTGGTTTCATTTTGGTTTCATTTTGGTTTCATTTTCGTTTCATTTTCGTTTCATTTTCGTTTTTCGTTTCATTTTCGTTTCATTTTCGTTTCATTTTGGTTTCATTTTGGTTTCATTTTGGTTTCATTTTGGTTTCATTTTGGTTTCATTTTGGTTTCATTTTGGTTTCATTTTGGTTTCATTTTGGTTTCATTTTGGTTTCATTTTCGTTTCATTTTCGTTTCATTTTCGTTTCATTTTGGTTTCATTTTGGTTTCATTTTGGTTTCATTTTGGTTTTATTTTGGTTTCATTTTGGTTTCATTTTCGTTTCATTTTCGTTTCATTTTCGTTTCATTTTCGTTTCATTTTCGTTTCATTTTGGTTTCATTTTGGTTTCATTTTGGTTTCATTTTGGTTTCATTTTGGTTTCATTTTGGTTTCATTTTGGTTTCATTTTGGTTTCATTTTGGTTTCATTTTGGTTTCATTTTGGTTTCATTTTCGTTTCATTTTCGTTTCATTTTCGTTTCATTTTCGTTTCATTTTCGTTTCATTTTCGTTTCATTTTCGTTTCATTTTGGTTTCATTTTCGTTTCATTTTGGTTTCATTTTCGTTTCATTTTCGTTTCATTTTCGTTTCATTTTGGTTTCATTTTGGTTTCATTTTCGTTTCATTTTCGTTTCATTTTCGTTTCATTTTCGTTTCATTTTCGTTTCATTTTCTTTTCATTTTGGTTTCATTTTCGTTTCATTTTGGTTTCATTTTCGTTTCATTTTCGTTTCATTTTCGTTTCATTTTCGTTTCATTTTCGTTTCATTTTCGTTTCATTTTGGTTTCATTTTGGTTTCATTTTGGTTTCATTTTGGTTTCATTTTGGTTTCATTTTGGTTTCATTTTGGTTTCATTTTGGTTTCATTTTGGTTTTATTTTGGTTTCATTTTGGTTTCATTTTGGTTTCATTTTCGTTTCATTTTCGTTTCATTTTCGTTTCATTTTCGTTTCATTTTCGTTTCATTTTCGTTTCATTTTCGTTTCATTTTGGTTTCATTTTCGTTTCATTTTCGTTTCATTTTCGTTTCATTTTGGTTTCATTTTGGTTTCATTTTCGTTTCATTTTCGTTTCACTTTCGTTTCATTTTGGTTTCATTTTGGTTTCATTTTGGTTTCATTTTGGTTTCATTTTAGTTTCATTTTAGTTTCATTTTCGTTTCATTTTCGTTTCATTTTGGTTTCATTTTCGTTTCATTTTGGTGTCATTTTGGTTTCATTTTGGTTTCATTTTGGTTTCATTTTGGTTTCATTTTGGTTTCATTTTGGTTTCATTTTCGTTTTTCGTTTCATTTTCGTTTCATTTTGGTTTCATTTTGGTTTCATTTAGGTTTCATTTTGGTTTCATTTTGGTTTCATTTTGGTTTCATTTTGGTTTCATTTTGGTTTCATTTTGGTTTCATTTTCGTTTCATTTTCGTTTCATTTTGGTTTCATTTTCGTTTCATTTTGGTTTCATTTTGGTTTCATTTTGGTTTCATTTTGGTTTCATTTTGGTTTCATTTTGGTTTCATTTTGGTTTCATTTTCGTTTCATTTTCGTTTCATTTTCGTTTCATTTTGGTTTCATTTTGGTTTCATTTTCGTTTCATTTTCGTTTCATTTTCGTTTCATTTTCGTTTCATTTTCGTTTCATTTTCGTTTCATTTTCTTTTCATTTTGGTTTCATTTTCGTTTCATTTTGGTTTCATTTTCGTTTCATTTTCGTTTCATTTTCGTTTCATTTTCGTTTCATTTTCGTTTCATTTTCGTTTCATTTTGGTTTCATTTTGGTTTCATTTTGGTTTCATTTTGGTTTCATTTTGGTTTCATTTTGGTTTCATTTTGGTTTCATTTTGGTTTCATTTTGGTTTCATTTTTGTTTCATTTTCGTTTCATTTTCGTTTCATTTTCGTTTCATTTTCGTTTCATTTTCGTTACATTTTCGTTTCATTTTGGTTTCATTTTGGTTTCATTTTGGTTTCATTTTGGTTTCATTTTGGTTTCATTTTGGTTTCATTTTGGTTTTATTTTGGTTTCATTTTGGTTTCATTTTGGTTTCATTTTCGTTTCATTTTCGTTTCATTTTCGTTTCATTTTCGTTTCATTTTCGTTTCATTTTCGTTTCATTTTCGTTTCATTTTGGTTTCATTTTGGTTTCATTTTGGTTTCATTTTGGTTTCATTTTCGTTTCATTTTGGTTTCATTTTCGTTTCATTTTCGTTTCACTTTCGTTTCATTTTGGTTTCATTTTGGTTTCATTTTGGTTTCATTTTGGTTTCATTTTAGTTTCATTTTAGTTTCATTTTCGTTTCATTTTCGTTTCATTTTGGTTTCATTTTCGTTTCATTTTGGTGTCATTTTGGTTTCATTTTGGTTTCATTTTGGTTTCATTTTGGTTTCATTTTGGTTTCATTTTGGTTTCATTTTGGTTTCATTTTGGTTTCATTTTCGTTTCGTTTTGGTTTCATTTTGGTTTCATTTTGGTTTCATTTTGGTTTCATTTTGGTTTCATTTTGGTTTCATTTTGGTTTCATTTTGGTTTCATTTTGGTTTCATTTTGGTTTCATTTTTGTTTCATTTTCGTTTCATTTTCGTTTCATTTTCGTTTCATTTTCGTTTCATTTTGGTTTCATTTTGGTTTCATTTTGGTTTCGTTTTGGTTTCATTTTGGTTTCATTTTGGTTTCATTTTAGTTTCATTTTGGTTTCATTTTGGTTTCATTTTGGTTTCATTTTGGTTTCATTTTGGTTTCATTTTCGTTTCATTTTCGTTTCATTTTCGTTTCATTTTGGTTTCATTTTGGTTTCATTTTGGTTTCATTTTGGTTTTATTTTGGTTTCATTTTGGTTTCATTTTGGTTTCATTTTGGTTTCATTTTGGTTTCATTTTGGTTTCATTTTGGTTTCATTTTCGTTTCATTTTGGTTTCATTTTGGTTTCATTTTGGTTTCATTTTGGTTTCATTTTGGTTTCATTTTGGTTTCATTTTGGTTTCATTTTGGTTTCATTTTGGTTTCATTTTGGTTTCATTTTCGTTTCATTTTCGTTTTTCGTTTCATTTTCGTTTCATTTTCGTTTCATTTTGGTTTCATTTTGGTTTCATTTTGGTTTCATTTTGGTTTCATTTTGGTTTCATTTTGGTTTCATTTTGGTTTCATTTTGGTTTCATTTTGGTTTCATTTTCGTTTCATTTTCGTTTCATTTTCGTTTCATTTTGGTTTCATTTTGGTTTCATTTTGGTTTCATTTTGGTTTTATTTTGGTTTCATTTTGGTTTCATTTTCGTTTCATTTTCGTTTCATTTTCGTTTCATTTTCGTTTCATTTTCGTTTCATTTTTGTTTCATTTTGGTTTCATTTTGGTTTCATTTTGGTTTCATTTTGGTTTCATTTTGGTTTCATTTTGGTTTCATTTTGGTTTCATTTTGGTTTCATTTTGGTTTCATTTTGGTTTCATTTTGGTTTCATTTTGGTTTCATTTTCGTTTCATTTTCGTTTCATTTTCGTTTCATTTTGGTTTCATTTTGGTTTCATTTTGGTTTCATTTTGGTTTTATTTTGGTTTCATTTTGGTTTCATTTTGGTTTCATTTTGGTTTCATTTTGGTTTCATTTTGGTTTCATTTTGGTTTCATTTTGGTTTCATTTTCGTTTCATTTTGGTTTCATTTTGGTTTCATTTTGGTTTCATTTTGGTTTCATTTTGGTTTCATTTTGGTTTCATTTTGGTTTCATTTTGGTTTCATTTTGGTTTCATTTTGGTTTCATTTTCGTTTCATTTTCGTTTTTCGTTTCATTTTCGTTTCATTTTCGTTTCATTTTGGTTTCATTTTGGTTTCATTTTGGTTTCATTTTGGTTTCATTTTGGTTTCATTTTGGTTTCATTTTGGTTTCATTTTGGTTTCATTTTGGTTTCATTTTGGTTTCATTTTGGTTTCATTTTCGTTTCATTTTCGTTTCATTTTCGTTTCATTTTGGTTTCATTTTGGTTTCATTTTGGTTTCATTTTGGTTTTATTTTGGTTTCATTTTGGTTTCATTTTCGTTTCATTTTCGTTTCATTTTCGTTTCATTTTCGTTTCATTTTCGTTTCATTTTTGTTTCATTTTGGTTTCATTTTGGTTTCATTTTGGTTTCATTTTGGTTTCATTTTGGTTTCATTTTGGTTTCATTTTGGTTTCATTTTGGTTTCATTTTGGTTTCATTTTCGTTTCATTTTCGTTTCATTTTTGTTTCATTTTCGTTTCATTTTCGTTTCATTTTGGTTTCATTTTCGTTTCATTTTGGTTTCATTTTCGTTTCATTTTCGTTTCATTTTCGTTTCATTTTGGTTTCATTTTGGTTTCATTTTCGTTTCATTTTCGTTTCATTTTCGTTTCATTTTCGTTTCATTTTCGTTTCATTTTCGTTTCATTTTGGTTTCATTTTCGTTTCATTTTGGTTTCATTTTCGTTTCATTTTCGTTTCATTTTCGTTTCATTTTGGTTTCATTTTGGTTTCATTTTCGTTTCATTTTCGTTTCATTTTCGTTTCATTTTCGTTTCATTTTCGTTTCATTTTCGTTTCATTTTCGTTTCATTTTGGTTTCATTTTCGTTTCATTTTGGTTTCATTTTCGTTTCATTTTCGTTTCATTTTCGTTTCATTTTGGTTTCATTTTGGTTTCATTTTCGTTTCATTTTGGTTTCATTTTGGTTTCATTTTGGTTTCATTTTGGTTTCATTTTGGTTTCATTTTGGTTTCATTTTCGTTTCATTTTCGTTTCATTTTCGTTTCATTTTCGTTTCATTTTCGTTTCATTTTGGTTTCATTTTGGTTTCATTTTGGTTTCATTTTGGTTTTATTTTGGTTTCATTTTGGTTTCATTTTCGTTTCATTTTCGTTTCATTTTCGTTTCATTTTCGTTTCATTTTCGTTTCATTTTCGTTTCATTTTGGTTTCATTTTGGTTTCATTTAGGTTTCATTTTGGTTTCATTTTGGTTTCATTTTGGTTTCATTTTGGTTTCATTTTGGTTTCATTTTCGTTTCATTTTCGTTTCATTTTCGTTTCATTTTGGTTTCATTTTCGTTTCATTTTGGTTTCATTTTGGTTTCATTTTGGTTTCATTTTGGTTTCATTTTGGTTTCATTTTCGTTTCATTTTGGTTTCATTTTCGTTTCATTTTCGTTTCATTTTCGTTTCATTTTGGTTTCATTTTGGTTTCATTTTCGTTTCATTTTCGTTTCATTTTCGTTTCATTTTCGTTTCATTTTCGTTTCATTTTCTTTTCATTTTGGTTTCATTTTCATTTCATTTTGGTTTCATTTTCGTTTCATTTTCGTTTCATTTTCGTTTCATTTTCGTTTCATTTTCGTTTCATTTTGGTTTCATTTTGGTTTCATTTTGGTTTCATTTTGGTTTCATTTTGGTTTCATTTTGGTTTCATTTTGGTTTCATTTTGGTTTCATTTTGGTTTCATTTTTGTTTCATTTTCGTTTCATTTTCGTTTCATTTTCGTTTCATTTTCGTTTCATTTTCGTTACATTTTCGTTTCATTTTGGTTTCATTTTGGTTTCATTTTGGTTTCATTTTGGTTTCATTTTGGTTTCATTTTGGTTTCATTTTGGTTTTATTTTGGTTTCATTTTGGTTTCATTTTGGTTTCATTTTCGTTTCATTTTCGTTTCATTTTCGTTTCATTTTCGTTTCATTTTCGTTTCATTTTCGTTTCATTTTCGTTTCATTTTGGTTTCATTTTGGTTTCATTTTGGTTTCATTTTGGTTTCATTTTCGTTTCATTTTGGTTTCATTTTCGTTTCATTTTCGTTTCACTTTCGTTTCATTTTGGTTTCATTTTGGTTTCATTTTGGTTTCATTTTGGTTTCATTTTAGTTTCATTTTAGTTTCATTTTCGTTTCATTTTCGTTTCATTTTGGTTTCATTTTCGTTTCATTTTGGTGTCATTTTGGTTTCATTTTGGTTTCATTTTGGTTTCATTTTGGTTTCATTTTGGTTTCATTTTGGTTTCATTTTGGTTTCATTTTCGTTTCGTTTTGGTTTCATTTTGGTTTCATTTTGGTTTCATTTTGGTTTCATTTTGGTTTCATTTTGGTTTCATTTTGGTTTCATTTTGGTTTCATTTTGGTTTCATTTTGGTTTCATTTTGGTTTCATTTTTGTTTCATTTTCGTTTCATTTTCGTTTCATTTTCGTTTCATTTTCGTTTCATTTTCGTTTCATTTTGGTTTCATTTTGGTTTCATTTTGGTTTCGTTTTGGTTTCATTTTGGTTTCATTTTGGTTTCATTTTAGTTTCATTTTGGTTTCATTTTGGTTTCATTTTGGTTTCATTTTGGTTTCATTTTGGTTTCATTTTCGTTTCATTTTCGTTTCATTTTCGTTTCATTTTGGTTTCATTTTGGTTTCATTTTGGTTTCATTTTGGTTTTATTTTGGTTTCATTTTGGTTTCATTTTGGTTTCATTTTGGTTTCATTTTGGTTTCATTTTGGTTTCATTTTGGTTTCATTTTCGTTTCATTTTCGTTTCATTTTCGTTTTTCGTTTCATTTTCGTTTCATTTTCGTTTCATTTTCGTTTCATTTTCGTTTCATTTTGGTTTCATTTTGGTTTCATTTTGGTTTCATTTTGGTTTCATTTTGGTTTCATTTTGGTTTCATTTTGGTTTCATTTTGGTTTCATTTTGGTTTCATTTTCGTTTCATTTTCGTTTCATTTTCGTTTCATTTTCGTTTCATTTTCGTTTCATTTTCGTTTCATTTTCGTTTCATTTTCGTTTCATTTTGGTTTCATTTCCGTTTCATTTTCTTTTCATTTTCGTTTCATTTTCGTTTCATTTTCGTTTCATTTTCGTTTCATTTTCGTTTCATTTTCGTTTCATTTTGGTTTCATTTTGGTTTCATTTTGGTTTCATTTTGGTTTCATTTTGGTTTCATTTTGGTTTCATTTTGGTTTCATTTTGGTTTCATTTTGGTTTCATTTTTGTTTCATTTTCGTTTCATTTTCGTTTCATTTTGGTTTCATTTTGGTTTCATTTAGGTTTCATTTTGGTTTCATTTTGGTTTCATTTTGGTTTCATTTTGGTTTCATTTTCGTTTCATTTTCGTTTCATTTTCGTTTCATTTTCGTTTCGTTTTCGTTTCGTTTTCGTTTCGTTTTCGTTTCGTTTTCGTTTCGTTTTCGTTTCGTTTTCGTTTCGTTTTCGTTTCGTTTTCGTTTCATTTTCGTTTCATTTTCATTTCATTTTCGTTTCATTTTCGTTTCATTTTGGTTTCATTTTGGTTTCATTTTGGTTTCATTTTGGTTTCATTTTGGTTTCATTTTGGTTTCATTTTGGTTTCATTTTGGTTTCATTTTGGTTTCATTTTGGTTTCATTTTCGTTTCATTTTCGTTTCATTTTCGTTTCATTTTGGTTTCATTTTGGTTTCATTTTGGTTTCATTTTGGTTTTATTTTGGTTTCATTTTGGTTTCATTTTGGTTTCATTTTCGTTTCATTTTCGTTTCATTTTCGTTTCATTTTCGTTTCATTTTCGTTTCATTTTCGTTTCATTTTCGTTTCATTTTGGTTTCATTTTGGTTTCATTTTGGTTTCATTTTCGTTTCATTTTGGTTTCATTTTCGTTTCATTTTCGTTTCACTTTCGTTTCATTTTGGTTTCATTTTGGTTTCATTTTGGTTTCATTTTGGTTTCATTTTAGTTTCATTTTAGTTTCATTTTCGTTTCATTATCGTTTCATTTTGGTTTCATTTTGGTGTCATTTTGGTTTCATTTTGGTTTCATTTTGGTTTCATTTTGGTTTCATTTTGGTTTCATTTTCGTTTCATTTTCGTTTCATTTTCGTTTTTCGTTTCATTTTCGTTTCATTTTGGTTTCATTTTGGTTTCATTTTGGTTTCATTTTGGTTTCATTTTGGTTTCATTTTGGTTTCATTTTGGTTTCATTTTCGTTTCATTTTCGTTTCATCTTCGTTTCATTTTCGTTTCATTTTCGTTTCATTTTCGTTTCATTTTCGTTTCATTTTCGTTTCATTTTCGTTTCATTTTCGTTTCGTTTTCGTTTCGATTTCGTTTCGTTTTCGTTTCGTTTTCGTTTCGTTTTCGTTTCGTTTTGGTTTCATTTTGGTTTCATTTTGGTTTCATTTTGGTTTCATTTTGGTTTCATTTTGGTTTCATTTTCGTTTCATTTTCGTTTCATTTTCGTTTCATTTTCGTTTTTCGTTTCATTTTCGTTTCATTTTCGTTTCATTTTCGTTTCATTTTGGTTTCATTTTGGTTTCATTTTGGTTTCATTTTGGTTTCATTTTGGTTTTATTTTGGTTTCATTTTGGTTTCATTTTGGTTTCATTTTCGTTTCATTTTCGTTTCATTTTCGTTTCATTTTCGTTTCATTTTCGTTTCATTTTCATTTCATTTTGGTTTCATTTTCGTTTCATTTTGGTTTCATTTTCGTTTCATTTTCGTTTCATTTTCGTTTCATTTTCGTTTCATTTTCGTTTCATTTACGTTTTATTTTCGTTTCATTTTCGTTTCATTTTGGTTTCATTTTGGTTTCATTTTGGTTTCATTTTGGTTTCATTTTGGTTTCATTTTGGTTTCATTTTTGTTTCATTTTCGTTTCATTTTCGTTTCATTTTCGTTTCATTTTGGTTTCATTTTGGTTTCATTTTGGTTTCGTTTTGGTTTCATTTTGGTTTCATTTTGGTTTCATTTTGGTTTTATTTTGGTTTCATTTTGGTTTCATTTTGGTTTCATTTTGGTTTCATTTTGGTTTCATTTTGGTTTCATTTTCGTTTCATTTTCGTTTCATTTTCGTTTCATTTTGGTTTCATTTTGGTTTCATTTTGGTTTCATTTTGGTTTTATTTTGGTTTCATTTTGGTTTCATTTTGGTTTCATTTTGGTTTCATTTTGGTTTCATTTTGGTTTCATTTTCGTTTCATTTTGGTTTCATTTTGGTTTCATTTTGGTTTCATTTTGGTTTCATTTTGGTTTCATTTTGGTTTCATTTTCGTTTCATTTTCGTTTCATTTTCGTTTTTCGTTTCATTTTCGTTTCATTTTCGTTTCATTTTGGTTTCATTTTGGTTTCATTTTGGTTTCATTTTGGTTTCATTTTGGTTTCATTTTGGTTTCATTTTGGTTTCATTTTGGTTTCATTTTGGTTTCATTTTGGTTTCATTTTCGTTTCATTTTCGTTTCATTTTCGTTTCATTTTGGTTTCATTTTGGTTTCATTTTGGTTTCATTTTGGTTTCATTTTGGTTTCATTTTGGTTTCATTTTCGTTTCATTTTCCTTTCATTTTCGTTTCATTTTCGTTTCATTTTCGTTTCATTTTGGTTTCATTTTGGTTTCATTTTGGTTTCATTTTCGTTTCATTTTGGTTTCATTTTGGTTTCATTTTGGTTTCATTTTGGTTTCATTTTGGTTTCATTTTGGTTTCATTTTGGTTTCATTTTGGTTTCATTTTGGTTTCATTTTGGTTTCATTTTGGTTTCATTTTGGTTTCATTTTGGTTTCATTTTGGTTTCATTTTGGTTTCATTTTGGTTTCATTTTGGTTTCATTTTGGTTTCATTTTCGTTTCATTTTCGTTTCATTTTCGTTTCATATTCGTTTCATATTCGTTTCATTTTCGTTTCATTATCGTTTCATTTTGGTTTCATTTTGGTTTCATTTTGGTTTCATATTGGTTTCATTTTGGTTTCATTTTGGTTTCATTTTCGTTTCATTTTGGTTTCATTTTGGTTTCATTTTGGTTTCATTTTGGTTTCATTTTGGTTTCATTTTGGTTTCATTTTCGTTTCATTTTCGTTTCATTTTCGTTTCATTTTCGTTTCATTTTCGTTTCATTTTCGTTTCATTTTCGTTTCATTTTCGTTTCATTTTCGTTTCATTTTCGTTTCATTTTCGTTTCGTTTTCGTTTCGTTTTCGTTTCGTTTTCGTTTCGTTTTCGTTTCGTTTTCGTTTCGTTTTGGTTTCATTTTGGTTTCATTTTGGTTTCATTTTGGTTTCATTTTGGTTTCATTTTGGTTTCATTTTCGTTTCATTTTCGTTTCATTTTCGTTTCATTTTCGTTTTTCGTTTCATTTTCGTTTCATTTTCGTTTCATTTTCGTTTCATTTTGGTTTCATTTTGGTTTCATTTTGGTTTCATTTTGGTTTCATTTTGGTTTTATTTTGGTTTCATTTTGGTTTCATTTTGGTTTCATTTTCGTTTCATTTTCGTTTCATTTTCGTTTCATTTTCGTTTCATTTTCGTTTCATTTTCATTTCATTTTGGTTTCATTTTCGTTTCATTTTGGTTTCATTTTCGTTTCATTTTCGTTTCATTTTCGTTTCATTTTCATTTCATTTTGGTTTCATTTTGGTTTCATTTTCGTTTCATTTTCGTTTCATTTTCGTTTCATTTTCGTTTCATTTTCGTTTCATTTTCATTTCATTTTGGTTTCATTTTGGTTTCATTTTTGTTTCATTTTCGTTTCATTTTCGTTTCATTTTGGTTTCATTTTGGTTTCATTTAGGTTTCATTTTGGTTTCATTTTGGTTTCATTTTGGTTTCATTTTGGTTTCATTTTCGTTTCATTTTGGTTTCATTTTGGTTTCATTTTCGTTTCATTTTCCTTTCATTTTCGTTTCATTTTCGTTTCATTATGGTTTCATTTTCGTTTCATTTTCGTTTCATTTTCGTTTCATTTTCGTTTCATTTTCGTTTCGTTTTCGTTTCGTTTTCGTTTCGTTTTCGTTTCGTTTTCGTTTCGTTTTCGTTTCGTTTTCGTTTCGTTTTCGTTTCATTTTCGTTTCATTTTCGTTTCATTTTCATTTCATTTTCGTTTCATTTTCGTTTCATTTTGGTTTCAATTTCGTTTCATTTTCGTTTCATTTTGGTTTCATTTTCGTTTCATTTTGGTTTCATTTTGGTTTCATTTTGGTTTCATTTTGGTTTCATTTTGGTTTCATTTTGGTTTCATTTTCGTTTCATTTTCGTTTCATTTTCGTTTCATTTTGGTTTCATTTTGGTTTCATTTTGGTTTCATTTTGGTTTTATTTTGGTTTCATTTTGGTTTCATTTTGGTTTCATTTTCGTTTCATTTTCGTTTCATTTTCGTTTCATTTTCGTTTCATTTTCGTTTCATTTTCGTTTCATTTTCGTTTCATTTTGGTTTCATTTTGGTTTCATTTTGGTTTCATTTTCGTTTCATTTTGGTTTCATTTTCGTTTCATTTTCGTTTCACTTTCGTTTCATTTTGGTTTCATTTTGGTTTCATTTTGGTTTCATTTTGGTTTCATTTTAGTTTCATTTTAGTTTCATTTTCGTTTCATTATCGTTTCATTTTGGTTTCATTTTCGTTTCATTTTGGTGTCATTTTGGTTTCATTTTGGTTTCATTTTGGTTTCATTTTGGTTTCATTTTGGTTTCATTTTCGTTTCATTTTCGTTTCATTTTCGTTTTTCGTTTCATTTTCGTTTCATTTTGGTTTCATTTTGGTTTCATTTTGGTTTCATTTTGGTTTCATTTTGGTTTCATTTTGGTTTCATTTTGGTTTCATTTTCGTTTCATTTTCGTTTCATTTTCGTTTCATTTTCGTTTCATCTTCGTTTCATTTTCGTTTCATTTTCGTTTCATTTTCGTTTCATTTTCGTTTCATTTTCGTTTCATTTTCGTTTCATTTTCGTTTCGTTTTCGTTTCGATTTCGTTTCGTTTTCGTTTCGTTTTCGTTTCGTTTTCGTTTCGTTTTGGTTTCATTTTGGTTCCATTTTGGTTTCATTTTGGTTTCATTTTGGTTTCATTTTGGTTTCATTTTGGTTTCATTTTCGTTTCATTTTCGTTTCATTTTCGTTTCATTTTCGTTTTTCGTTTCATTTTCGTTTCATTTTCGTTTCATTTTCGTTTCATTTTGGTTTCATTTTGGTTTCATTTTGGTTTCATTTTGGTTTCATTTTGGTTTCATTTTCGTTTCATTTTCGTTTCATTTTCGTTTCATATTCGTTTCATATTCGTTTCATTTTCGTTTCATTATCGTTTCATTTTGGTTTCATTTTGGTTTCATTTTGGTTTCATATTGGTTTCATTTTGGTTTCATTTTGGTTTCATTTTCGTTTCATTTTGGTTTCATTTTGGTTTCATTTTGGTTTCATTTTGGTTTCATTTTGGTTTCATTTTGGTTTCATTTTCGTTTCATTTTCGTTTCATTTTCGTTTCATTTTCGTTTCATTTTCGTTTCATTTTCGTTTCATTTTCGTTTCATTTTCGTTTCATTTTCGTTTCATTTTCGTTTCATTTTCGTTTCGTTTTCGTTTCGTTTTCGTTTCGTTTTCGTTTCGTTTTCGTTTCGTTTTCGTTTCGTTTTGGTTTCATTTTGGTTTCATTTTGGTTTCATTTTGGTTTCATTTTGGTTTCATTTTGGTTTCATTTTCGTTTCATTTTCGTTTCATTTTCGTTTCATTTTCGTTTTTCGTTTCATTTTCGTTTCATTTTCGTTTCATTTTCGTTTCATTTTGGTTTCATTTTGGTTTCATTTTGGTTTCATTTTGGTTTCATTTTGGTTTTATTTTGGTTTCATTTTGGTTTCATTTTGGTTTCATTTTCGTTTCATTTTCGTTTCATTTTCGTTTCATTTTCGTTTCATTTTCGTTTCATTTTCATTTCATTTTGGTTTCATTTTCGTTTCATTTTGGTTTCATTTTCGTTTCATTTTCGTTTCATTTTCGTTTCATTTTCATTTCATTTTGGTTTCATTTTGGTTTCATTTTCGTTTCATTTTCGTTTCATTTTCGTTTCATTTTCGTTTCATTTTCGTTTCATTTTCATTTCATTTTGGTTTCATTTTGGTTTCATTTTTGTTTCATTTTCGTTTCATTTTCGTTTCATTTTGGTTTCATTTTGGTTTCATTTAGGTTTCATTTTGGTTTCATTTTGGTTTCATTTTGGTTTCATTTTGGTTTCATTTTCGTTTCATTTTGGTTTCATTTTGGTTTCATTTTCGTTTCATTTTCCTTTCATTTTCGTTTCATTTTCGTTTCATTTTGGTTTCATTTTCGTTTCATTTTCGTTTCATTTTCGTTTCATTTTCGTTTCATTTTCGTTTCGTTTTCGTTTCGTTTTCGTTTCGTTTTCGTTTCGTTTTCGTTTCGTTTTCGTTTCGTTTTCGTTTCGTTTTCGTTTCATTTTCGTTTCATTTTCGTTTCATTTTCATTTCATTTTCGTTTCATTTTCGTTTCATTTTGGTTTCATTTTGGTTTCATTTTGGTTTCATTTTGGTTTCATTTTGGTTTCATTTTGGTTTCATTTTGGTTTCATTTTGGTTTCATTTTGGTTTCATTTTGGTTTCATTTTCGTTTCATTTTCGTTTCATTTTCGTTTCATTTTGGTTTCATTTTGGTTTCATTTTGGTTTCATTTTGGTTTTATTTTGGTTTCATTTTGGTTTCATTTTGGTTTCATTTTCGTTTCATTTTCGTTTCATTTTCGTTTCATTTTCGTTTCATTTTCGTTTCATTTTCGTTTCATTTTCGTTTCATTTTGGTTTCATTTTGGTTTCATTTTCGTTTCATTTTGGTTTCATTTTCGTTTCATTTTCGTTTCACTTTCGTTTCATTTTGGTTTCATTTTGGTTTCATTTTGGTTTCATTTTGGTTTCATTTTAGTTTCATTTTAGTTTCATTTTCGTTTCATTATCGTTTCATTTTGGTTTCATTTTCGTTTCATTTTGGTGTCATTTTGGTTTCATTTTGGTTTCATTTTGGTTTCATTTTGGTTTCATTTTGGTTTCATTTTCGTTTCATTTTCGTTTCATTTTCGTTTTTCGTTTCATTTTCGTTTCATTTTGGTTTCATTTTGGTTTCATTTTGGTTTCATTTTGGTTTCATTTTGGTTTCATTTTGGTTTCATTTTGGTTTCATTTTCGTTTCATTTTCGTTTCATTTTCGTTTCATTTTCGTTTCATCTTCGTTTCATTTTCGTTTCATTTTCGTTTCATTTTCGTTTCATTTTCGTTTCATTTTCGTTTCATTTTCGTTTCATTTTCGTTTCGTTTTCGTTTCGATTTCGTTTCGTTTTCGTTTCGTTTTCGTTTCGTTTTCGTTTCGTTTTGGTTTCATTTTGGTTCCATTTTGGTTTCATTTTGGTTTCATTTTGGTTTCATTTTGGTTTCATTTTGGTTTCATTTTCGTTTCATTTTCGTTTCATTTTCGTTTCATTTTCGTTTTTCGTTTCATTTTCGTTTCATTTTCGTTTCATTTTCGTTTCATTTTGGTTTCATTTTGGTTTCATTTTGGTTTCATTTTGGTTTCATTTTGGTTTTATTTTGGTTTCATTTTGGTTTCATTTTGGTTTCATTTTCGTTTCATTTTCGTTTCATTTTCGTTTCATTTTCGTTTCATTTTCGTTTCATTTTCATTTCATTTTGGTTTCATTTTCGTTTCATTTTGGTTTCATTTTCGTTTCATTTTCGTTTCATTTTCGTTTCATTTTCGTTTCATTTTCGTTTCATTTACGTTTTATTTTCGTTTCATTTTCGTTTCATTTTGGTTTCATTTTGGTTTCATTTTGGTTTCATTTTGGTTTCATTTTGGTTTCATTTTGGTTTCATTTTTGTTTCATTTTCGTTTCATTTTCGTTTCATTTTCGTTTCATTTTCGTTTCATTTTCGTTTCATTTTCGTTTCATTTTGGTTTCATTTTGGTTTCATTTTGGTTTCGTTTTGGTTTCATTTTGGTTTCATTTTGGTTTCATTTTGGTTTTATTTTGGTTTCATTTTGGTTTCATTTTGGTTTCATTTTGGTTTCATTTTGGTTTCATTTTGGTTTCATTTTCGTTTCATTTTCGTTTCATTTTCGTTTCATTTTGGTTTCATTTTGGTTTCATTTTGGTTTCATTTTGGTTTTATTTTGGTTTCATTTTGGTTTCATTTTGGTTTCATTTTGGTTTCATTTTGGTTTCATTTTCGTTTCATTTTGGTTTCATTTTGGTTTCATTTTGGTTTCATTTTGGTTTCATTTTGGTTTCATTTTGGTTTCATTTTGGTTTCATTTTGGTTTCATTTTGGTTTCATTTTGGTTTCATTTTCGTTTCATTTTCGTTTCATTTTCGTTTCATTTTCGTTTTTCGTTTCATTTTCGTTTCATTTTCGTTTCATTTTCGTTTCATTTTGGTTTCATTTTGGTTTCATTTTGGTTTCATTTTGGTTTCATTTTGGTTTTATTTTGGTTTCATTTTGGTTTCATTTTGGTTTCATTTTCGTTTCATTTTCGTTTCATTTTCGTTTCATTTTCGTTTCATTTTCGTTTCATTTTCATTTCATTTTGGTTTCATTTTCGTTTCATTTTGGTTTCATTTTCGTTTCATTTTCGTCTCATTTTCGTTTCATTTTCGTTTCATTTTCGTTTCATTTTCGTTTCATTTTCGTTTCATTTTCGTTTTTCGTTTCATTTTCGTTTCATTTTCGTTTCATTTTCGTTTCATTTTGGTTTCATTTTGGTTTCATTTTGGTTTCATTTTGGTTTCATTTTGGTTTCATTTTCGTTTCATTTTCGTTTCATTTTCGTTTCATATTCGTTTCATTTTGGTTTCATTTTGGTTTCATTTTGGTTTCATTTTGGTTTTATTTTGGTTTCATTTTGGTTTCATTTTGGTTTCATTTTGGTTTCATTTTGGTTTCATTTTCGTTTCATTTTGGTTTCATTTTGGTTTCATTTTGGTTTCATTTTGGTTTCATTTTGGTTTCATTTTGGTTTCATTTTGGTTTCATTTTGGTTTCATTTTGGTTTCATTTTGGTTTCATTTTGGTTTCATTTTGGTTTCATTTTGGTTTCATTTTGGTTTCATTTTGGTTTCATTTTGGTTTCATTTTGGTTTCATTTTCGTTTCATTTTCGTTTCATTTTCGTTTCATTTTCGTTTTTCGTTTCATTTTCGTTTCATTTTCGTTTCATTTTCGTTTCATTTTGGTTTCATTTTGGTTTCATTTTGGTTTCATTTTGGTTTCATTTTGGTTTTATTTTGGTTTCATTTTGGTTTCATTTTGGTTTCATTTTCGTTTCATTTTCGTTTCATTTTCGTTTCATTTTCGTTTCATTTTCGTTTCATTTTCATTTCATTTTGGTTTCATTTTCGTTTCATTTTGGTTTCATTTTCGTTTCATTTTCGTTTCATTTTCGTTTCATTTTCGTTTCATTTTCGTTTCATTTACGTTTTATTTTCGTTTCATTTTCGTTTCATTTTGGTTTCATTTTGGTTTCATTTTGGTTTCATTTTGGTTTCATTTTGGTTTCATTTTGGTTTCATTTTTGTTTCATTTTCGTTTCATTTTCGTTTCATTTTCGTTTCATTTTCGTTTCATTTTCGTTTCATTTTGGTTTCATTTTGGTTTCATTTTGGTTTCGTTTTGGTTTCATTTTGGTTTCATTTTGGTTTCATTTTGGTTTTATTTTGGTTTCATTTTGGTTTCATTTTGGTTTCATTTTGGTTTCATTTTGGTTTCATTTTAGTTTCATTTTCGTTTCATTTTCGTTTCATTTTCGTTTCATTTTGGTTTCATTTTGGTTTCATTTTGGTTTCATTTTGGTTTTATTTTGGTTTCATTTTGGTTTCATTTTGGTTTCATTTTGGTTTCATTTTGGTTTCATTTTCGTTTCATTTTGGTTTCATTTTGGTTTCATTTTGGTTTCATTTTGGTTTCATTTTGGTTTCATTTTGGTTTCATTTTGGTTTCATTTTGGTTTCATTTTGGTTTCATTTTGGTTTCATTTTCGTTTCATTTTCGTTTCATTTTCGTTTCATTTTCGTTTTTCGTTTCATTTTCGTTTCATTTTCGTTTCATTTTCGTTTCATTTTGGTTTCATTTTGGTTTCATTTTGGTTTCATTTTGGTTTCATTTTGGTTTTATTTTGGTTTCATTTTGGTTTCATTTTGGTTTCATTTTCGTTTCATTTTCGTTTCATTTTCGTTTCATTTTCGTTTCATTTTCGTTTCATTTTCATTTCATTTTGGTTTCATTTTCGTTTCATTTTGGTTTCATTTTCGTTTCATTTTCGTTTCATTTTCGTTTCATTTTCGTTTCATTTTCGTTTCATTTTCGTTTTATTTTCGTTTCATTTTCGTTTCATTTTGGTTTCATTTTGGTTTCATTTTGGTTTCATTTTGGTTTCATTTTGGTTTCATTTTGGTTTCATTTTTGTTTCATTTTCGTTTCATTTTCGTTTCATTTTCGTTTCATTTTCGTTTCATTTTCGTTTCATTTTGGTTTCATTTTGGTTTCATTTTGGTTTCGTTTTGGTTTCATTTTGGTTTCATTTTGGTTTCATTTTGGTTTTATTTTGGTTTCATTTTGGTTTCATTTTGGTTTCATTTTGGTTTCATTTTGGTTTCATTTTGGTTTCATTTTCGTTTCATTTTCGTTTCATTTTCGTTTCATTTTGGTTTCATTTTGGTTTCATTTTGGTTTCATTTTGGTTTTATTTTGGTTTCATTTTGGTTTCATTTTGGTTTCATTTTGGTTTCATTTTGGTTTCATTTTGGTTTCATTTTCGTTTCATTTTGGTTTCATTTTGGTTTCATTTTGGTTTCATTTTGGTTTCATTTTGGTTTCATTTTGGTTTCATTTTCGTTTCATTTTCGTTTCATTTTCGTTTTTCGTTTCATTTTCGTTTCATTTTCGTTTCATTTTGGTTTCATTTTGGTTTCATTTTGGTTTCATTTTGGTTTCATTTTGGTTTCATTTTTGTTTCATTTTCGTTTCATTTTCGTTTCATTTTCGTTTCATTTTCGTTTCATTTTCGTTTCATTTTGGTTTCATTTTGGTTTCATTTTGGTTTCGTTTTGGTTTCATTTTGGTTTCATTTTGGTTTCATTTTGGTTTCATTTTTGTTTCATTTTCGTTTCATTTTCGTTTCATTTTCGTTTCATTTTCGTTTCATTTTCGTTTCATTTTCGTTTCATTTTCGTTTCATTTTCGTTTCATTTTCGTTTTTCGTTTCATTTTCGTTTCATTTTCGTTTCATTTTGGTTTCATTTTGGTTTCATTTTGGTTTCATTTTGGTTTCATTTTGGTTTCATTTTTGTTTCATTTTCGTTTCATTTTCGTTTCATTTTCGTTTCATTTTCGTTTCATTTTCGTTTCATTTTCGTTTCATTTTCGTTTCATTTTCGTTTCATTTTGGTTTCATTTTGGTTTCATTTTGGTTTCATTTTGGTTTCATTTTGGTTTCATTTTGGTTTCATTTTGGTTTCATTTTGGTTTCATTTTGGTTTCATTTTTGTTTCATTTTCGTTTCATTTTCGTTTCATTTTGGTTTCATTTTGGTTTCATTTAGGTTTCATTTTGGTTTCATTTTGGTTTCATTTTGGTTTCATTTTGGTTTCATTTTCGTTTCATTTTCGTTTCATTTTCGTTTCATTTTCGTTTCGTTTTCGTTTCGTTTTCGTTTCGTTTTCGTTTCGTTTTCGTTTCGTTTTCGTTTCGTTTTCGTTTCGTTTTCGTTTCGTTTTCGTTTCATTTTCGTTTCATTTTCATTTCATTTTCGTTTCATTTTCGTTTCATTTTGGTTTCATTTTGGTTTCATTTTGGTTTCATTTTGGTTTCATTTTGGTTTCATTTTGGTTTCATTTTGGTTTCATTTTGGTTTCATTTTGGTTTCATTTTGGTTTCATTTTGGTTTCATTTTGGTTTCATTTTGGTTTCATTTTGGTTTCATTTTGGTTTCATTTTGGTTTCATTTTGGTTTCATTTTGGTTTCATTTTGGTTTCATTTTGGTTTCATTTTCGTTTCATTTTCGTTTCATTTTCGTTTCATTTTCGTTTTTCGTTTCATTTTCGTTTCATTTTCGTTTCATTTTCGTTTCATTTTGGTTTCATTTTGGTTTCATTTTGGTTTCATTTTGGTTTCATTTTGGTTTTATTTTGGTTTCATTTTGGTTTCATTTTGGTTTCATTTTCGTTTCATTTTCGTTTCATTTTCGTTTCATTTTCGTTTCATTTTCGTTTCATTTTCATTTCATTTTGGTTTCATTTTCGTTTCATTTTGGTTTCATTTTCGTTTCATTTTCGTTTCATTTTCGTTTCATTTTCGTTTCATTTTCGTTTCATTTACGTTTTATTTTCGTTTCATTTTCGTTTCATTTTGGTTTCATTTTGGTTTCATTTTGGTTTCATTTTGGTTTCATTTTGGTTTCATTTTGGTTTCATTTTTGTTTCATTTTCGTTTCATTTTCGTTTCATTTTCGTTTCATTTTCGTTTCATCTTCGTTTCATTTTCGTTTCATTTTCGTTTCATTTTCGTTTCATTTTCGTTTCATTTTCGTTTCATTTTCGTTTCATTTTCGTTTCGTTTTCGTTTCGATTTCGTTTCGTTTTCGTTTCGTTTTCGTTTCGTTTTCGTTTCGTTTTGGTTTCATTTTGGTTTCATTTTGGTTTCATTTTGGTTTCATTTTGGTTTCATTTTGGTTTCATTTTCGTTTCATTTTCGTTTCATTTTCGTTTCATTTTCGTTTTTCGTTTCAAAATCGTTTCATTTTCGTTTCATTTTCGTTTCATTTTGGTTTCATTTTGGTTTCATTTTGGTTTCATTTTGGTTTCATTTTGGTTTTATTTTGGTTTCATTTTGGTTTCATTTTGGTTTCATTTTCGTTTCATTTTCGTTTCATTTTCGTTTCATTTTCGTTTCATTTTCGTTTCATTTTCATTTCATTTTGGTTTCATTTTCGTTTCATTTTGGTTTCATTTTCGTTTCATTTTCGTTTCATTTTCGTTTCATTTTCGTTTCATTTTCGTTTCATTTACGTTTTATTTTCGTTTCATTTTCGTTTCATTTTGGTTTCATTTTGGTTTCATTTTGGTTTCATTTTGGTTTCATTTTGGTTTCATTTTGGTTTCATTTTTGTTTCATTTTCGTTTCATTTTCGTTTCATTTTCGTTTCATTTTCGTTTCATTTTCGTTTCATTTTGGTTTCATTTTGGTTTCATTTTGGTTTCGTTTTGGTTTCATTTTGGTTTCATTTTGGTTTCATTTTGGTTTTATTTTGGTTTCATTTTGGTTTCATTTTGGTTTCATTTTGGTTTCATTTTGGTTTCATTTTGGTTTCATTTTCGTTTCATTTTCGTTTCATTTTCGTTTCATTTTGGTTTCATTTTGGTTTCATTTTGGTTTCATTTTGGTTTTATTTTGGTTTCATTTTGGTTTCATTTTGGTTTCATTTTGGTTTCATTTTGGTTTCATTTTGGTTTCATTTTCGTTTCATTTTGGTTTCATTTTGGTTTCATTTTGGTTTCATTTTGGTTTCATTTTGGTTTCATTTTGGTTTCATTTTCGTTTCATTTTCGTTTCATTTTCGTTTTTCGTTTCATTTTCGTTTCATTTTCGTTTCATTTTGGTTTCATTTTGGTTTCATTTTGGTTTCATTTTGGTTTCATTTTGGTTTCATTTTGGTTTCATTTTGGTTTCATTTTGGTTTCATTTTGGTTTCATTTTGGTTTCATTTTCGTTTCATTTTCGTTTCATTTTCGTTTCATTTTGGTTTCATTTTGGTTTCATTTTGGTTTCATTTTGGTTTCATTTTGGTTTCATTTTGGTTTCATTTTCGTTTCATTTTCCTTTCATTTTCGTTTCATTTTCGTTTCATTTTGGTTTCATTTTCGTTTCATTTTCGTTTCATTTTCGTTTCATTTTCGTTTCATTTTCGTTTCATTTTGGTTTCATTTTGGTTTCATTTTGGTTTCATTTTCGTTTCATTTTGGTTTCATTTTGGTTTCATTTTGGTTTCATTTTGGTTTCATTTTGGTTTCATTTTGGTTTCATTTTGGTTTCATTTTGGTTTCATTTTGGTTTCATTTTGGTTTCATTTTGGTTTCATTTTGGTTTCATTTTGGTTTCATTTTGGTTTCATTTTGGTTTCATTTTGGTTTCATTTTGGTTTCATTTTGGTTTCATTTTCGTTTCATTTTCGTTTCATTTTCGTTTCATATTCGTTTCATATTCGTTTCATTTTCGTTTCATTATCGTTTCATTTTGGTTTCATTTTGGTTTCATTTTGGTTTCATATTGGTTTCATTTTGGTTTCATTTTGGTTTCATTTTCGTTTCATTTTGGTTTCATTTTGGTTTCATTTTGGTTTCATTTTGGTTTCATTTTGGTTTCATTTTGGTTTCATTTTCGTTTCATTTTCGTTTCATTTTCGTTTCATTTTCGTTTCATTTTCGTTTCATTTTCGTTTCATTTTCGTTTCATTTTCGTTTCATTTTCGTTTCATTTTCGTTTCATTTTCGTTTCGTTTTCGTTTCGTTTTCGTTTCGTTTTCGTTTCGTTTTCGTTTCGTTTTCGTTTCGTTTTGGTTTCATTTTGGTTTCATTTTGGTTTCATTTTGGTTTCATTTTGGTTTCATTTTGGTTTCATTTTCGTTTCATTTTCGTTTCATTTTCGTTTCATTTTCGTTTTTCGTTTCATTTTCGTTTCATTTTCGTTTCATTTTCGTTTCATTTTGGTTTCATTTTGGTTTCATTTTGGTTTCATTTTGGTTTCATTTTGGTTTTATTTTGGTTTCATTTTGGTTTCATTTTGGTTTCATTTTCGTTTCATTTTCGTTTCATTTTCGTTTCATTTTCGTTTCATTTTCGTTTCATTTTCATTTCATTTTGGTTTCATTTTCGTTTCATTTTGGTTTCATTTTCGTTTCATTTTCGTTTCATTTTCGTTTCATTTTCATTTCATTTTGGTTTCATTTTGGTTTCATTTTCGTTTCATTTTCGTTTCATTTTCGTTTCATTTTCGTTTCATTTTCGTTTCATTTTCATTTCATTTTGGTTTCATTTTGGTTTCATTTTTGTTTCATTTTCGTTTCATTTTCGTTTCATTTTGGTTTCATTTTGGTTTCATTTAGGTTTCATTTTGGTTTCATTTTGGTTTCATTTTGGTTTCATTTTGGTTTCATTTTCGTTTCATTTTGGTTTCATTTTGGTTTCATTTTCGTTTCATTTTCCTTTCATTTTCGTTTCATTTTCGTTTCATTTTGGTTTCATTTTCGTTTCATTTTCGTTTCATTTTCGTTTCATTTTCGTTTCATTTTCGTTTCGTTTTCGTTTCGTTTTCGTTTCGTTTTCGTTTCGTTTTCGTTTCGTTTTCGTTTCGTTTTCGTTTCGTTTTCGTTTCATTTTCGTTTCATTTTCGTTTCATTTTCATTTCATTTTCGTTTCATTTTCGTTTCATTTTGGTTTCAATTTCGTTTCATTTTCGTTTCATTTTGGTTTCATTTTCGTTTCATTTTGGTTTCATTTTGGTTTCATTTTGGTTTCATTTTGGTTTCATTTTGGTTTCATTTTGGTTTCATTTTCGTTTCATTTTCGTTTCATTTTCGTTTCATTTTGGTTTCATTTTGGTTTCATTTTGGTTTCATTTTGGTTTTATTTTGGTTTCATTTTGGTTTCATTTTGGTTTCATTTTCGTTTCATTTTCGTTTCATTTTCGTTTCATTTTCGTTTCATTTTCGTTTCATTTTCGTTTCATTTTCGTTTCATTTTGGTTTCATTTTGGTTTCATTTTGGTTTCATTTTCGTTTCATTTTGGTTTCATTTTCGTTTCATTTTCGTTTCACTTTCGTTTCATTTTGGTTTCATTTTGGTTTCATTTTGGTTTCATTTTGGTTTCATTTTAGTTTCATTTTAGTTTCATTTTCGTTTCATTATCGTTTCATTTTGGTTTCATTTTCGTTTCATTTTGGTGTCATTTTGGTTTCATTTTGGTTTCATTTTGGTTTCATTTTGGTTTCATTTTGGTTTCATTTTCGTTTCATTTTCGTTTCATTTTCGTTTTTCGTTTCATTTTCGTTTCATTTTGGTTTCATTTTGGTTTCATTTTGGTTTCATTTTGGTTTCATTTTGGTTTCATTTTGGTTTCATTTTCGTTTCATTTTCGTTTCATTTTCGTTTCATTTTCGTTTCATCTTCGTTTCATTTTCGTTTCATTTTCGTTTCATTTTCGTTTCATTTTCGTTTCATTTTCGTTTCATTTTCGTTTCATTTTCGTTTCGTTTTCGTTTCGATTTCGTTTCGTTTTCGTTTCGTTTTCGTTTCGTTTTCGTTTCGTTTTGGTTTCATTTTGGTTCCATTTTGGTTTCATTTTGGTTTCATTTTGGTTTCATTTTGGTTTCATTTTGGTTTCATTTTCGTTTCATTTTCGTTTCATTTTCGTTTCATTTTCGTTTTTCGTTTCATTTTCGTTTCATTTTCGTTTCATTTTCGTTTCATTTTGGTTTCATTTTGGTTTCATTTTGGTTTCATTTTGGTTTCATTTTGGTTTCATTTTCGTTTCATTTTCGTTTCATTTTCGTTTCATATTCGTTTCATATTCGTTTCATTTTCGTTTCATTATCGTTTCATTTTGGTTTCATTTTGGTTTCATTTTGGTTTCATATTGGTTTCATTTTGGTTTCATTTTGGTTTCATTTTCGTTTCATTTTGGTTTCATTTTGGTTTCATTTTGGTTTCATTTTGGTTTCATTTTGGTTTCATTTTGGTTTCATTTTCGTTTCATTTTCGTTTCATTTTCGTTTCATTTTCGTTTCATTTTCGTTTCATTTTCGTTTCATTTTCGTTTCATTTTCGTTTCATTTTCGTTTCATTTTCGTTTCATTTTCGTTTCGTTTTCGTTTCGTTTTCGTTTCGTTTTCGTTTCGTTTTCGTTTCGTTTTCGTTTCGTTTTGGTTTCATTTTGGTTTCATTTTGGTTTCATTTTGGTTTCATTTTGGTTTCATTTTGGTTTCATTTTCGTTTCATTTTCGTTTCATTTTCGTTTCATTTTCGTTTTTCGTTTCATTTTCGTTTCATTTTCGTTTCATTTTCGTTTCATTTTGGTTTCATTTTGGTTTCATTTTGGTTTCATTTTGGTTTCATTTTGGTTTTATTTTGGTTTCATTTTGGTTTCATTTTGGTTTCATTTTCGTTTCATTTTCGTTTCATTTTCGTTTCATTTTCGTTTCATTTTCGTTTCATTTTCATTTCATTTTGGTTTCATTTTCGTTTCATTTTGGTTTCATTTTCGTTTCATTTTCGTTTCATTTTCGTTTCATTTTCATTTCATTTTGGTTTCATTTTGGTTTCATTTTCGTTTCATTTTCGTTTCATTTTCGTTTCATTTTCGTTTCATTTTCGTTTCATTTTCATTTCATTTTGGTTTCATTTTGGTTTCATTTTTGTTTCATTTTCGTTTCATTTTCGTTTCATTTTGGTTTCATTTTGGTTTCATTTAGGTTTCATTTTGGTTTCATTTTGGTTTCATTTTGGTTTCATTTTGGTTTCATTTTCGTTTCATTTTGGTTTCATTTTGGTTTTATTTTCGTTTCATTTTCCTTTCATTTTCGTTTCATTTTCGTTTCATTTTGGTTTCATTTTCGTTTCATTTTCGTTTCATTTTCGTTTCATTTTCGTTTCATTTTCGTTTCGTTTTCGTTTCGTTTTCGTTTCGTTTTCGTTTCGTTTTCGTTTCGTTTTCGTTTCGTTTTCGTTTCGTTTTCGTTTCATTTTCGTTTCATTTTCGTTTCATTTTCATTTCATTTTCGTTTCATTTTCGTTTCATTTTGGTTTCATTTTGGTTTCATTTTGGTTTCATTTTGGTTTCATTTTGGTTTCATTTTGGTTTCATTTTGGTTTCATTTTGGTTTCATTTTGGTTTCATTTTGGTTTCATTTTCGTTTCATTTTCGTTTCATTTTCGTTTCATTTTGGTTTCATTTTGGTTTCATTTTGGTTTCATTTTGGTTTTATTTTGGTTTCATTTTGGTTTCATTTTGGTTTCATTTTCGTTTCATTTTCGTTTCATTTTCGTTTCATTTTCGTTTCATTTTCGTTTCATTTTCGTTTCATTTTCGTTTCATTTTGGTTTCATTTTGGTTTCATTTTCGTTTCATTTTGGTTTCATTTTCGTTTCATTTTCGTTTCACTTTCGTTTCATTTTGGTTTCATTTTGGTTTCATTTTGGTTTCATTTTGGTTTCATTTTAGTTTCATTTTAGTTTCATTTTCGTTTCATTATCGTTTCATTTTGGTTTCATTTTCGTTTCATTTTGGTGTCATTTTGGTTTCATTTTGGTTTCATTTTGGTTTCATTTTGGTTTCATTTTGGTTTCATTTTCGTTTCATTTTCGTTTCATTTTCGTTTTTCGTTTCATTTTCGTTTCATTTTGGTTTCATTTTGGTTTCATTTTGGTTTCATTTTGGTTTCATTTTGGTTTCATTTTGGTTTCATTTTGGTTTCATTTTCGTTTCATTTTCGTTTCATTTTCGTTTCATTTTCGTTTCATCTTCGTTTCATTTTCGTTTCATTTTCGTTTCATTTTCGTTTCATTTTCGTTTCATTTTCGTTTCATTTTCGTTTCATTTTCGTTTCGTTTTCGTTTCGATTTCGTTTCGTTTTCGTTTCGTTTTCGTTTCGTTTTCGTTTCGTTTTGGTTTCATTTTGGTTCCATTTTGGTTTCATTTTGGTTTCATTTTGGTTTCATTTTGGTTTCATTTTGGTTTCATTTTCGTTTCATTTTCGTTTCATTTTCGTTTCATTTTCGTTTTTCGTTTCATTTTCGTTTCATTTTCGTTTCATTTTCGTTTCATTTTGGTTTCATTTTGGTTTCATTTTGGTTTCATTTTGGTTTCATTTTGGTTTTATTTTGGTTTCATTTTGGTTTCATTTTGGTTTCATTTTCGTTTCATTTTCGTTTCATTTTCGTTTCATTTTCGTTTCATTTTCGTTTCATTTTCATTTCATTTTGGTTTCATTTTCGTTTCATTTTGGTTTCATTTTCGTTTCATTTTCGTTTCATTTTCGTTTCATTTTCGTTTCATTTTCGTTTCATTTACGTTTTATTTTCGTTTCATTTTCGTTTCATTTTGGTTTCATTTTGGTTTCATTTTGGTTTCATTTTGGTTTCATTTTGGTTTCATTTTGGTTTCATTTTTGTTTCATTTTCGTTTCATTTTCGTTTCATTTTCGTTTCATTTTCGTTTCATTTTCGTTTCATTTTGGTTTCATTTTGGTTTCATTTTGGTTTCGTTTTGGTTTCATTTTGGTTTCATTTTGGTTTCATTTTGGTTTTATTTTGGTTTCATTTTGGTTTCATTTTGGTTTCATTTTGGTTTCATTTTGGTTTCATTTTGGTTTCATTTTCGTTTCATTTTCGTTTCATTTTCGTTTCATTTTGGTTTCATTTTGGTTTCATTTTGGTTTCATTTTGGTTTTATTTTGGTTTCATTTTGGTTTCATTTTGGTTTCATTTTGGTTTCATTTTGGTTTCATTTTCGTTTCATTTTGGTTTCATTTTGGTTTCATTTTGGTTTCATTTTGGTTTCATTTTGGTTTCATTTTGGTTTCATTTTGGTTTCATTTTGGTTTCATTTTGGTTTCATTTTGGTTTCATTTTCGTTTCATTTTCGTTTCATTTTCGTTTCATTTTCGTTTTTCGTTTCATTTTCGTTTCATTTTCGTTTCATTTTCGTTTCATTTTGGTTTCATTTTGGTTTCATTTTGGTTTCATTTTGGTTTCATTTTGGTTTTATTTTGGTTTCATTTTGGTTTCATTTTGGTTTCATTTTCGTTTCATTTTCGTTTCATTTTCGTTTCATTTTCGTTTCATTTTCGTTTCATTTTCATTTCATTTTGGTTTCATTTTCGTTTCATTTTGGTTTCATTTTCGTTTCATTTTCGTTTCATTTTCGTTTCATTTTCGTTTCATTTTCGTTTCATTTTCGTTTCATTTTCGTTTCATTTTCGTTTTTCGTTTCATTTTCGTTTCATTTTCGTTTCATTTTCGTTTCATTTTGGTTTCATTTTGGTTTCATTTTGGTTTCATTTTGGTTTCATTTTGGTTTCATTTTCGTTTCATTTTCGTTTCATTTTCGTTTCATATTCGTTTCATTTTGGTTTCATTTTGGTTTCATTTTGGTTTCATTTTGGTTTTATTTTGGTTTCATTTTGGTTTCATTTTGGTTTCATTTTGGTTTCATTTTGGTTTCATTTTCGTTTCATTTTGGTTTCATTTTGGTTTCATTTTGGTTTCATTTTGGTTTCATTTTGGTTTCATTTTGGTTTCATTTTGGTTTCATTTTGGTTTCATTTTGGTTTCATTTTGGTTTCATTTTGGTTTCATTTTGGTTTCATTTTGGTTTCATTTTGGTTTCATTTTGGTTTCATTTTGGTTTCATTTTGGTTTCATTTTCGTTTCATTTTCGTTTCATTTTCGTTTCATTTTCGTTTTTCGTTTCATTTTCGTTTCATTTTCGTTTCATTTTCGTTTCATTTTGGTTTCATTTTGGTTTCATTTTGGTTTCATTTTGGTTTCATTTTGGTTTTATTTTGGTTTCATTTTGGTTTCATTTTGGTTTCATTTTCGTTTCATTTTCGTTTCATTTTCGTTTCATTTTCGTTTCATTTTCGTTTCATTTTCATTTCATTTTGGTTTCATTTTCGTTTCATTTTGGTTTCATTTTCGTTTCATTTTCGTTTCATTTTCGTTTCATTTTCGTTTCATTTTCGTTTCATTTACGTTTTATTTTCGTTTCATTTTCGTTTCATTTTGGTTTCATTTTGGTTTCATTTTGGTTTCATTTTGGTTTCATTTTGGTTTCATTTTGGTTTCATTTTTGTTTCATTTTCGTTTCATTTTCGTTTCATTTTCGTTTCATTTTCGTTTCATTTTCGTTTCATTTTGGTTTCATTTTGGTTTCATTTTGGTTTCGTTTTGGTTTCATTTTGGTTTCATTTTGGTTTCATTTTGGTTTTATTTTGGTTTCATTTTGGTTTCATTTTGGTTTCATTTTGGTTTCATTTTGGTTTCATTTTAGTTTCATTTTCGTTTCATTTTCGTTTCATTTTCGTTTCATTTTGGTTTCATTTTGGTTTCATTTTGGTTTCATTTTGGTTTTATTTTGGTTTCATTTTGGTTTCATTTTGGTTTCATTTTGGTTTCATTTTGGTTTCATTTTCGTTTCATTTTGGTTTCATTTTGGTTTCATTTTGGTTTCATTTTGGTTTCATTTTGGTTTCATTTTGGTTTCATTTTGGTTTCATTTTGGTTTCATTTTGGTTTCATTTTGGTTTCATTTTCGTTTCATTTTCGTTTCATTTTCGTTTCATTTTCGTTTTTCGTTTCATTTTCGTTTCATTTTCGTTTCATTTTCGTTTCATTTTGGTTTCATTTTGGTTTCATTTTGGTTTCATTTTGGTTTCATTTTGGTTTTATTTTGGTTTCATTTTGGTTTCATTTTGGTTTCATTTTCGTTTCATTTTCGTTTCATTTTCGTTTCATTTTCGTTTCATTTTCGTTTCATTTTCATTTCATTTTGGTTTCATTTTCGTTTCATTTTGGTTTCATTTTCGTTTCATTTTCGTTTCATTTTCGTTTCATTTTCGTTTCATTTTCGTTTCATTTTCGTTTTATTTTCGTTTCATTTTCGTTTCATTTTGGTTTCATTTTGGTTTCATTTTGGTTTCATTTTGGTTTCATTTTGGTTTCATTTTGGTTTCATTTTTGTTTCATTTTCGTTTCATTTTCGTTTCATTTTCGTTTCATTTTCGTTTCATTTTCGTTTCATTTTGGTTTCATTTTGGTTTCATTTTGGTTTCGTTTTGGTTTCATTTTGGTTTCATTTTGGTTTCATTTTGGTTTTATTTTGGTTTCATTTTGGTTTCATTTTGGTTTCATTTTGGTTTCATTTTGGTTTCATTTTGGTTTCATTTTCGTTTCATTTTCGTTTCATTTTCGTTTCATTTTGGTTTCATTTTGGTTTCATTTTGGTTTCATTTTGGTTTTATTTTGGTTTCATTTTGGTTTCATTTTGGTTTCATTTTGGTTTCATTTTGGTTTCATTTTGGTTTCATTTTCGTTTCATTTTGGTTTCATTTTGGTTTCATTTTGGTTTCATTTTGGTTTCATTTTGGTTTCATTTTGGTTTCATTTTCGTTTCATTTTCGTTTCATTTTCGTTTTTCGTTTCATTTTCGTTTCATTTTCGTTTCATTTTGGTTTCATTTTGGTTTCATTTTGGTTTCATTTTGGTTTCATTTTGGTTTCATTTTTGTTTCATTTTCGTTTCATTTTCGTTTCATTTTCGTTTCATTTTCGTTTCATTTTCGTTTCATTTTGGTTTCATTTTGGTTTCATTTTGGTTTCGTTTTGGTTTCATTTTGGTTTCATTTTGGTTTCATTTTGGTTTTATTTTGGTTTCATTTTGGTTTCATTTTGGTTTCATTTTGGTTTCATTTTGGTTTCATTTTGGTTTCATTTTCGTTTCATTTTCGTTTCATTTTCGTTTCATTTTGGTTTCATTTTGGTTTCATTTTGGTTTCATTTTGGTTTTATTTTGGTTTCATTTTGGTTTCATTTTGGTTTCATTTTGGTTTCATTTTGGTTTCATTTTGGTTTCATTTTCGTTTCACTTTCGTTTCATTTTGATTTCATTTTGGTTTCATTTTGGTTTCATTTTGGTTTCATTTTAGTTTCATTTTAGTTTCATTTTCGTTTCATTATCGTTTCATTTTGGTTTCATTTTCGTTTCATTTTGGTGTCATTTTGGTTTCATTTTGGTTTCATTTTGGTTTCATTTTGGTTTCATTTTGGTTTCATTTTGGTTTCATTTTGGTTTCATTTTGGTTTCATTTTCGTTTCATTTTCGTTTCGTTTTCGTTTCGTTTTCGTTTCGTTTTCGTTTCGTTTTCGTTTCGTTTTCGTTTCGTTTTGGTTTCATTTTGGTTTCATTTTGGTTTCATTTTGGTTTCATTTTGGTTTCATTTTGGTTTCATTTTCGTTTCATTTTCGTTTCATTTTCGTTTCATTTTCGTTTTTCGTTTCATTTTCGTTTCATTTTCGTTTCATTTTCGTTTCATTTTGGTTTCATTTTGGTTTCATTTTGGTTTCATTTTGGTTTCATTTTGGTTTTATTTTGGTTTCATTTTGGTTTCATTTTGGTTTCATTTTCGTTTCATTTTCGTTTCATTTTCGTTTCATTTTCGTTTCATTTTCGTTTCATTTTCATTTCATTTTGGTTTCATTTTCGTTTCATTTTGGTTTCATTTTCGTTTCATTTTCGTTTCATTTTCGTTTCATTTTCGTTTCATTTTCGTTTCATTTACGTTTTATTTTCGTTTCATTTTCGTTTCATTTTGGTTTCATTTTGGTTTCATTTTGGTTTCATTTTGGTTTCATTTTGGTTTCATTTTTGTTTCATTTTCGTTTCATTTTCGTTTCATTTTCGTTTCATTTTCGTTTCATTTTCGTTTCATTTTGGTTTCATTTTGGTTTCATTTTGGTTTCGTTTTGGTTTCATTTTGGTTTCATTTTGGTTTCATTTTGGTTTTATTTTGGTTTCATTTTGGTTTCATTTTGGTTTCATTTTGGTTTCATTTTGGTTTCATTTTGGTTTCATTTTCGTTTCATTTTCGTTTCATTTTCGTTTCATTTTGGTTTCATTTTGGTTTCATTTTGGTTTTATTTTGGTTTCATTTTGGTTTCATTTTGGTTTCATTTTGGTTTCATTTTGGTTTCATTTTGGTTTCATTTTCGTTTCATTTTGGTTTCATTTTGGTTTCATTTTGGTTTCATTTTGGTTTCATTTTGGTTTCATTTTGGTTTCATTTTCGTTTCATTTTCGTTTCATTTTCGTTTTTCGTTTCATTTTCGTTTCATTTTCGTTTCATTTTGGTTTCATTTTGGTTTCATTTTGGTTTCATTTTAGTTTCATTTTGGTTTCATTTTGGTTTCATTTTGGTTTCATTTTGGTTTCATTTTGGTTTCATTTTGGTTTCATTTTGGTTTCATTTTCGTTTCATTTTCGTTTCATTTTCGTTTCATTTTGGTTTCATTTTGGTTTCATTTTGGTTTCATTTTGGTTTCATTTTGGTTTCATTTTGGTTTCATTTTCGTTTCATTTTCCTTTCATTTTCGTTTCATTTTCGTTTCATTTTGGTTTCATTTTCGTTTCATTTTCGTTTCATTTTCGTTTCATTTTCGTTTCATTTTCGTTTCATTTTGGTTTCATTTTGGTTTCATTTTCGTTTCATTTTCGTTTCATTTTGGTTTCATTTTGGTTTCATTTTGGTTTCATTTTGGTTTCATTTTGGTTTCATTTTGGTTTCATTTTGGTGTCATTTTGGTTTCATTTTGGTTTCATTTTGGTTTCATTTTGGTTTCATTTTGGTTTCATTTTGGTTTCATTTTGGTTTCATTTTGGTTTCATTTTGGTTTCATTTTGGTTTCATTTTCGTTTCATTTTCGTTTCATTTTCGTTTCATATTCGTTTCATATTCGTTTCATTTTCGTTTCATTATCGTTTCATTTTGGTTTCATTTTGGTTTCATTTTGGTTTCATATTGGTTTCATTTTGGTTTCATTTTGGTTTCATTTTCGTTTCATTTTGGTTTCATTTTGGTTTCATTTTGGTTTCATTTTGGTTTCATTTTGGTTTCATTTTGGTTTCATTTTGGTTTCATTTTGGTTTCATTTTGGTTTCATTTTCGTTTCATTTTCGTTTCATTTTCGTTTCATTTTCGTTTCATTTTCGTTTCATTTTGGTTTCATTTTGGTTTCATTTTGGTTTCATTTTGGTTTTATTTTGGTTTCATTTTGGTTTCATTTTCGTTTCATTTTCGTTTCATTTTCGTTTCATTTTCGTTTCATTTTCGTTTCATTTTCGTTTCATTTTGGTTTCATTTTGGTTTCATTTAGGTTTCATTTTGGTTTCATTTTGGTTTCATTTTGGTTTCATTTTGGTTTCATTTTGGTTTCATTTTCGTTTCATTTTCGTTTCATTTTCGTTTCATTTTGGTTTCATTTTCGTTTCATTTTGGTTTCATTTTGGTTTCATTTTGGTTTCATTTTGGTTTCATTTTGGTTTCATTTTCGTTTCATTTTGGTTTCATTTTCGTTTCATTTTCGTTTCATTTTCGTTTCATTTTGGTTTCATTTTGGTTTCATTTTCGTTTCATTTTCGTTTCATTTTCGTTTCATTTTCGTTTCATTTTCGTTTCATTTTCTTTTCATTTTGGTTTCATTTTCATTTCATTTTGGTTTCATTTTCGTTTCATTTTCGTTTCATTTTCGTTTCATTTTCGTTTCATTTTGGTTTCATTTTGGTTTCATTTTGGTTTCATTTTCGTTTCATTTTGGTTTCATTTTCGTTTCATTTTCGTTTCATTTTCGTTTTTCGTTTCATTTTCGTTTCATTTTCGTTTCATTTTGGTTTCATTTTGGTTTCATTTTGGTTTCATTTTGGTTTCATTTTGGTTTCATTTTGGTTTCATTTTGGTTTCATTTTCGTTTCATTTTCGTTTCATTTTCGTTTCATTTTCGTTTCATTTTCGTTTCATTTTCGTTTCATTTTGGTTTCATTTTCGTTTCATTTTGGTTTCATTTTGGTTTCATTTAGGTTTCATTTTGGTTTCATTTTGGTTTCATTTTGGTTTCATTTTGGTTTCATTTTGGTTTCATTTTCGTTTCATTTTCGTTTCATTTTCGTTTCATTTTGGTTTCATTTTCGTTTCATTTTGGTTTCATTTTGGTTTCATTTTGGTTTCATTTTGGTTTCATTTTGGTTTCATTTTCGTTTCATTTTGGTTTCATTTTCGTTTCATTTTCGTTTCATTTTCGTTTCATTTTGGTTTCATTTTGGTTTCATTTTCGTTTCATTTTCGTTTCATTTTCGTTTCATTTTCGTTTCATTTTCGTTTCATTTTCTTTTCATTTTGGTTTCATTTTCATTTCATTTTGGTTTCATTTTCTTTTCATTTTCGTTTCATTTTCGTTTCATTTTCGTTTCATTTTCGTTTCATTTTCGTTTCATTTTGGTTTCATTTTGGTTTCATTTTGGTTTCATTTTGGTTTCATTTTGGTTTCATTTTGGTTTCATTTTGGTTTCATTTTTGTTTCATTTTCGTTTCATTTTCGTTTCATTTTGGTTTCATTTTGGTTTCATTTAGGTTTCATTTTGGTTTCATTTTGGTTTCATTTTGGTTTCATTTTGGTTTCATTTTCGTTTCATTTTGGTTTCATTTTGGTTTCATTTTCGTTTCATTTTCCTTTCATTTTCGTTTCATTTTCGTTTCATTTTGGTTTCATTTTCGTTTCATTTTCGTTTCATTTTCGTTTCATTTTCGTTTCATTTTCGTTTCGTTTTCGTTTCGTTTTCGTTTCGTTTTCGTTTCGTTTTCGTTTCGTTTTCGTTTCGTTTTCGTTTCGTTTTCGTTTCATTTTCGTTTCATTTTCGTTTCATTTTCAATTCATTTTCGTTTCATTTTCGTTTCATTTTGGTTTCATTTTGGTTTCATTTTGGTTTCATTTTGGTTTCATTTTGGTTTCATTTTGGTTTCATTTTGGTTTCATTTTGGTTTCATTTTGGTTTCATTTTGGTTTCATTTTGGTTTCATTTTGGTTTCATTTTGGTTTCATTTTCGTTTCATTTTCGTTTCATTTTCGTTTCATTTTGGTTTCATTTTGGTTTCATTTTGGTTTCATTTTGGTTTCATTTTGGTTTCATTTTGGTTTCATTTTGGTTTCATTTTGGTTTCATTTTCGTTTCATTTTCGTTTCATTTTCGTTTTTCTTTTCATTTTCGTTTCATTTTCGTTTCATTTTCGTTTCATTTTGGTTTCATTTTGGTTTCATTTTGGTTTCATTTTGGTTTCATTTTGGTTTCATTTTGGTTTCATTTTGGTTTCATTTTCGTTTCATTTTCGTTTCATTTTCGTTTCATTTTCGTTTCATTTTCGTTTCATTTTCGTTTCATTTTGGTTTCATTTTCGTTTCATTTTGGTTTCATTTCCGTTTCATTTTCTTTTCATTTTCGTTTCATTTTCGTTTCATTTTCGTTTCATTTTCGTTTCATTTTCGTTTCATTTTGGTTTCATTTTGGTTTCATTTTGGTTTCATTTTGGTTTCATTTTGGTTTCATTTTGGTTTCATTTTGGTTTCATTTTGGTTTCATTTTTGTTTCATTTTCGTTTCATTTTCGTTTCATTTTGGTTTCATTTTGGTTTCATTTAGGTTTCATTTTGGTTTCATTTTGGTTTCATTTTGGTTTCATTTTGGTTTCATTTTCGTTTCATTTTGGTTTCATTTTGGTTTCATTTTCGTTTCATTTTCGTTTCATTTTGGTTTCATTTTGGTTTCATTTTGGTTTCATTTTCGTTTCATTTTGGTTTCATTTTGGTTTCATTTTGGTTTCATTTTGGTTTCATTTTGGTTTCATTTTGGTTTCATTTTGGTTTCATTTTGGTTTCATTTTGGTTTCATTTTGGTTTCATTTTGGTTTCATTTTCGTTTCATTTTCGTTTCATTTTCGTTTTTCGTTTCATTTTCGTTTCATTTTCGTTTCATTTTCGTTTCATTTTGGTTTCATTTCGGTTTCATTTTGGTTACATTTTGGTTTCATTTTGGTTTCATTTTGGTTTCATTTTGGTTTCATTTTCGTTTCATTTTCGTTTCATTTTCGTTTCATTTTCGTTTCATTTTCGTTTCATTTTCGTTTCATTTTGGTTTCATTTTCGTTTCATTTTGGTTTCATTTCCGTTTCATTTTCTTTTCATTTTCGTTTCATTTTCGTTTCATTTTCGTTTCATTTTCGTTTCATTTTCGTTTCATTTTGGTTTCATTTTGGTTTCATTTTGGTTTCATTTTGGTTTCATTTTGGTTTCATTTTGGTTTCATTTTGGTTTCATTTTGGTTTCATTTTTGTTTCATTTTCGTTTCATTTTCGTTTCATTTTGGTTTCATTTTGGTTTCATTTTGGTTTCATTTTGGTTTCATTTTGGTTTCATTTTGGTTTCATTTTGGTTTCATTTTCGTTTCATTTTGGTTTCATTTTGGTTTCATTTTCGTTTCATTTTCCTTTCATTTTCGTTTCATTTTCGTTTCATTTTGGTTTCATTTTCGTTTCATTTTCGTTTCATTTTCGTTTAATTTTCGTTTCATTTTCGTTTCGTTTTCGTTTCGTTTTCGTTTCGTTTTCGTTTCGTTTTCGTTTCGTTTTCGTTTCGTTTTCGTTTCATTTTCGTTTCATTTTCGTTTCATTTTCATTTCATTTTCGTTTCATTTTCGTTTCATTTTGGTTTCATTTTGGTTTCATTTTCGTTTCATTTTCGTTTCATTTTCGTTTCATTTTGGTTTCATTTTGGTTTCATTTTGGTTTCATTTTCGTTTCATTTTGGTTTCATTTTGGTTTCATTTTGGTTTCATTTTGGTTTCATTTTGGTTTCATTTTGGTTTCATTTTGGTTTCATTTTGGTTTCATTTTGGTTTCATTTTGGTTTCATTTTGGTTTCATTTTGGTTTCATTTTGGTTTCATTTTGGTTTCATTTTGGTTTCATTTTGGTTTCATTTTGGTTTCATTTTGGTTTCATTTTGGTTTCATTTTCGTTTCATTTTCGTTTCATTTTCGTTTCATTTTCGTTTTATATTCGTTTCATATTCGTTTCATTTTCGTTTCATTATCGTTTCATTTTGGTTTCATTTTGGTTTCATTTTGGTTTCATATTGGTTTCATTTTGGTTTCATTTTGGTTTCATTTTGGTTTCATTTTGGTTTCATTTTGGTTTCATTTTGGTTTCATTTTGGTTTCATTTTGGTTTCATTTTGGTTTCATTTTCGTTTCATTTTCGTTTCATTTTCGTTTCATTTTCGTTTCATTTTCGTTTCATTTTGGTTTCATTTTGGTTTCATTTTGGTTTCATTTTCGTTTCGTTTTCGTTTCGTTTTCGTTTCGTTTTCGTTTCATTTTGGTTTCATTTTCGTTTCATTTTCGTTTCATTTTGGTTTCATTTTGGTTTCATTTTGGTTTCATTTTGGTTTCATTTTGGTTTCATTTTGGTTTCATTTTCGTTTCATTTTCGTTTCATTTTCGTTTTTCGTTTCATTTTCGTTTCATTTTCGTTTCATTTTCGTTTCATTTTGGTTTCATTTTGGTTTCATTTTGGTTTCATTTTGGTTTCATTTTGGTTTCATTTTGGTTTCATTTTGGTTTCATTTTCGTTTCATTTTCGTTTCATTTTCGTTTCATTTTCGTTTCATTTTCGTTTCATTTTCGTTTCATTTTGGTTTCATTTTCGTTTCATTTTGGTTTCATTTCCGTTTCATTTTCTTTTCATTTTCGTTTCATTTTCGTTTCATTTTCGTTTCATTTTCGTTTCATTTTCGTTTCATTTTGGTTTCATTTTGGTTTCATTTTGGTTTCATTTTGGTTTCATTTTGGTTTCATTTTGGTTTCATTTTGGTTTCATTTTTGTTTCATTTTCGTTTCATTTTCGTTTCATTTTGGTTTCATTTTGGTTTCATTTAGGTTTCATTTTGGTTTCATTTTGGTTTCATTTTGGTTTCATTTTGGTTTCATTTTCGTTTCATTTTGGTTTCATTTTGGTTTCATTTTCGTTTCATTTTCCTTTCATTTTCGTTTCATTTTCGTTTCATTTTGGTTTCATTTTCGTTTCATTTTCGTTTCATTTTCGTTTCATTTTCGTTTCATTTTCGTTTCGTTTTCGTTTCGTTTTCGTTTCGTTTTCGTTTCGTTTTCGTTTCGTTTTCGTTTCGTTTTCGTTTCGTTTTCGTTTCATTTTCGTTTCATTTTCGTTTCATTTTCATTTCATTTTCGTTTCATTTTCGTTTCATTTTGGTTTCATTTTGGTTTCATTTTGGTTTCATTTTGGTTTCATTTTGGTTTCATTTTGGTTTCATTTTGGTTTCATTTTGGTTTCATTTTGGTTTCATTTTGGTTTCATTTTCGTTTCATTTTCGTTTCATTTTCGTTTCATTTTGGTTTCATTTTGGTTTCATTTTGGTTTCATTTTGGTTTCATTTTGGTTTCATTTTGGTTTCATTTTGGTTTCATTTTGGTTTCATTTTCGTTTCATTTTCGTTTCATTTTCGTTTTTCTTTTCATTTTCGTTTCATTTTCGTTTCATTTTCGTTTCATTTTGGTTTCATTTTGGTTTCATTTTGGTTTCATTTTGGTTTCATTTTGGTTTCATTTTGGTTTCATTTTTGTTTCATTTTCGTTTCATTTTCGTTTCATTTTGGTTTCATTTTGGTTTCATTTAGGTTTCATTTTGGTTTCATTTTGGTTTCATTTTGGTTTCATTTTGGTTTCATTTTCGTTTCATTTTGGTTTCATTTTGGTTTCATTTTCGTTTCATTTTCCTTTCATTTTGGTTTCATTTTGGTTTCATTTTTGTTTCATTTTCGTTTCATTTTCGTTTCATTTTGGTTTCATTTTGGTTTCATTTAGGTTTCATTTTGGTTTCATTTTGGTTTCATTTTGGTTTCATTTTGGTTTCATTTTCGTTTCATTTTGGTTTCATTTTGGTTTCATTTTCGTTTCATTTTCCTTTCATTTTGGTTTCATTTTGGTTTCATTTTGGTTTCATTTTCGTTTCATTTTGGTTTCATTTTGGTTTCATTTTGGTTTCATTTTGGTTTCATTTTGGTTTCATTTTGGTTTCATTTTGGTTTCATTTTGGTTTCATTTTGGTTTCATTTTGGTTTCATTTTCGTTTCATTTTCGTTTCATTTTCGTTTTTCGTTTCATTTTCGTTTCATTTTCGTTTCATTTTCGTTTCATTTTGGTTTCATTTCGGTTTCATTTTGGTTACATTTTGGTTTCATTTTGGTTTCATTTTGGTTTCATTTTGGTTTCATTTTCGTTTCATTTTCGTTTCATTTTCGTTTCATTTTCGTTTCATTTTCGTTTCATTTTCGTTTCATTTTGGTTTCATTTTCGTTTCATTTTGGTTTCATTTCCGTTTCATTTTCTTTTCATTTTCGTTTCATTTTCGTTTCATTTTCGTTTCATTTTCGTTTCATTTTCGTTTCATTTTGGTTTCATTTTGGTTTCATTTTGGTTTCATTTTGGTTTCATTTTGGTTTAATTTTGGTTTCATTTTGGTTTCATTTTTGTTTCATTTTCGTTTCATTTTCGTTTCATTTTGGTTTCATTTTGGTTTCATTTTGGTTTCATTTTGGTTTCATTTTGGTTTCATTTTGGTTTCATTTTCGTTTCATTTTGGTTTCATTTTGGTTTCATTTTCGTTTCATTTTCCTTTCATTTTCGTTTCATTTTCGTTTCATTTTGGTTTCATTTTCGTTTCATTTTCGTTTCATTTTCGTTTCATTTTCGTTTCATTTTCGTTTCATTTTCGTTTCGTTTTCGTTTCGTTTTCGTTTCGTTTTCGTTTCGTTTTCGTTTCGTTTTCGTTTCGTTTTCGTTTCATTTTCGTTTCATTTTCGTTTCATTTTCATTTCATTTTCGTTTCATTTTCGTTTCATTTTGGTTTCATTTTGGTTTCATTTTGGTTTCATTTTGGTTTCATTTTGGTTTCATTTTGGTTTCATTTTGGTTTCATTTTGGTTTCATTTTCGTTTCATTTTGGTTTCATTTTCGTTTCATTTTCGTTTCACTTTCGTTTCATTTTGGTTTCATTTTGGTTTCATTTTGGTTTCATTTTGGTTTCATTTTAGTTTCATTTTAGTTTCATTTTCGTTTCATTATCGTTTCATTTTGGTTTCATTTTCGTTTCATTTTGGTGTCATTTTGGTTTCATTTTGGTTTCATTTTGGTTTCATTTTGGTTTCATTTTGGTTTCATTTTCGTTTCATTTTCGTTTCATTTTCGTTTTTCGTTTCATTTTCGTTTCATTTTGGTTTCATTTTGGTTTCATTTTGGTTTCATTTTCGTTTCATTTTCGTTTCATTTTCGTTTCATTTTCGTTTTTCGTTTCATTTTCGTTTCATTTTCGTTTCATTTTCGTTTCATTTTGGTTTCATTTTGGTTTCATTTTGGTTTCATTTTGGTTTCATTTTGGTTTTATTTTGGTTTCATTTTGGTTTCATTTTGGTTTCATTTTCGTTTCATTTTCGTTTCATTTTCGTTTCATTTTCGTTTCATTTTCGTTTCATTTTCGTTTCATTTTCATTTCATTTTGGTTTCATTTTCGTTTCATTTTGGTTTCATTTTCGTTTCATTTTCGTTTCATTTTCGTTTCATTTTCGTTTCATTTTCGTTTCATTTACGTTTTATTTTCGTTTCATTTTCGTTTCATTTTGGTTTCATTTTGGTTTCATTTTGGTTTCATTTTGGTTTCATTTTGGTTTCATTTTGGTTTCATTTTTGTTTCATTTTCGTTTCATTTTCGTTTCATTTCCGTTTCATTTTCGTTTCATTTTCGTTTCATTTTCGTTTCATTTTCGTTTCATTTTGGTTTCATTTTGGTTTCATTTTGGTTTCATTTTGGTTTCATTTTGGTTTCATTTTGGTTTCATTTTGGTTTCATTTACGTTTCATTTACGTTTCATTTACGTTTCATTTACGTTTCATTTTCGTTTCATTTACGTTTCATTTACGTTTCATTTACGTTTCATTTACGTTTCATTTACGTTTCATTTACGTTTCATTTTCGTTTCATTTTCGTTTCGTTTACGTTTCATTTTCGTTTCATTTTCGTTTCATTTTCGTTTCATTTTCGTTTCATTTTCGTTTCATTTTCGTTTCATTTTCGTTTCATTTTCGTTTCATTTTCGTTTAATTTTCGTTTAATTTTCGTTTAATTTTCGTTTAATTTTCGTTTCATTTTCGTTTCATTTTCGTTTCATTTTCGTTTCATTTTCGTTTCATTTTCGTTTCATTTTCGTTTCATTTTCGTTTCATTTTCGTTTAATTTTCGTTTAATTTTCGTTTAATTTTCGTTTAATTTTCGTTTAATTTTCGTTTCATTTTCGTTTCATTTTCGTTTCATTTTCGTTTCATTTTCGTTTCATTTTCGTTTCATTTTCGTTTCATTTTCGTTTCATTTTCGTTTCATTTTCGTTTCATTTTCGTTTCATTTTCGTTTCATTTTCATTTCATTTTGGTTTCATTTTCGTTTCATTTTGGTTTCATTTTCGTTTCATTTTCGTTTCATTTTCGTTTCATTTTCGTTTCATTTTCGTTTCATTTACGTTTTATTTTCGTTTCATTTTCGTTTCATTTTGGTTTCATTTTGGTTTCATTTTGGTTTCATTTTGGTTTCATTTTGGTTTCATTTTGGTTTCATTTTTGTTTCATTTTCGTTTCATTTTCGTTTCATTTCCGTTTCATTTTCGTTTCATTTTCGTTTCATTTTCGTTTCATTTTCGTTTCATTTTGGTTTCATTTTGGTTTCATTTTGGTTTCATTTTGGTTTCATTTTGGTTTCATTTTGGTTTCATTTTGGTTTCATTTACGTTTCATTTACGTTTCATTTACGTTTCATTTACGTTTCATTTTCGTTTCATTTACGTTTCATTTACGTTTCATTTACGTTTCATTTACGTTTCATTTACGTTTCATTTACGTTTCATTTTCGTTTCATTTTCGTTTCGTTTACGTTTCATTTTCGTTTCATTTTCGTTTCATTTTCGTTTCATTTTCGTTTCATTTTCGTTTCATTTTCGTTTCATTTTCGTTTCATTTTCGTTTCATTTTCGTTTAATTTTCGTTTAATTTTCGTTTAATTTTCGTTTAATTTTCGTTTCATTTTCGTTTCATTTTCGTTTCATTTTCGTTTCATTTTCGTTTCATTTTCGTTTCATTTTCGTTTCATTTTCGTTTCATTTTCGTTTAATTTTCGTTTAATTTTCGTTTAATTTTCGTTTAATTTTCGTTTAATTTTCGTTTCATTTTCGTTTCATTTTCGTTTCATTTTCGTTTCATTTTCGTTTCATTTTCGTTTCATTTTCGTTTCATTTTCGTTTCATTTTCGTTTCATTTTCGTTTCATTTTCGTTTCAATTTCGTTTCATTTTCGTTTCATTTTGGTTTCATTTTCGTTTCATTTTGGTTTCATTTTGGTTTCATTTTGGTTTCATTTTGGTTTCATTTTGGTTTCATTTTGGTTTCATTTTGGTTTCATTTTGGTTTCATTTTCGTTTCGTTTTCGTTTCGTTTTCGTTTCGTTTTCGTTTCGTTTTCGTTTCATTTTCGTTTCATTTTCGTTTCATTTTCGTTTCATTTTCATTTCATTTTCGTTTCATTTTCGTTTCATTTTGGTTTCATTCTGGTTTCATTTTGGTTTCATTTTGGTTTCATTTTGGTTTCATTTTGGTTTCATTTTGGTTTCATTTTGGTTTCATTTTGGTTTCATTTTGGTTTCATTTTGGTTTCATTTTGGTTTCATTTTCGTTTCATTTTCGTTTCATTTTCGTTTCATTTTCGTTTCATTTTCGTTTCATTTTGGTTTCATTTTGGTTTCATTTTGGTTTTATTTTCGTTTCATTTTGGTTTCATTTTGGTTTCATTTTGGTTTCATTTTGGTTTCATTTTGGTTTCATTTTGGTTTCATTTTGGTTTCATTTTGGTTTCATTTTGGTTTCATATTGGTTTCATTTTGGTTTCATTTTCGTTTCATTTTCGTTTCATTTTCGTTTCATTTTCGTTTCATTTTCGTTTCGTTTTCGTTTCGTTTTCGTTTCGTTTTCGTTTCGTTTTCGTTTCGTTTTCGTTTCGTTTTGGTTTCATTTTGGTTTCATTTTGGTTTCATTTTGGTTTCATTTTGGTTTCATTTTGGTTTCATTTTCGTTTCATTTTCGTTTCATTTTCGTTTCATTTTCGTTTTTCGTTTCATTTTCGTTTCATTTTCGTTTCATTTTCGTTTCATTTTGGTTTTATTTTCGTTTCATTTTCGTTTCATTTTGGTTTCATTTTGGTTTCATTTTGGTTTCATTTTGGTTTTATTTTGGTTTCATTTTGGTTTCATTTTCGTTTCATTTTCGTTTCATTTTCGTTTCATTTTCATTTCATTTTGGTTTCATTTTCGTTTCATTTTGGTTTCATTTTCGTTTCATTTTCGTTTCATTTTCGTTTCATTTTCGTTTCATTTTCGTTTCATTTACGTTTTATTTTCGTTTCATTTTCGTTTCATTTTGGTTTCATTTTGGTTTCATTTTGGTTTCATTTTGGTTTCATTTTGGTTTCATTTTGGTTTCATTTTTGTTTCATTTTCGTTTCATTTTCGTTTCATTTCCGTTTCATTTCCGTTTCATTTCCGTTTCATTTCCGTTTCATTTCCGTTTCATTTCCGTTTCATTTCCGTTTCATTTCCGTTTCATTTCCGTTTCATTTCCGTTTCATTTCCGTTTCATTTCCGTTTCATTTCCGTTTCATTTCCGTTTCATTTCCGTTTCATTTCCGTTTCATTTCCGTTTCATTTCCGTTTCATTTCCGTTTCATTTACGTTTCATTTACGTTTCATTTACGTTTCATTTACGTTTCATTTTCGTTTCATTTTCGTTTCATTTTGGTTTCATTTTGGTTTCATTTTGGTTTCATTTTGGTTTCATTTTGGTTTCATTTTGGTTTCATTTTGGTTTCATTTTGGTTTCATTTTGGTTTCATTTTCGTTTCATTTTCGTTTCATTTTCGTTTCATTTTGGTTTCATTTTGGTTTCATTTTGGTTTCATTTTGGTTTCATTTTGGTTTCATTTTGGTTTCATTTTGGTTTCATTTTGGTTTCATTTTCGTTTCATTTTCGTTTCATTTTCGTTTTTCTTTTCATTTTCGTTTCATTTTCGTTTCATTTTCGTTTCATTTTGGTTTCATTTTGGTTTCATTTTGGTTTCATTTTGGTTTCATTTTGGTTTCATTTTGGTTTCATTTTGGTTTCATTTTCGTTTCATTTTCGTTTCATTTTCGTTTCATTTTCGTTTCATTTTCGTTTCATTTTCGTTTCATTTTGGTTTCATTTTCGTTTCATTTTGGTTTCATTTCCGTTTCATTTTCTTTTCATTTTCGTTTCATTTTCGTTTCATTTTCGTTTCATTTTCGTTTCATTTTCGTTTCATTTTGGTTTCATTTTGGTTTCATTTTGGTTTCATTTTGGTTTCATTTTGGTTTCATTTTGGTTTCATTTTGGTTTCATTTTGGTTTCATTTTTGTTTCATTTTCGTTTCATTTTCGTTTCATTTTGGTTTCATTTTGGTTTCATTTAGGTTTCATTTTGGTTTCATTTTGGTTTCATTTTGGTTTCATTTTGGTTTCATTTTCGTTTCATTTTGGTTTCATTTTGGTTTCATTTTCGTTTCATTTTCCTTTCATTTTGGTTTCATTTTGGTTTCATTTTGGTTTCATTTTCGTTTCATTTTGGTTTCATTTTGGTTTCATTTTGGTTTCATTTTGGTTTCATTTTGGTTTCATTTTGGTTTCATTTTGGTTTCATTTTGGTTTCATTTTGGTTTCATTTTGGTTTCATTTTCGTTTCATTTTCGTTTCATTTTCGTTTTTCGTTTCATTTTCGTTTCATTTTCGTTTCATTTTCGTTTCATTTTGGTTTCATTTCGGTTTCATTTTGGTTACATTTTGGTTTCATTTTGGTTTCATTTTGGTTTCATTTTGGTTTCATTTTCGTTTCATTTTCGTTTCATTTTCGTTTCATTTTCGTTTCATTTTCGTTTCATTTTCGTTTCATTTTGGTTTCATTTTCGTTTCATTTTGGTTTCATTTCCGTTTCATTTTCTTTTCATTTTCGTTTCATTTTCGTTTCATTTTCGTTTCATTTTCGTTTCATTTTCGTTTCATTTTGGTTTCATTTTGGTTTCATTTTGGTTTCATTTTGGTTTCATTTTGGTTTCATTTTGGTTTCATTTTGGTTTCATTTTGGTTTCATTTTTGTTTCATTTTCGTTTCATTTTCGTTTCATTTTGGTTTCATTTTGGTTTCATTTTGGTTTCATTTTGGTTTCATTTTGGTTTCATTTTGGTTTCATTTTCGTTTCATTTTGGTTTCATTTTGGTTTCATTTTCGTTTCATTTTCCTTTCATTTTCGTTTCATTTTCGTTTCATTTTGGTTTCATTTTCGTTTCATTTTCGTTTCATTTTCGTTTCATTTTCGTTTCATTTTCGTTTCATTTTCGTTTCGTTTTCGTTTCGTTTTCGTTTCGTTTTCGTTTCGTTTTCGTTTCGTTTTCGTTTCGTTTTCGTTTCATTTTCGTTTCATTTTCGTTTCATTTTCATTTCATTTTCGTTTCATTTTCGTTTCATTTTGGTTTCATTTTGGTTTCATTTTGGTTTCATTTTGGTTTCATTTTGGTTTCATTTTGGTTTCATTTTGGTTTCATTTTGGTTTCATTTTCGTTTCATTTTGGTTTCATTTTCGTTTCATTTTCGTTTCATTTTCGTTTCACTTTCGTTTCATTTTGGTTTCATTTTGGTTTCATTTTGGTTTCATTTTGGTTTCATTTTAGTTTCATTTTAGTTTCATTTTCGTTTCATTATCGTTTCATTTTGGTTTCATTTTCGTTTCATTTTGGTGTCATTTTGGTTTCATTTTGGTTTCATTTTGGTTTCATTTTGGTTTCATTTTGGTTTCATTTTCGTTTCATTTTCGTTTCATTTTCGTTTTTCGTTTCATTTTCGTTTCATTTTGGTTTCATTTTGGTTTCATTTTGGTTTCATTTTCGTTTCATTTTCGTTTCATTTTCGTTTCATTTTCGTTTTTCGTTTCATTTTCGTTTCATTTTCGTTTCATTTTCGTTTCATTTTGGTTTCATTTTGGTTTCATTTTGGTTTCATTTTGGTTTCATTTTGGTTTTATTTTGGTTTCATTTTGGTTTCATTTTGGTTTCATTTTCGTTTCATTTTCGTTTCATTTTCGTTTCATTTTCGTTTCATTTTCGTTTCATTTTCGTTTCATTTTCATTTCATTTTGGTTTCATTTTCGTTTCATTTTGGTTTCATTTTCGTTTCATTTTCGTTTCATTTTCGTTTCATTTTCGTTTCATTTTCGTTTCATTTACGTTTTATTTTCGTTTCATTTTCGTTTCATTTTGGTTTCATTTTGGTTTCATTTTGGTTTCATTTTGGTTTCATTTTGGTTTCATTTTGGTTTCATTTTTGTTTCATTTTCGTTTCATTTTCGTTTCATTTCCGTTTCATTTCCGTTTCATTTCCGTTTCATTTCCGTTTCATTTCCGTTTCATTTCCGTTTCATTTCCGTTTCATTTCCGTTTCATTTCCGTTTCATTTCCGTTTCATTTCCGTTTCATTTCCGTTTCATTTCCGTTTCATTTCCGTTTCATTTCCGTTTCATTTCCGTTTCATTTCCGTTTCATTTCCGTTTCATTTACGTTTCATTTACGTTTCATTTACGTTTCATTTACGTTTCATTTACGTTTCATTTACGTTTCATTTTCGTTTCATTTTCGTTTCGTTTACGTTTCATTTTCGTTTCATTTTCGTTTCATTTTCGTTTCATTTTCGTTTCATTTTCGTTTCATTTTCGTTTCATTTTCGTTTCATTTTCGTTTAATTTTCGTTTAATTTTCGTTTAATTTTCGTTTAATTTTCGTTTCATTTTCGTTTCATTTTCGTTTCATTTTCGTTTCATTTTCGTTTCATTTTCGTTTCATTTTCGTTTCATTTTCGTTTCATTTTCGTTTAATTTTCGTTTAATTTTCGTTTAATTTTCGTTTAATTTTCGTTTCATTTTCGTTTCATTTTCGTTTCATTTTCGTTTCATTTTCGTTTCATTTTCGTTTCATTTTCGTTTCATTTTCGTTTCATTTTCGTTTCATTTTCGTTTCATTTTCGTTTCATTTTCGTTTCAATTTCGTTTCATTTTCGTTTCATTTTGGTTTCATTTTCGTTTCATTTTGGTTTCATTTTGGTTTCATTTTGGTTTCATTTTGGTTTCATTTTGGTTTCATTTTGGTTTCATTTTGGTTTCATTTTGGTTTCATTTTCGTTTCGTTTTCGTTTCGTTTTCGTTTCGTTTTCGTTTCGTTTTCGTTTCATTTTCGTTTCATTTTCGTTTCATTTTCGTTTCATTTTCATTTCATTTTCGTTTCATTTTCGTTTCATTTTGGTTTCATTCTGGTTTCATTTTGGTTTCATTTTGGTTTCATTTTGGTTTCATTTTGGTTTCATTTTGGTTTCATTTTGGTTTCATTTTGGTTTCATTTTGGTTTCATTTTGGTTTCATTTTGGTTTCATTTTCGTTTCATTTTCGTTTCATTTTCGTTTCATTTTCGTTTCATTTTCGTTTCATTTTGGTTTCATTTTGGTTTCATTTTGGTTTTATTTTCGTTTCATTTTGGTTTCATTTTGGTTTCATTTTGGTTTCATTTTGGTTTCATTTTGGTTTCATTTTGGTTTCATTTTGGTTTCATTTTGGTTTCATTTTGGTTTCATTTTGGTTTCATTTTGGTTTCATTTTCGTTTCATTTTCGTTTCATTTTCGTTTCATATTCGTTTCATATTCGTTTCATTTTCGTTTCATTATCGTTTCATTTTGGTTTCATTTTGGTTTCATTTTGGTTTCATATTGGTTTCATTTTGGTTTCATTTTCGTTTCATTTTCGTTTCATTTTCGTTTCATTTTCGTTTCATTTTCGTTTCGTTTTCGTTTCGTTTTCGTTTCGTTTTCGTTTCGTTTTCGTTTCGTTTTCGTTTCGTTTTGGTTTCATTTTGGTTTCATTTTGGTTTCATTTTGGTTTCATTTTGGTTTCATTTTGGTTTCATTTTCGTTTCATTTTCGTTTCATTTTCGTTTCATTTTCGTTTTTCGTTTCATTTTCGTTTCATTTTCGTTTCATTTTCGTTTCATTTTGGTTTTATTTTCGTTTCATTTTCGTTTCATTTTGGTTTCATTTTGGTTTCATTTTGGTTTCATTTTGGTTTTATTTTGGTTTCATTTTGGTTTCATTTTCGTTTCATTTTCGTTTCATTTTCGTTTCATTTTCATTTCATTTTGGTTTCATTTTCGTTTCATTTTGGTTTCATTTTCGTTTCATTTTCGTTTCATTTTCGTTTCATTTTCGTTTCATTTTCGTTTCATTTACGTTTTATTTTCGTTTCATTTTCGTTTCATTTTGGTTTCATTTTGGTTTCATTTTGGTTTCATTTTGGTTTCATTTTGGTTTCATTTTGGTTTCATTTTTGTTTCATTTTCGTTTCATTTTCGTTTCATTTCCGTTTCATTTCCGTTTCATTTCCGTTTCATTTCCGTTTCATTTCCGTTTCATTTCCGTTTCATTTCCGTTTCATTTCCGTTTCATTTCCGTTTCATTTCCGTTTCATTTCCGTTTCATTTCCGTTTCATTTCCGTTTCATTTCCGTTTCATTTCCGTTTCATTTCCGTTTCATTTCCGTTTCATTTCCGTTTCATTTCCGTTTCATTTCCGTTTCATTTACGTTTCATTTACGTTTCATTTACGTTTCATTTACGTTTCATTTACGTTTCATTTACGTTTCATTTTCGTTTCATTTTCGTTTCGTTTACGTTTCATTTTCGTTTCATTTTCGTTTCATTTTCGTTTCATTTTCGTTTCATTTTCGTTTCATTTTCGTTTCATTTTCGTTTCATTTTCGTTTAATTTTCGTTTAATTTTCGTTTAATTTTCGTTTAATTTTCGTTTAATTTTCGTTTCATTTTCGTTTCATTTTCGTTTCATTTTCGTTTCATTTTCGTTTCATTTTCGTTTCATTTTCGTTTCATTTTCGTTTAATTTTCGTTTAATTTTCGTTTAATTTTCGTTTAATTTTCGTTTAATTTTCGTTTCATTTTCGTTTCATTTTCGTTTCATTTTCGTTTCATTTTCGTTTCATTTTCGTTTCATTTTCGTTTCATTTTCGTTTCATTTTCGTTTCATTTTCGTTTCATTTTCGTTTCATTTTCGTTTCAATTTCGTTTCATTTTCGTTTCATTTTGGTTTCATTTTCGTTTCATTTTGGTTTCATTTTGGTTTCATTTTGGTTTCATTTTGGTTTCATTTTGGTTTCATTTTGGTTTCATTTTGGTTTCATTTTGGTTTCATTTTCGTTTCGTTTTCGTTTCGTTTTCGTTTCGTTTTCGTTTCGTTTTCGTTTCATTTTCGTTTCATTTTCGTTTCATTTTCGTTTCATTTTCATTTCATTTTCGTTTCATTTTCGTTTCATTTTGGTTTCATTCTGGTTTCATTTTGGTTTCATTTTGGTTTCATTTTGGTTTCATTTTGGTTTCATTTTGGTTTCATTTTGGTTTCATTTTGGTTTCATTTTGGTTTCATTTTGGTTTCATTTTGGTTTCATTTTCGTTTCATTTTCGTTTCATTTTCGTTTCATTTTCGTTTCATTTTCGTTTCATTTTGGTTTCATTTTGGTTTCATTTTGGTTTTATTTTCGTTTCATTTTGGTTTCATTTTGGTTTCATTTTGGTTTCATTTTGGTTTCATTTTGGTTTCATTTTGGTTTCATTTTGGTTTCATTTTGGTTTCATTTTGGTTTCATTTTGGTTTCATTTTGGTTTCATTTTCGTTTCATTTTCGTTTCATTTTCGTTTCATATTCGTTTCATATTCGTTTCATTTTCGTTTCATTATCGTTTCATTTTGGTTTCATTTTGGTTTCATTTTGGTTTCATATTGGTTTCATTTTGGTTTCATTTTGGTTTCATTTTCGTTTCATTTTGGTTTCATTCTGGTTTCATTTTGGTTTCATTTTGGTTTCATTTTGGTTTCATTTTGGTTTCATTTTGGTTTCATTTTGGTTTCATTTTGGTTTCATTTTGGTTTCATTTTGGTTTCATTTTGGTTTCATTTTGGTTTCGTTTTGGTTTCATTTTGGTTTCATTTTGGTTTCATTTTGGTTTCATTTTGGTTTCATTTTGGTTTCATTTTGGTTTCATTTTGGTTTCATTTTGGTTTCATTTTGGTTTCATTTTGGTTTCATTTTGGTTTCATTTTGGTTTCATTTTCGTTTCATATTCGTTTCATTTTCGTTTCATTATCGTTTCATTTTGGTTTCATTTTGGTTTCATTTTGGTTTCATTTTGGTTTCATATTGGTTTCATTTTGGTTTCATTTTCGTTTCATTTTCGTTTCATTTTCGTTTCATTTTCGTTTCATTTTCGTTTCGTTTTCGTTTCGTTTTCGTTTCGTTTTCGTTTCGTTTTCGTTTCGTTTTCGTTTCGTTTTGGTTTCATTTTGGTTTCATTTTGGTTTCATTTTGGTTTCATTTTGGTTTCATTTTGGTTTCATTTTCGTTTCATTTTCGTTTCATTTTCGTTTCATTTTCGTTTTTCGTTTCATTTTCGTTTCATTTTCGTTTCATTTTCGTTTCATTTTGGTTTTATTTTCGTTTCATTTTCGTTTCATTTTGGTTTCATTTTGGTTTCATTTTGGTTTCATTTTGGTTTTATTTTGGTTTCATTTTGGTTTCATTTTGGTTTCATTTTCGTTTCATTTTCGTTTCATTTTCGTTTCATTTTCGTTTCATTTTCATTTCATTTTGGTTTCATTTTCGTTTCATTTTGGTTTCATTTTCGTTTCATTTTCGTTTCATTTTCGTTTCATTTTCGTTTCATTTTCGTTTCATTTACGTTTTATTTTCGTTTCATTTTCGTTTCATTTTGGTTTCATTTTGGTTTCATTTTGGTTTCATTTTGGTTTCATTTTGGTTTCATTTTGGTTTCATTTTTGTTTCATTTTCGTTTCATTTTCGTTTCATTTTCGTTTCATTTTCGTTTCATTTTCGTTTCATTTTGGTTTCATTTTGGTTTCATTTTGGTTTCGTTTTGGTTTCATTTTGGTTTCATTTTGGTTTTATTTTGGTTTCATTTTGGTTTCATTTTGGTTTCATTTTGGTTTCATTTTGGTTTCATTTTGGTTTCATTTTCGTTTCATTTTCGTTTCATTTTCGTTTCATTTTGGTTTCATTTTGGTTTCATTTTGGTTTCATTTTGGTTTTATTTTGGTTTCATTTTGGTTTCATTTTGGTTTCATTTTGGTTTCATTTTGGTTTCATTTTGGTTTCATTTTGGTTTCATTTTGGTTTCATTTTGGTTTCATTTTGGTTTCATTTTGGTTTCATTTTGGTTTCATTTTCGTTTCATTTTCGTTTCATTTTGGTTTCATTTTGGTTTCATTTTGGTTTCATTTTGGTTTTATTTTGGTTTCATTTTGGTTTCATTTTCGTTTCATTTTCGTTTCATTTTCGTTTCATTTTCGTTTCATTTTCGTTTCATTTTGGTTTCATTTTGGTTTCATTTTGGTTTCATTTTGGTTTCATTTTGGTTTCATTTTGGTTTCATTTTGGTTTCATTTTCGTTTCATTTTCCTTTCATTTTCGTTTCATTTTCGTTTCATTTTGGTTTCATTTTCGTTTCATTTTCGTTTCATTTTCGTTTCATTTTCGTTTCATTTTCGTTTCATTTTGGTTTCATTTTGGTTTCATTTTGGTTTCATTTTGGTTTCATTTTGGTTTCATTTTGGTTTCATTTTGGTTTCATTTTGGTTTCATTTTGGTTTCATTTTGGTTTCATTTTGGTTTCATTTTGGTTTCATTTTCGTTTCATTTTCGTTTCATTTTCGTTTCATATTCGTTTCATATTCGTTTCATTTTCGTTTCATTTTCGTTTCATTTTGGTTTCATTTTGGTTTCATTTTGGTTTCATATTGGTTTCATTTTGGTTTCATTTTGGTTTCATTTTCGTTTCATTTTGGTTTCATTTTGGTTTCATTTTGGTTTCATTTTGGTTTCATTTTGGTTTCATTTTGGTTTCATTTTCGTTTCATTTTCGTTTCATTTTCGTTTCATTTTCGTTTCATTTTCGTTTCATTTTGGTTTCATTTTGGTTTCATTTTGGTTTCATTTTCGTTTCGTTTTCGTTTCGTTTTCGTTTCGTTTTGGTTTCATTTTGGTTTCATTTTCGTTTCATTTTCGTTTCATTTTGGTTTCATTTTGGTTTCATTTTGGTTTCATTTTGGTTTCATTTTGGTTTCATTTTGGTTTCATTTTGGTTTCATTTTCGTTTCATTTTCGTTTCATTTTCGTTTTTCGTTTCATTTTCGTTTCATTTTCGTTTCATTTTCGTTTCATTTTGGTTTCATTTTGGTTTCATTTTGGTTTCATTTTGGTTTCATTTTGGTTTCATTTTGGTTTCATTTTGGTTTCATTTTCGTTTCATTTTCGTTTCATTTTCGTTTCATTTTCGTTTCATTTTCGTTTCATTTTCGTTTCATTTTGGTTTCATTTTCGTTTCATTTTGGTTTCATTTCCGTTTCATTTTCTTTTCATTTTCGTTTCATTTTCGTTTCATTTTCGTTTCATTTTCGTTTCATTTTCGTTTCATTTTGGTTTCATTTTGGTTTCATTTTGGTTTCATTTTGGTTTCATTTTGGTTTCATTTTGGTTTCATTTTGGTTTCATTTTGGTTTCATTTTTGTTTCATTTTCGTTTCATTTTCGTTTCATTTTGGTTTCATTTTGGTTTCATTTAGGTTTCATTTTGGTTTCATTTTGGTTTCATTTTGGTTTCATTTTGGTTTCATTTTCGTTTCATTTTGGTTTCATTTTGGTTTCATTTTCGTTTCATTTTCCTTTCATTTTCGTTTCATTTTCGTTTCATTTTGGTTTCATTTTCGTTTCATTTTCGTTTCATTTTCGTTTCATTTTCGTTTCATTTTCGTTTCGTTTTCGTTTCGTTTTCGTTTCGTTTTCGTTTCGTTTTCGTTTCGTTTTCGTTTCGTTTTCGTTTCGTTTTCGTTTCATTTTCGTTTCATTTTCGTTTCATTTTCATTTCATTTTCGTTTCATTTTCGTTTCATTTTGGTTTCATTTTGGTTTCATTTTGGTTTCATTTTGGTTTCATTTTGGTTTCATTTTGGTTTCATTTTGGTTTCATTTTGGTTTCATTTTGGTTTCATTTTGGTTTCATTTTGGTTTCATTTTCGTTTCATTTTCGTTTCATTTTCGTTTCATTTTGGTTTCATTTTGGTTTCATTTTGGTTTCATTTTGGTTTCATTTTGGTTTCATTTTGGTTTCATTTTGGTTTCATTTTGGTTTCATTTTCGTTTCATTTTCGTTTCATTTTCGTTTTTCTTTTCATTTTCGTTTCATTTTCGTTTCATTTTCGTTTCATTTTGGTTTCATTTTGGTTTCATTTTGGTTTCATTTTGGTTTCATTTTGGTTTCATTTTGGTTTCATTTTGGTTTCATTTTCGTTTCATTTTCGTTTCATTTTCGTTTCATTTTCGTTTCATTTTCGTTTCATTTTCGTTTCATTTTGGTTTCATTTTCGTTTCATTTTCGTTTCATTTTCGTTTCATTTTGGTTTCATTTTGGTTTCATTTTGGTTTCATTTTGGTTTCATTTTGGTTTCATTTTGGTTTCATTTTGGTTTCATTTTGGTTTCATTTTTGTTTCATTTTCGTTTCATTTTCGTTTCATTTTGGTTTCATTTTGGTTTCATTTAGGTTTCATTTTGGTTTCATTTTTGTTTCATTTTGGTTTCATTTTGGTTTCATTTTCGTTTCATTTTGGTTTCATTTTGGTTTCATTTTCGTTTCATTTTCGTTTCATTTTGGTTTCATTTTGGTTTCATTTTGGTTTCATTTTCGTTTCATTTTGGTTTCATTTTGGTTTCATTTTGGTTTCATTTTGGTTTCATTTTGGTTTCATTTTGGTTTCATTTTGGTTTCATTTTGGTTTCATTTTGGTTTCATTTTGGTTTCATTTTGGTTTCATTTTCGTTTCATTTTCGTTTCATTTTCGTTTTTCGTTTCATTTTCGTTTCATTTTCGTTTCATTTTCGTTTCATTTTGGTTTCATTTCGGTTTCATTTTGGTTACATTTTGGTTTCATTTTGGTTTCATTTTGGTTTCATTTTGGTTTCATTTTCGTTTCATTTTCGTTTCATTTTCGTTTCATTTTCGTTTCATTTTCGTTTCATTTTCGTTTCATTTTGGTTTCATTTTCGTTTCATTTTGGTTTCATTTCCGTTTCATTTTCTTTTCATTTTCGTTTCATTTTCGTTTCATTTTCGTTTCATTTTCGTTTCATTTTCGTTTCATTTTGGTTTCATTTTGGTTTCATTTTGGTTTCATTTTGGTTTCATTTTGGTTTCATTTTGGTTTCATTTTGGTTTCATTTTGGTTTCATTTTTGTTTCATTTTCGTTTCATTTTCGTTTCATTTTGGTTTCATTTTGGTTTCATTTTGGTTTCATTTTGGTTTCATTTTGGTTTCATTTTGGTTTCATTTTGGTTTCATTTTCGTTTCATTTTGGTTTCATTTTGGTTTCATTTTCGTTTCATTTTCCTTTCATTTTCGTTTCATTTTCGTTTCATTTTGGTTTCATTTTCGTTTCATTTTCGTTTCATTTTCGTTTCATTTTCGTTTCATTTTCGTTTCGTTTTCGTTTCGTTTTCGTTTCGTTTTGGTTTCATTTTGGTTTCATTTTCGTTTCATTTTCGTTTCATTTTGGTTTCATTTTGGTTTCATTTTGGTTTCATTTTGGTTTCATTTTGGTTTCATTTTGGTTTCATTTTCGTTTCATTTTCGTTTCATTTTCGTTTTTCGTTTCATTTTCGTTTCATTTTCGTTTCATTTTCGTTTCATTTTCGTTTCATTTTGGTTTCATTTTGGTTTCATTTTGGTTTCATTTTGGTTTCATTTTGGTTTCATTTTGGTTTCATTTTGGTTTCATTTTGGTTTCATTTTGGTTTCATTTTCGTTTCATTTTGGTTTCATTTTGGTTTCATTTTCGTTTCATTTTCGTTTCATTTTCGTTTCATTTTCGTTTCATTTTCGTTTCATTTTGGTTTCATTTTCGTTTCATTTTGGTTTCATTTCCGTTTCATTTTCTCTTCATTTTCGTTTCATTTTCGTTTCATTTTCGTTTCATTTTCGTTTCATTTTCGTTTCATTTTCGTTTCATTTTGGTTTCATTTTGGTTTCATTTTGGTTTCATTTTGGTTTCATTTTGGTTTCATTTTGGTTTCATTTTGGTTTCATTTTGGTTTCATTTTTGTTTCATTTTCGTTTCATTTTCGTTTCATTTTGGTTTCATTTTGGTTTCATTTAGGTTTCATTTTGGTTTCATTTTGGTTTCATTTTGGTTTCATTTTGGTTTTATTTTCGTTTCATTTTGGTTTCATTTTGGTTTCATTTTCGTTTCATTTTCCTTTCATTTTGGTTTCATTTTGGTTTCATTTTGGTTTCATTTTCGTTTCATTTTGGTTTCATTTTGGTTTCATTTTGGTTTCATTTTGGTTTCATTTTGGTTTCATTTTGGTTTCATTTTGGTTTCATTTTGGTTTCATTTTGGTTTCATTTTGGTTTCATTTTCGTTTCATTTTCGTTTCATTTTCGTTTTTCGTTTCATTTTCGTTTCATTTTCGTTTCATTTTCGTTTCATTTTGGTTTCATTTTGGTTTCATTTTGGTTACATTTTGGTTTCATTTTGGTTTCATTTTGGTTTCATTTTGGTTTCATTTTCGTTTCATTTTCGTTTCATTTTCGTTTCATTTTCGTTTCATTTTCGTTTCATTTTCGTTTCATTTTGGTTTCATTTTCGTTTCATTTTGGTTTCATTTCCGTTTCATTTTCTTTTCATTTTCGTTTCATTTTCGTTTCATTTTCGTTTCATTTTCGTTTCATTTTCGTTTCATTTTGGTTTCATTTTGGTTTCATTTAGGTTTCATTTTGGTTTCATTTTGGTTTCATTTTGGTTTCATTTTGGTTTCATTTTCGTTTCATTTTGGTTTCATTTTGGTTTCATTTTCGTTTCATTTTCCTTTCATTTTCGTTTCATTTTCGTTTCATTTTGGTTTCATTTTCGTTTCATTTTCGTTTCATTTTCGTTTCATTTTCGTTTCATTTTCGTTTCGTTTTCGTTTCGTTTTCGTTTCGTTTTCGTTTCGTTTTCGTTTCGTTTTCGTTTCGTTTTCGTTTCGTTTTCGTTTCATTTTCGTTTCATTTTCGTTTCATTTTCATTTCATTTTCGTTTCATTTTCGTTTCATTTTGGTTTCATTTTGGTTTCATTTTGGTTTCATTTTGGTTTCATTTTGGTTTCATTTTGGTTTCATTTTGGTTTCATTTTGGTTTCATTTTGGTTTCATTTTGGTTTCATTTTGGTTTCATTTTCGTTTCATTTTCGTTTCATTTTCGTTTCATTTTGGTTTCATTTTGGTTTCATTTTGGTTTCATTTTGGTTTCATTTTGGTTTCATTTTGGTTTCATTTTGGTTTCATTTTGGTTTCATTTTCGTTTCATTTTCGTTTCATTTTCGTTTTTCTTTTCATTTTCGTTTCATTTTCGTTTCATTTTCGTTTCATTTTGGTTTCATTTTGGTTTCATTTTGGTTTCATTTTGGTTTCATTTTGGTTTCATTTTGGTTTCATTTTGGTTTCATTTTCGTTTCATTTTCGTTTCATTTTCGTTTCATTTTCGTTTCATTTTCGTTTCATTTTCGTTTCATTTTGGTTTCATTTTCGTTTCATTTTCGTTTCATTTTCGTTTCATTTTGGTTTCATTTTGGTTTCATTTTGGTTTCATTTTGGTTTCATTTTGGTTTCATTTTGGTTTCATTTTGGTTTCATTTTGGTTTCATTTTTGTTTCATTTTCGTTTCATTTTCGTTTCATTTTGGTTTCATTTTGGTTTCATTTAGGTTTCATTTTGGTTTCATTTTTGTTTCATTTTGGTTTCATTTTGGTTTCATTTTCGTTTCATTTTGGTTTCATTTTGGTTTCATTTTCGTTTCATTTTCGTTTCATTTTGGTTTCATTTTGGTTTCATTTTGGTTTCATTTTCGTTTCATTTTGGTTTCATTTTGGTTTCATTTTGGTTTCATTTTGGTTTCATTTTGGTTTCATTTTGGTTTCATTTTGGTTTCATTTTGGTTTCATTTTGGTTTCATTTTGGTTTCATTTTGGTTTCATTTTCGTTTCATTTTCGTTTCATTTTCGTTTTTCGTTTCATTTTCGTTTCATTTTCGTTTCATTTTCGTTTCATTTTGGTTTCATTTCGGTTTCATTTTGGTTACATTTTGGTTTCATTTTGGTTTCATTTTGGTTTCATTTTGGTTTCATTTTCGTTTCATTTTCGTTTCATTTTCGTTTCATTTTCGTTTCATTTTCGTTTCATTTTCGTTTCATTTTGGTTTCATTTTCGTTTCATTTTGGTTTCATTTCCGTTCATTTTCTTTTCATTTTCGTTTCATTTTCGTTTCATTTTCGTTTCATTTTCGTTTCATTTTCGTTTCATTTTGGTTTCATTTTGGTTTCATTTTGGTTTCATTTTGGTTTCATTTTGGTTTCATTTTGGTTTCATTTTGGTTTCATTTTGGTTTCATTTTTGTTTCATTTTCGTTTCATTTTCGTTTCATTTTGGTTTCATTTTGGTTTCATTTTGGTTTCATTTTGGTTTCATTTTGGTTTCATTTTGGTTTCATTTTGGTTTCATTTTCGTTTCATTTTGGTTTCATTTTGGTTTCATTTTCGTTTCATTTTCCTTTCATTTTCGTTTCATTTTCGTTTCATTTTGGTTTCATTTTCGTTTCATTTTCGTTTCATTTTCGTTTCATTTTCGTTTCATTTTCGTTTCGTTTTCGTTTCGTTTTCGTTTCGTTTTGGTTTCATTTTGGTTTCATTTTCGTTTCATTTTCGTTTCATTTTGGTTTCATTTTGGTTTCATTTTGGTTTCATTTTGGTTTCATTTTGGTTTCATTTTGGTTTCATTTTCGTTTCATTTTCGTTTCATTTTCGTTTTTCGTTTCATTTTCGTTTCATTTTCGTTTCATTTTCGTTTCATTTTCGTTTCATTTTGGTTTCATTTTGGTTTCATTTTGGTTTCATTTTGGTTTCATTTTGGTTTCATTTTGGTTTCATTTTGGTTTCATTTTGGTTTCATTTTGGTTTCATTTTCGTTTCATTTTGGTTTCATTTTGGTTTCATTTTCGTTTCATTTTCGTTTCATTTTCGTTTCATTTTCGTTTCATTTTCGTTTCATTTTGGTTTCATTTTCGTTTCATTTTGGTTTCATTTCCGTTTCATTTTCTCTTCATTTTCGTTTCATTTTCGTTTCATTTTCGTTTCATTTTCGTTTCATTTTCGTTTCATTTTGGTTTCATTTTGGTTTCATTTTGGTTTCATTTTGGTTTCATTTTGGTTTCATTTTGGTTTCATTTTGGTTTCATTTTGGTTTCATTTTTGTTTCATTTTCGTTTCATTTTCGTTTCATTTTGGTTTCATTTTGGTTTCATTTAGGTTTCATTTTGGTTTCATTTTGGTTTCATTTTGGTTTCATTTTGGTTTTATTTTCGTTTCATTTTGGTTTCATTTTGGTTTCATTTTCGTTTCATTTTCCTTTCATTTTGGTTTCATTTTGGTTTCATTTTGGTTTCATTTTCGTTTCATTTTGGTTTCATTTTGGTTTCATTTTGGTTTCATTTTGGTTTCATTTTGGTTTCATTTTGGTTTCATTTTGGTTTCATTTTGGTTTCATTTTGGTTTCATTTTGGTTTCATTTTCGTTTCATTTTCGTTTCATTTTCGTTTTTCGTTTCATTTTCGTTTCATTTTCGTTTCATTTTCGTTTCATTTTGGTTTCATTTTGGTTTCATTTTGGTTACATTTTGGTTTCATTTTGGTTTCATTTTGGTTTCATTTTGGTTTCATTTTCGTTTCATTTTCGTTTCATTTTCGTTTCATTTTCGTTTCATTTTCGTTTCATTTTCGTTTCATTTTGGTTTCATTTTCGTTTCATTTTGGTTTCATTTCCGTTTCATTTTCTTTTCATTTTCGTTTCATTTTCGTTTCATTTTCGTTTCATTTTCGTTTCATTTTCGTTTCATTTTGGTTTCATTTTGGTTTCATTTTGGTTTCATTTTGGTTTCATTTTGGTTTCATTTTGGTTTCATTTTGGTTTCATTTTGGTTTCATTTTTGTTTCATTTTCGTTTCATTTTCGTTTCATTTTGGTTTCATTTTGGTTTCATTTTGGTTTCATTTTGGTTTCATTTTGGTTTCATTTTGGTTTCATTTTGGTTTCATTTTCGTTTCATTTTGGTTTCATTTTGGTTTCATTTTCGTTTCATTTTGGTTTCATTTTGGTTTCATTTTGGTTTCATTTTGGTTTCATTTTTGTTTCATTTTCGTTTCATTTTCGTTTCATTTTGGTTTCATTTTGGTTTCATTTTGGTTTCATTTTGGTTTCATTTTGGTTTCATTTTGGTTTCATTTTGGTTTCATTTTGGTTTCATTTTCGTTTCATTTTGGTTTCATTTTGGTTTCATTTTCGTTTCATTTTCCTTTCATTTTCGTTTCATTTTCGTTTCATTTTGGTTTCATTTTCGTTTCATTTTCGTTTCATTTTCGTTTCATTTTCGTTTCATTTTCGTTTCGTTTTCGTTTCGTTTTCGTTTCGTTTTCGTTTCGTTTTCGTTTCGTTTTCGTTTCGTTTTCGTTTCGTTTTCGTTTCATTTTCGTTTCATTTTCGTTTCATTTTCATTTCATTTTCGTTTCATTTTCGTTTCATTTTGGTTTCATTTTGGTTTCATTTTGGTTTCATTTTGGTTTCATTTTGGTTTCATTTTGGTTTCATTTTGGTTTCATTTTGGTTTCATTTTCGTTTCATTTTGGTTTCATTTTCGTTTCATTTTCGTTTCACTTTCGTTTCATTTTGGTTTCATTTTGGTTTCATTTTGGTTTCATTTTGGTTTCATTTTAGTTTCATTTTAGTTTCATTTTCGTTTCATTTTCGTTTCATTTTGGTGTCATTTTGGTTTCATTTTGGTTTCATTTTGGTTTCATTTTGGTTTCATTTTGGTTTCATTTTCGTTTCATTTTCGTTTCATTTTCGTTTTTCGTTTCATTTTCGTTTCATTTTGGTTTCATTTTGGTTTCATTTTGGTTTCATTTTGGTTTCATTTTGGTTTCATTTTGGTTTCATTTTGGTTTCATTTTGGTTTCATTTTCGTTTCATTTTCGTTTCATTTTCGTTTCATTTTCGTTTCATCTTCGTTTCATTTTCGTTTCATTTTCGTTTCATTTTCGTTTCATTTTCGTTTCGTTTTCGTTTCGTTTTCGTTTCGTTTTCGTTTCGTTTTCGTTTCGTTTTCGTTTCATTTTCGTTTCATTTTGGTTTCATTTTGGTTTCATTTTGGTTTCATTTTGGTTTTATTTTGGTTTCATTTTGGTTTCATTTTGGTTTCATTTTGGTTTCATTTTGGTTTCATTTTCGTTTCATTTTGGTTTCATTTTGGTTTCATTTTGGTTTCATTTTGGTTTCATTTTGGTTTCATTTTGGTTTCATTTTGGTTTCATTTTGGTTTCATTTTGGTTTCATTTTGGTTTCATTTTCGTTTCATTTTCGTTTCATTTTCGTTTCATTTTCGTTTTTCGTTTCATTTTCGTTTCATTTTCGTTTCATTTTCGTTTCATTTTGGTTTCATTTTGGTTTCATTTTGGTTTCATTTTGGTTTCATTTTGGTTTTATTTTGGTTTCATTTTGGTTTCATTTTGGTTTCATTTTCGTTTCATTTTCGTTTCATTTTCGTTTCATTTTCGTTTCATTTTCGTTTCATTTTCATTTCATTTTGGTTTCATTTTCGTTTCATTTTGGTTTCATTTTCGTTTCATTTTCGTTTCATTTTCGTTTCATTTTCGTTTCATTTTCGTTTCATTTTCGTTTTATTTTCGTTTCATTTTCGTTTCATTTTGGTTTCATTTTGGTTTCATTTTGGTTTCATTTTGGTTTCATTTTGGTTTCATTTTGGTTTCATTTTTGTTTCATTTTCGTTTCATTTTCGTTTCATTTTCGTTTCATTTTCGTTTCATTTTCGTTTCATTTTGGTTTCATTTTGGTTTCATTTTGGTTTCGTTTTGGTTTCATTTTGGTTTCATTTTTGTTTCATTTTCGTTTCATTTTCGTTTCATTTTGGTTTCATTTTGGTTTCATTTAGGTTTCATTTTGGTTTCATTTTGGTTTCATTTTGGTTTCATTTTGGTTTCATTTTCGTTTCATTTTGGTTTCATTTTGGTTTCATTTTCGTTTCATTTTCCTTTCATTTTCGTTTCATTTTCGTTTCATTTTGGTTTCATTTTCGTTTCATTTTCGTTTCATTTTCGTTTCATTTTCGTTTCATTTTCGTTTCGTTTTCGTTTCGTTTTCGTTTCGTTTTCGTTTCGTTTTCGTTTCGTTTTCGTTTCGTTTTCGTTTCATTTTCGTTTCATTTTCGTTTCATTTTCATTTCATTTTCGTTTCATTTTCGTTTCATTTTGGTTTCATTTTGGTTTCATTTTGGTTTCATTTTGGTTTCATTTTGGTTTCATTTTGGTTTCATTTTGGTTTCATTTTGGTTTCATTTTGGTTTCATTTTGGTTTCATTTTCGTTTCATTTTCGTTTCATTTTCGTTTCATTTTGGTTTCATTTTGGTTTCATTTTGGTTTCATTTTGGTTTTATTTTGGTTTCATTTTGGTTTCATTTTGGTTTCATTTTCGTTTCATTTTCGTTTCATTTTCGTTTCATTTTCGTTTCATTTTCGTTTCATTTTCGTTTCATTTTCGTTTCATTTTGGTTTCATTTTGGTTTCATTTTGGTTTCATTTTCGTTTCATTTTGGTTTCATTTTCGTTTCATTTTCGTTTCACTTTCGTTTCATTTTGGTTTCATTTTGGTTTCATTTTGGTTTCATTTTGGTTTCATTTTAGTTTCATTTTAGTTTCATTTTCGTTTCATTATCGTTTCATTTTGGTTTCATTTTCGTTTCATTTTGGTGTCATTTTGGTTTCATTTTGGTTTCATTTTGGTTTCATTTTGGTTTCATTTTGGTTTCATTTTCGTTTCATTTTCGTTTCATTTTCGTTTTTCGTTTCATTTTCGTTTCATTTTGGTTTCATTTTGGTTTCATTTTGGTTTCATTTTGGTTTCATTTTGGTTTCATTTTGGTTTCATTTTGGTTTCATTTTCGTTTCATTTTCGTTTTTTCATTTTGGTTTCATTTTGGTTTCATTTTCGTTTCATTTTCGTTTCATTTTCGTTTCATTTTCGTTTCATCTTCGTTTCATTTTCGTTTCATTTTCGTTTCATTTTCGTTTCATTTTCGTTTCATTTTCGTTTCATTTTCGTTTCATTTTCGTTTCGTTTTCGTTTCGATTTCGTTTCGTTTTCGTTTCGTTTTCGTTTCGTTTTCGTTTCGTTTTGGTTTCATTTTGGTTTCATTTTGGTTTCATTTTGGTTTCATTTTGGTTTCATTTTGGTTTCATTTTGGTTTCATTTTCGTTTCATTTTCGTTTCATTTTCGTTTCATTTTCGTTTTTCGTTTCATTTTCGTTTCATTTTCGTTTCATTTTCGTTTCATTTTGGTTTCATTTTGGTTTCATTTTGGTTTCATTTTGGTTTCATTTTGGTTTTATTTTGGTTTCATTTTGGTTTCATTTTGGTTTCATTTTCGTTTCATTTTCGTTTCATTTTCGTTTCATTTTCGTTTCATTTTCGTTTCATTTTCATTTCATTTTGGTTTCATTTTCGTTTCATTTTGGTTTCATTTTCGTTTCATTTTCGTTTCATTTTCGTTTCATTTTCGTTTCATTTTCGTTTCATTTACGTTTTATTTTCGTTTCATTTTCGTTTCATTTTGGTTTCATTTTGGTTTCATTTTGGTTTCATTTTGGTTTCATTTTGGTTTCATTTTGGTTTCATTTTTGTTTCATTTTCGTTTCATTTTCGTTTCATTTTCGTTTCATTTTCGTTTCATTTTCGTTTCATTTTGGTTTCATTTTGGTTTCATTTTGGTTTCGTTTTGGTTTCATTTTGGTTTCATTTTGGTTTCATTTTGGTTTTATTTTGGTTTCATTTTGGTTTCATTTTGGTTTCATTTTGGTTTCATTTTGGTTTCATTTTAGTTTCATTTTCGTTTCATTTTCGTTTCATTTTCGTTTCATTTTGGTTTCATTTTGGTTTCATTTTGGTTTCATTTTGGTTTTATTTTGGTTTCATTTTGGTTTCATTTTGGTTTCATTTTGGTTTCATTTTGGTTTCATTTTCGTTTCATTTTGGTTTCATTTTGGTTTCATTTTGGTTTCATTTTGGTTTCATTTTGGTTTCATTTTGGTTTCATTTTGGTTTCATTTTGGTTTCATTTTGGTTTCATTTTGGTTTCATTTTCGTTTCATTTTCGTTTCATTTTCGTTTCATTTTCGTTTTTCGTTTCATTTTCGTTTCATTTTCGTTTCATTTTCGTTTCATTTTGGTTTCATTTTGGTTTCATTTTGGTTTCATTTTGGTTTCATTTTGGTTTTATTTTGGTTTCATTTTGGTTTCATTTTGGTTTCATTTTCGTTTCATTTTCGTTTCATTTTCGTTTCATTTTCGTTTCATTTTCGTTTCATTTTCATTTCATTTTGGTTTCATTTTCGTTTCATTTTGGTTTCATTTTCGTTTCATTTTCGTTTCATTTTCGTTTCATTTTCGTTTCATTTTCGTTTCATTTTCGTTTTATTTTCGTTTCATTTTCGTTTCATTTTGGTTTCATTTTGGTTTCATTTTGGTTTCATTTTGGTTTCATTTTGGTTTCATTTTGGTTTCATTTTTGTTTCATTTTCGTTTCATTTTCGTTTCATTTTCGTTTCATTTTCGTTTCATTTTCGTTTCATTTTGGTTTCATTTTGGTTTCATTTTGGTTTCGTTTTGGTTTCATTTTGGTTTCATTTTGGTTTCATTTTGGTTTTATTTTGGTTTCATTTTGGTTTCATTTTGGTTTCATTTTGGTTTCATTTTGGTTTCATTTTGGTTTCATTTTGGTTTCATTTTCGTTTCATTTTCGTTTCATTTTCGTTTCATTTTGGTTTCATTTTGGTTTCATTTTGGTTTCATTTTGGTTTTATTTTGGTTTCATTTTGGTTTCATTTTGGTTTCATTTTGGTTTCATTTTGGTTTCATTTTGGTTTCATTTTCGTTTCATTTTGGTTTCATTTTGGTTTCATTTTGGTTTCATTTTGGTTTCATTTTGGTTTCATTTTGGTTTCATTTTCGTTTCATTTTCGTTTCATTTTCGTTTTTCGTTTCATTTTCGTTTCATTTTCGTTTCATTTTGGTTTCATTTTGGTTTCATTTTGGTTTCATTTTGGTTTCATTTTGGTTTCATTTTGGTTTCATTTTGGTTTCATTTTGGTTTCATTTTGGTTTCATTTTCGTTTCATTTTCGTTTCATTTTGGTTTCATTTTGGTTTCATTTTGGTTTCATTTTGGTTTTATTTTGGTTTCATTTTGGTTTCATTTTGGTTTCATTTTGGTTTCATTTTGGTTTCATTTTGGTTTCATTTTCGTTTCATTTTCGTTTCATTTTCGTTTTTCGTTTCATTTTCGTTTCATTTTCGTTTCATTTTGGTTTCATTTTGGTTTCATTTTGGTTTCATTTTGGTTTCATTTTGGTTTCATTTTTGTTTCATTTTCGTTTCATTTTCGTTTCATTTTCGTTTCATTTTCGTTTCATTTTCGTTTCATTTTGGTTTCATTTTGGTTTCATTTTGGTTTCGTTTTGGTTTCATTTTGGTTTCATTTTGGTTTCATTTTGGTTTCATTTTGGTTTTATTTTGGTTTCATTTTGGTTTCATTTTGGTTTCATTTTGGTTTCATTTTGGTTTCATTTTGGTTTCATTTTCGTTTCATTTTCGTTTCATTTTCGTTTCATTTTGGTTTCATTTTGGTTTCATTTTGGTTTCATTTTGGTTTTATTTTGGTTTCATTTTGGTTTCATTTTGGTTTCATTTTGGTTTCATTTTGGTTTCATTTTGGTTTCATTTTCGTTTCACTTTCGTTTCATTTTGATTTCATTTTGGTTTCATTTTGGTTTCATTTTGGTTTCATTTTAGTTTCATTTTAGTTTCATTTTCGTTTCATTATCGTTTCATTTTGGTTTCATTTTCGTTTCATTTTGGTGTCATTTTGGTTTCATTTTGGTTTCATTTTGGTTTCATTTTGGTTTCATTTTGGTTTCATTTTGGTTTCATTTTGGTTTCATTTTGGTTTCATTTTCGTTTCATTTTCGTTTCGTTTTCGTTTCGTTTTCGTTTCGTTTTCGTTTCGTTTTCGTTTCGTTTTCGTTTCGTTTTGGTTTCATTTTGGTTTCATTTTGGTTTCATTTTGGTTTCATTTTGGTTTCATTTTGGTTTCATTTTCGTTTCATTTTCGTTTCATTTTCGTTTCATTTTCGTTTTTCGTTTCATTTTCGTTTCATTTTCGTTTCATTTTCGTTTCATTTTGGTTTCATTTTGGTTTCATTTTGGTTTCATTTTGGTTTCATTTTGGTTTTATTTTGGTTTCATTTTGGTTTCATTTTGGTTTCATTTTCGTTTCATTTTCGTTTCATTTTCGTTTCATTTTCGTTTCATTTTCGTTTCATTTTCATTTCATTTTGGTTTCATTTTCGTTTCATTTTGGTTTCATTTTCGTTTCATTTTCGTTTCATTTTCGTTTCATTTTCGTTTCATTTTCGTTTCATTTACGTTTTATTTTCGTTTCATTTTCGTTTCATTTTGGTTTCATTTTGGTTTCATTTTGGTTTCATTTTGGTTTCATTTTGGTTTCATTTTTGTTTCATTTTCGTTTCATTTTCGTTTCATTTTCGTTTCATTTTCGTTTCATTTTCGTTTCATTTTGGTTTCATTTTGGTTTCATTTTGGTTTCGTTTTGGTTTCATTTTGGTTTCATTTTGGTTTCATTTTGGTTTTATTTTGGTTTCATTTTGGTTTCATTTTGGTTTCATTTTGGTTTCATTTTGGTTTCATTTTGGTTTCATTTTCGTTTCATTTTCGTTTCATTTTCGTTTCATTTTGGTTTCATTTTGGTTTCATTTTGGTTTTATTTTGGTTTCATTTTGGTTTCATTTTGGTTTCATTTTGGTTTCATTTTGGTTTCATTTTGGTTTCATTTTCGTTTCATTTTGGTTTCATTTTGGTTTCATTTTGGTTTCATTTTGGTTTCATTTTGGTTTCATTTTGGTTTCATTTTGGTTTCATTTTCGTTTCATTTTCGTTTCATTTTCGTTTTTCGTTTCATTTTCGTTTCATTTTCGTTTCATTTTGGTTTCATTTTGGTTTCATTTTGGTTTCATTTTAGTTTCATTTTGGTTTCATTTTGGTTTCATTTTGGTTTCATTTTGGTTTCATTTTGGTTTCATTTTGGTTTCATTTTGGTTTCATTTTCGTTTCATTTTCGTTTCATTTTCGTTTCATTTTGGTTTCATTTTGGTTTCATTTTGGTTTCATTTTGGTTTCATTTTGGTTTCATTTTGGTTTCATTTTCGTTTCATTTTCCTTTCATTTTCGTTTCATTTTCGTTTCATTTTGGTTTCATTTTCGTTTCATTTTCGTTTCATTTTCGTTTCATTTTCGTTTCATTTTCGTTTCATTTTGGTTTCATTTTGGTTTCATTTTCGTTTCATTTTCGTTTCATTTTGGTTTCATTTTGGTTTCATTTTGGTTTCATTTTGGTTTCATTTTGGTTTCATTTTGGTTTCATTTTGGTGTCATTTTGGTTTCATTTTGGTTTCATTTTGGTTTCATTTTGGTTTCATTTTGGTTTCATTTTGGTTTCATTTTCGTTTCATTTTCGTTTCATTTTCGTTTCATATTCGTTTCATATTCGTTTCATTTTCGTTTCATTATCGTTTCATTTTGGTTTCATTTTGGTTTCATTTTGGTTTCATATTGGTTTCATTTTGGTTTCATTTTGGTTTCATTTTCGTTTCATTTTGGTTTCATTTTGGTTTCATTTTGGTTTCATTTTGGTTTCATTTTGGTTTCATTTTGGTTTCATTTTGGTTTCATTTTGGTTTCATTTTGGTTTCATTTTCGTTTCATTTTCGTTTCATTTTCGTTTCATTTTCGTTTCATTTTCGTTTCATTTTGGTTTCATTTTGGTTTCATTTTGGTTTCATTTTGGTTTTATTTTGGTTTCATTTTGGTTTCATTTTCGTTTCATTTTCGTTTCATTTTCGTTTCATTTTCGTTTCATTTTCGTTTCATTTTCGTTTCATTTTGGTTTCATTTTGGTTTCATTTAGGTTTCATTTTGGTTTCATTTTGGTTTCATTTTGGTTTCATTTTGGTTTCATTTTGGTTTCATTTTCGTTTCATTTTCGTTTCATTTTCGTTTCATTTTGGTTTCATTTTCGTTTCATTTTGGTTTCATTTTGGTTTCATTTTGGTTTCATTTTGGTTTCATTTTGGTTTCATTTTCGTTTCATTTTGGTTTCATTTTCGTTTCATTTTCGTTTCATTTTCGTTTCATTTTGGTTTCATTTTGGTTTCATTTTCGTTTCATTTTCGTTTCATTTTCGTTTCATTTTCGTTTCATTTTCGTTTCATTTTCTTTTCATTTTGGTTTCATTTTCATTTCATTTTGGTTTCATTTTCGTTTCATTTTCGTTTCATTTTCGTTTCATTTTCGTTTCATTTTGGTTTCATTTTGGTTTCATTTTGGTTTCATTTTCGTTTCATTTTGGTTTCATTTTCGTTTCATTTTCGTTTCATTTTCGTTTTTCGTTTCATTTTCGTTTCATTTTCGTTTCATTTTGGTTTCATTTTGGTTTCATTTTGGTTTCATTTTGGTTTCATTTTGGTTTCATTTTGGTTTCATTTTGGTTTCATTTTCGTTTCATTTTCGTTTCATTTTCGTTTCATTTTCGTTTCATTTTCGTTTCATTTTCGTTTCATTTTGGTTTCATTTTCGTTTCATTTTGGTTTCATTTTGGTTTCATTTAGGTTTCATTTTGGTTTCATTTTGGTTTCATTTTGGTTTCATTTTGGTTTCATTTTGGTTTCATTTTCGTTTCATTTTCGTTTCATTTTCGTTTCATTTTGGTTTCATTTTCGTTTCATTTTGGTTTCATTTTGGTTTCATTTTGGTTTCATTTTGGTTTCATTTTGGTTTCATTTTCGTTTCATTTTGGTTTCATTTTCGTTTCATTTTCGTTTCATTTTCGTTTCATTTTGGTTTCATTTTGGTTTCATTTTCGTTTCATTTTCGTTTCATTTTCGTTTCATTTTCGTTTCATTTTCGTTTCATTTTCTTTTCATTTTGGTTTCATTTTCATTTCATTTTGGTTTCATTTTCTTTTCATTTTCGTTTCATTTTCGTTTCATTTTCGTTTCATTTTCGTTTCATTTTCGTTTCATTTTGGTTTCATTTTGGTTTCATTTTGGTTTCATTTTGGTTTCATTTTGGTTTCATTTTGGTTTCATTTTGGTTTCATTTTTGTTTCATTTTCGTTTCATTTTCGTTTCATTTTGGTTTCATTTTGGTTTCATTTAGGTTTCATTTTGGTTTCATTTTGGTTTCATTTTGGTTTCATTTTGGTTTCATTTTCGTTTCATTTTGGTTTCATTTTGGTTTCATTTTCGTTTCATTTTCCTTTCATTTTCGTTTCATTTTCGTTTCATTTTGGTTTCATTTTCGTTTCATTTTCGTTTCATTTTCGTTTCATTTTCGTTTCATTTTCGTTTCGTTTTCGTTTCGTTTTCGTTTCGTTTTCGTTTCGTTTTCGTTTCGTTTTCGTTTCGTTTTCGTTTCGTTTTCGTTTCATTTTCGTTTCATTTTCGTTTCATTTTCAATTCATTTTCGTTTCATTTTCGTTTCATTTTGGTTTCATTTTGGTTTCATTTTGGTTTCATTTTGGTTTCATTTTGGTTTCATTTTGGTTTCATTTTGGTTTCATTTTGGTTTCATTTTGGTTTCATTTTGGTTTCATTTTGGTTTCATTTTGGTTTCATTTTGGTTTCATTTTCGTTTCATTTTCGTTTCATTTTCGTTTCATTTTGGTTTCATTTTGGTTTCATTTTGGTTTCATTTTGGTTTCATTTTGGTTTCATTTTGGTTTCATTTTGGTTTCATTTTGGTTTCATTTTCGTTTCATTTTCGTTTCATTTTCGTTTTTCTTTTCATTTTCGTTTCATTTTCGTTTCATTTTCGTTTCATTTTGGTTTCATTTTGGTTTCATTTTGGTTTCATTTTGGTTTCATTTTGGTTTCATTTTGGTTTCATTTTGGTTTCATTTTCGTTTCATTTTCGTTTCATTTTCGTTTCATTTTCGTTTCATTTTCGTTTCATTTTCGTTTCATTTTGGTTTCATTTTCGTTTCATTTTGGTTTCATTTCCGTTTCATTTTCTTTTCATTTTCGTTTCATTTTCGTTTCATTTTCGTTTCATTTTCGTTTCATTTTCGTTTCATTTTGGTTTCATTTTGGTTTCATTTTGGTTTCATTTTGGTTTCATTTTGGTTTCATTTTGGTTTCATTTTGGTTTCATTTTGGTTTCATTTTTGTTTCATTTTCGTTTCATTTTCGTTTCATTTTGGTTTCATTTTGGTTTCATTTAGGTTTCATTTTGGTTTCATTTTGGTTTCATTTTGGTTTCATTTTGGTTTCATTTTCGTTTCATTTTGGTTTCATTTTGGTTTCATTTTCGTTTCATTTTCGTTTCATTTTGGTTTCATTTTGGTTTCATTTTGGTTTCATTTTCGTTTCATTTTGGTTTCATTTTGGTTTCATTTTGGTTTCATTTTGGTTTCATTTTGGTTTCATTTTGGTTTCATTTTGGTTTCATTTTGGTTTCATTTTGGTTTCATTTTGGTTTCATTTTGGTTTCATTTTCGTTTCATTTTCGTTTCATTTTCGTTTTTCGTTTCATTTTCGTTTCATTTTCGTTTCATTTTCGTTTCATTTTGGTTTCATTTCGGTTTCATTTTGGTTACATTTTGGTTTCATTTTGGTTTCATTTTGGTTTCATTTTGGTTTCATTTTCGTTTCATTTTCGTTTCATTTTCGTTTCATTTTCGTTTCATTTTCGTTTCATTTTCGTTTCATTTTGGTTTCATTTTCGTTTCATTTTGGTTTCATTTCCGTTTCATTTTCTTTTCATTTTCGTTTCATTTTCGTTTCATTTTCGTTTCATTTTCGTTTCATTTTCGTTTCATTTTGGTTTCATTTTGGTTTCATTTTGGTTTCATTTTGGTTTCATTTTGGTTTCATTTTGGTTTCATTTTGGTTTCATTTTGGTTTCATTTTTGTTTCATTTTCGTTTCATTTTCGTTTCATTTTGGTTTCATTTTGGTTTCATTTTGGTTTCATTTTGGTTTCATTTTGGTTTCATTTTGGTTTCATTTTGGTTTCATTTTCGTTTCATTTTGGTTTCATTTTGGTTTCATTTTCGTTTCATTTTCCTTTCATTTTCGTTTCATTTTCGTTTCATTTTGGTTTCATTTTCGTTTCATTTTCGTTTCATTTTCGTTTAATTTTCGTTTCATTTTCGTTTCGTTTTCGTTTCGTTTTCGTTTCGTTTTCGTTTCGTTTTCGTTTCGTTTTCGTTTCGTTTTCGTTTCATTTTCGTTTCATTTTCGTTTCATTTTCATTTCATTTTCGTTTCATTTTCGTTTCATTTTGGTTTCATTTTGGTTTCATTTTCGTTTCATTTTCGTTTCATTTTCGTTTCATTTTGGTTTCATTTTGGTTTCATTTTGGTTTCATTTTCGTTTCATTTTGGTTTCATTTTGGTTTCATTTTGGTTTCATTTTGGTTTCATTTTGGTTTCATTTTGGTTTCATTTTGGTTTCATTTTGGTTTCATTTTGGTTTCATTTTGGTTTCATTTTGGTTTCATTTTGGTTTCATTTTGGTTTCATTTTGGTTTCATTTTGGTTTCATTTTGGTTTCATTTTGGTTTCATTTTGGTTTCATTTTGGTTTCATTTTCGTTTCATTTTCGTTTCATTTTCGTTTCATATTCGTTTCATATTCGTTTCATTTTCGTTTCATTATCGTTTCATTTTGGTTTCATTTTGGTTTCATTTTGGTTTCATATTGGTTTCATTTTGGTTTCATTTTGGTTTCATTTTGGTTTCATTTTGGTTTCATTTTGGTTTCATTTTGGTTTCATTTTGGTTTCATTTTGGTTTCATTTTGGTTTCATTTTCGTTTCATTTTCGTTTCATTTTCGTTTCATTTTCGTTTCATTTTCGTTTCATTTTGGTTTCATTTTGGTTTCATTTTGGTTTCATTTTCGTTTCGTTTTCGTTTCGTTTTCGTTTCGTTTTCGTTTCATTTTGGTTTCATTTTCGTTTCATTTTCGTTTCATTTTGGTTTCATTTTGGTTTCATTTTGGTTTCATTTTGGTTTCATTTTGGTTTCATTTTGGTTTCATTTTCGTTTCATTTTCGTTTCATTTTCGTTTTTCGTTTCATTTTCGTTTCATTTTCGTTTCATTTTCGTTTCATTTTGGTTTCATTTTGGTTTCATTTTGGTTTCATTTTGGTTTCATTTTGGTTTCATTTTGGTTTCATTTTGGTTTCATTTTCGTTTCATTTTCGTTTCATTTTCGTTTCATTTTCGTTTCATTTTCGTTTCATTTTCGTTTCATTTTGGTTTCATTTTCGTTTCATTTTGGTTTCATTTCCGTTTCATTTTCTTTTCATTTTCGTTTCATTTTCGTTTCATTTTCGTTTCATTTTCGTTTCATTTTCGTTTCATTTTGGTTTCATTTTGGTTTCATTTTGGTTTCATTTTGGTTTCATTTTGGTTTCATTTTGGTTTCATTTTGGTTTCATTTTTGTTTCATTTTCGTTTCATTTTCGTTTCATTTTGGTTTCATTTTGGTTTCATTTAGGTTTCATTTTGGTTTCATTTTGGTTTCATTTTGGTTTCATTTTGGTTTCATTTTCGTTTCATTTTGGTTTCATTTTGGTTTCATTTTCGTTTCATTTTCCTTTCATTTTCGTTTCATTTTCGTTTCATTTTGGTTTCATTTTCGTTTCATTTTCGTTTCATTTTCGTTTCATTTTCGTTTCATTTTCGTTTCGTTTTCGTTTCGTTTTCGTTTCGTTTTCGTTTCGTTTTCGTTTCGTTTTCGTTTCGTTTTCGTTTCGTTTTCGTTTCATTTTCGTTTCATTTTCGTTTCATTTTCATTTCATTTTCGTTTCATTTTCGTTTCATTTTGGTTTCATTTTGGTTTCATTTTGGTTTCATTTTGGTTTCATTTTGGTTTCATTTTGGTTTCATTTTGGTTTCATTTTGGTTTCATTTTGGTTTCATTTTGGTTTCATTTTCGTTTCATTTTCGTTTCATTTTCGTTTCATTTTGGTTTCATTTTGGTTTCATTTTGGTTTCATTTTGGTTTCATTTTGGTTTCATTTTGGTTTCATTTTGGTTTCATTTTGGTTTCATTTTCGTTTCATTTTCGTTTCATTTTCGTTTTTCTTTTCATTTTCGTTTCATTTTCGTTTCATTTTCGTTTCATTTTGGTTTCATTTTGGTTTCATTTTGGTTTCATTTTGGTTTCATTTTGGTTTCATTTTGGTTTCATTTTTGTTTCATTTTCGTTTCATTTTCGTTTCATTTTGGTTTCATTTTGGTTTCATTTAGGTTTCATTTTGGTTTCATTTTGGTTTCATTTTGGTTTCATTTTGGTTTCATTTTCGTTTCATTTTGGTTTCATTTTGGTTTCATTTTCGTTTCATTTTCCTTTCATTTTGGTTTCATTTTGGTTTCATTTTTGTTTCATTTTCGTTTCATTTTCGTTTCATTTTGGTTTCATTTTGGTTTCATTTAGGTTTCATTTTGGTTTCATTTTGGTTTCATTTTGGTTTCATTTTGGTTTCATTTTCGTTTCATTTTGGTTTCATTTTGGTTTCATTTTCGTTTCATTTTCCTTTCATTTTGGTTTCATTTTGGTTTCATTTTGGTTTCATTTTCGTTTCATTTTGGTTTCATTTTGGTTTCATTTTGGTTTCATTTTGGTTTCATTTTGGTTTCATTTTGGTTTCATTTTGGTTTCATTTTGGTTTCATTTTGGTTTCATTTTGGTTTCATTTTCGTTTCATTTTCGTTTCATTTTCGTTTTTCGTTTCATTTTCGTTTCATTTTCGTTTCATTTTCGTTTCATTTTGGTTTCATTTCGGTTTCATTTTGGTTACATTTTGGTTTCATTTTGGTTTCATTTTGGTTTCATTTTGGTTTCATTTTCGTTTCATTTTCGTTTCATTTTCGTTTCATTTTCGTTTCATTTTCGTTTCATTTTCGTTTCATTTTGGTTTCATTTTCGTTTCATTTTGGTTTCATTTCCGTTTCATTTTCTTTTCATTTTCGTTTCATTTTCGTTTCATTTTCGTTTCATTTTCGTTTCATTTTCGTTTCATTTTGGTTTCATTTTGGTTTCATTTTGGTTTCATTTTGGTTTCATTTTGGTTTCATTTTGGTTTAATTTTGGTTTCATTTTGGTTTCATTTTTGTTTCATTTTCGTTTCATTTTCGTTTCATTTTGGTTTCATTTTGGTTTCATTTTGGTTTCATTTTGGTTTCATTTTGGTTTCATTTTGGTTTCATTTTCGTTTCATTTTGGTTTCATTTTGGTTTCATTTTCGTTTCATTTTCCTTTCATTTTCGTTTCATTTTCGTTTCATTTTGGTTTCATTTTCGTTTCATTTTCGTTTCATTTTCGTTTCATTTTCGTTTCATTTTCGTTTCATTTTCGTTTCGTTTTCGTTTCGTTTTCGTTTCGTTTTCGTTTCGTTTTCGTTTCGTTTTCGTTTCGTTTTCGTTTCATTTTCGTTTCATTTTCGTTTCATTTTCATTTCATTTTCGTTTCATTTTCGTTTCATTTTGGTTTCATTTTGGTTTCATTTTGGTTTCATTTTGGTTTCATTTTGGTTTCATTTTGGTTTCATTTTGGTTTCATTTTGGTTTCATTTTCGTTTCATTTTGGTTTCATTTTCGTTTCATTTTCGTTTCACTTTCGTTTCATTTTGGTTTCATTTTGGTTTCATTTTGGTTTCATTTTGGTTTCATTTTAGTTTCATTTTAGTTTCATTTTCGTTTCATTATCGTTTCATTTTGGTTTCATTTTCGTTTCATTTTGGTGTCATTTTGGTTTCATTTTGGTTTCATTTTGGTTTCATTTTGGTTTCATTTTGGTTTCATTTTCGTTTCATTTTCGTTTCATTTTCGTTTTTCGTTTCATTTTCGTTTCATTTTGGTTTCATTTTGGTTTCATTTTGGTTTCATTTTCGTTTCATTTTCGTTTCATTTTCGTTTCATTTTCGTTTTTCGTTTCATTTTCGTTTCATTTTCGTTTCATTTTCGTTTCATTTTGGTTTCATTTTGGTTTCATTTTGGTTTCATTTTGGTTTCATTTTGGTTTTATTTTGGTTTCATTTTGGTTTCATTTTGGTTTCATTTTGGTTTCATTTTGGTTTCATTTTCGTTTCATTTTCGTTTCATTTTCGTTTCATTTTCGTTTCATTTTCGTTTCATTTTCGTTTCATTTTCATTTCATTTTGGTTTCATTTTCGTTTCATTTTGGTTTCATTTTCGTTTCATTTTCGTTTCATTTTCGTTTCATTTTCGTTTCATTTTCGTTTCATTTACGTTTTATTTTCGTTTCATTTTCGTTTCATTTTGGTTTCATTTTGGTTTCATTTTGGTTTCATTTTGGTTTCATTTTGGTTTCATTTTGGTTTCATTTTTGTTTCATTTTCGTTTCATTTTCGTTTCATTTCCGTTTCATTTTCGTTTCATTTTCGTTTCATTTTCGTTTCATTTTCGTTTCATTTTGGTTTCATTTTGGTTTCATTTTGGTTTCATTTTGGTTTCATTTTGGTTTCATTTTGGTTTCATTTTGGTTTCATTTACGTTTCATTTACGTTTCATTTACGTTTCATTTACGTTTCATTTTCGTTTCATTTACGTTTCATTTACGTTTCATTTACGTTTCATTTACGTTTCATTTACGTTTCATTTACGTTTCATTTTCGTTTCATTTTCGTTTCGTTTACGTTTCATTTTCGTTTCATTTTCGTTTCATTTTCGTTTCATTTTCGTTTCATTTTCGTTTCATTTTCGTTTCATTTTCGTTTCATTTTCGTTTCATTTTCGTTTAATTTTCGTTTAATTTTCGTTTAATTTTCGTTTAATTTTCGTTTCATTTTCGTTTCATTTTCGTTTCATTTTCGTTTCATTTTCGTTTCATTTTCGTTTCATTTTCGTTTCATTTTCGTTTCATTTTCGTTTAATTTTCGTTTAATTTTCGTTTAATTTTCGTTTAATTTTCGTTTAATTTTCGTTTCATTTTCGTTTCATTTTCGTTTCATTTTCGTTTCATTTTCGTTTCATTTTCGTTTCATTTTCGTTTCATTTTCGTTTCATTTTCGTTTCATTTTCGTTTCATTTTCGTTTCAATTTCGTTTCATTTTCGTTTCATTTTGGTTTCATTTTCGTTTCATTTTGGTTTCATTTTGGTTTCATTTTGGTTTCATTTTGGTTTCATTTTGGTTTCATTTTGGTTTCATTTTGGTTTCATTTTGGTTTCATTTTCGTTTCGTTTTCGTTTCGTTTTCGTTTCGTTTTCGTTTCGTTTTCGTTTCATTTTCGTTTCATTTTCGTTTCATTTTCGTTTCATTTTCATTTCATTTTCGTTTCATTTTCGTTTCATTTTGGTTTCATTCTGGTTTCATTTTGGTTTCATTTTGGTTTCATTTTGGTTTCATTTTGGTTTCATTTTGGTTTCATTTTGGTTTCATTTTGGTTTCATTTTGGTTTCATTTTGGTTTCATTTTGGTTTCATTTTCGTTTCATTTTCGTTTCATTTTCGTTTCATTTTCGTTTCATTTTCGTTTCATTTTGGTTTCATTTTGGTTTCATTTTGGTTTTATTTTCGTTTCATTTTGGTTTCATTTTGGTTTCATTTTGGTTTCATTTTGGTTTCATTTTGGTTTCATTTTGGTTTCATTTTGGTTTCATTTTGGTTTCATTTTGGTTTCATATTGGTTTCATTTTGGTTTCATTTTCGTTTCATTTTCGTTTCATTTTCGTTTCATTTTCGTTTCATTTTCGTTTCGTTTTCGTTTCGTTTTCGTTTCGTTTTCGTTTCGTTTTCGTTTCGTTTTCGTTTCGTTTTGGTTTCATTTTGGTTTCATTTTGGTTTCATTTTGGTTTCATTTTGGTTTCATTTTGGTTTCATTTTCGTTTCATTTTCGTTTCATTTTCGTTTCATTTTCGTTTTTCGTTTCATTTTCGTTTCATTTTCGTTTCATTTTCGTTTCATTTTGGTTTTATTTTCGTTTCATTTTCGTTTCATTTTGGTTTCATTTTGGTTTCATTTTGGTTTCATTTTGGTTTTATTTTGGTTTCATTTTGGTTTCATTTTCGTTTCATTTTCGTTTCATTTTCGTTTCATTTTCATTTCATTTTGGTTTCATTTTCGTTTCATTTTGGTTTCATTTTCGTTTCATTTTCGTTTCATTTTCGTTTCATTTTCGTTTCATTTTCGTTTCATTTACGTTTTATTTTCGTTTCATTTTCGTTTCATTTTGGTTTCATTTTGGTTTCATTTTGGTTTCATTTTGGTTTCATTTTGGTTTCATTTTGGTTTCATTTTTGTTTCATTTTCGTTTCATTTTCGTTTCATTTCCGTTTCATTTCCGTTTCATTTCCGTTTCATTTCCGTTTCATTTCCGTTTCATTTCCGTTTCATTTCCGTTTCATTTCCGTTTCATTTCCGTTTCATTTCCGTTTCATTTCCGTTTCATTTCCGTTTCATTTCCGTTTCATTTCCGTTTCATTTCCGTTTCATTTCCGTTTCATTTCCGTTTCATTTCCGTTTCATTTCCGTTTCATTTACGTTTCATTTACGTTTCATTTACGTTTCATTTACGTTTCATTTTCGTTTCATTTTCGTTTCATTTTGGTTTCATTTTGGTTTCATTTTGGTTTCATTTTGGTTTCATTTTGGTTTCATTTTGGTTTCATTTTGGTTTCATTTTGGTTTCATTTTGGTTTCATTTTCGTTTCATTTTCGTTTCATTTTCGTTTCATTTTGGTTTCATTTTGGTTTCATTTTGGTTTCATTTTGGTTTCATTTTGGTTTCATTTTGGTTTCATTTTGGTTTCATTTTGGTTTCATTTTCGTTTCATTTTCGTTTCATTTTCGTTTTTCTTTTCATTTTCGTTTCATTTTCGTTTCATTTTCGTTTCATTTTGGTTTCATTTTGGTTTCATTTTGGTTTCATTTTGGTTTCATTTTGGTTTCATTTTGGTTTCATTTTGGTTTCATTTTCGTTTCATTTTCGTTTCATTTTCGTTTCATTTTCGTTTCATTTTCGTTTCATTTTCGTTTCATTTTGGTTTCATTTTCGTTTCATTTTGGTTTCATTTCCGTTTCATTTTCTTTTCATTTTCGTTTCATTTTCGTTTCATTTTCGTTTCATTTTCGTTTCATTTTCGTTTCATTTTGGTTTCATTTTGGTTTCATTTTGGTTTCATTTTGGTTTCATTTTGGTTTCATTTTGGTTTCATTTTGGTTTCATTTTGGTTTCATTTTTGTTTCATTTTCGTTTCATTTTCGTTTCATTTTGGTTTCATTTTGGTTTCATTTAGGTTTCATTTTGGTTTCATTTTGGTTTCATTTTGGTTTCATTTTGGTTTCATTTTCGTTTCATTTTGGTTTCATTTTGGTTTCATTTTCGTTTCATTTTCCTTTCATTTTGGTTTCATTTTGGTTTCATTTTGGTTTCATTTTCGTTTCATTTTGGTTTCATTTTGGTTTCATTTTGGTTTCATTTTGGTTTCATTTTGGTTTCATTTTGGTTTCATTTTGGTTTCATTTTGGTTTCATTTTGGTTTCATTTTGGTTTCATTTTCGTTTCATTTTCGTTTCATTTTCGTTTTTCGTTTCATTTTCGTTTCATTTTCGTTTCATTTTCGTTTCATTTTGGTTTCATTTCGGTTTCATTTTGGTTACATTTTGGTTTCATTTTGGTTTCATTTTGGTTTCATTTTGGTTTCATTTTCGTTTCATTTTCGTTTCATTTTCGTTTCATTTTCGTTTCATTTTCGTTTCATTTTCGTTTCATTTTGGTTTCATTTTCGTTTCATTTTGGTTTCATTTCCGTTTCATTTTCTTTTCATTTTCGTTTCATTTTCGTTTCATTTTCGTTTCATTTTCGTTTCATTTTCGTTTCATTTTGGTTTCATTTTGGTTTCATTTTGGTTTCATTTTGGTTTCATTTTGGTTTCATTTTGGTTTCATTTTGGTTTCATTTTGGTTTCATTTTTGTTTCATTTTCGTTTCATTTTCGTTTCATTTTGGTTTCATTTTGGTTTCATTTTGGTTTCATTTTGGTTTCATTTTGGTTTCATTTTGGTTTCATTTTCGTTTCATTTTGGTTTCATTTTGGTTTCATTTTCGTTTCATTTTCCTTTCATTTTCGTTTCATTTTCGTTTCATTTTGGTTTCATTTTCGTTTCATTTTCGTTTCATTTTCGTTTCATTTTCGTTTCATTTTCGTTTCATTTTCGTTTCGTTTTCGTTTCGTTTTCGTTTCGTTTTCGTTTCGTTTTCGTTTCGTTTTCGTTTCGTTTTCGTTTCATTTTCGTTTCATTTTCGTTTCATTTTCATTTCATTTTCGTTTCATTTTCGTTTCATTTTGGTTTCATTTTGGTTTCATTTTGGTTTCATTTTGGTTTCATTTTGGTTTCATTTTGGTTTCATTTTGGTTTCATTTTGGTTTCATTTTCGTTTCATTTTGGTTTCATTTTCGTTTCATTTTCGTTTCACTTTCGTTTCATTTTGGTTTCATTTTGGTTTCATTTTGGTTTCATTTTGGTTTCATTTTAGTTTCATTTTAGTTTCATTTTCGTTTCATTATCGTTTCATTTTGGTTTCATTTTCGTTTCATTTTGGTGTCATTTTGGTTTCATTTTGGTTTCATTTTGGTTTCATTTTGGTTTCATTTTGGTTTCATTTTCGTTTCATTTTCGTTTCATTTTCGTTTTTCGTTTCATTTTCGTTTCATTTTGGTTTCATTTTGGTTTCATTTTGGTTTCATTTTCGTTTCATTTTCGTTTCATTTTCGTTTCATTTTCGTTTTTCGTTTCATTTTCGTTTCATTTTCGTTTCATTTTCGTTTCATTTTGGTTTCATTTTGGTTTCATTTTGGTTTCATTTTGGTTTCATTTTGGTTTTATTTTGGTTTCATTTTGGTTTCATTTTGGTTTCATTTTCGTTTCATTTTCGTTTCATTTTCGTTTCATTTTCGTTTCATTTTCGTTTCATTTTCGTTTCATTTTCATTTCATTTTGGTTTCATTTTCGTTTCATTTTGGTTTCATTTTCGTTTCATTTTCGTTTCATTTTCGTTTCATTTTCGTTTCATTTTCGTTTCATTTACGTTTTATTTTCGTTTCATTTTCGTTTCATTTTGGTTTCATTTTGGTTTCATTTTGGTTTCATTTTGGTTTCATTTTGGTTTCATTTTGGTTTCATTTTTGTTTCATTTTCGTTTCATTTTCGTTTCATTTCCGTTTCATTTCCGTTTCATTTCCGTTTCATTTCCGTTTCATTTCCGTTTCATTTCCGTTTCATTTCCGTTTCATTTCCGTTTCATTTCCGTTTCATTTCCGTTTCATTTCCGTTTCATTTCCGTTTCATTTCCGTTTCATTTCCGTTTCATTTCCGTTTCATTTCCGTTTCATTTCCGTTTCATTTCCGTTTCATTTACGTTTCATTTACGTTTCATTTACGTTTCATTTACGTTTCATTTACGTTTCATTTACGTTTCATTTTCGTTTCATTTTCGTTTCGTTTACGTTTCATTTTCGTTTCATTTTCGTTTCATTTTCGTTTCATTTTCGTTTCATTTTCGTTTCATTTTCGTTTCATTTTCGTTTCATTTTCGTTTAATTTTCGTTTAATTTTCGTTTAATTTTCGTTTAATTTTCGTTTCATTTTCGTTTCATTTTCGTTTCATTTTCGTTTCATTTTCGTTTCATTTTCGTTTCATTTTCGTTTCATTTTCGTTTCATTTTCGTTTAATTTTCGTTTAATTTTCGTTTAATTTTCGTTTAATTTTCGTTTCATTTTCGTTTCATTTTCGTTTCATTTTCGTTTCATTTTCGTTTCATTTTCGTTTCATTTTCGTTTCATTTTCGTTTCATTTTCGTTTCATTTTCGTTTCATTTTCGTTTCATTTTCGTTTCAATTTCGTTTCATTTTCGTTTCATTTTGGTTTCATTTTCGTTTCATTTTGGTTTCATTTTGGTTTCATTTTGGTTTCATTTTGGTTTCATTTTGGTTTCATTTTGGTTTCATTTTGGTTTCATTTTGGTTTCATTTTCGTTTCGTTTTCGTTTCGTTTTCGTTTCGTTTTCGTTTCGTTTTCGTTTCATTTTCGTTTCATTTTCGTTTCATTTTCGTTTCATTTTCATTTCATTTTCGTTTCATTTTCGTTTCATTTTGGTTTCATTCTGGTTTCATTTTGGTTTCATTTTGGTTTCATTTTGGTTTCATTTTGGTTTCATTTTGGTTTCATTTTGGTTTCATTTTGGTTTCATTTTGGTTTCATTTTGGTTTCATTTTGGTTTCATTTTCGTTTCATTTTCGTTTCATTTTCGTTTCATTTTCGTTTCATTTTCGTTTCATTTTGGTTTCATTTTGGTTTCATTTTGGTTTTATTTTCGTTTCATTTTGGTTTCATTTTGGTTTCATTTTGGTTTCATTTTGGTTTCATTTTGGTTTCATTTTGGTTTCATTTTGGTTTCATTTTGGTTTCATTTTGGTTTCATTTTGGTTTCATTTTGGTTTCATTTTCGTTTCATTTTCGTTTCATTTTCGTTTCATATTCGTTTCATATTCGTTTCATTTTCGTTTCATTATCGTTTCATTTTGGTTTCATTTTGGTTTCATTTTGGTTTCATATTGGTTTCATTTTGGTTTCATTTTCGTTTCATTTTCGTTTCATTTTCGTTTCATTTTCGTTTCATTTTCGTTTCGTTTTCGTTTCGTTTTCGTTTCGTTTTCGTTTCGTTTTCGTTTCGTTTTCGTTTCGTTTTGGTTTCATTTTGGTTTCATTTTGGTTTCATTTTGGTTTCATTTTGGTTTCATTTTGGTTTCATTTTCGTTTCATTTTCGTTTCATTTTCGTTTCATTTTCGTTTTTCGTTTCATTTTCGTTTCATTTTCGTTTCATTTTCGTTTCATTTTGGTTTTATTTTCGTTTCATTTTCGTTTCATTTTGGTTTCATTTTGGTTTCATTTTGGTTTCATTTTGGTTTTATTTTGGTTTCATTTTGGTTTCATTTTCGTTTCATTTTCGTTTCATTTTCGTTTCATTTTCATTTCATTTTGGTTTCATTTTCGTTTCATTTTGGTTTCATTTTCGTTTCATTTTCGTTTCATTTTCGTTTCATTTTCGTTTCATTTTCGTTTCATTTACGTTTTATTTTCGTTTCATTTTCGTTTCATTTTGGTTTCATTTTGGTTTCATTTTGGTTTCATTTTGGTTTCATTTTGGTTTCATTTTGGTTTCATTTTTGTTTCATTTTCGTTTCATTTTCGTTTCATTTCCGTTTCATTTCCGTTTCATTTCCGTTTCATTTCCGTTTCATTTCCGTTTCATTTCCGTTTCATTTCCGTTTCATTTCCGTTTCATTTCCGTTTCATTTCCGTTTCATTTCCGTTTCATTTCCGTTTCATTTCCGTTTCATTTCCGTTTCATTTCCGTTTCATTTCCGTTTCATTTCCGTTTCATTTCCGTTTCATTTCCGTTTCATTTCCGTTTCATTTACGTTTCATTTACGTTTCATTTACGTTTCATTTACGTTTCATTTACGTTTCATTTACGTTTCATTTTCGTTTCATTTTCGTTTCGTTTACGTTTCATTTTCGTTTCATTTTCGTTTCATTTTCGTTTCATTTTCGTTTCATTTTCGTTTCATTTTCGTTTCATTTTCGTTTCATTTTCGTTTAATTTTCGTTTAATTTTCGTTTAATTTTCGTTTAATTTTCGTTTAATTTTCGTTTCATTTTCGTTTCATTTTCGTTTCATTTTCGTTTCATTTTCGTTTCATTTTCGTTTCATTTTCGTTTCATTTTCGTTTAATTTTCGTTTAATTTTCGTTTAATTTTCGTTTAATTTTCGTTTAATTTTCGTTTCATTTTCGTTTCATTTTCGTTTCATTTTCGTTTCATTTTCGTTTCATTTTCGTTTCATTTTCGTTTCATTTTCGTTTCATTTTCGTTTCATTTTCGTTTCATTTTCGTTTCATTTTCGTTTCAATTTCGTTTCATTTTCGTTTCATTTTGGTTTCATTTTCGTTTCATTTTGGTTTCATTTTGGTTTCATTTTGGTTTCATTTTGGTTTCATTTTGGTTTCATTTTGGTTTCATTTTGGTTTCATTTTGGTTTCATTTTCGTTTCGTTTTCGTTTCGTTTTCGTTTCGTTTTCGTTTCGTTTTCGTTTCATTTTCGTTTCATTTTCGTTTCATTTTCGTTTCATTTTCATTTCATTTTCGTTTCATTTTCGTTTCATTTTGGTTTCATTCTGGTTTCATTTTGGTTTCATTTTGGTTTCATTTTGGTTTCATTTTGGTTTCATTTTGGTTTCATTTTGGTTTCATTTTGGTTTCATTTTGGTTTCATTTTGGTTTCATTTTGGTTTCATTTTCGTTTCATTTTCGTTTCATTTTCGTTTCATTTTCGTTTCATTTTCGTTTCATTTTGGTTTCATTTTGGTTTCATTTTGGTTTTATTTTCGTTTCATTTTGGTTTCATTTTGGTTTCATTTTGGTTTCATTTTGGTTTCATTTTGGTTTCATTTTGGTTTCATTTTGGTTTCATTTTGGTTTCATTTTGGTTTCATTTTGGTTTCATTTTGGTTTCATTTTCGTTTCATTTTCGTTTCATTTTCGTTTCATATTCGTTTCATATTCGTTTCATTTTCGTTTCATTATCGTTTCATTTTGGTTTCATTTTGGTTTCATTTTGGTTTCATATTGGTTTCATTTTGGTTTCATTTTGGTTTCATTTTCGTTTCATTTTGGTTTCATTCTGGTTTCATTTTGGTTTCATTTTGGTTTCATTTTGGTTTCATTTTGGTTTCATTTTGGTTTCATTTTGGTTTCATTTTGGTTTCATTTTGGTTTCATTTTGGTTTCATTTTGGTTTCATTTTGGTTTCGTTTTGGTTTCATTTTGGTTTCATTTTGGTTTCATTTTGGTTTCATTTTGGTTTCATTTTGGTTTCATTTTGGTTTCATTTTGGTTTCATTTTGGTTTCATTTTGGTTTCATTTTGGTTTCATTTTGGTTTCATTTTGGTTTCATTTTCGTTTCATATTCGTTTCATTTTCGTTTCATTATCGTTTCATTTTGGTTTCATTTTGGTTTCATTTTGGTTTCATTTTGGTTTCATATTGGTTTCATTTTGGTTTCATTTTCGTTTCATTTTCGTTTCATTTTCGTTTCATTTTCGTTTCATTTTCGTTTCGTTTTCGTTTCGTTTTCGTTTCGTTTTCGTTTCGTTTTCGTTTCGTTTTCGTTTCGTTTTGGTTTCATTTTGGTTTCATTTTGGTTTCATTTTGGTTTCATTTTGGTTTCATTTTGGTTTCATTTTCGTTTCATTTTCGTTTCATTTTCGTTTCATTTTCGTTTTTCGTTTCATTTTCGTTTCATTTTCGTTTCATTTTCGTTTCATTTTGGTTTTATTTTCGTTTCATTTTCGTTTCATTTTGGTTTCATTTTGGTTTCATTTTGGTTTCATTTTGGTTTTATTTTGGTTTCATTTTGGTTTCATTTTGGTTTCATTTTCGTTTCATTTTCGTTTCATTTTCGTTTCATTTTCGTTTCATTTTCATTTCATTTTGGTTTCATTTTCGTTTCATTTTGGTTTCATTTTCGTTTCATTTTCGTTTCATTTTCGTTTCATTTTCGTTTCATTTTCGTTTCATTTACGTTTTATTTTCGTTTCATTTTCGTTTCATTTTGGTTTCATTTTGGTTTCATTTTGGTTTCATTTTGGTTTCATTTTGGTTTCATTTTGGTTTCATTTTTGTTTCATTTTCGTTTCATTTTCGTTTCATTTTCGTTTCATTTTCGTTTCATTTTCGTTTCATTTTGGTTTCATTTTGGTTTCATTTTGGTTTCGTTTTGGTTTCATTTTGGTTTCATTTTGGTTTTATTTTGGTTTCATTTTGGTTTCATTTTGGTTTCATTTTGGTTTCATTTTGGTTTCATTTTGGTTTCATTTTCGTTTCATTTTCGTTTCATTTTCGTTTCATTTTGGTTTCATTTTGGTTTCATTTTGGTTTCATTTTGGTTTTATTTTGGTTTCATTTTGGTTTCATTTTGGTTTCATTTTGGTTTCATTTTGGTTTCATTTTGGTTTCATTTTGGTTTCATTTTGGTTTCATTTTGGTTTCATTTTGGTTTCATTTTGGTTTCATTTTGGTTTCATTTTCGTTTCATTTTCGTTTCATTTTGGTTTCATTTTGGTTTCATTTTGGTTTCATTTTGGTTTTATTTTGGTTTCATTTTGGTTTCATTTTCGTTTCATTTTCGTTTCATTTTCGTTTCATTTTCGTTTCATTTTCGTTTCATTTTGGTTTCATTTTGGTTTCATTTTGGTTTCATTTTGGTTTCATTTTGGTTTCATTTTGGTTTCATTTTGGTTTCATTTTCGTTTCATTTTCCTTTCATTTTCGTTTCATTTTCGTTTCATTTTGGTTTCATTTTCGTTTCATTTTCGTTTCATTTTCGTTTCATTTTCGTTTCATTTTCGTTTCATTTTGGTTTCATTTTGGTTTCATTTTGGTTTCATTTTGGTTTCATTTTGGTTTCATTTTGGTTTCATTTTGGTTTCATTTTGGTTTCATTTTGGTTTCATTTTGGTTTCATTTTGGTTTCATTTTGGTTTCATTTTCGTTTCATTTTCGTTTCATTTTCGTTTCATATTCGTTTCATATTCGTTTCATTTTCGTTTCATTTTCGTTTCATTTTGGTTTCATTTTGGTTTCATTTTGGTTTCATATTGGTTTCATTTTGGTTTCATTTTGGTTTCATTTTCGTTTCATTTTGGTTTCATTTTGGTTTCATTTTGGTTTCATTTTGGTTTCATTTTGGTTTCATTTTGGTTTCATTTTCGTTTCATTTTCGTTTCATTTTCGTTTCATTTTCGTTTCATTTTCGTTTCATTTTGGTTTCATTTTGGTTTCATTTTGGTTTCATTTTCGTTTCGTTTTCGTTTCGTTTTCGTTTCGTTTTGGTTTCATTTTGGTTTCATTTTCGTTTCATTTTCGTTTCATTTTGGTTTCATTTTGGTTTCATTTTGGTTTCATTTTGGTTTCATTTTGGTTTCATTTTGGTTTCATTTTGGTTTCATTTTCGTTTCATTTTCGTTTCATTTTCGTTTTTCGTTTCATTTTCGTTTCATTTTCGTTTCATTTTCGTTTCATTTTGGTTTCATTTTGGTTTCATTTTGGTTTCATTTTGGTTTCATTTTGGTTTCATTTTGGTTTCATTTTGGTTTCATTTTCGTTTCATTTTCGTTTCATTTTCGTTTCATTTTCGTTTCATTTTCGTTTCATTTTCGTTTCATTTTGGTTTCATTTTCGTTTCATTTTGGTTTCATTTCCGTTTCATTTTCTTTTCATTTTCGTTTCATTTTCGTTTCATTTTCGTTTCATTTTCGTTTCATTTTCGTTTCATTTTGGTTTCATTTTGGTTTCATTTTGGTTTCATTTTGGTTTCATTTTGGTTTCATTTTGGTTTCATTTTGGTTTCATTTTGGTTTCATTTTTGTTTCATTTTCGTTTCATTTTCGTTTCATTTTGGTTTCATTTTGGTTTCATTTAGGTTTCATTTTGGTTTCATTTTGGTTTCATTTTGGTTTCATTTTGGTTTCATTTTCGTTTCATTTTGGTTTCATTTTGGTTTCATTTTCGTTTCATTTTCCTTTCATTTTCGTTTCATTTTCGTTTCATTTTGGTTTCATTTTCGTTTCATTTTCGTTTCATTTTCGTTTCATTTTCGTTTCATTTTCGTTTCGTTTTCGTTTCGTTTTCGTTTCGTTTTCGTTTCGTTTTCGTTTCGTTTTCGTTTCGTTTTCGTTTCGTTTTCGTTTCATTTTCGTTTCATTTTCGTTTCATTTTCATTTCATTTTCGTTTCATTTTCGTTTCATTTTGGTTTCATTTTGGTTTCATTTTGGTTTCATTTTGGTTTCATTTTGGTTTCATTTTGGTTTCATTTTGGTTTCATTTTGGTTTCATTTTGGTTTCATTTTGGTTTCATTTTGGTTTCATTTTCGTTTCATTTTCGTTTCATTTTCGTTTCATTTTGGTTTCATTTTGGTTTCATTTTGGTTTCATTTTGGTTTCATTTTGGTTTCATTTTGGTTTCATTTTGGTTTCATTTTGGTTTCATTTTCGTTTCATTTTCGTTTCATTTTCGTTTTTCTTTTCATTTTCGTTTCATTTTCGTTTCATTTTCGTTTCATTTTGGTTTCATTTTGGTTTCATTTTGGTTTCATTTTGGTTTCATTTTGGTTTCATTTTGGTTTCATTTTGGTTTCATTTTCGTTTCATTTTCGTTTCATTTTCGTTTCATTTTCGTTTCATTTTCGTTTCATTTTCGTTTCATTTTGGTTTCATTTTCGTTTCATTTTCGTTTCATTTTCGTTTCATTTTGGTTTCATTTTGGTTTCATTTTGGTTTCATTTTGGTTTCATTTTGGTTTCATTTTGGTTTCATTTTGGTTTCATTTTGGTTTCATTTTTGTTTCATTTTCGTTTCATTTTCGTTTCATTTTGGTTTCATTTTGGTTTCATTTAGGTTTCATTTTGGTTTCATTTTTGTTTCATTTTGGTTTCATTTTGGTTTCATTTTCGTTTCATTTTGGTTTCATTTTGGTTTCATTTTCGTTTCATTTTCGTTTCATTTTGGTTTCATTTTGGTTTCATTTTGGTTTCATTTTCGTTTCATTTTGGTTTCATTTTGGTTTCATTTTGGTTTCATTTTGGTTTCATTTTGGTTTCATTTTGGTTTCATTTTGGTTTCATTTTGGTTTCATTTTGGTTTCATTTTGGTTTCATTTTGGTTTCATTTTCGTTTCATTTTCGTTTCATTTTCGTTTTTCGTTTCATTTTCGTTTCATTTTCGTTTCATTTTCGTTTCATTTTGGTTTCATTTCGGTTTCATTTTGGTTACATTTTGGTTTCATTTTGGTTTCATTTTGGTTTCATTTTGGTTTCATTTTCGTTTCATTTTCGTTTCATTTTCGTTTCATTTTCGTTTCATTTTCGTTTCATTTTCGTTTCATTTTGGTTTCATTTTCGTTTCATTTTGGTTTCATTTCCGTTTCATTTTCTTTTCATTTTCGTTTCATTTTCGTTTCATTTTCGTTTCATTTTCGTTTCATTTTCGTTTCATTTTGGTTTCATTTTGGTTTCATTTTGGTTTCATTTTGGTTTCATTTTGGTTTCATTTTGGTTTCATTTTGGTTTCATTTTGGTTTCATTTTTGTTTCATTTTCGTTTCATTTTCGTTTCATTTTGGTTTCATTTTGGTTTCATTTTGGTTTCATTTTGGTTTCATTTTGGTTTCATTTTGGTTTCATTTTGGTTTCATTTTCGTTTCATTTTGGTTTCATTTTGGTTTCATTTTCGTTTCATTTTCCTTTCATTTTCGTTTCATTTTCGTTTCATTTTGGTTTCATTTTCGTTTCATTTTCGTTTCATTTTCGTTTCATTTTCGTTTCATTTTCGTTTCGTTTTCGTTTCGTTTTCGTTTCGTTTTGGTTTCATTTTGGTTTCATTTTCGTTTCATTTTCGTTTCATTTTGGTTTCATTTTGGTTTCATTTTGGTTTCATTTTGGTTTCATTTTGGTTTCATTTTGGTTTCATTTTCGTTTCATTTTCGTTTCATTTTCGTTTTTCGTTTCATTTTCGTTTCATTTTCGTTTCATTTTCGTTTCATTTTCGTTTCATTTTGGTTTCATTTTGGTTTCATTTTGGTTTCATTTTGGTTTCATTTTGGTTTCATTTTGGTTTCATTTTGGTTTCATTTTGGTTTCATTTTGGTTTCATTTTCGTTTCATTTTGGTTTCATTTTGGTTTCATTTTCGTTTCATTTTCGTTTCATTTTCGTTTCATTTTCGTTTCATTTTCGTTTCATTTTGGTTTCATTTTCGTTTCATTTTGGTTTCATTTCCGTTTCATTTTCTCTTCATTTTCGTTTCATTTTCGTTTCATTTTCGTTTCATTTTCGTTTCATTTTCGTTTCATTTTCGTTTCATTTTGGTTTCATTTTGGTTTCATTTTGGTTTCATTTTGGTTTCATTTTGGTTTCATTTTGGTTTCATTTTGGTTTCATTTTGGTTTCATTTTTGTTTCATTTTCGTTTCATTTTCGTTTCATTTTGGTTTCATTTTGGTTTCATTTAGGTTTCATTTTGGTTTCATTTTGGTTTCATTTTGGTTTCATTTTGGTTTTATTTTCGTTTCATTTTGGTTTCATTTTGGTTTCATTTTCGTTTCATTTTCCTTTCATTTTGGTTTCATTTTGGTTTCATTTTGGTTTCATTTTCGTTTCATTTTGGTTTCATTTTGGTTTCATTTTGGTTTCATTTTGGTTTCATTTTGGTTTCATTTTGGTTTCATTTTGGTTTCATTTTGGTTTCATTTTGGTTTCATTTTGGTTTCATTTTCGTTTCATTTTCGTTTCATTTTCGTTTTTCGTTTCATTTTCGTTTCATTTTCGTTTCATTTTCGTTTCATTTTGGTTTCATTTTGGTTTCATTTTGGTTACATTTTGGTTTCATTTTGGTTTCATTTTGGTTTCATTTTGGTTTCATTTTCGTTTCATTTTCGTTTCATTTTCGTTTCATTTTCGTTTCATTTTCGTTTCATTTTCGTTTCATTTTGGTTTCATTTTCGTTTCATTTTGGTTTCATTTCCGTTTCATTTTCTTTTCATTTTCGTTTCATTTTCGTTTCATTTTCGTTTCATTTTCGTTTCATTTTCGTTTCATTTTGGTTTCATTTTGGTTTCATTTAGGTTTCATTTTGGTTTCATTTTGGTTTCATTTTGGTTTCATTTTGGTTTCATTTTCGTTTCATTTTGGTTTCATTTTGGTTTCATTTTCGTTTCATTTTCCTTTCATTTTCGTTTCATTTTCGTTTCATTTTGGTTTCATTTTCGTTTCATTTTCGTTTCATTTTCGTTTCATTTTCGTTTCATTTTCGTTTCGTTTTCGTTTCGTTTTCGTTTCGTTTTCGTTTCGTTTTCGTTTCGTTTTCGTTTCGTTTTCGTTTCGTTTTCGTTTCATTTTCGTTTCATTTTCGTTTCATTTTCATTTCATTTTCGTTTCATTTTCGTTTCATTTTGGTTTCATTTTGGTTTCATTTTGGTTTCATTTTGGTTTCATTTTGGTTTCATTTTGGTTTCATTTTGGTTTCATTTTGGTTTCATTTTGGTTTCATTTTGGTTTCATTTTGGTTTCATTTTCGTTTCATTTTCGTTTCATTTTCGTTTCATTTTGGTTTCATTTTGGTTTCATTTTGGTTTCATTTTGGTTTCATTTTGGTTTCATTTTGGTTTCATTTTGGTTTCATTTTGGTTTCATTTTCGTTTCATTTTCGTTTCATTTTCGTTTTTCTTTTCATTTTCGTTTCATTTTCGTTTCATTTTCGTTTCATTTTGGTTTCATTTTGGTTTCATTTTGGTTTCATTTTGGTTTCATTTTGGTTTCATTTTGGTTTCATTTTGGTTTCATTTTCGTTTCATTTTCGTTTCATTTTCGTTTCATTTTCGTTTCATTTTCGTTTCATTTTCGTTTCATTTTGGTTTCATTTTCGTTTCATTTTCGTTTCATTTTCGTTTCATTTTGGTTTCATTTTGGTTTCATTTTGGTTTCATTTTGGTTTCATTTTGGTTTCATTTTGGTTTCATTTTGGTTTCATTTTGGTTTCATTTTTGTTTCATTTTCGTTTCATTTTCGTTTCATTTTGGTTTCATTTTGGTTTCATTTAGGTTTCATTTTGGTTTCATTTTTGTTTCATTTTGGTTTCATTTTGGTTTCATTTTCGTTTCATTTTGGTTTCATTTTGGTTTCATTTTCGTTTCATTTTCGTTTCATTTTGGTTTCATTTTGGTTTCATTTTGGTTTCATTTTCGTTTCATTTTGGTTTCATTTTGGTTTCATTTTGGTTTCATTTTGGTTTCATTTTGGTTTCATTTTGGTTTCATTTTGGTTTCATTTTGGTTTCATTTTGGTTTCATTTTGGTTTCATTTTGGTTTCATTTTCGTTTCATTTTCGTTTCATTTTCGTTTTTCGTTTCATTTTCGTTTCATTTTCGTTTCATTTTCGTTTCATTTTGGTTTCATTTCGGTTTCATTTTGGTTACATTTTGGTTTCATTTTGGTTTCATTTTGGTTTCATTTTGGTTTCATTTTCGTTTCATTTTCGTTTCATTTTCGTTTCATTTTCGTTTCATTTTCGTTTCATTTTCGTTTCATTTTGGTTTCATTTTCGTTTCATTTTGGTTTCATTTCCGTTCATTTTCTTTTCATTTTCGTTTCATTTTCGTTTCATTTTCGTTTCATTTTCGTTTCATTTTCGTTTCATTTTGGTTTCATTTTGGTTTCATTTTGGTTTCATTTTGGTTTCATTTTGGTTTCATTTTGGTTTCATTTTGGTTTCATTTTGGTTTCATTTTTGTTTCATTTTCGTTTCATTTTCGTTTCATTTTGGTTTCATTTTGGTTTCATTTTGGTTTCATTTTGGTTTCATTTTGGTTTCATTTTGGTTTCATTTTGGTTTCATTTTCGTTTCATTTTGGTTTCATTTTGGTTTCATTTTCGTTTCATTTTCCTTTCATTTTCGTTTCATTTTCGTTTCATTTTGGTTTCATTTTCGTTTCATTTTCGTTTCATTTTCGTTTCATTTTCGTTTCATTTTCGTTTCGTTTTCGTTTCGTTTTCGTTTCGTTTTGGTTTCATTTTGGTTTCATTTTCGTTTCATTTTCGTTTCATTTTGGTTTCATTTTGGTTTCATTTTGGTTTCATTTTGGTTTCATTTTGGTTTCATTTTGGTTTCATTTTCGTTTCATTTTCGTTTCATTTTCGTTTTTCGTTTCATTTTCGTTTCATTTTCGTTTCATTTTCGTTTCATTTTCGTTTCATTTTGGTTTCATTTTGGTTTCATTTTGGTTTCATTTTGGTTTCATTTTGGTTTCATTTTGGTTTCATTTTGGTTTCATTTTGGTTTCATTTTGGTTTCATTTTCGTTTCATTTTGGTTTCATTTTGGTTTCATTTTCGTTTCATTTTCGTTTCATTTTCGTTTCATTTTCGTTTCATTTTCGTTTCATTTTGGTTTCATTTTCGTTTCATTTTGGTTTCATTTCCGTTTCATTTTCTCTTCATTTTCGTTTCATTTTCGTTTCATTTTCGTTTCATTTTCGTTTCATTTTCGTTTCATTTTGGTTTCATTTTGGTTTCATTTTGGTTTCATTTTGGTTTCATTTTGGTTTCATTTTGGTTTCATTTTGGTTTCATTTTGGTTTCATTTTTGTTTCATTTTCGTTTCATTTTCGTTTCATTTTGGTTTCATTTTGGTTTCATTTAGGTTTCATTTTGGTTTCATTTTGGTTTCATTTTGGTTTCATTTTGGTTTTATTTTCGTTTCATTTTGGTTTCATTTTGGTTTCATTTTCGTTTCATTTTCCTTTCATTTTGGTTTCATTTTGGTTTCATTTTGGTTTCATTTTCGTTTCATTTTGGTTTCATTTTGGTTTCATTTTGGTTTCATTTTGGTTTCATTTTGGTTTCATTTTGGTTTCATTTTGGTTTCATTTTGGTTTCATTTTGGTTTCATTTTGGTTTCATTTTCGTTTCATTTTCGTTTCATTTTCGTTTTTCGTTTCATTTTCGTTTCATTTTCGTTTCATTTTCGTTTCATTTTGGTTTCATTTTGGTTTCATTTTGGTTACATTTTGGTTTCATTTTGGTTTCATTTTGGTTTCATTTTGGTTTCATTTTCGTTTCATTTTCGTTTCATTTTCGTTTCATTTTCGTTTCATTTTCGTTTCATTTTCGTTTCATTTTGGTTTCATTTTCGTTTCATTTTGGTTTCATTTCCGTTTCATTTTCTTTTCATTTTCGTTTCATTTTCGTTTCATTTTCGTTTCATTTTCGTTTCATTTTCGTTTCATTTTGGTTTCATTTTGGTTTCATTTTGGTTTCATTTTGGTTTCATTTTGGTTTCATTTTGGTTTCATTTTGGTTTCATTTTGGTTTCATTTTTGTTTCATTTTCGTTTCATTTTCGTTTCATTTTGGTTTCATTTTGGTTTCATTTTGGTTTCATTTTGGTTTCATTTTGGTTTCATTTTGGTTTCATTTTGGTTTCATTTTCGTTTCATTTTGGTTTCATTTTGGTTTCATTTTCGTTTCATTTTGGTTTCATTTTGGTTTCATTTTGGTTTCATTTTGGTTTCATTTTTGTTTCATTTTCGTTTCATTTTCGTTTCATTTTGGTTTCATTTTGGTTTCATTTTGGTTTCATTTTGGTTTCATTTTGGTTTCATTTTGGTTTCATTTTGGTTTCATTTTCGTTTCATTTTGGTTTCATTTTGGTTTCATTTTCGTTTCATTTTCCTTTCATTTTCGTTTCATTTTCGTTTCATTTTGGTTTCATTTTCGTTTCATTTTCGTTTCATTTTCGTTTCATTTTCGTTTCATTTTCGTTTCGTTTTCGTTTCGTTTTCGTTTCGTTTTCGTTTCGTTTTCGTTTCGTTTTCGTTTCGTTTTCGTTTCGTTTTCGTTTCATTTTCGTTTCATTTTCGTTTCATTTTCATTTCATTTTCGTTTCATTTTCGTTTCATTTTGGTTTCATTTTGGTTTCATTTTGGTTTCATTTTGGTTTCATTTTGGTTTCATTTTGGTTTCATTTTGGTTTCATTTTGGTTTCATTTTCGTTTCATTTTGGTTTCATTTTCGTTTCATTTTCGTTTCACTTTCGTTTCATTTTGGTTTCATTTTGGTTTCATTTTGGTTTCATTTTGGTTTCATTTTAGTTTCATTTTAGTTTCATTTTCGTTTCATTTTCGTTTCATTTTGGTGTCATTTTGGTTTCATTTTGGTTTCATTTTGGTTTCATTTTGGTTTCATTTTGGTTTCATTTTCGTTTCATTTTCGTTTCATTTTCGTTTTTCGTTTCATTTTCGTTTCATTTTGGTTTCATTTTGGTTTCATTTTGGTTTCATTTTGGTTTCATTTTGGTTTCATTTTGGTTTCATTTTGGTTTCATTTTGGTTTCATTTTCGTTTCATTTTCGTTTCATTTTCGTTTCATTTTCGTTTCATCTTCGTTTCATTTTCGTTTCATTTTCGTTTCATTTTCGTTTCATTTTCGTTTCGTTTTCGTTTCGTTTTCGTTTCGTTTTCGTTTCGTTTTCGTTTCGTTTTCGTTTCATTTTCGTTTCATTTTGGTTTCATTTTGGTTTCATTTTGGTTTCATTTTGGTTTTATTTTGGTTTCATTTTGGTTTCATTTTGGTTTCATTTTGGTTTCATTTTGGTTTCATTTTCGTTTCATTTTGGTTTCATTTTGGTTTCATTTTGGTTTCATTTTGGTTTCATTTTGGTTTCATTTTGGTTTCATTTTGGTTTCATTTTGGTTTCATTTTGGTTTCATTTTGGTTTCATTTTCGTTTCATTTTCGTTTCATTTTCGTTTCATTTTCGTTTTTCGTTTCATTTTCGTTTCATTTTCGTTTCATTTTCGTTTCATTTTGGTTTCATTTTGGTTTCATTTTGGTTTCATTTTGGTTTCATTTTGGTTTTATTTTGGTTTCATTTTGGTTTCATTTTGGTTTCATTTTCGTTTCATTTTCGTTTCATTTTCGTTTCATTTTCGTTTCATTTTCGTTTCATTTTCATTTCATTTTGGTTTCATTTTCGTTTCATTTTGGTTTCATTTTCGTTTCATTTTCGTTTCATTTTCGTTTCATTTTCGTTTCATTTTCGTTTCATTTTCGTTTTATTTTCGTTTCATTTTCGTTTCATTTTGGTTTCATTTTGGTTTCATTTTGGTTTCATTTTGGTTTCATTTTGGTTTCATTTTGGTTTCATTTTTGTTTCATTTTCGTTTCATTTTCGTTTCATTTTCGTTTCATTTTCGTTTCATTTTCGTTTCATTTTGGTTTCATTTTGGTTTCATTTTGGTTTCGTTTTGGTTTCATTTTGGTTTCATTTTTGTTTCATTTTCGTTTCATTTTCGTTTCATTTTGGTTTCATTTTGGTTTCATTTAGGTTTCATTTTGGTTTCATTTTGGTTTCATTTTGGTTTCATTTTGGTTTCATTTTCGTTTCATTTTGGTTTCATTTTGGTTTCATTTTCGTTTCATTTTCCTTTCATTTTCGTTTCATTTTCGTTTCATTTTGGTTTCATTTTCGTTTCATTTTCGTTTCATTTTCGTTTCATTTTCGTTTCATTTTCGTTTCGTTTTCGTTTCGTTTTCGTTTCGTTTTCGTTTCGTTTTCGTTTCGTTTTCGTTTCGTTTTCGTTTCGTTTTCGTTTCATTTTCGTTTCATTTTCGTTTCATTTTCATTTCATTTTCGTTTCATTTTCGTTTCATTTTGGTTTCATTTTGGTTTCATTTTGGTTTCATTTTGGTTTCATTTTGGTTTCATTTTGGTTTCATTTTGGTTTCATTTTGGTTTCATTTTGGTTTCATTTTGGTTTCATTTTCGTTTCATTTTCGTTTCATTTTCGTTTCATTTTGGTTTCATTTTGGTTTCATTTTGGTTTCATTTTGGTTTTATTTTGGTTTCATTTTGGTTTCATTTTGGTTTCATTTTCGTTTCATTTTCGTTTCATTTTCGTTTCATTTTCGTTTCATTTTCGTTTCATTTTCGTTTCATTTTCGTTTCATTTTGGTTTCATTTTGGTTTCATTTTGGTTTCATTTTCGTTTCATTTTGGTTTCATTTTCGTTTCATTTTCGTTTCACTTTCGTTTCATTTTGGTTTCATTTTGGTTTCATTTTGGTTTCATTTTGGTTTCATTTTAGTTTCATTTTAGTTTCATTTTCGTTTCATTATCGTTTCATTTTGGTTTCATTTTCGTTTCATTTTGGTGTCATTTTGGTTTCATTTTGGTTTCATTTTGGTTTCATTTTGGTTTCATTTTGGTTTCATTTTCGTTTCATTTTCGTTTCATTTTCGTTTTTCGTTTCATTTTCGTTTCATTTTGGTTTCATTTTGGTTTCATTTTGGTTTCATTTTGGTTTCATTTTGGTTTCATTTTGGTTTCATTTTGGTTTCATTTTCGTTTCATTTTCGTTTCATTTTCGTTTCATTTTCGTTTCATCTTCGTTTCATTTTCGTTTCATTTTCGTTTCATTTTCGTTTCATTTTCGTTTCATTTTCGTTTCATTTTCGTTTCATTTTCGTTTCGTTTTCGTTTCGATTTCGTTTCGTTTTCGTTTCGTTTTCGTTTCGTTTTCGTTTCGTTTTGGTTTCATTTTGGTTTCATTTTGGTTTCATTTTGGTTTCATTTTGGTTTCATTTTGGTTTCATTTTGGTTTCATTTTCGTTTCATTTTCGTTTCATTTTCGTTTCATTTTCGTTTTTCGTTTCATTTTCGTTTCATTTTCGTTTCATTTTCGTTTCATTTTGGTTTCATTTTGGTTTCATTTTGGTTTCATTTTGGTTTCATTTTGGTTTTATTTTGGTTTCATTTTGGTTTCATTTTGGTTTCATTTTCGTTTCATTTTCGTTTCATTTTCGTTTCATTTTCGTTTCATTTTCGTTTCATTTTCATTTCATTTTGGTTTCATTTTCGTTTCATTTTGGTTTCATTTTCGTTTCATTTTCGTTTCATTTTCGTTTCATTTTCGTTTCATTTTCGTTTCATTTACGTTTTATTTTCGTTTCATTTTCGTTTCATTTTGGTTTCATTTTGGTTTCATTTTGGTTTCATTTTGGTTTCATTTTGGTTTCATTTTGGTTTCATTTTTGTTTCATTTTCGTTTCATTTTCGTTTCATTTTCGTTTCATTTTCGTTTCATTTTCGTTTCATTTTGGTTTCATTTTGGTTTCATTTTGGTTTCGTTTTGGTTTCATTTTGGTTTCATTTTGGTTTCATTTTGGTTTTATTTTGGTTTCATTTTGGTTTCATTTTGGTTTCATTTTGGTTTCATTTTGGTTTCATTTTAGTTTCATTTTCGTTTCATTTTCGTTTCATTTTCGTTTCATTTTGGTTTCATTTTGGTTTCATTTTGGTTTCATTTTGGTTTTATTTTGGTTTCATTTTGGTTTCATTTTGGTTTCATTTTGGTTTCATTTTGGTTTCATTTTCGTTTCATTTTGGTTTCATTTTGGTTTCATTTTGGTTTCATTTTGGTTTCATTTTGGTTTCATTTTGGTTTCATTTTGGTTTCATTTTGGTTTCATTTTGGTTTCATTTTGGTTTCATTTTCGTTTCATTTTCGTTTCATTTTCGTTTCATTTTCGTTTTTCGTTTCATTTTCGTTTCATTTTCGTTTCATTTTCGTTTCATTTTGGTTTCATTTTGGTTTCATTTTGGTTTCATTTTGGTTTCATTTTGGTTTTATTTTGGTTTCATTTTGGTTTCATTTTGGTTTCATTTTCGTTTCATTTTCGTTTCATTTTCGTTTCATTTTCGTTTCATTTTCGTTTCATTTTCATTTCATTTTGGTTTCATTTTCGTTTCATTTTGGTTTCATTTTCGTTTCATTTTCGTTTCATTTTCGTTTCATTTTCGTTTCATTTTCGTTTCATTTTCGTTTTATTTTCGTTTCATTTTCGTTTCATTTTGGTTTCATTTTGGTTTCATTTTGGTTTCATTTTGGTTTCATTTTGGTTTCATTTTGGTTTCATTTTTGTTTCATTTTCGTTTCATTTTCGTTTCATTTTCGTTTCATTTTCGTTTCATTTTCGTTTCATTTTGGTTTCATTTTGGTTTCATTTTGGTTTCGTTTTGGTTTCATTTTGGTTTCATTTTGGTTTCATTTTGGTTTTATTTTGGTTTCATTTTGGTTTCATTTTGGTTTCATTTTGGTTTCATTTTGGTTTCATTTTGGTTTCATTTTCGTTTCATTTTCGTTTCATTTTCGTTTCATTTTGGTTTCATTTTGGTTTCATTTTGGTTTCATTTTGGTTTTATTTTGGTTTCATTTTGGTTTCATTTTGGTTTCATTTTGGTTTCATTTTGGTTTCATTTTGGTTTCATTTTCGTTTCATTTTGGTTTCATTTTGGTTTCATTTTGGTTTCATTTTGGTTTCATTTTGGTTTCATTTTGGTTTCATTTTCGTTTCATTTTCGTTTCATTTTCGTTTTTCGTTTCATTTTCGTTTCATTTTCGTTTCATTTTGGTTTCATTTTGGTTTCATTTTGGTTTCATTTTGGTTTCATTTTGGTTTCATTTTGGTTTCATTTTGGTTTCATTTTGGTTTCATTTTGGTTTCATTTTCGTTTCATTTTCGTTTCATTTTGGTTTCATTTTGGTTTCATTTTGGTTTCATTTTGGTTTTATTTTGGTTTCATTTTGGTTTCATTTTCGTTTCATTTTCGTTTCATTTTCGTTTCATTTTCGTTTCATTTTCGTTTCATTTTGGTTTCATTTTGGTTTCATTTTGGTTTCATTTTGTTTTCATTTTGGTTTCATTTTGGTTTCATTTTGGTTTCATTTTCGTTTCATTTTCCTTTCATTTTCGTTTCATTTTCGTTTCATTTTGGTTTCATTTTCGTTTCATTTTCGTTTCATTTTCGTTTCATTTTCGTTTCATTTTCGTTTCATTTTGGTTTCATTTTGGTTTCATTTTGGTTTCATTTTCGTTTCATTTTGGTTTCATTTTGGTTTCATTTTGGTTTCATTTTGGTTTCATTTTGGTTTCATTTTGGTTTCATTTTGGTTTCATTTTGGTTTCATTTTGGTTTCATTTTGGTTTCATTTTCGTTTCATTTTGGTTTCATTTTGGTTTCATTTTCGTTTCATTTTCCTTTCATTTTCGTTTCATTTTCGTTTCATTTTGGTTTCATTTTCGTTTCATTTTCGTTTCATTTTCGTTTCATTTTCGTTTCATTTTCGTTTCGTTTTCGTTTCGTTTTCGTTTCGTTTTCGTTTCGTTTTCGTTTCGTTTTCGTTTCGTTTTCGTTTCATTTTCGTTTCATTTTCGTTTCATTTTCATTTCATTTTCGTTTCATTTTCGTTTCATTTTGGTTTCATTTTGGTTTCATTTTGGTTTCATTTTGGTTTCATTTTGGTTTCATTTTGGTTTCATTTTGGTTTCATTTTGGTTTCATTTTGGTTTCATTTTGGTTTCATTTTCGTTTCATTTTCGTTTCATTTTCGTTTCATTTTGGTTTCATTTTGGTTTCATTTTGGTTTCATTTTGGTTTTATTTTGGTTTCATTTTGGTTTCATTTTGGTTTCATTTTCGTTTCATTTTCGTTTCATTTTCGTTTCATTTTCGTTTCATTTTCGTTTCATTTTCGTTTCATTTTCGTTTCATTTTGGTTTCATTTTGGTTTCATTTTGGTTTCATTTTCGTTTCATTTTGGTTTCATTTTCGTTTCATTTTCGTTTCACTTTCGTTTCATTTTGGTTTCATTTTGGTTTCATTTTGGTTTCATTTTGGTTTCATTTTAGTTTCATTTTAGTTTCATTTTCGTTTCATTATCGTTTCATTTTGGTTTCATTTTCGTTTCATTTTGGTGTCATTTTGGTTTCATTTTGGTTTCATTTTGGTTTCATTTTGGTTTCATTTTGGTTTCATTTTCGTTTCATTTTCGTTTCATTTTCGTTTTTCGTTTCATTTTCGTTTCATTTTGGTTTCATTTTGGTTTCATTTTGGTTTCATTTTGGTTTCATTTTGGTTTCATTTTGGTTTCATTTTGGTTTCATTTTCGTTTCATTTTCGTTTCATTTTCGTTTCATTTTCGTTTCATCTTCGTTTCATTTTCGTTTCATTTTCGTTTCATTTTCGTTTCATTTTCGTTTCATTTTCGTTTCATTTTCGTTTCATTTTCGTTTCGTTTTCGTTTCGATTTCGTTTCGTTTTCGTTTCGTTTTCGTTTCGTTTTCGTTTCGTTTTGGTTTCATTTTGGTTTCATTTTGGTTTCATTTTGGTTTCATTTTGGTTTCATTTTGGTTTCATTTTGGTTTCATTTTCGTTTCATTTTCGTTTCATTTTCGTTTCATTTTCGTTTCATTTACGTTTTATTTTCGTTTCATTTTCGTTTCATTTTGGTTTCATTTTGGTTTCATTTTGGTTTCATTTTGGTTTCATTTTGGTTTCATTTTGGTTTCATTTTTGTTTCATTTTCGTTTCATTTTCGTTTCATTTTCGTTTCATTTTCGTTTCATTTTCGTTTCATTTTGGTTTCATTTTGGTTTCATTTTGGTTTCGTTTTGGTTTCATTTTGGTTTCATTTTGGTTTCATTTTGGTTTTATTTTGGTTTCATTTTGGTTTCATTTTGGTTTCATTTTGGTTTCATTTTGGTTTCATTTTAGTTTCATTTTCGTTTCATTTTCGTTTCATTTTCGTTTCATTTTGGTTTCATTTTGGTTTCATTTTGGTTTCATTTTGGTTTTATTTTGGTTTCATTTTGGTTTCATTTTGGTTTCATTTTGGTTTCATTTTGGTTTCATTTTCGTTTCATTTTGGTTTCATTTTGGTTTCATTTTGGTTTCATTTTGGTTTCATTTTGGTTTCATTTTGGTTTCATTTTGGTTTCATTTTGGTTTCATTTTGGTTTCATTTTGGTTTCATTTTCGTTTCATTTTCGTTTCATTTTCGTTTCATTTTCGTTTTTCGTTTCATTTTCGTTTCATTTTCGTTTCATTTTCGTTTCATTTTGGTTTCATTTTGGTTTCATTTTGGTTTCATTTTGGTTTCATTTTGGTTTTATTTTGGTTTCATTTTGGTTTCATTTTGGTTTCATTTTCGTTTCATTTTCGTTTCATTTTCGTTTCATTTTCGTTTCATTTTCGTTTCATTTTCATTTCATTTTGGTTTCATTTTCGTTTCATTTTGGTTTCATTTTCGTTTCATTTTCGTTTCATTTTCGTTTCATTTTCGTTTCATTTTCGTTTCATTTTCGTTTTATTTTCGTTTCATTTTCGTTTCATTTTGGTTTCATTTTGGTTTCATTTTGGTTTCATTTTGGTTTCATTTTGGTTTCATTTTGGTTTCATTTTTGTTTCATTTTCGTTTCATTTTCGTTTCATTTTCGTTTCATTTTCGTTTCATTTTCGTTTCATTTTGGTTTCATTTTGGTTTCATTTTGGTTTCGTTTTGGTTTCATTTTGGTTTCATTTTGGTTTCATTTTGGTTTTATTTTGGTTTCATTTTGGTTTCATTTTGGTTTCATTTTGGTTTCATTTTGGTTTCATTTTGGTTTCATTTTCGTTTCATTTTCGTTTCATTTTCGTTTCATTTTGGTTTCATTTTGGTTTCATTTTGGTTTCATTTTGGTTTTATTTTGGTTTCATTTTGGTTTCATTTTGGTTTCATTTTGGTTTCATTTTGGTTTCATTTTGGTTTCATTTTCGTTTCATTTTGGTTTCATTTTGGTTTCATTTTGGTTTCATTTTGGTTTCATTTTGGTTTCATTTTGGTTTCATTTTCGTTTCATTTTCGTTTCATTTTCGTTTTTCGTTTCATTTTCGTTTCATTTTCGTTTCATTTTGGTTTCATTTTGGTTTCATTTTGGTTTCATTTTGGTTTCATTTTGGTTTCATTTTGGTTTCATTTTGGTTTCATTTTGGTTTCATTTTGGTTTCATTTTCGTTTCATTTTCGTTTCATTTTGGTTTCATTTTGGTTTCATTTTGGTTTCATTTTGGTTTTATTTTGGTTTCATTTTGGTTTCATTTTCGTTTCATTTTCGTTTCATTTTCGTTTCATTTTCGTTTCATTTTCGTTTCATTTTGGTTTCATTTTGGTTTCATTTTGGTTTCATTTTGTTTTCATTTTGGTTTCATTTTGGTTTCATTTTGGTTTCATTTTCGTTTCATTTTCCTTTCATTTTCGTTTCATTTTCGTTTCATTTTGGTTTCATTTTCGTTTCATTTTCGTTTCATTTTCGTTTCATTTTCGTTTCATTTTCGTTTCATTTTGGTTTCATTTTGGTTTCATTTTGGTTTCATTTTCGTTTCATTTTGGTTTCATTTTGGTTTCATTTTGGTTTCATTTTGGTTTCATTTTGGTTTCATTTTGGTTTCATTTTGGTTTCATTTTGGTTTCATTTTGGTTTCATTTTGGTTTCATTTTGGTTTCATTTTGGTTTCATTTTGGTTTCATTTTGGTTTCATTTTGGTTTCATTTTGGTTTCATTTTGGTTTCATTTTGGTTTCATTTTCGTTTCATTTTCGTTTCATTTTCGTTTCATTTTCGTTTCATTTTGGTTTCATTTTGGTTTCATTTTGGTTTCATTTTGGTTTCATTTTGGTTTCATTTTGGTTTCATTTTGGTTTCATTTTGGTTTCATTTTCGTTTCATTTTCGTTTTTCTTTTCATTTTCGTTTCATTTTCGTTTCATTTTGGTTTCATTTTGGTTTCATTTTGGTTTCGTTTTGGTTTTATTTTGGTTTCATTTTGGTTTCATTTTCGTTTCATTTTCGTTTCATTTTCGTTTCATTTTCGTTTCATTTTCGTTTCATTTTCGTTTCATTTTCGTTTCATTTTCGTTTCATTTTGGTTTCATTTTCGTTTCATTTTGGTTTCATTTCCGTTTCATTTTCTTTTCATTTTCGTTTCATTTTCGTTTCATTTTCGTTTCATTTTCGTTTCATTTTCGTTTCATTTTGGTTTCATTTTGGTTTCATTTTGGTTTCATTTTGGTTTCATTTTGGTTTCATTTTGGTTTCATTTATGTTTCATTTTGGTTTCATTTTTGTTTCATTTTCGTTTCATTTTCGTTTCATTTTCGTTTCATTTTGGTTTCATTTTCGTTTCATTTTCGTTTCATTTTCGTTTCATTTTCGTTTCATTTTCGTTTCGTTTTCGTTTCGTTTTCGTTTCGTTTTCGTTTCGTTTTCGTTTCGTTTTCGTTTCGTTTTCGTTTCGTTTTCGTTTCATTTTCGTTTCATTTTCGTTTCATTTTCATTTCATTTTCGTTTCATTTTCGTTTCATTTTGGTTTCATTTTGGTTTCATTTTGGTTTCATTTTGGTTTCATTTTAGTTTCATTTTAGTTTCATTTTCGTTTCATTATCGTTTCATTTTGGTTTCATTTTGGTTTCATTTTGGTTTCATTTTGGTTTCATTTTCGTTTCATTTTCGTTTCATTTTCGTTTCATTTTCGTTTTTCGTTTCATTTTCGTTTCATTTTCGTTTCATTTTCGTTTCATTTTGGTTTCATTTTGGTTTCATTTTGGTTTCATTTTGGTTTCATTTTGGTTTTATTTTGGTTTCATTTTGGTTTCATTTTGGTTTCATTTTCGTTTCATTTTCGTTTCATTTTCGTTTCATTTTCGTTTCATTTTCGTTTCATTTTCATTTCATTTTGGTTTCTATTTCGTTTCATTTTGGTTTCATTTTCGTTTCATTTTCGTTTCATTTTCGTTTCATTTTCGTTTCATTTTCGTTTCATTTACGTTTTATTTTCGTTTCATTTTCGTTTCATTTTGGTTTCATTTTGGTTTCATTTTGGTTTCATTTTGGTTTCATTTTGGTTTCATTTTGGTTTCATTTTTGTTTCATTTTCGTTTCATTTTCGTTTCATTTTCGTTTCATTTTCGTTTCATTTTCGTTTCATTTTGGTTTCATTTTGGTTTCATTTTGGTTTCGTTTTGGTTTCATTTTGGTTTCATTTTGGTTTCATTTTGGTTTTATTTTGGTTTCATTTTGGTTTCATTTTGGTTTCATTTTGGTTTCATTTTGGTTTCATTTTGGTTTCATTTTCGTTTCATTTTCGTTTCATTTTCGTTTCATTTTGGTTTCATTTTGGTTTCATTTTGGTTTCATTTTGGTTTTATTTTGGTTTCATTTTGGTTTCATTTTGGTTTCATTTTGGTTTCATTTTGGTTTCATTTTGGTTTCATTTTCGTTTCATTTTGGTTTCATTTTCGTTTCATTTTCGTTTCACTTTCGTTTCATTTTGATTTCATTTTGGTTTCATTTTGGTTTCATTTTGGTTTCATTTTAGTTTCATTTTAGTTTCATTTTCGTTTCATTATCGTTTCATTTTGGTTTCATTTTCGTTTCATTTTGGTGTCATTTTGGTTTCATTTTGGTTTCATTTTGGTTTCATTTTGGTTTCATTTTGGTTTCATTTTGGTTTCATTTTGGTTTCATTTTGGTTTCATTTTCGTTTCATTTTCGTTTCGTTTTCGTTTCGTTTTCGTTTCGTTTTCGTTTCGTTTTCGTTTCGTTTTCGTTTCGTTTTGGTTTCATTTTGGTTTCATTTTGGTTTCATTTTGGTTTCATTTTGGTTTCATTTTGGTTTCATTTTCGTTTCATTTTCGTTTCATTTTCGTTTCATTTTCGTTTTTCGTTTCATTTTCGTTTCATTTTCGTTTCATTTTCGTTTCATTTTGGTTTCATTTTGGTTTCATTTTGGTTTCATTTTGGTTTCATTTTGGTTTTATTTTGGTTTCATTTTGGTTTCATTTTGGTTTCATTTTCGTTTCATTTTCGTTTCATTTTCGTTTCATTTTCGTTTCATTTTCGTTTCATTTTCATTTCATTTTGGTTTCATTTTCGTTTCATTTTGGTTTCATTTTCGTTTCATTTTCGTTTCATTTTCGTTTCATTTTCGTTTCATTTTCGTTTCATTTACGTTTTATTTTCGTTTCATTTTCGTTTCATTTTGGTTTCATTTTGGTTTCATTTTGGTTTCATTTTGGTTTCATTTTGGTTTCATTTTTGTTTCATTTTCGTTGCATTTTCGTTTCATTTTCGTTTCATTTTCGTTTCATTTTCGTTTCATTTTGGTTTCATTTTGGTTTCATTTTGGTTTCGTTTTGGTTTCATTTTGGTTTCATTTTGGTTTCATTTTGGTTTTATTTTGGTTTCATTTTGGTTTCATTTTGGTTTCATTTTGGTTTCATTTTGGTTTCATTTTGGTTTCATTTTCGTTTCATTTTCGTTTCATTTTCGTTTCATTTTGGTTTCATTTTGGTTTCATTTTGGTTTTATTTTGGTTTCATTTTGGTTTCATTTTGGTTTCATTTTGGTTTCATTTTGGTTTCATTTTGGTTTCATTTTCGTTTCATTTTGGTTTCATTTTGGTTTCATTTTGGTTTCATTTTGGTTTCATTTTGGTTTCATTTTGGTTTCATTTTCGTTTCATTTTCGTTTCATTTTCGTTTTTCGTTTCATTTTCGTTTCATTTTCGTTTCATTTTGGTTTCATTTTGGTTTCATTTTGGTTTCATTTTAGTTTCATTTTGGTTTCATTTTGGTTTCATTTTGGTTTCATTTTGGTTTCATTTTGGTTTCATTTTGGTTTCATTTTGGTTTCATTTTCGTTTCATTTTCGTTTCATTTTCGTTTCATTTTGGTTTCATTTTGGTTTCATTTTGGTTTCATTTTGGTTTCATTTTGGTTTCATTTTGGTTTCATTTTCGTTTCATTTTCCTTTCATTTTCGTTTCATTTTCGTTTCATTTTGGTTTCATTTTCGTTTCATTTTCGTTTCATTTTCGTTTCATTTTCGTTTCATTTTCGTTTCATTTTGGTTTCATTTTGGTTTCATTTTCGTTTCATTTTCGTTTCATTTTGGTTTCATTTTGGTTTCATTTTGGTTTCATTTTGGTTTCATTTTGGTTTCATTTTGGTTTCATTTTGGTGTCATTTTGGTTTCATTTTGGTTTCATTTTGGTTTCATTTTGGTTTCATTTTGGTTTCATTTTGGTTTCATTTTGGTTTCATTTTGGTTTCATTTTGGTTTCATTTTGGTTTCATTTTCGTTTCATTTTCGTTTCATTTTCGTTTCATATTCGTTTCATATTCGTTTCATTTTCGTTTCATTATCGTTTCATTTTGGTTTCATTTTGGTTTCATTTTGGTTTCATATTGGTTTCATTTTGGTTTCATTTTGGTTTCATTTTCGTTTCATTTTGGTTTCATTTTGGTTTCATTTTGGTTTCATTTTGGTTTCATTTTGGTTTCATTTTGGTTTCATTTTGGTTTCATTTTGGTTTCATTTTGGTTTCATTTTCGTTTCATTTTCGTTTCATTTTCGTTTCATTTTCGTTTCATTTTCGTTTCATTTTGGTTTCATTTTGGTTTCATTTTGGTTTCATTTTGGTTTTATTTTGGTTTCATTTTGGTTTCATTTTCGTTTCATTTTCGTTTCATTTTCGTTTCATTTTCGTTTCATTTTCGTTTCATTTTCGTTTCATTTTGGTTTCATTTTGGTTTCATTTAGGTTTCATTTTGGTTTCATTTTGGTTTCATTTTGGTTTCATTTTGGTTTCATTTTGGTTTCATTTTCGTTTCATTTTCGTTTCATTTTCGTTTCATTTTGGTTTCATTTTCGTTTCATTTTGGTTTCATTTTGGTTTCATTTTGGTTTCATTTTGGTTTCATTTTGGTTTCATTTTCGTTTCATTTTGGTTTCATTTTCGTTTCATTTTCGTTTCATTTTCGTTTCATTTTGGTTTCATTTTGGTTTCATTTTCGTTTCATTTTCGTTTCATTTTCGTTTCATTTTCGTTTCATTTTCGTTTCATTTTCTTTTCATTTTGGTTTCATTTTCATTTCATTTTGGTTTCATTTTCGTTTCATTTTCGTTTCATTTTCGTTTCATTTTCGTTTCATTTTCGTTTCATTTTGGTTTCATTTTGGTTTCATTTTGGTTTCATTTTGGTTTCATTTTGGTTTCATTTTGGTTTCATTTTGGTTTCATTTTGGTTTCATTTTGGTTTCATTTTTGTTTCATTTTCGTTTCATTTTCGTTTCATTTTCGTTTCATTTTCGTTTCATTTTCGTTACATTTTCGTTTCATTTTGGTTTCATTTTGGTTTCATTTTGGTTTCATTTTGGTTTCATTTTGGTTTCATTTTGGTTTCATTTTGGTTTCATTTTGGTTTCATTTTGGTTTCATTTTGGTTTCATTTTGGTTTCATTTTGGTTTCATTTTGGTTTCATTTTGGTTTCATTTTCGTTTCATTTTCGTTTCATTTTCGTTTCATTTTGGTTTCATTTTGGTTTCATTTTGGTTTCATTTTGGTTTTATTTTGGTTTCATTTTGGTTTCATTTTGGTTTCATTTTCGTTTCATTTTCGTTTCATTTTCGTTTCATTTTCGTTTCATTTTCGTTTCATTTTTGTTTCATTTTGGTTTCATTTTGGTTTCATTTTGGTTTCATTTTGGTTTCATTTTGGTTTCATTTTGGTTTCATTTTGGTTTCATTTTGGTTTCATTTTGGTTTCATTTTCGTTTCATTTTCGTTTCATTTTTGTTTCATTTTCGTTTCATTTTCGTTTCATTTTGGTTTCATTTTCGTTTCATTTTGGTTTCATTTTCGTTTCATTTTCGTTTCATTTTCGTTTCATTTTGGTTTCATTTTGGTTTCATTTTCGTTTCATTTTCGTTTCATTTTCGTTTCATTTTCGTTTCATTTTCGTTTCATTTTCGTTTCATTTTGGTTTCATTTTCGTTTCATTTTGGTTTCATTTTCGTTTCATTTTCGTTTCATTTTCGTTTCATTTTGGTTTCATTTTGGTTTCATTTTCGTTTCATTTTCGTTTCATTTTCGTTTCATTTTCGTTTCATTTTCGTTTCATTTTCGTTTCATTTTCGTTTCATTTTCGTTTCATTTTGGTTTCATTTTGGTTTCATTTTGGTTTCATTTTGGTTTCATTTTGGTTTCATTTTGGTTTCATTTTGGTTTCATTTTGGTTTCATTTTGGTTTCATTTTGGTTTCATTTTGGTTTCATTTTCGTTTCATTTTCGTTTCATTTTCGTTTCATTTTGGTTTCATTTTGGTTTCATTTTGGTTTCATTTTGGTTTTATTTTGGTTTCATTTTCGTTTCATTTTCGTTTCATTTTCGTTTCATTTTCGTTTCATTTTCGTTTCATTTTGGTTTCATTTTCGTTTCATTTTGGTTTCATTTTCGTTTCATTTTCGTTTCATTTTCGTTTCATTTTGGTTTCATTTTGGTTTCATTTTCGTTTCATTTTCGTTTCATTTTCGTTTCATTTTCGTTTCATTTTCGTTTCATTTTCGTTTCATTTTCGTTTCATTTTCGTTTCATTTTGGTTTCATTTTGGTTTCATTTTGGTTTCATTTTGGTTTCATTTTGGTTTCATTTTGGTTTCATTTTGGTTTCATTTTGGTTTCATTTTGGTTTCATTTTCGTTTCATTTTCGTTTCATTTTCGTTTCATTTTCGTTTCATTTTCCTTTCATTTTCGTTTCATTTTCGTTTCATTTTTATCACAATCAAAAAGGTTTTTTAAACTTTTTTGGCTGGGATCAATGTGATGGTTAGTATTAGAAAACTGAAATTTCGTTTCGTATTTCGTATGTATCGCGCCGACAAAGTTTTAAAACAAAATCTCAATGGGGTAAATTTTTATGTCACTCCAACCCTAACGAGTGGGGTATCGTTGAATAGGTATTTTAAAATAAATAAGGGTCTTGTAGATTTATTTGGATAAAACTAATACTTTAATAAATAATAGCTCCTTAATATTTTTTAAAGTGACTTTTAATTCCCTCGATATCGCATGAAACATTAATCGCAGAAAAGAGTGTACCATACCTTTTTTGTAGAAAATTTTACGTTAATGAATTAAGTAGGAAAATATTTTTATGTAGGGGCCATCATTTACGAGTTATTTACGAAAGACAAAAAAGGGACCTATACACCCTCCCCTCCGTCCGCTTCACCCCCACCCACCAGTACTTTTAGTATGTTATTTAAGACACCTTTACCTACAACCTATGTATACCCAAATTCGGCTATAGACGGATTATTTCCCCTATTCAGCAGTTAGTGGTTTTCGTTCGGTGAGTATTTTTTTGATATTTGACACACATATACATCTAAGGTAAATATCAGTTGCTGATCGAAGTAAATTTAAAACAAAATTTACTTCATTGAACTAATAAGTCACGGACTTTAATTATTGAGCCATTTACGTTTCAAGCTATATTCTTTTGCTTCATACTTACTTATGAAACGTCCAATCTAAAGTGAACCATAAATGGTTCAACAATTAAAGTCCGTGACCGTACCTAGACATTCAAAAGAGCATATTTTACGCGAAAAATTCGCCGCGGTAATGAATACGATCTGCGACTTCTCTTTGTAAATCTACCTACCTACCTAGTGATGGGCAAATAACATTGTTTAGAATTTACTGTCAATTGAAAAAAATGATATAAATCTAATAAATTTAGCAAAACAATAAAAACACCGGTCTCAATTATGAAGGGTAATTTTCCACGGTGTAGGGGCATATCTTGAGTTTTCCATAACATCGCGAATCATAATAATCTCAGATTTTGGATGTTAAAAAGAGTTATGTATATTACACGTCGTGGTGTGCTGCTATTTATTACCTAGCGTTACGACTGCACCCTGATTTAGAGCAGTCTACACAAGATTTGTTGTTTGGGTAATTTAAAGCGATATAACCTTACTATTAATGTCTTTACGTTGGTAAGATACGTCCTAGCCTTACCTTAATGTCTTTCTACGTTGAACTACTACATAAAGTTGTAACCAGACTTTTGTAAATTAATTAATTTATTTTGTAAATTTCTCAGAGTTAAATCACAAGATTCATCTGAAGATTTTAAAGTAAGTAACATGCTTTTGTTTTTTTTTGTACTAGATTTTATCCACAGCTTCGCCCGTGTGATATCTTTATACTATTCCTGTAGTCCTGATTTCCTGAAACGCCTTAGTCTCATCAATTTAGCACACGTGCTATTTTTACATGTACAGTGAGCAGCAATTCCATACAAACTCCCGTCCCCCTTTTTACCCCTTAAGGGATGATTTCTGGGATAAACGCTATTGTATGCCCTTCCCCGGGACTTAAACTATCTTCATATCAAATTTCATCTAAATCGGTTCAGCGGTTTAAGCGTGACGAGATAACAAACAGACAGACACACTTTCGCATTTATAATATTAGTGTGAACTAGTATAGACTGACGGGTATTTTTACTAAAAATAAATAGACCCCGGACTTTTGGCGCAATGACGTCAAATTGGGTGATTTGGGGAGTAAATGGGACGGTGTAATTATTTCATGACACCGTCAAAAACTCGGTTTTTAACCGAATACATTTTGATTAGACATTTTCAACAAAATTAATTAGTAAGTTAATCAATATTATCGTTTGCTATATTACTTTCAAATCTTGCATTTGTACGTTAAACTGGCATTTGTTTTGTCGGCCACTCACTCTTTGTTCGTCACAACTGTCACCAAGCCAGTTTAACGTACAAATGTATGGTTTGCACTTAAATATAATATTGATCAACTTACTAGATAATTTTGTTAAAAACTTAAAAATGTCTAATTAAAATCGTATTTCATACATAACACCGTTCCGGACATCATTGCGACAAAAATCCGGGGTCTAATTATAAAAATAACAAGTTTATGTCTATAAGCTGTCAATGAAACCATGGTTGTTCCTTAAAAGTGCGTGATTGCGAAGCAATGAAGGCAAAATGCGTTTGTTTACATTTTTTTTCTATTGAATCCGAATAATATAGGAGTAACTGTATAAAAATGAACACATTTATAATTTAATAGTTGTGGGTGTGTGTGGAGATTGACTCCCAACTATCGGGCTTAAAATACCAATATATGCTGTGCAGATTTACATAATAACGCATATACAAGTTTAAAATTATAAAAAAATATTATTGGAAAGCAATTAATTTGAGGCTTGGCCGGCGCTCGCGGTGCGGTGCCAACGTGCGTGAAATTCCCGACAAATGGCCCACGTCATTTAATTCTGCTGATCTCATGTTTGTGCTCTGCGCCATTTTTAAAATGAATTTTGGAGTTGACTTGCAAACACACGTGTTGATAATTCTAAAGTAAATGGATCGGCAGATTTCCTTTGACTTCACTGACGATAAGAAGATTGTTAAGCCAATTCTCACTTAATCTTTTACTGAAATGCAAATACAGAGAGATTTAAATAGTAGAAGTAATCAGGAACAACAAGACACGGCGAAGAATTGTTATTGAAAAACCAAGTTCAGTTGTTATTAAACCTCACAATATAGTTCCGATATATAGCGTCTGAAAGCAGATTTGGGTACACGAAAACTACAGGATGAAATATTAATCAACAGTCATATTCAGCGAGGTGATTAGGTAGGCCATACTGAACAACTTATTGAATAAACTAGTATCTTGACCAGATAAGAGCTTTACAAACTGTGAATTATCTTACGTACCAATCATGTTTGGATTCAGACGTTGTCATTTAATACTTCACAGTAGGTTAATTACCTACACCCTTTCATTTTTGTTAATCACTCTTTACATACGTTGACAGATCGAATATTAAGATCGGAACCTTTTAGAACCATTACGGATGAGTTTCAAATTTTTGACAGGATTATAGGATATATATGTGCCATTATTTTGGTAAAGGATTATAGGCCGGCGCCTACGTCGAGTACTTTGACTTTGTACAAATTCAATATTAATGTATTCGAGCGCAAGCGCCGGTCACCAAATGAATAGTCCCTTTACAAAATAATGACAGCATAAGTGTCGACATAAGGTAAAAGGTTGTCTGGAAGAAATCACTCATTAGCGATAAGACCGCCTGTTGTTACCTCTACCTAAATTTATCTAATTGTAAAATTTGTGCTTGTAACTGTATGAGGTGTGCAATAAAGAGTATTTATTATTATTATTATATTGTAAATAATCAATGGATCTTAGTTATATGAATCGAGAAATTAATTAATTACTATATTTAAATTATTACATGACCTTATAAAAAATACACCTTCAACTAGTCACTGGATATTTACCAAGCATAACATGTTTAAATGAGTCCCGATGTGTATGTGTTTTGATTTTTCAACAAAAGGTACATGTTAGTATGTTATAATTAACTGTAGTTATTACGTAAATATACTAAAATAGGTACAGGTACTTAATATACTCGTAGGTTAATAAGTACACAAATAATTTCTTGCAATAGGTAGGTTTTCTCGATTAACTAAGTAGAGAGAAATTTAAAAGTTTTAAATATTACTGGAGGTAATCTAAGTAGTAATTCTTACATGTAACATCGTACTCATACTAAAGTTAACAAACGGGCGGATCTTCAACGGCGCATAAACTACTTCCAGTTTTCCATTATGCCATTAAATTGAATTTCAAATGTCAGAATACTCCCTTTATTATAAATTATTAACGCGCTCTCGTGACAACGTGTATCGGGAAATTAAATTTGTAGTTGGTTACATCTACTTATAAGTAAGAACATGAAATTAATATCTAGAAGGTACACGAACAATGTGTTTTGGTGCAATAATAGTAGGTACCTTACTGCTGAGGCCGGGAAATAATAATTCTTGGCCGATCGATTATTGTGGATGCTGGCGCAGCTGATAAACCGGACGCCTGACTAATAAAAAGGTATCCAATTTTTTTCTCCGCAGACGGTGACTTGTCCTCCGCAAGATGGGCCTTCACAAAAAGCGACATCAAAGATGGCTCGATGGCAACGCCGGTGCAGAGGGCTGGGAGTGTCACTGGACTCTAAACATAAAGCCGACTTGCCACTCATGTTTCCTCATATATCCTCAAGAACATAGCTTTAGCGACCCCACCGTAGACGGCCGTTTGAGGCAAGCCAAAAGCACTACCTGTCCTACCCGTATTATTATTAAGGTTGACAGATTTTAAAATTTGAACAGGTTTTAAGCTACACCCTCTTAATTTATAAACTTTTAAAATAAATAATTATGGGGTTAAATTACAATTTCATGTTTTAAATGAGCTAACCATTGTAATCAATAGTTAATTAATAATAGGTAACGTTATGAATCCTTATTATCATATCCAATGCACCCAATTTATATTCGCTTAATCAATGTTTAGTTGTTATAATTGAATGAATTATAAGTGTGAAAATTCAACATAATTAAACTAATAGCATAATTAAACTAAAAACAATTAACAGTTTATATCAGTGTAAGTGTTTACCATTACTACATATGAATAGGTGCTAATATCATTTAAAAACATATGATACAATGTTTTTATAGGAATTGTAATTATTGAAGGAAAGGTTGCCTTCCATCAAATCAGACATGGCTGATTTTTATATATGTCAATAGTGATCAAAAACTTATTTTGGACACGCGTTTTCGACCTCGAAATCCACCCGGTTCCTATTAGAACTCTCAAAAAACACATAAAATTCGCGGGTCACGAATCGGTTCGCTAAGAACTTTTAGTACTTGAAGACGGAGAGGCTCTTTAAAACATGTCGCGCATTGTGACTAACTTTAAGTGTAAAATCCTATAGTTCTATAGTGCAAAAAATCTTTTTTTATTCGTTTCTAACATTTTTTCCCACAGAAGGGAAATGTTACGACGAAAATTCCTAAAGATTGTGTAACGACGGCGCAAAATGAAATATTTACGGCGAGGGCGTGTATGCAATCCCAAACAAAGCGATGGAGTCTATAATAGAATCCAGAGCGTAGCGAGGCATTCAAGTGTTAACGTCCAAGGTGAAAATAGTTTTGCTCCTATGTGACAAATATATAAGTATTAATTTTCACACCACCTTAGAGGATGTTTTCAACCGACTTCAAGATTTCGAAGGAGGAGGTTATCAATTCGTCGGGATCTTTGTTTTTGCTATTTTTTTTTTGTTTTTTTATTTTTATTGTTGAATCATATTTATTTTAACTTTATATGTGCTTAGTGTGCATCTTGAATAAAACGAATCTATTAATTTAATAAGAAATTAGTTTGTAATGGCTGAAAAAACGAATGTCCTAAAACAGAAAAAAGCCACTTTGTTCCCTCCTAGCAGGGCAGAAAAAGCCCGTATACGAATAGGTGGTGTGAAAAGTATATTTATATACCTACAATAATTACAACATAATAAAATTATTATTGAGTTTACATAAACTTTATGGTTTTCAAGATACAACTATTTAAAGTTATTCGTAATTTCTTGAATTTCGGTAAGATTTACAAAACGATGACTACTTTAATTGATTGTACCGGATCGTAAAAAATAAAGCTAAAGACCTTGCGAAGCAAAAGAAAATTAAAAGCAGACCGTGGGATCCTCGGCAGTATCCGAAGATTTTCTTCAGGATAAACATTAAGATAAACAATAAGATCCTAAATAAATTAAAACACTTCAGAACTATTACAATAATTTATTCGATCAGGTCTCGTGTCCGTCTTACGAATTTTCAATCTGACGAATCTGTCGGTCACGTGTCCTGTCGCGAGTTGAACTTTTTCCCATCACAAAAAGGGCACAGCGCCGCTAAAGAAGTTTTAACTTCAAAAAAACTTTATTACATAATAAGTTAAAATTGACCTTTACTCTCTATTAAAAAACCGTCAAAGTGCGTGTCGGGCTATGCATAATGGAGGGTTCCATACCTTCAATGGGAAAAAACTAATAATGATATAATAGCAAACGCCGTATCTGCCTTTGGAAGGAGTTTTTTTGGAGATAATTCAAAAATGGCTAAAACGGTAATGTACGAAGCATTTTTCGTTGAAAGAATAATCCAAGATGAATCTTCTCGTTCTTTTTCTCATTTTGGATCTCCGGTTTAAAAGTTATAGGGGATGGGTTTACTTTTTTTAACTCTTGGTGCTATTATTTCTGGAATTATTTACTTAATCAAAAATGTTTAAGTAAACCTCAATGTAATTTTTAAAGACCTATTGATTTATGTGTAACATGTTGATATTTGGTATTTTTTTTTAATATTTAGTTACATGTACCTATAGAAGCCCCTCCTTGATTTTTTGTGGCTAATTTACTACAAAACTAAGAAGAGGCACTCAAAACACACATTCTGTTATAATTTCAACAATATTATGGTGCGATTAAGGAAACGAATTGGCATACTTACTTTCTAAAAAAACTTTTTTTTTATACAACGTGTTACTTGAGCAACTAAAAAACCCAGACACCCCAAATGAGTTTTATTATTGCTAATAAATCTAGAGTAGTTATTTTTCAATTAGTTACTTATTTCTAAAGATATTCGTATGCTTAGTTTTCATTGCAATTTTATTCAATTGTTAACTCTACATTTGTTGCGTTGTTGTCACATCTCTACATGTGTTATGTCATGTCAACCTTTCAACCTACTTTGTCAATTTGTATGACATGACATAAGATAACATACTTTGACAATGACAACCTACATGACGCTATGTACGGTGAAAAAACAAATTTGTCAAAGCTGCCAGCCTTTATTAAATATTCAACCTCTATCTCTTAACCTCTCGATAAAATGGTAAACTGTATGTAGTATTAGAAACACAACATTCAATTTTAGACTCAACACGTAAAAAATTGGAAAATTAAAGAAAAAGTATAGCCATGTTAAGATGTACTGCAATCGATTCCACTCTCGATTCTGAACCAACAGTTTTCAGCTTTTTTGTCTTGGGTGTAACACGTTGTATATAATATTTGTTATGTCGGTCACTAATGTAACTAGGGTATTATGGTGTTATGATTAACTCAACCAAACAATTGAAAATTATTACATGTCAATGTTATTCGATTATTACAATATTAATTAGGATACTGGTGTCTTTGAGAAAGAGATATGTATACTTCATTTAAGCTCAGGGATGTATCTTTACAATTAAAACAAATTAAAAAAAAACCGGCCAAGCGCGATTAGGACTCGCGCACCGAGGGTTCCGTAGAAGCCTCTAGTTATATAGGGGTAGTAACTTTAAAATTATTAAAAATATTTTTATTATATAATGTAACTAAAAATTTACGGTTATCGCAATTTTTCCCTGTATCTGTGCTCTAAGACGTTGCTTCGTACCAAATTTCAAGATTCTGAGTTCACGGGATGTAGGTTTTGATTCCCTTGCGAGTTTCGAAAATTTGCGAAAATTTGCGGCATAAACGGCTGTATCTTTTAATTGCGTTGGCTTAGAAGTTTGATGATTTCAAAGCTCCAAGGGACAATAGACCTGAGTATTTGGTATAAATTTCATATTGATACCTCCACGCGTTCCTGAGAAAAAAGGTCATGACAGACGGACGGACGGACGGACAACAAAGTGATCCTATAGGGATCCTATAAGGGTTCCGTTTTTTTCCTTTCTAGGTACGGAACCCTAAAAACGCGGTGTATATAGATTAAGCAAAAATATATTTAAGTAAGCAGATACATATACATTGCAAATTAGTAAAGTTATTCCAGATTCATGAACCAGGCATCGCGTTACCTACAGGATGTCGTCCTGTTAACGAGCACAAGCAAATAACTCCTCATATACTGGGGCTGGAGGCAGACCATATTAGAAAGACCTCTTTATAGTGAGGACAGTAGGTACTCAGTCGAGTTTAAATTAGTAACCTAGTTTTTAGCTTAGTCTGATAAATGACGAGTACGAGATTATGGTCCTTTTAATCCTGGATGTCAGATAAGTCTATTAAAAAGAATACATTACAATAAAAAATCTATCAGTACATTAATCGACTACAATTTATTATTGTACGTTTTCTTTATTTTACAAACTTCAGTCCAGGACTAGTACCAGTCCATAAACATTCAATTTCCTATACAGGGTGTAACAAAAATACTGGTGATCCGTTTAAGGGCTTAATTGATATTGTATTGCGACTAAGAAAAAGTAGGAGAATTTTTTTTTCACGCGATTAATTTTTTTTTTGTATGGGGCACGTTGTCCCAGCCGGTTTTCTTTCGCGAAAATAATTATTTTTCTTGGTTTTTTAGGGTTCCGTACCTCAAAAGGAAAAACGGAACCCTTATAGGATCACTTTGTTGTCCGTCTGTCTGTCTGTCTGTCTGTCAAGACCATTTTTCTCAGGAACGCGTGGAGGTATCAAGCTGAAATTTATATCAAATACTTAAGTCTATTGTCCCTTGGAGCTGTGCAAAAATCAAACTTAAAAGCCAACGCAATCAAAAGATACAGTCGTTTAAGTTTTTCGGCACTCCCAAAACCTACGGGGTACTTCCCGTGAACTCAGAAACTTTAAATTTGGCACGAGGCAGCGTCATATAGCATAGATAATGAAAAAATTACAAAAAGTAGACATTTTTAGTAAAATAATACAAAAAAATATTTTTTTTAATTTTAAACTTACTACCTTTTTCCTCGTACACGCGTGAAGGTATTAAATTGAAATTCATGTCAAATACTCAGGGCTATAGGACCTTTCAGATATAGCAAAACCAAACTTTTATGTCAACGCAATCAAAATAAATAGCAATTTAAGTCGCATATTTTGAAACTGAGTACTCGCAAGAAACTCAAAACCTAAAGTAAAGGGTACTTCCCGTAAACTCAGAAACTTGAAACTTGGCACGAAGAAATTTCATATAGCACAGACAAAGGAAAAATTACGAAAAGTAGACATTTTTAGTAAAAACATACAAAAAATATTTTTTTAAATTTTAAACTTACTACTTTTTTCCTCGTCAACGCGTAGAGGTATTAAATTGAAATTCATATCAAATAGGTACTCTGGTCTATAATACCTTTAAGCTTTTTTTTTTTTATACCACGACGGTGGCAAACAAGCATACGGCCCGCCTGATGGTAAGCAGCTACCGTAACCTATGGACGCCTGCAACTCCAAAGGCGTCACATGCGCGTTGCCGACCCTTTACAAAAAGGAGGATTCACTGTGTTGACGACTAAAGGAACAAGAAGGTCCCTCATCGTCAACACACTGGGTCCTCTTTGAGCTCTTTGGCAACCTTACTCACCAGCAGGAACACAACACTATGAGTAGGATCTAGTGCTATTTGGCTGTGGTTTTCTGTAAGGTGGAGGTACTTCCCCAGTCGGGCTCTGCTCCAGATTTGAGCGATGACATTCGCTGAACGTGCCCTACCACACTTAGCGAGATGCCATTCGCAGTGCCCATACCTCTCTTTTTGGCGTAGTTTAAGGACATACCCAGGTCCGGACGTAGTTTAAGGACATACCCCGGGTCCACCAGGGTTCAGCTGTAACAAAATCAATTTTCTATGTCAATGCAATAGGTGAACTTTTACTTATATACCTACAGGTTTGTACGGAACCCTCGGGGCGCGAGTCCGACTCGCACTTGGCCGGTTTTTTTATAATAATAATACGAAACCAAATATGCCCTTAAAAGGATCACCAGTATTTTTGTTACAGTTTGTATACATTTATTATATACAACATAATCTTTTCGTTACAACATAATCAATAAACATTTAATTTATTGTAAACACCTAGATTATTTTATACTGAAAGAAATTTTAGTCTGATCCAAAATGTAACAGTAAGTATTTTGATAAATTATTGTCATATGAAATTAGAAAAATAGTCGGCCTGTTTCTAAATATCCAATTTAACTGGTAGGTAGCTGGAAACAGTAAACAGGTCTCCACTGTCATAGCATGCGGTTTCCGCGCATATTTGCCAGGAGCCCGGTGCCTGTTATTAATAAAGCTACTTAGATTAAAAACTACTTTCATGTACGCTGGCAAATGGGCAGAACTATAATCAAGCTAATGTGATGCATAACATACATGTAAGTTGTTGAAAGTGTAGTAACTCACTTTAAAAATCACGTTTAGCTTCGTCACTGATTTTATATTAAAAGTTCAATATCAAATTAAGGTTAAAATATTTAATAGTTACTGCATTTTTTTTTTTTTTGTAGTTGCAGGCGTCCATAGGTTACGGTAGCTGCTTACCATCAGGCGGGCCGTATGCTTGTTTGCCACCGTCGTGGTATAAAAAAAAAAAAAAAAAAAAAAAAACAGGAAGGAAATTACAGGTAACAATAAATATACTATAAAAAATATTATCATCATCATCATCATCATCATACCAGCCGAAAGACGTCCACTGCTGAACATAGGCCTCCCCCAAAGAGTGCCACAATGACCGGTCTGCGCCACCCGCATCCAGCGGACTCCCGCGACCTTCACCAGGTCATCAGTCCACCTTGCGGGGGGTCTACCCACGCTGCGCCTTCCGGTTCGTGGTCGCCACTCGAGAACCTTTCCGCCCCAACGGCCATCGGTTCTACGAGCAATGAGCCCCGCCCACTGACACTTAAGTTTAGCGATTCGGAGGGCTATATCGGTTACTTTGGTTCTGCTGCGGATGGCCTCATTTCTGATGCGATCACGCAGATATACTCCAACCATAGCCCTCTCCATTGCCCTTTGGGTGACTTTGAGCGCGCACCCCCCGCGCACACGCGGGGGTGCGCGGGCGGTGCAACGGCGGTTGCGGCACATTTTACAGTGTCAGCAACACACAAATTGACAGACTCAGCGTTTATAGCCGCGGGTCGGTCATCGCTCTTGAAATCTGATGCCACCCACCGAGTTGGAGCACTATTTCGCAAACTGTTAACTTCGTTGCGTAACTCGGCAATAGTGACTTGGGCCGCTGCAAACTTCAAAATAATATCGGCTAAACTTGTTTTTAGGGCCACGATATCCTTGAACAAGCAGCGAACGTCGACATTATCCGGAACATGAGACTGCAGGATAGAGGCATCCTTTGTCACAAATTCAGGAATCCGCTCTTGGTTCTCCCTCAGGATCTTCTTGATATCCGCAAGGGTCTTGTTTCCGGTTTCATCCCCTTTCCGGTGAGGTATATACGTGCCAAGGACTCCAAGGGACTGGGACAACACCTGCTTCGCTTCACAGATGTCTTCGACGGTGAAACTCGATGCCCACGAACTAAGCTGGAAAGCGGTTGCCGCATCAATCTCCCCTTCCAGCAACGCCTTCTCCTTCTGTTGCAGAAAGGCGAGGAAATCATTCACGACGGGTTGACTCTGATTGGAATCACTCATCGTGTCGATTCGCTAGCAGCGGCCGGGCCGCGCTAATTTCGCAATTAATATTTAATTACTCATCAATGCATCTACGCCGCTCGGCGCACTGGAACGGACCAATGTGGATTGCAGAACCATTTCTCTCCTTTCCTCGATGAGTTTCTGAGTGGAGCCAGAGAGCCTTTTGGTTCTGTTGCTCCGCTGGGCCTTAAAAAACTTAGACCCAGTACTATGGACAGCTTCCACAAACCCGTCGTTGAATTCGTCCACATCGCCGCCTAGACAATCGAAACGGTTTTGGAGTTCCAGCTGGAAGCTCTTAGGGTTTTGGATTTGAAATGCTGCTGGACGGAGCGTAGACTTCATCAGTCGAGAGCGCTCTAGCTTAACACATATATTCAATGTGCCTCTCACCAGACGGTGATCACTTCCGGTTTTAACCGTATTGATCACAGAGACATCATTGAATATATGCTTCTTCGTTGACATGATGAAGTCAATCTCATTTTTAGTTGCACCGTCGGGACTCATCCAGGTCCACTTCCTGTGCTCCCGTTTCTTGAAGGAGTTCATCATGTAGAGTCCCTCCTTCTTCAAGAAGCCAGCCAGTAGTTGGCCCCGGTGGTTCCGACTTCCAAATCCAAATTGCCCCACTCTCAGCTCTTCACCATCTCTCTTGCCCAGTTTCGCGTTGAAGTCTCCCATAACAACAGTGAAGTAAGTTTTGGAGCTATGCATGGCCTTCGATATATCCTCATACATAGCCTCCACCTCGTCATCGGAGTGTGCCGAAGTCGGCGCATACACCTGTATGACCTTCAACGAGTACCTCTTGGATACTCTGAGTATAAGGTACGCTACCCTAGTCGACACACTCTCGATCTTCACCACGTTGTTCACAAGGGACTTATGGACGATGAGCCCGACACCTTCCTGGGACTGTTGGTCGCCCTCCCGGAAATAAAGCAAGTTGCCGGACTTTAGGATTATCGTTTCCTCCCCCTCTCTTCGAACTTCAGATAACCCTTTTGGTTTTTTTTATACCCAGGAAAAATCTTCGAAAGATTCCCCCATGCCGCGAGGGAGGGCACGGGGGGTATGTGAGATTCTTACTCACTAAAAAACCTGGGGTGTTCGTCACACTGCCTTTGCGGTGGAGCTACGGGCACACTTTAGCCATCTTCCGCGGCTCCACTAGCAGCTGCCCGACCGGGCGGGCCGGGCGGGTAGGAGATTTCTCCCAGAACACCGTTTTTTTAAGGGCGCACCCGAACACTTGGTGCGCCCTCCAACCCGAGGACCTCTTTCCTATGGGTGGCAGCCGCCCCCGTGACTGCCACCCGGAGGTATTCGTTAAGGTGGCAAGCATCTGTCGTGCGCAGCACGCCTGCGTCCAGCTCTTCGGCGGCGCATTGGGTCAGACTCGGCTCGGGTTTCCCGCTCGCGCTCTGCCGCCTCCTTTTCTGCCATGACGTACTCTGAGAAGTCTAGCATCGTCTTCCATGCCGCTTCGCTGGACAGCATAGCTCGCACTACGGCTGACAGCGACAGATCTTGCCCCACTCGGGCGACCACCTCCTCCCTTTCAACGCCCCAGGCCGGGCACTCAGCCAGGGTATGCTGGGCCGAGTCTTCATGGGCTCCGCACTCGTGACATTCCGGGGTCGGCTCTCTTTGTGCAATTTTGTGCAGGTAACTGCCGAAGCAGCCATGCCCCGACAGCACCTGTGTCAGCCGGACAGGTGCTGTCGGGGTCAGCCGGACTTCAGATAACCCTATGACATCCCAACGCAACTTGCTCAATCCTTCCTCCAGTTCCACTATCTTTTCGTCGGTCCGCAGTGTACGCGTGTTATAAGTTGCCAGGGCCAGAAGAAGAAGAAAAAAGCCACGGACTTACATTCCATAGGTAAGTAAGTGCAATGTTTGGTACATTGATTTAAAATATTAATGTTGGCGGCGCGACGCCATATTCCTTGTGGTCTAAGAGTTGGCCACGTCAGATATGACACAATAATGAGAGCAATGCAACCTGTCTAGTTAGAATGATTTACCATCCTTAATGCTAGATCCGGGCATCTGGCAGTTGTTCTAGATAGCTCATCTAGTAGAATACATAATACATCAATGACTTCAACTAAAACAATGAGTCATTGTTCTGAGCTATGTTAGTATTGAGTGACTTACGTTACGAGTATATGCATATAAAAAAGATAACAAACTTTTTTAGCGTTTGTTTTAACTCTATCAATATATTCTACCTATTATTCCTTATATAAAAACGCACATTTTAGTCGTCATCAGCGACTCAAATATCAACGCCAACAATGGAAGCTTGTCACGGTTTAAGTGCCTTTAAATTAAACTGAAGAGTAGGCAATTATTATGCATAACTGTTCTCGGTCTCCAATCGTTCGCTGAGCTAATAGTGCGTTCGTAATTGACTTCCATTGGATTTGCTTTGTTCTGTCTTATTGTAATTAACTAACCAGTCGGAATTCGACAACGCGTTTTGTTATCTCGGAGCATTTTTATTAGAAATGTCTGATCATCATTTGTTTTAGTCAAAATCTTACCACCAAATTAGTACTATATACCTTCTGCGGCGTTTCACGTTATACGGGAATAAAATTATTTGCATCGGGTTTTAAAATATTCCGTTTAGATTTTAATATTTATAAAATCCCTCTGAAACCCGAAGTTGTTCAACTTTTTGTACGAGTGAGTCCCTAAGTTGGCGCTTTCTTAACTCTTTCATAGAAAAGACTTTACAAGTTTCCTGCTGACGTATAAATAAACCTTTCTGAAAAAAAGATTTATAATGTTCGTCGTTAATGTGGAAACGCGTGCGTGCCGCGTTTTATTTAAAAGTCTATATTGCGTTTTTAATACTTGAACACAAATTATCCCTCCAACATGACATTATGAGAAAATAATGTGTATACTAGGAAGTATATTTAATACTTACATGACGAGCTGGGATGATGATCTATGTGATTAAACTTTAACTTATTTAATTTTGAAATAGTAGTATATGTATACTTTTAAAGTAAAACAAAAAGAATATGCACGTGATACTAGAAGCTAGTCCGTATAAAAGACTAATAACATGATTGCTTTAATATTACTATGGTTTGGTATACCTAGCTAGAGTTTAAAATGTTTAGGCCGGTTTTCGTAACGCAAAGACTACACATACATGGCGTTCCTATCAAATCATCAAAATAGGTCATCAATCAATTATTCTACTTAAAAATCTATACACAAGATTTACAAATGTAATTTCAAATGGGTATTTATTAATAGCTGAGAAGGATAAATACCATTAACGTGAGCTGTGCTCAAAAGCTAAATACGAGTTATGAAACAATCCCATTTTTTACCAATAGATTCAAACCTAAAAACAACAAAGACTTATTTAATCAAGGGGCTAAGGAAAACAGTTCTGTGTTTTACACAATCCAGACAAAGGGTAAAACTTTATAACAATAACAGCCGAAGCATTATAAAGAAAGAATACATTTCAAAGAAACGTCAAGAAAATAGACCTAGAATTGTAAAACCTTGTCAGTGACAGTCGACAAACAAAATTATATTAAGATCTGAGTATGAAGTCGTTATCTGGGGTTGAACTCGCGAGTGTGACAAAGTGACATCTATAAAGGCGGTTCAAGCGGCAAAACACTTGATGTCGGTCGCGAGGAGCTACGAAAGTCATTAAACTGAAATTCCATTATCAAACATAACACATACAATTGCCTGGGAAACGCCTTCAGCCGAGAAATACTGAGACCATTCTCTTAAATTAATTCTAGGATATTAAATCTACATCTCTACTAACGAAAAGGATTTATGTTTAAATTGTTGTGTTTGTATAAATAAGACTGTTGTTTTCTTGAATACTCTTAAATGGGTATTTGAAATAATTTGCGCTTTATTCTTACGCTATACCAAGTATTTAAATTTAATAAATTATGAAAGTAAAATAACTGATATTGCAGGGATCTCCGCTATATATCCCCTACTATAGGCGATGGAGTACCGTCTCCGAGCCTACCTCGCTTCCCACATCGGGGTAAGGGATGTATTGTTCGTGAGTTTGGGTACTTCGAAACAAACTTCCACGCTCAAGTGTTTGCGCTCCCGGCTCTTCGGTAAATTGTTATTCATAGCTTTGTATAAACGACGCTCGCTCCGAAAGAGTGCTTCACTCATACTCTTTATCTCAATTTTAATATCATCTCTAGTTGTAACGATATTATTTGTATTCTTCTCCTTCCTCTTTTAACTAGTTTTAGGTACAGAGGTTTTTCTGTTGTATTGAATCACTAGGTTTTCTTTCAGTCAAATATTTCATTCTTTAATTACGTGTACCGCGTACTGTGGAAAAAGTCTGTTGATTGTTGTAAAGTAAATGACTATAGTACATTACTTAAATATATTATATAAATATATGTATTATATAAATTGAAGAATAAATATCTTTTTTTATCTTTTTTTTACTTACCAAGGACTGTAAAATAAAGAATGCCCGAAATCGCAGGTATTTGTTACCCGAGCCGCAGGCGAGGGTTGTAAATATGCGATAGAGAGCTTTCTTTTTTACTGCCCGTGGTGAGTACATAATTTTACGTCTCCACCTGGCCATAATGCGAGTTTTACCGTACGCGTAGCACATTATCGCCGGCTGTGATGTAAAGTACATTATGTTTAATATTACGAATTTTGCCGTTACCCGGGATTCTCTCCGCATAAAAATCACTTTTACTTGCCGGTGCAATAAACGTGCAGCACTTATATCGGACAAGTATGTAAGCAACACAATTACAATTTCCTTAAATAAAGTATAAACCTCATTATAAACCCCCCTAGAGATAAAAATCAAAATGCGAAAAAAGAATAACATGCGATTTTTACTTTTGGAGATAACCATAAACTACAAATCTAATACTTCCCTCTAGAGCTTGTATACTGTGTAGATACATAATGGACTAAGAGCTGGCCGTGTCAGATATGACGCAATAATAAGAGCAACAAAACCCGCCTAGTAAGATTGCAATACTATCGTAATTGCTAGATCCGGCCATCTGGCAGCTTTTCATGGGTGGAGGTCAGAGTGACAGACTAGCAAAAATTTCAGTTGGAAAAAAGTAATATAAAATAGGTAAAAACTGCCGAAGTTGTCTTATTCATAGAGGACCCGTCCTATATTTTAACATCAAAACAAAAAAACCGGCCAAGAGCGTGTCGGGCCACGCTCAGTGTAGGGTTCCGTAGTTTTCCGTCCGTCACAGTAAGTGTCCCCAATTAAGAGTTAAAATAACACCGCCATGTAGGATATGATATGAGCGTTCCACGTACAGCGACATCTATCGGCAAATTAAGTAAACTATTGCGCGCGAGCTTAAAGTACGGAAGATGATTTTTATGGGATAATTCTTTAATGCGTGAACCGAATTTTACCGTTTTTACTTTATTTGAAAGCACGTCATTTCATTGTGATTTTGTAGAAATTACAGGTACAATAAACACCTGCTTATACGGTTAAATTACAAACTTAGTTCAGAAATTATTTTGTAATTTTTTTACAAAAACTATTCAACCTATCAAGTTCAAAATAATTTTTCTAGAAAGTTTTTATAAAGTTCTACTTTTGTGATTTTTTTCATATTTTAAAACTTATGGTTCAAAAGTTAGAGGGGGGGGGACACATTTTTTTTTATTTCTGGAGCGATTATTTCCGAAAATATTTACATTATCAAAAAATGATTTTAGTAAACTCCTATTCATTTTTAAATACCTATCCAACAATATATCACACATTAGGGTTGAAATGAAAAAAAAAAATCAATCCCCACTTGACGTATAGGGGAGGTACCCTAATAAAACATTTTTTTTCACTTTTTATATTACCCCTTAGTCGGCGTGATTGATATACATATTAGTACCAAATTTCAGCTTTCTTGTGCTAACGGTCACTGAGATTATCCGCGGACGGACGGACGGACGGACGGACGGGCAGACATGGCGAAACTATAAGGGTTCCTAGTTGACTACGGAACCCCAAAAACATAACGTATTATTTCGGAAACAGACACAGTAGGCGATAAACTATGAATTAGATTACACTTGGCAATGATAAAATATAATTTCTCATAATACGGCATCAAAACCAGAACTCTAGGATTTGTCTAGAATTTCCATAATCTGAATGTGATCAAGAACGAGCATGCAAATTGCCATTCACACCATTAGTCGGTTATCGATCCGTCAGAGTTGGAAGCCGTCAGATAAATGAGGGGGGTGGGGATGAAAAACAAAGTACAACGTGGGTAAATTCGGTTTGCTGCACAAGGCGGTTCCATCACACGTAGGGACTAGTAGGGAGCTTAATTAAATACCGCGAGCCATCCGGTTGAATCTCGGACACTGTATAACTACACGCCATTGCTTTAATTAACTATTTGACAAATTCACAAATAAAGCAACTTGTTTTCCTATAGGACATATTATTGCAGGAGAACTGCTGTGATTGCTCTTCAAGCAAAATACATCACATTTATACGTAATAGACGCAGGTCAATACATCAAAAACGGTACACAAACGATTGATCATGTTTTTTTCGTGTACTGTCCTTAAAATTTATTCATATTACATAGGCATCCAGATTGTCACTGTTGATAAAAAACATTGGAGCTTTTTAAATTTATCGAGAATTCTGAATATCACTAGTCGAGTCGACTCTACATCTCATATAGTGTAATAGGTGAATATATGTTAATGAAAGTCCGTAAAATAATCCACCTAAAAAAATCTACTTGGTGGTATGGACAAAAAAAATATCATAACATCATATACCTAACTATTATATTTTTACTCTCGAGATTACCAATTCTTTTCTTAAAATGCAGCCGTATTCGAGGAGCGCACGACATAATAACTAAATATAAAGAATAATAAGGACAGCCATAGTTTTCGTAGTTTCAGCACCGTGAGACTGATAACGGGCATGCGCAATGTAGCTTAACATTGTCTCTGAATGAACTTAAGTTTTTGGTGGAGCCAAGACAAAATGTACCTTAGGTTAATATTTATTAAATACTGTTATTGGTCTCTCCGTGTACAATGGTATGCAGCAGTGGCATCGCTTTTCACGAAGATGCGTCTGGTTTCCAACACTCACACAGATATTATTTATTTACGCACACAAGCATAAATAGAGAATTACATCGACTCCAAGTGCCGTTCATGTGTGTTCGTACGGCTTTCTATGTATATAAATTTTCGATAAAGCAAGATAGGGCAAAAGAGGAAAAGCGGTGCTAGTAAAAGCGAGCAAAATGCCGGCCGGGTGCTAGGTGACAGTTGTCAGTATATTGTGGAACACGGGGAGGGATGGTAGTCTCGGGGGAGGCTGAATTTGGCGGTAAATTTTCCGAATCTACGCGCTCGCTACTTCCACGTGGTCCGGATTAAAAACAAATAAACTGTAACTTCCATTGATAAACTCAGTTCAAGGCCGCGCAATAAAACTTTTATGTAAACTACTAAAACACTAGTGACAAAATGAAACTATGCTGCTTTGAATATAGTAACTTTTTATCTAATGATTGTGTCGTGTGCCTGTCTTCGTTTTTATGGGAAAGTAAGTGGATATTCTTTTTTAATACTTATTAGTTATAGTAATATAATTTATGTGAACGGTCGCTACTAAACTGCTATCGGGGGAATTGAGCCGGTGCTATTTTATCAGATTGAATTTGGGTAAAAGTCAGTAAGTTGGAAACGTTGAGAATTTCGCAGTCACTTGCCCGTTTGAAATATCCTCCCTGATCTTTTGTCTCGATAACCTGATACTTTTCACGATAATTCATTTGTTAGAGAGACTAAGAAGGTAGAAATAATTTATATTACCAACTCTTTACTTTTGATCATATTTAAATTATAAGTGATTGTAATAATATCCCAAGGATATGTTAATCTCATTTATAGCGAATACATAAATACAAAAAGAGCACGCAGAATTTATCATTATTTTATTTTATGCTATAAGTAGATAAAAAGAATCACACGAAATAAAATGGTAAAATAAACGTAAAACACGATTGAATAGAAATATGAAAAGATCTTATAAATATTTACATTTTCAACGGGAATTGAAACTTCAAACTTCTTGTTTTGATATTGATTTGACATTAGTCGCAATTTTGGTGCGAGCGAGATGCACTGTTAGTAATTTTAGATCAAAGTCAAACTACCAATGTTCGAATGCTGCTTGGCTTCACCATCATCCTACTGGCGTTTGTCCCGGATTTATTCCACGGCCCAATTTTGAACCTGGGGTCTCCTCGGCAACCTAATCCCATAAATTTACGTAGGTAGGCTAGACTTTTGAAAAGAGGGATGGGTACTGCGAATGACATCTCACTATGTGTGGCACAGCAGAGCGAAAGATATCTCGCTCAAATCTGAAGCATAACCCAACTGGGGAAGTACCTCCATCTTACAGAAAACTTAAATAGCACTAGACTCTATTCATCGTGTTGTGTTCCTGCTGGTGAGTAAGGTTGCCAAAGAGCTTAAAGAGGACCCAGTGTGACGACGATGAGGGACCCCCTTGTTCCTTTAGCTGTCAACACAGTGAACCCTACTTATTATAAAGGGTCGGCAACGCGCATGTAATACCTCTGGAGTTGCAGGCGTCCATAGGCTACGGTAGCTGCTTACCATCAGGCAGGCCGTATGCTTGTTTACCACCGTCGTGGTATAAAAATAAAAAAGGACTAATTTTTACGAAAGCGACTGCCATCTGACCATACAACCCAGAGGGGAAACTAGTCCTCATTGGGAATTAGGTCCGGTTTCTTCCAAGCCGGGGTTTGAACCTACGACTTCCGGATTGGTCTTACCGCCAGGCTACCAGCGCTTCTTTGTTCTTGGCTTCATAATAATTTAATATACATTTTAAATGTTTATTCTAAATAGTTGGAAAATAAATATACAAATGTTTACTATGTATTTGGAAAAAGTACAAACTAATACATTAATAATATTGGCTCATTTATAATGAAAATACTTAATTTTATGATTAAAGGTGACTTTGCAATAAACATATTTGAAAATTCACTTTAAATGTTGACTGCAAGTAGTAGAGCTAAAACAAATATTACTATAAATAGCAAATATAATTATTATAATACAGATATATCATATAATATAGAAAAAGGTATAGAGGAAAAATATCATTGTATTAAATCGACGTTTAAATTGACCTATCTAGGGACGTGAACACCTTACCACTTTGTTATGGGGTTTGATATAGTAGTTTATGTAACAGTTACGTAATAAGGGTCCTTAAAACATGAGTGTGGTTTTATGAAACGAGCCGCAGGTGAGTTTCATAATAAGATCACACGAGTGTTTTAAGGCCTAATTACGTACAGTTGCATACACTGCTTTATCTACACTCATATTATTTATCCAAAATGCCGTATTCGGAAACTCGATTGTGCCGGCGGTCGCGCGGGCGCGTGTCGGGCTGTCGGCGGATGCGCGGGAGGGTGCAGGTGTACATTATGTTATCAAAACTCATAGCACATCAATAATTGAGCATGAAAAGTTAAAATTACGTTACCGCCACGGATAAAAAGCTTATCATAGTAAAATCGGTCGTGGTAATGCTAGCCATTGCCTACCGTTTTCGAACACGTTTTAGAGAACTTACAATATGAGTGTAGATAAAAGAGTTTATGAATAGGTACCTACGCTTAGCTGTGCACTGTCCAATCATAACAGGGTGTTTTTTTCAATAACTAGCCATATTGTAATATGTGATGCAGTAAGTCGTAAAAAAATATTGATAAAATTAATACAACACAACTGCGAATGAAGTTAACGCAAAAATATTGGGAATTTCCTATGTTACTTTAAATACCATAGAGATCTTTTCCTGTAATAAATATAAGGCAATAAAATGTTATATTTTTAACCACCGACGCAAAAAGAATACTACATCTGTTTTTGTCACTTAGCGGTCCCCGACGCGACGACGCTAGGAAATTAGAAATATTTGAACTTACATAATATATGTGACGATAATAATTATAATAGGTTTAATAGTAGATTGTTTGACAAGGGTCTAAAGTAGGCCATATTACGACGAGGTGGTTATTTTCCCGAACGAAGTGAGGGAAAATTGTTCGAGTGGCTTTTAGACCAGAGTAATGCATACTATTTTTCACTTCGATTGCGAGAAAATAAGATAAAAATACTTATTATTTACGCACAATAACTAAACTAAGGTTAAATTATGGTTTAGCTTGACGGTCTTTAATTTTTTTTAACTCCTCGACATAGATACAAAATATAAACACCGCGAATAAATGCCACAGACGACGGTATAATTAGCTCTTTAAAGTAGCTATTAGACATTGCAATTTGTAGGGTCCAACCTGTCGGGTTGGTAGGTGTAATGGTACTTAGGGAGTAGGAGTCCCGATCTAGGGCGATCGGCAGTGCCCCGACATCCGCAGCTGTTTATGGAGGTCGTTAGAGATATTTTACCTTTTTTATTTATAATGTAAGCCATTTTCTACACATTCCGTCTGGTTTTTTATTTAAAATAAAAGTTAAATTGTATAGATTCGCTGGTAATTAATATATTTATCTAGTTTTGTATTTAAATAATAGAAGGGTTCGGCAGATGAATTTAGATTCAGGCAGCTCGAGCGGTCATTTAAATATCTATAATAAAAAAAAAACAGTTTCAGATTTTATTTAATGTGTACTGTTATGAGTACTATCACCGTGCTTCGCCAAATACTTTTTTTAGTTATTTTGAAGGCATCTCTGTAAACGTTGAGCTAGGGTCGGTAGGGACGATTTGTTGGTGAGGTAGGGTCGGTAGGGGCGATTTGTAGGGAAAGTGTAATAAAGTGCGTTGGGGCCAACAGGAGTTGGACACAACCGATTGGGCCCTACAAATTGCCATGTCTAATAGCCGTTTAAACAGTTTAAACATGCTTTAAAGCGCTTCCAAAAAATTACAATCTTTTTTAATGATTGTGAAGTAGGAACTAAAAAACACCTCACGTTTTGAGAAATAAATTGCGTTTCCTCATTGGTCGTGTTTAACATTGCTGTATTCTGATTGGTTGATATTAAATACAATGTTTTTTTAAGGACTTTAATTATTTACACAGTATACGCACCAAAAAAGTATCTAGCGTTCCGATTAACTTCGATATGTGTGTTGTGATTGGTGGATTTAATATGATGAAGTGTTCCGATTGGTCAATTTAAAATGTTTTGTAAATCATAAATATGTATACATTTTAGCCCTAGAGGCTAAATGTACTACTTTAGTCCGCCTTGGTAAGCATAATATGACACACTTTTTGAGCATGAGAAGTGAAAAATATTATTTGTTAGTTTTTAGAGTTTATTCTTTGTGTCGGGGGGGTTTTTATCTTAAATAAATTCAAATCTATTTATCTTAAACCTTAAAAAAAAATATACAGGATGTTTTTCCAATAACTAGCCATATTGTAGTATATGATGCAGTAACTTGTAAAAAAATTAAGAAACAATAATAGTAACTTTCCCATTATCTTTTAATTTAGAGCCCATTTTTTTATCATAATATCTAACAAAGACTTGGTCACCTTCACTGTAAGTGCGCTGTCCAATTCTGCATGCATACTGGGTAGGGACTCTACCACGTTAAAAAACTAGTTAGGAAGTGGAATTTATTACGTGTGAATACGGTATACAATCAAATGAGCTCGCCGGGTATAACAAGGGAGTCGTCATGTCTAAAAAATCGTTGGTGAGGTAATGTAGGCTGAGCTCACATGACAACGTTATCAGTCCACGCTCAGCCCTAATAATAAAACAGAGGGTAGTTTAACTGAAACTCACACTCGCGCACAGCGCGGGCGCATCCGACGGTCGGGCGAACCGATGTTAGTGTGGCCTTAGGGTCGAATGGCGCCATTTATACTGGTTTCATAATTTACCTTAAATGCGATAGGTGACCAATGGAATAGCATTCCAGGCTGTGTAAATTACGGAGCGTAAGTAAGTTAATCGGTTTGGAAAACAAGTGTAATTTTGCTCCGAGAGCCTTAGCAAACATTGTGGTGTGTTTGAAGAGTGCACTTCTACTGGTTCGTTAAGTGATGTTTTTACAGAGTGCATCTCTATAATACGTTAATAACTAAAACGAGTTCGTTATGGGTACTGAGCTACTGAGGCCAAAGAGGCTAGGTAATGGTAAGTAGGTTAAGGATGATTCGTTTTTAAATTTTTTATATATGGCTACATGGCCGCGATTCGAAAAATAAACACACACACTGGACAGGCACAGCTCCAACCCAACTCAACCCAACTCAACTCAACGCTATAACGACATTGACATTTGCTATTCGAACAGATTTTCATTCACCATTGGCAGGCCTATGAATCATGCCCGCGCGAGCGAGTTATATACCTACGTTTTGCGCCTCCGCCGAGGGAGCTAAAGTCAGTGGGCTACCAACGCGCTCACTGAACGCACGTCGTACCGCGCGCGACACTACTCGGAACTCGGAACAATGTCATCACGAAAATAAATTGCGATGTGGTTGGATGTAAAAATAGCAAAGCTAATAAAAAGTTATCGTTTTTCGCTCTGCCGACGGACGGGGAAAGGTAAGTAGGCATACAAACTTTTTTTATACCACGTTGGTGGCAAACAAGCATACGGCCCGCCTGATGGTAAGCAGCTACCGTAACCTATGGTCGCCTGCAACTCCAAAGGAGTCACATGCGCGTTGCCGACGCTTTACAAAAAAGGAGGATTCACTTATGTTATAATAATAATAGACATGTTATCTTTATTAATCTCTCAAATAACTATGATGATATTGCTAAAAAGGGGATTAGAATAAGATTGAGATAGCTGTCAATCCATACTAATTTTGACTGTGTGTGGCAAATCTGTCAAGATTAATCATACTCTCATCGCGGCAACAAAATATCAATCAATATTACTCATGTAACTATAATTGTTATGCACCATGCGAACCACTTAAACACTGAATCAATGCAAAATACCTATTTTCTTAACTATAAAACATTTCCAAACATAGGCGACCCTAGCGATTGTGCGGGTGCGCGGGAGGTGCGGGGTGCCGCGCGTTGAAGGCCGCTCCATTGTATTATTGCGTAGGTACGTAAACCGTAGATATTTGCTTTTTCTATGAGTGATTCATGTCTGTTCGTAAGAACTATTATATAATCTGTGACATTGGTCTCACATTGGTCACACATTGGTCACACATTGTACCAATGTTGTACCATGTTACTGGATATAGATAGGCATTTCTTCTCTGGGGTAGTAGTAGTAACTAGTAGTGGGAAAGCAGGTAATAAAGAAAATCCAGTGAATGCTGCGAGGTCCAGATGGGACAGTGCAGCTGCCAAGTTTATTACTCTTTCAGCACCACCCAGGGATCACGTGTAGGGTTGTCTAAGGTGTTTCCTACGGACGCAGAGTAACATTGATACCATTGATTGGTTAGTGATTTTTTTTTTCTGCAAGCGAAAATTTCAATCTTATAATTCAAATTAACTCAGTATGGGTTAGCGCATTATTATCGATGTTATTCTAATATGACTTGGAACTTCGAACCCGTTAACGTGTATATACACTAACGGTAGATGTCGCTACACGTCTCCCTCTGACGTAAGCAATGAAGGAACTGATGGAAAGATTCACCGAGGTTAAGTAAGCGGCGATGGCTCAGTTGGTCAGAGCGATCGGACCGGTGTTCCGAAAGGTCACAAGTTCCAATCTTGCTCGACGCGGTGAATTTTTCCATTTTTCTTTCAGTTATAAGATTAGTTAGTGATTATTTCCCAATCGATTTTGTAGCTGCGAAGTTATTGGCTTAGCTGTGTTGCAATCCATATCCCTTCCCCCGCCGCTTTTCCCGCCTTATATTGCGCGAATCAGGATAAAACGATTAATTTTACTGTTGTAGCAAAAAACTATTTAAAAAAAATGTGCGAAAAAGTAGTACTTTTTTCAAAAATGTGTTGTCCTGCTACCCAGGAACGACTTATCTAAATTTGGCTAGTTATTAAAAAATCCCTTGTATATTCTACCTAAAATTGAACAAACCCAAAATTGTCAAATATAAAATATTGCTTGAGCTATCAATTGACTTGACGCAACCATGCTTGCCGAAATAACCGTAAATTCATGTAGGGTAAGTGGGTTTCTTAGAAAAGTGGACCTATATGTTAGCTTTAATTAAAAAATAATACGTTCTAACATGGTAATCAGCTAGTCATTGAGTTAGTACTACCATGGGGGTAGTTCCAAGATTCAACTTGAAATAAAGTATGTTTTTACTTCTCCCTCACCTGATTTCACGTGGCATATTCAAATTATTTTCAGTTTGTGGAGAAACTTCTGAAAGTAATGATTACGAGGAAATTTTTTATTTGCTTTTCTTGCTAGGACCCAAGATATGCTATGATAACAGTCATAGATAGTGATTCGCATTTGCTTCTGAAGTATGAAAAAAATAAAGTCTATTCCATTGTTTACCCGCATTATACCGGTGTCCTCGGGTATCACATCTTTTTGCTTTTACAAAAATGTTGTACTAGTACAATTGTATTTAGTTTAGGTCGATTAATTATAGCGTGGTGGATAGCGTTTTTTTTTAACACTGAATAATATTGTTAGTTATGTCTTATTTTTCTGACTTGTTAGCAGGTTAGCTAAACAGATAAGCAAAACACTGCCTCATTTTCTACATCGTCGTAGTTGTAAGATGACTTCTTGTTCGATTCTTGTGAAATCCATCCCCCGTTAAAACTAGTCAACCAGCACCACAGCAAATTTTTGAAATATACCATGTCAATATCAATTTATTTAAACGTATACTCGAAATGCTTAATAACAGTAATATAAAACTCACGTCACATCGAACACCAAGAATGCACGAAAAATAAAAGAGCATTTATTTGCTGACGTGACAAATATCTATGATTAATTCAAGTCGTATATTTTCATTTCTAGACTTACTTCAATCATAAAGACAGATTCAGTCAAAGTCAAAACTTAAATTTTATATGTTTCAGGGTTTATTGTTTGTACTGCCTTGTAATTTTTTGATCAAAAATTATAGTGTTTTTTACATTTTTTCCTCCGTAATTACTAAAAGCCGTTTGAAATAGCTAAAAAAGTCTAACACCAATCACCAACTTCATTAGTTTTTGCGAAACACATCATTGCAGATTGCCGTTTGAACCCGGTATTATAAAATAACGACATATTTAAACAATGACTGAGATATTTTAAACAATGCATTTATACACTTTACCGGTAATATACAATAATTATCAATCGCAACTTCCTTAGCGATACAAACTTCGGCGTTACTTGTATTACGAAATCCTTCCTATCAATTATCTCTGATAAAGTTTCAAGTCGACCGACATTAATGAAAGCATTTATCAACCTCATTTCCTCTACTGAACTATTGTTTCATTCATATCAAGGGGGGGTCCTTCTAATTATCTATACATATAATAAACGCGTAAGGAGAAAAAAAATGTACATTGAAGATATTCCAGAAAAACTGATTCGGAGGGTCTTAGAAACGTTGACTGAATACATTTCAGTGATTTTTAGAATTCTTGTCTGTCTGTCTGTGAATTTCTCCGCGCACTACGTAAAAACTACTGCACAGAATTTTACGAAATTTTGTATAGTAACAGTTTGTACCCCGGAGCAACATATAGGGTAGTTTTTATTCTGCTTATTAAATACATAATTTTCATAAAAAAATAGTTCTCAAAAGTGGTCACAGATGGCGCTGTATAGGTACCCTGTATACTGTATACAAACATTATTTAAGGACGTCTTTAGATTAAATTAAGCGATTCGGTCTGTTGCGTTCCGCCGAGGTTTAGACCATGGATTTTTAAATGCTTTCAAAATTTAAGGATTGCGGGTTAAATATTTTTAAAACGTGTTACTTCGTTTTGGAAATTGTAAGTATCCGGACATATATTGTGATCCATTAATACCTGTAGGTACTTTAAAGTTACTGAAGCTACAGAAGGTACTGAAACTTACTTACAATATACGTCAAAACTAATAAAACAGGTAGTTAAGATTTATCCATTTCGATTTACCCGACAGCAAAAATTGTATACCGTTTGTGAGATCAATATGTTCTATCTCGCTTTAACAGCTGACTGCAATAAAAACCAGGCAAGTGCGTGTCGGACCACGCATAATGGAGGGTTCCATAGCTTTAATGGAATAAAAAAAGCCAAAAGGTCGTATCTGATACCTACTACCTGATATCGATTGATGAGCAAAAGGTTGATATTTGGTAAATTTCTTTTCTTTTTTTTACATGTATGGAGCGCCCCTCTGAAAATATTTTTTTCTGCAATTTCACTACATAACTAATAGCCGCATACAAACTACAATGTCTAAATTTGATTAGGATACGTTTTATAGTTTCCGAGTAAAATGGCTGTGACATACGGACGGACGGAAAGACGTTACGGACATGACCAAAACTATAAGGGTTCCGTTTTTGCTATTCTGGCTACGGAACCCTAAAAAGGGTAGTCATGAATCTAGCAATTACTAGCTGCTACTTAGCTGTCACGCTGCTGCTGAAGAAATTCTCGCTGCGACGCTCCGGGCCTGGGCCTACGCGGTACTCGGCCTATGGCTTTCGCAGATATTGCCGCTCACCATCGGGCCTTCGGTCCTCAGATTTGCTAAGACTCTTCGCCATTGAGTTTTGTCCGGATTCTGTCATGCTGCCTGCTGCTGCTGAATAAATTCTCGCTACGACGCTCCGGGCTTGGGCCTACTCGGTACTCGGCCTATGGATTTCGCAGACATTGCCGCTCACCCTCGGGCCTTAAGAATGACACTTCACCATTGAGATATGTCCGGTCCCTGTCATGCTGCTGCTGCTGCTGAAGCTATTCTCGCTGCGACTCTCCGGGCCTGGGCCTAAGCGGTACTCGGCCTATGGCTTTCGCAGACATTGCCGCTCACCATCGGGCCTCCGGTCCTCAGATTAGCTATGGTTCTTCGCCATTGAGGTTTGTCCGGATTATATCATGTCTGCTGCTGGAGAAATTTTGCGCTGCAACGCTCCGGGCTTGGGCCTATGCCGTACTCGGCTTTCGCAGATATTGCCACTCATCCTCGGGCCTTAAGACACTTCACCATTGAGATATGTCCGGTCCCTGACATGGTACTCCTGCTGACCTGGGCCCTACACGGTACTCGGCCTTTGGCTTTCTCAGACGTTGCCGCTCACCCTCGAACGACGGCTCACCCTCGGGTTCGCTAAGATACTTCGCCTTTAAGTTATGACCGGTCCCTGTCATGATGATGTTGAAGAAGTTGTCGCTGCGATGTTCCGAGCCTGAACCTTTCGCGGTACTCAGGCTTTGACTTTCACATACATTTCCGCTCACCCACGTGTCCGCAGCCCTCGAGTTCGTTAAGACACTTCGCCATTGAAGTACGTCCGGTCCCTGACATGCTGCTTCTGCTGAAGCAATTCTCGCTGCGATGCTCCGGGCCTGGGTCCTGCGCGGTACTCGCCCTATGGCTTTCGCGATATTGCCGCTCACCGTGTCACGGCTTCGGCGTTCGGGTTCACCAAAAACTTGACCACTGAGCTTTGTGGGGACCCTTTCATGCTACTGCTGAAACATTTTTTTCTGCCTTTGGCCTTTTTAGATTTTGGCCTGCTGCTGCAAAAGCTTTCGCTGGGACGTTTCTATCTTCAGCGTTTGACCCTCTGTTTAAAGCATATTCTCCTGCAGGAACTCGTCCATTAGCATTCGCAGGTCTCGACGCACGCCTTTTAGTCAGTTATCTTTATCACGGATGAACTAATAAATTTATGTGTAGAACGCGTAAATTCTACACTAATGGCCTGGATAGTAAATGAAAAAGACAAAACCTCCTACACACGCGGGCGAAGCCGCGGCTACAGCTAGTTAATCAATATTCTTGAAAACTTTCGATCCTTCTTATTTACCGTATTAATCAGTGTCTTGCAATTATATTCTTGGATATAATTTTCAATTATATTCCTAGTTAGTGTTTATTTTTTGAGAGGATTCTCTATACAGGGTGACTGGTAATTCGTGGTATTCCTTCAAGGGGGTTATTCTACAGCTTATTTGGAGTGATTTAAGTCCTGTCAAGCAGGGGTCAATACTCATTGGTTTTCAAGTTATTCAAGATTTTAGATTTTTTTAATAAATACCCGCTTTTTGACCTAAAACTTGTATTTTTTTTTAAACTACGTATTTTTCAAATAAAAAAAAAGATTTTCCGAATAGTCAATGAATCACTGATTACGTAAAATTAAGATAAGATAAGGAACAGAAGGTGAAAAACTCGCCGTAAGAATTAAAGTGACACAAACAAACTAATTAAAGTAATTTAACTTCATTAGCTCATTAGCTAATGACCCTTAATCAGTTTGTTTGTTTCACCAAAGGCAATCTGCAGTGCCTCCTACCTCAAGGAATAAGATAAGATAAGAAACTGGAGACAAAGTATGCCTTCGGCGAGTTTAAAACGACACAAACAAGTAAAGTCAAGTACGCTAAGTCCTGTACCTGCTCTGGTATTATTATTATTAATTGTAAAAATTGAGCATAAAATGTCGAAAATTGTACCTTTTTAGAAAGCTTATGAACTGAGGAAATAAATTCTGTAATTTGTACGCGAAGTGTTATTACTTTTTTTTTAGTTATGCCTTAAAATGTAACAAGATTCGAAAAAAAATACAAAATCTTCAGACTTCAGATGCTTTTATTAGCAAAATTTGATATGTTTTGTACTTTTTTTATTATTTTACGTAATCAGTGATTCATTGGCTATTCGGAAAATTTTTTTTTTTTATTTGAAAAATACGTAGTTTATAAAAAAAGACTAGTTTTAGGTCAAAAAGCGGGTATTTATTAAAAAAATCTAAAATTTTGAATAACTTGAAAACCAATGAGTTTTGATCCCTGCTTGACTGGACTTAAATCACTCCAAATAAGCTGTAGAATAACCCCCTTGAAGGAATACGACGAATTACCAGTCACCCTGTATATGATTCAAGCTCACATGGTCATTCACAATATTCATATTATAAATATTATTTGAAACGGGGTATTTACCATTTACGTTAACGGGTGCTCGAAAACGTTAATATACGTAGTAAATACCCCGTTTCAAATAATATTTATAAGGATTCTCTATAATCATCTTTGACGTCACTTTTGTTTACGTGATGATAGGACAAGTACTTAAGGTTCAAAATCACACAACTCGTGGCAAGATATCTCGGGACTCGTGAAGTATTAAAATGTACTATCATTGTTGTATACATAAGTTGTTGTGTTGTATACATGTTACAGTTAGACGGTTTAAATATCACGTAATCAATCAATCAATTTGATCTGAACAAAGAAATAGTGTAATTTTCAATCGGGGCAAATTGGCTTAATCTGGTAGCCCATCAGCTGTTATATCAGACCTTCAAGTCTTAACGTTGGTTTAAGGGACACCCGGTATGTCTAACAAAAACTGTGATTAAAAGGAGATCTCATTTATTTTATTAATGTAACCGTTTACGAACTTGACATTGATTCACATTCATGTTTTTGATGGGATACCTAAGTGATTATATTTTTGTTGTCCTGAAATCTTTAACTTTTTGCTTATTTATTTATACATCGATTTATCCTTATAGAGCCCAAAGCGATACATTAGACACAACATGTAACATAATATAATATTGCTCATTCAAGTAATGCACATGCACCAAACTATGTGTACTGGAATATTATATGCAGACTGCAGATCCCCATATATCGTAGACAACGTCAACACGGTACCACATACCCAGCGCATGTCATATAAATAACCTTCATCATTAATCTTAAGATTATGTTCCATGACAAAGCTCGAATAAAAACAGAGAATACATTAAAGATTACTTTTGGTAAGATTATATTTCGAAAAATAACCAAGGCCTGCAAAAAATATTAGACTAATATATAATTAGCGGTTGTAAGACTTGTAAGCATATAATAAGTATACATAGTAGTTATAGTTTTCTCCTGGGCGGCAAAATTGAGGAAAGAAGAGGAAGAGGAGGACCCAGAATATCATACACGACGCAGGTGAAAGAATGGTGCTGTAGCCACACATACCAGGAAGTAAAGACGAAAGCCCAAGATAGGCTGGAATGGAGAATGCTGCAACGACAGAGGGTTAGGCCCTCTTAATATTGATGATGATGATGAATAAGTACACTAGCTTCTACACCACATTTATCTACTTGTAAAGGGATTCCACACAGGCGTACACAGCTGTAGACGGTAGCAAAATTTTTAATTATACATGTATATGTCATAAAAATGTGAACTAATGGAATTATCAGTTTTCTTTTTAAATAAAGTAGACATACATTAGTTTAAGTATCAAAATCCAAGTATTTAACTATATTTTTATTTTATTGTATGGCGAGTCAGTGAGATTATTGCTACAGTACGCTAACAGTTTTGAGCTTCGATAACTTACAAGTGCGATTTTCTTTTTTAGTCACCTTACTGTTTTGTGCATTTACTTCAGGCGTCAGAAACTGAAAAGCCAAACACATTTTGGTGAGTTACTGCATATGCAAAGCCTTTGTTCTACTTGCAACGTATAGGCCAACAAAGAAAATAACATACCTGGGCTAGCTCTGATTGTGCTCGTGTTCAGTGTTTTAACGGTAAGAAAATACTTCAAACAACTCTGTTAAGTGACATACAACAAACTTTTGCGATTAAAAAGGATAAAAATATATATTTTAGATTTTTAATATAACAATTAGTGTACCAGTATGTGTGTGTAGTTGTATGGTTAGTGTGTGTGTGTGTGTGTGTGTGTGTGTGTGTGTGTGTGTGTGTGTGTGTGATCTAGATCTATACAAACGCGTAACACTTTTTAACACTTCTAAAGGATGATTTAAAAACTTACGTTAAAAGACCTTAATATTTTTTTAATAAGTAGGTTACGCACTTAGTTTCCCGTCTGTCAATAAAAAAATTGCACCGACCCCAGACAAACCTTTCACCCCTTTTTAACCTTCTTAGGGGTTAAATTTTTCAAAAAAATTTTTTAGTACTTGGACGAGTTTTATAAACTTATAACGGAGTAACGGCTTCCTAGCCTAGTCGGTAGTGACCCTGCCTATGAAGCAGGAGGTTATGGATGTTTTATATGTCTTTATCCATATTTATCTATTATATATATCGTCGTCTAGTACCCATAGCACAATCCTTATTGAGCTTACTGTGGGCTCTGGTCGATTTCTGTAAGATTATCCTATAACTAGCTTTTGCCCGCGGCTTCGCCCACGTACTAAAAGTACTAAAAAAGAAGGTTCTCAGTTTGACCCGAATGTTTGTATGTATTTTTGTCCGCTTTTATTTCGCGTTTGGCTGAACCGATTTAGATGCGGTTTTCGAAAAAGTGTTTGTTACATTCTGGAAGTATACCACGTTTTGGTGAAGGCTCCCTTATTTTATTAATGAAATGTTTGTAATCATTGTTGAATTGTTACGCCAGCAATTAGTAGCTGCGACTTCATCTGCGTGGAATTAGTAATCCTCCCTCCTTTTTACCCGCTTAAGGAAAAAATTCTGGGATAACAACTACTATATATTCTTCCCAGGAACTGAAACTATCTCCTTACCAAATCATCTAAATAGGATCATCGGTTCATAATTCGCCATGCAATGTAAAAAAACTCGCTTTTCTACCCCTCTATGATTGATTTTCGGGACAAAAACTGTCCTTTATTGTTTGCCGGGACTCAACTATATCCACAACAAATTTTATCTAAATCAGTTCGCGGTAAAAATTCTCCATACAGACCTTCAACCCCCACTTCACCCCCATAAGGATTGATTTTCGGGATAAAAACTGTCCTTTGTCGTTTTCCGGGACTCAAACTATCTCTATACCACGTTTTTCCCATACAAACTATCAACCCCTATTTCACCTACTTAAGTGTTGATATTAGGAATAAGACCTATCCTTATCCTTTCCCGATACTCAAACTATCTCTATACTAAGTTTTATCTAAATCGGTTCTGTGGTTAAAAATTACCCATTCAAACCTCCAACCCCCATTTTAACCCTTAACCTTAACCTTAAGGGTTGATTTTCACGTTAAAAACTATTTTATGTTCCTTCCCGAGACACAAACTATCTCTATTCCAAGTTTCATCTAAATCGGTTTAACGTTTAAAATTTTCCCATATAAACTATCAACCCTCATTTCACCCACTTAAGTGTTGATTATAGGAAATCAAAACTATCCTGATCCTTTTCCGATACTCAAGCTATCTGTAGGTATACCAAGTTTCATCTAAAGCGGTTCAGCTGTTAAAATTTTCCCATACAAACCTCCAACCGCCATTTCGGTTTAAGGGTTTAAGGCTTGGAAGAATAATAAGTAAGGAAGCGTAATCAACGCTCAAAATGTGCTCCACTTTCCTGGTGCCAAAGTGGGCGGAGCTTGTGACAGCGGTGCCCTAATGTCATGTCAAACATTTTGAAATAGTCATGTCGTCAAAATATTAGTTTTTTCGGCCCATGAAATTTCGGTAATATATCGGTATTAAAATGCCGGCTTGTACCGTGCATTGGTGCAGGAGCCACACAGGCGCCAAAGATGATGATATTTCTTTTCATCGGTAAGTAAATCACGCATAGATATTCTCATACATTACGGACTTGGTCGATGTTATGCAATATAAGTTTTGGAAAAGTAAACATAACTCATTTGAGGAAAAATATAATGAATGTTCATTTATAAGTATTACCTAGTAGTAATAGTAGTTAGGTTTCCGTTGTTAACAAAGAATCTTTTCAGTTTGTTTTTTTCGATATACAGTATGGGTCCTTGGAATAAATCTTTATCAATATTATACTACTTTGATAATATTGAAATGTCTCCCTTGTACTCATATATTGGGGATATGAGATACGTACTTAATAAACAATCTGAATATGCCACCTCAGTCGGTTTTACTTACCTACTAAATATAATTTAAATTCTGTTATAATGATGACTTCAACAGTATGTGTATGTTTAAAGTTTTTTTTTTCTTCAAATCACTAATATTAAGTAAAGTCAACGAAATGGACAGAACAAAACCCTTCGAATTAGTACCTACCATACTTACTCTGGTAATATCATACCATTCTGGCCGTGCCATTTCTAGTAGAACTGACTAATAGGTATGACTTTTATTTTTCATTAATAATGAATGCTATCACTTCATAGCATAGTCTTTAATTATCAAATCTAGAGCAGAGTCCGACTGGGGAACTACCTCTACCTTACAGAAAACCACAGCCAATTAGCACTACACCCTACTCATAGTGTTATGTTCCTGCCGGTGAGTAAGGTAGCCAGAGAGCTCAGAGGATGCAGTGTGTTGATGACGGGGGATCCTCTTGTCCCTTTAGCTGTCAACACAGTGAACCCTCGTTTATATGAAAGCGTCGGCAACGCACATGAGACACCTCTGGAGTTACAGGCGTCCATAGGCTACGGTAGCTGCTTACCATCAAGTGAACCGTATGCCTGTTTGCTACCGTTGTAGTATAAAAAAATGGATACAAAATGTAAAGGAGGGTGGTCAAATTGGCCTATTGACCAATAAGGACAAGCGATATGTCACTGGATAGCTTATTCAAAGTTCTAAAACTTTTACTATAGCAGGTAATCCCAAATCTTTGTGTGAAAAAAGTTGTGCACATGTAGTATCCATAGTTTGGTACCTTGGTGCAGGAAGACACGGAGTATTTATTCCTCCAGCTGGGCACTTAACACAGCTCATAATTGATGACCCTTTTGCTTAAAGAATAGTATTCATTGTTTTATGGTATATCAATCGATATTTAGTTGTTTTCTTATGTGTATTTATGTAAAAACGTTTAAAAACCGTTGTATACAACTTAAACCCTAGATATATCAGTAAAAAAATTCTTATTGAGGGGATGTTTTTATTTTGCCATAACTTGTTTCACACAGCGATTTAAGAATTCCCACCATACAAAAAGTTTTAGAATATGAAAAAACCTTTCAAATGACATATGGCTTGTCATTATTGGTTTTTAGGCCAGAGTCCATATGAATCTGGGCATCCTCCTTTATCTTTGTATTTCCCTAAGCCTGCTAAAATAAATAGTACACATAACGAACTCATCCGTTATTTTTTTAGTTCTAAAAACGAGGAAGCAAAGAGAATTTTAACTATTTATTTTGAAGGTATGCTATTATTTTCGAGTCTGGTCATAAATAAAGTAAAAAAATAATCGTTTTATTGTTGCCATAATCAACCTTAATTGCTTAACAATACGTTGCTTGAAACCAAGAGGGTCTCCCTAATGTAACGTCTTTATAAAATTGTAAAAAGTTAAAAATCTTTACTATTTTATGTTAATTTATGCTTATTTTGTAGTATGTGAGTCCCTATGTTGTAATTAAGCACTTTTATTAAATAATTGAAAGATAAATAGAAGGCTTTCATATTATTCCTTATTCCCAGAACGATTAAATTTACGTATATTACATAAGTAATGAAAAATGCACTAAAAAATAAATTGTTAATTGATTTCAATATTATTTATTACGTGAACCCATCCACGTCAAGCTTAGGCGTATTTATTATACGTCAACTTGACATTTCAGTTATTTCATTTGAGTATCTCCTGTCCAATTAAACTTCATTGTCAAATTGATTTTGACCACTCACAACACGGTAACTTTTCTTATTGGTGAAATGGCATGAAACCTTTGCGGAATTAAGGTTAACACAAAAAAATATGCTCAAAGAATGAGTACTTGATTGGTTAATAAGACATAAGACATTTTAGTTTTGTAAACGTGAAAATGGGTCGTGTTTTCACATGAACTTTGCTTGCCTTTACTCGTCTTGATATTATATGTCGATGGTTTAAGGGTTGATTTTCGCGATATAAAGTATTTTATGTTCCGTCCCGGGACTCAAACTATCTGTATACCAAGTTTCATATAAATAGGTTCAACTGTAAAAAAAATCCCATACAAACTTCCAACTCACTTTTATACCACTCTAGGATTGTTTATCGGGATAAAAACTATCCTACTCGTATATTGTATCCCGTGACTCAAACTATATCCATACCATTTATCTAAATCGGTTCCCTGTTAATAATTCTCCATACAAACCTCCAACCGCCATTTCACCCCTTTAAGGGTTGATTTTCTGGATGAAAACTACCCTATGTCATTTTGGGCTATGCGTATACCACGTTTCGGTGAAGGCGGTTCCCTTATTTTTTTAAAGAAATGATTGCAATAATAGTTGAATTGTTACGCCAGCAACGACTTACTACTATTAAGAGATTATGATTAATGCAAATTTCTACTCTTGAATAGAAACTTTTCCCAACGACTTCGTCGGCGTGGATTTAGTAATCCACCCTCCTTTTTACCCGCTTAAGGAATGGCTTCTGGGATAACAACTATTATATATCCTTCCCCACAACTCAAACTATCTCCATTTGTCAGTCATGATATGTCAGTTACTTCTTTTATATATTTAGATTAAATTGCAATTTGGCACAAACACTTTCATGTCCACAATATTAAACTTCCAAATCGATGCCATTTTCGTAATTTACGTCCCAAAAAACCATAAAAACGACACCCATATTAATATTTAGACATTTCCACCCCATCGCACCCCAACAGGGGAGGATGGTAAGTCACGTCCACCACGTTGGATTTTAAAATCGTTGTTGTTTTTATAATCAGCGACTCCATAAACCATAGAAACAATACCCATGTTGATTTTCAGACTTTGTCACATATTTCCCCCTTTTAGGCTTGAATTCTCAAAAAAACCTGAAACATTTGTTTACTCATTTATTGTTAGGAATACTCCTGTAAAGTTTCCAATAAAATAGTCGAACTAATCTTGTTTCCCCGTACAAACTTTGGACCCCAATTTCACCCCCATAGGGGGTGAATTTTGAAAATCCTTTCTTAGTGCACCCCTAGGCCTTATAAGGAACCTACGTGCCAAATTTGGAATCTAGAACCAGCGGTTTGGGATGTGCGTTGATATGTCAGTCAGTAAGTCATTTATTGTTAGAAATACTCGTGTAATAGTCGAAACTGATCTAGTTTTCCCATACAAACTTTGGACCCTCATTTCATCCCCTTGAGGGATGAATTTTGCAAAACCCCTTCTTAGTGGATACTATCGTTATAAAAACTACCTATTGTGAAAAATTCAGCTTTCTAGGTTCAACTGTTTGGGCTGGGCGTTGATTTAAGTGAGTCAGTCAGGACTTTGCCTTTTATATATATAGATTGTCCTGTACTTATATGTAATTTTTTTAAATGACCATTTAATAATTTGATTACCTAGTTTCAGCTCGAAGTTAACATTGACTTTTAACCCCCTTTCATTCCTTCTAATGTATGTAGGTACATAAGAACTTTCAAATCTGTCAGTTTAAAAAATACACATTATCTATAGTTCAAACAGCCAACCCCTTCAGAGGATGGATTTCAAACAACGCTAAAATCCGTTTAATTAATTACGTAGTCTTAAAATCTTTTAATCCTATTTCATTATTTATTAAAATTTCTATTCAATCCATACTTTTGTATCCACACAATCTAGCATTACAAGTTTTGGCTCTGCAGTCATGAGTCATTTAGGACATACTCAATATACTCATTATAGATTTCATACAATATGTACAATGTACATGTTAGAAGAAGTTTGCAAGAAAAAGTAAGTAAATGAATGCTTAATAGTACATTATTGTCGACGAGGCGAAGTAGCACATTGATGACTAATTATTATGTTTAAAAGGACGACTTTAGGAGTAATATGAAGCCAGCAATGGCCCTTCGCGCCGAGTCTAATATAATGCTTTTTTCAAAAATGATGCAAAACAGCTAAATACCAGCACGTTGATGAAAAGCAAACAATATTGACATAAATAATGTATCTCAGGATAACCTCTAGGTTAACAATAGGTTAACAAAATGACCGCTACCCCGAACATCGAATTTCGATTCGAATCCTAGGTATGTCTCCGTGCTCCATCTCCAATTCTCCATCGCTTGTCATTTTAAGTGAGAGACAGATATAGTCAAAACTACAATTTTCTATGTTCGCGTTACACGCTCAGCTGTACCGCTTTTATATCTTTTTATTGAAAAGTTGGAAATGTATTTTCTCCTAAAAAGTCTCGGTACCAACATTATAAATAATAAATACCGATGTTGTGTTTAGGACCTTTGCCTTTATTTTTGTATGGTTGTAGAACTTTTTTAAAGTTTGTACCTCGACAAAAATGGAATTCGCATGCAACATTTATGTCGCGAAATCGAGCCTGCAATTTCCGTAACTTTTTAATTTTTTTTTAAATATAAACTAGGCACGTCGACCGCCTTATTTTAAACTATAAAAATTAAACTTGCGGGACATTTTTGAAAAAATATAATTTTAATTGTTATAGACGAGTGAAATTTTATCTAAATACCTAGATTACTATTTGAATTTTGAAACTTTAGAAGCGCATAAAATACAAAAGCTGAAGCGCGCATCATTTCAAAATTCAAAATTCAAATTATTATCGTCTCACTTGCGCTTGTTAAACGGTTTTATTTAGCTTGACCACGGGGTCAAATATACGGATATTTATTTATTTATTTATTTGTATATTTATACGCATCAAATCTTGCGATCGATTTTTCGACCATTTCTACTAAACAGATTTCGATGAAATTTAGTATGCGTATCAGGTCTCCGTGACAATAACTTTTAATAATATTTTCAACCTTCGATCTTCAAATCCTGATGCTGCAGAGACACTGCTTACCCTAACCGAGAGTCGTACACATCTGCTAATTTAACTATATTATTGTTGCTAGTAAATAAATCCTTAGTGACTTAATATTGACCATCAACTCTTCAGTTCTGATGCTGCATAGTTACTGCCTGCCATAACTGACCGGGTGGAGACTGTGTCAATTTAATAATAGTGCTCTAGATTTAGGTAGACGCATTTACGTTTCAAATTGACCTCCAACTCCTCGGTCGTGATGATGCAAGGTTACAGCCTGCCATAGCTGACAGGGTGGAGAATGTGTCAATTTAATAATAGTGTTCTAGTTTTAGGTAGACGCATTTACGTTACATATTGATCTCCAACTCCTCAGTCGTGATGATGCAAGGTTACAGCCTGCCATAACTGACCGGTTGGAGAATGTGTCAATTCAATAGTAGTGCTCTAGTTTTACGTAGAGGCATTTACATTTCATATTGATCTCCAACTCCTCAGTTCTGATGCTGCATGGTTACTGCCTTCCGTAACTGACCGGTTCCAGAATGTGTCAATTTAAAAATAGTGCATTAGTTTTAGCTAGAGACATTTACGTTACGTTTGATCTCCAACTCCTCAGTCGTAATGCTGCTAGGCTACTGGCTGCCATAAAGGACCAGTTGGAGAATGTATGCATTTAAAAATAGTGTTCTAGTTTTAGGTATAGGCGTTTACGTGTTTTATTGATCTCCAACTCCTGAGTCGTGACCGCTAGGACACTTAATTATTGGGTTTTGTCCGGTCCATGTCATGCTGCTACTGAAGCAATTCTCGTTGTGATGTTCCGATCGTATGCAATACGCGGTACTCGGCCTTTTAGCTTCGCATAGATTGCGGCTCACCCTCGGGCTCGCTAAGACACTTGACCGTTGAGTTTTATCAAGTCCATGTCATGCTGCTGCTGAAGCAATTCTCGCCGTGACGTACTCGGCCTTTTAGCTTCGCATAGATTGCGGCTCACCCCCGGGCCTTCGGCCCTCGGGCTCGCTAAGAAACTTGGCCATTGAGATTTGTCCAGTCCATGTCATGCTACTGTTGAAGCAATTCTCGCCGTGACGTACTCGGCCTTTGAGCTTCACGTAGATTGTGGCTCACCCTCGGGCTCGCTAAGACACTTGACCGTTGAGTTTTATCAAGTCCATGTCATGCTGCTGCTGAAGCAATTCTCGCCGTGACGTACTCGGCCTTTTAGCTTCGCATAAATTGCGGCTCACCCTCGGGCCTTCGGCCCTCGGGCTCGCTAAGAATTTGCCCATTGAGATTTGTCCAGTCCATGTCATGCTGCTGTTGAAGCAATTCTCGCCGTGACGTACTCGGCCTTTTTGCTTCACGTAGATTGTGGCTCACCCTCGGGCTCGCTGAGACACTTGACCATTGAGTTTTATAAAGTCCATATCATACTGCTGCTGAAGCAATTCTTGTTGTGATGTTCCGATCGTATGCAATACGCGGTACTCGGCCTTTTAGCTTCGCAAAGATTGCGGCTCACCCTCGGGCCTTCGACCTTTGGGCTCGCTAAGGCACTTGACCATTGAGATTTGTCCAGTCCATGTCATACTGCAGCTGAAGCAATTCTCACCGTGACGTACTCGGCCTTTTAACTTCGCATATATTGCGGCTCACCCTCGGGCCTTCGGCCCTCGGGCTCGCTAAGGCACTTGCCCATTGAGATTTGTCCAGTCCATGTAATGCTGCTGCTGAAGCAATTCTCGCCGTGTCGTACTCGGCCTTTTAGCTTCACATAGACTGCGGCTCACCCTCGGGCTCGCTAAGACACTTGACCATTGAGATTTGTCCAGTCCATGTCATGCTGCTGCTGAAGCAATTCTCACCGTGACGTACTGGGCCTTTTAGCTTTGCATATATTGCGGCTCACCCTCGGGCCTTCGGCCCTCGGGCTCGCTAAGGCACTTTCCCATTGAGATGTGTCCAGTCCATGTCATGCTGCTGCTGAAGCAATTCTCACCGTGACGTACTGGGCCTTTTAGCTTTGCATATATTGCGGCTCACCCTCGGGCCTTCGGCCCTCGGGCTCGCTAAGGCACTTTCCCATTGAGATGTGTCCAGTCCATGTCATGCTGCTGCTGAAGCAATTCTCGCCGTGACGTGCTCGGCCTTTTAGCTTCGCATAGATTGCGGCTCACCCTCGGGCCTTCGGCCCTCGGGCTTGCTAAGTCACTTGACCATTGAGATCTGTCCAGTCCATGTCATGCTGCGGTTGAAGCAATTCTCGCCGTGAAGTACTCGGCCTTTTAGCTTCGCATAGATTGCGGCTCACCCTCGGGCCTTCGGCCCTCGGGCTCGCTAAGACACTTGCCCATTGAGATTTGTCCAGTCCATGTCATGCTACTGTTGAAGCAATTCTCGCCGTGACGTACTCGGCCTTTTAGCTTCGCATAGATTGCGAGTCATCCTCGGGCCGTTGGCCCTCGGGCTCGCTAAGACACTTGGACATTGAGTTTTATAAAGTCCATATCATACTGCTGCTGAAACAATTCTCGATGTGACGTACTCAGCCTTTTAGCTTCGCATAAATTTTTAAAATAAAATAATGTCCTTTACGTAAATTAAGCTATTTCAAGGATTTAGTTCCCCTCCAGAACCCATAGATTTTTTCCCACACTGTATACATACGAGTATATGTACCCTATAATATACGTAGGTACCCAACTTAATGTAGGTACCCTCTAGTTTAAACACACGAAAGGTCACATACAATTAATATAATAAATACCACTTGAGATGTCATCACATATAGTTTTCCCACCACATACTACGGTCAATAGGGCTTGTTACAAGTACAAAAGTTTTACTAAAAACTTAAAAATAAATTAACGTAAAAAAGTTTTAAGTTAAACGGTTTTATTTCAGTCAAATGTTGTACCAAAAACTAGAAAATAAAAATTTATACGAAATTTAGTCCCACATACATTGCTTCCTGGAGAGTAATCATGTAAGACGGATAACAGAATAGGCATCTCGAGTCGGATGCTAAAGGCCCTATTTGTCTCTATATCAGTGGATTAAGTCATAATCGGAAGCTTTTATCAGACTAAAATAAAAACGTGGGGCGTCTAATATAAGGTAGAGTGGATTAAGTATGTAATACAGACTATTTAATCTAAAATCAAAGTTACGTAGCTATGCTTTAATGTTGTTGAAGGTGGCGTTAGTGTGAGAGTACTACGAGTAGTATTAAAAATATGTATATATAAATTATAAAATGAGTCAAATACTTAAATATTTAGTTTACTTAAAAAAGAGTTAAATAATATTTTAACAGTATCGATAATGTCTGTTGATGTGGTGCGTATGGCTGTCATGAATTCCACTGTGATTAATGTGATTTCAATTAATTTGTTTGTGCGGACCGGGTGCCATTAGCTACATTTAATTATGTTATAAAATAAGGACGAGTCTCTTTACAATAAAACAAGGTTACAGTTTTTCGAACCCTTTACATATTGATAAAATTTATGCTTCGTTTTTAGTTGTTTTTGTTTCGTCTTCCTTTGATGTGTACAAAAACATATTTATGTCAAAAAGTATTTTAGGGCCATTCTATGAAAAACTTAACTCAACCTACTTTTAAATTGACTGTTTTACTTACGTCTGATGCAATGCAAATTTAGTGTTAGAGGATTTCAACGACGGGGTATGATTATTTCTTAAACTATTGACTTAATTTAAAAAAATTTTTGAAGCCTTATTTTTTTTCAACACATAACAAATGTGTACTTCACATTGAAGATGATGGAGAAAATATTAAAAAAAAAAATTTGCGAGTTAGGTAATGAAACTTTAAAAGTCGGTCGTATATATACCTAACCTCTTGTTCTTTAATTTGATTTTCTGTACACAGCTTAGGAATAATGTGCAATGTTCAACAATAAATTTAATAAAATATATTACACGTTACTTAGGGACTAGGTATTCTATAAAATGCCTCAATTATATAGGCATAATTCTACTTTTCCGTGACATAGCCATACGTGCAATTAAAGATGTTAATGAACTACCTTCATTTAAAGACAAATTTAACTTTTAAAACAAAAAGAAGATCTAACGATATCTACTTTTCAAGATAGATTCGCAATCAACTGCTAGATAAAGTTCAACTCGATAGAGCACACAATCTAAAATTGTGGAACTGTTTGAAACTGAACTGTAGAACGGTTCACCGGCGCTTGTTAAGCTTTTTATTTGAACTTTATCAATGCTAGTTTAACGACATGCTGCACGTTTTGCTAGAACTGAAATAGCTATTAAATATTAGCCTTATTTAGAGACGTGAACATTACATAAAACTACAGACGAAGGTACCTATCTACAATCTAATACATGAATATGCTAACCTGCCATTATTTTTTAATTTTTATGCAGAGTTGTTATGGAGCCTCTTGGCTTTGGGATCTACAAGAATTACGTGTAACCTAAAGTTTTATACTAGCTGTATCACCTGAGGCAAGGATTTCGTTAAGCGATGGAAATAACGCTCTACAGTCGCGCTCGGCGCTCCACGTAACGTGCCTCGTTTTCATGAACCAGGACACATAATTGTTTATATTTAGTTTTTTTTTATTCCGAGTGAGTTAGCTTTTTGCGTTTCTTACTTATTCTATTCTTATAATAATAATAATAATAAATACTCTTTATTGCACACCTCATACAGTTACAAGCACAAGTTTTACAATTAGATAAATTTAGGTAGAGGTAACAACAGGCGGTCTTATCGCTAATGAGCGATTTCTTCCAGACAACCTTTGGGTAGTGGAGACTAGAGAAAAACAATAAGCAGTAGGTGGTGCATAGAAACAAAAGAGACGAAATAGATAACACAGCACATTCATATGAATATACATACTTAAATAAATACAAAATAAACATACATATACGTACATATATACATATATAATACACACAATAAGAAACAACAGTGTCAACTTAAAAACCTAAGGAAGAGATAAATAGTATTCCTTAAGTTGCGATTTAAAGCTACCAATAGATTGCGCGCGTTTAATGTTGAGAGGGAGAGAATTCCACAAACGAACGGCCTGGAACGTAAATGAGCAATTATAAAATTTGGAAGATGAAGATGGCACTTTTAGGAGCAATTTTTGAGAGGATCTAATAGAATTAAGATAAGAGAAACGCTCTTTGAGGTAGCGGGGAGTTGCAGGGTTAAAAAGTATAGAAAAGAGTAAAGAAAGTATGTGAGAGTTACGGCGGTGACGGATAGGGAGCCATTTGAGTTTAGAACGAAAACTAGAAACATGGTCGAATTTGCGTAATCCGAAAATGAACCGAATGCAGGCATTTTGAATACGCTCAAGCTTATTAAGTTGCTCCTCGGTTAGGTCTAAATAGGAGATATCTGCATAATCAAGAATGGGGAGAAGTAACGACTGAGCAAGCGCAATTTTAGTAGCATTTGGCAGGAAATTCCGGAGCCGTCTGAGAGACCCTATGGCAGCAAACATCTTCCTGCTCACTTCACTCACCTGAGGCACCCATGATAGACAACGATCCATGATTACGCCAAGATTTTTCACTTGGTTGGAAAAAGGAATTTGGATACCATCGAAGACTATCGGAGGGAGCCTGAGAAAGTCAATTTTGGAGATTTGTTTAGCGCTACCCATCACAATTACCTGTGACTTTAGGGGGTTTACTTTTAAACCGTAATTTTGACTCCAATTTGATATGCGGAGCAGATCAAGATTCGTGGCTTCTATAACTGAATTGAGATCGCTATGCATACCCTGCGAATATATTTGAAGGTCGTCGGCATAGAGGTGATACGAAGAGGAGAGATCAAGAGTTATGGAATTAATGAAGATAGAAAATAAAAGAGGAGACAGCACACCACCCTGTGGAACACCAGCTGATGTGCTGCACCAGGAAGAACACGAAGAATCTAGTTTAATTCTTTGCCGACGACCAACCAAATAGCTGCGGAACCAGTCAATCGCTGCAGCCGATATGTTAAGAGACTGTAAGAACGCGAGCAAAATGTCAAAATCGACCGTGTTAAAGGCATTACTGAAATCTAGAAGTGCAAGAACTGTAAGCTTCTGGTCATTCATACCCAAACGGATGTCATCGGTAACCTTGACAAGAGCCGAGGTAGTACTATGGCCCGGACGAAAACCAGATTGAAATGGGTTTAGGAGGTCATTTCTATTCAGGAAGGAAGTTAGTTGCTGATGCACTAGCCGTTCGAGGACTTTGGATAGGAAAGGAAGAATGGAGATGGGGCGATAGTCAGAGAAGGAACTGGGGTTGGATTTTTTGGGTAAAGGAATAATATTGGCATCCTTCCACAGACTGGGAAAAGTACTTGATGAAATGGAAAAATTCAGAATACCGGTGATAATAGGAACAAACAAATCAAGGAGAGGGAGTATCATATTTCGGCTAACACAGTCAACACCAACGGCGTTAGAAGTGATATTCAATATACCCTTCCTAACATCACTCACAGAAATGGCTAAAATAGAAAGAAGAGAAATCTAAGGCAGGAAGTGATGAAAGTGATGAAGTGAGTTAGATTTCTTAGGACCACTGAAACAGGTGGACGATGAAAAATGCTGGTTAAGCTGGTCAACGCTAATATTGTTTAAATTGGTTGCCTGTTGAGATTTGCCAACTCCGAGACCTTTCAAAAATTTCCACACTTTGGCTGGATTTCCATCTTCAACAGAACTGTGAATATGACGCCTCTGAGCATCTCGACATTTAGTGCTACAGCGATTGCGCAGGGTATGATATTTAAGTTTATTTTTCTCAGAGTTGTTAGCCTTATACTTAGATTTAGATTGATTCTTCCTCTCTATAAGGGCTTTAATATCCTCAGTGAGCCAAGGAGCAGGGAGATGCTTGACTTTTATTGCACGAACAGGAGCATGAGCGTCATAAAGTTGTATGAGGAGCGAATTAAAGAGAGAAACTTGATCGTCTACCGAACCCGCTCGAGCGATACTGCTCCAATCGATTGTTAAAGCGTCATCTCGAAGCTTTTCCACATTTAATCCACTAAAATTGCGCTGCTAAAGAATTTTTGATTTAGATTTGGGAGGACGAATTTTGTAAGAGAGATAGAGCAGATCATGATATGAGAAGGCATCCGCGGAGTATTGTCCAAATTTAGACACATGAGAAGTCGAAGAAACTAAAGTTAAATCAAGAAGAGAAGGCGAGCAATTTGGAAAATAGTGTGTGGCGTCTGAAGGGAGAATAGTTAGATTGCATGCATCTACCAGGGATTTAAGGCGCCGGGATCGACTGTCATCCTTCAGAAGACACGTATTTAGATCTCCCATAAGAATGTGATGATTATAAGAAGGCATAAGATCCTCGAGAAGTTTCTCAAGAGAATCAAAGTAATTAACGTGAAGGGAGGGGGAATAAAAAACGCCAAGTAAAAGTTTGGAATGAGAGAGGGAAACGTCGAGAAACATATACTCTGCGGCATCAGAAGTAGAAGAGCTAGCAGATACATTAACAATTGAATAGGGGATGTAAGAACGAAGGTAAATCGCAACTCCACCGCCACCTCTTCCAAGGCGGTCGTGCCGAATTAAATTGAAACCAGGTAAAGAGTAAGACGTTGAAGGCAAAGCTGGTCTGAGCCACGATTCGGAAATTAAAATAGCATGAATGTTCTTACTGTCAAAAGAGAGTAACATATCGCTGTAATGTGCAGGAATACTTTGCGCATTTAAATGCACAACGTTAAAATTTTTAGGTACATCATTAAACTGAGATTCCAGAATGTCGTGAAGCGAAGGAGGCAAACTATGGAAACTGTCTTCACTTACACTATCTAAGGAGGAAAAAGATAAATACTGATCACTGTTATCACTGAAAGGCATCTGAAAAATATATATAAAGTTAAAAATATAATAAGTATATAATAAGTGTATACAAATATTCAATAAATATAAAAATATATACAGTAAAAACTAAACAAAAACTCCACAATCTACCCGCCGGCATTCATTCTTTTGTGTACATTATTATTTAAAAGAAAACCGGCCAAGTGCGAGTCGGACTCGCGCACCGAGGGTTCCGTCCAAACCTGTAGGTAAATATATAGGGGTAAACTTCAAAATTATTAAAAAAAAAAATTATATGATGTAACAAAAAATTTAGGGTTTTCGCAATTTTTCCTTTATTTGTGCTATAAAACCTTGCTTCGTACCAAATTTCAAGATTCTGAGTTCACGGGAAGTACCCTGTAGGTTTTGATTCCCTTTTCCGAGTTTCGAAAATTGCGGAAATTTGCGGCATAAACGGCTGTATCTTTTGATTGCGTTGGCTTAGAAGTTTGATTTTTCACAGCTCCAAGGGACAGTAGACCTGAGTATTTGATATAAATTTCAGCTTGATACCTCCACGCGTTCCTGAGAAAAAGGGTCTTGACAGACAGACAGACAGACAGACGGACAACAAAGTGATCCTATAAGGGTTCCGTTTTTTTCCTTTCGAGGTACGGAACCCTAAAAATAATAAAAGATGATTTTCCTGGTCCATTTAAGTACTTATCAATTAATTTTATTATAACAAAATAATGTTAAATGTATCAATTATAACTCATCAGGAAAACTAACTTAAAATTAAAATTTAATTTTACTTTAGACGAGTTCAACTGACTGCATTTTATTCAGAAACTCGTTGTCTGCCTCCATTTTATTAGTGGTTAAAGTTGAACAGGATTGAGAGAGTTGCTAAACTCGCTTCATTTGTTTTAGGACTGTCTTCACGGTAGCACTCAGCATGATTTGATCGTTGACATGGTGTTCAAGTTACTTTATTATAGCGCCCGATTTGGTCGTAAACGTAAAACTTGGAAGGAGACAACTTTACTGCCGTATCGGCTTGACAGTATAAAAGCATTCTAGTACTAAGGACCTACGAGAATTTACATCGATTGACTGGTTTAAAGTTGTTACACAAATTGATTTTTCTTTAATATATTTTTTTTATAAAGCAACACTGCACTTTTCAATCTGTAATACCTTTTATTATATTACTGTTTCATTTATACTAGATTTATTTTTCTAAGTTCAATCTCCTATTTTATATTACCGCGGCCGAAATTTTAACAGTTTAGTTCTTCTATATTTATCCTCCTTTATTCATTTATATTTTTAAGTTAGGTCTTTTATAATATTTTTACAAAAGTAAAGTATAAAATACATCTAAAACACACAAAAACAATAAAAACATTGTAAAAAGCCTAACCTAGGGTGCCGCCGGCAGCGGAGCGAGGCCCAGGCTGCCGGTGGTCAGGGCCACAGAGAAAGGAACCTTCGGACTATACGCGCCGTGTCCAGGATTACCGCCTTCTGAATCTGACCCTTGATCCAACCACAACCCCAAGACTCTTCGCTATGAGACCGTTCGCAGAAACAACTATCGGCACAATGATAGCCGAATCAACCTCCCACATGGCGGTTACTACGTGAGCCAAGTGTATAGGTACAAGTACCTAGCAAGCTAGACTTTTCCTTCTCGGCCTTCACGATGTTCTCGTCACATGGGACGGTGATGTCAACGAGCATGGCCCGGCGTTCAGGTCGAACTATTACTACGATATCAGGCTTACAGGCTACAATAGTCTTGTCCGTGATAATAGATCGATCCCAATAGAGCGTGGCACGACCATTTTCGACAACTGGCGCAGGTGTGTACTTGTATTACTTTACTTCGTGGTTCACAAGACGGTATAAGAGAGTACGCTGATGGTGTATAATCCTAGCTATGAGGTTATGCCTGTGCAATTACTCGCCGTTAGCAAGATGAGAACAAGCGGAGATGATAGTTATGCCTGAGTGACTCTCCGGGACGGCGGCATGCCCGACAAATGTCGACCGTACCGTCCTTCAGGATATATTTCCGGTAGTTATTCGTTATGATAATTTCAGCCGCACTTGCTCAGGTAAAATCTTCAGTTTCTCCAAAGAGGTCCCTGAATCGTAACCAGTTCACCGACGCGAGCAGGTCTACGTCGAGTCCCGTGAGGACCCTGTAGAACCGCCCGTGTAGCTCCTTACTCTTCCATACCTCCTAGCGATCCTCGGTGCTCAGCACTATAGATTTGCGCCAGTTCTCGTTTACTAAGGCAAGCGGCGTGAGGCCCTTATCAACTGCCACCACATCACGATGCATCCCACACTCGTTGTTCAGGAAATAATTGTACCTGAGATTGTACACCTCAAGATTTTTGGCGTTTAAAAAACCGCGATCTCCACACTTCCGTGGGATATACAATCTCATAGCGGACGAACGTGGGTGAAGCATACGGTGTGTGGTGAGCAATAGATGGCCCTCCGGCCAGGGCATCTAGCATATAATTATGACTGTGTATTAAGTAGATACCTAATGGTCATGTTGACTAGTTGTAGGTTAATAAATATTTGGAAATACGCAATAAAGTAACGGGAATTATTTAAATATTGATTCAACTATCATGTACGTTTAACAAAATAATATAGAGTGATAAATAAAACAATATAGAAGTTAACAAACATAAAAATTAAAATGTTCTTTCAAAATGGCTGATTAACACTATACCATGATAATACGAGTACACAGCTTTTAAATTAGCAACCAAGCGACGACATGATGACCAGCGCAAAAGTCCAGTCAAAAAATACCCAGTAGTTCCGGCGATGATAGTAAAAGATATTAATATTTACTTACTTACTTAAAACAAATCATGAGTCAGTGTAACATTATGTCACAGATCAGACGTTAAAGTTCTATGTTGGCAGTCAATAATTACGTCGGAATTAGTTTTAGACGTGAAATTCGCGCGAGTCCCGACACGCCATGCCTGAACTCTGAAGTTGGTAACTTTGTTGCGACTCGGTCCCCACAAGCGACGTCCCGGAGGCATTGGGCTTACTGTGCCGGATTTAGTGTGTGTCTCAGCGCAATCCTATTTATCTAACAGACTAGGACTGATGAGGTCCACTGTGTGAATAGGATGAACTACATTGGGGATAGACACATAATATAGAGAAGGGTAGTGAGTTAAAACTCACGCGTAAATACTAAGTATTAATTCAATATACTCGTATTTACCCGTTTACACCCAAATTGGTGGGTATTAATAGTGCTTAAAAGGGTATAGAGATTTAAGATTTATGTGTATTTTGTAAGTCGCTAGGATGATTTACTAAAACTCGTAAGAAATATATTTTTAAGAGGGACACTCCATAAATACATGGAACTACTTGTCACAAAAAAGACCAGAAACCATCAATGTCTGGTGCATTATTTAATGGTTCTTCAAAAATAGATTGAATGTTTCTTAACAATTTTTTGAATAAATTGAATACTTTTAGAAAAATACCATCTCTAACGGCCAAAATAATATTTATCCCTTTATAGCTTTTGAACCAAAGTTCGAAAAAAATATCGGGATAATAGGGCCTAGAAAAAAGTGTTTTGAGTGTTCTATAAAAAACCTTTCATAAAAGGACATAAATGCCGCGTATATATGCACTTTTGCTTGTACGGGTTCAAGTTTTCTAATGGCCGAAGGTTCGATTTAGCGTCTACCTGGTTATTCCCGTAACCCAATGACGGACTTTTGGATTCTATCCCGGTCCTAATTGCCACTCATTGATAATTATCTTTTTTTTCCAAAAACTAAGCTATGCATCTTATCTATATATATAAAAGGCAAAGTCCTGACTGACTCACTTAAATCAACGCCCAGCCCAAACAGTTGAACCTAGAAAGCTGAATTTTTCAAAATAGGTAGTTTTTATAACGTTAGTATCCACTAAGAAGGGGTTTTTCAAAATTCATCCCTCAAGGGGATGAAATGAGGGTCCAAAGTTTGTATGGGAAAACTAGATCAGTTTCGACTATTACACGAGTATTTCTAACAATAAATCAGTAAATACGTGTTTCAGGATTTTTCATAATTCACCCCCTAAGGGGATGAAATGGGGGTACAAAGTTTGTATGGCGAAACAATATTAGTAAGACTATATTATTCAAAACTTCACAGGAGTATTCCTAACGATAAATGAGTAAACACGTGTTTCAGGTTTTTTGAAAATTCAACCCCTAAAAGCCTAAAAGGGGGAAATGTCGTCATAAAGTCTGAAAATCCACATGGGTACTGTTTCTATGGTTTATCGGGTCGTTGATTACGAAAACAATAACGATTTTAAAATCCAACATGGTGGACGTAAAATACCATCTCCCCTGTTGGGGTGCGATGGGATTGAAATATCTGAATATCAATATGGGTGTCGTTTTTGTGTTTTAAGGGACGTTAATTACGAAATTGGCATCGATTTTGAAATTTAATGTTGTGGACAGGTAAATTCTTGAAAGTATTTGTGCCAAATTATAATCTTCTTCTTCTAAATATATTAAAGAACAAACTGACTGACTGACTGACTGACTGACTGACCTATCAACGCACATCCCAAACCGCTGGTTCTAGATTCCAAATTTGGCACGTAGGTTCCTTATAAGGCCTAGGGGTGCACTAAGAAAGGATTTTTCAAAATTCACCCCCTATGGTGGTGAAATTTGGGTCCAAAGTTTGTACGGGGAAACAAGATTAGTTCGACTATTTTATTGGAAACTTTACAGGAGTATTCCTAACAATAAATGAGTAAACAAATGTTTCAGGTTTTTTGAGAATTCAAGCCTAAAAGGGGGAAATATGTGACAAAGTCTGAAAATCAACATGGGTATTGTTTCTATGGTTTATGGAGTCGCTGATTATAAAAACAACAACGATTTTAAAATCCAACGTGGTGGACGTGACTTACCATCTCCCCTGTTGGGGTGCGATGGGGTGGAAATGTCTAAATATTAATATGGGTGTCGTTTTTATGGTTTTTTGGGACGTAAATTACGAAAATGGCATCGATTTGAAAGTTTAATATTATGGACATGAAAGTGTTTGTGCCAAATTGCTATTTAATCTAAATATATAAAAGCTTGCGTGAGGATAAACGGGTCATACACTGAGTGGTTTAGCATTGAAAAGGGTGTTAGACAGGGATGTGTAGCGTCACCGTGGCTGTTTAATCTATTCATGGACAGTTGTTTGCAAGATCTGAAAGATGATGAATGTGGACTGAGGATGGAAGGGTTGCTAGTAAAATGTCTCCTGTACGCTGACGATTTAGTATTACTTGCGTCATCGGCACAGGAGTTACAGTTGATGGTAACAAGAGTGCATGAATCTTTTGAGAAGAAGGGAATGAAGATGAATGTCAGTAAGACGAAAGTAATGGTATTTGAAAGAGATGAGATTATGGTAGATTGCGAAATTATGATTGGTGAAGAAAGACTGGAACAAGTGAACGAGTTTGTGTACTTGGGGACTTTGTTTACAAGAGATGGTAAAAATGAAAAAGACATTGAAAGGAGAGTGAATGCTGGGAATAGAGTGAATGGGGCACTGAACGCTTTTATGAGCAGTCAGAAGGTGTCGCAAAAAGCACGCCTGGCTGTGCATGGAGGAGTGTTGGTGCCTACACTTATGTATGGTAGTGAAAGTTGGGTGTGGCAGAAAAGACATCAGAGTCAAGTGAACGCAGTGGAAATGAGAGCTCTAAGAAGCATGTGTGGTGTGAAGTTAACAGACAGGATCAGAAATAGCGTAATAAGAATAAAATGCGGAGTGGATGAAGATGTAGTGACAAAAATTGAGATGGGTATGTTGAGATGGTTTGGACACGTAGAGAGGATGGATGAAAGAAGATTAACGAAGAGGGTGTACGAAGAAAGAGTGGAAGGGTCAGTTCGAAGGGGAAGACCTAGGCGAACTTTCCTCGATCAAATCGGGGAATTATTGCAAAAAGGCCAGGTCAGAAGTACTCTAAACCGACGAGCATGTATGAGGAATATTATGAAAGTGGGTGAAGCGAAAGTAGTTTGTCAGGATCGTAGTAAATGGAAATCCGTGATCTCTGCCTACCCCTCTGGGAAACAGGCGTGAATATATGTATGTATGTATGTATGTATGTATAAAAGAAGAAACTGACTGACTAACTGACATATCATGACTGACAAATGGAGATAGTATGAGTTCTGGGGAAGGATATATAATAGTTGTTGTCCCAGAAGCCATTCCTTAAGCGGGTAAAAAGGAGGGTGGATTACTAAATCCACGCCGACGAAGTCGTTGGGAAAAGTTTCTATTCAAGAGTAGAAATTCGCATTAATCATAATCTCTTAATAATAGTAAGTCGTTGCTGGCGTAACAATTCAACTATTATTGCAATCATTTCTTTAAAAAAATAAGGGAACCGCCTTCACCGAAACGTGGTATACGCATAACCCAAAATGACATAGGGTAGTTTTCATCCAGAAAATCAACCCTTAAAGGGGTGAAATGGCGGTTGGAGGTTTGTATGGAGAATTATTAACAGGGAACCGATTTAGATAAATGGTATGGATATAGTTTGAGTCACGGGATACAATATACGAGTAGGATAGTTTTTATCCCGATAAACAATCCTAGAGTGGTATAAAAGTGAGTTGGAAGTTTGTATGGGATTTTTTTTACAGTTGAACCTATTTATATGAAACTTGGTATACAGACAGTTTGAGTCCCGGGACGGAACATAAAATACTTTATATCGCGAAAATCAACCCTTAAACCCTTAAACCGAAATGGCGGTTGGAGGTTTGTATGGGAAAATTTTAACAGCTGAACCGCTTTAGATGAAACTTGGTATACCTACAGATAGTTTGAGTATCGGAAAAGGATAAGGATAGTTTTGATTTCCTATAATCAACACTTAAGTGGGTGAAATGAGGGTTGAAAGTTTATATGGGAAAATTTTAAACGTTAAACCGATTTAGATGAAACTTGGAAAAGGGTTAAAATGGGGGTTGGAGGTTTGAATGGGTAATTTTTAACCACTGAACCGATTTAGATAAAACTTAGTATAGAGATAGTTTGAGTATCGGGAAAGGATAAGGATAGGTCTTATTCCTAATATCAACACTTAAGTAGGCGAAATAGGGGTTGATAGTTTGTATGGGGAAAACGTGGTATAGAGATAGTTTGAGTCCCGGGAAACGACAAAGGACAGTTTTTATCCCGAAAATCAATCCTCATGGGGGTGAAGTGGGGGTTGGAGGTCTGTATGGAGAATTTTTACCGCGAACTGATTGAGATAAAATTTGTTGTGGATATAGTTCAGTCCCGGCAAACAATAAAGGACAGTTTTTGTCCCGAAAATCAATCATAGAGGGGTAGAAAAGCGAGTTTTTTACATTGCCTGGCGAATTATGAACCGCTGAACCTATTTAGGTGATTTGGTATGGAGATAGTTTGAGTTCCTGGGAAGGATATAAAATAGTTGTTATCCCAGAATTTTTTCCTTAAGCGGGTAAAAAGGAGGGTGGATTACTAATTCCACGCAGACGAAGTCGCAGCTACTATTCAAGAGTAGAAATCTGCATTAAATAATCATAATCTCTTAATAGTAGTAAGTCGTTGCTGGCGTAACAATTCAACAATGATTACAATCATTTCATTAATAAAATAAGGCAGCCTTCACCAAAACGTGGTATACTTCCAGAATGTAACAAACACTTTTCCGAAAACCGCATCTAAATCGATTCAGCCAAACGCGAAATAAAAGCGGACAAACATACATACAAACATACGGGTCAAACTGAGAACCTTCTTTTTTAGTACTTTTAGTACGCGGGCGAAGCCGCGGGCAAAAGCTAGTAATATAAATATTACTGCACGTTCGCACAATGCAATAAAAAACAATTTACATTTTAAAATATGTCATTAGTGAATTAAGGTAGTTCTAATCCACCGAAATGAGTAAATACGGGTATTTATCGGTTGCTTTGGATAAATACTGAGTAAATACTCAGTATTTACCACATAGTTACTTACTTGTTTTGACGTCCTTTTTAGGGTTCCGTAGCCAAAATGGCAAAAACGGAGCATCCATCCGGAGCAAAACGTATCTTAATAAAATTTAAAAAAGGTGTATTTTGTATGTCGCTGCTTAATTTGTAGTAAAATTGCTGGAAAAATTTTTTTTAGGGGGGCACTCCATACATATAACTAATAGTCAAAAAAATGTTTTCACTTAATATCAAGATCTAGCACATCAAACGATAAGTCTTTAAAAATAACATTGGGGTTTGTTTGATTTTTTTATTTATTTAGTGAGTATTTTTAGAAATAATCACCCCGAAAGTGTAAAAACATGTGTCGCCCTCCGCCCCTGTAACTTTTGAACCGGAGATATGATGAAAAAAATGGAAAAGATGCATCTTTGCATATTCTTTCATTAAAAATTGCACTTTACTTCTTGTAATATAACCTTTTCAGCTGTTGACCTGTGGAACACGTAAAATAGGTATAAAATATTTGAAAAAGTTCCCGTTTACGTTATAAATACTAAAGCAATGTAACATAACTGTTGTAATGAATAGTAACCTCTGTTGTGCAGATATGTCATTATTAGTTTTTCTATTCCTTTTAAAATTTTTGTAGACTTCACTTCGATTATACACTCATGACAGTAAACATCTTTTTTCTATTTATTTTACAAATCCCTTTTAAAACTAATTTAAACCCGTCCTTCCAACACGTTATCAGCACGAAAAGTTCGTAAAAGTAATAAGGAGTTTAGTTAAAAGTGTGATAAGTAAAATAATTTCATAGTAAAATGTTAAACGAATCAGGAGATGTTTCGAGTGTGAGAAATTCCCCTACGTCAAGCTCATCTATTCCATCCTTCTGTTTAAGAAGTAAGGATGGATATCCTACGTGGAAATTTAAGATGCGCAATTACCTTTTGCACTAGGATCTATGGGAAACAGTAAGTGGATACCCAGATGGAGATCCGACCCCCACCTCTACCAAGGTACGTAAAGACGCTAAAGCTCTGGCAAAGATATGCTTAACAGTAGATGGTGCAGCTATCACGCATGTGCGATGTGCGAAAACTGCAGCCGAAGCGTGGAGTTCTTTGCAGAAAGCTTTCGAGGATAAGGGAATGGGACGAAGACTATCTTTAGAGCGAAAGCTGTACAGGTTGAGTCTGTCAGACTATGACAACATAGAACTGTACATAAATGCAGTTATGTCAACCGCACAGGACTTGGCGGATATAGATGTAGTCATTGAGGATAAGTCTATTGCTGCGATACTATTAGGAGGTCTCACACCAAAATACGAACCTCTCATCATGGCTCTAGAAAATAGTAACATCGAGGTGACTACTAACTTAGTAAAGACAAAACTGCTGAACGAAATGTCTAAAGATGCAGCTACTTCATCAGATTCCGTATTTAATGTCAAGAAGAAGTCGACGGCCAAGAACAAGGAGATAGTTTGTTACGAGTGCAAGATGCCCGGACATAAGAGACCAGACTGTCCAATGAGACGCAAGAAAGAGAAAGTCAATGCGGTAACTATCAGCGATACTACATTTACAGCTCTCAAAACTTCTAAAAGCTCAAGCAGGGACATCATTTATGTAGATTCAGGTTGTACTAGGCACATGACTTCCAGAAGAGATTGGTTTCAGAACATTAAGATACAAAACGAAGGTACCGTTACTGTCGCAAACGGAGAACAGATAAAGTGCTGCGGAATTGGAGATATTTCAATAAATACATCCGAGAATGTTGTAAATAAGATTAGTGATATTGCTTTTGTACCAGATTTAAAAGCTAACTTGCTATCTGTACATAAAACTGTAGAGAAGGGTTTTGTATGTCTTTTTGATACTAATGGTTGTAATTTTTATAAATCTGATAATTTTCGTTTTACAGGTGAATCTGTTGCTCATGCCTCGCCCTGTGGTGGACTGTACATTTTAGATGGTACTGTTAATATTCCCGAGAATGTGGCTGATAATTATTTGACACAGGATGTGCGCTCTGACTGTCAGGAAAGTTATAAACTTTGGCATGCTAGGCTAGGCCATTTTCTATAAAAATAAAGGTGACGTAGGTGAATGTGGCAACTACAGGGGGATAAAGCTGACTTCTCACACCCTCAAAATTTGGGAACGAATCATAAATCGCCGGCTGCTAGACCAAACATATATTACGAAAAACCAGTTTGGCTTTACTCCAGGAAGATCGACAACGGACGCTATACAAACTATCAGAATCATTATGGAGAAGCATAGATCAAACAAAGAGGACCTACATCTAACCTTTATCGACCTGGAAAAGGCTTTTGACAGAGTCCCGAGAAAACTGGTTTGGAATGCAATTAGGGCACAAAACGTTCCTGAACACTACGTAGAGCTGATTAAGGATATGTACCGGTATATCACCACACAGGTGAGATCTCCAGCAGGTTTGAGTGAGCCATTTGAAGTCAAAGTTGGTGTGCACCAAGGATCGGCACTGAGCCCCCTCCTTTTTAATTTGGTGATGGACTACCTCACGAGACATATGCAGGAGCCATTGCCATGGTGTCTGTTATATGCGGACGATATCGTACTAACAGATAAAACTACAGAAGAGATGCAGGAAACCCTGACCAAATGGACAACAGCCCTTGAACGAGCAGGGTTGCGAGTTAGTAGAACCAAGACAGAACATATGTATTGCCAATTTGCCACTATTTCTTGTGACTCTACCGAAATATATATAAATGAAGTCCCTGTTCCCAAAGTAACTAAATTCCGATACCTTGGTTCTGTACTCACACCCGATGCAAACGTTGATGGAGATGTAGTCCATAGAGTAAACGCGGCATGGTTGAAGTGGAGAAGCCTCTCAGGTGTTCTTTGTGATGCAAATATGCCTGTAAAGGTAAAAGGCAAAATCTACAAGACAGCTGTTAGACCCGCATTGTTGTATGGTACCGAGTGTTGGACCACAAAGAAACCTCATGAGCAACGTCTTCATGTAAATGAAATGAAAATGCTTCGTTGGGCGGGTGGCGTTTCTAGAATAGACAGAATCTACAATAAACATATCCGCGGAAGCTTCAAAGTGGCTCCTATCACAGAAAAACTGCTGGAACGAAGACTACAATGGTATGGCCACGTCATGAGGAGGGATGACGACTTTGCAGTAAAAGTAGCGCTCCGTTTGCCTGAAATCCCCCGAAGAAGAGGGCGACCAAAAGCTACGTGGTGGTCAAACATCTGTAAAGATTTGGAGGCCACATCACTTCAAAATACGACAACCCAGAACAGAGTAGTCTGGCGCACTCGATCAAGGAGACCCGACCCCAAGTAGATGGGATAAGGGAAAGAAAAAGAAGAAAAAGAAGAAGTCTCGCACAACTTCGATTAAGGGCGGCAGTTGTAATGAATAGTAACCTCTGTTGTGCAGATATGTCATTATTAGTTTTTCTATTCCTTTTAAAATTTTTGTAGACTTCACTTCGATTATACACTCATGACAGTAAACATCTTTTTTCTATTTATTTTACAAATCCCTTTTAAAACTAATTTAAACCCGTCCTTCCAACAATAACATAACATAAATACTCTTTATTGCACACCTCAAATAATAGACACAAAGTATACACAAGTCACAACCAAAAAAGCAGAGGCAAAACAATTGGCGGTCTTATCGCTAAAGAGCGATCTCTTCCAGACAAAAGCGAAGCGGAAACCTTTGTAAATTAACAGAAAAGTAGGTGTTGCAAAGCAAATAAACCAAACATTAATAAACTTACACATATAAGAGAAAGAAAATAATATAAATAAAAAATAAATAAACTTACATAGCTCATACATACATACATACATACATACATACATATATATTTAATAAATATAATAAATTAAGAAAATATAAACTAGGACCAAACACACTACATGCCACAGGTTGTTAAATTGGTTAATGGAGTTGCAGGATATACGGATCATGGGAGAGACAGATAATGTTCTTTAAGTTGTTTCTTAAACACAGCAAGAGATTTATCACGCCTTAAGTCTAACGGTAAATTGTTCCAGAGCCTTACAGCCTGAAAAGTGAAAGAACTGTTATAAAATTTAGAAAAAGAAGACGGGACATTAAGTAGCAATTTTTGAGCAGATCTGGCCGAAAGCAAGTAACTAAAACGTTCTTTGAGGTAACGGGGAGTTGCGGGGTGAAAAAGAATGGTGTATAAAAGAGATAGAGTGTGGGAGTCACGACGAAGACGTATAGGAAGCCAGATGAGCTGAGAGCGTAAAATGGAAACGCGATCATATTTGCGTAACCCAAATATGAAACGGATGCATAGATTTTGAATGCGCTCAAGTTTATTCAGATGATCTTCAGTGAGATCGATGTACGAAATATCGGCGTAGTCCAAAATAGGGAGGAGTAAAGTCCGAGCTAGCGCAATCTTGGTGGGTATGGGAAGAAAATTCCAGAGTCTTCGTAAAGAACCAACAGCAGCAAACATTCTCCAACTGACTTCGCCCACTTGAGGAATCCAAGATAATGTCCGGTCCATAATAATGCCCAGGTTCCTTACTTGATGAGAATATGGAATATGGACACCATCAAAGTAGATAGGGGCCAGATTTTCAAAGTCAATCCTTGAGATAAGTATTGAACTGCCAATAATAATTGCCTGGGCTTTTGTAGTTAGTGTAGTGTAATGTAGTGGCAGTTGTAGTTATAAAAATACAGCTTTTCGTGAACAATAAATTTCCTTCAGCATGATTATTCCTTAGGACCCAAGGATGAATTTGAGAAGTGGAGCCACCAAGATTTTTGATGTAAATTCTTAGGGAGGGGGGAGGGCTCTCAACTATATCTTGATATTTACATCATTTAAGCTACTAGGCCAAGTTTGGTATAGTTTTCGTATAAATCGGGGATGCCCAATTCATTTATGGTATAATTTTGTATAGTTAAACGTTACGTTACAAAACGTTTAAACATTTTGGTTAGATTTTTTCCATTCCAATTTTTAGCACCGTCAACGGTTTTTAGGGTTCCGTAGTCAACTAGGAACCCTTATAGTTTCGCCATGTCTGCCCGTCCGTCCGTCCGTCCGTCCGTCCGCGGATAATCTCAGTGACCGTTAGCACTAGAAAGCTGAAATTTGGTACTAATATTTATATCAATCACGCCGACAAAGTGGTAAAATAAAAAGTGAAATTTTTTTATTTATTAGGGTACCTCCCCTATACGTAAAGTGGGGAGTGATTTTTTTTTCATTTCAACCCTAACGTGTGATATATTATTGGATAGGTATTTAAAAATGAATTGGGGTTTCCTAAAATCATTTTTCGATAATGTAAATATTTTCGGAAATAATCGCTCCAGAAGTAAAAAAATATGCGTCCCCCCCCCTCTAACTTTTGAACCATAAGTTTTAAAAATATGAAAAAAATCTCAAAAGTAGAACTTTATAAAAACTTTCTTGGAAAATTATTTTGAACTTGATAGGATGAATAGTTTTTGAAAAAAAAATACAAAATAATTTCTGAATTAAGTTTGTAATTTAACCGTATAAGCAGGTGTTTATTGTACCTGTAGTTTCTACGAAATTACAATGAAATGACGTGCTTTCAAATAAAGTAAAAACGGTAAAATCGGTTCACGCAATAAAGAATTATCCCATAAAAATCATCTTCCATACTTTATGCTCGCGCGCAATAGTTTACTCAATTTGCCGATAGATGTCGCTGTACATGGAACTCTCATATCATATCCTACATGGCGGTGTTATTAACTCTTAAGTGGGGACACTTACTGTGACGGACGGAAAACTACGGAACCCTACAGTGAGCGTGGCCCGACACGCTCTTGGCCGGTTTTTTTACTACATTCCGTATATGTAACCTTTTAGTTTGACATTATTTTTTTTGTTTAATGAACGAATAATAGGGCTCTCTAAAGCGCCTTTTATTTTTTCAAGATTCATTATTGTTTATAAGTTATGGATTTTTTCTTTGTGAAATAGGGAATTTCAAAATAAGTATTTTATTTTTATTTTAGATGTTTTTACTTCGGAACGGTGTCAAAATTATACCATAAATGAATTCGGCATCCCCGATTTATACGAAAACGATACCAGACTTGGCCTAGTAGCTTAGCTGATGTAGATATCAAGGCCGATGGAAATCCTTTGTTCACGAAAAGCCAAAGTATTTGACCTTTTTATATCGTGTGCAAACGCAACTAATATCATTTGTCAATCAAGAAGAACTACATAATCATTTTATGAATTCCTCCTTCCTATTTTAGTCACCAAGATACCTTCAGCCTTACTTATTTGGACAGACGGATGCTGTAGGCGTAGTTGACAGTTGACACTCACTGAGTACGGGATATTATGACTTACACAAGGCCCAAGGGAAAATGAAGTGTTTCCAGTGAGTCAGTTAGTTTTCTCAGACCCGAGCTTTAATCTGTTAATATAGTATTTCCATGTATTTAACATATTAATATGCATTTTGAAGTTAAAAGCGGGACCTATACTGTGGGTTACAAGGTAGTCGAGGCCTTATTCCCAAAACGCGCGATTAACACGAAATGCTTAATTTTTTCGAAGGCTATTGCGAAAATACTTAGTTTTTTAAAATCAACCATGAATGCATATAATAGTTCATTTGTTTATCTAGACGGCCAATGCAGCAAATAATACATTTTAACGAGTAAAATATGAAAATAAATGGTTGTCTTGGAAGGCCCTTCCGGATTTTCCAGTTAGATGTACCGTTCATTCCCAAATTACGCAAAAAAGGGTAACAGTACTTAGTCAATTTGAATAAAATTCAATTGAGTATATTCGATATGGATATTTTGATATTCTTTATGAAATTGAAATCGCACTCTAAATTCTTTATCATCAAATCATTTTCCTTTTTGAAATGATCCATCAAACCGCCAAATAACTTCCTTATTTTTCAGATGATCTAACCTATAATTTAGTTAGCACTCTATTTGCCGGTTAAGCTTATTTGAAGATTGTGAAACGCCAACGATGTATCTGACGAATAAAGTCATCGTTGGCGTTTCACAATCACAATTTTATTTGTCAGATAAGTTGCAAGTAGCTTATTCAGGACTTTACTTGGATATTGTGAAACAAACCCTTAATAAAACAACTACCTAATATAATATGACGAAATGCTACAATATTACATTAATTTAATTTAGTTTCATCAATATTATAATTAAAACCATGATGTCAGACCTACGTTAATATTGTAAAATGTCACTTTAACCCAAGTTGGTTATTGGAGCCATTTTGTGCCGAACCGAACTGAGCTATCACTGTTTGCACAGAAATATCGACTTATTTTAATTGGTTCTGGTCATGAATAATAATTATATGCTGAACAATGCTACCCCTGCCAACTATTCAGAAAAATCAACTCGGTGTGTATATTTAACAATGTCATAGCATGCAAATTTTCACTGAAAAGTTTCGCGTTCTTTAATTCTAATTACGAAAAGAACTGACATAACGAAAATGTAAGGGTTCCGTTTTGGCTACGAAACCCTAAAAATAATGTATAAGTATGTAGGCTATTAAACATAATTATAGTGTAGGCTATTAATATAATTGAGGATACGCAGCAAAAATAAATATACGTCAATAAGATGTTTAGCGGTTTTCGTTTATGAATCGAGAACTAATTTTTAACATTTTTTAACGTACCCATAGGTATGCTATTTAATATCCGTAATGGTTTCTATGGCACTACCGTTCAAATACATATCTCACCCGTTGCGTTATGAATAACATTTTCCGCACTATAGCAGGTACTCATTAATATTGGGCCAGTCTTTATAATGCTAGCAATAATTCAAATAAAAGTAACTGCCGCTGTGAGGTTGAGCGACAGGAAAAAAATGAACAAAGTCCGTGTGGGAAAGTGCGGCATGGTAATTAATTCAATTTCTGTTAGTTTTAATCAGACCTCTGCCAAAGTGAATTTGGTTTATTTGCTGGCAATGAGTCGGATAGCTGGAGTGGATTGGACGTAGCTAGTATAATTTACAGTCTCTAATCGTTAAGCCATTTAATTCAAATCAAGAAAACACTAAAATTATGTTTTTGATAAAATAGACTGACGTATCTACAATACCTACAAGTAGTTGGTTACTAAGTTCTGTTACTAGAGTTTTCACTGATAGGTAACAACATTTTAATTATTTATGTATATAAATTAAAAGCTTATTTTATAGTACAATATCTATACATATAATAAAGCTGAAGAGGGTCGAAAGTCTGTACATGGAAGATAATCGAAAAAAAGTTGGCTGGGGATACTTAGAATCGATAACAGAACACGTTCCAACAATTTTTAGAATTTTTGTCTGTTTATCTGTTTGTCTGTTTATTTGACCGCGCATCACGTGAAAACGGCTGAACGGATTTGGATGAAATTTTGTATAGAGATAGTTTGAGTCCCGGGAAAGGATAATTTATAGTTTTAATCCCGAAAATCAACCCTGGTGGGGGTGAAAATGGGGTTGAAAGTTTGTATGGAGAATTTTTAACCGCTGAAACGATTTAGATAGAAATGAGTATGGAGATAATTTGAGTCTCGAGAAACGTCATAAGATAGTTTTCAAACCCTTGTGGGGGTGAAAAGGGGGTTGGAAGTTGGTATGAGGATTTTTTTACCGCTGAACAGATTTAGATGAAAATTGGTATAGAGATAGTATGGGTCTCGAGAAAGGACAAAGGATAGTTTCATCTTGAACCCCCCCCCCCCCCCCCCCCACCTTACTTTAGAACCGTAGGTCCAAAAAATTTGGAAAAAATAATGGAAGTGAAGCCTGAAAGGTACTTTCAATAAAAACTATCTATCTGTACATCTCTCACGTGAAAACAGCTGAACGGATTTTGATGAAATTTTGTGTAGAGATAGTTTGAGTCCCGGGAAAGGACAAAGAATAGTTTTCATCCCGAAAATCAACCCTGGAGGGGGTGAAAAGGGGGTTGAAAGTTTGTATGGAGATTTTTTAATAGAAATTAGTATGCAGATAATTTGAGTCCCGAGAAACGACAGAATAGTTTTCATCCCGAAAATAAACCCTTTCATGCCGAAAAGGGGGTTGGAAGTTGGTATGACGATTTTTTAACCGCTGAACTGATAAAGATGAAATTTGGTATAGTATGGGTCTCAAGAAAGGACAAAATGATAGTTTTCACTCCGAAAATCAACCCTAAAGGGGTGAAAAGAGAGTTGGAAATTTGTATAGGGAATTATTAACCGCAGAATCGATTTAGATAAAATTTGGTATGGAGATAATTAATTAAAAAAGGAAATAAAATAGTTTTATCTCGGAAATTATCCTTTAAACGGATACAAAAGGAGTGAAAGTTTACATGGGGAAGAAACAACCAATAACCGCTGTCCGTATTTAGATGAAATTTGGTATTTAAATAATTTGTAATTTTTTGGTCAAGGTGTTCATATTTATAACATGTTACCCGTCGATGCTTTAAATTTACCTTTACCCCCTCTTAAGAAATATTTGAAAATGTCATGAATGTCAAAGGGTTATTGCAGGTTCGAGTATTATACAGGGTGGAATTTTGTAATGCCACCTAAAGGGGAAGTACTCTTAATACTGTAGATAGAAAATTTTACTCAAAGAAAACATTCCTTTATTTTTTTAAAGAAAGAAAACTGCATTCAAAGATTTTTAAAAATTCGCTTGTCGCACCCGGTAATCGAACCGACTAAAATCTTAAAAGTTGCACCCTGTACTTTTAATGCATCGATCGTTAGGGTCAATTATAAGGATGAAATCTCTCTTATAAACTTCATAAATTAAATGAAAGGAATATGAAATGATTTGGTTGTGACAATCAAATGTGAATAACAGATGAAAATCTATTTTCAAATGTAACATTCCATATTTAAACTACGTCACACACGGAGTTATGTCGCATCTAAGAAAGGAGTCTGCATTACAAACACGTGCAAATTGCAATCGTCTTATCTAAAAAGTAATACGACATTTTAATGGATAAATGACGTCAATGATAATTATTAATTAATAACATAAGTAAACAGATGGATCTTTGAGTAAAAGTGCTTTAACTTCATCCATTGAATTAATAATTTAAGATTTCATTGTTTTCCTTTCATTTAATTTATAAAATTTGTAAGATAGATTTCATCCTTATAATTGACCCTAACTATCGATGCAATAAAAGTACAGGATGCAACTTTTAGAGATTTTAGTCAGTTCGATTACCGGGTGCGGCAAGCGACTTTTTAAAAATCTTTGAATGCAGTTTTCTTTCTTTAAAAAAAATAAAGGAATGTTTTCTTTGAGTAAAATTTTCTATCTACAATATTAAGAGTACCTCCCCTTCAGGTGGCATTACAAAATTCCACCCGTATATGACGGACAAAGATGCATGGCCCAAACCAAACATTTATAGGACACCGTTTAGGTAGGAAAACATATCAAACGTTTTGTGAAGCAGTTAGATTAGGATTTATTTTTCTTTATAATTAAACAATAGGTACATTATCTGTCTCTCAAGCTGTTTTGATATGTCTTCTTGAAGAACTACGCATTATTTTGTATCTTTAAGATCTAATAATGTATTACTGTTTTGAAAAAAATATGTCCCGTCGAGTATCTTTTCGGTCATAATACTTCTTGGGCCAGAGGTGTAGGGTTAGAACCGGTGGTAGTTTTGGAACGAAGTTCCTTATTGGACGGTTCGCGGATGGGGGGCTAGGTGAAAAAAAGTCACGGTCAGTCGAAAACGCGACACCCATACGATTGAGAAACATGTAAAATGGAATGAAATAAAACATATATAAAATAGAATAAAGTGAAGTGAAGTGAATTGTAGTGAAAGTGAGAAGTGACAAAGTGATAAAAGTGAAAAAAGTCGAGAACCTAAAAGTAAAAAATGTCAAAAATGGCAAAATCTAAATTTCAAAAAATTCATAAATTTCAAAAATTTAGTTTCAAAAATTTCAAAAATTTTAAAAATTTCAAAAATTTTCAATATTTTAAAAATTTCAAAAATATCAAAAATTTCAAAAATTTCAAAAATTTCATACAAATACAAAAAAAATTAAAACCACAAAATTTACGAAAAAGTCAAAAATGAAATAAAATGAAATAACATAAGTTCGTTCCAACAGAGTTTTCCACGACACTCACGTATTTTATTTTTCTCTGACGTTCATTAGTGCATTGTAATGTGCTTACCTTGGAGTATGTAATTACCACAATTATTGCAACCAGTAACGTAACATCAGTGTATTATCTGTGACAGTGTGGTAAAAACGTATGAAAATTCATTACCTACGGTAACGTAAGCAAAATCCGCCCCTCCCCCCCGACCCCCGGCACGCATGGTGTCAGTGGATTTTTAATATGTGTGTAGGTAAAGCAGTGTATGCTTCCGTACATAATTAGGCCTTTTTACGTAACAGTTACATAAACTACTATTTATCTCTTTTTAGGGTTCCGTAGTCAACTAGGAACCCTTATAGTTTCGCCATGTCCGTCCGTCTGTCCACGGTCTAGCTCAGTTACTGTTCACACTAGAAAGCTGAAATTTAATGATAAGAACTTTCAATAAAAACTATATTGAATAAAATCGGTTCAGCCGTTTTTGAATTATCAGTCAAAATCGCATAGTGAAAGGATGTGCCGGATAGTAGACTGACGTAAGCGCCGCTAAATATCCCTTAATAAACGACCGTTTGAACGGATGTTTCGTAACAGGGCGGCACTTACGAAACTACACTGAGCATCGCCCGACATGCTCTTGGCCAGTTTTTTTTGCATTGTTATCCCGGAAATTACCCCTTAAGGATTACTAATTCCTCAAATAGAAAAAAAACATTTCTGCATTTGTGACACCCCCTCCCCCCATTTCAACCGCGCCTGTTCTTACCTTTCGTGCTTAGACTGATGTGACGGGAGGATCGATTTGGATGATATTTGCCGTGGACATGGACGTATAAATACAAAAGTGGTCCTGTATCGTCCGATATACACCTACTATTCTATGTCGTTTAAATCATGCCAATAAAAATAAATAGGATAAATCCATCTGTCACCTTTACTTCAAGTTCCGCCTCCAGGGTAGCGGGAGAGAAATTAGGGGTGAATTAGCCGCTTACTGACACAGACCGAATTCCACGCGGGCGGAGCCGCGGGCACAGCTAGTATACAATATATTGAAATGAAAATTATCGTCGCAGTTTTTCAGAATTCTACATAATACTCGGAAAAAGGCGTGAAAAAAATTAATATATATATTTTATATTAATTAAACAATAGCTACATTGTCTGTCTCTGTGTTGTCAATCGTTTGCTAGGCTCGTGCCACCAATAATCTGAATATGAAACGAGCATCGACAATCTTGGCTTGGCTTCTAAATGAGCCATGTCGAAAATATTATTACGCTCGCTGAAATCGTCGAAGGTGTTGACAAAAGTTCCCTATAAATTTGTGGCCACGGCCAGACTACAGTTCCAGATTTCCAGAGTTCCAGATTTTGATACCGATACCAACTGCTCATCAGTACAAGTCAAACGAGCCCAAACAGCATGAGTGTATGATGCGCCAAACCCGAGATCCAGTAGGGATCCCCAGGGTCCAGTATGAGCTCCAGATTTTGATACCGGTACCATCTGCTCATCAGTACAAGTCGAATGAGCCCAAACAGCATGAGTCTATGATGCGCCAAACTCGAGATCCAGTAGGGATCCCCAGGGTCCAGCATGAGCTCCAGATTTTGATACCGGTACCAACTGCTCATCAGTACAAGTCGAATGAGCCCAAACAGCATGAGTCTATGATGCGCCAAACCCGAGATCCAGTAGGGATCCCCAGGGACCAGCATGAGCTCCAGATTTTGATACCGGTACCAACTGATCATCCGTACAAGTCGAATGAGCCCAAACAGCATGAGTCTATGATGCGCCAAACCCGAAATCCAGTAGGGATCCTCAGGGTCCAGCATAAGCTCCAGATTTTGATACCGGTACCAACTGCTCATCAGTACAAGTCGAATGAGCCCAAATAGCATGAGTTTATGATGCGCCAAACCCGAGATCCAGTAGGCATCCCCAGGGTCCAGCATGAGCTCCAGATTTTGATACCGGTACCAACTGCTCATCAGTACAAGTCGAATGAGCCCAAACACCATGAGTCTATGATGCGCCAAATCCGAGATCCAGTAGGGATCCCCAGGGTCCAGCATGAGCTCCAGATTTTGATACCGGTACCAACTGCTCATCCGTACAAGTCGAATGAGCCCAAACAGCATGAGTCTATGATGCGCCAAACCCGAAATCCAGTAGGGATCCCCAGGGTCCAGCATGAGCTCCAGATTTTGATACCGGTACCAACTACTCATCCATACAAGTCGAATGAGCCCAAACAGGAGTCTATGATGCGCCAAACCCGAAATCCAGTAAGGATCCCCAGGGTTCAGCATGAGCTCCAGATTTTGATACCGGTACCAATTGCTCATCAGTACATGTTGAATGAGCCCAAACAGCATGAGTTTATGATGAGTTTATGAGTCACAGGTGTAGAGTCAGAATGGGTGGTAGTTTTTTATCTCTGACGTTCCGACGTGAATTGTAATGTGCCTAAATTGAAGAATATATATCTTTTATCTTTTTTTTACGTCAAAAATAAACTACTTGTTCATGTTGATTTTAAATCCTATTTATTTTTAATCACGTTTAAAAACGCATCACTCTTGCATAATTCGGTAGCTATATTCTTTAGCTTTGATTTGATACTTGTGTTCGCATGGGTTTTTCCGATAAAATACTAGACTACACGTTGCAAGTCTACTTGTTGCATATTAGTCTAAATTTATGGCTTTTGTGCAAAACTTAAAAATATGCAATGTTTCAAATGGGAATATCTGTAGCAAATACTCGCAGGAAAACTAAATGTTGGTTGCGAAATTACTTCTTATAAACAGATTTCGTACAAACAAGCAATGTAACCTTCTAAACAAAGATTTAACATTTATTTGATGTTTTTTTGTAAAGTATCAGTTTCATGTAAATTTTGGAAGTATTTGCGTCGTCAGGCAATCTTGAGCTTTACAAGGATTTCCAATAAATTTCCCATTTGATTTGTATATTATAATACCATATTATGTTCATTTGCTATTAAATAAATACTTATAATTTTTACTTTGTATTTTATCAGTTATCTATATCTATCTATACATATAATAAAGCTGAAGAGGGTCGAAAGTCTGTACATGGAAGATAATCGAAAATAAGTTGGCTGGGGATACTTAGAATCGATAACAGAACACGTTCCAACAATTTTTAGAATTTTTGTCTGTTTATCTGTTTGTCTGTTTATCTGTTTATCTGTTTGTCTGTTTATTTGACCGCGCATCACGTGAAAACGGCTGAACGGATTTCGATGAAATTTTGTATAGTGATAGTTTGAGTCCCGGGAAAGTATAATATATAGTTTTAATCCCGAAAATCAACCCTGGTGGGAGTGAAAATGGGGTTGAAAGTTTGTATGGAGAATTTTTAACCGCTGAAACGATTTAGATAGAAATGAGTATGGGGATAATTTGAGTCTCGAGAAACGTCATAGAATAGTTTTCAAACCCTTGTAGGGGTGACAAGGGGGTTGGAAGTTGGTATGAGGATTTTTTTACCGCTGAACAGATTTAGATGAAAATTAGTATAGAGATAGTATGGGTCTCGAGAAAGGACAAAGGATAATTTCAAATTGAAAAAGCCCCCCCCCATCTTACTTTAGAACCGTACGTCCAAAAAATTTGAAAAAAAAAATGGAAGTGAAGCCTGAAAGGTACTTTCAATAAAAACTATCTATCTATACATCTATCACGTGAAAACGGTTGAATGGATTTTGATGAAATTTTGTGTAGAGATAGTTTGAGTCCCGGGAAAGGACAAAGAATAGTTTTCATCCCGAAAATCAACCCCTGGAGGGGGTGAAAAGGGGGTTGAAAGTTTGTATGGAGATTTTTAATAGAAATTAGTATGCAGATAATTTGAGTCCCGAGAAACGACAGAATAGTTTTCATCCCGAAAATAAACCCTTTCAGCCCGAAAAGGGGGTTGGAAGTTGGTATGACGATTTTTTTACCGCTGAACTGATAAAGATGAAATTTGGTATAGTATGGGTCTCAAGAAAGGACAAATGATAGTTTTCACTCCGAAAATCAACCCTAAAGGGGTGAAAAGAGAGTTGGAAATTTGTATAGGGAATTATTAACCGCAGAATCGATTTAGATAAAATTTGGTATGGAGATAATTAATTAAAAAGGAAATAAAATAGTTTTATCTCGGAAATTATCCTTTAAGCGGATGCAAAAGGGGTGAAAGTTTACATGGTGATGAAACAACCAATAACCGCTGTACATATTAAGATGAAATTTGGTATTTATATAATTTGTATACTCCCCCTGGATTTTTAATGTGTGAAGGTAAAGCAGTGTATGCTTCTGTACATAATTAGGCCTTATTACGTAACAGTTACATAAACTACTATTTATCTCTTTTTAGGGTTCCGTAGTCAACTAGGAACCCTCATAGTTTCGCCATGTCCGTCCGTCTGTCCACGGTCTAGCTCAGTTACTGTTCGCACTAGAAAGCTGAAATTTGGTGAGGCCTGATAAGAACTTTCAATAAAAACTATGTGGAATAAAATCGGTTCAGCCGTTTTTGAATTATCAGTCAAAATCGCATAGTGAAAGTAAATAAAGAAAGATAGTACACTGACGTAAGCGCCGCCAAATATCCATTAAGAAACGACCGTTTGAACGGATGTTTCGTAACAGGGCGGCATCTACGAAACTCTACACTGAGCATCGCCCGACATGCTCTTGGCCGGTTTTGTTTGCATTGTTATCCCGGAAATCACCCCTTGAGGATTACTAATTCCTCAAATATAAAAAATCATTTCTGCAGTTGTGACACCCCCCCCCCCCCCATTTCAACCGCGCCTGTTCTTACCTTTCATGCTTAGACTGATTTGACGGGAGGATCGATTTGGATGATATTTGCCGTGGACATGAAGGTATAAATACAAAAGTGGTATCGTCCGATATACACCTACTATTCTATGTCGTTTAAATCATGCCAATAAAAATTAATAGGATAAAAAAAGTATTCTATTTTGAGTGTAGTTTCATTTAGTGGTAATTGTAAAATACATTACTAGCACTACTGTCCTCTAGCGTATCCATCTGTCAACTTCAAGTTCCGCCTCCAGGGTAGCGGGAGAGAAATTAGGGGTGAATTAGCCGCTTACTGACACAGACCGAATTCCACGCGGGCGGAGCCGCGGGCACAGCTAGTAATTGTTATAAACCTGGCAACAGGACTTAGTAACCAACTTGGTAGTTTCGAAATAAGTGCAACCAAAAAATTTTTTTTTAAATAAATCCATATTGTCAGTAGAATAATAAAAAAACTACTATTTTTATTCATTAAGTCTTGATTGACTAGTAAATTTTTGTTATGCAATTACTTAACTTTGCTTAATTAAATAAATAAAAGAAATAAATAAATATTATAGGATAATTTTACAAAAAACCGGCCAAGAGCGTGTCGGGCCACGCTCAGTGTAGGGTTCCGTAGTTTTCCGTCCGTCACAGTAAGTGTCCCCACTTAAGAGTTAATAACACCGCCATGTAGGATATGATACGAGAGTTCCACGTACAGCGACATCTATCGGCAAATTAAGTAAACTATTGCGCGCGAGCTTAAAGTATGGAAGATGATTTTTATGGAATAATTCTTTATTGCGTGAACCGATTTTCACCGTTTTGACTTTATTTGAAAGCACGTCATTTCATTGTAATTTTGTAGAAATTACAGGTACAATAAACACCTACTTATACGGTTAAATTACAAACTTAGTTCAGAAATTATTTTGTAATTTTTTTTCAAAAACTATTCATCCTATCAAGTTCAGAATAATTTTCCTAGAAAGTTTTTATAAAGTTCTACTTTTGAGATTTTATTCATATTTTTAAAACTTATGGTTCAAAAGTTAGAGGGGGGGGACGCATATTTTTTTACTTCTGGAGCGATTATTTCCGAAAATATTTACATTATCGAAAAATTATCTTTAGGAAACCCCTATTCATTTTTAAATACCTATCCAATAATATATCACACGTTAGGGTTGAAATGAAAAAAAAAATCACTCCCCACTTTACGTATAGGGGAGGTACCCTAATAAATAAAAAAAATTCCACTTTTTATTTTACCACTTTGTCGGCGTGATTGATATACATATTAGTACCAAATTTCAGCTTTCTAGTGCTAACGGTCACTGAGATTATCCGCGGACGGACGGACGGACGGACGGACGGACGGACGGACGGACGGACGGACGGGCAGACATGGCGAAACTATAAGGGTTCCTAGTTGACTACGGAACCCTAAAAACTGACCTAGTCCCACAGTAAGCTCAATAACGCCTATGTTGTGGGTACTATACGACAATATATATAATCGATATATATATATAGATAAATACTAAACTACATAGAAAACATCAGTAACTCCGGTACAAATATTTGTAATAAACACTCAAATAAATGCTCTCACGAGGATTCGAACCCGGGACCTCCTGCTTGGTAGGCAGGGTCACTACCTACTGGGCTAGGAGGCCGTTAATTATTAATTTACTTAGTTTTTCTAGGTTTAGTTGAGGTAAAGGTAAGTTTAGATATAATATATTTCAGTAATTTTCTTTTTAATTATTGTATAATAATTTTAATAAATGAGTAAATAATTTGAGCTTCAGACCACTCATAAAAAATATTGGTTGTACGATGTGGTTTGCAAGTGTGTCTAGTTTGTAATCTGTAACACCCATCAAAAACATAAATGTGAAAGGCTGCCAAGTTCGATACTATGGGAATGCTTCGCCTATAAAAGAAGTGAGATCTGAATAAGTACCAAGTTCCATAAAAATACCTCAAATCATAAATAGTTATAGGAATGCACACTTGATTTCCAGCAGTTTTTAAGGTACATTTTGAATAAGTATCACGTTACATAGAAATACCTAAAATTATAATAGTCAGAGAAACGCACACCGGTTTTTTTAGCAGTTTCCTGATAACATTTATTATTTTCAGTACTTTTTAATGATGTTACTTGGCAAGTTTTCACACACCACACACCTTTTCAATGCAATGAATCGACACCTTTGGTCTGCAATGTGTCAAGTATATAATTTTCTATTAAAACTTGCCAAGTTACATCATTAAAAAGTACTGAAAATAATAAATGTTATCAGGAAACTGCTAAAAAAACCGGTGTGCGTTTCTCTGACTATTATAATTTTAGGTATTTCTATGTAACGTGATACTTATTCAAAATGTACCTTAAAAACTGCTGGAAATCAAGTGTGCATTCCTATAACTATTTATGATTTGAGGTATTTTTATGGAACTTGGTACTTATTCAGATCTCACTTCTTTTATAGGCGAAGCATTCCCATAGTATCGAACTTGGCAGCCTTTCACATTTATGTTTTTGATGGGATTTCATTTATTTTTGTTAGATGTAGGTTCTTTATTATTTTTTTATCACAGACGGCGCGAGCGCGACGGACGAGTGTAGGCAGCGACGGAGGGTGCGCGAGGCGGGGAACGGAATTTTTATCTAGTATCACTATAATACATATATCGGGATTTCGGGATCGATCGGGCAGCGCAAGTACCTATAATCTATGATAAATCCTATTTTACTATTTATTTATAGGTGATTTTTACAAATAAACTGGCTCCCCTACACCTATAAAATGTACCTACTTACATATAATTACATACATCAATAACGTACTTTATTCTGTTTGTAAGTACGCTATCTACATAGATAATTAATAACTTGGTAATACCTACCTACCAGTAGGTATTATAATTGGTGGCCTATTATGTAGCCCTAGAAGTGCACCATCCCATCTCATCCCGTGGCGTATCGGAGGGTGAGATGGGCAGTAGTATATATAATTCCATCTTAGAGTATATATGATTTCCATGTTCTTGAATCTGCGATTTTATTAGTTGTAAAATTAGAAATTATTTAGACTATGCGAGAAAAAATAGTCTTTTCATTTTTGTTTGACTGATTTAGCGCACCTAGTGTACCTAGTGACCTGCTTTGCACTTCGTAAATCGTGGGTTCGGTTCCCGCAACAGACACACACAGAGTGGTGAACAATTTTATTGTTCTTGTCTTTAAGACAAACATGTATTGTCTTAAATTGGTATTTATCTAAATTTAAATAAGTCTTATCTCATTTCCACTCCATACCTACTTATAGTAGAACAAAATTACACATTCGTTGTTTTCGAAACTGACTCACACTTGGCCGTTTTCAGATTTTTACTTTATTTCGGCCTAAAGACAAACCTTCGAGCCAAATTTCAGGTCGGTACGGCCATTGGAAGATAGACCCATTTAGTTCATTATGACTTCATAGTAGAACAAAGTTACACCTTCGCTATTTTTAAAACTGACTCACACTTGGCCGTTTTCAGATTTTTCCCTTTACTTTGACCTTAAGACCTATATCCATGCCAAATTTCAAGTCAGTACGACCATTGGAAGTGGTCTAGGTTTTTGATGAGTCAGTGAGTGAGTGTATAGTAAAAATAGCGATTTTCTGACGTCAATATCTCAAGAACTGCTATAGGTAGAATAATGAAATTTTGTATTCTAGACAATTAAGGGGATGTCAACAGACACTCGAAATTTCATATGCGTAGATAAAATATGTTTTGAGTTATAGGGTGGTCGAAATTGGCCCGAAATGGTTCGTGTAATATAACCCACGGCCGGTGTGTCGCTTTTTTTTGCTCGAACTTGGCGGACACACTGCCGTGTGTCTAGATAAAAATATGGGGCGATGCATGATTTTTTTCATCAACAATGCAATGGTTTCCGCACTGCCTAAACTCGGTCGGTGAAGCGCCGCGCAATCAAGGCGCGAATAACGTTGCAATCAGAAGCGCCCACATTGTTGCACCTCCAACGCACATTGTTGCACCTGCGACTGGTTCCCATTTCTCTTGTTCGCTGCAGCGGCTGCATGCTGCCGTGTCTTTTCACTGCAATTGTGTTGTGCCTCATTGTCTAGTTTCATTTATGCTCCCCTATACAAGCTCACACGACAGCTTTCTCTTTTCTAACTTTATTTGTTAACTAGTTTGCTTTAGTTGTGATGATTAAATTTACGTTATAGTTAAAAATACAGCTATAAAGTTTATACAATTACAACATAATGATTAGAAGCACAAACTTCGGGTTATCATTTTGTAAAAGATTCCTTAATAACTACCACGAATATTCGTACCAAATGCATCAAATATTGTAATAAACGCACACTTTAATTTAAATCCGTTTGAGTTTTATTATAAGCTTACTCCAGGAATGTAGTACTTTTTTTTACTGCTACTATGATGCCTATTAATTTTCTTATTTTGTCGATGCATTGTTTCTAAATATTGCCATGAAAATTTCCAATTGCACACCGCTCCACGAAATCTAGTTATATGTTTTGGCTGAAAATCAAATAAATCCACTTTAGAACTTTACTCTAGTATTTTGAAAACAAACAATGCTAACAATAAAATAAATCAAGAATTGCTAAAATATGCCTCACCAAGTTTGAAACTTTGAGCGACTAACTATAATACTATTTGATTAAGCATTGAATTCTCTCCCAATGTGACATAACCCATGGTATTAGAAAAATGATGTTTTTAACGTTATAATCTGACTGTGGCAAAGGTCATCTATCACCCGACATTATGTGACATATCCATATTGATCCACCATTTGGATTTTACGTTCACATATTTGAGATGGGAAAACTTTTCTGAAATGGAACAAAAATCTAAGGATTCGATAATTGAGTAAATATTTTTAAAATCATTTCGTAACTTCGGATTTAATGTATGGATGCGGGCCGGCTTATAGGAGTAAGGCAACTCGAGTCCGGGACCTGGTTGCACGTACTTCCGTCGCCACATCTGGGGACCCTAGTAGCCAACGACACCTTGAGAGTAGGGGTCGCTAAAGGCTGGGCTCCAAGGTGTGTGAGCCCCATCGTTGCATTTGTGGATTACCGGTGGAGGCAAATGGGCACAATGGCCTGAGCAGTTCCCGCTCTGCGGGACGTTTCCCGAGGCATTATACGATCCATGAGTTGATACGCCGCTCCTTGGTCTCGGCGAACGTGCCCTGCATGCTGCAGCATGCATGGAGCCTTAAGGCTTAAACTACATGGATGGAAAGCGACCGGACGACCTCATTCTGGTTCCATGGGCATGGGCAAAACGCCGCTGCCTGCTATGGGATGCAACCTGCGTGAGTACATTTGCGCCCTCAAATCTCTTACACACCAGCAGGACAGGCTTGGCCACCGAAAATGCCGCCAGGCTGAAACGGGCGCAAAGTACGCCAACTTGGAACCGGCGTTCTATTTTGTTTCCCCGTTCCGGCTCCTACTAAATATCGCTTGCCATACAGCGCGGCAATGCTACTAGCATTTTTGGGACATTTGGATTGGATGTAGTTTAAGGTTTCTTTTAGAATTAGTAGGTAGTTTAGTTAGTTTTAAATTGTCATTTCTGTTTAAATATGTAATGACTTGATTTGTAATAAGTGAATTATTTCGTTTCATGTTTTCATTTAAGATTTCCACGAAAACCTCAATTTTGAAATGAAAAGAAGTGTCCAACTCGGGTGAAAGGCCGATTTCACTCGAACATGCCATTGTCAAGATTACATTACCTACTCATAAACCAGCTACTTGCCTATGAAGGTTTCGGATTACTAGATCGAGGTTGTACCTGTACATGTCATATAGGTTGATGAAGTAGGTTATACATTACAGACAAGTGTTTGTGCTGATGACTATGTTTTTACAGTCCTGTTATGGTTTTGTCTCTTTATGAAGTGAACTACTGGTTCCAGGTTTGCGGTAGGGTAAACCCATATTTCTCTATTGAAATTTGAAAAAAGTTGATTTAGGCACTGGTCCCACCGCGGGCGAGTAACTATGAGCTATCGGCTATTTTCTAGCCCAAGAAACGAACAAAAGATAATCGCTCCCGTGTAAATAAAAGAGAGAGATGTATATTTATAGTTCATCGCAGTGTGAACAGCCAGCGACGAACTATAAATATATATCTCTCTCTCGTAGCTTACTCGCTCGCGGTGGGACCAGTGCCTTTGTCAGCCCACTGTAAAAGAAAAAGTTGATTCAGTCTAATTTACCTATTATTCTATTGTTTTTTGTATCATGTATGTAATAAAATAAAACATGCATCTAAACTGATTTAATTCATTCACTATTCACTTTTGACAGTTTGACGCAAATGATCTTGTGTTACTTTTTAATAAAACGGGTCATGTTAACTTTTTACTATATTAAAAGTTACGTTTGTTACTTGACACGAAGTTCTTTTCTGTGTATATTTTATCTTGAAAAATAATATGAATTAACGTTATTAGCATAAACTGGAGCTTACGAGTAGACGAAATGTCACTTAGTGCCTGATTTTCCGCCATGTTTGTTCTTGTGTAGAGGTCCATTTCCTAATTGTATGTCACTTTTACTATATTGAATAGTCTACTTTCATGGCCAAAGCAGTTTTATACATAAATTAGTAAGATAACGAGTATGTGTAAGTATGTAACTACTTAAACAAAAGTATTATTAAGTTTAGAATTGCTTTTTGCTTAAATTTAAACTAAGAAACAAGTAAAACGCTGCCTTATCTGAATGAGTTATGTGAATCCGGCCCTCTAGAAACTTAACCCTTTTGCATTTATTTCTTTTACTTTGTGTCACTAAAAATCGCGTGTGTTTTTGTCGGTGTTAAAACGGGAACTCAATACTTTCTCAATTCAAAATTCATTTTGTTTGTATTGGAAATAGTTCTCATAGATTTATTTTTTCAATCAAAAACCATTTAAAGTAAAAATAGCTGTTATGGTAACATCTAGTGTAGATAAGAACTTCATACTATACAACAGTCTTATTAAAATGTAGGTATTGTCATTAAATAGCTTTATGATAGCTTCAGAGCTCATAGGATATTAATTAGGCACCATAGTAAAAAATAGCCTTAATAAGGTAAAACAACCTTTGGGTAACACCACTGGACCCGGGGTATGTCCTTAAACTACGTCTGGACTTGGGTATGTCCTTAAACTACGCCAAAAAGAGAGGTATGGGCACTGCGAATGGCATCTCGCTAAGTGTGGTCGGGCACGTTCAGCGAATGTATCTCGCTCAAATCTGGAGCAGAGCCCACTGGGGAAGTACCTCCACCTTACAGAAAACCACAGCCAAATAGCACTAGACCCTACTCATAGTGTTGTGTTCCTGCTGGTGAGTAAGGTTGCCAAAGAGCTCAAAGAGGACCCACTGTGTTGACGATGAAGGACCTTCTTGTTCCTTTAGCCATCAACACAGTGAATCCTCCTTTTTGTAAAGGGTCGGCAACGCGCATGTGACTCCTTTGGAGTTGCAGGCGTCCATAGGTTACGGTAGCTGCTTACCATCAGGCGGGCCGTATGCTTGTTTGCCACCATAATCTAATATTCAAAGGATCACAATGCATGGTGTTAGTAAACTCCGGCACACCGGCTTGGTTTTACATTAGATCTCAATACTTTTTGGAGTAGGAGAACTGCGTTGCGAGACTGGCATTTTTGTACATGTAATTTTTTTGATGGGATCTCATTCCTTTTTGTAAGTACCTAACCTATACTATCTAATTATGTGGTGTAAAAAAAAAAGAGCTAACATTTTAGCAACAGTAAAAATAAGGTTGCTAGCGCATATATTTATATGGGATTACAATTTTAACTGTGTGGTTTGTAAAACTAGACAACCCGATATTGCGGTATGTTTTAATTTTCAGTGGCTATATAGCATAAACACTAGACGTGTTCAAAATTTGGAGCATGTGGGACTGCTAGAAGTAGCTTAGATATATGATGATCGTGATCAGTGAAGGTGAAAATTAAGGGATTTTGACTTGCAATAACTCTTAACCCTTTAATAAGGCAAAAGGGTGTCAGAAATTAGGCGAAATTGAACTCTATCACTTTGAAATAAAGTTCAAATAATGGTGGGAAATATATTCCCTCTGCCTTATAAAGGCTTAAAGTGTATATATATTGAAATTCAACGATATTGGGAATATATCTTCCTTGTATTATGGCCTCTTGGTCACAGAAATTTCAGCCGTCTAGCTGTATCGACACCAGAATGAGAGGGGGGTCGAAAATGGCCTAAATGGCTTCGGGAAAAGAATGGTACGGCCGTGCTTTTGTTGTTTGTGTAGCTCGACTTGGCTGGGACACTACCTTGCCCCCAGATGTATTCTACACGTTTAAAGTACAACGTTAGTATAAAATTCGCCGTAACAAAGGGTAAGTATAGTATATTCTGGAAATACCTTATATCAATCAAAGTCTTATGCATTTATGAGTATCAAATAACCGCAACGTCATCAAATCACATCATCACTTTTTTAGTAAATTTTAATGAATTGGAATACCGTATGTATGAGAGCGTAACCTGTAGGTTACGTTAGTAAAAACAGGGTACCATAGGGAATCTCCGACATGTACTGATGTCCCGTTAGGACAAAGTTGCGGTCATCTATGCGCAGGCTCATCAATCACGCTGATATTGCGTGACATGTCAACTTGCGACGACGGACAGCGTCACTTCTGTTTATATGCTTATCGGGATTACATGCATTTTAACGGGTGAAATGTGGGAAAATGTAAAAACCTTAGTTTAAAATATGGGAAATGAATGAAACGATTGAATGGTTATTGCTTAGTATGAGCGCAGGCAGAATAAGTATTTCATACACCATTACTCTACGGCAGACTAAATGTCAGTTTTACTAGCAACGTTCAATATTATGGATTGTGGCTGCTTGGCAGTTTTATTAATAACAACTTTTTTTTTATATACTATACGACGTAACCTATACAGTAGTATACTACTACTCGATACTTCCTCAAATGCTAGCCTTGTGAACCTATACAGTAGTATAGGTTACGTCAAAATATCTGACAAAAACACTCACTGACCCTACCTACTAAGTTAATACAGCAATGGTTCACAAGGCTAGCATTTGAGGAAGTATCGAGTCAACGCGCTCAATAAGCAAGACGAAGATGCAGTGATATATGTATATGTATATCCAATCAATTTCAAAATTTTAAGAGATTTGAGATTTTGAATAACTCATACTTACATAAACATTAAACTTACCGGAAGTGGTGCGATGAATTCCTTTCATTAACTAGCATATGTTTGACTACAGTCTTTTCAAATTATAAACACCCAGTAGTATAATATCTTGCGATGTTACTCTCAACGGCAATTCAGCGTTGGCCCTATCCTGCCACCGACGGTCAATATTTACACGGCTACGAATAGAATATCCAGCGGTGTCCAAGTCCGAGAAGTGTTTAAATTGCGAGTTGGGATTTCGTTATTAATATTATGAATATACAAAAAGAAACCTCATCCCACTTAGCCTAAAATACTGTTTTTAAATTAATATTTTTATTATTATCGACGTTCTGCTTATACATATTTAACTTAACTGAGACGAAATAGCTTTATTTTAAAGCAACTAAGGGTTATATTAAAACTATAGCATATATTATTATAACATGATTATTAAAAATATAACATTAGGAATTCTATTACGTCGTCTGCTCCGGTGTAAGATTCCGTTTCTCTGAAACTGCTAAAAATATAATTGAAACGAAAAACAAAAGTTCTATAGCCCCATTTGGATGCTGTCAATTCTGTAAGATAGTATGACCTTAAAAAAAGAAGAAAAGCGTCAATAAGGATTTATATATTAAATAATTTAATAAGGGTAATATCTTATATAACCAACACTGACTTTTGACATTGATGGTAGCTAAATTTAATTTATTTTTACGTTTAACTTTACAGCATGTGAAAAACCAAATTTATACGTTTTGACTACATTAAACTACTCCTCATCATTATCATCATCATCATATCAGCCAAAAGACGTCCACTGCTGAACATAGGCCTCCCCCAAAGAGTGCCACAATGACCGGTCCTGCGCTACCCGACTACTCCTATCGAAACTACTCCTATTGACTCACAAATATACATATATGTACATCAAAGTTATCATCAAATTTTACATAATATTTAGATTGTAAATAATTAAATAGATTCTGTTGGTTTAACATATATATTATGTATACAATATACATGTATGTAAAAAGACAACATTTACTGTAAATTTATACGTTTTGTGGCATTAAAAATTTTCAAGAATAATGATGCTATGTTTGTTGTGTAAAAAAAGAAAGTAACAAAAAAAAACAGTACATACATAAAAGAAAAACACGAATTAGTTCGAAAGTTATAAAGTTAATTTAGCAGGGGAGGATTGCAAGTGTTTTGTACAACTTCTGTAAAGGACCGGGTGCCATTACGTAGGTCATCGATAAAGCCTCTAATAAGTCTCCGCTGAACCGTAAATAGTTAAGTTTTTTCCTCGACCGTTGGTAAACACGGTTTATTTGAATTTCACTAGCCCGTCCGTCTACGGTTCGCCCACAATTTCGTCTGACGAGAAGCAAATATTGGCTCGCTGTTCACTTTCCCGCCCTTTCATGTTCGCCTTTATTTGTGATTTTGTCACACAGGTAAAAATGTAGGCATGCTCAATGCCATCTGCAGCTCGTAAATATAATTTCTTTTGCTAATGTGCCCTTATTATTATTACCTACCAAAGAAATATATAAATACTTCTACCTACTACTTTCTCAACTTATTTTTTAAATTTATTTATCAAACAGATGTTTATATAAGAAAAAATACAATCGTACCAGCAAGCAAAGCTCTTTGGCTTAACTGCCGCTGGGTTCGCTCTAAGCTAAAGTAGGCGTTAGTGATGAAAATTCGTCGTGACTCCTCCGCAGAGGTACTAAAATAATTGCGTTACTGTGTATTTATTAAAAAGAAACAAATAAAATTCAGTACAAAAATAGAAATAAACTAAATTAGAACGGTAAGTGGCGGGATCGATGGGGCGTTTCAAATCAGCAAAGACAGAGGTTGACGACAACTTAGTTTATTTAAACTTGGCGGGGATTTTGTACAGCAATGTAACAGTGCACAAAAAGAGGCAACACTGTTTGTGTCAAGCGTGCAGACCCACAAACCGAAGCATGCAGGAGCAAACACTCTCAAGCGCAAACAAAACCACGGGCTACAGTTAAGTAGGAAAAACAGTCTCCGAGTATAACACGAGTGAAAGTACTCAGAGCAGCTGATTCTCGACCTTAATGCAACCGTGTCACCTTTACAATAGTCTCAAATAACAAAAATTAACCTATACTATTCTACACTAAGCTAACGCTTGCGCGATCTATCTCGACGCTAGCACCATCTAGCGGGTAATTGGGTAAACTTTTATAGTTGGGGTGTTACAACTCTCCCCCTCAGTTTCGTAGGGCGACTCGACCACGAAACTGTAATCTAATCTAGTGCTTGTTCTTCCTTGGACGACCCTTCCTCGGGTAGCAACGGTAACAGATTATTTACGCGGACGTCCCCTTCTTCGCAGAGGCTGCACAGGGCTGGGTAACGTTTCCTGGTTCCCCTTGTAGGGCTCTAGCGCAGACGCATGATAGGTCCCAATTGGAGTTTCGGGATTTTCCTGGTTTGCGATCTGATATGATGCTGGACCACATCGCTTGGTGACTACATAGGCTCCATCTCGGTGCGGCGCAAATTTGGAACTGTACCCTCGGGCAGCGTTACTCACAGGGTGTAGTTTCGCCATCACCAGATCGCCGGGAGAATAGGTGGGACTTTACGTACGGGACGTACGACCCGGAGTGTATTGGATCGTGAGGTCAAAAGCCTCAAGCGTAAGAGCCCATCTGGCTAATCTGCCTGTAGGTGACTTTAGAGACAAGAGCCACTTCAGAGCATGATGATCGGTCATGACAATGGTAGGCAAACCCTCAATGTAGCCCCTGTATTTCGTAACGGCCCAAACGACAGCTAAGGCCTCGCGCTCGGTTGTAGAATAATTTATTTCTGCTGGGGTAAGTAATCGACTTGCGTACTCTACAGGGTGTTCTTCATGTCCCTCCCCCTGGACCAAAACTGCGCCAATTGCATAGTTGCTGGCGTCCGTCTTCAGTATATTCTCATCCGCTTGTTTCAGGACGGGGGCTGTAGTAAGCATCTCTTTTAGTTTTTTATACGCGACCTCTTGTTCGGGGGACCACGTCCACACAGCGTTCTTCTTAGTTAGTCTTGTTAAAGGTTCCGCGATGGCCGAGAAGTTGTTGATGAACCTTCGGTACCACGAACAAGTCTGTAGAAAAGTCAGAAGGTGTGCGAGAGTGGTGGGCGTAGGTAGCTCCAGGATCGCCGACACCTTTCCTGGGTCCACTTGAATGCCCTCTGGGGTGATATAGTGCCCCAGATATTTTATCGTCGAACATCCAAGACGGCACTTCTGACGATTGACCGTGAGGTTATACTCACGCATCAAGACGAATACTGCCGCAAGGTCCTGCAGATGCCCCTCAAATGTACTTGAGAATTTGATCAAGTCATCTAGGTATGCTAGCATCTTGATATTATTGAGCTCGACCCGGAATCTGTCAATTAAGCGCTGGAACGTAGCTGGAGCATTTCGGAGGCCGAAGGGCATACGTTTAAAAATAAATATACCAAAGGGGGTTATGAATCCCATTTTCTGCCTATCTTCCTCCCGAACACTGATTTGCCAATACCCAGCCTTGAGATCGAGAGTCGACATATATGGGCAGAGCTCGGATTTTTCACGGCAAAACAAAACACTAGCGTAATTTAGCCAGTGCTTGAAATATTATTTTATCGATATCGATAATTCAGAACTAGAAGAAATAAAAGTCACCAAATAAAATTAATATGTAATAAAACTAATAAAAACATTTGTATAAAGTTACTATATATTAGAAACAGACGCAATTTCTTCTTCAAAATCTACGTCAGTACACACAGCAGCACAAGACATTTTATTTGGGTAATAGTGATAGGAGTAGATGATCATTATCTTTTCAACATTCTCTGGGAGTAAACAGTTGCGTTTATCACTATAAATCCATTTATGTACACTAAATGTACGTTCAACTTCAGTTGACGTCAAGGGAGCAAATTTATAGAATTCATTATCAGTTCGGGTAATATTTTCAGATATGTCTCTTAAAATTTCGTAATCAGGATTTCGTTCGAGCACGGCTTCAAATTTACGTATCACTGGTAAAAGTTTACTCCAGTTTACGTAGCAACGAACAGTATCCAGAATGAGGAAGGATTCCGCAATGGATAAAGTCGAACATTGCAATTGTTCTATTGAAGAGGCTATTACTTCATAGTTGTCGCGAATGAAATTTAACTCCGGTCGTAGTTTGCGTGTTTGAAAACATTTTTTTGCAGCTCTTATAGCTGCCGAGTCATTAGCAAGTATGGAGACGACAACACGTATTTGCTCATAGTATTGAGCGTAATATACCGCAGCAGATATCCAAATTCCCCATCTGGTGATAATTGGCTCGGGAGGTAGGGGAATGGACGGATATTTTGCCTTAAAAAGGCGTACACGCTCTGGAGATTTTAGGAATATCTTTTTGACATTCGATATCAACCCATCCACACCTTTGAAATTATCTCGCACTTCTTCGGCAACCCGGTGCAGACCATGAGCTAAACACGTAATGTGTTTCATACGAGGAAACGTTGCTTTTAAAATACGACCGGCTTTAAGCATATATGCGGCACTATCTGTGCAAAGTAAAAGCAAATTGTTTACGTTATCATTGAAAGAATTTTGAAACAAAAATTTTAATTGGTTTATTATTAGGTTTGCTATTGTTTCCCCATTTACCTTCTCTAAAACCTTCGACCCCAAAAGATAAAATTGCTTAGAACATTTTTTTTGCAAAGACCGAATCACCACGTTTGTCACACATGTTCCCATGAAATCTGGTGTTTCGTCTATAGATATCCACAAATAATTGGTTTTGTTTACCTCTCTTATACCCTGTATAGTTTTTTTGTACATGAGATTTAAATAAATTTTTCGCAGGGTCGATTCGTCCGGTAAAGAAGTCATAGAGCAGTCGCAACATAAATACTTGTTAAAAAAATGACGAAAATTATTGTTGTTGACTGTTGCCCATGGTATGTTGCATGAAATAAGAAAAATAATTAAATCGAAATAAAATTGATGTTTCCTATTTGGTTGCCCCGAACGGTAATTGTGGCGGTTGCTTTTCACATGATTCTCAATATTGCATTTCTTCAGTTTTAGATGCATATCGCACATAGAGCAGTATATAGTGGAGGTCACTTCATTATAGACTAACTCAGGGTGATTTTCAATCCACGTTTTGATCCGATCTTGTACATTACTCATTTTTGTATTAATTGATACCTTGCAATATTAAGTTATTATACGTATATCCAATACGTCGGATTCAATGCGTTGCGAAATAAATAATACCTAGATGCAATTTACGTTTTATACGTAATGAAATGACAGTTAAAGTGTGAATGTCATATGTCATGTGAGATGAAATTTGCAGTCGTTTCTATCATTTTAAATGAGGTGGTATAGTTACTTCGTTCTAAGTTGTACATGCAGACCTACCTCTTTGTTGCTCGACTATGGCAAAGCTAAAATGAAAAGTTATTTTATTACTTATACAGGATGTCCGGTAATTAATGCACAACCTTCTAACCCCCAGTAGGTCACCTTAGACTGGTCAAAAATATTGATTTTGAGCTCTAGTAAGTCTCCTGTTTTTCGAAATTTTCGCACGTTTGTTAGTTTTTAAATTTTGACATTCACACTGATAGGTGTACCATCGAATAAAAAAAGAAAAAAGGTACTGAGGCAATACCTGTCATATACTCTAGTAAGACTCGATAGGTGTCGATAAAATAATATTTCAAGCACTGGCTAAATTACGCTAGTGTTTTGTTTTGCCGTGAAAAATCCGAGCTCTGTATATGGGGTAGGCCTAGCCTCATGCAGTAAGTCGTCCACCCGAGGGATTGGGTAGGCATCGGGAACTGTGATCGCATTAAGTCTACGATAATCTACGCATACCCTGGTCTCGCCATTTGGTTTGGGCACAAGGACCACCGGTGCCGCCCAAGGTGTCTGTTGTGGCTCTATGACCCCCTCATCCAGCATGGTTTCAATTTTCTTCTTTAAAGTTTCCTTTCGAGGCGCTGAGAGTCGGTAAGGTGGCACGGCAATTGGTCGACTATTCGAGGTGTCAATGTGGTGTTCAATATGCTTGGCTGCGTGGCATTTTGGTAAAAATACATCCTCAAACCGGTCAAGCAGGTTATGCATTAATTCTTGTTGTTGTTCGTTCATTATGCTGCCGATTTCGAGCGAGTCAATACTAAGTTCTTTGTATTTCACCGACCCGGGGAAAAGACTCTGCGACCGTGGAGAAAGGCTCACATCTTCCTCTTCAACGTTTACTTGTGCATCTCGGAGCATAAAGTCCCATTGGGGCAAATAGCCGTCGAAAGTCTTGTACTTTCTATCAACGATGGTGTCCTCCAATCTTCGAAGACGGTAAACGACCCCATCGGTCTCCTTCTGGATCTTGGATGCTTGGTTCTCTGTGCCACTAACCTCTCGGACCGTGGTAACGTATTTCGCTTTCGAGGTTGAGTCACAGGTGTCCTTATCACATGGATTGACCTCCATGGTTACCTTTGAGACACCCAAATCGACGTTTGCGTTGAGATCAAACTTTAAGAAGTTCTCCTGGTACAGCTCGAAAATCTGATCGGGGTCATCCAAGAACCACCAGGTAAACTGAGGTATATTGATTACCATCAGAGCATCTTGCACAAATCCGGTTCCCAGCAACGTACGGTTATCCGTTGATCCTGGTAGGACTACAAATTGAGTAGGGAAGACCCGTCCAGCAAGTTTTACTTGTACCCTAACTTTGAGCACTTCTCGCTTCCGTGGTTTTCCATCTGCCATGGTAAGATTTACGGTTTCGGATGTAAACTGATACCCTTCATCCTTGAGTTGACGGTTTAGCTGCCACGAGGCCACGCATGATTTTGCACACGAATCGACGTATGCATACCCTTGAATAGTTTTGATGGAGATACATACGACCGGTCTTGATCTGTCATCCAGCTCATCTTCTATTGCGTAGAAGCTCAGCTCTTCCTTCTTTAACGGTTGTGATCGTGGCTGCGAGGAGCAAGTGGGGCAGTTAGTGCGTACTACCCCTGGAGCACCACAACCATAGCAATTAAATTTCGGAACTGATGGTGAGGGCATTTGTGTCTGTGCTGTAGACTTACTTGTTTGGATAACCGCAGGCTTATTTATCTGGATTGCCGTAGGTTTGTTTGTCTGGGGCATCGTAGTATTCGTAGTGGACGATTTACCCTCTGCGAACTTCTTTTTCCGACAAACGTCAACCGAGTGCCCAGGATTTTTACAGTAACTGCAACGGAGACGACCTTTTGTTGCTGGTTGAGGTTTGATGTCGAAAAGCTCTTCTGCACTTCGAGCTGCCCTAAGAAGTTCGTCGAATGTGACGATGGCTTCCCGTGAGACTTTCTCGCGGATTTTCTTATGAAGCGTTCCATACACCAAATCTAATTGAACGCACTCGGGTAGGCGTGGCGGCGTAGGCAGCTGGGCAAGCAAATCCCTCTTTGCTGCGATGAAAGTCTCTGTCAACTCATTTTCTTGCTGATGATGACCTCCAACGAGTTCCTGGTAGATAGCAAACGCTGGCTTCCTTGGAGCGAAAGCCCTTAAAGTCGTCCCAGGTCGACACGGTGTCTGCCACTCCATTCCACCATACCGCAGCGTCATCCTTCAAAATGAGTGGTAGGCTATCAATCGCATCTGCATCGCTCATCTTTTCGACTCGTTTGAAGCAGGATGCTGCCGTCAGGAAAGTCTTCACGCGTGTCGGGTCCCTCTCGCCGTCGTAGGAGAAAGTAGCCGTCGCGAAAGATGTGGTGCGTGATGCAGCTGTAGACTCAGCAGACGGGACTCGAGTGTGGCTTATGGCTCCAATCAGCTGTTGGAGCTGAGCATCGGACATGTTGACTGCCATATTCTTCTTTTGTTTTGTCTTGACGACTGCCCTCGGCTTGATCTTAGTTGATGTTACTCGCCCCGACTTCGTTACGACGTAGTCAGTCTTCTTCGAAGTGCCCGCGTTGGACGCCAGATTGTAAGTGGCGGGATCGATGGGGCGTTTCAAATCAGCAAAGACAGAGGTTGACGACAACTTAGTTTATTTAAACTTGGCGGGGATTTTGTACAGCAATGTAACAGTGCACAAAAAGAGGCAACACTGTTTGTGTCAAGCGTGCAGACCCACAAACCGAAGCATGCAGGAGCAAACACTCTCAAGCTCAAACTAAACCACGGGCTACAGTTAAGTAGGAAAAACAGTCTCCGAGTATAACACGAGTGAAAGTACTCAGAGCAGCTGATTCCCGACCTAAATGCAACCGTGTCACCTTTACAATAGTTTCAAATAACAAAAATTAACCTAAAACTATTCTACACTAAGCTAACGCTTGCGCGATCTATCTCGACGCTAGCGCCATCTAGCGGGTAATTGGGTAAACTTTTATAGTTGGGGTGTTACAGAACTAATAATTGCGTTACTTATTTATTTATGTATGATATGATATGTATTTATTAATATATATATATATTGATGCCGATCTGACTTGGTCTTCATCACTTCGTCTACCGATACCCCCTTACATACAAACGAGATCACTTATTTCTCCAGACTAAAATAGATTAGATTACATTTAGTACTAGAATTCTGTGACTAAAATCTTGTGTCGGGATACATCCGTCCCTGAACTCAAACTATCTCCATACCTAATTCTATCTATATCGGTTCCAATTTCTGTTTAAGCGTGAAGATGTAACAGACAAATAGAGCCTTTTTGCATTTGTAATAGTATGTAGGGATAGAAAAAATCTTACTAGAGTTTGTCCGGAAAGAGAAGTGTCATAGAATGTATATGAGTTCCCATATAAACTACGACACTTTTCTTTCCGAAAAACCTCTACAAGAAATACCTACTTATTGAATTTATTTATATAATATTGGCCTTCCCATTTTAAAACCAAATTTCGAACTTCAATGATTCAAAAATGATCCTATACTGCAGGTACTAAAGCACTTCATTAATAAATTCGGGATTAAGAATACAGGTTGTCCATTATTCTGCTTGATTTAATTAACGCTGTGGATATGTAAATGTTTGCGTAACCCAATTAATTATATCCGAAAGATTCGTAACATAAATGACGCTGATTAATCCCCTTTCGTACCGGGTACCTGATTTTATTTGTGAAATACTCGCATTCGAAAAACCAGCCACTTAACGAATTTAGGTCAATGTTCGCCAGCTCAGAGTTAAACGAAAATATATTTTAGAAGAGCCACTTTAAGGTTAGATAAAAACCCCTTATATACAGCGGTTCACAAAATGAAACTTTTTGAAACTTTTTGTGAAAAATCAGGAAATTGTTTTAATGTCTCCCAAAACAAGTTTAAGCAGCATTGTACTATTCGTATCAGTATGAAATAAGTCAATTGATTTTTAAAACAGACGAAGAGGATTATTGGCTACATTAAACTACTCCTATTGACTCACAAATATACATATATGTACATCAAAGTTATCATCAAATTTTACATAATAGATTGTAAATAATTAAATATTTAGATTATGTTGGTTTAACATATATATTATGTATACAATATAGAATATGTATTAGTCTGGCAAAAAGAAAACATTTACTGTAGTAAAAACTCTTTCTGAAAACCCGAGCATCTTCAGTCAGTACAAATGTGAGGCACCGTACATACGAGAGTGGCCTTAGCGCTGCGCTACTACAACAGACGGCGAACAGGGGTGCTGTTCCCATCGCCGAGCACGAGTAAGATAACTCTCCGATTGCGTGGCGTTTGAACAGATCTCAAGAACACAGTTACATTGGTTTTTTATGTTAAAACGATTGATTCACGTTTTCTCAGCAAGCGATCAGAATACACAACCAGCTTCTCGGGAAACGATACGGTTATGCAGAGCGACGGCCCGCCCCGAACGAGCGAAGATGGAATCCGGAGAAAATTCAAATAAACGCTACCAAGCTTACCAAGAGACGAAACGTGAAAGGATTTAGATTTGTTCTGTGCTGAACAAAAATTGTTTAATGTTCCAACGGAAATAGGAATGCAAATGCGGCTGATTTATTAATGGGCGGCGATAGTTTCTATTGCAAGTTAGAATAATGTTGTGGTTTGATAATATTTTATGTGCTGCGCTGACAACTTTATGGCAGTTTGTGATTCGCGCTGAGTTGTTAACGTGCGCTTGTGATTTAAGGGTTGAATTGTTAATGTTGAGTTGAGTATTTACTAAAAGATATACTGCTGCTGCTTGGTCTCTTTATAGGTAATCTTATTTTATACAAAGTAGTCGTTTTTAACTTTGACTTTGCCGTTGAAAAATTGTTGACATAGGTCGCGATTAGTTAATCAATTGCAAATATTTTTGAATTTGTAAAAAAGTATATGATGAAACAACAAATTAACGATTTGACAAGTACCGTCGTTTGCCCACTACTAGGCCACGTCAGATATGACACAATAATGAGAGCGACGAAACCTCTCTAGTTAGTTTTCTATACTATTTTTATTTCTAGATCCGGACATCTGGCAGCTGTAAAGTGATGGAGGTTAAAGAATGTAAATAACCTGAAGAAAGCTAATCCTACAGTTCTGGGTTTGATGAAATATTATGGAAAATTACGTAATTATAGTAGATTGTACACCAAGGGGATAAAGCACTGTTTTATGTCACGGGCGCAATATTGAATCCTGAACGTAACGAAGGACTCCAGATTTTACTCCCGAGCGTAGCGAGGGGGTTATGAGTTAATTCCCGAGCGAAGCGAGGGAATTAAGACTGAGTCCTGAGTGCAGTGAGGGGTTCAAGCGCGCCCGTGACAAAAACAGCTTTATCCCCGAGGAGTATACTCTACTTTTCTCACCTCTTGCGAGACAATAAAATAGCTAAGGCTACTAGAAACGGATTTTTATTAAAGTAAATCAAAAGTAAAAACCGGCCAAGTGCGTGTCGGACCACACATAGCAGGATTCCGTACATTCAATGGAATAAGAACCAAACTAATACCAAAAGGTCGTATCTGATGCCTATGGAAAAAGTTTTTTGGAGATAACTCAAAAATGGCTAAACCAATAATGTTCAAAATTTTTTTCCTAGAAAGTATATGATAAGGCGCATCTCCTCAATTTTTTTCATATTTTTTGGACTTACGGTTCAAAAGTTACAGGGGGGGGGCACAATTTTACTGACTTTCGAAGCGATTATTTCAGAAAATATTCACTTAATCACAAAATGGTCAAAAAACCTCAGTGTTATTTTTAAAGACCTATCGATTTATGTGTCACATGTTGATATTTAGTCAAAAATATAAAAAATAAAAATTTTGTTACATGTATGAAGCGCCCCCCCCCCCAAAAATTTTTTTTTTCAAATTTAACTACATAACTGAGTAGCGGCATACAAAATACACCTTATGTGTAAATTTTATTCAGATACGTCGTATAGTTTCCGAGTAAAATGGCTGTGACATACGGACGGACAGACATACAGACAGACATGACGAATCAATAAGGGTTCCGTTTTTTGCCATTTGGCTACGGAACCCTAAAAATTTATTCTTGATACATTAGTCCATTTTATTCTAATTTTATCTTCTATTTTTATAGAACCTGCAGTTTTACTCCGTATACTGCAGCGTCTTATGACACTTGCGGCATTTGTTTTAGGTATTTAAAATTGAGGTGGCCAGCACGATTTTCCGAATAAATTCGATTTTCAAATCAGCTCGACGCGGCGGCGCGGGCCCCGGCTGGCGTCGCGGGGCTGTGCACCGTGCGGACTTTACGAAATTAGACTTTAAGCACATAACAATAAGAGCTATGGGAAGTGAATTCACATTATTAACCAGCGGGTTATAATGAGATTTAGTACAACATTATAACCCGGCTAAAGCCAAGGGCTATAATGATTTGCTTTCGGTGAGGTTTGCATGATATATAATTTGGCATTGTCGAGCAGGTGGTGTGAAAAATAGATTATATCATAGCCAGAAGTTTCTGTTGGAGTAAAGTAGTGCTGAACGATGTATAATCCAATGTTTCCGCCTACTGTTTTTGTTTCGGCCCTGTCCTCTATAAATTACACAACTTAAGCAGTTTTAACCTATTTTAGTATTAAATAATAATAATAATCAATAAATATTATGGGACAATCTTACACAAATCAACCTAGTCCCACGGTAAGCTCAATAAGGCTTGTGTTGTGGGTACTAGGCGACGATATATATAATAGATAGATATAGTACATAGATAAATACTTAAATACATAAAAAAACATCCATAACTCAGGAACAAATATCCGTGATAAACACAAAAATAAATGCCCTGACCGGGATTCGAACCCGGAACCTCCTGCTACATAGGCAGGGTCACTACCGACTAGGCTAGGAGACCGGTAAACGTATTACTTTTTTCCAACTTAAAACTTTGTTAGTCCGTCACTCTGACCTCCACCCATTAAAAGCAGCCAGATGCCCGGATCTAGTAATAAGGATAAAGCAATCTAATTAGACACTCTAGACAGGTTCCATTGCTCTTATTATTGTGTCATATTTGACGTGGCCAGCTCTAAATAGTCCATACATTATGCATCGTAGAAGTCGTGATACCACTCCCCTTTAAATAATAAACTTTATAAATTCAGGTACTATAGCAACTAAAATGAACCAATTGTTACTATGTCTACTTGACGAGGTTTCCAATATTTTCATTCAGGTACATACTTCAGTATCAAGTAAGTAATACATTATTTTGTATTAGCGATATGGGACTAAATGTTACTCGTAATATTTCCTTATTCTAAGCCACATTCCATAACCTCCCCCTTTAGTATTAGTACCTACTTCCATACATAATTTCAACCACTAGTTCACCCCTTAAGGAATTTTAATCCAGGATACACAAATTGAGTGCCGGCAGCCCGGCAATCCGCTCTGCGGGTTTTCTGTTCGTAGTAAACTGCTGCACGGTAAGTGTCTAATTATTCTCTCAATTAGGTAGTTTTGCAATTAGTCGAATTTTGAAGGACGAAATAGTTGAAAAAAAAACCTTTTTCACTTAGCTAGATCACTAATTCGAGGTTGCAGTTGTTATTACGTACGTAAGCACGACAGTATTGACAGTATACTAAGGGCCACCTCTCACTAGCGTCTTTCGAGCGTCAACGTCGCGCGAGCGCACGCCTAGCGGCGACGCGGCGTTGACGCAACGTCGGCACGACTATTGTCGAGCGTCGGTGGCTCACCAGCGCCGCCGCCGCGGCGACGACGCAACATCTTTCGAACGTTAATTATGCCATATTAACATGAGGACTTGGCTGACTTCCGGACATAATACAACCTAAACGACTCAAGATATGAAGTTGATATTTTATAAATATATATATTTCTTATATCGCCCTTAAGCATAAAATAAATTTCATAAAATTAACCCACATGGGGATGAAAAGTGGGGTGATTTCAATGAAAATACAAATAAAAACAACAAATTTGAACTAGAAATAGGAAAACTCGCATGAAATATGTAGTATAACATTACATTCATATTTGTAGAATTGTAGAGTTTATAACTTCGGGCATATTTCCATTTGTACGGAAATCGGAGCACCGTGGGCTACAATTTTTTTTAAATAAAGTATATGAAGACAAACAATTAAGTTATAACATTCAGATGGGGTGTAATGAAATATATTTCGTCTGGTTAAAAAAATAATTAAATAACAATAAATAGAATCTTAACTAAATTAAAGGCCGGCCCGAGAGGATCGCCTTGTTGACAGCCGAGAGAAGACAGGATGTTGTTTATTTTTATAGGCGAGGTTAGAGGGAGCGCTGTAACATTGCCACAGATATGGATATATGCTGGGAATTTTACTTTGGATCTCTGTCAACAAGGCGCTCCGGTCTACGGAGTTGAAAGCGTTTTGGACATCAACTTTAAGCAGAACCTGGCCTTCCGGGCTGTGTAAGAAAGTGCGGCAAGCGTGGACCGCAGTTTCGAAACCGCTTTTGCTCCCAAAGCCGAGTTGGAACGGTTGAAATTTGGATTCAAGGTCTGGAATTATATTTTTACAGCAAATTTTTGATACTAATCTGCGAAAGGTTGTTCCTAATATTCAGATTAACGAAGAAACGGGCTAAACCGTCAAGTCCTCGAGTCCTTTTTATATGGCCTACTTAATGTTTGAAATACGTCGCTTTGTCGCCACGTCGGCGCTGGTGAGACGCTGAAGCTCAACAAACGTCGCGCCGATATTGCGTCGACGCCGCGTCAACGCCGCGTCACCGCAGGTGAGACGCCGACGCTCGACAAAAGTCGCGTCGACGCCGCGTCGCCGTTAGGCGTGCGCTCGCACGACGTCGACAGTCGAAAGACGCTAGTGTGGGGTGGCCCTAAATATAGTATAGTATGGTATTAGCAGTAAGAAACCCAAGCCTCGGAACACATTGGTTTATATTTATTTCTCATTAATAATATTGGCTATTAAACGGAAAGTAGGTATTTTATCCTTATTAAGTGTCAAGTATCTGGCAAAAGATACAATACGTACTATTTAAAATATCCTACCTCAAAACTTTTAAAGACATTAAAAAGAAACCCTAAAGTGAACATGAATTATCCATGAAGTAAAATTGAAAATGTAACTTAATTTCGAATTTAACATTATTAGTAGTAGCTTGTAACATAGGTAAATGTTACATATTATAAAAACTCTAGCCCAGGGAAAAAAAAATACTTAAAGAGAAATTGAGAACAGACGTGAAAAATTATGAATTGTTTTTTTTAATTTGCTTTTTAAAAACTTAAAATTTGAAGCATTTATTATATACGCCAAATGTATTTTCAAAACCTCAATTCGTTTACTTGTGTTCTAACAAGAAAAAAGTATGACAGCGAAACGCATTTTTTCGTGCATTACAAAAATCTTCCTAGTATAGAATAAGAAAGAGACGCAACACGAATATTTGTCCGCATAGGCGAAGTGTGGTGCCACCTTCCTTTTCCAAACAGTTTTAGGTCGGTGACGTCACAAACTTCACGATTTTTATATGGGGCGTTTCGACACTTTTGACGCGCGGCGCAGACGCCTAAGGTATTTTCGCATTTTTAACGTTTCAGGGCTACAAATGCTACAATAGATAGTAGGTATATGTTATGACTGTTATGAGACATTTGAATTTAACGGGAAACAGAATCATGGACCTCTGGGCGTCGTGGTGAGGTAATATGACTTTAATATTTTTAGCTTTACTCGTGATATTACATTTCCAGGCGTGTCAGTATTTCGAATTTATTTATATTATTAAATATCAGTTTTCTCACGTATGACAAGACCAGTTAAACGTAAATTAAGAAGATTACTTACTATGTACTTACAAATAAAATGCTTCCTACCTGATAGAGGAAAAGTCGAAGAAATAATAATCCGTTACATGTAATACTGCAATAGCACAAAATTAATAAAATATGAACTGTAATGTTGCTAGTAATAATAGTCAATATTAATTAAGCAAGAACAGAAACTATAAACAAACGGTTGGCAGCTATATTATGTTACCGCAATCACATTATATAAACAGTTAGGTTTCGGCTGCGGTCGCCGCCGCCGCAGTGTAATCAAGTCCCGTAGTATTGAAACCTTTAATCGATGCTGTTCAAATCATTAAAATTACGTATGCATCTTAAAATAATTTCCATTTTTTATGAAGTATTAAAACGTTTCTCAGAGGTGCCTTTGATAGGTATATGAAAAATACTTATTATATACAGATTAAATTATGTATTTTCGGCAAAGTTATAATTTTTATCTCAAATATCTATCAAGTGTATTTAGGAACACTGCTGTACAACGCGCATATATGCGCTCCTCTTGTTAGGTCCGGTCAAAACTAATGTTTAAAAAATAACATCGAGGTATTTGTATTTTTTTTACATCAATTCAATTAAAATAAAGAAAACAAGTAAGTAAAAATAAAGTATATCTTGGTTTTGTATTGTTTTATTTGAAATACGATGACAAAACAATATTATCATTAATTTCATATATTATTTTATGTTACATAAGGTTCCTTGTCCAATTTGGAACGTTTCGGACAGCAGATCTAAGCGACCGAGACAACTTTATGGATAGGAAATTAAGAACATGTCTAGATAAATTGGAACACATCGCCTGTTCGAGGTTATAAACAAATTTAGTTCAGACATTTTTCTTTGCTTTCAGACAGCGTATAACCCATTTGCAGCTTTGATAAATCCGATAGCTACCAGCATTGATTAATGAAACGTTATTTGCCACGTAAAAGTCCGTGCATTGTTTTGTACTTACTAACTACATATATGTTAATAATAATTTGTTTTTAAGCAAAAGCTCAAAAACAAATTATTAATATAATCCGATAAAATCGGATTATATTAATTACGTATCTTACTTAACGTTTTTAAAGATTTTATTGTGGAGGAGAAAAATAGCCTGTTTTATAGAATTAATCTAAAATAAGTTTTGTTTGTTGAATTATTCTAGAGAAATTAAAGGGCGGCAAACATAGGGAAAAAGTGGTTTCAGTCAAATCTCACGAAATTTTTGTATGACGCGGATTCAAATGTCCTGATTATTTTTTTATATGGGAACAACTCTCTCAGATGTATACTTTCAGAAATAATCAATATAGCTGTTTCATACAAAATATATGTAGCATATTTAATATTCGATTGTCCCAGTAGCCAGCTCACAGTTCTATTGTGTACCAAGTTTTTTGTAAGAACTTCGCTTCGCTGCGCGGGCTCGTTCGAATATACAAATCAAACTTATTCAAACTTAGACTAATACTAACTTACTAGTTCATAAAACTATCTAAAGGCCTCACGGTATGATGCCGTAGATGCTGGCTATTTCCAGGAAACAGAGACATGTCATCCGGTCCCTTGCCGTCAACCCTGGCTGTGGCAATTAGCTCCATTAGTGTTGACACGTTTTGCAAGAGCCCGGTGGATGAGAGTATTCATTGCTGCTTATTCACAGCGTATATACCTAGTTGGTTACTAAGTTCTGTTACTAGAGTTTTCACTAGATAAATAGGAATAGATAGCAACATTTTAATTAGTCATGTACCTATATAAGTTAATAGTCATTCGATTATAATATATTGCAATTAAAATGATTTCCGCAGTTTTCCAAATTTCTATATAACGCTCGGAAAAAGGCATAAAATAGCTGGAAGGGTTAAGCTGGAAGAGATCCCTTAAAGGGATAAGTTCGCATTTGTACACACTCACTATATTTTTGTTGGTCATGTATTTGTTTTGTGCAATAAAGTGTTTTACTACTACTACTAAAATAAATACGTCATAAGTACACTTCTTCTTCATCTCTTCCTCCTAGCGTTTTTCCCAGCTTTTTGCTGTATTGAGCCTGGGGTCCGCTCGGCAACCGAATCCCAGGAATTGGCGTAGGTACCAGTTTTTACGAAAGCGACTGCCGTCTGACCTAGCTAGGCCTTGTTGAGATTAGATTGTTGAGATTAGATCCGGTTTCCTCACGATGTTTCCCTTCACCGAAAAGCGACTGATAAATATCAAATGATATTTCGTACATAAATTCCGAAAATCTTTGTATCACATAACGTACATAGCAGATCTTGCGGTCCCCGCCCGTACTATATCATTTTCATTACCGCGTGTTTGCGTCTTCAGGCAATCTGAGCTTGATTTCCAATAGCTTTCCATTTGATTCTGATTTGTATATACCATATTATGTTCATTAGAAATTAAGCTATTAAATAATTACTTTTATGTTTTTATTTAAAATTTCATTTTATATTTTATCCGTCAGAACATTAGTAAGCAACGGCTTGTGTTTAAACGCTAACCAAATAAATATGTTCATAAATTACTTCCAATAAATTCTTAATGCTTACCAAACTGGACGAATGCTCACCAAATAGTATATCGCAAACTATTGTATAAATAAAGCTAATATTTATTTTTGTTACATGCTATAAAAATATGTAATCATCGTTAAAGATAGTTTCAGACCAAATAATCTATATTATTGTTAAATAGATGTCACCAATATTTTATATTATTACTTCCATTTTAGTCATTTTCGCTGACCGTGAAATTTTTATTATACCTAACATATTACTACTTACCCCCAAATACTAGTTACTCATTTATCGCTTTATGAATTCAATTAACATATGATATAGTACTCGTACTTAAATAAATATTGAATTCTCAATTACTGCATCACATAAAATCACGCCGCCGACGCCGACCGATTTTATCTTTAAGTTCGTTTTCTTGGGGGTCGCAGTTCTAACCTAACCCACTTCTGGCAACAGTTCATTTTCTTGGGGGTCGCAGTTCTAACCTAACCTAACCCACTTCTTGAAACAGCTCGTTTTCTTGGGGGTCGCAGTTCTAACCTAACCTAACCCACTTCTGACAACAGTTCGTTTTCTTGGGGGTCGCAGTTCTAACCTAACCTAACCCACTTTTATTTTATTTTTTATTTTATTTTATTGGTTTTTTCAGTAACTGTTACACTGATGCATGTTTACATACATTTTGATTTGAAAATAACTTAGAGCTAAGTGTACAATAAAATGGAGGTAAACACTACATGCAATTACAAAAGTTGTTTAACAAACGAAATTACTAATTACTTATTAACTAATTAACCACTAATTTATTAAGTTGACATTTTAGGTTGAGTAAAGAAGTGCAGAACATATCAATTTTACTATTGTCATTGTGGAGCTTGCATAGTCTTGGAATGGGAGAATTTGCCTAGGGCAGTACTTCGAAAAGGCGGAGATAGAAGGTTGATAGGGTTTCTAGGGTATCGATATCGTACTCTAAATCTAAGTTTTGATAAAAGCTCGGGACAGTCTATAAATCCATTTAAATTTTTTTATAAAAACATCAGGTCTGTCGCGTTTCTTCTACTTTCTAATGATTTTATGTTAAAATATTTGAGACGGGCAACATATGCTTTTATCCTCCTAGACACACCTCCACAGTAAGCCAAGTGGTTTAAAAGTCGCTTTTGAATGCGTTCTATCCGAAGACTGTGCACCGCGTAATGTGGACGCCATACAACTCCACAGTATTCAAGTGTACTACGTACTAGCGAGTTATACAGGAAAACTTTGGTTTTTGCTTTTTTGAAAGATTTACTATTTCTGATTATAAAGCCAAGAGATTGCGATGCTTTTTTTATTATTGAGTTTATATGGGGAATAAATGTTAATTTTTGATCGATTATGACTCCAAGGTCTCTTATATTATCTACTATATTTAAACATAAGCCATTGATACTGTAATTGTGTTGTATGGGGTTTAACTTACGTGTAAAAGTTATTTGCGAACATTTTTTGATATTAAGTTCCATGGCATTATTTTTACACCATTCAACTAGCTTGTCGACGTCATTCTGAAGTAATAAGGCATCATGCTTACTGTCTATCACTCGTGCTATTTTTAAGTCATCAGCAAACATGTACGGTGTACTATCAGTAAGGGAATTAGGCAAGTCGTTAATAAAGATATTAAAGAGAATGGGTCCCAGATGCGAGCCTTGGGGAACGCCAGAAGTAATATGGAAAGTGTTGGACTCGTATCCGTTAGCCACAACGTAAAAATGTCTGTCAACTAAGTACGATTCTAGTCATTTTAAGAATAAACCCGTAAAACCGTATTTTGAAAGCTTTTGAGTTAACACGTTGTGCGAAACTTTATCAAAGGCTTTGCTAAAGTCGGTGTATACCGCATCCACTTGTTTTTTAGAGTCAACGGATTCGATGGTGTTCTCTATAAATGTTACTCAATTAGTGCTGGTAGATCTTGCAGAAGTGAAGCCGTGTTGACAGTCAGAAATGTATTTTTTGAAGTAACTCTGAATTTTAGGACATATTAATGATTCGAAGACTTTGGCCATAGTTGGGAGAATCGAAATGGGCCTATAGTTGCTCACTAAAGCCTTGGATTCTGGTTTATATATTGGAACCACTTTTGCAAGTTTCCATTGACCTGGAAAGATACCTGAGTTAAGTGAAGTGTTAAAAATAATGCTAAGGGGGATTGCTATCTCGGCGGCACACTTCACAAGAAAAATGGGGGGAACGCCATCCGATCCCGAGCCCTTAGACACGTCTAATTTTTTTAGTGTAGTTATAATTGTGTCCAAGTCTAACTGTATGGCGGAGAAGCAATCAGAATTATCTGTTAAACTACATAGATAAGCGGAGGTATTGACTGCATCTGGTGACGTGCCAACAGGACAGTAAACAGATTGAAAATAGACGCCGAACATATTGCAAATACTGTTGCCATCACCAGTCGAGTCAACACCATCTGACATTGTCTTCGGGTATGCACTCGTCTCTTTTCGTCTAGCTTTCATGTATGACCAAAAATACTTTGGTTGTGTACTTATTTTCTGTTCTACATAGTTAATGTACGAATTGTAGCAGTACTTAGACAGCTTTTCACAGCGTTTACTGCACAGTTGTAGGGCTATTTTATCAAGTGGGTTTTGATAGGTGTTAAATCTTTTAAGGTAATTATTTTTTTCACGGATACACTTTTCCAAAGTTCTATTAAACCATGGTGGTTTGGTATTATTCCTATTGGTTATTGTGGGAACAAAAGTTTTGAAAATCCTGTTTAAATGTTCATAAAATATATCAATCATTTGATTAGGGTTCTTTATATTCAAGAACAAATCATGCCAATCAATTTTTATCAATTCAGTTTTGACACTATCATAATTGAGTTCATGCATGAATTAATTTTATTTTTTTATTTAACTGTTTACATTGTTTTAACACTAGGAAAAACAAAAATTTGTTCAAAAAGCTTTTCGTTATTTAATGAAAATTTATTGAAAATCTTAAAAAAGTTTGAGCGGTTGAAACGCTCATAATTTTTGGCGCGAAAATGACAGATTGTGATGACGTCACATCTCACAAAATTTTATAGGTTAGTATCAAGCTAGTATGAGATTAGTTCCTACTTCAGTTGGTATTTCAAATATTTCAAAGTTATTTTCGCTTAAACCATGAAAGAAACTAAAAAACCCTTATATACGGGTATTACCTAGTGCCAAAGTGCATGAACAATATAATAAGTGCACCCAATAAGGTGTCTTTTATCTGCCGAAAGACGTGAAAACTTGAAAACCATGGTGCAAAATGATGAGAAGACTACGACTTTTTATTACTGTGAAGATCGCTTCAACGTAAGTAAATACCTATTTATCTTGTATTCAAATATATTTATACCTAGTTAGAGTAATGTTGTGTCTACAATTATACATATACCTTAATAACGTTACGTGCAAGTGTAGGTGCACTGGGAACGGTGCGTACCTTAAGAAATCATTATATAATGTCTGCTGCGAATGCAGAAGACGCTGGTTCGATCTCAGCCCTGGGTACCGGAGGCCTAGGTCACATTTTTCCTTTGTAAATTCGCCATCAGGTATGTCGGTGTGGCCAAGGTGGTCACTAATATCTGAACAACGCCTATATTGTCAAGGCGATAAAGTGCATGCAATGATGGCGACTGTATATGACATACCTATATAAGTTTATAATTTATATTCTATATACTGCTGCATTTTTTTTATACCTAGTTAAGGATTACCAACAATGGAGCCAATTTTGGAACAATGTAGGACCATATTATTACGATATTGTACCAACTACTAACATTAAGAAAGGTTTTCTTTTAAGACTTATTTTCTTGTACAGATTTGTAAAATAAAAATATGTGTTCATTTCAGGTCGTAGAAGTAGCAGAAAATGACATTCAACATAAAATCATGAAGGAAAGTGTGGTAAAAGTGCCACTTCGATTAAAGAAAGTAGATTTGCTATACTTAAATAGACCACGCTACAGTAGACCATAGTTTAATATCTGTATTAGACAAGGTAATAATGGTAGGCTGTGGATAAGTAAACATGCAGGTTGTGTTTAATAATAAAAAGATTTCTATATTACATATGTTTTATTTTTATTCAATAATAGGGGTAGTAGGTATTTCTAACACTATCTTTCTAGATGAAAGCAGCTAGAAAGATAGTGTTAGAAATAGTTAAGTACTGCACATAAATCTTAATTAACATTACTTGGTACTAGCAGAGACTAGTCTCTGCTAGTATCTGCAAATAATTTATAAAACTAACAATGTCCATTCAATAACTTGTATGCTCTTGCTTCAGACTTGGCACCATGGAGCCTCAAAAATTTCTTAGACGTTGCATCTCTATTTAATACATATACTCTGTAATAGTACTACATATATCCTTGACCTTAATCAATTTAAGGCTAGTACCAACTGATGATAGTTTGGATTTCTTGCATTCATATTTGATGCTAGTTGTTGGTTGGTCCGCTGCACTGGTGTAGCCATGTCATCTTTCTAAAACAATATAATAAACTAATTAGTAATATCTTTCTGTGGGGCTAGTGTATAAAATTTCCGATAACTTAAACTATATGTTGTATGTTGTACAGTTATTATCAAATATACCCGACCAAGGTACTTAAAAATATCTCATCATGGACATTATCACCGTGACAGGCGTTGTTCAGATATTTGTGACCATCTTGGGTGCTCCAATAAATCTGATACTGTACTAGTCATATATTTATTATAAACACTGCCATATGTATCTATATAGCATCAGTAATGCAAACATAAATGGGATTGGACATTTGGCATGTATAAAACAAAAAAATCAACTATGCCCTAGCAAATCAGTTCACATGACAATTATATAATAGCTCTAATAATTAGACCATTCTATATCCTTGTTATGTCTGAGGCTGGAATGGACACAAGCATATAAGCAGCAGCGGTGGGTGACTCCATCAAAATTTAGATTTTAATTAATCTACCTCGGGTAACCTAACCACATTTGCTCACAACACTAAGCCGAACTCCTACTATAAGATGGCTCTAGCCAGTCAGTTACTCTCCTTACAGAAATGAAAATCAAATATGTATCCTTACCCAAGTGTGCTGAACAATGTTTCCACTGTTAACAGATTTAACTTTTCCTTCTGTGTTGTTACAGTACAATTTTTGATTTGGTAGCTCCGGGGTGATTCTAGCTTTTACATATCACCATTTCAGCATACTTGCACATAGCCAATGGTCATGTTATGTCTATTGTAACATCATTTCAAGTACCTGTGATTCACAAAGAAAATAATGATTATAATTATGCAATAAGTCTTCACATCTAAGATCACATCACATGCCTGTTACGGTTTTTGGAGTAGGTAAGTAATTTATATAAACGTAGGACAACAGTTTAAGTAGCAGTTTCAAAATAAAGCCAAGGTTACTTATAGGTTATTGTTTTGGATTTCCAGTTTAAATCATTACACATAAGTAAGTAATAGATTAAAAGTTATAATTACCTTGCAGTTTTCGCTCCTTTCATCTTGGCAGGCATTAACATTGTTATTATTGGTGAAATACGAAGACATCATAAATGCATTATATTCGGCAAATTGTCCAGTTGCGTCTTTATAAATCCGCTATCCGTCATTGTACCTGCGTTGTTGTGTATTATATTATTATAAATGAGAAACGACAGTGCTGCAGTATCTGGGTGACATAGTTGAGTTGAGGATAATGATTAATGACATTGACTTGACTGACATCAGCTCAGCACAACTGAAACTGACTAGAGCGAGCGAGCGTTCGTTCAGATACTAAGCTTTAATCTACTTATTACAGTGTTAATGCATATTCTAATCATCGGATTACATAATCTACCATTTACCAAACACATTAATAAGTATAGTATCATCTTACTTATGCAAACTAGGTTAGTTCTAAATAAAACTAGCTTGACGTATTTGTAAGGAACCAATGGAGGACATTTATTTAAGAGCAAACTTATTGAAACCTAATGGAAACCCAGCATAATGCTTACCTCAAATACGTCTTTAAGTGCCGATATTTGAATTATAACCGCAAAAAGCTACTAAATCACCACAGAAACAATTTTTAATCAGTTTTCGTCTAAATTCAGTGTCTGCCACGAACAAAATAACAAATCTGTCAAGTATGTGACGTCACGAGTACGTTCGACCAATAGCGTTGCGTTTAGATTATCAGGTTTTTGCGCGAAATTTTTACACTTTTTAAGTATTATTTTAAGCATATAAATGTTAACTAAATTAAAAAAATGTGTTTATAGCATAATATTATGGCAATAACCATCGTAATAAAAAACATTTCGTTAAAATTTAAACTTCATGCATGTACCTAATTAGCTTTGTGAAAGTTATACCTAGTTGTTTTATTCGTTTTTAGAGTATTGTTAGAATTAAACTCCAGAAAAATATCCAGAGGAGGGTGGTGAGGATCCACTTTCGATAGGCTATCTGCGGCCACCATTACATTGCATTGGAGTTGATCGACAAAAACCAAATCCAAGACTTTATTTTGGAGATTGTGACAAGTGTTACATTGTTTGAGGTTATTTATATGCGTAAAATCAATGAAATCTTGGTGTAACTTAGAATTGGGCACAATTTTAGAGCTATCAGAATTATTTACAATATTCCAGTTAATAGTTCTCATATTGAAATCCCCTAGTAAGAGAGTACTGTAACCGTTAAGATGTTCTTCCACTACAGAATTAAAGTTGTCCATAAAGTGCTCTAAAGTTAGCTTTTGAATTGGTGGCGGTAAATATACTACACATAGGGCAATCTTACAACTCGACCCAAGATCAACGATAACCCACAGGTCCTCACATTCACTAGACCAACTGTGCACTACATCAGCATTGAATTTCTTGGACACAGCTATTAAAACTCCACCTCCTTCTTTCTTGCAATTAAATCTAGTGACACATCTATCTCGTCTAAAAACAAAATATCTCTTATCAAAAAGTTCAGAGCTAAGAACATTGTCATTCAGCCAAGTCTCGGTTAAAACAATTGCATCGTAATTAGTACAGCTTAAATTGCGATAGAAATCTTTAGTTTTTGTTCGCAAACCGCGGGAATTTTGATAGTATATCTTAATATTATTCACTTTTACAACTATTTAACAGTATATAAAATGCTTATTTATTTATATAATATAGTCTTAAACTATTTTATTTAATGATTCAGTGTCTCTTATAAGTATGTACTCGGTAACGTCAGTTTTTCTAACATATATGCGCCCTCCTCTGACCCACACGTGTTTGTATCCTTTTTCCTTAGCCTTGATTCGTGTCGCTGCATGTAAAGCCTTATTCGCAAGACTTAGGTGCTCAGTAATGTATATAGGAGATTTTTCTCCCGCTAATCCCAAGTGTGCTGTATTTAGTTTATCAGCAGTAGCTTTTGACTTGTTGAAGTTAATAGATGCAGCTAAAAATGAGTCACGGAGTCTTGGTCTGTCGAACTGCACGATTATGGATTTTGGTCGACTATTATTGTTGGTAGACTTCATCACACGTGTACAATGAGAAATGTCTTGTTCTTTAACCTCGCTGTTGATTACCTTTCCAATGTCCGATACTATTTGAATTAGGTTTTCATTTTTTTTCTGAGGAACGCATTGTATTTCAATATTGCTAGCACGAGTTTGTTGTTCCAAGTTATTTAAACGTCCTGACATGTCTTTAACAGTTGTGGCCATTTTGTCGTTCTGATCTTGCAGTTCCTTAATTTTCTGTTTATTCTCTTTATTTTCTCTTACTATATCTTCACATTGAAGACTCATGAACTCGACAGAACCTTTTATATCTTTGATCTCTTCTCGTATCGATTTTAGTTCGGTCTTGAGCATCACCCCCATAGTCAGTGTCAATTTTCCCAATAGCACCTCTAGTTGATTTTCCATTACGCCCTCAACAATTGTGCGTATGCCACTTTCGGTAATGGATACAACTGATGCATCCGGAGGAGACTGCAATGCTGGTCTCTTACTGCTGCGTCCAGCGGTGTTTATGTTAAATCTGGTAGGAGTGCAGTCCTCTTTCATTTCCTTGGGTGCCTTTGAGGTGCACGCAACGCATGTCCAGGAGCTCAGATCATGTCCTGCGGTCATGTCCAGAGAGAGGCAACTATAATGAAACGCTCTTTCACAGTTAAGGCATTGCACACCCTTTTCACTAGGGTCCTTAGACTGACAACAGGACCACTCCGATACTGAATCAATCATTTTGTTTTGAAAGGTTGACATCAAATTACAAATCCCACTCAGTGTGCATATTAATATTAGTATGTGTAATTTATGTATTTAATACGGAAGCACGGCAATAAATGCGCACATACTAATACGCGCCCGTTTCCTTTAATGAATCTGGTTGCAATTGCACTTTAATAAATGCTCCGTAAACTGCACTGCGCGCCCGATGTCACAATCAGATAAGCTTAAGCGCCGTATATAGCGCGTACTTACGACGTTCTCAAATCCAGAAGATCAGTATTATCATTTCGTGGGGTACTTAAGAATATTGTACTTGAAAGTCTTTTGATTTGTAGTTAATTACTTGTGATTATTACTTCCACTAGCACCAATTGTTTCAAATTATAGGTCACATAACTTTTATTTTCCAAATAACACTAGCACTGCCATTGAAATGCACTATAATAGTAGTTTATGCAACAGTTGTATAAGAGGGGTCAAAAAAGGTGAGTGGTGTGGGTAACAATTTGAGCCGTAGGCGAAAATTGTTAAGAAAAACGCCACGAACATTTTTTGACCTACTTATACGACGTTGCATACAATACTTTTTCTACGACTACACTTACTTTTACATAAAATGCGAAATTGAAAACTTCATGGATATCGCCGTTATTTTGTCAATATAATCAACAATCATTTAAGTTTTACCTTTTAAAACACTATTTTTCAAGAATACTAACATTACTAACACAAATACACACGTCGTTATTTGATCAATGATTGAGCTACAGAGATTAGTAAAAATACCTAAATTACTTTCAAAGTTTACAGTTTGCCCCAACAAACGAACGGGAAACGTAAAATAAAAACTGCAAAGTATCTGTGGTTCTTTTCATTTTTTCTTTTTTAAAGTTTTTTTTTCTAAAAACGCTGCGTTTATTTAGGTTTTTTAGGTTGGCAGTAATTTATTTTGTCCTATATTAAAGTGCTTGCACGCGATTACACGATACTATTTTGGAGCTTTTATAGAACAAGTGTTATTTTGAGCAATAGACTAGATAGACTTTTCTTCTAGTATATTATCTATGTTCTTATAAAGGTGTTGACGAATGTATAAATGACAGATAAAAGTGCAGGAGTAGAAAAACATTTTTAAATTCCATATTTAGTCGGAGCGTCTGACAACAACTTGTTATGTTCGGAGTCCCGGAGTATCACTTCTGGCAACAGTTCGTTTTCTTGGGGGTCGCAGTTCTAACCTAACCTAACCCACTTCTGGCAACAGCTCGTTTTCTTGGGGGTCGCAGTTCTAACCTAACCTAACCCACTTCTGACAACAGTTCGTTTTCTTGGGGGTCGCAGTTCTAACCTAACCTAACCCACTTCTGACAACAGTTCGTTTTTTTGGGGGTCGCAGTTCTAACCTAACCTAACCCACTTCTGGCAACAGTTCGTTTTCTTGGGGGTCGCAGTTCTAACCTAACCTAACCCACTTCTGGCAACAGTTCGTATTCTTGGAGGTCGCAGTTCTAACCTAACCTAACCCACTTCTGGCAACAGTTCGTTTTCTTGAGGGTCGCAGTTCTAACCTAACCACTTCTGGCTGGGACTTTAAAACGAACAATGTCACGGCCTGTGCGCCGCGTGGCAGTGGCCGGGGTGCGGGTTGCGGGGTAAAGAAAGAAAGGGAAGCGATTGTAATTTTAGATCGAGAATAATATATTTTAACTAAAGTTTAGATAATTTGATTAACTTAATCAAATTAGTCTGCAGTTTTTGGTATTAGTTTTGATTTTTTATAAAAACAATATTCCGAGAGGTTGCTACGCAGAAGGTAGATATCAGGTTCAAGGAAAATGCGTGTTTGATGACGAGTAAGTCTGGAATTCACAGAACTCACCCCTGATGCCAGTAATCCAAGACCGTCTAAGCCTGTACTATAGGCTTAGAAGAAAATTAAGGGATATTTGTCGCATTGTGTAGCCTTAGCTTCTCTGACAACTTGGAAATCCTTATTCAGACATTTGATCATGTTTTGCTGACTTCACGCAAACCCGCAGTTTAAGTACAGGAGTAGGAAATACAAACCGGTTTTTTTGTATAAAAAACTGGTTTTTATGATTGCATTACCTATATAGGAGCCTCGGTACTCTAAATTAATTCCATTTTCTACCGATTGGCTTCCATGAAGTATTGTAGACCACGTCGTAAATCATAAAACCACAAGTCTTAAATGTCGTAACCCGATAAATGGCTTGGTATGGAGAGGTCCGAAACTATAATAGATAGTTAGAGAGCAAAATGTAAATGAGAAAAAAAGCATTGTAATATTTTCTGGAAAACTTTAGGTTTTGTGATTGAGCGTTTTTCTTTAACGGCGTTATCACACTTGCGATTTGGGAGCGAGTTTTGTATGAGACCGACCACGCCGCGAGTTATATTCCAGAGCAGGGGCTCTTGGATTATTGTTTTTTTTATGCAGAACATAAATTAGTGCCGCATAGTAAAATGACGTAAGTGCCGCTAAATATCTACTACTTTTGAGTGGGTGTCACGGGCCGGTAACAACGGAAACCTACGTTGAGCATGACCCGACAAACTCTTGGACGGTTTTTTTAATCATAAGTTGGAATAGTAATGTAAATAAATAATTTATTAATTCATAGTAATTAATTTTAGTATGTGTTATAAATCTACACATACGAGTACACTAAACATTATACAAATTAACCCAATAAAAATAAGTGTTAATAAAAAAATCTGTTTAATAATTTTTTTATATGAAATATAAAGATCATAACAGGTAAGAGTTAAAAACTACTTACAAAAAATGTATGCCTAGAAATTATTTATAGGTATTAATGGCTTGACGTGAGACGCACCAAAGAAAGTACAAAACAATTTCATTTTTTATAAATGACCGAAAATTAGATTTGCGGATTAACATTGAGAGCTCTGGAAAAATAGAACTGGCTCTTTTAAACCTATCTGGTTCATGTCACAATAATAGGACCCATTCTATTTTTAAATACCTACACCTTTTGATTTACATGGTTAGCGTATTGATGATGGTTCCCATACGGCCTTTATACTTGTACAAAGGAATTAAGTTTACTAGCAAAATTTGTTTATGATTTATAGTTAACTGCCTACGACACGTGGAAGATTGTCATGAATAATGGTGGCTGGTGACAAGCTGTCAACGGGGCCGGCGCCGTGGGCAGCGCAGCCCATTGGGAATCCGAGCGGACTTTATTTTAACACTGACGACATGTTTTGTATACTGTAATGTTGTAAATTACTAAATAAAGAACATGTAGGTACTTGTTTATGTAAACAAGCATGCATGGATGCAATGACAACATAAAAAATATAGTAAGGGTAGAAGAACCGTAACATAAACTGCAAGGTTCGAGGGTAGGGATCACCTGAATTAAAATAATTAACGAACAAAATTTTGAATTACAAGCTTACTTCAGAAGCAACCTTCTTTTCGATTGCGTATTTAGCTTGACGATAAAATAACTAAATTAATTGTTAACAAATTGAAGTTTGTAAAGGTTTACGGCGAGTACACTGTATTCACCCGATTTGTTAAACAATTTATGGAGCTTAAATTTGAGTCCAGCCGGATTTATTAGGGCAGATCAACTTCACAGAAATTTATTAGGCGCGCGCTTTGAACAGCTAGTGAAAGAAACCAGCGTCTGGTATTCGTTAAAATTGAAGGATATTATTAAGGTTTCCAAGTTGGTTAGGTTCGTGGATCTCGGCCTCATTATTTGCGATATGCTTACAAACTCGGTTGCTATAGCAGAATAATTTAATTATCGTAGCTTTATTACTGCTTGACCGTTTTGCTTAATTACTTTGAATGAGTTTGTAACTTGTTTATCAAATATCCCATTAAACATAATTGAGATTAATATCACAACCTTTGTGAAGTTGTTTTTGATCAGGACATAATGAAATAGTTCTGCCTATTTTGATTTTTTACGGATAATCTATCAATAGTTTCAAATAATAACGTAATAATTGTCAGAATTCAACTATTGTATTGAACAGGAATATATTAATTGGATATAAATTTATTTTTTAATCTATTGAATTATTGTCGTTACGTTCCTAATAATTGATTGAAATTATACAATTTCGGCGGAGTAACTCGAGTAGACTGATATGGGATTTAATAACTTTCAGGCCTGGGCCTGCAAAGTCTGTCAATTATTTCATGATTATTCTCGTGACAACAGTTACGATAACCACCCTATCACGAGAAGTTATCGTAGCTGAGGTGAGAATAAAAATAGAAGTTTAGGAGTAGACGAACGCCTTATACTCGTAAACTGAACTTAATTTATTTAATAATTTTATTTCTTTATTTCTTTGCATGTATAAGAAACGCACTGTCCATGCCTCAGCGTGCACATGCTGGGTTCCCAGCCTCTTCTATATTGCACCCTTCTTACTTATAAGTAGTTAGCTGACGCTTGTAAAACAAATGTCATACCACCATTTATTTCAAAACAGAAAGCCACACGAAGAGTAGCACCACCCCAGGACGTGAGAGAAAAAATAAATATAATATATTTCTGGCACGTCCTGATTTAAGAATATGAATTCGGTGTACTACACAAGTAAATTAAGATACATTGGTTGTCTTAAGTACGTAACCATAACGTTTTGGATACAGGATACAGTGCAACCCATAGGTCACGCAGAAAGAAACCCTACATCGTGCATGCACATACGACAACTTAATATTGTTTTTCAAACAAGGATAAAAATGCATAAAATATAGAATTGTTTGATAATGTTAAAAAGATAACTATATAATCTATAAAATAAGCAAACTATCAAATTACACGCAAGTGATATACGATAATCACGTCTCGTGGATTTGGGATGGGATAATTTACATTGATCCTATGTTGGTTGCGCGCCATCAATACGGCCAGGCCAGCAATTAGTTCCCCAGATGCCCTCACGGGATATTTATCCCGGACCCATGTTTACTGATTGTTCAAATCAAATAAAACTATCCTCGATTTGTGGCAGCTATAATCGGCTTAAAGATAATTGCAAGCTATTAATTCTGATCAGCCACCGCGATTAATATAATATAAACTATTGACTGGTTTATCTAAAATTGTTAAATGGGATGCCCGCTGCATAATTCATAATTCAACAACGATTGTAAACAGAAATAAACCCTTCTACTTCTATTCATCATCTTTTTAATAATTGACTAAATCTATTTTGTCTAACCGGTTTATTTCCGTACAACATAAATTACACAATTTATGATGTTTTATGATTTGAATTTAAATAAATGTGCTATAAATTCCCGTTAATGTAACAAGATTGGCTATCTAATGAAAATCTAGAGAACCGTCGGGTTCCGTGAATATTCGACTCCATTGCCAATTTAATCACTTGATAGCGTTTGATTAGCATAATACCGGTTAAAAAGTCCAAACTGAATTGGTGATGTTATTAACAATAAGAAAATTGTCAATAAAAGGTTATAAGTGCGAGGAGGTACAACTCACATGTTTTTTTATACATTATTACAATCCAAACGGGACTTATCCGCGTACCTAAAATAATATTTTTATATCTTCTATATATATTAATGCCTTTGTCCTGACTGGCTGACTGATCCACGCAGAGCCGAAACTACTCAAGCTAGAAAGTTGAAAATTTCAGGTCTGGGCAAATTTATAATGTGTACAAGTAATGAGAAGCCATTTCGAAAAATTCAGCCCCTAAGGGGATATAAATCGGGTTGAAAGTTTGTATTGATGGGGTTTAAATTTGAAAATTAGAGATTTGTAACTTCGTACTCTTACTGATAATTAAAAAACCGGCCAAGTGCGGTTCGGACTCGCGGCACCGAGGGTTCCGTACAAACCTGTAGGTATATAAGTAAAAGTTTACCCATTGCGTTGACATAGAAGTTTGATTTTGTTACAGCTTAAAGGTATTACGAACCTGAGTATTTGATATGAATCTCAATTTAATACCTCTACGCGTTCATGAGAAAAGGGGTAATAACTTTAAAATTATTAAAAATATTTTTTTATAATATGATGTAACTAAAAATTTACAGTTTTCGCAATTTTTCCTTCATCTGTACTATAAGACGTTGCTTCGTACCAAATTTCAAGATTCTAAGTTCACGGGAACTACCCTTTAGGTTTTAATTCCCTTGCGAGTTTCGAAAATTTGCGAAAATTTTCAGCATAAACGCTGTATCTTTCGGTTGCGTTGGCTTAGAAGCTTGATTTTTTTAAAGCTCCAAGGGACAGTAAACCTGAGTATTTGATATAAATTTCAGCTTGATACCACTACGCTTTCCTGAGAAAAAGGGTCTTGATAGACAGACGGACGGACAACAAAGTGATCCTATAAGGGTTCCGTTTTTCCCTTTCGAGGAGAACCCACAAAAATAATAAAAGTAATTTCAGCGTTTTTCGAAATTGAACCTCTAACGGGGTAAAAAAGGAGTTTAAAATTTGTATAGAAATTACTTTTTTTTTGCGACAGACTTGAAATTTCGTTTGCAGGCTTTAAAGCAACTTTAACTTAAGAGCAAAAAAACTGATTCTAGCGTTTTTCAAAATTCCGCCTTAAAGGAGTTGAAACGAGGTTGACAAGTTTGTATTAAAGGGAGGCCGTAACTACTGAAGCTAGAAAGTTGTAATTTGCATGACGGGTTACATTTACAATCTGTACAACTAATAAGAAGCGATTTTGAAAACTTCATCCCCAAAGGGGGTAAAAAAAGGGGTTGAAAGTTTGATTTATAGATTTGAAACTTCGTTCGTTTACTAATAATTAAAAAACACTCTAACGGGGTTAAAAAGGGGTTGAAAGTTTGTAAGGAGAAAACATTTTTTTTGTGAGAGACTTGAAAGTTCGTTTATAACTTAATCACTTAAAAGCAAAAAAAGTTATTTCAGTGTTTTTCAAAATTCCACCTCACAGCGGGACCAGGATTCGAAAACGGAGGCCGTAACTACTGAAGCTAGAAAGTTGTAATTGGCAGGACGGGTTGCATTTACAATCTGTACAATTAATAAGAAACGGTTTTGATGGGATGTCATAGGGTTATCTGAAGTCCGAAGAGAGGGGGAGGAAACGATAATCCTAAAGTCCGGCAACTTGCTTTATTTCCGGGAGGGCGACCAACAGTCCCAGGGAGGTGTCGGGTTCATCGTCCATAAGTCCCTCGTGAACAACGTGGTGAAGATCGAGAGTGTGTCAACTAGGGTGGCGTACCTTATACTCGGAGTATCCAAGAGGTACTCGTTGAAGGTCATACAGGTGTATTCGCCGACTTCGGCACACTCGATGACGAGGTGGAGGCTATGTATGAGGATATATCGAAGGCCATGCATAGCTCCAAAACCTACTACACCGTTGTTATGGGGGACTTCAACGCGAAACTGAGCAAGAGAGATGGTGAAGAGCTGAGAGTGGGGCAATTTGGATTTGGAAGTCGGAACCACCGGGGCCAACTACTGGCTGGCTTCTTGGATAAGGAGGGACTCTACATGATGAACTCCTTCTTCAAGAAACATGAGCACAGGAAGTGGACCTGGATGAGTCCCGATGGTGCAACTAAAAACGAGATTGACTTCATCATGTCTATGAAGAAGCATATATTCAATGATGTCTCTGTGATCGATACGGTTAAAACCGGAAGTGATCACCGTCTGCTGAGAGGCACATTGAATATATTATGTGTTAAGCTAGAGCGCTCTCGACTGATGAAGTCTACGCTCCGTCCAGCAGCACTTTAAATCCAAAACCCTGAGAGCTTCCAGCTGGAACTCCAAAACCGTTTCGATTGTCTAGGCGGCGATGTGGACGAATTCAACGACGGGTTTGTGGAAGCTGTCCATAGTACTGGGTCTAAGTTTTTTAAGGCCCAGCGGAGCAACAGAACCAAACGGCTCTCTGACTCCACTCAGAAACTCATCGAGGAAAGGAGAGGAATGGTTCTGCAATCCTCAGCAGATGCGTCATTATACCGGCAGTTCAATAAACGGATCTCTAAGTCCCTTACCCGTGATTTGCGCCAATTCAATACAAATCGTATTGAAGAGGCCATTGAGCAGAATAAGGGCTCTAAAGTTTTCGCAAGAGATTTGTCTATTGGGCAGACAGAGCCAGCTCGCCAAATTAAAAACTGAGGATGGTAGAATCGTTTCATCCAGAGCCGAGCTTCTGGGGGAGATAGAGGACTTTTATGGACAGCTATACACATCAACTAGCAGACCTGAAGTTGATCTGGCGGAAGACCCTAGAGCTAGACTGACCCGACATTATACCGAAGACATCCCGGACATCAGCCTGTACGAGATTAGAATGGCTCTTAAACAGCTCAAAAACAATAAGGCACCTGGTGAAGACGGAATTACAGCCGAACTTCTGAAGGCGGGTGGTAAACCGGCCCTTATGGCCCTTCAGAAGTTGTTCGACTCCGTTTTACTAGAAGGGAGAATGCCTAAGGCATGGAACAGAGGTGTGGACCCATTGTTCTAGTTCATCGCGAACTTTTACTCCGCAGGGGCTTTGTGTGCACATAGGCCGCATGCACAAAGATGTGCCTCGTAGCGCTCCCGTAAGGGCTACACAATCTGGCCCCAGTACGAACAGTCGGTCGCTACTGCAGTCGGACACCCAAGGGGCCTTAAGCTTGGAAAGTTTAGCCAATCTTAAGCGGTCAGTGCGGGTTCTGCGGCATATCCCCAAGGGTGCACGAAACCTTGCAGCCGGCAAAATGTGCGATCTTATCGATAAGCGTATTGACACTAATGGTACTGCGGAGTGGGTTGAGTTTTTAACTTTTACATATTCTGCTCTTAGGACACCTGATGTAACCGGCTCGGGCAACCTTACGACAAAGGTTAAGCGGAACATCGACTCGGCTTACGTTGAATGTCCGTTCAGTGACATCGGGGGTGGAGGATCCTCAAGGTCGCCCTCGGTTCTTAAGACAGTTGAGTCGAAGGTATACGAGGGGGATCTAAGAGGGGCGGTCAGAGTGCTTATGTCGGATGACGCAATAGCACAGTCAAGCCCTGAAGTTTTTGCCACTCTTCGGGCGAAGCACCCAGCGCCGTCTCGGCCTCTTTCGTTCCCGCCTGAGCCGGATGGATCCACTCCCGCGTATAAGGTAAGGGAGGAAGGCGTCGCACAGGCCCTTAGCTCGTTTAACAACGGTTCTGCCGCAGGCTTGGATGGTATCCGCCCAGTACATCTGAAAGAGCTCACATCTGGCTCGGCGGGGGATAATGGTCGTCGGTTATTGGGGTGCCTGACCAAACTCTGTAACTTTTTACTTGAAGGTCGACTGAATGCGGAGGTTCGTCCGTACGTTTTTGGCGCTTCTTTGTGTGCGCTCTCGAAGAAGGATGGAGGTTTGAGGCCCATTGCTGTGGGCAGCACGTTTCGCCGCCTGACCGCCAAACTTGGGTGTGCAGCGGTGAGAGAGGAGATGGCCGCTTACCTTCGCCCTTGCCAAATGGGGTTTGGCACAAGGTTGGGGTGTGAGGCGGCGATTCATGCAGCATGCATGCATGCATGCAGCCCGTTGAGTGTTTGTTGAATGTCTCGCTTAGCTCGGATCAATGGAGTCTGGCTTCTTTGCCCATTCGGAGTGGGGGCCTGGGTTTACGGTGCGCGCGAGATGTGGGACTGCCGGCCTTCTTGGCGTCGGCGGGGGGGGGGGGGTTGTGGGCCTTGTTACTAACATTCTCTCTAACAAGGGTGACAGGGCAACTATCCCCTACGCGTCTGATGCCATGGCGGCTTGGTTGGCCCTCAACCCGGGTGTGCAGTTACCTGAGAGACCGGACCAACAGCGCGCGTGGGATGATGTGGGAATTAAGAGGGTGTTTGAGGGCCTGGTTGGGAGGGCAGTGGGTGTGGACAGGGCTAGGCTGTTGGCGGTGTCCAGGCCAGAAGCTGGAGCGTGGTTACGGGCGCTGCCCTCTCCGCACCTGGGCACTCTTCTCGACGATGATTCGATGCGGGTGGCTGTTGCTCTCCGCCTGGGGTGCGATGTTTGTGAACGTCATTTATGCATCTGCGGCACCATGGTGGAGAGAAACGGTCATCACGCTTTGAGTTGTGGTCGATGTGCCGGCCGATTCCCACGTCACCACGCTCTCAATGAAATTGTCCGGAGAGCGCTAGTCTCGGCAAATGTTCCGTGTGTGTTGGAGCCATCAGGCCTTAGTCGCACGGACGGTAAAAGACCTGATGGTTTGACCCTGGTGCCGTGGCATAGTGGGAAGTGCCTTCTCTGGGACGCTACGTGCGTCAGCACTTTTGCGGCTTCGCACCTCGGTCGCACCATGTGCACGGCTGGAGCAGCTGCTGAGACGGCGGCTCTTAGGAAGCGGGACAAATATTCTGCATTGCAGAATTATTTATTTGTCCCGCTCGCGGTAGAAACGACCGGTTGCTGGGGTTCGGAGGCCATAAAATTTGTTAAGGAGATCGGGCGTCGTCTGGCGGAGAGGGGTCTTGACCCCCGTTCCGGGTCATTCCTGGCGCAACGTCTGTCCATCGCGATTCAGCGCGGCAACGCGGCGAGCGTGATGGGCACCTTTCCGCCGGGGGTGGCTCGGGGCGGGCTTTTCGACTAGGTTGATGATTTATCTTTAACCCATATTTCGATTTAGTTTTTATTTGATTTTAATTTAATTTAATAATAATTACAAACTGATTTCAGTTGTGGACGATTATATATACTTAGGACATACTGTCCAGTTAGGTAGAGCCAAACTTCGAGAAAGAGGTCAATCGACGAATCCGACTCGGTTGGGCAGCGTTCGGGAAGCTACGGCACATCTTTTTGTCCATTATTCCGCAGTGTCTCAAGACGAAAGTCTTTGACCAGTGTGTGTTGCCAGTGCTGATATATGGTACTGAAACGTGGTCGCTTACAATGGGCCTCATAAAAAAAGCTCAAAGTCACCCAAAGGGCAATGGAGAGGGCTATGGTTGGAGTCTCTCTGCGTGATCGCATCAGAAATGAGGCCATTCGCAGCAGAACCAAAGTAACCGATATAGCCATCCGAATCGCTAAACTAAAGTGGCAGTGGGCGGGGCACATTGCTCGTAGAACTGATGGCCGTTGGGGCGGAAAGGTTCTTGAGTGGCGACCTCGAACTGGAAGGCGCAGCGTGGGTAGACCCCCCGCAAGGTGGACTGATGTCCTGGTGAAGGTCGCGGGAGTCCGCTGGATGCGGGTGGCGCAGGACCGGTCATTGTGGCACTCTTTGGGGGAGGCCTATGTCCAGCAGTGGACGTCTTTCGGCTGATATGATGATGATGATGATGAAGCTACTAACTTTAAAGCAAAAAAATTAATTTCAGCGTTTTACAAAATTCCACTGCAGAGGAATTATTGTTCCTGTTTCCGGTCCCTTTCCATGTTCCAGAGCGAGCTCTGCCAATAGTCTGGTCAACGTATCGCCATTATCGCCAAATAAAACCACCACTATTATTATACATATAGTTTACAAAGAAGTTACACAAATAATAGGGTACATTTACGTTATTATTTGCATATTATAGTAGTTTATGTAACTGTTATGTAATAAGGCCTAATTACGTACAGTTGCATACACTGCTTTATCTACACTCATATTATATATCCTAAATGAAGTGTTCGGAAACCATAGAATGACCGCCATTGCACCGCCATGGCCAACTCGATTGTGCCGGCGGTCGGGAAGGCGCGTGCCGTTGGTCGGGAAGGAGGACAGGATTTACATTATGTTATCAAATTCGATGTTCGGAATTTGAAACTCATAACGTATTTGAAAATCAATATATGAGCATGTAAAGTTAAAATTACGTTACTATCACAGTAAAAAGCTTATCATAGTAAAATCGGTTGTGGTAATGCTAGCCATTGCCTACCGTTTTTGAACACGTTTTAGAGGCCTTACAATGTGAGTGTAGATAAACACTTATTTGTAAATCTAACTATGTCTACGTTATTGGTTTTTTCGCCTAAATATTTAGCTATAAATCGATTAAGAAGATGGTTCGGGGATTAACAAAAAATAGTTCTTATACCAAAACATATTTTAAAAAGAGACAATAGGGTATGAAACTTTGTATCAGGAACCGCATTATACGCGGACGAAGTCGCGGGCGGAAAGCTAGTCATAAATAAATTTACAATAAGGTAAGTAACTCCAACATTTTCCTCGTGGTCCCAGATAAAGAATTAGAATATTAGGTATCACCAATGAAAGTCCTACTAGCCCTTGGCTATCGCTATTATCGCTATTATTAGTTTGCGATTTTGCTCTTACCCCGCACGGCTGGCACACTATAATATTATACTTTTGATTTACAATAAACCTACTAGTATGTTACTATAATTTAAACATTTTTTTACCTTTCTATTTCTCATCCGTTCTTCTAAGAGAGTACTTAAGAAAAACTTGGAAATAAAGTATCTATCTACACGTAATGCTGGCGACCTGCAAGCGCAGCGGTTAAGTTCTGACGCCACGTCAGCGGGCAGTAATTGAATCTCGTGGGTCTGACACCCGGCCCGCGAGCGGATTGCTTATGAGCACTTCAAGCCGACGCTTCATTTCTTATTATACTTTATTGGGTTCAAACTAAATTTGTTGTTTACCTATCTGGTTATAAACAATCTAATACATGTATTTCCTACAGGGAGGTTTCTGGGTCGTGTTCCGGAAACAATTTTGTTGTCTTTGTAACTGATCAACATTATCATAATTAAGTAGTGGTTGATTAAAACGAACTTAATTTAATATTTGATATCAAATTAATCTTAAGCTAAACTTATCATAGTCACCCTAAGGCTTTTAACATACGCTGTATGGGAAGCGACAATTTAAAACGTCACATTGACCAATGCATAAATGTATTTTGCACAAATGCATAAATATATTTTTCTACTTATCATCTAAATAATAAATATTCGTGATTAAAAATCATTACCATCATTATTAGGTTCATGTTTAAATTCTGTATAATGTCTTGTTATCTTGCTCTATAGCTCCGTAGGCTAATATAATATTATCAAAACGCGATTAGACTGGGATAAGAACACTAAATGACAATTTCAACGGTAGTGTGCAAATAAATGAAGGTATCGATTTCAGTCCGATGAAGTTCTCAAAGCCAAGTCAGGATTTTTTTTACATTAAGTAAAACTGTCAATATAAAGAAAATACTTTTTTTATAAAACAAAATGTGGCAACATCGCACTAAAGTAAAATATGTGGTGACTTTTTTAGGTAAATCATGTTTTGTGAATCGATGTTTTAGTATTTGTGCTTAAAACAAAATTACTTATATTAATCAAAATCGTGAAAATATCACTGATTTTAATTTATATAGTACTATCTTTTTCCCGCGGCTTCTCCCGCGTACTAAAAGTACTAAAAATTGAGGTTCTCAGTTATACTCGTATGTTTGTACGTAGGAATATATGTTTGTCCGCAATCATCTCGCGTTTCGCTGAACTGATTTAGATGCGGTTTTCGGAAAAGTATTCGTTACATTCTGGATGTTTCGGTATACCACGTTTTGGCGAAGCCGGTTCCCTCATTTTTTAATTTTAAAGAAATAATTGCAATAATTGTTTAATAGTTACGTCATCAACGACTTACTACTACTGAGAGATTATGATTAATACCGATTACTATTTAATAGAAGCTTTTCCCCGCGACTTTATTTGCGTGGAATTAGTAATGCACCCTCCTTTTTACCCGCTTAAGGAATGACTTCTGGGATACCGACTCTGTCCAATTATGACTATTAAGTGTCACTTTTTTTACCTTTAAAAAAACTTAGGGTCTAGCTGTTTCTAAAATAACCAAAAGTCCTTAAAATCGTTTGTAATTTTTTTTATTTAAGCGCAAAATCTAAGTTTGACATGCTTGAACATAAAACTTTCACTTTTGTCTTTTTTTTCCAACTCGCAGCCAAGTGAGGATGCAGATTTTTTTTTGCAATTGCGCTGCTTATTAAGGATTGTGCTACAAAAAGAAAGAATCAAAAAAGTTCAATAGTTTTTTTAAATAAATTAATTGCTTCACCCGGAACTTCTTAACAAAAGTTAAAAATTTAAAAATTCATAACTCGAAAACTACGAAAAATCGGCTAACATATATGGGGTATATTCTGATAGCCCACGACGAGAGGTATCTAAAAAAATTTTTTTGACGTCAAGGTTGGGACCACCCTTATGCTTATATGCTTCCCCAGAACTCAAACTATCTCCATACCAAATCATCTAAATACGTTTCACCCCCTAAAGGGTTGATTTCGAGATAAAAACTATCCTATATTGTTTCCCGCGACTCAATCTATATAATAAGTACCAAGTTTCATTCACGTCTGTTCAGCGGTTAATAATTCGCCATACAAACTACCAACATCTTTTTTACCCCTCTAAGATTGATTTTCGGGATAAAAAATATTCTATATTGTTTCCTGGGACTTAAACTATGTACATCCACAACAAAGTTGATCTAAATCAGTTCGCGGTAAAAAAATTATACAAACCTCCAAACCCCATTTCACCCCCTTAAGGATTGATTTACGAGATAAAAACTGTCCTTATGTCGTTTCCCGGGACTCAAACTATCTCTATACCAAGTTTCATGTAAATTGGTTCAGCTGTAAATAATTCTCCATAAAACTTTCAACTATTTTGAAACTATTTTGTCCCTTCCCGGGATACAAACTATCTCTATACCAAGTTTCATCTAAATTCGTTCAACGTTTAAAAATTCCCCATACAAACTATCAACCCACATTTCATCCCTTTGTGTTGATTTTGTAATCAGCGACCCGATAAACCATATAAACAATACCCATGTTGATATTTAAATTTTGTCACCACTTTGCCCCCTTCTATGGGTTGAATTCTCAAAAAATCTAAGACACTTGTTTACTCATTTATTGTTAGGAATACTCCTGTAAAGTTTCGAATAAAATAGTCGAACTAATCTTGTTTCCCATACAAACTTTGGACCCCATTTCCCCCTCTTAGGGGGTGAATTTTTGAATAATCGTTTCTAAATGCATCCCTTGGCCTTATAAGGAGCCTACGTGCCACATTTGGAATCTCTAGAACCAGCGGTTTGGGCTGTGCGTTGATATGTCAGTCAGATTCTTCTTTTATATATTTAGAAGAAGATTGCAATTTGGTACATATACTTTCAAGAATGTCCACAATATTAAATTTCAAAATCGATGCTATTTTCGTAATTATCGTCCAAAAAAACACAAAAACGACACCCATATTAATATTTAGACATTTCAACCCCATTGTACCCCAACAGAGGAGATAGTATTTCACGTCTGCCACGTTGGATTTTAAAACCGTTGTTGTTTTCGTAATCAACGACCCGATAAACCATAGAAACAATACCCATGTTGATTTTCAGACTTTTAGACCACATTTCCCCCTTTTAGGGGTTGATTTTTCAAAAGACCTGAAACACGTATTTACTCATTTATCGTTAGAAATCCTCCTGTGAAGTTTCGAATAAGATAGTCTAACTAATCTTGTTTCGCCATACAAACTTTGGCCCCCATTTCATCCCCTTGGGGAGTGAATTTTGAAAAATCCTTTCTTAGTGCAACCCTAGACCTTATAAGGAACCTATATGCCAAATTTGAAATCTCTAGACCCAGCGGTTTGGGCTGTGCCTTGATATGTCAGTCAGTCAGTCAGTCAGACAGTTTCTTCTTTTATATATATAGATTGTATTAGGTTACCTAACGAACACAAGAACCAAAATTGAGCCGAGACAAAAAGCTAGTTCATACCCTAGGAGGAGGATGATTGTATTAATAAAAACATCATGTATAATAATTTTCAACATCAAAGAACCGACTTAAAATTAGACTCCACATTTCCAAAAGCAAATGCCCAAGCTACTGTAAAATACATAAATCGAATCACTATAGGTGTGCCTACAGTAGTCGAAGAGTTTATACAGGATCCCATCATCAGATTCTAACCTAATGACAATGGAACTAACTGTGAACTGTGTGTGTGTGTGTGTTTGTTTGAAAGTATACTCTTTCAAACAAACAATAATTATTTTCTAAATCAGTCCAGCCGTCTCCAAATAGTGGGTATGACATAAAAAAATACCAAAATCCCGACGAGTTGAGAACATCCCAGAAGTGAGAAAAATCAGGTAGCTGTTGTTGGAAAAATACTACACCTGTTTTTCTCACTAAGCGATCCCCCTACGCGACGACGCTTGGAAAATAAAAATATTTGAACTTACATAATAAATATGACGATAATAATTATAATATTATTTGTTAGTTTTTAGAGTTTATTTTTTGTGTCGGGGGCTTTTTAATTTTTTTAATTACACCTAATATTCAAAGGATCACAATGACATGTTGTTAGATCTTCGCACATAAAAATCTTTTAAAAAGCAAGTCTTAATATCATGTCATTGACCATCACACTGGGTTAGATACAGACATGATACAGATCGTATCTTGTTTTACCATGACTGGCGTAGGTAGGTAGGTAGATTTCATCATTCAGTTGAGTAATTTGGCAGCACTTTACATACATTTACAAACAGCTTTGTATGCCAGGAGCTGTCAGATTACTCAATTATGAATTCTACCTTACTTACTACCAAAATTAACCGTGTACAAGATTTACGATCACTGAGCTAAGCCACGGTCAGAGAGACAGACGGACATGGCGCAACTATAAGGGTCCCTTGTAGACCACGAAATCCTAAAAATGCAAATAAATTTAAGTCATCTTTATAGAGTTCAAATTATGAGCAGCGCTATCAAGCCTCATTTCCTCCAAGGAAACTCCTTTGTCGATCAGTGTCTTGTTATTATGAGGAAAGCAGATAATATTATGGGTGACGGTTAAGAGTTTTGGGGAAATTTATAACGAGCCTTCGTTTCTTTTTCTTTGAGGACTGGATATTTTATTATTGTTTCTTTGTTGAAACTTTTTCAGGAAAGTAGCATTTGATATGAATTTATAAGTAGTATATTTTGTTTAATGTGATTGTGCCAGTTTTGAAGGATATGAAAGTGGGTTAATTCATCACATATTGTGTAATATGCAGATTTTTCTTTAGTGTTCGGATTTGACTTTTATTATAAAGCACTTTGGTGATAAAAATTCTCAAAATTTTGATATTGTGGGCGACGCAAGTCATAAATAGAAATTAAGCTCTACCTTCAGTATTTTTGGCCTTCTTCAGTCTGTGTATGAACTGACACAATGACCCATAGAAGACCAACAATGATAATAACTAACAGATATGAGTTATTTTGTCTTCTTGAACACTCGTTTAAATATTTGTTATTGGCTTGTTGCAGACTGATCACAGGAACCTCATGTTTTCGCCATCTACCAGAGCAGCCTGGTGGCTGGCAACATTTCTCAGTGTTTTTGTCACAGGTAAGCGTAGTTACATTACTTTTTCACACTTTTTAATGAATACTAAAAACACAACAATAAAAAACGCTTCAGAATAAAAACCCTGGCGGTAAGATGTTCGACATTCAATTGGGATTCGAGTTCTCGGGCTTAAAACTGGGTAAAAAATGAGTTTTTGAAACTAATTTACGAAATATCATTCGATAGTCACTTTTCGGTGAAGGAAGACTTAGTGAGAAAACCTGCATATACCTATACATTCGCGAAGAAATTGAAAGGGTAATTTAAAGTCCCCATCACGCTTTAGGCTAGCATGGGGACTACAACCCTATCGTGCAAGAGAAGAGGCATAGGTATGCTCAATAGTGGGTAGTGGGACGAATTGAGATAAGACAGGGCTCAGGAAAAAGTAGGTATGTTGACTGTGAGAGGTCTTTATTTGTCGTTTAATCTGCTAACGCTGCGAATTTTCTAATACTTGAAAGGAGGAGAATAAATGTATTTTAACTTGTCAACACTTTAAATACTTGAATGAATGAACGCGTGACCCCACTGTAGTCGCTGCTCGTAGCGCCTGGTAGCCGCTTTTAATAAGGCAGGTCACACACTTGTTTAATTCATGTTTTTTTAGAAATCCTAATGATTTGAATCATAACTTTTATAGATGTCATATACAAAGGAAAACGTGACTTAAGCCTCCGGTATCTATATAAGTTAAGTATATGTGTTTATAAATTATATAGTTGTGTGTCTACTTAAAATAAACAAATAAAAAAATAATTTGATTTCTTCTTCATTCTTCAGCGATTTCAATAATTTCGAAATATAATCTTATACGAAAATATGTTGTATACTAGCTTTCCGCCCGCGACTTTGTCCGCGTATAATACGGTTCCTCATACAGAGTTTCATATCCAATTTTATCTTCTTAACTAACTCCCCCCCCCCCCCCCCCCCCCCCACCCCACCGTACCATCTTCGTAATCTATTTATACTTATAGCTATTTTGGTGATAAAACGGGTAACGTCGACATATTTATAGTTATAAATAAGTGTTAATATGCAAATAATCACGTAAATGTACCCAATTATTTGCGTAACTTCTTTGTGTACTGTATTGTGGTGGTTTTATTTGGCAATATGATGACCAAACTATTGTAAGAGCTCACTCTGGAACATGGAAATGGAACGGAAATAGGAACAATAATTCCTAGTAAATCTCAAACCAAAAAAATAGTTAATCTCTATACAAACTTTCAACCCCTTTTTAGCCCCGTTCTAGGTTGAATATTGAAAAACGCTGAAATTGCGTTTTTTTTTTATTTATTATTAGTAAACGTACGAAGTTTCAAATCTCTAACTACAAATTTTAAATTCCACCGATACAAACTTTTACCCCCTTAGGGGTTGAATTTTTCAAAATCGCTTCTTATTAGTTGTACAAATTAAATTTAACTCGTCCTGCAAATTATAACTTTCTAGCTTCAGTAATAAACTTTCAACCTCGTTTCAACCCCTCTGGAGTGGAATTTTGAAAAAACGCTGAAATTCGTTTTTTGCCTTGAAGTAAGTAGCTTACAAACTAACTTTCAAGTCTGTCACAAAAAAAAATGTAATCTCTATACAAACTTTGAACACCTTTTTTACCCTGTTAGAGGTTGAATTTTAAAAAACGCTGAAATCACTTTTCTTGTTTTTTAATTATTAATAAACGTACAAAGTTTCAAATCTCTAACTCAACATTTTAAACCCCATCCATACAAACTTTCAACCCACTTTTTACCCCCTTAGGGGATGAATTTTGAAAAACCCCTTTTTAGTGGATGCTAACGTTATAAAATCTACCTATTCTGAAAAATTCAGCTCTCTAGGTCCAACGGTTCGGGCTGGGCGTTGATTTAAGTGAGTCAGTCAGTCAGTCAGGACTTGTACGTTTATATATATAGATTAATGCTTAAATAAGACTCAATTAATGGTTTAGTAGAGGTAAATTGTGTATAAATGGATTCAAATATGCTAGGAAATAGCATCAAGTGGATTCCGTTATTCCGGGCCTTGGTTTAAAATTAATTGACTGTTATGTCGAGTTCACGAAGGCACGGTATCCTGTACCGGGCAGTGTCACCCTCGAAGTATATTAGTAGTTACTTACCTATTGCAAAACTACAGCTAGTCAGCTACGCTGCAACTAGGAGATAGGAGTAGATAGGATAGGATAGGAGTACGCGACGATTTTCCAGACCAGCTTATTTGCCTATGCCTGTTTGCGATATAAACTTATACTAATGAATACATTTACTTATACTTTTTAAGAATGGCATGTATATACTTTGCTTTGTAAGCTTTAATAGTTAAGTGTCTAGCGTAAATCGTGCAACTTTCATACGGGTAGGTCGAGGGATCGAACTTTTGTCTCGTTCCAATGATTTTTTTATATGTCGGTTTTTAGTGGACATAGTTTCCTCTTTGAATTACGCAGCAAATACTCATATATTAAGGTGAAAAGCATCAATCGCTACTTGATCGCGATATCGTTCCAACATTTTAACTTTTTAATAATTTAATAATTGTTGCTTTCATATAAAATATCCCATTGCGCCATTTGCGCCGTGACATACACCTAAAAATATTACCTAAAGATAAAACAAATATTTTGCTATCACTATGATAGCATAGTTGTGTATATAAATACATTAATATGGCTTATGGAAAACTACATGTCTCTGTTTGGCTCAACGGCTGACTATTAGAGTAGGACGGTACTGCCATTTGTAATTAAGTCCGCCATTCGTACGTTTTGTGCAATATAAGTACTTGCTACATTCATTTTAATTCAAAAATAGTCCGTAAAGTTCTCTATATTTCGACATTTTGTGTTAAAGCGCTTTCTTCAAGGAGAACTGCCGTAAATCAAGGGGGTTGTTATACCCGCATACCGTAACGACCAAATCTTTTAGAATACGTTTTCTTCACATCTCGGTATATAAATTGTGCGAAATTCACTACACGGTAAACAATAATTGAAATACATTACCATAAACATACCCAACAATACTATCATAAATAAATTTAAGAATCTATTTCCCTAAATATGTTGATAATACTTATGTAGATACCAGAGTAAAAATATTTTCTTGCAAACAGGTGAAGTGCCTATCCAGACTGAGGCGGAGCCGGAATTTTTGGCGCCGCTTGAGAACCACACGGTGACGCAAGGTCGCGAGGTGCACTTCACATGTGTCGTCAATCACCTTTCCAATTATAGGGTATGTAAATTTAGGGTGTGTAATTGAGTAAGAACTTTAACTACACCTTTACATAGTTCAGCACAATAATTCTAGCTGGCGCACTACGTATCGGAGACTCTTGGCAAACTCCTAATTTGGATCTTTAGTTACTAATACGAAACTTTCAGCAATTGAAGGTAATTGCTTAAAGTTAATGCCCAAAGTGTAATCTGAAATATAACAATTATATAGGTAATTTGAATTATCCTTGTTTATGAATATACCTATTTACTCACGAAATTAAATGCTAGAACCTTACTGTCGTAGAAAATAAATTTACGCTAACAGTAGAATTGTTACTAATTTATTTCGCAACCGCAACAAAGCGAGATGTCACATGAAAAATGCGCTGAGGCGGCGCGGGCGAGACACCCTGCATTCCTCGGATGAAACTCGGTACCGTTTTACGTGTCGTTCCCCCAGTTTTACATTCGCTACAGTGTTTAAGTCACATTAAGTTTCGTCTCCGCAGTGAACAACACAAGCGATTTAAAACTTGGAGGAGCTCCGGCAAAATGGGTCCGATTTATGACGTTAATCCTAGATATAAAACGGAATTTTACGCTCATATGCAGCTCGAGTGTGAAGCGTTTTATTTTGTACACACTCTGATTGCATTGTTTAAGTTTCGTAATTTATGGCGCTATTCTACAAATACTTTAATAAGCGTTATGTAGACTGTGTTTATTTTAATGCTTTGTTTAAAATCCGCAACTGGGGAGAAGTTATTCTAGGTACATGGGATAATAATATTTATATAAATAACTGTACCTAGGTATTATAATCCTTAAATACACAATATATAGTAGATAAAAAAATTAAGGTAAAGTTTAATAATTAAGCCAAATTGTAACCTATAAATAAAAACTATAACCTATAAATAAAAACATCTGTTTCAGGTTGCATGGATAAAATCTGACTCTAAGGCAATTCTTGCGATCCACACTAACATGGTGGCTCTAAACCCGCGTCTGTCTGTCACCTACAACAACCACAACACATGGAAGCTGCATGTCAGCAACGTGCAGGCCAACGACTCGGGCACCTACATGTGTCAGGTCAACACGGACCCCATGAAAAGTCAGGTACCTGGCCGTTTCATGAATACACATTTAAAATAATGTTCACGCTACATCGGACTTTACGAGGTATTTGACAGTATACGACGTAAAGTTCAGGAAGCTGGAACATAAAAAAACGCGATAAACTGATCTCATTTGTAGGAATGTCAACTAACACTTCCTATCTCCTGACTGCCCCTGGTACAGTATTATATACTTCTCCTTTATCGCTTACGTAAATAATTCTCGTTTTCACTTGGCATTGTATAACCGATAAACTCGCATGAAGAGGATTCCACGCCGTATAATGTTTTAAAATTACACTTTGAATACTGATACCTTACAAAAACTATTTCTGTAATACAATATTTTAGTTTTTCTTATAGATGGGTCACCTCGCTGTGGTGATACCGCCGGACATAGTGGACACGGTTAGCGAAGGCAGCTCAGCGCGAGAGGGCGGCAGCGTGCGGTTGGCATGCAGCGCGACGGGCGTGCCACCACCCGCGGTCATGTGGCGTCGGGAGCACAACAAACCCATCGTGTTCCGCCACGACGGCGGACGGGAGAGGAAAGGTGAGAATAGATTAATATAGCCACTGACCATATAAAGGTCTAAACTCCCCTATCTAGATGACATGGTCAGCAAAGGTTTCCAAGTGGAAGGACGGTGGCATGCTGCTACCCATTACTTACTCAACCACATCAGTTTCGACAAGTCGTGTTAGTCAAATCTTAGCCCGGGCGAAAAATGAGTTAAAAGGTAGATAAAACACAACCTCTATGCATAATTATATTACAATAAAGTAATTAGTACAGTCGAGGACAAAGAGATGTATACACTTTTGGACCTTATTGCGTTGTAATAAGGTCCAAAAGTGTATACATCTCTTTGTCCTCGACTGTACGTACGGGCATGAGACACGTCTCTTTGAAAGTGACAAACCTACCAAATAACACTCGCAGTCTTCTTCTTCCTCCTAGCGTTTGTTCCGGCTTGGGGTCCGCTTGTCAACCTATTCCCATGAATTTTGGAGTGGACACTAGTTTTTACCATCGCAACCATAGTAACTGCCATCTGACCTTCCAACCCAGAGGGGAAACTAGTCCTTATCGGGATTAGGTCCGGTTTCCTTACGATGTTTTCCTTCACTAGTAAATATCAAATAATATTCCGTACATAAGTTTCGTAAAACTCCACTTGGTACGAGCCGGGGTTTGAACCCGAGACCTGCGGATTGAAAGTTGGACGTCTTACCGCCAGGCTACCAAAAACACTCGCAGTAGAGAGATATTTTGTATACTTTTATACAAGAGATCTTTTTCTTCGCAAAACTTTAAACACTCAATTTTATTTTAGAACCATGGCAGTAACTTTGCATTACTCGGCTGGAATGAAACGATCGGCGACAAAAAGGTTATTTTCAGTACTGGTAATTTGGTACGTTCATAAAAAAATGCCAGCCCACATGTAGCTTTAACAAGTTAATTTCGTATAAACCGCCTAAGCGCCTTTCTAAAACATATTTTATCTTTAAAAAGTTATAAAAGCGATATAATATACGAGGAGCTTATTGTCAAATAGTATATTAAAGAAAAGGATTTCTTCAAAAAATATTTTGTATTTCTTGCAGAAACTTTCCCAGTAGAGTTGTGTTTGTTCCATTTAACAATAGCACTAGCGATAACGGCAGAGTTACCCGGTCGGAAAATATACTCATGCTCACCTCCTGAAAAATCCTCATCCGGTACACAATTATATACAATAACGACTATGAAACGAATTTTATGAATAGGTACTAAGAGTTCGAAAGTGATGTTTAAACGAAAGCCACTTAAATAAAAGCAAGTTATTGTTAGCACAAAGATCTTCTTTTGGTATGACCTTGATCTTGTACCAGTACTTACTCTAATTACGTTGTCACTGAAAATTAGTCCAACGTTTATGTGCAATATACAGTATGCATCGGCACTGAAGAGAATATATAAAGTAAAACGTGAACCTCTTAAAGACCCACGTATAACCGCAGCACAATCTTTATTTTATTATAATATAAATAATTATAAACAGTCCTCGATTCTGACAAGCAATCAACTGGAACTGTCGACATCAAACTTTTCTTTTCAATGTAAATTCCTAACGAATTTTAAGACAAATTGTTGATGATAAAGGCTATAAAGAAAAAGCGAAGTTAGAAGACTTACTTCTCTGTAAAACTTTTTACTTGTACTTATACTTCGGTTACTTTTGTATTAAATACCTACTCAGTCTGCTCACGAAGATGTTCTATAGAAATGATTGTAATAGTTCAATATAAATGGTAATGAATACCTACTAATGTTATAAACGTGAGAGAATCTGTCTGGCAGACATATCTGTACTGAAATGGTAATCTTCACGCTTAGGCCGCTTAACCGATTCTGGTAAAATTAGATACCTATGGAAAAAAATTGAGTCCCAGGGAAGGACATAATACGCTTTTAGTAATTAAAATTAACTATCGAACAGTAGGCGAAGTTTTAAATTTAATTTAATTAATTAAAAAATATTATTATTTTGCAAGCTCAAGTAGGACTGGGCTGGACCTGTCTGTCGAATGCACCCGGAACGGTGGGCCAAAACGGCTACTGGGCCCCGCAGGATGGCCGGAGCAGAGGCAGGGACAACCTGGATGCCTTTTGTAGTAATTGACGGGAATATTCCCGCATGTGCATGTGCACCAGGCCGTGACGATTGGCGCAAGCGAGGGGAGGCCTTTGCCCAGCAGTGGGACACAACACAGGCTATTAAAATATATATGTTCGGACCTCGTGCAGCGTATATCACTGGCCATTCAACGCGGAAATGTGGCCAGTGTTTTTGGGGCGTTTGCGCCGTGTACTTACCAGACGTGGAGATAGTGTTCAATGTTCGTGTTTTTCTATTTTTTTTGGACATTGCGTGTTATTTTTTAGTGTATTTGTAAGTGTTATATGTATATACTGTCTAAAGTTTGTTGTTTGATTGTTTAATTAAAAGTTAAACATCCCTCCCCCCAGTTAATAGTGAATTTTACGATGTATGTTATTATTATTAGCATTTTTTACATTAACTATCATATAAAAAAATAATATAGGGATATTTTTAAACATCCCTTATACTTACAAAACTTGCATTTAACGATGTATTTTATGCAAGACGATCCCCAGTCCATTCTGTTAAAGGTAGGTAATGGGTCGGAAAATGTAGAGAGCATGCAGATTGTTCCTACAAGTTTCATCGATAAGCACCGTGACGCCCTCACTCGGTGTTTACGTCACTGGGTTCCCTTCGATACTTTAATGTCTTTCTAAGTAAATTTGAAAGTTCGACAGGGCTTAATAATGCGTAAGGCTCCTAGAAACTCTGATCGTAAGTTGTGTTATATGCCTCTAGAGTGTTTATAATGAATAGTACATTATGATACAAGTGTGCTAAGTTGATCATTACATACGAAGCGATATTGTGCGCACGAACGCATGTGAGTGCGCATAAGGAAGCTGAGCTTATGTAATGATCAAGCACCGCGTTTCATACGACGTTTTTCAACACACTTGCGAGGAAATAACAGAATAGTATAATTGATAACTTTTGATAAATACATTAATTGTCAGAATGTTTACAGGATAGAGGTACTTTCGAACCTAAGATAATTAAATTTAACTAACCTTTTTTGTGATGTTATTGAGTATATGGAACTCTTTTTCAAATCATTTCATAAAATTAAAGACTTCACATTTAGAGTGCAATAAATAATAGTATTTTTTTCTTACGTATTGCTCACTAGATTTTTATGATGAAATTTTACTAGTACGTATCACAATTTTGAAATATATATCCAGAGGTTAAATTAACGCAAAAGTTGTCTTCTTATTCATTGAAAATATAATTTGTTGAAATTAATAAAACACTACGAGAAAAATCGAACAAATAAACAATGATATGTTATTCAATCAAATACAAACACTGAAAACATTGAAAAAATAATCAACCCAGCCGGACTTGAACCTGGCATCGATACGCCTTACCGGGGCTCGATCGAAGGCGTATCGATGCCAGGTTCAAGTCCGGCTGGGTTGATTATTTTTTCAATGTTTTCAGTGTTTGTATTTGATTGAATAACATACTATTGTATGAGTGGAATGCCCCACTTTAAAAATCATGTAAAATAATTATGAAATAAACAATGATTTGAGGTTAACTTATAAATAGCGCGCAATTTTCTTTTTTGGATGTGCGTGCAGCTTGAGGCAAAGGCGCGGACGTATAATGCCAAACAGCCAATATTAAAACAGTCAATTCGTGTTTAAAACGTAATTTATTGTGTATTACGAGTAATATAATAAGTTGAAATGATTCTTATTCACAGTGGGGTTGTATAATTTGTATTCTATCGTAAATGTGTATATTTTTAATATATTTACTTTTTTTTTACTTTTTTAGAATGTAAACTCATAGAGTTAAACAAAAGTAAAGGTAATACCCGACTAAATTACAACGATTCGTCTTCGCACGTACAACTTGGTACTAGAGTACAAACGTCACTTGATCAGATTATTAAATTATTCCACTAGTTGGATAATCATTGCGAAATGCACGCGTGTTTAATATCTAGGATTATGAGCATAAAAGCGGTGGAATAAGAACCTCGTTACGAGCAGGTGTGTTGAAAAATATATTTAAAAAACCGGCCAAGAGCGTGTCGGGCCACGCTCAGTGTAGGGTTCCGTAGTTTTCCGTCCGTCACAGTAAGTGTCCCCACTTATGAGTTTTTGAAAGCACGTGTCACATTTCATTGTGATTTTGTAGAAATTACAAGTTCAATAAACACCTGCTTATACGGTTAAATTACAAACTTAGTTCAGAAATTATTTTGTATTTTTTTTTCGAAAATTATTCAACCTATCAAGTTCAAAATAATTTTCCTAGAAAGTTTTTATAAAGTTCTACTTTTGAGATTTTTTTCATGTTTTTAAAACTTATGGTTCAAAAGTTAGAGGGGGAAGACACATTTTTTTTTACTTCTGGAGCGATTATTTCCGAAAAAATTTACATTATCAAAAAATTGGCCTCATAAGAAAGCTCAAAGTCACCCAAAGGGCAATGGAGAGGGCTATGGTTGGAGTCTCTCTGCGTGATCGCGTCAGAAATGAGGCCATCCGCAGCAGAACCGAAGTAATCGATATAACCCTCCGAATCGCTAAACTAAAGTGGCAGTGGGCGCCACATTGCTCGTAGAACCGATGGCCGTTGGGGCGGAAAGGTTCTCGAGTGGCAACCACGAACCGGAAGGCGCAGCGTGGGTAGACCCCCCGCAAGGTGGACTGATGACCTGGTGAAGGTCGCGGGAGCCCGCTGGATGCGGGTGGCGCAGGACCGGTCATTGTGGCACTCTTTGGGGGAGGCGTCTGCAGCAGTGGACGTCTTTCGGCTGATATGATGATGATGATGATGATCAAAATATGATTTTACTAAACCCCTATTCATTTTGAAATACCTATCCAACAATATATCACACGTTAGGGTTGAAATGAAAAAAAAAATCACTCCCCACTTTACGTATAGGGGAGGTACCCTAATAAAACATTTTTTTCCACTTTTTATTTTACCACTTTGTCGGCGTGATTGATATACATATTAGTACCAAATCTCAGCTTTCTAGAGCTAACGGTCACTGAGATTATCCGCGGACGGACGGACGGACGAACAGACATGGCGAAACTATAAGGGTTCCTAGTTGACTACGGAACCCTAAAAACAGAGGAATTATTTACTCATGAATCATGATTTTCCATTAGTCGAATATTCATTTGTTGCATATGGTAATATGAATTTTCACTTACAATTTGTTAATCCAATGGTGACTATATCTCCTTTATCTACACTAACATTGTAAGTCCTATAAAATGTGTTCAACCACTCTCGTATTTTAAGGACCCTAATTACGTAACAGTTACATAAACTACTATTGCAAAATGATATAATGGAATAAAAGTTTCAATATAAAAACGTAATATTTCACTATTGAAGCTTGTTTAGTTTACATACATACATCAACTATTCAGACGAACATAACATAAAGACGTATGAGACTCCTGGAAAGTGATACAGGTAGAAAGTAAGTCGATTTATGTTTGACTTAGTTTTAATAATATACATATTATTTATACAGCTGTATGTATGATAATATGGAAACCTTATTCAGCGGTCATTCTATGTAATAATTGATTTATGACATATCCAAGTAGATACAACTAACAGCAAGCATACTGCCCTATTTATACAATAAAAAAAAACAGTTTTGAATAAATAAACACACAAAGTAGTATTTTATATGAAAACTAGAGAGCTGCTTGTGTATGCAGCTCTCTAATTGGCATCATGTGTATTTAAGTATTTATACATGTAATAACATTCAGTTGGCCTACCGACTGGCAGTATAAATATATTTAAAATAAACCGCTTTTTTTCATGGATAAGCTTCATAACCAATAGGTAATAATATTGTTTTCATAACGCGCATCTAAAAAGATTACATACTTTCACTCTACTACACAAATAAACGTACCAAAATCAACACTACAACTGGTCTATGGACAGTCATCACTGTCCTTTCTATCGTCCTTACGCGTGAATCCCGTTCTCCAGGGTGCCGAAAGCTGCTATTTTGTTTGAGTCTTTTTGTCAATTCAATCTACTTTGCATTGTCTTCGACACTCGCATGAGGCATTACACCTAGAAGGCCCCATCGCTCCCGCGGGCCCCTTGCACTTCTCTCTCCAATGGATTTTATTTACGCAAGAGAAAGCAAGGTTTAATACATATACCGCTGAAGACAATAAGGCGCCTCGCTACGAGATATAAAAGCTTTGAGTTAGTCTCGCGTTCCTTTTAGTAGAATTCCTTTGAAATGAATCGAATAATTTGCGGACTTTATTCTCACGGCCGGATTTTTATGTGGGAGTACTTTGTTTTAGAACTTATCGCTATAATGAGACACGTATGTATGTTATAACTAAGTGTTCGCTTTATCTAAAAGGCTTTCAGATTAAACTGCAATAACTAGCATAACGCTAGGAATTTCATAGCATCCAGTTTTAATAGTCGCTGGAACCGTTCACATTTTCATTCCGAAGCTTTTCACCGCCATAGTGCTTTGAAAACTATTAAACAAGGGTGTCACACTTTATTGGAAGTTTCTGTCCTGAATCCTGAACTTGACGTACTTGCCTACTGTAATCATTAGGGTTCCGTACCTCGAAAGGAAAAAACGGAACCCTTATAGGATCACTTTGTTGTCCGTCCGTCCGTCTGTCCGTCCGTCTGTCAAGACCCTTTTTAGGGTTCCGTAGTCAACTAGGAACCCTTATAGTTTCGCCATGTCTGTCCGTCTGTCCGTCCGTCCGCGGATAATCTCAGTGACCGTTAGCACTAGAAAGCTGAAATTTGGTACTAATATGTATATCAATCACGCCGACAAAGTGCTAAAATAAAAAGTGGAAAAAAATGTTTTATTAGGGTGCCTCCCCTATACGTAAAGTGGGGAGTGTTTTTTTTTTCATTTCAACCCTAACGTGTGATATATTGTTGGATAGGTATTTAAACATTAATAGGGGTTTACTAAAGATCATTTTTTGATAATGCAAATATTTTCGGAAATAATCGCTCCAGAAGTAAAAAAAAAATGTGTCTCCCCCCCCTCTAACTTTTGAACCATAAGTTTTAAAAATATGAAAATGTTTCAAAAGTAGACATTTATAAAAACTTTCTAGGAAAATTATTTTGAACTTGATAGGTTCAATAGTTTTTGAAAGAAAATTACAAAATAATTTCTGAACTAAGTTTGTAATTTAAACGTATAAGCAGGTGTTTATTGTACCTGTAATTTCTACGAAATCACAATGAAATGACGTGCTTGGAAATAAAGTAAAAACGGTGAAAATCGGTTCACGCAATAAAGAATTATCCCATAAAAAATCTTCCATACTTTAAGCTCGCGCGCAATAGTTTACTTAATTTGCCGATAGATGTCGCTGTACGTGGAACGCTCATATTATATCTTACATGGCGGTGTTATTTTAACTCTTAAGTGGGGACACTTACTGTGACGGACGGAAAACTACGAAACCCTACACTGAGCGTGGCCCGACACGCTCTTGGCCGGTTTTTTTCTCAGGAACGCGTGGAGGTATCAAGCTGAAATTCATATCAAATACTCAAGTCTACTGTCCCTTGGAGCTGTGAAAAAATCAAACTTCTAAGCCAACGCAATCAAAAGATACAGCCGTTTATGCCGCAAATTTCCGTAGACGGACTACTTATTAAGCAATGAAAGAATGAATGAATGTTGTGATAGTACAAAACCCTTGGTGCATGAGTTAGACTCGCACTTGATCGTTTTTTTTTTCTCTAATTGATACCTTGACGTGGATACTTTTTTTACCCAGTAAGTACCTACAGAGGTACTTACTGGGTAAAAAAAGTATCCACGTTTGGATTTGTGGAATCCTCTACAGATTATTTTATTTTATGTTCTATGCACATACACTAAATCTTTTTATCATAAATTGATTTGCGCTGACACTGTGTTTCCCTTATTTTTAATGTCTCTTAATATCAGTATTTTATTAATAAAGTTATTGCAGCAAATTTTTTTCGGTTAGGACAAGAAAGATTGAAGAATAATTTTAATAACATCAGTTTTTTGTGACGATTTATTACAAATAGTAGAAACTTGAATTCTGTTTAGCCTATTTTAGGACTTTAATTCTGTTTTCCTTGTGTCATGACTCATGATTTAAGTCCTGTTTACATAGTCAAACAATCGTGAAACTTTAAATCGATACAACAACACAGTCATTTTCTTTTCGTAGCTTAAATTGACTCGTTGGGACAACTTTTTCTCCGGCTCTCGGCGACTAAAAAAAGACAACTACGCTTTATACTGAATTTTCACGAAGTATTTTTGTTGATCTTTTTAATATAAAATGTAAATGTACTTATATAGTGGTTCTGTTTGTAAGTAGAATTCTTAGCCATATTTACATATTCCTTTGACTAACTGATTTCAATAAAACGAAGCTTCCATACAATGCTAAAATATAATTAGATCACAGTCTAGTAAATTCGCTTACTTAACTCTTAGCATTGTCAAATGACATTTGAAATAAGTGTAATCTAATTCAGATCCACCCTGAAAACCCGTTGCCTTACTAATGATAACGATACTTGACTATGCGACTATTCACGTTGTATACGCTACTAGTTAAGGCAACACTTAAATAATGTAGACGACGTTAACCGTACATTCAATAGGTAGCTAAGTTAAAAATTGTATCTGAACAGAGGTAAATTTTAATGATTTCATAAAGGCAGATTTAACTCAAATGTATTTTCAGGAACCACAAAAATGTTACTTGTTAAGTTTATGCTCCATATAAAGTTTAATGTTGAATCCCTATTTTTAGACACATTTTTTGGAACATTTATATTCACGATATTTTAAACATTACTCGTTATTTCGCTATCAAATACAAATTTTGCGCCTACTCTTGTATCTCATTATCACGTTGATGCACTTACAACGATCTTGTTTAGACAATAGCACGTTAACCAAACAATCGACTAATTTCGCCGAGCAAACAGCCACATACTAAATGGAAATTTCGCGTAACACTAACTCCGAAGCTATTGGCTCTCTTAATGTGAATGCGGTGTTTCGCGTGGTATGTTTATGCGCTACGTAGGTGCGTAGCGTAGCTATCTAAATTGTACAAGTTTAATACTCCTTTTAACCTCGTAAGGCCCAGTCCTATTTTTAGGACAAGTGAAATAGTGACCCAATGTCCTAAAAATAGTACATCATATTTTAAACTTTCAGCTTCTGGAACAAAATATAATTTTGAACAAAAAAGTTGACCTCATACCTCATGGGCCATTAGGACTAAATTTTGCCGTCCTAAAAATAGGCCATGCGAGGTTAAAGCGCCCCCAATAAGAGTATTTAGTCATTTTATTATAGATCTAGCCGATTGAACTGCTTGATATTCTCTCCAACCCGATCTTTTTCCAACAAACCTCACATGGTACTTACTTTACAATGAAACTATGTGAAGACACCAACAATCAAAAACAAAAAAAAATTACTAACAAAAAAAAACGTATTAACTTATAAAAGAGGCAAAAAAATCTACAATCGAATGTAATACTTTATCGGAAACCCGCGGAGGTCGGCTATTGGTTTGAGGATTAGGCACCAATTTTATAAGTTAGGTATCCGTGCGAATGTCACCGCAGTAACCATAACGTTTTAGTGGCCGTTTGCCCCTCGTCGGAACACTCCGTATTTTTAATAAAAAACGCAATATAGTTTTTCACGAGCTAGGAACCGGGAGAAGGTGAAAAGCCTTGGAATTTTCAATTTTGAAAATTAAATTGCTCTAAACAATTGTTGTAGACGGTTATTTTAAAACTTCTCGTAGGTTTGTTTCGCTTTTGAGCACATGGGCCGGGAACTAATTTATTAACGTTTACTAAACGATGTACCTAAAAATCTACGTAACAATATTGCGAGTTTATGTCATTGTTATAAATGTTATGATGGTTTGTGTAGTAAGAAAACCCGGCAAAGCACCGAAGATACTTATAATGTGGGAGACGTGGTGCAGGTGTGAAGCGTATTAGGCTTAATCTATTACGATGCATGTCACATCCCTCTGATTGTAACTACTGCGAATGAGGAGTGTAAAACGGGACATAAACTGGCTCATATAACAATAAAAATAAATTAGAGAAAAGCTCGCAATGAAACTTTACCCATTACTTTGGAGCCGTAAAACACACCATTTCATGAGTTTGTAGGATTTAATTATTGCAATACTTGCACAAATCGCCTCCCGTTTTCATTTTTGTTTGAATAACTCTCAATATTTTATGGCACCTCTTAAAGACAAAGTTATTAATCTAGATTTGATAATTATTTTGTACCTATTGTACCTACTTCGCGCAAAGTCCATTCATTTATTATCTTTATTGCAAAAAAGAAAATACATCGTACAGAAAATAGGTTCAAAGTAATAGGTAAAGAATTATCTATCAGTCAACCTTGGGCAAAACAGGTAAGTTGCAACCCGTGCATCCTAATTAGTTAGCATATTACAGAGTGAGTAACTACAGAGTAAGTCCACCCAAGTCCAACTGTGCTTCTATTGTTGACGATTATATTGTACGGATTATATTTTCCTTCGTAAAAAGGAACCTTGCTATGTATAAGCCAACCACTAATGCCGAAATGTTTGTGAATTGGATGCACCGTGTTCCCTAAGTACTTACTAGGAATCTTTTTTTTAAAACAACTAGATTCCGATCGAATCACAACTAAAACAACATCTTATACAACTTCTTTCTAACCGTCTGAAAATGCTTAACCGTACTACGTGGGTTACCATGCGTTATCTACAGAACGACCTGAGGTCAACAGAACATGTATACCTTACGTTTTCAAAGGACCTTATTTTATTTTCATTACTGTTTACAAAACTGCATGCAATTTTTTAGAAAGGTGCTCCGAGAACCAAATAATAGTAAAAAAACGTTTATTATCATGATAATTACTAAGACTACCTGCAATTGAGTTAAAAAATTAATCATTAAAATTATAGTTATTTCCATTGTTTCTACGTTTACCAATACTACCTTAACCTACCATCAGTTGTAAATTCCATATTCATAAAAACCTATAACAAGTATGTTATCTCTCAATACTACACATTAACGGTTCCGGTAAAATTGTTTATAGAATAATAACATATTCGTTTCTTATTATATTATATTAGCTGGTAAGTAAGTACATATAGAAAGCTTTAACGTAAAGCGCTATCCATTACTCGACGGGTATTTGGCGGCACAGCGACCGCCGCCGCTGCCGTTTCCAAATTACCCCAATAATGGTAATTGCAATTTGCACTGAAAATACCCGCTGTCTTCATTCAGACATGCTCTAATGTTGATATACTTTCATTGTTACAAAATTTCAAAACACTTTTTTTCATGAGAAAAAGCCAAGCAGTATTTTGTTTAAAAAATAATAACATATCAACTATGAACTCAGCTGAACAGACCTGACAAAAGGACCGGAAGATACCTTGAAGTTTGGGTTAGTTACAATCATGTCCATGTATGTCGAGGTAAATTGTAATCATACAAAGAAAATAATACAAGTAATGGAAAAATATTGCGTAGAAATATAAGGAAAAGTCCCTTGTAATAATAGGTAAGAATGTAGTCCAGACGGCTCGCCTGTCTCGTCATATCGTGTAATGAAAAAAGACTGGGATAGTTATAGCAAATAGTTGCGAAAACAATGTATTTAACTTGACGCAACTGTTGTTTAAAAACTAAAAACCACAACAGTAAATCTATCAAGTATTTAATAAAAAGTGATTATTAGTTTAAGAATATTAATTAGTGTGAAACTTATAACTTGAAATAAATACAGTCTCTAATCCGTCTAAGGTAATAAATAGCAATAAAATAAATAAAAAGCGTTCTCCATGAAATATATTTTTCACCATACCCACTCGGAAGGCTCACTTCAGACACAATTCAATAAGTGTATGGAAAGTTGCATTTAATGAGTAGTAGTGTAAATGAGTGGAAAGTAATTTGGTAGATTTTGACTTGTTTTTCATACGTAAGCTTGTTGGATATATTTTAGTGCAATGATTTTGAATGATAAATATTGAATACCCTTAATTTTGATAACATTTGTAATATTTTATAGATTGTATTTAACACACATTGGTATGGTAAAAAATTATATATTACACTAGGCAGCTAAGTTTATTCAGCTTTTCATACCTCAAGGCTCTCGTACTCTCAAGATTCCACTTTTGGAACCACTCGCTGCGCTTGTGACTAAATTTTGCTTACGTCTCAATATAAGCACAAAAGATTTTGCTCGTAAACAACTACTTTGCTCCTTTTTATAATATTAAACAACTATTGCAACCATTGATTTATACCTGTACAAAGAGGGAGATATGGTACCAGGCGCTCGATTGTGTGCCATCAAATATAGGTTCCGGGACCTATATTGAATTAGTCGTGAGGCAGTCTCTCAGTCACGCTTTGTGCAATGCGCGAAATATGGAAGTCTCCCTTGCATACACGTGTTAACTATATAGATTTACCTCTTTTGCCCATGATGCACATACATTATAGCGATGTGTAGCATTTTACACGTGTGTAGGTGCTGGACCACATTTCAGTTTTGTTTACATGAACTATGAACGTCACTCATCTTCCTTTTTGTTTGTCTATGATTGCAACCATATTTGTTTGTTCAAAAATGTAAAACAACACGGACTTGGTGTAAATAGAAAATTAATTTAAATATAAAACTGTGTAATTCAATCATTTTTTAAAGCTTGAGTTGGATTCTGAAAGATACTATTACAATATCTTTTAAATATGTGCAGCTGGACTAAGAGCTGGCCATGTCAGATATGGTACAACAATGAGAGCAACAAAACATGTCTGGTTAGATTGCTATACTATCCTTATTGCTAGATCCGGGCATCTGGGTCTTTAATGGGTCAGAGGAGGTCAGAGTGACAGACTAGCAAAATTTTTGATTTGGAAAATAGTAATACCAAAATAGGTTAAAACTGCCGCAGTTGTCTCAGTTATAAAGGACAGGGCCTATATTATAACATTAAAACAAAAAACATTGCGTATTATTACGGAAACAAAAACATTAGGTGATAAACTATGAATTATACGACGTTTGGCACTACTTTCCGCCAACAGAAATTTTTGGCAATGATATAATCTAATTATTTATATAATTTTTCATACATAATATTACATCAAACCTAGAACTCTAGGATTGCTTGTCTTGAAGTGGTTTGCATTATTTGACCTCTACTACTTTACAGCTGCTAGATGTCCAGATCTAGAAATAAGCATAGTATAAGTAGCTAAAGTGACTGAAAGGGTTCCGTTGCTCTCATTATTGTGTCATATCTGACGTGGCTCTCCGTCTATAAGGAATCATACGAGTATGTACGTGAGTTCGACTTTTTGGCTGACTTATTTTTATTTGTACCTAAGCTAATATCATCTGTAGCCAGAGGCAAAGGCTTACTTACATTCCCAATCTTTTGTTAGAGCTTGATTTTTTTTTATCGTCCAAAAATCTAGGATTTGCATATTAAAAGTCGAAAAATCATTTTTAAAGCACTATTTTCGTATTTTGCGTCAGTACATACATTCCGTTCGATACTCCGTGTACTGAACAACTAAGCCTGGCAGGGCCAGTAAGCTCCAGCGAGTACAAATAGAGAGTAGTGGCTGCAGTAATAATGGCTAGCGAGTAACTACACTCTGGCAGAGCGTTAAATTTATATTAAAAACAACCTCAAAGAGACAGCGCATACAGGCGTTTGCCGCTTGCTTAAAGCTTTTAATGCAGTAGTTTCTCCTGTTTTTTCTATCTCTGATATTAAACGTAAGCAGGTCAGATGCCGTTAGTAACTAAAACATATGACTTAAATGGTTATGTAAATTGTGTAAGCGTTCAGTTTACAATATCATATAACAGGCGTAGATGTATTTATTAAAATAAAAATAAAACACTTAATGTGCATACATAGTCCTTATAACTTTAGCTTATATTACCTACCTAAACATATAAAAAAAATTACTACAGTTTGTTAGCTAGGGCAACACATGAAGTTATTGACTACGCTTAATGGAGGGTTAAGTACCTTGGAATGGTACATGGAATAAAAGCCAAACTAATACCAAACGATCGTATCTGATGCCTATGGAAGAAGTTTTTGGAGATAATTCAAAAATGGCTACGCCGATAACGTTTCCATCAATTTTAGTAGAAAGTATGTGGTACGAGTAAGGCGCATCTACTGCGCGATTATTTCTGAAAACCTCGATGTTTTTTATTTTTAAAAACCTATCGATTGATATTTGGTAAACATTTTTTTATGTATGAGCGCCTTACATGTATGGAGCCTTACATGTCAAGTTACATGTGTGGAGCGCCCCCCCCCCCCTATTTTTTTTTCACAATTAAACTACATAATTAAATAGCGGCATACAAAATACACCTTATGTCTAAATTTTATTAAGAATCGTCTTATAGTTTCCGAGTAAGATGGCTGTGACATACGGACACACGAACGAACAGACAAACGGACATGACGAAACTATAAGGGTTCCGTTTTTGTCATTTGTAGAAAATAAAATACAGTTATGAGATAGAGTGAGGTTATAAAATATACAACGTACAGTAAATGATGGAATACATCACACGAAATCTCTTACATTTTACATCATCTATACATACATACATACATATCTATACATATAATAAACGCGTAAGGAGAAAAAAAATGTACATTGAAGATATTTTAGAAAAACTTATTCGGGGGGTCTTAGAAACGTTGACTGAGTACATTTCAGTGATTTTTGGAATTCTTGTCTGTCTGTCTGTGAATTTGTCCGCGCACTACGTAAAAACTACTGCGCAGAATTTTACGAAATTTTGTATAGTAACAGTTAATACCCCATGGAGCAACATATAGGGTAGTTTTTATTCTGCTTATTAAAAACATAATTTAAAAAAATAGTTCTTAAAAGTGGTCACAGATGGCGCTGTATAGGTACCCTGTATACTGTATACAAACATAATTTAAGGACGTCTTTAGATTAAAGTAAGCGATTCGGTTTTTTGCGTTTCGCCGAGGTTTAAACCGTGGATTTTTTATTTAAATGCTTTCCCAATTTAAGGATTGCGGGTTAAATATTTTTAAAACGTGTTACTTCGATTTGGAAATTGTAAGTAACCGGACATATGTATATTGTGATCCATTAATACCTGGAGGTACTTTATTCTCAACGTAAAAATAATCTACTTATCAATAAATGAAACCTACTTACAATATACGTAAAATCGAATAAAACAGGTAGTTAAGATTTATGTATTTCGATTTACCCGACAGCAAAAATTGTTCCGTTTCTAGCTTCTTTCTAGCTGCGAAGTTTCGGGCCTGGTCCTACGCGGTACTCGGCCTATTTCGCAGACATTGCCGCTCACCATCGGGCCTCCGGCCCTCAGATTTGCTAAGACTTCGCCATTGAGTTTTGTCCGGATTCTGTCATGCTTCCTGCTGCTGAATAAATTCTCGCTACGACGCTCTGGGCTTGGGCCTACTCAGTACTCGGCCTATGGCTTTCGCAGACATTGCCGCTCACCCTCGGGCCTTATGACACTTCACCATTGAAATATGTCCGGTCTTTATCATACTGCTACTGCTGCTGCTGAAGCAATTCTCGCAGCGACGCTCCGGGCTTGGGTCTACTCAGTACTCGGCCTAAGGCTTTCGCAGACATTGCCGCTCACCCTCGGGCCTTATAACCCTTCACCATTGAGATATGTCCGGTCCCTGTCATGCTGCTGCTGCTGCTGCTGAAGCAATTCTCGCTGTGACGCTCCGGGCCTGGGCCTAAGCGGTACTCGGCCTATGGCTTTCGCAGACATTGCCGCACACCTTCGGGGCTCCGGCCCTCAGATTAGCTAAGATTCTTCGCCATTCAGTTTTGTCCGCATTATATCGTGTTGATTCTGCTGGAGAAATTTTCACTGCGACGCTCCGGGCTTGGGCCTACGCGGTAATCGGCCTATGGCTTTCGCAGATATTGACACTTCACCATTGAGATATGTCCGGTCCCTGTCATGGTACTGCTGCTGACCTGGGTTCTATACGGTACTCGGCCTCGGTAGTCACAGCCTCGGGACTTTGCCTTTAAGTTATGTCGGGTCCCTGTCATGATGATGTTGAAGAAATTCTCGCTGCGATGTTCCTAGCTTGGACCTTACGCGGTACTCGGCCTTTGACTTTCACATATATTTCCGCTCATCCTCGTGTCCGCAGCCCTCGAGTTCGCTAAGACACTTCGCCATTGAGTTATGTCCGGTCCCTGACATGCTGCTTCTGCTGAAGCAATTCTCGCTGCGATCCTCCGGGCCTAGGTCCTGCGCGGCACTCGCCCTATGGCTTTTGCGATATTGCCGCTCACCGCGTCATGGCCTCGGCGTTCGGGTTCACCAAAAAACTTGACCATTGAGTTTTGTGGGGACCCTTTCATGCTCCTGCTGAAACAATACTTGCTGCCTTTGGCCTTTTTAGATTTTGACCTGCTGCTGCAAAATCAGTTTTCGCTGGGACGTTGCACCCACACGCTACCTCGCGCTCATACCTTCAGCGTTTGACCCTCTGTTCGAAGCATCTTCTCCTGCAGGAATTCGGCCATTAGCATTCGCAGGTCTCGACGCACGCCTATTAGTCAGTTATCTTTATCACGGATGAACTAATAAATTTAGATAGATTTATATGTAGAACACGTAAATTCTACACTAATGGTCTGGATAGTAAATGAAAATGACAAAACCTCCCACATACGCGAGCGAAGCCGCGGGTACAGCTAGGATATAATAAACGCGTAAGGAGAAAAAAAATGTACATTGAAGATATTACGCAAATTCGACCATGTTTCTAGTTTTCGTTCTCAACTCAAATGGCTCCCTATCCGTCACCGCCGTAACTCTCACATACTTTCTTTACTCTTTTCTATACTTTTTAACCCTGCAACTCCCCGCTACCTCAAAGAGCGTTTCTCTTATCTTAATTCTATTAGATCGTCTCAAAAATTGCTCCTAAAAGTGCCATCTTCATCTTCCAAATTTTATAATTGCTCATTTACGTTCCAGGCCGTTCGTTTGTGGAATTCTCTCCCTCTCAACATTAAACGCGCGCAATCTATTGGTAGCTTTAAATCGCAACTTAAGGAATACTATTTATCTCTTCCTTAGGTTTTTAAGTTGACACTGTTGTTTCTTATTGTGTGTATTATATATGTATATATGTACGTATATGTATGTTTATTTTGTATTTATTTAAGTATGTATATTCATATGAATGTGCTGTGTTATCTATTTCGTCTCTTTTGTTTCTATGCACCACCTACTGCTTATTGTTTTTCTCTAGTCTCCACTACCCAAAGGTTGTCTGGAAGAAATCGCTCATTAGCGATAAGACCGCCTGTTGTTACCTCTACCTAAATTTATCTAATTGTAAAATTTGTGCTTGTAACTGTATGAGGTGTGCAATAAAGAGTATTTATTATTATTATTATATTCTAGAAAAACTTATTCGGGAGGTCTTAAAACCGTTGACTCTGTGAATTTGTCCGCGCACTACGCAAAAACTACTGCACAGAATTTTACGAAATTTTGTATAGTAACAGTTTATACCCCGGAGCAACATATAGGATAGTTTTTATTCTGCTTATTAAAAACATAATTTTCACTAAACAAATAGTTCTCAAAAGTGGTCACAGATGGCGCTGTATAAGTACCCTGTATTAAAACCTCATCTTGCTGAACTCCGTGGTTTCTAAGCAACAATGTTTTATGTACTACTTGTCAGATTTTTGCATGTCAAAAAAAAAGAATATACAAGAGTTGATGTGTTGAACATTACTGTTTCGTTTATGGGCCAAACAAATTAGACTTTTTCGAAGAATTAATTCCCAGCAGGCTGCATACCGTTTTAATACCTTCATACGGTCTTAAATGCATGTAATCTGAGTTTGCCCAATCCCAGGATGTGTGCATAACTTTTTAGCGAAATTTTTGCTCTTTGTCAGTTTTTTGCTTCTAGCTCGAAAACCGTACGTCCGACGGAAAATGTGATGAATACCAATATTAAAGATGGTTAAATTCTACGTCGAATAAGCATACAAACTTCTAATTCAGTTCAGCGGTAAAGCCGAAATCAAAAGCTTTCGGGAAAATGTCTCATTTATTTGAAAAACTCATATTTTGACTTACATACCACATATATTTGAAACAACTGTAGAATAAAAGTTGAAGATAATAATATTTCAGATTATATTGACATTCAAAAACGATTTTTTTCTAAATCCTTCTAAGTTCCGTATTTTTCATAAATATGAAGTTTGAGGCATACATTTAATTAAGTGCGTTACAACTAAGAACATTTAAGTGCAAATTTCTAAAACGTACCCAATCAGAAGAATATTTATACAACGTGTTTGTGGACACTGGAAAAACTGTGCGACAGGGACCTACGGGATCTAACGCTCAAGAACATACCGATGCACGACAACCAACACGCGTACAGCTCAGGTAAATCTACAGAATCGGCTCTTCACATGGTCGTCAACCGGATCGAGAAGGCCATCGGTGACAAATAAATGTGCCTCGGCACGTTTATTGACATTGAAGGCGCTTTCGATAAGACCCACTTCGCCAGTATAGGGAATGCCTTAACTAATCACGGCACGGAACCCGGACTGACCAAGTGGATCATGAACATGCTCAACAAAAGGACTATAAGGTATGCAGGTGAGCCGCAGGCCGTAGCGGCGGTGCGAGGATGCCCACAAGGGGGAGTCCTATCACCGTTGTTATGGAACCTAGTAGTTAACAACCTTATAACCAAACTAAACAAGGAACACCTTTACATAATAGGCTATGCTGATGATCTGGCGATATTAATATCAGGTAAATTCGCCAGTACGGTCTGTGACCTCACCCAAGCAGCTCTCAGAATCGTGGAGCGCTGGTGCAAGGAATTCGACCTATCAATAAACCCCACCAAGATAGAAATGGTAATGTTCACCAACAAAAGGGCACTTGGCAGCTTTACCAAACCAAAACTGTTCCAAACTGAGTTACATCTGACCAATGAGGTAAAGTACTTAGGACTCACTCTTGACAGTAGACTCCATTGGACCAACCACATAAACAAACGCATAAACAAGGCCGAAGTCGTCTTCTGGCAGTGCAGAAGGATGATTGGTAACAGGTGGGGGCTCAACCCAAAAATCACTCTCTGGCTCTACAAGACGATAATCCGGCCTCTATTCTGCTACGGGGCGCTGGTCTGGTGGCCAAGAACGAACCTCGCCACCGTACGAAACAAGTTGCAGAAACTACAGAGGCTTGCATGTGTGGCTACCACACGTTGCTGGAGGAGCACTCCAACCGCAGCCTTGGAAGTCATGCTAAACCTTCCACCGCTTCACCTCCACATACAGCAGGAGGCTGCCCTGTCAGCGGTAAGGTTGCGAACCCTCAACGTATGGTCTAATTTGAACACTCTGCACACAATATGCCTGGAGAGGGTATACGAAGAACTTCCAGTGCTCAGGGCAGGCACGGATCGGATTCACAAACGTGCTGTCTTCGATAAAAGGTACAAAATACAATTACATGAGGACGACAATCAGGAAGGACTCAACCTCCGGGAATTGAGAATCTTCACTGATGGATCTAAAACAGACGTGGGGTCAGGTTGCGGAACATTCTCTGAAGACCTGAACATGTATAGACATGTTCAGTAGCGGTGTGACTATAGAGTCACACCGCTGAGCGCTCACAACTCAGTATTTCAAGCTGAGTGCATGGGCATCATCAACGCGACTGCCGCCATCACTGCAAGGAAAGTAACAGGAGCCTCCATCCGTATACTCTCTGACAGTAGGGCAGTACTGATGGCTCTAGGAAGTCACATCATTACATCTGGACTTATACACGAGTGTCATGAACGACTAATGGAGGTAGGTCATAATAACAATGTTGTCCTTCAATGGATCAAAGGTCACAGCGGATCCCGGGGGAATGACGCTGCGGATGAGCTGGCCAGGCAGGGGTCGGGTGCTGGGTCAATTGGCCCGGAGCCTATTCTTTTGACGCCCTTCAGCAAGGTACGCTCGACGCTGCTGGAACGAACCGGGAGACTGCACATAACACATTGGCAAAGTCATGAGGAATGCAGACAGGATAAACAAGCCATGCCTAGTATTAACGACAGACTCACCAAAACACTTCTCCGTCTCGGCAAAATCCGCTTAAGGATGGTAACTAGTGTGATAACAGGTCATGGACCATTTAACAAACATCTCTTTAACTTAGGTGTTACAGACAGTCCCCTGTGCCGTGGGTGCATGGAAACAGAAGAAACAGCCTCTCACGTGGTGCTGGAGTGCAACGGAGTGGCCCCGTACAGGGCAAAACACCTCGGATCCCCAGGTGATCTCCCCGGTCCTACTCAACATCAAAGGTTTGATAGGATTCCTCGAAGAGCTGGGCTGGCTGGACTAGCCGCCCTTCCTCTACGCAAAATAGGCGCTAGACGTCGAGTTGCGGAAACCTGCCCGTACTACAATACAATACAATACAACGTGTTTTTTTCCTGAGCTTAACTTAGGTTTATAATATCAAAGACGCCAGTGTCCTAATTAGCTCCAGTTCTGAGGTAATCAATATTTTGTTTATGTCTTTCTAATTGTGTAAACCTACATTTAATTATTTTTTTACTCTGAAAACCCGTTACAAAATGATGCACCTATGTGTTAAGTTAAATAGGTCTAGTATTTAGTTATTGATTGATTTCCCTATCGGTCCCTAATATAAATAAGGTATACCTATTAACTCAACCAAACAATTGAACATTATGACATGTCAATGAAATTTCGAACATTAACAATCCGAGATACAAAGGAAACATATTATTGTATTCAAAATTTATAATTGAAAGAAAAATGGTAATTTTCACCGCGTCGAACAAGATTCGAACTTGCGACCTTTCGGAACACCGGTCCGAATTTTTCCATTTTTCTTACGATTATAAAATTGAAATGACTTGAATGCTTAGTACAAAATTAATATTGTTTTGAATTAACACACAGATACATGACTTTATAGCGGATTATCAGACTAAAAGAAAAAAGAACTATCGATTACCTCTGAACTGAAGCAAAATAGGACACTAGCGTCTTTAATAAATATACTTAAGTTAATCTCAAGAATGTACTCTTGGTATTACCGGAAATGAAAAAAAAAACACGGTGTATAAATAGTTTTCTGATTAGGTACGTTTTAAAAATTTGCACTTAACTGTTTTTAGTTGTAACGATGCATTAAATGTAGGCATCACACATCATATTTTATGGAAAATATGCAATTCGGAAGGATTTAGAAAAAACTGATATTGAATTCATGCCAAATTTAGTCTTTCAAAATGACTGTATTTGAAAACTGAGATATCAATATAACGTGAGATTTTATTTTCTACAACTTTTTTCTATAAGTTTTTCAACAGGAGTCATACGTTTCAAAGATATGTGGTATGGAAGTCAAAATATTAGTTATTCAATTAAATGAGATATTTTCCTGGTTTATAACTTTTGATTTAGGCTTTACCGCTGAACCGAATTAGAAGTTGACTTACTAATTCGACGCAGAATTTAACCCTCTTTAATTGATATACATGACATTTTCCGCCGGACGTACCGTTTTCGAGCGACAAGTAAAAAACTGACAAAGAGCAAAAATTTCACTAAAAAGTTATGCACACCTCTTGGGATTAGGCAAACTCGGATTACATGCATTTAGGACCACATGAAGGTATTAAAACGATTTCCAGCCTGCTGGGAATTAATTCCAACAAACACTTTTACATTAAACTGTTACATTATTAATTATATTTCTGCTATCCATAGCTTCCAAAATCGTGCTACTCTAATAGGTTATGGGCCCAGCAACATGGACAATTTAATGACTACAAAATTGTTGATCGGTAATCTCGAAGGCAAAAACAATTGGTCAACATGGAAATATAAGATATGTATTGCCTTACTTATGGAGATGGGCAGGCCATGTGGCACGTACCCAAGACAAACGCTGGACTGCAAGAGTGACGTCATGGAAGGGCCCCCCACGAAAGAGAGGACAAGGAAGACCCACTACTAGATGGCACGACGACATTACAAAAATCGCCGGTTCAAGTTGGATGCAAGAAGCCAAAGACCGGGAAACATGGATGGCTATGGAGGAGGCCTTCACCTGTGGAAACAGGGTTCTTAAATAAAAAATATATTATAAATAAATTAGGTAGTAAATAGTTAACCTTGTAAATTTAAGAAATAAAAGGCTTTTTATTTTTATTTTATTTATTGCCTTACGTAGCATCCCGAACGCTTTAGATGTGATAGAAGGCAGATTAACGAAACCCTCTCAAGTGGCAGGAGAAGAAGCAGCGGCAGCGGTAGGAGCAAGAGACCAGCTTGCTACCTTCACTAAGGCTGACTGTAGTGCTTTACTACTACAGTAACATGACAGATGAAACACTTCAAAAGGTCATGCGGTTCAACACGGCTCGAGAAGTCTGGCTCGAACTTCATAGATTGTTCGACGGGACCAGTGAAGACAAAAGCTACAACTTATGCATGAGTTTCTTCGGATTCAAACGGAACCCAGAAGATGACATAGCGACGCATATGAGTATGAGTAAATTGAAGAATATATGGACCGAGCCTAACCAAGATTTACAAAACGATAAGAAAGAGTTACCCGAACTCCTCTTAATTTGCAAAATTCTTGACACAGTAAGTGAGGACTATGCATCCTTCAAAAGTAGCTGGCTCTTGGTACCGAAAGCAGATCGAAAGATTGAGAGTTTGACGAATCATCTTTGCGCCTTTGAGAGATCTATAAAAGGTAACAGTACCTGATCGAGATCAAGAAGCTTTAGTCGCACACTCGAAGGCTCAAAATGAGAAGAAGAGCAAAGACAAGAAAATTGATGGAACTACTGTTCTAAAATCGGCCATCGAGTCAAGAACTGTCAAAAATGGGTGCAAGATGGCAAACCTCCAAAGCGGATAGCCGTTTTAGCTTCAAGATGGCTGCGTCGTCTTTGGAATAGTTTTTTGTTTTTTGCTCATTAACGTAGTTCAGTGTGTAATATTGATAGCTTATTGTGCGGTGACCTAACGAACAAGTGTGCAGCTAATGAAAAATTAGTCCCAAAACGCTAGTTACCATCCTTTAGTTGAACAAACGGTTATCCGGGGTCCCGGCCACCCACGAGTTTGTAAGGAGGCTATCAATTTACAATCAACAAGGCCTTAACCGAGCAACGTTGCTTTTATTTTATTTTACAATATTTTTTAAGAAAAAAAAACCGACTTCCATGGGGGTAGCCGGTGAAGCATTATTGTAGATGGTGCACTTAGATTCCATACAATGAAATAACTTGCTTAACAAACGCAGCGGAGAGGACAAATCGCCAAACCTGAACTATGCATCGTTGAAGAGTTCCGTTCTGATCATCATCAGCAGTTCCACTTCATCAAATGTCACTCTTTTGAATGAAAATGCTTGATTTGTTGATAAAAATACAAAAGTCACTTTATGTATGCCTTTAAGATTTGAGGAATTCCCTCGATTCCTCATGGAACTCATCATCAGAACTTGAGCTTGACGAAAATTGGTCCTGACAATCTAACTTGCTTAACAAACACAGCGAAGGGGACGAATCGCCAAACGTGAACTATGCGTCGTTGAAGAGTTCCGTTCTGATCATCATCAGCAGTTCCACTTCATCAAATGTCACTCTTTTGAATGAAAATGCTTGACTTGTTGATAAAAATACAAAAATCACTATGTGTCAGCCCTTAAGATTTGAGGAGTTCCCTCGATTCTTCATAGATCCCTTCATCAGAACTTGAGCTTGACGAAAATTTGTCCTGACAATTAAACTTGCTAAACAAACACAGCGAAGAGGACAAATCGCCAAACGTGAACTATGCGTCGTTGAAGAGTTCCGTTCTGATCATCATCAGCAGTTCTACTTCATCAAATTTGTTGATAAAAATATAAAAATCACTATATGTATCCCTTTAAGATTTGAGGAGTTCCCTCAATTACTCATGGATCCCATCATCAGAACTGCGTTTTGACAAAAACGGGACCAATCTGTATATATATACTTACAATCAAAAAAAGAATTTTCAGAATCGGTTCAGACATGACGGAGTTATGGAGTAACAAACATAAAAAATAAAATAAAAACATACACGCCGAATTGAGAACCTCCTCTTTTGAAATCTGGAAGTCGGTTAAAAATGAATAAAATCATAAGTGTACGTTGACATTGGCAGGATTCACCTCGCCAAAATAGGCGAGGAGTAAAAGCCATTAATTAAAAGAAAAAAATCTCCAAAGAACAGCAATGCACAAAAGGGCGACAGTACGCCATCTACTTCCCAAGCCTCAGTAGTAAATATGAAAGTTATGCTGGTGCAGGAAGAAGTCTTATCGGTCGAGCACGACATGGACAACTGGTACGTAGACAATGGTGCCACCAGCCATATCACTAATAGAGGTGACTTGTTTACAACTTTCCGAAACTTCTATGGCACGCACACTGTAACAACAGCCAATGGCAATGTCTTACACGCCAAAGGAAACGGATCGATAGTCCTTGAAGCAAACGTAAAAGGAAAAGTTTTAACTGTCACTTTAGAAGATGTGTGGTATGTTCCAGGTATCCAGAAGAACCTATTCTCGGTCCTAGCGGCTCACGATAAGAATCCCGATAGCATGTTCTAGTCTACAATTAAAAATTGCAGTATATCAATTAACGGAGCTATAAAGGTTATCGGAAGACGACAAAAATGTGGTGATCTTTACAAATTAGATGTAAATAATGTTATACCCAAAACGATGGTGGCTAATCTTAATCTTACAACAGAGACCCTTCTCTATCATGAGAGATTTGCCCACCAGAATAAGCGGCATATTAGAGCGCTTGTGAAACGAGAGTTAGGGATAGAGCTTCCCTTGGATGATTCGCTTTGTCAAAGCTGCATATTTGGTAAATCACGTTTGGTATGAGAACTAGAGCATCACAGCCCGATGAGCTAGTACACATTGATGTGTGTGGACCATTTCCTAACTCAATCACAAATTTACGATATTACGTTCTGTTTCGTGACGATTACTCAATATATCGTTTGATATACTTTATGAAAGCCAAGTCTGAAGTAAAACAGAATTTAGAAAAAAAAATATTAGAAGTACGCAATACAGGTCACACAATAAAGACGCTTTTGAGCGATAATGGCGGTGAATACGATAATAAAGATATCAGGGAGATTCTAGCTAAGAATGGAATCAAGCAGAGACTGACAATGCCGTACACACCTGAACAAACAGCTTGTTGTGAACGCGACCATCGTACTCTAGTCGAAGCAGCCCGAACGATCATGTACAGCGGCGAAGGTTTTCCTCAAGCGCTGTGGGCTAAGATTGTCAACACGGTGACATATGTCATTAATAGAACAGGACCCTCCAGAGTGGAAAATAAGTCACCGTTTGAACTATGGAATGGTAAGAAGGCAAAAATATCCCACTTAAAGATAATTGACAGCACGTGTTACGCTCATATTCCAAAGCAAAAGAGACAGAAACTCTCTAAGAAAGCACTTAAAGAAAGACTCGTTGGATACGATAATGACGACGGTTATCGTATATGGGCAGCAGTAGAAAACGACAAATATAGACTTACACGATCTCGAGATGTCATATTTGATGAAAAGCCCCTATACAGAGCAAATACTGATATTGAAGTGCCCCATAAAACCAATGATATGACGCCCAATGAACTGGAGATAAAGATATCATCGTAAGAAAGCCGTCCAACATTAAACCTTGATCAACCTCTACCGAACGAGTCACCAATAACTTGCCAAGAAAATACATCGCCGTTCGAATTCAGGGAAAAAAATGAAGTCGAAGATTCAAAAAGCATCGGTGAGGCTTCGATTCATACCGATGAAGGTCTAGAATGGGAAGATTTGGAAGGCGCAGGTGAGAATCAAATTCCTACCGAAGAGGGACCAGTGGAACCGATATTGGCTGAAGAACTATATCCAATCGCACTGGAACTGGAGCCGACAGTCCCTTTTCAACAGGAACAAGAGGAAGATGAAGTATTGTTCGACACCGAGGAGCCGCAGCCCAGATACGACCTAAGGCCGAGATCAACCCTTCGACCTCCAGAGAAATTCGACGACTATGTATGTGTTGACAGTTTTATAGATCCTCAGTCTTACAGAGAGGCTATTAAGAGTCCCCTGAAAGAAAAATGGGAGGATGCGATGAAAAAGGAGTTAGCATCTCTAAAAGAGAATGATGTATGGACACTCTCTGGTCTACCGCCAAATAGAAAGGCGCTTTCTTCAAAGTGGGTGTACAGAATTAAGAGAAATCCCGACGGCCTTTTGTAATTTAGAGTAAGTACCTCATTGTCGGGGTTCGTAACTTTGAAGCATAAACAATTTCACGTGCATTTTTTTACTTTAATTCGAACTATATTCGAAAACTTCTAATACGAATGTCTTATTATTTAACATAAACATATCAAATGTAATAAAAGTAAACCATTTTATCGTCTACTACTTAATTAACTACTAATTAATTATTTTTTAAAGTTAACAAATCCTAAGGTACCTAATTGTGGGTCACATTTATTGTAATAAAATGTTGCATCAATTCACATGACAATGTGAATAAAGTCATTTTAGACTACATTACATCGCACCGAGGGGCACGTTAGTGTTAACGCCAAGTCAGTTTGGTTATTAGACATGCAAACATCTGATAAATGATAGGGTCAGATTGCAAGATCAGTGACATTTCATAATTATTTTTACACGAGACACTTGCGCTTGTCGCTTTTTAATGCTAATATCAAAAACTATTCTACAATAGAATCCTGAAAGGTTCAAGCGTAAATGCCAAAGTTCAATTCTACTTCTTACACCTCCTATGAGGATTAAGAGACCAATACTCATTTCACCATCACTATACACATACAATAAAATGTATTGACATTGTTCAGCAAGCAGCATTGGACAGCAAGTTCGGTATTTTACTATCGCCGGATAGTAGGGTTACAGTACGGTCCGGTACGGTTGGGTCCAGTCTATACATGTTATGGCAAATCATGTCCTGTCTTTATCATCATTCCCCCACCACGATACCACTTTTATTCCTCTTAGAAGGGTAGAAATAGCCCCTTATCAAATATATTATTATTTATTATTTTATTTTAACGGCCTCCTAGCCCAGTCGGTTGTGACCCTGCCTACGAAGCAGGAGGTCCCGGGTTCAAATCCTGGTAAGGGCATTTATTTGTGTGTTTATCACGAATATGTGTTGCCGAGTTATGGGTGTTTTTTATGTATCTAAGTATATGTTTATCTATATAAGTATGTATATCGTCGCCTAGTACCTATAGTAGGTACAAGCTTTTCTTAGTTTGGGACTAGGTTGTTTTGTGTAAGATTGTCCCCAAATATTTATTTATATCCTTAGTCAACTTGGAGCTTGACTACGGAAAACGAGGACAAAGTCAAAGTCAGTCATCGACGATCAGAACACGAAGAATCAGAAGACGAATATGAACTGACGAAGAGATCGACGTAGACTAACAGACATTCGAAATATAACCAAAGTAGTTGTCAAAAAACCGCGAGGAATGGCGTCGCCTGGAGGAGGCCTATGTCAAAGACAGCCTGACAAAGAAAAAGAAGAAAGAAAGGAAATAACAACAAGAACAAAAATAGAAATAAATATAAATAATTTTGTAAACAACTAAACAGTCAGGAATAAAGGCTATCATTAAATAAAATAAAATTAAATTAATTTATAATATAATTGTGATAAATGCGATATTTAAATACTGAAAACATTGTAAGTTTATCTGATTGATTGATTTATTAGCACAAGGTTTAGCTACAACCGATACGACACATACCTAATGAAATTAGTTATTCCAAATTATACATACCTACTTACATATTTTTATGACGGAGAAAAAGTTTAATGCCTTGGGCACAGGGCGGACACGCCATACTACAAAGCTGTTTTGAGCGCCTATGTGTGCACGGCACGTCTGTACACGCTTCAATGTGTGCGTATATTCTCAGGGCTGTCATTCAATTATTTTTCTAATTTCCGCTGTCGATGTCGTAACGTCTCACTCACTCTACAGCGAGTTGAGATAGTTGTGTCCTTGTCGGTACTGTTTCGGATGCGAATGCGTAGGTGGACTAAAGGCGTAAAATGACAACGGTTATGTACAGTCAGCATCAAATAGTTAGTAGCAGTGAAGTCGAATATATCGTAACACATCCTTACTGCCATACAAAATAAAGATCTGTACCGATATATTTGGCGACTTCACTGCTACTAACTATTTGATAGTGACTGTACATTCACGAACCTGGATTGTTGAGCCACTTGCCATTGTTCGTAATTCGTAAAAAAGAATCAAATATGATTAAGTAGTCCATAGTCCAGGTTGTCCATAGCCATTCAACGTGGTAACGCGGCTAGCGTGATGGGAACTTTTTTCACCGGGTATAACTCGTGGGGGACTTTTTGAGTAGATTAGTCATAATGTAAGAGTTTTGTTTATTGTTTTTTCTGTGTGTTGCTGTTGACAATTTATATTTGAATACATTATTTTGTAATTTAAGTAAGGTTATATTAAAAATAAATAAGTATCTATTTCACATTACATCTCCGTCTCTATCGTTCTTGCCTATTCGAAAGAGAGTGATGCAAATAGACGATCGAACGACGTTTTGACGAGAGCTAACGAACCCCACTGCGGGCCCACCGCGAACATGGAAATTTAGTTACCTCCCTCTCTGTCGCACTTGCTTATAATACGAGCGAACGATATGCAGATAACGAAATTTTGATTTTCAAATTTCGCGGTAAAACCCTCTTGTCTACGTTCTATAACCTGACAAGGTCGCGGCTCGCGGCCGAGACGCGCGCGCGAGCTGGCAACAGTGCAGCAGTGGCAACGCCGCACATTTTGTTTCATAATATAATATTTTTGGTAAATAAGTAATATAGATAACAATAACTGCCAAAATCCTTCATCAATTTCATCAATGACACGACTTTTCTACTTTGAACAACAAAAATATGCGTCATATCATAAAGCATAATAGTTATTTCGACCGAAAAAATACTTCTTTCCTTATTGTATGTAATGACTTTCTAAACACCCATTAACATGACAATACACATTGTACGGCGACATTTTGCGTTGTTTCTTCGACGCGCTGCCGACCAGCTGACGGCCTACCTACGGCCTACCAAACGGCCGCCGCGGAGTGAGGTAATTCGAATCGGGGCGGGGCGGAGCGTGGCCATTCTGTATGAAATACTATTATCTCTTCTGTGCCTTGGGGTACTTGATTGTTGCTTATAAGGGCGACCGACAATGTGGTACCCAAGTAATTAAACTTCGAACGTGATTTTATTCAAGTTCTCGTTAGAATTTCTATCTTTATGTTATTTAGACGTCATTCATAACGAAGAGTTACATGTACAACCAAAATAAATAAAACATTTATAAGTCTATTCCGATTATATATTTATTGTGATAGGGTTATTTCGATCTTTGATTGAGTCATTAACTTGATTGCCGTACTTTAGAAATTCAGTACTAAAAGTTGAGCAAAGTGTTTTAATTAACGTCTTAACTCGGTGCCAGCGAGCGAAATACTATGGAGTTTACGAATTAACTAAAGTACCCCTTTCAAATGCTACACTGCTGATTTTATAATAATTTTATCTTTTAGGTCCAAATTTTAATACTTTTTAAGCTGATGTACATCCGAGAGGTTTCAACAAATTACTTTAATCAGTATCGTACATTCATGACACATATTTCTCTTGAAATTTCAACATCATTCCAAAGCAGAAAGGAAAGCATATATATCGTGCTTTAAGACATTGAAAATTTGCTGAATTCTCTAAAATCCTGAACGCTTTCGCTGACTTAGTTGCGTTAATAAATTCCTGAGGTAACTAAATCTTGTCATACTCAAATTGAATAAATCCCGACGTCAACCGAGTGTATATTACTCGTATTATTTGCGAAGCGTATATTCGATGTGACAGGAATGTAATAATGTGTAATGCACGTCAATCAGGCGTTTAATATGTAAGCTACGATTGTAACTCGCCTGTCACATGTAATATATTACTGATATGAGTAGATACTTTTCGAATTATTGTAGCAATCTTACGGTACAATATGTATGTATATGTGTTATTAGTTCTCATGTACCGTTTACTAGAAGTGCAGAAACTCAGGTAAGACCACGTCAGCAACGAACGTTCTCATTTTATTTTATATTATTTTCATGATAATAGCATAAGGCTTTCAGCTAAGTAAGCTTCACGGACGGCAGCTTGGTTCGCTTGCTATTGTTATGTTCGTGTGTGGGCTCAGGTTGCAACTCCTGCTTAGTTATTACCTATGTTAATTCTGGAAAAGCGTTCAAACGCGATCGGGTGAATAAACGGATGCGCTTCCAAAGTGTTCATTAACATAATTTATTCACGGCTGTCAGTACCGGCCCTAAATTTGTGGCAGGCAGTTTTTCAACGCGGAAAAATAATTGTGTAAAGCGGTCACGTCTTTTTTAGCGTCGGTGGAATCGTACGGTCTAGTTTAATCATGTCATAACCAGCGCTGCGCGACCAGCCTGATAACATCGTCGCAGATACATTGCGTGCCTTTGAATTTACTAAAATATTTTATTTTATGCGTAGGATCTTGGTTACCGTTGGTGCCTATGTTTTATGCAAAGGTTGCAAATGAATACAAAACTTTAATCGAAGAACTCATTTGCTACTTGACCTCACGGTCTGGTGTTAAATTATAAATCTACGAGTATAAGTACATATAATAAACGCGTAAGGAGAAAAAAACTATACATTGACAAGATATTCTAGAAAAACTTATTCGGGGGGTCTTAGCAACGTTGACTGAATACATTTCAGTGATTTTTGGAATTCTTGTCTGTCTGTCTGTGAATTTGTCCGCGCACTACGTAAAAACTACTGCACAGAATTTTACGAAATTTTGTATAGTAACAGTTTATACCCCGGAGCAACATATAGGGTAGTTTTTATTCTGCTTATTAAAAACATAATTTTCATAAAAAAAATAGTTGTCAAAAGTGGTCACAGATGGCGCTGTATAGGTACCCTGTATACTGTACACAAACATTATTTAATGTCGTCTTTAGATAAAATTAAGCGATTCGGTCTGTTGCGTTCCGCCGAGGTTTAAACCATGGATTTTTAAATGCTTTCCATTGGGAAAGCATTTAAAAATCCAAATTAAATTAAAATATATTAAATTTAAATTGTTAAAGATTGCGGGTTATATATTTTTAAAACGTGTTACTTCGTTTTCGAAATTGTAAGTATCCGGACATATATTTTGATCCATTAATACCTGGCGGTACTTTAACCCTTTATTAAAAAAAAAAAATCGTTTATTTCGGAAACTGAGATCCATAATTTGTGAGTAACAAGAACAAAAAGAAAATTAAAGGTTAACTTACAACTAGGGTTAGTAGCAAAGCTTAAGCTTATGGTCTTAATAACGGCGGGCTGGGGCACACACCAGTGCGTGAGCCTCACCCCAATGCCGCATTATCGGGCAGTCCACCCGTTCAGCAAGCGTACTCAGGATGCAGTTGGTACTGCCCTGCACCCTGCGTATGAGCGACGCGATCCTACTGCGCATTATAGCGTGAAACCCGGGCACGCCCGCTGCCGCGAACATGCCGGACGCGCTGCAATAGCGAGGCAGGCCCATCAGCACCCTAAACGCATTATTATACTGCACCCTTAAGACATTAACGGCCCGTTGCGTATACCTAACCCACAGCGCGCATGAGTAGAAGAATTGACAAAATTTAAGGCATTAAAGAAAGTTATTTTGACACCCTTACTACAACGCGCGAACCTCCGTGCCAGCATATTACACCGGACCGCCAATGCTCGGCGCTCCCTTTCCACATCAAGATCGTCACACAATGTGTCCACTACCCAGTGCCCCAGGTACTTAAACTGTGACACTCTTTTCAACGGTGAACCGTCAAGTAAGACTGGAGCGACAACCTCATAAGTTTGGTTGCCCGCTTTAAATACCAACAGCTCACTTTTTGTCACGTTGTACCTGAAATCAGGGGCAGCGGTCTCAAAAAAGACCACCTGTAACTTCATATTTTTGTATTTTTTTCTTATATCTCATCGCCAATCTATAAAAATTCTTTATAGATAGGCGATGAGGCTTGAATTCAGGATTTTTTTCAGTCTAGCCCGTTAAAGGGTTAAAGTTACTGAAGCTACAGAAGGTACTGAAACCTACTTACAATATACGTCAAAACAAAAAAAAACAAGTAGTTAAGATTTATCCATTTCGATTTACCCGACAAAAATTGTACCGTTTGTGAGATCAATATGTTTTATCTCGCTTTAACAGCTGATTGCAATAAAAAGGGTAGTCATGAATCTGGAAATTACTAACTACTAGCTGTCGCGCTGCTGCTGAAGAAATTCTCGCTGCGATGCTCCGGGCCTGGGCCTACGCGGTACTCGGCCTATGCCTTTCGCGGATATTGCCACTCATCATCGGGCCTTAAGACACTTCACCATTGAGATACATTGAGATATGTCCGGTCCCTGTCATAGTACTGCTGCTGACCTGGGCTCTACACGGTACTCGGCCTTTGGCTTTCTCAGACGTTGCCGCTCACCCTCGAGCGACGGCCCTCGGGTTCGCTAAGACACTTCACCTTTAAGTTATGTCTGGTCCCTGTCATGATGATGTTGAAGAATTTCTCGCTGCGATGTTCTGAGCCTGAACCTTACCTACTCAGCCTTTTACTTTCACATACATTTCCGCTCACCCACGTGTCCGCAGCCCTCGAGTTCGCTAAGACACTTTGCCATTAAAGTATGTCGGGTTCCTGACATGCTGCTTCTGCTGAAACAATTCTCGCTGCGATCCTACGGGCCTGGGTGCTGCGCGGTACTCGCCCTATGGCTTCCGCGATATTGCCGCTCACCGTGTCACGCTTCGGCGTTCAGGTTCACCAAAAAACTTGACCATTGACTTTTGTTGGGACCCTTTCATGCACCTGCTGAAACAATTCTTGCTGCCTTTCTCCTTATTAGATTTTGGCCTGCTGCTGCAAAAGCAGTTTTCGCTGGGACGTTGCGCTCACACGCTACCTCGCGCCAGTACCTTCAACTTGACCCTGTGTTCGAAGCGTATTCTCCTGCAGGAACTCGGCCATTAGCATTCACAGGTCTCGACGCACGCCTTTTAGACAGTTATCTTTATCACGGATGAACTAATAAATTTAGATAGATATTTATATGTAGAACGCGTAAATTCTACACTAATGGCCTGGATAGTAAACAACATGTAAGTACCTACCTAAGCACTAGCGAAGCTCACTTAAATAACAATAGAAACGGTAGGTGTAACTTCTACAAATGCAGAACACTTTTTTATTATTTCCATAACTTTTATGTAAGTATTACGATTACCTTATTTGCTGCTGGGTACCTTATTACCCCGGATCAGAAAGAAAGTTACAAAGACTAAAAGTACCATATGTGTAAGATTATTATGTCAGGTGACTAATATCGCCCGACCGCGGAGCGCCCCGTGATTCGCGCAATCTCGCATTTGTTCTGCACGGTTACAGCCACAGATGGTGGTCTCGCTTGACGTTATCTCAACCAAGACTCCCTCCCTAACCTGAGGTAATCTTCCTTGTAATATGTATAATCGCTTTGAGTACTTATATTAAGTTTTCTTTTACAAAACATTGTGGAAGCCTATATATGTCTACCTACAAGTGAAATATTAACACTTTGCGTACCGCAGTTCGCTACGAGCTAAAGAAAGGGTTAACCAATACTTTTTTTGCACAACTAACTAAAAACGACTTCATTTAAATCGATTTTTTTTAACCAGGTTATTAATTTTGCTTCTTCCGCAACCTGACAGTTAAAATTTTCATTTTGGCTGTCTAGTCATTTCGACTCATTTAATGTAACAGGAAGAGCCCTTGATTACGTTTTTTGTTTGAACTTCAAATGAAAGTACAAGGATCTTATTAAAGAATGAGACAAAAAAGTAAATTGAAAGAGTGCTCTCGGTTTGTTTAATAGAATAGATTTAAGAGCTACGAATACTTTTCTAGTGCAATTGCATTACAAAAAAAATATTATATGACATTATAAAATAAGGGGTAGTATCTGGTGGAATACAAACTATTGTCATATTTTAGATGCTCATATTATAACACTTTTCGCATACAATTGTTACTCAAGATAGTATTTTGTCTGAATTATTTACGCACGACAGTTTCATTGTCATAATTTACGTCATAACTTTTATTATCATAGATTTATATCGCATAAAAATTGTAGTAATATTATTAATTATTATAAAAGGGTTTAAGTTCGATGTATTATATAACGCAATAATAGGAACATCGCATACAAATTGAATATCATATCTTTCTGTAATTTTACTTACACATATTTCAAAGTATAAGCCTTTTTATTAGTCACCACCATGCGAATACGAATAAGTAAACGGGGCGACACGGGAGAAAAAAATAATAATTTAAAAATATTATCACAGAACACTGTCATGTGAGGGAGTCGAGATAGGTGCGACGACGAGTGAAGCGAGGAGGAGCGTGTAAGGTGAACTGTGACCTAACAGCGAGCGAAGCCGAGCGAGCGAAGCGCGCGTGCCGCGGCAGCGGCCGGCGAGCGCCAAATCCGACTTATTTAATTATGCCGACCTATTAGAACCGACTTATTTTAGGGTAGGCAACGCGCATGTAAATCCTCTGGAGTTACAGACGTCGATAGGCTACGGTAACTGCTTACCATTAATGACTTTCATTACAAAAAGAAGGTATTTGTGGTAGTAAGATTTGCGCCCATATATCCCATGCTGTGATATATCTGATGGCGACTGTACATACTTGATTGGATTGTTGTTTGTATGAGTTTAGGGTTAAGCGTAGGTACATTCTGCTTAAAATAAAGGCGTGTACAACTATCAATAAGTATACTTAAAACCGTTCTGATGTTTGATTACTATTATATAAATCGTTATGCCTAAAACTATTATAATTATGGATTTATTTATCGTATGGCGCCATGTCACTGGATATACGAATAGATAGGCATTTATTCTCTCAGATAGTGGTAGTGGGAAAGCAAATATAATCCAGTGTACTCACTGGATCCAGATGGGACAAGGTCCAGATGGGACACTGCAGCTATCAAGTTTGTTACTCTTTTAGCACCACCCAGGGATCACGTGTAGGGTTGTCCAAGGTGTTTCCTACGGACGCAGAGTAACATTGATCCCCATTGATGATATTTATCGATAAAAATAATTAAAATAATTATGGCTATTTATATTAGGCTCTATAACGATCTGCATAAAAATTATATGACGACTGGTAAGTATGACTACAAATATTCTGAGTAAAAAAGTATGACACAAAACAATATGAATTTTCGATAGTATGAGCAATGATGAGTGTGACACAAGATCTACATCCAAATATGTTTCAAAATTATTTACGACCCAATATGATCCCATAAAATGCCTGCCTACGAAGCAGGAGGTCTCGGGTTCGAATCCTAGGCCACGATTCGAAAAATAAACACACACACTGGGCAGACACAGCTCCAACCCAACTCAACTCAACGCCATAACGACATTGACATTTGCTATTCGAACAGATTTTCATTCAACATTGGTCCAATGTTTGACCAATGTGTGACCAATGTGAGATCAATGCTAGACCAATGTTGGATGAAAATTTGTTTGAATGGCAAATGTCAATGTCGTTATAGCGTTGAGTTGAGTTGGGTTGAGTTGGGTTGGAGTGGTGTCTGTCCAGTGTGTGTGTTTATTTTTCGAATCGCGGCCCTGTTAAAGGCATTTATTTGTGTGATATTTGTACCAGAGTTATGGATGTTTTCTATGTATTTAAGTATTTATCTACATATATCTATCTATTATCTATATCGTCGTCTAGTACCCACTACACAAGCCTTATTGAGCTTACTAGACTAGGTCGGTTTGTGTAAGATTGTCCCATAATATTTATTTATTTATTATGAATAATGATCATTCATCGGAAACGGTAGATTTCTTCATAAGTTCAAACCGGGAGAAAGAAATAAAATAAATGTCTAATCCGTAAAATTTTGATTTCTATCTAGACACACGGCAGTGTGTCCGCCAAGTTCGAGCAAAAAAAAGCGACACACCGGCCGTGGGTTATATTACACGAACCATTTCGGGCCAATTTCGACCACCCTATAACTCAAAACATATTTTATCTACGCATATGAAATTTCGAGTGTCTGTTGACATCCCCTTAATTGTCTAGAATACAAAATTTCATTATTCTACCTATAGCAGTTCTTGAGATATTGACGTCAGAAAATCGCTATTTTTACTATACACTCACTCACTGACTCACTCACTGACTCATCAAAAACCTAGACCACTTCCAATGGTCGTACTGACTTGAAATTTGGCATGGAGATAGGTCTTAAGGTCAAAGTAAAGGGAAAAATCTGAAAACGGCCAAGTGTGAGTCAGTTTTAAAAATAGCGAAGGTGTAACTTTGTTCTACTATGAAGTCATAATGAACTAAATGGTTATATCTTTCAATGGTCGTACCGAACTGAAATTTGGCTCGAAGGTTTGTCTTTAGGTCGAAATAAAGTAAAAATCTGAAAACGGCCAAGTGTGAGTCAGTTTCGAAAACAACGAATGTGTAATTTTGTTCTACTATAAGTAGGTATGGAGTGGAAATGAGATAAGACTTATTTAAATTTAGATACATACCAATTTAAGACAATACATGTTTGTCTTAAAGACAGGAACAATAAAATTGTTCACCACTCTGTGTGTGTCTGTTGCGGGAACCGAACCCACGATTTACGAAGTGCAAAACAGGTCACTGGGTACCAGTGTTGGCCGATAATTTCAATTAGAATTGAAAATTGATCAATAAGATTGAAGACTAATTCCGTAACTAATCAATTACACTAACATCAATTTTTAATATTGTTAGTTCGCATTGATTTTGTGACGTCGTCAATTACACTAACCGTCAATTAGAATTAACCTATTAGTTACACTAACGTCTCGAAAATTTAATAAGAATTACAGTTAATTAGATTAACGTTAGTGTAACTAAATTAATCCTTGTCTTACACTAATAATTAATTTTAAAATTGCATCTCGGGTTCGGAAGTCGGGACCAATATCGCAAGATGGAGCTCATGCTGGACCCTAGGGCTACCTACTGGATCTCTGGTTTGGCGCATCATAGACTCATGCTGTTTGGGCTCATTCGACTTGTACTGATGAGCAGATGGTACCGGTATCAAAATCTGGAGCTCATACTGGACCCTGGGGATCCCTACTGGATCTCGGGTTTGGCGCATCATAGACTCATGCTGTTTGGGCTCATTCGACTTGTACTGATGAGCAGATGGTACCGGTATCAAAATCTGGAGCTCATGCTGGACCCTGGGGATCCCTACTGGATCTCGGGTTTGGCGCATCATAGACTCTTGCTGTTTGGGCTCATTCGACTTGTACAGATGAGCAGATGGTACCGGTATCAAAATCTGGAGCTCATGCTGGACCCTGGGGATCCCTACTGGATCTCGGGTTTGGCGCATCATAGACTCATGCTGTTTGGGCTCATTCGACTTGTACTGATGAGCAGATGGTACCGGTATCAAAATCTGGAGCTTCTTTTTACTTTTACTTTCTTTGTGTGAAAGTCAAAGTCAAAGTCAAATTCAAAGTGAAAGTGAAAGTCAAAGTGAAAGTCAAAGTGAAAGTCAAAGTGAAAGTCAAAGTGAAAGTCAAAGTGAAAGTCAAAGTGAAAGTCAAAGTGAAAGTTAAAGTCAAAGTGAAAGTGAAAGTGAAAGTGAAAGTCAAAGTGAAAGTCAAAGGTAAAAGTCAAAGTGAAAGTCAAAGTGAAAGTCAAAGTGAAAGTGAAAGTGAAAGTCAAAGTCAAATTGAAAGTCAAAGTGAAAGTCAAAGTGAAAGTCAAAGTGAATGTCAAAGTGAAAGTGAAAGTCAAAGTGGAAGTGAAAGTCAAATTGAAAGTGAAAGTCAAAGTGAAAGTCAAAGTAAAAGTAAAAGTAAAAGTGAAAGTGAAAGTTAAAGTGAAAGTTAAAGAAAGTGAAAGTAAAAGTGAAAGTCAAGGTCAAGGTCAAGGTAAAAGTAAAAGTTAAAGTAAAAGTAATCAAAACCTCGTAGCTTTACCTAAATTCGCGTTTAGTTAGGTAAATTATGAATGTCAATTACCAATTCAATCTACACTAAAAATTAAATTAATGTTTAAATTTTTGAGAAAGACTAAAAATTAAATATCTTCAATTATTAGTTATTCGCAAAGGATTAACACGTTAGTTACAATTAATTTTAATTCTAATTGAAATCAATTTGCACTAAACTATTAGTGTTCAATCTGCTAGGTACACTAGGTGCGCTAAATCAGTCAAACAAAAATGAAAAGACTATTTTTTCTCGCATAGTCTAAATAATTTCTAATTTTACAACTAATAAAATCGCAGATTCAAGAACATGGAAATCATATATACTCTAAGATGGAATTATATATACTACTGCCCATCTCACCCTCCGATACGCCACGGGATGAGATGGGATGGTGCACTTCTAGGGCTACATAATAGGCCACCAATTATAATACCTACTGGTAGGTAGGTATTACCAAGTTATTAATTATCTATGTAGGTAGCGTACTTACAAACAGTCTAAAGTACGTTATTGATGTATGTAATTATATGTAAGTAGGTACATTTTATAGGTGTAGGGAGCCAGTTTATTTGTAAAAATCACCTATAAATAAATAGTAAAATAGGATTTATCATAGATTATAGGTACTCGCGATGCCCGATCGATCCCGAAATCCCGATATATGTATGTATAACATTTTTAATGATGTAACTTGGCAAGTTTTAATAGAAAATTATATACTTGACACATTGCAGTCCAAAGGTGTCGATTCATTGCATTGAAAAGGTGTGTGGTGTGTGAAAACTTGCCAAGTAACATCATTAAAAAGTACTGAAAATAATAAATGTTATCAGGAAACTGCTAAAAAAACCGGTGTGCGTTTCTCTGACTATTATAATTTTAGGTATTTCTATGTAACGTGATACTTATTCAAAATGTACCTTAAAAACTGCTGGAAATCAAGTGTGCATTCCTATAACTATTTATGATTTGAGGTATTTTTATGGAACTTGGTACTTACTTATTCAGATCTCACTTCTTTTATAGGCGAAGCATTCCCATAGTATCGAACTTGGCAGTCTTTCACATTTATGTTTTTGATGGGATATTTTTATTTCGGTCACGTTCGGCTTTATAGTCGACAAGGCCGGCCCGTTTTCCGGATTAAAATGTCAGTTACAGAAAAATATCAAACCAGACTAAACGGTAAGTAGAAGAAGCGGTAATATGCAAATTTACAGAAGCTACAGACGAGAACGTAAGTATTTTGAATTGAATGAACCTTATGAAATAGGACTTGATCTTCGATCAACGTAGTAAATTACGTTAATTGTAAATCTATTTGACCGATGGATGTAAATTTGAAACTGTGTACAGGGTCATGGTACAGCTACTGAATGTTTTTAATTGTAGTTTTAGTTAGTACGTGGTGTCGCTACTCCCCATAGTAGCGCCCGATATTGGGATCAAAAAAAATTTTTAAATCGAAATTTGAAGTAAGGTTTGTTATATTTAATAAAATTCCTTGCAAAGCCTTGCCGTAAAAATCAAAATTTTTATTAATATTTTTTATTCGATTTGTCACGATTGTCATAAGGTCCAGAGAACCTCCATACCTATCTGGATGACGAAAAACAAATGCCAAATGTGTCTCAACTGTGTTTGAATCATACTTTGCGTAAGAAACATAAATTAACCATGTATCTTATTGCAGATATCAAAAGCGCACAGGTGAGGTAGCACGTCTATTGACATTATTTTCCCGGTTTAATATTGCGTTGAAAAAATTGTACGTTTCATGATTTATTATTAAACAAATATATTTTTTGCCCTTGATATTTTTTACGGAAATTGAGTTATCCGAAAGGTTCTAATGTTCAATCAAATAACCATTTGGCTGTCTATTTAGTTAAAAGTTTAAATTTGTCTAAATGTGAAATATATTTTTCAGATAACTACACACAAAAAGACACAGCTCTTGCCAAATTCCATAGCTTTGCGCCGGACATCAAGGTTTTAGACTCAAGCACACTCTATCTTTTGGGTTCACCCATCCTCGACGAAGCCTTTCCAGGGTACATCGACGATAAGCATCAAAATTTTAGTTGTTTTTCGGACCGCTTGCTACAAATTAACCCTCATATGGCCTACACAATTATCAAATTTTGCTTATTTGTCCCCAAAGGAGATCGTCAATTCTGGGCTACCTGATATAAACCGTATACAGTTTGTACTGCAATGTAAAATATATAATACTCATTTTATTACTAAAGTAGACAAAATATTGCAAAAAAATGAAACGGGAATTAGAAATACTAAATAAATAAACATTATGTTGATTTTTCCGCGATTAAAATACAGCAAGACAAGTTGTTAACGGCCTTATGACATTGACATAAAGTTTAACTTCACCCTGGCCTGAAACGGGATTGTTTTTTGGTTTGACACTGTCAAAGTATACCGTTACATGATCTGCGTTTTGATACTGTTCGGTAAGTTAGAACATAGTAATATTAAAATAGTATCTAAGCCTACGAATACGAAAGTTTAAATTAGAAATCGACTGTATTAAAACGCCTAAAGATTGAAAATGCGTATTTTTGCATTTTTGATCGGAGTTTGAATATTAAAAGTGGGTTTCATAATGGCATAATATCATGCTCCTTCGATAACGAAACGCATCTTTTTTTCAATTTTGCAATGTCAGATACTAGTGCTATCGCACTTAACGGTGGTAAACCTTATCCCTTCGCAATAGGTGTTAGGAATGTTCAGTTAATAGTATCAACGATGGTTTGACAGCCGTCTTTGTTTACCGAAATACAGGAACTATAAATACGATCAAAATATGACTTTTTATTATTACATCATGATTCCCGTTTTGTTTTCAAGTCCGCTTTTTTACATTATCTTTAAAAAATCCGTACTTTTTTACATTAATATATAAATCATAGGCAAGCACGCTTTCAAATATTGTCCTTGTCAGATTCAAGTTTTAAATGCATGATTTTTCAATTTTCCCATTAGATTTCGCAATATTTTTACCACCATCCTGATCTAGAAATTATGACGATTCTTCAAAGGTAAGAACCATTCCTAAACGGTCCTAAATAATCTGGGCCAGATCACCTAACAAAAATTGACGATCTCCTTTACCTATGCCCTTAGATGCAGTCATCTGTGGAAGCATCCAAACCTTTTGGCAAAACTTGACGAAATTATAAAAAACACAGTTTGCTCAGTTTTCAATATATATTTGGACAACCGTCAGTGGACCCAAGCCACTTTGCCCATCAGACACGGTGGTATCGGAACCCGCCAAATTGCCAGCATCGCCTTACCCGCCTTCCTTTCTTCAGGTCATAGCGTTCAAACACTGTTCTCAAAAATTCTAAAACTTAACCCCATTATTTCGGACATACCTTTTTTACCAGAAGCTGTCGAGTCTAGGAAATCCGCTTGCCCTAGAAAAGACCTGCCCGAGATGCGCCATTCGCAACACCAATGGGACGAGCCGCTCTGCGCGCTGGTACGTGACAATCTATACGAAACGGCCACCAGCCCCGCAGAGCGAGCTCGTCTCCTTGCTGGAACGAAATGGGAGTCAGGCTCATGGCTGCAAGCGCTTCCTTCACGAAATCTTGGCACACTTCTCACGAGCCACTCATTTAGATTTGCTGTTTCGCTACGCCTGGGGGCGGCATGTGTGGCTCCACATCAGTGCCACTGCGGCGCTAGTGTAACGAGGTTTGGTCTCCACGGTCTTTCATGCTCTAGAAGCGCCGGCCGTATGTCGCACCATGCCAGTGTTAATGACATCTTGCGCCGAGCCCTCGTCACCGCCGGAGCGCCGTCGGTTCTAGAACCGATGGGTCTAGCGCGTGACGATGGTAAAAGGCCAGATGGCATGACCCTGGTTCCCTGGAAGTTGGGACGGCCCTTGGTTTGGGATGCCACATGCGTCAATACCCTCGCACCGTCCCACCTTCCACGGACATCAGCCAGGGCCGGGGCTGCCGCCGACGCTGCCGAACACCTCGGCGCAAGTATGTAGACATTGACAGTGGTTACATGTTTGAGCCGTTTGGGGTGGAGACGCTTGGGCCGTGGGGACCAGGAGCTCACAAAATATATAAGGAGCTAGCCAAGCGCCTTATTAATGCGACAGGTGACCAGAAGGCTGGGGCATACTTTGCCCAGCGCATCGGTATTGCCGTCCAACGCGGCAATGCCGCCAGCCTTCTGGGCACCCTACCGGTCGGATCCGACTTAGAGCCCATTTTTTATTTGTAAGTATGTTTTAGATTTTAGTATTAGTTTAGTTTATATGTAGTTTTATTTTTAATGGTAAGTTATACTGTTAAAAGTAACATAAAATTATCAGTAGGTATATTTAACCAACGTCACAATTAATGTATTTAACGGGAGAGAGCGAGAGAGTCGAATGAGGCCTTTTCCCTAGTGTCAGTTAGGCATAAAACTACTGTTTATCAGATGCCATTGGTGCGAGTTGAATCTGTTATGACGCAATAATACATTTCTACTGTTTTCATTAGCACTCGTAGCGACGGGTAATTCTGTAATGTTCAGTTTCACGCTTCGACCGTGAGCTAAAGCTGCCCGGTGGCTGTCTCGTTAAACAAAGCGGACATGTACTCGATTTACGTTCAGTTTGGGTTCAAAATCACAATTTTAATCACATATGGGCTAGGATTTGCTTTAACTACTGACTTCATTTACGTTGTCAAGTAATGAGCCCCAATATAAAACCCCGCTGCTTTAAGCAATTTTTCGTGCCATTTTATTGATTGAATTTAAGTGTATAACGTGCCTAAATGGTGTATTTTTTGCATGGAAATTTACCTGCATGCCATCTACCTTAAATACACACAAGTGGCATTACATGATGGCATGCGCACAATGCAACATGGGACTCAGATGGCCGATCAAGAAGTGTATGGCTTCTACGACGGCAGATATTGCTAAGCGTTCCCCCTAAAGACGCTTATTAGATAAAGGATATGGTGGAAAAATTCATAGCCATCAGGTAAATCTCAGTAGCTCAGTTGGTCAGAGCGATGGGCATGGATCCCAGAGTCGCGAGTTGGAGTCTCGCCTGAGGCAATGGATTTTCCTACTTTTTCATTATTTCTAAACATTGTGGTATCTTTAGGAGACGTTCTCCTTAATATAATAGTAGATTGTTTTACAAGGGTCTAAAGTAGGCCACATAACCATGAGGTGGTTCCCCACCGAAGTGAGGGAAAATTGTTCGAGTAGTATTACAAAATATAAACACCGCGAACAAAGCCATAGACGACGGTGTAATTAGCGCTTCTAGCAGATTTTAACCTTTTTTCAATTATTGTGAAGTGGGAACTAAAAAACACCTCATGTTTTGAGAAATGAATTGCGTTTCCTGATTGGTCCATTTTAACATTGCTGTATTCTGGTTTCATCATCATCATCTCAGCCATAAGACGTCCACTGCTGAACATAGGCCTCCCCCTTGGACCTCAACACGTACCGGTTGGAAGCGACCCGCATCCAGCGTCTTCCGGCGACCTTAATAATATCGTCGGTCCATCTTGTGGGTGGACGTCCTACGCTGCGCTTGCTAGTCCGTAGTCTCCACTCGAGCACTTTTCGGCCCCATCGGCCATCTTCTCTGCGTGCAATGTGGCCTGCCCATTGCCACTTCAGCTTGCTAATCCGGTGGGCTATGTCGGTGACTTTAGTTCGTCTACGGATCTCATTTCTGATTCGATCACGTAGAGAAACTCCGAGCATAGCCCTCTCCATAGCTCGCTGAGCGACTTTGAGTTTTGAGATGAGGCCGATAGTGAAAGACCACGTTTCGGAGCCGTAAGTCATCACTGGTGACACACATTGATTAAAGACTTTTGTCTTGAGGCACTGAGGTATGTCGGATGAAATAACATTAAGTAGTTTCCCGAACGCTGCCCAACCGAGTTGGATTCGGCGGTTGACCTCTTTCTCGACCTACGGTTGGATCTACCTAATTGGACTACTTGTCCTAGGTAGATGTACGAGTCAACAACTTCGAGTACCGAGTTCCCAACAGAGACTGGGATGGGCACAACATTGGCAGTTGACATTAGTTTCAAAAAAAAAAAAATCAAAGTCAAAATATATTTATTGGTATCCCACAGATTTACAAAAATATCTTGCGGCAGGTACCTCCTGGTAAGTATAATAATACTTGTGTTAGGAGATACCGCTCCTTCCAAACGGATTAGTCCTGGTACAGTTTATAATAATAATAATAAATTAATTAAATACAACAAAATACAAAATTAAGTTCAACTTATTTATGAACATTTTTTAAGATTATTTTACTAGACATAAACGTAAATCGAAAAGCTGACGTAGTGATAATATTTTTCCAGAGTAACATAATATTACTAAATTACTAATATTTTATAGCTAGGTATAATTTGAAAACAATTTTCATAGTATATAGTTTTGACTCTGTTTTATAGACTCTATATAATACTCAAAAACTTACTTATTTATTAGTTAAGGTTTATACACATTAATACAAGCTGTTATTATTAAGATAAGGTGTATGGGTGTGTGTGTGTGTGTGTTTGTGTGTGTGTGTGTGTGTGTGTGTGTGTGTGTGTGTGTGTGTGTGTGTGTGTGCGCGCGTGGGTGTGTATGTCTGTTTATTTATTTTTGTAATTTTCCTTTTTAAACCACAACAAGCGATTCAGTGGCATCATATGTAAGCGATAGTAACCATTCTGAAACTTGTCTTTTAAATTTTGATTGTTTCATTGGGTAGATGTTGAGAACTTTGTTTGTTTTGTTATATATTCTCGACGAATTAGCGTTGTATTGCCTTTTTGCAAACTGAGAGTTGGTTGGCCAATATGGGGCTACTACATGTTTTCTCCTCCGATTTAAAAATGATGGATCATACTTAAGCGTATTTCGTCTTGTCCATGTTCATCTTCAAGCCCACCCGTTGTGAAACTCGGTTGAGGTCATCGAGCACCATGCTGAGTTCCTCCATCGACTTTGCCATGACTACGATATCGTCGGCAAACCGAAGGTGAGTGATGTATTCGCCGTTGATGTTGATGCCAAGTCCTTGCCATTCCAGGAGCTTGAAGGCGTCTTCCATTACGGCAGTAAATAGTTTCGGAGAGATAACGTCTCCCTGCCTTACGCCTCTTCGCAATGTAATCGCCTTCGTGCTCTGCTCCTGCAGTCAGACCGACATGGTGGCGTTACTATACAAACACTTCAACACTTCGATGTACCGATAGTCAATACGGCATCGCTGAAGAGACTCAAGCACCGCCCATGTTTCCACCGAATCGAAGGCTTTCTCATAGTCCACAAACGCTAAACATAATGGCAAGTTATACTCTTCGGTCTTCTGTATAACTTGCTGCAGCGTATGGATGTGGTCTATGGTACTATAGCCTTTTCGGAAGCCGGCTTGTTCGGGAGGCTGGAAGTCGTCAAGTCTGTGTTCGAGACGGTTCGTGATGACCCTTGAAAACAGCTTATAGACATGGCTCAGAAGCGTGATGGGTCTATAGTTCTTCAATAGGCTGTTATCACCTTTTTTGAAGAACAGCACCACCTCGCCTCTATTCCATGTTTCAGGCGTTAATGCCCTCGGACAAGACCGAATTAAAGAGCTTCTGGAGGACTTTAAGTACCGGTGTTCCACCCACTCTCAGAAGCTCTGAAGTTATTCCGTCTTTGCCCGGCACCTTGTTGTTCTTAAGCTGCTTCAGGGCCATCCTAATCTCGTACAGACTGATGTCCGGGATATCTTCGGTATAATGTCGGGACAGCTTGGCTCTTGGATCTCCTCCCAAGCTGTCAACGGGCTTTGCGATCGGAGTGTATAACTGTCCATAGAACCTTTCGATCTCGCCTAAAACCTCTGCTTTGCTCGACGCTATGCTGCCATCTTTCCGTTTCAGCTTTGTCATCTGGCTTTGCCCAATAGACTTGTCCTTTGCGAACACTTTGGAGCCTTGGTTTTGCTCAATAGTCTCTTTAATACGGTTAGTATTAAAGAGACGCAGATCATGTCGCAAGAACTTAGATATCCGCCTATTGAGCTGCCTATATGACTTCGCGTCATCGGGAGACTGCAACTGTAGCGAGCGTCGTTCAGCCATGAGGTTTAAGGTTTGCTCGGTCAATTTCTGAGGTCTATCTTTACGGCGGGGTCTAAAAAACTTAGACCCTACTGTGTGGACAGTTTCCACTAGCCCGTCGTTTATTTCGTTCACTGAAGCCAAGTTCTCTAGGCAAGCAAAGCGGTTAGAGAGCTCGAGTTGAAAGCTTTCGGGGTTTTGAACATGGGCTCGAGTAGGTCGGAGCGTAGACTTCATCAGGCTGGACCTTTCAAGTTTAATATTGATATTCAGTGAGCCTCTTACGATTCGGTGATCACTACCGGTCTTTATCCTGTTGATCACAGAGACATCACTGAATATCCGTTTCTTGTCGGTCATGATGAAGTCCATCTCGTTTCTCGTGGAACCGTCAAGACTCATCCAGGTCCATTTCCTGTGAGGCGGCTTCTGGAAGAAAGAGTTCATCATGAAGAGTTCCTCTCTCTCCAGAAAGTCGGCCAGCCTCTGACCCCTAGTGTTCCGTTGCCCATACCCAAATTGCCCCACTCTCAACTTATCCCCGCTTCTCTTGCCCAACTTTGCGTTGAAGTCCCCCATAACAACAGTAAAGTAGGTTTTAGAAGTATGTATGGCCCTACTTACGTCCTCATACATAGCCTCTACTTCATCATCGGAGTGTGACGAGGTTGGTGCGTACACGTGAATGACCTTCAGCGAATACCTTTTGGATATTCTGAGTATTAGGTATACCACCCTGCTCGACACACTGTCGATGGTTATTATGTTGTTTATGAGGGACTTGTGAACGAGAAACCCGACACCACCTTGGGACTGTTGGTCGCCCTCCCGGTGGTAGAGCAAGTTACCAGACTCGTTGTCGTGCCTTCCCCTTCCCTACGGACTTCTGACAACCCTACAATGTCCCAGTGTAACCTGCTCAGTTCCCCTTCCAACTCGCAGATCTTTTCGTCAGTCCTCATAGTGCGTATGTTGTGCGTTACCAGGGCCAGTCGTCGTGGGGGTGGGTAGCCGAATCTTTGCCGGAGATTCTTAGCACCCCTGACCCCGCTGATGCCCTGACCGCTACCATAGCCAGAGCACCGGGGGTTGCCGGAAAATCGGGGCCGTGGTTTTTTTGTGATCTGCATGATGGGGGGTTAATGCCATAGTCGCCACGCTTGGCAGGCGGGTTGGCGATCACAGTCGAGTACACCGAATTTGAGGGACGCTGCTGCCCGTCCACCGGTGGTCTTGGACGTAGTTTAAGGACATACCCGGGTCCTGGGCGTAGTTTAAGGACATACCCGGGTCCGGGTCTGGTTTGTCGATCCTAAATACAATGTTTAAGCAATAAAATTATTTAAACAGTATACGCACCAAAAAAGAATCCAGCGTTCTGATTAACTTCGATATCTGTTGTGGTTGGTGGATTTAATATGGTGAAGAGTTCTGATTGGTCAATTTAAAATGTTTTATAACTCATAAATATGTAATATGACGCACTTTTTGAGCTAGAGACGTGAAAAATAAATCATTGTATTTGCGTATACTAACTGTATTTCTTATTTACAAATGTGAAACGTTGTTGATAAGTTACACATGTACGTACCCATAGATATAATTTAACATGAATATTTTAAACTTGCATAGTATTATTTTGTAATTTGTTACTCTTCCTTTTTACATAAAATAAAATGAATGACTAGTAAAAAGACACTGATGTATGCATGCAACAGAAAGTCTTAATAGAAAGTTGATTCGTTTTAAAATAATGATATTTTTGTCACCCTGTCGATAGTGTCAATACAAATCAACTGTAGGTACCTTATACCCAAATATAATTTTATACCCTTTTTAATTAATTCGTTAATTTGAATACGACTACTCAGCGCCTATAATTAATACATTTACCGATTCGAACACTCCTTATTCCTCAGATTGCCGACTATTCCCATATCTCACATACACACTATACACAGCGTAAAAACAAATTTGTCCACACAAAAGATGTCGAAACATACTTTTTTTATGTTTGTATCAACAAGTGGTTGGGTTAGGGAGAGTTAAAAGGCCCACTAAGCCATAGGTACGAAATCGAAAAATTAGGGTGTTTGATGATATGTATAAATAGTATTTATCATGCTTATTGATTACCGAACCGCATTTGTCATTAATGTATTACTTATCAGCTGTTAAATTTTTTAAACGCGGTTAGACAGATCTGCTACATCATTTTCCCTTCCTCACTTGTCTTAGGTATTTTACAGCTCTTTTACCCGTTCATTTTTAAAATACGTTGTTCAACAAATTCACTTAATGCCGCGTTAAATGAACCGTGTTCGCATAATAAAAGATTTTATACTCGAAAGCGATTTCGGAATGGACGATATTTCCGTGGAACGGAAAATGCCGCACTCCACGTCGACGCTTCATCTCGACGCTGGCAGCACCGGAATATTTTTTTCGCGCTCGAACGGCTACGAACTCTCTGAAAAAGTTAAACCTACCCACCTATTAATAACCGCGAACTTTCTCTACTATCATGCTGTTTAACCCCTAAATAGCGTCCGGTGATATAATTTACGGTATTCAACTTTTACAACCTTAATTTCTCGCTTTTATGCTTCAAATGAGGCCGAATTAAGTGGGTTCTTTTTTTACTTTTTGCTGGAAGCCAAAAAATGCTATTGCGCTAATTTTATGATTTTTTTCTACCTGTAAACGCTAAATTAAGCATAGGATAAATAAAATACTTCTAATTGTATATTTATGGACCTGAACATTTTGTCCTAAAAATAAAACATTTTAAGTGGATTCACCTGTTCCTCAAAATGTTCGTAACCCTTTTACCACATTAAGTATTCTGCTGTTAAATAGGTGCTACTTTTTCAACCACACTCAAAACATTTTCAAAGTACTATGTGGTGGTTATGCGAATACCTGCACGTGGCAATTTTTTCTTTAAATAATAACTGGATTCATAGACAAATATGTGCAGTGCGACTCATATTGTGAAGAGTATGAAGACTCTTATTTTAGTTAAGTATCAAAATCACATTATAATAGTTACTAGACGTAGAATAGGACATCACAACAAACTCTTAGGTAGCAGGTTTCGTACCTAGACAAAAGAGACTATATAGGGGCGGGGGGTTAGCTAAATTAATAATGATAATATATTTCTACGTATGTCAGTAGTGAGTTAGCAATCTTCCTGGTACCGTTTTCTAATTTAAAAATACATAGATAAACAATACATTAAAAACACAATCCATCACTAACATAACTCCAACTTGAAACAAATAATCAACCAATATTGAAGTTGTACTGGAGTTGCATCGGAATAATTTTCAAGCAAATTCTGATATTTCTGATTCTGACACTTAGGCGCTGGCTGTATTACATCGATTTGACTAAAAGCCTTGCGACCAAATAATCATTGAGGGAAATTATGTCGCCCGATGGAAAAGTATGTTTTTTTAATGTCCCGCATGGTTAACTTTTACGGTTTAAAATAAGGCGCGAAGTGCCTAGTTTATGGTCAAATGGAAATTATAAAGTTCCAGAAATGGGGAAGGCAACTGTCAAAGTGACATCTCCAACATTGGTCCTTAGAAAAGCTAAATTTGTATGGCGCGAAGTAGTTTTTATTTATTTTCGCGAAAATGACTCAATGTTGTGTCTGGAATTGCTCCGAAATTGAAATCCACTTGTTTCTGAAATACACTAAAATTAAAATGCTGTAGATTAACGCCATTGGGAAGGTTTATGTTTAAGAAAAGTTTTTTGACTGCATACCAGTTAAGGACCGTTCATCTTCCGTCTCTTTCTCTCATTGTATGTGTCTCTTTCTCTTATTGTATGGAATCTGGAACAGCGCCCTCTACCAATGTTTTCACCGGCCTTCCCCATTGCAGGCACGATTACGCGACATACATTTTGCATACGAATTCCATTTCGAGGTATAAACTTTTTAAAAAGTTCAACAGCCATACAAAAATAAAGGCAAAGGTCCTAAACAGCCGAAACACAACATCGGTATTTGTTATTTATAATGTTGGTACCGCGACTTTTTAATTATATCAAATAGGTTGCGGTAAATTCAGAAGAAAAATACACTTAATACTTTTTAATAAAAAGATATAAAGGCGGCAAAGATGAGCGTGTACCGCTAACATAGTAAACTTTAGTAAAAGTTTATTTTATATGTTTTGCGTATAATATGAACCACTATTTTCAATTATTAGCAATTAAACAAAAAAATACATTCCAGGTAATCCAGATAGGTAATAGTCTCATACAAATTTACGGTACGACTTTTATTCCTCAGTAATATATCTTTCAAATTCTCCAAGGCACTTTAAGGATAGATTTTTCTTGTTTTAGTGGTGGAGGTCCATAAAGGAGAAAGCCTGGACATGTCGCACGTCCAACGGAGCGACATGGGCGCTTACTACTGCATCGCAAGCAACGGCGTGCCCCCGACCGTGAGCCGGCGGTACCACGTGCAAGTGCATTGTAAGTTAATTTCAAGAGATATGAAGTTACGATGGTTGATGAAATCACACACACACAATAGTCCATATTTCCATGATTAAAAACATGATTATCACTCAGCTTTTGCACCTGGACAATGATACTGGCTCAATATAATATGTGCTTTATCAACATTCGATTTACTCTTACAATTTTTTATAAGTCAATAATCTTAGGTCAAAAGTTTCGACCCGCTGTAATATAACGTTCCGTTTGTCACACTTCGAGTCACATACCCAATGTAACTGAAGTCTTTATAAGTAGTTCATAAGTTGTTTCTGCGTTCCACGATCACGACCTATGGAACTTGCATCGCAACATCGAATTTAAAGTTAGGTACCCAAGCAAATTAATTAACGATAAACCCATAAAACGTAATCATCATAGTCATCGATATACTAAATTAGTATAAACATGTTAAATCAGTGTACATATTGTTATAATTTTATGAATTCCTTACCTATTTCACACAGAAATACAATTACTAAAATATACACTAGTTTAAATTTTGTTTCAAAATATATAATGTTAAACTAACAAAGTTTAAAAATTGTATCGAATAGAATTGCAATATTCTTTGTTTTATTTTCTGCGAGTACCTTGGTTAGTATGTATCAGTGTTGGCCGTTAATTTCAATTAGAATTGAAAATTGATCAATAAGATTGAAGATAAATTTCGTAACTAATCAATTACACCAACATCAATTTTTACTAACGTTAGTTTGCATTGATTTTGTGACGTCGTCAATTACACTAACCGTCAATTAGAATTAACCTATTAGTTACACTAACGTCTCGAAAATTTAATAATAATTACAGTTAATTAGATTAACGTTAGTGTAACTAAATTAATCCTGTCTTACACTAATAATTAATTTTAAAACTGCATCTCGGTCGGGACGAATATCACAAGATGGAGCTCATGCTGGACCCTAGGGCTACCTACTGGATCTCGGGTTTGGCGCATCATAGACTCATGCTGTTTGGGCTCATTCGACTTGTACTGATGAGCAGATGGTACCGGTATCAAAATCTGGAGCTCATGCTGGACCGTGGGGATCCCTACTGGATCTCCGGTTTGGCGCATCATAGACTCATGCTGTTTGGGCTCATTCGACTTGTACTCATGAGCAGATGGTACCGGTATCAAAATCCGGGGCTCATGCTGGACCGTGGGGATCCCTACTGGATCTCCGGTTTGGCGCATCATAGACTCATGCTGTTTGGGCTCATTCGACTTGTACTGATGAGCAGATGGTACCGGTATCAAAATCTGGAGCTCATGCTGGACCCTGGGGATCCCTACTGGATCTCGGGTTTGGCGCATCATAGACTCTTGCTGTTTGGGCTCATTCGACTTGTACTGATGGTATGGTATGAAATGGTATGAAATGGTACCATACCTTACCATACCATACCTTACCATACCATACCTTACCATACCATACCATACCTTACCATACCATACCTTACCATACCATACTTTACCATACCATACTTTACCATACCATACTTTACCATACCATACCATACCATACTTTACTATACCATACCTTACCATACCATACCATACAATACCATACCATACCATACCATACTTTACCATACCATACTTTACCATACCATACTTTACCATACCATACCTTACCATACCATACTTTACCATACCATACTTTACCATACCATACTTTACCATACCATACCATACCATACCATACTTTACCATACCATACTTTACCATACCATACTTTACCATACCATACCATACCATACTTTACCATACTTTACCATACCATACTTTACCATACCTTACCATACCATACTTAACCATACCATACTTTACCATACCAAACTTTACCACACCATACTTTACCATACCATACCATACCATACTTTACCATAATTTACCATACTTTACGATACCATACTTTACCATACTTTACCATACCATACTTTACCATACCATACTTTACCATACCATACTTTACCATACCATACTTTTCCATACCATACTTTTCCATACCATACTTTACCATACCATACTTTACCATACCATACCATACCGTACTTTACCATACCATACCTTACTTTACCATACCTTACCATACCATACCTTATCATACCATACCTTACCATATCATACCTTACCATACCATACCATACTTTACCATACCATACTTTACCATACCTTACTTTACCATACCTTACTTTACCATACCACACTTTACCATACCATACCATAATTTACCATACTTTACGATACCATACTTTACCATACTTTACCATACCATACTTTACCATACCATACTTTACCATACCATACTTTACCATACCATACTTTACCATACCATACCATACCATACTTTACTATACCATACCTTACCATACCATACCATACAATACCATACCATACCATAGCATACTTTACCATACCATACTTTACCATACCATACTTTACCATACCATACCTTACCATACCATACTTTACCATACCATACTTTACCATACCATACCATACCATACCATACTTTACCATACCATACTTTACCATACCATACTTTACCATACCATACCATACCATACTTTACCATACCATACCTTACCATACCATACCTTACCATACCATACCTTACCATACCATACCATACCTTACCATACCATACCTTACCATACCATACTTAACCATACCTTACCATACCATACCTTACCATACCATACCATACCTTACCATACCATACCTTACCATACCATACTTAACCATACCATACTTTACCAAACCATACTTTACCATACCATACCATACCATACCATACTTTACCATACCATACTTTACCATACCATACTTTACCATACCATACCATACCATACTTTACCATACTTTACCATACCATACTTTACCATACCTTACCATACCTTACCATACCATACTTAACCATACCATACTTTACCATACCAAACTTTACCACACCATACTTTACCATACCATACCATACCATACTTTACCATAATTTACCATACTTTATGATACCATACTTTACCATACTTTACCATACCATACTTTACCATACCATACTTTAGCATACCATACTTTACCATACCATACTTTACCATACCATACTTTTCCATACCATACTTTTCCATACCATACTTTACCATACCATACCATACCGTACTTTACCATACCATACCTTACTTTACCATACCTTACCATACCATACCTTACCATACCATACCTTACCATACCATACCTTACCATATCATACCATACTTTACCATACCATACTTTACCATACCTTACTTTACCATACCTTACTTTACCATACCACACTTTACCATACCATACCATAATTTACCATACTTTACGATACCATACTTTACCATACTTTACCATACCATACTTTACCATACCATACTTTACCATACCATACTTTACCATACCATACTTTACCATACCATACTTTTCCATACCATACTTTACCATACCATACCTTACCTTACCATACCATACCATACCTTACCATACCATACTTAACCATACCATACTTTACCATACCATTCTTCACCATACCATACTTTACCATACCATACTTTACCATACCATACTTTACCATACCTTACTTTACCATACCACACTTTACCATACCATACCATAATTTACCATACTTTACGATACCATACTTTACCATACCTTACCATACCTTACCATACCATACCTTACCATACCATACTTTACCATACCATACTTTACCATACCATACTTTACCTTACCATACTTTACCATACCATACCATACCGTACTTTACCATACCATACCTTACTTTACCATACCTTACCATACCATCCCTTACCATACCATACCTTACCATACCATACCTTACCATACCATACCATACCTTACCATACCATACCTTACCATACCTTACCATACCATACCTTACCATACCATACTTTACCATACCATACTTTACCATACCATACTTTACCATACCATACTTTACAATACCATACCATACTTTACCATACCATACTTTACCATACCATACTTTACCATACATACTTTACCATACCTTACCATACCTTACCATACCTTACCATACCATACCTTACCATACCATACCTTACCATACCATACCTTACTATACCATACCATACCTTACCATACCATACCTTACCATACCATACTTAACCATACCATACCATACCATACAATACCATACCATACCATACCATACCATACCATACCATACCATACTTTACCATACCATACCATACCTTACCATACCATACCTTACCATACCATACTTTACCATACCATTCTTTACCATACCATACTTTACCATACCATACTTTACCATACCATACCATACCATACTTTACTATACCATACCTTACCATACCATACCATACAATACCATACCATACTTTACCATACCATACTTTACCATACCTTGCCATACCATACCTTACCATACCATACTTTACCATACCACACTTTACCATACCGTACTTTACCATACCATACCATACCATACCATACTTTACCATACCATACCATACTTTACCATACCATACTTTACCATACCTTACCATACCATATCTTACCATACCATACCTTACCATACCATACTTTACCATACCATACTTTACCATACCATACTTTACCATACCATACCATACCATACTTTACCATACTTTACCATACCATACTTTACCATACCTTACCATACCTTACCATACCTTACCATACCATACCTTACCATACCATACCTTACCATACCATACCTTACTATACCATACCATACCTTACCATACCATACCTTACCATACCATACTTAACCATACCATACTTTACCATACCATACTTTACCATACCATACTTTACCATACCATACTTTACCATACCATACTTTACCATACCATCCCAAGTAACAAAATGTGGTTATGTAGTGGTTCCGGAGCCAGGTCTATAACAGGCTAGTAAAAGTTTATAACGACGGAAAAGGGCCCATTTTATACGCGTACTTTTGCTAATAAAACACTCATAGTAGACTGGGCGAGCACCACTTAGAACAATAATACACTCATAGTTGACCTACGCAGAACTATCTGCTCCCGCGAAGCCAACTAGGAGCGACTTATAGAACTAGACATCACGACCTAAGCCCATAATATACTTATAGTTAGACTCCGGAGAACCATTTGCTCACTATGAGCATTTAATGGAACCAGACAGGCCTGTAACGTACACCCGTATGACTTTTCTGTTGTGATGTGCGTTTGTGGAGAAGAATAAACTAAATTAAGAGGTAAGTTAAACTATCTATACTTCACATTTATAATTAGTCCACAGAATACATGTAATTTTATACGTGCATACATGTTTGCGCGGCAAACGCATGAGTATTTTCGGTGAAGTATATTGTGTTTTACATCTCAATTTTTGTTCGCCTTTTGAACACGGCTTATTTACTAAGTTGTGTTTAAAAATAATATGAATCCTAACAGCATTCTCGAGCCATATTGGGACGAATTAAAATTAACTCGGCACACTTATCATTTGTTGGTATGTTTTCTGTACTTTCCTCTTATATGAACCGCTTTTTTTTAACCGCTTCCATTTGTTTATATCCATTTTGGTTATTATTTAATAAAAACCCAATGCCTCAAAAGAAATCAAAATGGCTGTGACGATGCGATAATTTTTAAAAGCAAATGTCTTCTTCAACGGACTTCACGAAGACATCTTTGGACACTAATAGTTTTATAAGAAACCTTTATATAGAAATTAAGTCTATAACAGCATTCGAGAGTCCACAATAATACCAAGTACACTTACTCTTAGAAGAAACCACTGCAGAACTAATTCACTTGTAATTGACGATTAAACTTGACTTATACACCCCTAAAAGGTCAGTAACAAGTAAAAAAGGTTCTAAGTGCATTTAGTTCAATAAACTACTATTACTAGCTTATGACAATTGTAGCGGATTTATAACTACTTCTTGTAGGCGGTTATAAGTGTAACTTACTGGAGTATGTATTCTCAAGTGTATTTACACCTTTGCACCACTTTTATAGGCCTTCTTAACCTTTACTGCGCCTATAATTTCTTTCTATACACGACTATAAGTCAGCTTATAAGAACAGGTCTACTATAAAACCAAACAAACTCCGTGGAACCTGATATAAGCTTTGTGGTAAAACCTAGAACCATTAAGAGAGAGGTACTAGTGCTGTAAGCCTGTAAACTGTGCACTACAGGATAACTTTGTTACTTGGGATACTTTACCATACCATACCATACTTTACCATACCATACTTTACCATACCATACCATACCATACCATACTTTACCATACCATACCATACTTTACCATACCATACTTTACCATACCATACCATACCATACCATACTTTACCATACCATACCATACTTTACCATACCATACTTTACCATACCTTGCCATACCATACCTTACCATACCATACTTTACCATACCACACTTTACCATACCATACTTTACCATACCATACCATACCATACTTTACCATACCATACCATACTTTACCATACCATACTTTACCATACCTTACCTTACCATATCTTACCATACCATACCTTACCATACCATACTTTACCATACCATACTTTACCATACCATACTTTACCATACCATACCATACTTTACCATACTTTACCATACCATACTTTACCATACCTTACCATACCTTACCATACCTTACCATACCATACCTTACCATACCATACCATACCTCACCATACCATACCTTACCATACCATACCATACCTTACCATACCATACCTTACCATACCATACTTAACCATACCATACTTTACCATACCATACTTTACCATACCATACTTTACCATACCATACTTTACCATACCATACTTTACCATACCATACTTTACCATACCATACTTTACCATACCATACCATACTTTACCATACCATACTTTACCATACCATACTTTACCATACCATACCATACCATACTTTACCATACCATACCATACTTTACCATACCTTACCATACCTTAACATACCATACCATACCTTACCATACCATACCTTACCATACCATACCATACCTTACCATACCATACCTTACCATATCATACTTTACCATACCTTACTTTACCATACCATACTTTACCATACCATACCATACCTTACCATACCATACCTTACCATACCATACTTTACAATACCATACATTACCATACCATACTTTACCATACCATACTTAACCATACCATACTTTGCCATACCATACTTTACCATACCATACTCTACCATACCATACGATACCATACCATACTTTACCATACCATACTTTACCATACCATACTCTACCATACCATACCATACCACACCATATTTTACCATACCATACTTTACCATACCTTACCATACCATACCTTACCATACCATACTTTACCATACCTTACTTTACCATACCATACTTTACCATACCATACTTTACCATACCTTACCATACCATATCTTACGATACCATACCTTACCATACCATACTTTACCATACCATACTTTACCATACCATACTTTACCATACCTTACCATACCATACCTTACCATACCATACCTTACCATACCATACCATACCTTACCATACCATACCTTACCATACCATACTTTACCATACCATACCTTACCATACCATACCATACCATACCATACCATACTTTACCATATCATACTTTACCATACCATACTTTACCATACCATACTTTACCATACCATACTTTACCATACCATACTTTACCATACCATACTTTACCATACCATACTTTACCATACCATACTTTACCATACCATACTTTACCATACCATACTTTACAATACCATACCATACTTTACCATACCATACTTTACCATACCATACTTTACCATACATACCATACCATACCATACTTTACCATACCATACCTTACCATACCATACTTTACCATACCATACCTTACCATACAATACTTTACCATACCATACTTTACCATACTATACTTTACCATACCATACTTTACCATACCATACTTTACCATACCATACTTTACCATACCATACTTTACCATACCATACTTTACCATACCATACTTAACCATACCATACCATACCATACAATACCATACCATACCATACCATACCATACCATACCATACTTTACCATACCATACCATACCTTACCATACCATACCTTACCATACCATACTTTACCATACCATACTTTACCATACCATACTTTACCATACCATACCATACCTTACCATACCATACCTTACCATACCATACTTTACCATAACATACTTTACCATACCATACTCTACCATACCATACCATACTATACCATACTTTACCATACCATACTTTACCATACCTTGCCATACCATACCTTACCATACCATACTTTACCATACCACACTTTACCATACCATACTTTACCATACCATACCATACCATACCATACCATACCATACCATACTTTACCATACCATACCATACTTTACCATACCATACTTTACCATACCTTACCATACCATATCTTACCATACCATACCTTACCATACCATACTTTACCATACCATACTTTACCATACCATACTTTACCATACCTTACCATACCTTACCATACCATACCTTACCATACCATACCTTACCATACCATACCTTACCATACCATACCTTACCATACCATACCTTACCATACCATACCATACCTTACCATACCATACCTTACCATACCATACTTAACCATACCATACTTTACCATACCATACTTTACCATACCATACTTTACCATACCATACTTTACCATACCATACTTTACCATACCATACTTTACCATACCATACCATACTTTACCATACCATACCATACCATACCATCAGTACACGTCGAATGAGCTCAAACAGCATGAGTCTATGATGCGCCAAACCCGAGATCCAGTAGGGATCTCCAGGGTCCAGCATGAGCTCCAGATTTTGATACCGGTGCCATCTGCTCATCAGTACAAGTCGAATGAGCCCAAACAGCATGAGTCTATGATGCGCCAAACCCGAGATCCAGTAGGGATCCCCAGGGTCCAGCATGAGCTCCAGATTTTGATACCTGTACCATCTGCTCATCAGTACAAGTCGAATGAGCCCAAACAGCATGAGTCTATGATGCGCCAAACCCGAGATCCAGTAGGGATCCCCAGGGTCCAGCATGAGCTCCAGATTTTGATACCGGTACCATCTGCTCATCAGTACAAGTCGAATGAGCCCAAACAGCATGAGTCTATGATGCACCAAACCCGAGATCCAGTAGGGATCCCCAGGGTCCAGCATGACCTCCATCTTAGGATACCGGTCCCATTGCTTATTAATACAAGCCCCCGAGTCCAGAGTCAAAATCGAAACAAAAATCAAAACCTCGTAGCTTAACCTTAATTCGCGTTTAGTTAGGTAAATTATTAATGTCAATTACCAATTCAATCTACACTAAAAATTAAATCAATGTTTCAATTTTTGAGAAAGACTAAAAATTAAATATCTTCAATTATTAGTTATTCGCAAAGGATTAACACGTTAGTTACAATTAATTTCAATTCTAATTGAAATCAATTTGCACTAAACTATTAGTGTTCAATTTTTACTAACGTGTTTCAATCTTCAATTTTTAATTTTCAATTACACTAACGTTCGGCCAACACTGGTATGTATACTCGGCAAGCCTTGTAGCAATCGTAGCCTGAAGTGCCAAAACCCTTACTAGTTATTTTAATACAAATAAATACTATTATTATATCCAGATACCTATGTGTCATCGCGCAATACTACCCAACCAGTAATTACTAGTACGAGTAGAACTAAAAAGAACATTTAAATAAAATACAAACAAACACGCTTCAATAAACTTACTTACGTTTTTCAATTACACTTTGCTCGCGCTAGTCACTACAATATAAAGTTTTTCTCGCAACGATATTATATTTTTAATATAAACGTCGCTAGTCGAGAAGCAGGATTTACTCAATCGGTTTCTATTGTTAAACTTGTTACGTTTATACTTTGTATTTTCTAGCTTAATTAGTCCATTGTCTTAATGAAACCAATATTTTATAAGTCAATTGACAATTTACTTTGGATTTCGTACTACGAGAAACGTTTGACTGATGATGACCATTCCGTAATGCTAGAAGATTTAAAGGAAAAATGTTTGTAACTGTGTCTACTTGACTTTAACTAGTTTATTTGGTAAACAAAGGATGTTAATAATGATTCCTATGCCCCACAGTCATACCGCAAGTAAAAGTTACCAATCAGCTGGTCGGAGCGCCATTGGGCAGCGACGTTGCTTTACAATGCTACATTGAAGCATCACCCAAAGCTATGAACTCCTGGTATCGAGAAGATGGTAAGTTCTATTCTAAATACTGAGACCGTATTATATGACCACATTTTCTAAACCACGTTTTTGTTACGTTTGACTATATTAATACTAAAATATTTATGGTACGTAATGCTGAACGCCTGTAATAATATGGCATTGAAAAAGAAGTTTTTGACTAAACCTGAAAATTTTATTATTATGTGTAAGATGTTGTATTAACTTTATACAAACCTAAAAAAAAGGTTTAACTAGAACAAAAATAGCAAAATATCTTCGGCTAAACCTTCTCCTAGCTAGACCTTTTATTGACTATAAAGTCCCTACTAAAACTTATGTTACTGAGTTGGGGTTGTTTAAAAAAATATCGAAATTACTTAGTTTAGTCAGGTCGACTTACTTAATGATGACTTTTTGTGTTTTTTCAGCCCTAGTTAGTGACAAGCTTCTTGAAAATCCAAAATTTCGTGTAACGGAAACCATAGTGAACGAATACTCTCTATGGATGAATTTAACAATAAAATTGCTGGCACCAAGTGACTTTGGAACATATGTGTGCGCGTCCGTCAACGCGCTGGGAAAGATGGAGAGCCAAGTCAGCTTACATAGTAAGTGCGACAATAAACCTTGTTAATTGTGTAATAAAAAATGTAATGGCTATCTTCTAGCCAGGCTGCGTCATCATTCTTAGCAACCCCTTTTTTACCCTTAAGGCAAAAGTCTGATCAGCCTCGATCAAGATAGCGAGTAGCGATTAGTGAAGAGCAATGGTTTTCCCTTAGAAATAATTCCCGTGATTAACAATTAACTTATGCATCTGTTATACACGGGATATAAATTTACGTAACGCTTTTCTTACGTGATGAAGTAGTAGATTTAATTGAAGCCCAAGTAAAGTTGTGACTGGTGTGGACTCTGTGTAAGGTAAAAAAAGAGCCCCCTTTTTCTTAGACTCCACCTTTCCAAGATCAATGCCCGAGCTGCTGTAAAAGATATTTAGGTAAATCACTATAAGTATGCCTGTAATATTTGAAGAGTTTCCTCGATTTCTCCAGGATCCCATTATCAGATCCTGAGCTCAAGGGACCAACTGTAAAATATAATCTTTCAAACAAAAAAAAGAATTTTCCAAATCGGTCCAGCCGTCATCGAATAATCGGTGAACATACATAAAACAAAAAAAAAAAAACAAAAAAATAGCAAAAAAGATCCCGACGAATTGAGAACCTCCTTCGAAATCTTGAAGTCGGTTGAAAAGCTTTTTCTGCGATTAAAGCTCGATAAAAAATAAGGTTTATTGGCATGAAACACAATCACTAGTCGTTTTCACTGTTGTCCAACACGTGTCTACGAGTAACATTGTTTTTTCTAAATCCCAAGTTGAAATAAGAGATTACAATTTTAAATCAGTTATGTTATGACTTCCACGTTATCTTTTTTCTTTAGGATTAGAGCTGAATGGCTACCCGGACGAGCCGCTGGTCTCGGGCGCGGCGTGGCAGCGGGCGCGCAACCTACCCGCGCGGGCGAACCCGGCCTCGTCCCACGCGCAGTACTCCCTCGCGCAAGGACTACCACCGCAGCTATATGCTCTTATGCTGACTGCTCTCAGATATGTTCATACATTTTAACTGTTTAGAAAAAAAACATATGTACTCAAAAATATTTTTTAAATTAACATTTTAGTTTTTTCATGTATTCGAAAATGCTGTCTAAAATACACTTCCGTTAAAACAATGCGAATTTCGGAATACTAGCGATATAACACCTAACACACAAAAACAACCATGTATTAAATTACCATCGGTATTTAATTATTCACATGTTGATTAATTATCTACTAATCAATTATATAAAGTATGTTCATTAATACGAAATTTCGAACATTTATGGCATTTATTCTTCTTATATCAAGAATTACTACTAAGAAAGGCTTTTTGAAAATGTTGTTCCTGAAAATGCGGTTAAAAGCCCTTTACGTAAAAGAGACCTTTACGCAAACAAAGTCGCGGACGAAGGCTACAAGAATCCCAGAATACGTGAAAATAAGCCTCATTGAAAGTAGATATCGTTAAAATAAAAGTAGGCTCTTCTATTTTTTGATATTTAGTTTCAATGAGACTTACTTATCCGGTCAGGGCAATGCGTACCTATGTATATTAATTTATAATGATAAACAGAAACCTGCTATTATAAACGTTCCTTATTTTCACCATCAGGTAGGCACCACCTACTTACCAGAAATCATACGAAATGTTTTATTGCCAAAAAATCATAATTTAAAAGGATTAATGGACACTGTTATAAACAATCAAGTGTAGATACCAATGGTGTACCACCCATCAAATCATTAAATGCTTGTTAACGGAATGAACATCCTTAAATAGCGTAAGTATAGAAGTTTCTTTGAGAATAATTAGGAGTAAAGTGGGCTTGTCAAACCTCTGAAAAACGCTTCACCATTCAAAACTTGGCTAATCATATTTCGGTTTTTTGGAGCGAAACATAAATAAATTCAGGATGATGAAAAATTCATAATACAAAGTTTAAAAGATGAATACATTGTGTCTAATGTTCTGCATTTGCGTATTTAATAAATTGTATCCCACAATATGTAATCATTAAGGTCATCTAGTATTTAAAACGATTTATTATAAGAAACGTAACTTACCTCTCTCTCAACAATAACTACATAACAGCTTTAGTTTCTCGTTGTAAAACATTTTCACTCCTTTTTTTCTACTAGGTATTCGTAAATAAAACGAAACATAGTTCATAAACTCGAAGACCGTTCGTAGAAATGTAAGAAAATACCACTTAATAATATAAGTCATTTATTTATGATAAAAATCAACGTTATGGTCCTGCCTTACTCAGTTATCTACTAAATTTTATTTTAAAGTTTTTATAACATTATCTTTTATAATTTTAATACACTGGTGCAAAATCTTCACTTCACAACATTATCCATATGCAATTATGCAGACTTTAAGCAAGTCTGCATAATCGCATATGGATAATGGAATATACATATTCGTACTTATAAATATATACTACAGAAGATTTTTAAGCAGTTAAATCGGACTAAATTGTTTTCTAGTCATTCCTGGAAGTAGATACATTGTTACAGTTTTCCTTGTTTTATTAGTATGATTATTTATTAAAATACTGACATATCTGACGGATCCGTTGCGTAGGGCTATTTGTAACGATTCTGGCACAAATATTTGATCAATTTAGGAAAACGTGCAACACAGGTGATTTATTTAAAGAAAATGTTCGGTCATACCCATATTACCCATACCTTACTATTGACCTATACAGGGTTAAACAGAAATACTGGTGATCCGTTTAAGGGAATTATTGATATCGTATTGTGACTAAGAAAAAATAGGAGAAAAAAAATTATGAACGCGAAAAAAAAAATTGTTTTTTACGCGTGAAAAATATTTTTTATCTACACTCACATTGTAAGTTCTCTAAAACGTGTGAAATTAAATGAAATGAAATGAAATTTTTATTGGTAACAGTATTGTTACAGGTCGTTTTGTAAATAACATTGGTTGTTTATAACAATTATAACTAATACATCGTACATCATTATGTCATGTATATCTTCCAATATTTAATTGGTATTATCATACTATATAATTAATTACATTTTAGTACAATTATTTGTATTTTATATGGCAAAAGGTAAGTCAAAAAAATCATTATAGCTGTAGTACATATTTTTAGTAGCCACTTTTTTAAATTAATTTTAAATGCTGCGGTGGAAGTTGCATCTCTAATAAAATCAGGCAGACGATTATACACGGAGGGACCAAGGCAATAGACCGACTTTTCTGACTTCGCTAAACTGTGCTGCTCCGCCACCATCCGGTTTGCATGTTTATTGCTTCTCAATGGGTAATTTACGTTTATCCCCTTGCGCTTAAATAGCTTACTATTTGCAAAAGCGAAAATAGCTACCTGCTGTATTAGAATGCAGGGAAGGGGCAGAATTTGGAACTCTATGAAGAGCTCTCGGGCTGGGGCGTCGGTTGGCATTCTGGTCATTCGACGAAGGGCTCGCTTTTGCAGGGAGAAAACGCGGTACCAGTCTGCGGCACGGGCCCACAGTTCCACTCCATATGTTAGTGCGGAGTGGACCGTTGCAAAATAACAATCCCGCACCGCGGCCTTCCCTGCGGTGAGAGCTAGCCGGCCAAGAGCGAAACATGCACTTCCCAGCCGACCGCACAGCTCGTCTATGTGCCTCTCCCACGTCAAAGCCTTGTCGAGGTGGAACCCAAGCAAGCGCGTGCAGGACACGTGCTGTATAGGGGCACTATCTGCACACACTGTCAGGCTCTCGCAGGGGTGGCCGTTTAGTTTGACCGTCATAACACAGGTCTTATTCTTGTTAAGCACTAGCCCGTTTGACTTGAACCAATCGTTGAGCTATTGGATCACGCTGTTTAAGGCCGGTTCGAGTTGGTTTTTCGTTGGCGTACTTACTACTGCCGTCACGTCGTCGGCGTACATGAACAAGTCGGCACCTTTTATTGCCTGCGGTAGGTCATTCAGGAGGATGCTGAAAAGCGTATTAGAAAGGCAGGATCCCTGCGGTACTCCTATCAGGTTGAGGCGTTCCGGGGATGTCACGCTACCTCGATCTCCGACCACCACCTGGGCCCTAACCCGTCATGAATGACAGGACAAGCTTTAGGGCTGGGCCACGAACCCCGTAGTGCTCAAGTTTGTTCGAAAACGGTAGGCAATGGCTAGCATTACCACGACCGATTTTACTATGATAAGCTTTTTATCCGTGGCAGTAACGTAATTTTAACTTTTCATGCTCAATTATTGATGTGCTATGAGTTTTGATAACATAATGTACACCTGCACCCTCCCGCGCATCCGCCGACAGCCCGACACTCGCCTCCCCGACCGCCGGCACACGAGAGTTGGCCATGGCGGTGCAATGGCGGCCATTCTATGGTTTCCGAATACGGCATTTTGGATAAATAATATGAGTGTAGATAAAGCAGTGTATGCAACTGTACGTAATTAGGCCTTAAAACGTAACAGTTACATAAACTATTATTCTTAGTTTTTCGTTATTAGAATACGATACCAATTTTGCCCTTAAAAATATCACCAGCATTTTTGTTACACCTTGCATATGTATAAATATCTGATAACCCGATGGGATAGTAATTTACGAAGGCCATAACCTCAAAATTTAAATTTAATCCGTCAGATTAAGAAAATTCCTAAAGATGTATTATTAGCCTCAGATTATGTATTAGCCCAATCAAAACATCAACTTAAAACGAAATGATCGAATCGACAATCCCTCAATCAATTATTTAACTGCCCACCACCACTACCAAGTGGGTTCCAAGATATCGCTATATCTTAATCTGACGCGCTCGATTAACTCTCCTACTTGATAATGTCTCCTACTTGATGATTAACTGATCAGTTATCAGTTATCATATTCAAAACTATTAGTTTAATTTAAAAGCAAAGACAACTTCATATAACTTTAGATGTGAGTTATCCAATAACTATATGTATAACAGATATTGCTGTGACAATAACATAAAAATACTGAATAAGCATATCTCTACTTACATACATTTTTATTTCAAGTTATCCCATAAGTTCCGAATAGCCCTACGCCTAACCTAGAATACAGCTTTTTAGGGTTCCGTAGTCAACTAGGAACCCTTATAGTTTCGCCATGTCTGCCCGTCCGTCCGTCCGTCCGTCCGCGGATAATCTCAGTGACCGTTAGCACTAGAAAGCTGAAATTTGTTACTAATATGTATATCAATCACGCCGACAAAGTGGTAAAATAAAAAGTGGAATTTTTTTATTTATTAGGGTACCTCCCCTATACGTAAAGTGGGGAGTGATTTTTTTTTTCATTTCAACCCTAACGTGTGATATATTATTGGATAGGTATTTAAAAATGAATAGGGGTTTCCCAAAATTATTTTTCGATAATGTAAATATTTTCGGAAATAATCGCTCCAGAAGTAAAAAAATATGCGTCCCCCCCCTCTAACTTTTGAACCATAAGTTTTAAAAATATGAAAAAAATCTCAAAAGTAGAACTTTATAAAAACTTTCTAGGAAAATTATTTTGAACTTGATAGGATGAATAGTTTTTGAAAAAAAAATACAAAATAATTTCTGAACTAAGTTTGTAATTTAACCGTATAAGCAGGTGTTTATTGTACCTGTAATTTCTACAAAATTACAATGAAATGACGTGCTTTCAAATAAAGTAAAAACGGTGAAAATCGGTTCACGCAATAAAGAATTATCCCATAAAAATCATCTTCCATACTTTATGCTCGCGCGCAATAGTTTACTTAATTTGCCGATAGATGTCGCTATACGTGGAACTCTCATATCATATCCTACATAGCGGTGTTATTAACTCTTAAGTGGGGACACTTACTGTGACGGACGGAAAACTACGGAACCCTACAGTGAGCGTGGCCCGACACGCTCTTGGCCGGTTTTTTAAATATTTGATTCAAGCTATTTGATGTTATTTGCTATAGTACTTAAAATATCATGTCGTTATCTTACACATTATTAATGTAATCTCAAATTTACGTATTTTATTAATTAGTTGTATAATACTAATTCATTTATTATCATTATCATTTAATCTCCTATGGAGCCTTATTTTCCACAAAATAGTAGGTTTTAAACTAATATATGTTTATTTAGTTGTATTTGGATCAGTGTTATCGTGTGTGTTAACCAGTAGATCAAGAGTGGGCCGTAGCCAGCCAACCATCGAGTAGCAGAATTCGGTATATGTTGGGCAATGCACGGTAAAATATTATGTAAATAAATAAATAAATAAATATTATAGGACAATCTTACACAAATCGACCTATTTAGGCCCACAGTAAGCTCAAAAATACTTGCGTTATGGGTACTAGACGACTTATGGATAAATACTTAAATATATATAAAACATCCAAATATCTGTGATAAACACACATATAAATGCTCTGACCAGGATTCGAACTCCTCCTGCTTCGTAGGCAGGGTCACTACCGACTGGGCTTGGAGGCCTTTTATGTATCTAAGTACCTGGTAGCCGGAGCCAAACTTGTAGTTGATGAGTAGAGAGACACGAAAGATCGAATGACACAAGTTGTATCTTTTACTGGGTTAATTATTTCAATTTTTTTTATAAGGTAGTCTCATAAGTTGCTACTTTTGGACAATGCAAGCTCTTATGTTATGCTCTACTTGTTAATAAACAGTATCTCATCTACCGCGTAACACTGCATTTAAACCATCCCTTGAACTCATTTGCACGTCGTACTTGCATAAGTCGATTTTCACTTTAAAACTTGGCTGAATAACAAAACATCCAGGTTTAAGTTCGGCTACACTGCGATCATCTTTAGTTTACGATTGACACATGATTTTTATACATTTTATTTTCTACCTTGTTGTCCTCATAAAGTCAACATTACAAGCATGACACTATTTGGTGCCGTGTTTTAAATATCGACTTTATTTTGTCCGCGATAAGGTAGAATTTCAAACGGACAAAAACTATCTGTCAAGTTTTAACTAGCTTTAATCAAAGTGTACCATTTTTTGTTATTACCAGATTGATTAGTACTTTCGAATGGCATTAGGTTCAATTTGCTACTCGATGAAGTAGATTTTATAATGATGTTTTTGCTGGCTGTACAAGATGCTCCAAGTTTAGCTCAGTCTACCGAGTACTAAAATATATAACTTTTTACCGTGCATTGCCTGCTACTCGTTGAGGTAGGGTTGCCTACGGCCTACTCTTTATCTATAGTTAATACGTATAATATTTTAATGATTTAAGTGCACTTCCAGAAAGAGAGGTTCGGGTGTATGTTTTTTGCTATCCCACCCTAAAACTAGTGAATCTGCTATGTAAAATAACGTTACAATATTGAATATCTATATAAACATTATCATGTAGTAATATTCCAACTGTACTTAAAAAAATTAGGTATTCCTTAAAATGGAATGTGATTTAAGTACTACATAAGAGTTAAAACCTGTCGCCCTTTAAATTTATACACATAAATCGTATCCTTACATTGTTATAACAAGAATTACCCGGAAGCGCATAATAATGTTTGGTACAGTTGCCATCAGATATATCGGAGCGGCCAAGGTAGTCACAAATATCTAAACAACGCATCTATTGTCGAGGCGATAAAGTGCATGTTCAGATATTTTTGAGTACCTTGGCCGCTCCGATAAATTTGATGGCGACTGTACAGGTAAACTCTCAAAAGCTGGCGCCGAATGTCTATGAAAATGTTGACAGTTCGATACAAATCTCGCGCCAGCTTTCATAAAACGATCTGTATAGTGGTAATCTTTTAAGATGTCGGAATCTTACTAAGGGATTATATCGACAATACCGACTTCTTAAAAAAATCGTACTATACATGTGGTTCAATTAACTTCGAACCAAGCAGAAATGAAAAAAAAAGCACAAGCTATTTTGCCGTTTATTTAACTAATACTGTATAATGTAGGTAAATCAAAGGATTCTGAGAATGTATACCTTAATAAATGCCGCATTTGTATAAATTTATATATTTAGTTAATTTAAGTTTTACGGATTCACGCCGATTTTAAATATTTACTAGCTGACCCGGTGAACCGCCACCAAATATATTTATTTTTTATTTTTACAATATTTTAAATGTTATTCATCAGAATAATAAGGCGAAGATAAATCCAAAAAAAAAAACAACTTTAAAATCGGTTCAGCCGTTCTTGAGTTATATATAAATGGTGTAACCGACACGACTTTGTTATATATATATATTAATTTTAATTATATGCTGTCATGAGTCATACACACATTAACACTAAAATAAAATACTACGGTTAAACTTATGGAGCGGCATGACATGTCTCTCATGCGTCGGGCATTCGAAATAAACTAAAAGACGTGAGTTTTGCCGTATATTTTATTAAAGTATCTATTTTTATCTATAACGTGAGTTATTTATAGCGAGAATGGAATATGATGTAAGTAGTGAATAATCCCTTCCTATCGTCAACACTCGTATAAGTTTTTTATCATCCTTTTTCAGTCAACCTCAATTAAGAAAGTATAGAGAGTGGTTATTACTTAGTTTGAATTTAATCCGTATTACAATTTTTGTTTTCATTATTTCTACATAGTTTGAACCCACCACGTTAAAACATCTCTAAATACGTTTAAACTTTATTTGTGACTTAGATTATAAAGTTCCGCATGTAATCAATGTTGATATGTCGAGATTTATACATATGGTAATTTATGGACACGTCAACCGGCGTTATGAAGTATTGTAAATAAATACGAGAACGAATTATTCACTACGTCGTACTTATAGTTGAACTTTCATATGATGTACCTTTTCTCATTGTTTCAAATTGTCTCAGATTCTTATCCTAAAGTTACGTTGACTTTGACAATAAATGTGTAATTTTCGAAGTATATTTAAAATAAATGTCCCTACGAAACCAGGTACCTATTTATTTATCAAACCGATATTGAGGCCCTTGTGTAGCAAAATTTTTTACTTAAAAATTTCAAAAAGAGGAGATTCTCAATTCGGCTGTGTGTTTTATCACTACATGATAATGGGTTCCGAGAGATTGATTGAATTCCTGAGATGTCACAAGCACAACCTACTTATGGAGATTGTTGTATGCGGATCAATTATTTGCAACAATATAACTGCGTATCTATTTGTAATAACGGGACTTAACCGCGTATATATTTCTAAAAATTACTTTCGACGTTTCGAGGATGACATTGTCCTCGTGGTCCCGCAGAAAGAGTGAGTCTTTCTACGTCGAAGGTAATTTTTAGAAATATATACGCGATTAAGTCCCGTTATTACAAATAGATATGTGTAAAAACCGTGAAAGTTTAAATCAGTGTAATATAACTACGTTTTACTAGGAGAAATGGAAGTGCTGATGAAGATTGGAGCAGAACTCCTCAACGACAAGTCTTTTACGATCAGCGACTCGTTTTCATTGTTGAAGTTGTTACCAGTATAAGCATATATGCCAGTAAGTCATAAAAGTGCCTGAGGTAATACTGATAATGAAGATCACAAATTAATCAACGGGATTTCGTAATGCAACAACACATTGTTGAATTACGAAATCAACAAATATCGTCACATTTAAAACTGTTTTACAAAGTCTATTTTCCCAATAAAAAAAATGAGAGACGTCTTAAAGAGAAAATAAAAAATATAATAATATCTATTGAAATATTTCTGGCTGTACGATTACCATTTAGATACATAAGTACTTAGCCCTGGATAAATATTAAGTATCCAAATCAATTTACTTAGGACCTTAAATAATAATATCTGGGCAAGACACGGCCGTACCATCCTTTTCCCGAAACAATTTAGGACGACGCCTTCAAGCTAGAAGTCCAAAATTTCACGGAACAAGAGACCATAACCATAACACAAGGAAGATATATTCCCAAAATCATTTAATTTTAACTTATATTTAAGAATTACTACAAGTTAAAATTCCTTAGTTTTGACTGATCATTATAATTCTAATTTGATTCTAATGTACTTCTAGCTGACCCACAAGCTCCAAATTTTTAACACATCTAGTATTAAGGATAGAAAGCCACTGAAAACCTAAGCATACTGCAATATCCGTCGGATTGTCTGGTTTTACAAACCGCACAAGTAACATTGCAATGCCATATCAATATAATTATGACATTACAAAGTTATTTTTTCGGTTGATAAAATTTTAGTGGGATTGTGAGCCCTACTTACAAAAAGGAATGAGAAGATCCCATCAAAAATAATACATGTACAAAAATGCTAGTATTGAGATCTAATGTAAAACCAGCCGGTATCCATAGAACTCAATCCCCACTGGATTTAACTAACATGTCATTGTGACCCTTTGAATATTGGATGTCTATATTTTTATAAAAAATATAATGGACTAAGAGCTGGCCACGTCAGATATGACACAATAATGAGAGCAATGAAACCCGTCTAATAAGATTGCAATACTATCCTTATTGTTAGATCCGGGCACCTGGCAGCTTTTAAAAAGAATACCAAATTAGGTAAAAACTGCCGAAGTTGTCTTATTTATAGAGAACGGGCCTATATTTTAACATAAGAACAAAAACATTACGTATTATTTCGGAAACAGAAACAGTGGGCGACAAATTATGAATTACATTATACGTCATTTTGGACTATTTTCCCCCATCAGAAAGTTTTGGCAATAATATAATCTAATTATTTATATAATTTCTCATAATAGTGCATCAACATCAGAACTCTAGGATTCGTATTCTTAACGTGGTTTGCATGACTTCCACCACCTTATAGCTGCCAGATGTCCGGATCTAGAAATAAGCATAGTATATAAATCTAACAAAAGAGGTTTCGTTGCTCTCATTATTGAGTCATATCTGATGTGGCTAGCTCTCCGTCTAGAATGACTTGGCAATCGCACATGGTCTAAGAGCTGGCCACGTCAGATATGACACAATAATGAGAGCAACAAAACCTGTCTTGTTAGACTGCTTTACCATCCTTATTGCTAGATCTGGGCATCTGGCAGCTTTTAATGGGTGGAGGTCAGAGTGACAGACAAACAAAGTTTTTAAATTGGAAAAAAGTAATACCAAAATAGGTAAAAACTGCCAAAGTTGTGTCATTTATTGAGGAGAGGGCCTATATTTTAAGATTAGATTAAAACCATTGTCTATTATTGCGGAAACAAAAACAGTAGGAGACTAACTAAAAATTGCATTATACATCATTTGGCACTACTTGCCCCCAACAGAAACTTCTGGATATGATATAATCTAATTAATTACATAATTTCCCATAATTGTGCATCATACCCAGAACTCTAGGATTTGTTTCCTTCGAGTTATTTGCATTATTTTACATCCACCACTTTACAGCTGCCAGCAAACTAACTAGAGGGGTTTCGTTGCTCTCATTATTGTGTCATATCTGACGTGGCCAGCTCTCCGTCTAACAGGACAATAAACCATCTAACAATATCACATTATGTAATGATATAGGTACCCATTGATAGGCCGGCTAGCACTATACTTATATTTAATTATTTAGCCGTGCGATCGCCAGTTCATTCTATTTATTATAAAAATATAGACCTCTGATATTTGATGGATCACAATGGCATGCTAGTTAAATCCAGTGGGTATGGATTTATATGGACCCCGGCTTTTACATTAGATCTCAATACTTTTTACAGTACGCGAACTGCGTTGTGAGACTGGCATTTTTGTACATGGAATGTTGGATCTCGTATTCATGCACTGCGGCTAGTAGTATAATCATGTTTTGTTGACATAATTACTACAGTCAAACTGGTAACATATTACATTCTTAAAGTGGTTGTGTGCACAGAATGACGGAAATCTCTTTAGTCCTAAAGTTGCCCATTTCTGAAGGTACCTATATCTACCCTTAAGACATTTTCATAGTACTGTTTTTTTTATTGCAGTAATAAGGAATCATTGTTAGTCTTCCTTAATTATACCAGACCATAATAGATACTTTCGTACCTATGAAATGAAACAAACAAGGTTACCGTTCTGTTTATTCAATCGTACCTAGTGATTGTACGTTGAGTAGTGATAATACAAAATCCTCTTATATTAAAGACTAGCTGTGCCCGCGGCTCCGACCGCGTGGAATTCGGTCTTTGTCAGTAAGCGGCTAATTCACCCCTAATGTCTCTCCCTTCCTCTGGAGGCGGAACTTGAAGGTCTTGAAGTAAAGTTGACAGATGGATACGCTAGAGGACAGTAGTCCAGATAAAATATTTTACAATGACCACTAAATAAAACTACACTCCGCAATCAATAGCTTTTTTCGTCCTTATTAAAATTTTTGACATGATTTAAACGCTACACATAGGTGTATATCGGACGATACAGTACCACTTTTGTATTTACACGTCCTTGACTGTACCTATTCATATCATGTCCATGGCAAATATCATCCAAATCGATCCTCCAGTCAAATCAGTCTAAGAATGAAAAAGTAAGAACAGGCGCGGTTGCAGCCAAACATTTGTGGGGGGGGGGGGGGGTAACTAATGCAGAAATGATTTTTTGAGGGGGTCAGTAATGATTTTTTCTATTTGACGTGTACGATTTGGGGGGGAGGTCAAGTCCCATGTAAGTAGTTACGGTTCAAAAGTAAGATGGGGGGCACCCTTTTTTGAAGATGAAACTATACTTTGTCCTTTCTCGAGACCCATACTATCTCTATACCAAATTTCATCTAAATCAGTTCAGCGGTCAAAAATTCCTCACCAACTTTCAACCCCTTTTCACCCCCACAAGGGTTTGAAAACTATCCTATGACGTTTCGCGGGACTCAAGTTATCTCCATACTAATTCCTATCTAAATCGTTTCAGCACTTTCAGCGGTTAAAAATTCTCCATACAAACTTTCAACCCCGTTTTCACCGCCACCAGGGTTGATTTTTGGAAATAAAACTATCTATTATCCTTTCCCGGGACTTGAACTATCTCTATACAAAATTTCATCAAAATCCGTTCAGCCGTTTTCACGTGATGCGCGGTCAAATAAACAGATAAACAGATAAACAGACAAACAGATAAACAGACAAAAATTCTAAAAATTGTTGGAACGTGTTCTGTTATCGATTCTAAGTATCCCCAGCCAACTTTTTTTCGATTATCTTCCATGTACAAACTTTCGACCCTCTTCAGTTTTATTATGTGTATAGATGTATAGATTTAAAATTTAATTCAGTTAAAATTTTAATTATTAATGCGGTCCAACGAACTTACCACATAGGTACACGAGTAAAAATCGTTCACAAAGGGACATTGCAGGACAATGACGAATGGACGCCTCGGGACGCTAATGCATTTTTCGTGTTACAATTGAATTAATGCGCTTCCAGTTATTGTGCCGCGACCACGACCCTATTCTTGGCTATTCAATATTGGTGTGATTGTAGAATTTAAACGGCGCCTTGTAGCAGTAACATAGTAGATGGTAAGAGTGGGGTGCTACGTTCGAGTGTAGCTTCGTAGCCGAAATGCCTATATCAGATTAGCGACAACGCCTTGGATACCGTGTCATCATCATCATCATCTCAGCCATAAGACGTCCACTGCTGAACATAGGCCTCCCCCTTGGACCTCCACACGTACCGGTTGGAAGCGACTCGCATCCAACGTCTTCCGGCGACCTTAATAATATCGTCGGTCCATCTTGTGGGTGGACGTCCTACGCTGCGCTTGCTAGTCCGTGGTCTCCACTCGAGCACTTTTCGGCCCCATCGGCCATCTTCTCTGCGTGCAATGTGGCCTGCCCATTGCCACTTCAGCTTGCTAATCCGGTGGGCTATGACGGTGACTTTAGTTCGTCTACGGATCTCCTCATTTCTGATTCGATCACGTAGAGAAACTCCGAGCATAGCCCTCTCCATAGCTCGCTGAGCGACTTTGAGTTTTGAGATGAGGCCGATAGTGAAAGACCACGTTTCGGAGCCGTAAGTCATCACTGGTAACACACATTGATTAAAGACTTTTGTCTTGAGGCGGGGAGGATACCGTGTGCCGGATTTTAATTTAAAAATACATTAACAATACAATAAAAATACAACCTATCTCAAACATAACTCCAACACACAACAAACATTCAACCAATACTGAACTTGTATTGTAGTTGCGTTGTAATATTTCTCAAGCAAATTCTGATATGTTTGATTCAGATGTTTTTGCCGTAGCTGCATTGCGTTGATAATGCATTGGAGTTGTATTGAAGTTGAATCGTGTCTATACGTGTTTTAAAGTTAGAATTCGGCCCCTTGTGATTGAAAAGAAATTCTGTATGTGAATATGGTTCAAACTTTAGCACTTCACTAACTAAAACTTTATTAAACCTGGCTGTTGTTTTTTTTGTGTGTACTTATTAAGTAGTAACGAACCAAAAGTTAATCAAATTATCTGTTAGGTACTTAAACATTCAAATTTACTGTGAGCTGTATTAAGACACTACTTACCTATTTATGAATATTAGCGCGTCTACGGGGATTAACTACTTCGTTATGGATGAACATTTCTAAATGCTAGTAAATGCTTATTATGATTAATTGTCCGGTTTAGTTTCTGTAACGACTCCATTACCTATACATGGGTTACCTTTTTGGATGAAATGACCGAGTCATTTGTCCACTTGAGAGTGACTATTTATTCAAATTAATCAACTGACATACCAAAATATAATGACCGAAAGAGACCGACGTGCAATTATTGTAATTTATTCATCACAATCATCAAGTCTCTTATATTTTGGACTGCCGGTGGCTGGTAACTGGTCGGTAGACACAATCAAATAATTTACCGAATTAAAAACGATATATGCCACCAGAGGAGACGACACTAAAAATAAACACTATTATATTGCATAAAACAAACAAGGTAAGTACATAAAAATAGATTAAAAAAGTGCAACGGCGAACTTGTTCCTTGTATGGATTTTTAGGAATGTAAACAATGTTTGTATTTTACTTAAGTTGAATTCTATAATTTCTGTTTATTTCTTTAATACAGCCATATATATAAAAATATATACAAGAGACAAATATCCACGCTCTTAAAACTTTCGTTCAAATGGCTTGCTTTGCACTGCAAATTATTGTTTGTCAATTTGTAGAAGATTAAACTAAGTACGATTAAAACATCCCAAGAATGACTACCCTATAAGTGATAGAAGCTTTGAATTTTTATAGAATCCTCAAAAAACGAGTGGCTGCGCGAGCACTGTATAACACTCTAACTAAAAGTTTCTATCAAGATAATTTATTCGGGACACTCTCTAAAGTGACCTGTGCGAATTTCGCCGTTATTTTTTCCTCTATTCGCCCAGAATCTCCTTTGAATTTAGGGACAAGCGATTTTTCAGAGCAACTTCGATTGTGCACCGCGGTCACGTAGTTTTTTAGCGTCAGTCGAGCAAAGATGCGCCTGAGTTTAATAATGTCATAGGCAGCCGTCGCCCTTATGTGCGGCTGAATGGGGATCGCTCTGGCCAACAACGTGACCTGCTGCTTACTCAACTTCTTTACTAACCGTATCAGTTCTATGAATATTTTATAGTGCGATGCCAGTAGAAGAATAATCAATTCAAGTTTTTGCAAAGCTGGCTTTTCTATGTAGGTACGCGGTACAGTAAAGTTTTTTCAAATGAAAAAGCTGACCTGGGTTAGAAAAGTTCGTTTCCAATAGGTATATCCGTATTCCGTAGTGAACAAATAGAAAGTTCGTTGGAAAAAACAAACGAGGCCATTGTGATTTGCGGCATTTTGTTACATTTTCGTCTGCGCTGGCAATGCTGTCATGCGACAATAATCCTTTGAAAACGTTCCTGACAGTCCGGTGGCCAGCGATGCTGGTACTATGCAATTGCGCGCTCCTATGGGATTTACCATGTCATATCCATATGTCAGAAGTCGATGGAAATAAATTGTTTTCAAAGTTCTCACAATCTAACCACTTGTGATAAGTTAATGGGAAGTTTTTGCTGACTATATCTTCCACAATTGCGGCAAAGAATAAATAAACACAATAATAAGCATCGAACATAGAGGAATATCGAACGGTGCCACGTCAGGGTAGGTAAATAAATGAGAGGTAAGTTGAACACATCTTATCAAATAAAATTATTTAAAACGTACGAATATTAATGGTTGTAGGTATCACTTTAATATATACAAGTACATACTTATACCAAATTTCGGGTTCCTAGTGAGTACTAGAAAGCTGAAATTTGGTATGAGTATGTTCTCGTCCCATCATGAGTACGATCACTAAGCTACATCAAATAAAGCTAGCCAGACATGGCGAAACTATTAGGGTTCCGAGTTGAGTATTGAACGCTATAATCAAAATAATATTTCACTAATTAATACTCATAATATGTAAATATTCAATTTTGTTTTCATAAGTCAAGGTATTGTGTGTGTAAAAATAGGTAGGTACGAGAAACGATGTTGTGCCAACTGATGATTATGTCAAATGAAACTATGAGAAAAATTATTTGGGAAGTGATAATTAGAAAACCGAATCATGTACGTTATTACAGGTAAAATTGGACTTTTACTAAAACCCAAGCAAAATGCTCAAAATAACACAACAGGAAATGGGGAGAAGCTTTATAGGAAGCAAATTAATAGATAAAATCTCTAACCTAAAGGTAAGGCAAATAACATGCACCATTAGAAAACCAAACAAATTGAAAATATAAATCTTAAAGAAATAAATATATTTGAACTCAACATGTTACAAGTACAGAAATATGACAGGTTGCACTCAGTGCACCTCACTACAAACGGCTGCTCTAAAAATCACAAGCTCATCAGGAAAACCCGTTGTAAAGACGTGCTAACAAAATCGGTTTTACGCACCTAGGCCACAATTCCCACGATAAGAACATGTGAAATAAGATGGGGGAGGCCTTTGCCTAACAATGGGATGATCTGGTACAAAAAAAATTATAGGAATATAAAAAGGCATGAAATTAAATCAACTAATTGAATTTATTTTAACTTAGCATACAATCAAATAATTACATAATATTACAGAATAAATATACCAAATATGCCAGAAGAAATGTATCGAAACTAGCAGTAAAACATATCGGAACAAATTAAGATCCCACTTTTGTCTTTTTCATTGGCTTTATATAATTAAAAAATACGCAATAGAGAAACCATTATTTTATCTATTTCTATTTTAACGTGGGCTTCGTGAAAGCAACCTTTCTTAACTGATTGAGTTTTGTAAGTGCATCATAGAAATAAGAGTAACGTAATTACAAAAATAAATAAGATTTTTTTTGGTTCCATGTATCTGAAAAGATCTCGAGTCGGTGATACGGTGATCAATCTACCACAGCGGCCAAACTGACGCGTCGATGGACACGAAAATATCGATAGCGCCGCACATCCCTCCTCGACGTGACTCGACCGTAAAACTCGTTCCTTTGAAAAAATATTAGGATTTTTAATAAAATCTGAACCACCAGGATTGCAATACTGTCTTATTTCTATCAAGGCATTTGGGCTTACCTTACACATTAGAATTGTTTTAATATAAAAATTACTCGAATATTTTACTATTTTTTTTTAAGTTGGGGATTTTCCCTTGCATAAAAAGTATGTATATATCTGCAGCTACATGAAGAATTTGTCAATAGAAACTAAACATATTTTTTTATTAAATTCCATATTTACTTATTTGAAAAACAACTATTGGTGAACTAAGTGTTAGTAATAATGATCATTGTGAAAAAGTAAAGTCGTTAAATAAATCTATATATAAAACAAATTCGTGTCAGTTACACCATTTATGACACAAAAACGGATGAACCGATTTTAATAATATTTGTTTTTTAGGATTTATGTGCGCCCCGAATAAATATTAGAAAAAATAATAAAAATGTACTTGGCTGTACGAAGTTGGCCGCGGGCCGTATTCTAACTTTAAAACACGTATAGACACGATCCAACTTCAATATTATACAACTCCAATGTATTAACAACGCAATACAGCTACGGCATAAAGATCTGAATCAGAAATATCAGAATTTGTAAATAATAATTCTATTTATATTTCTTGACATCTTGCAATAATGTATCATTATTTTGGTAATTAAGGGACATGTAGTACTAAATTGACGATATTTTACTATTCTATCTTAGGATTTATAATTATATTAACATTTATTATTTTAATTAAGTTGACATAACACTAATAGAATGATTTTTATTTTTATTTCTTTAGTTCTACATCTGCGGTACCTACCATTAATTTGTACATCATCAGTTTGTTTTGATTGTATTTATATAGGCTTTTTCCTTGTTATGTTATTTCACATGTTACTATGTTCAACACAATATCTATTGTTTAGAACGAATAAATAAATAATTAAATTTGCTTGAGAAATATTCCAACGCAACTCCAATAAAACTTTAAAATTGGTTGAATGTTTGTTGTGTGTTGGAGTTATGTTTGAGATAGGTTGTATTTTTATTGTATTGTTAATGTATTTTAAAATTAGAATCCGGCACCGGGTCAGCTAATGAAATATAAAAACCATGTTCTCATAACACATTATTCTTTTCGCATGAACCGTTATTTAAGGTTTGAAAGCGATCGCCAGCAAAAGACTCAATAAAAGGCAGCGTGTCCCGTTCGTAAACAGAACTGCCAGTCATTAGAGAGAGCGGAGGAAAACATTCGGTCCAATTATCTCGGCGGTCGAGGGAAAAACGCCGGCTTTGGCCCGAACCTAATGACGATGTCAAGCCGACTCATCAATCTGCCCTAAACTGAACACCTCGGTACGGGCGTACGGGAAATAGTGTTTTATAAAATTTATTTCTGAATAAATAAAGGCAAATTGAAATTAAGGTGTAATGCGTTGAGTTAACACAGTTTATTCGTAGCACGTTCATATATGACAATACGATTTACTAAAAATATTGATAAAAAAATTATGTCTTTCTTTAGGCACTGACGTGATTCAAACCATGAGTTCGTTTTGATAAAAATACACTTTCGCACGATAGAAGAAAATAGCAAACATACTTCTAAACCGCAAACTTAAAATTAATAACTATATTTGTAAATCAGCTATCAACAGGGAAGTTGTATCTATTTATGCGTAATTTGATTTTTGATGCAATTCAGCGATTACATTTTAGGGTACCGTAGTCAACTAGGAACCCTTATAGTTTCGCCATGTCTGCCCGTCCGTCCGTCCGTCCGCGGATAATCTCAGTGACCGTTAGCACTAGAATAGAAAGCTGAAATTTGGTACTAATATGTATATCAATCACGCCGACAAAGTCGTGAAATAAAAAGTGGAAAAAAATGTTTTATTAGGGTACCTCCCCTATACGTAAAGTGGGGAGTGATTATTTTTTTTTCATTTCAACCCTAATGTGTGATATATTGTTAGATAGGTATTTAAAAATGAATAGGGGTTTACTAAAATCATTTTTTGATAATGTAAATATTTTTGGAAATAATCGCTCCAGAAGTAAAAAAAAAATGTGTCCCCTCCCCTCTAACTTTTGAACCATAAGTTTTAAAAATATGAAAAAAATATCAAAAGTAGAACTTTATAAAAACTTTCTATGAAAATTATTTTGAACTTGATAGGTTGAATAGTTTTTGAAAAAAAAATACAAAATAATTTCTGAACTAAGTTTGTAATTTAACCGTAATTTAATAAAGTAAAAACGGTGAAAATCGGTTCACGCAATAAAGAATTATCCCATAAAAATCATCTTCCATACTTTAGCTCGCGCGCAATAGTTTACTTAATTTGCCGATTGATGTCGCTGTACGTGGAACGCTCATATCATATCCTACATTGCGGTGTTATTTTTACTCTTAAGTGGGGACACTTACTGTGACGGACGGAAAACTACAGAACCCTACACTGAGCGTGGCCCGACACGCTCTTGGCCGGTTTTTTTATAATAAAAACAATATAAAAAGAACAAAATAATTTCGTTGTAGTCATGGCACGTTAATGTGGAATATTTGTGGAAATAAACGCTATTAGGAGCACTTTCACCAAGTATTTATGTATGCTTTGTCTAATCTGAAAATAAAAAAAGAGTCTAACATTTAAGTAAACCAAAATAAAGTGTTTTTTTCTGAATTTAAGGTGTTTATTAATTTCAATCTATGCATTTGTTTCGTCATTTATATTCATTGAACTCATATATTACCGAGAATCAATCAGCACACAAAATGTGGCAGAATAAAGGACGTCTTATGCGACGCCTTTAGCCGAAGAGAGCCGAACGTTCTTAAGGAAACTGCTACTCAAAAGGACCGACACAGCACTTCGTTAATTTTAGATCAGCGTAGGAAAGCATACCGAATACGCGTGAATGTTATGAGTATGGAGATCGAGTTATACAAGTCACGTATTCGTGGTCGAAACTACATATAAGTTTAATGAATACAACCGGAATTGTAATATCATAATTTTCGGTAGATTTTTTTTAAATGTTAGTCTATTATCTTCTACGCCTATGTCTACATTTTATATATTGCGGCCAGGGCGTTTCTCAATCCGAGCATAGATAGAGAATTATATAATTAATTAAATACCCCCAGTAAAAATGGGATAAGTGTGTTTTTTCTTCTTCCGTTACTGCGAAATTTGGTCTGCCAGACTATCTTTTTTTAAATGCAAATCAAAATTTATTGTACACTTCAAAATATGCATCGAAACAAAACGCAATCATAATAACACAATGGACACATCGTTAGTCTATTCAAAGTCAGATCAATAAAGTGAAAGGTTTAGAAAAAAAGAATAGAATTATGAACTTGGTCGTAAACGATTTTGCCACAAATCGTATGAGGTGCTGTGTCATGTGTGTACGTTTTTAATATTAATGTATTTAATTCCCTCACACATACATTTCCCTCATGAAATAAAAGTAATAAAAATAAAAATGCATTCATCCAGAACAAAGGACATAGGGATCTCGTCTTTATAAAATCCTGTGATTAGCAAACGGAGGCGTGTATAACTAACGATCTCTCACCAACGGTTGTCGTGACTCGACAGTTGCGTTAAAACAAAATGACAACAATGACAACCCGAGCGAAAAGTGCATTTAATCAAGACCAAGAGCGGGTACTTCGAAAAACCCGAGCAGCAAGCAAGATACAAATATGTGTAACCACTGGGCTGACAACCGGTTGTCTTGGCCACAGCCGCCACGTGTTGTTTGTAGGGAGCAGCTATCTCCCTACAAAAAGTCAGGCCTATACCGTAAAACGTCAAGGTCTTAGAGCAAATTTTTAATTAACTGTACTCTTGTTACTCTAATTACCTTTTAACCGACTTCAAGATTTCAAAAAGAGGTTCTCAATTTGGTTGTTTGTTTTTTTTTTAACGTTTGGTACTCCATAACTCCGCCATATCTGAACAAAAAAATAATTTTCAAAATCGGAAAATATTTTTTTTGTTTGCAATTATATACAGGGTGGAAAGATAAGTCGGGCCCTGGAGGAAAACTACCTTAAAACGTTGAGATAGCTCAATTCACTGAAAGGAAACATTCTTTAATTTCTTTAAAGGGACATAACTGCATTTACAAATTTTTGGAAAAGAGTACAGTTTTCAAAAAAAGTATTTATTTTGTAATTTTTGCCATAAATAATTTTTATGACAATTGATGCCAATCGATCCTGTTTCCAACGAGGATAAAAACTTCTAAATACCAACCAAGTTTAGGGCACAAGAGAACCCATAAATAATTATAATAATATTTTTCATACAACTAGTATGGAAAAAAGTGAAAATTAAGAAAAAAACTGTGAATGCAGTTTTAGTTTTTAGGAAAAATAAAAGAATGTTTCCTTTGAGCAAATTGAGCTATCTCAAGGTTTTAAGGTAGTTTCCCTCCAGGGCCCGACTTATCTTTCCACCCTGTATATACAGGTTGGACTCATTTTTGTCAAAACGCGCAGTTCTGATGATGGGATCCATGAGAAACCGAGGAAACACCTGAAATCTTACAGGCATACATATAGTGATTATTATATTTTTATCAACAAATCAAGCATTTTCATTCAATAAAGTGACGTGATGAGCAGAACGGAACTCTTCAACACTTCATAGTTCACGTTTGGCGATTTATTCTCTTCGCTGTGTTTATTAAGCAAGTTAGATTTTCAAGACAAATTTTTGTCAAGCTTAAGTTCTGATGATGGGATCCATGAGGAATCGAGGGAACTCCTCAAATCTTAAAGGCATACATACAGTGATTTTAGTATTTTTATCAACAAATCAAGCACTTACATTTAAAGACGTGATATTTGATGAAGTGGAACTGCTAATGATGATTCGAACTCTTCAACGACGCATAGTTCACCTTTGGCGATTTGTCCTCTTCGTTGTGTTTATTAAGCAAGTTTTTTTTATTGTATGGAATGTAAGATTGCACCATCTACTATAATCTTACACTGTCCTTTCCCATTGAATCCGGTTTTTTTTCTTAAAACTAGCTGTTCCCGCGTCTTCACCCGCGTGCGTTTGGGAGGTTTTTACATTTTTGTTTACTTTATCCAGGCCTTTATTCTAAAAATTTACGTGTCTTTCTAAATGTCAAAGTCCATCAAATTGGTTACAGAACCAATATTGATTAGTCTAGCCGTAATAAGACAACGGACTAAAAGGTAGAGCGACAAGATATGTGAATGCTGATGGTCAAGTTCCTGCTGCAGAACATGCTTCGAACATAGGGCCAAACGTGTAAGCACAACTGACTAATCAGACAACCCCATAGCAATTTATGCGAAGCCAAAAGGCCGAGTACCGTATAGGACCTAGGCTCGGAACGTCCTGGCAAGAATTGTTTCAGCCGCAGCGGACAGGGATCGGACAATACTCAATGATGAAGTGTCTTAACGAACCCGAGGGTGAGCGGCAATGTATGCGAAGGCCGAGTACCGCGTACGGCTTAGGCTCGCAAAGTCGCAGCAAGAATTGCTTTAGCAGCAGCGTTACAGGAACGTCAAGTGTCTTAAGCGAAGCCAAGGCCCCAAGGCCCAAAGGCCTGAGGGTGAGCGGCATTTTATGCGAACGCTTAGTACCGCAAGGCAGAGTACCGCGTAGTACCTATTAGGCCCGGAACATCGCAGCGAGAATTGCTTCAGCAGCAGCATGATAGAATGTACCGAACAAAACTCAATGATCAAGTGTTTTAGCGGACCCGAGGGCTCAAGACCTGAGAGTGAGCGGCAATGTATGCGTAGACCAAAGGCCGAGTACCGTGTAGGGCCCTCAGGGCGCGTAGGGACTCAGCACCATGACAGGGACCGGACAAATATGAAAGTTTAAAGGTCCATAGTTTAAACCTCGGCGGAACGCAACAGACCAAAACACTTTGTTTTTTATATAAAAATCCTAAAGAAATGTTTGTATATTAAAAATATCATGATCATGGATTGTTGGTTACCTTTACAGCGCCATCTGTGATCACTTTTCAGAACGATACATATGTTTTTTTTATAAGCTCAATCAAATCTACCCTAAATGTTGCTCCGGAGTATAAACTGTTACTCTACAAAATTTCATGAAATTCTGTGCAGCAGTTTTTGCGTAGTGCGGAGACAAACTCACAGACAGACAGATGAAATCATAAGAGCTGGAGGCGAAGCATATACTTAAATGAAGTATTTTATAGAAAATTCGTGCTAACTTCCGTGAATGGATCTGAACGAATAATTGTTATTAAAGTACACGTAAAATTGTTCCAACATCAATCCTTTTATACTTGTTTTTACACAATTACAATGATAGTAACGTCTGTAGGCTTGATTCAACATTACGGTAAAAGAGAATTTTAAAAGAGGTGAATTTTGTGCTAGTCGCCAGGCTTAGTAGCGCACTCTAAAACTACGAAGGCGGGAAAATTATTTTTCATTAACGCTTGGTTGCGTTTCAAAGTTGTGCCAACATAATTAAAACCAATGACTTCCTTCATACATTAAGAAAACAGATCCGTGCAATTCGTAGTTGTTGAAAATTGTTTCCAATTTATTAGAAACGTGAAAATGCTAACTTCTTCAGAAAGCGTTCTTAATTTGAAAATTTGTAGGAAAATTAAAAAGAGCGATTAATAAAAATATAACTTAAGCTATAGATATGTTCTTAATCGGTATACTCGGTATAATTCTAAAAAGCGTTATTAGGTTTTTAATTTTTTTTAGCATCATTGTTTTCCCAAGAGACTATTATGATATTGCATACTAGATGAATTACGATTGAAATGAAATCGTCTGCTACATTTACCTTTGTGCCCTGACCTGGGCTGTGATGTAAGAAAACCTGGATCCTTGTTAGAAACAGGGTCAAACTAAAACATTTTTTTTCTTGCGTATTTTTTTCAAAAACATTTTACTGGCTATTGTCATACATACCTCTAATTTTTTTCCGTAAATTACGAGATCTTTCGTAGCTACCCAGGCCCGTTAATATTCCATCCTGTATAGATACAAACGTAGAAAGTATAATTTTACACGCATGAACCCTTTTCAAGCCAGAATTCAATAAGTAGCTTGACGACATTTTTCGATGGTCTCAGCTACCAGGTTATGATATTGTTAAAGAATCCGTTCTCGCCAAGCCATAGCCACTGGCAGTAAGAAAGACGTGACTGTTTTATATGATCGTACCCGCCTCGTGAAAAATCGGTAGGCTTTGATAGTGTCAAGACATAAAGATTCTAATAGGCATTCACTCGATCACGCCGCTCACTACCCATTTACATAAATCGATCAAAAAGCCCCATACATCTTTTACTGTACTTTAATGTGATAATGTATTTAGAAAAAAAATATTCTCAATCACCTATCTTCTTTTAAAAGATTCTGCGTCGTTTTATCAACCGACTTCAAGATTTCGAAGGAGGAGGTTATCAATTCGTCGGGATCTTTGTTTTTTTTTTGCTATTTTTTTTTTACCACCGACTATTCGAAGACGGCTGGACCGATTTCGAAAATTATTTTTTTTGTTTGAAAGAGTATACTTCACAGTTGGTCCCATTGTAACCAGGTTAGGATCTGATAATGGGATCCTGGAGAAATCGAGGGAACTCTTCAACTATTATAGGCACACCTATAGTGATTTGAGTATTTTTTACAGCAGCTCGAGCATTTGCTGTTGGAAAGGTGGATGCTAAGTGAAGTCGGTTCTTTTTTGTTTTAAATTATTGCTGTACTTTTATTTTGTCCTAGCATTAGTCATTTGAGAATGCACCTGTTTTGCAAAGAAAATTTTCAGTGTAACAAATTGTCGTTAATTTGTTAGTCAGTGTAATTATTTAAAACCAAAATGTATGTACTCGTAAGTCGAAATTAGATGTTTAAAACGCACAGACGTACTAACGAATATGACATAACAAAAATAGTTCCTTGTTGACTAGATAGCCCAAAAACAAGTACCAAGCGAGAGATGAAGCAAAGTCTACATAGAGTGCTCTTTCAATAAAACAGGTTATTAGCCCGAAAGCTGCTTGAATTGATGCAATTCAGCGATTACATTTTAGGGTACCGTAGTCAACTAGGAACCCTTATAGTTTCGCCATGTCTGCCCGTCCGTCCGTCCGTCCGCGGATAATCTCAGTGACCGTTAGCACTAGAATAGAAAGCTGAAATTTGGTACTAATATGTATATCAATCACGCCGACAAAGTCGTGAAATAAAAAGTGGAAAAAAATGTTTTATTAGGGTACCTCCCCTATACGTAAAGTGGGGAGTGATTATTTTTTTTTCATTTCAACCCTAATGTGTGATATATTGTTAGATAGGTATTTAAAAATGAATAGGGGTTTACTAAAATCATTTTTTGATAATGTAAATATTTTTGGAAATAATCGCTCCAGAAGTAAAAAAAAAATGTGTCCCCTCCCCTCTAACTTTTGAACCATAAGTTTTAAAAATATGAAAAAAATATCAAAAGTAGAACTTTATAAAAACTTTCTATGAAAATTATTTTGAACTTGATAGGTTGAATAGTTTTTGAAAAAAAAATACAAAATAATTTCTGAACTAAGTTTGTAATTTAACCGTAATTTAATAAAGTAAAAACGGTGAAAATCGGTTCACGCAATAAAGAATTATCCCATAAAAATCATCTTCCATACTTTAGCTCGCGCGCAATAGTTTACTTAATTTGCCGATTGATGTCGCTGTACGTGGAACGCTCATATCATATCCTACATTGCGGTGTTATTTTTACTCTTAAGTGGGGACACTTACTGTGACGGACGGAAAACTACAGAACCCTACACTGAGCGTGGCCCGACACGCTCTTGGCCGGTTTTTTTATAATAAAAACAATATAAAAAGAACAAAATAATTTCGTTGTAGTCATGGCACGTTAATGTGGAATATTTGTGGAAATAAACGCTATTAGGAGCACTTTCACCAAGTATTTATGTATGCTTTGTCTAATCTGAAAATAAAAAAAGAGTCTAACATTTAAGTAAACCAAAATAAAGTGTTTTTTTCTGAATTTAAGGTGTTTATTAATTTCAATCTATGCATTTGTTTCGTCATTTATATTCATTGAACTCATATATTACCGAGAATCAATCAGCACACAAAATGTGGCAGAATAAAGGACGTCTTATGCGACGCCTTTAGCCGAAGAGAGCCGAACGTTCTTAAGGAAACTGCTACTCAAAAGGACCGACACAGCACTTCGTTAATTTTAGATCAGCGTAGGAAAGCATACCGAATACGCGTGAATGTTATGAGTATGGAGATCGAGTTATACAAGTCACGTATTCGTGGTCGAAACTACATATAAGTTTAATGAATACAACCGGAATTGTAATATCATAATTTTCGGTAGATTTTTTTTAAATGTTAGTCTATTATCTTCTACGCCTATGTCTACATTTTATATATTGCGGCCAGGGCGTTTCTCAATCCGAGCATAGATAGAGAATTATATAATTAATTAAATACCCCCAGTAAAAATGGGATAAGTGTGTTTTTTCTTCTTCCGTTACTGCGAAATTTGGTCTGCCAGACTATCTTTTTTTAAATGCAAATCAAAATTTATTGTACACTTCAAAATATGCATCGAAACAAAACGCAATCATAATAACACAATGGACACATCGTTAGTCTATTCAAAGTCAGATCAATAAAGTGAAAGGTTTAGAAAAAAAGAATAGAATTATGAACTTGGTCGTAAACGATTTTGCCACAAATCGTATGAGGTGCTGTGTCATGTGTGTACGTTTTTAATATTAATGTATTTAATTCCCTCACACATACATTTCCCTCATGAAATAAAAGTAATAAAAATAAAAATGCATTCATCCAGAACAAAGGACATAGGGATCTCGTCTTTATAAAATCCTGTGATTAGCAAACGGAGGCGTGTATAACTAACGATCTCTCACCAACGGTTGTCGTGACTCGACAGTTGCGTTAAAACAAAATGACAACAATGACAACCCGAGCGAAAAGTGCATTTAATCAAGACCAAGAGCGGGTACTTCGAAAAACCCGAGCAGCAAGCAAGATACAAATATGTGTAACCACTGGGCTGACAACCGGTTGTCTTGGCCACAGCCGCCACGTGTTGTTTGTAGGGAGCAGCTATCTCCCTACAAAAAGTCAGGCCTATACCGTAAAACGTCAAGGTCTTAGAGCAAATTTTTAATTAACTGTACTCTTGTTACTCTAATTACCTTTTAACCGACTTCAAGATTTCAAAAAGAGGTTCTCAATTTGGTTGTTTGTTTTTTTTTTAACGTTTGGTACTCCATAACTCCGCCATATCTGAACAAAAAAATAATTTTCAAAATCGGAAAATATTTTTTTTGTTTGCAATTATATACAGGGTGGAAAGATAAGTCGGGCCCTGGAGGAAAACTACCTTAAAACGTTGAGATAGCTCAATTCACTGAAAGGAAACATTCTTTAATTTCTTTAAAGGGACATAACTGCATTTACAAATTTTTGGAAAAGAGTACAGTTTTCAAAAAAAGTATTTATTTTGTAATTTTTGCCATAAATAATTTTTATGACAATTGATGCCAATCGATCCTGTTTCCAACGAGGATAAAAACTTCTAAATACCAACCAAGTTTAGGGCACAAGAGAACCCATAAATAATTATAATAATATTTTTCATACAACTAGTATGGAAAAAAGTGAAAATTAAGAAAAAAACTGTGAATGCAGTTTTAGTTTTTAGGAAAAATAAAAGAATGTTTCCTTTGAGCAAATTGAGCTATCTCAAGGTTTTAAGGTAGTTTCCCTCCAGGGCCCGACTTATCTTTCCACCCTGTATATACAGGTTGGACTCATTTTTGTCAAAACGCGCAGTTCTGATGATGGGATCCATGAGAAACCGAGGAAACACCTGAAATCTTACAGGCATACATATAGTGATTATTATATTTTTATCAACAAATCAAGCATTTTCATTCAATAAAGTGACGTGATGAGCAGAACGGAACTCTTCAACACTTCATAGTTCACGTTTGGCGATTTATTCTCTTCGCTGTGTTTATTAAGCAAGTTAGATTTTCAAGACAAATTTTTGTCAAGCTTAAGTTCTGATGATGGGATCCATGAGGAATCGAGGGAACTCCTCAAATCTTAAAGGCATACATACAGTGATTTTAGTATTTTTATCAACAAATCAAGCACTTACATTTAAAGACGTGATATTTGATGAAGTGGAACTGCTAATGATGATTCGAACTCTTCAACGACGCATAGTTCACCTTTGGCGATTTGTCCTCTTCGTTGTGTTTATTAAGCAAGTTTTTTTTATTGTATGGAATGTAAGATTGCACCATCTACTATAATCTTACACTGTCCTTTCCCATTGAATCCGGTTTTTTTTCTTAAAACTAGCTGTTCCCGCGTCTTCACCCGCGTGCGTTTGGGAGGTTTTTACATTTTTGTTTACTTTATCCAGGCCTTTATTCTAAAAATTTACGTGTCTTTCTAAATGTCAAAGTCCATCAAATTGGTTACAGAACCAATATTGATTAGTCTAGCCGTAATAAGACAACGGACTAAAAGGTAGAGCGACAAGATATGTGAATGCTGATGGTCAAGTTCCTGCTGCAGAACATGCTTCGAACATAGGGCCAAACGTGTAAGCACAACTGACTAATCAGACAACCCCATAGCAATTTATGCGAAGCCAAAAGGCCGAGTACCGTATAGGACCTAGGCTCGGAACGTCCTGGCAAGAATTGTTTCAGCCGCAGCGGACAGGGATCGGACAATACTCAATGATGAAGTGTCTTAACGAACCCGAGGGTGAGCGGCAATGTATGCGAAGGCCGAGTACCGCGTACGGCTTAGGCTCGCAAAGTCGCAGCAAGAATTGCTTTAGCAGCAGCGTTACAGGAACGTCAAGTGTCTTAAGCGAAGCCAAGGCCCCAAGGCCCAAAGGCCTGAGGGTGAGCGGCATTTTATGCGAACGCTTAGTACCGCAAGGCAGAGTACCGCGTAGTACCTATTAGGCCCGGAACATCGCAGCGAGAATTGCTTCAGCAGCAGCATGATAGAATGTACCGAACAAAACTCAATGATCAAGTGTTTTAGCGGACCCGAGGGCTCAAGACCTGAGAGTGAGCGGCAATGTATGCGTAGACCAAAGGCCGAGTACCGTGTAGGGCCCTCAGGGCGCGTAGGGACTCAGCACCATGACAGGGACCGGACAAATATGAAAGTTTAAAGGTCCATAGTTTAAACCTCGGCGGAACGCAACAGACCAAAACACTTTGTTTTTTATATAAAAATCCTAAAGAAATGTTTGTATATTAAAAATATCATGATCATGGATTGTTGGTTACCTTTACAGCGCCATCTGTGATCACTTTTCAGAACGATACATATGTTTTTTTTATAAGCTCAATCAAATCTACCCTAAATGTTGCTCCGGAGTATAAACTGTTACTCTACAAAATTTCATGAAATTCTGTGCAGCAGTTTTTGCGTAGTGCGGAGACAAACTCACAGACAGACAGATGAAATCATAAGAGCTGGAGGCGAAGCATATACTTAAATGAAGTATTTTATAGAAAATTCGTGCTAACTTCCGTGAATGGATCTGAACGAATAATTGTTATTAAAGTACACGTAAAATTGTTCCAACATCAATCCTTTTATACTTGTTTTTACACAATTACAATGATAGTAACGTCTGTAGGCTTGATTCAACATTACGGTAAAAGAGAATTTTAAAAGAGGTGAATTTTGTGCTAGTCGCCAGGCTTAGTAGCGCACTCTAAAACTACGAAGGCGGGAAAATTATTTTTCATTAACGCTTGGTTGCGTTTCAAAGTTGTGCCAACATAATTAAAACCAATGACTTCCTTCATACATTAAGAAAACAGATCCGTGCAATTCGTAGTTGTTGAAAATTGTTTCCAATTTATTAGAAACGTGAAAATGCTAACTTCTTCAGAAAGCGTTCTTAATTTGAAAATTTGTAGGAAAATTAAAAAGAGCGATTAATAAAAATATAACTTAAGCTATAGATATGTTCTTAATCGGTATACTCGGTATAATTCTAAAAAGCGTTATTAGGTTTTTAATTTTTTTTAGCATCATTGTTTTCCCAAGAGACTATTATGATATTGCATACTAGATGAATTACGATTGAAATGAAATCGTCTGCTACATTTACCTTTGTGCCCTGACCTGGGCTGTGATGTAAGAAAACCTGGATCCTTGTTAGAAACAGGGTCAAACTAAAACATTTTTTTTCTTGCGTATTTTTTTCAAAAACATTTTACTGGCTATTGTCATACATACCTCTAATTTTTTTCCGTAAATTACGAGATCTTTCGTAGCTACCCAGGCCCGTTAATATTCCATCCTGTATAGATACAAACGTAGAAAGTATAATTTTACACGCATGAACCCTTTTCAAGCCAGAATTCAATAAGTAGCTTGACGACATTTTTCGATGGTCTCAGCTACCAGGTTATGATATTGTTAAAGAATCCGTTCTCGCCAAGCCATAGCCACTGGCAGTAAGAAAGACGTGACTGTTTTATATGATCGTACCCGCCTCGTGAAAAATCGGTAGGCTTTGATAGTGTCAAGACATAAAGATTCTAATAGGCATTCACTCGATCACGCCGCTCACTACCCATTTACATAAATCGATCAAAAAGCCCCATACATCTTTTACTGTACTTTAATGTGATAATGTATTTAGAAAAAAAATATTCTCAATCACCTATCTTCTTTTAAAAGATTCTGCGTCGTTTTATCAACCGACTTCAAGATTTCGAAGGAGGAGGTTATCAATTCGTCGGGATCTTTGTTTTTTTTTTGCTATTTTTTTTTTACCACCGACTATTCGAAGACGGCTGGACCGATTTCGAAAATTATTTTTTTTGTTTGAAAGAGTATACTTCACAGTTGGTCCCATTGTAACCAGGTTAGGATCTGATAATGGGATCCTGGAGAAATCGAGGGAACTCTTCAACTATTATAGGCACACCTATAGTGATTTGAGTATTTTTTACAGCAGCTCGAGCATTTGCTGTTGGAAAGGTGGATGCTAAGTGAAGTCGGTTCTTTTTTGTTTTAAATTATTGCTGTACTTTTATTTTGTCCTAGCATTAGTCATTTGAGAATGCACCTGTTTTGCAAAGAAAATTTTCAGTGTAACAAATTGTCGTTAATTTGTTAGTCAGTGTAATTATTTAAAACCAAAATGTATGTACTCGTAAGTCGAAATTAGATGTTTAAAACGCACAGACGTACTAACGAATATGACATAACAAAAATAGTTCCTTGTTGACTAGATAGCCCAAAAACAAGTACCAAGCGAGAGATGAAGCAAAGTCTACATAGAGTGCTCTTTCAATAAAACAGGTTATTAGCCCGAAAGCTGCTTGAATTATGAAGGCTTGACGACTAAGGAAACTGAGGAAGCAGCAGAAGGAGGGTGTGAATACCTATTTTACAACTTGCTTACTTATTTATGGCTCTGTGGCATGTATATTGACACGAAACGGGCTCCAGCACCTGCACCGCCATTATAAAACACACAAACGGCCGCGTGTCAACGCTTCTATTATCACTTTCATAGATTTATTACCCGTTTTGTTTTACTCCGACGGCTGGACTGGAAATGGAATTTCTGTGATTCATTTCGAAATGGTTAGTCGGACAAATAAAAGCTCATACCTAGTTATTAACTACCTAACCTATGTACCTAACTTATGGAAGTATTTATTCACGGAAATAAATTAAATTATTTCAGCGGATTTATAGTACGGGCGGGGACCATATGATCTGCTACGTTACGTAATACATAGATAAGCCCCATGGCACATGTTCATAAAAGTGATGCTGAGTTCCGAAAAAATAGTTAAAAATATATAATTGGCCGAAAGTACAAAAAAGTACCATTTCCGGTGTAAAAAATGGATAGTATTTACCAACGTCATTTGATATAGAGATGAAAATTGTGGCAACAAATAGCAATTTGTATGTAGGTACAAAAAAACCCAGACTACCAGTTCCTGCATGTCTGGTAGTGCCCGGCAGAGGTTCAAAAGTGACGTAAATTTGGGGTCAAACTTGTTACTTTTTAACCAGTCTGCAGGGCACTTTCTATTCCTATTTGTAAGAGTTTAAGATCGTATATAAAATACATATTTTTGTCCAATTAATCGTATTTAACTCGACTTTAGTTATTTGTAGAGAAGCACATTTATTAACAAGACAAACGGTAACAGCGCCATCTATCGAGTAACAACCTGAAACCAACGGAACTATACCGTCAAATGTTTCGCTAGGAACCGAAAGCAAATCGGACAAGTGGTTTTGGAGATAAATGGGAATAATTGTTTGTATATCCTGTCCAAAGTAACAAACAGCCACACACACCGTCACACACACATCTCCGTCGAGGGGAATAGTACCCGACAAAAATTCATCAAATGTGTACCTCCTACGTCACAGGTCATGAAATAAATATTACAGATTAAAAATGTTAAAAGATATTTTCGGGCGAGCAGGCTGACTTTAACTCGATCTACAGCACAGTTAACTCTGCTGAAGTGTGAAGAAAAATATACGCAGAAGTTGAGATCGAGATTAAAGTGCTCGAGCCTTCTACTGCACGATTTACTGTCACTAAGGTGCTTTATGAGATAAGCAAATGTGTACTCAGTTTAATTTCTAATGTTTTTGGTAAAGATTTGTTGATGGGCCTATTAATACATGCGTGGTTAGTTCGTAATTATGTTCCCTTTAACAGCCAGTTGTTAAAAGTTATCAGATTAATAAAATAACTTATATAAGCACATTCTCACAATGAGTTTTAAAAAATATTGCTAGAATAATGGCATTGTTTATATATTTGGGCACATCTGAATACGTAATACTAAAGCTGTAATAGCGTTGATTTATTTCATACTTAAGTTAAGCGCCTAGTAAATTGTTATATCCTGTGACTACATGCACTTAAGAAATGAGTTTTTAACAAAACACAACTTAAAGTTATAGAAACTGAAAACAATGTTAATATTATAAACGCTCAGTACAGATTGTTCTGCGTTATTGTTTTCCAACTAATCCCCATTCAATCAAAGTATTTTATTCACAGCTATAGGGTATTTTTATTACGAATTACGTAAAAAGTTCGTACGCCGGGTGAAATAGTTTGACTGTGCTTGTTCACGGAGCGCAAAATAATATCCCCTTTGTCGAAGCATTGTGCTCAGTAAACGTTTAAAATATTGGAATTTTATTTAAATAAAAAACTATTGGCACGGTCGAAAACGGCCGTTGAATCCGACCCGTTCCTTGCGATGTGTCGTTCGTATGGCAAAGATGTAGGTACTTGAGAGGCTGTTATTTCGCATTTATTAAATTCTTTTCGTCAAGGCTGGTGATAGCAATCGTCTTATTCAATTACGCGCCAACGAAGGCATGAGAATGGTTGACAATGAGTAGGAAAATGTCGCTGCTTATTTCCTTTATGTTTGAAATTTTTAGAAGCGTGTTCGTTAAATTCATTAGAATTAAAGGTATGAGGAATTATTAAATCTTTTATAATCCAGCTTGGATGGCAGTACATACCTACTATAAGAATTTTAAAATACGAAGAACTTTCGAAAAAGGCATAAAATAAATATGTGTAAAAATATTTAAAAATAGGAATAAAAATAACAACACGTGAGGTAGTAGATAAAAAATATAGTATAGGTAATTCACTCTTTTGGTTTTGCAAATACAAAGACAAGTTACGCAATCTCACATCACGAGCTATTTTGTTAAACGTAAAGCGTATAAATAAACAGTATAGCGCCAATCATCAATCATGGACATGAATATAGTATTTATTGGACAGCGGGGACCTCAGGCCGCATAATACTGGTGGCGGCCCATATATCAAGTTATCTTCCATCACAATGTAATCTATCTGAGGACCCAGATCCTATCAAAGAAATTAAACAAAACGATTGTGTTGTTTTACATTACAGACGTCTAAACAGTGCATGAAAAATCTAACTATCTATTTAGTTAGCCGAAAATGAAGCAATTCTAGCAATTTAGAGCAATAATTTTCGGATAAGTGAGTTTGGCAATTACAATTATGGATTACATTACGTCTGTCAACCTTCAGAGGGTCGGTCGGAAAAATAAATTTGGTGTGTGCGTAGAATACTCAATATTTAATTTATAGGGTGTTTTTCTAACAGTTTTTACTATGAAGATGCTAATATGTTTTTTTATTGAAATGATATGAACTTGATATGCCTCGTAGTGCATATCGCTCACGCTTAAGTGTTAATAAGTTTGAACACGTCCGCAGATCGTCATATAAAGAACTATCCTCTCAACCCTATGTAGTCGGAGAGCTAGCTACGTCAGATATGACACAATAATGAGAGCAATGAAACCCCTCTCAATAGTTTGCTATACTATGCTTATTTCTAGATCCCCAGATTTCCAGATGTCCGGACATCTGGCAGCTGTAAAGTGGTGGAGGTCAAAGAATGCAAACCACTTTAAGAATATAAATCCTAGAAAAAAATATATAAATAATTAGATTATATCATTGCCAAACGTTTCTGAATGGGAGAAAGTAGTCCAAAATGACGTATAATTTAATTCATAGTTTGTCGCCTACTGTATCTGTTTCCGAAATAATACGCAATGTTATATGTTACTTTTTTGTTCTAATGTACAAATATAGGCCCCGTCCTCTATATAAAGAAGACAATTTCGTCAGTTTGTACATATTTTGGTATTACTTTATTCCAACTGAAAAATTTTGCTAGTCCGTCACTCTGACCTCCACCCATTAAAAGCTGCCAGATGCCCGGATCTAGCAATAAGGATAGTATTGCAATCTTACTAGACGGGTTTCGTGCTCTCATTATTGTATCATATCTGACGTGGCCAGCTCTTAATCCAATGTGAATGAATACGTTATATCCTACCGTCTCCAGCTTTCTGATAAATAAAGAAATAAACAATTAAGTACTTGGATAGAGTCGACTGATGGATATTTAAATTTTCTCTTTAAGCGGCCGTAAAAATTTAGGGGCACGAGCATCTACTCGTATTTGGAAGTTTCGTTTATCTATGTACCTACCCTATAATGATATGATAATTCGATTGCCTATTGTGTATTATTGCGGTCGGTTTCAGGCTTGAACCCACGGGGGATATAAATTTTGAAAGGTAAATACGTAAAGGTATTCCCATGAATCTTTTTATGACGCTATTGTGTAGAAAAATAATATCGTAAAGTTTAAGAAACTCGTCTCCAATATTGGAGAGGGTGGTATGTGTAACTTACACCGGCAGAGCCGAATTATTCATGACTGTCGTAATTTATGTTCAAGTTTTTATTTCTTATAATTAAACATCGGTATCAACGTTCAAATTTCATGGCAAAGTACGGTTTGCAGAAAAACAAATACAAACAAATACATCTAGTATTTTGAACATTTCTTTTTTTTACCAAAAGAAAGACGCTAAATAGTATTTTATACAATCGTGACATACTTAATTATGTCACTATTGTATACAATATTTTTTGTACGAGTGCTCAAAACAGGCAAGCCAGTAGGAATTGTTCGAAGAATGTGTTACAACTTGCTGCCTCAATAGTATAGTAACTTCAATCTTTCATTTTAAAATAGTCGACGATGCTATGCGCGCTCCATCGAAAATAAAAATGTGTTTCGTGGATTTTGCTGTTAACCTTTGATTAGATCAATAAACAAAAGACCTTTCCTTTCCACACTCACTGAAGTTAGGGAAGGTTAGTGAAATAATGAAAATATTGCACACATTATACTATTACACTTGCTGGTATTTCAACTTATTTGGTGTTAGACAGTTCTTTGATAATTTGTATGGTTTTATTAACACAGATATTCTTTAAAATATTATTTAATTTAAGATAAAGTTGTCAGTCCTTTTGGTGTAATTTTAATATATTTTTTTTGCAACCAATTTATTGTTTTTATTGTACCTACAGAGCTCAGTTTGGGATCTAAAAACAATTATTCATACTTAGCAATTATACTAAAGTGTTTATCCATGAATAGTACTCAACATTCAGTTTCCCGGTTGCGGAAAAATTTCTTTACTTTAGCTACATTGCACTTGATTCACGCGGATTTAAAGCGTCGATAACAAATCTGATTTGAGCATAATGTTTGTGAATAGTGATAATATGAGGCAGCATTTATCCATGTGCCCCATCTTTAACACTCGTCGGGGCGAAAGAGGAATATTTTCACACATTTCTCGAAATAATTTTTTGCTTGAAGTTCTGAAAGAGCGTTACGAAATTTTTTTTGAGTCAATCAAACTGTTTATGGCAAAGATTTACGAATTTTTTTGTTTATGGCAAAGATTTCGAAGTATTTCTGCGACTAAATTAAAGTTTAAGTTAGCTGCATCATAATTAAATTTAAATGAAAATAAATATTATTAATAATTAAATATTCGAATGTATTTATTTTTCTGCTATCCCTACCGGGTGCCATGAAAATAGAACGTTGATACCGATGTTTACTTATAATCTACTTTAGACTTGTAAGGCTGAGATTTGTGCCAGAAGATGTATAAGCGGAGCGACAATTTTTAAGTTTAACTAAGCTATAAGTAATCCTCAGACCCTTTGGCTTAACTGACAACACGACGGGGTAATGAAGATCCATCCCTCGTGACCCACCCATCACTTTTTGGAACGAAGCGTTTTTGCTAAAGAGGGATTAGTGTACCCTCCTCGGGCTCGATTTTCCTAAGATGCTTTATCATTGGGGTTTCGGACTAACATGAGGTTAACTTGTAATCTTAGCTTTATAAGGTCGTTTTAGGAACTTAATACCCTCAATCTCCAAAATTAAGACGTTTTTATTAAAACCCTTCCTGATTACATTACTTTCTTGCTTTTTACTTCCGAGTCATTTATGTAGGTAGCTAACGGTGACAAACGGAAGACATATATTTAAGCAGTATACGAGTATAATAAAGATATCATTTCATTTCATAAATAAAAAAAAATAAGGAAAAATCTCTACCTCACGCGTGACCGCGACACTCCGGGGTACCGGTACCAGCCCCGCATCGGCGGCAGCGCTGGCAGCAAGGTTACACATTATTATTAGTAAATTCTCAATATAACTAGGGACTCCGATGGCCAGTTTAGAAAGGCACTTACTGCAGATATCGCTAGGCGTTCCCCTAAGGTGCATAAACAATTGATATGATGGAATAAATCGCATCGAACGCGCAAGTTTTGGTAGGTCAGTTACTATAGTGGTAACCTGCTATACTGAAGTGACAATTAGGTATTTAAAAATTACATTCAGGTTTAATTCATTATTTAAGATGAAATGAATATTTTCAGGAAAATTCGCCCCTAAACTCTAAAAATTTGTGTCTTCCCCCTTCTAACTTTTGAACCGGAGATCCAAAAAATATGAAAAGAATTAAGAAGATACATCTTTGTATATTCTTTTAGACGGAAAGCTAGCCACGTCAGATATGACACAATAATGAGAGCAACGAAACCCCTCTAGTCAGTTTGCTATACTATGCTTATTTCTAGATCTGGACATCTGGCAGCTGTAAAGTGGTGGACGTCAAATAATGCGAACCATTTTAAGAAAACAAATCCTAGAGTTCTGGATTCGATGCAATATCGATGGATGGATGGATGGATGGATAGATAGATAGACATATAGATAGATAGATAGATATAAAATTAAATGAAGGGTTAGACAGTATTCGTGTATACGTCAGACTTGACGTACTTAGAGGATTTTATGTATGTTACTTACAAGCAGATCAATGCGTAAAATAAACTCTTTTGTTATTACTCTAAGGCTCACATTAACTAAATAAGATATCGTATCTGTTTTCACGCATAGTTTTTTCGGCGTGTTTGCTCGAACAAGTGTGAAGGTGAACGTTTATTAGTTGTTTTTATAGTCTATCTTTACATATTTAACTAGTCATAATGTCCGTTTACAAATTTGATTTAACCCTTGCAGTGTGGGAATTAGCGGTAAAATTAACTACAACTTGGAACGATTTTCGTTAATAATAAATAAATATTTTTAGGACAATCTTACCCAAATCAACCTAGTCCCACGGTAAGCTCAATAAGGTTTGTGTTGTGGGTACTAGGCGACGATATATATAATAGATAGATATAAATAAATACTTAATACATAGAAAACATCCATAACTCAGGAACAAATATCCGTGATGAACACACAAATAAATGTCCTGACCAGGATTCGAACCTGGGACCTCCTGCTTCATAGGCAGGATCACTACCGACTGGGCTAGGAGGCCCTTAAAACCACAAATTAAATAAAGACGGCTAATTAATTAGTAAAAAGCAAAGTACCCAAAAGGCTGGTAAAGTAACTCGCTAAATAGGGCTGTCCTTATGTAAAAAATATGGAATACGGTGAAAAACGTCGGGTCAATTTGCGAGCATTTGTCTGGTCGCCTTTATTTGCCGGTCGAGCGGCCACGAGAGCCCCTGGCCAGCCACGGTAAATCAGCTTACATTTTTTCAAAGGTTTACTGTGTTTGGGAGCCTCGCATAAGTGGAACACTTACTCCGTAAAAAACCTTTTCATTTGTACGCTAACTTGCTCCCTAATGCTGGATAAGTTGATAAGTGACTTAGCTAGTTGCTCGACAGATGGCTGATAGCAGACGAATATCCACCGGATGTAAACCTTCCTGTTTAAAGTAGTTTTAAGTTTCCGTTCAAAGGCGACGAAAAACGATTTATCAACAATTTGATAATTCGACAGAGAAAGAAAAAAGACAATCTTTAATTGTTAATAATAGACTTACAGTAAGATTTTTGGAAATCGCAGTTATTTTGTCACCATAATCATTAATCAACAATCAAAAAGTTTTACCTTTCAAAACACTATTTTTCAAGAATACACATTACTAACACAAATACACACCGTCGTTATTTTATCAATTATTAAAGAGCTACAGAGATTAGTAAAAATACCTAAATTACTTTCAAAGGTTTGCAATTAGCCCCTACAAACGAACGGGAAACGTAAAAAACTACAAAGTAGGTCTGTGGTTCTTTACATTTTTTCTTTTTTTTAATTTTTATTTTCTAAAAAGGCTCTGTATTTAGGTTTCATAGGTTGGCAGTAATTTATTTTATATTAATAGTCGTGTTTGCACGAGATTACGCGATACTATTTTGGCGCTTTTATAGAACAAGTGTTATTTTGGATAATAGACTAGATAGATTTTTCATCAAGTAGGTATATTATCTATGTTCTTATAAAGGTGTTGGCGAATGTATAAATGACAGATAAAAGTACAGGAGTAGAAAAAAGTAGTTATAACATCATGTTTGGTTTTAGAAAAGAATCGTCTTATCAGTATTTTTCAATCTTCCTCCTCGTTTGGCTCGGTTTGGGGTCCGCTTGACAACCTAATCCCATGAATTGGCGTAGGCACTAGAATTTACGAAAGCGACTGGCATCTGACCTTTGAACCCAGAGGGGAAACTAGACCTTATCGGGATTATGTCCGTTTTCCTTACGATGTTTCACCGAAAAGGGACTAGTAAATATCAAATGATATTCCGTACATAAGTTCTGAAAAACTCAATGTTACGAGCCGGGGTTTCAAACCTAGACCTCTGGATTAAAAGTCGGACGCCTTACCGCCAGGCTACCAGCGCTCTTTTTGAATAACCGTGTTTTGCTGATGCAGTGATTTCACTTACTCTAAAATGTATGAGGTTGGTCGAATTGTAAATGTGATGACACTACGTGAAATAGAGTGTGTTCAGACGTGACGCCGTTCTAGTACAGGGCCCGGTCCAGAACTACTCCAGCGACATTCTCAATATAATACGTATAAAATCGGTGCACTATTCCTAAATAGGAATCTAATAACCCATTCCAAGCACGTCTGGCCGGAGTCTATCGTAGTTTTCAATCCGAACTCGAAACTAGAAGATTTGTCACGTACATTGGTAGGTACTTTTATAAAGGAATAGTAGGTATCATTTACGTTCCATTGAAATTGGCCGGAGTATTGGGGAATAATTCAATTAAGTATTAGATTATAAAGTTTAAAAATACATATTTTTTACACATCAATGGAATATATTTCATATTTAGACATTTCTGTAGATGTTGACTAGCATAGAAAAACTCTTTATATTTTTCATGATGAGGTAAAGAAATTAAATATCTAATATTTCACTTTTCTGACCGGGTCGTTGTAAAGGAAGATTAAATGACCAAAGTAAATGTAATATGATCAACGAGGCATTCGATCACAATCCATCAAACCGAGTCTATGCTCGCGGCTGCAGCCTAGGTTCATCACAATCCAACGAAAATCCTGCCCTTAAAGTGACTGGATTTTACGGTTGCTACTTATATATCCGGAAACAAAAAAACAAACAAACGTACACGGCTGAAAATGGTTTTATTGTTTTTCAAAGTATTCCCCTTGATGATCTATGCACTTTTGCATTCGCGTGAACCAATTTTTAAAGCACTTCTGCCACTCCGCCTGAGGTACCTCCATAACGTGTTGTTTGAATGCGTCGACAGCATCTTCAGCGGTCGAAAATCGTTGACCGCGTAATTTATTCTTTATATTTGGAAATAAATAAAAATCGTTGGGTGCCAAGTCAGGGCTGTACGGCGGATGACCCGTTAATTCCACATTTTGAGCCTCCAAAAATAGAGTTGTTTCGCGTGACGTATGACAGCTGGCATTGTCATGATGAAGAATGATTCTTCGTCGCTGGTTAGTTTTACGAATTTGTTCAAATACTTCCGGTAAGTAAATGGTCGTGTACCACTCTGAATTAACCGTTCTACGGTTTTCTAGTGGCACTGTAGCTACATGGCTATTAATACCGAAGAAGCAGGCCACCATTTGTTTCAATGTACTTTTTGCACGAGTAACTTTCGTAGGGTTCGGCTCATTTTGAAACACCCATACCGTTGATTGTTGCTTCGTTTCGGGATCGTATGCATAGATCCAGGATTCGTCACCTGTATAGATGTTATAAACGGCTTTTGAGTCACCACGGTTATATTTTTTTAACATTTTATTGCACCATTCGACGCGAGCATCTTTTTGCTCTTTTGTTAAGTTGTGGGGTATCCAACGCGAACAAATTTTTTTTACAGCCAAATAATTATGTAATATGCTATTTATGCTGGTCATAGAAATACCCAGAGTCGCCTCTATCTCGCAGTACGTAACATGTCGGTCGTCCATTATAAGTTTTCGCACAGCCTCGATATTTTGTTGTACAACGACCGATTTCGGGCGACCTGCCTTAACTTCGTCCGTAAGCATACTACGTCCACGATTGAACTCACTAAACCAGTGATACACAGTAGTTGTAGATGGGGCTTCATCACCAAAAGTTGAAGTTAGTTGATCTATGCACTGTTGTTGCGTTAAACCACGCCGAAAATCATAATAAATCATAGCACGAATATTTTCACGAGTGAGTTCCATTCTTGCTGCGAGATGACATTTAAAACCCGTCAAAAACAAAACACGAGCGTTAATAAGAAAGAAAAAATATACCGGCCAGTACTTAAAAAAGTTCAAATTTTACCATGGAGGTCAAATATGCTATTTAAGAAGATTGTATCCCGGTTTCCGGATATATAAATAGCAGCCTATGTATCCCATGACAATGGAGAAAAACCTGGCAAAAAATAAGCATTTCGCAGCACCCCACTCCAAACAAAGGTTCTTTTTCTGTAAGCTACTCAAGGTGACACTTTACCCGGATTAAAATTATCGTAGTCTGCCAAACTGAATACAAATGTGGGCGCTCTGGCAGCGAACTCTTTTGACGATCGACGGGCGGCTCGTTGTGTTGATTGGCCTGCTTTTGGTTAGTTGCACATAGTTTTTCAAAACTTTTTTCGGACATGTAACCAAAATACCAATCGGACGAAATGAAATCCAAGTTATTTAAGGGCGCAGAAAAGGGTTTTTTCAGTCCGATTTTTAATGTGACGATAACTTTTGCAGTTATATCTTTATGAAACTTTAATCCTTACTTATAGTCGTGAGTTTATTATTTAAAAATTGTGTGCTAATTATGCGAGGGTTGCGGAGTTAGAAATATCAATGTAAATCAACAGGTGTTAAATGGTTTGTTTATATCTCGTAAAATCTCGGTAACCCTGACTACTTATTTCCAATTGCTCTTAATTGTATTAGCTATAATAATATATCTTTTGAGAGCACATTTTAAATCTCGGAATTTCAGTTTGGAGCGAACAAATAATAGTTACATTTAATTTTCGAATCATTCTGTTTAGGTCGTTATATGTTTCAAGTACCTTAATAGTAGACTTAGCGTAGGTTCGTGGTAATTAAATAAAACATACGCAGAACTCTAGTTAATTTGTTTTGCTGTTTCTTTTCCTTGGACTACAGCACATACATCACATTTTTACATTTGCATTAGTAAGATATAATTCCTGGATTTCATTTAAAGAAAGAAAAGCTTAGCTTAAAGTTAATTATTAAAAGAGGAAGTCGTAAAATCCTTTCACTGTAGCAAAACGAAACGCACAAAAACGAATGCGGATGTCTCCCGTTGCGAGTGCTCCCTCAGGAATTACATTATTAACTTCGTCCGCCGGCTTTTTAGACGTTTTTACCTTTCGAGTTTGGTTTCAGGGAGATCATTTTCTTATCCTACTTTTAAAGGGCACGTCACACTAAAAGCGTAATGCCGTCACTGTCAACAATGGTGTGGCTCGTTATGCCAACAACTGGGGTAACCCGAGGTTTAATATAACGAACTCACTGACTCGATATTTCTCCATCGTCTGTCAAATAGACGAGCACAATAAATGTTTATTGTCATCGAATTACTCAAGTGAGAAACGGTATAAAGAGAAAAGAATGGAGCGCGTGGAAGGGGCCACGACAAAGGCGATCCTTCTTCGGAATTCGGACCACCAGCCGTGACGGCGCTTACATTAAGGTTATCGTCATCCGCCAAACTGAATACAAAGACTCGCCCGGGAAGAGCCCTGTGATTCATGTGACTGACTTGCTCTATTATCATACCGTAATTCTGTATTGAGAGAATACGACACGGGAACTCGTCGACTTAACGACTTTTGACAATACACTGAGTCGCGCTGAATAAATGTCGCTCGGACGACGCTAACTACATCTGGTCTCGGACTTCGGAATCGGTCGCCTATTCTTGATGTTAATTCATACCAAAATATTCAGCAGGCATTCTTTTCAGTATCTCTCCATTATGAAACTGTTTCATAACCTCGTAAGACCCAAAGGCCTATTATTAGGACGGTAAAATTTTGTCATAATGGCCCACGAGGTCAACTTTTTTATTCAAAATTAGATCTTGTTCCAGAAGCTGAAATTTTAAAATATGAAGTACTATTTTTAGGACACTGGGTCACTATTCCACTTGTTCTAAAAATAGGGCGCAATTCATGTCAATCATATATATACAAATACACATCATACATCATACAAATTTTGTAAATTTAAGTGGTGAGAATGTAGTTTTTATAATATGAAAAAACCGGCCAAGAGCGTGTCGGGCCACGCTCAGTGTAGGGTTCCGTAGTTTTCCGTCCGTCACAGAAAGTGTCCCCACTTAAGAGTTAAAATAACACCGCCATGTAGGATATGATATGAGCGTTCCACCTACAGCGACATCTATCGGCAAATTAAGTAAACTATTGCGCGCGAGCTTAAAGTATGGAAGATGATTTTTATGGGATAATTCTTTATTGCGTGAACCGATTTTCACCGTTTTTACTTTATTTGAAAGCACGTCATTTCATTGTGATTTTGTAGAAATTACAAGTACAATAAACATCTGCTTATACGATTAAATTACAAACTTAGTTCAGAAATTATTTTGTAAATTTTTTTTTTAAACTATGAAACCTATCAAGTTCAAAATAATTTTCCTAGAAAGTACTTATAAAGTTCTACTTTTGAGATTTTTTTCATATTTTTAAAACTTATGGTTCAAAAGTTAGAGGGGGGGACACATTTTTTTTTACTTCTGGAGCGATTATTTCCGAAAATATTTGCATTATCAAAAAATGATCTTTAGTAAACCCCTATTCATTTATAAATACCTATCCAACAATATATCACACGTTAGGGTTGAAATGAAAAAAAAATCACTCCCCACTTTACGTATAGGGGAGGTACCAATAAAACATTTTTTTCCACTTTTTATTTTATCACTTTGTCGGCGTGATTGATATACATATTAGTACCAAATTTCAGCTTTCTAGTCCTAACGGTCACTGAGATTATCCGCGGACGGACGGACGGACGGACGGACGGGCAGACATGGCGAAACTATAAGGGTTCCTAGTTGACTACGGAACGCATATTTTTTTACTTCTGGAGCGATTATTTCCGAAAATATTTACATTATCGAAAAATGATTTTAGTAAACCCCTATTCATTTTTAAATACCTATCCAACAATATATCACACAATAGGGTTGAAATGAAAAAAAAAATCACTCCCCACATTACGTATAGGTACCCTAATAAAATAAAAAATTCCACTTTTTATTTTACCACTTTGTTGGCGTGATTGATATACATATTAGTACCAAATTTCAGCTTTCTAGTGCTAACGGTCACTGAGATTATCCGCGGACGGACGGACGGACGGGCAGACATGGCGAAACTATAAGGGTTCCTAGTTGACTACGGAACCCTAAAAACTGCGTAGTCCATCCATGTCCAGTACTTTTAATAAGATGTCTCAATATCTGTTACTTATCGTATTTAAGAAAGCTTTCATTACTCGTACCTACTAGTACAGTCAAGTGTAAAAATATGGGTGTACTCATCTTACTCAAAAATATGTCCCAGTATCTTTATTCCGTTGTAATAAGTGCGTAGTACCATATTTATGAGACGATTTTTCGGTACGTATTTTTGCACTTGACTGTACCTACAGTCAAAGAGTTGTACTAGATAACTTAGAAAAATAAACAGTCAAATTACGCACAAAGATTGTCTGATCGAGATCGCTATTAAGCGTTAAGAGCGCCTGTTATTTACCCTCTGCTGCCGTGTAAAAGGTGTGCAATGAAGAATAGTATAGCCGTAAATTTAATTTAATGAAAAATACAGTTACATACTCGCCCGGCCTTAAATTTACGAATTTATTCATATTTTTGAAAAAAAAACCTACATATTTAATAAAATCTCCAAATTGAAACAGGAAACGGAAGACTCTCACGTACAACAACGTAAATAAAACAGTGTGTTTTGTTCACATTAATAATTAACAAGACATTGATTCATATTGTTTCTGTAGATATAAAGTAGGTAAATACTCCTCACTGAGAGCATTCCGTCTGCGCCCTTTGGGAGTTTCTGGGCGCGTAACACATATATCCTCCCGATACAGCCATTGCTCAAGAGATTAATAGGATTCTCAAAGATAAAATTTAAAAACAAAATAAAATCATAAAGTCAGTAAAAAATCAAATATCGTAGCAATTGCACGATTGTTACACTATCAGCTGACGGTTAATAACGACACTATAAAAGAGAAAATAATTTAAATTATCTCGGCACTTGTGTCTGTTTATTGAAACTTTCTGTTATACGATGAGCAGTTAGGACATTTTCTTTGCACTATTTATATTATTACATTAAATATTACCCTAGATAAGTTACAGCAATAACAACTTTAATAACTTTGTGAAAATTTAGCTAACAAAAATCTAACGTTAAACCAACTCCATTAACCAATATAAATCCAACGAAATACCTCTACTTTTCCAGTCATTAACAAGGCGTCCCTAAAATTACCACAACATATATTTAAATGGTCAAAATAAAAGCCGAGATAAAGGGTTAAGAGTCGTCGGTACGTCATAACACGATGGGACGTAAGACAAATCCCGAGGTCGAGGCGCCGCGCCCCAGAGGGAGCATTATCTACCGCCCGGTGTTCCCGCCCGATCTGATTTTCCCTCACATCCTATTACTGTATTCGCAACACATTATTGAGTTTCCTTTTGTCTTGATACGGTTTCATAGCGGTTTAAATAGACACGAGGCTCAATTTAATCAGTTACCTTAGCTTGGATTTAATTAGTCTCTATCTATCACAACTACCTACATACAAAAAAAATGTCCCGTCACTAAAGTTCGTTTATACTACAGCGCTCCCGTGTAGATCGCAGTAACTAATTTGACAACCAGTTTGGCCTCGTTGGTAGTAGCCCGTCTGTGAAGCGGATGTCCTGGGCTCGAATCTCGGTACGGGTATTCTTTTTGTTTTTTTTTTAGGATTATTGGGTATTTATTATTTATTTAGCATTATTCAAAAATATTTTTTTATTGTACCAATTGTGTGCTATTTTTGTAATAAAATAGTTAAGTTAAATTTTATGCAAAAAGTAATAAAGCAAGTAGGCACGTTTTTGGTCTAACAAGAATTCAAAAGGATCCACATTAGAAAAACCAAAACTAAATATGTATAACTTATATGTATGTAGGTACTTTTACAAATGTGGAAATAAAAAAGCTATCTTATTTATTTATTTATAAGTATTAAAAGAACTGGGTTACTGCGTCGAAAAACATACAATTGGCATAAAACATATGATTATTAGAAACTACCTACATTCATAGAAATGCTCTATTCGTTCCTAGACTTAATTGAACAATAGGACTTCAAGAATGAAAATGAATACCTGTAGGTATATATTAAGTATATTCATTTATTTGGTTTTCTACAGTGTTTAATGGTACTGGAGATGTGTAGGGACACTATGGACGCATGTTGCGTTCAGCCGTTCATCACGCAGACAAGTTCCCTGAAGTTTCAGCCGTTATATTTACTGGTGGCATTGCTTCATTTAATGCATCCTTGAATCTTCTTATTATCCTGCACAACAGAAACATAATATATCTTTAATGTTGATATCCTTTTACGACGTTATCCTCTGCTTGCTTCTCTCTTGTTTGCTTGTCTCTGCCGAATGTGTTAAGTACAACGCGTTACTGCATACATAAGATATTCTGCTAGTTTACATGCTTACTAGTTCCCTTTTTACCTTTCCCTACCTTGCCTTCCCTTCTTTCGTGTTTACTACTGAAGGTACCCCTCACTTTGAGGTAACAATTTATTTACTGTTGTGGCTGGTGATAAAGGTATCCTCTATAATTATGTGCGCGTAGTTCATGATTAAGATAATAATATAAATGTTATGTAAATAAGTTAAATTTTCCGGAATAAGGAAAATGCATGAAATATATTTCTTACCTTAAAATATTTGTGGTTATCGTTGTAGAAAATGATGAAACTTAAGTAAAATAAATAATCTTCATTGCTGCTTCTCCCTTTGCTACTCCCGGGCATAGGCAAAGTGGTAGTAGCGCTATTTTTCCTAATTTCAACGGTTGCGGACCGGCACTTAATATTACCTATACAATATATTTAACCAAATACATTTCAAGTAGATACGCTATAAGTAAAGCAAAAGCCAAAACGCCAAACTATTTTTTTTTACATGACATATTTATTTTGAATTTAGCTGTGATTGACAGCATAATCCATAGACAGCATAGACAACAACCAGTACGGTTTACAATTTTACAGTTTACAATTTTACGGGCCCGATATGTCATTTAGAGAGATGTAATAAATGATAGGAAACTTAGGGAGTCGAGGGAGTAAAGCAAGGCAGGGTGCAAAACTGATTAGGCCCGAGAAATTGCAAAGTATAATATCGTTTAAAGTCGGTTCTAAATGTTGCTATATTTAAAAACATGTTTTAAATACTGGTAATAATTGTTATAAACCGCACGCACACATGCAATTTAAGAAGGACACACACTTTTGTTAAGGAGTTACTAGGCCTTGATTATAACTTTAATTCGAACACCTATACAGTATTGACATTGATTGTCAGTCTTGTCACCCTACTACAGACATAATCAATCTCGCAATCCATTGCGTATTCGAATATACTTCAAAGTGGACTAAAAATCCAACCACAAGTTAATTTTTAAAGTCGCTGAACAAACGTTGTCTAGTTTCAGGAGTAGAATCTACGATTTAATTTTTTGCTCGTGTTACAGGCCACACACGGTAGATTTGTTTATCTTTACATTTAAGACCTTATTTGTTTAAAGTGCGTCCTGATCCAGCGAATGCAAAGGTAGTTTGTCTGTTTATTTATGTGTTTAAAAATTGCGCGCTTAATTAGTGTAACTAATGCAACACCCCGTGACTCTCTTACAATAGATGGAGAGCTAGCCACGTCAGATATGACACAATAATTAGAGCAACGAAAACTCTCTAGTCAGTTAGCTAGACTATACTTATTTCTAGATCTGAACATCTGGTAGCTGTAAACTGGTGGAGGTCAAAGAATGCAAACCACTTCAAGAAAACAAATCCTTGAGTTCTGGTTTTGATGCAATATTATGATAAATTATGTAAATAATTAGATTATATCATTGCCAAAAGTTTCTGTTAAGGAAAGGTAGTGCCAGTAGACGTATAATGTAATTCATAGTTTGTCGCCTAATGTTTTTGTTTCCGAATAATACGCAATGTTTTTTGTTCTGGTGTTAAAATATAGGCCCTGTCCTTTATAACTGAGACGACTTCTGCAGTTTCTACTTATATTGGTAGTACTATTTTCCTCCACCCATTAAAAGCTGCCAGATACCCCGCAGCAATAAGGATAGTATACCTAGCAATCTAACCAGACGGGTTTCGTTGCTCTTATTATTGTGTCATATCTGACGTGGCCAGCTCTTAGTCTACAAAGAGTGCGACTCCCTAGGGCTAAGTGACCCACACAGGTTGAAAAACCGTGAAGTACTCGTATGTAGACTCCTTAGATTAGTTCTTCAAACTCAGCAGGGTTTTTTTTTTAAGTTTAAATAATACTCATACTATTAATTGTAAAATGACTTTAACACAAACATACATATAATTGCTTTTACAGCCCATTGCCATTTGCATTGCATAATGCCGGAATGCGATAGGAAATGATGGGAGTACACCCAAACATAAGCCCGTCAATGAAATTCGAAAATATATACGCGATCTTGCATTTGTATGACTACACTCGCGAATGAAAAGTAAATTATTTATACCCTTTGACGTTTTCCAAACTTCATCGGTTTTTGATGCAGTCCAGCAGACTCGTACTTCGTCGCGTAGCTTCCTACACAGTCGTGCAACCATAGATAAACTGGCACAACTCATCGGCGTACCCATATCGTCGGTTGTAATATGAATTAATGTAACCGCCAAATTGACGAAATTGAGTTAAGTATACAGTTCGACTGCAAATTTCCCGCTCTATCGAATGGTGTATATAAATTTTTGATATCTTGAAAAAAATGTCGAGTACGTTAACAAAAATTCAGCCATTTTATTCAGTTTCAACCTTTTTATTATGTAATCGACAGTTATCTTAACGTAAACACCCATTTTTAATTCGTTTCTAAAGTATTCACATTACTTTATTACATATCAATGATTTAAGAGTCATTTGCATTACAATGACTCTTACGCTATTCGATTTCTAAAATATATTTCACTTTTGACTGTTACGCTAACGTCAACATGAAATAAAAAATAGAAATGACTTTTACATCAAACGCCGCATACCCGGGATTTTGTAACTATAATTTACAGGTATTCATGCAAATCAGGCTTAAAACAATTTTTCAAACTATATATAATATACATTACATAGAAATATTACAAAAACAACGAAATAATTGACTCAAGTGTCTTTACTGCAAGGGAACGTTACCTTAATGCTCAAATTTGGCGGTAACGCTAACTTTCTCGTACTTGGAGTAAAACTAATGACTCTTGCCTTATCATTTTCTTTCGCATTCCTCACGTTTTGGTGGTTACGCTAAGCTTGTATTACCAATTTCAGTGAATGTTGTGCTTACACTAAGTCACTGATTAGAAGCTGGTATAGTATCTCTTCCTTTTAAAACCTTCAGACGGCGAGCGTAAGCGAAACAAAGGTATGTTTGTTCGCATAACGTCGGTTGTAATATGAATTAATGTAACCGCCAAATGACGATTTTTCAGGAGAGGCAAAAAACGAATTGAGCAATCATAAAGTATGTTGTAACTTTTTAGTTACTTATCCTATTGCAATGATGTTTATGCTATTTGTCTTGTATTTGTGAGGTCTATTTGATAATTAGTAACTCACTGAGACCACTGCTATAGTTTAGGAAATGGCAGGCGCTTACGCTATTATATTTTTTTTAAATATGGAGTTACGTTAAGAATTGTATGAAAAAAATCAAAGGTGGTTCTCGTATTTTATGGTAACTCACAAAAAAAAGTAATAATGCATAACGTAAGTCACAAGGTGTACAGAATATGGACTTACGCTACAAGGAGTCGAATATTGAAAATTCACACTTATTTACTTGTAATAAGGTTGAATTAAAAAAAATTAAACATTTAGCTTGTAAGTATAAGGTTAATAAAAAACAGTTTTTGAGTAAGAAATGTAGTTTAATCAAAACAATAGCTTACAAGAAATATTTTTCTTATTCTTCTGACATTTTACAACGCAATATATATTTTTTTAAAGAAAGCATCATTTTACCCTGAAAACAATACAAAATTATCTGCTCAAATTGTAACAATCTCTTAATCCTATTGAGATCATTTTACCTCTAGAGACGTTTTAAAACTAAAGGTATCATCCACATTGTCGGTCGGTGATGAGGTGCTAATGCCATAAATATTCATTCGTAAAATAGCATTATCAACAACCGATAGTGCGGTATTTTTAATCTGAAAACGTTACATAGTTTTTACTTACTGGTAACAATATAAATAACAAACAAAATTACGTTGAAACATCAAAATTATCTCCAAAATTCTTAAACCTCATGAGATCATCTTACATTTGAGTCATTTGACTACAGTAAAACAAGATACGCCTACGTAATAATTATAATTATCTCACGTTTATTTACTGCTTACTATATAAAAATACTAAGACAACATAAAAAAACCTTAATCCTCTGGTGATCAACTTCCTTTCTCTAAAGTAAAACAAACAATTACTATATTTTTATCCTATTTCTTACTTTTCTTTATTGCTTTTACTATGTTTTCCTTTTTAGGGTTCCGTACCTCGAAAGGAAAAAACGGAACCCTTATAGGATCACTTTGTTGTCCGTCTGTCTGTCTGTCTGTCTGTCTGTCTGTCTGTCTGTCTGTCTGTCTGTCAAGACCATTTTTCTCAGGAACGCGTGGAGGTATCAAGCTGAAATTTATATCAAATACTCAGGCATATTGTCCCTTGGAGCTGTAATAAAATCAAACTTAAAAGCCAACGCAATCAAAAGATACAGTCGTTTATGCTGCAAATTTTAGAGTTTCGGCACTCGCAAAACCTATGGGGTACTTCCCGTGAACTCAGAAACTTGAAATTTGGCACGAAGCAACGTCATATAGCATAGACAATGGAAAAATTACAAAAAGTAGACATTTTTAGTAAAATCATACAAAAACATATTTTTTTAAATTTTAAACTTACTACCTTTTCCCTCGTACACGCGTGGATGTATTAAATTGAAATTCATGTCAAATACTCAGGGCTATAGGACCTTTCAGATGTAGCAAAACCAAACTTTTATATCAATGCAATCAAAAGAAATAGCAATTTAAGTCACATATTTTAAAACTGAGTACTCGCAAGAAACTCAAAACCTAAAGGGTACTTTCCGTAAACTCAGAAACTTGAAACTTGGCACGAAGAAACTTCATATAGCACAGACCAAGGAAAAATTACGAAAAGTAGACATTTTTAGTAAAATCATACAAATTTTTTTTTTTTAATTTTAAACTTACTACCTTTTTCCTCGTAAACGCGTAGAGGTATAAAATTGAAATTCATATCAAATACTCAGGTCTATAATACCTTTAAGTTGTAAAGATTTGTACGGAACCCTCGGTGCGCGAGTCCGACTCGCACTTGGCCGGTTTTTTTGTTTCTCCTCACCCTTTCCTGTCATTATTTTTGCTGCAGTCAGAGTGTTGGGTTTTTTTTCTGTTTTTTTTCTTCTTCTGCTGTTAGTGTGTGTTCTGTTTTAGTGGTCACAGTAGCCTTCTTTTTTCTTTGGTTTTTGGGTTTAGCTCTTGTTCTAACTTCTCTGCTTTGTTCTTCAATGTCACCGTCGTTTGTTTCATTGCTGTGGATAATGTCGTTAAAATAATCAACTTTGTCTTCATAAGGCAGTTGTAGACAATCCTGTAGTAACGATTTAGGTATTACCTCTTCGTCACACAATTTTTTAAGGTCCTTGATTTTTTTTGTAGAAATTGGCAGACGGTGTGTGTAAAGTTTTGGTAGAGTATAACCTGTATGAGTTTCAACCCTGGTACGTAAATTTGGCTGACCTTTTTCCTTTCCTTTCCCTGTCACCTGCGTTGTTTCTTGTCCCAACCGTATTTTATAAACGTCTCCATCATCCTTCATTCTGTATTTCACTTCCATTTCATTAACATCTGGTTTATTGAACGTAACAATCCTAACATCTATTAGTCTTAGCTGCGGATTCGAATTAGTTTTTCATGATTCGTGTTAGGTCAGTATAATTTACGTATCAGGGTTGAAATTCAAACAAGTTATACTCTACCAAAATTTAACACACACCGTCTGCCAATTTCTACAAAAAAATTCAAGGACCTTAAAAAATTGTGTGACGAAGAGGATCTACAACTGCCTTATGAATAAAAAAGTTGATTATTTGGACGACAATATCCACAGTAATGACACAAACGATGGTGACATCGAAGAACAAAGCAGAGAAGTTAATGGAGCTAAACCCAAAAACCAAAGAAAAAAGAAGGCTACTGTGACCACTAAAACAGAACACACACTAACAGAACACACACTAACAGCAGAAGGAAAAAAAAACAGAAAAAAACCAAACACTCGGACTGCAGCAAAAATCACGACAGGAAAAGGTGTGAAGAAGCAAGAAAAGGGAAAAATAGTAAAAGCAATAAAGAAAAGTAAGAAATAGGACAAAAATATACAAATTGTTTGTTTTACTTTAGAGAAAGGAAGCTGATCTCCAGATGATTAAGATTTTTTTATATTGTCTTAGTATTTTTATATAGTAAGCAGTAAATAAATGTGAGATAATTATAATTAATAAGTACGCGTATCTTGTTTTACTGTAGTCAAATGACTCAAATGTAAGATGATCTCATGAGGTTTTAGAATTTTGCAGTTAATTTTGATTTTTCAGCGTAATTTTGTTTGTTATTTATATTATTACCAGTATAGATAAGTAAAAACTATGTAACGTTTTCATATTAAAAATACCGCGGTATCGGTTGTTGATAATGCTATTTTACGAATAAATATTTATGGCATTGGGACCTCATCACCGACCGACAATGTGGTTGATACCTTTAGTTTGAAAACGTCTCTAGAGGTAAAATGTTCTCAATAGGATTAAGAGATTGTTACAAATTGAGCAGATAATTTTGTTTTGTTTATTTTGTATTGTTTAAAGGAAAAAGTATTGCTTTCTTTAAAAAAATATATATTGCGTTGTAAAATGTCAGAAGAATAAGAAAAATATTTCTCGTAAGCTCTTGTTTTCATTAAACTACATTTCTTACTCAAAAACTGTTTTTTATTAACCTTATACTTACAAGCTAAATGTTTCATTTTTTTTAAATTCAACCTTATCACAAGTAAATAAGTGTGAATTTTCAATATTCGACTCCTTGTAGCGTAAGTCCATATTCTGTAAACCTTGTGACTTATGTAATACATTGTTACTTTTTTTGTGAGTTACCTTAAAATACGAGAACCGCTTTTGATTTTTTTCATAAAATTCTTAACGTAAATCCATATTTAAAATTAAAAAAATAGCGTAAGCACCTGCCATTTCCTAAACTATAGCAGTGTTCTCAGTGAGTTACTAATTATCAAATAGACCTTACAAATACCAGACAAATAGCATAAACATCATTGCAATAGGATAAGTAACTAAAAAGTTACAACATACTTTATGATTGCTCAATTAGTTTTTTGCCTCTCCTGAAAAATCGTCATTTGGCGGTTACATTAATTCATATTACAACCGACGATATGTGCTGCACTTTCGTGAATGAATATGTGATGGCCCAACATGCCCGCAAACCTTCGTGTAATTTACGAATCTTCGTACGAATGTCACTGACCCGAGGTAACAAAGTGATCATTTAAGAAATTTAACACTTTGACTCCGAAGAAAGTCATTTTTCTACGACCTACACACGCATAGCGATAAATTTTCATATTGCACGAGAACGCAATATTACGAGGTACAGTAAGTGTGTAATATTTCATGTCTGCGGCCACGCGCCGCTGCCTGCTTGATAATACAGTTATTCCGCGTACCTACTGAGATATTGTCTTCGGAACAACGTGATCATTCAAAGGTATCTGCTTCATTAACTTTTTACTGCACTTTATAAATATAAATTTGTTATCCGGCTTTTCATCCAAGTATTTTGATCTCTCATTCGACTTCATATGGCTCCACATATTTGAATTTAAATATGCTTCTATATATACGGCTCTACATATTATGATTCTACATTTCGGATTTATAGATTCGCGCTCCATATGGCTCGCTACATATTCTACTCTACGTATGGTTCTACATTATGGCTCTAACATTTTGGCTTTATAACTTTAATGCTGCATATTAAGAGTTGACTCTACATTCGGGCTCTACATGTTCGACTACATATGGCTCTTTTTTGTACCCCTGACGTATGTAAGGTCAGAGACCATTATTTATTTACATATTTTTTTATTTCTATACCCTATACATATGCTTATTAACATAAACAATATATACTACTGTTTTACTTATTTATATACGTACATTTTATTTTATTTACTTTTCGTATTGCTCTCGGTTATTTTATTTTCTATTCTAATTTTATGCTCTACATAATGGAAATATAAATTAATTTTCTCGCAGTAGTTTTAAAAAGCACTATCCGAATCCTAGTCCGAAAGCGCTATCGATGGACTCGTATCTTCGAGGGCCTCACCTAAGTCGAAGTCACTCCTCCGCCGTTCAAAGCCGTTGACATGCGAAATATTAGGTATATGTAATTTGCAAATTTCAAATATCAAAATTGAGTTATGAAGCTGACTTAGATATGTTTTAACCACCCCATATAGGTGTACTTAGTGAAAAGGACATTTAAAATGTTGTAAACGTAAGCACGCAACATGTCGGCATTGATGTGAATGCTTTCCTAAGAATTATATCTCGTGTTATATTTTGAAAAGAACCAAGCACCCTTGGTACCTAGTTTGGCAGGGCATCTTTTATTAGAATATCCCATAGTATTAAATACAGGCACTGATTACACTCAGTAGTAGGAGCCGCAGAGTTATGATACCAAAGAGAATGTATATAAATAGAGGTGCACAGTCTATGAACTTTTTGAGGCTACAAGATTGATAGCATTACTAGAGGGCGCTGTACATTAAGCGGTAACTCTGGTTCACATGGAGCTTTACAACAGAGCTACCACATAATGTGTGGGGCTGTACAGTGCCTGTAATAATAGCGTTTGACCCGGTTTTTAGGGTTCCCTACCTCGAAAGGAAAAAACGGAACCCTTATAGGATCACTTTGTTGTCCGTCCGTCCGTCCGTCTGTCAAGACCCTTTTTCTCAGGAACGCGTGGAGGTATCAAGCTGAAATTTTTATCAAATACTCAGGTCTACTGTCCTTTGGGCTGTGAAAAAATCAAACTTCTAAGCCAAGGCAATCAAAAGATACAGCCGTTTATGCCGCAAATTTCCGCAAATTTTCGACTCTCGCAAGGGAATCAAAACCTACAGGGTACTTCCCGTGAACTCAGAATCTTGAAATTTGGTACGAAGCAACGTCTTATAGCACAGATAAAGGAAAAATTGCGAAAACCGTAAATTTTTAGTTACATCATATAATAAAAATATTTTCAAACGTACTACCCCTTTCCTCATGAACGCGTAGAGGTATTAAGGCGCTAGGCGCTAATTGTGGCCAAAAACTGTTACTTTCTAAGAGATATATCTCCTTAATGGATGATTCAAAAAATTTGAAAAAAATATATGTTAATTACTATTTCATGTACAAGATTGTCAACGTTTGAATAACTCCTGCAACCTATATTTTCTCCGTAAATTAAATGTAACGAAATGTAGTTTTACGGTTAATTTTGTTTATATCTACTGAACGGCTCATTCGATTTAAAATATTGTTGAAGTAAAAAATGTGTAGTACAGAACACTACAAACTCAACGTAGCATATTAAAATTGATTCGATTTTCTTAAACAATTTGATCATAATTCCACATTTCGTGCGTTGGTAGCTCGAAAACGGCGTTGCTGGCAGTCGTGAGCTAGCTTTGAGACGAGGAGGCTGTGTCGCTCGTCGCTCCGTGCTTCCCTTGTACAACATATACTCGTGCTTGGCCCGTGAGCAATAATATCAGACTTACTGTGCCTAAAGACTAAATAACTGCAGAGGGTTGATGCGGTGCGGGCGGACATAACGTGTCTTGTCGGAATCAATAGCGCATAGACATTTCATCTTTTAAGATAATATACTCGTATGTCATGTACGTTCTTATAAAAAGTGTATTTTATTTAGATTACCTATATTACAAATTAAATAAAAATGGAGAAAAAACAGGACTCATGCATCTTATAATGCCCTGAAAACAAATGTAGTCTTGTAAGTACACTACAATTATTATGTATTAGTACTTAGTCTAATGCGTCACGCAAAATAGGCGTTAGTCGTCGAGTTGCGGAAACCTGCTATTGCTACAATACAATACAATAGACTAATAATTAATTTTCGGAGTTATTATTTACGAAATATTCGTTTTATCCAAAAGTTGAATAAGACTTATTTTTTTGAAAGACCTGTCCAATAATACCACACACTATCGTGTATCGTATCAATCGTGTGGGTAGGAGCGAAAAAAAAAACACCTCCACTTCATTTTATTTTTCTGATTTTGTTTTACCATATTTAATTGTCGGCGTGATTAAAACACATACAAATTTCAGTGTACTAACTATCACTGAGCAAAGCCTGATCGAGATTTTAATTTAAAATTGCTGATATTTAAGAGTTCAACGTAAGTAAGAATAAAGGAAAAAAAGCTTTACTATCTCGCTGAAATGCAAATTTTATATTAATTATCAACACAAGTAAATAAATAAATTACTACTAACGGTTAGTACTACCTATCAAATATCTTTAAAAGACCGGCTAAGTGTGTATCGGACCACGCATAATGTAGGGTTGCATAGAAAGTAGTTTCTCGGATATAACTTAAAAATGGCTGAACCGATAATATGTGAAATAGTTTTCGTATAAATAAGTACTAAGCCGTATCTTATTTTTTTTTTTCATATTTTTTGGACGTACGGATTAAAAGTTAGATGGGGGGACTATTATTTAGACTTTCGAAGCGATTATTTCTAAAAATATTGACTCAATAAAAAAGGTTTTAAAAATCCTCTATATGGATATACTTAAGATATTTTTAAACCCGTATGGATAGATGTACACAATGTTCATACTTGCAAAAAAAAATGTTTTGACATTTAGTTCGGCATATGTATGTATGGAGTGCCTCCCCTTAAAGTTTTTTTTTCAGCAATTTAGCTAAAAACTAAGTAGCGGCACAAGAAACACACCTATGGATAAAATTTCATCAATATATGTTTTATAATAAAATGGTTGTGACATACGGATGGACAGACGGACAGACGGACATGTTTCAAGAAACTTTTAAGGGTTTCTTTTTGCCATTATGGCTACGGAACTCGAAGAAATTTTTACTCTGTGTTATATTTTAAAGATCTAAATTTAATGGTTTTACAGCTCTCGTGACAATTGTATGACGATTTCGTGGACAAATGCCGCTCCTTACATGTGCATTTTTAGTGTTCGTAACAACCTTAGTTTTGTATATTTTTCGTAATTATATAAGTGATTTTTACGGTTGATATTCAAAATCGCAACAAAAAAATAACCATCTATTGAAATCACTTGCAGCCAAAAAAACTAAATTCACATGAAATCATCGCTTTGATGTGCATTCAGTTTTTTTTCTGATATGCAGAATATTTTACCAATATTTTGCCGCTGACTGTACTTCAAATTCAAAATCTAGGTTCTATTTTATTACATAAAAATCTAATAATTGAGATCGTTATTAAATATCTTATTTAATAGGTAAATAGCATTCCTAAAAATATCACCATTGCAGTACTTTACTTACACAGTATTCAAATCAAAAAATATCCGCAAAAGGATTATAATTATTATAAAGCTGCCCGCGCGCCTCTGTGTAAAGTCATATTCTTTGAACATCGTTCCGGTGCAGTGTGGCGGATTTACGTACGATCGCAATGAGTGGGGTAAGCGGGTAGCGCGGGTACACAGCGCCCAATCGCTCAAGGACACTCTGGCGACAATCGTCTTAAATTGAAATTCATATCTAACCTACAGGTTTGTACGGAACCCTCGGTGCGCGTGTCCGACTCGCACTTGGCCGGTTTTTTTTATCACGGCTCAATTGAGCTTAGTTTTCGTTTAACAACCTAATTCCATGAATTGGCGTAGGCACGATTTTACGAAAGCGACTGCCGTTTGAAGAAACTAAATAAGTTAAAAACTGATATTATTTTTATTTTTAAACCTTGAGTTGTCGTGGTTATCCAAAAAAGTATTTTAAAAATATATCTAAAGCAATCAACTCATAATCAAATATTAAAATATTCTTGTAACCAATAAAACTTTAAGCCCTCAAGAGAACTAAAGCACGTTACATTATTAAGTAATTATCTATACACGGGCTTTAATTGTGGAGCCATTTAGGGTTCACATTACATTGGACATTTCATAGATAAGTATGAAACAAAAAAAAGCTTAAACCGTAATTGGATCAACAATTAAAGTCCGGGACTGTACGTATAAATAAAACCATGTACTTTAACGAATAACTGTAACGAGTTACTATTGTCGCCGCCAACTTAATCTTATACAGGGTAAAAAATAAGACACTTTTCATGATACCTACTGATTACCATCGAGACGTATTTTATGTTCGAGTAGATAACATCTGTAACAAGTTGAGCAGATTTATCTGAAAGTAATTTTCAGTGCGCAGCTGGCGTTGCGGTATGAGAGATTCAGCTGATCAATATTCCGGAAGTTGCTTCCAAGAACTGTGAAATATGTCAGTCTCTCACTCAATCCCAGGAGTTATTTATAAGAGTGGTATTATAAAAGAGCTCGCTTCCCAATTTTACGTTCGCCCATTCAAGTAGCTCTTAGCAGTTAGATTGCGATCATGCGTCATCGCATTTGTAACTTTGCGTTCCATTCGTGGCACTGTGTTTTGTCGCATTGGGTGCGTTGAGACTATTTTTACTAATGAATAAATATTTTATCGAACAATAACTGACTTTATTTGTAATGGGCATGTACTTAGATTTTACACGTTACGGTTATTTAACGGTTAACTTTCTTACACTCCCCAAGGATATATAAAATACCTGAACCGATTTAAATATATAATACAACGTTAATCAGATTCAGATGTAACTGTAAGATAGCTAGTAATTTTTAACCATTATTAATGTACTTATTCTTTGTCTGACTAAAACATGTAAGGCTAAAACCATTTCTAATTTGTACCTTACGTTGCTAGCATGTCACTTAGGTACACAGTTGAGTAGGTATACGACAGGCCAAAGAAGCCGAGCTACTAGAGAAATTCCAGTGTCTACACAGTACAATTTTAAAGGTGTTAGAGAGAAGTAGAGAGTTTTTATTATTATGGCATTTTAAAAAGAAACAAATCCAATCAAAATCCTGACAGCCTATCGAGTGTAAAAGTGTAAAGTGTAAAAGTGTAAAGTGTACAGTGTAAAGTGTAAAATATCGTGGGTAGCAGAGTATGCAAAAGAAAATCATAAATCATGCATTTATTTGTAAACACAGGTTTTAAAGTTTTAAAAGAAACACTTTAAACACATTCACTAAAAATAACTAATATTCTCTCTTTCCAGTTAAATAAAAATACAATTCAGTCCCGTGGAACTTACAACAGACTCTAAATCGAAGTTGGATGGAAGTGGATGCAGCGCAAAGTTTGCGGCGCGGTTAGCAGTAGCAGCGACCGAAGTTGATGATAATTGACATCGAATCCGCTGCAAGTGATTAACTGCCATTGCTGTGATTGGATGATTTATCACTATACCTACCCATTAGGGAAAATTTTGCCTGTATTTCTCGTAAAGTTCCTTGTGCTTATATCAATATCTTTATTTCACAATTATTTTTATTACAAACCTACAAAATATATAGGGTACTTCTCATTGACCTATAATCATGAAATTTGGCAAGAAGAAATGTATAAATTAAAGGCACCAGTAAAGGCAACAGTTCCTATTCTACTAGTCAAAACTCTTGTGACAGGCTTATGACCTGACTAGGTACTTATATGTGTTTTCAAGCTAGCATACGGCACTAGGTTTTAAATTGTTATAATTTTATCACTAGACTAGACATCGCTGGCGGAGCGTCTTTAGAACTCGGTTGCCTAATAATCTTCAGACAGTTGAGTTAGTTGAGTACTTTTATCAAGAGGTGAAAAAGAAAACTAAAATAGCCCTACAAATATTTTTTCACCTCAGCAGCAGGAAGGAGGGTTCTTTGATACCTAAAAACAGTGAGCAAAACTCAATTTTGCTGCGAGCGTGAGACAAAATGACCTTGTTTACCTTGGAATTACAATGTCAATCCGCGCGCGAGGTCTAATACAAATTCGAAATACTCGGAAGCTATTCGTGTTGTCTTTTTCACGTCATTAGTAAATAGAGAGAGACAGAAATATTTTAAACGTCATTCAATCAAATTTAATTTAATTTTAATTCGTATTCTGAACTTTCGATTCGACCCCTGAAACAGAGTCAGAACGAAACGTTCCGAAATGAGCAGAAGTACTAATCTAACGGGTTGGCTTAAAGTAATTAGAAATTTCACATAAAAAAATATATAAATAAAGTCAATAGCTACAGGTTAATGGATTTTTTTACGAGGAACTAGAACATATTAGACATTACAAACAATCACTACTATATAGAAAAAGGCCCTCCAGCTTCGATCTTTTGTAACGTGCTTCTGACCATACGCATCATACCTTGGACAACATTTCTTAATTGTCCATATTATCCTTAATTCTAATGGTTTCGGAGAACTGGCATCCTGCCCGTAACCTTATACTAACCTACTACAAATATCCCATGAAGCTTCGATTGGTCGAGCTTTAGGGACTTTTGCTGGGTTGGCATCTTTTGATACATAATGTATGGGATTGCTTTTTAAACAATTTTGACTATTTTTGGCATACTTAGAGTTTGCTTAATCTAGTGTGACGTCTCTAAACGTCGAACAATCGGAGATTATTTGGCAATTTTCAAAAGAATGGTAAGTAGTGATGCGTAGGAAGCCAATTTACCAATCAAATACAATTTTGGATAAGTACATATTAAATTTCAAAAAGTCAATTTGTATGATGTCCAAGGTGTGAGTGGAACAGCCAGAAGCAAGTTACGAAAGTTTGAAGATGTAGGGACTTTTCCTATATTTTAATGTTTGTTTGTAATGTTGAATATGTTCTAGTTTATGGAAATACAACTTATTAACCTGTAGCTATTGACTTTATTTTTCGATTCTCCAATATGAAAATTCTCATTACTTTAAGCCAACCCGTTATACATATAATAAAGCTGAAGAGGGTCGAAAGTCTGTACATGGAAGATAATCGAAAATAAGTTGGCTGGGGATACTTAGAATCGATAACAGAGCACGTTCCAACAATTTTTAGAATTTTTGTCTGTTTATCTGTTTGTCTGTTTATTTGACCGCGCATCACGTGAAAACGGCTGAACGGATTTCGATGAAATTTTGTATAGTGATAGTTTGAGTCCCGGGAAAGGATAATATATAGTTTTAATCCCAAAAATCAACCCTGGTGGGGGTAAAAATGGGGTTGAAAGTTTGTATGGAGAATTTTTAACCGCTGAAACGATTTAGATATAAATGAGTATGGAGACAATTTGAGTCTCGAGAAACGTCATAGAATAGTTTTCAAACCCTTGTAGGGGTGACAAGGGGGTTGGAAGTTGGTATGAGGATTTTTTTACCGCTGAACAGATTTAGATGAAATTTAGTATAGAGATAGTATGGGTCTCGAGAAAGGACAAAGAATAATTTCATCTTGAAAAAAGCCCCCCCCCCCCCCCATCTTACTTTAGAACCGTACGTCCAAAAATTTTGAAAAAAAAAAATGGAAGTGAAGCCTGAAAGGTACTTTCAATAAAAACTATATATCTATACATCTATCATGTGAAAACGGTTGAATGGATTTTGATGAAATTTTGTGTAGAGATAGTTTGAGTCCCGGGAAAGGACAAAGAATAGTTTTCATCCCGAAAATCAACCCCTGGAGGGGGTGAAAAGGGGGTTGAAAGTTTGTATGGAGATTTTTAATAGAAATTAGTATGCAGATAATTTGAGTCCCGAGAAACGACAGAATAGTTTTCATCCCGAAAATAAACCCTTTCAGCCCGAAAAGGGGGTTGGAAGTTGGTATGACGATTTTTTTACCGCTGAACTGATAAAGATGAAATTTGGTATAGTATGGGTCTCAAGAAAGGACAAATGATAGTTTTCACTCCGAAAATCAACCCTAAAGGGGTGAAAAGAGAGTTGGAAATTTGTATAGGGAATTATTAACCGCAGAATCGATTTAGATAAAATTTGGTATGGAGATAATTAATTAAAAAGGAAATAAAATAGTTTTATCTCGGAAATTATCCTTTAAGCGGATGCAAAAGGGGTGAAAGTTTACATGGGGAAGAAACAACCAATAACCGCTGTTCGTATTAAGATGAAATTTGGTATTTATATAATTTGTATACTCCCCCTGGATTTTTAATGTGTGAAGGTAAAGCAGTGTATGCTTCTGTACATAATTAGGCCTTATTACGTAACAGTTACATAAACTACTATTTATCTCTTTTTAGGGTTCCATAGTCAACTAGGAACCCTTATAGTTTCGCCATGTCCGTCCGTCTGTCCACGGTCTAGCTCAGTTACTGTTCGCACTAGAAAGCTGAAATTTGGCCTGATAAGAACTTTCAATAAAAACTATGTTGAATAAAATCGGTTCAGCCGTTTTTGAATTATCAGTCAAAATCGCATAGTGAAAGTAAATAAAGAAAGATAGTACACTGACGTAAGCGCCGCCAAATATCCATTAAGAAACGACCGTTTGAACGGATGTTTCGTAACAGGGCGGCATCTACGAAACTCTACACTGAGCATCGCCCGACATGCTCTTGGCCGGTTTTGTTTGCATTGTTATCCCGGAAATCACCCCTTAAGGATTACTAATTCCTCAAATATAAAAAATCATTTCTGCAGTTGTGACACCCCCCCCACCCCCCCATTTCAACCGCGCCTGTTCTTACCTTTCATGCTTAGACTGATTTGACGGGAGGATCGATTTGGATGATATTTGCCGTGGACATGAACGTATAAATACAAAAGTGGTATCGTCCGATATACACCTACTATTCTATGTCGTTTAAATCATGCCAATAAAAATTAATAGGATAAAAAAAGTATTCTATTTTGAGTGTAGTTTCATTTAGTGGTAATTGTAAAATACATTACTAGGACTACTGTCCTCTAGCGTATCCATCTGTCAACTTTACTTCAAGTTCCGCCTCCAGGGTAGCGGGAGAGAAATTAGGGGTGAATTAGCCGCTTACTGACACAGACCGAATTCCACGCGGGCGGAGACGCGGGCACAGCTAGTTTGTAAATATAATTTAAACAAATTTTAATTTAGAAATGTTTATACAACACCTAAAATAATTTACGTCAAATAAGTATAAACGGAAAAATTACATGATTATCATGTGTAAAATATTATTACTTACAACAATCTTTCGTATTGTGATCAAACAGTAGTTACGGAACGCAGATAAAAAAAAGTTGACAAAAGTCAAAATGGCGATATAGATATTTTAAAAATATTTAATTTATTTTGATTATTTTTTGTGTTATTAACTTATAATTGAGGTTTTTGAACTCAAATGTAAGAATATTATAATAAATACAAGTGAAAAAAGTGACAAAGAAGGATTAAGCATCACCCAGGTTGTATTTTTCCATGTCTTCTCACTGCTGAGGTGAAAAATAGTATGTTCAACATGAGAATAAAGTTATTTACATCTTGTGCTTTTGAGTCCCTCTCTACGCTCAAGATTCTAAATTAGCACTCGAAGTAAATATGAACTTTCTTCTCTTGTTGTACAAATATCTATTAACGCGTCGCCACTGCTTAAAATTGTCTTTAACTCCCAACGCAAAAAGAGGTGTGCTATATTATAATTTTATAAATTTGACCGCTATGTGTATCTGTCTGTGGCACGGTATCGCTAAAAAGGTTGTTTTTATTTGAAAGCGGTAGTGATCTCACATGGATAACCATGTGGCACAGTTAGTCATGATGAATAGGGGTCCATGCTCCTAACAACTAACGCAGTGCATCCTTGAGAGGTTTGGAACCATCAGGAACACTGGAAACACAGTACTAAATACACTTGAAGTGAATTGCTGTGTTATAATGACTGTGAAAGTTTGTAAATCTAAGTTACGGGGTTCAGTGACTGGTGCTTAATATTCATATTATCATTATAAATGTAGGGGATGGTAGGATGAATTTAGGGATGAAAGAGGAAAGGATTTACGGCCGGTTCCAACCTCCAGGCCATTATAACATTATAAAACTTTGTGTAGTATTTTTTACCACGTCCGTGGCCAATAAGTATACAGCCCACCTGATGGTAAGCCGTCGTCGTAGTCTGCAACTGTAGGGGTGTCACATGTGCGTTCCCGATTCACCTGCTGTCGCTTGCTTGAGTGATGGTATTTAAGAATCACAAATTATCAATCAACACTCATCGATTACGAATATTTTTATTTTAAAATGTCATAAAATGATATCAACATCTTAAAGTTAACACTGATAAATAGATCGCATTCATAATGTCATTGGTTTAACATGATAATTGTATATTAGTTACAAATACAAAATTAATGATTGTCAAACATTATTGTCATTAGAATAAAATTAAATAGTAATTATTGTCGTTACGATTAGTTTATAAGCAAATCCTATTATTGTTTATCATTAGAGCGTATGGTAGTAGATAGAATGTAATTATAATAAGCTATAGTTTTCATTGTTGCTTAATTTTACATACATTTAGCGAGATATGCGTTTGATATCAGGTCAAGTGAAATATGTAGTCTTAAGTCCCGCAAACGTCTCGCTCATAATTCCATACCATACCAAACATTGCTTGGCTAGAATAAAGCTATATTTAATCGAACAGCAGTTTTATTACACACTTAGCTTGACCCCGTATATATAAAGTTAAATTTCAGCCACTTTTCGGTGTCTAACTGAGCTGAAATTTGGTATATATGCCAATTACATTACTACTAGGTACTGTCAGTAATAAAAAACATTTTTTGGGAGTTACTTATTCGTTATTCCAATTGATGCCAGTCTATATTAGGCATTAAACATTAAGTATATTTTAGAGACAGCTTTTTTAACAACATTTGGAATGGTAGGCAATTTTAAGCAAGTTTACGGGGTAGGTTTTTTCCTTCAGCAGGAATGGTCCCTGCATTCCACGAAAGGTTCAAATTATTTCAAATATAAAGGGAGATTTCCCCTTAAATATATGTAAAAGTCACCCTTAGTGAAATGCAACAACATTCTAACTAACATAACACCGTTTTTCACTGACTTGTAGTTCACCTTAAAATAGACTTTTTCCTTTTCGTACACAACTTTTCACAAATAAAAGTTAAATATTGATTTACTCGTACATTTGCTGTAATAACAAAAACAATCGAATAAACATTTTCGCCATTCCTATAATTCCTATAATAATAACCAACACAACACAAGACAGTAGTGTACAAATGGTCACTTGAATGATTATGATTATATTAGGAATCGTAATCGTTAAGCATTTCACATAATACCCATTTGTGCAATATAAATAATGGAGTTTTATTTGATGTTACCAAATTAGGCCTATTATTGGCTTTAATATCTATCTCGTATATGATATTTCCCGTTCGTAAGATTTGTGGTAAATATCGACGTTAAGCTTACAAGTTCTTTTTTTATCAAAATGCATATACACGCCTCTATTTCTACAATAAATTCTTCCTTTATACTTATTTCTACATAATTTAAGAAGTCCAAAAGGAACTCCTATTTCTACGATTATTAACTTAGGTGTATAAATTTGAATGAGCCGAATTTTTTATTTTAAATACACTATTCGGAAGACGTAAATTTATTATAATATTACTTTGAAATATTTTAGCTAAACCTTTATTGTTCCTTAAAAAGTAGCAAAGTAACGCAAGTATTAAAAGTTTTTTTTTCAAGTAATCATGATAAAATATAATTAAAAAATCATATTATCTTATCTTTACAAACAAAAGTTATTAAAACTTATCAAACTAAAACCAAGCCACAGCTAAATGAGATTTTTCCTACAATCTTATACGTACACCTATGTAGGTAATTACATATTGTATTCTACGTCATATTACAAAAAACACTTCAAATGGTTCAAAGTCGATCTATTCGTCCATTTAGTCATACACAACTTAATGACCGACAACATATAATCTATTTGCTACATTATATCTATACATGCAAGTTATGCTCGTTTAAACAAGTATGTTGGTCTCTATACATCCTTATTCTATAGCTATTGTCTTTATAATCGTATTGTCATATTAAGAAAATAGCACTAGTTATTATTATAATTATTAACGGTTAAGTTATTTTATTATAACATGAATAACATTAAGCACTTGTAGTCATTAAAAATCAGATTCAAAACCTTTGGTTATAGGTATGTTTATTGTTTGAATTATTACATTATCACTTCCTGTTATTAAAAAATAATATATCTTACTGAAAATTAAATGTTTAAACCTTCCGGTATGATTGATATGATCTCAAGTGATACACATTTTCAAACATTGAACTCAAAAATGGAGTGAGTAAATCACGTAAAGGTGAAACAAAAATTCGACTTCGCTTTATTTATTGTCTTAATTTACAATAAAGGCATTTAACATTAAGCCAGACGGATAACGTCTAAATAACGATGTTAATGTGCAAACATTCTAACAACCTCAAAATATGTAAATACAAAATTCAACAGCCATGTTATATCACTATGCTGCTAAGTTAAAAATAATTATTTTTATACAAATAGTTTGATAAGTAGCGCTAGCGCGAGTGAGGGCTTCAAGCGCGTAGTATCGCTGTTGTAATGAACGTATGGAGGGCCGGAGGGACGAGGTTTCTTCCTCTCTGTCCTCTGCGCTTGTTCGTTGTGCGAGTTGTTGGGCGGCGCTTGTGCGTTGGTGTTGTACAAGCTGATGGCGTTGCCGAGGTCCGCGTGGCGCGGTTCGTCGACAATCACATTCTGGTTCTTGTGATGGCGCTTGGGCGGCCGCGTCGTGGTGCTACTGGTGGTCGTCGGCGGTGGTGTCGTCGTTGTCGTCGTTGTTGTTGTCGTGGTGGTTGTGGTCGTCCGCTGTGGCGTTTCTGTTGAAAGTAGAAAGATAATGTTAAAATTTCAGTTCAAAAAGTGTTTTACTTAAAATTACACATTATACTACTTCCGCAGTAGTCACAACAAACAAATACCAGAAATCACTAATGAAGTGATAGAATTAATTTTAAACTTTTCACTTTATATATTACTAGCTGTACCCGCGGCTTCGCCCGCGTGTGTGGGAGGTTTTGTCTTTTTAATTTACTATACAGGCCATTAGTGCAGAATTTACGCGTTCTACGTATAAATATCTATCTAGATTTATTAGTTCATCCGTGATAAAGATAACTGACTAAAAGGCGTGCGTCGAGACCTGCGAATGCTAATGGCCGAGTTCCTGCAGGAGAATATGCTTCGAACAGAGGGTCAAACGCTGAAGGTACTGGCGCGAGGTAGCGTGTGAGCGCAACGTCCCAGCGAAAACTTTTGCAGCAGCAGGCCAAAATCTAATAAGGCCAAAGGCAGATAAAATTATTTCAGTAGGAGCATGAAAGGGTCCCCACAAAACTTAATGGTCAAGTTTTTTGGTAAACCCGAACGTCGAAGCCGTGACACGGTGAGCGGCAATATCGCGAAAGCCATAGGGCAAGTACCGCGCAGGACCCAGGCCCGGAGGATCGCAGCGAGAATTGCTTCAGCAGAAGCAGCATGTCAGGGACCGGACGTACTTTAATGGCGAAATGTCTTAGCGAACTCGAGGGCTGCGGACACGTGGGTGAGCGGAAATGTATGTGAAAGTCAAAGGCTGAGTACCGCGTAAGGTTCAGGCTCGGAACATCGCAGCGAGAACTTCTTCAACATCATCATGACAGGGACCGGTCATAACTTAAAGGTTCTTAGCGAACCCGATGGCCGTCGCTCGAGGATGAGCGGCAACGTCTGAGAAAGCCAAAGGCCGCGTACACGTGTAGGGCCCAGGTCAGCAGCAATACCATGACAGGGACCGGACATATCTCAATGGTGAAGTGTCTTAAGACCCGAGTATGAGTGGCAATATCTGCGAAAGCCGAGTACCGCGCAGGACCCAAGCCCGGAGCGTCGCAGCGCAAAATTGCAACATGATATAATCCGGAGAAAACTCAATGGCCTAGAATCTTAGCTAATCTGAGGGCCGGAGGCCCGAAGGTGAGCGGCAATGTCTGCGAAAGCCATAGGCCGAGTACCGCTTATGCGCAGGCCCGGAGAGTCGCAGCGAGATTTTTTTCAGCAGCAACGTGACAGCTAAGTAGCAGCTAGTAATTGCTAGATTCATGACTACCCTTTTTAGGGTTCCGTAGCCAGAATGGCAAAAACGGAACCCTTATAGTTTTGGTCATGTCCGTCTGTCCGTCCGCCCGTATACCACAGCCATTTTACTCGGAAACTATAAAACGTATTTTAATCAAATTTAGACTTATGGTGTAGTATGTATGTAGTGATTTTTTTTTACTACATACAGCTACTTAGTTACGTAGTGAAATTGCATTTCGCTATTTAGTTATGTAGTGAAATTGCAGAAAAAAATATTTTCAGAGGGGCGCTCCATACATGTAACAAAATTAAAAAAAAAAGAAATTTACCAAATATCAACATGTTGCTCATCAATCGATAGGTATTTAAAAATAACATTCAGGTTTATTTGAACTTTTTATGATTTAGTGAATAATTTCAGAAATAATCGCTTATAAAATTAGAAAAATAGCGTCCCCGCTGTAACTTTTGAACCGTAAGTACAAAAAATATGAAAAATTTTGTGAAGATGCGCTTTTTTATAGTTTGTACGAAAATTGTTTTGAACATTATCGGTTTAGCCATTTTTGAGTTATTTCCAAAAAAAACTTCTTCCATAGGTATCAGATACGACGATTAGTCTGGTTCTTATTCCATTGAAGCTACGGAACCCTCCATTATGCGTGGTCCGACACGCACTTGGCCGATTTTCATTGCAATCAGCTGTTAAAGCGAGATAAAACATATTGATCTCTCAAATGGTATACAATTTTTGCTGTCGGGTAAATCGAAATGGATAAATCTTAACTACCTGTTTCATTTGTTTTGACGTATATTGTAAGTAGGTTTCAGTACCTTCTGTAGCTTCAGTAACTTTAAAGTACCTCCAGGTATTAATGGATCACAATATACATATGCCCGGATACTGACAATTTCCAAAACGAAGTAACACAATCCTTAAATTGGGAAAGCATTTAAAAATCCATGGTTTAAACCTCGGCGGAATGCAACAGACCGAACCGCTTAATCTATCTAAATATATAAAAGAAGAAACTGACTGACTGACTGATTGACTGACTGACTGACTGACTGATGACATATCAACGCACAGCCCAAACCGCTGGTTCTAGAGATTCGAAATTTGGCACGTAGGTTCCTTATAAGGTCTAGGGATGCACTAAGAAAGGATTTTTCAAAATTCACCCTCTAAGGGGGTAAAATGGGGGTCCAAAATTTGTATGGCGAATCAAGATTTGTTAGACTATTTTATTCGAAACTTCACAGGAGTATTCCTGACGATAAATGAGTAAACCCGTGTTTCAGGTTTTTTGAAAATTCAACCCCTAAAAGGGGCAAATGTGGTCATAAAGTCTGAAAATCAACATAGGTAACGTATCCTTTTTGAGTACTTATAGTACGCGGGCGAAGCCGCGGGAAAAGGCTAGTTTAATCTAAAGACGTCCCTAAATAACGTTTGTATACAGTATACAGGGTACCTATACAGCGCCATCTGTGACCACTTTTGAGAACTATTTTTTTCATGAAAATTATGTTTTAAATAAGCAGAATAAAAACCACCCTATATGTTGCTCCGGGGTATAAACTGTTACTATACAAAATTTCGTAAAATTCTGTGCAGTAGTTTTTACGTAGTGCGCGGACAAATTCACAGACAGACAGACAACAATTCCAAAAATCACTGAAATGTATTCAGTCAACGTTTCTAAGACCCTCCGAATTAGTTTTTCTGGAATATCTTCAATGTACATTTTTTTTCTCCTTACGCGTTTATTATATGTATAGATTGTGAGAATTTTTCAGAAGATAAAAATAGGGTGGAATTAGGAGGTTGATCATCTCTAGTAGTGGCAGTTGTAGCAGTAAAAATATGACTTTTCGTGAATTAGAGATTATACCAAAAATTTATTCGGCATCTTAGGGATGCCGAATAAATTATACGAAAGTGATACCAAACTTGGTAGGTTAACTGATGTTGATATCAATATAAATTTGAGAGCCTCCCCCCCCCCCCCCTCCACTTCTCACATCCATCCTTGGGTCCTCAATAATAATCAGGTCAAAGGAAATCCTTTGTTCACGAAAAGCCGTATTTGACCTATTTATGTCATGTGAAAACGCAACTATACCCCCCCCCCCCCGACCCGTTGAAACGTCGGGATGTAATTTAAGCTCAGTACACGCGATAAAATGCGTTTTTAATTGTTTTATTTCATGCACGATGCTCAAGTTTAGCCACATATATAAATATACATAGATCACGCAAATGCATCTACTTCGCGTGTCGGAACTCGGAGTAGGTCTCCGAGTTGGCCATCACTACTGACATTTCGCGCGCGTCTGTTGTGGTAAACGGTTGTCCGTGAAAATTAAGAAAATGCCTTTTTATATGGTATTAAAGTGCGATAGCCCAAAAATTGGAAGCACCCACACCCAAGGATATTTTTCCTGTCACACGTAAGTGTTTTCAAATTATATTATGCGTTCATTCATTTTAAATCAATTTTTTTAGTATTCCGAGGTGTGATTCCAAGACTGTACCTAAGTAACAATAGATTATCGGTAAGTAAATTATGTTCACATTACATTGCCGCGTTTGCTTTGAGCGTTTAATCCGACGTTGTGTGTTAAGAGACGATGAATATCAGAACAAGCGACACTGTCGCGCATCGCTTGAAGTTCGTGGTACAAGGGAACTTATCATTCGTCTATCAAATCTAGCAACTAGTGTTGTTCGTTCTACAACATTATTTCGATGATCGATTTTAATCGATATCGGACAGACGAATGATATTTACCATTTTAAAAACGCCAATTTAGTAGTTATTGATACAAACAAGCTCGAAATATGTCCAAATTTTACACAACAGCTTTAAAACTGGAGGGTAGAGAGTTCATGTATGTGACATGTTTATCCTTTGAACGTATAATACGTTTATAAATTTCTATTGTGCTTAAGAAACACTTACTTTTATTTAGTTTCCCACATGATCCTATCACAAAAGAAAAATGGATTGCGGCCACGGGACGGCAAGACTGGTTCCCGACTAAGCATAGTACTATTTAAGTAATTAAGCGTCTCCGTTTCAGCTTGGTCCAATAATGATTCTCATAAAATCTTGTCAACAATATAAAATTTTTCAAAATTTAAAACAATGGGAGATATGGAGGTAGAAAACTTAAAAAATTACAAGTTTCAACCATTTCAAAACAAAGCGAGGTCTACAGCTCACAGAGCTAATAGTCTCACTAGTTTTATTTTTAAAATGTATTTCAAATATCCTTTATTTAATAATTCCATTTAATATCATTCGTCTGTCTACATCATTCGTCTGTCTATATCATTCGTCTGTCAGAAAATCGATGTCATTCATGTGAATCGATTAGTGCCGCCTTTGAATCGATTTTGTGCGGACAACGGGGAATTCACATCACTAATTCGCCCTTGTGACGTCACAGTAGGTAGAAAAAAACTGACACGGTTGGTTTTCATACAGATTGAGGTGTTTAAGTTATCTATGTATATTTAAATCTGTGAGTTTAGCTCATTTTTTTTTTCTTCCGACATTGGGATATTCGAAACTTGCAGAAAAATGAGATGCAAAAAACAAACGAATGTTAAACAATTTGAAAATATAATAAAAAAATAATACGAATACGAATGCACTTCAGCCAGTATTATTTTACAATTTTTTTTGGCCTAGAAGATTAGTTTCCAGTCGCCCCTCGTAACTTCAACCCACAACAAATATTGAAGCTGTATTGGAGTTGCATTGTAATAGTTTTCAAGCAAATTCTGATATTTCTGATTTAGAAGTGTAGGCCCTAGCTGTATTGCGTGGTTATTGCATTGGAGTTGTATTGAAATTGGATCGTATCTAAACGTGTTTTAAAGTTAGAATACGGTCCAAGGGGCATGTTGTTTCTATCGCCCCTTCCGGACAGTTTTTATTACAAACCAGCCACGGACCGCATTCAAATTAGTTGTCAAAACAGCACCACACTGATATTTATAGTATATAGCACCTGCAAGGATTCTAACCCCCTAATTCAAACTGAAAAAAAAATACTCCGTAGATAACATAAGAAAATGAAGGGAAACAAATAAAACGTAAGAGCCTGATATGTTAAATCTCTATTAACTCTGTTTTTTGTACCGGATACATCGTTTCTTTCATATTATTAGATTTTTCTGGCAAATCTTAATTTATTACAATTGAAATTCTTTCTTTAATACAAAACTCAGCATCCAGCTACGCTCGTAGTTCTACTGCGAAACACGTAGCATATGATCCATATGTACGAGCACACAGTATGTGTGTTTTTTTTTAAATAATCTACTTTAATATAATATACTAGCTGTACCCGCGGCTGCGCCCGCGTGTGTGTGAGGTTTTGTCATTTTCATTTACTATCTAGGCCATTCGTGTAGAATTTACGCGTTCTACATTTAAAAATCTATCTAAATTTATTAGTTCATCCGTTATAAAGATAACTAACTGAAAGGCGTGCATCGAGACCTGCGAATACCAATGGCTGAGTTCCTGTAGGAGAACATGCTTCGAACAGAGGGTCAAACGCAACGTCCCAGCGAAAACTACTTTTACAGCAGCAGGCCAAAATCGAATAAAGCCAAAGGCAGCAATAATTGTTTCATGCAGCATGAAAGGGAACTCAATGGGTTTTTTGGTGAACCCGAACGCCGAAGCCATGACGCGGTGAGCGGCAATATCGCGAAACCCGAAAGGGTGAGTACCCAGACCCGGAGGATCGCAGCGAGAATTGCGAACTCGAGGGCTGCGGACACGAGGGTGAGCGGAAATGTATATGAAAGTCAAAGACCGAGTACCGCGTAAGGTCTAGGCTCGGAACATCGCAGCGAGAACTTCTTCAACATCATCATGACAGGGACCGGACATTAAGGCTTGGTCAAACTGCCGGCGTGGCGCAGCGCCGCGGTCGCGCGGTGCGACCGTGGCACATGTTTACAAGTTAGCGACGTCAAACAGACTGCGTCCCGCCGGCGCCGTGCCCCGCGCCGCGGGTCCACGCGGCGCGAGCGCAGCGCTGCGCGGCGGCACGCTGCGCCACGCTGGGTCACATCAGTCGGACGTTAGGCAGCGCGGTGCGTCGTGCGAGCGGAGCAATAGACTGTGATTGTGATTATGGATATAGAAAAATTAAATCTTGGCTTCGGAAGGAATGAGCGACCCTCCGCGCGCGTATGCTGTATCGGGCATGAGTCACGCCCGCATCGCGCGCGGCCGCGCCGTGTTCGCGCGCGCCCTGTTTGAACAGTCATCACGTCGGCGTCACATGGCGCTGCGCCACGCCGGCTGTATGGCCAAGGCTTTAAAGGTGAAGTGTCTTAGCGAACACGAGGGCCGTGGCTCAAGGGTGAGCGGCAACGTCTGAGAAAGCCAAAGGCCGAGTACCGTATAGGGCCCAGGTCAGCAACAGTACCATGATAGGGACCGGACAAATCTCAATGGTGAAGTGTCTTAAGGCCCGAGGATGAGTGGCAATATCGGCGACAGCCATAGGCCAAGTACCACGTAGGCTCAAGCCCGGAGCGTCGCAGCCAAAATTTCCCCAAAAGCAGCAACATTATATAATCCGTACAAAACTCAATGGCGAAGAATCATAGCTAATCTGAGGGCCGGAGGCCCGAAGGTGAGCGGCAATGTCTGCGAAAACCATAGGCCGAGTACCGCATAGGCCCAGGCCCGGAGCGTCGCAGCGAGAATTGCTTCAGCAGCAGCAGCAGCAGCAGCATGACAGAGACCGGACATATCTCAATGGTGAAGTGTCATAAGGCCCGAGGGTGAGTGGCAATGTCTCCGAAAGCCATAGGCCGAGTACCGAGTAGACCCATGTCCGGAGTGTCGTAGCGATAATTTATTCAGCATCAGCAGGCAGCATGACAGAATCCGGACAAAACTCAATGGCGAAGAGTCTTAGCAAATCTGAGGGCCGGAGGCCCGATGGTGAGCGGCAATGTTTGCGAAAGCCATGGGCCGAGTACCACGTAGGCCCTGGCCCGCAGCGTCGCAGCGAGAATTTCTTCAGCAGCAACGTGATAGCTAGCAGCTAGTAATTGCTAGATTTATGACTACCTACCCTATTTATTGCAATCAGCTGTTAAAGCGAAATAAAACATGTTGCTCTCAAACGGTACACTTTTTGCAGTCGGGTAAATCGAAATAGATAACCTTAACTAATCTTAACTAAGTACCTGTTTTATTTGTTTTTACGTATTGTAAGTGGGTTTCATATACTTATTGATAAATAGATTATTTTTACGTTGAGAATAAAGTACCTCCAGGTATTAATGGATCACAATATAAGTATGTCCGGATACTTACAATTTCCAAAACAAAGTAACACGTTTTAAAAATATTTAACCCGCAATGCTTAAATTGGGAAAGCATTAAAAATCAATGGTTAAAACCTCGGCGGAACGCAACAGACCGAATTGCTTAATTTAATCTAAAGACGTCCTTAAATAATGTTTGTATACAGTATACAGGGTACCTATACAGCGCCATCTGTGACCACTTTTGAGAACTATTTCTTTATGAAAATTATGTTTTTGTTATGTTTTAATAAACAGAATAAAAACTATCATATGTGTTGCTCCGGGGTATAAACTGTTAGTATACAAAATTTCGTAAGATTCCGTGCAGTAGTTTTTACGTAGTGCGCGGACAAATTCACAGACAGACAGACAAGAATTCCAAAAATCACTGAAATATGTTCAGTCAACGTTTCTAAGATCCCCCGAATAAGTTTTTCTAAAATATGTTCAATGTACTTTTTTTTTCTCCTTACGCGTTTATTATATGTATAGATTTACTGGTATCTTTAATCTTCTGCTATAAAATAGCTATTTCTTTTACCTTTGTTCAGAAAAACATATGCGAAAAGTAAGCGAGTGCGGTTATTTTTGGACTTACAAGGAGAAGCTCCGCAGAATAAGATCAGCTTACCTTTTAGAGTGATGACACCCTCAGCGCGCCCCAAGGCGTTAGAAGCAGCGCATTTGTACTCTCCAAAGTCGCCCTTCTTGAGCCGCGTTACCGTCAGGTTCATCCGCAACGCGAACTCGTTAATAACCTCTTCCGATATTATGTACTTCGAACTGTTCATTAACTTGCCACCTTAAAACAAAAGATGAAATCTTAAATATTTTTACATTAACATAACATAATTTACTCATTGAAATGAATTATTTGCTAAAAAATAACATTCGATACGAACCCTAATAATAATATATAACTTTTCACCTCACTGGCTCGGAAAGCTCTTTTTTATTCTTTAAAAACAGATAGCAAAACTGCATTTTATTCACAAGAGTGCAAAGAATATTTGAAATTCGAACGTGATATTAGTCACTTTTTTAAACATAATAACATGTAAAGGCCACTCCAGACTGAACAATTTTCGCCCATCTGATTAAATTGTCTGATCAAATCAGGTGCTGTGGACGCAAAAAATATTTTATATTTAATTGTATTCAATTAAAAACATTTAGTGTAAACAATTTTGTTTCATGATTTTACTATAAAACGCTTTAAATCTTTCAAAAAATATTATTTTGATCGATCCATTTTAATTGATGAACTATAGTCTGGCCAGCCAACGAACGCAGTAGCCATGTACAGCGAACAAAAGTATGACAACACTAAGAATCAGTGAAAAAAGCAGCAATGATCATCAAATTTTATGTTTTTAATTTTAGTTGGTATTTCCGCCCCTTTCATTTGGTGACATTTACAGTGTGTAAAAAGGAGACGGACATATTTCGTCTGATCTGTCATCAAGTGCAACAGATAATCTGGTTGAGGCAATTGACATATGGCTTAAAAGTAAATTTGAATTTAATTGGGAACGTTGCAGGAGTTCTATCTCACTCGCGCTTAAGATGAGAGAGTGAAATGCACTAGAAACAAATTCAATGTGAATTGAAATTTTCGTCATGACATACGGTGTCTCATCACAAAGGGTTGCCACATGTACGTATTTTGAATTTGCCGCGCGTTTCTACTGACAGAAATGGTTTGCCAGACTATACCTGTCTCAGAATAATTCGAAAATTGTGCATTCTTTTTGTTTTATCTGTGACATGTAACTTTTTAATTTTAAGAAGTTAGTTTTGTTTACTTATTATTTTAAGTTTCAGATTGCGTTTTTTATTATTTATTAATGTAATATCTGCCATCACCTTTCAATAAATGTATTAAATCAACGCAAAGACTAGCTGAGATATTTATGTAGGTATTTACGACAGGTGTAATACATTTTTCGTGATATATGTGACTTTGAGGTTATGTAGAGTTTTGTATCGAATTATCATTTCAAGTTCTTTCTTTCAGTGTAAAATCGAATAATTGAAGCGAAAACTAGTGCTAAATGAAGTCCAAGATCGTTTGTTGCATAGGAGCAAGTGCTGCATATTGTCACAAAGCAAGAAAACACGACAATTTAACAGGTTTAAGCACCAAGCATCCCGCTACCTACTGTTGTAGGTAGCTGGACTTTTGTCAAGCCTTTGAAATGTTTTCCTTTATGTACCTACCTAAGCTATGTATAAAATAAATAAACACCAAAACCTGACGTGCGTTTATTGATTATTTAATTATACAATTGGTACATTAGATTAAATAAGTGCCTACCTAAAATAGTCGTCAAACGAAATAATAAAAGGAAATATAATAAATAAATAGGAGTATACTGAGTGATATAATATATCTAAATTAACATGACTCTCTTATTCATACAGATAATGAAGCTAATCCTGTTCCATTCTAAACTGAAAAGTTGTATTGCTGGAAGATATAGGTAGTTACTCGTTTTCCTCGACTGTTACATTCCTTCCTGGTTGTCAACTATTGTATTTTGACCTTCTGTCATTTTCATGTTGTCTTTTAATTTCTTCGCACCTTGTTTTTCATTGTAAAGTCATAAATATATCAGAATTATCAATTATTTTATTATTCAATGCAGAATTACAATTTTCGAAATGACATACAAAAGCGCGTGACAGGCGTCCAAAAAATACTAAGTTTTGTTTGATGTACATTGCTGCTTTTCTATGGAGCAATGCTGCTGTTCGATTCGCTGAGTGCACGCTTAGTGTTGCTATATTTTTGTTTGATGTACACTGCTACTGAGTTCGTTGGCTGGCCAGACTATATTTTCCTCGCTTTAGTGAGGTGAAAAGATTTGTGTTACACACGGCTGCAAAGTTATTTTTACGTCTCGTATATTGCAACACTTGCTACGCTCAGGATTCTATTTTTGAACTACTCGCTTCGCTCAGGATTCTATTTACGAACCACTCGCTTCGCTCGCGGTTCAACCATAGAATCCATTCGCTACCTCGCAGTTCAACCCTAGAATTCATTCGCTAGCTCGTGCTTCAATTCCACACTCGCAGTTAAAATACAACTTTGCACCCTTGTATAACAAATAACTATTGTGCCGTTAACAAGAAACATTAAAACGAATAAACTTTGCTCACATCCCAGCAGCAAACATTCTAAACATACTTGTTTGAATAAAGTTTAGTATTTCAACGTAGAGAAGCAACCAGTCATCCGTTCATACGTGTTTTATATGAGGCAATTCATTTTATTTTTAGTTACATCTCCGATTAAGTAAAATAAACTATGAGAAACTGCAGCCAAGACATGTAATGGCGTAGTAAAAATCTCGAAAAATAACATAGCTATCGGCGGTTCAGCAGGAGGTTTTCGGAAATTTGAGCAGCGACAGTATATACTGGGTAGTATATACTTACTTGCAAAGTTTAGCATACAATACTTACTGCACCATTTCGGTTATCACTAATTGTCTTTTTTATATTATTAGACGCATGAATTCACTGTTGTTGTAACCTGATTCCAGCTCGTCAGATGTGTTGTGTAATTCACCGTGATGAATGACAATGAGATGCTTGTTGAACCGAATACATATTCTGGACGAGTAATGATTACATTTAAGCAAATACTCACCAATTGGCGAATTGTCCCGCTGCCAAGTGTTGAGTGACTTGGGCGAGGCTTCGACAAGACATTGCAACGTCACTTGCTTGTCGGTTGCGCGCATCACCACGGGGTTTTCCACTTCCACGCTCGGTTTAACTATCGTCAATAAGAAATAATTATAATCATGACAATTAAAGACAGTTCAACTACCTAACTACTTGATTGTTAGTGTGATTTTTTTATTGGAAAGCACAAGCTTTTTCTATTGTGTCAAATTGATATGTCCAGTCCAGGTCAATAGTCAGTAGAAACTAAGTAAATTCCGAACGAGTGGCGGCTGTTGTGAAACATGATATAACGCTTACTTATGTTTGGAACATACATGTTTTCTACAAATGTAACAATACAATATTTTACAATTGTATATAATACGCAGAATTAAACAATACTTGCACAAATTAAAACCTTTTCCAGGCCGCACCAATTCAGAAGATTATTTCAAAATCTCAAATATCTTTCATATAGTTATGTTTTGGTAATGTGGTGTATTAAAATTTGCTATAGTGGCCTACCTTAAGTATATCGAAATAAAGGTTAAGGTTGAAATTCAATTGACACGTATGTGGTCGATAAATCGTATTACGCCTAGAAAAGGGTTAAAAAGAGGCTTTCTGTTATATTTCCGTGTTGTTTTCCCGAAACTTATTTCACCTATAACTTATTATTCACTTAACCTATAATTAGTTGGATTTTTCTTGTTCTGGTTGCGCTAAAACGTAAGTGCCTAAAAGTCCTACAATTGATAAACCTACATAGGTTAGTAACAAAGTACCACATAAGTTCGAATTGTATATTTTTATTTGTTAGTACACTTACAATGCACAGAGACCTCGTAGCGGCGGCTTTTTGTAGGCGGGACGGAGTTGGCCGCGATGCAGAGGTACGTTCCCATATCGCTGCGCTGCAGCCCCTTCAACGCCAGCGTCGACCCCTTGAAGACATCCACTGCTGCAGACAATATCTTTACTTAGTACTTTTTGTCGCGTACACGCCCCACTAGGGTGCATGTCGTGTCTAGTGGCCGCATTCTAACTTTAAAAACGTTTAGATACGATCCACCTTCAATACAACTCCAATGCAATTAACTACCCGATACACCTAGCGCCTAAATGTCTGAATTGGAGATATTAGAATTTACTTGAAAATTATTCCGATGCAAATCTAATACAACTTCAATATTAGGTAGTTGATTATTTGTTGTGTGTTGGAGTTATGTTTGAGATAGATTGTGTTTTTAATGTATTGTTTATGTATTTTAAAATCAGATTACGGCATCTGGTTAGGTTAGCAATTACTCTAGGCTGTGTATTCTTGGAACTCAAAGGATGTCACATGCGCATTACCACACGTTTATGTCAGAAATTAATTCTACACAAGAACTGTTAGCGAAATGAAATTATCTAAGACAGCCCATAGTTTGCAACAATCCAGGTTGTGAGAACGAACGAAGCAGCCGCACTTAATGTCAGACTCAGACTATTCTTCTAAGAACAATCGGATGCTAAAGCATTATGATGCACAAATGTATGAATTTTCAGTAATTTGACTCATTATTTAGTCTGTTAGACACATCATATTTAATTAAACTTCAGTGCCAGACGTTGCCTATTTGATTTGATTTCAATATCGTAATTCTATTCTATAACGGGAACTTCAAAATTAATTCAAAATTGCTGATTATTTTTTTATTGAAAATACTTTTAAAATTACGAAAGCGTCAATAATACCGCTCTTGCTGCAAGCGGTAAGATATCCCGTTACTCAAACCCAAGTCTTGGATTCAAGCCCCGACTCCAATCAATGATTTTAACTTAAGTTCAAAAAAAATTTGCTATTTACCAAACGCTATTTGTGAGGAAACCTGCATACATTCGCAGAGAAGTTAAAAGGTGTACGTGAAGTCCTTAACCCGCTTTGGGTCATCGTGGGGATTATAGCCCGATCCCTCTTGAACATGAGAGAAGGCCTGTGCCCAGCCGGCGGCTACGTTGCCTACCATATTATTTATTACTAGAGGAATTTCCTCCCACGAACGCTGCGGCTGTAGAATGAACTCCTTGCCGAGGTTATCCCAGCGGGCTACAGTACGAGTATGAGGTTCTTCAAAAAAGGAGTGTATAGGTTCTTAAAGGGTAGGCAACGCGCATGTGAATCCTCTGGGGGGGGGGGTTGCAGGCGTCCATAGGCTACGGTAACTGCTTACCATCAAGCGGGCCGTATGCTCGTTTGCCATCGTCGTGGTATTTTTTTTTATTAAAGAGTAAAGACGACGGATGTTAAATCGATAAGTCGAATTCCATCGACATTTTCCATCATCATTTTGAGTTAAGTACCTACTCGTATTAAGTAGGTAGACAACTCTTTTGTTAATAATCCTACTCGCCTTCTACTTGCCTATACATTCAGTACCTCTACCACGAGTCATGCAAATAAGCCCAATTCGAGATTCGTTCACGAATTCGTAAATTATTTGTATGGAGAATTTGTGCAGAGCCTCTAGCGGTCACTTATAGGACTAAAAATTACTGCCATACCATAAGTTAAATTATCGTTTATGCAATTCGCTCACGAAAGTTCGATTGCTTGTTTCGTTTGTGTAGATTTCAATACTTTACAAAGTGACGTGACGTGACAAACGTCACATCCTTCACACCAACCGAAACAGATTGTAGGTAAGCCAAAAAGGTTTTACTTCCTAAGTACATTTTATCTGAAGGTTTAGAACTGTAGACAATTATATGAGCAGTGAACAATAATAAGCATAGAAACCGTACTAGCTCTGAAAAATTACCATACTTTTTGTGGGTGTTTAATATGCTTGCTAGGCCGTAAACCAGGAATAATTTCCGTTGGTCATCGTGTCCCAAGCGGTAAATTTTAAGTGGTTAAGGGCGGTAAATAATCAAGCTTCGTGATGGTCAGCTGCCGTTCCTTGAGTGGGTTGAGGAACAGCAGCCATTTTCTCACATAAAATATATATAAAATAAAATGACCATCGCGTCCCAGTTGAAACAGGTGATAATTTATATGCTATTACAAATAAAATAAAAATCATCAGCCGACTGTATAGCACTGAAAAAACCGTAAACTAGTCACATGAATATATGGTATTCAGGGTATCAGCAGACGGTTTTTCTACCCCAAATCAGCCGGCTGACGATTTTCCTGATAATAAGAGCATCAAATACTGACGTTCCGCAACCCACCAACGGAGCGACAGCTGACCTACGCGAGTCATCATTATACTTCGTCCTTAACCACTTCAAAAATTATAATCGCCTGGGACGCCTTGCGATTGGTCATGAAATTTGTTTCTGGCTTACTGAAATACAAGCTATGACAGTAAGCCTTTTTTTTACCTGATTTAAACGCGCGTGACTTTTAACGCATAAAATGTTATCAACCGACTTCAAGATTTCGAAGGAGGAGGTTCTCAATTCGTCAGGATCTTTATTTTTACTATTTTTTCATAACGTTCACCGATTGCAACTTTTTTTTAAACAGGGACATTACGTATTTCGTCATACATATTCAAAGCTAGGAAAAGGGGTGAAAACTGTCAGTACTTCATCCATCCATCCATATATTTATTTCGGTGTAGGATATAGGATTACCTAAGAAAACCAAATTGATGAAATGCCAAATGTACAAATAACACTACTAGTTTAAAACGTCCTAGAACTACGACCATATGTAGTGTTAGGTGATTCTTAATTTATTTGGTTATTTTGTCAACATGACAGTTCGACTTTTAGTGATCAAGATCATAGTGGATCATAGGTTTATTTCTTATTATTTAGGTCTATTGTATAATCACAAAAGGATAAGTACCCTTTCAGGATGTTGTTGATTCTCTAAAGTATAGGCAGTTCGCTATTGTTACACATCCCACCTGCGTCGACGCCGACACGTTGGCCAAGTCCTTTAATTTATTTACCAGCGAACAAGCCGGAGCGGCGCCCGACATCCGAAATCACTACAAGACTATTACATATAGTTGTCGTTCGTCTAACTATTGTTGGTGTCGAGGCAATCGATCCGTGGAGCAAGGGGCACGGAGCCTCACGACCTAACAAACGCACAAGGGAAGCTAAAGATGCTCCAGTAAGCCGCCGGTTTTCATACATAACACAACGCAGGATTGCGGCTTTGCCGCTTCTTGCATAATGATAGTTTTATTTCTATTTATAAGTTACACGTACGAGTAATTGTTAGTAGTACTTATAAGTTTCTAGTTTGTGACAATGTTACTTTAAAAGGCTATTTCGCAATAAATAAATCTTTAATATAATTATGTACATTATCATTTCAAAGTGACCTGTATAAATCTGGATGTCTTTTAAGTAAGCACTATTTTATAGTACTTGGATGCAATAATTCGAAGATGCCGGCCTGAAACGCAGTTGTTACTTCTTGAATATAAAATAATACACCTTCCTGGGATAAATAGTTTGCCTTGCCGGTGATAAGTTAGCTGCTACAGCAATCAATCAGAAATGAATGATGCACAAGAACCTGTAAAAGATGTTTCAATATTATTTGTTATTTTTCACAGTTTCATTGTAATTATTATGATTGAAAATGAAAGTGTTTATAACTATCATATCAAATTTCAACTACTTACCATTCATTTTAGGTTAGAGTTGGTATTTTTGTGTCGATTTAAAATCAGATTAATTGACTATTAATACATAAATCTCACAAATATTCAGCAGTTCTTGGGTCTAGATTTCTTTTTTAAAATTATTCTTATTGAAGTGTTGATGTGGATATTTCTATTTCTCATATCGGCTTGAAATTTACCGTTTCGTTTTCCAGTTCCAGTTATCATACTATGCAGTCTTCTTAACAAATTATGCTTAATATAAGGCTTTGTCGATATTATTTCATCAATTAATAATATATAAATATAACACAATAAATACGAATGGTTTTCACTTTCACCATGTTTTGACATCTCACCCTACAATTTGATAGTGAAAGAGTTTTCTACAGTCGATACGGTATTTTTCGGTGACGTATGTCAAATTAGTGTCTTATGGTAGCGTTTTAATAAAACCTATCGATAACAAACTGCACTGACTACATCCGTCTCGTTCTACCTATGAGACGGATGTATGTCAGCATAGAGATTTCGAATTTCTTGCTGTCGATACCGAAGGAAAACTATTCGAAGCCCGTTGATTCGTTAACGACTGCAGAAAGGTTTCAGTACCTCTACCACGAGTCATGTAGAAAATTCTGAATATTTTTCTATAGGCGTTAACGAATAATCGGGCTTCGAATCGTTTTCCTTCGGTATCGACAGCAAGAAATTCGAAATCTCTATGCTGACATACATCCGTCTCATAGGTAGAACGAGACGGATGTAGTCAGTACAGATTGTTATCGATAGGTTTTATTAAAACGCTACCATAAGACACTAACTTGACATACGTCACCGAAAAATACCGTATCGACTGTAGAAAACTCTTTCACTATCAAATTATAAGGTGAGATGTCAAAACATGGTGAAAGTGAAAACCATTCGTATTTATTGTGTTATATTTATATATTATTAGTTGACGAAATAATATCGACAAAGCCTTATATTAAGCATAATTTGTTAATAAGACTGCATAGTATGATGACTGGAACTGGAAAACGAAATGGTAAATTTCAAGCCGATATGAGAAATAGAAAGATCCACATCAACACTTCAATAAGAATAATTTTAAAAAAGAAATCTAGGCCCAAGAACTGCTGAATGTTTGTGAGATTTATGTATATTCAATTAATCTGTTTTTAATTCGACACAAAAATACCAACTCTAACCTAAAATGAATGGTAAGTAGTTGAAATTTGATATGATAGTTGTAAGTGTTATAACCACTTTAATTTTCAATCATAATAATTACAATGAAACTGTGAAAAATAACAATTAATATTGAAACATCTTTTACAGGTTTTTGTGCATCATTCATTTATGATTGTTTGCTACACATGGCTGTAGCCGATAACTTATCACTGGCAAGGCAAACTATTTATCCCAGGAAGGTGTATTATTTTATATTCAGAAGTAACAACTGCGTTACAAGCCGGAGTCTACGAATCTTTGCATCCAAGTTCTATAAAATAGTGCTAACTTAAAAAACATCCAGATTTATACAGGGCACTTTGAAATAATAATGTACATAATTATATTAAAGATTTATTTATTGCGAAATATCCTTTTAAAGTAACATTGTCACATACTAGAAACTCATAAGTACTACTAACAATTACTCGTACATGTAACTTATAAATAAAACCATAATTATGCAAGAAGCGGCAAAGCCGCAATCCTGCGTTGTGTTATGTATGAAAACCGGCGGCTTGCTGCAGCATCGTTAGCTTCCCTTGTGCGTTTGTTAGGTCGTGAGGCTGCCCATGTGCCCCTTGCTTCAGGGATCGATTGCCTCGACACCAACAATAGTTAGACGAACGACAACTATATTTAATAGTCTTGTAGTGATTTCGGATGTCGGGCGCCGCTCCGGCTTGTTTGCTGGTAAATAAAGGACTTCGCCAACGTGTCGGCTTCGACGGAGGTGGGATGTGTTTTAGAGAATCAACAACATCCTGAAAGGGTACTTATCCTTTTGTGATTATACAATAGACCTAAATAATAAGAAATAAACCTATGATCCACTATGATCTCTAAAAGTCGAACTGTCATGTTGACAAAATAACCAAATAAATTAGGAATCGCCTAACACTACATATGGTCGTAGTTCTAGGACGTTTTAAACTAGTAGTGTTATTTGTACATTTGACATTTCATCAATTTGGTTTTCTTATGTAATCCTATATCCTACGACGAAATAAATATATGGATGGATGGATGAAGTACTGACAGTTTTCACCCCTTTTCCTAGCTTTGAATATGTATGACGAAAAACGTAATTTCCCTGTTTAAAAAAAAGTTGCAATCGGTGATGATTATGAAAAAATTGTAAAAATAAAGATCCTGACGAATTGAGAACCTCCTCCTTCGAAATCTTGAAGTCGGTTGATAACATTTTATGCGTTAAAAGTCACGCGCGTTTAAGGCTCCTTATTCCCTAAAAGGTCGAAAAACTATATTAATGAAAAAAGCCGCATAAAATGCTATCTATAAGATAGTTTGAAGTATTAGTAATACAAATAATTTTAAACAAAAAAGTACCGACTTCACTAAGCATCCACCTTTCCAACACCAAATGCTCGATCTGCTGTAAAAAATACTCAAATCACCATAGGTGTGCCTATAATAGTTGAAGAGTTCCCTCGATTTCTCCAGGATCCCATCATGAGATCCTGACATGGTTACAATGGGACCAACTGTGAAGTATACGCTTACAAACAAAAAAAGAATTTTCCAAATCGGTCCAGCCATCTTCGAATAATCGGTGAACATACATAAAAAAAAATGCAAAAACAAAGGTCCCGACGAATTGATAACCTCCTCCTTCGAAATCTTGAAGTCGGTTGAAAAATACTTTTGAACCATACTTATTATTATTAAGAACCCAAAAATACGATTTTTACAGAAAGTGTCCTGTGAAGTGTGATTTATAGGTCATTTTTAAAAATTCATACTAAATTTAAACGTACCACTATAGTAATGATATTTTTTATCGTGATAGAAATATAGTTTAACTTTCCTCTGGTAATCTTTTTAGGGCAAAATATTTATAGACTTTTCGTGGAAAAAATTAAATGTAAACGTGTTTCCACAAAAAACTGGCATATAATTAGGAGGTATTTTGTCTATTATCCAAGATGAATCTTCGATATTTATTTCCATGGCCGTCTCAGACATGATATACTCAATTGAATTTTATTCAAGTTGAATAAAAATTGTTACCCTTTTTTGCGTTATTTGGAAATGAACGGTACATCTAACTGGAAAATCCGGAAAGGCCTTCCAAGACGACCAATTTTTTTCATGTTTTACTCGTTAAAATGTAATATTTGCTCCGATTGCCGTCTAGATAAAGAAATGAACTATTATATGCATCAGTAGTTGATTTAAAAAAACTAAGTACTTTAGCCATAGCCTTCGAAGAAAATGAAGCATTTTAAGAAATTCGCGCGTTTTGGGAATAAGGCCTCTTAAATCAGGTAAAAAAAGGCTTACTGTCATAGCTTGTATTTCCCGGCTCCGCTGGCATGAACCGTAAGCCAGAAACAAAGTGGTTAAGGACGAAGTATAATGATGACTCGCGTAGGTCAGCTGTTTTGATTCTCTTATTATCAGGAAAATCGTCAGCCGGCTGATTTGAGGTAGAAAAACCGTCTGCTGATACCCTAAATACCATATATTCATGTAACTAGTTTACGGTTTTTTCAGTGCTATACAGCCGTCTGATGATTTTTATTTTATTCGTAATAGCATATACGAGTAAATTTCCTGTTTCAACTGGGACGTGATGGTCATTTTATTTTATATATATTTTATATGAGAAAATGGCTGCTGTTCCTCAACCCACTCAAGGAACGGCAGCTGACCATCACGAAGCTTGATTATTTACCGCCCTTAACCACTTAAAATTTACCGCTTGGGACACGATGACCAACGGAAATTATTCCTGGTTTACGGCCTAGCAAGCATATTAAACACCCACAAAAAGTATGGTAATTTTTCAGAGCTAGTACGGTGTCTATGCTTATTATTGTTCACTGCTGATATAATTGTCTACAGTTCTAAACTATTTCTAAACCTTCAGATAAAATGTACTTAGGAAGTAAAACCTTTTTGGCTTACCTACAATCTGTTTCGGTTGGTGTGAAGGATGTGACGTTTGTCACGTCACGTCACTTTCTACAGTTTTGAAATCTACGACACGAAACAAGCAATCGAACTGTCGTGAGCGAATTGCATAAACGATAATTTAACTTATGGTATGGCAGTAATTTTTAGTTCTATAAGTGACCGCTAGAGGCTCTGCACAAATTCTCCATACAAATAATTTACGAATTCGTGAACGAATCTCGAATTGGGCTTATTTGCATGACTCGTGGTAGAGGTACAGAATTTTCTGTAATGACTCGTGGTAGAGGTACAGTTTGTGTTACCGAAGGTGTCGAATCACATTCACAGTCGGTAACGAAACTAAGTAACAATGAGTACGCAAGAAACATCGTATTCTTTATGGCCCTCCTCAGGGCTAATCGTAATGTACTCGAACGAAACGCTTACCAGTTCACCATTTAATATCAGCTGTCAAATTAAGTTAAATGGAAATAATTTATAACTTTATTACTTAAGGCTTACGACCCCCGCCCCTAAATCTTGAGCGTAAACATAAAATACTGCGACTAGCGTAACGCGTACAGTATCAAAAGCGGGCATTGTATGAAATTGTGTTTTATTAAGGGGTTATAAAGTCGGGCTGCGACATGTCGTTGGCAACTTGTTACTCCAGCCGGCGATTTGCCAAATTACGGTTTATACTGCGCGAACTAATTGTTTTCCGATTGTATCGGAGCGGAATTTTCTACGTTTAAACACATTTGAAGTTGGCCGGCGCGGACGAACGACAAAAGCAACCGTTTGAACAAGCCCGCGACCTAACGAACTACGCCTGCCAGTGGCGGATGACTGAATGGGTCAGTCGAACTGATAAAAAAATTATGACAAGATCGTTATTTACAAAAGTTCTCATTATTTTTTCTCGCATAATATACTCTGTGTTTAAGTCACGTTAGCAAAAGTATGGTAAACACAGAGCTTAAAAACAGATCAACATAAACTAGCTATAGTTGCTAACTAAAATGAACTAACACCCTCCCTGAAACTGTCTTAAGATTTGAGTAACGGATTTAATATTCTACTTGTTACGTTTTATAACTCGCCTGCGCTTTAATTAAGTCGACTCCAGCCTTCAGCGCGTGGTCTTGCCAGAAGCGAAGACACGTAAGTAATTAACTAATCATACTAGCTACAACCACATGACACTAATTACCTACCAACATGTGTTGTCAAAAATATGTCTCTTAAATAAGGATGTACGCTAATAGTTAATTTCACATTTTCAAGTACAATAGTTTTCGCCCCTGCAACACTTTTAAAAGTATTTTCTATAAGATAAAATCAAACATGCTGATGCTTGGTTAATAAAACTGTTTTGTGACATCTGCTGCTTATAGACCGGAAGTAGGACTTAACGAAAAAATTATAAAAGGCTTCTTTGGTAAAGCGTAGAAATTGAAGTGCTATTGGTAATATAATATTGTTATTAATATGAAGCCCTTTATACTCCTGATAATTGGATCGCTATATTATCAAGAACTCGGTACAGTTATTTTATTAGTAAAAGTTTGAAAAAATTATAAGAAAAAAAAATATTAGAGCATTTATTCAATTAAAAGGTCATTCTTGTATTTTATAGAAATGTTGTTTCTTATGTCAATCTAATCAATATGTACCTATTCCTTTTGTTACGAGATTATATATCTAATACCTACACATGATACATATTTCTGGAACTTTTTTGTTAAAACCACCGTTCACGCGACTAAATAAATCAAAAAACTTCTGCACACAATCGGCCCTAAAATGTACAACGCTAATACCTGATGTCACGCACCCGTCAGCACCCGTTCAAATAATTATAATTGTAAAATTATATTTTAGGTTTACCTTATATTTTTAAGGACATCAAACTGCTTGGTTATATTGTGTATATCTCTTTATACTTCTACTGTTGTCCTATGCCTTAGAAGAATTAATACTCTCAGAATTTCAAATTTTTTTAATTCACTGACATTGGAATTTGTTTGAAATAACTGTCAATATCATGAAAGCAGTCAAAGATTGCGTTGAAACGAAATTTGTTTTAATAAGTGTATTTAAATGTGTAAAAGCGCAGAGCTAATGCGTATCATAACGTTACGAAAGTGGACATAAAGGATTACTCCAGCTTTTATAAGTTAAGTCCTTAGGCGTATATCTTTATATTATATTTTCTCTACCTTCTCTCTATAACCTAATGTTTTAAATACTATATAATGTCCCGCTTTACCAAAGTTATTTCATTTGATGTGTTTGTGATTATCCGATGTTAAAGGCCCTCCCTGTGTCCCTAACTTCATTCCTTACTGACCTTTTAGTGCGAGAGTGGACTTTCTGCGAAACCGTTATTTCAGACTTTGTAACTAGGCAACACAGCTATAGGTAGTCATCGGTAGTATGGGAATGCTACTTATAACCTTTATATATTTATTTAATAATATCAGCATTTCACAGCAACTGGACACACTGACCGTACCCTCCCTACCTTAAGCTCATTGTTCTATACTTACTCGGACTAACTGACATCGTACAAAGACAATATTATAAAGACAATAATATTCCCATATAGGTCTAGGGATACTTAATGACCGTTTGGTCATACAATGTTTAAAAAACAGGAGGTTGATGAAGAAGCATGATGGAGGACGGGCGCGGGTGGAGCGCGGACGAGCTTTCTTTACTGTGTTGACCTGAGATACTTTAGGACACAACGTAGAGGAATAGACGATCACTGGCCAGACTCACAAGGATTCATTACAACGACATAAGGTAACTGGTGATAACATAGGTTAAATAGACGGGGTATCTTCGGGTCTTAGAGATCATGACACTGATGACATAAAAAAACACCAAGTTACCAAGTAAACTTAAACGAAATTAGTTTCCGATGCGCTTTATAAAAAATATGCTTTCTTTAAGCCTTCTGGACCTACATGGATTGCTTGCCCAAATATATCTATATATTTTTTTATTATTTAACCGTAATTTTAAGTAAATTGTACTTATAATATAATATAATGTATTGTATATAAAAATGAGAACGAATGTATTTTAAACTACCTATGAATAATATTAACAATGTAATATTCTAGCAAGTAGGTAAGTTTATAATGTTGACGTATATTTTTTTAATCAATAAACGAATTGAATTGAATTATATGTTTTGTTCCTGTTGTATTTTCATTTGTTGTATGTAAAGTACGACCACTACTGCTCATTGATAAAGAGGTAAAAAAAATGGCTTTTTAAATATTAATAAGGAAATACACATACAAATAATCCTCGGGTATATATATATCAATGTACTCCGTATAGGGTGCAGTTTGATACGAATCCCATTTGTTTGCAAACTCGTCACAAAAAAATACATACCAGCTTGCAAGATATTTTACACCTCCATGTATACCCAGATAAACACTTTACCAGGTAAGTTTATTTCTGGTGTTGTTGATTGTTTTTTAACGGTATTTGTTTTGATTTGAACATGATACTAAACAATATTAAGTACATTTTTTACGTTTTCTTTTACAATACGTTTTTATTTGAATTGCCTACGTACCTACAATACCTACTTAATCCATTATCAAGTGACAAAATAATCAAAACGCTACTAGAAGCAGAGCAAACACAAAGACTCCGTAATACAGCTTTAGAACAAAAGAAACGGCAGCCCAAAGAAAAGAAACAAAAACAATAAAAGCCTGGGTTTAACCAAATCGGAAATATTTACTTAGCAGAGCGTGTATAACATGTCCAATTAATACAAGGTACAGCCTCCACCACTCTGTTAACTATTACAACCGCCCTCTGTTTACCGAGCCCTGCCAGTCTTTTGTTTACGCTTAATGGCTTAAATAAAACGGGTCAAATTCGCAATACTACGCCTTCAAAAGGTTTTAATTACCCCTACAAAGATCTCCAACTCTCTACCTAGAGCTTCTAATTTTAGAGCATAAATTCCAGTGGAGGATTATTTGCGATTAAAAGGACAGCGGCGTGTATATGTGTTGGAATGAGTAGTCCTATAATTGCTTTAAACTCCTGTCTTTTCACCTACCGCGTAGAATGGATCGTAAAGGGTATATCATTATAACTATAAGAGATAACAGCCTTTTGTCAAGCCAACTCTAACTAATCCGTTCATTTAATTTCCTGGCGGGGACCGAATTGCCACATTATTTTGTTTAAGTAGTAATTGAGTTCTTTGAACACGGTTTTTCCACGGAAATTAATTTTGGCAGGGCCACGACCCCAAGTGCTACTCTTTTAATGCGTTAAAAGGTCGGACAATCTGTCAGAAATATCTTAAAAACAAAAGAATGAAACATTTACTGAAGTTTCGCGTTGCTCAGATACGTGGCAACTTTTAGGTATGTCTGATTATGTAGTCACACAAGACGTGTAAGCACACACGCATTTGAAATTGTTTCCAATAGCTAAGGGCGATATCTTAATAAATCCCATAAAACTCCAATGTTTTAACCATGGCGGCACCTGCGCCCGCTCGAGCGGGCTTTGAATGCAAAATAAGTCTTGTTTCTTTTTTACCACTTAGTTGGATCTCGCCGATGCGAATAAAATTCAAAGGAAAATTGACGTTTTATGTCTCTCTTTCTTTTATATGCTTTTAAGGCGGACGTCGATTATTGTTATTGTCATTAATTTACATCAGGTGTTCTGTCTGTTGTAAGCGTGTGGTGAATTTATCACCTCATAGCCAGGGAATTATTTTATTGTTATTATGAAACTGAAAGAGAAACAGAAGTAAAATTTACTATATATGACTTTTTTTGTTTACTAAGAACTCTGATAAACCCAACATTTGCCTTGTATTTCGTGTCCTATCATCTGCAATCTGTTCACGTTCAGGAGGATCCAATTGTGGGTTCCCGTTCAAAGATAAAATCGATTTTTTAAATTTAACGTATAGATTCTAGGACAATTTCGCTTCTTTCAGATAGCAAATTACATTTTCATGTGGCGCGGCGATATGTTGCTTATTTCAGCACATTTTACCGAAATACGTGAACGACAGTCGCGTCGGGAACGTTTCACTTCTGCAATCGATATTTTATCAGGATCCTATTAAATTACATATGTTTAGCGTTCAGCATTACGATATGCTTATCATCGCAATTGATACAACAACCATTAATGGACCCTGATTGTATAAGTACTCATTCTTATTTCTTTATTTTTACATGGATTCTAATGAAATTAAATCTTTTATGTTTGTTTCATAACTTGCGTTGGATACTTATACGACTTCTTTGATCAACAATCTATATAATTATAATTTATAATTAAAAGATCCGATGTATAACTGAAATGAAAATATAAAAGTCGGTGGAATTCACTTGGCCATAACTTTAATTTAATTTGCTCGTGTAAATATTTGCAATTGTGTAAACATAATATTATGTAAAAAAAGAATCAAGTAAGAGTCTGCGCCCGAACTTCTTTTTTAGCGATCATTGTGTACTACAATTTACCACTACATCACTATTGGCACCCAACAAACTGTCAACTGTTTCAAGTACTAGCAGCTAGTAATCGACAAGGTGCCAGCTGCAATCAGGTGTCTTCGTAAAACGTTGGGTTATTATAGTTCATAGAACATAAACGTAGCTAAAACTCTATCTAATATCTCGGCCATAACATTATTACTTGGTAACTCGCCGTCAAGATGTCACTGCGTTCACTGACGCTAACGATATTAAAACCTACCTTTGATCTGCTTCCCAGCGTCGTCTCTAAGCACGATGTTCCGCCCTATCGTCCGCTTCCACGCTATGGTCGGCTCAGGGACCCCGGTGGCCGTGCAGCGGAGCTCCACCGCGCCCCCCTCCAGCGCGCTCGCCGCGGACCCATCGTCGTCCGTGATATCCGGGGGAATCACCACAGACAAGTGACCCATCTACAATCAACAAAATACTTTAATAAAACACTTAACGCATACAATCAAAATTATTACGTCTGTACGTTTATTTGTAACTATAACCAGTTTGTTTTTTATTTACAATAGGTTCAACCTTTTACACCTACTCGTACTTCACTGTCTCTATTAGTATGTTTTTGTAGTATGAAAATAAGTAATTATTTATTGACCAAGTTCAATAATGTGTAGTTTCAATTTTCATTTATAATTCCGATTCATTCATAATTTGCAAGCCATCCTTTGAAAGGTGACAAGATGCTAATTTTAAGTTAATCGAATCAAAATCAAAATTACCTTAATACCTACTATATCACCCTAATAGAAAAGACCAGGCTACAGTTATTATGTACAAAATTATTATCAACACGTAAATCAGTAGAGTTACAAAATCTTGATCTCCCGGTACCTTCATAATACCCAATATAACGTTGATAATGTAACGTAATACCGAGAGTCGGGCTCACCTGACTGACCCGACCCTGTTTACGGGACTGTATCGCCGCACGTTGTTTTCTCCTTCCCACATTATTAGGGGCGGTAGGGTAACGCTTTACTACGGTTTGGATCTTTTATTTTGATTTAGTCTCGTTTTATGGTAGAATTATGGTTTTGTCCTTTCACTTATGGTATTAAGTCTGGTACCAGTTCATAGGGTGGTTGGTATTTACAAATTTGCGTATAAAATGTTGTCAACCTTCCTATATCTTGAAGTCTAAACTAGTTTTAGATACTTCGATTCGGTGCCTACTCTAGAAAGCAAGTAGATTAAACTAGTTTTGCATTGCCGCACGTTGTTTTCTCCTTCCCACATTATTAGGGGCAGTAGGGGCATTACTTTACTACGGTTTGGATCTTTTATTTAGATTCAGTCTCGTTTTATGGTACAATTATTTAAAATGTTTATTTAGTACCAACAACAACAAACCTAGGTTTAACATTACAAAACCAGCAATACAGAGTGCTATTTGCAATATATGCAGATACCCGTTTATTACCTATCTGTGATAAACATAATAAAGAAATGGTAACATAGGTACATAAGGTACCATATCAAAATCATCGTTAAACTACCCAATCAAGTTATAAATACACGTCAATAATCAATATATTTGCAGAACTGCAGCAGGAAATCAAGGCGTGCTATGCAAAGTTCACCGAAGCAAATTGTTACAAATTGTAACCATAACTTGGCTTCCACTCAATTAGATACCGGCTGCAAAATACCATAAAGGCATGTAACCAAGCGTATTAGAAGTCGAATGCGACTCGAATACGATATTAATTGAGAACATTAACGAGATAGTTGCGCGGCAATGCGAACAAAGGAAAACATCGTTACAGCACGCCCGCGGGAAACAACTAACTTAACGTTTAATGTGACCCCGGGTGAACTGAACCAGAATCGCCTCTAAAACCTGTTTTCTCTCCATGTAATAATATTATATAAGGCATATTGGTAAAAACAGAACGAAGTGAATAGCGTATAGAGACCGTTTCGTTTAATAACGCCGGATACAAAACTTATTTCTGCAAGTTATACCTATTTATTGTTATTATTATTTCCAGGAATCTTTCCGATATACCGTGGCAGGAATCCTATAGTTTATAAGACGGTTGTCCCTCAGGCTAATAATGTACGGGCAGGGGTCCGTGAATGTTGCATGAAGACATATTGTTCACATTCCAGGGTGCGCGGCGGAGCGACTTTGACAAAATTCCTGGGGCACGTGGAGCGACAGGCCGGCCCAAGTATTTGTCAGGCGCAGGTAAATTCGTCACTTGATTTTTAAAATGTTCTGGTGTACTTACTGTAGCTACCGACGTTTACCATTAACGCAGCACCTTATTTAAATGTGTTTTCACGTTAATCAATATTTTACAAAATAAACGATCGTATTTTATTAACTATCGCGTTGAATGCTGTAAAACACACTGCTGCGGTTTCCGCATGCGGCGCCGGTGCGCGAGCGAGATAGCGCTATGCATGTGTAGAGCGCTGTCACGCTTGCACACCGTCGTCGCATCCGGTTGTAGCGCCAGTGTGATAATCGCCTAAGGTATATATACTACGAAATGTACCCCAGGTTTTTTAGTATATAATTTCGGGTATTGCCCGATTTTGTTCATACTCGTTCACTAATTCCCTAGTTAATGCAAACATAAAACAGCTAAAACGGTGGATGGAGTTAAATCGCACAAAAAATACGCGCTTTAGTTTTCTAACGTACTTTTGTTTTATAGCCCCTATCCTTATTGATGTTATTTTGGCATAACGTATTTCACCATATAAAAAGAGGAAGGTTAAAGAAATGTGATTTCTGCGCATCATCAGAAATACTTTGATATAAAGGTCCAGCCGAGCGCACGTATAACCGAACAGAAAAATATTTTCTGCCCGAGCATGATGTAAATTGAAAATATTGCTTCCGCATATTTTTAAAGTGTAATCACTAATCACATATTTAGTCTGTATTACGAGTACAATATGAAATACTATTATCTCTTCTATGGTACAATGTAAGTCGACGACCCGAGAGCGGACATGAAACGTTAAAATGTATATTGTTAAAATAAATACTTGAACATTAACCCCCCCCCCCCCCCCCTTCCCGGAAACTGCTGTGCCTAAAATGGAGAGAAAAAGTAGAACATGTTTCTTTACCAATATATTACAATAAAGATATAATTATAAGTAATTTTTAAAACGTGAGTTGGGCTTAAAAAAATTTAGTTTTTTATTGTCCGGTAGCACAGGCTACAACAACGGGGTATTTGTAAAGAAAACGGTTAAAGATTTCGTGAAAATGGTTGCTGCTCAAATTATGAGATAAGCTCGTCTATTTCCTATATTTTCACATTTCGCAGCTGTATAAATTCTTATACCAGACTTCATGATGTCACATGAATTTTGCACAATTCTTTTGCCACACTGCGAACCGCGAAGTTACCTACAAAATTTATATCCAAAAAGCGAAACACGGTGCCGTATTCTAATTTTATAATATACAAAAAGAATACGTCTAAAACACAATATATTTCAAACATAACTCTCCAACTCCAACACACAACAAATAATCAACCAAGATTGAAGTGTTATTGGAGTTGTATCGGAATAATTTTCAAGCAAATTCTGTTATTTCTGATTCAGATGTTTAGGCGCTAGCTGTATTGTGTTGTTAATATATTGGAGTTGTATTGAAGTAGGATCGTGTCTAAACGTATTTTAAATTTATAATACGGCTCACGCTGGTAATAACTAAATAGTTATACAATAGTTATTATAAAAAACTACATTATTTAGATGCAATGGAATTGACAAAATACTTGGACAAGCACATAAACTATCTACTCTTAATTATTTATATTTAGAGTAATCATTCAGTAAACAGATGATAATCGGTATCGCTACTTTGCAATTCGACTATTCGCCATATTATGATTACACACTTTTCACAAACAAGTACTTACTTAACGATATTGTAGGCATATGGTAGCTAATTCAATTATACTCCAGTACGCGAACAGTTTTAAGCTTCAATAACTCACAAGTGCGATTTTCTTTTTTAGTTAGGGAATATGATATGATTACTTATAGTAAAAAATATTTTCTAACAGTTTTAGACGTCGCGCTATGTATTATATAGATATTTGTTAATAACAACAAGAAAAGATTATACAAGAAATATTTTCCTTTACCATACTATTTCATTCAACTATTTCAACACCATCTGTCATTTTATAACAGTTTGGTCAATAGATTATGTGAGCATAATCGAAAACAATTTGTCAAAATATAAGTGACCTTGAATTCTAAACGAATTAGAAATGGCTAAGACGACATATGCCCTTGACAAAACCGTTATAAAATGTGAAAAGCGATAGCCTGGTGGAGAAAAATAAAACTTACATAATATTTTCTATGTGTAGCAAACAAATACATGTATTATACCTAGCGCAATGCTAACAATTGTTAGAAAATATTTTTTATTATTAGTACTTAACGTATTCTAACAGGTCACAAAATAAAATCGGACTTGTGATTTATGTTATTTTAATAGGTTAAAAAGGCGTTCCTGTACTCCACTATTACTGTCAATTATCGAGTTAAAGAGGGCTCCTCGCCTCCAGGTAAACATTTTCTCGAGGCTAATTTATAAGGGTTAGTTATTATGTAGCTCCAGTGTTAAAAGGGTAGGAACATACAGACTACAAGTGTATAATTGTGGGCGCATGACACCAACCATGACTAGAGCTTTCCAGTCAAAAAAAAATATGAAGATGATCTGTCAAGGTCAATATCTTTTTAATATTTCTAGACTCAAAACAATACGTAAATTTTTAAGGAAAAAGGCTTTTGTCCATTACTTAGGACAATTTTGCCAGTGCCAAGTACAGTGACAAAGTCCGGTTAAATGTTAAAAGTTTACGCGTGGGGGCCCGGACAACCAGTTGTTTAACCCAAAAAGTTGTTACTTAGTCGTAAGATCACCACACAATAAGTTATCATCAATATCACACACTAAACTACGTAAATGAACGAAAACGATTCCCAAGACGCCTTCGCTATCTTAAGTTCCAACAGGAAGTCAAGACTTAATACAGCCAAAGCTTTTTAACCTTAATATTCTATTCACGGCATAAGTTTTAGATTTGATTAAAGTAAGTACGTAATCACGGCACGTTTGCAAGTCACGTTTCTTTCCTCGTCCACGCCAGTGTCGGCGGTGTGCCGTGTAGGCATCAACAGGTAAGTGAGTCATTTGTTATCCCGCAGAAATATTTCACTTGAGTTAGGTCACGACGGGACGGGAGGCGCAAGGAACTTAACAAGATGGAAAGCAACTCGGACGTGCAACAACGTTCGCCTATTTTGTCTGTTATTTGAATCCTGTTTCCTTTGCAGCTTTGCGTGTATTATTACGCTCTAATGAAATAAGACTGCATAAGAAAACATGGAATTCTGTTTCCGTGTAATCCACAGCTTTATGTTTTAAATATATGGTATATATCTCATCTAGATAATAGTGTTATGTGCAATCAGTTTAGGCTATATGTTATTATTAGGAATGATCATGCTTGTTGTCGTGACAAATAAACTTCTATTTAACTAGTTAAGGTAAAATTCATTGTCAAGAGTAGGTTTGGTGCGGGAAATGAAAAGACAGATTTTGAGTCGAAAATTGCCAAAATGTGAGCGAACGGTATACGTGCGTGCTTCAGTAAGATGCAAAGGCGACTAGAGGTCATACGGCGCACACATGCATACCCCTTCCTTCACATTGCACTTTATTATAAAAAAAACAGTTTTCTTAATTAGATGCACAGATGGCGTTACAGGTAAGTAAAATAAGTTTATTTTTATATTATTTTTCACACGTTATATATGTATCTATATTTATGTATTTATAAGCTATATTTATCTATACTTTTCTATATATTTAAGTGTTTTACGATAATCTTTTGAGCCCCATCTCACACAGGTACGTCCTATGCCTTTCTAGCGTCGACATCCTCCCCCTTAGTGCAGCCTTTGCTGCACTCATCATCTATGGGCATCATCACTGCAACGCGTGTGGCAGGCCGCTTCAGTATTGCAGACTTTGTTCTCACTGCGACAACCCTTACTCGGCCGTCCTTGCCTGCGAAGATCTCTTGTATTACGCCTCGTGGCCATAGGTTTCTGGGACCGTCAGGATCAACTATGAAGACTATGTCTCCTACTTGCAATGGTCTCACTTCTTGGTTCCACTTGGTTCGTGGTATCATTTCGGGTAGCACTTCTTTGACCCATCTCTTCCAGAACATGTCAGCAAGGCGTTGCGCTATGCGCCATTGTTTGCGCAGGAAAAACTCTGAGTCATCGAAAGCGCCTGGTATTGGAAGCAAGGAAGATGAACCGATCAAAAAATGGTTTGGAGTAATAGCTTCTTGGCTACCTGGCTCGACGGCTACGTGGGTCAAAGGACGACTGTTAATTATACCCTCCGCTTCAGCCATTACGGTCACCAGAGTCTCGTCCCGGGGCGCGCGCTCTTTAAGAATAACCTTGAGAGATCTCTTGGTAGCACCGATTAGTCGCTCCCAGGCGCCTCCCCAGTGGGGGCTGAGAGGAGGGATAAACGTCCAGTTTATCTCGTGTGCCGCTCCTACTTTCTTAAGTGCCTCGGTGTCGATGTCCTGAATAACTCGTTTTAGTTCAATATCTGCTCCGCGAAGATTAGTACCGTTATCAGAATAAAGGCAATATGGCCAGCCTCTTCTTGCCGCCATGCGACGTAGAGCCATTATGAGAGAATCTGTCGTAAGTGAGCATACTATTTCAATGTGCACTGCCCTCACTGTCAGGCAGGTAAACAGTACTGCGTACCTCTTCTCCCTGCGCCTACCGACAGTGACTTCCATTGGTCCAAATAGATCGACGCCGCAATACGTAAAAGCACGCTGATGGTGTGCCATGCGGGCTGCAGGTAAATCACCCATTCTGGGAATCTGAGGTCTTGCTTTACGAAGTCTGCATATCATACACTTGCTTGTTATGTATTTTACTGTAGGACGCAGTTTTATAAGCCAATATTTTTGCTTCAGCTCGTTTACCACGGTTTCCTGATTTCCGTGAGCCGCCTGGATGTGATAATGTCTGGCAATCAATCTTGACACCTGGTGGCGGCCATCCAAAATTACAGGCTGCTTGGTATCTACTGGAATTTCGGAGGCTGCATCAATTCGCCCGCCAGCACGAAGAACGCCATGCTCGTCTATAAACGGCGATAGTTTTATAAGTCTACTGCTCTGTTCTATATTTTTACCACCCTGAAGTGCAGTCAATTCTTTCTTGAATGTGTCTTGCTGGGCCTGTCGTATTATTAAACTCTCTGCCTGTTTCCTTACATCGTACTCAGTCTGTTCAGGTATTTTTTTACATTTGTGCACAAATTTTATAACGATCGACATAGCTCCCAGAAGACGCCGCCAGGATGAGAATCTGTCAGGATCTGGAACCGGCAGGTCAATGTGGTACGTATCGGTTATGGTGAGTACTCTTTCCAGATTTTCTTCATCTATGTCATTATCTTTTTCAGGTGCAGAGGGCCATTCGCTTGGATGTAGGTATAAATAGGCTGGACCGCAGAACCACTCGCTGTCGGGTTCTAGTCTGTACGTGTTTGTTTTGGTAGCCGCATCTGCTATATTCATGCTCGTAGGAACGTAGTGCCACTCTGATATTTTACTTAGTGAATCAATTTCTCCCAGTCTGTTTGCAATGAACACTTTGTAGTTCCTGGTCTCGTTTCTTATCCAGTGAAGATTTGTTGAAGAGTCAGTCCAGAAGAAACGTGCGGTGGGTTTAATTCTGTGTTCATTTTCTATAACCGTTGCTAAACGACATCCCAGCACCGCAGCTTGCAGCTCCATACGAGGCACCGTCACAGTATGTTTAACAGGTGCAACGCGGCTTTTGCTTGCAATAAAGGCAACTCTTACGCTGTTATTGTTGTCAATTATTCGCCAATATGCAACGCATGCAAAGGCACTTGGTGACGCGTCGCAATAAATGTGCAGCTGCAGTGTATCCTGCAGTGTGTGACCTTGAGTTGGGCTGAGGAAATACCACCTAGGTATTTTCAAATTCTTGATAGTGTGCAATTGGGTTATCCATTCACGAAAGGTAGCGAACAATTGTTCAGGTAGTTTATCATTCCAGTTGATGTTTAATTTCCATGTAGATTGAATCATTATTCTTCCCTTTATTGTGAAAGGAGCGAGTAGACCGTAGACGTCAAAAATAGACATGACGATACGAAGCACTTCTCGCTTCGTAGGTACTTGTTTAAATTACAGTATTTCGTCAGGAATGCGCTTCAGCGACAGGTCAAAACCGAACGAGTCTATAGCAGGATTCCATAACAAACCCAGTGTTCGTTCGTAAAAGTCTTCGCCTCCAACTTTGAACCTTATTGCACTTGGACTTAAGGTCTCTATTGGCATGCCGCTTAAAATTTCAGGTTTGTTGCATGTTAAATTCCTCATTTCAAATCCGCCATCTTGATGGATTTTAAGAACATTGTTGATGGTTGTGATAGCGCTTTTTTCGTCGTCACGACTGTCAAGGTAGTCGTCCATGTAATGGGATTTAATTATAGCGTTCACTGCGTCAGGCATGTCAGCTTCGAAACGTTGAGCATTTTTATTCTTAATTAATTGAGCAACGAATGGCGCGCAGTTCGCGCCAAAAATCAATGCCGTCATGGCGTATGTCTTCACGGGCTCTGAAGTACTATCGCGCCATAAAAAACGCAGCGCGTCCTGATCTTCCTCTCTTATCTTTATTCGAAGAAACATGTCTTTAATGTCTCCGGCCCAAGCGATGGAACCTTCCCTAAATCGAAACATAATTCCTAAAAGCGACTGGAGCAGGTCTGGACCTTGGAGTAAAAATTCGTTCAAGCAATGTCCGCCAGAGGTCGCCGCTGAGTCGAAAACAACCCTCAGTTTCTTTTTATTCGGATTATCAATTCCAAAGTGAGCTAAATTCCACACGCGTCCCGTAGTTCCGCTAGTGCTTACTTCTCGAGCGTAACCATTGGAAAACAAATGGTTTATTCTTTCGCGATAGCGGGAAAAATAATCGGCGTCTTTTTTAAACTTTCTCTCAAGACAAAGTAATCTTCTTAAGGCCATAGGGTAAGAATCCGGCAGGGCAGCATTAGATTTCCATGGTAAGCCAACTTCCCATCTTCCTTTAACTAGCTTGGCAGTGTCTTCGAGAGTTGAAATCGCTTTTAAGTCGTCTTTGCTCTGTCGAGGTTTTGTAGTAACGCCGATCGCCTCTAACTCAAATGAATGACGTACCATCATAGTTAAGTTTCTAAGGGCCTCATTTTCTTGTTGCAATTCATAATCTTCCATATTGTGAATAAATGCAACAGTTTCCGGTTCCAAAGTGTTATTGTTAGTGTAGGCTTCCTTTTGTAAATAATCACTATCTATTGTGTGGCTCAGCGGTAACACCTGATAAGGCATGGGCGACAGAGGCGCGGCGGGGTCCGTGGGGGCGGGGAGAGCGGGCGCCAGGGGATGCAGTGTCTGCGCCCGCGTTGATAAAAGTGCTGCGTCATTCCTGCACCGGCCGCCGGGCGCGGCGCATATGCTACCGTGGACACACCAGCCGAGCGGTGTGCGTGTGAGATAAGGCTTATATTTGTTTCCGCGTATTATTGTAAGAGGCTCGAGCAGGTGATAATGGTCTTGACCAATTAACAATTGTGGTTTGACGTCGACATGAAATATGTATTGTTTAAAGTCTTTTAAATGTTCATAACTGTCGAATTTAACACTAGATAGTCTCTGTACCGGCAAATTAAGATCACTCATTTTACGCGCGCGCAGATCGAATGATTCACCTTTGTCGTTTGTAACGGTTAAATCCACGATCTCACTTTTGCATTGTAGTTCTGTGTTTTTCCAAGCGCCTTGTACTTGTAACGTCTCACTGTGGCCGCGCAAACCTATAGAATTGGCGAGATCGGCTGATAACAGAGATACTGATGCCGCGTCATCTAGTAGCGCGTTGGCTTGTTTACTACCATTAGGGCCGTGCACTACTAATGATACCACTTTCAACAACACCTTGCTACGAATGTTTATATTGTTTACATAATCGCATAAGTCCATAGACTCACTCTCGTTAGATTGCGCGGCGAATTCACAGTCAATAACGTTAGCACAGTTTTCACTTAAACTATTGTCCTTTTTTGGTGTCCAATGTAGCAGCTTATGATGGTCCTGGCCACAATCGTCAACGTTGCAGGCAGCGGCGGGACACGTCTGTTTATCATGCTGTGATGCTAAGCATTTAAAACATAACTTGTTAAAACGTACGTAACGCCAGCGATCGCGCCGCATCGCGCGCTTGAACCGTGGGCAGTCTGGCAGTCTGTGGCTAGATATATGGCAGAAGTTACACTTTTCTGTGTCAGTCGTTAGTAGAACAGGATGTTGAGAACCTCGTCGCTCTTCATGCTGTTTTCTATTCTTATCCGCTTGACTATAAATATGAGACACTCCTGCCGAGGTTGCTTTGACAGCCTCTCTTTCTAGAAAATCAGATAAAAGTTCGAACTTTGACCTTTTAGATTCACTTAAATGTTCGTATGCGTAGTCACCCCATCGATTTATAAGAACACTTGGGAACTTAGATAGCACAGTGTTTATTAGCTCGGGACTTCGTAAATAATCAGCCTGTTCAATGGAACGAGCGGTAACGGCAAAGTTTTTTATCTTCGTGGCAAAGTTAACAATTTCATTGTGATAGGCTTGAGATAGCGGCTGCAGTTTCTTGATCTGATTAACTATTTTGTGAATAATTACTTCTGGGTGTCCAAAGCGGAGTCCTAGGGTCTGCATTATAATTTTAGGATCAGTTTTGCCACTAAGCATCGATACCACGGCCTCCTTAGCATCACCACGTAAACATTTTCGTAATCGGCCTACGTTTTCTGAGTCACTGAATTTGCACCGCAAGGTTGTCTCTTCATAAGCATCTTTAAATTGCAGCCATTCCATGGGGTCTCCGAAATACAGCGGCAAGTCTTTAGATGTCACCAACCTGGCGATGAGTTCCGGGTTTTGGGTTTTCGAAGCCGAGGCACTAATGGCACATTGCAGCGCGTTAGCTAGCTTTTCGATATCGCTCGGATCAGCGAAGCGGGCTGCGAAGTCAGCTGAGCAGCGGATTGCGAAATCGGGTTAATAGACGGCTTGTTGATGCGAGCTGCGGTCGACTCATCTGCATTGGAGGCAACCAGCATGCCAGCGCGGGAGGCAACCAGCTTATCGGCGTCAACGGCGTGAGCGGCTGTCGAGTTGTCGGCGCGCGCCGCGCCAGGCTTGTCGGTGGGGGCGGCGGTCGGCTCGCCGTTAGCGTAGGTAGTCTTGTGTTCCATAGCTTGATCGTTTTTCCCAAGCCAATCTTCCACTTTTTTAAAACTAGAGCTAGCTGAACGGTGGGATGTGTCACTTCTATTTGATTGCAATTCCAGGGCTGCGATCTCCAAAGCTAATTTTTTATCGATTAATTCTTTGTCAATTCTGGCCTTACGCTCTGCAGCCTCAAGTTCTAACTGCATCTTTTTAGCCATAAAAACTGACGAAGCTACCGATTTATGACTGCTACGTGGAGGGTGCGGCTTCTCGACAAAATCCAGTTTCAGTTCCAGCTTAGTCCCGGATTGCCGCTCAGGCAACGATTGCGTTTGGTTAGCTGAAGGTTCTCCATCATTCTCCACTAGATTGTTCGATGCTTCATTCTTCATTATGCGTCGCGTTTCATTAAGACTGCGCGGCGGTGGCGGTGTGCGTATGAACATCGAGCAAATAGTCCTGCTTACAGGTTTTGTTCCCGTGATCCGGTCGAAGTACCACTTTGTCAAGAGTAGGTTTGGTGCGGGAAATGAAAAGACAGATTTTGAGTCGAAAATTGCCAAAATGTGAGCGAACGGTATACGTGCGTGCTTCAGTAAGGTGCAAAGGCGACTAGAGGTCATACGGCGCACACATGCATACCCCTTCCTTCACATTGCACTTTATTATAAAAAAAAAACAGTTTTCTTAATTAGATGCACAGATGGCGTTACAGGTAAGTAAAATAAGTTTATTTTTATATTATTTTTCACACGTTATATATGTATCTATATTTATGTATTTATAAGCTATATTTATCTATACTTTTCTATATATTTAAGTGTTTTACGATAATCTTTTGAGCCCCATCTCACACAGGTACGTCCTATGCCTTTCTAGCGTCGACAATTCATAATTCAGTGATGTCATTCAAAAAATTCATCTTGACTTTTAAAGATGAACATTACGAATATACGTTTTAGGTGGCAAGGTATTCACTCGTCCCCCAAACAAGTCTCTATAGCATGTATCTACAACTGAAATTGATTGCTTGTATCTTTTAAAACCAGCAGGCAATCCATACACATCGATCTGGCAGGGGCTCTAAACGCCTGTGACTACCCTGACGGCTTTGTTTTAGTACAGGTCTCAAGCGGATGACAAGGCAGGCATGGCAACACTTTCTGGCATATTTAAAGTGACGTGATATGCAACACGTAAAATTCAGATGTTTTTGCGCAAGTTTTGTGATGAAAAGAACATGAGTGCATGGATGTGGCATGATCTGAAGGGACATATCATGTAGTCAGGTTTCATGTTAGTTCAATGGTTTTCTCCTGTATATCATAATTAGACATACACAGGGATATAATTCTAAAGTAAGGGCTATTTTTAACCAGTTTGCAGCTGCTAGATCGTATGCCGTAGCGTAGCGTACGTAGCGTAGCGCGTAGCGGCAGAGGATCTATTGGAAGCTGCCCTACAAACTGGTTAATAATATCCCCTCAGTTTATACCCCTGTACCTATATGCTTAAACTTTATAAGTACCTAAACCATCAACAAAATCATATAATATGGGAAAAACCACAGATTACACGTATTTACTCTTTTCGAAACCTTCATAGGTACGTAATTTGTTACCACAGTGTATGAATAAGACATGTCCAAAGAGATTTTTTTAAAGAGCGCCATCTCCGTATTTTTTCTGTGTATATTGTAATTGTAATTAATGGTTTTATTTTTGTACGTATACCTATCTAATGCTCATTAAACTTATTTTAGTGGATTAACATTAGTTTTTTGCATCACTAAGTTACTCATTCGTTTTTTTTTTTTCTGTCACTTCAAATTTGTCTGGAAACTAACAAAGTGAGGTAAGGTGTCACTGTAACCGGACATATTCTCATCGTTTCTTAAAAATAGCTCATGATAACCGATAAGTCAATATAAGCGGAGTCAATATATCCGATGTAATTATAAATATTTTTCTATAAAAACCAAACTTCGTACTGCAATTACGTCATATTAAGCGGTTGGTCAATACCTATATATGCGGAGTCATAGACGGATTTTGTAATATTTACATATATCGTGTTCAGTTCAAACAACATCAAATATTGATACGAACGCTACTGCTCGCCGCTTGAAGCGTGGGCCGACGTGTAATAACGATGTTATGTAGGTATGACGCCGCATTACTCACTGAAGCGCTGGGGCCGTTTTTCCTGGTAATGACGATTCGTTTCCGTAACGCGATGCGTCTAATTATTTCAGGCCTGCAGTACTCGCCCCCGACCGACGGAAAGATGGATTGAAACATAACTCTTTCTATTTACTAAATACTACTTAACTGTGTTCATATACTAAGTATACATTTAATGTGCCAAAATTATGTAGCCACATCTCTATTACCAAAGGCGTAAAGTCTTGAAAACAAGTCAACATGTTTTTGTCACATTCAATGTATCCATATTTTCAGACGTGACCGTAGGTACCTATGTTTTCTACATTTTGCCATAATCCCTAGGAGGAGATTTGAAGTTAAAAGTTGTAAAAAAAACATGTATATGTATATTATGTTCACTGTATTATTTTTCATGCTTTCATGTTTTTGTGTCAGTAAATTCCACAATATCTTTAGTTTTTCTCAGTTACATATAACTCAACGTTATTATAGTATTTTTATAGGTACACCGAGGTAACTGTTCAACTTAAACATAAAGATAGAATTTCATTAGTTGTTTAATGTTATCTTTAATCTAGGTAGAAACTTTAAAGACTAGTCAGTAATAAGTAGGAATGTTAGATACTATATTGGTAGAGAGTTTATTAATAAGTAATACTGTTACAAAGTAAATAAGATGGATCAAAGTATGAGATAGTATCCCAATTATGTTATACAAGCTTATGCATAATCCTTTGAGTATCATAAATCCCGTAGGTACGGAGCTAAACCTTGCCACAATATTTAGGAAGCGGCTCTGGGCTTTAGGCGGCGCTTTAAAGCCATGGTTCGGCTTTATGTTATTAAAGTAAAGGCCAGATATTTATGTTAGAGGTTAGAGGTACGGTGGGCGCAGCGGGGTTCACATTTTACAGCTCCGAGCTGGATTCCTTCGAGCAGTCTGACAAATTCCTCGAGCGCTCCAGTAAAGTGTTTGTTACGGCGTTAGTTGCAACATCAGGAGGCAACTATGTGTCGAAGAATGTGTTTATGGTGCCAAGAATGGAGCTCCTTAGCGTGGAGGATTCATATCGTAGGCGGCTGTCTGTGAGCTACTTAGCCGAGTAATGGCTTCATTACAAATTTCCAATTATTGTTTTTTAAAGCGTTAGGCGGTAAAATGTTATATATTTTCAGTGTAACATACACATAACATAAGTTAATATGTTTTCTTTATTATACACTTCATTTAAATAAATGTATACCTTTATTTTAAATTAGCATATTCGGTCCCACAGTTGCTAGAATCGTTCACAGTTCATTTTTCGTTGCAGTATACATTTTGAGGTATGTAAGTTTTAAGCTAAGATGGTCACAACATTACATCAACAAACAAAACATAAACATACAAAGAAGTCACTTCACTGGTGAGAAAACTAAAGACAGAGTAGGTAGTTAGTAGTCTTAGTTTTTGAATGGTGAATAATTATTATCAATTACATGACGACTACGATAGAAAAACACGTTAATTTCATTCAATTACACATCAAGAAAGCGTAGGTACCTGTTATAATTTTCACTCTTTTTATTAATCCAATAATCGGGGAATTATCTCCATACATTGCAAAAGGTGGTGTAGAAAATTTTAATGGGTATTGATAGGCTACAGGGTGGTTATTAAAATTGTATATTTTAGACCTTGAGGGTAGGGGGGGAAGCGTTGGCCGCCATCTTGGTTTAAAGGTACCAAAATTTGTTTTTTAACCTTGACGCTTAAACGGTTGCCAGTATAACTAAAGTGTCTATCGAACGTATAAACTAGATAAAATTGTCTACAATTTTTCCATAGACAATAGATCTGTAAATCTTACGGATAAAAAGATACGGGGGGTGAAAAAAGTATCACCCTCGAGGTCTAAAATCTAGATTTATAATAACCATCCTGTAGCCTACCAACACCCATTAAAATATTTTCTACATCACGTTTTGTAACGCAAAATGCTCCAATGACTGATATACTGGGTGTCTCATTCAAATCGGTAAGTATGGGAAAGTCTGAAACTATAAGACATACGAAGATCTGTTCTGAGGAACCATGTCATCGATTTTAATAACAAGAAAAACTGCATTTATACATTTTAAAAAACATCTGTACTCCGTTCGGGAATCGAACCCGGTTGTTTTGAAAAAAAAAACCTACACTATTTCTATTTAGATATCGATTGTGTAGGTCTTAAGCAGTAAATGTCTGTATGAAACATGATGTCTAAAATGAATAAAATGCATTTTATTATATGAAGATACAAAATGCAATTGTAAGATCGTTACCTAAACGTGTTGAATATTGTATTGAAAAAGGCGGTGGTCACTTCGAGCACCTACTAAAATAAATTAAAGTATGTGGAAACAATGCATTTTATTTATTTTAGACATCATGTTTCATACAGACATTTACTACCTACACACCTAGACATTTAGACCTACACAATCGATATCTAAATAGAAATAGTGTAGGTTTTTTTTTTCAAAACAACTGGGTTCGATTCCCGAACGGAGTACAGATGTTTTTTAAAATGTATGAATGCAGTTTTTCTTGTTATTAAAATCGATGACATGGTTCCTCAGAACAGATCTTCGTATGTCTTATAGTTTCAGACTTTCCCATACTGACCGATTTGAATGAGACACCCTGTATATCAAAGGCATAAGAGCCAATTTAGAATGCCATTGAAACTCCCAAGTAAAATCCATGCTTATTAGTAAACATGAATGTTACAACGCAATAAATTAATGTTTCAATGCTTTCGCAAAGAATCCTCAAATAATGAAATATCCTGCTGCTTAAACAGTTTTGTTTTCAAAGAGGTCTTTCCAAGAATGTGAGCGATTTTAAATTTGCCGGTGTTTGCAAGTCCGAGAAAAGCGTGATGGTGAAGAATATAGATAATAAGTGGATCATTTATCTATCACTAGCCTTTTCCCGCGGCTTCGTCCGCGTACTATAAGTACTCAAAAAGGATACGATACCCATGTTAATATTCAGACTTTGTGACCACATTTGCCTCTTTTGGGGGTTGAATTTCAAAAAACCTGAAACACGTGTTTACTCATTTATCGTTAGGAATACTCCTGTGAAGTTTCGAATAAAATAGTCTAACAAATCTTGTTTCGCCATACAAACTTTGGACCCCCATTTTACCCCCTTAGGGGGTGAATTTTGAAAAATCCTTTCTTAGTACTCCCCTAGACCTTATAAGGAACCTATGTGCCAAATTTGAAATCTCTAGACCCAGCAGTTTGGGCTGTGCGTTGATATGTCAGTCAGTCAGTCAGTCAGTCAGTCAGTCAGTTTCTTCTTTTATATATATAGATGAACGGCTAGAGGCTTCGAGTTCGGCGATGTAAACATTTCGCAAACGGGACTTTAATCCCGGTCATAAAAGTAATCCGCCCATAAAGCTACGCGACGATGGACGACATAAGGGTAGGGATTTACTCTCGAAAAGATCCTGAAGTAATTAAGATAAAATATCAAGAGTTTTTGATTGTAACCGCTGGGAGCAATTCGGCTGCTCGCTCGTTTTTCATTCGGTGCTCATATAGAGTTAATCCCCTAGCATGCAATAAACCTCTTAAATTATTTGTGTTCCCGGCGAAATTACCCATATTGAAAATACCCTCTGGTGCCAACAGATCCGTTCTTACTTATAAATAAAGCGTTCAATTTTGTGAACCTTTTAAACCTTTTAATAATTATGGCAGTACCTACAAGCTGATGAACTTGAGAACTGTTAGCTGACAGGTATTGATTAGAAATTACCTACTGACTGCTTCGTTGTTATTTTTCATATTATTTATTTTTATTTTATGTAGGTAGTATGTATTTATAGTATGTATGTATTTATGTATAGTATAGTATATATTTTGTATTTATGTAAGAAGTTTATTTATATTTATGTATGATACCGAACTGAGTATCTACCTCATTAGATCATAAATTATAATACAACTCATCTTACCGTATCGTACAGTATCTAAGTCTGCCTAGCACTTCAAACTTTCTCTCTCAATTGCTCAAAGGTTAACTGGAAGAAATCCCTTAAAGGGATAAGTTCGCCTTTGTACGTATATGTTGTGTTACATGTATTTCGTTGTGTTTTCTTGTACAATAAAGTGTTTTATTACTATACTACTACTAAATTAGGTATTTGTATGGGATTTGATTTAATGTCAACTTTGAATTAAATGGCTTAAATCATCTATAAATATATAATAGTTAACCTCAAACTCCTTAAATCTCATTACAAACACTTCATAGGTACCTACTTTAAGCAGTTTAGCTTCTTATAAGATTATTTTACTTTCACCCTTTTGCAAATCTTTAATTTAAATTATTTTTAAGTATTTATATGTTTAAATCATCATCAAATTGAGAATTTCGAAATAATAATGTTTGAAGTAAACTTCTTTTAAATCTTAAAAAAATATGAAATCAAATCACTGACTGACTAACTGACTCTTATGATTTACTGACTGCTTCTTGTGATTTAGAAACTATTTTGACTATATTTCTATAGTAGTATTATAAATACGCTTATCTTTAAAATTGTTTGCGTTGCGTTGCTAATTCTTTTATTGAAATTGAGTTAAAACGAAATCGATCAATATATAACACGATACGGTTTTCAACATTTTTAAACTTTTGGTAGGTGGTTATTTAAAAATTAAACGTTTAATTTTAGTAACCCTAAGAACTACCACAGAAGGTATTATATGTACTAGCTGTACCCGCGGCTTCGCTCGCGTGCGTTTGGGAGGTTTGTCATTTTAATTTACTAAATCCAGGCCATTATTGTAAAACTTACGCTTTTTACGATGTCAATGGCCATCAAATTGGTAACTAGATCAAAATTGATTCGTTCAGCTATGTTAAGATAACTAACTAAAAGGCGGGCGTCAAGACCTGCGAATGCTAATGGCCGAGTTCCTGCAGCAGAATATACTTCGAAAAGAGGGCCGAACGCTGTAGTGTGTGAGCGCAACGTCCAAGCGGAAAGTACTTCTCCTGCAGCAGGACAAATGTACTGAGGCCGACAGAAGCGAAATTTTTTTCAGCAGCAGCATAACAGGGTCCAGACAAAACTCAACTTGATCCACTATGTCTGGGAAAGCTAAAGGCCGAGTACCGCGTAGGCCCAGGCCCGGAACGTCGCAGCAGGGTCAGCAGCATGAAAGGGACCAGATCAAAAGTTGGTTAAGTGTTTTAAAAGCGAAACCGAGGGCCGAAGGCCCGAGGTTGAGCGGCTATGTCTGCGAAGGCCAAAAGCCGAGTACCGCGTAGGGCCCAGCCTCGGAACGTAGCTGCGAGAACTGTTTCAGGAGCAGCATGACAGGGACTGGAATAAACTCAACGGTTAAGTATCTTAAAAACGAAACCGAGTACCGAAGGCACGAGGGTGAGCGGCAATGTGTGCAAAGGCCAAAGGCCGAGTACCGCGTAGGGCTCGGGCTCGGAACGTAACTGCGAAAATTTCTTCAGCAGCAGCATGACAGGGACTGGACAAAACTCAGTGATCAAGTGTCTTAGCGAATCCGAGGGCCGAAAGCCCGAGGGTGAGCGGCATTGTCTGCAAAGGCCAAAGGCCGAGTACCGCGTAGGGCCCAGGCTCGGAACGTATCTGCGAGAATTGCTTCAGCAGCAGCATGACAGGGGCTGGACAAAACTCAGTGATCAAGTGTCTAAGCGAATCTGAGGGCCGAAAGCCCAAGGCATTGTCTGCAAAGGCCAAAGGCTGAGTACCGCGTAGGACCTAGGCTCGGAACGTCGCAACGAGAACTGTCTCAGCAGCAGCATGGCAGGGACCGGAATGAACTCAACCGTCAAGTGTCTTAAAAAAGAAACTGAGAGTCGAAGGCCCGACGGTGAGCGGCAATGTCTGTAAAGGCCAAAGGCCGTGTACCGCGTAGGGCCCAGGCTCGGAACGTATCTGCGAGAATTGCTTCAGCAGCAGCATGACAGGGACTGGACAAAACTCAGTGATCAAGTGTCTAAGCGAATCCGAGGGCCGAAAGCCCGAGGGTGAGCGGAATTGTCTGTAAAGGCCAAAAGCCGAGTACCGCGTATGACCCAGGCTCGGAACGTAGCTGCGAGAATTGCTTCAGCAGCAGCATGACAGGGACTGGACAAAACTCAGTGATCAAGTGTCTTAGCGAATCCGAGGGCCGAAAGCCCGAGGGTGAGCGAAATTGTCTGCAAAGGCCAAAAGCCGAGTACCGCGTACGGCCCAGGCTCGGAACGTAGTTGCGAGAATTGCTTCAGCAGCAGCATGACAGGGACTGGACAAAACTCAGTGATCAAGTGTGTCTTAGCGAATCTGAGGGCCAAAAGCCCGAGGGTGAGCGAAATTGTCTGCAAAGGCCAAAAGCCGAGTACCGCGTACGGCCCAGGCTCGGAACGTAGTTGCGAGAATTGCTTCAGCAGCAGCATGACAGGGACTGGACAAAACTCAGTGATCAAGTGTGTCTTAGCGAATCTGAGGGCCAAAAGCCCGAGGGTGAGCGGCATTGTCTGCAAAGGCCAAAGGCCGAGTACCGCGTAGGACCTAGGCTCGGAACGTCGCAACGAGAACTGTCTCAGCAGCAGCATGACAGGGACCGGAATGAACTCAACCGTCAAGTGTCTTAAAAAAGAAACTGAGAGTCGAAGGCCCGACGGTGAGGGGCAATGTCTGTAAAGGCCAAAGGCCGTGTACCGCGTAGGGCCCAGGCTCGGAATATGGCTGCGAGAATTGTTTCAGCAGCAGCATGACAGGCGGTGGACAAAACTCAGTGATCAAGTGTCTGAGCGAATCCGAGGGCCGAAAGCCCGAGGGTGAGCGGCAGTGTATACGAAGACCAAAGGCTGAGTACCGTATAGGGCTAGGCTAGGCTCGGAAAGTCGCAGTGAGAATTGTTTTAGCAGCAGCATGATAGGGACCAGACAAAACTCAAGGGCTATATATCTCAAAAGTGAAGGCAAAAAAACAGAGGCTAAAAGCCCGAGGGTGAGCGGCAATGTCTGCGAGAGTCAAAGGCCGAATACCGCGTCGGGCCCAGGCCCGGAACGTCGTAGCGAGAATCGCTTCAGCAGCAACATGACTGGGATCAGACAAATCTCAAACGCCATGCAAACGTCTTGCAAAAAGGGTAATATTACTTTGTTAGATTTATGACTACCTTTTATGTGTATTCGGATGTTAAAGCGAGATAAAACGTGTTGCATCGGTAAAATTTTTGCTCTCGGGTAAATCGGAATCTATCAATCTAACTACCTATTTTATTTCTTTATACGTATACTTAAAATTTTCAGAACGAAGTGATTTTTTTTCTCCTTACGCGTTTATTGTATGTATAGAAGATAGCATGATTAAATTGGTTGTTGGGTACTTATACAGCGCCATCTGTGATCACTTTTGGAACTATACATATGAATATTTTTTTAAATAAATTAGCGGAATAAATACTATCCTAAATGTTGCTCCGGGGTATAAACTGTTACTATACAAAATTTCATGAAATTCTGTTCAGTAGTTTTTGTGTAGTGCGCGGACAAATTCACAGTCAGACAGACAAGAATTCCAAAAATCACTGAAATGTATTCAGTCAACGTTTCTAAGACCCCCCCCCCGAATTAGTTTTTCTCAAATATCTTCAATGTACATTTTTTTTTCTCCTTACGCGTTTATTATATGTATGTATAGATTAAAGAAAAATATTGCGATTTTCTTTTATTATTCAATGTAATTTTATAAATCTATCAGTTTAATCCAGGATTCGTGGTGATTATTAAAACGGTGTCTAAAAGTTACGACGTAATGTTTTTGGTTTGTGCATAATTTCGACATGTCGGCGCGTCAACTTGGGGACGGGAAAAGGGTTAGAATGAAAAAATAAGCTCGTCCATCACCGCCTCTGTCAACAGGGCTCGCCATCAATGCCGCAAAAACAATTAGTAGGTCAATATTTATTTAATCGCCCCAACCGGTCGCCATGAAAGATTACCCCGACATCTGTACAAATAATATAGATGATAGGATACGAATTAATCTTTATCTCATCGTTGATAGCAATAGTTTTAACTTTATCTTAAATTATTATTAAAATATAAAGGAAAGTGCTTGGAGCTCACAGAATTTGAACCCAATATAAAATGGCTTTAAGTCCGCCTTTTAATATTGTTTTCTTGTGTGCAATAATGTTTAAATAAATAAATAAAAATAATAAATCGAAGAATAAATACAGAGGAATGCTTGAGAAATGCTTCGTAATAAAACAAAATAGATTTTTTTTTTACCACGACGGTGGTAAACTAGCATACGTCCCGCCTGATGGTAAGCAGTTTCCGTAGCCTATAGACGCCTGGAATCCTAGAGGATTCACATGCGCATTTCCTACCCTTTCAGAACCTTTACACTCCTTTTTTGAAGAACCTCATACTGTAGCCCGCGAACCTCGGCAGGGAGTTCATTCCACAGCCGCAGCGTTCGTGGGAGAAAATTCCTTTTAAACCGTACAGTGCGCAACCCCAGGGTGTGAGAATGAACACCCTGCCGGCGGCGAGCGGTGCGGTGATGAAAAGCTACCGTGGGGATCATATCAAACAGTTCTTCAGAGCACAACCCATTGTACAAGCGATGGAACACACATAAGGAGGCAAAGTCTCTCCTTAGACTCAAACGTTCAATATCGCTCGGGAGTTTGGGATCGTCGACGATCCGCACAGCGCGCCTTTGTACCGAGTTAAAGGGCCCAAGCTGTAATCCAGGTGCTCCCGCCCAAAGGGGACAGGTAGTTCTCCATGTGGAGTCTGACTTGCGACTTGTATAGAAGCAGTATTTGCCCGGGAGTGAAGTATCTCCTCGCTCTATTGAGCACACCGAGCTTTTTAGATGCCAGCTTGGCCTTCCCTTCAAGGTGACTACGGAATTGGACGTTACTGGAAATGTCGACACCGAGGATCCCAATACTTTCTGAAATTGTAAGGGCCACAGTAAATGCGGTTTTCCTAGCAGTTAACGTGCAAACTTGTGTCTTTGGGGGATTAAATCGAACTAAGTTATCCTGACCCCACACCGAGACTCCAGAAAGAGTATTCTCGATATCGAACACAAGATTTTCACGACTCTCTACCACAACGGATCGAGGGATATTGGCGCGGTCCGTGTAACAGGTATCCCCAGTACTGTCGTCTGCATAACAATCAATGTCGCCAATAGACAACATATCATTGATATCCAAAAAAACAGCGTTGGGGATAATAGCACGGAGCCTTGCGGGACACCAGCGTTTATGGCAATGCATTCGGAGCAACTTCAATTGACTACGGCTCGTATGCTTCTACCGGACAAAAAGCTGGCAACTCATCTGCACAATCTCTCGGCCAGGCCGAAAGCTGGCAACTCCGACAGAAGACCTCGATGCCAGACCCGATCAAACGCCCTAGCTATAATCAAGGCTACCTGCTAATGCCTCTTCCTGACTCTCAATGACTGAAGCCGAGTGGTGAGTTAGATACACTAGAAGGTCACCAGTCGAGCGACCGTGGCGAAAGCCATACTGGCGATCACTGATCAGGTCGTGCTCTTCTAGGTATCCCAGGAGCTTCGCATTAATTATACGCTTCATAACCTTGGACATAAGCCTGTAATTCGACGGGTCTGAACTATCGCTCTTTTTAGGCACAGTGCAGGAGGGCAGTCTTCCATGAAGATGGCACTTGCCGTTTGTGGTAAGAGAATATGAAAAGACGCGTTAGCACGGGCCACAACTCAGGAGCACACCGTTTGAGCACAACTGCTGGTATGCCGTCTGGCCCGCTCGACTTGTGAACATTTAATGATAGCAGCTCCCGCCGGACATAACTTTGTTTGGTGCTAATTTCCGCCATCAAGGATGCACACTGCGGGATGGTAGGCGGTACGGTGCTGCTATCATCGTTCACGGTCGAGTTCGAGGCGATGAGAGTACCAAGAAGATCGGCCTTCTTTTTTGCGCTATGGGCCAGATTACCACCAGCATTACGCAGTGGTGGTAAAGACGACCGACAAAAGTTTCCCTCGGCAGCTTCGGCAAGTGACCAGAAGGGTCCTTGGGGTAGCCTGCTAGCTTCTCACCAATTCTGCCGACGAAGTCGAATTTGGCTCTGGCAACGGCTGTTTTACTGGTCCTCGAGGTAGCGTTTGATTTGCGGTTCAAATCAGATACGTTGGGATCCTTATCAGTAACGGCCTTAGTCCAAGTCCTTCGCTTTGTTACATCGCATACATCTACAATTTTTTGATACTGCTGCTGCTGACAAGGCCATTCACGGGGCCCTACCCCTCCCCTGCTTCGAGAAACAAAGGAAATTTAGGAGACTCATCATACTAGAAACCGGTTTTTTTTTATTAGTATACACCGCCACTTTTTTTGCATTGCAGCATCGGCATTTCGTGTTCCTCCATTAAAGACGTGACTAATTATATATATCTCATCTAGGAGACTTATCGAACTAGGTTCAGTATCGTGGGCTCTTGTTCTATAAGGTTAAGTATGGTTTTTAAGTTTTGGTTGCCCTGAAAATCAGCGTTGTGGCTACCACCTGCTACAACATGACATGCTGAGTGGCAACCATTTTGGTGTTGTTTTTTTTTGGATATTCCATGTTATGCTTCTCTTTGCACCGAATAAACATTTTGCATTTTATTAATCTCAATCTCCCGGTGGATTTTGCTGGTGCACGGGGAGAAGGATATCCTCCTCCCCGAACGTGTTATGGTATTGTATGAAAATCCATAAACACGTTTGTAAACAATATTTTTTAATATACCTGTCAACCATTTAATTGACAGATTATAATGAAAAAATAAGATTAACAAAGTCGGGGCAATCATGAAATTCGAGTTAGGTAGACATAATTTGACATTAATGGTTTATTTCCCTACTAGAATAAGGATGATGACACATGTTGAATTTTGTAATAAAATTTTGTTAAATGGATGCAAGATGATCAATATATCCTAAGAAATTGAAAATGAAAGAAATCTATCGGCTTCAAAATTTCAAAATTTTACAATTTTTTAAAAGTACAACATTAAAAAGACAATGACACCATTCTATTTCTCATATATTACTGTAAAATAAATTGTATAGCAAATATATACATAAACGCAATATTTCACAGTCAAAATAACAATTTCATAATTTTTCCATACTTTGAACAGGGCGACTATGCAATCGTGACGTCATTGTTGCATATCATTTTGTTAGGAGCTTTTGAGAAACAAAAGCGAGTGTCAGATTTTGAATCTCATTTCTGACTTTTGTGTTGCTTTAACGCAATTGGCCCCATAAAGACATTTGATCCTCACAACAAAACAAATCGATTCATCATGCCTGTTCAAGGCAATTCAAAGTCTTGTCTTGACCATGTATACAGGATGTAACAAAAATGCTGGTGATCCTTCTAAGGCCATAATTGATATCGTATTCTGATTATAAAAATAAAGAAAAAAAATATTGACTTTGTATGGAGGGTTGGCCAGCTGGGACGACGTGTCCCATACAAAAAAAATTTTTTCACGTCAAAAAAATGTTCCTTCTACTTCTTGTTCGGCCTCCTTCCGAGATACGGAGAGGAATGGTAAATTTTCGCGTTTTTTCTTGAATAACTTCAAAACGATTAATCTTAAAATTACAAAAGTAATATATGTGTAGTTTTCACATGAAACCCTTTCATTTGATGTATAACAAGGTATATTTAACGTAGGTTTTTAAGAAAAAAGGCGAAAATTGACCATTCCCCTCCGTCTCTCGGTAACCGATGAACCTACATTTTAGAAAGAAAATACATAAAATAGCTTTTTACCTGTAAATCAACAGTAAAAAGTCTGCAGCCATGCGTGAGTTGGTCTTAAAAATAGACTTTGTTAAAATTGTGTGATGTATATGGAACCCTCAGGGCGCGAGTTCGGCTCGCACTTAGCCGTTTTTTATTGATTTACTATAATGGCAAGGAACCCTGAAATCTTAAAAAAAACGTCCAAAAAACTACTAAATAATTAGGTTCATACCTTTCATAGTATGATCACATTGTAGTTAAAATAGTTATTGTGCTTTAGAATTTTAAGTACACCTTTTATAGTTGTTATCTTTTTTTTTCTAAGTTCGAACTGTGTTGTAAAGCTGAATAATTGGTGTTTTTAATGCTATACAAAACATCAGGGTATTGTTTTTACTTTGGCTACAGAATTCGCATACAATTTTATTTTTTCTAAAAGTTTATTTTATTTTGTCAATAATTCCTATACTATAAATAATTTAAAATAATAATGTATGTACGTATTGTAGTAAATTTAATAATCTTTCGATGGATGCTAAGCCCATGTGTGTATGTGTCATGTTATACATTTTACAAATATCGGTAATGGTCACATTCGTGACGTCATTATTTGAACCTCAGGCACTATAGAGATGTTTTTCCAGCATCTAGATAATATAGACAACAATATACCCGAAGCTCCTGTAAAATTCCGTAAATTAAGAAAATTTATATTTTTTCACTCTAAGGCAATAGTTCGGCAGCGCCCCCCTGTTTGTAAACATAGCTGCCAAAATTATTCACTGATTTTTAGGCGACGATATATGCAAACACGTCAAATCGAGGTGTTTTCGTGCAAGGTTTTTGAAGAAAACAAACCACGTTGGAGCATGTATGTTACATTTTCTGTAGGGGCATATAGTTGGGTTCGGTCTACCGATACGTGCTTGGTCTTGTATAACATAATTAGGTATATATATCATCGTTATGAAACTGTTTTGGAGAAAACTTGTCGCAAGTTTTATTTCGGTCAGAAATAATTCTATGTTGCGAAATTAAACATAATTACTTCTTAGCACATTACTAATGTTCTACCGATAACTATAGTCGTATTAAGCGCTTAATAAAGGTTTTAGACGCAAAACCTTGTATAGCCTGTAATAATCAGAACTATGCAATTGCTGCAATAAAACTTATAGGCGTTTATTCTATTGCAGCCAGAGACATGTTTCATGTGTCAAATTTGAGTAATATGATTAGTAATTTTGAGTGCGGAAATTCGTTCCACATAGCTTAGGTTATAGTACGCTTGCTTACTAAGTAGATATGTCCGAGTTCAAATCCAGGCTGATGTTAACTTTTTTGTTTATTTTTTTATCTCATTTATATTTTCAATCCTGATCCTAAGCGATTTATAGGTATTTTTGGAAAAAAAGTCAAATCATACTATAGTCAAGTTAGTAGTTAGTTTAATCTTTTTATGTTGACTTTTTTACCCAATATATTTAAACTACCAACTTATTAAAGAGACTAATTCATTATTCAATTTTTACAGTGGGTATGGGTACTTTTTACCATAGACGGCTTCTTCCATGTTTTTACCATAATTTATATTACAAGAGTGCGTTTGTTCGAGCAGTTTCCATCCGAGGCGACGTTGCCAGCTTACTCTCATTTGCTCATTTCGCTTCTTGCTTTGCGCTGTTGCAAGCTAGATCTATATTATGATATGAATGACGGATACATTGAATACAATCAAATGCGCTTGAAGTTGAAACACATTCGTGCATTTGTCAGTGATTTGTCCACATCATCGTGTTAGGTTGTATATCTCTCTCTTTACTATGGAATAAGAAAGAAACAATCGGCTCGGCTGTCCCGGCACTCTGCGATGTCTGGTCGCGCCACGCCATGGTTTATTGCATGTTCGTTTTCGTACGATTTAAAAGATATGGTGAATTATTAAATTATTATTAGGTAGGTAAGTAGATATGGAATTAATTTAATCGTATAAGTATATATACCAATATAATTTCTCACAATCCCTAAAATGAAAAAAACAATAAGTAAGGTACGATGGGGTAAGACCGGACCATTTTTGAACTAGTTGGTCAGCTTTCAGGGCTGACTTTTATGCTTTACCTTTGTAAAAATTTCTCGAAATATTAATCCTTGTTTCAAATCAGTATGAAGTGTACCTAAGCTGTTTTTCCTGTATAAATTTTCAAAATCTACTCCTTCTACTTAAGATTGGACTATTGAATAAAATGTACTCTTAGTAAGTTTTTAGGTGCTAGTTTTCTTCCACTTATCGATTTTGCCAGCTTTGTAATGCAATAATAAATTTTGAAGTGCCCTTACTTATCGTTCTAGAGCTTAAATGGTCTTGTTTAGATTAATATTATACGAGAATAAATCATACTCGAAAGGTTTTTTTATAATAAAACATTTTTTGTAAAAGTGGAGTATGTGTCAGTTTTCCGTCCATACTTATTGATATATGTATTGATATTCAAGTTTTTGAAATAAAAGCTTATAATTAAAATATCAATTAAAGAATAAATAATTATTATCAATGGCAAATTTGACCTCAAAAAGTTTTTTCCATGTAGACGGAGAGCTGGCCACGTCAGATATGACACAATAGTCAGGTTTCATTGCTCTCATTATTGTGTCATATCTGACGTGGCCAGCTCTTAGTCCAATAAATTTGTAGCAGTTTAATCAGGTGGACGGCAACCCGGACGGGAAACTAGTATAACCACCCTATGCACGGTTTCAAATAATAGATATAATTATAAACCGCCTTTATTATGTTAATGTCAACCTTTCAGCATTTTCTCAAACTTTTCCAAAAAGAGTGTTAAAAATATTGAGAGTGGAAAGACAAGATGTTTCAAACCTTTGAAGCAAGATGTTTAAAAATTTAAAAATTTTAAAAAACGCTTTTGGCTATAATTTTTTTTTTTTCCCCAGCCTACTTGAAGAGATATAATACGTATCCATACTAATATTATAGTGTGTCTGTCTGTTAACTCTTCACGCTTAAACCGCTCAACTGATTTAGATGAAATTTGGTATGTATAAGGGGATGAAAACGGAATGGAAGTTTATACGGAATTGTTGCTCCCTGTTGACTTGAAATAGCATACGTGCTAGTTTTATATTTGCTCTTAGATTTGACTAACTAGTAACTTTTATTTTGCGTTTTATTATGTAATTCCATATGGCTCATGTTAATTTCGCGCAGACGAAGTCGCGGGTAAAAGCTAGTATTTTAATATTGTAATGGATTTTGATATGATAAAACTTTTGTAATAGATGGCAATTAACCAAAACTAACCCAAAAATGTACCCAAAAAACCGTGACGACCCTATACACGACACGATACAACTAATCCATACTAATATTATAAATGGGAAAGTGTATGTGTGTGTTTGTTTCTTTGTTTGTCCGTCTTTCACGGCAAAACGGGGCGACGAATTGAAGTGATTTTTTAAATGGAGATAGTTGAAGGGATGGAGAGTGACATAGGCTACTTTTTGTCTCTTTCTAACCCCCCACTTCCCTAAAATGGGGGGTGAAAGTTTGTATGGTTTGTTACCCCGAATTTAACGCGAGCGAAGCCGCGGGCAAAAGCTATTATATGTTATTAACTTACTCGTGCTGACTTTTCGTGTTTTTAATTCTTTTGTGTAATTTCAATTTATAATTCTTATGTGAGACGACAAACGCTTTTATATTTGTCAATTTTTTTAGTAAAAAACACTTATGGTATATAAATGAAAATGGTTAAAACATGTTAAAAAATTAATCTTAAACTTTAGGTTGAATTAAGTTATTTGCTTTTTAGCTATGGGTTTCTGTAAGGTACTTCCCCAGTCGAGCTCTGAGCCAGGTCCAGATTTGAGCGTGATAACATTCGCTGAACTGTGCCTTACCACAGTTAGCGAGATAACATTCGGAGTGCCCACCTCCCTTTTGGACATAACATACCCGTGTCTAAACCTGTTCCTAGTAACCAACTAGGTACCAATTTAAAAAATGTTCACAGCAACAATTAATTGGATCCAGTCTTAAATGCCACGCAAAAACAAATCAAACCATTTTTTGTGACAAACAATTGAATTTATAGAACGAAACTTTTTTGTCTATAAAGATCACATGTATGCGCGACTTCGGCAGCAGATAGCATACATCCTCCATACTACCCTCTTGAACCTGATGTTTATTCAGTGTTGGGCGTAATTTATTAGATGGTACCTACTTTTGTAATGAATTAAATTGCTAATTAAATAACATGAAAATCAATTATATTAAGTAATTGAAATTGCTTGTAATTGAGATTACGTGTCAGTAGTATTCCCGATTACATATAATTTGTAATTGCAATTACTTTTATCTTAACTACTTTTACTTGTAACTTCGATAATTTGAAATAATATACAAGTTCAATTTCTTTTTGGGTCAGTGGGGGCAGCTACCAGATCCCTCGCTGCAACGCGAAAATGGTCTTAGAAGACCTTCCCTCAATTTCAAATTAATCAATCTTCATTAATTTGAAATTGAGGGAAGGTCTTCTACGGATTTTGGAAAAAAACATACAGGATGCGAGATGAGTTCACATTTGGTAAACTTCTTTTTGATGCCAATCGATCCCATTCTTGTATGGGATCAAAAATAATTTGCGGCTAGAAAAGCCACAAATTGAAAAAAACTTTTCCCATACTATATGAAAATTGTTTTTTTTATTTTTCACATGCTGCTTTTTTATGCCAATCGATTCCATTCCTATCGTTTCTAATAGTTTCCTATTATTAGGTAATGTACTAAAAAGCCACAAATTAAATATTTTCCATACATTTACTATAAATAATAAATAAATATTATACGACAATCTTACACTAATCGACCTAGGCCCACAGTAAGCTCAATAAGGCTTGTGTTATGGGTACTAGACGACGATATATATAATAGATAAATATGGATAAATACTTAAATACAAAGAAAACATCCATAACTCAGGAACAAATATCTGCGATCAACACACAAATAAATGCCCTGACCAGGATTCGAACCCGGGACCTCCTGCTTCGTAGGCAGGGTCACTACCGACAGGGCTAGGAGATCGTCGAATAAAGAATAAGTGATTTTTAGGGTTCCGTAGCCAAATGGCAAAAAACGGAACCCTTATGGATTCGTCACGTCTGTCTGTATGTCTGCCCGTCCGTATGTCACAGCCATTTTACTCGGAAACTATACGACGTATCTGAATAAAATTTACACATAAGGTTTATTCTGTATGCCGCTACTTAGTTATGTATTTAAATTTAAAAAAAAATATATTTTAAGGGGGGGCGCTCCATACATGTATCTAAATTTCAAAAAAATTGTTTTTACCAAATATCAACAGGTGATACATCAATCGATAGGTCTTTAAAAATAATATTGAAGTTTTTTTGATCATTTTGTGATTAAGTAAATATTTTTTGATATAATCGCTTCGAAAGTCAGAAAAATTTTGTAGCCCCCCCTGTAACTTTTGAACCGTAAGTCCAAAAAATATGAAAAAAATTGAGGAGATGCGCCTTATTATATACTTGCTACGAAAATTGTTTTGAACATTATCGGTTTAGCCATTTTTGAGTTATTTCCAAAAAACTTCTTCCATAGGCATCAGATACGACCTTTTGCTATTAGTTTGGTTCTTATTCCATTGAAGGTACACACAACACGCACTTGGCCGGTTTTTTAAACTTTTCACTTAACCAACAGTCGTTTTTATTAAGCATACCTACCGGAAGAAACATTTAAGTAAAATGTGAATGTACCTGAAAAAATCGGTATCGCCATTATATCAAAATGCAACTAGGTACAGGTACACAATAGTGTTGGAGGATGTGTGGTTTGTATTTGCAACTAAAGGATAATTTTCCAGATAGGTAATTGAATTATCCGATGTTCTCCCGATGCGGTCTTATCCCAAGGCACTATACCGTCCTCATTGAAAGCGATTTTGACCATCTCTAATTTCGTTATAGATACTAAAAACCTGGATTTTTCAGAGCAGAAGAGGACATAAAACAAATTAGTTACAAATAATATTATCTTCAGTTAAGTACATTTTATTTGAACTTTTATTTTGAAAGACTTGACACGTACTTGACACATAGAAATATAACCGCCATGATGAATGCTTATTTTGGATATTTAGAATAAAACATTATAATTGTGCGATTATGATACTGTAGGTAATGGCGTGCGTTGGTCAAGTAGTTTTATATTATAGGTAACTTTAATTATTTCGTCATTGATTACCTACATACAATAGTAACTTTAATTAAGTAAGTACACATAAAATGGAATCATTATCAAAGCGCCATCTTACTGTAAAAGACCGCGATTGCTTGACTATTTAAACATGTCAACATTGAATTGTCATAGTTCATCTCAAGTATACTAGATGGCAGAAGCGGAAGCTGCGATTATAAAAACGCAAAATGCAGTCGTCAACCGCGATACCCGTCACCTTAACTAGCCTGTTTCATTATTGTAGTACATTGCTTTAAATTTGGAGTTTTTGTTGTAAAATGCAAAACCCTGACTTATTTTTTAGCCTAATTTTAGGTTTTTGTTAATAGCCGTTAAACTGTAACACAAATAAGTATATAATGTATCACAGTAATAGTGCAGTGCATAGTTTGCATGAAATTTCCACTTTTAGCAACGAATCGGAAGCCATTTTGATGGCGTCATTACGCTGGAGACATTCACCTACGTCCCCGTCTCTCGGCAGTTTTGAGGTCCCAGGTCATACCTGAAACGTTTAAGGGCGGACAAATGCTATAAACTCATTTCCTATTTATCTTATTTCATAGATATTGATAATGTCATCCGTCAGACAATCTTCCTTGTCTTGTCAACAACATTAAATATATTTAGATTTTCATAAATAATAACAAGTATGTTATTTGTATCAGTGGCGACGAGGATTAAAAAGGAAATACTTTAACATGAACAGTGAACAGTTTGAAAAGTTCCTTTTATTACAAGCTTCACAACAAAAACAAATTACGGACATCTTACAATAGTTAGTATCATAACAACAAAATGCAGTTGCCGCGGCTCCCACACCATCGACAAACGGCACGGAGTCGCCCAGCTCATCGCACAACAACACTAACAAAAATAACATCTACAATAGCTTTAAAAGCGATAAGTTCAAACCTGACGAAATGTCAGTAGAAAATTTTATTGACTATTTCGAAACAAAATGCGAACTGTGGGGAGAGGATGCACAACACATCCAGAAAGAGCTTTTGTTTACCTGCCTGTCACCTGAATCTTTTCACGATATAAAAGTTGCCCTTACGCCCCACTTCGAAAACTCTACGTACATAGACATTCGGACGAAGCTCCTCGACCTGTACAGAATAAAACGCACTCGATATAGAGCACTATCTGACTTCTGGAACTGCTTACGCACTGGCAATGAATCCATGGAGCACTACGCTAACAGATTAAAAGAAATAAGCAAAGATTGTGGATACAGAGATGATCTTTTAGAACGACAGTTACGTGACCGTTTTGCAACCGGGCTCAACCACCAACAATTGCAAATCGACTTAAAACAAAAATGGCCGGACCTTCAAGAACTTGAAAATGGCAAAATGAAGGAAGTTACTTTTGCTCAAATCTTTAGCGTTGCACAGTCGCGAGAACGAGCAGAAGGTGACACTAATGAATACGCCAAAGTTAACAAAATAAAAAGACACTCCAGGTCTTCCTTAAACACTTCACCGCGTAGACTACGGACACACCAATATCTAAGATGCGGTGAGCCAGAGAGACATCCGCTGAATCAATGCGCCGCTAAAAAGCACACATGTAAAGAGTGCGACACACCAGGACATTTTGAAGATTGCTGTATCAAGTCAGGCAAAGCAACTCTGCCTAACCGGTCATATAATAAACAAAGAACATTTACTACGAGACACAATAAGTTACACAAACTCAAGCACGATGGAAATAGTACCAACTCTGCTCAAACGTCCTACTCAGAAGACAGCGATGACGAGTCTGATACCGTTTGTCAAATACGTAAAACAAAAAGCAAGGATAGTAAAAAAATAGATGTCCTCATCAATGACATACCCTGTACCCTAGACTGGGACCCCGGCTCAGCCTATTCTATTATAAATAACAAATTCTGGAAACGTATTGGGGCTCCTCCTCTAACGAAAGCCCCAGGGCTGCGTGCCTATGGGAATACAAAACTAAAGCCCAAGGGCCTAACGGACGTAACAGTACGCATTCTAGACGTGGAAAGAATACTACCGGTTGTCGTCATGAAGTCAGCTGACCCCATGTTGTTCGGCCTGCAGTGGAGTGAAATGTTCCACTTGGACTTCCCAAAACCAGTCTACTCCATCACGGATAAGAGCACACAATACAAGACCGTCAACCTTAAACAAATTCTAGACAAACACGCGACACTTTTTGACGGGAAACTTGGAAAGGTTGACAATTACAAAGTAAATATACATATCCAACCCCATGCCCAACCAAAACATATTCCAGCAAGATCTATAAAATTTTCAATGAAGAAAAATATTGAAATTGAACTGGATCGTCTAGTTGAAGAGGGCATCATAACTAAAGTAGATCCAAACATTACACCAATCCAGTGGGCGACCCCCACAGTCAATGTACTCAAAATCAACGGCCAGATCAGAATTTGTGGTGACTTTCGCAGCACCCTCAATCCTGTATTAATAACACACGCACACCCAGTACCCTTATTTGATCAACTGCGCCAGAATCTAGCTAATGGAGACAAATTTTCGAAAATTGACCTAAAAGACGCTTACCTGCAATTTGAAATTGAACCAGAATCTAGACATTACTTAACGATATCTACACATAAAGGCTACTTTATGTACAACCGAATGCCTTTTGGCATTTCAACCGCCCCATCAATTTTCCAGCATTACCTTGAAAAACTCCTAGAAGGATTACCGAATGTAGCAGTCTACTTTGATGACATAGCAGTAACGGGAAAAAATGACAAAGAACATCTCGAAACACTGCGTACCGTTTTCGAAAGGCTTGAACTTGCTGGATTAAAGGTAAATTTGAAGAAATGCACTTTTCTACAACCGGAAGTCGAATACCTCGGCCACACGATCGATAAAAGTGGCGTACGTCCCACAAAATCGAAGATCGAAGCAATTGACAAAGCTTCTCCACCAACCAACGCTAAGGAACTAAGATCTTTCCTTGGATTAGTAAACTTTTACGAGCGCTTCGTACCGCACCTGCACAGTGTTTGTGCCGACCTTCACGCGCTGACAGGACACCGAATAAAGTGGCGCTGGACAGACAATGAGACTAAGGCATTTGAACAAGCAAACACCTTGATTACACGCTCTAAACCACTAGTAGCTTTCAAAGACAAAGAACAATTGTACTTAGCCTGTGATGCTTCCGAAAAGGGCGTAGGAGCGGTACTTTTTCATAAAAATAATAACGTTTTTTGAGAGGTTCAGTGCTTGAAGACATTCTGCTTTTGAAAGTTCGCACGAGGCGTTCGGCGAGTCCATTCGTACGTGGATGGTAGGGTGATGATCTAATGTGCCGTATTCCCTTGTCTGTGCAGTAATTTTGGAACTCCTGTGACGTGAACTGTGGGCCATTGTCAGAGACTAAAAACTGGGGAAGGCCGAAGGTGGAGAAAATTGTGTCAAGTTCATCACAATACCAAAGAACATACTTAAAATTGGTGACCGTATCCAACTTTGAACTATATTCCCATAAGGGAGAGCACTAGTAACTATTTACGACTGGTCAAGGTTATCACAACTTAATACCTGCGGTATTTTTAAGTAAATTCGAGAACTTTTGCCCCGTAAAGAAGGTAGATATTAGACCAAATGATATGATTATAGTCAAATCTTAAAACCACCAAAAGTAAGAAATTTCTTCTATAATTAGGTATGCTGGCTAGGTTTTATACAAACAACGAAAATCTGATACAGTTTAAACAGTTTTACATGCGACCATGCTGCCTTATTTAATAAAAACGAATAAATGACAAAATCGCGTCTAGTTCTAATGCGAGTCTTGCGCTGTGAGCCTCAAGTCTGAGACTAACAAAGCCAGAGTTAGAACCGAGTTGGGCGCGCTGCGACGAGCGATGTGCTGCTCCCATGGCTCCAGTCGGGAGCTCGCTGACGCGCTCAATCAACACTACCTGAGCGTGCAGCGCGACACCCCGGTACGCCCGTGTCTGGGTGACGTGATACACCTGCTTCGAGCAGCCAGCCCGCCCCAAGAGTTTACAATGTTCGTATCACCATTCACAGCTCATGAAATACTGTTAATCGTTAAGACGATTAAGACAAAAGAAACAAAGGATATCTATGACTTTCCAAATGCAATACTTCTCAGGTTGCCTCACAACTTAATTAACCAACTTTGTGAGTATTTTAATGATGCAATACCTAGCGGAAATTCACCAGAAACCCTTAAAAAATTCGAGTAACTCCAGTTCATAAAGGAAAAGGTTGCAAGGTCACAATGAAAAGCTATCGTCCAATATCAGTTGTTCCAGCACTATCTAAGACATTCGAAACGGGGGGTTATGCAAAAGGCTAGCTGATTTTTTCAATGCCCAAGGAGCGACAAATATGCCTACCGCGCGGGTCAGTCTACGTTGGGGGCGGCACACAAACTACAAGACACCGCTGTTGCCCGTGTTGTACTTCAATCATATTAGATCTGACTGTGAATAGTATTCAACTTGATGGTATTGAACCTGTAGGTCATGCCAGTTATGGCGGTTCTTGTTTCGATAGTGGTTTGCAATGGAGAGAGCACATCGACACGATATGCAAAAAACTGAACTCCGCCTACTACGCCATAGCACGTCTAAAGCACAATTGTCGAGATAGAGCCTACTGACAGCATACTATGCATACTTTTACACATACCTAACATGAGGAATTGACCTTTGGGGCTTGGCGGCTGATAGGGACCGGCCATTTATATTACAAAACGATGTGATTCGACTGATATGCCGAATCTCTCGAGACGAACCAGCGAGACAGCTCTTTTTATATCTTAAAGTGATGACAGTACGTTCGCTCTTTATATTTGGATTAGCTAGATTTGTGAGAAGGAATCCCGATAAGTTCCCTTTAGCTAAAATCTACTCTACGAGAATGAAACCGGGACTGTCGATACCCACGCATAGGTTACAAAAGACAGAGAATTCTCTAAGAGTAGGTAATGGATGCCGTCTTCAACAAACTTCCTGAATCAATAAAAAAATTGAGTACATCGGTTTTTAATTTTTAACTTATTAACACGTAAGTTATGAAAGAAAACCGGAATTCCTAAATTAATTTTATATAGTAACGTAGACTTTCATGATGCTTTGATCTTTGACACGTTCTTACATTACAGTTCAGATTTCTCTGACATTTACCCCGAAATTGTCCTTATTCCGACTTTAGAAGTGAATACCCGGTATACAAATAGAAAAAGGCTTTTACTTCCCGCTGTAATATAGAACCTAAGTCAACACAAGGTAAGGTGAGCAATTGCTACTCTCTATACACATTATGGAGATTTATTTTCATGTTTTTATTTATACCATAACAAATTACCGCATGTTTGCGCATAGCACGGGTTTAAGAAACCACTTGCGTCCTGAATTGTTTAATATAATATGTGAATTATTAAATATTTTACTGGAGTTTGTGTACGAGAGAGAACATGAGGGATTTAAATGCCTTGTAATTTGTAGGATTCTACGAATATTATGCAAATGAGCGTGTGTTTTAACAGATCATAACAGTATCACGTTTGGAATTCCACTAAACAATAGCCGCAGATAGCGAGCATTCGAGCACGTTACAGTTGTCGCCGAGGGCATTTGGAAAGTTGTCTCTGTCGCATGAAGATGTCGCGGTGGCATTCCGGCCGCCCCTCTTTGGCAAGCGCGTGCATAGCTCGACTTGACGAAATTCCGGGCCGACCCGTGAGCGGTGCAACTATTATATAGCCCACACAGCAATATCCTGGAACTGCTTTGAAAATTTATTTTAGAATGTATGTTACGGCTGAATGGTTTTCTGTTGTAGGTACGAGTATGTATATTTACGTCGAAGTAGCATTTTGATATCTAGTCCATTTAGATAAATAATGAATGTAAACATAATATGTTTGTGTTTGGATCGCGTTGTCAATTTATTTATCAGTCATTAAATGTGTAAAAGTATACACGGAGAAAATTATTCATACATTAAAATAATATGACTTAAAACGTTATTCTTTGCACACCTACACATTAAAATGTGCATTAATTAAGAATAGCTAATGTAAGAGCAAGGTAAAGTTCCTTGTAAAGACACTGTAAGCCGAAATGTTTGCTTTGCTCGTAGGCCTCGTATGTGTGTTCTGTAAACTTCTAAATATTTTCTCTAGTAAACCAAACGTCCTCTGCATACGAGGTTTGCCAACGTAACGTCTGCGGTGAGCCGCGGCCGGTTCCCGCTGACCGTCAGAAAAATAATAATTTGCTAGGTATGCTTTGTTCAGTATCCAGTATTTTAAGCGTTGGATATTGGCGCTGGATTTAAGATATAAATATTGGATTTTGCTAACAAATGAAACTGTCTTGAATATTTGACGTGATTTGAATAATACCGGGTGAAATCGAGGTCGTGTAACAAGCAACCAAGGCATGATATAGAATCGAAAGATGAACCTAATTTCTTTACTCTTTTCTATACTTTTTAACCCTGCAACTCCCCGCTACCTCAAAGAGCGTTTCTCTTATCTTAATTCTATTAGATCCTCTCAAAAATTGCTCCTAAAAGTGCCATCTTCATCTTCCAAATTTTATAATTGCTCATTTACGTTCCAGGCCGTTCGTTTGTGGAATTCTCTCCCTCTCAACATAAAACGCGCGCAATCTATCGGTAGCTTTAAATCGCAACTTAAGGAATACTATTTATCTCTTCCTTAGGTTTTTAAGTTGACATTGTTGTTTCTTACTGTGTGTATTATATATGTATATATGTACGTATATGTATGTTTATTTTGTATTTATTTAAGTATGTATATTCATATGAATGTGCTGTGTTATCTATTTCGTCTCTTTTGTGTCTATGCACCACCTACTGCTTATTGTTTTTCTCTAGTCTCCACTACCCAAAGGTTGTCTGGAAGAAATCGCTTATTAGCGATAAGACCGCCTGTTGTTACCTCTACCTAAATTTATCAAATTGTAAAATTTGTGCTTGTAACTGTATGAGGTGTGCAATAAAGAGTATTTATTATTATTATTATTATTAAATCATACTTTTTTGTCACCAATATTGATGGTTGTTTTTCAGATGATAATTGGAAAAATAAATTATGGCGTACAATTTGGTCCCCTACTCAATGTCACGTAACGTCGTTTTCCATACAGCGTATTTCAAAACTAATATTATACACATACCCACCCGTATGATTTACTTAGTATAAGCTTGGATGAATAAAATTAAAGGATGGAGCATGCCTGTACAACAAACTGTGACGCAAGATAGCGGCTGGTTTAAATGTGTGTGTCCAGACGAGTGTTGCCATGTAATACAAATTTTCCCGATTAAGAATACAGTATTTTTGAAATTAAAAAAAAATGAATATTAATATATATGGTTAAATAGAATTAAAAAGCACCTGTTTTAATAAATTTAATGAAATCTATTTCTGAAGAGGCGACCTAAAGGTAAAATTTAAAAAATCTAAATTTACTATTTATTAAAAGCACACGACTACTGCTGAGTGTGGTGGCCTCTCTTGTCGTCCCAATACTCTTATTTTAAGCATACTTTATACCTTTTTAATCTGGAGGCACGGCAGTGCCCCCGCTAAGACGAACACAACTAAAAGTGTTATTGCGTATTCATTTATTACGTAACACGATTTAGGAGGGAATTGACCATGTCTTACTTCTACTGCAGAGAGGATGATTATTATTATTTTTCTTACGTAGGGGCGGAAGGGGGTCTCTGGCAAAAAAATGTCTTACGTAATTAGTGAACGACGAATAAAATGTAACAAAAACTTTTTGAAATCTACATCAAAATCGGTTCAGCCAAACGCGAGACAAACATACATACGTACATATATACAAACATACGGGTCAAACTGAGAACCTCCTTTTTTTGAAGTTGGTTAAAAATGCTCCTCGATCGATCAACAGAATCGGTTTGACTTAAGAGCTGACCTCTCATTCTAACAGTTCAATTCTAATAGTTCCATCTCGTTCTAATCGCTTGACCAGTCGATTACTAAAGTCAGCCGCTCAGAGTGAGAGGGAGCGATAGTTAGAATGAGACGAAAGTTTGACAGATCAGTAGTGTTGACATAACTTCGCGCGTTCAATCTACGATTAGATATGAGCTTTTTGTTTTACGAAGTTTTTGGAATAATTTTAAGAAATATATATTTTTGTTTATCTACAAATTTTATTCAAAAAAGAATAAAGAATATAATTTGCTCACAAAAGCATAAAAGTTATTAACTATTAGGTAACGTGTTAATATTCGTTGCAAAAGTGCGTGAAATAAAACGTCTAGTTTGTAGTGGGGACGTCAATATCGTATTGACAACATATCGCGGCGATTATAGACCCCCTTACGTTCGGGAAGTTTCCCTATTCAACCACCTGGCAACACCGCTACCGTGAAGTTAATAGTTTACGCACGGACTAGATAAATATTAATGGACGCGGTACTGGGCCGGGCGCGCGTTACATGGTTTATGATCAGATGCGCATAAACTTGTCGAAACCTCATGCCGCGCGGTTCAGTCGTCGTTCGACCACGTGTGACGAATTTAGTGCCAAAAAACATGTAAAAATGCCGTGTTGTACAATTTTGTCGTGTCGTGTACGAAACAACGAATTAAAAGAGGCCCCTGGAGTAGTTACTTTCCACCGGTAAGTATAAAAACCGAGTATTGCACATATTTTCCAAAAATTGTAGGCTTTTATTACGACATTCACCCATTACCTGATGGTACAACAGTATTCATATCAATTGCTCGCTGGCTATTGCTGGCGGTCGCAGGATTACGCGAGTGACGCGCAATGTATTTGGAAATACGAACGTCGCTCGTCAGTCTCGTCACACGATCGGCAGCCACGTTGCTGGGCAACGTGGCTGCCGCGCGCCTCCCGCCACGAGAGTGCGGCCCGTTATTTATTATCGATAATTTCGAACACATTGTTTAAGGTGTAACTTTCTGTCCTATAGTAGAAACTAATTTTATTTCTTTCGAAAACAAAATAACGTGATTGACTGGATTAATTAATCCACTGATCAACTTATTTTATAGATACGATAACTTTATAATGGTACTTCTAACCATACTAATATTATTAACTAGCTGTGCCCGCTAATATTATTAAGTGTCTCTGTCTGTCTGTTACCTTTTCACTCTTAAACTGCTGAACCGATTAAGATGAAATTTGGTATGAAGATAGTTTGAGTCACGATTATTTTTAATATTTTAGCAGACACATAAATTAGATAGATAAGGGTACATCCACAAATTACGTTAAACAAATTTCAACAATAATGTTTAAAATTACTATTTCTTTATTTTCCCATTTTAAATAATATATTAAATGAAATCAAAGCAAGAAAAATAATAATCCAAAGTGTTTGAATGTCAGACTAGAAGACATAAAGAGTTCCTTTCCTTCCAAAAAAGTGTACACAGTACTGTACTATGTGTATATATGTACATTATATTTGTATTTGTGACGTCACAAGAAATAAAACTCCCCCTTGCCCTTATCAGAACTCGTCACACTTTGTTGATCCCTCCGTCCCCCTTAAAATCTGACGTAATTAATGGATGAACCCTAATTAGGGTAGATTTTTATCCAGCTATTAATAAAAATCGACATTGTTTTATTAATATGAGGTGTGGCGTGGTATTATGGAGTTAATTATCGATAATCGATATCGATAAAATATATATATCGAAGGGCCACATCCCTAATGTAGGCGGAGCCTACGAGGCAATGGTAGTGGTTACGTATTTTCGAGTGTACGCACACATCAACACAGCGAATGAGAGACTGACATTTCTTTGTGTGTATCACCTCGTGCGTAGTAATGAGAATGTGTGCGTGTAAATGCCGGCTACGCTGGTTTTGGAACAAACTACGGCTGATACCGTCTCCATATACTCCGTGAGTTTACGAATTTACTGATTTTTAATATGATTACGCAATGAACTTAACGGTTAAAAGTTACCCTATCCGTTTTTTTCTTTCGACCGGTGGCATTTTTGCAGACAACGCACGACGGCATATTTAAATTATTTTTTAACAGCACTTGACTGCATAGCCGTTTGGACACGACTGTCGGGGGAGCGACTTATTATTGCTGTGCGTATGTCATTATGGAATCACAAACTGTTGTTAGCAGTACTCCATCTGAAGAATTATATAAATCTATGAGTATAAGATTAATTTTACTTAAATAATAAAAATAATTAAATTCATTGTTTTGATCAAATACTTTCATATGTAAACAAAATGGTAAATAGTGATCGGTTACAGAGTCAGAAATAGTGGTTCAGGATCACGATATTTATAACATTATACAGGGTGAAATTTGGGTAAATTTCACCTGTATAATGTTATACTAATGTTTAACGGCCTCCTAGCCTAGTCGGTAGTGACCCTGCCTACGAAGCAGGAGGTCCCGGGTTCGAATCCTGGTCAAGGCATTTATTTGTGTGTTTATCACGGATATTTGTTCCTGAGTTATGGATGTTTTCTATGTATTTAAGTATTTATATGTATATATCTATTATATATATCGTCGCCTAGTACCCACAACACAAGCCTTATTGAGCTTACTGTGGGACTAGGTTGATTTGTGTAAGATCGTCCCATAATATTTATTTATTTATAAGATCAGAATAGATACAAAAAAGTTATAACATATAACGAAGAGTAAAGTATAAAACAGGCACAAAAAGAGGCTCTTAACTTGCATCTGGCTACGTGACGTCATGTTGGCGCAGTTCAAAATGCAAGCCGGCGACCAGATCGATTGCATAAATTTTAATATTAGTCATGGCACGGCTCGCCAGCATCCTGCTAACGTACTGGATTGGAAACTGATCGTAATTACCGTTCATCTGATAAGCTATTCGACGCTCTAATCAAATACGACTGATGCAATACCTCGCGGTAACGTTATTGTACCTTATTAATTATATATAGACGCATTTTGCAAAAGGTTTAGTGGACACTGAATATTCAGGTTGCATTAAAGTTGTAAGTATATATAAATGTGTATTTACATTCACCGATCAGGCGGGGTTGATTGCAAATTATTTCTTGCGAAGCTACTTGATAAACGGTGGGAATCATAACGAGACGAAATTATGGAGATTCTGCACTATGTACTAAATAGGTACTCATTTTGACGAGATAGGATCATATCGATAAAGTATGTTGCGCTCATTATTTTAACTTTAATTAAATGTAGCTCTCATTTAAGTAAATTGAATGATCTATGATTTATAATATGGATTTATTTACAGCGCGGAAATGTCGCCAGTGTCTTAGGGAGCATTCCAGAACCGATTGAACTTGGTGAGGTATTTTATATTTAGTTTTATCATTTCTTTCTTTGTAATTATTTAGGTTTTTTTTATATTTTAGCATATAAGTTTTAGTTTATTGTATTTTTATTGTACGGTCACGTCTGAAAATATAGATACATTTAATGTGACTAAAACATGTATCCAAGACCTTACGCCTTGGTAATAGAGACGCGGCTACATATTTTTGTCACATTAAATGTATCCATATTTCCAGACGTGACTGTACTCTAATCAGAGCCCAAAAATGATATGGATGAAATAATAGTTTCCGGTGGTTAAGCTATTCAATACATTTAACATCATTCACATAACATTACGAGTTTTTAATATCGAAAACCATCATGTGAAATAGTTTATCAAGATTACTTGCCTGACTCATCATAGGGTCCGTGTTAACCTGGCACATGTAAGTGCCAGAGTCCTCCGGGTCCACGTTGCTGATGTACAACTTCCACGTGTTGTGCCCGTTGTGTGTGACGGATAATCGCGGGTTCAGCGTCACCATGTGTGTATGTATCGCTAATATCGTCTTCGTGTCGGATTTTATCCACGCCACCTAAAAATAAGTAATGCAAAGTACATGGTATTTAATTTAGCGCAATAATTGGAGCATTTGCCTTACAAAAGGTGGAGTAGAAAATGTTTAAATGGTTATTGGTAGGCTATAGGGTGGTTATTAAAATACTAGATTTGAGAACTTGAGGGGGGGGGGTGCGTTGGCCGCCATCTTGGTTTAAACGTGCCATAAGTCCGTTTTTGAACCTTGGCGCTTAAACGGTTATCAGTATGTCTAAAATGTCTATGTAACGTATGAAGAACATAAAATTGTCTACAATATTTCCATACACAATACATCTGTAAGTCTTACAGATGTAAAGATACAGGGGGTGAAAAGGTGTATATTTTCTTATATTATAAGAATTTTATTTATTAGCTTCAAAGTTTTGTGCTTCGAGATAAGGAAATGAAGTCTCTACCACAGTTTTGTCATATTCTAATGATTCTTTTAAAAAATATTCAAAAGTTGAATTCACCCCTGGAGCGCTTATAGAGGGGGTGAAAGTAGTAAGTCTCACACACAAAATCAATGTTCTATTACTCATCATAAAATACTACTAGGCGTTGTCAGGTATAGCAATCGATCAATTCGGGTATAATGAATTTAGATTTGACAAAAAACATATACGCTTTCATAGAAAAAAAATTTTTTTTTTAGAAAGTGCTTGAATTTTTTTTTTTAAACTTCATATAACTGTCAACTTATTATTAGAATATCGTATAGGCTTTAGCATTGCTTACATAATGCCTGAACAGCTCTCTTTATGACAAAAATGTCTACGAAAATTAAATTGATTTTGTGTGTGAGACTTACTACTTTCACCCGCTCTATAAGCGCTCCAGGGGTTCACCTTTTGAATATATTTTAAAAGAATCATTAGCATATGACAAAACTGTGGTAGAGACTTCATTTCCTTATCTCGAAGCACAAAACTTTGAAGCTAATAAATAAAATTCTTATGATATAAGAAAATATACACTTTTTCACCCCCTGTATTTTTATATCTGTAAGACTTACAGATGTATTGTGTATGGAAATATTGTAGACAATTTTATCTTCTTCATACGTTACATAGAAATTTTAGGCATACTGATAACCGTTTAAGCGCCAAGGTTCAAAAACGGACTTTTGGCACCTTTAAACCAAGATGGCGGCCGCGCCCTCCCCCCCTCAAGGTCTCAAATCTAGTATTTTAATTACCACCCTATAGCCTACCAATAACCATTAAAATAATTTCTACTCCACCTTTTGTAAGGCAATGTATGGAGATGATTCCCCAATGATTGGATTAATTATATTTCATGAAAAATGGGCGCAGTTTACTCGACCACGCATAAGAACCGTAGCAGCCATCGGCATCAAACTTATTTACTTTCTTATCGTATTCTTCGGTTTAAAGAAAGTTTGTTGTCTAAAGAAATTATAAAAAAATCACTTATAAGACAACAAATAAATAGTTAACTTATATACAATTATTACATCAAGCTAACGCAATAAGCAAGCACTTATGACAACGTTTAACAAAAACAGTGTGTATTTAAATTAAAACTAATGATTATACAAAGAAAAAATAAAACTAGGATTCGACCCTATAGTGCTAACATAAAGTTTAAGTTTAAGCGATTAATAACAGGAACATATTAGGGTATATTTTGTGCGACTCAGGCGCGACTCACTTTTTGCGCAATGAATTCCAAATTTAAACTATTTTTTCTATATAGAGTAACTACTTCCAGTTTTTGCCATTGAACTCATAGTAGTACAAATAAATACAGTCAGCACGCAAAACTGGCACGGAAAAAAGAGTCCAATTATGACCCATTTTACTGAAGAGAGCTAAGCGGTTGCTGAATAGGAGAGAATAGTTTTCAGGCATGGTGGAGCTGAACCAATATTGCACTGTGTTATTCATACTTTGATTGTGACGCCTGTCATAATCGACAGGAAAAAAAATTAAGCGTGAAACATTTCACAAAAATATCTCGGGATATTTAGTCTTCTCCTGAATTATCCTTTCAAGATTTGTAATTCTGTAGAATCTTGACACGTTTTGAATTCAGAAAGTTACCTACTTTAACATAAAACGTCGACGTGTGCAGCTCACTTTCGAAACAAAAACGCTAGGAAACTTTCGGTCGAGTTTGTTTTGAAGTTTGTAAACAACATTCCTACATCAGTACATATACGGAATCTAGACGATGCTAAACATTAATATTTAAGTTTGCTGTTAGTTGTGTACCCGTTGTACCTACTCAAATTTTATTTAAATTATAATCTGTATTAATGTGAGTTTGTTTTGAAGTTTGTAAACAACATCCCTACATCAGTACATATACGGAATCTATTTAGACGATGCTTAACATTAATATTTAAGTTTGATGTTAGTTGTGTACCCGTTGTACCTACTCAAAATTTATTTAAATTATAATCTGTATTAATGTGTAAAAGAAGAAACTGACTGACTGACTGACTGACATATCAACGCACAGCCCAAGCCGCTGGTTCTAGAGCTTCCAATTTTGGCACGTAGGTACCTGTGCACTAAGAAATAATTTTTCAAAATTCGTCCCCTAAGGGGGTGAAATGGGGGTCGAAAGTTTGTATCCCGAAACAAGATTAGTTAGACAATTTTATCCGAAACTTACCGGGAGTATTTCTAACGATAAATGAGTAAACACGTGTTTCAGGTTTTTTGAAAATTGAACCCGTATAAGGGGGAAATGTGGTCACAAAGTCTGAAAATGAACATGGTATTGTTTCTATGGTTTTCGGGTCGTTGGTGGCGGACGTGAAAAACCTTCTCCCCTGTTGGGGTGCGATGTGGGTTGAAATGACTAAATATCAATATGGGAATCGATTCGGAAATTTCATATTGTGGACACGAAAATTCTTGAAAGTATTTGTGCCAAATTGCAATCTAATCTAAATATATAAAAGAAGAAACTGACTGACTGACTGACATATCATATCTGACATATGGAGATAGTTTGAGTTCTGTGAAGGATATATAAAAGTTGTTATCCCTGAAGTCATTCCTTTAGCGTGTAAAAAGGAGCGTGGATTACTAATTCTACGCAGACGAAAGCTTCTATTCAAGACTATAAATCTGCATTAATCATAATCTCTTAGTAGTAATAAGTCGTTGCTGGCGTAACAAATCAACAATTATTTAATTAATTTCTTTAAAAAAATACACATAGCCGAAAATGACATAGGGTAGTTTTCATCCAGAAAATAAACCCTTAAAGGGGTGAAAAGTGGGTTGGAAGTGTGTATGAGGATTTTTTAACCGCGAACCGATTTAGATAAAATTCGGTATGGATATATTTTGAGACCCAGGAAACAATATATACCAACCCTGTTGTTGGACTGCACGACTGTTGTCCTAGAGTGGTAGAAAAGGGGTTGGTTGTTTGTATGGCGAAATATTAACCACTGAACCGACGATTGAACTGAAACTTGGAACATAAATTGAATATTAGAATTTTATATTATAAATACGAAAGTGTGTATGTCTGTCTGTCTGTTACTTTTTCATGCTTAAGCCACTGAACCGATTTAGATGAAACTTGGTATACAGATAGTTTGAATCCCGGAAAATTATATACGGTAGTTTTCATCCCGAAAATCAACCCTTAAGGGGGTGAAATGGGGGTTGAAAGTTTTACAATTTAGATGAAACTTGGTATAGAGATAGTTTGTATCCCGGGAAGGAACATAAAATAGTTTTTATCGCGAAAATCAACCCTTTAGATTAAGGGGTGAAATGGGGGTTAGAGGTTTGAATGGGCAATTTTTAACCACTGAACTGATATATATGAAACTTAGTATAGTGATAGTTTGAGTATCGAGAAAGGATTAGGATAGTTTTATTTGCTAAAATCAACACTTAAGGGGGTGAAATTGGGGTTGATAGTTTGTATGGGGAAACTTGGTATAGAGCGAACCGATTTTGATATAATTTTATATGGATATAGTTTGAGTCCCGGGAGACAACATAGGACAATTTTTATCCCGAAAATCAATCCTAGAGAGGTTGTAAAGGGGTTGGTAGTTTGTATGGCGTATTTATTAACCGCTGAATTAATGATTGAGATGAAACATAGATAGTGTGTAGTGTGAGTCCCGGGAAACAACAACATAGGATAGTTTTTATCTCGAAAATCAATCCTTTAGTGGGTGGGGGTTGAAAATTTGTATGGGGAATTAATAACCGCTGAACCTATTACCTAACCCTATTCAGATGATTTGGTATGGAGATAGTTTGAGTTCTGGGGAAAGATATATAATAGTTGTTATCCCAAAAGTCATTCCTTAAGCGGATAAAAAGACGGGTGGATTACTAATTCCACGCAGACGTAGTCGCTAGGAAAATCTTCTATTCAAGTGTAGATATCTTCATTAATCATAATCTCTTTGTAGTAGTAACTCGTTGCTGGCGTTAGAATTCAACAATTATTGTAATCATTTCTTTAAAAAAATAAGGGAACCGCCTTCACTAAAACGTGGTATACCGAAATCTCCAGAATGTAACAAATACTTTTCCGAAACGCGAGATAATAGCGGACAAACATACATACCTACATACAGACGTACATACAAACATACGGGTCAAACTAATAACATCCTTTTTTAGTACTTTTAGTATGCGGGCGAAGCCGCGGGCAAAAGCTAGTATAATATGTAAACAAACAAATTATAATGCAAATTGTTAATCTTCGGATCAGAAATATTAGTATGGTACTATTTTATATAAATTCCGAACATTTTGAATCAGTTATTTGGTACATTTTACGTCTGAAAATATGGATACATTTAATGTGACAAAAATATGTAGCCACGACTCTATCACCAAGGCGTAAAGTCTCTTACATGTTATTTTCACATTAAAAGTATCTATATTTCCATACGTGACCGTATTTATATAACATTTTCGTATCTATGTATTACATACTAAGCAATAATACCTATATTAAGCAACGCAAAGCAAAGTACCTACTACACAAGGCTCAAATCTGTTATATTTTTACTTGCAGAAATCCGAAGAATGTTATTATTAGATCGCTACGTTGATAGTCTCTAATTGAGAGTGAAAGTTATTAAATATCTTACACAAATTGTTGAACATAAAATCTTATTCACGCTGTCAACGTTGAAAATGTTGTGGCGTTATTCTAAATTTTTGTCATCAAATAATTTTGATCTACATTAAAATGAGAGTCAGTAGAAAACTGTATAGTATCAACCCTGAACAGTAGTTGCTTGTACAGTGGAACCTATGTAGATAAGGTAACAAGGATGTTACAACGAAATAAAGTGCTCGTCCCTTCCCTTAAAAACTCCTTAACTTGAAAAAGTGAAAACCACGTTAAGTTGAAGTACTTAACTAGTAAATACCCTACACATTAATTAATTACCTCGACAACTCTTAAAAACATTATTTAACTTCTCCGTCCCGAAAAAATATCTGACTGACGTCTTTTATTACCATCATAGCACGATGAAATCTAACACATTTTGTGACTGGCACTTTTTGTGTTTATGTGATTACCTTTACAATAAGATTTTTAATTGGTTCTGCCTTTTATATTTATAATTATTTTATGTTTTCGTTATTATAATTATTTTTAGTAAATATTTTTTTTATTGACCAGATCTGATAGTTCGTAGAAAACTTCTACGAAACTTTATTAACCCGAACTTTTTGGGGTGTCCCTTGAGATTTGTGGTATCGCATTAAAGAAAGCTTTATCTACCTATGGGAGTTACTGTTACTAAGAAGCCATGTTTGAATCGAACTTAGTTGACTAAGCACAAAATGAAGGAATACATATTTAAAAAAATCATGTAATAAAAGCATTTTCGAATAAATAGGTGTACCTACATCCGTTTTATTCGCGTTTGGTGCTAACAATTCATACATGCGTTTATCAAGATGGTCGCATACCTTATACTTGCCCAGCCTGTTGACAGTACATGTGAAGTACACCTCCCTGCCCTGCGCTACCGTCAAGTTTTCTAGAGGTGACAGAAACTCCGGGTCCTTCTCATTATACCCTGATACTTGAAGCTGGCCTGTAAAAAATAATTTCATTCCATTATTATTGAATGATACTCGTTTAGGTAGCTAACATATATTACAGGTCTAGGTATAAGTAAATGCCGTACCTAACTCAGTTTAAAGTAAAAAGACCGGAAGATGGGGTCGAACTTAGCATGCACGTAGCTTATAACAATAAGAAGAAAAATAGAAGTGGAAACAGGTCGTCCAGTAGGTGTCCCGCCCCCCCCCCCCTACTTTTATGTCTCAATTTGCAGTCTTTCATATGTTTTTATAAAAACGGTAAAAGTTACCGCATAACTTACAATGAAGAATATGTTCTTCATTAAATTATCTACGATAGTTGTCTTTCAAGTATGTTTCCAGCACTTATAAATTTCAATATATGTGTCGCGCAAATTAAGACAAGCAATGTTATACCGTCATATAAAATAGTATGAGTGACTAGTAAAACATCAACCTAGCAAGAATGGCATTAAATGTTAAAATATTGGCTATGCACGGGCTATGTTCATAAAAGAGCACCAAAAAGGGTTGGTATTAGCCATTAACTTTACTTCTAAACCAATTTTGTGTTGCCCAGTGTCTCCTACGTCGCTCATACGGCAATGTGTTATAGGGCATAAAACACATTTCACCATAATTTTTGCAACTCATAATTTGAAAATTTTAAGGCCTATCAATATACTTTTATGAAAATTATTGTAGAGAATTTAATGGAAAATGTTTTGTTACTTGGTGGTTTTGTTGTAAGTTGTACCATTTTCATAAAAAGTGTAAAAAACTGCAGATCGGCACATAAAAGTGGGGAGTGGGGGAAACAATCCCTTGACGATTTGTTTCCACTTCTATTTTTTTTTCGTACCTATATAAGTTTCATGTTTTCTTCCGGATGGAACCAGATTTTGTAAATTTGTTAGGTGCGAGAGCGGTACTATATGTAGCAACATTACTTATGTGTCTTGACGTCAACAGTTACTTTACTAAAGTAAATTAAATATAAAGGAAACAGCATATTAAGGCGGAATGTATTTATTAACTTCAATTCATTCAATGATGATTATTTTAAGCGTAGCAATTATATATGTACATAACATTCAGGGTCCGTTAAATCAATCAATGCTGAGTTAATTAGGTGTTGATTGGTTTCGCACCATAAGGGCTTCTTTTTTACGGAACCGTAAAGGTAAGACAACCAGGGGCCGTATTCTAACTTTAAAACACGTATAAACACGATCCAACCTCAATACAACTCCAATGCATCAACAACACAATACAGCTACGGCATAAACATCTGAATCAGAAATAGCAGAATTTGCTTGAGAAATATTCCAACGCAACTATCCCAATACAACTTTAATATTGGTTGAATGTTAATTGTATGTTGGAATTATGTTTGAAATAGGCTGTATTTTTATTGTATTGTTAATGTATTTTTAAATTAGAATCGGGCCCTGAGGAGGTTTTATTATTATTTTAGGGAATTATTAGGAACAATCGCTACAAATATATGTTACATACTTATACTCCACAAAACTTTGACTGTGGAGTCAAGTTTCAGTCTGGTGGAACCCGGAGTTTTATATTATAAGCGTACATTAATCGTAATAGCACAAATTGTACATTTGATTCGGTTCATTTCAATACAAAGCGGGAAACAGTGAAATCAGCTTTATTTTCAGTGTAAAGCAAATACAAACAAGAAACGCAGGTCAGATTGGCCTTTCAAATTGGTTTAAATTGGGTCAGTCTCGCACAAACAGAGTGAGGATATTGCTGACGGTACAGAATTCGATATCAATCGATCTACCATTGTTTGATAGAATTGGACCCCGAATGTTAATGCGCGCTGTAAAGTGTGGCGAACTATTGACTGGTACCTATGTCCAATACTGCCTTTAGTTAATTCGGTATATGGAACCAATACTAAGCATTTTGGTACTGATTTAATAACTTATTTTTTCTAAATTAACTAATAATGACTAACTGAAGCGCAAATTGTGACATAATGTTTTTATATGGTCACCAGTATAATTTTAATGTTTTGAAACAACATATAAAACAGCTATCTCTTTATAAGGAAGCTTGATGTTTTACTATCTTGATTTTTCACATGTTGTGTTTCATCAATTTAATTATATTCATGCGACGTTTCATTAATTTAACTGCTGTACTGCCAGTTCATTTTAAAAAGGCACAGATTATTTCATAGTGTTCTTAAGTCGCAGCCTAATTAGCAAAATAATAGTAGCCTCAGTAAGCAGTTTCGATGAAGGTTCAAGTCCTATAGACGCAATTATTTTCGCTCATAGTTTTCGATGTAAAACCAAATTGTAATAAAAAAGATAAGTAATGTTTTATTTTATCCCTTTTGTGGGGTCGCTTTTCTATTATTTAAGTTTATTTTTTAAGAATTACCATCGCACTGCAAAAAAAACGAAGTAAATTCGTAATTGAAACAGTCATCCTGAACATTAAACCTAGTGCTTATATAAAATAAATCATTGAAATCCTATACTCTGTGACTATGGTTCCAATAACCTTTCGACATAGCAGGGACTCAGGCTTTAGCGTCTGCCATTGCCGGTTAAACCCCGTGATGTACCACTCCCGATTCGGCTTCGGCGTTTGGCATTCCGGCGATTAGAAACATACTGGAACGGAGAAAGGTTGGCGCATAAAAAGGGTCACACTAAATGTCCCATACTGCGACATCAAAACGATTAATGGCATCGTGCGGGAATCTGGGGATTTTAGAACATGGAATATTTTCGTTCAATTTAGCTAATGCTAAGGTCAGTTGGAAATTAGCGTTTCGTTTTAAGCCGAAACTACGTGATCATCATTGAAAACTAGACTTTCGATTAGATTAAATAAATTTAATAAAAATCAGCTAATAAAATAAAGTAATTAAATAACAAATCAGCGGGTACCGGTATTATTGTCATACAAATATACCGGTAGGTAAGTATTAAATTTCGGTATATCGGTTGTTAGTGTACTACGTTTTATTTTTATTTTGCCTATATACAGGGTGTAATCGTTAAGTGTGGCCAGGCCATAATTCCGTAAATATAACAGATATCAGAAAACTTCCAACTGATATCGAAAGTGCGTTACCCAATGAGTAAAATTACATTAATAACTTTTTTTAAATAAAATCAGAACTATCCCAAACATTAACTTCAAACCCGGACCGACGTTCGGATAAAGACTAGTTTGTACGGTCTAGTCATTTCACCGTTATCAAATTATTCATGAATTGTTTTATTTTATTCCATATCAATCAATTATCATGTTATTACAGTTTATTCGTGCAAATAATGAATCTCAAGCAGTTTTATCTCTTACGGCACCGACGTTCTTCTTTGGGAGTGAGTCGTCGTAGGTACTAACTGTATGGGAGCGTTTAAACTTAATATTTTTAATATTAATACTTTTATTAAAAAAAAGTTATTAATGTAATTTTACTCATTGGGTAACGCACTTTCGATATCAGTTGGAATTTTTCTGATATCTGTTATATTTACGGAGTTATGGCTTGGCCACACTTTACGATTACACCCTGTATAATGTGATAAAATTGTCCTTACGTAAGTTATATTTGTAAGTAAGTTATATTGGGTAAATATTGCGGATACTATAAATTTAGATTACTATTAATTTAGATTTTTATTAACGATCCTTATAGACGGAGAGCTGGCCACGTCAGATATGACACAATAATGAGAGCAACGAAACCCCTCTAGTTAGTTTGTTATACTATGCTTGTTTCTAGATACGGACAACTGGCAGCTGTTAAGTGGTGGAGGTCAAATAATGCAAATAACTTGAAGAAAACAAATCTTAGAGTTCTGGGATTGATGAAATACTATGGGAAATTATGTAATTAATTAGATTATATCATAGCCAGAAGTTTCTGTTGGGGGAAAGTAGTGTCAAATGATTTATAATGCAGTTTATAGTTAGTCGCCTACTGTTTTTGTTTCCGCAATAATACACAATGTTTTTTGTTCTATCTAATGTTAAAATATAGGCCCTACCCTGGCCTATAAATAACACAACTTCGCCAGCTTTTACCTTTCTATACTACTTCTTTCCGACTGAAAATTTTTGTTGGTCTGTCACTCTGACCTCCATCCATTAAAAGCTGCCAGATGCCCGGATCTAGCAATAAAGATGGTAAAGCAATTTAACGAGACATTTCATTGCTCTCATTTTACTTTTCAATTTGATAGTGTTTCATACAGAAGGTTATATTCCCTACAAAATCAGTGTTTGACAGAACTTTGACAGATAAACGGTGACATATGACGTCTCCATAAAATTTTACCTTTCGACGTTCTAGGGTTGACAAGTACGTAATTAGTATTCTTGTTGGATCTGCCCCAATCTACCTAATCTATCAGTAATTTTAATACAAAACTAAATAAATGTCCGATTTATTATCTTGTTTGCCTAATCAAATTATTATTTAAAGTACAAAACTACTACTATAAATATTTTATCTTATGGTGTTGCACAAAGTTTTATTCATCGCTGTATTCAGATCCATCTATCGTACCTTCTACAAGTGATAATTATTCCTGTCCGAGCACCATCCCCCCCATAACTGGTTACGAGGTCAATACCGCTCTAAGGGCTTAAATTATCAGAAAAGTCCAGGAGATGATGGTGTTACGACCGAAACACTAAAATCAGGAAAAATCACCTTATTGCCTGCCCCACCTGACTAACCTATTCAACTCTATTCTAAGTACCGGTGAATTGCCACAAGATTTCTGCCACTCGAATATTATCCTTCTCCATAAGAAAGGCGACAAATCCGAAATAGGAAACTAGAGACCAATTAGTTTAATTTCACATATTTATAAGTTATTTATAAAAATTATAGAAAACCGCATTGCCTCACTGCTTGACAAACACCAGCCACCAGAACAAGCCGGATTCCGACCTAGTTTTTTTCTACCACAGACCATCTCCACGCCATTAACCAAATAAGTGAGAAATTCAACGAGTTCAACAAACCCTTATACATGGCGTTTGTTAATTACAACAAAGCCTTCGACAGCGTGAAACATTCTGCCGTATTTTCAGCCATGCGACAGCACCAGGTCAACAATACTTATGTTGAACTCGTTGAATCAACCTACCGCAAAAGCACAGCGTGCATTAAATTACATTTTCCCGGTCCAAGATTTCGCATCGAAAAAGGGGTAAAACAGGGCGATCCGCTTTCTCCGAAACTGTTCACCTCTTGCTTGCAGGAAATTTTCCAGAAGCTGGCGGTCAAGTGGGAAACGATGGGCATCGACATCGGCGGCAAGAGGTTGACTAACCTGCGTTTTGCCGACGACATCGTCCTATTCTCCCACACTGCATCCCATCTAGAGCAAATGCTGCAAGACCTTAGCTCGGCAAGTTTTGAAGTCGGACTCACAATGAATAGGGCCAAGACTCAATTAGTGACCAACGGCATGAAACGTAGGGCCAAGGTAAATGGGCAGGAATTACAATATGTCGACGAATACACCTATTTGGGCCAGATAGCAGCATCCTTTGATAACAGGCAGACCAAGGAAATCGATCGACGTATCGAGAACGCCAGGAAGAGCTCCTGATCCATAAAAGCGCTTATGAAGGGTAACCTTCCACTGGCACTAAAGCGCAAACTCGTCGACATGTGTATCCTGCCCATCCTAACCTACGGTGCACAAACATGGTCATTAACGGAGGCTCAAAAGTCCCGACTCAAAATTTGCCAGCGAGCCATGGAACGCAGCGTACTAGGAGTTCGTAGAACCGATCGGATTAGGAACACCGAACTGCGCTCCATGACAGGTATCTTGGATGTCGGTGTCAAGACCGCCAAGCTCAAATGGGATTGGGCTGTACATGTCTGCCGCATGCACCCGGAACGATGGGCTAAATTAACTACTGAATGGATCGAACAAATCTGGATACATTTTGTAGCGACTGGCGAGAGCATGCACTAGGCCGTGACGAGTGGCGGAAGCCTTTGCCCAGCAGTGGGATACAATATAGGCTACGGAAAAAAAAAATGTGTGGTCATGACGCAAATAGTCGAAAGGGATTTTGACGACCCCAAAAAACCTATCCGACACGTTCCAAGGCCGTAGCTGTCACTTCGTGAAGTCGGACACCCTTGATATTTTGTAAGGCTAAAATATACATATTCTCTATAGGCTAAAAGACTTCGCGTAGTCGCTGGTGAAACGCCGACGCTTGACTAACGTCGCGCAGACGTTGAGTCGACGCCGCGCCAACGCCGCGTCGGCGCCGCTGGTGAGACGCTGACGATCGGTAGCCATCGGTGGCCCTTAGTCCGCTAACAAACTATTTGGATATATACAAAATGTGTAGGTCAAATTAAATGAATTTACTTCCAGATGCTTTATAGTACTCTTTATAGACTCATGTCACTTAATTGTCACGTGTTTTTCATTATTACGAAACATACCGGCAATCCGATTTGTCTTAATTTTGTCATAATGGGGAGGTAGGTGTATAAATTTAATTACATTTTGCTTTTCGCGTCGCATCAATATCAAATTGAGCTGCGGTCGACAGAGTGTCATTATCCTGCCCGCATTTATTAATTCCCATTTGGGGGTACCCAGCCGCTCGCCCGGCTTGATTTCATCGAAAAATTACCCAAACAGCCACTAAAGGTTTGAATCAGTCAAACGTAAAACCGTAGCGGTGAGATATTACCACAACAATATTTCCATTTAATACTCGTATCGGTCTCTTTGTGCTCGCACTTATTAAACACGCTTCTGACGAAGCACTGTGATTACATTATCTGTCCTCTTTTTAAAGCTTTATCGCTTTTATCTCATGATTTTATCATATTTGTGCATATTTTCGTTTTTCTGTAAAAACACCACAATAAAATCTTATTCTACCAATAACCTACTTAATAACAGAACAATTCCCGATTTGAGGTACAATAAAAACTTGTAACCTTAATATAGGTACTTAGTACCAATTAAAAAGTAGAAATAACGAAATATATGAGTACCTTATTTTATTCATCCAAGTGAGTACCTACTGTAGCATGCCGAAAGAACGCCAGCTACATCTCGCGGCGTCCCTTCGGACTATCCGCGCTATTAATTTTGTTTACCGGCCAAGTTGCGCGAGTTAGGGTAGATTAGATCGTGGTTCGTCTACTTATAGATAGGTGGCGCCGATATCAAAATTATCATTTTGACATCCCTTTTTTCCTATTTTAATCAGAGTTTGATTATTTGTTGGGTGTGATTGGAATTAGTATTTTTTGTGATATCCAACGCCAAGTGCGTTCGTGTACCGCGTCGGAGGGGCGTAAAGCGTTTGCGGCCAAACTGCGATACTGTCCAACGCAAATATTGGAAACCGGCGTATCGTCTTGGAATACGGCCGCCAGTCGCTTCTAAAGAACTCGAACCCGCATTTCGCGTGACTCTCCAGGTGAAACCGGCGTATCGCCTTGGAATACGGCCGCCAGTCGCCTCTAAAGAAGTCGAGCCCGCATTCCGCGTGGCTCACCAGGTGAAACCGGAGTGTCGCCCTGGAATACGGCCGCCAGTCGCCTCTAAAGGACTCGAGCCCGCATTACGCGTGGCTCACCAGGTGAAAGCGGCGTGTCGCTCCGTGAAGTGTTCTAGAGTTTAATTGGGGACTTCGTATTTTATTTGCCGTGCTTTAGTTCTATATTGTTGTTACCATTCTTACATATCTGCGATCCGCATTTTTATATTAACCCTAAATCCCCAAAATTCTAATTGCCTCATTTGACGGGCGTACAAAGACCTGGCTCTTGAATTTAGGCTACTCTCATCCAGCGAATCATCCGTCACCATCCATATCACTCGTCTCATTAATCCAATACTTTCCCCGCAGCCAAATTACCAGCCGAGTCTTTATTTGTACTTACTAGTTTTGCTAGTACTCCCTCGTTTTATTTTCCTTTCGTGCGGAAAGTAGACGTTTACGATACTAAGGTAATTATTGAATGTTAAATATCTTTATATCTATATCATTATCGTCATTTTTATGTGAAGTGCTAATTTTAAATAATCTGATTATTGTAATTTAATTACATTCTATCCGGGTCTACGATACTAAGAAAATTATTGAATGTGAAATACCTTTATCGATATCGTTATCTTCATCTTTATGTGAAGTGCTAATTTTAAATAATCTGATTATTGTAATTTAATTACATTCTATCCACTAAGGAAATTATTGAATGTGAAATATCTTTACATAGATATCGTTATCGTCATTTTTATGTGAAGTACTAATTTTAAATAATCTGATTATTGTAATTTAATTACATTCTATCCGGCTCGAAGGACCAAATTGCTAATTTTAAATAATTTACTTAATCTGCAAAATTAAACGTGTTAATGCAAATTACAAAGTGTTTTACTGCACTACTTAATACTTAACTGAAAGTGTTTCTTACTCAGGTATAGGTTCAGATAAAGCGAAGGGAGGATAAGCTTTAAGTGAAAATTGATAACTTGGAGTATAAACTTTGCTGCAAAGACGACCCTTTCATCCAAGATCTTGATACCTGTCACCTGAAGTGACGGTATTGCCACAAGGTGGTATTTAATCAGAATGGTATTTACCCTAGTGGTGTTTCAATCACTGTTTAAATCATTTGAGTAACAGTCCGTAGGATTAACACTAGAGATGGGAAAATAAAATAACATACCTACGTTTATAATTTTATATTAACTAAGTAATATTAGAAGGGTCTATTACGATTCTTCATACAATATTATAACATTGCTGCCGGCTTTCAATAATAACTAAGCACCTACTTCTATAAAACAGTTATATGGAGCTATTAATATTCGCTATTAATAATTTACCCCGCTGCATTCGGCATTAATCGATGCTTATAATTACAGTCTGATAGAATCGCATTTAATTCATCACAGGATCGATTGCGATGCGTCTGATTAATCCTTTGATTAGCCCTCTGTAATCCAATGCGAATTCCACCCACGCAAATAGCAGTGTATTCACTGAGTGTGATTCGTCTCAAAATATGCGTATTTAATTTCTTATCTACTTTCCCTATATTAATATGATTTTCCGGACATTTGGGAAGCGTACGCGGAGTCGAAGCTAACACGTAAAATCTTTTTCGAAAATTTAACACATATTATTCTAATTCCAATAATTAAACATTTAGAGATTCACTTTACTATTTCATAGTAACATGTTACGTACTTAACATGTTATTAAATTTATAGTGATTTATATTCAGACACAAAGTTTTAAAACATCTACTATGAAAACTTGAACAAAGATTCACCAACCGCAAGTAAAACTTAAAGTACCCTCTATGAAAAGCTAAACGCTTAGTCAAGAAAAAATCCTGATGTAATGAAATTAAAAGAAGGCTTTTGTATTTTTAGTTTAACTTATATCAGACGCGCTCCACGTCAGTGCTGATGCGCGTCGGAATCTGGAGCAGCGACTTGCATAGAAATGGAAGGATGTAAGTCAACTTAGTCTGTATTTTTGTAATGCCTTTGTTCTGTTCAGGGCCTTCAGGGGCACTGCAGACGTAAGCTTCTTCGCATCGTTAAAGTGCAACAATTTGCTCGGTTCATGACACGTGTGCGGTCGGATTCATTCTCTGCAAATTATTTAATAATAGGATCTCATACTTATTTATATCGCCATGTAGTACAGACATTTTTCTCTTTGTCATAAACTGAAACATGGTTGAATTACATTTAGCGTGTACTAATTTTTTTGTAAATAGGTATATAAATAAATAGATGACAGATTGACGACGAGGGTTTCTCTTAATTAACTAATCAAAGCAAGGCTCCGCAGAACTAGATTAAATAATTGTCGGTGAAATAATGAAAAGCTTCATAGGTTAGACCTTCTCCCACGACCAATTATGTACGTACATTGTTAACGTACCTACATACATTGTGTTATTTGTATTAGTTTACTTAGAAGCAGGAAAAGCGAATTTAAGCACTCAGAGAGAGGAAATGGCCGCGCACAGGATATTATGCTTTCCTTCGGATGCGCAATTAGCTCAGAGACATATTTAATTTTGAGGCATGCTCGTCAAAAGCTGGTCGTCAGTAAATATTTCGCATTACAAATGCCTCGAAGTTACTGAGGAGTAAAGTACCTAAGGCGATAATCGCACTGGCGCTGCAACCGGATCGGCGACGGTGTGCAAGCGTGACAGCGCTATACACATGAAGAGTGCTATGTCACTCGCACATCGGCGCCGCATGCGGAAACCGCAGCAGTGTGAAAGCTGCCTAATCATTCAAATTACATTTAAAATCTATGTGACTTAATTTTCGGTTTGGTCTTCAGGTTTATGATTAGAATAATTATAATATTTTTGTGAGATTCCCACTCTCTAGATATTTTGTTGTATCGCGATGTTAGATCGACAATAAAACTTAAACACAAACATCTTACATAATGTATTAGGATCAAATTATTTCGTTGTAAGGACAATTAAAACATTATTACGCAGCTAAAACTTCAATATAAAAATGATTTTATTGCATAATAAGATTAGGTCCACGTAAATTAAACTTAAATATAAAACAGTACTAAATTTATATTATTGACGAACGAACTTATGAACGAAGGAATTAAGTATTATAAAATATCCAAAATCATCCCGTCACCCATAGTATTAAATGTTAAATAACGCTTAATATAAGCGAGCAGCTAATAATATATTTTAAAATCTGACTTGCTCGAATACTGCGATTACTAACTGTACTAATTCCTAAACTAAGTAATCAAGATTTTCCAAACACGCTAGGGTAGTTATGGTATAGGAACAACTACATTATTCTGAAATTGGATTTGGTATATTTATTATTTAAATTTTAATATATGGTATGATTGATATCATAGATACTTAAATTATTTCATCACAAGTGAATTCTAAAAACGGATTTCCAGTAACAATATACAAAAACCCCGTATACCTACCTAATATCCACGTCTGTGTGACTCAGTATAATAGAAAAACCGAGCAAATATATGTTAATTTAAATGATATCTCTCATCAAAGCATTAAAGCGCCTCCACGATGGTTGATAAGTAGTCAGAGCAAAAAATAGGATTCCTTAAATTAAATGTCCTCAGACAAGAGCACTTTCAAATGCACTAGATAAATTTGAGAGGTCTAACTGCCACAATACTAAGTACAGATATAAAATAAACAGTAAAAGTCAAAGAGTGTAATTATGGGAGATTTAGATACTCACCCGCAACAATGGTCAACAAGGCAAAGGTAGAGACCAGCGGCAAGCCTCCGGTTTCCATGGCGACAGATCTCGCTCGAGCGGAGCACCCCGCCATTATGTCAATAATCCTTACAGGACATTACATATAAAAACCTACTCCAACTATTCTTCACATCTCGTTATTGTCAGAACAATCCGTCTCAAATATTAATAATATTTTATCTGTAACTTATCTCGAATATGAACATGATATATATTGTTTCTAATTATTTTATATTATTTGTCACTTATTGTCATTTGTCCCGCTTCTCTTCTTTAAGTTTTCTGAAACAAAGAAATGTAAACAGATTAATAACGTTTAATGTCGTACTGAAATAGATACCTAAAGTATGCTACCTAAATGAAAACAATCATATACATACTTGGAGAATTCAACCAACCGGAGTCGCCATTGACAGGCGTTCCCCTCTGCCGAAAACATAAGACCAGTGGTCATACACGTGTATGGACTGACGTTTATCTGACGTGGCTATTTGTACGTTACGTACGAATAGCCATACATTTGACGTCGCCCTCTCCCGCAAAAATCGGCCGAATTTTGTTTTTATAGACCATGACAGAAATGGCTACTCCGGGTTGAATTCTCTAAGTATACATACAACCTACCTATACATACAAGGTGCCGTATTCTAATTTTAAATGATACATTAACAACACAATCTATCTCACACATAACTCAACACACAAAAATAATCAACCAATATTGAAGTCGTATTAGAGTGCATCGGAATATTTTTCAAGCAAATTCTGATATATCTGATACAGACGTGTGTAGGCGCTCACGGTATTGAGTAGTTAATGCATTGGAGTTGTATTTAAGTTGGATCGTGTCGAAACGTGTTTTAAAGTTAGAATATGGCCCTACAAGGGACGATATTCTAACTTTAAAACACGTTTATTCACGATCCAACTTCAATACAACTCCAATACAAAACTACGCAATACAGCTAACGCCTTTTGTTTGCTTGAAAATTATTTCAATTTAACTCCAATACAACTTCAATATCAATTGATTTTTTGTTGTCTGTGGGAGTTATGTTTGAGATAGATCTCGTTTTTAATGTATTGCTTATGTATATTAAAATTAGAATACGGCACCATAGTTCTGTTTATAATTATCCCTTGGGCCATTACTACAGTCATTTTACGGGCGGCTAGTATGGGGAATTGGAAATAATTAATAATAGCTAATATTTTTAGTGTAACGGATATATCATGATACAAGTATTATTTACGCAATGAAATCCTACAAAATATCGTTATTCGCTAACCGCCACAAATATGTACACACATATATCAAGCGTTTTTCTTGTAGGATTTTAATGAATATATCGTTTCTAAGTCATTTACGCGCATGTGACTCCTTTGGAGTTGCAGGCGTCCATAGGTTACGGTAGCTGCTTACCATCAGGCGGGCCGTATGCTTGTTTGCCACCGTCGTGGTATATTTAAAATGTGTAAGAACAAACTACCAATTATTACTATTTGTTTCTAACGAATTAGTGTATATATCGCCCGCGCCGTACGTTTTGTTATTTATGTGGTTTTACATGGACACGGTTTCTTGTTTTTTGCTTTTAACAGAAAGAAGACTTATATATCGGCATATTTACAAATAAAAATAATTGATATTATTGCAAATAAAAATATACAAAAAAAATTTTATTTTATTTTACCGATTTAACTACTTCCGGGTGAAAAGTTGGTAGGATTTTTGCATATATTATATATACATATTCCATAAGAATGAATAATAAAAAAATCAGGCTATTATAAATTAATGTTCGATGCAACCGTATCTTTCCTGTACTACATATTCTAACTTTAAAACACGTTTAGACACAATCCAACTTCAATACATCTCCAATGCATTAATTAACTACGCAATACCACTAGCGCCTTTCTAAACGTCAGAATCATAAATATCAGAATTTGCTTGAAAATTGTTCTGCTGCAACTTCAATACAACTTCAACATTGGTTGATTATTCGTTGTGTTGGAGTTATGTTTGGGGGAGTTGTGTCTTTAATATATTGTGTATGTATTTTCAAATTAGAATACAGCACCTTGTTGATTCATTCAATTGTTTTTAAAATAAATTAAGAAAACAATGCATATCTGTCTACTATTGACATATATTTATGGTGGTTTTCTTGCATATTACTTAGTAAAACTAATAAGCATTTTGTTATAACTTCGAGATAGTTTATAAACACTTACTGAATCTGAATGTCTTATATATTTTGTAAAAAAAATACATGATCATCGATAATAATTACAACATTAAGAACCGATAAACGTTCCAATTTTTTATTTTATACCCGTGTGGGATAAGATGCCCAGTAGCAAACTCCAGGGGGTCTGATCAGGCTTCTCATCTAAATGATACTACAATACAGGTGTAGCTGTCGCATGTTTTTTGGGTAGGGTATATATATACGCGTGCAAACACTTTGTATGTAGTTTTTTATTGCAGCCGTTTCCGCGGCGCAGCGTGGGCAAACTGAGATAAAACACGAATGATTGCTGCTCTGTCACGATATTGTTTCAAAACTTTTGCGCGGTCGCTTAGCTCTTCTGCGGTTAGCCTAGGCAACGAACCTGTTTTAATTTACGAGTAGCATAATAAAAACTATACACTGCTTTGGATAAGTATGTATGCACTAAGTATTCATTTAACAAGCTATTGGGCGCCTATCCTCTTCACTGATACGAAAATAAATCAGATGGAAAGGATTTTACGTTTATTTTCCATTGGCGTTGCTTGCGTCGAGTAAAGAGATAAATAATCGATTCAACTTATACGAGCAAGTACCGTGAAGGCGACGTCTATGGAATACGATGTAAAGCCCCGGCGGGAAATGGTAAAGGAGACGTTAAGTGAGGATAAGTATCGTTCGTGGGCAAGTATATTATAGTTGCGCGGTAGGACTGTTCGATTCCATTGAAACATGCTGCCGTGCCTGCGACGGCGTCTTTGGCGTACGAACGACCGTCGCGACAATAAACAATACAAACAACCCTGGCCTGCGTTTGACACCAGCCCGTTCGGAGTGGATTTGAGCGCTCTACAGGGAGTTCGGCAGCATTTAGGGAACGTAATAGCCTTCTGCCGTGACCTGTTTTAGTTGCGACAAATAGAGATTTACGGGATTGCCGCCGGGGGATTTTCAAAGGGAAACTGTTCGACGTAATAAAATTGAATGGTGTTTACTTTGTGGCCAATGTGTTTTCCAATAACTATTTTACAATTTTCCAGTAACATTATTTTGTCAAGTAGATAACGAACAAAATCGACAAAAGTGTGTGTTCGCAAGAACTGTACTTAAAGGTATAAGTACAAGCGCGTGGCGACAAATGGGGGATAAAATGACTAACGTCTGTTAAGAAACAAAAAACTTCAAAAAATAATTCTGTTTGATCAAATACTATAAATGATAATGAATAATGATGATCAGTTACAGAAAAATAGTGGTACAGGATCACGACCCAAATTTCACTCTGTATTAATTATAGGTCCTGTAATATTTCCTGTTTATTATTTTTAATGAGCTTTAATGTTACCCTATATCATATTTTCACAGAGTGCGTAGATTTAGAGCAAAAGGCGATTGGCTGCGGTCTCCAAAGGCCTAATGGTCTGGTTTTGAAAACGGGACCTCTAATGAGATACGTACAAATTTCAGGACTATGAGATGATTACTTTCGTTTTATCCTAAGTGTATTACATTTTGATCGAGAAAACTTTATAATTTTCCAATATTTGTAATATACATCATCAAAAGTATATATTATAAAATTATTTGATTTAAAATACTGATGTTTATAAGTTGAATGAATTATGGACCATTATAATTTGTGATTCTTTAAACATCTTAATAAAAAACTAACTTCTGTCCGCGACTTCGTTTGCGGGTCAATTATTACACTTCCATAGTACCTAAACTCTTTCTCCTCCAGCACACTTAGACGGGGGCCAAAAAATTTTACCTTGCATTAAATCTTCTTTCATCTTTTGGAAGCTTTTTCTAGTTATTAAGTAGGGTAGTCAGACTCCCACTACACATTTTTCCCCAGTGACGTGATTGTGCATTCCAGGAAATCGAAAATATTATAGACAAATTCTGGTACACTACATTGACTAAATCCTACACTGGAGATCTAGCACTATTGTATTTGTTTAAATAAGTGATGACTAACTTAAAGATTTCCCGAATTGTTTCTCTGAGCTTTCGTCTATAAGCTTCATTAAGTGACATTTTTTCTTTATATTTATAAAAAAGTGACTTAGAAATTCGAACACAATTCGAAAATTTGGTAGTATGGTACTAATACAGATCTAAGTATTACAGTAATTTTTCACCACGGTGACATAGTTACATCTATTTATTATTACATTTTTTTAGTTTTTTTGGCGAATATGATCACTTTATACGAACCTACACTTGTGAATATGTTTTTCCTTAAATTGTCTATTTATTTAACGTATATAATCAAAAAAATATCGTAAAAATACTAAGTGCTTTACGAGCAATCGAAATAAACAACTAATAATTAAAGGTTCATATTTTAAAACTCCCGCCTCCGCGGCAAGGTTACTACGTAGCACAGATTACTTACCTACTTGTATTAGATAGAGCAAATCAGAAGACTCGCAAGTACTACAGGTTGGTAAAGGGATATTTTATTTAAACTTTTTTCTATATTTCTGATTTTCGATATTGAAATGTTTGCCCCAATCAGTCATTTCAGAACATAGTATATTGTGGTTTTAGGTTCGATGGTTAGATAGATGCAATCGAACTGTTATTTTCGTACCTGGGAAGCACACTCCTTGCATTGGACAAACGTCGGCCAATATAAAGGACGATACACCAAGAGAATTTATTTGCTATACTCAAATAAAATATCAAAATCGAGTTTATGAGTTAAATCATTCACATGGATTGTTGTAAATTTTGTATAGGATAGAAGCGAGTGACGCCATTCTCAGCTCTGTATTTAGTGGTCACGTCATGAGAAACTTCATAATGCGTATTAAACACACTTATTTATTTATTTATCATTCAAAACAGTTACACAGCAATACAGTAAATCCAACTTCAAATTAAACATATAAAATAACTTAATAGTAGGTCGATTTAGGCTTCACAATGCGTAGTCTTGTGACCAGTAATCTTCTTGTGTGACTCGCTTGTAAGCTATGCATGAATATGAGAGCTATACCTGCTATTTATAGCTTCTTTGCTAGGATACCCATCGGATAATACCGTTTGTTTTGATGTTTTCGGTTTATTGCGTTTGTTTTTTTAGTGGCTACGGCGCCGAAAGACTAATAATAAAACCGGCCAAGTACGTGTCGGACCACGCATAATGGAGGGTTCCGTAGCTTTAATGGAATAAGAACCAGACTAATGCCAAAAGGTCGTATCTGATGCCTATGGAAGAAGTTTTTTTAATAAAATAAAATAATAAAGAAAATAATTTTCTTAGAAAGTATATGTTAACGCGCATCTTCTTAATTTTTTCATATTTTTGAACTTACAGTTCAAAAGTTACAGGGGGGGACGCTATTTTTTCGAGTTTCGAAGCGATTATTTCTGAAACTTTTCACTTAATTGAAAATAACACGAAACCTCAATGTTATTTTTAAAGACCTATCGATTGATGTGCAACATGTTGATATTTGGTATTTTCTTTTAAATTTTGTTACATGTTTTTTTTCTGCAATGCAATTTCACTACATGACTAAATAGCGGCATACAAAATACACTTTATGTCTAAATTGTATTAAGATACATCCTATAGTTTCCGAGTAAAATGGCTGTGACATACGGACGGACGGACAGACGGACATGAACAAAACTATAAGGGTTCCGTTTTTGCCATTCTGGCTACGGAATCCTAAAAATGGATTGTACAGTCGACTACAAAGAGCAGGCTATATCTACTTTTTCACCTTAATCCGTTGTAATAAGGTTCAAAACTGGATACATATCTTTGTAGTCGACTGTATAATATCACAGCTATCACTTAATAAAAATGGATGTGAATAGTATACATATCAATTATATAATCTATACAGTCATCTAACTTCATAGAACCTATTTGTTTCTCGTCTTTGCCGAAGGTACAGGGTTGTCAAAAATTTTGACAAGTTGTTTTATTTATTCTTATTCTTATTTGGTTTTGAAATTGACATACAATTAATAGAATAATTTTGTCCAGGGTTTGAATTCGAAAAAGTAGCACCATCCTGAATTTATGTGATTATCATCAATACAAAAGGCCACAATGTTATTTTGTTGTGTTTATTTGTGATCACTTTGAAAATCGATATCTGAGGATCCGCACGGCTAATACGGATCTAACATCAAAATTATAAAACGGCGACCATTTAAAATTTTGTACAATTTAATCCGAAATGTCAAAAATCGTTTCTGCAAATCCAAGAGACCTTTTAATGACAGGCATTAAATAAGCAGACAAACTACGAAGTGTCCAATCTGAAAATTACTACTTTCTAGCTTCAGTGGTTTCGGCCTCGCTTTAATAAAAATTATTCAACGCTTCAACTTCAATTCAACGCGTTTAACTCCCCTAGGGTTGAAAAGTTTGTACCACTTAAAAGAAAAAAAACTTTAAAGGATGTTTTTTTAATAACTAGCCATATTGTGAGAGGTGATTAAGTAAGTCTTACTAAACAACTTTTTCTATAGGACCGACCCTGAAATCCAAAAAAATTTTGGCGTCTCCATAGAAAACGGCAACGTCGGATCGGCCGAAATGTATGAAACAGCCAAGAAATATTTAGATTTCGGAGTTGACCCAATAGTAAAAGTCATTTATTATGGCCTACCAAATCACCTCGCACAATATGGCTAGTTCTTAAAAAAATACCCTTAAACATTTTTCTTTTCTTTTAAATCCACAAACTTCGTTTTAAGTCTTTCACAAAATATCTATACATACTTGCAACCCCTTCTTAACCCCGTTAGGAGTTGAATTAAAAGAAACGCTAAAATCACTTTTATTATTTTAAATTAGCAGTAAACTTACACAGTCTCGAACTTAAAATTATACACCACACAAACAAGTTTTCAACGCGCTTCTTATTACTTGTACAGATTATAAAGAGTAGCCTACAAACAAAGTTTCAAGTCTGTCTTTCAAAACTTGTAATCTCTATACAAACTTTCAACTTCAATAGGGTTCAACCTCTTTTTAATCCCATTTAACCTCTTTTGAACTTCAAAAACTGCTAAAATCATTTTTATTATTTTTTAATGATCAGCAAACGTACGAAGTTTTAAGATTCTAACTTAAAATTTTAAATTCTACCCATACTTATTTTGAACCCCCTTTTTGAATTTTTCAAAATTGCTTCCTATTACTTGTACATATTATAAATGTACCCCACCTGCAGATTACAACTTTATACCTTCGATGTAACGGCCTCACTTTAATACAAACTTTTCAACCCCGTTTTAACTTTTCTGGGGTGGAATTTTGAAAAACACTAAAATTACTTTATTTTTTATTTTTAAGCAATTAGCCTACAAACGAACATTTAAGTCAGTCACGAAAAAAAACTACAGATTTTCAACCCATTTTTAACACTAGGGGTTGAATATCAAAAAACTGATATTTCTTTTATTATTTTTAATCATCAGCGACCGTACGAATTTTTAAGTCTCTATATAAAAAAAATCCTACCCATACAAACTTTTAACCCACTTTTTACCTCCTTAGCTATTGATTTATTCGAAATCACCTCTTAGTACATACAAATTATACATGTATCCTGGTCTAACATTTTCAACTCTTTAGCTGCAGTGGTTTCGGTATTTGCGTTGATGAGTCAGTCAGGACAAAAGCATTTAAAGGTAGACTAGCTTTCCGCCCGCGACTTCGTCCACTTATAATACGGCTACCTACTTATACACAGTTTCATCTTCATAAAATGTGTTGTTTGGTATTAGAATATTTTTTTCGTTTATAATAATTATCATACAACTTACTTTTAAGCCATATACACATACAATTCTTCATACAAATCGTCAACGTTTTTTAACCCTCTTAAGGGATGAATATCAAGACACGCTGAAATTGCTTTTCTTATTTTTTAATAAGTAGACAAAGTAGGCACAAAGTATCCTATCTGCAAATTACAACTTTCTAGCTTCAGCAGTTTCGGCCTCGTTTTAGTACAAACTTTTCAACCTTCTTTTAACTCATCTAGGGTGGAATTTTGAAAAACACTGAAATTAGTTTTTTTTTGTTTTGAAATGCTTACAAATGAACTTTCGAGTCTGTCACAAAAAAGTAGGTATCTATATCAACTTTCAACCCTTTTTTAACCCCGTTTGCGGGGTCGAATGGAAAAAACGCTAAAATTACTTTCATTATTTTTAGTGTATTAAATGTACGAAGTTGCATGCCTCGAACTTAAAATTTTAACCCATACAAATTTTTAACTCTTCGTTTTTACTCCCTTAGGGGTTTAATTTTTCAAATTTGTTTCTTTTTACTTGTACACATTATAAATGGAAATTATAACTTTCTAGTGAAGCTAGAAAGAAGTAGTTTCTGCCTGGCTACAATCCAACTTTTCAACCCCGTTTCAACTCCTTTGGGGCGGAGTTTTGAAAAACGATGAAATATTTTTTTTGTTTGGAGCTGAGTAGCCTACAAACGAACTTTCAAGCTTTTCACAATTTTTTTTTAAATATTTCGTTACAAATTTTCAACCCCTTTTTAACCCCGTTAGAGGTTATATACCAGAAAACGCTGAAATAACTTTTATTCTTTTTTAATTAGCAGCAAACGTACGAAGTTTCTAACTTAAAACTTTAAATCCTAACCATACAAACGCTTAACCCCCTTTTTACCCCCTTAGGGCTTGAATTTTTTTAAATCGATCCTTATTACTTGTACAAATTAAAAATGTAACCTTATCTGCAAATTTCAACTTTCCAGCTTCAGTAGTTTCGGCTCTGCGTGGATCATTCATTCATTCATTTTTTGATTACTAATTTTATAATTCCTGAAAATGCTCAGTATATTTACTGCTGAAATTTTGTTATTATGTAACATATTATTAAAGCTAAAAGGATAATGAGATAAACCTAGTTTACTTCAATAAACTGACCTTCGCAATACATTTCTACCATAGACCGAATTTATAAGCATTCATATCTTACGAGTTATAATGTAATATTATGGCTGATAAAAAAAAGAGTAACCGTCATTAATAGTTTTATTTTAATTCGACAACCAATCACTCTAGTAGCCTAGGATGCGATTTCTCCACCAATACGTCACATAACTTTAAATAATATATCAATTTAGTTATATAAAAGTCATAAAACTTGCTATTATACACATAATTAGTCATAAAATAGTCACGTCAGTGATTATTATAAGATCAATAAGTGACCGAGGTTGCAGTTGAATAACTTTTATACGACTGAAATGCTGTATAAAATGGTTCAAATCGCGTTATATAAGCGTGTTGATTACGTTTATATGATTAATATTATGAGTTAAAAGTTTGAGTATGTTACGTTGCCGCAACCATTATATGACTAAATTTTGCTAGTTGGGTAGTGACCAAACACGTGTTATCTGGTCATCTTTGATTTTTTGCCCTCAACCCTCATTCATATATTTGCAAAATGGATCTAATCTACAACTCTGTCTATGTCTGTCTGAACGCCTGGTTTATGTCGATTTCAAATTCCACTGTTCCATAACATTGCAAGTGCAAAATCCACTCCAGTCTGTACTTGTAATGTAATAGGTAAAACCGCTGTTACACAATTGATCTGCCGTCTATCATTTCTTGAGATTATCTGACAAACTTGCATTTCCATTAATACGAGTATCAGATCTATAATTTCCTGAGCCTGAGCCACCTATTTCTTATTTTCTAAATATTGACTTGATACCGCAATACCTAACACACAACAAAACACATAAAAAATCATGAGTGTAGAATTAATGCGCGTGTTCGAAAATCATTTAAAATCATTTAAAAAATAGTAATAATACAGTCACCGCTGTACATTTTTTTTTAAACGAAGCGTAATAATTTTTTCGACAATATAGTGAAAAATCACCATTTGTATAATTAGTGTTTGATTATTATTGAATTTTTTAAACACTTATTATTTCTAATGTATTCTCAACTTGACAGGTGGTGAATATTTCAAATACTGTTTTGAATATTCAGGTAGTCCCTTGGATTAAAAATCTCTAGTGTAGGATTTAATGTTTGTGGGAAATAAACATTCAAATTTTCTAATTTTTTTTTAAAGAAAGCACAATGTATTTTTTGGGAAAAACTTAATACATATTTTCAATAAATGTTGTTTTACCAGATCCCAAGGACAAAATAGTGTAGGATTAAATGTGATCTCCTCGAACAACTTAAAGTTTAGTGACGGGACTAACTCTTAGGGAATGATGTCCGTGATTAATCATTATCCCATGTTCTTCTCATCACTCAAATTATTTACGAGTACATACTTAATTTCATCTAAATCGCTTCAGTGACTTAAGCGTGAAGACAGACAGAGTTATTTAGACATTTATACATTACACAAATATTAAACACAATGGGGAAAAAATCGCAATTAAATAACTGGGTGTTTCTTTTCTAAATACAGCTTAATTCTAAGCCGGTAAATACCAGTCGGTTAACATAAAAAAAAAACAATTGTATTTCAAGGCATCATTTTAATCCAATTACAACCGTTGTTTTTATACCACGACGGTGGCAAACAAGCATACGGCCCGCCTGACGGTAAGAACCTATCGTAGCTTATCGATGCCTGCAACTCCAGAGGTGTCACATGCGCGTTTTCGACCCTTTACAAAAAGGAGGACTCCCGTGTTGACGGCTAAAGGAACAAGAGAGTTCCTATTTGAGCACTTTTAGCTTATTATTCCGTCTTCTTAATAATAAGGTCATTCAATCTTGGATAGCAAACCGCCTGCAGTCAAATCGTATTTTACGCACGAGAACAATTTGGTGAGCAGACCGATGGGCAACCGCTTAACAACGAACGTCTAGAATCCTCAATACCACCGGATCGGCGTTTCGTTGCTTAATTTTACACCCGTTCACAAAGACGTCATTCCGCTATCTCGCCGGTGGCACTCTGCCGATATGAGTTCCAACCAGCCCTCTCATTGTCATATTTACATTGTTTGTGTTCAATCCCTAATTCTATTCAGTGCAAAGCTAAACTGGTAACATTCAATAAACGTAATTCATTGCTGAGGTCTAGCCATAATTCGTGCTTGCAATAAGGTTGCTAGTGGTAACGCCTTATTAAGTATAGTTTTATATCGCATAATACGTCAACAAATTAAAACGTTTAACGTTACACGTGTAAGTTTTTGCCTTCGGGCGGCAATAGTAGTATTTTATACACTCGTGATATATTGAAGCTCTAGCTTTTCAGTCGAGTACCGTGTTTAGGCTACGAAGCTTGCTGAGTGGCCTAAGTAGGGTACGAGATTGAAATCATATCATATCATATCATATCATATCACAGGCTTTGTCCTAGTATGGGAGGCAGAGGCTCAATCCCAGCACTTATACTGTTACAAACCTAACGTAAGCTTTTGTATATTAGCATACCTTATGTTAAAATATGTCTGTGTTAGGTTTATAAGTCAAATAAAGATTATTATTATTAATAAAAAAAATATATATATAAATATCATACATTTTCACAATAGGATTTTACAATCACTTTATGACGTCAAACATTAGCATAAAAGCTTAAAAATAAAAACAAATTGTAACAATCACTACACAGTATAAAATAAAGTCGCTTTCCGCTGTTTGTCCCTATGTATACTTAGATCTTTAAAACTAAGCAACGGATTTTGATGCGATTTTTTTAATAGATAGAGTGATTCAAGAGGAAGGTTTATATGTATAATACAGGCATAATATAGTAGAGAAACACTGATGATTTAGAGGTTTCTAATGTGATGTCGTAAATAAACCCATTTTTTCGCTTACATTGCAAACGCTGGCTGAGTCCTAAAAGATAGATCAAAATAATGTACTACAGTATTGTACATCTTAAAAAGGTCTACAAAAAAGTCCATGATGGTATATGTCTATCTCTTAGGGATAACCCACAATAACAAGTTTTTATCCCGTGCGAAGCCGGGACGGGTCGCTAGTGTAAACATAATTCTTAACTAGGAGTTTTGACTTTCTCTAAATATTATGTTTTATAATATCCCTTTTTACACAACTTATCTTTGATCACTGATTCAAATATGTGAAATATGTGCAAAGGCAGTATCTAGAGGAACCTTATTTTAAAATCGGATACATTGACCAAGAAAGGACTTCTTACTTTTTTGAGTCTGGTTTCACTAGGTACAGCTGCAGAGAAAAAGGCCCACGCTGAATCCCTTGCAACATGCTCCCTCTATATATTTTGTAACTTCAATCTCACGGTTAAGTTTTCCTGCTCCACGACCGTGCTGGTATGAAAATCAATTTCAGCATCGTCGACGATGCTAAAATATGCGACCATAAAAGCTCCATCGAAAAGTATGCGCTAGTATTTCGGTCTACAAATTGTCAATTTAATACTTGACAAGAAGAAAAACCGGCCAAGTGCGTGTCGGACCACGCATAATGGAGGGTTCCGTAGCTTCAATGGAATAAGAACCAGACGAATGCCAAAAGGTCGTATCTGATGCCTATGGAAGAAGTTTTTTGGAAATAACTCAAAAATGGCTAGACCTATAATGTTCAACAATTCCTAAAAAGTTTATCATAATGCGCATCTTCTCAATTTTTTTCATATTTTTTGGACTTACGGTTCAAAAGTTACAGGGGAGGACACTATTTTTCCGACTTTCGAAGCGATTATTTCCGAAAATATTTACATTACCAAAAAATGATTATATTAAACCCCTATTAATTCTTAAATACCTATCCAACAATATATCACACGTTAGGGTTGAAATGAAAAAAAAACACTCCCCACTTTACGTATAGGGGAGGTACCCTAATAAAACATTTTTTTCCACTTTTTATTTTACCACTTTGTTGGCGTGATTGATATACATATTAGTACCAAATTTCAGCTTTCTAGTACTAACGGTCACTGAGATTATCCGCGGACGGGCGGACGGACGGATAGACATGGCGAAACTATAAGGGTTCCTAGTTGACTACGGGACCCTAAAAAGGTATATTATAATTGATCAAGAGTAGGCTGTAGGCAACCCTACCTCATCGAGTAACAGAATTCGGTTTATGTAAGGCAATGCACATTTATGTATTTGAGTACTTTGTAGCCTGAGCTAAACTTGGAGCATTTTGTACAGTCACCTTATGCCATTCGGAATTACTAATCAACATATTTACAACCTACATATTTATTCATCAGATTAAAGATCACAACAAGCTTTTCAACATCTATTTTGAGCTACATCAGCGCTTTACGTCGTTATAAGTCAAAATAATAATACTTACTAGTTAAATAAGTAGGTAGGAACACTACTTTGACCAGCTGAGTGAGCGGCTAACGCGGTCCTGTTTATGTTTGGAAGTTTCTGCATGGATTCAAGTCGAGAAAGTTGCGCGTCGAAACAGGTAACTTTCCGGCGGACACCGAAAGAAATGAACCGGGATTAAATTGTGCCTCCTGCGCTCGATTTATTCCACAAGTATCGCTTAGCTTTTTGAATATTTATGGCTTATTTATTAATCTTATTTGGAATGTTTTCAATTCTAATGGTGTGTTTATAAAGCCAAATTATGTTATGTGATAGTTGTTATCACACAATTTAGTGAATTTGTAGTATTTCACAGTGAATCCTCCTTTGTATTAATGGGTCGGCAACGCGCATGTGACACTTCGGGGGTTACAGGTAACCATAGGCTACGGAACTGCCTAAAAATTTTCATCTAATATATGATAAGAAACACGTCCAACTACACCAAATTAAGTCCGCTACTTAACTAGTAATCCGCCTCGACCTGAGTACTTGCGATTTACTTGCAAACGAAATGACCAATATAACAAGATCCTTCTAAAGTTTTTTTTTCGCTAGTTCCACAACCACCTGATCGATCCTGCTCATATACGAACTCTCAAATTATATGTACCTCTGCTACAACCCCAACGTATTCCATGAAGATCAGAAAAACGTTACTAAAGCTATCGCGGAACAAACCCTCAAAATCAAAAAGCCATCGAAATGCCGAGACGTTCCAATAGCTGTAGTTGTTTGTAAGCACTTCACTTACGCTCCGCTCATTCGATAAGTAGTAACTAATGAGGTCTCTATTGACTGTTGTAAAACATTTTAAGCCAATAGATTATTTTAACACAACCTTTTTGTTATATAAGTATTTACACAATAAAAAGGCAGTGTGATAATAGTACATTATGATACAAGTGTGCTAATTTGATCATTACATACGAAGCGATATTGTGCGCACGAACGCATGTGAGTGTGCATAATGAAGCTGAGCTTATGTAATGATCAAGCACACGCCTTTCATACGACGTTTTTCAACACACTTGCGAGGAAATAACAGAATAGTATATTAATAACTTTTGATAAATACATTAATTGTCAGAATGTTTACAGGATAGAGGTACTTACGAACCTAAGATAATTAAATTTAACTAACCTTTTTTGTGGAATCTGGAACTCTTTTTCAAATCATTTCATAAAATTAAAGACTTCACATTTATTGTGCAATAAATTATAGTATTTTTAGGGTTCCGTATCTCGAAAGGAAAAAACGGAACCCTTATAGAATCACTTTGTTGTCCGTCTGTCTGTCTGTCTGTCTGTCTGTCTGTCTGTCAAGACCATTTTTCTCAGGAACGCGTGGAGGTATCAAGCTGAAATTTATATCAAATACTCATCAGGTCTATTGTCCCTTGGAGCTGTGAAAAAATCAAACTTAAAAGCCAACGCAATCAAAAGATACAGTCGTTTATGCTGCAAATTTTAGAGTTTTTCGGCACCCGCAAAACCTACGGGATACTTCCCATGAACTCAGAAACTTGAAATTTGGCACGAAGCAACGTCATATAGCATAGACAATGGAAAAATTACAAAAAGTACACATTTTTAGGAAAATCATACAAAAAAATTTTTTTATTTATTTTAAACTTACTACCTTTTTCCTCGCGAATGCGTGGTGGAAGTATTATATTGAAAGTCATGTCAAATACTAAGGGCTATTCCTATAGCCTTTCAGATATAGCAAAACCAAACTTTAATATCAACGCAATCGAAATAAATAGCAATTTAAGTCGCATATTTTGAAACTGAGTACTCGCAAGAAACTCAAAACCTAAAGGGCAAAAGTACTTGGCACGAAGAAACTTCATATAGCACAGACAAAGGAAAAATTGCGAAAAGTAGAAATTTTTAGTCAAATCATGCAAAAAATATGTTTTTAAATTTTAAACTTACTACCTTTTTCCTCCTAAACGCGTAGAGGTATTAAATTAAAATTAGTAATAAACATACTACAACTTTTGCTTGTTATAGGTTTGTACGGAACCCTCGGTGCGCGAGTCCGACTCGCACTTGGCCGGTTTTTTCTTACGTATTGCTCACTACATTTTTATGATGTCATTTTACTAGTATGTATCACAATTTTGAAATATATCCAGAGGTTAAATTAACGCTAAAGTTGCCTTCCTATTCATTGAAAATATAATTTGTTTAAATTAATAAAACAAGACGAGAAAAATCTAATAAATAGGCAATGATTTGAGGTTAACTTATAAATGGCGCGCAATTTTCTTTTTTGGATGTGCGTGCAGCTTGAGGCAAAGGCGCGGACGTATAATGCCAAACAGCCAATATTAAAACAGACAATTCCTGTGTAGAACGTAATTTATTGTGTATTACGAGTAATATAATAAGTTGAAATGATTCTTATTCACAATCAGGATTGTATAATTTGTATTCTATCGTAAATGTGTATATTTTTAATATATTTACTTTTTTTTGTACTTTTTTAGAATGTAAACTCATAAAGAGTTAAAAAAAGTAAAGGTAATACCTGACTAAATTACAACGATTCGTCTGCGTACGTACAACTTGGTACTAGAGTACAAACGTCACTTGATCGGATTATTAAATTATTCCACTAGTTGGATAATTATTGTGAAATGCACGCGTGTTTAATATCTAGGATTATGAGCATAAAAGCGATGGAATAAGAACCTCGTTACGAGCAGGTGTGTTGAAAATACATATGTCTATATTACTAATGGGGAAGGCCGGTGAAAACTTATTGCAGAGGGCGCTGTTGCAGATTCTATACAATGAGAGAAAGAGAGAAGATGAATGGTCCGATGTACGAAAATTGTATACACTAGTATAGAGTCAAAAAGCTTTTCTTAGTAAAATTACCTTAGTGCATTTTAATTTTAGAGTATTTCAGAAACCAGTGGATTTCTATTTCGTAGCAATTCGAGACAAAAAATTGAATCATCAAATAAAAGTTCAATACCAAGTTAGTTCAATACCAAGGATCTTGATACTTGAATATGAAAAAAATATGATAACCTATTTTAAACTCGAAACCTATTTTATCTTAAAATAATATCCTATCCTATATACAAGTAATATACGTATTATACGGCATCGTGTGTCAAATTGAATAAAATTACTTTTATTTAATTATACACAAAACAGTTAGTGTTACTTTTTCCACAGCAAATTTTGCGAACCAGACAGACCGAGTGATTCTACAGGGTGTTTGGTAACCGGATGCAAAGCCGAAAGTAGGAGATAGTCTAGGTCATGTAGAACATTTTTAGCCATACTTGTCTTAGACAAATGTTATTAGTTTTTTTTTAATTTAAATTTTAAGATTTGTCGGAGAAAACTGCAAAACTTCAGACTAAATCGATAATTAGAACTTTTTTTACTGCAGGTAGATTTTTTTTTGTTTTATTTCGTATTGTGCAATGTCTATCAAACACTAGAAAAGTGATTTCAAACATCTGTGTCTAAAGAAAACAAGTTGACAGCGATTTAAAATTTTAGTTACATGAAAATGTAAACGATTTAAGTGATTTCAAAGTACGATAAAAAAAAACTAAAATAGCCACGAATTTTCAAACCATTTTAAAAACATGCTTGGCTTTTACCCTTTTATTTAAGCTATCAAACACGACTGTAGCTACTGTATCCTTGAAAATAAGCCACCTAAACCAACTGGGTAGCTAAAATGTTTCACTCTACTTGTGATACTTGTGGTAGTTGTGGTGACGAATCTCATTATGATTTTACAATAAAACATTGGTTCTGAATACTAAGTTGGCATTGACTTGACATTTGACTTGTTTTAAAAGGGTTAAGTGTACTGGACAAAACTACCACATGCAATTTTAACAAACAAAGGCTTGCGGCGGTGAGAGACAAAAGAGACTGATAGCGGCAGGCGGTGAGCGGCGTTAAACAAAGATGATCGGTTTTGTGCTTTATTGACAAAGATAAACTGATTAGCTACATGAGTATTTGTGCAAAAACTAGTAATTTAGTCTAGTTACAACTTCAGTTGCGATTAGACGTTCATTGTGGTTTAATTTCCCGCTCTCATCTCAATTTACCGTGTCAAGTTGTAGCTGCCGTAGGCGCTCCTTCACGTGTAATTACGACTTCTTCATTGTAAACATGGAGTTTACGAACGAAGAATACGCCGACATTATCTACATGTACTGCAAAGCTGACAGTAATGGAGCGATGGCCCGACGGATGTACCAAGAGCGTTTTCCAAACCGGAGATTGCCTAATGTGAGAGTGTTTTACAATTCATTCCGAAGGCTACGTGAGAATGGTATTGCTGTGCAACATGGAGGGAATCCAGGACGTAATCGCCCTGAAGTGGAGGAAGACGTTCTACAGGCATTTGCAGAGGATCCGAATACGAGCATCAAAGTGGTAGCTCGTAATCTGAACTTGTCCACATGGAAAGTATGGGCCACAATGAATCGTGAGGGAAAATATCCTTTTCGCGGCATCGGAGTTCAAGGTTTGGACGAAGGAGATCCTGCACGCCGAGTGGACTTCTGCCGATTTTTACTCAATGCGGATATCGAAGACCGACGTTTTTTGCGAAGCATTCTTTGGACCGATGAATCGAAATTTTCCCGGGAGGGGATCACAAATTTCCATAACCTACACCAATGGGCTGACAAAAACAACAATCCACATTGGAAAAAGCAAGTGTCCTTCCAAAGAAAGTTTTCCGTCAATGTGTGGGCTGGAATCATCGGCAGAGTCCTTATTGGGCCACATTTTTTGCCAAATAATTTAAATGGGGCAAATTATTTGGAATTTTTACAAAACGATTTGCCCAGGCTTATTGACGAAGACCAGCTGCCCGGTGCAGTGACATTTCAACACGACGGTTGTCCCGCCCATTACTCTCTGGCTGTAAGGGAGCATCGGACGAATCCCTTGGCCCGCTCGGTCACCTGATTTGACACCATTGGATTTTTTCGTTTGGGGCCGAGCTAAGGAGCTAGTCTACAGACAAGAGGTCATTAATACCGTAGAAGAGCTGAGGGAGAGGATAGAAGCGGCGTTCGAAAGGATGAGGGAAGAAATGATATTCGGAACAACCACCACAGAAGTAAGAAGACGGGCTCGTGCTTGTATTCGAAACGGCGGGTCACATTTTGAAAACGAGCGATGATGTGTAATTTTAATGTGTTGATCGTAAAAATAAATAACTTATCTTTTATGCTTTTGTTTTAATTTACCCTAAACATTCCCTCTTATTAGTACAGGTAGCCTATTTTCAAAGATAAAATGGCTTGAGACATGATTGTCTTATCGCCCGCCGCCTGCCGCTATCAGTCCCTTTTGTCTCTCACCGCCGCAAGCCTTTGTTTGTTAAAATTGCATGTGGTAGTTTTGTCCAGTACACTTAACCCTTTTAAAACAAGTCAAATGTCAAGTCAACGCCAACTTAGTATTCAGAACCAATGTTTTATTGTAAAATCATAATGAGATTCGTCACCACAACTACCACAAGTATCACAAGTAGAGTGAAACATTTTAGCTACCCAGTTGGTTTAGGTGGCTTATTTTCAAGGATACAGTAGCTACAGTCGTGTTTGATAGCTTAAATAAAAGGGTAAAAGCCAAGCATGTTTTTAAAATGGTTTGAAAATTCGTGGCTATTTTAGTTTTTTTTTTATCGTACTTTGAAATCACTTAAATCGTTTACATTTTCATGTAACTAAAATTTTAAATCGCTGTCAACTTGTTTTCTTTAGACACAGATGTTTGAAATCACTTTTCTAGTGTTTGATAGACATTGCACAATACGAAATAAAACAAAAAAAAATCTACCTGCAGTAAAAAAAGTACTAATTATCGATTTAGTCTGAAGTTTTGCAGTTTTCTCCGACAAATCTTAAAATTTAAATTAAAAAAAAACGAATAACATTTGTCTAAGACAAGTATGGCTAAAAATGTTCTACATGACCTAGACTATCTCCTACTTTCGGCTTTGCATCCGGTTACCAAACACCCTGTATAAGAGTTCTGTTTCTTCCTATTGGTAAGGAACCATAAAATGATATAAAAATCGTTTGCCAAACATTTATTTACCGTAATTAAAGTCTGAATCTAACTATTGAATACGATTTATCATTGAGCTGGATTCAGAACTAGCCGAGAGAGTTTCTCTCCAGGTGTGCACAAAAAGTATGCATAAAAAAGTGGGCCTCATGTTTGACTGCCAATGCTAAATATAAATGACAAAGTATCTACACTCTTAGTGAGTTATTCTATGATAATAAATGTACATATATTTATTTAATTTTATCTTGATTGCCATATAAAAATGAAAATGTTAGTTCGTAGTGGGTGTGGCTTGTTTCCTTACATTTGAGCATTGAGTAACAGGAGATGACATCCCTAAGAAATTATTTGTATCATGAATTTTATGTAGTGAAAATCACTACAAGTCTGACATTGGCTGTTGGACATGATTACACGCAATGTAATTTTTTTTTAATTATCCTATACTATAACACGTAAACGCTTCTCGTATGATAATAAACTGTAAAAGGAATTCTAAAAATAGTAATAAAAGCCACGGAATTACATTACATAGGTAAGTAAGTGCAAAGTTTGGTGTTACACTACACCAATTTAAAATATTAATGTTGGTGGTGCGACGCCATATTCCTTGGTCCACAGATTAATGTCGCAGATGTAACACAACATATGTACCTACGCTTGATTTACCTACATTATTGTTTAATAGTACTCAGCATAAAAATACTTACGAAATAAACATGTTTTAGATAAGTACGTTAGGTAATGTTTATTTCATTAAACGTATTTTTATTGTACAACACAGGCGATTGTGCTAAAATTATTAATGCGAGTAAAATACATAGAAAAGATATTCATAATTTGAATTTAAAACTTAAATATCGAAATATCACCCGTGTTATACCTACTTACACTAAGTGAGTTACCCGCTTCTATATATTTAATGTTAGTTCCCTTTACTGCCACGACACTTCTCTTTCTGGACAGACTCAATATTAGATAGTTTTTAAATACAGTTGCCATTCAGTTATATTGTGTCATATTCATTATCGATAATACTCAACGAATGTCTCGCCTTATCAAAAAAGGTGGTTCCACGTTCAAATACTTATTTTGCTAATGCTTTTTTAATAATCTTAAAACAGCAAGTTAAATCAAACCACTTTTCGTACTAGAGCTAGAGGAACTTACCTTTCTATAATCAAAATTAGTGCATCACGCTCACTTCAGGGCTACATACTTATTCATGTTAGAATACGGCCCCTGGCTGAATAGCCAGGGGCCGTATTCTAACTTTAAAACACGTATAGACACGATCCAACTACAATACAACTCCAATACATTAACAACGCAATACAGCTACGGCATAAACATCTGAATCAGAAATATCAGAATAAGCTTGAGAAATATTCCAACGCAACTCCAATACAACTTCAATATTGGTTGATTGTTTGTTGTGTGTTAGAGTTATGTTTGAGATAGGTTGTATTATATTTTATTGTTAATGTATTTTTAAATTAGAATCCGGCACCTTATCATAAAGAAATAAGTAAGCTTAGAGTGCTCACTCCATACAAATGGTTATTGGCCCGAAAGCTTAACATTACTAGACGAGTTACGGACTGAGAGAGGAGCGGGTAGGAATGATTATACGTTATAAAACTAGGAATTCCCGCCCCCTGCCCGCTCCTTCCTCAGTCCCCTTAGTCGTCTAGCCATCACAATGTCAAGCTTTCGGGATAATACCAAGTCGTATGGAGTGAGCACTCTAATGGTTACTGTAGTTATTTAACGTTTCTCAATACAGCGGGTGTATATTCCATAATCTCACAAAACAAGACGGAAGTCACAAAAACGGGCAATAAATTCTACAGACCGTGTTCAACCTTAGCACTCCCCAGTTTCTTAATTCGCAATTAAAAAGTTAAATTGGTCCGGTTAATTGGGGCCATTGTGGTGGACGACGTTTACTCATTATTCACAATTGCCGTCTGAAATTTAGGTATAAAATTTGCTAAGAACCAGTTTGTAAATCACAATAAGTAATTAGCTTATCTGTCTGCGTCACGCGACCCCCTGGCCCTGGGGGGGACAGGGGGGAGAAGTCACGTCTTACGTTAAGCTCCCGGTGTTAATCTACCCCCTGCTTAATAAACGAACTGAACAACTTGGATTAAATAAATTACACTAGTCGAAATCGCGGTTAACTTCATTTCCGAGATTTGAGTATACATGGCGCCCTTAAACATATTTGATGCTACAAAAGGTTAAGTTAAGCTTCATTGTAACAATAACGCTTACAACCTCTACGTTGTTTTGAAAAACTAAGTTTACTTCTGAAAACCCACTTTCTTAGTATCTTTACCGGTTCGGCGGCTCGTTTGAAGCGTAACGATTTGGAGTTAGATTATTGACAATAAACAATAAATACTTATGATTATGTGGTGTCGTATGATATCAGGAACTTACATTAATATTTCTTACAGTTTAGTTTATCCATATTCCGTTAGTATGTTATTAAATATTCATAGAGGATATTTAATATTTATAATGGTTGATTTAATTTTGGTTTACGAAAATCAGTCCAATAAATTTCCAGTCTTCGGAACACGATGGAATAGATTAAATTGTAAAATAACTTAAGTCATAGTCATGTCTTTGCAAATACCCATTTTCGCAATCTATCCATAAAATGTTGTCGAAATCAATTCACGTATTCTTATAAACACTCAAGGGTTGCAACTCTAAGCACAAACCTATAAATTGACAAAGTTCTAAGATTTCTTTCGAAAATTACATTCATTGAGGGTTAGAACTTTGCTCGTTACCGGCGAATCCTTTACGAATTTAATTACTAAATCCCTTTGTCGCCTTTTGAAAAGAAAGATTGGTCTGTCACTAGCAAAGAAAAATTAAAAAGGTGAACAAGGGCTTTACGTAAAGTAAGAGAGCACTTCTATAAATAATGCGAAGGGAGAAGTCGTGACAGCTAACCTTATATTTTCTTACTTTCTTTATGTAATTTTCAGATAAATAAATAATATACTCGTCACTGTGTTTGTTTCTCCATTGTGTTGTAATTCATATCATCTCCGCCCGTCTATCACTTAGTACCTACTCCCATGTGTCAATAATCATCCTATGTCCTATCACGATTTTGCCACGGAATATTTTAATTAATAACATTGTTAGGCCAAAAATATGTGTACCGATACTTTTGCACATAAGGTTCAAAACTGTATACTTACACATTTTTAGCGTTGACTGTACCTACGTATCAAAAAGTTCAAGCCATCATTCACGGCGAGGGTATGCCAAATATTGAATCGCCTCTTGATTCCATGTATGTGCTCATGCACTGATAAAAAATCTATATGAATATTCTAAAAACAACTAAACACACAATACAGGCAAATTTTATTTGGTTTCAGTTTTCCAATTAACCAGCAACACTGAATGAGTGACCCAATTATATCTTGCCTACCCTAGCCCAAGGGAACGCGGGAATACATTCCAGTTGGACAATGAAAAAGATATGTCATTTTACTTGCCTACCTATTTAAATTTTGCAATAATATACACTTTCTTGCCATCCTAAATAGGGCTTGCAATTATCCGGATATTATCCGAATAATATGGCTACTAACCGGATAATTCCACACAAATTACGAATCGAAATATCCGGATTGCAACCCTCTCCTTCCTAACCTAATACTTCAAACCCTTTTCATATTTTAAAAGCTGTAAGTGAATGAATAATGTAATAGATTTTATGACCTTACAATATCATTGTTGCCCCATATTTATAACCTAAAAATAATTTATCCAAGAGATATCAATTGCATTATCATACTGGAAAACAATCAATGCAGTACATACATTTAAGATCAGATAAATCATTGATTTATCAATTAAAAGTATATATTATTATTTTAGTAAGTATCGCTAATTATATTATGTTCAACGATCATACACAGTTATCATATTGAAAATATATTTTGGAACGATTTTTTATTTCATAGTTATATTGCGGCGGTTACGTTACGCATGTAATTAATACCTACTTCATTCCCTAATTAAATTGCCACAAATAGAATTATTATGTTGAACTCATATCTGAATTCTGGTAAATCATAGTACTTTATCCCTTAATTTAATTACCTTTAACACAAAATAGTTACTGCAGATATTTCAATATAGTAATGAATACTCGGAACTATTTTAGAAAATAATGGGTTAATTTGAGTGGGGTCACGGCGGAATGTTGGGAATTTGGCAAAGGGATTGAAATGCCGAACTGTAAGTAGTCAGTAACTAAGACAGATTCCTCTATCCGCGAAAACTTCGAGCACACAAACTTTAAAGATTATCTAAATTGGGTTCCGAATCAAAAGAAATAGAAAAGTCTTTATTCATGACGAACTCTATTTTGTTTACAGAAACGTGTATCTGTTCTTTCTCACCATTCGTGGTAATGCAGGTTTTGTCCATATTCATCGTTAAACGTTAATTTTAAAACTCCACTCACGTTGTATTTTGAAACCCCTTCCTTCTGTCACTAGTTTGACTTTGGATTTGCCTTTTCTGTATATATTCTCAAGCATTTTTATGTATAAAAGTGGGACCCCTTGTTTATGTAGGGTTTTCCATAAAGCTTCATGTGAAATAGAATCGAATGCTTTCGAGTAGTCAACAAAAGCTAGGTAGAGCTCTTTTCTGTAGTTCTGGTACTTTTCTATGATTTGTGTTACGGTGTTATGGTCAGTTGTTGAAAAGCCTGAGCGAAACCCCGCTTGCTCCTTTGGTTAATGGAGGACTTGTGTAACTAGCTTGTATATCGTCTGCAGAAAACTGGTCGGTTGATCATTTCCAATATCATTCGGATTTCCTTTTTTTTACAGCAAGGTAATTATTGACTTTTCCCATTTAGATGGTATTGTCACACTTGTATACGGTTAAAAATATTTGTTATTATAGGAGTTAGGGGCTCTACAAGACTTTTCAGGGTGTCATTATTAATCCCGTCGCTGCCTGGGCTCTTTGAAGAGTTGAGAGACTTTATGGCTTGACGTATATGACTTTCTATTAGTAATCGAACATCTAGAGACTCGTCTTCTGGCCATCTAGTTGAGTAAATATCAGTGTTTTGACCTCGGCGTCGATATAGGTCTTCGTAAAACACTTTAGCAGTCTCTACTAAATCCTTTCTATACGTTATAATTCCACCTGTTTTTGATACAAGAGATGGGATTCATTTACGGTCATAATTTAAGCGTCGTTGTCCTTTTTTCACAGAGCATCGCTTTATTAGTTCTTCCTCAATTATGTTCATTTTAGTATTACAATCCTCTTATTTAAATTTTCTCTTGATTTTCCTACAGATCTTTGAAAGCTCTTTTTTCACATTTTATGTTTTATTTTTCTTATCCTTTCCACCTTTTCTTCGGACCTACCGGACGTTCCATGAGCTCAGCAATAAATGGGTTGATGACTACTTAATTTGATCCAAACGCGCAATCGCTCTCTTTTGATATTTCTGATTCAGACGTTTTGGCGTTAGCTGTATTGCGTAGTTAATGCATTGAAGTTGAATCGTGAGCAGTATTCTAACTTTAAAATACGTTTAGACACGATCCAACTTCAATACAATATCAGAATTTTCTTAAAATTATTCCGATGCAACTCCAATACAACTTATTATATTGGTTGATTATTTATTGTGTGTTGGAGTTATGTTTGAGATAGATTATATAAATATTTAATGTATTGTTTACGTATTTTAAAATTAGAATACAGTCCAAAGTCCAGCAAAAAAATTGGTTGGCAGTTAGCGTAGCAATACGCTATGCGTGTAACGTATGCGGAATGAAATCTGGACAACATTCAATTTGTTATAAAATAAATATAACATGGTTATTTTTATAATCTTTCATGGTTTTTAATAATGTATTTAATCATATTAAACGCCAGAGTAAGTTTACTAAAATGCGAGGTTTACTAAAACGAAAGTTGTGGTACTTTATGTCCATCGCTGTCGACAACAACAATGTACAGATTTTTTAAGAACTAAATTTATCTTCCATCGGATAACTTTTTAAGGAGGCTTCGTATACTTGACATTTTTCACATTCTTGACCGTACGATTATTGGTGTTCTCAAAATAATAGTTACCTTGCCACGAATTTCCATTTTAAACAACATAATATTAGCCATTCAAAAATCCAAAAATGAAAAAAACACCTGTTTTTACATTTTTTGACCAAACGACATGGCCGTATTTTAGATTATGTTTAAAAAATTTTGGAGACAATGGGCGTAACTTTTCTTAATTGTTAACTGATACCTATGTCTTCAAGATATTTTAAAACAGTTTTACTGCCACATTTGAATGCCTTCCTGAGTTCTCTATAAGATTTTGTGACTCAGCGGGCTGTCATTTTCTTTCATCGAACTCTCTCTGCAAACTGGCTAATGCTGGAATATTTCCCTGAACCAAGCCTTCTTGTGGCAATTTTTGTAAAGAAAAAGGACGCAAAAATATTATAAATAGCTCTTTAGCTCTATTCTATTTCCACAAAATTTTCCACGGTCTTCGCTTTCAGCCATAGGGAATTAATACTGTAGAAATTACATACTGTTTCGCGACGTTGTTCTCCTCGATTAACCATAATTTTAAGATAAAGAATCCAATGCCCATTAAAAGTACGGGATTAATTAACAGATGTATAAGCTTTCAATTGGCATTTATATAAAATTTGAGTTTATTTCTTTACGTACTTTTTACGTCTTCAAACCTTTGTCCAGATTTCATTCCGCATACGTTAGTATTGTGAATTTAAGGCGTAGTGAATGAGGTGAGAATAGAGTTGTGCCGGCTAGAACGTTCTCGCTCTCGAGAATTCCTTCTCCTGAGAATTCCGCACTTTCTCGAGAACGTTCTCTCTAAACGAGAATTACTGAGAAAGTACATAAAATCTGCGCAAATTCAGATTTTTTATATTTTGTATATCTTTTTGAAGGTGTTTGAAAAATATTTATAATCATTCTAAACCGAAAAAACCATCCAAGAGCATGTCGGGCAAAAGGTCGTTTCTTAAGGGATATGTTGCGGCGCTTACGTCATTTTATTATGGGACACATGAATCCTTTTACTATGCGTTTTTGAGTTATAATTAAAAAACGACCCAACCGACTTCCTTCAATATAGCTTTCATTGAAAGTAATTGAATTAAATATCAGGCCTCACTTCCATGAATTTTTCCAAATTTTTTGGACCCACGGTTCAAAAGTTAGACGCCCTTTTTTGAACTTTCGGCGCTATTATTTACGAAACTATTAGTTTTATCCAAAAAATGTTTGAGAAGACCTTAATTCGTTTTGAAAGAACTATCCAATGATATCCACGATAGAGTAGGAGCAAAAAAAAAATCAACCCCCACTTCATGTGTAGTTTTTATTCTACCACTTTATCGGTGTGATTAATGACTACGGAACTCTAAAAAGGACCTTTTGAGTGGGTGAATTGTGTCGGGGCAGCAACTAAGTACTACGGAGCCCTATGTTGAGCATGGCCCGACATGCTCTTGGCCGTTTTTTTTTGTTTTTTTGCATAAAATAAACACGATTTCATTCCATTACATTTTTAGTTTTTATTAATAATTATTTCAAAGTTAACAAAATAGAAAACGATTATACACCGTGGGCTGGAATAACCCGACAGATCTTAACCACGAATTTCTAAGACCAAAAGAAGGAAAAAATATTATGTAACTTTAGGTCGTTTTTTTTTTTATTTTTTTTTTTTGAATGTTTATTGCACATGAAAAGCAAATGTTATTAATAAAATTATCGCCTAAAACAAATTGGTATATTTTTTTTTGTAAAAAATTTCACTTCGACATCTGTCAATAAGGACGTGTAAACTATGCCCAATAGTGGAAACAACGCCATTAGAAAGGCGTTTTGTAATGAGTTATAATAAAAAGTGTATTTTTTTTAAATTGGTATTAACTCTGAAACTAGGCGTATTCCAGAAAAGTTTATAGGACATTTTAGTATCTAAATATGATCAGGAATACACTGTTAAAATCTGTCTAGTTATATGGGCCCACGGTGTATAGATAATGAAGATATTTTAAAATATAAACAAGTTTCGTTTTTTATGCCAACGTTTTCGTTTCAATTACATACTTGTTACATATTTTTGGGACATAACATATTTATTTTTAAATTTATAGTCACATAAAACTTAGTCGAGAACATTTCCGAGAACGATCACCGGAGCAAAGAGAATTAAGTTTTTTTAATATTAATAATCTCATTTGGAGACAAAATTGCTGTACCAGTATCAATAAAACATATGTTAAAATTATGAAGACAAGAAAAGACAAAAATATTAAGAAATACTCGTAAATGAGTCCTCTTCCAATAAAAGTACAAAGCAGTATGTGAGAAAGTTCTCGAGAATGTTCTCCCGAGAACGTTCTCGGAAATTTCCCGAGATAGCAGAGATTTTTGCACTTAGAATATTTTTTTCGGTTTACAGTGATCGTGAATATTATCTTTCAAACACCTTTAGAAAGATTTACAAACAATAAAAAATCTGAATTTGTGCAGATTTAATGTACTTTCTCGGAAATTCTCGTTACAGAGAACGTTCTCGAGAACTTTCTCGCAACATTCTCTCGTTCGGGAACGTTCTCGAGAACGGCACATCTTTAGGTGAGAACCAACCAACATTATAAATAACAAATACCGATGTTGTGTTTCGGATATTAATGATTACCTATGTTTTTTTATGTCTGTTGAACTTTTTAAAAGTTTGGTCTTCGACAGAAGGTAATGGATTTTGTAAGCAACATTACTGTCGCCAAATCGGGTTATTCACGGATGGTCTAGAACGCAATATGACTACTATAATATTTTGCCAATATCGCTTTAACTCTACATCGCGAACAGTCTAGAACGCAAAATGTCTCCATCATTTTCTTGATTATATATTTACATGTCATATGTCATTTTGCATTCTAGACCGTTCGCGAAGTAGACTAAAAACGATATAGGCAAAATATTACAATAGTCATTTTGCGTTCTAGACCGTCCGCCACTATACCGCCAAATCGAGCCTGCAATGTTTTTAACATTTTAAGACTGTGTCGACCTGTGTCCAGTGGCGCACTCATTGGGAGGATTGTATTACCTTATAAACGAATTAATTTGTATAATCCCTGAGTGTCAAACTGTAGTCCTACTCATTACGCAACTTTTGATCTTTGTCACATTTTGCGTATTTTTTGCTTCATTACCTAAACGGCAAATGGTGGCCACTTTTTTCCGTTTAGGTGATGAAGCCAAATGTAAGCAATATAAAACTGTATCACATAGATCACAAGTTGCGGAATTAGTAGGACTACAACTTAACATGATGGATTATACAGAAATTGATTAGTTTATTAAGAAATACAATCCCCCCAATCAGGGCGCCACTGGACGGTCGACGCAATTTTAATTTTGACTAGCCCTAAACTTGGCACTTTGCCGCCTAATTTGTAACCGAAAAGTCAACCATGCGGGACATTTCACATTAAAAAAAGAAAAATAAACGCTCCATCTCTGGTTCATATTAAGAAAGCAATTCGGTTGTTATTCGAGAGGCGCCACTATATGTGCTGGAGTATAAATACTTATAGATTAGATGAGCCGACCTGATAAGTGTCGCGGACGAGTGTCGCGGGCGGAGGCATCGAAACTGGCGAGGAAGTAACACAGGCCGCTGAGATCTCGATCTCCGGCAGTGTTATTGGGACACGTATTGGAAAATCTTTATGTTATTATTACGCGACGAGGAATTTTGCGGCGCTAATACCCGTCGCGTTGTACATTTATTGAACTTTTTATTGGAAAATACCGCCCCATACATGCGGTGTCGCTCGTGAAGGAATTTGACTTATTCGTAATATGTCTCGTCTTTTTTTTGGTCTGCATGAAAAAACTCATTAAAATACCTCGTTCTCAATGTTTGGCTTCGTAATCGAATTAAAGAATTCTATTGGAATCCTGATTTTCATTATTTCAATGTTTCAAATGGACGTTTCAATAATGTTCATTCTTCGACTATCAGGTATAAAAACTTATTTAATTAGCAGACGTTCACTCTTCTGTTAAATATGAAGTGTGCCATAAATACATATATATATAAGAGTACTGTAAGTATTTAATCGTATGAGTAAATAAGTAAGTAGCTAAGATTATTTTCTTTTAAAAACATGTAAGGGGCAATTATGTTTAGTACCTACATTATCCCAAAAGTAAACATTTTAAATTTTATTGAGATGGTTTTTATAACGAGACATTACTTGACAATGGTTTTTTCGCAAACGTCAGTGCCAAGGCGTCAATAGAACTTGACAGCCACCGGCTTGCCTAGTTTTCAAAAAGTTGCCCAGGTCTGCCCAGGTCACGGACTCAAATTTTTAACCGACTTTAAGATTTCAAAAGAGGAGGTTCTCAATTCGGCGTGTATGTTTTTTTTTTAATGTTTCTTACTCCATAACTCCGTCATGTCTGAACACGTTCGAGTTCCGTTCTGATCATCATCAGCAGTTCTACTTCATCAAATGTCACTGTTTTGAATGAAAATTATGGATTTGTTGATACAATTAAAAAAATCACTATATGTATGCCTTTAAGATTTGAGGAGTTTCCTCGAGTCATCATGGATCCCATCATCAGAACTGCGTTTTGACAAAAACGGAACCAATCTGTATATATATATTTACAATCAAAATAAGAATTTTCAAAATCGGTTCAGACATGACGGAGTTATGGAGTAACAAACATCTTCTTCTTATTCTGCCATGCCCTAACGGGCGTCGGTGGCCACCTTTGCGAAGTCTTTCCTATTCTCGGCCAGTCTTGCGAGCGTGGCCGCGTCCTCAATGTTTGTCAATTGTTTGATGTTATCGAGCCAGTTCACCTTCCTTCTTCCTTTTCCCCGCCTTCCCTCTATTTTCCCTTCTATTATAGTTGTTAGTAGGTCGTATTTTTTATGTCTATATAGGTGTCCAAAATATGCAATCTTCCTACGTTTAATTGTGGGTAGTACTTCTCTCTTCTTGTTCATTCGTCTTAAAATTTATATGTTTGTCACTTTTGCGGTCCAAGGTACTTTTAGCATACGTCTATATAGCCACATTTCATATATAGTAACAAACATAAAATTTAGAAAACAATGTCTATTGAGGAAACAAAAACAGTAAGCGACTAACTATAAAATGCATTAAATATACATCATTTGACACTGCTTTCCCCCAACATAAACTTCTGTCTATGATATAATCTAATTAATTACATAATTTCCCATAATACTGGCTCAAAACCCAAAACCCTAAGATTTGTTTTCTTTGAGTTATTTGCATTTTTTTACCTCCACCACTTTACAGCTGCCAGATCTCCGGATCTAAAAACAAGCATAGTATAGCAAACTAGCTAGAGGGGTTTTGTTGCTCTCATTATTGTCATATCTGACGTGGCCAGCTCTCCTTCTAACAGTACAGTAAGTATAAGGCTCCAAACAAACGGCTGCCTGATTCGGTTGCCCGAGTAAATATCATGGTGTATTCCACGGAGTATATGGAGACGGTATTAGCCGTAGTTTGTTCCAAAACCAGCGTAGCCGGCATTTACACGCACACATTCTCATTAAAGTACGCACGAGGTGATACACACAAAGAAATGTCAGTCTCTCATTCGCTGTTGATGTGTGCGTACACTCGAAAATACGTAACCACTACCATTGCCTCGTAGGCTCCGCCTACATTAGGGATATGGCCCTTCGATATATATATTTTATCGATATCGATTATCGATAATTAACTCCATAATACCACGCCACACCTCATATTAATAAAACAATGTCGATTTTTATTAATAGCTGGATAAAACTCTACCCTAATTAGGGTTCATCCATTAATTACGTCAGATTTTAAGGAGGATGGAGGGATCAACAAAGTGTGACGAGTTCTGATAAGGGGAAGGGGGAGTTTTATTTCTTGTGACGTCACAAATACAAATATCGTGTAAATATATACACATAGTACAGTACTGTGTACACTTTTTTTGAAGGAAAGGAACTCTTTATGTCTTCTAGTCTGATATTCAAACACTTTGGATTATTATTTTTCTTGCTTTGATTTCATTTAATATATTATTTAAAATGGGAAAATAAAGAAATAGTAATTTTAGACATTATTGTTGAAATTTGTTTGACGTAATTTGTGGACGCACCCTTATCTATCTAATTTATGTGTCTGCTAAAATACTAAAAATAATCGTGACTCAAACTATCCTCATAACAAATTTCATCTAAATCGGTTCAGCAGTTTAAGTGTGAAAAGGTAACAGACAGACAGAGACACTTTCGCATTAATAATATTAGTATGGTTAGAAGTACCATTATAAAGTTATCGTATCTATAAAATAAGTTGATCATTGGATTAATTAATCCAGTCAATCACGTCATTTTGTTTTCGAAAGAAATAAAATTAGTTTCTACTATAGGACAGAAAGTTACACCTTAAACAATGTGTTCGAAATTATCGATAATAAATAACGGGCCGCACTCTCGTGGCGGCAGGCGCGCGGCAGCCATGTTGCCCAGCAACGTGGCTGCCGATCGTGTGACGAGACTGACGAGCGACGTTCGTATTTCCAAATACATTGCGCGTCACTCGCGTAATCCTGCGACCGCCAGCAATAGCCAGCGAGCATTTGATATTAATACTGTTGTACCATCAGATAATGGGTGAATGTCGTAATAAAAGCCTAAATTTTTTGGAAAAAATGTGAAATACTCGGTTTTTATACTTACCGGTGGAAAGTAACTACTCCAGGGGCCTCTTTTAATTCGTTGCTTCGTACACGACACGACAGAATTGGACAACACGGCATTTTTACATGTTTTTTGGGACTAAATTCGTCACACGTGGTCGAACGACGACTGAACCGCGCGGCATGAGGTTTCGACAAGTTTATGCGCATCTGATCATAAACCATGTAACGCGCGCCCGGCCCAGTACCGCGTCCATTAGTATTTATCTAGTCCGTGGTGTATTCTTATTTGACACTTGACACAATCTCACGCATGACAGGCGCCTCCTGGTGTTAAAAAATGCGGCAGTCCTCTTCCAAAATAATTTAAAAAGTAATAAGATCAAATATTGAAAATTAACGTACGTATTAACGCAGCAAAAGGTTATATTATATTAAATGTGAGACATACTATCACTATAAAATATAACAATTACACTCACGTCACACAGTGCTATTTGGAACCGGCCCGTAGCGCGCTGTTGCACGACGCGTTGCCGACTGCTGGCCTAGAATAGCACTCTTAGTGCTTGAAGATGGAGACCTAAGCTCTCCGAAACATGTCGCGCGAAGTGACTAAAGTGACGTGAGTGTAACCGTTATATTTTATAGTGAGGTTATATTATACCTTAAATCGCATGTGATTAACAACGTTAGGCAACATTATCTGCAGAGATGGCCTAACGCTTATACCTCTACAGTACATTTCCATTTACCCGTATATAGCTATAGGTAAGCTTTATGGTATGCATTAAGTACGTTCAGATGTAAGCGGTGTTGTGGTGAAGCACAGATGCAAATATTGCCAGTATCGTGCGTTCGTCGGAAGCAGTTTGATACAACGAAGCACAATTTCCTTTGCCGCCCGCGTTCTGCAAACTGTTGATAGCGAAACTATAAGCGATAATAAAGTACCTATTAACTGAGATTTAAAAGCTTTCGGATGCAGACAATGAAAACAAGGGATTACGAAACGAATTATTATTATGATTAACTTTTTTCACTCGACTACAGTACTAAAGGGTTATGGACAGTTGAAAATCATCTATGACGTTAAGAGTAATTCTAGATTTATTTACACATCTGTATTAACACATTCAGCGCCGAGAACTCGACTGTCGGGTCCTCTGTTCGTAGCTGCTACGCGCTACATACGACGAATATATGGCTACGGGCTACGAACATAGCACGTAGCACTAGGCGGCACTGAATGTTTTAAAAATGATTGCCATACAGAGAAGATTCGATCAAAATAAAGGTTGCTCGCGGACGGATATTACTCAATATCATGAATCTTATCAATTCTATTTTTAGGTATTTATAGTAGCCTTTCCAATGTCTTTTACATTATTCCGTGGACCTACACTTAATATGGAATTCGACCAAAAAGCAAGGCCGAAAGAAACGTCAAAGTAAGGGGTTGCAACTCATATCTATGGGAGTAATGACGTTACTAGACGTTACTGCCTACATGACGATATTACACACACTAAAATGATTGTTATTCAGTAATAACAAAAAAAACTGAATAATTCATATAAATCACACAAAGTCTCGGTGCAACCGGTTATTTTTTTAATTTACGATGCGGCCAGTCGGACAGACAATAAATAAATTCGTCTAACTTTCAGCTAGGTCCATGTTCAAACTACAATGTTGGTCATCATAGTCGCGTTGCTTCTAGAGCTCAAGCGAGTCAAGCGCTCAGGAAGGCCACCTGAGATCCACAACAAGTATACGTAATCGGAGAGCAAACATAACAATTCCACTGAGCTGTCGAGTTGTTTATGATTGGTAAGCAATCAGAATAACACCCTTGGTCGAGCCAATGACAAATGTACCCCAACTTCGTAGTCTAGACACTAGGCACAATGTAGTTTATATTATATATCTATTAAGCAAGCTTAATTGTATTAATTTAATAATGTAAATATAATTTAATTTAAGAATTCCAGGTAGGTTCTCACGAAGTTCAGAAATACTAAATGCCGATCTTTTCAAAATGTATATCGAACAGCTGAAAAATGAATGGAAGGATAAGAAGTGTCCCACGTCCCACGGGATAAACAGTTTTGAATAGGTTCAACTAGGTTTAATTTATTTCATAACATACATATTTAGCAGTAGGTACAACTTTGTTTTAGTTAAAATAAGGTGCACTGCAATTGGTACTAATTACAAACAGTTTATACGATTTGTATGTTTGTTACAAGACACAAATTATGTTTTTTTTACATAATGCGAATTCCAGAAGATATAACGTCCCAATGAATAAGTAACGCTCAAAAAATAAAGTGTTAACAGCACGGCAAAAAAACTATAACCTATCAATAATAATCAGACAACTATCTAACTTTCTTTGTGCTAACGGGACTTAACTGGGGTTAAGTTATAAATACATATGCGCGTTAATACAAATATGTATGTGTAAAAACCGTGAAAATTTTAATCAGTGTATCTAACTTTGGTTTTGATGTAAAATTGTATATGCGCAATATAATTTGCAATCACAATTTTTTTGCTAAGCGACTTTAAATATATCTCAAAATTAATTATTGTTGCCCAGATCTCCAAATGCAAGTAGTTTTATCTGGCAGCACTCTGAAAAATGTTTTATACCCATAATTTACAGCAGAAACCTTTTGAGTCAAACGCATTTTCACCGGTTAAATTTAAGTTTATGTAAAGTATTATATTAACTAAAACTAGTTTTAATCCAAATTATTTTTTGCAAGTTATTAGGTCAAATTTATTACAATTGTTTTTATTTCAGCATAACTGGTTTAAACACAAAGTGCTATTTGAAAAATATTTAAATTAAGTTAAACATTTTTTGCTTAATATATCGCCTATAAAGGCGATGTATAATTTTTTCCCGGTCTACTGTTACGAGAATTTAATCGCAGTTATTTCAATGGAAAAAGGCGGAAATATTGATTAGAATGAGTCAGGTACAAGTACTGTTATTCCTTTTTAGATATATTTAGATTCTCCTAGTATGAGTCGTCATGATCTCATGAAAAATCGTAACGTTTGAAGGTAAACGAGTGATCGATTTAGCTAAGCGGGAGGTCGATACGCGGCCTGTTACGTTTTAATTTTCATTATAATTAAGGGCTAATAGAAATGGGTTTTTATAACATGTTAACATTTTGCTCTTTCTTGAGTAAAAAATACAACCTTTTAAAATAGTAAGTGAGTATTGTATGTTAATCATTTAAACAGGCTTAAAATGTTATGTAATTATTAAGGTATCCTAAATGCCAGTAACTATTAGTAGTAGGTATAGTTAGTTACGAAACCACATCTGGCAGAAAAGACACCAAAAAGCCGTTTCATTTGTTTTCTGCGGCGACAACAATTTTTACCCATCGACAGTTTATTCATCGCGTCTGAAACATTGACAGATCCATTGTGTCTCTTGAACAAAAAGCTACCACGACGAAATTGAAATGAGTAACACTCAAAATATCGTTTTGATTTTTATTCTTGAGATTTAGAGAATAGTGAATATTAGAGATATTTACGAACACGTGATCGAAGTAAGTACGCAGTAACTAAATGATATTGGAACTTGATAGGAATCATTATAACCCGTACATTGGTTTCCGGAGGCTCAGTAAAAGCATCGTGGGATTCCGTAATGACGGATCTAGGATGACCGAGATTCGGCTATCTCGGTGACCGGACATTTTCCATGAGGATTTATATACACAATATCTGCGATAAAAAGTTAACGTTTAATGTAATTCTAGCTTTCATTCATCTGTATCAACTAAGTACCTATTAGAAATCCAATGGCACATAAATTTAATTTGTAACAGTAAATCCTCAACATAAGGTAGGTGACAAATCATGATTGCAATTTTCTTTTAGAGTTTTCAGCTTTGATCTTTGGAAAAAAGATCTAACTTTGGTAATATTGAATCACGAAAATGGTACAGGTAAATTGACGAGTTGATGAATGTAATAAAACCGGCCAAGTGCGTGTCGGACCACGCATAGGAGGGTTCCGTACCTTCAATGGAATAAGAACCAAACTAATAACATAAGGTCGTATCTGATGCCTATGGAAGAAGTTTTTTGGAGATAACTCAAAAATGGCTGAACCGATAATGTTCAAAACAATTTTCATTGAAAGTATATGATAAGGCGCATCTCTTCAAATTTTTTCATATTTTTTGAACTTACGGTTCAAAAGTTACGGGGGGGGCTACACAACTTTTCTGACTTTCGAAGCGATTATTTCAGAAAATATTCACTTAATCACAAAATAGTCAAAGAAACCTCAGTGTTATTTTGAAAGACCTATCGATTGATGTGTCACATGTTGATATTTGGTTAATTTTTTTTTTTAATTTAGTTGCCTGTATGGAGCGCCCCCCTAAAAATATATTGTTTTTCAAATTTAACTACATAACTAAGTAGCTGCATACAAAATACACCTTATGTGTAAATTTTATTCAGATACGTCGTATAGTTTCCGAGTAAATGCCTGTGACATACGGACGGACAGACAGACAGACAGACATGACGAATCCATAAGGGTTCCGTTTTTTGCCATTTGGCTACGGAACCCTAAAAAAACGAGAATAATTATTTAATGCGTCTGGTAAAATATACAAATAAATATAATGTATTAAAGAACAAAGATACAGTTTTATGAAACTTTTATAGCGAAAGTGAACTTTTGTATGCACTAACGAAACTATTAAACAAACAACTGTACAACAACAAACTCTGGGGGTAAGTATGCATCTTACCTGGGAAGCACCGGTCGACGGCCACTGCAGCCGCCCCAGGTTATTATTTAATGCACACGGTAGCGCGGGAGGGAGATGGCGAGAAGCGCTGCTAGGCAACTTTTTAAAGAGAGCGCACGAAAGTACGAGCGCAGCGCGAGCCGCGGGTAGCGGCGATTCATTAAGAACGAGCATGGAGGCTGTTCCCGCCCCCCCGCACCCTTCGCCGCCCGCGCCTGCGCTCTTATGCGCTCCAACCGCTGCCCTGTTGCATCTGACGCGACGCGACGCGATGTCAAAACGTAAACGCTATGAATACGTTTTATCATCGCTGAACGCCGACAATCATGCAGATGATCTACGCGCCGAGATTATGAAGGAAGCATATCTGCTTACTTCCGTGACGTAAAAACGGATAGCTATCCAGATTTGGTTTAATTAATTAATAATTACATACAAAATGTCATTAAGTGACAAAGCACTGTACAAAATGCCGTATTTTAACGTGGCATTCTAAAACGCATTTTCACTAGTTTAAACAAGATTTCACATTATTATGCCACAATGAAAAACCAGCCAAGTGCGTGTCGGACCTACCTACTATCGAAAAAACTAGTATCAAGACGTCGTATTTGTCTTTAGAGCATTCAACCAACCAGAGTGGCCAGTCGTCATTTATTGTATGGACTGACGTTTATCTGACGTGGCTATTTGTACGTTACGTACGAAGACGAATACAATGATGTGTCATCTCAATTTTTAGGGTTCCTTAGTCAACTAGGAACCCTTATAGTTTCGCCATGTCTGTCCGTCCGTCCGTCCGCGGATAATCTCAGTGACCATTAGCACTAGAAAGCTGAAATTTGGTACTAAAATGTATATCAATCACGCCGGCAAAGTGGTAAAATAAAGTGTTTTTTTTTATTAGGGTACCTCCCCTATACGTTAAGTGGGGAGTGATTTTTTTTTTATTTCAACCCTAACGTGTGATATATTGTTGGATAGGTATTTAAAAATGAATAGGGGTTTACTAAAATCATTTTTTTTATGTAAATATTTTCGGAAATAATCGCTCCAGAAGTTAAAAAAAATGTGCCCCCCCCCTAACTTTTGAACCATAAGTTTTAAAAATATGAAAAAAATCTCAAAAGTAGAACTTTATATAAACTTTCTAGGAAAATTATTTTGAACTTGATAGGTTGAATAGTGTTTGAAAAAAGATTACAAAATAATTTCTGTACTAAGTTTGTAATTTAACCGTATAAGCAGGTGTTTATTGTACCTACCTGTAATTTCTACAAAATCACAATGAAATGATGTGCTTTTAAATAAAGTAAGAAAATCGGTTCACGCAATAAAGAATTATCCCATAAAAATCATCTTCCATACTTTAAGCTCGCGCGCAATAGTTTACTTATTTGCCGATAGATGTCGCTGTACGTGGAACGCTCATATCCTACATGGCGGTGTTATTTTAATTCTTAAGTGGGGACACTTACTGTGACGGACGGAAAACTACGGAACCCTACACTGAGCGTGACCCGACACACTCTTGGCCGGTTTTCTTCACATTTTTCGCATCTCCACAATTTTTTTAGAGTTTCGGGGTGATTATCTTTGAAAATATTCACTGTCATAAAATGTTCAATAAAACCTCAGTGTTATTTTTAGAGATCTATCGATTGATGTGCAACATTTGATAATTGGTAAGAAAAATCTATGACTTGTATGGAGTGCACCCCCCCCCCCCTCAATTTTTTTTCTAGAATTTGACTACGAAACTAAGTAGCGGCATAAAACATGCACAGTCAAGTGCAAAAAAACGTATCGAAAAAATCGTCTCATAAATATGGTACTACTTATTACAACGGAATAACTATGGGACGTATTTTTGAGTAAGATGAGAACACCCATATTTTTACACTTGACTGCACATAATGTAAAAAAATAATTAAGATACGTCTTATAGTTTTCTTAGACACACGGAGTACGGACAGACAGACTTGTCGAAATTATAATGGTTCCGTTTTTGCCATTTTGGCTACGGAACCCTAAAAACCCACGACAACAAGCGAAGCGAGGAAGAACGTGTAATTATGTAGGTACAGTCCAGTGTAAAAATATGGGTGTACCCATCTTACTCAAAAATATGTCCCATAGTATCTTATTCCGTTGTAATAAGTGCGTAGTACCATATTTATGAGACGATTTTTTCGATACGTATTTTTGCACTTGACTGTACTTAATAATATTTTAATGATAGGAATATAAAAAGAGTCTGTCCTGGTCACGCTGTTTTTTATGGGTTACTTACTAACCTAACGTACGTACAGTCAAGTGCAAAAAAACGTATCGAAAAAATCGTCTCATAAATATGGTACTACGCACTTATTACAACGGAATAACTATGGGACGTATTTTTGAGTAAGATGAGAACACCCATATTTTTACACTTGACTGCACATAATGTAAAAAAATAATTAAGATACGTCTTATAGTTTTCTTAGACACACGGAGTACGGACAGACAGACTTGTCGAAATTATAATGGTTCCGTTTTTGCCATTTTGGCTACGGAACCCTAAAAACCCACGACAACAAGCGAAGCGAGGAAGAACGTGTAATTATGTAGGTACGTACTCGTACGTTAGGTTAGTAAGTAACCTATAAAAAACAGCGTGCCCAGGACAGACTCTTTTTATATTCCTATCATTAAAATATTATTAAGTTTAAAAAATTATGTATCACTAATTAAACACTTATGTATTTAAATTCTTTGAAAACTATAAAACCAACGTTGTAGTCTTTAACCTAAATAAATTAGAATAACCCGCTGAACCTCCATCAGAGCTTAATCTCAATCCCTTAAATACGGTGGTCTGCCTGATATTTATGGTAGGGCTATAAGCACGAGTTAAGCCGAAGACCACTCGCTTTGAATAACAATAATTAGATTTATTTTTTAGGAAAACAAACCATCAAAGTTGAATCTTTTAGGAATCGTTTTAGTAAAATTCTTTTCATAATGATAAGCTCATCTCTGTCTTTTTGTTCAAAAATAATCAGATGAATGAATGCCCTTGAGAATGTCAGACCACTCTTTGGAAAAACATTTTACCGAGAAATAAATAATTTAGAGGAGGTGAGCAATGTCAGTAAGGGCACAGAATAAATAATTAAAAGTGTCATTTAGGAACCTAGTTGAAAAAAAGGTTTTAGTATTGACATTTTAGGTCATTTTGTTTATACTGTTAATTGACTATACAAAAAAACTATCGCTATAACATAGCTAGGTGCTTACGGGTTAAACTTCGCTTCTCGGGGTTTCCGTTTCGACCCTGAGGAGCGAATGAAGCCTAACGAACCTGTGAACATAAATAATGAAACGTAACCCAGAGAATGAAATAGATTTTTTATGAACAATCTTTTTTTTTATACCACGACGGTGGCAAACAAGCATACGGCCCGCCTGATGGTAAGCAGTTACCGTAGCATATGGACGCCTGCAACCCCAGAGGATTCACATACGCGTTGCCTACTCTTTAGAAACCTATTCACTCCTTTTTTAAAGAACCTCATACTGTAGCCCATTACTATGAGTTTGAGTTTAATCATAAGTATAAATTATAATTTTTAAGAAAAAAAAACCGACTTCAATGGGGGTAGCCGGTGAAGGATTATTGTAGATGGTGCACTTAGATTCCATACAATGAAATAATTTGCTTAAAAAACGCAGCGGAGAGGACAAATCGCCAAACGTGAACTATGCGTCGTTGAAGAGTTCCGTTCTGATTATCATCAGCAGTTCCACTTCATCAAATGTCACTCTTTTGAATGAAAATGCTTGATTTGTTGATAAAAATACAAAAGTCACTTTATGTATGCCTTTAAGATTTGAGGAATTCCCTCGATTCCTCGTGGAACTCATCATCAGAACTTGAGCTTGACGAAAATTGGTCCTGACAATCTAACTTGCTTAACAAACATAGCGAAGAGGAAGAATCGCCAAACATGAACTATGCGTCGTTGAAGAGTTCCGTTCTGTTCATCATCAGCAGTTCCACTTCATCAAATGTCACTCTTTTGAATGAAAATGCTTGATTTGTTGATAAAAATACAAAAATCACTATGTGTAAGCCCTTAAGATTTGAGGAGTTCCCTCGATTCTTCATGGATCCCATCATCAGAACTTGAGCTTGACGAACATTTGTTCTGACAATTAAACTTGCTAAACAAACACAGCGAAGAGGACGAATCGCCAAACGTGAACTATGCGTCGTTGAAGAGTTCCGTTCTGATCATCATCAGCAGTTCTACTTCATGAAATGTCACTGTTTTGAATGAAAATGATGGTTTTGTTGATAAAAATATAAAAATCACTATATGTATGCCTTTAAGATTTGAGGAGTTCCCTCGATTCCTCATGGATCCCATCATCAGAACTGCGTTTTGACAAAAACGGGACCAATCTGTATATATATACTTACAATCAAAAAAAAAAAATTCAAAATCGGTTCAGACATGACGGAGTTATGGAGTAACAAACATAAAAAAAAAAAAAAAACATACACGCCGAATTGAGAACCTCCTCTTTTCAAATCTTGAAGTCGGTTAAAAATTGTATTGTATGAGACATATTTTCTTAGTAATAAGAGTTGGAAATTTAAATGAAACAAAAATATGTGAGCTAAGACGCACCTCAAAAAATCGGATAATTGCGAGTTCGACTGGCGTGGAGAGGGTTTCGTACGTTAATTATCAAAATTCCGTAAGTTGTATATGGTAACTAAAAAAATATGTATAGTGCCGGATTGTAGAGAGAGATTCCTGAATATATTGTGTTTTCTTAATTTGTTTGTTGTGGTATATTCTTGAATACGTGGACTTAGAAAGAGTGATAGATGGTATTCAGATATTTAATTTTTTGATTTGTCCCTTAAATTAGTATTGAAATCTCCTCCTGCTATAATTATTTAATGGTTAAACCAACTTATCTGAAGTGAAGTTTGACCGTAATTATATGAAATATTGCAACTCAACATCATTCACAATGAACTGCGGAACCACACTATATTTTACAGATTTAAAAATTAAAAATACATCCATCCAAAAGGTCATTTATTCAGGGATATTTAGCGGCACTTACGTCATTTTCCTATGAGACACTTACGTCCTTTTACTATGCGTTTTTGAATTATAACTTAAAAGTGGCTCAACTGATTGTATTCAATATATTTTTCATTAAAAGTACTTATTAGGCCTTAGGCCTCACTTTCATGAATTTTTCCAAATTTTTGGACCCATGGTTCAAGAGTTAAAGAGGCGAGGGGGGGAAGCTATGGTAAGAAAAAAGGGAATTGTGTTTGCTCCGACTCAATTAAATACACATTTACAGATACAATTACACTTCAAATCCCAAAATAAGTTCCTGAATGTAAGGAACCTGTTAGTAAATATAAGACATTAAGACTTTAAGAATTATAAAACATAAAAAACCGGCCGAGAGCATTTCGGGCCATGCTCAGTGTACGGTTCCGTAGTTGGCGGCCTGTTGCAATACATCCATCCAAAAGGTCATGTATTAAGGGGTATTTAGCGGCACTTACGTCATTTTCCTATGCGACACTTACGTCCTTTTACTATGCGTTTTTGAATTATAACTTAAAACTGGCTCAACTGATTGTATTCAATATAGTTTTCATTAAAAGTACGTATTAGGGGGGGGGGAAGCTATGGTAAGAAAAAAGGGAATTTTGTTTGCTCCGACTCAATTAAATACACTTTACAGATACAATTACACTTCAAATCCCAAAATAAGTTCCTGAATTGTAAGGAACCTGTTAATAAATATGCAATAAAAAAGCATGAAATTTTATATATTTTTTTTGTTACTGCTATCTACATAATGAACAAACTTTTTGAGAAATGCTCAATTAGCCCTTCCATTTGATATGTAACACGACATAGTTTGCAAAACTGTTTTATTTTATTTTGTGATGTACGCCCCTGTGTTTAAAATTCATTAATTTACGTTATACGTCCGTCTTTAGGTCACTGACTTACATATGTGTATCAAATTTCATTACCATCGGTACAGTAGTTTCGGAGTAAATTGGCTGTGACAGACGGACAGACAGACATTCGAATGATCTTAAAAGGCTTCCGCATTTTCCTTTTGAGGTACGGAACTCTAAAAATAAACTGAATATAAATGTAGAAAAATAAATAGAGATATACAAACGACTATTCACATTGTCGTGCTAGATAGCAATGCTGATCGGCTGGACGAAATAGTGGCCAGCTCTATGTTACAGAGGTGACGCGCACTATGATCTCACGGCCACGGCCTCAGGGTTTCAACCCTAAATGTAACTACTAGTAGTTACGGCCCTTATTCAAACTTTACAACACGTTTATACATAATCCAACTTCAATACAACTCCAATGCATTAACTACGCAATACAAAACGTCTGAATCACGAATACCAGAATTGGCTTGGAATACAACTTCAACATGTATAGGATTATTTTGTGTGTGTGAGATACATTGTGTTTTTAATATATTGTTTCTGTATTTTAAAATTAAAATACGGCACCTGCGCTGCCGATGTTGGCATATTGGCGATTATCAGGGTTATCTGCGTGCGAGTTTACTCGCACTATCACCTACAAAAAAGAATTTGTACAAAGTACAAAGTTCGTGGCCATATTAAAAATCATATTAAATTTGAAACGAGTTGCCTATTGTTAATTTAAGCATATTTCACTTGAATAGATATTTATTTTTATTTCTTTTGGCATAAGTAGGCACAAACACGTATATAAATTAACCCTTGAAAAATTCATAGAAATAATATTCACCTCGTCTCGTTGGGTAGTCAAAGTATTCCATTGCAACAATAAAACACAGAACCTGAGTCGAATTCCATGGCACCCGAGCTCGAGTAATCCGCGACCCGAAATCTGACGGCTTTTCTAAATCCACCCCCTTTTAAACGTCAAATCCCGATATTCTTGAAAAGTGAGAATATTACACGCGAATAACTATATAGATCTCGGATGTTGTACGTATTCAACGGGACCGGCTTTTCTCTTTGAGGATAAACACATTACTTCCTCTCCAGTTATTGAATGCCAGCAATTTTTACCTTTCTGCTACCTCTGATACTGTACATATGAATGAAGTAAGATATGTATTTCAACTTTACTTACATAACTATGTATTCTATGTCTGATAATTACTGCTCGGTATTCGCCGTGTACTTGATTCTGGCGCCATCTTTTGGGCCAGGGCTAAATCTTTATTTTTCTTTTTTATGAATGGCTTTTACTCCTTGCTTATATGAAATGTCTCTGGCTGATTTACTGTTTTGACAGTTGAGTTTGCAGTTTAATTTCTTATCAAATTGTGCACTGCGATCATCGTTCACGTTACCCACACTATGCTCTTCGCACATAGCAAACCCTTTCTAATAGCATTTTTTCTCAAGTTTAATTAAATAATTTAGATAATTTTCTAGTAAGTATACAACTAAAGAATTGTTTGGGATTAATTTAATTTGGAATAATATGTGTTGTGATTGGTGGATTTAATATGGTGAAGTTCCGATTGGTCAATTTAGAATGTTTTGTAAATCATAAATTTGCATACATATTAGCCCTAGAGGCTAAATATACTACTTTAGTCCGCCTTGGTAAGCATAATATGACACACTTTTTGAGCATGAGAAGTGAAAAAATATAAAATCAACATAGGTAAGTTATCTAGCATGTGTTAAAGATTTTAATATAATCACAGTACATAATGGTAATAAATATAAACCAACAACCTAAATACACAACAACCTATAAACCCCGTCTTTTAGAAAATAAACCGAACTTAAGACATTAAGACAGGCGGCTATAAGCACATGCGTGTAAAATCAAAGGTACACCTACATATGTATCGGGCCGAAACATATTTACATAATCCTTTCACTTCAAATGTATCAATACAATACCACAATGGTACCACAGTCACTCAGTAGAGTGACACATTTAGCCAAAGGCTGTTGCAGTATGGCCTTTGAAAATTTGCCCCCAATGATTGGAGTTTGAAACTGTAGCCAAACGATGTTTTATAAAGATATAATACCATGCACAACTTTGCAAACTCCCAGGGGGTAGTAGGGACTACCTTACTTTCTTAGTGAGGATGTTGATTCGTGCAAACTTGTCGCTTAATTTTTTATTATTAAAATTAAAAAATAACTTAACCTTTGTATCACTTTTCATAAACCCTTTTTCTGCAAAAAACTTGAACTGCACTATGCCAGTCACTACTGCCGCTCACCAGTCTCCGTCTTTTAAATAACGCGCTATAGTTTACTATCACGCGTTATAAGCTTTACACATATATTAAGGGCCACCCCACACTAACCTCTTTCGAGCGTCGACGTCGAGCAAGCGCACGCGTCGACGCAACGCAGACGCGACGATGTTTGTCGAGCGTCGATGTCTCACCAGCAGCGACGCAGCGTCGAGTTTTTGGTATTTATTTGCAATAACAAGACTTCGAACTATGTTATCAAATTTAATGCAAATTATGTGCGCTATTTCATTATTAGCGATTTTCGTTTTCAAATCGTTACCGGACCCTTAAGTAAACTGTAACCGTGCCCTTCTATTGCAGTATTGGGCGTGGGCGCCACCTTTTTTTATGGCAGTCACGGCGAAAAGGTTATATCGATACCGTAGAAGTAGTTAGGTAATGTAATAACTCCTAAAAACATCAGACGTTAACTTTGTTCCCGTTGTTAGTAAGTAGGTATCTAAAATTACAATTGATACTGATAAGCATGGAAATTGCCAGTACTATTTATTTAATTTATTTTCAACAGCAAATTAACAGCTTAATTTCGCTTTTTAGTAAATTGTTGAACGTCACCAACCCGTTTACAAACAAAGATATTCTTTAACAAATCACGCCCTTCCTGATACAATTTAGGAATACGGGACTGGAACTCGTAACCGTAAATTCGCTCCTAAGCGCCTGAATGCTTTAGACTGAGGCTCTGCTGTAGGCTAACGCATATTTAGAGCTATCGCGAACTTTATCCGACTCGATACAAAGGAACGTACTTGTGTAGTCTTTATTCTGCATTTTTTTATGCGTATTTTATATAAAATCCATTTTAATCAAACAGACGACTTACGGGCTATTAGGGTTATCATAACGTGCTAAACAAACGTCTGTTTCACTATTTCAGAGCATCCTTACTACATAAGTATGGCATAAGTTGACACAAATACCGTGAGACAAAAAAATTATAAAAAAGGTACTGGATTTCTACCTTGAAACTGTATAACCCTGAAGGCGGATATCAATACAATTCACAAGAATATAAAATTAGTCTATAGGGTAGCCCGAACAAGGGGACATTATTCAATCAAGGACATTATTCGCGCTGGAATAACACTATTATCCAATCAAATTCGTGAAGATTATTTCCGAGATGAGATCAGAGCACGAACTGTGAGAGTGTGAGTATAGTTAAACTGCTCAGATAACTGAGGGGAGTAAAAAGGACATTGAAAAGGGACCAATAAAATATGCAGATTTGACTGCGGCCGTATTTTTCTCGGTGTAATCTGCATTATTCAGGCTTTGTCACGAACTTCGACAGTTTAACAGCGTTTATCTCTCGCCTTGCAAATTGAGCTACGACTTTAAGACAAACGGGAGTCACTTTCATTAGCATAATGGACCTCGGCTGATTCTTTGTTGGTGAGCCGAGGATGGATTCCAGCTGACATTACGCTAGGAATAGATTTTTTTCCGGGTTTACTGTATTCGTCTCGTCCGCTACTTCCAGGTTCGCTTTTCTCGTTGTTTTATGTAGACAGAAATTTATAATTTGCTAAGTACCTACTCAGTAATCTTTTTTTCTTCTTAAACTTCTGACCTATTTACTGGAGCTTTAAGATCTAGCACCTATACTATATGAAAATAAGTAGTTATTTTTATGAATTACAAATTTTAATTTTGGCCATACGTTAAAATATTTTTTAACACGTATTAGTCGCGTGTTTTCCTCATTTTGCCTTGTTGCCCAACACTCTTATCACAGTATACCCCAATATCAACGCATAAACATAAAAATATAACATCGACCGGTATTTTCCATTACACGTGCAGTAAGTAGTAAGCGCAAGCAAGGAGCGGGTCCACTAGACCAAAACTAATCGCTGATAGAGTGGTACGCGCTTGCCAACGATTGAACTATTGATTCGCTTCCTACTAGGCTTTTTACCTACAATGTATAAATAACATCAGTTACAATACCGGTGGATGTTAGATATCGTGATTGCGTTGCGTGAGAAGTTATATATGTAGAGTAATGATATGCAGAGACGTATAAAGAAGCGTGTATTAAATAAAATTTTACTTCTTTGGCTGCTACGTGATATCTATAATATAAAGTGGGTGGTAGGTTTTATTTAACTGCTTTGGGTTTTGCTAACAATGTTTTAATTTCACTATTTCTCGCTACTCGTATGTGTTGTGATACCATCAATACCTACATCCCGAAACTGTTCTTGTATTAAAATTATAATCATACTTTTCCTCGTTTCATCAACTTCGTTAGTTAATCCGTAGCAAGTATCTATGTAAGTAATACTTAACAAAAAATCGTACCTACACGATATATTGTATAGGGTAAGTAAGTACTTACAGGAAATGAAACCCAAATAAGGAAGATTGTTGAAACTTTTTCAAATGTATTCTTAACGGATCCTTTGGTTGGTTAAAGGCTTATATATGTGCTGAGCCTATTGAATGCCTTATCAGTGAAGATGATAGTTTTCTTGCCATTTCCGGAAATAACTAAGAAGCCCTTTACACTAACCGATCGATATTGAGGTCGGACCGGAATCAATACAGATATTTCAGGTCTTGCGGAGCTTCTATTTCCGCTATGAGGGACAATAGCAAAGCTATCTCTGTGGGAACTATTCAGTGAATTACTTTTATGCTTACTATTTTATACTTTCTAATTATTACACTAATTTTATTTTAAATATAAAAAAAAAAAAAATTTTTGAGTATTTATTTTTGTTCAAGTAGATATAATTCTTGAAACGTTTTGTATTTGTATTTGAATAAATGAGTACTACCTTATTTGAACTTTATGAGATAAGTAACAAAATTATGCACTTTATATGCAAATAGTCAACACTGAAAATTAAAAGTATGTACATATATATCAAAATTAAACCCCACCCGGTATTATAATCGAAAAGATAAAAAATTAAGCACAAACACAGGTTCCGGTAATAATAGTAAGAAGAAGCAATTAGATCACTAAAGTTGCTAATTTTCTAGAAAAGTTAGACAACGAGAACACTAAATCTGTGTATGACGCACTTACCAAAAAAATACAGCAAATGAGTTATACCGGTTCAATGAATAGTTCGCTCGGTTACCAAACCACCCGTCTGGTGTTGAGTAATCGCTGATGGAGCGCGCCTGCTGTCTCCAGCCGATTTATGCCGACTGCGAGTGGCTTTCCGCTGCACATGTATTGCTTGAATGCCAGCATCTTTGCCACGACACTTTCAGGCTATATTTATCGTATTTCATTACTTCATTAGAGATAATAAATGTATCTACACTCAACTCAACAGATGACAATTCTTTATTGCCATTAGTAAACCCCTACTTACGTTTAAGTCACGTCTTAAACATTCTTTACACCTGAAAACCAAAGCATTTGCTTCGATTGGTATACAAATATTAATCGGGACAGGGTAATGAGAAAACAGATTCAAGCATCAGTAGTAACTTTAGTTGAAATCTACAATTAGTTATTAGCTTGATAAGCACTTTTATGAACCTTATTTTACCAAACTACTCGTACGTGTAGGCATGAATAATTACAGAAAAGGAATGGCATAAGTTTTTATTATTTACAAAATTAACCGTATGCTTTACTATTGATGGACTAAACGCAGGCCTCTGATTATGTAAAGTTTTTACTAGGAATGGCCTCACAACGGACATACCTACAGATATTGTACCTAAATAGATAGGCTGACCAAACTAGGTAATAGCGTTTGTCGCATAATTGAATTTGAATTCTGAATCTATAAACAGAATACTAATTAGGTTAGATCATGCGATTCAATGCGTTTCCTACTGAATACTATTACTATGACACGAATATGGTATTTGAATGTTTATCAACAACGATTTCAGGATTGATGACGCCGACGCACGAACATGCCCTTGTCACGTCCTGTGTTTTGCTAACGTTTGGCGAAATTAAGTGTCGCCATTATAAAAACCTTATGCTTCGTAAAGAAAATATATTATACCTACCAATATTGTTGCCTCCTTACAAATAAATAGATAATAAAATATGCATGTATAGCGAAAGAGTAGATTAGAGTACTCAATTCTGAAAATTACTTATGATTACTTCACATCAGAGTGCGTTTGTTGAGTTGTCGCGTTTGTGCGGAAAGAGTAGTCTCGTGGTGTTTATGGGATCTCATATATTCAACGGGACTTCTCTTTCAGCACACTCTATGTTGCAAAAATATAAGTAAAAGTTATAATGTTAAATTCCCTACTAATATTAATATAAATGCGATAGTAATTTAGTCTGTCTGACTGTGACCTAAAAATTGTGAACGCATTTTGATGAACGTAGGTATGGAGATATGCTCCATATTAATAAGTCCCGCCGAGTTTCTTGCCGGTCATAATACTTCTCGGGTCAGAGGTGTACGGTTAGATCCGGTGGTAGTTTTTTTCTCTCTCTGACATTCATAAGTTTAGTGCATTGTAATGTGCCTAAATTGAAGAATAAATATATTTTTTTATCTTATCTTTTATTGAGTTATGGGGAAGGATGTACGATCATTTTTATCACGGTAGTCATCCATTAGGAGCTGAAAAGGGATAAAAAATTAATTATGGTAGTGTGCAATAATTAAATTTTACGCGTCTAAAGGCTTTTATTATACAAGTATACAGTTTTATATATGCGACGATTTTGAATAATAAATATTGAATGCCATTAACTTTGATTGCTCTTGTAAAATTTTAGAAGCAAAATGTAGAAACACTCGGCAGCAAAGTTTGTTCAACCTCTCTTACCTTGAGGACCTTGAAGCCCTCTCATACACAAAATTTCAGTTTTTAAACCACCCGCTATGCTCGTGGCTCAATTTTCGAATATTTCGCTGGCTCGGCTCTCATTATAAACAGGAGAGGTTAAACAACAACTTTTCCCCCTTGTTTTTTAAATAACTATTATTTTGCATACACATCTAAAGACTAGCCATTATACTTATACTCTTCTAATAAATGCTCAATAAAAGAAAGATTTAGCAAAGAGGCTAAAACATTGAATCTCAGATTTGTAGCAAAAAATGTGACAAGTCATCAAATCTACATATTTTATTAGTCTCTCCCTCGCCGACCAACTTCGACCCTCTGTCGTCGTGACCGTTTTTTCTAGGGATGCTCGGAAATATTGCTGTTGCCATGTCGATATTGCATTTTAGAAGTTAGAGCTCAATGTTTCCAATTTTCGTGTTCGTTGTGTGTAATGTTTTACATGCATGAGCGTTCGATAAGCTTTGTTTTCATAAAATCGTACTATATAGGTATGTATATGATTTTTTAAATACAATTACAATTAAATCAAAATTTGTCTAATAAGTACAATCCTTTTTTTAAGCCTTCGAGGATGATTTGCGAGATAAATACATATTGTATGTTAATCTTAGTTGCAAACTAATCTTTACGCAAAATTTCTCCAAACCAGGTTAAATATGCGTGATTAAATAACAAACGTCTAAAATGATGAAACTTAAATGTTAAATTTCATGTTTAACGAATCTTTAAAATCAACTACAAATGAATTAGGTGTTTCAATTCAAAACAAAGACTAATACGCATGCGGCAAGGTCAATAGTTGGGGTCTACAAACAACACTCTTGGATGTTCCTGGCCTGCTATTCGACATGCCAAACTGTGACACATTGAATATATGGATATTCTTTCATGGGAGAGATCACTAAGTACTTGTTCACTATACACATGTAACTGAGTGATTCAACGTGGTTTCACTAGCGACTGTCTGTTTTCCGTTGTCGAATTGGGCCCCTGTTTTCAATACTGTGCAAAGTTCATGAAATCAACATTACTAACCCTATTATTATTTAAGTAGTTAATAACCAATTTTATATGGCTTGTATCGTTTTTAGGGTTCCGTAGCCAAAATGGCAAAAACAGCATCCTTACAGTTTCGTCATGTGCGTCTGTCCGAATGTCACAGCCATTTTACTCGGAAATTATAAGACGTGTCTTAATAAAATTTTGGCATTAGGTGTATTTTGTATGACGCTATTTAGTTATGTAGTTAAATTGCAGAAAAAAATATTTTTAGGGAGGCGCTTCCATACATGTAACTAAATCTCAAAAAAAAAAGTTCTTACCAAATATCAACACGATGCATATTAATCGATAGGTCTTTAAAAATAACACAAGGTTTCTTTGAATATTTTGAGATTCAGTGAATATTTTCAGAAATAGAAAATTGAAGAAATGTGCCTTATCACATACCTACTTTTCACGAAAATTGTTTTTTACATTATCGGTTATGCCATTTATGATTTATCTTCAAAAATTTATTCCGTGGGCATCAGATACGACCTTTTGGTATTAGTTTGGTTCTTATTCCATTACATACATACACACATACATACAGAAACCGAAGCCGTAAACTTTTATTGTGTAGGTTGTATATCTATAATTTTCCAGACATGAAAAATGCATGTATCGATTGACTTCCTAATATAACATCGACTGTGTGACAGTCGGACAGCCCAGTCCAATATTGCAGGACTATCAAGTAGGTATCAACGCCGGCCGGCGCGACTGCGGCGACACTTCATAAAGAACACTTTTCTACTCAAGCCCTTTATTTATGGTGCCCTTTCACATCTTACGCTTCGTTTTATTGTCGAATTATAAGAAACGTTATGATATTGAATTTGGTATAAGCACGTCTGCGGCGATTTTATTGTAAGGGTATGTCATGTAGCTATTATCGTATATACCTTTGTAATATTAAAGTGATATAGCACAACATAAAGTATTTAATAAAGTCGACTAAAATGTCTATCAGTAAATATTTGTAGTTATTTATAAAGCTTATCGCAGAGTTAAGTTAATTTTAAAATCTTACTACAGCCTACTAAAATGATAGTACTAGCTTTTGCCTGCGACTTCGTCTGCGTGGAAACAGTAATCGTTTAAATAATTTTAATACCAAAGTTCATCTAAACATGTACAGCGGTTATTGATCCCCCATGTAAAAAGGGATGATTTCAGAGATAAAACTATTTATATCCTTTTCCAGAGCTCAGATTATCTCCATACAAAATTTTATCTAAATCAGTTCAGTATACAAATTTCCAGACCCCTTTTCACTCCGTCAAAGGTTGATTTTCGAGATTAAAACTATCGTATTTTCTTTCCAATCCACATATCTCTATACCAAGTTCTATCTAAATCGGTTCAACGGTAAAAAATTCGCCATACAAACTTCCAACCTCTTACCCCCTCCAGGGTTGATTTTCGAGATGAAAAGTATCCTGTCCTTTTCCGGGACCCAAACTGTCTCCTTAGCAAATTTCATCTAAATCGGTTCAGCAGCTTAAACGTGAAGAGGTAATAGATAGACAGACAGACACACTTTCGCATTTATATTACTACTAGCTTTTTCCCGCGGCTTCGCCCGCGTACTAAAAGTACTAAAAAAGGAGGTTCTCAGTTAGACTCGTATGTTTGTATGTAGGAATGTATGTTTGTTCGCGATCATCTTGCGTTTCGCTGAACTGATTTAGAAGCGGTTTTCGGAAAAGTATTCGTTACATTCTGGAGGTTTCGGTATACCACGTTTTGAAGACGGCGGTTCCCTCATTTTTTATTTTAAAGAAATTATTGCAATAATTGTTTAATTGTTACGCCATCAACGACTTACTACCGAGAGATTATGATTAATACAGATTTCTACTCTTGAATAGAAGCTTTTCCCCGCGACTTCATTTGCGTGGAATTAGTAATCCACCCTCCTTTTTACCCGCTTAAGGAATGACTTCTGGGATAACAACTATTATATATCCTTCTCCAGAACGCAAAATATCTCCATACCAAATCATCTAAATAGGTTCAACGGTTATTAATTTCCCATACAAACTTTCAACCCCCGTTTCACCCCCTAGAGGGTTGATTTTCGAGATAAAAACTATCCTATATTGTTTACCGAGACTCAATCTATATAATATGTACCAAGTTTCATTTCAATCGTCTGTTCAGCGGTTAATAATTCGCCATACAAACTACCAACATGTTTTCTATATTGTTTCCTGGGACTCAAACTATATCCACAACAAAATTATCTAAATCGGTTCGCGGTAAAAAAATCTTCATACAAACCTCCTACCCCCATTTCACCCCCTTAAAGATTGATTTTCGAGATAAAAACTGTCCCATGTCGTTTCCCGGTACACACACTATCTCTATACCAAGTTTCATCTAAATTGGTTCAACGTTTAAAAATTCCCCATACAAACTATCAACCCCCTTTTCACCCCCTCCAGGGTTGATTTTCGGGATAAAAACTACTCGATATCGTTTTTCGGGCCTCAAATTATATCCATACTAATTTTCACCTATATCGTTTCAGCGGTTAATAATTCTCCATACACATTTTAAACCCCCTTTTCACCCTTTCTAGGATTGATTTTCGAGATAAAACTATCCTGTGTCTCGGGACTCAAACTATCTCTATACAACATTTCATCTGAATCCGTTTACCGTTTTCACGTGATGCGCGGTCAAATAAACAGATAAACAGACAAAAATTCTAAAAATTGTTGGAAAGTGTTCTCTTATCGGTTCTAAGTATCCCCAGCCAACTTTTTTTCGAATATCATCCATGTACAGACTTTCGACCCTCTTCAGCATTATTATATGTATAGATATAGATAGAAGATACATAACCTTTAATAACATTACTGTGTGATCCTCTTCGTAGCGGTACGCCGTGATCCGTAGAAGGTACGTAACATTCACTTAACTGGATTATAACATTATACGAAGAGACAATGGTCAGTTTTTAGTGGAAAGTTTTCTCTCAACCAGAATTGCAAACGGCACATTTGCGAATTAGAAACTCAGAATCCATCTCCTTTACAAGTGCAGGATTTTTTAACATATTGTATTATTCAAATCCGACGTGCCGGGTTCTTTTTGCAGAGTGGCGGTGGCGGTACATCGCTCCGCACTCCGGGACGTGACCGACGAGCCAGCCCGGGATACCGGCGCTGATCCTACTCGCACGCACTGGAAGAGACTTCATTAACAATTAGCCTTATTAGTCATGTCCAATTCAGGCATTAGAAGTCTTCGGAGCAAAATAAGTAGGTACTTTAACAACGGATGTTGTAAAGGAATCTACAATGGAGTCCTCATATAAGAAAATCGCTCTTCGATTAAGCTCGGCGGTTTATCACAGTTATTTTCATAGTGTAATGTCATATGGTTTTCTGGTTTAGGGCAAAGCAGCTGACATACAGACTATATTTGTTTTACAAAAAAGAGCCATTCGCTTTCTGAATAACTTATAGGCAGGTGCATCAGCTATTTAAAGAAATTAATATTTTAACTGTTGCGTCCCAATATATCTATAACAATATTATTTTTGTTGTTAAGAATATGCATACATTCAAAAAAATTCTGACATCCATAGCTATAACACTAGAAATAAAAACAAGCTTGCTATCAGAAGTATATAAGTGAAGTAAAGCAAAGCATATATAAGTCAATGTTTTGGTCAACGTATTCACATTTATAACAAGTTACCTGTAGGCGTCGATGCTTTAAATTTGTCATTTCCCGCTCTTAAGAAATATTTGAAAAAAACTTTATTGTCAAAGGGTTATTACAGGGTCGAGGACTATATGACGGATGATGGCCCAAACCAGAAACTACTACAAAATCATCTAACATTTAGAGGACACAGTTCAGATAGGAAAGCATATCAAACGTTTTGTGAAGCAATCAGATTTGGATTTTATTATTATTATTTCATTTTATTTTATTCTAATTAAACAATAGGTACACTGTCTCTCAAGCTGGTTTGAGATGTCTTCTTATAGAACTACGCATTATATTTTTAAGATCGAATGTATTACTGTTTTGAAAAAATAAGTCCCGCCGAGTTTCTTGCCGGTCATAATACTTTTCAGGTCAGAGGTGTAGGGTTAGAACCGGTGGTAGTTTTTTTTCTCTGACGTTCATAAGTGCATTGTAATGTGCCTAAATTGAAGAATAAGATACCTTTTATCTTTTTATCTTTTAGAATAATGTCCCTTTTTTAGGCAGTTTAATGGCAAAAACAGAACCCGGAAAAAATTTCATCATGTCCGTCTGTCCGCCCGTCCCTATGTCACTGCCGTTTTACTCGAAAAGTATAAGACGTATCGTAATATTATTTTTACATAAGGTGTATTTTATATGCTGCTACTTAATTTTGTAGCAAAATTGCTCCATTAAAGTCAATATTCCCCTTAGGAATATGTACCAAAAAAAACCGCCATCGCAGTATTTTCTCAAAGTTATTGCTCCATATTAATAATCAGAATTTAAAAAAGCACTACCTATGTACTATTCAAAATAAACAATTATAACCGAGTTTTATAATAACTTAGGACGGATGTAAGTATGCAATGTCTGATAGCTTATTAATTGCAAAATTGTAGAAAGCCCAGAAAACAATAAAACAATTCACGATTATGGAACTTCCCACATACTTTAGCTCCAAGGCTGAATGTTTTATTCCAGCGGGAGTAGCCAGTGAAATGCTTCGAATGGCTCGGGGCTGAATTACTTGCAAAAATTGTATGGTCGACTCTTTTGTAAAATGAAAATAATGAATGGGTCATTGATACAAATATCACCCACAACCAAATTAACTTGGCCCTGGAAATTCGTTCGAATGAGGTCCAAAATAAATTGTTTTTTCTACGAAAGAGCAGAGCTTACACAGCCAGCATTGTGCTAAGTTAGGTCCATTACGTGATACACTAACGTTTAAGGATCCATAGCTAAAATTGCAAAAAAACGGAACACTTATAGTTTCGTCATCTTCTTTGTATATTAGTTACCTACCGATACCGTTAATACTAAGTAAGTAACTAAAAGGTGGCGTGGGCCAAATATAGACCAACGACGCCGACAAAGTAATAAAAAAATACTTTGAAGATATAAACTCACTTAACAATATTAACATTATTATATATATTAATATTACAATATGTTCTCTTAAATACTGGCTCAGATATAAACGAGAAAATAAATAAAATATATATTTGAAGATTCTCAGTAACCATATACGAGTAATCGTTACATTTCAGTGAAGGTTAATACACATACGGATTAAATATATACAATATCAATGGTATTAGGGAGTATTAAAAGGAACACAATGCCCAATAAAGGACACCTGTGGTCTCATAAAAAACGCGGGAATATAGCGAGAAAGCGCCCGCCCGATCTCATCTCGAAATAAAATCTGCTCATATATTCATCCAATATTTTTACTTACATTTTCCACGTTTGGATAAGGAACGATAATTTACCTGAAAGATATTTCTTCGACTATATTACATACTACATGGTTCAGCATGTTTAATCTATACATTATTGTTCGGTAGTTGTTGAGTGATATAAGCTCTCGCGAAACTATTTCATTGACATTTGAAACTCTGAATGGTATGAACAGACAATTTCGCAGTATTAACTTATTTGTGATTGGCACTAATTGGCTTCATTGTGTTTATGAGCATGAGCACAACAGCATACGCATAGGTATATATAATTTGCTTTAAATGCCAATTAATTATACGTGACACTTATTTGGGTATTAACTCTGAACGGGCGCCCTATTTGCTTTGCTTTAGTTTAGGTGTTAAGGATGTATCTATACATATAATAAACGCGTAAGGAGAAAAAAAATGTACATTGAAGATATTTGTAAAAAACCAATACAGGGGGTCTTATAAACGTTAACTAAATATATTTCAACAATTTTTGGTATTCATGCATGTCTGTCTGTCTGTGAATTTGTCCGCGCACTACGCCGCAAAAACTACTGCACAGAATTTTATGAAATTTTGTACATTAGCAGTTTTTACCCCGGAGCAACATCTAAGGTAGTTTTTATCCTGCTTATTTAAAAACAATATTTTAATATATATTTAGTTTTTTAAAGTGATAATAGATGGCGCCTGTATACCGTGTATGGGTTTTTTTTAGGGTTCCGTAGTCAACTAGGAACCCTTATAGTTTCGCCATGTCTGCCCGTCCGTCCGTCCGTCCGCAGATAATCTCAGTGACCGTTAGCACTACAAAGTTGAAATTTGGTACTAATATGTATATCAATCACGCCGACAAAGTGGTAAAATAAAAAGTGGAAAAAAATGTTTTATTAGGGTACCTCCCCTATACGTAAAGTGGGGAGTGATTTTTTTTTTCATTTCAACCCTAACGTATGATATATTGTTGGATAGGTATTTAAAAATGAATAGGGGTTTACTAAAATAATTTTTTGATAATGTAAATATTTTCGGAAATAATCGCTCCAGATGTAAAAAAAATGTGTCTCCCCCCCCTCTAACTTTTGAACCATAAGTTTTAAAAATATGAAAACAATCTCAAAAGTAGAACTTTATGAAAACTTTGTAGGAAAATTATTTTGAACTTGATAGATTGAATAGTTTTTGAAAAAAAATTACAAAATAATTTCTGAATTATATTTGTAATTTAACCGTATAAGCAGGTGTTTATTGTACCTGTAATTTCTACAAAATCACAATGAAATGACGTGCTTTCAAATAAAGTAAAAACGGTGAAAATCGGTTCACGCAATAAACTATTATCCCATAAAAATCATCTTCCATTAAGCTCGCGCGCAATAGTTTACTTAATTTGCCGATAGATGTCGCTGTACGTGGAACGCTCATATCATATCCTACATGGCGGTGTTATTTTAACTCTTAAGTGGGGACACTTACTGTGACGGACGGAAAACTACGGAACCCTACACTGAGCGCGGCCCGACATGCTCTTGGCCGGTTTTTTTTTTTTTTTTTTTATTAGTGTGTTGTATCGAGAAACTCGGCGCTATCGGTATACACGTAGTTTCCCGGGTGTGTTTTGTGTGTTTGTGTGTGTAAAGTGTGATGAATGTGTATATATCTATGTATTTTAAGGATTTCCTCTTTTTACGTGCCATTGAACGGTTTGAGATGGTCTATTACATATTTTATGAAACCGTGAAAAGATTGAACTGTGGATTCCTTAGTTAAAATTTCGTGGATGTTACTAGGGTCTATATCAAAAGTACAGCAGATTGTTGCATGGTCATTGCATCTTCGTGCAAATCGTGGGCAGTTGGAGATTAGGTGCTTGAGTGTCTGTTCAATTTGATTTGGAGGATCACAAGGGCAGAAACTGTCATTTGTTATGCGGAAGCGGCAGAGATACTCTTTATGATACCCGTAGTGGCTCAGGTATTGGGTGGTAGTAAAAGTAAGGGGGTAGGGGGTAGGTACCCCACAACACACGATCCTAATCCTTTTAATGTGCAGTCACGGCTGAAAATATGGATACATTTAATGTGTCAAAAATATGTAGCCACGACTCTATTACCAAGGCGTAAAGTCTTGGATACATGTTATTGTCACATTAAATATTCATTCCATTATGTTGCCATATTTTCGTGATCGTACAAACATTCTTTAAAGACATTCCCCACGTAACTGGGACAAGGTCCAGGAAGAAGAAGAATAAGAAAAATACGTTTTAAGTATACAAACAAAGCGATTTGGTCTGTTGTGTCTTCCGATGTTTAAATTACGAGTATGGACCATTAATCTAGAATTGCAGGTTAAATATTTTTAAACGTGTTAATTTCATTTGTTTTAAGTATCCGGATATTGTGATCCATTACATACTTCCACTTCACGAGATTTATTATTCTCACCATACATATTATTTATCTATTCCCATATTCAGGGGTATAGATAAATAATATGAAACCTACTTACAATATACTTAAAAACTGATAACAGGAAGTTGAGATTTACCGATTTGGGTTTACCCAACAGCATTAAATAATAATCAGACCGATCGCGAAAGCAACATATTTTATCTCGCTTTATCAGCCCAATACAATAAAAAGGGTACTTAGTCATGAATCCATCAGCAATAAATTTTATTCTAGACACTTGACCATTGAGTTTTGTCCGGTTCTGTCATGCTGCTGCTAAAGCCATTCACGCTGCGACGTTCCGGGCTTGGGCCCAACGCAGTACTCGGCCTAAGCTTTCGCAGACAATGCCCGCTCACCCTCGGGCCTTCAGCCCTCGGGATCGCTAAGACACTTGACAATGACCTGCCCGGTCCTTATCAAGCTGCTACTGAAGCAATTCTCGCTACAACGTTCTGGGCCTGGGCTCCACGCGGTACTCGGCCTTTTACCTTCGCATACAACCTCAAGAGTTTTGTCCGGTCCCTTTTATGTTGCTGCTGTTGAAGCAATTTTCGCTGCGACGCTCCGGGATTACGCCCTACGTCATACTCGGCCTTTGGCTTTCGGAGATATTGCCGTTCACCTTTGGGCCCTCAGCCCAAGGATTCTCTTTTAAGATACTTAGCCCTTGAGTTTTGTCCGGTCCCTGTAATGCTGCTGCTGCTGAAGCAATTCTCGCTGCAGCGTTCTGAGCCTGGGCCCTACATGGTACTTGGCCTTTGGCCTTCGTATACGTTGCCGCTCATCCTCGGGCCTTTAGCCATCGGGTTCGCTTTTAAGATAATTATCCCTTGAGTTTTATCCGGTCCCTGTCATACTGCCTGCTACTGAAGCAATTCTCGCTGCGACGCTCCGGGCCTGAGTCCAACGCGGTACTCGGCCTTTGGGTTTTACATAAATCCTCACTCACCCCCGGGCCTTCGGCCCTTGGGTTCGCTTTTTCAGATAATTAGCCCTTGAGTTTTGTTCGGTCCCTGTCATACTGCTGTTACTAAAGCAATTCTCGCTGTGACGTCCTGAGTCCTACGTAGTACTCGGCCACCCTCGGCCCTGACTTTGGGTCCGTGTGAACCCGCTGGTGAAGCAATTCTCGCTTCCGTCGCCCGAAGCATATTCTACTGTAGGAACTCGGCCATTAGCATTCGCAAGTCTCGACGCTTGCCTTTAAGTCAGTTATCTTACTTGGATGAACTAATCTATTTTGGATCAGTAACCAGTGGATTGCCATAGACAGAGAAACGTGGAAGAAAGAGAGGGAGGCCTTTGCCCAGCAGTGTCCACATTGTCATGTAGAAAGCGTAAGTGGAATAAGACGGTAGAAAATTAAAGTATAGTTTGGCCATCAGGAATTCATGTGTATAAATTTTGAATCAATACCGAATCAGGAATTAAAATAGTTGTTTTCATACATAAAACCAAGCAATGGCGCGTAGGTACAGTGTCCGACAGGCAATATGGTTCGTGGTATTTGAACTCTCGAAGTGTTGTGGAACCGCTCTGTGAAACCCGAACTGACCCAACTTTGACTTTAATTTTTTTTCCACGAAAACCCTATGAATATTTTGCCCTAAAAATATATAAAAAAATAATAATAAATAAATAACGTTTATTCACAATTCGCTTACACTATTTACATATAATATGTTCTCCTGCCAAACCACAGAATGGTTTGTTGGCAGACGGGGCTCCTGTTAATTTACGTAAGCTTATCAGGTAGTTGATAGGTATGTAACTTAAACTTATCTACTAAACCCTCCACCGCATGCGTAGCCCTATATGACAGTTTATAATTTTCAATTCTATTGATGGCTATTAAAGTTCTTTTTTTTTCACCTCCCTCCTCATTGTTTTCCGGCTTCCAACTCAGACAGATAGACGACTTCGTATTTCTTTTTTAAGGTTCCGTATTCAACTAGGAACCCTTATAGTTTCGCTTTGAACGTCTGTCCGTCTGTCCGCGGTCTAGCTCAGTATTCCTTAGTACTAGAAAACTGAGATATTGTATGACTATGCGTATTAATTAGTTTAATTACGCCGACAAAGTGATAAAACAAAATCTGTGAAAATTATTTTTTGGGTACCTCCCGTACACATGAAGTTTTTTCGCTTCGCCCAATTATATGGGGTGTCCTTAGATAGGTCAAAAATAATAGGAGTCTTAAAACATATTTTGGTTAAAATCAATAGTTTGTAAAAGCTCCGAAAGTTTAAAAAATAGCGCCTACAAACTTTTCAACCGTGGGTAAAAAAATGACAAAATCGTGAATATGACGTTTAGGTAACAAGTAATATCAATTAAAACTACACTTATATTAAATGAAATCGGTTCAGTCGTTTTGAGTTATCGCAAAAATGTATCCTTACGTAAAAGGATGTAAATGTAGCAAAATATGATATTAAAAAACGCGCTTTTGATTAGGTGTATTGTGACGGGCCCGCAACTACGGAACCCTACATTGAGCATGGCCCGACATGTTCTTGGCCAGTTTTATTTTTAGAAGCTTTTATTTACTTTCACGTGTCCCATTGTCTCTCTGTAATCAAATCTTGCTAGTTAAATTTGACCCACTTCCATGTTTCCAATTTAGCTGAAATTTTGCATGTGTGTATAAATCGGATGACTATGATATTATTAAAACATGGAGCTGGAAGGTGGCTATTGGAACTCCATAACTACTCAACATTTTCCCGTCGTGTTTGGGCTCATTTCATTAATATCAGTGAGCAGCTTTTTTTTTTTTTTTTTATACCACGACGGTGGCAAACAAGCATACGGCCCGCCTGGTGGTAAGCAGTTACCGTAGCCTATGGACGCCTGCAACCCCAGAGGATTTACATGCGCGTTGCCTACCCTTTAGGAACCTATACACTCCTTTTTTGAAGAACCTCATACTGTAGCCCACTGGGAAAACCTCGGCAGGAAGTTCATTCCACAGCCGCAGCGTTCGTGGGAGGAAATTCCTCTTAAATCGTACTGTGCGCGACCCATTGGGCTCCAGGGTGTGGGGATGAACACCCTGCCGGCGGCGAGCGGTGCGGTGATAAAAAGCTGCCGTGGGCATCATATCAAACAGTTCTTCAGAGCACAACCCATTGTACAAGCGATAGAACACGCATAAGGAGGCAAAGTCCCTCCTAAGACTCAAAGGTTCAATATCGCTCGTGAGTTTGGGATCGTCGACGATCCGCACAGCGCGCCTTTGCACCGAGTCAAAGGGCCCAAGCTGGTATCCAGGTGCTCCCGCCCAAAGGTGACAACAGTACTCCATGTGGGGTCTGACTTGCGACTTGTATAGGAGCAGTCTCTGCCCCGGAGTGAAGTATCGCCTCGCTCTATTGAGCACACCGAGCTTTTTGGATGCCAGCTTGGCCTTCGCTTCAAGGTGACTACGGAATTGGACGTCACTGGAAATGTCCACACCGAGGATCCCAATACTCCCTGACATTGCTAGTGATTGTGTAAAGAAAACGACAGTTAGCAATAAAGGCTTGTATTAAAAAAAAAAACATAGATTTCGTGCCTCAAACGACTATCGAGCACATTGGAAATGAATCTACGGAATTCGAAAAAATATTGTCGCTGAGCGACGAGAAAGTTGGAATAAGGAAAATGTTATAAAATAAAACTACGACGTTGAATGATAATTATTTTATTCTTAGATTAATATAAGTATCCTCGACATAACGCCTGTGAACCAGAGTTGGGCAAAAATTAACGTGATTGAAACTAAAGTTAAAAATGAGAACGTTACTCATAATCATATGAACATGATTACGAATTCAATCAGGAGCTTTCTAATCTGATTGACCACCGACATGAGTAAATCATGTCGATTTTTAGTTTCACTCATGATTAGCTGAAGTGATTACATTAGTAAGACAGTATGCTTAGTTAAACTAACGATTTAGTTGATTAGATGATTAGATTTTGATTAGATTTTGCGTAGCTACTAGCTCTTTCACTTTTTCCCTGACGAAACAGAGGCGGTACCTAGGTGAGTATAATATACATTTAGGATAAATGGCTATTTGTGACAATATTTCTAAAGGTATCATTTGGCGGTTGGCGCTTACGTCTTAAGTTGTATAGTGCAGATTCAATATTGAGCAATAAAAGCGTAAATGCCAGTGGCAAATGGTACGTTTACCAAAAAATCGACAATTTTTTTGCTCGTTTTTGGTATGAGTGTACAAATGAATGCTCCCATTTAACTTTGAAACGGCCTGTTCGGTTTTATTTCGGTTTTCGGCTACAGTTAAGGCAGCTATCACACAGCTGCGGTTTCCACATGCGCTTTTCATTTTCATTCTCATTCTCATTCTCATTCGAATTATCATTCTCATTCTCATTCTCATGCTCATTCTCATTCTCATTCTCATTCTCATCCTCATTCTCATTTTCATTTTCATTTTCATTTTCATTTAGGATAATGAAAATTTCTACATATGTATCTGGTTCAATATGTGAAATTTAGTTACAATCAGCGCCCGTCGTTAATGATTTACTCATGGCGAAATTACTTGATTGTTTTGTGTTATGATTTAATCAGCGATTATTCAATCAGCGATGATTAATAATTGATTACCGATTTTAACCAAGTGTGCCCAACTCTGCTGTGAACAAACAAATCGAAAAATTTCCACACGCATATCGAAGTTTGAATAATTGTCGCCGTGGCGCCTAAGTATACATATTTCATTTTTAGATTAATAAGCAGGATATAATAATGTTCAAAGTACAAGAAAATTATTACATAACAAATCCGTAGTCAACTCGAGAAATGGTAGCCACATAGCTAAATAATTTTTAAGCAAAAAAAAACCGACTTCTTCAATGGGGGAAGCCGGTGAAGGATTATTGTAGATGGTGTACTCTATACAATGAAATAACTTGCTTAACAAACACAGCGAAAAGGACAAATCGTCAAACGTGAACTATGCGTCGTTGAAGAATTCCTTTCTCATTTTACATTTCACATGTTTATGGCATCAGCCGCAGTTCCACTTCATCAATATGTCACTGTTTTCAATGAAAATCCTTGATTTGTTGATTTAAATACAAAAATCACTTTATGTATGCCTTTAAGATTTGAGAAGTTTCCTCGATTCCTCCTGGATCCCATCGTCAGTACTTAGCTTGACGAAAATTTGTCCTGAGAATCTAACTTGCTTAACAAACATAGCGAAGGGGACAAATCGCCAAACGTGAACTATGTGTCATTGAAGAGTTCCGCTCTGATCATCATCAACAGTTCCACTTCATCAAATGTCACTCTTTTGAATGAAAATGCTTGATTTGTTGATAAAAATACAAAAATCACTATGTGTATGCCTTTAAGATTTGAGGAGTTCCCTCGATTCCTCAAGTATCCCATCATCAGAACTTGAGCTTGACGAAAATTTGTCCTGACAATCTAACTTGCTTAACAAACACATCGTAGAGGAGAAATCTCGAAACGTGAATTATGCGCCGTTGAAGAGTTCCGTTCTGATCATCATCAGCAGTTCCACTTCATCAAATGTCACTCTTTTGAATGAAAATGTTTGATTTGTTGATAAAAATACAAAAATCACTATGTGTTTGCCTTTAAGATTTGAGGAGTTCCCTCGATTCCTCATGGATCCCATCATCAGAATTTGAGCTTGACGAAAATTTGTCCTGACAATCTTACTTGCTTAACAAACACCGATGTGTGTTCGATAAGAGGAGGAATCGCCAAACGTGAACTATGCGTCGTTGAAGAGTTCCCTTCTGATCATCATCAGCAGTTCCGCTTAATCAAATGTCACTGTTTTGAATGAAAATGATTGATTTGTTGATAAAAATCACTACATGTACATGCCATTAACATTTGAGGAGTTCCCTCGATTCCCCATGACGGAGTTATGGAGTAACAAAAATAAAATAAAAAAACAAAATAAAAAAAACATGCACGCCGAATTGAGAACCTCCTCTTTTGAAATCTTGAAGTCAGTTAAAAAAAATTAATGTGAAAAATGTCGTTCTGACTTTTTTCAAAAAGGTTAGGCTACAGGGCAGACCCTTAACCCGATCGAAGTTTTCTTAGACTTAAATTGTAGCTGACTAAATTGTCCAGAGGAGTTCTCAAATTTTTGATATCATTCTTCGTTTCCAAAATGTCGAACGCCAAAATCAAAAATTTGAAAAAAATTGATTCTCTTTTTCACTATTCCGGCCATAACTTTTTTCTTTTTTGATATTCCCGAAAAATTCTTTTAGCATCTTATAGCTCTCGTAAATATGAGTCTTTTGAGCCATTTTTGAATATCATATCTTTACAACTTTCCGAGTTATAAGGTGATCGCACTTTTCTTTTTTTCGTGAAATCGGGGCCTATACTGGAACGAACGAAAAGACATTTCCAATGTCAAAATTATAAGTTCATGTCGTGAGTTTTTAAACATTTATTGGAACCACCATTGCAAGAAAAGAAAGTGTTTACATATAGTAAAATTAAATGAGCGACGTGTGATGTGATTTCTGTACACTTTTAGCTAGTAAGCATAATAATATATTTCTGACCTTGCTTGTTTGGTACATGTGGTTTAAAGTTTGCCGGCCGGAGTTCACAAGTTCTACCCCATCTCCGAAACTAAGATGAACCTCGAGGCGATACCAAGTTTCGGCACGTCTATTGAGACTAGAATGGATGTTTGATGAATACGGAATGTGATCTTGGTAACATGTAACCAGCTTGTTGCGAAGTTTCCATCGGACTTATTTAGAGTGACAGATCGATCAATATTTAGATTAGTTTTACCAAAGTTTTGAAAAGGGCTGAAGGAATTTTATTCATATTCACACATTAAGTACAGGAAAAGCCAACACCACGAAGACGTCTACGTTTTTAATAAATCTGTGTCTTATCGGCCCACCACTTTAAAAAAATATATAACAAGTAAATATATTCAACACTGTTCTGGCACTTGAGCACGCCTCTTTTCGTAGGAACAACACTAAGATTGTGTTTTGCCATATGAAAACCTCAACAGTGAGTCGAGCCCCAGTCATCACAGGTTATGGTCCTAATCTGGCCTGGAACTGGCTTAATGAGTAAGGGATATGGAAGCAATTTTAATTGCGTACACTTTTGTTTTTGTTTGTTTTTACCACTGTTCAATATAAAAAGGTAGGGTCCTATTAACTGCAGCATGGATAGTACTTATACCATTTTATCACCTATCACGAAATGCGTCACTTTCGCACTTACATACTTGTTAGAAAGTGACCGCTATGGTGACAAACAGACTATTAAAACCCGACCATAATAAGGCTAGCGCCATGCCGATGGCCAAGGACAAGGACTGAAACTTTATTTTACTGTAGGTACGCTTCATTGCAGAGACTTTTTTACACATTGGTTAGTGTAGCCATTTATAAAGTTATCTTAGCTTTATTTACCTTCTTCCATATAGGACCATGTTTATGAACAAATATGAACATCGAAAACCAAAACATCGTGCATCGCCAAATTGTTTAAATGGAAGGTACCACCTGCTCTTCAACAAGTTTAAAAACCCTAAACGTCTACATGAAATCGTTATTGAATACACAACAAGTTTATTCTCCGGTGGGGTGTGGCTTGTAATGAAAATAGTTGCAGGACCGCGTCCACTTCTTAGTGCAAACGAGCTACGCCGAAATATTTAATTAGTTTTACACGAAAACTTTCCATGTTCACATGTTATATCAACTGAAAGATATAATTTTCAGCATGCGCTGGTTGACTATTAAGCACGCTATGTTACTTCTGTAACGTATTAAATATTACAAAAAAAAACAACCGTTTTCTGCACACTTTGTTTTTATCGTCTATTCAGATCTGAACACTGCCACTAAAGTTGACATTAATTATATTGCCATCACACTTCGTTCCATTATGTTTATTTTTATCTTTTATTTTATTGGAGTTGATTGTCTATAGTAATGATTTTCATTCGTCTGCTTTGCCTAAAGGTTGCCTAGTAGAAAACATCTTAAGGCATTAAGTCCGCCTTTTATACGATAAGGTTTTCTTTTGTGCATTCAAGTCTAAATAGATACTTTAATATTTTTGCTGGTAGCGCTTCGTTCGCGTCGTCATAGCATGCGTCATAAAGTCATAACTCGATTTTATTTACTTTTTTGTTGTTTCCCCTTTTAGCCCTATCCCTAGAAATACATACATACAGTATACCACAAAAAGTAAAGTATACCTATGGCCACAAAAACCAATAGAACACATTAAATCACAATGGCCTCCATTAAGTCTACTCGCCCCGGTATCGATACTCGTATTTACAGAGACACGCAGCCGGTTGAGGATAAACAGTAGGCAAGGGAAACAATTCTACATACGATCTAACACAGCGTTAGCTATTCCGACGAAACAAATGGACCTCATCGGTTTGCGCCCGGCTCTGCCGAATAAAAATGTAACGCGACTGTTGTTTAAGGTATTTTTGTATTGAGCCGATTGATAAATCTGTAACTCTCATCATTTATACGCGTACCTTTAAGTAAAACTTCTTCAACTCTAATAACAGGACACTTTTTTAGAAAGGTAACCATTTGGCGGAAGGCGCTTACGTTGTACAGTCACCAACAATAGTATCATCCTACATGAAGGCCGCAAAAATACCGAGTGTGGCCTGTAATAAGAGCAAAAAATTTAAACGTAGATTCTACTCCTCAAACTAGACAACGTTTGTTCAACAACTTTTAAAAATATCTTGTAGTTTGAATTTTATTAAAGATTAAAGTTTATTCGAACACGCAATGTACTACGACATTGATTAATATCTGTAGGGTAACAAGACTGACAGGCGATGTCATTTAGGCGGAACTTGATGTACATTGAAAATACTATTTAGTTTGTTTGAAAAAGAGACAATCTAAAATCTACATAACTTTCAAAATTCGTTGAACAAACATTGTCTAGTTTGAGGAGCAGAATCTACGTTTTAATTTTTTGCTCCTATTACAGGCCACACCCGGTATGTGCCACAGTCTTATTTGTAAGGCCATAAGAGTGTGTCACATATTTTTGCGGCCTTCGTATACTAAAATACTATTGCCGGTGACTGTACGTTGTAGGTAGGTACAGATTCAATATTTATTGTATTCGAGCAACAAAAGCGTAAATGCTGTCCGTGAAATGGTTCCTTTTGATCTAGACTGTCACAAAAACCTATCCTCTACATCATACCCAGTGACGATGCTATTCAAAGTTTAAAAAAATGGGCCGTCGCGTGTCATAATACAATATACATATTTTACAAAATTGTTTTCCAAACTGGTTTCCAATACCTAAAGTTCACTTACTGTGAACTGCCTAATCAGTATTTCAGCTGAATATGTTCCTTTGTTCAGAAATTCGGCCACCCGTATGTCGTACGAGTACCTACGTGCTAAATAGCGTTGAATTCGATTATTTACGTCTACTGGTTAACAGGATTAAATCTTGCTTGTCGTTTATTTTTCACTCGTATGCAAATATTTATTGATCTTAAAATATTCAGGCCTTCAAAGTCTACTCGAATGAATAGGTACCAAAAAGGTTGTCTGTCGCACAGTCTAAAGTGGTAGCCGTGTGCCACTAGGAAATTGAAACAAACATTGCAATTCCTCTTAAACTGGCCCAACTTCCTATTGAAGTTGGAATCAAAAATTCATAAATTGTTCACAACTCTATTTGAAATGTTTGCGATAGAGTATTTCAAATAGTGAACAGTACGGAATGTGCAATTAATATCGAAAAATGTTTAGTTTACAGTTTAACCTATTCTCGTCAACTTTATTCAGACTCTGTTTTTTATAGATTTCATTCCTAACCTTACGAACACCCATAAGTAACTTATTAAATTTAATGATACCCATAGGCATATAATAAAAAATATATTACTTGCTTTTTTATCTTTACACTCCTAATAAATTAAGTCTGGCATGAATTTTCATCGGATAGGAATTAACATTTTACATCGTATGATTTTGATTGTAGTCGTTAAACGACGCATAATTGTAGGTGTCCAACTGTCCATACTGCCCAAGGTCATCTTATTTGTTTTGTAGTCTAAAAGGCTAACGGAGTTGGTTCTTTGGATGACCAGGCTTATCCTCTGTCTGAAATAAAGGCATGTTGGTGACAAATAACTAGCTTTTGTTTTAACACAATACAAAACGTAATTACGAAACAAAGGCGAGCAAACTTTTTGACAGCACATGCGATCTAAAGTTGATATAAACAGGGCCGGAGAGATGCGTCGCTGCAACGCAGAACTTTCCAGATATATCGGCGACACTCGCAAACAAAGCGCACTGCCACAATACCTGCCGCTGTGAAGGCTCGCATGCAACCACCAACTTACATCTACATGCAACAGAACGGCTATTACCTGTTCAAAAGACCTGTTTTCGAATAACATAAATTTTCAAATTTTGAACGTTAAGTTTTGCAAACGCAAAGTTACCATTGTTAAGTTTTGCTATATGCAAGCACCGTTCGCGCCGCTCCATGAGATAACCGCACATCATAAAAGAGCGCCCTTCTGAACTTTGCTTTAATTCCTGTTTCCCGCATTTGGGAATCCCGCAGTTTGTGTCTAAATGATAACGGAAACATTACAATGCTTAATGTTGGAATAGTAATATTATGTCGGTTCTAGTGTGACCGCGAGATAGCTTTCTTGCGAAATAGAGCGCACAGCTCAAGTTAATAGGATTGCTTCTAATAGGGTACTTACCCTTTCCTTTTACCTTAAGGAGTCGCAACACAAAAGCATATAAGCTGCTGTGGTTGTATGCAATATATCTGGAACTGTAATAGTAGTTTATGTAACTGTGACGTAATAAGGGTCCTTAAAACATGAGTGTGGTTTTATGAAACGAGCCGCAGGTGAGTTTCATAATAAGATCACACGAGTGTTTTAAGGCCTAATTACGTACAGTTGCATACACTGCTTTATCTACACTCATATTATTTATCGAAAATGCCGTATTCGGAAACCATAGAATGGCCGCCATTGCACCGCCATGGCCAACTCGATTGTGCCGGCGGTCGGGGAGGCGCGTGTCGGGCTGTCGGCGGATGCGCGGGAGGGTGCAGGTGTACATTATGTTATCAAAACTCATAGCACATCAATAATTGAGCATGAAATGTTAAAATTACGTTACTGCCACGGATAAAAAGCTTATCATAGTAAAATCGTTCGTGGTAATGCTAGCCATTGCCTACCGTTTTCGAACACGTTTTAGAGAACTTACAATATGAGTGTAGATAAACCTATATATATATTTCGGTATGTAGTTAGTAGTAAATACAAGGTGGCTCAAAAAGGCTGGTGATCCTTTTAAGGGAATAATTAGTATCGTATTCTAATTATGAAAAAGTAAGAGACATTTATTTATGAGAAAAAAAAATGTTTTGTATGGAGGGTTGTACGTCGGTCGTACAACCCTCCATACAACGGGGCCCACACAAAAAAAAATTTTTCGCCCAAATAAAATTTTTCTCTTACTTTTTCTTAGTCACAATACGATACCAATTATGTCCTTTAACCGATCACCAGCATTTTTATTACACCCTGTATAATAATGTCTTGTCGTGTTGTAAAATCTTGAGCAGCTAACTAAATTTCCATCCTCACAAATCACCGCAGCCAAAATAACCCAGTCCGTTATCTACCACCCTTTACTTTAAAAACAGTGCATTAGGTACCACTGTTTTAAAAGTAAAGGACCCACAAGCTTTCGACAAGACAAATCTCCTATAGGTACTGAGAGATTCAAAATTGCATGGACACAATAGACACATTATGAATGAATTCATCTGGGTGTATATATAATGTGCACGTGTCCGCTCATAACATAGGACGCTGCTTAAATCATTTGCATTTTGTGACGTTATAAGATTTGTTTTCATTTCAAACTTAATCTACTTTTCCAAGCGCAATATATGGAAGAGACACCGTCAGTGTCAAATTCATTTAAAAGCTTAATAATGATAGTTCCATACACATTTTGTCATTATGTGCAGAGTAAGCAAAGTCGGACTCTACAGCTTTAAACGTAACAAGCCTTAGCCTATTTCCATAAATAAAAGAAGCATTGGTCTGTTATAATAATTCCTGGTGCATTAGTTAGAGACCATTGTCTAACTTCAGCCCATTGCCTCGCCGATGTCGGGATCGGGACCGAGAGTGAACGTTCGACAGTTACAGCGGAATTCAATAGCCGCGTAAGTAATAAAAGTGGTGGCTTATTGACAGCTCAGTCTGTTCACAGTTGAGACTTCATTTCGGTTGGTAAATTTGTTGAGCGTCGGTCCGAAATTGCTAGCTTATTGCGTCCACCGCTTGTGCGAAATCAAACAAATACCACAAATTCATTTTTATGCCCTTTGCTGCAGCTGCAATATGGTTTTACGGGGCATTTTGATTGACAACACACATCACTGACTCCATCGACATAGTTTTAAAATGACATAGCAAAAATTTTAAAATCTACTGGTGATTTGGATTCCACTTAGTTTTTTTCTACCTGAATCACAGTTTCTCGATATTCCCCTACAGCAGAATACAGCAGATTTCTTTTAATTTTTTTTTGCGTATACCGTTCTTTCTAGTAGGGATTACTATCAAGACTGAACTTTTGTTACTAAGAGAAAATCATAATTTTAAAGCATTAAAATTCGTAGAGTCATAAACATCTACCTAATAGCCACATAGCATTTTGAATGGTTCTCATTTACAATTTATACTTATCTAAATATATAAAAGAAGAAACTGACTGACTGATTGACTGACTGACTGACTGACTTATCAACGCACAGCCCAAACCACTGGTTCTAGAGATTCCAAATTTGGCACGTAGGTTCCTTATAAGGTATAGGGATGCACTAAGAAAGGATTTTTCAAAATTGATTCGTCATACAAACTTTGGACCCCCATTTTACCCCCTTAGGACCCCCTAACTATTTTATTCGAAACTTCATAGGAGTATTCCTAACACACGTTTCAGGTTTTTTGAAAATTCAACCTCTAAAAGGGGCAAATGTGGGCACAAAGTCTGAAAATCAACATGGGTATCGTATCCTTTTCGAGTACTTATAGTACGCGGGCCAAGCCGCGGGAAAAGGCTAGTATTTACATATATGTATGTTACTCGTACTTGAAAATTAACCTAGGAACTATTTCAATGGTTAAACTCTCTCTGAGATAGAGGATATAATGTGCAGCAACATCAAATTGCAAATGTATTTCAATGTAATGTGTACGTGAAATTTTGGTGTGTGGGACTGAGCCCGCGGCGCTAAGTAATATTTGTTCAAGTGCAGAGCCCCGATAAACTTGCCGCCAAGTCGGGGCCTCTATTCTGTCATCTCCTTGGGTATCTGTACATTATGTGTTCATGTTTTCTTGTTTCCAAAGTAGTAACGTAGCGTCGATTATGCCCCTGACGGCATGCGTTGTCTTCCGGAGCGAGTTACGTTTAAACCAAATTGTTTCTGTTGTCATTAAATAACATTCATAGTGGGCAGGTATTTATTCAATTTTGGACTGCGTAAGTAGATTCGATTTATGCCTCAATTTAAGTAAAATGCTTTATAGATTCTATGGCCTCGAGTATTTTATATTCATTTTACTTAAATATTAAAAAATAAACAAAGTTAAACTTAATCAAGCTCAATATTTCCTGACTGACCATGACATTGGGTAACTTACTATGGAAAACGGATTGTACGAATTCTTTGAAATTGTTATATCACTCCAAGATTGCCACAAGCTGAACAGCTTCAGCCTTTTTAAACCTTTACTCATTTCAATCAAAATTAAAATGTTTTATGAGTATACTTTTTATTTAGCCATGTGTGTGTAATGGGTTGGAGAGCTAAATTCTTACCTAAGTAAGCTCTTATGTGTCGTTTCTCTTTTTGATATATATGTTTTTAATCATTCGCATTAATTCGTAAGTAATACATATTAACTCGTACTTACTTATTAGTGCAGTGGTAGCGTGTCCGGAAAGTAAAATCAGCGAAAACGTAATGTATGGGGGAATCAAAATTGTATGGGAATATTGGGAATACAAGAATCGTATTATTTTTTTTCGTTTTTTTTATACTTAGCATATAATGGGTAAAAATACATTAATCACACTCTGTGTAAAAATAAAGAAAAATATACTGCATGATAAAAAACTAGTCAAACATAAGCCGGTCTTAAGGAAAACGAAAACATTGAAATAAATGGTTCGATACCCTCGGAGCGCGAGGTAGACACGCACTTGGCCGATTTTTGAGATTGATTTGTCAAGATCAACTCTACCGAAACATTACTTATCTGTTTTTGTTGAACCATCATTTAATATGAAGTGGAGCCACCCGATCGATTTCTCAAACCATACTCCGGCAAAACTTACAGGAACTTATATGAAGAATTCTCAAGTCCCCGATCGGGTCGGGCACAAGTTAAATGTAGTGTAAACAGCGCTGGTTATCGCGACACAGCGCGCCAGTAAATCTTCCAGTGCTCCCGTCGCGCTGTTTCTCATGTCAACTACCGTCACTGCACTATGCCCTGGCACGGACAATCCGATTTCTTCAGCTTTAATTCGCTTAACTTGCCAGTGCAGCGACTAATCGTGCTGCAATTTAGCCTTTTCCTCAAACGTTCGTGCTAGATTTTAGTTTACTTTAGCTCAAATATATTAGGGTGTTTAACAACGTCTGGCCATACTTCGCGAGCTGAATACGCTACTTAGTAAAGCGGTGTTTTATGGTGCATTTTCACGTTTATGCTTGTTATGATACATGTTCGAGTAGGGTAGGGTAGACGATTCATTTTTTTTAATGTAGGTTAAGAACCTAGACACTAGCAAGAAATTAGAACTTCAAATACTTGGGCAAAATTTCCAAACCGGGGCTTATTAAAGACGAATAACGTTACTTTTTGCATGCCAAGTTTTGCTTCTCGTTTCTACCCCTATCAAGTAAACGGGTGTAAGTATAAATTATTCGATTATACTATCGTGTTTGATTTGAATTCTTAAGAGCAAAAATGTGTAAGAATTTTACACTAATGTTTTTACGCTAGTATCTTCATTCCCAAAAAAAGGATTCTTATTGAATGTATTGATAATTTACTCCGGCTAGTACAGATATATTTAACATCTATTAGGTGCTTCATGTTATTATGATATTCCACATTTTAGGGTTCATTTCAAAACTAGGACACTTAGTTGCACCTACCAATTTCGACGGACTCATCAGCGTCGCCCGCCAAGTTACTATGAAAATTTCCATACAATAAAATTTAGTAAACGTTTTAACGGTGACAGACAGTTTGGTGCAACCGACCCAATGTGTTACGCAGCTACGGCGTAGCGTAGTACAGAGCGCTACGGGGCCGTATTGTAACCCTTAAAGACGTTTAGACACGATCCAACTCCAATACCACTCCAAAGCATTAACTACGCGATAGAGCTATCGCCTAAACGTCTGAATCAGAAATATCAGAATTTGCTTGAAAATTATTCCGATGCTACTCCAATACAACTTCAACATTGGTTGATTATTTGTTGTGTGTTGGAGTTATGTTTGAGATAGATTGTGTATTTAATGTATTTTTTATGTATTTTATTATTAGAATACGGCACCTAGTATAGCGCCTAAACGTCTGAATCAAAAATATCAGAATTTGCTTGAAAATTATTCCGATGCTACTCCAATACAACTTCAATATTGGTTGATTATTTCTTGTGTGTTCGAGTTTAGATTGAGATTAATTTTGTTTTTACTGTATAGTTTGTGTATTTTAAAATTAGAATAAGGCACGGCACACGTATACTTTATGATTTGGAAATCTACGTAAAGTACCTAATATACTTTTTAGGGTTCCGTACCTCGAAAGGAAAAAACGGAACCCTTATAGGATCACTTTGTTGTCCTGTCTGTCTGTCTGTCTGTCTGTCTGTCTGTCTGGCAAGACCATTTTTGTCAGGAACGCGTAGAGGTATTAGGCTGAAATTTATATCAAATACTCAGGTCTATTGTCCCTTGGAGCTGTGAAAAAATCAAACTTGAAAGCCAACGCAATCAAAAGATACAGTCGTTTATGCTGCAATTTTAGAGTTTTTCGGCACTCGCAAAACCTACGGGGTACTTCCCGTGAACTCAGAAACTTGAAATTTGGCACGAAGCAACGTCATATAGCATAGACAATGGAAAAATTACAAAAAGTAGACATTTTTAGTAAAATCATACAAAAAATATTTTTTTAAATTTTTAACTTCCTACCTTTTTCCTCGTAAACGCGTGGAGGTATTAAATTGAATTTCATGTCAAATACTCAGGGCTATAGGACCTTTCAGATGTCGAAAAAAACCAAACTTTTATGTCAACGCAATCAAAAGAAATAGCAATTTAAGTCGCTTATTTTGAAACTGAGTACTCGCAAGAAACTCAAAACCTAAAGGGTACTTCCCGTAAATTCAGAAACTTGAAACATGGCACGAAGAAACTACATACATCACATACAAAGGAAAAATTACGAAAAGTAGACATTTTTAGTAAAATCGTACAAAAAATATTTTTTTTATATTTTAAACTTACTACCTTTTTCCTCGCGTAGAGGTATTAAATTGAAATTTATATCAAATACTCAGGTCTATAATACCTTTAAGCTGTAATAAAATCAATTTTCTTTGTCAATGCATTGGGTGAACTTTTACTTATATACCTACAGGTGTGTACGGGACCCTCGGTGCGCGAGTCCGACTCGCACTTGGCCGGTTTTTTTACTATGGAAACTGTAACAGAAATATTATTACAACTATCTTCTTCATTTGTGCTTCTTAACAATGATAATTTTGTGAATAACTGTGAACATACATAGTTAGATGACACACAAATCTACAAATATTCAAAAGTAAAAGTAATTAACAAATCAAATTATTTAATAAAATATTTTGTATTGTTATTTTTAAGTATATAAATCACAAGACGAGGAACGACACTATAACAATGACAAGACGAGGACTTGTATGGACAAGGAACGTAAGAGACTGGGTAGACGTGGACAGTACAGTGAAACTAATTCGCATGACTTCAGACAGAATGGCATATAGGCATAAGGTCGCCAATCTCCGCGATGGAGAAGGCACTTGAAGAAGAAAAAGAAGATAAATCACAACTATACCAATCACTTATTCTTTCGCATATGATATGATATCTATTTCAGTTTATTCAATAAGATATTTTTTTTGTAATCACTAAACATTGTTAAACTATGAATTTATTACCTACCAACATAATGCTATAATTAGACTATTGCATTAGTGCTGAGTAGGTACTCGATACTAATGATTGTTCTTCACTCATAAATGCTTTAATATTATCCGGTAACAGCTGTAGCGGTTTTAACTTCTCGTCGGATACCATGCGATAAAGCCTGGCTTGTTACTCCAATATAGCTCCAATACTAATTGAAATCGAGTCGAACACATAGGCTAGCCAGTATACGTGCGCTCCGATCACGTACAATTGGTTTGAGTCACGAAGCCACAGTTATGCTGGTACTCATGAGTTCTGCTCGCCTGCAGCAATCTGCACTTCAGTCGAGAAAAGTTAATCTGGGAACAAATATCGAAGCTATCTCTACTAACTAATAGCTGATATAACTTTGTAATTTTAATGCAGCTTTATTAGTTCGGGTGTGCTCATACGAGTATGTACCATGGGGTTCAAAATTGTATCAATGAATTCATTCATAAATTAGCCATGCAATTCTGAACCCGATAGTACCAAGTTGTTTTATTTCAATTTATACAGAAAAGTACTACCGATATAATAACAATCATTGCCCTAAAATCTAGGTTGGTTCTATTTTTCTAAAATATAAATTTATGTACTATGTCCCATTTAGCGAAATTTAAATTCTATACCATCCTGTATTTCCTTTAGGTATGTTACATTTTTTTTATTATAGTACGAATTATATTTTTAAAACCATAAAAAAGTTAACAATACATTAAATCCTCGACAAGCAATAGCGCAACATTTCCGATTGTGGTCGTGCAGCGTGGAAAAGGCTCGAGATTGGTACATAATATTGCAATCTCCGTCTGCAAACACTCGGTATGCGTTAGGAAGCAATACTTGCCAGCGCCCGCGGTGCGCGGTTAAGCCGGCTGCGAGGTCGTGTATTCTCACGGTTGCGCGAGTGTAGGTGCGACGAATCAGCAAACCAGTGTGAGGCAACAACATCGCCCAGCGGTAGGTGACGGCCGGCAAATACCCCCGCATGGGAGTAAACCCCACGATATGATATGACACTTTAACTCAAGGGTCACGTGCTAGAAGCGTGCACAGTCGACGCTGTGCTCGTTTTGGTTTATTTATCGTATGGCTAATTAATACACTGTGTTTAAAGTTTTTTCATGCAATAACCACAATTTAAATTTAGATTTTTGAAATCCAGAGGTGGTCCATTATACTTGGTAATAAGGTATTAGAAAACGATGTAGTGTACGGTGTGTTTTGGGCATCCGCATTCGCACTCTTCAGCGTCAGCCCATCAGCTTCATTCTTTTACGCAGATAAATAGGCGCTATTTTAGTTCTTATGCGGTTTAGAGAACACCAGACCTGTCGACCTTCTTTGAAACCTTGCCGTATTTGCCGAGGATCGCAGTCAAACAGTCCTGTGCTCTCGTTGTTCGCTGCCCACACTTCTATCCAGGCGGATTGTATATGTATATCCCATTCGGCCCATACTACATCGATTAAAACAAATGTATGGCGGTCGGCGAGCGTGCAACAGCTGATGCTGTTCAAAATATGACCGAGCCGTAAAGATTCCCGTAACGTTTGCTTAAACAGCTAGCACAATTTATGTTGTTCACTCAATAACAATCACCATAACTTACTAGCAGTCGCTAAGCGGTTGTAATGATAACCCGTGTGAACACCAATCCCCTCTTTCGTATTTAACCACGTGGGAGTGGGACCTCCTAGATTCCTTGTACGAGTGTAGAAATATCTATTCAATGAGTAATGGGTATTCCGTAATAGTACATTAAGATACGAGTACTAGTGATGCTAAGTTGGTCATTACATACGAAGTGATATTGCGCGCACGAACCAACGTGCGTGCGCATAAGGAAGCTGAGCTATGATGATCAGGCACACGCATTTTCAACCGACTTCAAGATTTAAAAAGAGGGGGTTCTCAATTCGGCGTCTGTTTTTTTTATGTTTGTTACTCCATAAGTCCGTCATGTCTTAACCGATAATGAAATTTTTTTTTGATTGTGAGTATACAGTGTGGAAAGATAAGTCGGGCCCTGGAGGGAAACTACCTTAAAACGTTGAGATAGCTCAATTCACTGAAAGGAAACATTCTTTAATTTTTTTAAATGGACATAACTGCATTTACAAGTTTTAGGAAAAGAGTACAGTTTACAAAAAAAACTATTTATTTTGTAATTTTTGCCATAAATAATTTGCCATGACAATTGATGCCAATCGATCCTATTTCCAACAAGGATAAAAACTTCTTAATACCAACCAAGTTTAGGGCACAAGAAAACCCATAGATAATAATAAATATATTTTTCATACAATTAGTATGGAAAAAAGTGAAAATTAAGAAAAAAAACTGTGAATGCAGATTTAGTTTTTAGGAAAAATAAAAGAATGTTTCCTTTCAGCGAATTGAGCTATCTCAACGTTTTAAGGTAGTTTCCCTCCAGGGCCCGACTTATTTTTCCACACTGTATATATACAGATTGGTCCCGTTTTAGTCAAACGCAGTTCTGATGATGGAATTCATGAGGAATCGAGGGAACTCCTCAAATCTTAAAGGCATACACATAGTGATGTTTGTATTTTATCAACAAATCAAGCATATTCATTCAAAAGAGTGACATTTGATGAAGTGGAACTGCTGATGATGATCAGAACGGAACTCTTCAACGACGCATGGTTCACGTTTGACGATTTGCCGCCTTCGCTGTGTTTGTTAAGCAAGTTATTTCATTGTATGGAGTCTAAAAGTGCACCATCTACAATAATCCTTCACCGGCTTTCCCTATTGAAGTCGGTTTTTTTGTCTTCAAAGTTATATATGACTTTTTTCAACACACTGTCACGTAGCGCCGTCTAGTAAGAGCCGGTGGAACTGTGTGATAAATTATTTTGTTTTATGATAGTATTAATTTGTAATTATTAAAGAACATTTTATTTCGATAGTATTTAAAATAAAATAATTATATTATTATTATATAATACAAAATCTCGTTCCGTTTTATTGTGGAATAAAACCTACATGTTTAGTTTGAAGCTAGCTGGCAACAATGGATTGGAGTAAAAATTTTCGAAATTCAAATGACTAAAAAAAGAAAATAGGGAAAAAGAAAAGAAGATGGATACAAGAGAAAAACGTAAACTGGATTCTATCAAATATATTAGAAAATAAATACATTTTCGATCTTTAATGATTTACTTAAGCTATTAAGCTTGTGCTGCACATCGCTGCTGTTTGTTTCGGCTGATTTGTAAGTATTTTTGTCTGTGTAGCGAGTTTTCACTCAACGCTGCCATGACCGTGTTTGTTTGAAATTTTTATTTGAGTTCATTGATCTTTCCAGGTCAAGCCAGTTAAGAAAATGGTTTTCCTTTGCGGGAAGTCTTTGTAAAAGGAAGAATCGGTCCCCGAGCGGGGCAAGGTTTTTTTGAATGACTTCTCTAACGGAGATTCGAGGCCTGGAAGGTCTTCGCTACGAGTTCCAAATGCTTAGTGTATGTTGCTACTGATTTTCCCGTAAGTATTACTGCGAGTCAGCTTATGGTGTTTAAGATTATCATAAGCTGTTGTGCAAAAGCTAGATGATCATTATATTCTATTGTTTTCTGGTCATTCGCCTCAAAAGACTAGGGGAAATGCAGTTGAAATTTATGTTTTGTCTTCAGTGACAGGTACGTGTTGGCCCTTAAGTTTGCAGTAGTCTTTGACCTGTAGGTATCCTTTTAACGTTACCATAGTTTTTTAAAATGATTTGAATATCATAATAAAGGATGAGGTCTGATGGACAGTTTTGTTTGACATATTTAATGCACAGGCTCTAATACATATTATTTAATATCTTCAAATAAACTTAATTTAATTTAACAATGATGGTGGTTTATCCTATTATAATGTAAAACTAGACATTAACGAACCAATAGCTCTCCGGATAACAGCTGAGCTGGTTGTTAGTATATTTTAGGGTGTATTAGCAGACTGAAAGAAGTAATAAATAATTACCAAGTGGAGACTGTGTTTTCTTTCATTTATTTATACCCCTTAGTATTATTTAACCAGACGGGATCATTCCTATAGGTTTTTTTTTTAAATATAGGTTACATAATTGGCGCCCAAATGGAATCTTAGTTTTACAAGTGCATTTATTGGATAAACTATCAATTTTGTGCATTAAACTGGTGGGTGGTTTCGGACCCGGGGTATGTCCTTAAACTACGTCCGGACCTGGGTATGTCCTTAAACTACGCCAAAAAGAGAGGTATGGGCACTGCGAATGGCATCTCGCTAAGTGTGGTAGGGCACGTTCAGCGAATGTCATCGCTCAAATCTGGAGCAGAGCCCGACTGGGGAAGTACCTCCACCTTACAGAAAACCATAGCCAAATAGCACTAGACCCTACTCATAGTGTTGTGTTCCTGCTGGTGAATAAGGTTGCCAAAGAGCTCAAAGAGGACCCAGTGTGTTGACGATGAGGGACCTTCTTGTTCCTTTAGTCGTCAACACAGTGAATCCTCCTTTTTGTAAAGGGTCGGCAACGCGCATGTGACTCCTTTGGAGTTGCAGGCGTCCATAGGTTACGGTAGCTGCTTACCATCAGGCGGGCCGTATGCTTGTTTGCCACCGTCGTGGTATAAAAAAAAAAAAAAAACAAGACTCTTTTTCTAGGTGACTAACTATATTGTAGATTTGTAGACAGGGCCAACACCGTAGAAAACTAAACTTGTGTATATAGAAACCAATTGTTGTCAATGAATGTCTTTATTATTCTATGTACAGGATAAAGTATTTTTTTTTTGTAATGGTATTTTGGTGAGATAAAAATTTTTTGGTAGGTATATACTATGCTTGTGCACCGCTGCACAAATTTCATTTAAATATTGTGATCTCATCTGTGTTTAGTATAAAATCTGACTGAAATCTGTAAATGCAACAAAGTGAATGTTGAAATTGCATTAAAGTATAATTCATACAGACAAATAATATATTTTGTGAAGTTTAAACCACCAATTTTACAAATAGTCAATAATATAACCGTTCCTTCCTATTCCTTATGTCCTTGGTAAGATCAGCTTGAGTAAAATAATACTGGAATTATTGCTTTACTAGCATTAAATAATATACATAATTAGTGGTGTACAGTTTAGGTAAACTTTTCAATATGGATAAGAGGGAAATTTCAGTAAATACTTTGTCCAAGGAGGAACTCATTTATGAAGTTGAAATTAGGTCCGAATCTCCGGAAGTTAAAGTGGATTTTCAAAAACAACTAAAAAGCTTGTTAAAAGACTGTCCATCCGATTCTATAGTAGAAACAGAACTTGACCCGGCAAGTGAATCTAAAATGATTGCAGCTAAATTATTAGATTTGGATAAATTATGGAAAAAAATTGAACAAACAAAAGAAAATTACACTTTTATTAAAGCAAAAGCTTTGGCTTATCACTTATTTCACAGAATTTCTAGGGTTCGGCCTGAGGATGCTGGTACACAAACACAAATTACGGCAAGTAAACAAACACTCGACGGTTTCTTGACAAAGCTTGATAATATAGGCAAGGCGTCTTCTTTGTTAAAAACAGGTGAAGGTTCTTCTGGTAATTTTGTGGAGGGGCTGGTTGTGTCAGAGTCGGATCGCGGTCACAAAAGTATTTTGAAATGGAATCTCAAGTTCAATGGACACACAGACCCGATGACATTTTTTGGAACAAGTCGATGATTTTCAGCGGGCTGACGGAGTTTTAGATTCCAAGCTTTTAAACTCTGCAGCCAGGTTGTTCTCGGATCAGGCTTTAATATGGTTCCGTGCAAATAGGAACAAGTTGTCATCTTGGCAGGAGCTTGCGGCTTTATTGTTGAGTGATTTTCAGGATCCAGAGTAGGGTGATTGTGCTAGTTTCCCGTCCAGGGTCAGTTTTCGTCCACCTGACGGTTCTGCTACAAATATATGGGGAAAACTTGAACGTAAATGAATTTTCCTGCGGAAGTTTGGTCTCGTTGCGATCCATAATATCTAAGAATCAATTCTACTAATCATAAAAAAGTAATTTGACAAATAGTGCCTTTAAAAATAAAACATTAATAGCCGCCTCGAATTCGGCCCTAGCAAATGTCATCGCAATGAAGAAAAAAACTTGTGGCGGGAAAAGTTTATGCTGAGTTTTATTAATGATTTAGGCAGTGCACTAAATATGTTTGGCACGAATTATCTATTTTAAAGTTAATTGTACAATATTTTAAGTGGAGATTAAAGTTTTAGAATATAATTAATATATAAACTTTGTGGACCAAAACTAGGAGAGCAATTTGGTATAAATTTCAGTTTTGCGACCACCTGATCCCGGAAACCCAGACAGCTAGGTAAATATTTGTAATGGTTATTTTACTTCAAAATACTTAATTAATACGTAATATTATAGTATATAGTAGTATGGTAATATTATATTTGATCACCTACACCTACACACTTTAGTTTCTGTCCATTCCTCATATAATGTTACGTAAATAAATGTAATAAATAAAACATTTAAATGACTTGAGCAAAGACTAAAACTAGCTCTTCTGTTGCATTGTTATCGTTAATATAAGAGTTATTTGTGAGTAGACAAAACTATAATTAACATTAGAATGACCAAATGGTAGTAGACTAACAATTATAACCTCTATACTATGGCGTGCTCTGCTTATTTCACTTCAAAAGAAAGCTTTGTGATCGTGCCATTGCCATCGTCCGTACACACACACACGCACACACACCCGTTCATGTTTCACAATGAATATTATCCGTTATTTTCACTAAGCACTATCAAATCACCTTTATCTATTTACCGGCAATTAAAACCACACGAAAACAAACAAACAAAAATATGCGCTGTTAAATATTTGAACAAATACATCCGAAAAAAGGAAGTCTCGTGTTTTGAGCTGATTACTATGAAAAAAGCTACTTATTTAAATAGACGCATAACCTTCGGATCTGATCGGAACCAATCGGAAACCTTCGGCGGCACGATTCCGGGTAATGCACGACCCTTAGAGAATTCAACCAACCGGAGTCGCCATTGACAGGCGTTCCCCTCTGCCGAAAACATATGACCAGTGGTCATGCATACACCTATTTGTACGTTACGTACGAATAGCCACAGAATACACTTGACGTTCCCCTCCCCCGCAAAAATCGGCAGACTTGCTTTGTAAAGAAAACGGCAGACATGGCCACTCCGGGTTGAATTCTCTAAGGAACGACCCAATAATGAACAATCCAATGCGCGGTTGACTACGCTAGTCGTGTCAATTGCATTAAGCCTTGGTCAAACAGCAAGCGTGGCGCAGCGCCGCGCACATGTTAACAGGTTAGCGACGTCAAACAGACTGCGTCCCGCCGGCGCCGCGCCCCGCTTCTGACGCGCCCCGCGCCGCACGGCCCCTGGCGTCCACGCGGCGCGGGCGCAGCGCTGCGCGGCGGGACGCGGCGGCACGCTGCGCCGCGCTGGGTCACATCAGTTGGACGTTAGGCAGCGCGGTGCGTCGTGCGAGCGTAGCAATATACTGTGATTGTGATTATGGATATAGAAAAAAATATCTTCTCTTCGAAAAAAATATCTTGGCTTCGGAAGGAATGAGCGAACCTCCGCGCGCGCATGCTGTATCGGGCGCGAGTCACGCCCGCATCGCGCGCGGCCCCGCCGCGTTCGCGCGCGCGATGAGGGCGTGTTGAGAGCGCGAGGCCGGCGCGATCCGCGCGCACCCTGTTTGAACAGTCATCGCGTCGGCGTCACGCGGCGCGGACGCGGCGCTGCGCCACGCTTACTGTTTGGCCAAGGCTTTATAGTACAAGCTTTATAGTAGTGGTTAACATTAAAGGCCTACAATATCATTGTTTGGTGATAAAATGCCTTAGTTATAATATTCGATTGTTTGGTTGAGTTAAATATAATACCGTGATCGATTTAACAATACATACTTGTATGGAAAAAACTAACTACGCCATTTCGTTTCCTTAATCGTACCTAACTGTATGCTAATATTAACGGAAATAAAGAAACACGGTGTTAATCCTTACTATCATTAGTTTTTAGGATTCCGTAGCCAAAATGGCAAAAACGGAAACCTTATAGTTTCGTCATGTCCGTAGTTCGTCCGTATGCCATGGCCATTTTTTATTTGGAAACTATAACGAATATTGATGAAATTATAACAGAAGGTGTATTTTGTATACCCTTACTTAGTATTGTAGTAAAATTGCTGAAAATATTTTTTTAGGGGGGAGCCACAACGAGTTTTCCATACATGTAACAATTTTTTTTTACCAAAAATCATCATGTTGCACATCAATCGATAGGACTTTAAAAATAACATTGAGGTTTGTTTTATAATTTTTTGATTAAGTGAATATTTTCAGAAATAATCGCCCTACTCAGTGGACGAAAACTAGCAGAGCCCAGGACGGAAAACTGACATTTATGGACGAAAACTAACGAATACCCAACTTTTTGAAATAATATATTTTTTATACAAAATCTCGCAAGTATGGATAATTATCGCGTAATATTAACATAAACCAGACTATATAAGCTATAAAATGAAATATAATACATTTAAGTAAGGGTACTTTAAGATATAATTTTTGCATCACAAAGCTGGCAAAATCGATAAGTGGACGAAAACTAGCACAATTACCCTATGATTATAAGTTGTCAAATGAGATTCGTGTCCGTACCCAAGGAGAAGATGAGCCTATTCATGACGCGTGTTGATAATGACGGCAATGTTTAATAGGTTAAGTAGTCCTTTATCTGAAAAAGAAAAATTAGATATATTACAAAGAAATATACGTCCGTTTTATACACAACAGTTGGCTATGGTGGATATAAAATCTATCGAGGATTTGCAAGAGAAGTGCAGAGTTGTTGAAGTCTCTCGACATCGCTGCTTAAATTTAAAGGAGCCCAACAAGAATAATTATTCGGTAATCTCACCTGAATTCTTGTATAAGCCACTATCGAAATCTAAAGAAATCTCGGCCTGTAGCTTCGGTAGTTACTTCTTTTAATCATCCAGGTTCATCAAATAGTAATAATGAATCTAATAAAAAGGAATTTGTACAAAAACAAACGTCAAATAAAACATTGAATGAACCACAAACAATGACGTCTAGCGGAGGTGAGGTACGTTCCAAAACAAAGAAAGTTTGTTATAAGTGTGGAAAATCCAATCATAATTTTAAGAAATGTATTCAAAGTGGTTGTTTCAAGTGCGGAAAGGATGACCATTTTAAAGCGGATTGTCCTGAAATAAAGATCAAGGACCAAAAAAACTAGTGAACGACTGTGACAAAACAAGCAGGTTTTGGACGCGATTAAAAAATATCATAGCTATGGATCAATTGCCACAGTCTTATTTGCTACAAATGGGGAAGATATTAGGCCTTATCTTCAAGCTGGTGTGGGGAAACTTAAAATAATAGGATTATTATATTCTGGAGCTTGCATTTCTCTGCTTGGAAATTCTTCTCACACTTACTTTGAAAAACTCGGATTTACCTTGGTTACAGAAAATCAAGTTTCTTGCACAGTTGCAGATGGATTGAAGCTAGATTTATTAGGAGTGATGTATTTACCGGTCACCTTTAATAATATAACTCACATAATTAAGTTTCAATATCATCATCATCAATATCAATAGTGTCGGATGTAATTTTAGGTTGTGACTTTTTGAAAGCGTTTAATTTGCGTGATTTGCGTGAAATTTTTAATAACATTGATTACAGGAATGCCCCTGACACATTTTACAGTTTTCAAATTAATGAAAAACAAAATCATACATTAACATCATTTGATAATTTAATGCCATTTGAAAGGGAATTAGCATTGTCAGTAATTGACAGGTTTGAGGACATCTCCACAGATCGAATGGGTTTAGGTAGGACAACTTTAATTGAACACGTGATAGACACAGGCGATGCATTACCAATTAAGGTCAAGCAGTATCCTCTTTCACCGGAAAAGAAAGTAGCATTAAATAAAGAATTGGATCGTATGCTTGAGCCTGATGTTGTAACTCCTAGTGAAATGCTTCACATTATAACTTGAGGCGTAGACATGCTAGTTTTAAGGTGGGTGATATCGTCTGGAAAGCGAATTATACACAGAGTAACGCACAAAAGTTTAAAATGGCGAAGTCAGCTCCAAAGTATGTGCAGTGTAGAATCACCAAAGTTTTATCACCTTTGGTTTACGAGCTGGAGGCATTAGATGGTCATTCGCTTGGCTCATGGCATGTCAAAGATTTTAAGGCTTGAACTGTCAACAAACAATTTAATTCTCTCCTTGCGTTTGCATAGTATAAATATGTAACCACAAAAGTGAAAGTTGTTACAGTAATATTTAAAAGGAAATATTACTGTAGATGATTGCATGTTATAAGTGAAGTATAAAAGGATGTATATATTGGCAGAATTTATAAATAAGTTGTGTTGAAACAGTTTGGCCTGGAATTATTCTAACCAATTTTTTATTTTATTTAGGTTGTTGGTTAGATATTTTGTTCTCATTATAGAATAGTTCCATGTTTTACAATATAAATTACTTATGGGTAAATAGTTTGTCTTACTTTTAAGTAAAGCGATACAGAGATTTGGTTGTCGTCAACCTTTGGTTGCACTTAGGTCTAAGTTTGTATTAGATTCCACTTGGTAGTTGATAGATAGAATTAGTTTTTGTTTATTTTTAACTACTGTCAAGTTGTATTGTTAATTAAGTTGTTTATTTAATTGGTACGTCGATGATGGAGTTTGCCCAGCAATTTTTTTTATTACGACGGGTTTCCTTAATTGAATGTTGTTGACTATATTCGGTGACGGGTTTGCTTGATTTTGTCGTTGCAGGTTTCGATTTTTTTCAAATTAGTCATCAGCGTATACATTGGTAGGAATTAGGTTGACTTATAGTTAGTTTTAAGATTTATCGTGCCTGAGGACAGGCAAGTTCACTAATATATGTTGATTTATATCAGTGAACCTTCTTGTTGGAAGGGGGGTATTGTCACGTAGCGCCGTCTAGTAAGAGCCGGTGGAACTGTGTGATAAAATGATAGTATTAACTTATTTCGATAGTATGTAAAATAAAATAATTATATTATTATTATATAATACAAAATCTCGTTCCGTTTTATTGTGGAATAAAACCTACATTATTTAGTTTGAAGCTAGCTGGCAACAATGGATTGGAGCAAAAATATTCGAAATTCAAATGACTAAAAAAAGAAAATAGGGAAAAAGAAAAGAAGATGGATACAAGAGAAAAACGTAAACTGGATTCTATCAAATATATTAGAAAATAAATACATTTTCGATCTTTAATGATTTACTTAAGCTATTAAGCTTGTGCTGCACATCGCTGCTGTTTGTTTCGGCTGATTTGTAAGTATTTTTGTCTGTGTAGCGAGTTTTCACTCAACGCCGCCATGACCGTGTTTGTTTGAGATTTTTATTTGAGTTCATTGATCTTTCCAGGTCAAGCCAGTTAAGAAAATGGTTTTCCTTTGCGGGAAGTCTTTGTAAAAGGAAGAATCGGTTCCCGAGGGGGGCAAGGTTTTTTTGGATGACTTCTCTAACGGAGATTCGAGGCTTGGAAGGTCTTCGCTACGAGTTCCAAATGCTTTAGTGTATGTTGCTACTGATTTTCCCGTAAGTATTACTGCGGGTCAGCTTATGGTGTTTAAGATTATCATAAGCTGTTGTGCAAAAGCTAGATGATCATTATATTCTATTGTTTTCAGGTCATTCGCCTCAAAAGACTGGGGGAAATGCAGTTGAAATTTATGTTTTGTCTTCAGTGACAGGTACGTGTTGGCCCTTAAGTTTGCAGTAGTCTTGGACCTGTAGGTATCCTTTTAACGTTACCATAGCTTTTTAAAATGATTTGAATATCATAATAAAGGATGAGGTCTGATGGACAGTTTTGTTTGACATATTTAATGCACAGGTTCTAATACATATTATTTAATATCGTCAAATAAACTTAATTTAATTTAACAATGATGGTGGTTTATCCTATAATGTAAAACTAGACATTAACGAACCAATAGCTCTCCGAATAACAATTGAGCTAGTTGTTAGTATATTTTAGGGTGTATTAGCAGACTGAAAGAAGTAATAAATAATTACCAAGTGGAGACTGTGTTTTCTTTCATTTATTTATACCCCTAAGGCCCTGGGTTTTCTGACCACCCGTCGCCGGCGGCCGGCGACCGACCCGAACAAAACATCCGAACGTCGTCGGCGGCGGACACGAGTCGGTCGCCGGCCGCCGGCGACGGGTGGTCAGAAAACCCAGGGCCTTAGTATTATGTAACCATACGGGATCATTCTTATAGATTTTTTTGAAATATAGGTTACAACACTTGCGGGGAAAAAACAGAATAGTGTAATTAATAATTTTTGATAAATACATTAATAGACAGAATGGGTACAGGATACAGGTACTCCCGTACCAATGATAATTAAATTCAACTGACTTCTTTTGTAATGTCATTGACTATCTGGAACTCTTTTTCATAACATTTCATAAAATTCAACACTTCACATGTATTGTCCATTAAGTTATGTTATGAGTGTTTTTCTTACCTGTATTTATCACTATGCCAATTTTGAAATATATCCGGAAGTTAAATTAATACTCAAGTTGGATTATTATTCACTTTAAATATAAATTGTTTGAATTAATAAAACAACAATAACCAAAAAATCTAAGAAATAAACTATGATTTCAGGGAAACTTTTAATATGGCGCGCTATTGTTTTTTGGATGCGCGCGCAGCTTAAGGCAAAGGCGTGAACCTATTATGACTTATGACAAACAGCTAATAATAAAATATAATTTGTGTTTAAAGCATAACTTATTGGGTAGGTATAACGAGTAAAGTATAATAAGTGTTAAATGATGATTTTTCACAATTTGGATTGTATAATTTGTATTCTATTGTAAATGTAGTTAGTTACTCTTTTCAACCGACTTCAAGATTTCGAAGGAGGAGGCTATCAATTCGTCGGGATCTTTGTTTTTGTTTTTTTTTATATGTATGTTCACCGATTATTCAAAGATGGCTGGACCGATTTGGAAAAATATTTTTTGTTCGAAAGAGTATACTTCACTATCTCATTGTAACCAAGTCCTGGAGAAATCGAGGGAACTCTTCAACTATTATACGCACACCTATAGTGATAGGAGCATTTTTACAGCAGCTCTAGCATTTGCTTTTGGAAAGGTGGAGGTTAAGTAAAGTCGGTTCTTTTTTATTTAAAATTATTAGCATGCAAACTCCTAATGAGCTTCAAAAATTAACCTGACTAAATTAAAAAGCTTCGTCTGCATACATACAACTGTATAAGTACAGTTGACGTCAAAGATATGTTTACACTTTTGCACCTTACAGCTTTTTAATAAGGTCCAAAAGTATAAAAATACCTTTGACGTCGACTGTACTATGGTATAAACGTAACCTGATCGGGTTATTAATTGCTAGTTCGATAATATAATAAAAGAACCCACGTGCTTAATATCTAGGATCATGAGCCTAAGAACGATGGAATAAGAACCTCGTTACGATCAAGTGTGTTGAAAAAAATCTAAAGGTATGCAATTAATTTTTTTGAGTTATTGAAGTAAAAAGTGATTGGTCAAATCCATACAAAATCTACACACAAAAGTGCTTAAGGAAAAATGGGCTGTGTGCTTTTCTGGTTTAGTTCCATCCGTGTGCATAATGCGAAAATATATAAGGGGAATCACCGCAAATTGAGAATCCAGGATTTATAGTGTGCTCTAAGTTACGCCTGCATAAAAAAATTAATACGTGTAATTTTCAGGATACATCTAAGTTAATTGTGGGCCGTCGGGCTGATCCATCTTCCCGTTAGAACCGGCGGCTAAATTCGCACGAGTCTGACGCTCTATTAAACTTAGTGCAGAGATGCAGCTGTGCGTAGCTCCGGGTTTGTGCTATAATACCCTCTCATATAGCCATTAATTATCTGCCACTTACCCGCCACGCCGGTCTGTTGTGTCACCGGTAATTTGGAATTAATTTCCAATAGGTACATATTTTAATGAATGCACATTTATTTAAACGTTTATTTCACAACTGCGCTTATCATTATTATCGTTTGTCAAAAAAGGATTTTATTTTTGTATTTTTACAGTTAGGTGCATTAAGTCAGTGTAAAAATATATTTGACGTCGACTGTGTACACTGCCCAAAATAATCAAATAGTAGTCGTAACGTAACGGCCAATGTGATTTACATAACTTTTCGAACAAACTATTTTTTTTAAATAGGTGATTCGGGTGCCCCGTCGGATGGGTGGGACAGTTCCCCTGCCTTTGGCTTGTCTTAGCCAGCCGTCCAGCTGTGTTCTCGAGGGTAGATGTGGAAACCTAAGTGTCGAGTTGGCTATATGTTTAAAGTCCAGTGACACCTCTCTATCCCCAGCCCCCGCACCGGTGTTGCCCTTGAGCCATCTATGATGTCGCTTCTTATGGGGGCCCATCTTGCGTAGGGCGAGTCACCGTCTGCCGGAAATAAAATTGGATACCGTTTTATTAGGCAGGCGTCCGGTTCTTCATCCAATAGCCCAGTAGTTAGTCCATACTCTTCACCCAATAGCCTAGTACATTTTAGAGTCCATTAACTTTCAATAGTCCTTACGACATGGCGGATGCTGTCTCTGCGTGCGTCCAAGGGCAGGGGCAGCATCCGCTTAGTGTATTTTCATTAAATCATCGAAAGGGGCTCTGCGCGTTGGCTTCGGCTCCGCATATGCCTCCCAAAGGTCCGGAACACCATTGTTCCGTGTTCGGGAAAGACATAATAGGTAATAAGTATTTTTATTTATTACCTATGTAGTTATTTATGCCAGAGTTATTTTTCCATATAGTTTTTCCATATAAATAATTATGATCGTTTTCTTCCTTTAACAGAAAGAAATGAAACTTATCCTTTATCTTATTTAACCTTTAGCTTTACTTTAACCTTGTCATAAATAACCTAGTAATAGTAGTAATAAATTGACACATAAGTGCATGTGCACCTACATTTGACGCATTCATAATGAACTAGCCCACGTAGGTACGAGATCCACAAACGCCTTCGCAAAGGCAATTGGATCCACGTTCTCGACAGAAATCAATTTCCATACCCCCTTATCGTAGGTCTAGATCTTGAAGCCCACTCGTAGTTAATTAGGTGCGAGTATTCATTTCCCTTGTTCCCGTTCAATTGACCCCGGGTATACAGTATGCGACGGGGTCGGAACACCCCACCGCAAAGCGTCATTTCTCAAATAAATCGTTTATAATCAAGTGTTGACGTCATCAACAACTGTCTACGGGTCGACGTGTAATTTCCCGCGCGTCAATTATCAAGGAGCCTCCTCCGAAGCCCGACTGTTGAGACGTTTGTTATCACCACATTTCAACCTCTCTTAATATAATGATTAAACTGTAACTGTCTGTTTTCCAGCTTAAACTTTCATTAATTTTCAGCTATGAACATGTTCCTGGTACAGTCACACCACGCGATCGTTAGTCGCTCAACAATCCCGTGTTGTGGATGTGACTGTACAATTCAAATTCAAGCCAATATTTTAATACTTTTTTAAACTCTGGCATGTCGGTAAAATTTGGCAAGTTAGAACTATGAATTTTATAATTTTGTAAACTTTCCGGTATGTTATCTGCTACCAATGTCTATGTCAGCATACAGTTGAACTGGTGTTTTAATATGTATTCTTTTTATTTATTTAATATATTATACAATACACATGCAATGTTGTCTTGACAGATTTCTCAATATTTTTGGACCTTGTTAATCTATAAGTTACGCCCACAAAAGTGACAATTTCCCTTTATAATCCGTAACAAAAATTAAGAATTAATCTACGTAAACTTATAGTGAAATATTAGGTTAGCGCGAGTGATTCCAATCGTATCCCTCATCGTCTGTGCTCCATTGGAGGCGGTTTCAGGCCTACGAGTCGATCTTTGCTTGCAATGCCTTTTCAAACACTTAGTAGTGTTAGTTAGGTTAAATCTACCTACGTGTCCGAATTTGAATTATGTATAAGAAATGCATATTTTGAACTGAACTAAAGTGTTAATACAGCACACAAAAATTAAGGATAATACACAATTGATAGGATCGTTTTAAATAAGCACTCGTATATGCGGTATTCGACAACTATTGTAAACGAAATCGCCAATCACGTACCACATTTTTACGGTTCCATTGTCAACAAGGATTCATACTTGCATGAGATACAGTAAGTTCTTGTTATTTCCAACTAGAATACTGTTATGACATTTGAATACGGGTAAAGCATGTGTATTGCACGCATACCCTGAAATGAAATATTCGGTACAACTACAAAGTGGACTCGACTTCATCAACCGAGGCTTTGAGTAGATCGAATCGAATTAGTCCACTCACATGCTCGGGCGCTCATTATCGGTTTACGACCTCTATACTCTCGAGCGTCTTTCAGGAGACACTGACACCAACAAATCTTTAACCTCTTATCTTTCAATCCGCTCCCAAAGGAACTTAACCCGAATGATTTCCGAGTCATTAAGCCACTTCGAAGCGCCCTAAGCAAGATAGACAACATTTGACTTAGATGCTTATCGCAGAGCTGGCTTACAGATTAACCAATCCCGCAGCTACACCGAACTGGAGTTATCAGCTGCGTACACCGAGAAATCGTGCTATCTCTCCGCAGTACAGGCTTACCCGTACTCCAATCAAACTAAACAAATCCCACTAATCGTATTTCTATTCTATATATACAGGAAGTTTCGTAAGCGTAGGATTATGCCGAATCCAGACAAGACCGAAGTTATGGTCTCGTTTCCTCGAAGGACTCCAAATGAAGTGGCTTTTAAGATTACCACTAAATAGCTAAGTGAGTTTCGAGCCGTCATCATCAAACATCAACTTTGTCTTCCAATGTAAGGTTTTGATTCAGATTAAAGAGCATTTACGTTAGACGACTGTGATTTTGGTGTATTTTTGTTTTCAAAATAGTCTTCGAAACATCGTAGGATTAAAAACTTAAATTATTTAGGTAAGGAAAGGGTGTCATGAAAGAGGCAGGGGCGTTTTACGAAGTTTAAAAACCTGATCTTAATTTGGCATATCATTTTAGTATGTATATATAAATAAATATAAAATTGAATTGAATAAATATTGTTTATTAATCATGCCAAATCTCTTAAGTCTGTACTAATTATGCCAAAACTCTCAAATCTTCAAGCTTTTTAATATCTTCCTATTTCTCTTCCCTATTTTGAATTCATAGGTAGTGCTTTTACAATGGACAATTTAACAATATCTCTACCCTAAGCTACTAGAAATATTCTAAACGTACATCAGAACATATTGAATTCGCTACAAGCGAGCATTTACATAAATTTTTATTTTCAACCACGTTTCTATTGCTCAGCTGTGCCATTAGGTAAGCAATAAGAGCATCATTCCCGACGGCCAGACTATTTATCTTCCGAGGTATGTTATCAGTGCACTGTTGCAGCTGGCTGCATTCTTCAGTGCGATTAATTGCGCTGCCACTTCCCATTTATAACGCCATCTTGATTGGGTAAGTACCGTTTATTGAACTGTGTGAACGTCATTAGTTGTTTGATTGGTGACAATTTTTTTTATTGGCGGTTATCTTCGGTAAATGTATGTATAAATGACGATAAAAGTGTTACAAGTGATTTATTACAGTAAACAAACATTTACAAATTTGTTTCCGGTATAGATAAATAAAGCAAATTAATGCTAGCAAATATCCTAAACACACCTCAAAATGTTACACAAAACTTAAACAAAGGTAGTTAACTTATATTCAATTAGTAGATTGTTAATCTAGTCGGAGTTTGTGAGAGGTTCCACACATTAATTATCTCGCGCTGGCATCTTGCAAAACGGACACGGGTTTAACAAATATCGGAAGCTCCCAAACGAGACTTCCTTAACTTAGAGAGTACTTAGTCAGCCCCAACTTGGCACAAAAGAGATTATTTCCCGGAACACACGGTATACTTTTATTAATAAGCACTCACACTTTTTCCGTTTTATTGGTAAAGTAGACAATGTAAGACTAGTCATTAATCAAATTGAAGATATCAGAGTACGAGGGGACCTACCTACTCGATCTTTGTTAAAAATGTCGCTATTTTAATTCTGTAACTACAAATACCATAAAAACTTTTACGTCACCACCTGGCCATAATGTGAGTTTTACCGCTCGCTACGCTTACGGTAAAACTCGCATTATGGCCAGGTGGGGACGTAAAATTGTGTACTCACCACGGGCAGTAAAAAAGAAAGCCCTCTATCGCATATTTACAACCCTCGCCTGCGGCTCGGGTCCCAAATACCTGCGATTTCGGGCTTTCTTTTTTTTACAGCCCTAGGTAAGTAATGTACTATAGTGGTAATGTACTTGACACTTTAAAATGTATCAAGTTGATGTGACTCTCGTGCGTTCGTGCGCACAATATCGCTTCGTATGTAATGATCAACTTAGCACACTTGTATAATAATGTACTAATTTTTCGTTATATTTTTATAAGGGCTTCTGGACTCCATTAAAAAAAACCTAATATAAACTGAACGGAAGCCTTACGCAATCTCACAATTTTCCTAGTTTACTTCTACGAGTAGCGAGTTATTAAAAAAGTTCAATAATCTGATAGTATCGAGTCAGCCCAAACCAACTTTACTTATTGTAATCTACATTCTACGTTAAATTATTGAAAAGAATATCACAATCACCAGTCGCAAGGTTTTTTTTTATTAAAACGAATACTTACCTAAGCTCATTTCAATAACTTAAAGTTTCACTTGGTTGTGTTTATAAGGAGAAAAATACTGTCGTAAGTATATTTTTATTGTTTAAACGTCACAAGAGTGCAGTTACAGCTGCGAGTTCGTCGTTCGTCTTGAAACTCGAACCGCGGATCTCAAACTTTCCTCTCGAGACATGAAACTTGACTCCGATGATAAGATTAAAATATTACATCGGCTTCAGAAACTCCCAGCGATGTTACTCCTTTGACTTTCTAACTAGTAGGTATTTATCCGTAAATATTCCGTTGTCAGACAGACCAACCTGAGAATCCTGATATAATATCGTGTCTAAGTAATTTTATGTTTTGCCACTTGAAATATCACTTGCACATTTTGAACATGAGGATAAGAAGCGTGTGGCCCGATGTTAAGCGGACGTCTGAGTGTTTGGACGCCAGAAGGATGCTCATATACTTTATTTTTCGTCAAATTGTATCTAAGTACTAGCTGTGCCCGCGGCTCCGCCTGCGTGGAATTCGGTCTGTGTCAGTAAGCGGCTAATTCACCCCTAATTTCTCTCCCGCTACCCTGGAGGCGGAACTTGAAGTTAAGTTGACAGATGGATACGCTAGAGGACAGTAGTCCTAATAATAGTACATTATGATACATGTGTGCTGAGCTTATGTAATGATCTCATAAGACGTTTTTCAACACACTTGCGAGGAAATAACAGAATAGTATAATTAATAACTTTTGATAAATACATTAATTGTCAGAATGTTTACAGGATAGAGGTACTTACGAACCTAAGATAATTAAATTGAACTAACCTTTTTTGTGATGTTTTTGAGTATCTGGAACTCTTTTTCAAATCATTTCATAAAATTAAAGACTTCACATTTATTGTGCAATGACTTATACTTTATAGTATTTTTTTCTTACGTATTGCTCACTAGATTTTTATGATGTCATTTTACTAGTACGTATCACAATTTTGAAATATATCCAGAGGTTAAATTAACGCTAAAGTTGTCTTCTTATTTATTGAAAATATAATTTGTTTAAATTAATAAAACACGACGAAAAAAATCTAACAAAGAAACAATGATTTGAATGGCGCGCAATTTTCTTTTTTGGATGTGCGTGCAGCTTGGACGTATAATGCCTAACAGCCAATATTACAGACAATTCGTGTTTAAAACGTAATTTGTTGTGTATTACATGTAATATAATAAGTTGAAATGATTCTTATTCACAGTCAGGATTGTATAATTTGTATTCTATCGTAAATGTGTACATCTATACATATAATAAAGCTGAAGAGGGTCGAAAGTCTGTACATGGAAGATAATCGAAAAAAAGTTGTCTGGGGATACTTAGAATCGATAACAGAACACGTACCAACAATTTTTAGAATTATTGTCTGTTTATCTGTTTGTCTGTTTATCTGTTTATCTGTTTATCTGTTTGTCTGTTTATTTGACCGCGCATCACGTGAAAACGGCTGAACGGATTTTGATGAAATTTTGGATAGATATAGTTTGAGTCCTGGGAAAGGATAATATATAGTTTTAATCCCGAAAATCAACCCTGGTGGGGGTGAAAATGGGGTTGAAAATTTGTATGGAGATTTTTTAACCGCTGAAACGATTTAGATAGAAATGAGTATGGAGATTATTTGAGTCTCGAGAAACGTCATAGGATAGTTTTCAAACCCTTGTGGGGGTGAAAAGGGGGTTGGAAGGTGGTATGAAGAATTTTTTTACCGCTGAACTGATTTAGATGAAAATACATATAATAAAGCTGAAGAGGGTCGAAAGTCTGTACATGGAAGATAATCGAAAAAAAGTTGTCTGGGGATACTTAGAATCGATAACAGAACACGTACCAACAATTTTTAGAATTATTGTCTGTTTATCTGTTTGTCTGTTTATCTGTTTATCTGTTTATCTGTTTGTCTGTTTATTTGACCGCGCATCACGTGAAAACGGCTGAACGGATTTTGATGAAATTTTGGATAGATATAGTTTGAGTCCTGGGAAAGGATAATATATAGTTTTAATCCCGAAAATCAACCCTGGTGGGGGTGAAAATGGGGTTGAAAATTTGTATGGAGAATTTTTAACCGCTGAAACGATTTAGATAGAAATGAGTATGGAGATTATTTGAGTCTCGAGAAACGTCATAGGATAGTTTTCAAACCCTTGTGGGGGTGAAAAGGGGGTTGGAAGGTGGTATGAAGAATTTTTTTACCGCTGAACTGATTTAGATGAAAATTGGTATAGAGATAGTATGGGTCTCGAGAAATGACAAAGGATAGTTTCTTCTTCAAACCCCCCCCCCCCCCCCCCCCCCCCCATCTTACTTTAGAACCGTAGGTCCAAAAAATTTGAAAAAAATAATGGAAGTGACGCCTGAAAGGTACTTTCAATAAAACCTATCTGTACATATAATAAAGCTGAAGAAGGTCGAAAGTCTGTTCATGGAATATATTCGAAAAAAAGTTGGCTGGAGATACTTAGAATCGATAACAGAACACGTTCCAAGTATTTTTAATTAGTTAACGGCTGAACGGATAATGATGAAATTTCGTGTAGAGATAGTTTGTGTCCCGGGAAAGGATAATGAACAGTTTTCATCTCGAAAATCAACCCTGGAAGGGGTGGAAAGGGGGTTGAAAGTTTGTATGTTGAAAGTTGGTATTGAAATAATTTGTAATTTCTTGGTCAAGGTGTTCATATTTATAACATGTTACCCGTCGATGCTTTAAATTTACCTTTACCCGCTCTTAAGAAATATTTGAAAATGTCATGAATGTCAAAGGGTTATTGCAGCAAACCAAAAAACTACTACAAAATCATCTAACATTTATAGGACACCGTTTAGGTAGGAAAACATATCAAACGTTTTGTGAAGCAGTCAGATTAGGATTTATTTTTCTTTATAATTAAACAATAGGTACATTATCTGTCTCTCAAGCAGTTTTGATATGTCTTCTTGAAGAACTACGCATTATTTTGTATCTTTATGATCTAATAATGTATTACTGTTTTGAAAAAAATAAGTCCCGTAGAATTTCTTTTCGGTCATAAATTCATAAGACTTCTTGGGCCAGAGGCACACCTACAGGGCTAGAACCGGTGGAGTTTTGGAACGAAGTTCCTTATCGGACGGTTCGCGGATGGGGGCCTAGGCGAAAAAAAGTCACGTGACCGTTACGAAAAAGCGTCACGTCACGAAAACGCGACACCCATACGATTGAGAAACATGTAAAATGGAATGAAATAAAAAAATATATAAAATAGAATAAAGTGAAGTGAAGTGTAGTGAAACTGAGAAGTGGCAAAGTGATAAAAGTGAAAAAAGTCGAGAACCTCAAAAGTCGAGAATTTTAAAAATGTCGAAAATGTCAAAAATTTCGAAAATGTCAAAAATTTAAAATTTCAAAATTTCCAAAATTTCCAATATTTCCAAAATCTCCAAAATTTCCAAAATTTCCAAAATTTCCAAAATTTCCAAAATTTCCACAATTTCCAAAAATTCCAAATTTTCCAAAATTTCCAAAATTTCACAAAATTTCCAAAACTTTCAAAATTTCCAAAATTTCCAAATTTTCCACTATTTCCAAAATTTCCAAAATTTAAAAAAAATGCAAAAAAAATTAAAACCACAAAACTTACGAAAAAGTAAAAAATGAAATAAAATTAAGTAACATAACTTCGTTCCAATCGCACTTGATTCACACACTTTCCACGACACTCACGTATTTTATTTTTCTCTGACGTTCATTAGTGCATTGTAATGTGCTTACATTGACGAAAAAAAAATAAACATAAATCCTCTATTCCGCGTTCGGAACCGTATGTAATTAATTACCAACATTATTGCAACCAATAACGTAACATCAGTGTATTATCTGTGACAGTGTGGTAAAAACGTATGAAAATTCATTACCTACGGTAACGTAATGAAAATCCGCCTCCCCGACCGCCGGCGCAATAATATTGGTCATGTCGGTGTAATGGTGGTCATTCTAATGGTTTCAATGGATTTTTAATATGTGTGTAGGTAAAGCAGTGTATGCTTCTGTACATAATTAGGCCTTATTACGTAACAGTTACATCGCCATGTCCGTCCGTCTGTCCGCGGTCTAGCTCAGTTACCGTTCGCACTAGAAAGCTGAAATTTGGTGAGGCCTGATAAGAACTTTCAATAAAAACTATATTGAATAAAATCGGTTCAGCCGTTTTTGAATTATTAGTCAAAAACGCATGGTGAAAGGAAGTGCCGAATAGTAAACTGACGTAAGCGCCGCCAAATAAACGACCTTTAGAACGGATGTTTTGTAACAGGGCAGCATCTACGAAACTCTACACTGAGCATCGCCCGACATGCTCTTGGCCGGTTTTTTTTTTCATTGTTATCCCGGAAATCACCCAATTAAGGATTACTAATTCCAATTCTAGAAAATCCCCAGCCAGGTTATACGTAGCCTATAAAAATTCAACGTCTAAAAGGGGGGGGGGTAGTCACTACACTCGATTGAGTTAAATTTGCATGGGTCATGGACCCCCCCCCCCCCCCCTCCAAGTGCACCTAAAATAGAAAAAATAATTTCTGCATTTGTGACACCCCCCCCCCCCCTCTCACCCCCCAACTGATTTGACGGGAGGATCGATCTGGATGATATTTGCCGTGGACATGAACGTATAAATACAAAAGTGGTCCTGTATCGTCCGATATACACCTACTACTCTCTATGTCGTTTAAATCATGCCAAAAACAAATATAATAAAAAAAAGTATACATTTATGAGTGTAGTTCATTTAGTGGTAATTGTAAAATATTTTATTAGGACTACTGTCCTCTAGCGTATCCATCTGTCAACTTTACTTCAAGTTCCGCCTCCAGGGTAGCGGGAGAGAAATTAGGGGTGAATTAGCCGCTTACTGACACAGACCGAATTCCACGCGGGCGGAGCCGCGGGCACAGCTAGTTTTTAATATATTTACTTTTTTAGAATGTAAACTCATAAAGAGTTAAAAAAAAGTAAAGTTAATACCCGACTAAATTACAACGATTCGTCTGCGTACGTACAACTTGGTACTAGAGTATAAACGTCACTTGATCGGATTATTAAATTATTCCACTAGTTGGATAATTATTGTGAAATGCACGCGTGTTTTTATATCTAGGATTATGAGCATAAAAGCGGTGGAATAAGAACCTCGTTACGAGCAGGTGTGTTGAAATAGTACATTATGATACAAGTGTGCTAAGTTGATCATTACATACGAAGCGATATTGTGCGCACGAACGCATGTGAGTTTGACATTCATGACATTTTCAAATATTTCTTAAGAGCGGGTAAAGGTAAATTTAAAGCATCGACGGGTAACATGTTATAAATGCGCAGTCGTGTCCAGTGCGCCAAGCGACCTAGACGCATTGATGAGTAATTAAATAAATATTAATTGCGAAGTTAGCGCGGCCCGGCCGCTACTAGCGACTCGACACGATGAGTGCCCTCAATCAGAGTCAACCCGTCGTGAACGATTTCCTCGCCTTTCTGCAGCAGAAGGAGAAGATGCTGCTGGAAGAAAAGATAAATGCGGCAACCGCTGTCCAGTTCAGTTCGTGGGCATCGAGTTTCACCGTCGACGACATCTGTGAAGCGAAGCAGGTGTTGTGCCAGACCCTTGGGATCGTCGGCACATATGTACCTCACCGGAAGGGGGATGAAACCGGGAAGAAGACCCTTGCGGATATTCTGAAAATCCTGAAGGAGTATCAAGAGCGGATTCCGGAGTTTGTGGCGACGGATGCCTCTATCCTGCCGACCCATGTTCCGGATAATATCGACGTTCGCTGCTTGTTTAAGGACATCGTGGCCCTTAAAACGAGTTTAGCAGAAATTATTTTGAAATTTGAAGCGGCCCAAGTCACTATTGCCGAGTTACGCAACGAAGTCAATAGTTTGCGAAATGCTCCAACTCGGTCGGCGGAATCAAATTTCAAGAGCGATGACCGACCCGCTACTATAAACGCGGAGTCTGTCAGTTTGCGTGTTGCTGACGCTGTAAAATGTGCCGCACCCGCCGCTGCACCGCCCGCGCGCCCCTCGCGTGTGCGGCCGCCTACTGTTTCTAAATCACGTCAGCGTGCTTATGCTGACGTTGCCGGTCAGCCAGTCGCAGCTTACCGGGCCTCCTCGCCTTCTAAGGCGTGGGTAGTACGGGTTCCCGATAAGGAAAACTCCTCCCGCACCATTGTGGATAAGGAGGGATTCACACTGGTGGAACGGAAGCGCAAGGCGTGCAGGGCGCCCCGCAAGACTCTGTGTGACACTGCCGAGCCGGCTAATTCTGGACTTCGGATTGCGACACCGAGTAAGGCGCTCTACGTGTCGCGCTTGCATTACTCCGCCGTGGCCGACGATGTGGTGGAATACGTCCGCCAGAAGACTGGCTACTCGTTGAGGGTGCACCAGCTGCGGTCCTGCCATTACGTGCACTTCAGCTCGTTTGTGGTGCGCGTGCCGTGACCGTTGCAGGACACGATAGCGAATGCTGACTTCTGGCCGAAGGGTGTTGTGTTTCGGCAGTTCCGGGGCACTCTACCGAATCCTACACCAGATCAGACGGCGCAACGGAGCCACGCAGTTACGTCGCCTAAATAAACTAGTTATAAATATTTTTCTGTATATTTTTGTAGTTCGCAGTGCATTGGTTTTATTACTGTAATACTGTGTAACTTATTTGAATAAATAAAAAAATAAAAAAAAATATGAACACCTTGACCAAAAAATTTCAAATTATTTCAATACCAAATTTCATCTAAATACGTACAGCGGTTATTGGTTGTTTCTTCCCCATGTAAACTTCCACCCCTTTTGCATCCGCTTAAGGGATAATTTCCGAGATAAAACAATTTTATTTCCTTTTCCAGAGCTCAAATTATCTCCATACCAAATTTTATCTAAATCGATTCTGCGGTTAATAATTCCCTATACAAATTTTCAACTCCCTTTTCACCCCTTTAGGGTTGATTTTCGGGGTGAAAACTATCCTTTGTCCTTTCTTGAGACTCATACTATACCAAATTTCATCTTTATCTATTCAGCGGTAAAAAAATCCTCATACCAACTTCCAACCCCCTTTTCACTCCCACAAGGGTTTATTTTCGGGATGAAAACTATTCTGTCGTTTCTCGGGACTCAAATTATCTCCATACTAATTTCTATTAAAAATTCTCCATACAAACTTTCAACCCTCTTTTCAAACCCTCCAGGGTTGATTTTCGGGATGAAAACTATTCTTTGTCCTTTCCCGGGACTCAAACTATCTCTACACAAAATTTCATCAAAATCCGTTCAGCCGTTTTCACGTGATGCGCGGTCAAATAAACAGACAAACAGATAAACATATAAACCTTCTTATCAGGCCTCACCAAATTTTAGCTTTCTAGTGCAAACGGTAACTGAGCTAGACCGCGGACAGACATGGCGAAACTATAAGGGTTCCTAGTTGACTACGGAACCCTAAAAAGAGATAAATAGTAGTTTATGTAACTGTTACGTAATAAGGCCTAATTATGTACAGAAGCATACACCGCTTTACCTACACTCATATCCATTGAAAACATTAGAATGACCGCCATTACACCGCCATGACCAACCTTATTGCGCCGGCGGTCGGGGGGCGGATATTCATTACGTTACCGTAGGTAATGAATTTTCATACGTTTTTACCACACTTTCACAGATAATACACTGATGTTACGTTACTGGTTGCAATAATGGTGGTAATTACATACGGTTCCGATAGAGGATTTATGATACTTGTATTGGTATAGATCAAGATATTTATTCTTCAATGTAAGCACATTACAATGCACTAATGAACATCAGAGAAAAATAAAATACACGAGTGTCGTGAAACACGCGATTGGAACGAAGTTATGTTATTTTATTTTATATTATTATTGACTTTTTCGTAAATTTTGTTGTATTAATTATTTTGAAATTTTGGAAAATTTTGAAATTTTGGAAATTTTGGAAATTTTGGAAATTTTGGAAATTTTGGAAATTTTGGAAATTTTGGAAATTTTGGAAATATTGGAAATTTTGGAAATTTTGGAAATTTTTGAAATTTTTGTAATTTAGAAATTTTGCCATTTTTGATTTTTTCGACATTTTTTACTTTTATCACTTTGTCACTTCTCACTTTCACTTTTCACTACACTTCACTTCACTTCACTTTATTCTATTTTATATATTTTTTATTTCATTCAATTTTTCATGTTTTTCAATCGTATGGGTGTCGCGTTTTCGTGACGTGACGCTTTTTCGTGACGGTCACGTGACTTTTTTTCGCCTAGCCCCCCATCCGCGAACCGTCCGATAAGGAACTTCGTTCCAAAACTACCACCGGTTCTAACCCTACACCTGAGCCCAAGAAGTATTATGACCGAAAAGAAACTCGACGGGACTTATTTTTTTCAAAACAGTAATACATTATTAGATCTTAAAGATACAAAATAGTGCGTAGTTCTTCAAGAAGGCATATCAAAACATCTTGAAAGACAGATAATGCACCCATTGTTTAATTATAAATAAAAATAAATCCTAATCTGACTGCTTCACAAAACGTTTGATATGTTTTCCTACCTAAAACTGCAACTTTGTCCGTCATATATAGTCCTCGAACCTGCAATAACCCTTTGACATTCATGACATTTTCAAATATTTCTTAAAAGCGGGTAAAGGTAAATTTAAAGCATCGACGGGTAACATGTTATAAATATGCAGTAGCAACAACATTCCGAGGATGATTGCCGGTAGATTTGATTGCCCGATAGTCTACGGGTTGATCAAACTGGTAAAGTCCAATTTAGAATATAAGTTTTAGACGTTTTATTTTAAGTATGTTAATATGATTACTTACTAACAACTTAGAATGTATACTAACAAAATGGACCATGTTGTCAGAAATAAATATTTTTGAATTTGAATTTGAAATTGAAATTGAAATTGAAAGAGAAATTGAAACAAAAAAAAACACCTTGACCAAAAAATTACAAATTATTTTAATACCAAATTTCATCTAAATACGTACGTAGCGGTTATTTTTTGTTTCTTCCCCATGTAAACTTCCACCCATTTTGCATCCGCTTAAGGGATAATTTCCGAGATAAAACTATTTTATTTCCTTTTCCAGAGCTCAAATTATCTCCATACCAAATTTTATCTAAATCGATTCTGCGGTTTATAATTCCCTATACAAATTTCCAACTCCCTTTTCACCCCTTTAAGGTTGATTTTCGGGTTGAAAACTATCCTTTGTCCTTTCTCGAGACCCATACTATCTCTATACCAATTTACATCTAAATCAGTTCAGCATTAAAAAAAATCTCATACCAACTTCCAACCCCCTTTTCACCCCCACAAGGGTTTGAAAACTATCCTATGACGTTTCTCGAGACTCAAATTATCTCCATACTCATTTCTATCTAAATCGTTTCAGCGGTTAAAAATTCTCCATACAAACTTTCAACCCCATTTTCACCCCCACCAGGGTTGATTTTCGGGATCAAAACTATATATTATCCTTTCCCGGGACTCAAACTATCTCTATACAAAATTTCATCAAAATCCGTTCAGCCGTTTTCACGTGATGCGCGGTCAAATAAACAGACAAACAGATAAACAGATAAACAGACAAACAGATAAACAGACAAAAATTCTAAAAATTGTTGGAACGTATTCCGTTATCGATTCTAAGTATCCCCAGCCAACTTTTTTTCGATTATCTTCCATGTACAGACTTTCGACCCTCTTCAGCTTTATTATATGTATAGATAGATGTATAGATACTCCAAGTGTTATTTTAGTTTTATTTTCTTTAACTAAGCTATTTTCGCCAAAACATCGCTTGGTTGCACATTGTTGCAAAAGTGTTAGCGCTACTGTACGATCAAGCGGCAGTAACGTAGCCCTACATATATAAACTGCAATACATTGTAACAACTCTCGAAACAACAAGAGACAAAGTCTGAGACATGAAGACCCGAGGCGAATTCTTGTTCTCAGCATTCAAATGTTTACCCTGGCGTAGCTATTGGACTTGCTGCTTAATTATAACGAATACACCACGAACGTCAATTATTAAATAGGGTAACTAATTTGGCTGTAAAGTGCAGCACCAGGCAAAGAAGCGTACTCACAGCAGGCGACGAGGGAGGAGGGCGGAGGCCTGGGGCGTTCATCTAATGAGCATCCTGCCTCTCACAATGTACCGAGATGATATTCCGCGGTGCCCCGACGACTATTATTATATTCCGCCAAGCGACCCGCCCCGGGCGGCCCGCGCCGTGCAAGCCTTTTAAATAAATAAATGTGTGCGTATATTTGAAAGCCTTTAAACTCAAATTTCTAATACGGTGATGTTTATCGTAAACATGTCCTGGTGATACGGGCGCTGTAATAAATAAAATAAAAATATGGCATGAAATTTAAAAATATTTAAAATTTATGCCATATTTTTAGTGTTAGTTATACCAAAAATCGAGGAAAATCTGCTCATGCAGTATATGTTTTTTTAGCCGTCAAAAAAAACACCCAGAAATACTGTATAAACAACCAATTTTTTTGGTATATTATGGACTTGAATTTATTTGTCAAAAATTTTTAGCTATAATATATTTTTGTCAAAAAGACGGTTCTAACATGCCCTATCTATTTTTTTTTCTTTAAATTCCCTGTTTTTATTATTGGCCCAGTTTGTGTGGTAGGTTAGTGTGAGAAGTATGTATATTTGAGGTCGGCTAATAATAAGAAAAAACGCACACACACAAAATTCCTGATTAAAGTAATGTCAAAACTGACAAACCACAATAAAAAGCCTTCCAAAAAACAACTTCGGCAGTTTTTATCAATTTTGGTATTACTCGATTCGAATTCAAAAAAATTACTAGTCTGTTACTTTGACCTCCACCCATTAAAAGCTGCCAGATGCTTCGATCTAGCAATAAGGATAGTATAACAATCTAACCAGACGGGTTTTGTTGCTCTCATTATTGTGTCATATCTGACGTGGCCAGCTCTTAGTCCTCTAGGTAACCTAACCTAAAACAAATTAATTCAGAGAGGTAACAAACAATTGAAAAGCCTGTGATATGTAGATTAATGCAGTTTCACTCATTGTGAATTCGTGTTCAAAGAGAAAACTTGTGTCTCGCATTCTTTCCCATGAAAGGCAGCGCGTGTGTCAACTGGCAGACATTTATTAAACGTCGCTCGAAGTTGCAGTAATGTTTGAGCAGAAAGAGTTAGTTGGCCGTTTACGATTTGCTCCTTTTTTACAATGTTTTATTATAGGCATTCGTTACATGTAAATAAATATTATTTGAATACGTAGTTTAACAGGATTCAAATCTTTTATGGTGAAAAAATTTCACTTTTAAGAAGTTTTCCTAATACATACCTACTTATAAAATTTTATACTCAACAGCGTTTATTAACACATGCACATATTAAATTACATTGAATTTATCAGTATCACTAAAAAGTAACCTTATTCTCGTGTATTAGTATTGATAGCAATATAAAACATAAATAAGAAGGTAATAATATCAAAGCAAAATAGATCCCAACTTTGACTTGCAGTGAACCCGATTCCTAGGTATATTTGAAACAGTTAGCATTTATAAACATAGGTTTAAAAAATAAAACGAAGAACACATGATATATTTTTAAGACCTTTTATTACTTAATGCAAAAACATATTTTATGTTCGAAGACTAGGCTTCATTTTTAAGACACTTTCGCAATCCTTATTGAGAAACTCTAATAAGATGTCGAAAGTAAAATCCATTGACTTGTCAAAGGCACTCCCTTCCGCTCCAATGGGCGGTCAGTTATAAAATTACAATGGCACGTCACTCAGCTTTAAAAACCGATGACAGTTGGTATCCATTAGGTGGTGCCGAAGTTTCCGCGAGGAAGCCAATAGAACGGTGGAAATAAAAAAGTTCTCCCGACTTTGTCCGGAGTGTCAGCCAAAGTTAGACAATCGGGGGCGGAGAGAGAGGCGCTGCGTCGAATCCTACCCGGTTATATCTACACCTGAACACTCCGCGCTGCCACCAGACCAACGCAGCGCTTTCTTCAAGAAAACAATTTCATTTAAAATGAAATTCCACTTCTTTGTTTCGATTCGAGCGGATTCTTGTTCCAGTTTTATTTAAAAGAAAACAGATCTTATGTATTTTTATGTCTTTATTATGTACGTACACCCAATGAATAAATAATAATAAAATTAATGTAGTCGCAATATTAGTACGGGAATTATTATTTTTTTATTATTACGGGACAGGCCCAAACAGAGATGGTGGAACGATTTGGATGCTTACCTTAGCACCTGACCGGAAAAAGCCGAGAGTTGTGGCGATCAACGGGAAAGGCCTTTGCCCAGGAGTGGGACACTATTATAGGCTAATAAAAATATCGCTGAGGTGCTTAGGGCCAATAACAATTTGCATTAATAAAAATGGGCCACCTTTCTATTTAAATTTAAAATAAAACTGTTGCTTTTTTTTGGTCTGATTCTTGAACATCACATATCGCATTATGTACACGGAACACTGTACATTATGTAGTTACACGGAAAGATGTCCGGAAATATAGTTTTCATTAATTACATATCAAACGAAATTGATAAGTAGGTACCTACTTATAATATTTAGGTACCTATATACACCGTGTTTTTTTTGTTTTCCGTTAAATTAGACAGGTTACTAGGGACGTTAATAGAAGTTGCCTGGTATATAGCTTTTTGTTAAATTCGAAAAAAAATTTTTTTTTAGTTTTCATACATAATTAATATATTTCACAATGTAAAAGGTCCTTTAGAGTTAACCAAGAGTTAGTGTCAAGTATGTCAAAGCTTGAATTTCATCCATGACAGCACATGCCAAAAAACAGCTTAGTGGTAGTTTGATTGCTTATGAAGTGAGAGGTCGTGGGTTCAAATCCCAATAACGGACCATTTATTTTGTTTTTTTTTTGTCATGAAGAGTAATTAATTTATTTTGGTTACACTTTATTCACCTTGTTTCTTAGGTTAGGGCTTCTACAACATTTTTATGAATGTAAAATACAAAAGTACATCTAAAATATGCACACACACAAAAACAACTTGAATTGTCTTTCGGCTGACATGATGATGATGATGACATAAAATATTTGAAAAAACCTAGCCTAAATGTTGTTTAAATTATTAATGTGTTTTTAGGGTTCCGTAGTCAACTAGGAACCCTTAAGGTACGAGTTGGCCGCCGACCGCACGCTTCGTGAGGCGGCGACGTGTCGCGGCGACCCTACTGGTTTGTATGTATCTCTATGAAACTCCATTCGTAGCCAGCGACATGAAGCCGGGCGACGCGTCACCGAGCGGCCGGCGCGGCGACGTGAAGCCCGACCGCAGATCAGTAGTGTATCAGTAGTGTCGCCGACGCCGAAGCTACGATACGTCATGCAGTCGGGTTCCAAATCACGACCGCAGCTTCATGAGGCGGCGACGTGAGGCGGCGACGTGTCGCGGCGACACGTCGCCGCCTCACGAAGCGTGCGGTCGGCGGCCAACTCGTACCTTTATAGTTTCGCCATGTCTGTCCGTCCGTCCGTCCGTCCGTCCGTCCGTCCGTCCGTCCGTCCGCGGATAATCTCAGTGACCGTTAGCACTAGAAAGCTGAAATTTGGTACTAATATGTATCTTAATCACGCCGACAAAGTGGTAAAATAAAAAGTGGAAAAAAATGTTTTAATAGGGTACCTCCCCTATACGTAAAGTGGGGAGTGATTTTTTTTTTCATTTCAACTCTAACGTGTGATATATTGTTGGATAGGTATTTAAAAATGAATAGGGGCTTACTACAAAAAAATTTTGATAATGTAAATATTTTCGGAATTAATCGCTCCAGAAGTTAAAAAAAATGTGTCCCCCCCCCCTCTAACTTTTGAACCATAAGTTTTAAAAATATGAAAAAAATCTCAAATGTAGAACTTTATAAAAACTTTCTAGGAAAATTATTTTGAAGTTGATAGGTTGAATAGTTTTTGAAAAAAATGACAAAACTACGGAACCCTACACTGAGCGTGGCCCGACACGCTCTTGGCCGGTTATTTTTTATTGTTTGCCCGTTAGAAGCACCGTCCACAATTTCTCTGCTTTGTCTTAAAGGTTGACTGGTAGAGAATGTTTTAATGCATTAAGTCCGCCTGATGTATTTAAGGTTTTCTTTTGTGCCGTAAAGTTTAAATAAATAACCTAGAGTACCGCCGGCAACGGGGCAGGGCCAAGGTTGCCGGTGGTTAACGCCGCGGAGAGAGGAACTACAAGACTGTGGGCGCCGTATCCAGAATTACCGCCTTCTGCATCTGACCATTGATCCAACCACAACTCGTAGCGAGAACCTCTTGAGAAGTTGGTGGAGACTCTTTCTGATAATCCTAACTAAAATCATGATTGTGTGGCCTTTTTAAGAAAGGAATCAAAATCTAAATTATTTAAGTTGTTTAGACCTTACAGTTTCATAGACAGACACACAGAATGAAACTTGTGCTTATGTGTTTGTTTACACATGGTATATCTATGCATTTAGGATTTAAAATATTTAACAGGTTTTCTGATTTCTAATTGTTACAATAAAAGTGACTTTTACAAATGAATACATTTTATTTGATTTTTTAAGTAAACAATAATAATATTAAATAATGAATCTTGAAGCAAATCAAATTATTTTTGTTGAATATTTTTTGATTTGCAATTTTTAAGTAGTTACACTACTATATACAAATTGAAAATAGATGTCATATACTTCAGAAAATCTGGCCTCGGACACCGGAGGGTTTGGTCATTTTTTCTGAAGTATATGACATCTATTTTCAATATTAAATAATGTTTAAAACTCAAATTATCTCCATTTCAATAAACAAAACAATGAACTTTCGACGTATCTCACCAATAATATTAATCAAATTTAATAACAGTTTCACATGTTTTATTAAAAAGACATCAGAAAATAGCACACACCCGGATTGTCTGTTGCTGAACAACATTTTATCAGGTATTTCATTTTATCAACGAACCAACACTATTTGTAAGACGACAAAGTTGAATATCGGAAAAATATTTTTGTGAATGCAGCGACATATTGTAAACTGTTAAAATCTCTTATCTAAACTCATTATCTCTATCTTCAGCCTATCTGCATCCACTAATACAGCATGGTGCACTCGCAAAAATACAAGTAGGTATTCAAAACCTATTGCAATAAGAGAAAAATTACTAATTACTACAGAGAGTTCAAGAAATAACAGTGGTTTTAGTGTAAATGTTGTTCAAAATGGCCACCATCATACTCTAAACATACATTTAACCGAGTTCGTATCTGGCGATTTAAGTTGACATGAGTAGCTCGCATGTCATCGGCTGCTTCTTGTATCCTCTGTAGTAAGATTTCTCGGGTTGCAACAGGTTTAGAATACACTCGGTCTTTTAAAGTGCCCCACACATAAAAATCAAGGGGCGTTAGGTCGGGAGACCTGGCAGGCCAAGCAAGTGTTGGGCTGCCGCGTCCTATCCAACGCCCGGGAAACTGTTCATCTAAATACTGGCGTACAAGACGTGCAAAGTGTGGAGGTGCCCCATCGTGCTGTATCCAATGTGCACGCAGTGTTTCCAACGGCAAATTTTCAAAAAAAATTAAGTCGTGAAGAGACCGTAGAAACTGCAAATAATTTTCACCACTAAGCCTTGCGGGAATTTCGACGGGTCCAATGAGCTGATTGTTTAATATCCCTGCCCACATGTTAACGGAGAACTCGTGCTGAAAGGAAGTTTCCCGGGTAAGTTTCGGGTTGAACTCGGACCAATGGTGAGTATTTTTTGAGTTTACAATTCCCGCTCTTGTAAATTGTGCCTCATCCATCCATAATATTTTACCGACTAACTCTGGATCTTGTACTAAAAGTTCGTTGGTCCGTTGACAAAATGCTATGCGTGAAAAATTATCGTGCGGCAAAAGGCCCTGCACCTTTCGAAAATGGTACGGATGTAGACCATACCGCTTCCACAAATTCCAAACTTTATTGTGAGAGACGTCGAAAATACGCCCCACGCGCCTTGTAGAGAGGGTCGGGTCTTCGATTATGGTGTTCATAATCCCGATTTCGGTTTGTACGTCAAGGTTTATGTCCCGTTCATGGGGTATCGGTGGTAAACCCTGTTCACTGAGACGTCTATGCACCTGTAAAGATTGCAATAATAATTAGAACCCACATCAAACCATAAGAGAAATAAAGAGAATAGGTTGTAACAATACTTGTAAAAAGTATCTTAGTAATGAGAAGTTAAAAACGAACAATACTAACGTTAATAAATGTATGAGGATCAGGGATTCGTCGATTAGGGTATCGGTGTCGGTATTCTCTTGCTGCTTCAGCAGCATTGCCGTTACAGAAGCCGTACACGAAATGAATGTCGGCAATCTCTCTAGGAGGATAATTTAAAGGCATTTTTTGTTGGAGATGCACAACTTAATGTTACAATACCAATTTTTTCAATATTATGACATTTATGACAAAAATGAAGTTGAAGTGACACCTAATAAAAGACAAAGTAAGTAACGTTCAACGAACTCACCTTAATCACCTCCTTGTAGCGGATAGCCATGAATGGAAAACTCTTTACTGAAGAAATTAAAAATAATGATAATGCTATAAAGAAATTAAGAACCTTTTACACTACTTCAGTGATTAACTTTATAAATTAAATATCTCAGAAATAAGAAGAGTTAAAACACTAGTTACTTAGACAAATTAACTTTAATTGACCTAAATAATCTTCCCTTAAAGTTAACGGAATACAAAAAAAACACGGTGTATAATCAAATATAATGTAAGTACGCTGCACGCGGCGTAGCTCATTTTGTGGTTTTGTTTATGCGTTAATGGGTACCATCGTACCTACATAATTAATGTCGGAAGTAATTAAAACACTGTACCTACATACTCAGAGATACAACGTAGGTATATGTAAAATTTCATTATCTTTAATGACCAAGCATCAATTACTGAGAGTTTGTATTCCAAAATGAATTGTAAACAATAGATATTTGTGCAACGAGAGAGCAAAGTTAGTTTTTGCTTCGAGTGTTAATTTTGAGTCCCGAGCAAGCGAAAGAATTTATAATAGAATCACGAGCGTAGCGAGTGATTCTAGGTTAGAATCTTGAGCGTAGTGAGTGACTCAAAGGCACGAGGTGCAAATAACTTTGGTCTCATGTTGCTCATACAACTTTTCACCTCAGCAGTGAGAACATAGCAGAAAATTTAAATTTTTCACTCCCACTGACTTCCACTCCATCCCGATCAATCCCACTTCACTTCCGCTCAATTTCCGCCACTCCTACCACACTTCTAATCACTTCCGCTCCAATTCCGCCAGTTCCGCTCCACCTCCACCTAGTACCGCTTTACTTCCAATGACTTCCACTCAATTCCCGCCAGTTTTAATGAGTTCCGCTCAAGTTCCGCTTCTATTCCGCCAGTTCCGCTCCACTTCTACTCAGTTCCGCTACACTTTCACTGACTTCCACTCAAGTCTCGCCACTTTTAATGAGTTCCGCTCAAGTTCCGCTTCAATTCCGCCAGTACCGTTCCACTTTCACCCAGCTCCGCTCCCCTTCCACTGACTTCCACACAAGCCCCGCCACTTTGAATGAGTTCCGCTTAAGTTCCGCTCGAGTTCCGCCAGTTCCGCTCCACCTCCACCCAGCTCCGCTCCACGTCCACTAACTACCACACAATCCCCGCCACTTTTAATGAGTTCCGCTCAAGTTCCGCTTCAGTTCCGCCAGATCTGCTTCACCTCCACCCAGCTCCGCTCCAATTCCACTAACTTCCACACAATCCCCGCCACTTTTAATGAGTTCCGCTCAAGTTCCGCTTCAGTTCCGCCAGTTCCGCTTCACCTCCACCTAGTTCACCGCTTTACTTCCAATGACTTCCACTCAATTCCTGCCACTTTTAATGAGTTCCGCTCAGGTTCCGCTACAATTCCGCCAGTTCCGTTCCACTTTCACCCAGCTCCGCTCCCCTTCCACTGACTTCCACACAATCCCCGCTACTTTGGATGAGTTCCGCTTAAGGTCCGCTCGAGTTCCGCCAGTTCCGCTCCACCTCCACCCAGCTCCGTTCCACTTCCACTAACTTCCACACAATCCCCGCCACTTTTAATGAGTTCCGCTCAAGTTCCGCTTCAGTTCCGCCAGTTCCGCTGCACCTCCACCCAGCTCCGCTCCACTTCGACTAACTTCCAGACAATCCCCGCCACTTTTAATGAGTTCCGCTCAAGTTCCGCTTCAGTTCCGCCAGTTCCGCTTCACCTCCACCTAGTTCACCGCTTTACTTCCAATGACTTCCACTCAATTCCCGCCACTTTTAATGAGTTCCGCTCAAGTTCCGCTTCAATTCTGCCAGTTCCGTTCCACTTTCACCCAGCTCCGCTCCCCTTCCACTGACTTCCACACAATCCCCGCCACTTTGAATGAGTTCCGCTTAAGTTCCGCTCGAGTTCCGCTCCATTTCCGCCAGTTCCGCTCCACCTCCACCTAGTACACCGCTTTACTTCCAATGACTTCCACTCAATTCCCGCCACTTTTAATGAGTTCCGCTCAGCTTCCGCTTCTATTCCGCCATTCCTCTCAACTTCCACCCAGTTCCGCTACACTTCCACTGACTTCCAGTCTATTTCCGCCACTTTTAGTGACTTCCACTCTAATTCCGCCAATTCCGCTCTAAATCCGCCAGTTCCGCTCCATTTCCGCCAGTTATTCTCCACTTCCGACCAGTTCCGCTTATCTTCCGCTCTACTTTCACTGACGCCCACTCAATTCTCACCTCTTTTACTTACTTCCGATCCAATTTCGCCACTTATTACAAATAGCACATTTACTAAAAACTAGTGCCTGCGCCAAATCTTGTGATTAGGTTTCCAAGCTATTTTGGTGTGCATCGGGGGTCTGGTATTCAAATAAAAAAGAAAAGCGAGAATATGAAGTTTGAAAATATTACGTTCTCTGTCTTTTTACTGAGGATATCTCAAGGTAATTTTGTCTCACGCCCACAGCAAAATTGAATTTGCTCACTGTTATTGAGCACCCAAGAACCCCTGTTCGAGCTGCTGAGGTGAAAAATTATTTTCCATATCGGAACCTAACCACTTCTTTCATTGGAACGGACATAATTCATTTCTACGTATGTATTTCTCAAACTTAATTTTTCAGAAGAAGAAACTTATTCCGCATTGCTGGCTTTTAATGGTAAGCGAGTGTGAGTATAATATACATAAGTAGTTTAAAGTTACACTAAAATCAACATATTGTTACAAGGTACCTTACTCGTAATCTCACCTCTATTTCCTTAGGGCTCGTATAGTGTCAGACCCGTCTTATATTTAAGGCGATTACAGGGATGCTTAAGCCTTAAGACCTTCTTGTTGACACTTGAGTGTAGGTAGGTATTGTCGAGTGCCTGGCAGCAAACAGATCGCCGGCAGCTTTCACGCAGAGAGGCGCTAAGCGCAACCATTTCATGAAGTAATCCGCGTGCCGAGGGGCATTAGTGCGCCTCCCTTCCCGCAAACCCCTTCAATGCAATGCTGTCCTTTTATCACACTATCTGCTATTAAACTTAAACCTCTATCATGATTAATGATTACGTACCTACTTAACAACCGCACCTACTAATTTATAATAACAGTTATTTTTGCTTACACAATTTTTATGCAAAATAAGATAACAATTATTCAACTTTTATAACTTTTAAATACTTAATTTAACTTTTTCGTAAACATAATCCCATCAAAAACATAAATGTGAAAGGCTGCCAAGTTCGATACTATGGGAATGCTTCGCCTATAAAAGAAGTGAGATTTGAATAAGTACCAAGTTCCATAAAAATACCTCTAATCATAAATAGTTATAGGAATGCACACTTGATTTCCAGCAGTTTTTAAGGTACATTTTGAATAAGTATCACGTTACATAGAAATACCTAAAATTATAATAGTCAGAGAAACGCACACCGGTTTTTTTAGCAGTTTCCTGATAACATTTATTATTTTCAGTACTTTTTAATGATGTTACTTGGCAAGTTTTCACACACCACACACCTTTTCAATGCAATGAATCGACACCTTTGGACTGCAATGTGTCAAGTATATAATTTTCTATTAAACCAGTAGGTATTATAATTGGTGGCCTATTATGTAGCCCTAGAAGTGCACCATCCCATCTCATCCCGTGGCGTATCGGAGGGTGAGATGGGCAGTAGTATATATAATTCTATCTTAGAGTATATATGATTTCCAAGTTCTTGAATCTGCGATTTTATTAGTTGTAAAATTAGAAATTATTTAGACTATGCGAGAAAAAATAGTCTGTTCGTTTTTGTTTGACTGATTTAGCCCACCTAGTGTACCTAGTGACCTGCTTTGTACTTCGTAAATCGTGGGTTCGGTTCCCGCAACAGACACACACAGAGTGGTGAACAATTTTATTGTTCTTGTCTTTAAGACAAACATGTATTGTCTTAAATTGGTATGTATCTAAATTTAAATAAGTCTTATCTCATTTCCACTCCATACCTACTTATAGTAGAACAAAATTACACATTCGTTGTTTTCGAAACTGACTCACACTTGGCCGTTTTCAGATTTTTACTTTATTTCGACCTAAAGACAAACCTTCGAGCCAAATTTCAGGTCGGTACGACCATTGGAAGATAGACTTACTTAGTTCATTATGACTTCATAGTAGAACAAAGTTACACCTTCGCTATTTTTAAAACTGACTCACACTTGGCCGTTTTCAGATTTTTCCCTTTACTTTGACCTTAAGACCTATCTCCATGCCAAATTTCAAGTCAGTACGACCATTGGAAGTGGTCTAGGTTTTTGATGAGTCAGTGAGTCAGTGAGTGTATAGTAAAAATAGCGATTTTCTGACGTCAATATCTCAAGAACTGCTAATAGGTAGAATAATGAAATTTTGTATTCTAGACAATTAAGGGGATGTCAACAGACACTCGAAATTTCATATGCGTAGATAAAATATGTTTTGAGTTATAGGGTGGTCGAAATTGGCCCGAAATGGTTCGTGTAACCCACGGCCGGTGTGTCGCTTTTTTTTGCTCGAACTTGGCGGACACACTGCCGTGTGTCTAGATACTTATACAATAATGTATAGAGTAAATATGCCTATTCATTTGCGACTCTATTTTTTTTGCTTGTAAGGTTCACCTATTTTAACCTTATTCTTGAAAAATATTGATTCACAAAAGGGATGATGACTCATGTTGAATTTTGTAATAAAATGATCAATATCTATCTATACATATAATAAAGCTGAAGAGGGTCGAAAGTCTGTACATGGAAGATAATCGAAAAAAAGTTGGCTGGGGATACTTAGAATCGATAACAGAATACGTTGCAACAATTTTTAGAATTTTTGTCTGTTTATCTGTTTGTCTGTTTATTTGACCGCGCATCACGTGAAAACGGCTGAACGGATTTTGATGAAATTTTGTATAGAGATAGTTTGAGTCCCGGGAAAGGATAATATATAGTTTTAATTTCGAAAATCAACCCTGGCGGGGGTGACAATGGGGTTGAAAGTTTGTATGGAAAATTTTTAACCACTGAAACGATTTAGATAGAAATGAGTATGGAAATAATTTGAGTCTCGAGAAACGTCATAAGATAGTTTTCAAACCCTTGTGGGGGTGAAAAGGGGGTAGGAAGTTGGTATGAGGATTTTTTTTACCGGTGAACTGATTTAGATGAAAATTGGTAGAGAGATAGTATGGGTCTCGAGAAAGGACAAAGGATAGTTTCATCTTCAAAAAAGCCCCCCTCCCCCCCCCCCCATCTTACTTTAGACCGTAGGTCCAAAAAATTTGAAAAAAATAATGGAAGTGAAGCCTGAATGGTACTTTCAATAAAAACTATCTATACATATAATAAAGCTGAAGAGGGTCGAAAGTCTGTTTATGGAATATATTCGAAAAAAAGTTTTTAGAACAATTTTTAGAATTTTTGTCTGTTTATCTGTTTGTCTTTTTATTTGACCGCGCATCACGTGAAAACGGCTGAACGGATTTTGATAAAATTTTGTATAGAGATAGTTTAAGTCCCGGGAAAGGACAAAGAATAGTTTTCATCCCGAAAATCAACCCTGGAGGGGTTTTTTTTTATTTATTTTATATAGGGGTTGGAAGTTGGTATGAGGATTTTTTACCGCTGAACTGATAAAGATGAAATTTGGTATAGAGATAGTATGGGTCTCGAGAAAGGACCAAAGATATAGTTTTCAACCAGCAAATCAACTCTAAAGGGGTGAAAAGGGAGTTGGAAATTTGTATAGGGAATTATTAACCGCAGAATCGATTTAGATAAAATTTGGTATGGAGATAATTTGAGCTCTGGAAAAGGAAATAAAATAGTTTTATCTCGGAAATTATCCCTTAAGCAGATGCAAAAGGGGTGGAAGTTTACATAGGGAAGAAACAACCAATAAAGGCGGAATCAGACGGTTCATTTTTCGTTCATTTTTATGTTTCATTCCGCACCTTTCACCCGAAGTGACACGTCTGATCATAAAGTGAACCAAAAGTGCCGAACAATCACCCGAGGTTCACTCGGATGAATGTTCATCCGAGTGAACCGTCTGATTCCGCCTTAACCGCTGTACGTATTTAGATGAAATTTGGTATTGAAATAATTTTTAATTTTTTGGTCAAGGTGTTCATATTTATAACATTTTACCCGTCGATGCTTTAAATTTACCTTTACCCGCTCTTAAGAATAATTTGACAATGTCATGAATGTCAAAGGGTTAATGCAGGTTCGAGGACTATATATGACGGTCAAAGTTGCATGGCCCAAACCAAAAAACTACTACAAAATCATCTAAAATTTGTAGGACACCGTTTAGGTAGGAAAACATATCAAACGTTTTATGAAGCAGTCAGATTAGGATTTCTTTGTAATTAAACAATGGGTACATTATCTGTCTCTCAAGATGTTTTGATATGCCTTCTTGAAGAACTACGCATTATTTTGTATCTTTAAGATCTAATAATGTATTACTGTTTTGAAAAAAATAGGTCCCGTCGAGTTTCTTTTCGGTCATAATACTTCTTGGGCCAGAGGTGTAGGGTTAGAACCGGTGGTAGTTTTGGAATGAAGTTCCTTATCGGACGTTTCGCGTATGGGGGACTAGGTGAAAAAAAGTCACGTGACCGTCACGAAAAAGCGTCACGTCACGAAAACGCGACACCCATACGATTGAGAAACATGTAAAATGGAATGAAAATTTCACAAATTTCAAAAATTTCAAAAAATTCAAAAATTTCAAAGATTTCAAAGATTTCAAAAATTTCAAAAATTTCATTAATTACAAAAATTTCCACAATTTCAAACTTTCAAAACTTTCCAAAATTTCCAAAATTTCAAAAAAATACAACAAAAAAATAAAACCACAAAATTTACGAAAAAGTAAAAAATGAAATAACAACTCCGTTCCAATCGCGTGTTCTCTGACGTTCATTAGTGCATTTGTACATGTTTACATTGAAGAATAAATATCTTGATCTATACCAATATCATAAATCCTCTATCGGAACCGTAGGTAATTACCACCATTATTGCAACCAGTAACGTAACATCAGTGTATTATCTGTGACAGTGTGGTAAAAACGTATGAAAATTCATTACCTACACGTTCGTCCTCATCCTCCGTACCTCATCGGTTCCGCCGTTTTTGAATTATCAGTCAAAAACGCATATTGAAAGGAAGTGCCGAATAGTAAAATGACGTAAGCGCCGCCAAATATCCCTTAATAAACGATCTTTTGAACGGATGTTTTGTAACAGGGCGGCATCTACGAAACTCTACACTGAGTATTGCCCGACATGCTCTTGGCCGGTTTTTTTTTGCATTGTTATCCCGGAAATCACCCCTTAAGGATCACTAATTCCAATTCAAGAAAATCCCCAGCCAGGTTATACGTAGCCTATATAAATTCAACGTCTAAAAGTGGGGAGGGTAGCCAGTACAATTTGCATGGGTCATGGGGACCCCCCCCCCCCCCCCCTCCAAGTGCACCTCAAATATGAACGTATAAATACAAAAGTGGTCCTGTATCGTCCGATATACACCTACTACTCTATGTCGTTTAAATCATGCCAAAAAAAATTATTATGACAAAAAAGTATTCATTTTTGAGTGTAGTTTCATTTAGTGGTAATTTTAAAATATTTTATTAGGACTACTGTCCTCTAGCGTATCCATCTGTCAACTTTACTTCAAGTTCCGCCTCCAGGGTAGCGGGAGAGAAATTAGGGGTGAATTAGCCGCTTACTGACGACACAGACCGAATTCAACGCGGGCGGAGCCGCGGGCACAGCTAGTATCCTAATAAAGTGAAAATTAAAGAAATCTGTTGAAATCGTTCAAAGGTACAGGCTTCAAAGTTTTAAAATTGAACGATATTTTTTAAATACAAAATTAAAAAAAACAATGACACCATTCGATATTACTGTAAAATAAATTGTACATAAACGCAATATATACATAAACGCAATATTTCACCGTCAAAATAACAATTTCATAATTTTTCCATACTTTGAACAGGGCGACTATGCAATCGTGACGTCACTGTTGCATATCATTTTGTTAGGAGCGTTTTGAGAAACAAAAGCGTGTCTCAGATTTTGAATCTCATTCCTGACTTTTGTGTTGCTTTAACGCAATTGGCCCCATATAGACATTTGATCCTCACAATAAAACGAATCAATTGATACCATACATGAAAACAATTCATCATGCCTATTGTCCTATCCGATATTGAATGTCAGAAAGGACCACGAAAAAGTAACTTGTAAATTATTTTTAAACCGAACATTATCTTTAATACTTTGATACATCATGACATTGGCATAATCCACCTTACTAAAATCAGCGAGGAATAAATCCTTGAAAACATATTTATCTAAATTATTTTGCGAAGTTAATACCATACGTTGACGATAAAATTCCTTAGTGTTATGGTGTTCAGAATATTGGATCGACAATACGTTACCTACTTATTAAAACACACATAACACCCCTGAAGGACTGAAGAGAAAGGGCACAGACGTAAGCCACGTGCAGGCGAAGCCGCGGGTACAGTCGTGAAGCCTCGAGACTTTGGCCCACGTAACAATATTTAGGACACCGTAGAAACTACCCTAAACGTTCTAATTTTATGTACAGCCGAAACTTTAATGAAAACATTTCATATTTCATGCAGTAATAAAAAACCACGAGAATCAATAGTAATGAAATCAGTATCCGAATGACAATTACGAAAAGCAAAGTTTTGCCGATTTTTTATCTTAAAAGCATTGCAAATAAGATAAAAGTGAAAAACTGAGAACCATGTGCATTCCTCGACTGTGACAAATACCTCAAAATAATGAAATGCTGTTGCGGTATAATGAATCATTGTTATCCTTTTATCTCCAACTTTTAACCAGCATTAAAACAAAAAGCAGTTAGTAGAGCGTGTCTGCCGCACTTACAAAGCAGGTGCTAGGAGGCGCTGGTGGTCTAGGGGATAATACCTCTTTAGAGAGAGGATTATGCCGCAGAACGATTTTGCTTATCACCGTCTGCCGTCTCCGTTTCGGCGCACAGCTAGTTTGTTACTGGCGTTACTGCGCGTCGTGTTCACTGATAACTCTGGTGCTCCGTATAAGTACATTATAAACAATAATTTTAGTTTTTGGACCCGGGGTATGTCCTTAAACTACGTCCGGACTTGGGTATATCCTTAAACTACGCCAAAAAGAGAGGCACTGCGAATGGCATCTCGCTAAGTATGGTAGGGCACGTTCAGCGAATGTCATCTCGCTCAAACCTGGAGCAGAGCCCGAGTGGGGAAGTACCTCCACCTTACAGAAAACCACAGACAAATAGCACTAGACCCTACTCATAGTGTTGTGTTCCTGCTGGTGAGTAAGGTTGCCAAAGAGCTCAAAGAGGACCCAGTGTGTTGACGATGAGGGACCTTCTCGTTCCTTTAGCCGTCAACACAGTGAATCCTCCTTTTTGTAAAGGGTCGGCAACGCGCATGTGACTCCTTGATAGCTGCTCACCATCAGACGGACCGTATGCTTGTTTGCCTCCGTCGTGGTATAAAAAAATATATATATACATGAAAACTTGGTAAACAATAGTGAAATGATGAATTTGGATATTTTAGGTCGATGCATACCAGTTGTTTTGTGTATGAAGGACGGCTGCGGCTCGCTGCTGCTGCAGACAACGCATGCGCATGTAATAACGGATATACTAAGATGGCCCAAGCTATTTAGCTAAAACAAACTGATTGTGACAAATTAAGGATACGATTATAATAAAAAATAAGTCAAGAAAAGTATTGACAGATCTTCGATACCTTTTTTTTTCGGTGTGAAAATGCTTTACGCATCCCCCGGGGCCTAGGGAGGGCCCATAGTGGGGGGTATGTGGGACTCTCCTCTCCGTTAACTCCCTCTGCTAGGCAGAGGGAGGGGAGAGGCCTACCCACTAAAAACACACCGGCGTCGTCCGCACTACCGTTAGGGGGAACGCTACGGGATAACTTGCGCATTCGTCCACGGCGCTCCCCGAGACCTTCGATACCTACTTAAGTACCTAAGTCAAAATTAGCAATACGTAAATTAGGGGTTATTCCGAGCACCAAAAAGCAATATTATATATTTCAAACGTATTTTAATAAACTTACAAACAAAATTGCACCATCAATTTGAGCAGATTCCGTATTAATGGTAGGGGAGACCGGGGACCAACGTAACACTTTTTACATCTGTGCTGATACCACGCTTTCGGTCTTGAATATGCTTAAATAAATGTATCCATATATAAATTTCGTTTAATGCTCTACAAATCAAATTCACTTGTTAATTATTTATTAATCATATTTTATGAATGACATGAACTTAAAATTCTCTTTCATGCTCTAGTCGCTTTTTAGGATACAAAATTGTCGAGATTATTAGCGTATGCAATACAAAAACATCTCAAATTCTACGTAGCAACGGTTTGCAGCTCGTTTTTTGATTGTTTTTTTTCTCCAAAGTTTTGTTACAAGACCGATGCGTTACTTTAGTCCCCAACCTTATTTTTGTGACATAGTATTGCCTACCCAAAAAAGAAAAAACTGCAAGAAACTGCAAAAACGAGTGAAATATCGTGTAAACCATCTAATCAATAATATTGTCTTCGGTTGCCGCGATAGTTATTCATGAAATAAAACAACACTAAATTTGTTTAATATTTAATATGTGGGTAGGTTTGCATATTGAGATAGTTTTTGAACGGAGGTAATTGTACATTTTTCCTCAGTCGACCCGTTGACCACGAACGCTGTAAAGTGTTTGAAACGTCGGGATGTAATTTAAACTCAATACACGCGATAAAATCCGTTTTTAATTGTTTTATTTCATCTAATCAATAGTCACTACGCCAGTAGTCTATCTGGGAGCATGGTAGTGCCCCCGCCAAGTCGAGCAAAACAAACAACAAAGGCACGGCCGTACCATCCTTTTCCCGAAGCCATTCAGGCCTTTTGCAACCCGCCTCTAATTATGTGGTCGATAAAGCTAAAAGTCTAAAATTCCTGTGATAAAGAGGCCATAACACAAGAAAAATATATTCCCAAGATCATTGAATTTCAACATGTACTTTAAGAATGATTGCAAGTCATAGTCCCTCAATTTTGTCACTGATTTACTGACTCACTGATCACGATCATCGTATATCTAAGGTACTTCTAGCAGTCTCATAAGCTCCAAATTTTGAACACTTCTAGGGTTTAGGCTATAAAGCAACTGAAATTTTAAACATACCGCAATATCAATCAGGTTGTTTTATAAACCGCACAGTTAACATTGTAAACCCAAATAAAGTTGTTTTTTCTGTTAAAAATTTTAGCTTTTTTTACACTACATAATTAGATACTATAGGTTAGGTACGTACAAATAGTAATGAACTAATGAGATCCCATAAAAAACATGACATGTACAAAAATGCCAGTCTCGCAACGCAGTTATCCTACTGCAAAAAGTATTGAGTTCCAATGTAAAACCAAGCCGGAGTACGCTAACAACATGTCATTGTGATCCTTTGAATATTAGGTGTCTAGATTTTTATAATAAATAGTATGACTTGGCAATCGCACAGGACAATAAATCATCTAATAATATTACATTATATAATCTAATATGTACACATTGGCTTGTGCTATACTTATGTTTAGCCGTGCGCTGGCCAGGTCATTATATTTATTGTAAAAATATAGACACCTAATATTCAAAGGATTATAATGTTAGTGAACTCCGGCACACTGGCTTGGTTTTACATTAGATCACAATCTAGACACGCGGTAGCGTGCCAAGCCAAGTTCAAGTATAACAGGTCTGGCGAGCAGCATCGTGTGTAATAATTACATTAACCATTTGGAGCCACTTTTGACCCCCTCAGAACTCAAAAACTATTTCACATAAACATGTCAAATTTGGTTCATATATTGAAACTTGCGAGATAAAGATGTTCTCCAGTTTTGATAAACACACCTCAAACGGTTATTTAGATATTAACGTCCAAAAATCGACATTTTAATCACGTATTGACCTATAGACCAAAACTCTAACCCTGTTCCAGATGACCTGGAAAGTTCAAATTAGGCATCCAGGTAGGTAGTTGGGTGAATACAAATAAATAAATCAGAAACTAGGAAATTTCATTTTTTTTTTATTAATTGATTCTATTAGGAACACTTACTTGTAGAGCCTGTAATGCAAGAATTAGCAACAAAATGTATGACATCCTGTCTTTATGTGGATTTTAAGGTCTTCACGTGAATATATAACGAAACCATTTGGTATTAATTTTATTACGAACCTTACCTACTAATACTATTTCTGTACAGTCACGTCTGAAAATATGGATACATTTAGTGTGACAAAAATATGTAGCCACGACTCTATTACCAAGGCGTAAAGTCGTGGATACATGTTTTTGTCACATTAAATGTATCCATATTTTCAGACGTGACCGTACAAAAAGTAATGACATCCCATCAAAACCATAAATGTGAAATGAGAGCCAAGTTCAATATATTATATATGTATGCCTTGGTTGTTGACTTCCAACGAGAACAGACAGATATGTAAATCAATATATTTTCATGCTTGCTCTGCGTACGTTTCCTAATCTCCATCCAAAAGCTCTTCCTCATATGGTCTCTGAAAAGAACCCAACAGGAGCCCTACCAGCTCGTCCCAATCCGAGGCCCGGTCACGATTTACTCGAAACCAAATCTTCCTGCGAATGGTCACTGAGCTAGACCGCGGACAGACGGACAGACAGACGGACGGACATGGCGAAACTATAAGGGTTCCTAGTTGACTACGGAACCCTAAAAAGAGATAAATAGTAGTCTATGTAACTGTTACGTAATAAGGCCTAATTACGTACAGAAGCATACACTGCTTTATCTACACACATTTTACAAATCCTAAATGACGTGTTGGGAAACCATTAGAATGACCGCCATTACACCGCCATGACCAACCTTATTGTGCCGGCGGTCGGGAGGAAAGGAGGGGGGGGCGTGCCGGCGGTCGGGGAGGAGGGTGGATTTACATTACGTTACCGTAGGTAATTAATTTTCATACGTTTTTACCACACTGTCACATGATAATACACTGATGTTACGTTACTAGTTGCAATAATGGTCGTAATTACATACGGTTTCCGAACGCGGAATAGAGGATTTATGATATTGGTGTAGATCAAGATATTTATTCTTCAATGTAAGCACATTACAATGCACTAATGAACGTCAGAGAAAAATAAAATACGTAGGTGTCGTGGAACACTCGGTTGGAAGGCAAACAGAATCTCCGCATTATCTTCGTAAATACAGTACATCTCATATATTTATATCAATATGGATACAGTTTATTAATCTCCCGTAACAGAAAGAATTGACCAAACCCTAGCTATGTCAATGTATAGATGTTTTAAATTATAATTATTCGTTTTTAAGTGTTCACCATGACTGTTTTACTTTGCTTCATCGGCCGTTGGCGTTGGCAAATTTTTGGCGATTTCAAAAATTTTGGCCAACGGCATGGATTTTGAAATCCGCGGCGGCGGCGGCGGCGGCGTGGGTCTCACGGCGCGGCGCACACGTCTAGTTGGAACTTGGAACGAATTTATGTTATTTAATTTTTGACATTTTCGTAATTTTTCTTTTTTTTTTTCTTTTAGTAATTTTTTTTTTTTTAACATTTTGAATATTTTTCAAAAATTTCTTAAAATTTTTGAAATTTTGGAAATTTTGGAAATTTTGAAAATTTTGGAAATTTTGAAAATTTTGGAAATTTTGGAAATTTTGGAAATTTTTGAAACTTTTGAAACTTTTGAAACTTTTAAAACTTGAAATTTTTGAATTTTTTGAAATTTTTGAAATTTTTAAAATTTTTGAAATATTTGAAATTTATGTAGAAGGCCGGCAGAAGTATTATGACCGAAAAGAAACTCGACGGGACTTGTTTTTTTTTAAAACAGTAATACATTATTAGATCTTAAAGACACAAAATAATGCGTAGTTCTTCAAGAAGACATATCAAAACAGCTTGAGAGACAGATAATAGTAGTTTATGCAACAGTTGTATAAGAGGGGTCAAAGAAGGTGAGTGGCGTGGGTAACAATTTGAGCCGTAGGCGAAAATTGTTAAGAAAAACGCCACGAACATTTTTTTATCTGCTTATACGACGTTGCATACAATACTTTTTCTACGAATACACTTACTTTTACATAAAATGCGAAATTGAAAACTTCATGGATATCGCAGTTATTTTGTCAACATAATCAACAATCATTTAAGTTTTACCTTGTAAAACACTATTTTCAGTAATACTAACATTACTAACACAAATACACACCGTCGTTATTTGATCAATTATTAAAGAGCTACAGAGATTAGTAAAAATACCTAAATTACTTTCAAAGTTTGCAATTTGCCCCAACAAACGAACGGAGAACGTAATAAAAGCTTTTTACAAAAAAAAGATAAACCGACTTCAAAAAGGATAAAATAAATTATTATATTATTTATATGCGTTACAAACTGATATGTTTGAAGTCGGTGCCAAGCCAAAAAGTTACAATACCGGTCAAATCAGCTTCAAGTCTGAAAATCACAAAACAGTTAATATGAACGAGGCGTATTTGCTCAGTGAATTGTTCTTCATACTATAGAACTATTCTAATACGGTATTGACTGCACGTAGGTTCATTCAAGTACAGAAAGAAAGTATAATCATGCGTCTTATAATGTTTCTTAATAAACTTTTTTACTAGTTTTCGGACTAACCATATCTCGAACGGAGCCCGTGCTTCGGTTTGAATTATTTATCCTACTTCATCTAAGGTGTAATATCGAAGTGTAAAGGAATTCAATGGCTAGATTGATCTTTCTATGGGTATACTCAGACACACTGGGTGTGTGGGACTCACCTTTTCAGTAGAAAAAGGCGCGATATTTCAAATTTTCTATGGAAGGTCAACCATACATGTTTTTTTTTTTAATTTGCCGTCTTTATCTGATTAATGATTATTGACAAAGTAGACGTGTATCAGAGTATATAGACATGGGTACCACATTTCATCAAAATTGGATTAGTGGTTTAGACGTGAAAATGTAACAGATAGATTCACATTCACCTTTGCAATGTAAGTAGGTATCGATATGTTTTGTGATTTTCAGACTTGAAGCTGATTTGACCGGTATTGTAACTTTTTGGCTTGGCACCGACTTCAAACATATCAGTTTGTAACGCATATAAATAATATAATAATTTATTTTATCCTTTTTGCAGTCGGTTTATCTTTTTTTGTAAAAAGCTTTTATTATTCCATTTTTAGTGGATATAATCATCATAATCGGACAACGGATCTCGCAATAATCGGTGAAGATATATAAGAAAAAGTTCATAATACCTACTCAATGTAAGGAAAGTTTCACATATCATATGTGGTCTTCATCATTAGGTCCACTCCATCAAATTAGTGGTTTTCGAGTGGAAATGCTTGAGTTGCTTAAAAAAACAACCAAATCACCATACATGTGCCTTTAAAAATTGAGGAGTTCCCTCAATTTCTCATGGATCCCATCATCAAAACAGAACCAGATTAATGTGAAACTATCTTAGGGGTAGTTCCTTTCAAACAAAAAAAGAATTCCTCAAATCGGACCACGGGTATCGGAGTAATCGCTGAACATCCTACATTAAAAAAAATCATCATCCTTATCATCAAAACAACCATCATCATGAGGTCCACATCATCAAATTGGTGGTTTCCGAGAGAAAATCCTCGAGTTGCTTAAAAATTGAGGGGTTCCCTCAATTACTCATAGATCCCATCATCAGAACCACCAGATTAATATGGGACCACCTTGGAAGTAGACCCTTTCAAACAAAAAAGAATTATTTAAATCGGACTACGCGTCTCGGAGTAATCGGTGAACATACATAAAAAAAAGCCCAAACCGAATACAGAACCTCCTCCTTCTATGAAATTGAAGTCTGTTAAAAATATAAATGATAACCTATTTTTAAAATTATATTGATGTTTTATTTTCTAAAGAAATCTAATGCAAATAACAAATCGAGAACACATTGAAACAATTTACCGAGATTCTTTGTACTTATTACATGCATATTCACAACTACAAGGCAATGTTGTCATGAATAAGATTCAAAGATTATCAATAAAATTTAAATATTATCGGTTATCATTTCTATTTCCTAGGGCCCCTAGGCAGTAGATTCTTAATTAAATATTATACTCAACTGAATTTGGATCCGGGGCTGGACTAATCAGAGCCGAGATCTTGACCCGAAAGCAGCTCGAACAAGGGTACTCACTAAAAAAGTGCCAAAAGGAGACACAATGATCTTTTCACCTCAGCAGCAGGAACGAGGGTTCTTTGATACCTAAAAACAGTGAGCAAAACTCAATTTTGCTGCGAGCGTGAGACAAAATGACCTTGTTGACCTTGGAATTACAATGTCAATCCGCGCGCGAGGTCTAATACAAATTCGAAATACTCGGAAGCTATTCGTGTTGTCTTTTTCACGTCATTAGTAAATAGAGAGAGACAGAAATATTTTAAACGTCATTCAATCAAATTTTATGTAATTTTAATTTGTATTCTGAATTTTGATTTGACCCCTGAAACAGAGTCAGAACGAAACGTTCCGAAATGCGCAGAAGTACTAATTTGTAAATATAATTTAAACAAATTTTAATTTTGAAATGTTTAACCATACAACACCTAAAATAATTTACGTTCTGTATTTCAAGATCAAATAAGTATAAACGGAAAAATTACAAGATTATCATGTGAAAAATATTATTACTTACAACAATCTTTCGTATTGTGATCAAACAGTAGTTACGGAACGCAGATAAAAAAAAGTTGACAAAAGTCAAAATGGCGGTATAGACATTTTAAAAATATTTAATTTATTTTGATTATTTTTTGTGTTATTAACTTATAATTGAGGTTTTTGAACTCAAATGTAAGAATATTATAATAAATACAAGTGAAAAAAGTGACAAAGAAGATTAAGCATCACCCAGGTTGTATTTTTCCATGTCTTCTCACTGCTGAGGTGAAAAATAGTATGTTCAACATGAGAATAAAGTTATTTACATCTTGTGCTTTTGAGTCCCTCTCTACGCTCAAGATTCTAAATTAGAATCACTCGCTACGCTCGTGATTCTATTATAGAATCTTTCGCTTGCTCAGGCCTCAAAATTAGCACTCGAAGTAAATATGAACTTTCTTCTCTTGTTGTACAAATATCTATTCTCTCACTAAAAATTAAAATGTAATTTCAAAGTGGAGTCCATGTAATTTCAAAGTCACAGCCGAAATTGTAGCCGAAATAGTAGTTGCAATCGCTGTCTCAGTCACAGTCATGACTGCGTTTGTAGTCGCTCCGCGTCCCGTCGTTGGAATAATGTACAGTCAAATACAAAGAGATGTATCCACTTTTTCACCTTATTACGTTGTAATATGGTCCAAAAGTGGATACATCTCTTTGTAGTCGACTGTACCACCCCCCGCGTTTAGGACGCATATAAAATAAAATATTCGTAATAGGTATCACTAGTCTGATTGAGGTGGAAATCAAAACCCGAGGGTGCGCGGTGCAGTCGGTCAGCGATGCAGATGTAGTCGGTGTGAAGGCTGAGGTGAAGAGTTGTATGTGCCACACGAGATTGACGTTATTAACTTTGCACCTCGTGCCTTAAACGCCCTCGCTACGCTCATGCTTATAAATTAGTAGAATCTTTTGCTACGCTTTCTCGGGATCTCAATCAGCTCTTTCGACATAAACTAAATTTGCTTCCTTCTTTCACACAATGTTTACCCAATTCAAATAGCTATTTATGGAAGGGACTCCACATGTCATCTGCGGTTTTCATTATCGGGTCCTCTCCATCTAATTGGTAGTTCTCGAGAGGAAACACTCGAGTTGCTTAAAAATACACTCAAATCACCATACATGAGCCTTTTAAAATTGAAGCGTTCCCTCAATCCCTCATGGATTCCCATCATCAGGTCCAATCAAATTAGTACGGGGCTACTTTCGAGGTAACTCTTTATAAACAATAAAAATATTACCCAAATCGGACAACGGGTCTCGGAATAATCGGTAAAGACGTATAAGAAAAAGTTCATAATACACCCGCTTAACCTAAGGAAAGTTCCAAATGTCATATGTGGTCATTATCATTAGGTCCGTTCCATCAAATTGGTGGTTTTCGAGAGGAAATGCTTGAGTTTCTTAAGAAAACACTCAAATCGCCATACATGTGCCTTTAAAGATTGAGGAGTTCCCTCAATTCCTCATGGATTCCATCATCAGAACAGCACCAGATTCATTTGGGACCACCTTGGAAGTACATCCTTTCAAACATAAAAAGAATTATTCAAATCGGACCACGGGTCTCGGAGTAATCGCTGAACATCCTACATTTAAAAAAATCATCATCATTATCATCAAAACAATCATCATTATCAGGTCCACTTCATCAAATTGGTGGTTTTCGAGAGAAAACTCTCGAGTTGCTTAAGAAAACACCCAAATCACCATACATGTGCCTTTAAAAATTGAGGAGTTCCCTCAATTCCTCATAGATCCCATCATCAGAACAGCACCAGATTAATATGGGACCACCTTGGAAGTATATCCTTTCAAAAAAAAAAGAATTATTCAAATCGGACCACGCGTCTCGGAGTAATCGGTGAACATACATAAAAAAAAAGCCCAAACCGAATACAGAACCTCCTCCTTCTATGAAATTGAAGTCGGTTAAAAAACTACGAAGTAGGTCTGTGGTTCTTTTAATTTTTTCTTTTTTAAAGTTTTTTTTTCTAAAAACGCTGCGTTTATTTAGGTTTCTTAGGTTGGCAGTAATTTATTTTATATTAATAGTCGTGTTTGCACGCGATTACGCGATACTATTTTGGCGCTTTTATAGAACAAGTGTTATTTTGGGAAATAGACTAGATAGACTTTTCATCGAGTATATTATCTATGTTCTTATAAAGGTGTTGACGAATGTATAAATGACAGATAAAAGTACAGGAGTAGAAAAAGTACCTATTGTTTAATTATACTCGTAAAGAAAAGTAAATCCTAATCTGACTGCTTCACAAAACGTTTGATATGTTTTCCTACCTAAACGGTGTACTATAAATGTTAGATGATTTTGTAGTAGTTTCTGGTTTGGGCCATGCATCTTTGTCCGTCATATATAGTCCTCGAACCTGCAATAACCCTTTGACATTAATGACATTTTCAAATATAGTCTGGCCAGCCAACGAACGCAGTAGCAATGTACATCAAACAAAAATATAGCAACACTCTAGGGCGAATCGAACAGCAGCTTTGCTCCATAGAAAACCAGCAATGTATATCGAACCAACATTTTTGTTGTTGTTCAAGTTGGCTGCATTGGCACAGTCGCTTTGCTTTCGTGCGTCAGTGTAGTTAGTCGTAATTTTGTAAATTGTAACTGCATTATTAGATAAAATCATTGAAAACTCTTATATATGTACCTATAATTATGATTATGACTTTCCAATAAATAAGGAGGTGCGAAGAAATAAAAATAACCAAAATATAAAAAGGACAGAAGATTAGAGGTGGAGATCATGCGGTCAAAATACAATAGTTGAATGTTGAAATCCAGGAAGGAAACGAACATTGAATGCTAAAATAATAAGACCGACGAGGAAATCGAGTATATCTACCAGAAAATACAAGTTTTCAGTTTAAAATGGAATCGGATTAGCTGCATAATCTGTACGAATAAAATTGTAATACATATTATTCAGTAATACTCCTTTCATTATGATTTCCTTTCGTCGTTCGTTTATAAGACTATTTTAGGTATAATTATTGTGTGAAGTGTATGGTAGTTAATAAACGCACGTAAGGTTTTGGTATTTGTTTATTTTGTACATAGCTTATGCGACATATGTATGAAAGGAAACATTAAAATAATTTGATAAAAATCTAGGTAGCGGCGTGCTAGTTAAATGTGATGTACCGCTTTATCACTTTGTGACAATATTGAGCACCATCCTATCCAACAAACGTTCTTGGACTTCATTTGGCACCAGTTTTCGCTTTGATTTGTTCGATTTATATACACTGAAAGAAAGAACTTCAAATGATAATTCTATACAAAACTGCATAACCTCAAAGCCGTATTTATCACGCAAATTTTATTATACCTGCACGAGGTAGGTAAGTACCTACATTTATCTTAGCTAAGCTTTGTTAGTATATTTTATTGAACGGAGTTGGCAGATATTACATTAATAAGTAAATAATAAAAAACGCAATCTGAAACTTTAAAATGAAAGTAAACAAAACTAACTTTTTTTAATTTAAAAAGTTACATTGCCACAGATAAAGCACAAATTATGCACAATTTTCGAATTATTCAAAGACAGGTGTTGCCACCAAGCGATTTTTCAAATTTGCCGCGCTTTTCTACTGACAGAAATGGTTTGCCAGACTATATTTCTTAAGAGCGGGAAAGGTAAATTTAAAGCATCGACGGGTAGCTCGTTATATATATGAACACTGGTTAGATATACCTATCTCACAGGGACCCTCATGTAAAAAATTAAGGTTATTAACTTGTTACTTTCCACAAAGTAAGTATCAAATAGAGTTTCAATTTTCTTTCCTTGAATTTTTATCTAACCTTTATACTGACTATTCTAATGATTCTTACGTGGTCTTAGGCGATTTTAATATTCCAGGAGCTTCTTGGAAACCCAACAATCCTAGCCTATTAAAGTACAAATTGGAATTTCCAAATTATGATACACTAACGACTCAGTTGTCCGCATTTATGAGTTTTACCGATTGGTCCCAGTTTAATTACATTCCTAATAAGAATAATAGACAATTGGATTTAGTTTTATCAAATATCGATTGTTTAATATCGTTGATGCGTTGGTACCTATAGACTATCATCACCCGGTCTTTTGTGTTAAGACTCGTGTAGGGTGGAGTGATAATTACTTAAGGCCCGCACCTCGCTTAGTTCGACGTTTCTTTGCAGCTGACTATGACATTGTGAACGCAGAATTAGATAAAGTTGATTGGGAACTTCATCTTTCACATAATACCATAGAAAATGCAGTCGATAGTTTCTATAATATTCTCAATCGAATTATAGATGATCTTATTCCCACTAAAACAATAACATCTGGTAGTGATAAATTTCCCGTATGGTACTCCCGCCCTTTAATTAAAATCTTAAGGAAAAAAATAAAAATTCATAAAAAATGGCAAATCTATGGACAAATAGCGGATTATATAGCATTTTCTAAATTACCAGCAAAAATTAAGGCGACAGAAATTTCGTGCTATCATTTATTTATCTCAAGAACTGAGAATAATATTCGCTTTAATTCCAAATCCTTTTGGGCATTTATCAAAAAAGAATATAAACGGAATTCCTGATTCACTATTTTTGGAGAATAGGGTTGGCAATAATGGACAAGACGTTGCCGACTTATTTAACTCTTTCTTTCGGTCAGTTTTTGTGAATAATGATAGAATCGCTCAACCACAAACCCAATACGCTTTAACTTCTTCGAATATCGACTTAACGTCACTGAATCCTTGGTTGAAAACTATCTTAAAGGATTGGTGACCTCTAAAAGAAGTGGGCCAGATGGTATACATCCAATATTTTTTTTAAACTGTCGGACGAGGTTGGCTTTTCCCTTATGTTTATTATTTAATTTATCTTTAAGAACTGGGGCATTGTCAAGTTGTTGGAAAAGGTCAATAGTAGTTCCCATTTATAAAAATGAAAATAAACATTATATAAAAAACTATAGAGGCATATCAAAGTTATCAACTGTCCCTAAACTCTTTGAAAAAATTATTTACGATTCTCTGTTTCACGCGGTCCGGCCGAAGTTGGCAAGTCAGCAACATGGTTTTGTTAATAGACGTTCCACCGAATCAAATCTATGCGAGATGATTGATTATGTAAGTAGTGCTATGGATAAGGGTTACCAGGTATATGTTATTTATACAGACTATCCCAAAGCTTTTGACAAAATTTCACATTCAGTACTCATTCTTAAATTACATGCTTTTGGTATTCACGGCAATCTTTTGAGATGGCTTACTTCATACCTACGCGATAGGTCACAAGCAGTCGCTATTAAGGGACACACGTCCAGTTTTGTTCCCGTAACTTCAGGTGTTCCTCAAGGTTCCCATTTAGGGCCTTTGCTATTTAATATTTACATTAATGATGTAATCCATTGTTTTAAAACTTCTCAATTGTTATTATATGCAGACGATACAAAAATATACAACATCATCAGGTCTAAAGATGATTGTACAAGACTTCAGGCTGATCTTGATAGATTAAGTTCATATTGTTCCAAGAATGAATTGTACTTAAACACAGAAAAGTGCTGTGCCATTATATTTTCGCGAAAACACAGTAACATTTAATTACTCTTTGAACGGCAAGACTTTAAAGATTGTATCCGAGGTAAAGGATCTGGGGTTATGTCTCGATAGCGAACTACAATTAATTTCACATGTCAATACAATTTCGGCTAAAGCATATAAAATGCTGGGATTTATATTTCGACAGAGCAAAGATTTTAAAGACCCTAAGACTGTGCAACTTCTTTATAATTAATGCATTTATTAGATCAAACTTAGAATATGCAACTACAGTCTGGAATCCTCACTTCAAAGTCCACATTAACACAATAGAAAAAATTCAAAACAAATTCATTAGAAGAATGAATATAAGTTAAAAAAATCTGATTCTACTAAATTAGAGTCTTTTCAAACTCGTCGAGAAATTCGTGACCAGATATTTTAATATAAAGTTTTACATGGCCTTATTGATTCTCCTGTTTTACTTTCCAAAATTTCAATTAGATGTCCTGATCGACGAACTCGTTCCACAAACTTATTTGCAATGAACTTTGGACGAACTGCTTATGCAAGAAATAGGTTCTTAGCCAGAGCTTGCAAAATTTATAACGAAAAGTTCTTAGAAATTGATATATTTCATCTGCCTTTACAACAATATGTTTCTGCATTAAAAAGTAAGACTAGCAAACTAGCAATTGTGATATGAGTAATAATTTAACTCTGTGTTCTACAACATACTATGTATCTTTCCAAAATAGTTTTGCCTCTATTTTGATATTCGCATGTTTGTAATTTTGTAATTTTACATATAATGTTTATTAGCTTTTATTATTAACTCAATCGTATTTCCAACTGAGCAACAGAAATGTTAAAATTTATTTGTGGAAACTGTTTGGCTTATGAACGTATCATCTGATTGACTATTTGTATTGTATTTGCCTGTTTGTTTCCCAAAGGTTTAAATAAATAAATAAACACCTTGATCAAAAAATTACAAACTATTTCAATACCAAATTTCATCTAAATACGTACAGCGGTTATTGGTTGTTTCTTTACCATGTAAACTTCCACCCCTTTTGCATCCGCTTAAGGGATAATGTCTGAGATAAAACTATTGTATTTACTTTCCAGAGCTCAAATTATCTACATACCAAATTTTATTTAATCGATTTTGCGGTTAATAATTCCCTATACAAATTTCCAACTCCCTTTTCACCCCTTCTTCGGGGTGAAAACTATCCTTTGTCCTTTCTTGAGACCCATACTATCTCTATACCAAATTTCATCATTACGAGCCCCAATGCATATTAGATCGTCTAGTCACACTTAAAAATACTATATTTTTTTAAAGACTGCTATTTAAATCCGGATTGACTTTGATGATTAAAGGAATACGCTACATACAAAGCCATTGAAAGTAGTTTAATGTTGCGTTGTACAAAGTGTAATAGTGTTATTTAATTTAGAGTAATTGTATCGTAAAGTTAACATTAAGCAAGCAAAAAATTACGACTAGTTCATATCTTAGGCAAAATAGGTCGTCTATATAAGATAAAAACTGTTTTTTAAGAAGTTTAATATTTAATTATATTTCAAATTGAATATAGAATATTCCCTGTCATCTAAAATGACAGATGGCTATATAAAATTATAAAAACGCAATTGCAGTGCAAATTTTCATTACTTTATAATCATTATTCTATCGAGATGGTGCGAGGTAAACCAGTGACTGAAGAAGTGCGGAAAATTATAATTTCCTGAAACAATAACGGCAAATCTACTTACCAAATATCCAAGAAGATGTCGTTGCCACGATCTACAATTCAAACGATTATCGAGCATCACCGAAAACATGGAACAATGTCCTGTTTAAAGAAATCTGGCCGTCAACGAATAACCTCCAAGGCAGAAAACAGGATGTTGAAGAAGATTATCAAGAAAAATCGTCATGCAAGAGCAGGAGAACTTACCGTATTGTGGCGGGACGCTATTTAAAAAACATTTCAGTCGATACCTGATGAAGAGAGTAATGAAGAGAATGGGCTATAGTTTTTACACTGCTAAAGAGAAACCGTTACTTACTAAAAAACAGAAAACCAACGGATTGAAATTCGCTAATAAATACAAAAACTGGACTGTCAATCAGTGGCGAATAATAATATGGAGTGATGAATCGAAATTTGAAGTCACAGTTGGTGACGAACGAAGTAAAGTCATTCGGGAAAAAGGAGAGGCATTTTATAAAGACTGCCTCAAGCGAAAGGTGCAGTTTCAAGCATCTTTAATTATTTGGGGCTGTATGTCGGTACAGGGCGTGGGCCGTCTGCAATTTATAGATGGAACCGTCAATGCCGAGAAACACCAAGAGAGTTTTCTCAAACATGCAATGAAATATTGATGTTATGTTCCTTATCACGCTGCAAAGTATCACGTTTCAGGTGCGGCTACACGAGAGGTCGATAATGGAATTTCATACAAATTTGGAGGCCTAGGCCGGCAAGTGCCTCTTTTTTAATTTCCATTCCACATATATTTGTGGCACAGGATCATGGCGTTCAGCCATTTAAGGCTATAAGCGATATTTACTTTTTGGTTCGTTTGACATTCTGCCACTACTTACACCTATTAAAAAAAACAATAAACAATATGATATATTTTGCGATTTCGTTTATATATAAAATCGTCATGAAAATAACTAATAACACATTATTAACAAATTCCTATAATTTTAAATTGTAAAGATGGAGGCAGATTAAAAACGGGTATTAGACGTTGCAATTTGTAGGGCCCAATCTGTTGTGTACCCTGCCTCTCCCTAACCCTCCTTCAGATCCCTAATTCTTATTACACCTCCCAACCTGACAGATTGGACCCTACAAATTGTTATGTCTAATACCGGTTATAAGAACAGCTGATTTTGTTTTTTTTTTTCGTGAAAGAAAGGTTGGTTATCAAGCTAAAATATTAGCAGCAAGAATCACACAGCAAGAAGAACACACGAGCTGAAATTAAGAATTTGAATCTATAGTTACGAAATAAATTCGGAGGGTTCTGATTCTTATGAATATTTTCTATAATAATGCATAAACAGAGACCATAGACAATATTTGTAACGTTATGAATTTATTCAGTCACCATGTACATTTTTCTTCTTAATTATAACTCGTGTAGAATTGCCTTAAGTGCAACCTCTGGAACAGCGCAGATACTGTAAAAAAAAAGTATTTTAGTGGGAAAATTTTAAAAACAATCTCAATATTTTATTATGTTGCGTATATTATTATGAATTATAATGTCGTTACGTTTTATTCCATAATAATTTGGCTACAGGTACAATAAAAGTGAATTAGGTCTAGATGTTGTTCAAATGCAAGTGAAAATTATACTTAAATGGCCGACGTACGTAATAGTTATACATTTTTAAAAGTGTCAATGAAATGCAGTCAGAATTTAGCAATCCAGCCTTCATAACGTAATGTTTTTACGCATATTTTTGTTTACGTGGTAAGTCTAATTAATGTTTTTGTTGTAGTTTGTTGATACGATAATTCATTAATAACAAGATGAACATATTTGTACTTAGTCGTAATAGTGGGAACGTTGGTTGATTTCTAGAAATTAATGCAAATTTTGGTTGTACGTTTGTGGCTTATTGAACTTATTGTATCATTTTAGATAAAAACCTAAGTACGAAGGTGTTTGAAGTACATACAACATGCATTATATTATTAATACAAGTTTACGAGTCGAGTATTGCCTTATCTATATCCGAATTCTTTTTGATAAGTTTCTTATATATTTCTTTGCATGTTTGAGAAAAGCACTATACATACCTCGGCGTGAAAAGGGGTTGCCAGCCTCGTGACTATCCGCAACCCCCTACTTCCCGGCCTCTGTAATAATGTACTATTGCTGCCGTCTATACGGCAGTTAAAATATAAAAATGCATTTACTTTTCAACAAGACGGTGCTGCATGCCATACCGCAAAGACAACGATGGCGTGGCTGAAGTCCAAAAAAATCCCTACCATGCCATGGCCGTCCAGCAGCCCGGACTTGTCTCCCATAGAAACTTTGTGGTGGAAAATAAAGAAAAGGCTGCGAAAGGACCCTTCTAGATCTAAAGCTGATCTTAAGGAGAAACTTACCTGTGTCTAGAATGAAATAACCACCGAAGAGTGTAGAGAGTTGATAGATTCAATGCCGCTCAGGATCAAAGCTGTTTTGGATGCAAAAGGTGATACCACCAAGTGGTAGACGGTCTATTATGCATCGGCTAAACCGAAGACGAACTTTTTTACGAATATCTCATTTGGAAAAACAATGTTTTTTTTATCACTGTGGAAAGTTGTTATTTTTTTCATTCGATACATAAAATATTATTCATTTTCTATATTGTTTTTATATTACACTAGCTGTGCCCGCGGCTCCGCCCGCGTGGAATTCGGTCTGTGTCAGTAAGCGGCTAAATCATCCCCTAATTTCTCTCCCGCTACCCTGGAGGCGGAACTTGAAGTAAAGTTGACAGATGGATACGCTAGAGGACAGTAGTCCTAATAAAATATTTTACAATTACCACTAAATGAAACTACACTCATAAATGAATACTTTTTTTATTATATTTTTTGGCATGATTTAAACGACATAGAGAGTAGTAGGTGTATATCGGACGATACAGGACCACTTTTGTATTTATACGTTCATGTCCACGGCAAATATCATCCAAATCGATCCTCCCGTCAAATCAGTCACAGCATGAAAGGTAAGAACAGGCGCTGTTGAAATTGGGGGGGGGTGTCACAAATGCAGAAATGATTTTTTTCTATTTGAGGTGCACTTGGAGGGGGGGGGTCCATGACCCATGCAAATGTAACTCAATCGAGTGTAGTGGCTACCCCCCCCCCCCCCCATTTAGACGTTGATTTTTATAGACTACGTATAACCTGGCTGGGAATTTTCTAGAATTGGAATTAGTAATCCTTAATTGGGTCCGGGGTGATTTCCGAGATAACAATGAAAACATTCATGACATTTTCAAATATTTGACATTTTCAAATATTTCTTAAGAGCGGGTAAAGGTAAATTTAAAGCATCGACGGGTAACATGTTATAAATATGAACACCTTGACCTTACAAATTATTTCAATACAAACTTTTTCAAATTTTTTGGACCTACGGTTCTAAGGTAAGATAGGGGGGGGGTTTGAAGAAGAAACTATCCTTTATCATTTCTCGAGACCCATAGCATCTCTATACCAATTTTCATCTAAATCAGCGGTAAAAAAATCCTCATACCACCTTCCAACCCCCTTTTCACCCTCACAAGGGTTTGAAAACTATCCTATGACGTTTCTCGAGACTCAAATTATCTCTATACTCATTTCTATCTAAATCGTTTCAGCGGTTAAAAATTCTCCATACAAACTTTCAACCCCATTTTCACCCCCACCAGGGTTGATTTTCGGGATTCAAACTATATATTATCCTTTCCCAGGACTCTAACTATATCTATACAAAATTTCATCAAAATCCGTTCAGCCGTTTTCACGTGATGCGCGGTCAAATAAACAGACAAACAGATAAACAGATAAACAGACAAACAGATAAACAGACAAATAGACAAAAATTCTAAAAATTGTTGGAACGTGTTCTGTTATCGATTCTAAGTATCCCCAGCCAACTTTTTTTCGAATATATTCCATGTACAGACTTTCGACCCTCTTCAGCTTTATTATATGTATAAGCTTTATTATATGTATAGATAGATAGAAGATAAGATAGATATAGATTGAGCTTGGCTCTTATTTGACATTTATGTTTTTGATGGGATACTTTTTAGGGTTCCGTACCTCGAAAGGAAAAAACGGAACCCTTATAGGATCACTTTGTTGTCCGTCTGTCTGTCTGTCTGTCAAGACCCTTTTTCTCAAGAACGCGTGGAGGTATCAAGCTGAAATTTATATCAAATACTCAAGTCTACTGTCCCTTGGAGCTATGAAAAAATCAAACTTCTAAGCCAACTCAATCAAAAGATACAGCCGTTTATGCCGCAAATTTTCGAAACTCGCAAGGGAATCAAAACCTACTTCCCGTGAATTCAGAATCTTGAAATTTGGTAGGAAGCAACGTCTTATAGCACAGATAAAGGAAAAATTGCGAAAACCGTAAATTTTTTGTTACATCATACAGGGTGAAATTTAAGTCGTGAATCGTAATATGTTTTTCTAACTCCATGCAACAAGCAATTTAATGCCCCAACTCTTACTAAAATCAGACAAGATTTTTTTTCATTAATTTGTTTATTTTTTGTCATTTATTTTTCTTTTAGCAGTGGATTTAGGATATTACAACAACGGCTTATTAAGATATTTAAAATAGTAAATAGAATTGCCTCTTTGAATCGGAACTGTCATTCACATCAAATTGTCATATAATAAAAATATTTTTAATAATTTTAAAGTTACTACCCTTATATACCTACAGGTTTGTACGGAACCCTCGGTACGCGAGTCCGACTCGCACTTGGCCGGTTTTTTGTATAGAAATGCGTTACGTGACTAGCATTTTTGTGCATGTAATGTTTCTGATGAGATTTGTTTTTACCGCTTAAAAGCTGCGTAATCACAAAATGAATAAATGTAAAAAAGCACTCATTTATTTCGCAAAATCACATAATGTCCTGTAGTTAATTATCGGGACACGGCACTCTCGTTGTGATATTATGTTAGTCAGTGTATGTCATTGGCTAACTTATGAAGTTATGAGTCTTATGACGATAGCAGGGTCTCATTATGACTTATGTATAAATCTACAGAACCTCTGTTACTTTCAACCCGCTGCCGCTGTTACGTTGGTCCCCGGTCTCCCCTAATTAAATACCTCTGTCAAAATGAAATATTCAGTGTAATTATATTTTACACTTATTTGAGGGTATAAAATACATTTCTCTGAAGCGAAACCCTTCAGCCAAATATGTAAAGTAAATAACTGAACAGAAATGTTGTCGTAGGATTCTGTGGAAATACCTTAAGTAGCGCCTCGGTGACGTCTCCTTCACGCCCATTACATCTGGTAACCTTTAGGAGGCTTTGCCGCAAAAGCTTTTTACCTAAAAACCTCTTTAGAACTGTCCAAAACAGACAACGTGATGATGTAGAAATCAGGCGAGATCTTAGAACACTTTGTACTCAGAAAATTGCTTAAGATGTTTATAGTATTTACTCGGAAAATAAAAAGCTTGTGCCGCTTTTAAGAAGATCGGGCGAAACATTTAGTATACATACGAGTACTTACAATACTAATGAAGAAAAAGTTTTCCATCCTCAACGCTTTTTTAACCGCGTTCAAAACAAGAAAACATTCTCAATATTATGGATATATTTTAATGATTTTTACTTTTCAAGTGATTTTTATACCTAATACTTTTATTGGATTGGACATACCTAAATGTACTTCCAAAAGAATAAAAATAAGTACCAAAATCATCTCACGGTGTTTATAAAAATAATAATAATAAAAGGCTAGTAATTGGGGTTAGTGTATGGTATTGAATAATTTAGTCGAGAGCATCATTTGATCTGAAACCGTACAGTACAAGTACTACAAGTACACGTGAAGAATGCTTAAATTTTCGCCATCATTTAGCTAAAAGCTGCTGGCTATTGTCTCTTTGGAGCCTTCCCAAATACCGCTTTGAACGACCAATATGAAGACAAAAAGCCACTAGATATTAATGATGCCCGTATCGAAAGAGACCATTAAGAATATGACAACTTTCTATAGTGTTGTTTAATATGTGTAAGTGCTGACCAAAACAAAGCTCTTGAAAAGGGACAGGTAAACCCTAAAAGAGGCATTATTATAACATGTATAGGCACTATAGGCAGCCTACTGGCTAATGTCCGAATGCGTCGTTTGTGAATAAAAAGCACTAGTGTATACGATAGCAACTGCCATGAATTCATCTTTCAATCTCGAGCGGAAACAAGACTTTAAATATTCAAGGCAGCGTAAATAATCAATGCCGCATCTTATTGCTGTTTTGCGACGGTTAACTACTAACTAGTACCTACTGAAACCTATGAAACGACGTTCTAAATAATGGGGTTCGTGCATAAGTGAATTGCTTAAGGGTTCCTTGATGGGTGAGATTGTATCGTGTGTTCTAGTACTAGTACTAAACTGATTGCGATGGATAGGGTGTCTCTTAAATAGATTTTTTTCGCCATGTTAGAAGTTTCTATACAAAAAAAAATTGTCGGATTACTTTTTAACTTACCTTAATCTTGGTCTATTTACTGGTTAGAGACGTCTAAGTAAACTAATGATAGTTATATTATAAAATATAGTACCGCTATGAAATAGGCAAATGTTTTGAGCAATTCTACGTAAATTAAAAATTCCTTTACTTTCATTCAAATTCAATCAACAGGCGTAACTCAAGTGTCGCCAATTGGATTATAGATTTTCTTAGTTATTCACAAAATCCATCTCGGGCGAGGAGATGTAATCTACATTTCGATTGTCGTCTTCTTCATTACTTTCGTATTCTGAGCAGTAGATTTGTTCGAGGTTAGGATTCGAGGCTTAATTGAGGTCCATTCAACTGAGTTATTGGTAAGCGGTCACTAGCCGCTGGGCGGGCGCGTCTGCATTCAACTTTCTGTCATTTCTAAAGGCATGTAATTACACTTTTTCGCTGGTCGAATTACCGCTAGTATAATGAAATATTTTTAAGCTTGTGATTTTATGAAATAATTTCTTAAGTTATTCTGAAAAAGTGGCGAATTAGTCAACTATAATAATTTCTTCCTTCTTAAAATAACAGTTAATAAAATTAAATTTTAACCTTCAAGGTTCTTTTGAATAACGATCTAACAGAAGGTAAGCTGACTTGAATACATATTATTCTTTCTTGATAATATAACACGCATTTGGTATCAAAGCAGTCCGTCCCGCAAATATACCGTCTAGATGTGAAGTCAACCGCAAACGCTTGTGGCAAAGGTAAGACGGATGGAAGCATGAAACGGGCGAGTTAGCGGTCTCGAGATGGACTATTGAGGTTCACAATGAGGCCAATCACGCGGCCCTAAGACCTCAAGAGGCACGTCCTCTCACTTCCGAGTTGGGACTTCGTTGGATTCGGTCACAAAAAAATACGATATCAATTCCGGGTGTGATAGATCCATAATAACGTATTTAATCTCGGAAAAACGTGCAGCGACTTAAACAGTGACCCAATAAATTAGCAATCTCGAGTCAATCAAGAAATAATTCAGAAGTTCAGTAAATAATTCTGGGTGGTAGAAGAGGGCGGCCTAGTTTATACCTAGGGAGGCAAAATAAGCCTTACCTATAAATAAAATGATTCACAAGAATTTCTTTTTGATTACATAATTACATAAAGTGGTAATGACAACTATTTATCAATATAGGTAGTTGTCATTACCAACAACATTCAATAATGTTAGTATCTATAATTTTACTTAGCTTCAATTTATATGCTTATTTGGATAACCTCAAGTAACATGTTACGTTAAATTTCATTTAACGTTTATAGCAAACACTATCATACGACTAAAGCCAGTTACCGATAGGATGAGTGAGTAAACGGCGGGGTAACGAAATCATCGTAATCGAATAACGCTCGACTCATAACCATATTGAGTTAGGGATATCGATTAGATCTATTCGATACACGAGAGCGGAACCGATAGCCAAATAAACTAGCGAGCCGCATCGATTACCTGTCACCGGCAGCCCTGGAGTGGACGCTGGACTCACCGACCGACACAGCCTCGCCAGAGCATGCTAACTTTGTTTCTTTATTTATCTTAAGCTCACTCTATAAACATGTACGTTATATGTACCCACATAATTCTTTAACTAATATCACACTTAGGTATAAATAAATTGGTGTTGGAAATAAATAAAAAAACATGGTTACTATATATAACTTTGACTTTGTCCAATGTTATACTATTGTCAGTTAGCTGTCCGCACATATATGAAGGCAAATTTTAAATTAATATTAAATTATAATAATTTCTTTTGTGTAAGGCCAATTAGCAACTGAGTCACCTATGTACTTAAAACATGAAACTTAATAAAATTAGGTACAGCGCCCATTAGAATAGAAAATTTGTGCTAGAAAGTTTCTACGCTTTTAATAAATGGCCCATTCACCGCATACTTTCCTTTGCGTGAAAGGGGACTACTTTATCGTTATAACTCGTGACACCAGAAAATTAAAAGTGCGGTGTCATGCTAGGGCTATCTTAGGAAATAGGGTGACTGTGCTCTTGCTGAACTTAATTAATTGGTGGCTGGGACACGTCTCTCAATCGATGTGGAAACTTTACTGCCGTTTAACTTTTTTGCTATTCCAGATGGGTCTCTGGCAATCCTTGTTTGCTGTAACTGTATTGGAGTTGAAGAGTCAGCTTTGATACACTCGTTACATTGGGACTAACTCAATCAGTCGGAGTCGAGGTTTGACATGCCTGGGGTTTCCTTTTCGTATACTGTAAACGAAAAGTAATCTGCTAGTGTATTTCATCAAAATTAAAATATTTTTGACCAAATTTCATTTCTTATCCAAACTTTCTCAATTCTAGGATAGGACGGTTGCACTCACGTCTCTTTACTCACTTCGCGCGAAGTAACTAAAGACACTTGATTGCAACCGTTATATTTTATGGTAAGTACTTACCATATCTATATTTTGAACAAATAGTAAAGTAAATAATAAAATTCTCACTTTCCAAAATGTTACAACATGAAAGAAGGTAGTTAAGGAAGCTGTATCTTGTAAACTGTTAGAGGTAATCATTTGTCATTTTCACTGAAAATATTTTTGTATTGCCAGTATAACATTAAAAACCTAGTTTAAAAAAGTGCATTTTAACGGCTTTCTGTTCATAATTATTTTACATGATTTTTTTTTTAAAGTGGGGCATTCCACTCATACAATAGTATGTTATTCAATCAAATACAAACACTGAAAACATTGAAAAAATAATCAACCCAGCCGGACTTGAACCTGGCATCGATACGCCTTACCGGGGCTCGATCGCTTTACCAATTAAGCTATGGGTTCAGTTACTGAGTTGACGAAATTCTCAATGCCTTCAATCATCTTTTTGCATTTATTTTTACATCGACTTTATAGCAGCCGTAAGCGACATCTAGGTGCTAACTACTAGAGTTAGATACCCTTCCCTGGCTTTCTGTTGATAGATTATCATTGGGTCAAGTGTAACCAGTCAAGTGCCGGATTCCAATTTAAAAATACATGAATAAAAATATAACCTATCTCAAACATAACTCCAACACACAACAAACATTCAACCAATATTGAAGTTGTATTGGAGTTTTCCAACGTAACTCCAATACAACTTCAGTATTGGTTGAATGTAATCTTCAATATTTCTCAAGCAAATTCTAATAGGTATGTCTGATTCAGATGTTTATGCCGTAGCTGTATTGCATTGTTAATAAGTTGTATTGAAGTTGGATCGTGTCTATAGGTACGTGTTTTAAAGTTAGAATACGACCCCATGAGACCGACTCTTATTTTGGCCAGTTTGTCTGTTTATTTAGACGGATAAAATTTCTTTTGTTTAATTTCTAATAGGGGATAAATATAATATTTATTATAGATGTTGGGTTCATATTTGGTTAATACTACAGCACAGTAGGTAGATAATGTGTTGATTTTTTTACTACAATAAGCACTTACAGCTTAATGTTAGATAGTAAAATTACCTACGTCGAATTACTAGAGGTGGCAAGATGCTACATGCCTTAAAATAAGTATATAACCAACGAATAACGGGACGTATCAAATAAAAATGCCAGTTGTGATCCTTCGTACTTGCGAAGTTTTATTCCCATTCATTGCGAGTGCTGACAATGCTCTAACCGACCTGAAGACCGCTTGACTATATTTTAACAAAGAAGTTGACCTTCATAAAAACTATTCTATCTGTGAAATTAAATTATGTCAATCGTCTGTGACAAATATAACAATTTTAAATCGTCTACTAATGCAGGGGCCGGCAAACCGCGGATCGCGAGCCGCATGCGGCTCTTTACAGGGTCATTTGTGGCTATTCGAGTTCCCCTCAATTTTTTTTAAATCAAATATTACAGTAAAAAAAACATAACATAACAGACAACTGTGGCTCTATGAGATTCCGAAAATTCCATATTTTTCTGCCATCAGGCTCTTTGTCAAAAAAGTTTGCCGACCCCTGACTTAGCACACTTTATCATAAATATCATAATGTACTATTATTGTATATTACGAGTAATATAATAAGTTGAAATTAATAGGTATATAAAGCCTGACCAGAAATATATGATCACGCGCCATGTTGCGGAATTTCATTGGAACTAATTTCTTACACTGGCAATAATTTTAATGACAGAATGATATGCATGTGTTGTCAGTGCTATTGAGGCGGTTTACTTGAATAATAATAAACTGTTGAATATTAAATAATAAAAGACAAAAAATCCCAAAATTATCCATAGTCAAGAGCGAAACATTGTAAATAGTGTATATAATAAACTGCTGTAAATAATACGCTCGGGAAAGGAAACTATTTCGCTGTGAAACATTTTCAAATTAACATCAGAGCTGACAGGTAAACAAATCAAGATGTCACTATACCATAAAGAAAAATACGCTCTATGATCATACTGAACGGTTGCCATATAAATGAGAATAATAGCGCCCTCTTGACAATAATCATATATTTCTGGTCAGGCTTTAATCGATTAGAAAAACAAAATTTAAAACTAAGTATCTAAGTATTATAATAAGTTGAAATGATTCCTTTTCACAATTAGGATTGTATAATTTATATTCTGTCGTAAATGTGTATATTTTGTGTATATTTACTTTTTTTTACATTTTTACAATGCAAACTCCTAAAGAGTTAAAAATATATAGGTTACTAATACCCGACTAAACTACAACGATTCGTCTGCGTAGTCTGTCTGCTACATACAACTTGGTACTAGAGTACAAACTGCACTTGATCGGATTATTAAATGATTGCACTAGTTCGATAATTATTGTAAAAAGCACACGTGTTTAATATCTAGGATTATGAGCCTAAAAGCGGTGGAATAAGAACCTCGTTACGAGCAAGTGTGTTGAAAATTATGTTTAAACACGAATTGTCTGTTTTAATATTGGCTGTTTGTCATAATAGGTCCGCGCTTTTGCCTCAAGTTGCACGGACATCCAAAAAACAAAATTACGCGCCATGTTCAAAGTTTACCTCAAATCATTGTTTATTTGTTAGATTTTTCTCGTTGTGTTTTATTAATTTAAACGAATTATATTTTAAGTGAATAAGAAGACAACTTTAGCGTTAATTTAACCTATATGTTCCATTTCATTTTTTTGAGTGCTACTTTTTATTGTCTGACCCGAAAGAACACACAATTTTAAGAGACCCGTATATTTTTGTTTTAGCTAAAATCCATGTCTTTTAGTCTTGGAAGAATAATAAGTAAGGAAGCGTAATCAACGCTCAAAATGTGCTCCACTTTCCTGGTGCCAAAGTGGGCGGAGCTTGTGACAGCGGTGCCCTAATGTCATGTCAAACATTTTGAAATTGTCATGTCGTCAAAATATTAGTTTTTTCGGTCCATGTAATTTCGATAATACATAGGTATTAAAATGCCGGCTTGTGCCGTGAATTGGTGCAGGAGCCACACAGGCGCCAAAGATGGTAATATTTCTTTTCATCGGTAAGTAAATCACGCATAGACATTCTCATACACTACGGACTTGGTCGATGTTATGCAATATAAGTTTTGGAAAAGTAAACCTAACTCATTTACGGAAAAGTATAATGAATGTACATTTATAAGTATTACCTAGTAGTAATAAAGCGACAAAACAAAACCCTTCGAATTAGTACCTACTATACTTACTCTGGTAAAATCATACCATTCTGGCCGTGCCATTTCTAGCACAACTGGCTAATAGGTATGACTCTTATTTTTCATTAATAATGAATGCTATAACTTCATAGCATAGTCTTTAATTATCAAATCTAGAGCAGAGCCCGACTGGGGAACTACCTCTACCTTACAGAAAACCACAGCCAATTAGCACGAAACCCTACTCATAGTGTTGTGTTCCTGCCGGTAAGTAAGGTTGCCAGAGAGCTCAGAGGATACAGTGTGTTGACGACGGGGGATCCTCTTGTCCCTTTAGCTGTCAACACAGTGAATCCTCTTTTATATGAAAGCGTCGGCAATGCACATGAGACACCTCTGCAGTTACAGGCGTCCATAGGCTACGGTAGCTGTTTACCATCAGGTGAGCCGTATGCCTGTTTGCTACCGTTGTAATATAAAAAAATGGATACAAAATGTAAATTTATCTTTGTATTTCCCTAAGCCTGCTAAAATAAATAGTACACATAAACGAACTCATCCGTTATTTATTTAGTTCTAAAAAACGAGGAAGCAAAGAGAATTTTAACTATTTATATTGAAGGTATGCTATTATTTTCTAGTCTGGTCATAAATAAAGTTAAAACATAATCGTTTTTCTTTTGCCATAATCAACCTTAATTGCTTAACATTATGTTGCTTGAGACCAAGAGGGTCTCCCTATGTAACGGATTTATAAAATTGTAAAAAATTATGTTAATTTATGCTTATTTTGTAGTATGTGAGTCCCTATATTGTAATTAAGCACTTTAATTAAATAAATGAAAGATGAATAGAAGGCTTTCATATTCCTTATTCCAAGAACGATTAAATTTACGTATATTACATAACTAATGAAAAATGCACTAAAAATAAATTGTTAATTGATTGCATTTAGTATTATTTATTACGTGAACACATCCACGTCAAACGAAGGCGTATTTATTATACGTTAACTTGACATTTTCAGTCATTTGATTTGAGTGTCTCCTGTCCAATTAAACTTCATTGTCAAATTGATTTTGACCACTCACAACACGGCAACTTTTCTTATTGGTGAAATGGCATGAAACCTTTGCAGAATTAAGGTTAACACAAAAAAATATGCTTAAAGAATGAGTACTTGATTGGTTAACAAGACATAAGACATTTTAGTTTTGTAAACATGAAAATGGGTCGTGTTTTCACATGAACTTTGCTTGCCTTTACTCGTCTTGATATTATATGTCGATGCTTTTAGTGGAAAAATCCGTTTATATTATTACTTCGGCAGAAAGGGCGTATGTAACAGTCGTCAAAGGCTCAGCTAAATGACGTCACATGTTGTGTTTCATACACCTAAAAAAACGTTGAAATAGTTACATTGACTGACATTTACGTAAAAAACCATAGCGTGACCAGAGTGCGCTTAAACAGTTTGACATTTTAAGCACAAGATAAACGTCAAAACTTAAAATATAAAATCAAACCGCTAACTTCGAAAGATATCTTCAAGGATTGTTGAAAATGCCTTGCATTAAATATTACCTAATGAAAACTTGCAAAAGCAACACATCTTTATAGCCCGGTTATTTACTATACTCGAGGGAAACAAAGCGGTGTGTCGCAGCGGGTTTACATCGTTTACCAACCAGGATACTTTTAATTTGCGAAGATCACTTGAATGTGAGTACAATGCGTGTCTATTTTAATGAATTCTTAGAATCCACAAGAGTTTTTAGCTATATTATTAATCGTGTGTCCGTTTCTTTCAGTTGGAAGAAGATATGGAAAACTTTTTGTATTGGAAAACAATGAAAGTGAAAGCACGTCTAAAACCTCGACTACCAATGTTTAAACAAGCGTTGCAGGATGTGACAAAACAAAACAAACAAACAAAAATTTTAGGACAACAAACAAATATTTTAGGACATTTTAGGACTCAGGACTTCAAAAGAAAAGAGGCAGTGTACCGAAACTATTGCTTTAACTTTAAGAAGTGTCACTCGGGGACGCCGGGGCCCAAGTGGCACCATCAGCTGAGGGGAGCTGCAAAAAAGACCCCCCCCCCCTGCATACAAAGTTTGTATGCAGGGGGGGCTTTGTGTGAGAATGTATATTTTATATTAGGTCATGTTTCCACCACAGATGTGCTAGGTATATGATGGTATCCGCCTACTGTATAACTGAAGGAAATTAAAATAATTTTATCATAATATACCTTTTTTTTCTCCCCTGATTAAGACCTGGAGAATTTTACATCTCCAGTAGTAGCATTCTAAGTACAGGAAAGATATTTAACTTATTATCGACAAGTCATCAGAAAGTACTTAAGGATCTACTTAGGATACAGGTTTAAAAATAACAAATATTTATACTAATAAAATAAGTACTTTATTTCCTATAAATTGTAATTTATTTACCACAATCAGAAACAACTTTTGCTCGTGACATTTTAATTGATATAATTTCTCGGTTTAATCTGTAAAGGGACATTTCAACTTGACAACTAAATCGTCACAGATTACGTTTGGAGAAGCACCTTTTTTTTCTATTGTCACACCCAAATCATGTTCAATTACTTTAATAACCACCCCTTCTAGCCTTTCACCTCTCTTGATGGCTGTTGTTTTGAGAACTTTATACCCCCATTATTGTATGAACTAGAGCTCCATCTGTCTTGCATTTTGTTGCCTCATAAAGCGTTGATGCGGTGAATGTTGACTGGCTCAATTAGTGCCACACCTTGCTGTTGACTTGATCTTTGGTGCTGTTTTCAACAAGTGTTATAACCTCAGCGTTATCTTTGTACTCTTTAATGTAAAGTGAATCTGATTCTGACATGAAGTTCAACATAATGTCAAAAATTCAAGTTGTGCACAGTTGGTTCATAAATATTATATAACTAAACAGTCATCCATTTTATGATTGTTGGCTTCTTGGAGAAACTCTTGAAGATTTGGGACGTCAGCATCACATCTATACTGTTTTCGTTTACAAATAGTAAAGGAACATAAGGCTGCAATTAATAAAGGCCTCTGCCAGTTTGGACATAAGAACTCCGCGAAGATAACGAAGCTTTGGTACCTCGTGTGCCAGGCAATTTATATTTATCCGAGCTTTGCAAAAACTCACACGCGGCGAGCTCCTGCTGTCAGCTTTGACAAATCTTTCTGAGTTTCTCGTGTCCGCTTCGTTGTAGGGGTATTGGTCAATACCCCAACCGGGGTATTTTCCGAGGATTTCCTGAATTCCATCGTGAGGTCGTCGTAGAAGAATGCAATCCGGGGTCTGTTAGAAAGCGAGTTGTGGTCGTCGTAGAAGAAAGCAGTCCAGGGTCCGTGACAAATCACAACGCGTAGATAATTAAAATAATCCAAGGAAACGTAAATTACAAGCAAATATTCGAATCGAATGAATGAACTGTCAGCTGTCCTGTCGTCTCTGTCAGTAGTGTGTGTCAAAGTTGTCAAACAGAAACCCGGAAGATAACGTTTTTTCATAATGGTAGTATTGAATCAGCGGTGTGACGTCATTTCCCGGTTTACATATTTTGGTGATTTTTCCAAAAAATACTGTTAAAAAAAATCTAAAAAAATGTTTTTTGTGTTCTACAAGTGTATTTCTCGAAATGGTTTTCGATTTATAAAATTTGGAAATTTTGAAATATTGTCAATTGTCATAGTAGGTAGGTATGTATGATGTTGTCAAAAAATGTAGTGAGCAATACGTAATAAAAATACTCTAATTGAAGAAGAATTTTATGAAATGTTTTAAAAAGAGTTCCAGTTAGTCAATAACATCACAAAAAAGGTTAGTTAAATGAGATCGTAAATTTTTAGGGTTCCGTAGTCACCTAGGAACCCTTATAGTTTCGCCATGTCTGTCCGTCCGTCCGTCCGTCCGTCCGTTCGCGGATAATCTCAGTGACCGTTAGCACAAGAAAGCTGAAATTTGGTACCAATATGTATATCAATCACGCCGACAAAGTGGTAAAATAAAAAGTGGAAAAAAATGTTTTATTAGGGTACCTCTCCTATACGTAGAGTGGGGAGTGATTTTTTTTTCATTTCAACCCTAACGTGTGACGTATTGTTGGATAGGTATTTAAAAATGAATACGGGTTAAGTAAAATCATTTTTTGATAATGTAAATATTTTCGGAAATAATCGCTCCAGAAGTAAAAAAAATGTGTGTGTCCCACCCCCTCTAACTTTTGAACCATAAGTTTTAAAACTATGAAAATAATCTCAAAAGTAGAACTTTATTAAAACTTTCTACGAAAATTATTTTGAACTTGATAGGTTGAATAGTTTTTGAAAAAAAAATACAAAATAATTTCTGAACTAAGCTTGTAATTGAACCGTATAAGCAGGTGTTTATTGTACCTGTAATTTCTACAAAATCACAATGAAATGACGTGCTTTCAAATAAAGTTTTGAAAAAAATTACAAAACTACGGAACCCTACCCTGAGCGTGGCCCGACATGCTCTTGGCCGGTTTTTGTTAGGCGATTTGCCTCAGATCATAAAGGTGCTCATATCAAAACATTCGCTTTCATTTCTAGATCAGGGTGGTCATAAAATAATCATGAAATGTAACGGGAAAATTGAAAAATCGGGATGAAAAAACATGAATGTGATAAGGACAATGTTCTAAAGCGTACATGTTTATGATTTAAAGTATAGCACAAAATAAATACTGTTTTTTTAAATAATTTCTACAAAATCTGACATGATAATGAAACGGAAATCATAATAAAATATTAAAAAGTCATATTTTGATCCTGCTGCTGATTTCTTGTATTTCGGTAAACAAGGATAATGGCTGTCAAACCATAATTCTTACTATTAACTAAAAAATCGTAGCACTTATTACAAAGAGATAAGATATAGAGATAAAGTTTAGCACTGTTAGTGCGCTACTACTAGTATCCATGAAGTTATAATTTTAAACCGGTAAACCGGAGTACACTCTTGGGCCAAAAAACGAGGCCGAAAGAGAGAGTAATTTAGGGAGCCGCGTCCCGCTTCGACTTAGGGAGTTATAATGCCAGCATGATAACAAGTCAAAATGTCAATGTGTGTCAATTTTGTAAAGAATTCGAGTGAAACAGTTTTTTCTAGTCACCTATGAACGACTGTTTTACACGGTAATATGGTTCATCAGATGAAGCTTATAATCTGTGGTTAGGGAAAAAGTGCAACAATTACATCCACTTTTTATAATTAAAAAAATAATAAATTAATAATATAGGACAATTTTACACAAATCGATCTAGGCCCACAGTAAGCTCAATAAGGCTTGTGTTATGGGTACTAGAGGACGATATATATATATATAATAGATAAATATTGATAAATACTTAAATACATAGAAAATCCATATCATATATATAATCCAATCCATAATCCATAACTCAGGAACAAATATCTGTGATAAACACACAAACAAATGCCCTGACCAGGATTCGAACCCGGGACCTCCTGCTTCGTAGGCAGGGTGACTACCGACTGGGCTAGGAGGCCGTTAAATAAATCCATGGTAGTATCAGACATTACTTAATAGAAAAAGGCTTGTGTTTAAACGCTAACCAAATATGTTCATAAATTACTTCCAATAAATTCTTAATGCTTACCAAACTGGACGAATGCTCACCAAATAGTATATCGCAAACTATTGTATAAATAAAGCTAATATTTATTTTTGTTACATGCTATAAAAATATGTAATCATCGTTAAAGATAGTTTTAGACCAAATAATCTATATTATTGTTAAATAGATGTCACCAATATTTTATATTATTACTTCCATTTTTGTCATTTTTGCTGACCGTGAATTTTTTTTATACCTAACTTATTACTACTTACCCCCAAATACAAGTTACTCATTTATCGCTTTATGCATTCAATTAACATATGATATAATACTTAAATAATATTGAATTCTCAATTACTGCAACACATAAAATCACGCCGCCGACGCCGACCGATTTTATATTTCAGTTAGTTTTCTTGGGGGTCGCAGTTCTAACCTAACCTAACCTAACCCACTTCTGGCAACAGTTCGTATTCTTGGGGGTCACAGTTCTAACCTAACCACTTCTGGCTGGGACTGGGACTTTAAAACGAACAATGTCACGGCCCGTGCGCCGCGTGGCAGTGGCCGGGGTCCGGGTTGCGGGGTAAAGAAAGAAAAGGAAGCGATTGTAAGCATTATTACTGATAAATACTTTAACTTGTAAGGATAACTACTTTTTATTTAGCATCATCTTAAAAGACTGTCAATTGACTATTCCTTGTTGCTCGTTCCCGCCATTTTGATGCTATAAAATGACGGGTATACAGCTGCGGCCGCCATTCGGATCTTGACCAGATTGTTGTAAAGACGTCTTGAAAATATTATTGTCACATAGTGTAATTGATTCATATTTAAACCCGGTAACAAACAAATATAAGTGTTAAAGTATTCGTTTATTTTATAATCCTAGTGATATCCCCAATATCTCAGAAGTGGGATCTAACAAAAATCGATCGGATTTTTGCCACGCCGCACAAAAACGTAAGGTTTTCATTTTTTTTTAGATAATAAATTAGTTTGATTGGTGAAACTATATTTTCCGTAACGGAGTAATTCCGGAGGTTTATATGGTTAGTTTAACATGGTCATTTTGCCAAAGGTTACTCTTTTGGATATGCACATGTTAGATGGTATGTTTATTGATAAACTAGCTGTGCCCGCGGCTCCGCCCGCGTGGAATCCGGTCTGTGTCAGTAAGCGGCTAATTCACCCCTAATTTCTCTCCCGCTACCCTGGAGGCGGAACTTGAAGTAAAGTTGACAGATGGATACGCTAGAGGACAGTAGTCCTGATATTTTTTTTACAATGTCCACTAAATGAAACTACACTCAAAAATCAATACATTTTTTTGTCGTTATAATTGCCATGATTTAAACGACATAGAGTAGCAGGTGTATATCGGACGATACAGTACCACTTTCGTATTTATACGTTCATGTCCACGGCAAATATCATCCAAATCGATCCTCCCGTCAAATCAGTCTAAGCATGAAAGGCAACAACAGGCGCGGTTGAAATTGGGGGGGGGGGGGGGGGGTCACAAATGCAGAAATGTTTTTTTTCTATTTGAGGTGCACTTGGAGGGGGGGTCCATGACCGATAACAATGAAAAATAAACCGGCCAAGAGCATGTCGGGCGATGCTCAGTGTAGAGTTTCGTAGATGCCGCCCTGTTACAAAACAAACGTTCAGAAGGTCGTTTATTAAGGGATATTTGGCGGCGCTTACGTCATTTTACTATCCGGCACTTCCTTTCACTATGCGTTTTTGACTGATAATTCAAAAACGGCTGAACCGATTTTATTAATATAGATTTTATTGAAAGTTCTTATCAGGCCTCACCAAATTTCAGCTTTCTAGTGCGAACGGTAACTGAGCTAGACCGCGGAAAGACGGACGGACATGGCGATACTATAAGGGTTCCTAGTTGACTACGGAACCGTAAAAAGAGATAAATAGTAGTTTATGTAACTGTTACGTAATAAGGCCTAATTATGTACAGAAGCATACACTGCTTTACCTACACACATATTAAAAATCCATTGAAACCATTAGAATGATCGCAATTACACCGCCATGACCAACCTTATTGCGCCGGCGATCGGGGGTGGGGGGCGTGCCGGCGGTCGGGTAGGGCGGATTTTCATTACGTTACCGTAGGTAATGAATTTTCATACGTTTTTACCACACTGTCACAGATAATACACTGATGTTACGTTACTGGTTGCAATAATGGTGGTAATTACATACGGTTCCGAACGCGAAATAGACGATTTATGATATTGGTGTAGATCAAGATATTTATTCTTCAATGTAAGCACATTACAATGCACTAATGAACGTCAGAGAAAAATAAAATACATGAGTGTCATGGAACACTCGGTTGGAACGATAACTACGTTTGTTATTTCATTTTTGACTTTTTCGAAAATTTTGTGGTTTAAATTTTTTTTGTATTTTTTTGAAATTTTCGAAATTTTTGATTTTTTTTTTAAATTTTTGAAATTTCTCGCCTTTGTTCACTTTTATCACCTTGTCACGTCTCACTTTCGCTTTTCACTACACTTCACTTTATTCTATTTTATATTTTTTTTTTCATTCCATTTTACATGTTTTTCAATCATATGGGTGTCGCGTTTTCGTGACGTGACGCTTTTTCGTGACGGTCACGTGACTTTTTTTCGGCTAGCCCCCTATCCGCGAACCGTCCGATAAGGAACTTCGTTCCAAAACTACCACTGGTTCTAACCCTACACCTCTGGCCCAAGAAGTATTATGACCGAAAAGAAACTCGACGGGACTTAGTTTTTTCAAAACAGTAATACATTATTAGATCTTAAAGATACAAAATTTTGCGTAGTTCTTCAAGAAGACATACTCGTATTAAAACAGCTTGAGAGACGGATAATGTACCTATTGTTTAATTATAAAGAAAAATAAATCCTAATCTGACTAATTCACAAAACGTTTGATATGTTTTCCTACCTAAACGGTGTCCTATAAATGTTAGATGATTTTGTAGTAGTTTTCTGGTTTGGGCCATGCATCTTTGTCCGTCATATATAGTCCTCGAACCTGCAATAACCCTTTGACATTCATGACATTTTCGAATATTTCTTAAGAGCGGGTAAATGTTTTAAAGCATCGACGGGTAACATGTTAAATATAAATATGAACACCTGACTTTACCAAATTTCATCTAAATACAATACGTACAGCAGTTTTTGGTTGTTTCTTCCCCATGTAAACTTCCACCCCTTTTGCATCCGCTTAAGGGATAATTTCCGAGATAAAACTATTTTAATTCCTTTTCCAGAGCTCAAATTTCTCCATACCGACTCTGCGGTTAATAATTCCCTATACAAATTTCCAACTCCCTATTAACCCCTTTAGGGTTGTATTTTCGGGGTGAAAACTATCCTTTGTCCTTTCTTGAGACCCATACTATACCAAATTTCATCTTTATCAGTTCAGCGGTAAAAAATCCTCTTACCAACTTCCAACCCCCTTTTCACCCCCACAAGGGTTGATTTACGGGATGAAAACTATTCGTTGTCCTTTCCCGGGACTCAAGCTACCTCTGTACAAAATTTCATCAACATCCGTTCAGTCGTTTTCACGTGATGCGCGGTCAAATAAACAGACAAACAGATATAAAATTTTAAAAATTGTTGGAACGTGTTCTGTTATCGATTCTAAGTATCCCCAGCCAACTTTTTTTCGAATATATTCCATGAACAGACTTTCGACCCTCTTCCAGCTTTATTATATGTATAGAAGATAGATAGTTTTTATTGAAAGTACCTTTCAGGCTTCACTTCCATTATTTTTTTCAAATTTTTTGGACCTACGGTTCTAAAGTAAGATGGGGGGGGGGCCTTTTTTGAAGATGAAACTATCCTTTGTCCTTTCTCGAGACCCATACTATCTCTATACCAATTTTCATCTAAATCAGTTCAGCGGTAAAAAATTCCTCATACCAACTTCCAACCCCCTTTTCACCCCCACAAAGGTTTGAAATCTATCCTATGACGTTTCTCGAGACTCAATTTATCTCCATACTCATTTTTATCTAAATCGGCCGTAAAAAAATCTCCATACAAACTTTCAACCCTATTTTCACCCCCACCAGGGTTGATTTTCGGGATTCAAACTATATATTATCCTTTCCCGGGACTCAAACTATCTCTATACAAAATTTCATCAAAATCCGTTCAGCCGTTTTCACGTGATGCGCGGTCAAATAAACAGACAAACAGATAAACAGACAAACAGATAAACAGACAAAAATTCTAAAAATTGTTGAAACGTGCTGTTATCGATTGTAAGTATCCCCAGCCAACTTTTTTTCGATTATCTTCCATGTACAGACTTTCGACCCTCTTCAGCTTTATTATATGTATAGGTTGAAGGTAAACTGTATTTTCCGTAACGGAGTAAGTCCGGAGGTTTATATGGTTAATCTTACATGGACATTTTGCCAAAGGTTGCTCTTTTGGATATGCACATGTTAGATGGAGATGTTTGTTATGTTGTTACATTATCAACATAATTAATTATCAGGGAGATTAGAAAGTCAGATATTTTTGTCATCATTCCTAATAAAGATAACTTCACAATCCATAAAAATATGTTCTGTTCAACTTTTATAACCTAACCTTTAATTCCTTTTCAATAAGTATAGTTATATATTCGCTTAAATTTTGAATAAAATAACGTTGGTATTATTATAACCGTATAATTCGCCTACAGTATGTCTCAATGGTAAATATGTACTACTTATATTTTGCAGTAGTCAAATTAATCTTTTAAAATACTTACCCGGTAATTTATGTTCGAAGATTTGCGGGAAATAAATTTAAATTAATTATTTCATATGAAGTAAATTATTTTTTCGATGTCTTACGATATTATTTAAGCCCTTTTTGAAAAGCGCATATTATTTCAAAATTTTACGAATATCATGCCATAAGCAGGCTGCATTCAAAATACTTTGTATATCTTTCTAATAAGTAAATATGTAAACAAGTTGAAAATAATAATAAATCTTAGGAAAAGGTACTTTCTTTTTCCATTATTACCACAAACAAATATAATTATTGTTTCGACAACGGAATATTCAGTAATGAAATTAATATGCTTTATGAATGTGATTAAAATGAAACAATAATTTATTAGAAAATCTTTAACGCTTGTAGTGTGTACAATGTCTCTATGTGGTTCACGCTTATGTATCACTTCATATTATTAAAATGCTTATAATTACTATTACTTCTCGTGAACCATTATTGCCATTAAAAATAATTATGGTTAAATGATAATTAATACCAAGTGCGTTTGGATATACATAAAAGTGTAAAGTTTTCAAGTTTACGTGATCGTTCACGCCACAGCTAAGTAACAGCTTAAGACTGGTATTAAGTCAGATTTTGTTTATAAATCAATTTCAGAGATATGAACCAAGGTGATTAAATAAAGTGTGTAAAGAAATTAAAGTATTATTTACAATGATTAATAATAAATTGCCTGTATTGTCTAAGTACAAGTTATATCCCATACATATTTCGTCTTAATAAACGGTACTATAAAGTTCATAGTAATTACCTTTTATACTTATTTTTTTATAAGTCTCGGTGTGGTAACTGACCGAAGTATTTTTGAGTTCTTTACTTCCTTATTGTATTCGACCCAATCAATAAAATTAATGATTAAATCACAATACTGAAGTACATTGACTATTCACATGTCTGTTTATATACAAAATAAAGTAACAAAATAAGAACAAGAGCCTTAATAGTCGAGATTTGTTATTCTCGTGTATGTTGTCGGCATATTAACACGCATATAATCCCATGTGTGTATTCTGTTTTATTGAGGTATATGATCATAAATAATATAATGACTTATAATGTCAATTGATCTCTATTTTTGCCTGATAAAGGTTTAGATGGCAATTAACATAGTAAAGGATATTACCGATTTTAATTACAGAGGAAGTTGATGGAAAATCGATGATGATTTGACGATCTAATATAATTGTCATAATTGTGTCCACTAATGAATAATGAGCAAAGTATTGCTTAGAAATTTACGAACTGAATCATTCCCTTTTTACATAACTCTCAAAAGAAAGAAGAGTTATTATTTAATCATAGAGTGAGAAGAATACGCCAATGATAGTCAAAACGCGAATAAATGCTAATGATAGTCAAAACGCGAATAAATAAAATTGAAGTTGCCTGAATATAATAACTAGTATGACGAGTATAATCGTTATAACATTTATTTTTGATAATTAATTTAAACGTTAATTCAAGCCATACCTGTATTTAACAGGTCGAGACCACGCGTACTTGTATTCATAATACCTTTTGATTATTTTCGATATGTGATATATATATAGATATGTAGAGACATGTAGAGTCGATATGTAGTCACGTGTAGAGTCGATATGTAGAGTCACGTGTAGAGTCGATATGTAGAGACACATGTAGTCTATATGTAGAGTCACGTGTAGAGTCTATATGTAGAGTCTATATATAGAGTCTATATGTAGAGTCGATATGTAGAGTCGATATGTAGAGTCGATATGTAGAGTCACATGTAGAGTCACCATGTAGAGTCACCATGTAGAGTCGATATGTAGTCACGTATGGTGTCGAAATATAAAATCACGTATAGGTCGAAATATAAAGTCACATTTGGAGTCGATGTAGACTCAACGTGTAGAGACGAAAAATGACATGTAGAGTCAAATGAAGAATAAAAACTTATATGATTCTTATGTAAAGCCAAATGTTTGAGGCGACACGTATGAAGTCGACCACGCATATGGTGGGGTTAATGCAAGAAAAGTGAACGGACATGTCAAACCTTTTTTCAGGCCTACCTAAATAGATCTTTTACCTATATAACCTAATTATGTAAAGCACGTGGATGAACGTGCAGGGCTTATTCAGTCCTACCTTAATAATCTAGTACCCATGAAACGCATGTGGATGAACGTGGGGTACTTTGAATCAAATTTACTTAAATGTATCTAGTACCTGCGCAACGCACGTGAATAATGTGGGAAACTTTCATTCAGTTTTACCGTAATATAGTACCTAGCAATATTATTTATCACTTTTAGGGAAAGTTATCAATAAACTTTGAATATCATGCGATTATGAGAATGCACGATATACATCATCATATATTTTAGAGCTTGGTTCTTGTAGGTGTACGTAAAACACCAATAGTTTTATTTGCAGTCATGTAAAGTATGGACAACTCAAATGAAATAAATCACAGATAAACTAATCAAATAAGACGTCAAAAAAGTGGTTTAAGTGGTCTCTGATTACATTTACTATTTTATTATTAAAGCTCATTAATTACCATTGTAATATTCTGTATGTATGCCTAATAAATATCAGACGTTAATTTAATCGTTTGTGCAGTTTGAGAAATTTAATTTAATGAAGTGCAATACCTATTTCTATGAATTATCTACCTACATTTAACCTAATAGTCAAGTTTAACGACATTTAACATGAAAGCTGGGTAACAGGCAAATCTCTTTTACTAAATGGGTGAATCCATCTCGGAAATGTACATTTTATAAATCTTTTTGAATTCAGTGTACTGAGCTAAACGTACAGTTAACATAATAAGAGAAATTAAAGGAATTAAACTTCATATTTAATGTTATCCGTACAGTTAGTTAAAAGAATATAGTTGCAATAATAAACATAAGAAGAGAAATAAATAAAGGAATTAATAGTTAATATTATTCGTTATCATGTTATGTCCTCCTGAGGTCAGTGACAAAAGGGCAAAATTGTTTAATTCATGTATCCAGTTTTAACTTTCTGCGACTAGTGCAAATTGAGGTTCGTAAGGAACTTGCATAATAAATCATTGCAAAACCACTTACTTAGTACTGCTTATTTACATTAGTTAAATATTGGTGAAACTGGTTCAGTAATTATTTTATTTTTCAATTCTTTGGTTAAGGCCCTGACTTTTCTAGTACAAAATAGGATAATGACGACACTTGGTTTAGCTAGCTTTCATCGCTACTAAACCAGTTATTTATTATTATAATATAAGTATTGCACATATTTATCAAAGTTCATAGTATCAGACCACTGACTGATTTATTATCACATTGGATAATGTTACGAATCCAGCAATACGAGATCATTTTAATCAATTAATTGAAAATATATCAAAGTTCATAGTACCAGACCACTAAGACTGATTTATTATCACATTGGATAATGTTACGAATCCAGCAATACAAGATCATTTTAATCAATTAATTGAAACATCGATACTATGATAATTAAATTCTGATTAATAAACTTGTATAAAAAATATCTTAGCGTGACTAAGTAATCGTGACAAAGTAAAATTAACGCAAAATAAATTGCCTATATGTTTTAAAAATCAAAATCAATAATATACATCCAAAGAATAAGTTTGCGTTACATTAGCATTGCCTTATTGTACTTTTAGACAATTTTCGGTAGATAACATTAAAACGTATATCACTATACTTATTAGGTAACTAACCACAGTAGAACACTTCGAAGTTCAACTTAAAATAAATAAAACTTAATTAAAACAACTCCGCGCTTGGAAATCATATATTTTAATCCAAAATGTTAATCTTTTCTTAAACTAGTACGAGCAATTACATGTATCTTATCATTTAATCACACCCGTCAAGTTGTATAAAAGCAAACGTTAATCAAACAAAAGTTACATACTTAATAATCATAATCATTTATTTCTTGCAATACTTAATAGATAATAGGTAATAATATTTAATTATTAAACTTATACATTTAAAACGTAAATAAACAATTAAATAATTGCCATTATAATATTTAGGTAATCACACATGTTGAAATGTGTGTATGTTGAAAATAACAAGACTAAATTATTCACGTTTCTAAAGAAAGTGTTACAAGTTTCAGACTGACGACCCTGGAGCGTCCAGGTGAAAGGGCCAGGGTTTGGTATTTCTTTACCACCCAGGAGTGCCCAGGTGAGAGGGTCGGGGTGTAGAACACTTCCGACCCAGGAGCGCCAAAGTGAGATGGCTAGGGTTATGATATGATAGACTTCTTCCTCAAGAAAGGCATCATCTTCACCTACATCTTCTCTGACGCTACGCTCTCGAAAGAATGATCATGGTCGTCACGTCATGTGTAGTGGTGTGGTTCAGAACGCTACTCCACTCTGCACGACTCTTCGCTGTCGTTATGTATTCAACTACGTTGTGAGTGTTAATAAAATTGGTCTGAATCAATCATGTGGTTATACATGTGGTGTTGTGTGATATTCATGTGAAAGTGATAAGTATTATGTTATTTGTATGTATTTTATGTTATAAAGGTTCCTTCTCATTTGAATTTTCAAATGCATTAAACAGTCTGATAATATTTTATTCAATAACGTACGAGTAAACAATAATTGCGCTTACAAATTAACTATTGGTTTGATCTTTGCTGCTGTATAGAAATATATCAAACTTAATCACTATTGTTATTATTTAACCTTGATGATGAAGTCATCCTAATTAAATATCATGAAAAATAACTTTTGGTTTGATCTTTGCTGTATTGATATATCAAACTCTATCATTATTCAATCATTTTAACGCCTGTGTTACACCTTATTGGTATTACTTAAGCTTGATGATAAAGTCGTGTTAATTAAATATTACGAAGAAGTATTATTATTTTGACCTTTGCTGTATTGATATATCAAACTCCATCACTATTAAATAATTTTAACTGTTATGATATGTCTTATTCGTAATACTCAAAATTGATGATAGAGTCCCAATAATTAAATATTATGAAGTCGATAAGCAATAATATTTTGAAGTTAAGAAGTCGATAGAATAATCATTTATTTCCTTTGTTGTTTGCACTGAATGAAATAAACTTGTACTACTTTTACAATGAGCACTTACATATGTACAAACTTAAGGCGCTAGGCGCTGAATGTGGCCGAAAACTGTTACTTTCTAAGGGATATATCTCAATAACGAGTCATTCAAAAAATTTTAAAAAAATATATGTTAATTACCATTTCATGTACAACATTGTCAACGTTTGAATAACTCATGTAACGTATAGTTTCTCCGTTATTTAAATGTAACGAAATGTCGTTTTACGGTTAATTTTGCTTATATCTACTGAACGGCTTATTCGATTTAAAATATTGTTGAACTAAAAAATGTGTACTACAGAACACTACAAACTCAACGTAGGATATTTAAATTGATTAAATTTTCTTAAACAACTTGATCATAATTCCACATTTTGTGCGTTGGTAGCTCGAAAACGGCGTTGCTGGCAGTCGTGAGCTAGCTTTGAGACGAGGAGGCTGTGTCGCTCGTCGCTCCGTGCTTCCCTTGTACTACATATACTTGTGATTGGCCCGTGAGCAATAATATCGGACTTACTGTGCCTAAAGACTAGATAACTGCAGAGGGTTCATGCGATGCGGACATAACGTGTCTTCCCGGAATCTATAAAGTATAGACGTTTTATCTTTTAAGATAATGCTCTCGTATGCATGTTTATGTATGTTCGTATGAAAAGTGTATTTTATTTAGATTATAATACAAGTAAAAACAAATAAAATTAAAATGGAGGAAAAAACAAATATCATGAATCTCACAATTCTCTGAAAACAAATTTGGTCATGTAAGTAAACTACAATTATTATGTTTTAGTAGACTAATGCATCACGCAAAATAGGCGTTAGTCGTCGAGTTGTGGAAATCTGCTAGTACTGCAATACAATAGACTAATAATCAATTTAATAAAAACTCCGAAGCACCGAATTTATTTAAACATATTTATTTAAGAACCGTGTTCTAAACGAATGTAATATGCGTTTTTTTTTAAAGATTAAACACAATTTTTAATGTTATACTTTATACTAATTTATCAAATCAAGAAATTGCGAAGTAAACTGCAAATGATTACATATAAACCGGCCAAGAGAATGTCGGGCTATGCTCAGTGTAAGGATCCGTAGTTGCCGGCCTGTTACAATACATCCATTCAAAAGGTAGTTTATAAAGAGATGTTTTGTGGCACTTACGTTATTTTACTATAGGCATCACCCAAAAACGGCTCAACCGATTTTATTCCATATATTTTTTATTGAAAATACGTGATAAGTATTTCAATGGCCTCACTTCCAGGAATTTTTCCAAATTTTTTGGACCCACGGTTCAAAAATCAAAGAGCATGTTTTACTTTCGAAGCTATTATTTACGAAAGTATTCGTTTTATCCAAAAGTTGTTTAAGGCTTATTCTTCTTGAAAGACCTATCCAACAATGTGTTTCAGATACTTATTGTTTTACCACTTTGTAGGCGTAATTAAAACACATACTCATACCAAATTTCAGTGTACTAACTATCACTGAGCAAAGCCTGATTGAGATTCTAATAAAAAATGGCTGATATCTAAGAGTTCAATGTATGTAAGAATAAAGGAAAAAAAGCTTTTTTTTAATACCACGACGCTGGCAAACAAGCATACGACCCACCTGATGGAAAGCAGTTAGTAAGTAAAGCCTATGGACGCCTGCAACCCCAGAAGATTCACATGCGCGTAGACTACCCTACAAAAAACTTTACTATGTCGGTGAAATAAATACAAATTTTATATTAATTATCAACACAAAGTAAATAAATAAATTACTAGTAAGGGTTAATACTACCTATCAAATATATTTAAAGGACCGGCCAAGTTTGTATCGGACCACACATATTGTAGGGTTCCGTAGAAAGTAGTTCATAAAATATTTTTAAAATCGTATCGTACAACATGTTCATATTTACAAAAAATATATTCTTGACATTTAGTTTGGCATATGTATGTATGGAGTGCCTCCCCTAAAAGTTTTTTAGCAATTTAGCCAGAAAACTAAGTAGCGGCACATGAAACACACCTCTAGATAAAATTTCAGTAATATATGTTTTATAATAAAAATGGCTTTGACATACGGACGGACAGACGGACATGTTTCAAAAAACTTTTAAGGGTTCCGTTTTTGCCATTTTGGCTATGGAACCTTAAGAAGTGTTTGCGCTGTGTTATATTTGAAAGATCTAAATTTAATGGGCTTACAGCTCTCATGACAATTGTATGACGATTTCATGCACAAATACCGCTCCTTACATGTGCATTTTTACTATACGCAACTCGCAACAGGCTTAGTTTTGTTAATTTATCGTAATTAAGTGAAATTTTACGGTTAATATTTAAAATCGCAACAAAAAATAACCATCTATTAAGCTCACTTGCACAGCAAAAAAAATCCAAATTCACATGAAAACACCGCTTTGATGTGCATTCAGTTTTTTTTGCTATAATAGTCAGTATTTTTTTATTTTTTCTGATATGCGGAATATTTTTAACCATATTTCGTAAATTCGTAAATATTTTGCCGCTCACTGTACTTTAAATTCAAAATCTAGGTTTTTATTTTTTTAATAAAAATCTACTAATCGAGATCGTTATTACTTATCTTATTTAATAGGTAAGTAGCATTCCTAAATATGTCACCGTAGTACTTAATCACAGTATTCAAATCACAAAACATCCGCAAAAGGATTATAATTATTATAAAGCTGCCCGCGCGCCTCTGAGTAAAGTCACATTCTTTGAACATTGTTGCGGTGCATCGCGGTGGATTTACGCACGATCGAAATGAGAGGGGTACGCGGGTGGCGCGGGTAGAGAGCGCCCAAACGCTCAAGGACACTCCGGCGACAATCGTCTTAATCATAAAGATAATGGGTAATCAACTCTTTGTGAACTTCTTGTGAAGTTCTACTTTGTGAACTTCTTGTGAAGTTCTATACTTTATTATCGATGATAGTTCATTTTACATTGTATGATCATTTCTAATAATATACTACAATGATGTGAAACTGATAGTCAAGGGTTGACATGACCATGAGTAATATAAAAACATTATTTCATTAACTTATTACAAGAGAAAATGTATTAAATCCGATGTGTCAAGATTCAAAACTCTAATTATGTTATTAATATGGGTAATTAAACAGTTTGTATTCATTACCTTTTACTGTCAGAATTCGTCTGTAAATTATTTTATTTGAGCTATTATTATTATCTTTCTTATTGATCGTTCTATACTTTATTATCGATGATAGTTCATTTTACATTGTATAATCATTTATAATAATATACTACAATGATGTGAAACTGATAGTCAAGGGTTGTCATGCCTCATGACCATGAGTAATATAAAAACATTATTTCATTATCTAATTACAAGAGAAAGATGTGTTAAGATCCAAAACTCTAATTATGTTATTAATATGGATATTTAAACAGTTTGTATTCATTACCTTTTATTGTCAGAATTGATTTGTAAATTATTTTATTAGTGCTATTATTTCATTAAGTTTTGGCGAAGGGTCTCGCCTCGAATAGGATGGCCGAGCTGTAAGCATTATTATTGATAAATACTTTAACTTGTAAGGATAACTACTTTTTATTTAGCATCATCTTAAAAGACTGTCAATTGACTATTCCTTGTTGCTCGTTCCCGCCATTTTGATGTTATAAAATGACGAGTATACAGCTGCGGCCGCCATTCGGATCTTGACCAGATTGTTGTAAAGACGTCTTGAAAATATTATTGTCACATAGTGTAATTGATTCATATTTAAACCCGGTAACAAACAAATATAAGTGTAAATACTGGTAAAGTATTCGTTTATTTTATAACCCTAGTGATATCCCCAATACGATTGTAATTTTAGATCAAGAATAATATATTTTAATTCAAGTTTAGATAATTTGATTATACTAAAGCAAATTAGTCTGCAGTTTTTGCTATTAGTTTTGATTTTTTATGAAAACAATATTTGATGAGCAAAACATCCGTTCTGGGAAGCAAAAAGATATATGGACTCAACATATAATTATTCTGATGTGAGTATATTTATTTTGGAATTAAAAAGTGTTTTTTAGAATTGTGGTATGGAGTGGGTTTATTTTATATGGAGGTAATTAATTTAACTTGGAATTTAGTTTTAGGATATAAAAGCCATTTTGGTGCGCATATAAATTGTAGCGATAGAAAAATAGTCGAAACAAGACGCATCCTCCCATACCACCAACTCCTTCGGCCCCACCTTGTGGCCGAAGAGCACACTCCAGTTTCAAATTATAACTTCATGCGGCAGACATGAATGACGGTTACGTCTTACATTAATAGTGTCAAACTATAATCATAAACAAGATTAGCAAAATAAACGTAACTCCTTACTGAAAATGCCCGTTTCGTTTCGGCCCAGGAGAAGTTAACCTTATGTCAATGCTGTAAAGACGTTAGTTAACAACTTATTTAGCAATATTTGGATCGCGGAAGGATTAACGAAAGAAAGAGTGACCGCTACGAGCTACGGCATTTTTGATATTGTTATTGCTATGGATATGATAATTCGTTTTTAAATAATGCCCGCGAGATACAATTATTAAACGTATCTTACATGAAGAAATTCTGACAAAGGTATACTGTTGTTAAAGTATGGTTTTTTTATATAAGTTGATAATATTCACTCTTTAATAAAAGTCCCGTCACCTTTTCAGAATAACAGTTGACTAATTTAAGGTTTCCGTACCCTGAGGTCTGAATGGGACTCCATTGTAATATCTCGCTGTTCGTTTCTATGTTCACGCAGTTTAACCATTAAAACCATTAACTTTAAGAAAGCGTAAAAAAGTTAATTGTTCATTCAAATAACACAATCCTAAATCCTTACTTGAAATTATTTCATGGAACCTTTTTACTGTCGGTAAAAAAACCGTTTCTTTTAGACTTTAGTCGTTACCATTACTTAATATCGAGTTTTGCAGGACTTGCAGAGTAAATCTATCTACATATTCATATACTATAATCGTGAGTAAGTAGGTATTTGTAAAGTTAAATTATCAGTAGGGTACTTATTCGAATCCCAATTGCGTCACAGACTGATAATGACACTTAATCAATATTTCGAAGACAACCGATGAAACAAAACAATAGTTCCCAATTACTGTCAGTAACAGCGTTTCTCGGAACACAAAGCCATTCTAAATTAAGCATAAGTACACACTGAAAACTAGACTAAATTAAATTTAAAGTTTAAAAATTCCAATATTATTATACCGTCACCTCTTCAAGCAAATCAAAATCAAAACGCGATCCTGAAGCAAATCAAATTATTTTGTTGAACATTGTTGGTCGAAAATTATTTCAGTTAGCCACCTATCGAGTTAAAATCTACCTCAGGACCATCGCGATTGATCGATAGTCATCACAGCCAAATCGGGCAAGCGGTTTTGTAGACAAATGAAAATACTCCTTTGTATGCACAAACACACAAAATAAGAAACAAACAGCCTTTCATTCATAGTGTATCATCAGTTTCGTCGGGGACAAAAATGTTTGAAGCAAACAGCGTTTTTTTAATATATCCACAATACCTATCGAAATTCGAAAATCATTTACTGTACGTTTTCCCGGGTAGCTGCACGGAAATGTGGCATTATGTGGTCAAGCCGTGAAAATAGAGCTCAATGAGCCACCAGTAGGTACAACAATGATTTTGTCACCGAACTATAGGAAACGTGGGTAGACTGAAGAGGGTAGCACAGGACGTCCCATATCTATTGGCGCGAAGTGTAAATGACATATAATTATTCGTCTACTAGATGGCAGGACCTATAACGCGCAAAGGTATGTGCGTCAAATTTTGGAGGCAGCGCTGTCTATTGGCGTGGCATATATGTAGTTTCTCAGTCTATTTAGATGGCAGCATACTCTTCAACGTGCACGGTCCCTATCCCAGTCCAACAATGTTTTTGTTTTTGTCAAGTACCAAGTATCTATTAGATACCTTAAAGGTGCGAGGTTAAAATGCCTACATATATTGTATACAATACGTTTTCTGCGACTGATTAAAATCTATAAATATAAACGTAAAAGTCCTGACTGACTGACTGACTCACTTACTTAAATCAATGCCCAGCCCGAACCGTTGGACCTAGAGAGCTGAATTTTACACAATAGATAGTTTTTATAACGTTAGTATCCACTAAGAAGGGATTTTCAGAATTCATCCCCTCAGGGGGTAAAAAGGGGGTTGAAAGTTTCTATGGATGGGGTCTAAAATCTTGAGTTAGAGATTTGAAACTTCGTACGGTTACTAATAATTAAAAAATAATAAAAGTGATTTCAGCGTATTTCAAAATGCAACCTCTAACAGGGTAAAAAAGGGGTTGAAAATTTGTATAGAGATAATTAGTTTTTTGTGACAGACTTGAAAGTTCGTTTGTAAGCTACGAACTTCAATGCAAAAAAACTAATTTCAGCGTTTTTCAAAATTCCACCCAAGAGGAGTTGAAACGAAGCGTTACTACTGAAGCTAAAAGTTGTAATTTGCAGGACGGGTTACATTTACAATCTGTACAACTAATTAGAAGCGATTTTAAAACCCCTAAGGGGGTAAAATGGGGGTTAAAGTTTGTATCGGTGGGGTTTAAAATTTAGAGTTAGAGATTTGAAACTTCGTACGTTTACTAATAATTAAAAAATAATAAACGCAATTTCAGCGTTTTTAAAAATTCAACTTATAAAAGGGCCAAAAAGTGGTTGAAAGTTTGTATAGAGATTTAAATTTTTTTTGGTTTGAGATTTACTAGGAAATATAGTTCCTGTTTCCGTTCCATTTCCATGTTCCAGAGTGAGCTCTTACAATAGTTTGGTCATCATATCGCCAAATAAAAACACCACTATACAGCGTGTATATTTAATATAACCGCATATTGTAGCCACACGTAGATTTTAGTGTTATAACCTGATATTTATAACAATTATTAATTTAGCGTTAACTGCCATGGCGTAATTAATTTTTGAAATTTTTTTGAGCAGCAATGTACGGCGTACACCTCTTTGACATATGGAATGATAACAGAGTCTTTATCTACTGTTTAATTATTGTTGAATACTTACTTTCTTCGTTATAATATGACTATTTGGCAACTATAATTGAATAATCATTGTAAGTACATTTTAATGCATTTAATATTTTCTTGCTTTGGGTATAAAATCAAATATTATTTAGAAAATAATACTTACAAATTTATTGTTACCTACTCAGATTGAGGCAAGACACAAATCTAATGCAAAGTGCATTATTTTATCTACTTATTAGTATATATATTAGTATATTAAGTTATCTACTAATAGACTACTACACATTTGTTTAGTTCTACTTTTATTGTTATGGAACCGCTAGATTTAAAAATAAATTAATATTTAAATTTTTTATGATCGGAAAAAAGTAAATAATCAACAAACGATTGACAAGATAACGTCAATTACACACTTCAACCTGATAAGATGACACAGATATGGTTACTTGCATAAAAAGGTAATTACAAGAAAGTATTTACTTCATTCAAGATTAATTTCCTTATGCTTAGTACCAACTGAAAGACAACTACGAACAATAAATTACTCCTTGCTAGCTGGCAGGATAGGATACCATTAGGTTAAAGTCCAAATTAAAATAAAAAAACTTAGTTGTGACGTAACTTGTCAGGTAAATAAATGTTGTAAATTTTTGTTAAAATTGCCAAGACCATCAAATTTTAGCTCACAAGAATTAGCTAACATGATCTTAATTTATGGTGAAGCTGGACAGATAGGGCGGCGAGCAGTAGCTTTATACACGGAGCGATTTCCCGACCGTAGGCCACCGTAAGATGCTCGTGTCATAACTCGGACATTACAACGGGTTCGTGAGGATGTTCCTATTACGGGGAGAGTCGTGGTACCAGATAATAACGTACGTGTTCCTGTTCAGAGAGAGGAGAGAGTATTACGCCACTTTGCTGCACAACCCGAAGATAGCACAAGAAACGTAGGGCGGCGTTTTGCTATGAACCACGGTACGGTTCACAAGATTCTTAAAAGAGACCGACAACACCCGTACAAATATTTAAAAGCCCATGCTTTGTTACCACGGGACTTACCACCTGGTATGGAATTTTGTGATTGGCTACGCAGGCAACATCAAAATGACCGCGGATTTTTGTCAAGAATAATCTGGACTGACGAAAGCACGTTCACCAGAAATGGTGTATGGAATCAGAGGAATTGCCACTATTGGGCTCGAGTGAACCCGCACGTATTAAAAGAAACGGGCCACCAATACCGCTGGGCAGTAAACGTTTGGGCGGCAATCCATGGAGATCGAATTATCAGACCAGTTTTTATTAACGGAAATCTAACCCGTGATAAATTTCTCGAACTGATAAATGGCACTTTGGTAGAATACGTAAACGCATTGCCGGAAGCAGAACGTATGCAGACATGGCTGCAATTAGATGGGGCACCTGCACACTCTGCACTCTAAACGCGATGTTTCAAGACCGATGGATCGGAAGGTTCGGTCCGCGTCGATGGCCAGCTCGTTCTCCAGACCTGACGCCGCTAGATTTTTACTTGTGGGGAGCGGTGAAAAACGAAGTTTATTCACAACCTAGAGAGTCTGTTGAACAACTTAGGGAAAAGATAACAGCACGGCTAGCACATGTTACGCGTGACAGGCGCGAGAAGAGACAGATCGGTGTGAATTAATGCGTTGTCGCTAGTTGGCAGCACAACTTGCGCGTGAAAGGAGCGACAGACCCGCGATCGAATGCCACTGTCATAAAATGACAGTGACTCGCGACTTTGAACTAAAATCCTTAGCACAACTGGCACAACTGCCGATTTTGACACAACTTAGACTCGCGTCTTTACGTTAAAGCGCGACTCCAAGTCTACGCGGCATCAAGACCGCGACTCGCTCGCGCGGGTGGTTTTTTGGAGATCGTGTGCCAATTTCACTAGAAAATTCTTACTTTAAATAAGTAATTAACCTGTTTTACAAGTATTCTAAAGCCAAAAATATTTTGGTACCCTATATCACAAAGCGTCATTAGAAGTTAGCTTCTTAAAACGGAAGGAACACATGTTTAAATTACGCACGGCACAACACTGAAGGTCATGCACGATGTTTGAGTGCACAAAATGGTACTTTTCTTGTATAAATATATATCATAACGAATAAAATAACTCTTCTTTAATTTGGTAAAAAGCATGCTTTGAACCCATATTTTCAGTCTTGGTGTTAAAAACGCATTGAGTGTTCTCAATGTTATCATTCTGCGGATAGGTATTTGAGGATCGACAGCATCGTCTTATACTTATACGAGATAATTTGCAGTACCTATGTACCTATACATTAACAAATTATAACTTCCGGTACAGTCACCGGCAATAGTATCTTCCTACACGAAGGCCGCAAAAATATGTGACACGCTCTTATTTGTAGGACCATAAAAGCGCGTCATATATTTTTGCCGCCTTCATGTAGGAAGATATTATTGCCGGTGACTGTACACATACTAACAAATCACTATCAATAGCAGCTCACTGTGGGAGCTAGAATCGAAATGTCTTAATTCGACTTATCCGACAGACTGGTGCCGGCGTTGGATGGTGAGCCTACAGACAGATGCACACCTAGTGCATCATTTAGGCCTATATGTAACCATGCAAAAGTAGATGCCACATGTGCAGTGCTAATCTACCATCATATTCATAGCCATTCAACGCCAGTTCTTGTGAATTTACCTGTACCTCCTGTTTTTATATTTTAAGTAAAAAAAATCGCAAATCGAGGAAAATAAACAATAAAGAATAGTCATATTGTTATAATATTTTATTTAACTCATAATTACTATTATTAGAACCAGTATATAAACATGTGCGGTTCGGCACCGCGACGAGCGTTGTTTCTAGCTTCTGAGGATTTGAGTTACGTTCAGTGATGCATTTGTTAACTATTTATTGCCCGTAGCTAACCGCCGCCGCCATCGCCACCGCTCCAGTTTGCACCCTTTCTTTTTTCTGTGAAAAGCGACCATTGTAAAACCATTGGGTAGTGCCTGAAATTAAATTAGTTTTGTTAATAAATAAGAAACTGTGTCCTCCCCATGGTATACCTAATGATTCTAATGAATGAGATACACCGAGAAAATATTACAAAATATTACAGGTCCCTTGGCACATTCACGTTGTAATAGTAAATTTTACGTTAGGTGTTTTGATATTTGGGAATGTGATGAGGGACTTATTCTGAAAAATAATATATTTTCAATTTACGATCAGAATACATTATGAGATTTAATTACATGAAAAAGTGGAAGTTTCGAAACTACTAAGTGCATATTTATTATGGAGCGAGTGTGAAAAACACAAAACGGGAGAAGTTATTAAATTACCGAAAGGCGTAAATAAATAAAACTCTAATACTTACAAATATTCAAATATTCTTGCTGTGAAATGTTAACAAAATTTGAAAGTTCATGACTTTGACAGCAAAAAACTAAACCATTGAGAATAATTTGTTTTTTTTACCATCAAAGAACGAATGGAATTTCACCACTCTATTACCGATTCAGTGTTGTCCCACGTAAAAACATTTTTTTAACACTTTGATTTCATTAGGGAACACTGAGGACTCGCGCCGCGACTTTGAGTTCTCTTCGTGTCAATTGCTGTCACGAGTGCAAGTTATGCTACCGGAAAGCGAGATTTTTGACAGGCGCGGGAAGGTTTTCCCTATTCGCGACTTAAGTCGCGCTTGTAACATGTGCTAGCCGTGCAGAAGTATTTCATAATCTTCGGGAAGTACCTATGGAGAATGTGCGACAATCAATTCTCCGACGTTGTAACGCCTGCATTGAAGTGCAAGGACGGCACGTGGAAAATCATTATCTCACGCGTATGAACCGTAACGATTAAGTTATTTTATTTTATTTTTAATAAAAATCCAATTTTAATATCGTATTTTATTGATAGTAAATAAATGTTATCACTAGTGACAGTTGTGACATAACGATGTTAATTGTCAACTAACAACAACAAACAAATACATTGCGTGCTGAATTATTTTATATGGAAAAAAAAGTTCGCTTTTTTAAATAATTTACCGATAAATATATTAATAAGTGCCTATTCTATAACCCCCTAAAGTTTGCGGTTATATCAAATATACACGCTGTATAGTTCACAAATAAGTTACGCAAATAATAGGGTACATTTACGTTGTTATTTGCATGTTAACACTTATTTGTAACTGAAACTATGTCTACGTTACCCGTTTTTTCGCCAAAATAGCTATAAGTATAAATAGATTAAGAAGAGTTAGTTAAGAAGATACAATTAGATATGAAACTCTGTATGCGGAACCGTATTATACGCGGACGAAGTCGCGGGCGGAAAGCTAGTAAGCCTATATTTACTTACATTACTTAAACTTAACGGCCTCCTAGCCTAGTCGGTAGTGACCCTGCCTATGAAGCAGGAGGTCCCTGGTCCGAATCCTGGTCAGGGCATTTATTTGTGTGTTTATCACGGACATTTGTTCCTGAGCTATGGATATTTTCTATGTATTTAAGTATTTATCTAAAGCCTGACCAGAAATATATGATCATGCGCCATTGTTGCGGAATTTCATTGGAACTAATCTAGACACACGGCAGTGTGTACGCCAAGTTCGAGCAAAAAAAGCGACACACCGGCCGTGGGTTATATTACACGAACCATTTCGGGCCAATTTCGACCACCCTATAACTCAAAACATATTTTATCTACGCATATGAAATTTCGAGTGTCTGTTGACATCCCCTTAATTGTCTAGAATACAAAATTTCATTATTCTACCTATAGCAGTTCTTGAGATATTGACGTCAGAAAATCGCTATTTTTACTATACACTCACTGACTCACTGACTCATCAAAAACCTAGACCACTTCCAATGGTCGTACTGACTTAAAATTTGGCATGGAGATAGGTCTTAAGGTCAAAGTAAAGGGAAAAATCTGAAAACGGCCAAGTGTGAGTCAGTTTTAAAAATAGCGAAGGTGTAACTTTGTTCTACTATGAAGTCATAATGAACTAAATGGGTCTATCTTCCAATGGTCGTACCGACCTGAAATTTGGCTCGAAGGTTTGTCTTTAGGTCGAAATAAAGAATAAACCTGAAAACGGCCAAGTGTGAGTCAGTTTCGAAAACAACGAATGTGTAATTTTGTTCTACTATAAGTAGGTATGGAGTGGAAATGAGATAAGACTTATTTAAATTTAGATACATATCAATTTAAGACAATACATGTTTCTCTTAAAGACAAGAACAATAAAATTGTTCACCACTCTGTGTGTGTCTGTTGCGGGAACCGAACCCACGATTTACGAAGTGCAAAGCAGGTCACTAGGTACACTAGGTGCGCTAAATCAGTCAAACAAAAATGAAAAGACTATTTTTTCTCGCATAGTCTAAATAATTTCTAACTTTACAACTAATAAAATCGCAGATTCAAGAACATGGAAATCATATATACTCTAAGATGGAATTATATATACTACTGCCCATCTCACTCTCCGATACGCCACGGGATGAGATGGGATGGTGCACTTCTAGGGCTACATAATAGGCCACCAATTATAATACCTACTGGTAGGTAGGTATTACCAAGTTATTAATTATCTATGTAGGTAACGTACTTACAAACAGAATAAAGTACGTTATTGATGTATGTAATTATATGTAAGTAGGTACATTTTATAGGTGTAGGGAGCCAGTTTATTTGTAAAAATCACCTATAAATAAATAGTAAAATAGGATTTATCATAGATTCGCGCTGCCCGATCGATCCCGAAATCCCGATATATGTATGTATAGTGATACTAGATAAAAAATCCGTTCACCGCCTCGCGCACCCTCCGTCGCTGCCTACACTCGTCCGCCGCGCTCGCGCCGTCCGCCAGCTCATGCCATCCGTTCGCCCGCTCATGCCGCCGGGGGGATGCGTACGCGCGGGAGGCGGGGAGTCGACGAACCAAAGCGTTCGGCAGCCGCGCGTCATACGCGCGAGCGCCCAGACGCTGTCCGGTTAAATTGTGTCTCGAAAACGTACCTATAAGTTTGCGATTTGCGACTTATTTGTAAATTGCTTGATTGGACTATGAATTGATGTATGCCTTCATTTATAATATTACAATAGCTTGGTCTCGTTAATATATCAGTTGTTTCATGAAGAACTAACGTTACATTTTCTAAATAAAACTTTTAAAAACGTTGCTTTCTGTATTCTTATTCATTCTTCTTTCATAATTGTAACAAGTTAATAGCTGTACAAGACAGTATACAAAATGACAAAACGAAAAAGCAGACAGTGCCACGTAAGCGTAGAAAAAAGAATTAGACGCTTAGTATAAAGTACATACCTAAGTGGAATGAGACATTTCCTAAAGCAAAAGTGATAAAAAAATAATAAAGAACCTACACCTAACAAAAATAAATGAAATCCCATCAAAAACATAAATGTGAAAGGCTGCCAAGTTCGATACTATGGGCATGCTTCGCCTATAAAAGAAGTGAGATCTGAATAAGTACCAAGTTCCATAAAAATACCTCAAATCATAAATAGTTATAGGAATGCACACTTGATTTCCAGCAGTTTTTAAGATACATTTTGAATAAGTATCACGTTACATAGAAATACTTAAAATTATAATAGTCAGAGAAACGCACACCGGTTTTTTTAGCAGTTTCCTGATAACATTTATTATTTTCAGTACTTTTTAATGATGTAACTTGGCAAGTTTTAATAGAAAATTATATACTTGACACATTGCAGTCCAAAGGTGTCGATTCATTGCATTGAAAAGGTGTGTGGTGAGTGAAAACTTGCCAAGTAACATCATTAAAAAGTACTGAAAATAATAAATGTTATCAGGAAACTGCTAAAAAAACCGGTGTGCGTTTCTCTGACTATTATAATTTTAGGTATTTCTATGTAACGTGATACTTATTCAAAATGTACCTTAAAAACTGCTGGAAATCAAGTGTGCATTCCTATAACTATTTATGATTAAAGGTATTTTTATGGAACTTGGTACTTATTCAGATCTCACTTCTTTTATAGGCGAAGCATTCCCATAGTATCGAACTTGGCAGCCTTTCACATTTATGTTTTTGATGGGATTTCTTACACTGGCAATAATTTTAATGCCGGGATTGATATGCATGTGTGAGGGCACGTCTCGGGCATGTGATAGGTTGTTACTGTTGTCAGTGTCATTGTGGCGGTTTATTTCTGTCCTATTTGAATAATAGTAAAGTGTTGAATATTAAATAATAAACGACAAAAATATGATAAAATTATTCATAGTCAAGAGCGAAACATTGTTAATAGTGTATATAATAAACTGCTGCAAATAATACTCTCATAGTAAACACAGGAATTATTGAAGAATTCGAGAATTGTATATGTTTGTGAAAACAAAAAAAAAGTGATACTGTGATTGGTCCTTGACCAACGATAATAGCACCTTCTCTGTCGTACCTATTAAAAGTGTAATAAAATAAGACCATCCCGTTCGATCTTGGTATTGTTACTACCAAGTCTATGGCTAGTATGTCTATGCCTTCCCCATTGTTTTCATATTGTTAGGAAATCCTATTTTGATATCTAAATATATAAAAGAAGAAACTGACTGACTGACTGACTGACTGACTGACATATCAACGCACAGCCCAAACCGCTGGTTCTAGAGATTTCAAATTTGGCATGTAGGTTCCTTATAAGGTCTAGGGGTGCACTAAGAAAGGATTTTTCAAAATTCACCCCCCAAGAGGATGAAATGGGGTCCAAAGTTTGTATGGCGAAACAAGATTAGTTAGACTATCTTATTCGAAAATTCACAGGAGTATTCCTAACAATAAATAAGTAAATACGTGTTTCATGTTTTTTGAAAATTCAACCCCTAAAAGGGGGAAGTGTGGTCAAAAAGTCTGAAAATCAACATGGGTATTGTTTCTATGGTTTATCGGGTCGTTGATTACGAAAACAACAACGATTTTAAAATTCAACATAGCGGACGTGAAATACCATCTCTCCTGTTGTGGTACAATGGGGTTGAAATGTCTAAATAACAATATAGGTGTAGTTTTTGTGTTTTTTTGAACGTTAATTACAAAAATGGCATCGATTTTGAAATTTAATATTGTGGATATGAGAATTATTGACAGTATTTGTGCCAAATTGCAATCTTCTTCAAAATATATAAAAGAAGAAACTGACTGACATATCAATGCACAGCCCAAACTGTTGTTCTAAAAATTCCAAATGTGGCACGTAGGCTCATAAGGCCTAGGGATGCACTTAGAAAAAATGTAAACAAGTGTTTTAGCTTTTTTGAGAATTCAACCCATAGAAGGGGGAAATGTGGTGACAAAATTTATATATCAACATGAGTATTGTTTCTATGGTTTATCGGGTCACTGATTACGAAATCAACACTTAAGGGGAGTTGTTAGTTTGTATGGGGAATTTTTAAACGTTGAACCAATTTAGATGAAACTTGGATATATTTTGAGTCCTGGGATTCAATATAGAATATTGTTTATCCCGAAAATCAATCTTAGAGGGGTAGAAAAGATGTTGGTAGTTTGTATGGCGAATTATTAACCGCTGAACAGATTGAAATGAAACTTGGTACATATGATTGAGTCGCGGGAAACAATATAGAATAGGTTTTGTCTCGAAAATCAACCCTTTAGGGGGTGAAACGGGAGTTCAAAGTTTGTATGGGAAATGAGTAACCGCTGAACCTATTTAGATGATTTGGTATGGAGATAGTTTGAGTTCTGGGGAAGGATATATAATTGTTGTTATCCCAGAAGTCATTCCTTAAGCGGGTAAAAAGGAGGGTGGATTACTAATTCCACGCTAATGAAGTCGCGGGGAAAAGCTTCTATTCAAGAGTAGAAATCTGTATTAATCATAATTTCTTAGTAGTAGTAAGTCATTGCTGATGCTGGCGTAACAATTATTGCAACAATTTCTTTAAAAAAAATAAGGGAATCGCCTTCACCAAAACGTGGTATACCGAAACGTCCAGAATGTAACGAATACCTTTCCGAAAAAGAACAGAATGCATCTAAATCAGTTCAGCGAAACGCGAGATGATCGCGGACAAACATACATTCCTACATACGTACATACAAACATACAAGTCTAACTGAGAACCTCCTTTTTTAGTACTTTTAGTACGCGGGCGAAGCCGCGGGAAAAAGCTAGTCGGCGTAGCTAGCTAGTAGTAGTAGTAGTAGAAGGATATTATTATGAATTAATGATACCTACATCTAATTTGCCTGAATTTAAAAATTTTTTTTTGGTACTTACCTTGGTGGCCGATCTGGGGGCAAGGCAGTGCCCCCGCCAAGTCGAGCAAAACAAGGGCACGGCCGTACCATCCTTTTCTAATTCTGTTGTTGATAAAGCTATAAGGCTGAAATGTATGTGACCTAAAGGCCACAAGGAAGATATATTTCCAATATCATTGAATTTGAACATATACTTTAAGAATTATTGCAAGTCAAAGTTTCTTAATTTTGTCACTGACTTACTGATCACGATCATCGTAATTCTATGGTACTGCTAGCAGTCCTACAAGCTCCGAATTTTGAACACTTCTAGGGTTTAGAATAAAAAGCCAATGACAATTAAAACATACCGCAATAACAGTCAGGTTGTCTAGTTTTACAAACCGCACAGTTAACATTGTAATCCCATATAAATATATGCGATAACAGAGTTATTATTTCCGTTGCTAAAAGGAGACCGTCAATTCCAGGCCCACTAGCGATAATGGTCTCGTATAAGGTTTGTTCTGCAATTTTAAGCAAATACCCATTTTATTACGAAACTAGACAAAATATTTCATGAAAATGAAACGGGAATTAGAAATACAAAATAAAAAGTAATTTCGTTGATCCTTCCGCGATCCAAATAGTGCTTAATAAGTTGTTAACGTCTTTACAGCATTGACATAAGGTTAACTTCACCTGGACTGAGATAAACAGACATTTTTAGAAAGGAGTTACGTTTACTATACTAATCTAGTTTATTATTCTAGTTTGACAATGTCATCCAAGTCTGCCGCATGAAGTTATAATTTTAAACTGGAGTATACTCTTCGGCCACAAAGTGGGGCCGAAAGAAAGGGAGCTGCGTTTCATTTTGACTAAGGGCGTTATGACGGCATTATATCACGCTCTTTCGATAACGAAACGCATTTTTTTTTTTCAATTTAGTAATGTCTGATACTCGTATGGATTTATAAAAGTGGATGTAATTGTTGCACTTTTTCCCTAACCACAGATGAACCTTATTACCGTGCAAAACAGTCGTTCATAGGTGATTAGAAAAAAAAACGGTCCGATAGAGGGGATAATAAACTTTAGATTAAATATGTTTGTATGCATGTTGTTGTCGCGAATAAATGTTTTCTATTTCTATTTTTTTAATTATGGGGGCGGTGCCTCACTCGCGCTCGTTACGAAATTGACACACATTGACATTTTGACTTGTTGTCATGCTGGCATTATTGTCTAATGACGACATAACTCCCTAAGTCAAAACGATACGCAGCTCCCTGTATCTCTCTTTCGGCCTCACTTTGTGGCCCAAGAGTATACTCCAGTTTAAAATTATAACTTCATGGATACTAGTACGAGTAGTAGCGCACTAACAGAGCTCTTTGTAATTAGTTCTACGATTGTTTAGTTCATAGTAGCAATGATGGTTTGACAGTCATTATCTTTGTTTATCTAAATACAAGAAATCAGCGGCAGGATCAAAATATGACTTTTTATTATTTTATTATGATTTTCGTTTCATTATCATGTCAGGTTTTGTAGATATTCTTTAAAAAACCGGTAGTTATTTTGTGTTATACTGTAAATCATAAACATGTACGCTTTTAAATATTGTCCTTATCACATTCACGTTTTTTCATCCCCGATTTCTCAATTTTCCCGTTAGATTTCATGATTATTTTATGACCGTCCTGATCTAGAAATTAAGGCGAATGTTTTGATACCTACTTCATAATTATACGCACCTTAATGAGCTGGGGCAAATCGCCTAACAAAAATTGACGATCTCCTTTTAGCTTTTTACACTACACAATTAGATAGTATAGGTTAGACTCTTACAAAAAGGAATGAGATCCCGTCAAAAACATTACATTTACAAAAATGCCAGTCTCGCAGCGCAGTTCTCCTACTGCAAAAAGTATTGAGATCTAATGTAACACCAAGCCGGTGTGCCGGAGTTTACTAACAACATGTCACTGTGATCCTTTGAATTTTCGATGTCTTTATTTTTATAAGTTATATACATATTAATCTATGGCCAGTCTGCGTTGCGAGACTGTCATTTTTGTACATGTAATGTTTTTGATGGGATCTATTATTCTCTTTGATAATTAAACCAACCGGATGCGAGACGCGCACTAATTTCTATCAGAAAAAGTCTGCCAATTACGGCGCGGGGGACGAGGAAACGCACACAAATACTATTTATTAACACTAATGCATTTTCCATTGACGTCGCTACACACGCACACGATAAAATTATCAAACACTAGCATAAAATATACTCACGCAAGTACAAACACAGCCACAGACAACCTGTCCGTGAACGAGATAATGTCATCTTTAAGTAAACGTACACAGTGCGAGGAACGCGTCGATAATAATATACTTAAGTATCGATATTTGTGACGTTTTCAAGTCAAAGGTACATCATTGTCGGTTGTTAATAGAGTTAATTTCTAAACGATTTTTTTATGGTAATGCCTTATTGACAACCGATAATGATGTACCTTTGACTTGAAAATGTCACATTTTATCGTAGATTTATTTATCGTATGCCTACATGTCACTGGATATAGAGAGGCATTTCTTCCCTAGGGTAGTGGGAAAGCAGATGATGAAGAAAATCCAGTGAGCGCTGCGAGGTCCATGGTAGGACAGTAGAGCTGACAAGTTTGTAACTCTTTTAGCACCACCCAGGGATCACGTGTAGGGTTGTCTAAGGTGTTTCCTACGGACGCAGAGAAACATTGATCATAGGTTAGTTATATATTTTTGTTTCTTTACCAAGTATAAGGTTTAGCTATTGATAAAATTATAATGTTAAGTTGTGATTAAATATCAAGGTTTTCTACCAGCATATTACTTAAAATGTTAGTATTCTACGTAAGTTTCCTACGATTTTTCCTGAACAAATAGACAGTTTGTCTAAATCGTGCAAGCTGATTTAGAATAACTTTTATATTATCAATTTAATATTTTGATGTGTATTTGCTTTTATATTTAGTGGAAAATACTACAAATTGGAAACAAATAACTATTACAATGAAACAATGAACTCTGGAACATCACGGTTTCGAACCCACGTGTTTAGATTACCGTTCCAATGTGCTTCCAATTACACTAGACATTCCTCTATCCACCTCAGTGAATTTTCACTGTAATGAACAATGATGAATCAGTCACTAGCGACATCGTGATGTTCCAGAGTCCTTCGCAGTTAATATTTTGATTGTAATGGGTATCTGATTCCAATTTGTGTTTCTATTTCTATTGTCTCTTCTTCATTTTATATTATAAATAAAAAGTATAACATACTGCTAATGTTAATATCGACATTTATTTTTGTGCTGTCCCATCTCTAAAACTTACCTGTTAGGTACAGTGATACCAGAGTCAGAAATTAAAAGTGCCTATTTAAGGGGATAAGTGTGTATAACGTATAACGTACCTTATAATTAATAAAGTATAATCAATACAAAATTAAAATGCTACATAAAATGTATGGTATGGAATATCGTTATTTCAAGCATCTACAAGTATATTTCACTTAAGGGGCGCTACACATTAGAGCAGAATTCAGTGCGGAATTCATCACACTAGCTGAATTTTGTCTATGTAAACGGAAATTTGTTTATGGTAGCTGCATGTATTTTTGAGACCATAGACAAATTTCACCTATTGTGCCGTACTACAAGCACACATACGCTGAGTTTCTTGCGCTGGTTCTTCTCAGTTGGGGCTCCTTTCCGAACCAGTAGTAGTTTATTGCCCTTCCCATAATACGGTTTAGAAAAAGATTTGAATTGTTAAACCAGTGTTTATGTTTTATTACATCACCGTGCGTCCGTGCGTAATGTGTTATAGGCTAGGTTATCCTGATAGTGTCAGTTTTTTGAGTTCTAAACCACCTTACTGCCCTGCCCTTGGCGGTCCTCGACGACATATATAATTTAAAAAGCTATGCGTGTGAATGAGTTTAACCTTTGAAGTACTGACGTTAATCTTTTCATTTTTGTTAATGATTAAAAAATAATATGTATAGTCTGGCAAACCATTTCTGTCAGTAGAAAAACGCGGCAAATTCAAAATACGTGCATGTGGCAACCCTTTGTGATGAGACACCGTATTTCTTGACGAACATTTCAATTTACATTTATTTTACATTGAATTTGTTTCTATTGCCTTTCACTCTCTCATCTTAAGCGCGAGTGAGATAGAACTCCTGCAACGTTCTACATTGAATTTAAATTCGTTTTTAAGGCATATGTCAATTGCCTCAACCAGATTATCTGTTGCAGTTGATGACAGATCAGACGAAATATATCCGTCTCCCTTTTACACATAGTAAATGTCACCTAATGAAAGGAGCGACAATACCAACTTAAATAAAAAACATATAATTTGATGATCATTGCTGCTTTTTTCACTGATTCTTAGTGTTGTCATACTTTTGTTCGCTGTACATTGCTACTGCGTTCGTTGGCTGGCCAGACTATAATTTGAATAATTTAAAAGTCGATTAAAATATGTTTAGAAACAATTTAATAACAACACACACACACACAGACACACTGCTTTTTAACAGAGCAATGCTTTACAATTATGGCTGTATGCCGAATAGGTCTCTGCCTAACCCACGGCACAGAAGAGATAATAGTATTTCATACAGAATGGCCACGCTCCGCCCCGCCCCGATTCGAATTACCTCACTCCGCGGCGGCCGTTTGGTAGGCCGTAGGTAGGCCGTCAGCTGGTCGGCAGCGCGTCGAAGAAACAACGCAAAATGTCGCCGTACAAGGTGTATTGTCATGTTAATGGGTGTTTAGAAAGTAATTACATACAATAAGGAAAGAAGTATTTTTTCGGTCGAAATAACTATTATGCTTTATCGTAAGTAGCACATGAATCCATGACGATATAATACATGATATGACGCATATTTTTGTTGTTCAAAGTAGAAAATTTATTAATTTATCTAGTTATTTTTATTTACCAAAAATATTATATTATGTATGAAACAAAATGTGCGGCGTTGCCACTGCTGCACTGTTGCCAGCTCGCGCGCGCGTCTCGGCCGCGATAGAACGAAGACAAGAGGGTTTTACCGCGAAATTTGAAAATCAAAATTTCGTTATCTGCATATCGTTCGCTCGTATTATGAGCAAGTGCGACAGAGAGGGAGGTAACTAAATTTCCATGTTCGCGGTGGGGCCGCAGTGGGGTTCGTTAGCTCTCGTCAAAACGTCTAATTATTGGAGTAGCCAGGCCTATAACCGCTAACCTCTTCTTTCGTTCGGTCATCTATTTGCATCACTCTCTTTCGAATAGGCAAGAACGATAGAGACGGAGATGTAATGTGCAATAGATACTTATTTATTTTTAATATAACCTTACTTAAATTACAAAATAATTTACTCAAATATAAATTGTCAACAGCAACACACAGAAAAAACAATAAACAAAACTCTTACATTATGTTATGACTAATCTACCCAAAAAGTCCCCCACGAGTTGTCCCTGGTGCAAAAGTTCCCATCACGTTAGCCGCGTTCGCATTCGCATGCGAAACAGTACCGACAAGGACACAACTATCTCAACTCGCTGTAGAGTGAGTGAGACGTTACGACATCGACAGCGGAAACTAGAAAAATAATTGAATGACAGCCCTGAGAATATACGCACACATTGAAGCGTGTACAGACGTGCCGTGCACACATAGGCGCTCAAAACAGCTTTGTAGTATGGCGTGTCCGCCCTGTGCCCACGGAGTAGCTTTTATAGTTCAAAATCTGTAAGAATGAACATTTGACACATCGCAACGCCCGTAGAACGTAAACGCGCAAGACACTTTGAAATTATAAACAAAATCCCATAACGATTTTACAGCTTGTCATGTACGTAAACACAATATTTCACTTTTTATAAACATAACTTAATTAAAGTTAATTTTTTCATATCTTAGTTATTGAATATTTTACGATAACAATTTAGTATGCAAACAGTTACGGTCTACGCCTCCTTTTTTTAAATTTAGTGTTGTGACCATGTCTGCTGTTCCGATTCATATAACATTTCCGTAAGTCGATAAAATCGATTATGTAATCAATAGACAATATAAGACTTTCTTATCATATTGTATTAATTATGGAATTATTATAATGCCATACATAATTAGTTGATAACAATTATTAAATGATCATTTCCTCAATAATTTTATTTTCTGCTTTGTTATAGTTAAGTTTTCCTTTTTTAATTTATTTTTGTATATTAGGCATAACTGCATACAACTCATCTCAACTCATATTCTCGGTGGAATCACTGACTTCCGAGTCACAGGCATCCGCCTAGTTCAGGAGACAGAGGCTCAGTTCCGGTGAAATTGTTTCAAACCTAATACATAAGTCTCTCTTAAGCTATTAGCGTACTGTGCAAATATTACTTACACTTGTATTAGGTTTAAGTCAATAAACATTATTCTTATTCTCTTATTCTTATTGTTATAATTTGAGAAGATTTGTGATACAAAATATATAGGCATATAACAAGAAAAAATCGGTTGTAGTAAAATCGATTCGAACAATTCATAAATAATCGCTAAATTTGACAAACGATACGTCTTAGCCCCATCACTAATGACGTCAATATTGAAGTGTCAAAAGTTCATTCTTACAGATTTTGAACATTAGCACTGCCTGGGCATAGGCAGGGAGTAGCAAAGGGAGAAGCAGCAATAAAAATTATTTATTTTACTTAAGGCGACGATATATGCAAACACGTCAAATCGAGGTGTTTTTGTGCAAGGTTTTTGAAGAAAACAAACCACGTTGGAGCATGAATGTTACATTTTCTGTAGGGGCATATAGTTGGGTTCGCTGTACCGATACGTGCTTGGTCTTGTATAACATAATTAGGTATATATATCATCGTTAAGAAACTGTTTTGGAGAAAACTTGTCGCAAGTTTTATGTCGGTCAGAAATAATTCTATGTTGCGAAATTAAACATAACTACTTCTTAGCACATTACTAATGTTCGGCCGATAACTATAGTCGTATTAAGCGCTTAATAAAGGTTTTAGACGCAAAACCTTGTAGAGCCTGTAATAATTCAGAACTATGCAATTGCTGCAATAAAACTTATAGGCGTTTATTCTATTGCAGCCAGAGACATGTTTCATGTGTCAAATTTGAGTAATATGATTAGTAATTTTGAGTGCGGAAATTCGTTCCACATAGCTTAGGTTATAGTACGCTTGCTTTCTAAGTAGATATGTCCGAGTTCAAATCTAGGCTGATGTTAACTTTTTTGTTTATTTTTTATCTAATTTCTCATTTATATTTTCAATCCTGATCCTAAGCGATTTATAGGTATTTTTGGACAAAAAAAAAGTCAAATCATAACGGGTGATAACAAAAAAATGAGAGTAATTTTCTTTAGACATAAAAATTAAACTATTTACGTAAACAAAATAGTTTGTTCATGAAGTTGTGGCGATGTCTTAGAGGTTCTTTTATTTTGTTTATTTTATTTTTTCAAGCACTTGTATTTGTAAAAAATGGTGTCGAAACAAGAAGCTATGCGAAAATCCCTTGTACTTTTTTATATTTCAAACTTATACATGGACAAAAACCACTGTGTATGTCATTTTAGTAAAGGAAAATGTACCCGTATCTACTATTTGTAGAATTCTTACATCCCTGACTGTAGTTTACAGAAATGGTAGCGGGAGATTAGCAAACATAATGACCAAGGGAAGACTGAACAAACAGAATTGCATCTTTAATGATGATGATTCCACCAGCCAACAGTTGCCACGAAAAAATTCAAGTTTTCCAACGGTACCTACATTTGTTGATGTTTAAAAAGATAGGTCTAGAATGCCGCCAGCAGATAAGATTACTAGAATACATAAATCAGCAAGAATAAATTTTATATCACAGTGTCGCTGGACGATTCGAAATCACACATGAAAATCATTAATTTGAAACGTCGAGTGAAAATCCGATACCTCGAATTTTTTTCACAATGTGGCTGGATGCTAAATATTTTTTAGTCATGTCGTAATTTAGTATTTAAACAATCGGAGAGCTAAAAATTTTACCCAGTTGATAAAAGGGATCAAGGTGCACAAAAGGGAAAAACATGCCGTCCAACGATCTTGCTCGGACATTGTGTCTAAACTTTGACGAACAGCTGACCACGGGCCCTATTCTTATGTCCATTGATGGTTTTGTAAATAACTATTATGTGTGAATTGCCTAAGAACATCCAAAACTCAAAAAAAGGTAGAGAAGAATTTTTTTTTCGCCTCTGAAAGAATTCTCATTTTTTTGTTATCACCCGTTACTATAGTCAAGTTACTAGTTAGTTTAATCTTTTTATTTTGACTTTTTTACCCAATATATTTAAACTACCAACTTATAAAAGAGACTAATTCATTATTCAATTTTTACAGTGGGTATGGGTACTTTTTACCATAGACGGCTTCGTCCATGTTTTTACCATAATTTGTATTACAAGAGCGCGTTTGTTCGAGCAGTTTCCATCCGCGGCGACGTTTTCGCTTCTTGCTTTGCGCTGTTGCAAGCTAGATCTATATTATGATATGAATGACGGATACATTGAATAGAATCAAATGCGCTTGAAGTTGAAATACATTCGTGCATTTGTCAATGATTTGTCCACATCATCGTGATAGGTTATATCTCTCTCTTTACTATGGAATAAGAAAGAAACAATCGGCTCGGCTGTCCCGGTACTCTACGATGTCTGGTCGCGCCATTAGGTTTATATGGCTTATTGTATGTTCGTTTTCGTACGATTTAAAAGATATAGTGAATTATTAATATTATTATTAGGTAGGTAAGTAGATATGGAATTAATTTAATCGTATAAGTATAATATACCAATATAATTTCTCACAATCCCTTAAATGAAAAAACCAATAAGTACTCGTAAGGTACGATGGGGTAAGATCGGACCATTTTTGAACTAGTTGGTCAGCTTTCAGGGCTGACTTTTATGCTTTACCTTTGTAAAAATTTCTCGAAATATTAATCCTTGTTTCAAATCAGTATGTAAGTGTACCTAAGCTGTTTGTCCTGTATAAATTTTCAAAATCTACTCCTTCTACTTAAGATTGGACTATTCAATAAAATGTACTCTTAGTAAGTTTTTAGGTGCTACTTTTCTTCCACTTATCGATTTTGCCAGCTTTGTAATGCAATAATAAATTTTGAAGTGCCCTTACTTATCGTTCTAGAGCTTATATGATCTTGTTTAGATTAATATTATACGAAAATAAATCATACTCGAAAGGTTTTTTATAATAAAACATTTTTTGTAAAAGTGGAGTATGTGTCAGTTTTCCGTCCATACTTATTGAATTGATATATTGATATTCAAGTTTTTCAAATAAAAGCTTATAATTAATATATCTATTAAAGAATAAATAATTATTATCAATGGCCAATTTGACCTCAAAAAGTTTTTTCCATGTAGACGGAGAGCTGGCCACGTCAGATATGACACAATAGTCAGGTTTCATTGCTCTCATTATTGTGTCATATCTGACGTGGCCAGCTCTTAGTCCAATAAATTTGTAGCAGTTTAATCAGGTGGACGGCAACCCGGACGGGAAACTAACATAACCACCCTATGCACGGTTTCAAATAATAGATATAATTATAAACCGCCTGTATTACGAGTATGTTCATGTCAACCTTTCAGCATTTTCTCAAACTTTTCAAAAACGAGTGAGTTAAAAATATTGAGAGTGGAAAGACAAGATGTTTCAAACCTTTGAAGCAAGATGTTTCAAAATTTAAAATTTTTTAAAAAACTCTTTTGGCTATAATTCTTTTTTTTTCCCCCGCCTAGTTGAAGAGATATATTATATGGACGTATCCATACTAATATTATAGTGTGTCTGTCTGTTAACTCTTCACGCTTAAACCGCTCAACTAATTTAGATGAAATTTGGTATGTATAAGGGGGTGAAAACGGAATGGAAGTTTATATGGAATTGTTGCTCCCTGTTGACTTGAAATAGCATACGTACTAGTTTTATATTTGCTCTTAGATTTTACTAACTAGTAACTTTTATTTTGCGTTTTATTATGTAATTCCATATCGCTCATGTTAATTTCGCGCAGACGAAGTCGCGGGTAAAAGCTAGTATTTTAATATTGTAATGGATTTTGATATGGTAAAACTTTTGAAATAGATGGCAATTAACCAAAACTAACCCAAAAATGTACCCAAAAAACCGTGACGACCCTATACACGACACGATACAACTAATCCATACTAATATTATAAATGGGAAAGTGTATGTGTGTGTTTGTTTGTTTGTCCGTATTTCACGGCAAAACGGGGCGACGAATTGAAATGATTTTTTAAATGGAGATAGTTGAAGGGATGGAGAGTGACATAGGCTACTTTTTGTCTCTTTCTAACCCCCCACTTCCCTAAAATGGGGGGTGGAAGTTTGTATGGTTTGTTACCCCGAATTTAACGCGAGCGAAGCCGCGGGCAAAAGCAGGTATTATATGTTATTAACTTACTCGTGCTGACTTTTCGTGTTTTTAATTATTTTGTGTAATTTCAATTTGTAATTCTTATGTGAGACGACAAACGCTTTTATATTTGTCATTTTTTTTAGTAAAGAACGAAGAAGAAGAAGAATGGTATATGTATAAATGAAAATGATTAAAACATGTTAAAAAATTAATCTTAAACTTTAGGTTGAATTAAGTTATTTGCTTTTTGGCTATGGTTTTCTGTAAGGTACTTCCCCAGTCGAGCTCTGAGCCAGGTCCAGATTTGAGCGTGATAACATTCGCTGAACTGTGCCTTACCACAGTTAGCGAGATAACATTCGGAGTGCCCATACCTCCCTTTTGGACGTAACATACCCGTGTCTAAACCTGTTCCTAGTAACCAACTAGGTACACATTTAAAAAATGTTCACAGCAACAATTAATAAGATCCAGTCTTAAATGCCACGCAAAAACAAATCAAACCATTTTTTGTGACAAACAATTGAATTTATAGAACGAAACTTTTTTGTCTATAAAGATCACATGTATGCGTGACTTCGGCAGCAGATAGCATACATCCTCCATACGACCCTCTTGAACCTGATGTTTATTCAGTGTTGGGCGTAATTTATTAGATGGTACCTACTTTTGTAATGTATTAAATTGCTAATTAAATTACAAGAAAATCAATTATATTAAGTAATTGAAATTGCTTGTAATTGAGATTACATGTCAGTAGTATTCCCGATTACATATAATTTGTAATTGCAATTACTTTTATCTTAACTACTTTTACTTGTAACTTCGATAATTTGAAATAATATACAAGTTCAATTTATTTTTGGGTCAGTGGGGGCAGCTACCAGATCCCTCGCTGCAACGCGAAAATGGTCTTAAAAGACCTTCCCTCAATTTCAAATTAATAACGTTACGGATTTTGGGAAAAACATACAGGATGCGAGAAAGAGGTCACATTTGGTAAACTTCTTTTTGATGCCAATCGATCCCATTCTTGTATGGGATCAAAAATAATTTGCGGCTAGAAAAGCCACAAATTGAGAAAAACTTTTCCCATACTTTATGAAAATTATTTATTTTTATTTTTCACATGCTGCTTTTTTATGCCAATCGATTCCATTCCTATCGTTTCTAATAGTTTCCTATTAGGGGTCAACTTACGGTAATGTACTAAAAAGCTACAAATTAAATATTTTCCATACATTTACTATAAATAATAAATAAATATTATACGACAATCTTACACAAATCGACCTAGGCCCACAGTAAGCTCAATAAGGCTTGTGTTATGGGTACTAGACGACGATATATATAATAGATAAATATGGATAAATACTTAAATACATAGAAAACATCCATAACTCAGGAACAAATATCTGCCCTGACCAGGATTCGAACCCGGGACCTCCTGCTTCTTAGGCAGGGTCACCACCGACTGGGCTAGGAGATCGTCAAATAAAGAATAAGTGATTTTTAGGGTTCCGTAGCCAAATGGCAAAAAACGGAACCCTTATGGATTCGTCATGTCTGTCTGTCTGACTGTCCGTCCGTATGTCACAGCCATTTTACTCGGAAACTATACGACGTATATAAAATTTACACATAAGGTGTACTTCTGTATGCCGCTACTTAGTTATGTATTTAAATTTGAAAAAAATATATATTTCAAGGGGGGGCGCTCCATACATGTAACTAAATTTCAAAAAAATCTTTTTACCAAATATCAACATGTGACACATCAATCGATAGGTCTTTAAAAATAATATTGAGGTTTGTTTGATCTTTTTGTGATTAAGTGAATATTTTTTGAAATAATCGCTTCGAAAGTCAGAAAAATTGTGTAGCCCCCCCTGTAACTTTTGAACCGTAAGTCCAAAAAATATGAAAAAATTTGAGGAGATGCGCCTTATCATATACTTTCTACGAAAATTGTTTTGAACATTATCGGTTTGGCCATTTTTGAGTTATTTCCAAAAAACTTCTTCCATAGGCATCAGATACGACCTTTTGGTATTAGTTTGGTTCTTATTCCATTGAAGGTACGGAACCCTCCTATGCGTGGTCCGACACGCACTTGGCCGGTTTTTTTAACCTTTCAGTTAACCAACAGTCGTTGTTATTAAGCATACCGGAAGAAACATTTAAGTAAAATGTGTAGGTACCTGAAAAAAGCGCCATCGCCATTATATCAAAATGCAACTAGGTAGAGGTACACAATAGTGTTGGAGGATGTGTGGTTTGTATTTGCAACTAAAGGCTAATTTTCCAGATAGGTAATTGAATTATCCGATGTTCTCCCGATGCGGTCTTATCCCAACGCACTTTACCGTCCTCATTGAAAGCGTTTTTGACCATCTCTAATTTCGTTATAGATACTAAAAACCTGGATTTTTCAGAGCAGAAGAGGACATAAAACAAATTAGTTACAAATAATATTATCTTCAGTTAAGTACATTTTATTTGAACTTTTATTTTGAAAGACTTGACACGTACTTGACACATAGAAATATAACCGCCACGATGAATACTTATTTTGGATATTTAGAATAAAACATTATAATTGTGCGATTATGATACTGTAGGTAATGGCGTGCGTTGGCAAAGTCGTTTTATATTATAGGTAACTTTAATTATTTCGTCATTGATTACCTACATACAATAGTAACTTTAATTAAGTAAGTACACATAAAATGAAATTATTATCAAAGCGCCATCTTACTGTAAAAGACCGCGATTGTTTGACTATTTAAACATGTCAACATTGAATTGTCATAGTTCATCTCAAGTATACTAGATGGCAGAAGCGGAAGCTGCGATTATAAAAACGCAAAATGCAGTCGTCAACCGTGATACCTGTCACCTTAAGTTAAATCATTTTCTACAACGATAACCACAAATATTTTAAGGTAAGAAATATATTTCATGCATTTTTATCATAATATTATTACCTATTCCGGAAACTTTACTTATTTACATAACATTTATATTATTATCTTAATCATGAACTACGCGCACATAATTATAGAGGATACCTTAATCACCAGCCACAACAGTAAATAAATTGTTACCTCAAAGTGAGGGGTACCTTCAGTACGAAACAGTACGAGTAAAACTTAACGAATTTTTATCGAGTAACAACATTATTCACCACAGACAGTTTGGTTTTCAAAAAGGTTTTCAAAAAACACAACTCAATTGCTTGCACAATTCGCTGATGAAGTAAACCAGCACATAAATGACAGGAAGCAGGTAATTGCAGTCATGATAGACTTCAGCAAAGCATTTGACACCCTGAATCACGAGATATTGTACAAAAAACTTCGGCAATGTGGTATACAGGGGCCTACACTAAACTGGTTTAAGCAGTACCATCAGCATAGATTCAACACTGTTAGCATTGCAGGAGAGCAAAGTGATCTCATGCAATCCTATCATGGGACAGCTCAAGGATCCGTTTTAGGACCAACTGAGTATCTGATCTATGTTAATGATATGAGTAATGTATTCCAAACAGCCTCGGTATACCAATTCGCTGATGATACTTGTCTACTCACTGCTAACGCTGATGTGAAAGTCGCAGAGTGTCAAATGCAGAGCGAATTCAACATGTTATGTAAGTGGGCGAATGATGTAGGCTTATCTATAAATTATAATAAAACAAAAGTAATGCATATTCACTCTCCTTATATAGAAACTAACACTATCCCCAAAATCGTGGCCCACGAGCATTCATGTATGCATGCAGGGCAGTCCTATTGTGTTGCTAACTGTGAGCCGTTGGAAGTAGTCAACACCCATACCTATCTGGGGTTAAAAATTGACACTTCATTTAACTGGGGACCTCATATAGACCATGTGTGTAATAGATTAAGAGCCTTTCTTGCCAATGTCTGTATCATTAGCAAAAAATGCATTATAACACGATCCGATTGCTGTATATTGCACTAGCTGATTCCATAATCAACTATGGCATCTCAACTTATGGAAGAACCTATAATACTTATTTACAGAGAATATACAATATCCAGATTAGAATATTAAAAACTATAGTTCCGCTTAAAATTAAACAAAGATACAAAAATAATTATGAAAAATTGTTTAATTACTGTAGAGTGTTAAGTGTATATAATAAGGCTAAAATGGCTGTGATCTTAGAATGCAAGCATCGTTTGGGAGAGCTGATTAGATACAATAGACCAAGGAACCTTCGTAATCTCTCCAATGAACCTAACTTTGTAACCACTAAAATAGTAATGAATATGGTAACAGAGTTTGGACTTCTTACATACCTAAAGTTCTAAACAGCTTTCCCAAAGAAGTTATAGAAAATCTAGATAAAAAACCGAAAGAATATTAAAAGTATTGTTAAAAAAGCACTGACAGATAACAATGTAAATGGTAAAATAGATTAATATGATTTTATTTAAAATAATTTATGTTAAAAGGGGTTGCAACCCCAAAACAATAGCTTGGTAATACAATCTTAAATGTAAAAGATTAACACTAAGTTAAGTGAAATTGTTATTAACCCATTTCAGTATAATAAACAGTTTAAATTTTAATTTTTTTTTTTTTTAGTAGTGATACCGAAAGAAGGGAAGGCAAGGTAGGGAAAGGTAAAAAGGGAACTGGTAGGCATGTATACTAGCAGAATATCTTATGTATGTAGTAACGCGTTGTACTTAACACATTTGGCAGAGACAAGCAAACAAGAGACAAGCAAGCAGAGGATAACGACGTAAAAGGATATCAACATTAAAGAATATTATATTTCTGTTGTGCTGGATAATAAGAAGATTCAAGGATGCATTAAGTGAAGCAATGCCACCTGGGCAGTAACTATAGCGGCTGCAACTTCAGGGTACTTGTCTGCGTGATGAACGGCTGAACGCAACATGCGTCCATAGTGTCCCTACACATCTCCAGTACCATTTTACACTGTAGAAAACCAAATAAATGAATATACTTACAAGTATTCATTTTCATTCTTGAAGTCCTATAGTTCAATTTAGCCTAGGAACGAATAGAGCATTTCTATGAATGTAGGTAGTTTCTAATAATCATATGTTTTATGCCAATTGTATGTTTTTCGACGCAGTAACCCAGTTCTTTTAATACTTAAAAATAAATAAATAAAATAGCCTACATGTAAGTTATACATTTAGTTTTGGTTTTTCTAATGTGGATCCTTTTGAATTCTTGTTAGACCAAAAATGTGCCTATTTGCTTTATTACTATTTGCATAAAATATAACTTAACCATTTTATTACAAAAATAGCACACAATACGCGTGTCCACACCGGACGCACCGCCTCGCGAGGAAATTGCCGCGCGAGGAAGCTCGGCTAGTGTGGACGTGCCTCGCCCGAGGCATTGCGGCCGCGCTTGCGTTTGCCTCGGGCGAGGCACGTCTACACTAGCCGAGCCGCCTCGCACGGCTATTTCCTCGCGAGGCTGTACGTCTGGCACGGCTAATTGGTACAATAAAAAAATATTTTTGAGTAATGCTAAATAAATACACAAACCTAAAAAAAAAACAAAAGAATACCCGTACCGGGATTCGAACCCAGGACATCCGCTTCACAGACGGGGTACTACCAACGAGGCCAAACTGGTTGTCAAATTAGTTACTGCGATCTACACGGGAGCGCTGTAGTATAAACGAACTTTAGTGACGAGACATTTTTTTTGTATGTAGTTATACCGTTCTTCTCCTAGTGAGTATTATATTCTTTGGGTTGGACCCTACAATTTGCTATTATAGTTCAAAATCTGTAAGAATGAACTTTTGACACTTCAGTATTGACGTCATTAGTGATGGGGCTAAGACGTATCGTTTGTCAAATTTAGCGATTATTTATTAATTGTTCGAATCGATTTTACTACAACCGATTTTTAGGGTTCCGTACCTCAAAAGGAAAAAACGGAACCCTTATAGGATCACTTTGTTGTCCGTCTGTCTGTCTGTCTGTCTGTCTGTCTGTCTGTCTGTCTGTCTGTCTGTCTGTCTGTCTGTCTGTCTGTCTGTCAAGACCATTTTTCTCAGGAACGCGTGGAGGTATCAAGCTGAAATTTATACCACATACTCAGGTCTATTGCCCCTTGGAGCTGTGAAAAAATCAAACTCAAAAGCCAACGCAATCAAAAGATACAGTCGTTTATGCTGCAAATTTTAGTTTTTCGGCACTCGCAAAACCTACGGGGTACTTCCCGTGAACTCAGAAACTTGAAATTTGGCACGAAGCAGCGTCATATAGCATAGACAATGGAAAAATTACAAAAAGTAGACATTTTTAATAAAATCATACAAAAAAACATTTTTTAAATTTTAAACTTACTACTTTTTTTCTCGTAAACGCGTGGAGATATTAAATTGAAATTCATGTCAAATACTCAGGGCTATAGGACCTTTCAGATGTAGCAAAACCAAACTTTTATGTCAACGCAATCAAAAGAAATAGCAATTTAAGTCGCATATTTTGAAACTGAGTACTCGCAAGAAACTCAAAACCTACAGGGTACTTCCCGTAAACTCAGAAACTTGAAACTTGGCACGAAGAAACTTCATATAGTACAGACAAAGGAAAAATTACGAAAAGTAGACATTTTTAGTAAAATCATACAATAAATATTTTTTTAAATTTTAAACTTACTACCTTTTTCCTCGTAAACGCGTAGAGGTATTAAATTGAAATTCATATCAAATAAAGGTTGAACACGCCAAAACTTGGGCACGCAAAATTTGTTTTTAAACCAGCTTGAAAATAAATAACTACATTATGAATACCACATTTAATGACAAATTTAATGAATTCTAAAATCACATTTTTAATTTTAATTAATGTTTACACAGCCATAGATCGAACTTTTCTACGCACACGGCTCATAAGACTTTGCACCATCTCTTTAGAAAAGATTTTTGTCGCCCAGGTCCATATTTTTTGTAGCTCAGGGACGGATTTTACTTCTCCGCCTTTCTTTTTTAGAATTCCTTTCATAATACTCCAGTACTCTTCAACAGGCCGCAGTTCCGGACTATTTGGCGCATTGCATATTTTGGGTACCACCATTGTCCTGTTAGCGTTGTACCATTCCATAACTGATTTTGCGTATTAGCAACTGGCTAGATCTGGCCAAAACAGCGGTGGTGAGGCATGCTGTCCTATAAAAGGCAGCAAACGCTTCTGTAAACAATCTTTCTGATAAATATCGCCGTTTATTGTCCCGGTGGTGATAAACGAGCGACTTCTTTTACCACAGCTACATATTGCCTGCCAAAGAAGGTATTTTTTTGGAAATTGCCCTCATTTTTTTAATTCAAAATCTTCAGGAGTATCTGTTCGAGATTTGCTAGTATAAAACTCTTGACCAGGTATTTGATTACAATCCAATTTTATATACGTCTCGTCGTCCATCACCGCGCATTTAAATTTTGTAAGAAAATCTTCATAGAGTTGTCGCGACCGTATCTTTGCGGATAAGTTCTGTTTTGAGTCTCGATCTGGTGCGGCCTGGGCTTTATAACTCTTCAGTCCTGCCATCTGTTTCACTTTTTGGACATAGGACTAAGACATTTTCACTTTTTTAGCAACATCACGAGATGAAATCGTATGATTTGAGGCAAAAATCTTTAAAATACTCTTTCCTGTTTCTTATTCTTGACTCCCTGCAACCCACCACTTCCTGGCTTTCTATCTATTGTAAAGCGTTCACGGAAACTTTTTAATACGTGACCAACAGTAGATTGTGGATATATCAGCCTTTTCGCGATATCTATGTAGCTTAACATGGGATTTTTTACATGTTCGTGCAAAATGCGTTCACGTTTTTGATATTGTACGCTCGACATTTTGCCAACGAATAAATAAAAGAAAATAAAACTATCATCATTTTATAGCCCAGTTCCTTGTGAGAAAATTGTTGTTTCAAAAGTTTAAATATCTCCATTTTTCGGATAACTATAGCTATTTTTATATGCCCAGGTTTTGGCGTGTTCAACCTTTACTCAGGTCTATAATACCTTTAAGTTGTAAAGGTTTGTACGGAACCCTCGGTGCGCGAGTCCGACTCGCACTTGGCCGGTTTTTTTTCTTGTTACATGCCTATATATTTTGTATCACAAATCTTCTCAAATTATAGCAATAAGAATAAGAGAATAAGAATAATGTTTATTGACTTAAACCTAATACAAGTGTAAGTAATATTTGCACAGTACGCTAATAGCTTAAGAGAGACTTATGTATTAGGTTTGAAACAATTTCACCGGAACTGAGCCTCTGTCTCCCGAACTAGGCGGATGCCTGTGACTCGGAAGTCAGTGATTCCACCGAGAATATGAGTTGAGATGAGTTGTATGCAGTTATGCCTAATATACGAAAATAAATTAAAAAAGGAAAACTTAACTATAACAAAGCAAAAAATAAAATTATTTAGGATATGATCATTTAATAATTGTTATCTACTAATTATGTATGGCATTATAATAATTCCATAATTAATACAATATGATAAGAAAGTCTTATATTGTCTATTGATTACATAATCGATTTTATCGACTTACGGAAATGTTATATGAATCGGAACAGCAGACATGGTCACAACACTAAATTTAAAAAAAAGGACGCGTAGACCGTAACTGTTTGCATACTAAATTGTTATCGTAAAATATTCAATAACTAAGATATGAAAAAAATAACTTTAATTAAGTTATGTTTATAAAAAGTGAAATATTGTGTTTACGTACATGACAAGCTGTAAAATCGTTATGGGATTTTGTTTATAATTTCAAAGTGTCTTGCGCGTTTACGTTCTACGGGCGTTGCGATGTGTCAAATGTTCATTCTTACAGATTTTGAACTATAAGTGTATTGCCTAACCTGTCATAACAATGACAATGAATGACATATTAGGCGGACGTATTTCTGCCGCACTCGATGTGGCAATAATCGTGTTCATAATTGCATACCCAATTTAAGAATTAATTCATTGATAAATTGGGTATGCAATTATAAACCCGATGGTACAATATACTATGAAGAGTCAAGTTTAAAAATTACCCTTAAGCAGATGTAGTACCATTAAGTGGCAACACTTTTTGATTGACAATATTTTTTAGTTTTTTGCTAATTTCGTGCACTATTTGATGATATTTAGACGTAATTTTACTTACAGATGAAAAGAAACGTTATCCTTCTGTAAACTAGATAATTCAGATCTTTTCTTACATGAAAACACGCAGCAATTCGGCATTTTTACCTCAGATCGTTCCGCGCTGACTGACATTCATTGAATGGCGTTTGACGCGCGACAACTAGTTTTATATAACCGCTAAGACCAGTGGTCTTGTACTTTTGGCAGAGGGGGACGCCTGACAATTACCACTCCATTGGTTTATTTCTATAGAGATTATTCTAGTGGCCAATTTTATTAATTAGGTCGACTTCGTATTTATTTGGTTATCGGTTAAATCATATCCCTTCTTTTTTGACCTTTTTTGTTTTTCAAGGCCTCACAACATTGCAAATACTCCCTTCTTTAAATTAAGGCAGCAGTGTAAAACGATCAAAGATAAAATCAAATTGTGATTTCGAATAAGCAAAAAGTTGGATAATTTAAAGAGCGCTTAAAACATGTACCACAGACTAAGCATAAATACGATAGACAAGATGACCGACGCGCTGCACGAGCTGTCAGTTTACTTACGTAGTATCTACTAAGTAGTCTGTGCTTCGCAAATTAAAATTGCTAAATTAGATTGCAAATACTACCGGGGAAGAGTAAATACTCATTTTGCAACTTAGTATGAGAAAATGTAGGTTAAAGTAAGATAATAATAATTGTTCCTTATTTCAGATGCAACCTGAAACTAGATAGAAATGGATCAACAATTCTCATTGTCTTGGAACAACTTTCATGGAAACCTAACAAAAGGATTCGCCGGCTTATTAGGAAACGGTGAATTTGTAGATGTGACTATTGCTGTTGACGGGCATTTACTGCAGGCCCACAAAGTGATTTTGTCGATATGTTCGCCTTATTTCAAGAAGATGTTCCAAGTGAATCCGTGTCAACATCCAATTAGTAAGTTAAATTTTATTTTTAGAAACATTTGTGTATCTCAGTACGTTTCTCTGTTGAATAGTTCTATTATTATTTTTGTAGTTTTGGAAGTGTAAAGTCAATTCAGATATTTTTGTTGCAGTTGTTTTGAGGGATGTTACACACAAAGCCATGAGGGACTTACTACAATTTATGTATAATGGAGAAGTCAGCGTGAAGCGAGAAGATCTCACTAGTTTTTTAGGCACAGCAGAGGTTTTGCAAATCAAGGGATTGACTAATAAAGAGGTTAGTTCTTGTCTTCCTATAAGACACTTCTATAACCAATTTAATAGAATAGGTATAGGACTGGGTATAGTATATTCATTAAAACATTAGTGCTTCAAGATTTGACAAATTCAGTTACCATTCATACATTGTTTAATGTTAACACAAATATTTTCTTGTCAAATAAGAATATGTTCTAATTGACCATCAAATTAATTATGCAGTATATGTTACATAGACTAACCTTGTTACTAAAATGGAACCATTCCAAAACAATTGTTGCTATCCATCTCCTTCAAATCAATTTCCAGAATGTCACATTTTGTACTTTTCAGACTGATGAAGATGACAATGAGAGAGAACAAAACTTATCCAAACAAGATACAGAATTGCCAACATCCACCCCTGAGCCAGAGCCATGTGCTACAGAATCATTTGAAAACTCTAGAAGTGATGAGACTTCCCAAAATGATGTACAGGATATTCTTAAACAAAGGCAATTTATAGATAAACTCCAAAGGCTAAGCAATTTGAAAAGGAAATCAGAAGAATTCCTTCAGAAAAATTACTACTCAGATGTACTTAATGTAGAGAAGAGACCCAAAAGTAAGGAAAAACAAAACATTCATCTACATACTAATAACTACGATAATATAAGGAATATGTATGATATTCCAGTAGATGCCTCGTCGCCTTTCAACACACACAAACCCAGAACAATAAAAGACATGAATGACAAAAGCAAGGATTCTGAGAATGCACTAGACCTAAAAACTGAATGCGATGACAGTGACATCATAGTCACTGATCCAGCTATTTGCAATGATCCAAAGAGTTATGATGGGTCTCTGGAAGGACAAAAAGAGCTATCAATGGCAGTAGATTATCACTCTCCTCAAGATAGTAAGTATTTCTATATCTTCACTTCTGCTTCAGTATCTATAAGTTTTATTATTATTATTATTTAGCTTCTTTCCCACATTAGTGGTCCCCAAGGGTATAAGCCTCCTCCATCTGTCTCCACCTCTCTTTGTCGGTGGCAACATCCATCCATTTTTTTCCCGCAGCCTGTACGATGTCATCTGCCCATCTTTTTCTTTGCCTTCCCGCTCTTCTTTTTCCAGCTGGGCCTGGCCATTTGGTTACAAGATTTGTCCACCTTTGATCCTTATATCTTGCTATATGACCTGCCCACCTCCACTTTTGTTTTAAACTAAACTGCAGGGCGTCTATTATCTTTGTTCTCTTGCGGATATCTATATTTCTTGTTTTTTGTATTCTTCTTAAATTTAAAATACTTCTTTCCATTGCATGTTGGCAAGATAGAATTTTGTTCTTTGTTCTTTCCGTGTAAACCCATGTTTGGCATGCATATGTCAAACTTGGAAGAATACAAGAGTCCATTATGATCTTTTTCATGTTAAGATTGTAATTGCCTTTGAGAATTTCTTTTTGTGCCCAGTATTTCTTCCAGGTTGTGTTTATTCTTCTATTAATTTCATTTTCATTACTGTTTGTTTCTAAAGATACTAATTTTCCCAGATATACATAGTCTTCCACATAATCTATGGGTTTTTCCTCGATTTTGATAGGCTTCTTGCTGTAGTTTGACATGATCTTAGTTTTAGATGCATTCATGTGTAGGCCAATTTTTTTGCTTTCAAAGTCTAGTTCTTGTAGCATTTTTTCCATGTCTTTTGCTGATTCACTAAAGATGGCTATGTCATCAGCAAATCTCAGATGCGTTAGTTTTTTGTTTGATATCCATATTCCTTTTCGATTCCAGTCCATCTTCTTGAAAATATCCTCCAGAACCGCTATAAATAGTTTTGGAGAGAGTGGGTCACCTTGTCTCACTCCTCTCCCAATTGTGAATGGTTCGCCTTGCCTTTCCAGTTTAACTCTGCTTGTGCTTTTTGAATAGATATTCTTTATTATGTTTATATATGTGTTGTTGATGTTATTGTTTCTTAGGGCAAGCAATATGGATGACTGTGTTATACTATCAAAAGCTTTCGAGTAGTCCACAAAAGCTATATATAGTGGCCTATTAAATTCTTTGTATTTTTCAATAACCTGTTCCATGGTGTGAATGTGGTCAGTTGTAGAATAGTGTGGTCTGAATCCTGCCTGTTCAACCGGTTGATTTTTGTCGATATTTGGAGCTATTCTACTCAGAATTATTGATGAGAAGAGTTTGTATGTTGTTGATAGTAGGCTTATAGGTCTGTAGTTGCTGATGTCAAGCGGGTTCCCTTTCTTGTAGAGTAGTGTTATGTTGGATTCACACCATTGGTTTGGTACTTCCTTGTTTTTCAAAACTAAGTTGAACAGTTTTACTAGATATGTGATTAAAATTGGAGCACCTATTTTTAAGGCTTCATTCGAGATGTTGTCCGCTCCTGAGCTTTTCTCAGGTTTTAATTTTTTTATATGTTTTAAGATCTCATTTATAGTTATTTGCTCTGGGATTGTTTCTGAAGTGTCTTCTTTATTATAGTTATAGTTACTTTCTTCCTCTTGTAATGGTTTTTTGTAAAGTTCAGCATAGAAAGTTGTGGCATGTTTCACTATATCATCTCTTTCCCTAGTTTCTCCCTTTTCATCATTCAAAGATTGTATCCAATTTTTGTAAGTAGCAAGTTCTTTAAAAGCTCTCTTTGAGCTTCTGAACTTTGACATGTTCCTTTCTATTACTGTTTGTCTGTGGCTATCATAGTCTTTTCGAATTGCCTTATTGGTTTGTTTGAATATCACCTTTAATTCTTCTTTAATTTCTCTGGTTCTTGGCTTCTTGGTCAATAATTCATATCGTCTAGAGATTAGACTAAGTGTTTGATCGGTAAGAATTCTGTGTTGGGTAGTGCTTGGTTTTTTAGTAGATTGTAGACTTTTTGTTATTATTGTTTCTAATTTATTACTTAGGGATTGGACATCTTCGGACTCTATCAGTGAATTTTCTGACGCTGTTACATAGTTTTCTAGATTTTGAATATAGTTACTTCGTTCTATAACACTCTTCAGCTTGTTGGGTACTGTATTAAACACTCTCCGACTGACTTTAGGTTTTTCTGTATTAAGAGTACATCTTACGAGTCTATGATCCGAGGGAAAGCTTACATTGTTCATCACCTCTATGTTTTTTATACTATTTGGGTTAGGGCTGAGAATAAAGTCGATTTCATTTTTTGTGTTGTTATCAGGTGAGACCCATGTCCATCTTCGAGATGCTTTCTTTTTGAAGTATGTATTCATTATAGATAGTTTGTTCTCATATGCATACTGTATTAGGCGTTCGCCCCTGGCATTTCTTTCCCCATATCCATGCTTTCCCATTATGGTGTTTTCTTCGGGTTTTGGATGTCCAATTTTAGCATTGAAGTCCCCGATGATGATTATGTTTTTATCAGCTAAGCTTTGTGCTTCCGATAGATCATTATAAAATTTAGTGATGTCTTCTTCACTTGAGCTCTCAGTAGGGGAATAAACTTGTATTATTGACAGTGGTCCATCTTCAAATTTCATTCGTAGCAATGCAACTCTCTCTGATATTGCCTTGAAACTTAAAATATTGTTCTTTAATGATTTTTGAATGATGAAACCCACTCCATAGAGGCCCTTAGTTTCACCCTTATAGCACATTATATATTCTGTATGTTCTTCAATAGCACATCCCAGTTTTCTCGTTTCTGCAAGTCCTATGATGTCCCATTTAATTTTTTCTAATGCTTGGTTTAGGTCAAGCATTCTTTCTTTTGTTGATAGTGACCTTACATTATAAGTGCACACTTTAAGATAGTTATCCTTTTTTGATATTGTTTTCTCTTGTGGTTTGATGCGGTTAGTGTTGATGGTGTTTGTCTTTTGGTGTTTAGAATTAAATTTTGTTGATTTTTTGTTGGATGGAGGGTAATAGTCATCTTCCCCCACGGTGACAAGCCGGGTTGGGGTGCTTAGGTTTTTTGAACTTAATTTGGTTGTGATTGCAGTAGTTGTTGTTGGGTTGTTCCGGTGGTATTGGTTCTTTGGTTGCTATTGAATTTTGTCGTTTTCCGAGTTGTTGTTAGGTCTCCATTGTGAAAATGCATTTGTTTTTGTTACTTTTTTAGGGTTGTTTGTAGAGCCTTCGTCTGTATTTGGCACAGTGGAGGGTGAGGTAGTTGGAGATCTCTTCCGTTTTTCATTTGGATTGTCCCGTACAATTAGTTTGTCATAGCGCACATATGCAATTTTTCCTTTGCTTATTTCTTCTTTCGCTTTAATTTTAAGCTCCCTCCTTTTTTCCAGTACGTCCTTTGGGTAGTCATCAGTAGCGTAAGTTTCGGCTGGAAGCTTTTTATTGTTTTTAAGCACCATCAGTTTTCGCCATTCCAATGTTACGCTAACCAGGATGGGTCGGTTTCTTTCTTCAGATTTTCTTCCCAGTCTTTGAACACTACTTATTTCCCATTTGTCCCAGTTATCAGTTTTGGCACTTTCACTTTGTTGATTTAGAGTGTTTAGCACTAGTTCCACGAGTTCTGAGGGGTTTTTCTCCTTCTCCGTAATACCATGTAGTAAGAAATTATGTTTCTTCGTTAATTTTTCCAATTTGTTTACTCTGTTTCTAAGTGTGTTAACTTCTAGGTTAAGTTTTGCGTTCTCTTCAAGAATAGGTTTTAGTTTTTCATCGACACTTTGTAGAGCAATTGCCGTTATGTTCTTTGTCAATACTGCTGTTTGTAATTGTAATTTCTCATCAAGTTTTGTCAACAAAAGTGACATCTCAGGTGACAGCTCGGTATTCATTTTGTGGTGCAACGGAACGTAACTTTTTACAGATTTCCGAACGTGCCTTCGACTTTTGGGTTGGCAGTATTGTAGCGGATCTGCGGATTCGATGTTTCGGTGACAGATAACCTCAAACCGTTTTGTATTTTTTTGCAGACTAATTTCACTAAAGATATCGAGTTCTGTGTTGTTATTTATTATTTATCTAGTTCACACACGATTTATTAACGTTCTTATCAACACTTTCGCACTGATTTTTCTTGTTTTTGCACTGATTTCTCACTATTTCACGGGAGCGTTTAACAAGCGTCTTACTTCTTTAACACCGGAACCGGAAAAGCTATCTATAAGTTAGTTAGTCACATATATTTTAAAGCTATCATTTAGGATCCACCTACATAATCATAGTCATTTTGGTTATGTTTAAGTTATGCTCACTTTACTAATGCTTATTTATTTATTTATGGGTGTCTCATAACCTTAAGACATCCAAGATTGTGTTGAAAATGCAATCATTTTTATTTTCACCAACATTACGCCTGTTATTTTGCAATGCCTTCATACTGTGAAAACACGATGGCATTTTCAACATTACTGTATAACTGCCGAGATCATTTATGTTTTGCAAATGTTGTAATGAAAATGCCCATCGTGATTTCAGATTGTCCCAGTCTGAACTCACTGTTCATCGATCTAAAAAACTTAGTGAACGGTAAAGTGGCTAACAACATGTTGAGAACTAATCCACACGAAGATTACCCGAGCCACAGAGCAGAGCACCGACTAGTAACCATACCGCAGAAAGAAGACGGAAAAAAGAAGTACCCCCAAAGATCCTGCAGGCTTTGCTGGAAAATCGGAAAAAGGCGTGATACCAGATTTATGTGTAGCGCCTGTGAACTACCATTTTGCAAATCCCCATGTTTTGAAATACATTTTAATGACATACTCAAAGTATCACAGTTGCAAGGAGACTACTATGCTCCATAAGCATCAAAAAATATTTATACTATTTTATTTATATTTTTAGACCTCTAAAGAGATGTCTCAATTATGTAGGTTAAGAAATATTACGATATTAGTAATTATTTTAGTAATACTCTTATTGAGATATGTAACTGAATCATAGATTCAGTACAGTTCTGATTTCTGGGACCAAGAAATTCAGTAAGAAAATCATTTGGAATAAGTCTTGATAAGATGTTCAATGTTTATTCTTAATAATGTTAGGTTTTAAAATATTTAACTATGACCTAATTAACATATTACAAAGACAGAAAACAATGTCTTCTCCAGAAATATGAAGCACAATAACATTTATATCTTTGATAATTAACTGTGATAGTGAGCTTTTAACGCTCCAAAGTGCCAATTACACTAAGAAATAAAGTAGAAAGCATTAAAGTGCAAGAAAATTGTTGTGTACTTCAAATTATGCATTTATTTGTATGAAAAATTCATACTGTGCCATTGTTTCTGCCATCTCTAAAATACGTCAAAGACTTAATTGCTCATATTCTAGTCTAATAATTATTTATTGAAAATAAGCACTCCAGTCTTTTGCTTTGTGTCAACAAAATTTTGATAGTAAGGTGAATTTTAGTCTTAGTTACTTTACTTTATATTATAATATATCTTTGATCTCTACATGTAAGAGCATGGACATGCCCTGTTTTGTGACTGAAAGATTTGCATTCCTACTATTTGATTGGTGTGGCAATACTGGCAATGTCAGGTTAACCAGTATAATTGAAATGTATACATTATCAGATTCAGAAGTCGGAAACGCAGGCTTGTGATGTTATGATATCTAAATTATTATTTTACTCGTATCAATGTGTGATTTTGTACTTTGTGTGGTTTGAATTTAAGTGAATGTATTTTTATATCATTTTTCTACAAATAAAAATTGTAAACTACAATTTGACTAATTTATTGCAACTACATGCATTCAATAAAATAAATATAAATATTGTTCTATTCATTCATGGAGCTTTGAAATAATTACGAATATCGCGCCATTGAGACAGAACTCTGATTAACGCATACATCACCGCTCGACGCTCATTTTTTAATATGGACATGTGTCGCGCGTAAACTACAAAAATCAGCTTTGTCACAGCGGCGCGTTATCCGTAATTATTACGTAGGTCTATGATTTTATTATAGCTATTTTCTTATTGGTTGAACCACTTATCCTTATCTATAATTTCAGGTGCCCTGTCACTAGTTGTGAACGATTCGTGCGAAAATCAACAGTTACCAGTGCGGTATAAATACATTTACAGCCGAAAAGGACATAAACAGTTAGTGCATATGAATTTTGTGTATACCAAGCACTCTACAACACATGGTAAAACATCGTGGAGGTGCGTCCAATACTTTTCGCTAAATCGTTGTCCAGCTACTGTTGAAACTATAGATACTATGATATATGCCATCAATCATCAGCACAACCACGAGGATTGTTACGAGAAATTATCGAAGAACAGCATTTACGAAATGAACGTTTTGCCAAAATAAAAAATGGATCGTTGATTGAATATCTCTAGTGTCAAACCATGCATGTGTCATGGTGTAAAATTACTTCTAAGATCCACAATGCGATCTTAAAGACTATTAGGATGATTTCATGTGGATCTACCGAATAGTTACAGGACTGTCTTGACACATCTGGCGCATTTGATGCGTAATATAAATATTTGATAAAATTATGAAGTTCCTAAATTAATTTATTTTCTATAACGCTAACTATAGGTACAGTCATGTCTTGACGTAGATTTTATACTTATAAATATATTAAGAGTATTTCCCGTAGAATATGTCTAGTCAAAATAAATATTTAACACTTATCGTAAAAATGACATAAATAAGAAATAAACAATATATACATTTATTTAAATTTCTTTTCATTATTTACATAATATGCAATAATATTTCTTTGAAACTACCTATGTTTAGTGCTTGGTGCTGATTGATCTACTAGCATTGCTGCTTTCCTTTTTCTTGGTCTGTGTTTTTTATTGAATCCCACATCTGAAAACATAATAACTTAATAAGTACCAAATTTATTCATAAAAAGAGAAGAAAATAATGAATGGTGCAAGTAATCCATAACAATTAACCTATTGACCGCCACAGTAGGCTGTGGCCGACATCAAAAAGTTGTGCCATGGGCGCCAACGACGGCTACAGCCGACAGGCTTTGTAATGCAATAGGGACCTACGCGGGCTTCCGCAGTCAAAACGCGATTACGTAGCGTCGGTGGCGCGTCATTTTTGTTCAATGCTTGGCGGTCAAAAGGTTAAATTAAAAAATATACTATAATATACTTACGAATATCTACATCAGGCTTTTCTTTCAATCCAAAGGACCTTGCAGCAGCATTAAGATCTAAGGTTAACAAGTTGAACACATGTTTTAGTTTTCTGACTTCAAAAGATCTAATGTAGCCTTCCATTGCGTCTACGGCTAATTTATGGAAATTGGGATCACCGAATGCTGCGTCTAACTGCAAATAATAATGTAGTGATTACATAGATTCATGATTGCGCCCCACACAACAAATATTAAATTAGAACAAAAAGCACCGCTAATAGTATGAAACCGCGCGTGCAGATTACTCCATACTTCCTTGATAGGTACTTTTTTAGCAAAATGATAAGGAAACCTCGCCATTTACTCGGCCAACATTTTTCAATGAATAATTAGTATAATTACAATTTATTAACCGCGATTAGTAGTAGATTGTAGAGATCAATGCCCGACAGATTGAACATCACGAGTTCATGATTTGGATATGTATTCGTTGGAAACATGATAACACATGGAGTATGAGCATTTGCGGCTTCTAGCTTAATGTAGGTATTTTCTGTGTTGCAACCCCTTCAAACATGAGTTTAGACAATGACTGCTACAAAAAAAACAAATTTATCTTAACCTTTTGAACGCTTTCTCTCTCGCGTCAAGACGTGGCCTACACGCCAATATCTCGACTAGTGAATAACGAATATAAACCTTATTTGTCAGCAGGACAATTGCTTTGACAGTGTCCGCCACAGCCACTTTAGTGGTCGTTGGCGTGGCAGACACGACAGCACAGGACCGATTTAGTGGCTCTTGGCGTTCAAAAGGTTAGGATAGTACCTTCATTACGCGGACGAAACGCTTAATAAAGTTATATTGTCATGAAGACAAGGCGTGTTGTGGTTTGAAGTTTAGAGACTCATTATTTAACCCTTTGTAGGGCAACGGTCTCAAAAAAGACCACCTGTAACATCGTCTTTTTGTATTTTTTTCTTGTACAGAATTTTTAGGACTAAGTATAGATTGGCGATGAGGCTTGAATTGAGGATTTTTTCAGTCTTGCCCGTTAAAGGGTTAAGTCTCATTTTTCTTTTCCGTATTTTTTTAAATAAATTATCTTATTTACCTTTGGCTGTATGTTATAATAGCGGTTCCACGTCTCAAACTTGTCCATGTAAATTTTTGCTTCTTGTAAATGAGCAACAAATTCTTTTTCTTCCGGTCGCAACAGCAAGACCGCATTTCCGGCTGCCCCAAGGCCTCTTGCAGTTCTTCCAACCCTGTGTATGTATTCCTGTAATAGGTACAATTATAGTAGTTTATGCAACTGTTACGTAATAAGGGTAAGGACCCTTACCCTTAAAATACGAGTAGGCGAGTTTCATAATAAGATCACACGAGTGTTATAAGGCCTAATTACGTACAGTTACATACACTGCTTTATCTACACACATACTAAAAATCCTAAACGACGTGTTCGGAAACCATACAATGACCTGCATTGCACCGCCATGGCCGACTCGATTGTGCCGGCGGTATGGCGGACGCGTGCCGGCGGTCGGGGAGGAAGGCTGGATTTTCAATACGTTTATCAAATTCGATGTTTCAAATTTGAAACTTATAACTTAGCAATATTTGAGCATGTAAAGTTAAAATTACGTTACTGCCACAGATAAAAAGCTTATCATAGTAAAATCGGTTGTGGCAATGCTGGCCATTGCCTACCGTTTTTGAACACATTTTAGAGGACTTAATGTGACGGACGGGGTGGGTGGGACGCACCAAGAAGTTAATCTTAGTTTGCGACTAAAACTAAGATAAAGCTCAATAATATTGAAATCAGAGACTATACATTTATACAGATAGCCACAGTCTAAGAACTTTTTAAGCTCCAAGTCTGAAGCGGAAACGGAAACTTTGGGTTGGTCTCGTTCAGATAGCGCTTCTGACTTGGAGCCTCAAAAAGTTCTTAGACTGGTTGTCTATATCAATGTTTAGTCTCTGATTGAAATGTTATGATATTTTCACAAGCAGCCGCCAAAGACGCCAAATCACGCGCACCGAAAGTCGTGCCTTCAGCGCCAGCGCGTGATATCACGTCCAAAAGGCAAAATATAACTAATTATTTTTCCGTCCGATGCTTGGCGGTCAAAGCGGCTAAAGAAAGAAACGGTATTTCAGAGACGTCATCGAGGTGGTATTTCTCCTTTACATTTTTGTGTTGTTTTACGCTCAGACTACATATTGTGTAGGTACAAAAATACTTGTGACTGAACCTAATTTTGAACCGAGGAACAATCTTACTTACATTTGTGTCAGCTGGAGGATCAAACTGGACTATCCAATCCACTGCGGGTATATCCAAACCACGGGCTGCTAGGTCAGTGCAAAATAATGCTACTTCTTTGGAATTGTAGAAATTCGTTATAGTTGCTGTCCTATCTGCTTGATTCATTTTCCCCTAAAAACAAGTCCGTCGATGAAAGTGAGCGTGGTTGATTTTATTATTATAATCTGTGGCTTAAATATTTTTGATTACATTGAGGTAGAATACATCCGCGGAGAAATTCAAAGGTATGTGGTAAGGTAGTGTTCTATTCCGAAAGAAGTGGACTGTGTTTTAATCTAGAAATTACGCGAAATGTACGAAAAACTATAGGCTAAAGTAGGAAGGTTGCTATGCAGTTCGAAGGTCGATATTGAGCTGATGTGTCGTGTAAATAGGAGTTACCTTACAGTCCGGGGCTGCGGTCGGCAGAACCGTAGGTCGTTGTTGAATACTGGTGGCTCGAGTTGAGAAACTATCCCGTCGCTTGCTAAAGTCTACTTCAAAACCGTTACCTCAAGTCGTCCAACTCGGTTTATACACGGTTGTCTTCGGCTGGCTCCGGATTACACATACACGACGAGTGGTGCTTTTTCGGTTTATAGTGCGAAAATGGAAACTGTGTCTACGGACGACGTACGAATAGACACACGATCGTTCGCTAACTGACTGGAGAACCGGTCATTTCGAAAATGCTACGGCAACGCGGTGTTGCCATACTACACGCAAGAAAACATATTAAAAAAATACAAGAGCTAAACTAAACAGGTAGGTATGTGAATTCCCTTGCTTTGCGCCAGCCGTGAAAACTATTAGCCCCATCCCTCTCGTGCATGACAGGAGGCATGTGCCCAGCAGTGCATGGGACGTATAATACGCTAAACATAATATTATTATAATATTATGTTTGAATTTTAATCAATATATTCAGTAAAAGGGTTAATCAATATATTCAGTAAAATGGGATCAACTTAACCACTGTCACATATACAAAACTATAATAAGAACTTTGTACTAAAATAGAGCGCCAAGATTTAGAGGGTTAAAAAAGTGTAAAGGGATGGCATATTGGCATAGTCAATGGACTTGTCTTTTTCATTGTAATTTTCATTTTTAAATACTGTTATTATGTTTTCATTGTAATTGTGCTTGTGGCTGTTATAAGAAAAATCCAATTGTACGTTTTGAAATCACTGAAGTAGTATACTTTTAACCCTTTGACCACCAAGCATCGGACGAATAAATCGTGCCCTCAGTTATGTTTTGGACGTGATATCACGCGCTGGCGCTGAGGGCACGACTTACCGTGCGCGTGATTTGACGGCTTTGGCGGTCAAAGGGTTAATTGATTACAGTAATCTGACAGCTCCTGCCGAACATGGCAAACCACTTTGCATGGCAAGAGCTGTCAGATAACTGTACTTAATTAAAAATACTACTTAAAGCAGTGAGATGAGAAATAAAGATTAATGTATGTATGATGGATGAGGCGTAGGTATAAATGCGCGCATACATCTTCTGCATTTTATTACTTGTTTTAGGAGATCGATACACAAAATACAATATGTATGTAGGAGATTTAATAAGGTAATGTATGAACACTTACGTGAATGCACAGTACCGCAGCTTGACAATATTTGCTGAAGAATTCATGATGGAAAATAACAGATTTACAGCTAGAGAAGAACACCATTACTTTGAAAGGTGCCGTTTTCTTCAACAATTTATTTAGCCAATGTAATCTGTGTTCCGTCTCGCATATGGCGTATCTGTAATGTAGGTAATAAAGAGTAAATTTCTAATTCTAGGAATGGTTTCCTTTAACCTTTGGTATGCCGCAACTGCTGGAGTGACAATATCGCTGTGTGCCGACGCGGATCCGCGTTCCTTTCGAACCTGCACAGACGAGTTGTGAACGAAAATGAATGACTTGGTTATGATTGGAAGATACGTTTACTCAATAATAATTATAGTAAGCTCTATTCTCGGCTCTATTGACCTATAAAAACTGTAGGAACGCGAAAAAAATCGCGTGGGGTCGTTTGTACGTGGATCCGCGTTCCGGCAGTATAACATGATTCCGTGGATCCACATTCCGGCATACCAAAGGTTAAGCCATATTAATTATATTCTATTAGCCAGTACTAAAATTTGCGTAAGATATGCATGATGATAAACTTATCGTTACGCAAATCCCTAACGTAAGAATTGAAAAAACCAGCAATGATCAATTGATCATCAAATTTTATGTTTTTAATTTTAGGTGGTATTTCCGCCATCTTTCATTAGGTGACGTTTACGGTGTGTAAAAAAAAAGGAGACGGATATATTTCGTCTGATCTGTCATCAACTGCAACAGATAATCTGGTTGAGGCAATTGACATATGGCTTAAAAATGAATTTAAATTTAAAGCTTGACCAGAAATATATGATCACGCGCCATGTTGCGTAATTTCATTGGAACTAATTTCTTACACTAGCAATAATTTTAATGACAGAATGATTACGCATGTGTGAGTGCATGATATGCTGTCACTGTCATAGTGGCAGTTTACTTGATAATAATAAAGTGTTGAAAATTAAATAATAAAAGACAAAAAATCCCAAAATTGTCCATAGTCAAGAGCGAAACATTGTAAATAGTGTACATGATAAACTGCTGTAAATAATACGCACGGGAAATGATACTATTTCGCTGTGAAACATTTTCAAATTGACATCAGAGCTGACAGGTAAACAAATCAACATGTCACCATATCATAGAGCTCTATGACTATACTGAACTGTTGCCATATAAATGAGAGTAATAGCGCCCTCTTGACAATAATCATATATTTCTGGTCAGGCTTTAATTGGGAACGTTGCAGGAGGAGAGAGTGAAATGCACTTGAAACAAATTCAATGTTAATTGAAATGTTCGTCATGAAATATGGTGCCTCATCACAAAGGGTTGCCACATGTACGTATTTTGAATTTGCAGCGCGTTTCTACTGACAGAAATGGTTCGCCAGACTATACATCATTATTTCGCGCAGCAGCGCGGTTGCAGCTAGCGGAAGCCATAGATGAGAAAGAAAGGTCGCAGCGCAGTATCTCGCTCTAACCTACGCCTGCGGCCGCCTCGCCGCTAATGGCCACCCCACAACTAGCGTCTTTCGGCGGTCGACGTCGCGCGAGCGCCCGCCCAGCGGCGACGCGGCGATGGCACACAGCGTCTCACCTGCGACTGACTTCCGGACATCATACAACCTAAACGACTCAAGATATGAAGTTGATATTTTAAAAATATATTTTTTATATCGCCGTTAAACATTAAAATTAATTTAAGTTAATACAATCAACCCTCATCGGGGTGCAAAGTGGGGTGAAAATTTGTTTAAAAACAAAAATAAAAACAAGACATTTGAACTAGAAATAGGAAAAGTCGCATGCAATATGTAGTACCTATAACATTACATTCATATATTTAGAATGCCATTTACTTATTCCATACTTTTTATATATTTTTTAACTTCGTGCATATTTCCATTTGTATGGGAATCGCACCACCGTGCGCTACAAATTATTTTTTTCCAAAAAAATGTATGAAAACGAACAATGAAGTTACGTTGTGTCGACGCCGCGCCAATGCCGCGTCGGCGCTAGTGAGACGCTGACGCTCGACAAGCGTCAGCGTCGGCGCTAGTGAGACGCTGACGCTCGACAAGCGTCGCGCCGACGCCGCGTCACCGCTGCGCGGGCGCTGGCACGACGTCGACGCTCGAAAAACGCTAGTGTGGGGTGGCCCCTACGCTTATGTGCTAACCGCCTATTTATACCATTTGGGTAAAAAAGTCGCACTGTATAGTTTACCCCTGCTTTAAGCCTTCAACCGTTGCCCTGATGTTATCTTCACTCATGTTAATAGATTGGACATCATCTTGCATGGCGGACTTTATCAGAGCTTGTGTGGTTTCTGCTTCTGTAGCACTAAATAACATAGTTTGTCGTTTTTCTGAAAATCAAAACATGAAATATGTCATACATATTACTTACATTGGGTATGTCAGGGCTTTTTTGAGAAAGAGCCTGATGGTGGAAAAGTCTGAGGTTTTTCGAAGCTCATTAGCAGGGCCCGGAATTAGGTGAGCTAAAATACCTAAAGTTCGCGAGAGGACATAATATAGAGTGGTTACAACCGGATGAAAATAATATTTTATTTGGATTAATACTAAGTACTTGTTTCCTTATCTTTCTATATATACTATAGTAGTACTAGTAGCTTTCACTATTTTGACGCTAATACGCCACTCTGCCAAGCATTGATAATGAATAGGAAAATACAGATTACTAATTTAAAATATATGTCACATTTTCAGATTTATTATTATAATGTTAACTTTATGGCTGCAATGTAACCATTTTTCATCATTACGACTATTACTTGCAGTGCCCGGATGAATATCGAATACCCGGAATCCAAATAAAATATTATTTTCATCCGGTTGTAACCACTCTATATTATGTCCTCTCGCGAACTTTAGGTATTTTAGCTCACCTAATTCCGGGCCCTGCTCATTAGAGCCGCAGGTTTTTGTTTTTTTTTCTCTAATATTTGATTTTAAAAAATATTTTGAGGGGAACTCGAAGAGCCACAACACAACTGACCCTTCAAAGAGCCGCATGCTGCTCGCGAGCCGTGGTTTGCCGACGCCTGGGGTACGTCATCAATTGATCCAGGGCATGATGACACACGAGCGCGGTGCTTGTAACGACGTTAAGTTCACACCGCGCCATCACGCTCGTACTAAGCCTTTATTATCAGTTATCCGCCTCTTTCACACAAGATTGCAGTGGCAAATTAACTCAACTTCACCATCTTGCACTGTGACCGCCAAGCATCAATCGGAAAAATCGTGCTCTCAGCGGCGGCGCACGCGAACGCGCAAGGCTAACCGGTTTTGGACGTGATATCACGTGCTGGCACTGAGTGCACGACTTGCGCGTGATTGTCAAATCAGTCTTTGGCGGTCAAAGGGTTTAAGTCACAAATCAACAATACTATCTATGAACATATTTTGTGGCTTGCACTAGATTAGTAACATAACATCATCAAATTGCATCTATTGATATGTACTTACTTGGCAATCTGCCAATAATTTGTTTCAAGTCCTCCTCAAACCCATACTGGAATATTTTATCAGCTTCATCCAAAACTAAGCAGTTTACATATGCATAGTCAAACTCTTTTGTGCGCATGTGGTCAAATAATCTGCCTGGGGTAGCCACAACTATATGAACACCTGTAATTTTGATAAAAAGCTAATTTTAAAATACACATCCCTTAAAACAATATCAGGTGTATTCCCATTTCGTCATGAGGGGTGTTGGCGATATCGGGAAACAATGAGAATCATATCCTAAGAAAATAACCTATTACAATCTGTTTTTTTTTTTAATACCATGACGGTGGCAAACATGCATAAGGCCCGCCTGATGGTAAGCAGCTACCGTAACCTATGGACGCCTGCAACTCCAAAGGAGTCACATACGCGTTGCCGACCCTTTACAAAAAGGAGGATTCACTGTGTTTATGGCTAAAGGAACAAGGAGGTCCCTTATCATCAACACACTGGGTCCTCTTTGACAACCTTACTCACCAGCAGGAACACAACACTATGAGTAGGGTCTAGTGCTATTTGGCTGTGTTTTCTGTAAGATGGAGGTTCTTCCCCAGTCGGGCTCTGCTCCAGATTTGAGCGAGATGACATTCGCTGAATGTGCCCTACCACACTTAGCGAGATGCCATTTGCAGTGCCCATACCTCTCTATTTGGCGTAGTTTAAGGACATACTCAAGTCCGGACGTAGTTTAAGGAAATACCCCACGTCCAAAACCCGGGTTTCTGGCAGACACAAATTAAATATACCCAACTTTTAGTTTAACCCTTTGACCGCCAAAGACGTCAAATCATCCACACAGAAGGTCTTGCCCTCAGTGCTAGCATAGCGCCAGATATCACGTCCAATATATAACAGAGTGTGCTTGCGTGCGCTGGCGTCAGTGGCACGATTTTTCTGTCCTTAGCTTGGCAGTCAAAGGGTAAAATAAGAGGGCATAGTGCCCAGCATAATATGTGCATGCATTTTAATTAACTAAATAAATAATTATATTGTTATATGTCAGTAGGAAATAATAACTAATTCAAATACCTGTTGATAATTCAGCACTTTGTTTCATTCTGTTCTCACCTCCGATAACCAAGCTTGATCTTATTGTGTTGTGATAGGAGAGTAAATCTTGCAAAACTGAATATGTCTGTGTAGCTAACTCTCTTGTGGGTGATATCACAATACATAATGTTCCTAAAATTATACCGAGTTGTAGTACAATTGATGATTCACTAGTAAAATCAAAGATACAAGGTAAGGTACCTACTGAGTTATATATAAACATTTTAAGTGCAAGATATTACTAAAGACATATCATTAATCTCTTCTTAATTTAATATTGTGTGTTCAGTTATTGAGTCACTTGAAAGTATATAATGTAAGATTTTAACGACGGAATTAGAGAGTTTTAATTTCAAATTGGACTCACCTTGGGCTGGACTATCCATTAAGTGTTTACTTATAGATTCCACAACTGGTATCAGAAAAGCCAATGTTTTCCCTGACCCTGTTTTTGCTGTAGCCACTACATCACGACCATCTAGTGCTATTGGTAGTACCTCTGCTTGTACCGCAGTCATGTGCTTAAAACCCATATTTTTAATGGCTTTTAATATAGTTTTCGAAAGTTTATCCCTTAAACTTTTGAATTTTGGATATGGCTTTTCTTCGGCCATGGTAACTTAATTTAAAATGGAAAATCAATTTTTTGATAATAATAGCTAATAAAGTTATTCCACACTCAAAACATATTTATTCACTTAACATGATTTATGTTATTTAGCGAAAACGCAATACTCATCAGTAGTACCGCATGAACACAACAAACCTCCCTTCGATTCGACTTCGACAAACACACACACCATACCATGTGCGTGACATGACAGTGACAGTTATGACTTCTAGCATGGTACAAAGTCCAAATTGTAGGTAGGCTCTGCCTGAATAATAACTCTTAGATAGTGTTTTATCTGGCTACAGTTTGAAAATTTCAGTCTCTACTTCTCTTTTTTACAATCAAAGTTGCTTAAAAGATTTTCAAACAGTATCGTAATATTGCAACGTGAAAAGCATACTAAGTAAGAGCAGGCCAATATCTACCAATAAACAATTCGGAACCTAACATATTGACAATTATTACCCGCGTAAACAGAACTGCCCTAAAATTGTCTATGGTATGGTATGAAATAAATGGTCGCATTTGGCATTACATTTTCGTTTCGATCATCCTTATTTAAAATAACAAGTGAATTGTGATGAATTATGTAATTTTACCACTAAATCTGTTATATTAAGATTGTAACTACTAGAAATATGGATTTATCAAGTAGTATAAGTGAACAGCTACGCAAATTATGCGTTGTAATATCGTCAGATCCAGGTATGGTTCTATTTTCAAATTAATTTAACTGTCAATTAAAATCTAAAAACTTTACAACATAATTTGTATTTGTACTTTTTACATTATTATTCTTTAAAGCCGTATCATATGGATAGTATTCAGGATTACATTAGGAATCTCATTACGTTATTCAAAAGAGGTAACTATGTACATGTATGCATTTCATCACTTAATTTATGGAGACCCATAGGCAATAATAACTAAAATGTTTGATATTCCATATTAATATTTGTAGAAAGCTCATTGTATCAAGTTATGTTTTACTTTTAAGATGCGGCTCACGAGTTAGCAGTGACATACCTGACACCTACTGGTAAAAAGATTCGGTCTATTCGAGATGAGAGGCAGCTGTGTTCCAAGATACACTCCCACCTTTTCTCAGGATCAGCCAAAGATGCAGAAAAATTTGATGAATGCTATTCTAAATTGAAACAATGTGTAAGTTATTATTTCATGATATAATTATTTTAAATGTACAATGCAATACAAATATTCTTTATTGCACACCTCAATAAAATAAAACAGTACAGTACACAGATTAAAAGTAGAGGCAGTCAACAGACGGTATTATCGCTAGAGAGTGACACATGCTCGATGTACATTCATATTATAAATAAAAAATTGAGTATTATAGTCTGGCAAACCAAAATCTGCAATAACAGTAGAAGTAAGAAACTATACTCATATCCTTTTTTAGTGCTGGTGGTCATAGCAATCATCCTACTAGTGTACGAAAATGACAGTGTGATTCTCTCTGTCTGTGCTTCAAGTGAATAATAAGACTAAAGTGATTTGTGTAATCCTAATTTTATCAATTTGAAATTCCCAGATGGTGTTCAAACAGCGTGCTGCAGTTCTAACTTTACTTCTGACACTGTCAGAATCAAAACAGGACAAGCAATCCACCCATCAACTTTTTCCTATTCCGAATCTGCCAACATTAGTAAGTATTCTGCAATTTAAGAATCATTCTGAAATATACAATTTAGTTTCTGATTGATTTTGAAGAAGAATTTCACAAGCATTTCAAGTGCTGGTTCATTTCTGATACAAATTTATGACAGAAAAGTTGTTAATAATTCGTAACATACATGTTTAAGCAACTTTTATGTAATAACATTAATAAATTCGTAACACAAGTGAGCTGGTTGAAATGCTTGTGTAATTTACCCTTGAATGATTTCTTATTATAAAATAAAATTATAACTTGGCATTTTTGTAAGGTTAAGAACTGATTATTTCTATAACCTTCTTTTATATCTTTCTTTGTGTTCCAAACTAAAATCTGAAGATCAAGGAACACTAGGGATCAACTTGCTTTTTATCTGTTTCCAGCAGTCCAGCAATGGCATTCCAGCTTCCAGTTCCAGCAGCAAAGTAACTGTTTCATCATGTTGGGACAACAATGTAAAACAGGGCTCCAATCAGAGTCTTCCATCAAACCAAAGCAACATGGCTTTAGCCCTGCCAACATCAGGTAAATATTTTAACATGGAAACCGTAAGGGCTGTATGTTTAAAATTTAGACTTTTACCTTTAGGAACCTTTTTTCTTATGTTACAACTACACCTAGATATTTTTCTAGCACGAAGGAATTGTTGTAAGTGAGTGACTAAATAAAATCATTGACAATCCTGTTATTGATAAGTACCACATGCAAGATATCTCTATACTCCGCTTAGCGCGTTATTTCTTTGAAACCTAAGCTGCCAAAAAGGATGGGTGCGGGAGGGGAACATGCAATGCTAAACAGGGAGCCTGCCATTGTTCCGCGGGGTGTAAGAGAGAGTCAGACATTAATGGTTGCACTGGCGAAGTATGTAAAATATAAATAAATTGATAGTTTTGTATTATTATTTATTTTCTGATGCACCCTGTTACCCTTATATTTGTCTTCGTTCGTGCTAGAAAAATATCTAGGTGTAGTTACAACTGTAGCAGTTACTCTTCTTGCACTTTATCTAACTCTAATACCTGAGGAAATATCCGCGCAAAACAGCAGTGTAGGCCTAGAGCGCTGGTGGCCTGGTGGTAAGATGTCCGACTTTCAATTTGGCGGTATCGGGTTCAAACCCCGGCTGGTACCACTGAGTTTTTCGTAACTTATGTATGCAATATCATTTGATATTTACCAGTCGCTTTTCGGTGAAGGATAACATCGTAAGGAAACCGGATCTAATCCCAATAAAGCCTAGTTTTCCCTCCGGGAAGGTCAGATGGCGGTTGCTTTCGTAAAATTTTGTGCCTATGCCAATTCATGGGATTAGGTTGTCAAGCGGACCCCAAGCTGGGACAAACGCTAGAAGGAATAAGTTACAAGTTATCAGTGTAAAATTACAAGTGTTCTAATATTTCCTGTTTCTCAAATAATTTTACTAGACTAGTACTCGTAACTAATAGTAAAAAAATAAAGTAAAATAAAAATAGCCTGAAGTTTTGCAACATTAATACTCTACTTACGAGTAAGAGGCCTTATTCCCAAAACGCGCGAATTTCACGAAATGCTTCATTTTCTTCGAAGGCTATGGCGAAAATACTAAGTTTTTTTAAATCAACTATTGATGCACATAATAGTTCATTTCTTTATCTAGACGGCCATCGGAGCAAATATTACATTTTAACGAGTGAAATATGAAAAAAATTGGTTGTCTTGGAAGGCCTTTCCGGATTTTCCAGTTAGGTGTACTGTTCATTTTCAGATTACGCAAAAAAGGGTAAAAATTCTTATTCAATTTGAATTAAATTCAATTGAGTATATCATGTATGAGACGGCCATGGAAATAAAAATCGAAGATTCATCTTGGATAATCGACAAAATACCTTCTGATTATATGCCAGTTTTTTGATGAAAACACGGTTACATTCATTTTTTCCACGAAAACCCTATGAATATTTTGCCCTAAAAATATTACCATTGCAAAGTTAAACTATATTTCTATCACGATAAAAAAAAAAACATTACTATACACTTTTTGTAAGAATCGTATTTTTGGGTACTTAATAATAATAAACATGGTTCAAAATTATTTTTTTGTATTACTAATACTTCAAACTATCTTATAAATAGCATTTTATGCGGCCTTTTTTCATTAATAGAGTTTTTCGACCTTTTAGGGAATAAGGAGCCTTAAAATATACCTTATTTTCACTATACAATTATAAATATTACTATTTTCTATTTTCCATCGACAACTTCAGCTTGTCCTCCGACATAGGCCTCTTCCAAGTCCTTCCAGGTACCGCGGTCTCTTGCTTTCCTAGGCAAGTCCACTCCGCCTTAATAGTAGCTAATAGTAGCACACTAATAAACATATTGGTGTGGTTTGGCTGAATACATATATTACTTTTGTCATTCGACAGATTATCAAATGTATGAGATGTAACTTGTTCGTTAGATGCTGGTTCCAGTGAGCGCAGTTGTATCAGAGATGTGGTCCTAGCAGCCACCGGGATCAAATCCCGCGACGCCTGCGCTGGACCCCGACCTATGCAGATGTTGTACGCGCGGATTGCGCATCTGGGCTTCCTCCATGACAGGCTCAAAGAGTTCATTGACCCCAATTCTGGCTTGATGCCTCAAGGTATACCTATTAGTTTATGTTAAAATTAAAAATAGAAAGAATTACTTTTCAACCGACTTCAAGATTTCGAAGGAGGAGGTTATCAATTCGTCGGGATCTTTGTTTTTGCTATTTTTTTTTTTTTATGTATGTTCACCGATTATTCGAAGACGGCTGGACCGATTTGAAAAATTCTTTCTTCGTTTGAAAGAGTATACTTCACAGTTGGTCCCATTGTAACCAGGTCAGGATCTGATGATGGGATCCTGGAGAAATCGAGGGAACTCTTCAACTATTATAGGCACACCTATAGTGATTTGAGTATTTTTTACAGCAGCTCGAGCATTTGCTTTTGGAAAGGTGGATGTTTAGTGAAGTCGGTTCTTTTTTGTTTAAATTATTTATCACTCTTGTTAAATACAAATAGGTGGGTACACACCTGACGCACCGCTTCGCCAGGCAGCCCGGCCAAAGTAGCTGAGCTGCCTCGCGCGGTAATTTCCTCGCGAGGCGGTGCGTCAGGTGAAGACCCGCCTAATGCTATTCATGTCATGACTTATCCAGACTCCGAGTATTGAAGACATGACAAGGAGGATGTTTACTGATAGCTTTTTATGGCGTTAATAGTGATGTAATAAAATTAATTTATAGTTCATACTATAAGTTATTGATTCTTTTCATAAATTAAGAATTACAAAGTTGTATTTAATGGTAGTATTGATGAGAAGTTGACGATTTTGCAGGTCTTATGGGCGAGGGCTTAGTATCGTCAGTAAGGGATGAACTTACAGAGTACTATCGCAGTGTGGCTCTTCTTCAATCCCAGGTTAGACTCAATCTATGAAATTAGTTATGTACGCGTCACATTGAGCGGGCCACGTCGGCCCGGAGCGCACCTTATGCTAGATGGCAAAGAAATTAGAATCTAAGATTATGTAGCAGTTATCAGCTCTGTTCCAGGTCGCGATCGCTGTATTGTTTTCACGTAAAATCGTATTTGCTTGGGTACTGCGGTCGGTGTCGTCCGGGCGTGATGAAAATTTTTCCATGTTATTCGGTCGGCTCCATTTGGCTATAGTCAGATAATGATCGCCTAGCACCGTGTGTAAAATATCTAGGAAGTCGGGCCAATCAAGCAATTCTGTGGCATCTGCCTCGGCCTGGTCAATGTGATTCGAACATAATTTGTCTAAAATAGTCCATGTACGAATTTTAAAGTAATAATATACTGCATATTTTAGACTTGTGAAAGAGACGGTGGTGGAGCGACTTTGCGAAGAATCGCAGTGTGGGCCCAAGAGCCTCTACACAGACTGACGTGGCTTGCCAATATTGCCCATACTGCTTACCATAAAAAAGGTACTTTATTTCATCTACGATCAGAACATAGTATAAATACTATACTTTTACCTTGTGTACAACCTTGTGGAGGCTGTATATTGTTCAACCGGTACAGTTGTACAATATACAATGGTAAAAGTATTTTATTTGACATTTATCTACAGTGATGAAAACGTTAGCTCTCATGCGCTCTTAAAAAAAAAAAATAGGGTTTTCAACGTGCTTCATATATCCATACATGTTTGAGACATGCCATAAACACTGGCTGAAATGATAATATGTGACGTTTTCAATCACAAGTACACATCATTGTCGGTTGTCATTAAGACGTTAACTGCCATAAAAAATAATTTAGAAAAAAAACTATTAACTACCGACAATGATGTACCTATGACTTGAAAACGTCACATTCTCGAACTCACCCATAAGGTGATAGATAAGCTATGTGCCAAGCCGACCCTTGCCTCATTAGCCCTCGCGGTGCGGTAAGGGCATCGGGAAAAACGGATACAATGGAGAAAGACATAGTGAAACTCCCCTGACCGGATATCCAAGGTGGTCACAAATATCAGAGCAGTGCCTCTATTGTCAAGGTGATAAAGTGCATTACGGAAAGGAAATACGATAGTTTACTAATGGGTCAAATCAGCAACTGTAAAAAAAAACCGGCCAAGTGCGAGTCGGACTCGCGCACCGAGGGTTCCGTACAAACCAGTAGGTATATAGGGGTAGTAAATTTAAAAATATTTTTATTATATGATGTATGTAACTAAAAATTTACGGTTTTCGCAATTTTTCCTTTATGTGTGCTATAAGACGTTAATTCGTACCAAATTTCAAGATTCTGAGTTCACGGGAACCTAACGGCTGTATCTAAATGATTCACGCTAAATAAGCACAGAGGTATTAATCTTTTCATCTCTCCTGTTCGGAAAGTTTTATTTTCCTGGGTAGATAGCCGGGTGGAAAATTGCTTTTCCATCCCTAGGGTGGAAAGTAATTAGCTGTGTTCACTGTGGATTGAGCCGGTGCCCACCCGGATGTCGTGCTCCCCGACCACCGGCAAAACGTTGAATTTGTCTTTTTCAAATTGTCCAAATTTTACTTAACATTTTTATATATTATTCTTTATATACCAGTTTTATAAAATGTGCGTGTGGTATTGTACTTTCCTCACAGTCAAAATGAAAAGCAGAGTGTTTAACTCGGGTGAAATGGGTCACTTTCAACCCTTGGTTAACAATCTACTATTTATACAGAAAACTAGCATTTACTTACTGCCTTCAGGTGGCGAGCTGGCCTCCTGCGTACACCGATTCGTGAGGCACGGAGACGAAAGAGTAGTGGTCTTAGCTCGGCGACTTCTGACTGCACTTACTTATCCGTTACTGTTGATGCTCACTAGGTGGCTCTTACATGGTAATATCCTTTGTTATTATTTTTAGGATCATAAAAAACCTGTCACTTAAAAAACGGTTCGAATATTTAGACGGGCTGTAAGCTTACTTAACGCCTTTTTTTAATTACAGTGGTGTAGTTAGTTTCTGGGGTGGCCTATTTTTTAATCGACTTTAAGATTTCAAAAGTTCAAAGGTTCTCAGTTCGGTTGTATGTTTTTTTTAAATGTTTGTGCAACTCCATAATTCCGTCATGTCTTAACCGATTTTGAAAATATTTTGATTGTAAGTATATAATTGCTAGGGCAGATTGGCCTCGTTTTAGTCAAAACGCAGTTCTGATTATGAAATCCATCATAATCTTGATTCCTCAATCAAGGGAACTCCTCAAATGTTAAAAGCATAAACATGGTAATTTTAATATTTTTATCAACAAATCAAGCATTTACATTTAAAGAAGTGATATTTGATGAAGTGGAACTGCTGATAATGATCAGAACGGAACTCTTCAACGACGTATAGTTCACGTTTGGCGATTTGTCCTCTTTGCTGTATAACAAAAGCAAGTTAGATTTACAAGACAATTTTTATGATTTCATTATATGGAATCTAAGAGTGCACCATCTACTTATACAATAATCTTTCATCGGCCTCCCCCATTGAGGTCGGTTTTTTTTCTTAAAAATAATTAGTTATATTCTTTTACTTTACCAAACATCTTTTTTCCAGGTGAAATTGATGATCCATTCAATGAGTTCTTCATAGAGAGTAGAAGCGGCGTAGAGATAGAAAGAATGTGGCATGACAAGTATAGAGTCAGGTGAGTATCCTCGATCTAACGTTAATAAATTCTAGTGGTGGTGCTTCAATAATGTTTTTTAGACAAATCACAGAAGAACAAAAAATTGTCACTTCTGTTCCTCGACCTGATCTAAGACCCCATTTTGATGTGAACCGAATAATTGCAGGGAATGGATGATGCCATCGTTTATATCAAAGGAGCTGGCTGCGCAGATCCTGGCAACGGGCAAGAGTGTGGTGTTCATGCGTGAAGCGTGCCCCAAGGGGTCCACGGACCCTAGCGACCATGCAGAGTGCTTGGAGGCCTTGTTGAAGCAAACCACTGGTTAGTAGCGGATCTTTACGATGAAGTGTTATATCAAAGCGTCTGGCTGTGCAAATCCTAGCAATATCGACTTTTTCTATTAGCTACATACTCACAAAATAAATTATTGGTGTACCTACTGCTTATCCTTTCGTCTTAAATCGTTTTCAAACCAGGTTCCATCGTCTATTAACACTTTCGCAACCGGGGAAAATTTTGAACAATACCCCAGAAACCTGAGGCCTATGTTCAGTAGTGGACGTCTTATGGCTGAGATGATGACCCCAGAAACCGACAGAACTCGCCAGGCGGGCTACGACGTGCAACGCAATGCCGCACGCGGCGTGCCCGGCATCTGAGCTAACATTACGCCTACCAGGCGGGTTCTCGGTAGTCAAAGTGTTAAGTACGGTTTTCACCTGCAAGTGCACATATTATGTTCCCAGAATCAGATTCCACGGTACCGTGGTGGGAGGCGGAAGGTTTCCGGTCGTCGGTAGCGGACGCTCACTCGACTGTCTCCTTGCGGCTGCTGGACGCGCTCACCACGCACCACCATATCGTGGACCACCTGGTGGCGCACCGCCGCTACCTGCTGTTCTCGCAGGGCGACTTTGTGCACCATCTCATGACGTTGTTGAAGTGAGTATAGCCTTCCGCTTGTTTGAGGCTCACCCCACACTAGTGTCTTCCGGGTGTCGACGCCGCGGCGTTGCCGCGGCGTAGACGCGACGTCGGCGCGACTGTAGTCGAGCGTCGGCGTCTCACCAGCGGCGATGACGCGACGTCTTTTACGCCTTACAAATTAGTGTCGAGCGTCGCGCCAACGTTGCGTTGTTAACATTCAAAATCTATATCCCAGCCACATTCGCGCCCATCTGTTTTTTTGTGTTTGGTATCCTTAATAAGAAATAATGTTTAAATGGCCTCGTTTCACTCTTGATAATAAGCAGTTGTCAGGCTAAAATTTCCTGAGTTTTACGCAAGAAGTATTTCAGTGTTACAGAAAAATGTATCCTCGTTAAAAAAATTCACTAGTATTGTATTGGATACTTCACAGTTCTCTCCTTACAGTCGTATCGGCTAGGAAGAGATGATGATGATGAGTTCTCTCCTTAATTACGTTGACCAATGAGTCTCCCTGTTGTTTGTTCCCTTTGTTCCCTGAAGTATCAAGTGTAATTCTGTGTCGTTCAGGGACGAGCTGAACAAGCCGGCGACGTCTCTGTTCGTGCACAACCTCACCTGCACGCTGGAAGCGGCCGTGCGCGCCACTTCCGCGCAGTACGAGCCCCCTCACGTGTTAGAGAGTTTGCAAGTCAACTTGTATCACAATGGTAACTATTTAATAGTAGATTGTTTGACAAGGGTCTAAAGTAGGCCATATTACCACGAGGTGGTTATTTCCCTGAACGAAGTGAGGGAAAATTGTTCGAGTGGTAATATGGCTTTTAGACCAGAGTAATGCATACTATTTTTCACTGCGATTGCGAGAAAACAAGATAAAAATACTTATTATTTACGCACAATAACTAAACTAAGGTTCTTGACGGTCTTTTAATTTTTTTAACTTCTTTGACATAGATACAAAATATAAACACCGCGAATAAATGCCACAGACGCACAGCTCTTTAAGCTTTAAAGCGCTTCCAAAAAATTACAATCTTTTTTAATGATTGTGAAGTAGGAACTAAAAAACACCTCACGTTTTGCGAAATAAATTACGTTTCCTCATTAGTCGATTTTAACATTGCTCTATTCTGATTGATTGATATTAAATACAATGTTTTTTTAAGGACTTTAATTATTTACACAGTATACGCACCAAAAAAGTATCTAGCGTTCCGATTAACTTCGATATGTGTTGTGATAGGTGGATTTAATATGGTGAAGTGTTCCGATTGGTCAATTTAAAATTTCGATATGTGTTGTGATAGGTGGATTTAATATGGTGAAGTGTTCCGATTGGTCAATTTAAAATGTTTTGTAAATCATAAATATGGATACATACTAGCCCTAGAGGCTAAATATACTACTTTAGTCCGCCTTGGTAAGCATAATATGACACACTTTTTGAGCATGAGAAGTGAAAAACTCATTAAATATATTCATTTACGTACCTGTAGTCGGTGTAATTCAGCAGCTGTAAAAGACTACCAGTGTGAACTTTTTGATTATTATATCGTCAAATCTTCTCACCATGCGAAAACTGTTCATATTAAATACTGTACTTAAATTACATAAATCTTTGAATCTCAAAACGTTAAACACGACTACACGTAGGAGAAAACCTAAACCTGCTCCCATTCCTAACTCTAACTCGGTATTTGCTAATAAACATCAGTTTGCTTCACAAGCTGCCCACTTGTATAATGTGAGTTATGCCGCGCTGTCGATACATCATTTGTACTCTTTTAAATGTAAAACAGTAGTCCGGGAATGGTTAAATACTCTAAACTATGAGCAAAAAGAGTTATTAATATTATTTAATGCTAAATAGTTGATATAGTTAGTAGAAATAAGTAAGTGAAACATCTATTTGCAAAACACACACGCACACACACACACACACACACGCACGCACGCACGCACGCACGCACGCACGCACGCACGCACGCACGCACACACACACACGCCCACACACACACACACACACACACACACACACACACACAAACACACGCACACACACACACAAACACACGCACACACACACTCATACCTACTCGTTATTAAAAATAATTTGCATATACATATTACATAGTAACTGTAATTTTAGTTAAGTAAAATTTGTTACTTAGATTCACAATATTATTTAGATTAGATTAGATTCCTTATTGGTTATATATTTAGCCTTAACTTGTTGCTGGAAGAGCGGGGTCTCCTGACACAAGTATTCCCATACTTACTAGGAGGCCCCAACTCTTTCTTAATTGACAATATTTCAAAATTTCCAAATTTTATAAATCGAAAACCATGTCGAGAAATACACTTGTAGAACACAAAAACCTTTTTTTTTTTTTTTTTCAGTAATTTTTGGAAAAATCACCACAATATGTAAACCGGAAAATGACGTCACACAGCTGATTCAATACTACCACTATGAAAAAACGTTATCTTCCGGGTTTCCGTTTGACAACTTTAACGATTACAACACTACTGACAGTGACAGGACAGCTGACAGTTAATTCTTTCAATTCGAATTTTTGCTCTTTCACGGATCCCGGACTGCTTTCTTCTACGACGACCTGACGATGGAATTCAGGGAATCCTCGGAAAATACCCCGGTTGGGTATTGACCATTACCCATTACCTCTATAACGAAGCGGACACGAGAAACTCAGAAAGATTTATCAAAGCTGACAGCAGGAGCTTACCGCGTGTGAGTTTTTGCAAAGCTCGGATAAATATAATTTGCCTGGCACAAGAGGTACCGAAGCTTCGTTATCTTCGCGGAGTTCCTATGTACAAACTGGCAAAGGCCTTATTAAGTGCAGCCTCATGTTCCTTTACTATTTGTAAACGAAAACAGTATAGAAGTGATGCTGACGTCCCAAATCTTCAAGAGTTTCTCCAAGAAGCCAACAATCATAAAATGGATGACTGTTTGTGCTTCTCCAAACGGAATCTGTGAGGATTTGGCTTTCAAGTTGAAATGTCCCTTTACAGATAAAACTGAGAAATTATATCAATTAAAATGTCACGAGCCAAAGTTGTTTTGGATTGTGGTAAATAAATGACATTTTATAGGAAATAAAGTACTTATTTTATTAGTATGAACACTTGGTCATTTTTAAACCTGTATCCTAAGTAGGTCCTTAAGTACTTCCTGATGACTTGTCAATAATAAGTTAAATATCTTTCCTGTACTTAGAATGTTACTACTGAAGAAGTAAAATTCCCCATGTGTTAATCAGGGGAGAAATAAAAGGTATATTATAAATATTATAATAAAATTATTTTAATTTCGTGTAGTTATTCATTAGGCGGATACCTTCATATACCTAGCACATCTGTGGTGGAAACGTGGCCTAATATAAAATATACATTCTCACACATTATAATAAACAAACCAACATAATGACACACATCGGCGCAAGAAAAACAACAAGATGGGCGTCTCCTCAGGTCCATCTGTATAGTTATAGTCTCAGATAGTACTTCCCTCAGCTGATGGTAGAACAGTAAATAACTGGGCTATAAAGATGTGTTGCTATTGTAAGTTTTCATTAGGTAATATTTAATGCAAGGCATTTTCAACAATCCTTAAGATATCTTTCGAAGTTAGCGGTTTGATATTTTAAGTTTTGACGTTTATCTTGTGCTTTAAATGTCAAACTGTTTAAGCGTACTATGGTCACGCTATGGTTTTTACGTAAATGTCAATCAATGTAACTATTTCGTTTTTTTCAGTGTATGAAACACAACATGTGACGTCATTTAGCCGATACTTCGACGACTGTTACATACGCCCTTTCTGCCCAAGTAATAATATAAATGGATTTTTCCACTAAAAAACATGGATTTTCGCGAAAATAAAACAATACGGGTCTCTTAAAATTGTGAGTTCTTTCGGGCCATATAATAAAAAGTAGGACTCAAAAAATGAAATGTTGTCAATTTGTAAACACAATGATTGTGACCAATAAACTGTTTTTCATTTTCATATATCGATTGCGTTCCAACTCGATGAGGTTTGCGGTTCCAAACGGTTACCAGGAACTAGTAGAAATAAATACCGCTTGTCCTCAGAGTGAAAGTACCGACTATTTTTTTTTGTGTGCATTTCGTCTTTAGACGTTAGCAGTCTTTGAGGCGATCGCAGTTGAAAAATGATTCTTTTAATTATTTTACATGTTTTTTTAAAGTGGGGCATTCCACTCATACAATAGTATGTTATTCAATCAAATACAAACACTGAAAACATTGAAAAAATACTCCTGCTGGGTTGAGTATTTTTTCAATGTTTTCAGTGTTTGTATTTGATTGAATAACAAATGATTCTTTACTACACTAAATATTGCTTTATTTAATTATGACTGGCTCATTAAAACGGCGTAATGTGAATGTCACCAGGCGATGGCCGCGACGAATGCGGTTGGGACGTGTTCGCGCTGCAGTACCACGTGTCGGGGCCGCTCGGCACGCTGTTCCCGCCGTCGTGCGCGGCGCGGTACCGCGCGCTCTTCAGCCAGCTGTGGCGCGTCAAACGGATAGAACAGAGCCTGTACGACGCGTGGCTCGACCACGCCATACTGCAGAAGAAGTTGAAGCACATGCCTGGTGAGTTTTACAGCTACAGTACCACGTGTCGGGGCCGCTCGGCACGCTGTTCCCGCCGTCGTGCGCGGCGCGGTACCGCGCGCTCTTCAGCCAGCTGTGGCGCGTCAAACGGATAGAACAGAGCCTGTACGACGCGTGGCTCGACCACGCCATACTGCAGAAGAAGTTGAAGCACATGCCTGGTGAGTTTTACAGCTACAGTACCACGTGTCGGGGCCGCTCGGCACGCTGTTCCCGCCGTCGTGCGCGGCGCGGTACCGCGCGCTCTTCAGCCAGCTGTGGCGCGTCAAACGGATAGAACAGAGCCTGTACGACGCGTGGCTCGACCACGCCATACTGCAGAAGAAGTTGAAGCACATGCCTGGTGAGTTTTACAGCTACAGTACCACGTGTCGGGCCGCTCGGCACGCTGTTCCCGCCGTCGTGCGCGGCGCGGTACCGCGCGCTCTTCAGCCAGCTGTGGCGCGTCAAACGGATAGAACAGAGCCTGTACGACGCGTGGCTCGACCACGCCATACTGCAGAAGAAGTTGAAGCACATGCCTGGTGAGTTTTACAGCTACAGTACCACGTGTCGGGGCCGCTCGGCACGCTGTTCCCGCCGTCGTGCGCGGCGCGGTACCGCGCGCTCTTCAGCCAGCTGTGGCGCGTCAAACGGATAGAACAGAGCCTGTACGACGCGTGGCTCGACCACGCCATACTGCAGAAGAAGTTGAAGCACATGCCTGGTGAGTTTTACAGCTACAGTACCACGTGTCGGGGCCGCTCGGCACGCTGTTCCCGCCGTCGTGCGCGGCGCGGTACCGCGCGCTCTTCAGCCAGCTGTGGCGCGTCAAACGGATAGAACAGAGCCTGTACGACGCGTGGCTCGACCACGCCATACTGCAGAAGAAGTTGAAGCACATGCCTGGTGAGTTTTACAGCTACAGTACCACGTGTCGGGGCCGCTCGGCACGCTGTTCCCGCCGTCGTGCGCGGCGCGGTACCGCGCGCTCTTCAGCCAGCTGTGGCGCGTCAAACGGATAGAACAGAGCCTGTACGACGCGTGGCTCGACCACGCCATACTGCAGAAGAAGTTGAAGCACATGCCTGGTGAGTTTTACAGCTACAGTACCACGTGTCGGGGCCGCTCGGCACGCTGTTCCCGCCGTCGTGCGCGGCGCGGTACCGCGCGCTCTTCAGCCAGCTGTGGCGCGTCAAACGGATAGAACAGAGCCTGTACGACGCGTGGCTCGACCACGCCATACTGCAGAAGAAGTTGAAGCACATGCCTGGTGAGTTTTACAGCTACAGTACCACGTGTCGGGGCCGCTCGGCACGCTGTTCCCGCCGTCGTGCGCGGCGCGGTACCGCGCGCTCTTCAGCCAGCTGTGGCGCGTCAAACGGATAGAACAGAGCCTGTACGACGCGTGGCTCGACCACGCCATACTGCAGAAGAAGTTGAAGCACATGCCTGGTGAGTTTTACAGCTACAGTACCACGTGTCGGGGCCGCTCGGCACGCTGTTCCCGCCGTCGTGCGCGGCGCGGTACCGCGCGCTCTTCAGCCAGCTGTGGCGCGTCAAACGGATAGAACAGAGCCTGTACGACGCGTGGCTCGACCACGCCATACTGCAGAAGAAGTTGAAGCACATGCCTGGTGAGTTTTACAGCTACAGTACCACGTGTCGGGGCCGCTCGGCACGCTGTTCCCGCCGTCGTGCGCGGCGCGGTACCGCGCGCTCTTCAGCCAGCTGTGGCGCGTCAAACGGATAGAACAGAGCCTGTACGACGCGTGGCTCGACCACGCCATACTGCAGAAGAAGTTGAAGCACATGCCTGGTGAGTTTTACAGCTACAGTACCACGTGTCGGGGCCGCTCGGCACGCTGTTCCCGCCGTCGTGCGCGGCGCGGTACCGCGCGCTCTTCAGCCAGCTGTGGCGCGTCAAACGGATAGAACAGAGCCTGTACGACGCGTGGCTCGACCACGCCATACTGCAGAAGAAGTTGAAGCACATGCCTGGTGAGTTTTACAGCTACAGTACCACGTGTCGGGGCCGCTCGGCACGCTGTTCCCGCCGTCGTGCGCGGCGCGGTACCGCGCGCTCTTCAGCCAGCTGTGGCGCGTCAAACGGATAGAACAGAGCCTGTACGACGCGTGGCTCGACCACGCCATACTGCAGAAGAAGTTGAAGCACATGCCTGGTGAGTTTTACAGCTACAGTACCACGTGTCGGGGCCGCTCGGCACGCTGTTCCTGCGTTCTTGAAAAGTGCGGTAGAGCCGATTATGGTGCCTCGAACGATAACAGTAAAGCCTATTTGACACGTGGCTCGACTTATCAACGCCATACTGCAGAAGAAATTGTTGGATGACCAGATTTGCATTTCAGATTTTTTTTGCGTCTTAAGTTTTCGACATTGAACGAGACGAGAATAGCTCCGGGCAATATTGACGTAACTTGACTTTTGCAGAGGTGTGGGGTCTGATGAGGCGCGTTTCATGCTTGCGCGCCGAAGCCCTGCGACTATGCGGCGCGTTGCAAGAAGCCAGTGGGGTGGCCGTGGAGCCCGCGTGGGACGCGCTGCTGAGCGCGGCCGCGGACAAGAAGCCGCTCGACACGCTGCTCGCGCTGCACCGCGCCGCGCTCGAGCGCCACGCCGTGCACGCCATGATACACCACACCACGCAGGTACGTACTGCCGCGGTACACGGTACAACAAGCCAGTGGGGTGGCCGTGGAGCCCGCGTGGGACGCGCTGCTGAGCGCGGCCGCGGACAAGAAGCCGCTCGACACGCTGCTCGCGCTGCACCGCGCCGCGCTCGAGCGCCACGCCGTGCACGCCATGATACACCACACCACGCAGGTACGTACTGCCGCGGTACACGGTACAACAAGCCAGTGGGGTGGCCGTGGAGCCCGCGTGGGACGCGCTGCTGAGCGCGGCCGCGGACAAGAAGCCGCTCGACACGCTGCTCGCGCTGCACCGCGCCGCGCTCGAGCGCCACGCCGTGCACGCCATGATACACCACACCACGCAGGTACGTACTGCCGCGGTACACGGTACAACAAGCCAGTGGGGTGGCCGTGGAGCCCGCGTGGGACGCGCTGCTGAGCGCGGCCGCGGACAAGAAGCCGCTCGACACGCTGCTCGCGCTGCACCGCGCCGCGCTCGAGCGCCACGCCGTGCACGCCATGATACACCACACCACGCAGGTACGTACTGCCGCGGTACACGGTACAACAAGCCAGTGGGGTGGCCGTGGAGCCCGCGTGGGACGCGCTGCTGAGCGCGGCCGCGGACAAGAAGCCGCTCGACACGCTGCTCGCGCTGCACCGCGCCGCGCTCGAGCGCCACGCCGTGCACGCCATGATACACCACACCACGCAGGTACGTACTGCCGCGGTACACGGTACAACAAGCCAGTGGGGTGGCCGTGGAGCCCGCGTGGGACGCGCTGCTGAGCGCGGCCGCGGACAAGAAGCCGCTCGACACGCTGCTCGCGCTGCACCGCGCCGCGCTCGAGCGCCACGCCGTGCACGCCATGATACACCACACCACGCAGGTACGTACTGCCGCGGTACACGGTACAACAAGCCAGTGGGGTGGCCGTGGAGCCCGCGTGGGACGCGCTGCTGAGCGCGGCCGCGGACAAGAAGCCGCTCGACACGCTGCTCGCGCTGCACCGCGCCGCGCTCGAGCGCCACGCCGTGCACGCCATGATACACCACACCACGCAGGTACGTACTGCCGCGGTACACGGTACAACAAGCCAGTGGGGTGGCCGTGGAGCCCGCGTGGGACGCGCTGCTGAGCGCGGCCGCGGACAAGAAGCCGCTCGACACGCTGCTCGCGCTGCACCGCGCCGCGCTCGAGCGCCACGCCGTGCACGCCATGATACACCACACCACGCAGGTACGTACTGCCGCGGTACACGGTACAACAAGCCAGTGGGGTGGCCGTGGAGCCCGCGTGGGACGCGCTGCTGAGCGCGGCCGCGGACAAGAAGCCGCTCGACACGCTGCTCGCGCTGCACCGCGCCGCGCTCGAGCGCCACGCCGTGCACGCCATGATACACCACACCACGCAGGTACGTACTGCCGCGGTACACGGTACAACAAGCCAGTGGGGTGGCCGTGGAGCCCGCGTGGGACGCGCTGCTGAGCGCGGCCGCGGACAAGAAGCCGCTCGACACGCTGCTCGCGCTGCACCGCGCCGCGCTCGAGCGCCACGCCGTGCACGCCATGATACACCACACCACGCAGGTACGTACTGCCGCGGTACACGGTACAACAAGCCAGTGGGGTGGCCGTGGAGCCCGCGTGGGACGCGCTGCTGAGCGCGGCCGCGGACAAGAAGCCGCTCGACACGCTGCTCGCGCTGCACCGCGCCGCGCTCGAGCGCCACGCCGTGCACGCCATGATACACCACACCACGCAGGTACGTACTGCCGCGGTACACGGTACAACAAGCCAGTGGGGTGGCCGTGGAGCCCGCGTGGGACGCGCTGCTGAGCGCGGCCGCGGACAAGAAGCCGCTCGACACGCTGCTCGCGCTGCACCGCGCCGCGCTCGAGCGCCACGCCGTGCACGCCATGATACACCACACCACGCAGGTACGTACTGCCGCGGTACACGGTACAACAAGCCAGTGGGGTGGCCGTGGAGCCCGCGTGGGACGCGCTGCTGAGCGCGGCCGCGGACAAGAAGCCGCTCGACACGCTGCTCGCGCTGCACCGCGCCGCGCTCGAGCGCCACGCCGTGCACGCCATGATACACCACACCACGCAGGTACGTACTGCCGCGGTACACGGTACAACAAGCCAGTGGGGTGGCCGTGGAGCCCGCGTGGGACGCGCTGCTGAGCGCGGCCGCGGACAAGAAGCCGCTCGACACGCTGCTCGCGCTGCACCGCGCCGCGCTCGAGCGCCACGCCGTGCACGCCATGATACACCACACCACGCAGGTACGTACTGCCGCGGTACACGGTACAACAAGCCAGTGGGGTGGCCGTGGAGCCCGCGTGGGACGCGCTGCTGAGCGCGGCCGCGGACAAGAAGCCGCTCGACACGCTGCTCGCGCTGCACCGCGCCGCGCTCGAGCGCCACGCCGTGCACGCCATGATACACCACACCACGCAGGTACGTACTGCCGCGGTACACGGTACAACAAGCCAGTGGGGTGGCCGTGGAGCCCGCGTGGGACGCGCTGCTGAGCGCGGCCGCGGACAAGAAGCCGCTCGACACGCTGCTCGCGCTGCACCGCGCCGCGCTCGAGCGCCACGCCGTGCACGCCATGATACACCACACCACGCAGGTACGTACTGCCGCGGTACACGGTACAACAAGCCAGTGGGGTGGCCGTGGAGCCCGCGTGGGACGCGCTGCTGAGCGCGGCCGCGGACAAGAAGCCGCTCGACACGCTGCTCGCGCTGCACCGCGCCGCGCTCGAGCGCCACGCCGTGCACGCCATGATACACCACACCACGCAGGTACGTACTGCCGCGGTACACGGTACAACAAGCCAGTGGGGTGGCCGTGGAGCCCGCGTGGGACGCGCTGCTGAGCGCGGCCGCGGACAAGAAGCCGCTCGACACGCTGCTCGCGCTGCACCGCGCCGCGCTCGAGCGCCACGCCGTGCACGCCATGATACACCACACCACGCAGGTACGTACTGCCGCGGTACACGGTACAACAAGCCAGTGGGGTGGCCGTGGAGCCCGCGTGGGACGCGCTGCTGAGCGCGGCCGCGGACAAGAAGCCGCTCGACACGCTGCTCGCGCTGCACCGCGCCGCGCTCGAGCGCCACGCCGTGCACGCCATGATACACCACACCACGCAGGTACGTACTGCCGCGGTACACGGTACAACAAGCCAGTGGGGTGGCCGTGGAGCCCGCGTGGGACGCGCTGCTGAGCGCGGCCGCGGACAAGAAGCCGCTCGACACGCTGCTCGCGCTGCACCGCGCCGCGCTCGAGCGCCACGCCGTGCACGCCATGATACACCACACCACGCAGGTACGTACTGCCGCGGTACACGGTACAACAAGCCAGTGGGGTGGCCGTGGAGCCCGCGTGGGACGCGCTGCTGAGCGCGGCCGCGGACAAGAAGCCGCTCGACACGCTGCTCGCGCTGCACCGCGCCGCGCTCGAGCGCCACGCCGTGCACGCCATGATACACCACACCACGCAGGTACGTACTGCCGCGGTACACGGTACAACAAGCCAGTGGGGTGGCCGTGGAGCCCGCGTGGGACGCGCTGCTGAGCGCGGCCGCGGACAAGAAGCCGCTCGACACGCTGCTCGCGCTGCACCGCGCCGCGCTCGAGCGCCACGCCGTGCACGCCATGATACACCACACCACGCAGGTACGTACTGCCGCGGTACACGGTACAACAAGCCAGTGGGGTGGCCGTGGAGCCCGCGTGGGACGCGCTGCTGAGCGCGGCCGCGGACAAGAAGCCGCTCGACACGCTGCTCGCGCTGCACCGCGCCGCGCTCGAGCGCCACGCCGTGCACGCCATGATACACCACACCACGCAGGTACGTACTGCCGCGGTACACGGTACAACAAGCCAGTGGGGTGGCCGTGGAGCCCGCGTGGGACGCGCTGCTGAGCGCGGCCGCGGACAAGAAGCCGCTCGACACGCTGCTCGCGCTGCACCGCGCCGCGCTCGAGCGCCACGCCGTGCACGCCATGATACACCACACCACGCAGGTACGTACTGCCGCGGTACACGGTACAACAAGCCAGTGGGGTGGCCGTGGAGCCCGCGTGGGACGCGCTGCTGAGCGCGGCCGCGGACAAGAAGCCGCTCGACACGCTGCTCGCGCTGCACCGCGCCGCGCTCGAGCGCCACGCCGTGCACGCCATGATACACCACACCACGCAGGTACGTACTGCCGCGGTACACGGTACAACAAGCCAGTGGGGTGGCCGTGGAGCCCGCGTGGGACGCGCTGCTGAGCGCGGCCGCGGACAAGAAGCCGCTCGACACGCTGCTCGCGCTGCACCGCGCCGCGCTCGAGCGCCACGCCGTGCACGCCATGATACACCACACCACGCAGGTACGTACTGCCGCGGTACACGGTACAACAAGCCAGTGGGGTGGCCGTGGAGCCCGCGTGGGACGCGCTGCTGAGCGCGGCCGCGGACAAGAAGCCGCTCGACACGCTGCTCGCGCTGCACCGCGCCGCGCTCGAGCGCCACGCCGTGCACGCCATGATACACCACACCACGCAGGTACGTACTGCCGCGGTACACGGTACAACAAGCCAGTGGGGTGGCCGTGGAGCCCGCGTGGGACGCGCTGCTGAGCGCGGCCGCGGACAAGAAGCCGCTCGACACGCTGCTCGCGCTGCACCGCGCCGCGCTCGAGCGCCACGCCGTGCACGCCATGATACACCACACCACGCAGGTACGTACTGCCGCGGTACACGGTACAACAAGCCAGTGGGGTGGCCGTGGAGCCCGCGTGGGACGCGCTGCTGAGCGCGGCCGCGGACAAGAAGCCGCTCGACACGCTGCTCGCGCTGCACCGCGCCGCGCTCGAGCGCCACGCCGTGCACGCCATGATACACCACACCACGCAGGTACGTACTGCCGCGGTACACGGTACAACAAGCCAGTGGGGTGGCCGTGGAGCCCGCGTGGGACGCGCTGCTGAGCGCGGCCGCGGACAAGAAGCCGCTCGACACGCTGCTCGCGCTGCACCGCGCCGCGCTCGAGCGCCACGCCGTGCACGCCATGATACACCACACCACGCAGGTACGTACTGCCGCGGTACACGGTACAACAAGCCAGTGGGGTGGCCGTGGAGCCCGCGTGGGACGCGCTGCTGAGCGCGGCCGCGGACAAGAAGCCGCTCGACACGCTGCTCGCGCTGCACCGCGCCGCGCTCGAGCGCCACGCCGTGCACGCCATGATACACCACACCACGCAGGTACGTACTGCCGCGGTACACGGTACAACAAGCCAGTGGGGTGGCCGTGGAGCCCGCGTGGGACGCGCTGCTGAGCGCGGCCGCGGACAAGAAGCCGCTCGACACGCTGCTCGCGCTGCACCGCGCCGCGCTCGAGCGCCACGCCGTGCACGCCATGATACACCACACCACGCAGGTACGTACTGCCGCGGTACACGGTACAACAAGCCAGTGGGGTGGCCGTGGAGCCCGCGTGGGACGCGCTGCTGAGCGCGGCCGCGGACAAGAAGCCGCTCGACACGCTGCTCGCGCTGCACCGCGCCGCGCTCGAGCGCCACGCCGTGCACGCCATGATACACCACACCACGCAGGTACGTACTGCCGCGGTACACGGTACAACAAGCCAGTGGGGTGGCCGTGGAGCCCGCGTGGGACGCGCTGCTGAGCGCGGCCGCGGACAAGAAGCCGCTCGACACGCTGCTCGCGCTGCACCGCGCCGCGCTCGAGCGCCACGCCGTGCACGCCATGATACACCACACCACGCAGGTACGTACTGCCGCGGTACACGGTACAACAAGCCAGTGGGGTGGCCGTGGAGCCCGCGTGGGACGCGCTGCTGAGCGCGGCCGCGGACAAGAAGCCGCTCGACACGCTGCTCGCGCTGCACCGCGCCGCGCTCGAGCGCCACGCCGTGCACGCCATGATACACCACACCACGCAGGTACGTACTGCCGCGGTACACGGTACAACAAGCCAGTGGGGTGGCCGTGGAGCCCGCGTGGGACGCGCTGCTGAGCGCGGCCGCGGACAAGAAGCCGCTCGACACGCTGCTCGCGCTGCACCGCGCCGCGCTCGAGCGCCACGCCGTGCACGCCATGATACACCACACCACGCAGGTACGTACTGCCGCGGTACACGGTACAACAAGCCAGTGGGGTGGCCGTGGAGCCCGCGTGGGACGCGCTGCTGAGCGCGGCCGCGGACAAGAAGCCGCTCGACACGCTGCTCGCGCTGCACCGCGCCGCGCTCGAGCGCCACGCCGTGCACGCCATGATACACCACACCACGCAGGTACGTACTGCCGCGGTACACGGTACAACAAGCCAGTGGGGTGGCCGTGGAGCCCGCGTGGGACGCGCTGCTGAGCGCGGCCGCGGACAAGAAGCCGCTCGACACGCTGCTCGCGCTGCACCGCGCCGCGCTCGAGCGCCACGCCGTGCACGCCATGATACACCACACCACGCAGGTACGTACTGCCGCGGTACACGGTACAACAAGCCAGTGGGGTGGCCGTGGAGCCCGCGTGGGACGCGCTGCTGAGCGCGGCCGCGGACAAGAAGCCGCTCGACACGCTGCTCGCGCTGCACCGCGCCGCGCTCGAGCGCCACGCCGTGCACGCCATGATACACCACACCACGCAGGTACGTACTGCCGCGGTACACGGTACAACAAGCCAGTGGGGTGGCCGTGGAGCCCGCGTGGGACGCGCTGCTGAGCGCGGCCGCGGACAAGAAGCCGCTCGACACGCTGCTCGCGCTGCACCGCGCCGCGCTCGAGCGCCACGCCGTGCACGCCATGATACACCACACCACGCAGGTACGTACTGCCGCGGTACACGGTACAACAAGCCAGTGGGGTGGCCGTGGAGCCCGCGTGGGACGCGCTGCTGAGCGCGGCCGCGGACAAGAAGCCGCTCGACACGCTGCTCGCGCTGCACCGCGCCGCGCTCGAGCGCCACGCCGTGCACGCCATGATACACCACACCACGCAGGTACGTACTGCCGCGGTACACGGTACAACAAGCCAGTGGGGTGGCCGTGGAGCCCGCGTGGGACGCGCTGCTGAGCGCGGCCGCGGACAAGAAGCCGCTCGACACGCTGCTCGCGCTGCACCGCGCCGCGCTCGAGCGCCACGCCGTGCACGCCATGATACACCACACCACGCAGGTACGTACTGCCGCGGTACACGGTACAACAAGCCAGTGGGGTGGCCGTGGAGCCCGCGTGGGACGCGCTGCTGAGCGCGGCCGCGGACAAGAAGCCGCTCGACACGCTGCTCGCGCTGCACCGCGCCGCGCTCGAGCGCCACGCCGTGCACGCCATGATACACCACACCACGCAGGTACGTACTGCCGCGGTACACGGTACAACAAGCCAGTGGGGTGGCCGTGGAGCCCGCGTGGGACGCGCTGCTGAGCGCGGCCGCGGACAAGAAGCCGCTCGACACGCTGCTCGCGCTGCACCGCGCCGCGCTCGAGCGCCACGCCGTGCACGCCATGATACACCACACCACGCAGGTACGTACTGCCGCGGTACACGGTACAACAAGCCAGTGGGGTGGCCGTGGAGCCCGCGTGGGACGCGCTGCTGAGCGCGGCCGCGGACAAGAAGCCGCTCGACACGCTGCTCGCGCTGCACCGCGCCGCGCTCGAGCGCCACGCCGTGCACGCTATGTATGATACACCACACCACGCAGGTACGTACGGACGTGGTACACGGTACAACAAGCCGGCCGGGTGGCCGTGGAGCCCGTAGTGGTAGTGGAGTTCCCCTATCAATGACATAACTTTATTTTGGAAAAAATGACAGAGCTGTCAAGTGTCATCTCAAACGTCAACTTGTCATTAGGTACTCTTTTTTCACACGACGTCATTTGTCTAGAGACAAAGGCGCAAACTTATACAGCAGTCAAACTATATAAAATGTTACATTAGAAATTCAAAAAAATCTTTCAAAAAATGGTATGTAATAAAAAAATCTAATTACAGTTTTAAGCTTTGAAGTCAATCTACTATTGATAAAAAATATGATATCAGCCACTTCAAAAAACTTAAGGAACCCACTTCCGGCATTAACTTTATGCCAAACGCTTCTTTGTGCAATGCGAAGTATGCGTAGAGTACATATGCGGAATTTGGCTATGTCAAAAGAGTTTACGCGAACGGTAATTTATGCTTAAAGTTGTTATGCAAAATAGAATAACTACAAAAAAAGTTATGCTAGATTTGGTTATCAAGATAGTTTCTACCCAAATCCATTGGAGAAGCAGCTTCGACTTTGACTCGCAACTGCCCGTCCCATTAGCAAATTAAATTATTCGATCAAAGTTTTAAAATTGTAATGTATTTACAGGAGCTACAATCCTACCTTGGAAACGTGCTAACTGAAACTCTAGCGTTACGGAGGTTCGAGGCAAAATTAAATGCTGGGATTAACGCGGAACTGGACCGGCGGGACCGAATCGAGGAAGTCAAAGCCGAAAGGGTAGCCAGAGGTTAGATTATTACTCTATAGTGGACATAATTTTACATGTTTAAGGTATGTGTTAATCGAACGAGCGAAGCGTAAGCGAAGTGAAGTTTTTACAGACAACTTCGGACATAACTGTCAGCTGGATTCCTAGACGTCTGTGCATTTCGATGGCTATTTGATTTTGAATAGTTGTTCCGCGATAATTTTTCTGATCTTTATGAAATTTGTTGGGGTTGTAGCAGATATAAGTACAACTTGAGAGTTCGTATATGAGTAGGATCGATAAAGGGGTTATGGAGCTAGAAGGCGCGAAAAAATCTTCAAAAGGGTCTTGTTATATTGGTCAACTCGTTTACAAGTGGATCGCGAGTTCCCAGTTCGAGGTAGACTACTAATTAAGTTAAACTATACTCTATGTCTTTAGGTATTTAAATAAAAGTAAACAAACAATTTTTACATTTTCGGGTAGTTATAACTTTTATTGGTTAACCAATCAAATACAAAACTGCCTGGATCTGTCACTTAACGACCTGGCTTTAACCAATATTATTTGATAGTGTAATGTTTTCATCTACCCTCAACTGGCTTAAGGAGCCATTTGAGGGTAGATCTTATTTACTTTTATTTAAATACCTAAAGATATAGAGTATAGAAAGGGGCCGACAACCAGAAAATCATGCAATCCTGCCATAATTCAAATAGCTACTACTACGGTTGAATTTCTAATTATAAAAAGTGACTTGACACATGACTTAAAATGTTGCCTGGAATAGCGAAAATTAAATAGTCATGGGTATATGTCGATAAAAAGTGTCGAAAAGTGTAATGTTGTACTAAACACTACCAATAATATTCCATTTAAAGGATCCATAAACGTTACCAAATTGAAATTAGTAAAACGCTGAAATGCAACAATATTCAAATTAGACTAGAGTTTTGAAATAAGTTGCCGCTGAGAAATAAAAATGCAATTTGTATAAAATTATTGGAATTGGTTAGGAGCGTCATGAAAGGAAAGGTCCATTAACTAATTAATTTGACCATGGCACACTCCGCCATCGATATTATGCAGTGATACGACGAAGAGTTATAAATAACTGTCATATCATTTATAAACAAGTCCCTACAATAAAAGCACTAAACTCCAAATTAATAGAAACGATGAATTTTAAAAGATGTGATTTTACACTAAGAAGAATACTTCGCCAAATGAGTTTTCTATTCAAGGAAATTACTAATAATAGAAAAATGCTGATGGAAAAAGACTACGTTAGACTTAAAAGAGTAATCTACCTAGACTTAATAAGGAAGTACAGATCTGAAGGCAGAGATATTGTGTATACTGAAGCCTTCATGTCGTTTGCATCCCTCTCACACGTGGGTTATTTACTTAGGTGCGAGAGGGACGCCAATTACATAAAATCTTTCATAGTAGCCCCGTAAGTAGATAATGTTTTTAAGTAGGCAGTTATTGAGTTTTATTATTATAAATATTTCCCAATAAGCTTTATTTTGTTGTACTTTCGGTATGGCAGACTAAGTGGATAGTCCGGGTTTGAAACCGAACTGATTGTCGTGAAGTGTCAGATATTTGTCCAACTGAATATTAAGCAAGCCGTCAAGCACCTTAGCCAGAGTAGTCACCTAGTCACAAGGATATAGGCCTATAGATATTTCTATCCGATATATCCCCTACCTTACTCTTAATTATGGGCACCAAAATAGTTCTCATTAGCACCAAAGGCAAGTATGAGTAGCGAAGACAAGGCGAATAGAACATGGCGAGCACTCTGTGCAAATGTGGCCAAAACGTGCCTGTTCCATCCAATAACACACTTCTTGTTTTTTCTTATCGGACGTTTGTTACGGTAACATAGCAGAGCAGCCCGTCTGAGAGCCGCCACGATACTCAAATATAAACGAGAGATAATATTTTTATATTCATCATTCATACAAAATCCAGATCTACAGCAATCACGCATTTCTTTCGGAAAGTCAATTGATTTTAAATAATCAGTGCAAAGCATTTTGTACCGACTAATTTGATAACTATAAGCACTCCTGTGCCCGCATTTAACCTTAAAATTATTATATTATTACACTCATACAAGTAAGGATAATTTTCCGGTCGAATTACACCTATGTTAATTCGTAAACATAACGGGAAATGATCGGACCAAACTGTATCTCTATTTTATCAACAAATAATAATTACTTCGCACAAGCAACGTAAACAAACATTGTCGTCATCATGTTACCGCATTCTGTATTTAAGATGTTGAATAACGATGGTGTAACGGGGCTTTAAGTCTTAATCAAGTTGCAGCGACAAAATCGCAACCAAGTCGCGGCGTTTGTAGAACTCTTAATAAATAAATAAAAATATCGATAAGAACAGCACTGGCCGACTTGCGGCAACATTTGTGTTTGTTGACTTGTCAAGTCACTCCGTACAATTATAAATTCTACCGTTAAAACGTTTATCAACATTACATTAAAGATGTGATCTAAAATATGGCATGTCAATTCCCGGTATTGTCGCAAACCAAATTTTACACTGGTCTAATTTTAACGAAATTCATTTGTTGATCCTTATTTACTACTTTTACAAGCGATTTCCTTAGGACGATCGGCTGTCTACGACAAAAGTCGGCATGCGCGACATCTTTTACTGTGACAGTTTTTGTGTACTGATTATGCTTCTGTATATTATGTTATGGTACAGTCACCGGCAATAGTATCTTCCTACACGAAGACCGCAAAAATATGTGACAGGGTCTTATTTGTAGGACCATGATGTCACATATTTTTGCGGCCTTCGTGTAGGAAGATTCTATCCTACCTGCCGGTGACTGTACTTCAATGTTTATCAGTCTTTGCTTATATACAAAATGTTTGATTTTAGGTGAATATGCTATAACGGCAGCAGAAGAGGCCAAGGATAAAGAGGAGAGAAAGGTGTTCCACCAGTTTTTGTCAAGTCGAAAAGCTGATCTAAATGTCTGGGCTCGCACTTACAGGTACGGGTTTCTTACAAAATACAACATACAGCTGAAATGTGGTCATGAAAAACTTCGGATACCTATTACTGAGATTATTTGTCTATAAAACCGTTCGTTCCGTTTAGGCTCTACGATGCTGCTAACCATTAATATAACGTCCCATTTTTATTAAGGCCTAACAATACACTTACCAAGGGTGATTAAGACATGGATGGACAATGCCTATACAAAATCGCGTTCGTCGAACCTTCAGGCTATACGTCTGTTTTCGGTACTGAGTGCCACAGCGCCATCTGTTGAGTCTGGAGTCGAGTTATTCAGAACAAAATATTAGAAACTAGAATTTATTTATTTAATCTTAATTGCACAAAATAAGATGGTACAAATGGCAGACTTAATGCCATAAGGCATTCTCTACTAGTCAACCAATGGGCTTAACAGAAAGGTTAAGTAGGATTTTAGTGTTTGTGGTGACCGATAGATGACGCTAGTGCTTTAGCCTGAAATAAGGGAACGCGATTTTGTATAGGCATTGTCAATCCATGTCTTAATCATCCTTGACACTTACAAAGCGAACCTTGTTGGCAAATAAGGCATTATCTACATGTTTAAAAAATACCTACTCTATGGTGCAATCATATTGAAAGCAGACAAAAAAAATCGTATTCTGATACAGGGTACACGTGACTTCGCTGATCTTGAAATTGGCCCTCCACGGCGAAGTGTCGCTCCAAACGCTCGCCTTCCGTCTCGACTACAGCGACTTCTACAAGCGCGGCGACGCCAAGCTGCACCACCCGCTCACCTACCAGCACAAGCGGCTCAGCGAGATCGGCATCAGCTTGGCTAAGGTACACTCGCTATAACCGACTATCATTCCTTCCCACTTATACAAATTCTCGCCTTCCGTCTCGACTACAGCGTTAGCTTGGGTAAAGACGTCCCCAGTAATAACAAGTAGCACTTTTTTTGTACAATTTCTTCCCCACTTTTGCTCACGTCCCCAAGGGACAAACAGAAATGGAATGAATCATGTAGACTCCATCTATATAATACTAGCTTTTGCCCGCGGCTTTGCTCGCGTTAAATTCGGGGTAACACGGTTCCCCTTTCCTGATTGCCCCCCGGAATAGACATGTGCGCCGCGCCGCCGCGCCGCCGCCGCCGACAATTTTTCCACGCCGCCGCCGCCGATGATTTTGACCGGCGTAGAATCGGCGTGGCAATTTTTAAGTCTTTATCTTGTTTTAATGCCCGGAAATGGTAGTGAGTGGCCAGTATACTACTGCTTTAAAAAAAATGCTTTTCCTTCTTCACTTATTCCTTGCCGGTGTACAAATTGACGTTATTTTTGCTGTCATTTCGAAGTTATCGTAAGATTTACGTCGACGACTTATCGATAATTTATGACAACGTCTGATTTTTAAATGATAGGTTTATATTTTTATATAATTTGCTTTTTCCGGCTTTTGAATAAAAAGCATTTTGATTAACTTTTAATTTTCCCTAAAATAAGAGTGAAGTAACAAATTTTTATTTTTTGGTCACTCCAAAAAGCTGCAGGTTCTTATTTGTTGTTTTCTTTCGCGAAGACGACTGGGTTAATTTTTTTTTTTCTTAAATGGCCCATTCTTATTAGGTCAAGTTTGATTTTGGGATCAAGAGAGATAGATTCATATTTGCGTTAATGTTAAGTATAGTTACGTAACGTTACACCTGCAGTAAATTGTAATTTACGTGCTTTTATAATAGCTCGCACAACTTCGCTCTGCTAGCGACACTTAATACTTAATTTAATAGTAAAGTAGAACTGTGGATATCACTATAAAATGATGTCAAAATAAATTATTTGGAAAAGATGGTTCAATTTTGTTTTAAAGTTACTCCTTCTTTTTATCCGATGCTACTGACGTGCGTTAGGCGCATGGATTCATCGATGTTCATCAGCACTCATGTTTTTGCTATTAACATAGAATAGAATTTCGCAAGCCGCTCGCAGCGGGGATGATTGGATGAAATAACGAAATAAGTAACACAAATTTATTTAAAAAAATATGAATTCTATTAGTTAATCAAGGAATGTAATCCATAATTATTTTTGCATATTTTTAAAGTGATGCATTTCTTCATCGTAGTTACTTGACCCATAGCTTAATTAGGAACATGCGTGAAAAATATTTAATGGATTTTGTTAAATAAACACGTTCAACAACAACCCCAAATTAATTTAAAATAGTGGCAATCCGTAATAATCCATACTAATATTATAAATGGGAAAGTGTATGTGTGTGTTTGTTTGTTTGTTTGTTTGTCCGTCTTTCACGGCAAAACGGGGCGACGAATTGACGTGATTTTTTAAGTGGAGGTAGTTGAAGGGATGGAGAGTGACATAGGCTACTTTTTGTCTCTTTCTAACCCCCCACTTCCCTAAAATGGGGGGTGGAGGTTTGTATGGAGCATTCCGCAATTTTCAAGGTAGAAAGCTAAAAATTGGTATGCGGACTATTTGTGACTAACAAAAAAATCGTGCATCTTTTTTTTTTGGAAATCTGCACCCAACCCCTTAAAAGAGTTTTCAAGGTAGGTAATTTAACGCGAGCGAAGCCGCGGGCAAAAGCTAGTTTTCCAATATTTTTGTAAAGATGTTGCGGTTTAAAAATGTTAAATTGGAGCAATTATTTGAATACCCCAAATATATTTTTAAAAACCTCAATTCGATTACAAGAAAAACAAGTATAACAACTTTATAGGTAAAAACGCATTGTTTCGTGTCCAAAAGTTACAAAAGCCTTCCAAAAACTTATTCATTTCAAACAGTTTTCCGCAACTTTCCGATGACGTCGACGTTTTTTGTATGGGGCGTTTGACGCGTGGCGCAGATGCCTAACGTATTTTCGCATTTTTGACGTTTCAAGGCTACAATAAATAGTAGGTTTATTAGAGACATTTGAATCTAAAGGGAAATAGAATCAAATAACGTCTTCCCAAAAATTAATGTATGTTGCGAATCGGTAAATCGATCGAACCCTGGCAAGGCGTATTGATGTTGGTTCAAGCCCAACTGGGTTTGATTATTTTCAATTTCTCCATCTAAGAACGATAAAATAAAATGTAGATTTCATTTCGTTAGCAAATTCGGGCTACTGCAAGCATCTTTGTCTCGTAGAACTTAGAATCAACATTTTCTCTCACAAATTACAAATTGTAAATCAGTCTGTTCTGCACTTGTTAACTTCGGGGCTTTTTGTATTATTATCGTAGTCGATTTTCAGGCAAGTGGTGTGGCCAGTTCTACATAGATAAAACATTAAGTACGGAGCTATAAATGTGGACCATAACTAGTCAATCTTTTGGTCTCTCTAATTCTTTAAAATCAAGTCTTTGATTTAAAATGTGCAACGTTTGTGAGACACTCATACGTTTTCAAAGATTTGGGGTGTTTTATTAAAGCATTTTATCCTTCTAAATACTCAGTATATTACATTAAAAATATGTACCACGCCGATTTCACGCCGATCACGCCGCCACCGCCGGTCAAAAAACGATCGGACGCCGCCGTCGATGATTTTGCCAACGGCGCACACCTCTACCCCGGAATGCTCCATACAAACTTCCACCCCCTCAATTTAGGGAAGTGGGGGGTTAGAAAGAGACAAAAAGTAGCCTATGTCACTCTCCATCCCGTCAACTATCTCCACTTAAAAAATCACGTCAATTCGTCGCCCCGTTTTGCCGTGAAAGACGGACAAACAAACAAACACACACATACACTTTCCCATTTATAATATTAGTATGGAAGTATGGATTGTCGCTTATCCTAAAAACTTCACATAATAAATATTGGTCTGCCTGACTTAGAAAGTAACAAAATGTGTTTAATTTTCAGAGTAAAGTCATAGATCGGTCCAGGAAGAAGTGACGTTTCATAATCGAGGAACTGAAGCCTGCGTCGGCGAGGTGCTTTCCGTGCACAGAGTTTGGCTGTCTTCGGGCCAGCTGACTGGGAACTTAGTACTTTAACCCATACTAAAGTACATGTCAGTGTGTGAAGCCAATTTTGAATTTACTTTACTGGCGGAAATAAGACTTGCTGTAATGGGGCTAGCATAACTGACTGCGATACTTTTCATTACATAAGAGAAACCACACTATTCTTATTTATTAAAAAAATATAAAATTACTCCGTAATATAGGCCCGGAAAAGCCAATTTCGAGGGGTGCGTGGTCAAACCCGATAACTCGAGCTAATAGGTTTTTGAAAATAGAACAATAAGCTGACATACATTAGGTGCTTATTTAAATCAAAAATTATTTCTACTTATCGGGTTTCACCTCGCAACCCTCGATTTACTCTATTTAAAACCTTAACTAAGGTAGAATTAATAATTCCGCGGAGTGATTTGACAGCTCTCGGCATACAAAGCGGTTGTCAAATGTATGTAAAGTTCTGTCAAATCACTCCGCGGAATTATTAATTCTACCGTAGTCAGGTGATACATGTGCAGTAAGGTACTTATAAAAATGTAAATATATTTTTGGCGTCAACTGATCATCATCATCATCATATAAGCCGAAAGACGTCCACTGCTGAACATAGGCCTCCCCCAAAGAGTGCCACATTGACCGGTCCTGCGCCACCCGCATCCAGCGGACTCCCGCGACCTTTACCAGGTCATCAGTCCACCTTGTGGGGGGTCTACCGACGCTGCGCCTTCCGGAACTGATCAACTAGCTGCAAAATAACGCATGGACAATATGAATTAATTGATCTAGCAGCCTGCTGCACAACGTAGAATGTAATTAAGATACGTCTGTACAATGTGCATAATGTACCTTAAAACCTCACAACTATAGTCCAACACTGCAACTATGGTCTATGGTCCACAAGTTCAAGATGTAATAAAATATCAATCAAAAATTATTGTTTTTTGGACGTTAACTTTTTCCATTCATTTAGGAACATATTTTGTCATAGAACTGTGTAAATAAAAGTCGCACCTAAACGAAGATTTACAAGTTAATTTTTGGACCACAGTCGGGAGCTTCGGACTATAGTTGGGTGGTTTTCCGGTAGTGAATAGCCCTGATTTTAACTTAGCGGCCGGTTGTGCTATCCCCGCTATAAAACTAAATTATTAATTGTTACTAATTTTTTAAATCGCCGATTCCAGTTCTTGTAGTGTATAACTTACCAAAAGATTATTGTCAATTTGTCATAACTTCTGTCACAAAAATGTTATTGAGAAAAAGCACAATAATTAATTGTTTATTAGTAGTAACATGTTTTAAGACTAATATGGTAAACCTTTTTTAATAGTGTCGAAGCATTCCTTTAGTCTTCCCACAAGGGGTGTATACTGTGATGCGTGTGTTCAATCATTGATATTGAAAGGTACATATTGAAAAAATGGCTCTCTAGTAATAATCTGACCATAAATATGTAGCTCTTATTTTTAAATTAAACAAATCGTTTTAATCTGTGGTCAGATTGCTATGTCTGAAATTATTGTACATTTGAAGTGTTTTTTGTTAAATTTTATTGTATTTGAATGTTGCATTATTCAGTAACCCACCTTAACCTTGCCATAGACTAAAATAATCTCAATAAGCTTCTAACAAATATGAATTTCTGATAAGTGCCATTATGATTGCATTTTATTTAATCCAAGTCACGCTCTTAATAAACATGACAAACAGTATAACTATAAACTTGTTTTATTCAAATTGTCCTTTAATATAATGATAACAATAGTATGTACATTGTGCAATAAGGGTAGTATGGTCAAAATTGTCAATGAGATAGTCGTTATATGACCCGAGTCAACAATTTTCATGTGTTACACAATGTTTTTCATCACACTTGCAATACTTGCATGCGAAGAAAATAAAAACAAAGTTTTAACAAACAAACGTAATGACAGTGAAATTACAGAAATTGTCCGCCATTTTGTCAAACTCATGAAAGGTCACGCCATCGCCACCATTGAACATTGCTTATTTTTAACTGCTATTCAAACAAATCAATTTTTACAAGCAGCGTCAGGCCACTGTGATACATACTCGAGTCATACCAATAACTTTGACTTATGTATACACCGTGGGCCCATATAACTAGACAAAAACAACTGCATTCACTCCATAGTTTTATTCACTTAAACATACAAGCCCAATTAATGTAAGCATGATTTTCAAAGTAGTCCTTGTCTCTTCAAGTCTTCATAGGTTTTACGGTTGACAACATTTCCAAGGGAATCTTCAAATTCTTCGTCATTTTCAGCGACAAACCTCTCGTTTTCTTTTTGATGTTTGATTTTCTCCCACACTAAAAGGAACAGAAAAATCGTTATTTTAAAATATGTACATTATCCTCGAAAAACATGAAATGTAGGATTAGACAGGCAAGTCAATGGTCACTTTAATACTTTAAATGGGACGCCATTGACCGCGGCACTTCTCAATAACGCAGGAATATTAATGTGTTAGACTGTATTTTTTCGTTTTTAAACTATGGTGAATGTTGACGCCGTTGAAATGGTTATCGTTTCCAATATTTTCGAATCGGACCTCGTCATTATTAACACATTCAATGCCGAGAACCCGACTATCGGGTATTTGATGATTTCGTTCCCAGGCCGGACGACCCGATAGTCGGGATCTTGGTACTACAGCTTTATATGACGAATTTTTTGTGGCCTGGTGCGGATGTCTTGTTTGGCTGGGTGGCAATGGATGTGTTAAGCCGCTCTTGTTACCCCTATATGTTTGTAATGTGAACGTATTGTGTGTCGTCGAAGTCCCGCTGGAGCTTTACTTGAACAGAACTTACGTGCGAGTGCATCCTCTATGTGCGTGACGTTGGCAAAGTGCGCCGTGTTGGGGATGCCGAGGCAGCGCATGCCGTGCGCGTGGCGCCACTCGGCGAAGTGCCGCTGGAACGCTTTCGGGCCCTTGTACGTGAAGTTGCCGCAGATCTCGCAGGTGTAGCTGATGTTCAGCCCATGCAGCTTGTACAGCCAGTACGGGATTGGCTGTAATATGAAGCATTATAATTGGCTACTTTCCTGGGTAAAAAATATATAATTATATTTAGTCCGTCAGTTAGATTATCAAAAAATATTGGACACGTATTTTTTATTTTGTCAATCAAACAAAAATTGATGAAGATATAGCCCGTTAAAGTTCCGCGTGACGTCACATTATACTAAAAATTGTACTGAAATGTGACGTCACGCGGAACTTTAACGGGCTATATCTTCATCAATTTTTGTTTGATTGAAAAAATCAAAAATACGTGTCCAATATTTTTTGATAATCTAACTGACGGACTAAATATTTTTTTTTAGGAAAGTAGCCAATTGAAGTCAAAATGTTAAATAGGTACTAAAGAAAATAAATATTCACTACAATACCAGATTTCTATTGCCGAATTACGTCAAAAGTATAGTTTTTTTTGTCCGTAGTCTTGTCGTTTATATTTTAAAGCTAAACGGATAATTAGAGATGTAATGCAGAATCCTAATGCAGATACTTCTGAACGCCGTTGAGTATGCCAACGGTTAGGTACGGTATAAAATAAACCTTCGCGCGTTCTAATAGAGCTACCTGTTACTACTGTTTTACACATGGACTGGAGTCTATAGAGCGTTTCGTATACGCCATTACGCTTTTGTTTATTTGGCCCTGTGAGCGTAGTACCGCATCCTAAGAGACGAAAAAACATTAGAAACGCTACATAGTCAATTTATTTAATGGTATGGCGTATACTCGTATACATAAACATTTCAAAACTAAAACTAAAAAGAGATTTCATCATAAGTCCACATTCAGGGTCCCGAGCCAAGAGATTAGTCTTTTAGTCACATAGTCACATAAGTTACATAACATAAGTTTACCTTGCCGTCCCAGCCGAGCGGCAGGTTCTTGGGGTTGTAGGGCACCTCGTCGTCGTCGGAGTCGGGGTCGGGCGCGGCCGAGCCGTCGCTGTCGTCGCCCGAGTCGTCGCGCCGCTCGCCCGCCGCCCGCGCCGCGCGCCGCGTCACGTTCTCCACCGTCGCCGAGCACGTGCCCGACACTATGCTCGCGAACCTGACAGTCGGGGAGGACACGTTATATAGCATACCTCTTACAGGGTTTAGTTATAGCGGTATCTAGGTTAAAGGATATTTTGGATGGTTTTGTACCCATTAACTCGGCACGCGATGGGAATGAATGATACATTAAAATAAAGAGCTTATGTTTGTAGATTTCCATAGCAAATATTCAATAGTTCAATCAACTACTCGAGTCATCGAATTCATCACAGTATTTTTTTGTAACTCTAAGTAGTAGGGTTTTCTCTCAGTACAAAAGTGAAAAAAATTGTGCGCATTGAGAAAAAGTTGTCAATATTTGACCATGGATAGAGCGCCCTACGATGAATATTTTTTGGTATTGGAGGTCCGTAAAATTTTTGGACCTTCACGTCAAAATCAGGGGTCCCATGCAATATGTTATTACTCTCTGGTTAAGGCTGCTAGGGGTTGTGTGGTATAATTTCCGTATAAAACAGATATGCAGAATCCATTTTTGATATTAAAAAAGTAAAAATCGAAACTAAAAAAAACCGACTCGAAAATAGCCATATAAATGTATGGCTGCAGAGATACAAGTAACTGCCAATTCTATCTTCATGTTTGAGAGTTAAGTTTAAAGAAAATTTATGGGTAAATTCGGGCCCTAACGACAAGGACGCCGCAATACCCCCAAACGTGCACGGTTGCAAGTGCAAGTGTTACAAAACTTTAAACAATATTTTCAAACGTGTCTAACATATTGCAGCGTCTTTGTCAATATAGCCCGAAGTAGAGAAATGTTATACCTGCTTAAGTGATTGTCCCATTTTGACAAGATCGGAGTAGTAAGATAGGAAAAGCAACATAGTACTGGTCAAGGTAAATAATAATCCAATCAAAAATATAAATGTGAATGAATGCCAAGTTAGTAAATGGTTTCGGTAATGTTTCTAGGTCACATGGAAGCGGTCAAAGGTTTTGATGAGCGAGTCAGTCAGTCAGTGGTAAAAATAGTGATTTTCAGAGGTCAATATCTCGTGAACAGTTAGAGATTTTTAGCTGAAATTCAGGGTTCAGTAATTAGTACAACATAGTGTTACAAGACTCACAAAATTGGAAGTATGAAGCTCAAGTAAGTTTTAAGTTATTAAGGGGTCAAAAGTAGTCCCAAATGGTTTGTGTAAATATACGGTTGGAGTGTCGCCTCTTTTAATTTCTTGTAATCAAAACAAAATTGGCTGACACACTACCGTGTGCCTAGATCATCATTTGTCTCACTTGTAAACTTGAGCTTCAATGGCAGCGATGTCCTTGTGTCTCTGTTGAGTAGAAGCTTTCGCCTTGTTGCCTCCCTTCCTCGCGACCAGAGACTTGTCCAGAGCGGTTTGACCTTTAGTGCTGAACAGCCTGAAATATAATTATTAATTAATATAATACCACCCCAATTTTACGCAAAATATGACGCTGACTTGCGGGAAAATGCCCAGTAAAACTAACTAACCATCCCATTTTCTGATCAATCTTAAAAGGCTTAAAAGGTTAAGCGTTCATTAACAGTTTTTTACTGGTCGAAAATTTTAACCGCGACTAAGTCCCACGATGCAACTTGAATGAAAGAGGGTCACAAGATCTCGTTCCCGCGAGTCAGGCAAATATGCACTTGTGTGTCATCTTCATCTATTGCGTCAGTTCCATATATAATTCAACGACGTGAACTTTATTTTAATATAATTCGCGGCATCTAATACCGAAAACAGCAGAGGTATCGCCTGTATTTTAGAGGAGCGTAATTTTGTACAGACTTTGTCAGTCTGGTCTAAGTAAACTATTGTTTAAAGTAACCTAGGAGCCCTCTCCTAAAGTGTGAGCCCGGGCGCCGACTTGAGCCGATCCAGACTCAGCGACGCCAGCTCCTCCCACGAGAATGATTATATTACGTCCTACAAGCCAACGCAATTTGCACCGTTCGCACCTAAATCTGTCCTCAAAAAACGAATAGGTATAAAACGTTGTCAGTAACCTCTGAGCCCTCTCCTCGAGTGTGCCGCCGCACTTGAGCCCGAGCGCCATAAGCGCCGACTTGAGCCGATCCAGCCCCAGCGATGCCAGCTCCTCCCACGACGAGAACGCAGACAGGTCCAAGTGAGCACCAACGTTGGTTAGCGCGCCGCCGGTTTCTTTCTATGAAAAAAGTTGAAACCATAATACATTTTTTTTATACGACGGTGGCAAACAAGCATACGGCCCGCTTGATGGTAAGCAGCTACCGTAACCTATGGACGCCTGCAACTCCAAAGGAGTCACATGCGCGTTGCCGACCCTTTACAAAAAGGAGGATTCACTGTGTTGATGGCTAAAGGAACAAGGGTCCCTCATCGTCAACACACTGGGTCCTCTTTGAGCTCTTTGGCAACCTTACTCACCAGCAGGAACACAACACTATGTACTCATACCCTACTGGGTCTAGTGTTATTTGGTTGTGGTTTTCTGTAAGGTGGAGGTACTTCCCTAGTCGGGCTCTGCTCCAGATTTGAGTAAGATGACATTCACTGAACGTGCCCTACCACACTTAGTGAGATGCCATTCGCAGTGCCCATACCTCTCTTTTTGGCGTAGTTTAAGGACATACCCAAGTCCGGACGTAGTTTAAGGACATACCCCGGGTCCAAAATACATACAGTACAGGCTGATATAATGAAATACTTAACACTACCTCCTCCTAGTACTTACAGGCCATCCAGGGAACGTGCCAGCTTCCCACTGCTTCAAGAACTCCTGATGAGCCAACGCCATCTCTTGAGCCTGGTCTTGAAGCGGCTTCACGCGACTAACAAAGCCCTTAAGGTAAGTTAGGAGCGCGCGCACGTAGCTACGGTAGTCGCTGTTCTTGCGCTCGCGGGGAATGTCGAACAGGTGGTCGAAGATGCTCAGGTAGGTTATGTAGTCCACTTTCTGCAATCAATACATAGTAAACCTATAAATGGATGCTCAGGTATGTTATTTATTTTATTTTATTTAAGGTATGTTATGTAGTCCACTTTCTGCAATAGCTAACCTTTGAATGGACAAAGTGACAATTACCAGAGCTTGAAATTTAAAAAACTGAGTGTTGGCCTCTCTGCTGAATTTTATTTTTTAATATGGAGTTTTACATTTTTAATATCAAAAATACATTCTGCATGTCTGTTTTATACGGAAATAATATCAGACAACCCCTTGCAGCCTTAACCAGAGAGTAAGGTCCAAAAATTTTACGGACCTCCCAAACTAAAAATATTCGTTGTGGGGCACTCTATCAATGGTCAAAAACTCACAACTTTTTCTCAGTGCACATATTTTTCACTTTTGTCCTGAGTGCAAACCATACTTAATGTTAATGAGGCCTTCGTAAGTGATGATAGAGTTCAAAATTGCGAGTTTAATTTATGACGTATAATGGTTAAAATAATTAAACGTATAATCAGAAGGATAGAAAAATACAAAAAATCTCACCTCAATACCCTTCAGGTTAATGTATTTTTCGTAGCACTCATGTAAATCCAAATACTTTCCGTATCCTTCTTCATCAGTAAATTCAACTGGAGCTGAAATAATCAAGAAAAATCTAGTATATAGTGATTTTAGTACAATAGGGTAAGGTAGGTACTTGTATTCAAAAATTTTCAATCAGATGTCTGAATTACCTTGCAATAATACTATTATTAGACAATAACTTACTTGTGTAATCTTCTGCAGGATTCTCTCTTAACTTCGCAATTTCTTCAAATTCAACAGACATGGGCACACAAATCTGAAAATTTAATTGTAATAAATAATGTGAGACTTCTATCAAATTTTTTATGTTTGTTCAATAAGCTGTGGTATCCACCAGAGATAATACCGTTATCATAATTCAACCCTATATTACTACTACTACTATTCAACATCAAAAAATTAAATAATTTCAAATGTTTTACCTCATTGGGATGTTTCCTATGGAATTCTTTAATCTGTTTCAATCTAGCATAGAACTCTTGGAACTCATTAGGCCCGGACAATGCTGCAATCTCCTCCTTTCTCAGGCCATCTTTATCCTCATACAGTTCCTTGAGTCTTATGGTTGCTTCAATGTATCTCTGAAATTGTAAAAATAATACAATCAACTTATGAATAGAATCCTCATAATCTGTAGTCCAAGGGAGGCCGCTCAGTACTATACAATATTTTTTGTTGACCTCACAACACCTAAAGTTAATCTAGTGGACCTGCGAACCTGAGAGCTTTGAGAATGTATACTGTATCTTTCAATAATACCATGATCTTTATCTCCAATAAATTGGTGCTGCTTGATTTAGCTAAATTATACCCAATTTTTTTGCTAGTGATTCATAGCTTAATAATAATTGTATTGTAACTTTTTTGATACCATTTTAAGAGAATTGAAGAAGTAGGTTGATGGCGAGTCTAACATACTAAAGAGGTTGGTGCTCTGTGGTTTTATTTGATAGAAGGATGATTAGGGCCCAGAGGCAGCTATAGGCACCCATACTACCTCCAAAACTCTTATTTTGATTCAAAAAACATTCAAACTGTCAGATTTCTGCTAACAAAGTTCTACTTACATCATGCAAGTTCTTCAATCGGTGATCACCGTTGATTGTTTCTCGATGCTGTAAAATAATCACAAACATACGGTAAGTCAGTCAGCGTCTCGTAAGTATGGCACTCCCATACACTATCTCTGCCAAGTTAATGCAAACTAAGCATAGATGTCTATATATATAAAAATATGAGTGTCTACTCTTATTAAGATTCAAGTAATAAATGACTCAAGATTGCTAATTAATATTGTCTATTCCGATCTCAAGTCAAATCCGTAGAGTAGCCTTAAGTAAAACAAATGTGATGTACATAGACACAATGATTTTCGGACTGTCCCTGTATTTCAACAGGTTGATAAGAAGAAAACGAGTAGCAGAACATTAGCGTATTTGGCATTACACGACTGTATTCTAGTTCATTAATATCAACAACATACCCCAATTTTCTTGTGCAAAATCTCTTTAACCATAGCATCCATAGACCGCTCTCTTTCCTCGTGATAACTTCTTTGTTGCTCTAGTAAAGTCTCCATTATTTTTATATATATAACTAAAGCATATAAGTACAATTGCTATTATTTTGTGTATGTTAATACGGAATAACGATAAAATTATTAACCTCTTTACAAAACAGAAATCAGAAGCTACGTTAGTTAAGTAGTTAGTTACGTTACGCTACTAGTATTTTTTTTTTAATTATGTTATGTGTCAAAACTTCTGTTCGAGCTACATAAATAAACGCCTAATAGTTTCTACGACACGCCTATTCAGACCATTGACGATTTTTACACATTGCGGTGTTTGATCTGTCTATTGATTTCGTTGCACCTACCTACAATGAAGTTGAATGCGATATTCCAGATATTTGTGTCGAAATTATAGTCTGGCAAACCATTTCTGTCAGTAGAAACGCGCGGCAAATTCAAAATACGTACATGTGGCAACCCTTTGTGATTCATGATAATCATGATCTTTGTGACACCGTATTTCATGACGAACATTTCAATTCACATTGAATTTGATTCTAGTGCATTTCACTCTCTCATGTTAAGCGCGAGTGAGATAGAACTCCTGCAACGTTCCCAATTAAATTTAAATTCATTTTTAAGCCATATGTCAATTGCCTCAACCAGATTATCTGTTGCAGTTGATGACAGATCAGACGAAACATATCCGTCTCCTTTTTACACACCGTAAATGTCACCTAATGAAAGGGGCGGAAATACCACCTAAAATTAAAAACATAAAATTTGATGATCATTGCTGCTTTTTTCACTGATTCTTAGTGTTGTCATACTTTTTTCGCTGTACATTGCTACTGCGTTCGTTGGCTGGCCAGACTATACATCATCTATAAAATCCTTAAAACATAACTCTGGTTTTATCGTGTAAAACAGTTTTAATAGCCAGTTGGTTTTTATGTTACTAGTAACACCAACCCAAACGTCATCTTGTCATCTTAATACACGTTACCCTTCACGATAACTCGATTTTACAGTGGCCGGTGTTTAGAAATATTTTAAATCACAATAATGATATATTCATCATACAATAGATTAATGCATTTGCGCGCATTTATTATTTGTTCGTTTCTTATATGTGCTCATTCCGATGTGCCGAGACCTCGCGGAGTTTCTCTATCGAAAGCTTCGCTGTATTCGCCGACTAAAGACTTCACCTGTTTCGACGGGACTGTTACAATTCCGTTTAGCTATGTAAACGATGATTATTGTGACTGCTTCGACGGCAGCGATGAGCCAGGAACCTCGGCGTGCTTGAATGGCGTGTTTCACTGCACTAACGCGGGTCATCGGCCGCAAAACATCCCGAGCTCGCGGGTCAACGACGGAGTGTGTGACTGTTGCGACGGCACCGACGAGTATGCGGAGCCCGATACCTGCCAAAACACGTGCGAGGAGCTCGGTCGAGAAGCCAGGGCTGAGGCTCTCCGGCTAGCCGAGTTACACAAAGAAGGAAGCCAGGTCAGATTAGAACTCATCGAAAAAGGTAACAAAAAGAGAAGCGAGATGGCAGAGCAGTTAGCCCAATTAGAAAAAGACAAATCAGAAGCTGAAACTATTAAAGCAGAGAAAGAAACTATTAAGAATGAATTAGAAGAGAAAGAGAATGAAGCCCTTAAAGTGTACAGAGAGGCAGAAGAAAAGGAAAAACAAAGGAAAGCTGAAGAGGAAAATCAGCAAACCATTAAAGAGGCAACTGAACAGTTTAACAGGTTTGATTCAAACCAAGATGGCCAATTAACTGTAGAAGAAATCAAAGTAGTTAATGTTTTTGATAAAAATAAGGATGGTGAAGTGGATGAAGAGGAATACAAATATTTCTTTGGGGAGAGTGAAAATGTTAACCTGGAGTCATTCATATCCTCTACCTGGCCCATGTTGAAACCACTGCTGATGATGGAACAGGGCATGTTCAAACCTGCAGAGGAAGAGCTCGATTCCATTCGAGAAACTGATGCCGATGACATCTCCAGGGAGATAGAGAATGAAGATTTAGAAGGAGCTGAAGATGAGAACATGGATGATTCAGACCTGCCTCAAGAAGAAGATGAACATGATTTGGAACAAGACCATGCTACAGGTTACGATGAAGAAACTCAGAGATTGGTGAATGAAGCCTCTGAAGCAAGACGCCAGTTTACTGATGCTGAAAGAGCTGTACGTGAGATTGAGTCTAACATTCGTAACATCCAGCAGAACCTTGAGAAAGACTACGGGTTGCAGCAAGAATTTGCAACATTGGATGGCCAATGCTTTGAACACGAAGATAAAGAGTACATTTACAAACTCTGTATGTTCCAGAAAATGTCACAAAAGTCCAAGAATGGAGGCTCTGAAGTAGGGTTAGGTAACTGGGGAGAATGGGGAGGAGAAGAGAATAAGAGATATACTGTGATGAAGTACACTAACGGTGTAGCCTGCTGGAACGGGCCAAACAGAATAACCACAGTGAATATACACTGTGGACTAGAAACTAAGATGTTATCGGTCACAGAGCCATTCCGCTGTGAGTACAAGGTGGAACTCAACACACCGGCAGCCTGTGACAACAATGTGTCACAACCACAAGCTGCTCATGATGAGCTGTGAGCTCCTTACTCACTTTACACTGTGTGTCGTAAGTTAGATGTATACATTTTTCAGTCAATAGATTTTTCACTAAGGAAAAAATGTTACAACTTCTGATGCTTGATTTTCGTTTATTATAAAAGTTCATAATGAAAGTACCTAGCACTAGATTTAAGTAGTAAAAAAATATTTCATTAGCATAAAGTAAATTATTTTTCTTCAAATCATGATGAAAGTCATTTAATGTATTATTTTTCTAAAATCTATTTCTTTTGCTTGAGATTTTTCAAGTATCTAAACATCAAAAACTGCATCAATAAGTTTTCTCACACATTCCTCATAGTTTAAGGCTGTTTTATTTTAAAGGGAATAATAATGAGTGAACAAAAAATAAATGTGATTAAATAAGTTGTTTAAATTATTTTGTTTTATTTAAAAGATTTTTGAATACATTGTTATGATCTTTGTGGTCATTGAGTTAGGATACATAGGATATACATATAGTAGAGGTACAGTGTCAAACAAGATTTACGGAAAGGCGAAAATCATATGGCTTGTGAAAATTTGTAACCGGCCAGTGTTATTCCGTAATAAGACAGTCAGAAACCGAAATTCGTCAATTAGGAATACCCACACTAAAATGTTTTGTAATCAATGGCCACAGGGGGATGAAATTTCATAGGAGAGGGATGGCATTTGTACATATCGCATATCACCTCATAAAAAACAAATGCCATCCGATTTCTATTATTGTAAATGCATTTTTCCTAAGTTCTCGTCCACTGATGAAAAGATACAATATTGGTTCGGCTTCCAACTGTGATAGCTCGATAACTGTCTGGCCGGGGCGGATGGCAATTTGTATCCAGTGTCTGTATGTGATGTAGAAGCATGCTAATTTTCCAGCAGTTTCCTAACAACTTTTTTTTTTTAATTTTCTTCTCCAAATTCTTAGCCCTCGTACAGGGCGCCAGTCGCACCTAGAGGGATGGCATTAATAGTAGTTTATATAACTGTTATGTAATAAGGGTCATTAAAATACGAGTGTGGTTTTATGAAACTCGCCTGCGGCTCGTTTCATAATAAGATCAAGCGATTTTTTTTTTCCGCACCTCCCCGCTATTGCCGTCCCAGTCCAAGTCGGGTCAGTTCGAGTTGCACAAGGCGATTCCTCATCACTTTAGGACAGGCGCGGATACAGGGGGGGGGGGGGGGCAACAGGGGCAATTGCCCCCCCCTGAAACGCAAACCTCGTATACTACGGGGCTCATAGGTGGGGACCGCGAGATTTTTTTTGAAGGAAAGTGCCCCCCCTGAACGAAATCCTGGATCCGCGCCTGCTTTAGGAGCTTAAATACCGCGAGCCATCCGGTTGCCTCGCGGTCACTCTGACTCTGACACTAAATCATTTAGGAAGCTAATTAGAGCAAGTGTAACAGGGCTTTTAGACTGGCCTATGTATAGGGAGATTTAGGAAAAATGAAAAATTTGAGTCGCAAGTATAGTCAATGTCACTCGCAATGGAGTATACACACTTTTAATTTTGGTTACGGAACCCTAAAAATTCTTAGAGCATTCAATCAATTGATGTCTGTAAGTAAAAATTTGACCCATGTAAAATAAGGTGTTTATTATTCTTTTCGAACGCTATTTAAGGGTAGCGTAGATAGGTCAAGTGTCATGAATGTCAATACTGTCAAGAAATGAAAATAAGTCATGCGGGATGCGGGATTGTGCAGAATTTAAAAACCTAAGTTTATTTGAACCTTTTTTTAATTAATTTGTGTGGCAAGTCGCATTACATTAACAATGGAAGTAGATGATATAATCAGCAGTTCTTGTTTTTCAATGTTAAAAGGAAAAATTAGCGATCAAATATTACAAAATTTGAATTTTATGGGGCTCGAAAAACCAACTCGAATTCAAGCGGAATCTCTTCCGTATGTTTTATTATCAAAGGATGTTATTGGCACGGCGAAGACAGGGAGTGGAAAAACCTTAGCCTTCCTGATCCCTGTGATTCAAAGATTAATCAAACTTGGCTTTTCTAGTAAACATGGTAAGTATTTAACAGTAAGATAGACTTGGGTCAACCTCGATTAATTGTGTAAAACCTACCATAAAATCACTTTTGACTGATAAAATAGATTCCAAACATATTCCAAAATTACTTATGTTGTTTGCTTTTTCAGCTATAGGTTGTTTAAAGCTTTCTTTGAGGTTAGAAAACTGTTGATAAAATTTCCTCTCTAAATAAACTCCCAACTTTCACCGATTTAGTATATGTACCATTGAATATATAAACACTTGCTGTTACTAATTATGCTTATAATTTTAGGAACAGGATGTATTGTTTTAACACCAACCAGGGAATTAGCACTACAAATATTTCAAGTGCTGAAGAAGTTACTTGTTGATATTAACCTCACATACTCCCTAATTGTTGGAGGAGAGAAAAAAGCTAAAGATTTGTTAGCATTGAAAAAAGGTAAAATTAATTGTATTTAGTACAGTTTAGTCAGAAAACTGGAACCAAAACTGAATGTTGGATTAATTTTTTTAGTACATTATCTTCCCTTGTATTTGTATACTTTGTAAAAAGACTTGGAGTGGTTCCATGTTATTTTAATTTTATATTAATCTTTTACAAATTTTTAGGGGTTAATATTATTGTCAGCACTCCTGGGCGTCTGCTTGACCATCTACAGAATACTGAATGTTTTAATGTGAAGAATTTAAAATGTCTGGTGGTGGATGAGGCAGACAAGCTTCTCGAGGCTGGCTTTGAGAAACACATCACCGGGATAATTAAGCTACTTCCAAGTATGTATTAAATAGCACCCGTTGGTAAGATTATTACCAAGATGATAGTATTAGATACCATGGATTACGGTAAAGTTAATATTTGTAATTTTTTTGCAATATGTACTTATATAGACATGCATCGGTTGAGGCAAAGGCAATCAAAAGTTATCAAATTTGTTATCATCAGGGCCCGTAATTTTCATGCCGATGACATCAATTTGACGTCACGCTCCATATAGGTGATCCCAAATAGTTTTATTGTAAATTATTAATCATTAGTCGTCAATCATTTTAATCATGTACAAATGACTTCAAGTACTCTATTTACACATGAAATAAATAATAACTACTCGATACGGGAGGCGTAAAAATCTATTTGATTTGTTTTTATACATACATTATTGTTGTGAACAACACATTAAAATTCATTAGAAAACAGAATTCCTCTCTAACGTAAAGCACGCCATCCTTCTTGCATTAACTCCCATGCAAAGAAAATCTTCGCGTTCATACGTAATGCAATATTCATAAAAATCATTTTGTTTTGTAATCGTATTTTTGTTTGTTGTGTCACACATTTGGTTAATTATTCCAAATTCTCTGCTAAAAAGAAAATGTATAATTGATGGACACGTTTTTTCTGATTTTAACAACTAATACAATTAGGAAATCAGTATTTTTATTTCTCAGTGGCACTTGTAACATTTTTGACAGAACGTTTTTTTAATGAGAACGAATAAAAAAGGTTACATTTAAAAAGGTTTTATTACATATTGATTTATAAACAGCCAAGGAAATTGATTTGTGTAACATTACGTACTTTGTCATAGTGACAATCAACATCTAGACGCTAGAGATTTCATATTATTGTCACTGTGACCAGGTTCTAAATGGTATGCAAATCAAAGTCCTGGGACTCCTGGGCCATACCTACACGAATAACCAGATACTTGATATTATTTACAAACGAGGTTTTGTACAGTATTATATACAAGTTAGTTTTGTACATAATTATTTACAAATTAATTTGAAACATATTTACATTTTTACTTTTTTTGCCCCTTATATTTTGATTCGAAATTAATAATTAGAATTTGCTCAAGGTTTTTAGGGGGCATACTGCATCGCCGGTTTGTAAAAATCCATTTTAATATTGAAAAGGACCTTTCAACTTCTACAGATGTAATAGGGGCATACTTAAAATAAGGCCATAAATCTATTTTCTCATTGCTTCCATCAAGACGAACTTCCTTATTGTCGCTTAAGTCAGCCATTATTTGCATGGTTGGTAATTCCTTGTTTTTGTGTAAGACTGTTTTATGCTTTTTATAAATAAATTTTCCTTTTTCATGCAGACTAGCCCTTGATAATATGCCTGTCACAGTTTTAACTACTTGTAGCGACTCACTCAATGTCAGCGTAGAACTCTCCATTTGCTTGGTAGCTTTTACTAAAACTGTGCAGCTTTCAGTTATGAATTTTAATTTTTTTTTCAGATGAGGTTTTCCAATTGCTAATTTAGCCCGTCTTACTTACTGCGGTATTCTGGTCATCCAGATTATTAAGAACGTTTTTGATTTCATCGAAGTAAGTCGTGTAGTAAACAGGCCTCAATCCACGTATTCCATCTTGTTATAACTGGACGGGGATGTTGTGGCATATTAGGATATAACTGTTTTTTGTTCGTGATGGGGTTTTTAAAAATGTCGTTTTCATACTACAAATCAACTCGTTTACATCCTCATACAAACCTCGAACTGTGTCAGCAACACGGTTGAAGCCATGGGCCAAGCATGTCACGTGTATCATATTTGGAAATGAATTCCGTAGAGTTTTTCCTGCTTTTACCATATAGGGAGCCCCGTCAGTCAAAAATAACACCACCCTTTCATTGTAATTGTCATTTCCATAAAGATTTTTCAACGATTCGATTACTAAATTGTTTACAGTGGCATGATTAGTCCTGTCAAGGACCTTGGAAGCTATTATGTGTGGTTTACTTGCGTTAGTCTTTCTGAGTGCTCCAACGATGACATTAGCCACATTTTGGTCCAATTAGTCTTTCGTCTCGTCAACACTTACGTAAATATACGATTCCGCGATATCATTCCTGATAGAATCGAAAACCTTTTTGAACATTTTAGGTAAATACTGTACTCTTAAGTTTGACTCCGATGGAACTTTTGTTGTTTTTGCATACTTGCCATCAATGCATTTTTGAAGGAAGTTACGGGAATTCTCATTTTCTAATTGGAACCATGGTATGTTTGACGCTACCATAAAATTCGTAAGATCCAGGTTAAACTCATTTTGTGTTAATTTTCCTTCTTCTCTTTCAATATGTTTAGTTGTTTGCAAATGTGCTGTGACATTGCTGACTTTTGATGTTATATATTGATCACAACAGGAACAATAAACGTTTTCGTCGTATACGATTAAAACGGATATCTGTAGCAAAACTGGTGTAAAGATGACATTGTGCCTATTTATATTTATCCAACAATACCTAACAAATAAATTAACAATAATTAAAACACAACAATATGTATTATTTTAGGCTGACAGCTATATAAGTCAATTAGACATGGTACTGATTATTTCAAGTATCGATATCGGTTACCTGCAGAGGTTGTTCAACATAGACATAAACAAAAAGGAAGATGAGTGACGTTCATAGTAAACAAAACTGAAATGTGGTCCAGCACCTACACACTTGTAAAATGCTACACACCGCTGTACTCAAACTCAAAGAGAGAAAAAAAAAATCAAACTACACCGGTTCTAACCCTACACTTCTGACCCGAGAAGAATTATGTCCGGCAAGAAACTCGGCGGGACTTATTTTTTCAAAACAACAGTACATCAAAACTAAACAATACATAAGTGCGTGTTTCTATAAGAAAACATATCAAACCAAGGTTAGATTAACCAACAATAGGTTATAGTTTAAGAAAAATACCAAAGAAAAGAGATGAGTCCAAATCTGACTATTTGAAAATAAATTACATACAAGTTTGATATAGTTTCTTACCTGAACTGTGTCTTCTACATAAATTTCCAAATTATAATAATCCATCATCAACAGTTAGAAACAAATTTTGAATTTAAATAAAAAAAAAGTATGTGATTCTAGTATACAATAAACATACTATTTCAAAATTATCCTTAGAGATGTATAAGGTCTCCAAGTGTCTTGATCTATATATTCTACTAGCTGTGCCCGCGGCTCCGCCCGCGTTGAATTCGGTCTGTGTCAGTAAGCGGCTAATTCACCCCTAATTTCTCTCCCGCTACCTTGGAGGCGGAACGTGAAGTAAAGTTGACAGATGGATACTCTAGAGGACAGTAGTCCTGATATTTTTTTTACAATGACCACTAAATGAAACTACACTCAAAAATCAATACATTTTTTGTCGTTATAATTTTTTTGCCATGATTTAAACGACAGAGTAGCAGGTGTATATCGGACGATACAGTACCACTTTCGTATTTATACGTTCATGTCCACGGCAAATATCATCCAAATCGATCCTCCCGTCAAATCAGTCTAAGCATGAAAGGTAAGAACAGGCGCGGTTGCAGTGCGGTTGAAATTTGGGGGGGTCGCAAATGCAGAAATGACTTTTTGAGGGGGTCAGTAATGATTTTTTCTATTTGAGGTGTACTAAGCGGGTGTAGTGGCTACCCCTACGTATAATCTGGCTGGGGATTTTCTTGAGTTGGAATTAGTAATCCTTAAGGGGTGATTTCTGGGATAACAATGCAAAAAAAACCGGCCAAGAGCATGTCGGGCGATGCTCAGTGTAGAGTTTCGTAGTTGCCGCCCTGTTACAAAACTTCCGTCCAAAACGTCGTTTATTAAGATTTAAGGGATATTTGGCGGCGCTTACGTCATTTCTACTATCCGACACTTCCTTTCACTATGCGTTTTTGACTGATAATTCAAAAACGGCTGAACCGATTTTATTCAATATAGTTTTTATTGAAAGTTCTTATCGGGCCTCACTTCCATTATTGTTTTCTATTTTTTTGAACCCACGGTTCAAAAGTTAGATGGAGGAGACGCCCTTTTTTGAACTTTCAGATCTAATATTTACGAAACTATCAGTTTCATCCAAAAAATGTCTTAGAAGACCTCTATTCTTTTTGAAAGACCTATTCAATAATACCCAACACGATAGGGTTGGAGCGAAAACCAAATTCACCCCCCATTTTAAGTGTACCCTAATAAAAATTTTTTTTAGTTATTATTCTATTACTTTGGCGGCGTGATTAATGCACATACTGATACCAAATTTCAGCTTTCTAGTGCGAACGGTCACTGAGCTAGACCGCGGACAGACGGACGGACATGGCGAAACTATAAGGGTTCCTAGTTGACTACGGAACCCTAGAAAGAGATAAATAGTAGTTTATGTAACTGTTACTGGCGTGCCGGCGGTCGGGGAGGAGGGTGGATTTTACTTACCGTAGGTAATTAATTTTCATACTTTTTTACCACACTGTCACTACGTTACTGGTTGCAATAATGGTGGTAATTATATACGGTTTCCGAACGCGGAATAGAGGATTTATGATATTGATGTAGATCAAGATATTTATTCTTCAATGTAAGAAGCACATTACAATGCACTAATGAACGTCAGAGAAAAAAAAATACGAACGAACGTATATTATTTAATTTTTACTTTTTCGTAATTTTTGAAATTTTTGATATTTAATTTTTTTTTGAAATTTTTGAAATTACTGTAATTTCTGAAATTTTTAAAATTTTTGAAATTTTTGAAATTTTTGAAATTTCTGAAATATTTGAAATTTTTGAATTTTTCACTTCACTGCACTTTATTCTATTTTATATTTTTTTTATTTCATTCCATTTTACATGTTTCTCAATCGTATGGGTGTCGCATTTTCGTGACCCCCCCCCCCTCTCCCAACCGCGAACCGTCCGATAAGGAACTTCGTTCCAAAACTACCACTGGTTCTAACCCTACACCTGGCCCGAGAAGTATTATGACCGAAAAGAAACTCGACGGGACTTATTTTTTTCAAAACAGTGATACATTATTAGATCTTAAAGATACAAAATAATGCGTAGTTCTTCAAGGAGACATATCAAAACAGCTTGAGAGACAGATAATGTACCTATTGTTTAATTATAAAGAAAAATAAATCCTAATCTGACTGCTTCACAAAACGTTTGATATGTTTTCCTACCTAAACGGTGTCCTGTAAATGTTAGATGATTTTGTAGTAGTTTCTGGTTTGGGCCTTGCATCTTTGTCCGTCATATATAGTCCTCGAACCTACAATAACCCTTTGACATTAATGACATTTTCAAATATTTATTAAGAGCGGGTAAAGTTAAATTTTATGCATCGACGGGTAACTTGTTATAAATATGAACACCATGACCAAAAAATTACAAACTATTTCAATACCAAATTTCATCTAAATACGTACAGCGGTTATTGGTTGCTTCTTCCCCATGTAAACTTCCACCCCTTTTGCATCCGCTTAATTATTAGGACGATACAATTTTGTCATAATGACCCACGAGGTCAACTTTTTTTATTCAAAATTAGATCTTGTTCCAGAAGATGAAATTTTAAAATATGATGTAAGTACTTACTATTTTTAGGACACTGGGTCACTATTCCACTTGTATTTCAATACCAAATTTCATCTACATACGTACAGCGGATATTGGTTGTTTCTTCCCCATGTAAACTTCCACCCCTTTTGCATCCGCTTAAGGTATAATTTCTGAGATAAAACTATTTTATTTCCTTTTCCAGAGCTCAAATTATCTCTATACCAAATTTTATCTAAATCAATTCTGCGGTTAATAATTCCCTATACAAATTTCCAACTCCCTTTTCACCCCTTTAGGGTTGATTTTCCGGGTGAAAACTATCCTTTGTCCTTTCTTGAGACCCATACTATCTCTATACCAAATTTCATCTTTATCAGTTCAACGGTAAAAAAATCCTCATACCAACTTTCAACCCCCTTTTCACCCCCACAAGGGTTTATTATCGGGATGAAAACTATTCTGTCGTTTCTAGGTACTCAAATTATCTCCATACTAATTTCTATAAAAAATTCTCCATACAAACTTTCAACCCCCTTTTCACCCCCTCCAGAGTTGATTTTCGGGATGAAAACTATTTATTATCCTTTCCCGGGACTCAAACTATCTCTATACAAAATTTCATCAAAACCCGTTCAGCCGTTTTCATGTGATGCGCGGTCAAATAAACAGACAAACAGATAAACAGACAAACAGACAAAAATTCTAAAAATTGTTGGAACGTGTTCTGTTATCGATTCTAAGTATCCCCAGCCAACTATTTTTCGAATATATTCCATGTACAGACTTTCGACCCTCTTCAGCTTTATTATATGTATAGATATAATAATAAAATAAATATGGATAATCAAGCACCGAATGTTGTGTCTAAAGCCAATTAAACTAAAATTAAATATGATTAATAAAAAGTTACGTAATTGTGTGGCCCCAGTTAATACATGTGTATCATGGGGAAAAGAGATAAACCTATATAGTTAACACGGCTATGCAAGCGAGACCTCCATATTTTAAGTATTGCACAAAGTGTGACTGAGAGACTCTGCCACACGACTAATTCAATATAGGTCCCGGAACCTATATTTGATTGCACACAATCGAGCGCCTGGTACCGTATCTCTCTTTTTGTATAAATCAATTTTGTTAAATGATTAATCTGAAAAATCATTTAATATTCATAACTGAAAGCTGCAGAGTTTTAGTAAAAGCTACCAAGCAAATGGAGAGTTCTACGCTGACATTGAGTGAGTCGCTACAAGTAGTTAAAACTGTGACAGGCAAATTATCAAGGGTTAGTCTGCATGAAAAAGGAAAATTTATTTATAAAAAGCATAAAATAGTCTTACACAAAAACAAGGAATTACCAACCATGCAAATAATGGCTGACTTAAACGACAATAAGGAAGTTCGTCTTGATGGAAGCATAGCAATAGGAAAATAGATTTATGGTCTTACTAGCCTTTTCCCGCGGCTTCGCCCGCGTACTATAAGTACTCAAAAAGGATACGATACCCATGTTGATTTTCAAACTTTGTGACCACTTTGCCCCTTTTGAAAACCTGAAACACGTGTTTACTCATTTATCGTTAGGAATACTCCTGTGAAGTTTCGAATAAAATAGTCTAACAAATCTTGATTCGCCATACAAACTTTGGACCCCCATTTTAGGGGATGAATTTTGAAAAATCCTTTCTTAGTGCATCCCTAGACTTTATAAGGAACCTACATGCCAAATTTGGAATCTCTAGAACCAGCGGTTTGGGCTGTGCGTTGATATGTCAGTCAGTCAGTCAGTCAATCAGTCAGTCAGTCAGTCAGTCAGTCAGTCAGTTTCTTCTTTTATATATTTAGATTTTAAGTATGCCCCTATTACATCTGTAGAAGTTGAAAGGTCCTTTTCAATATTAAAATGGATTTTTACAAACCGGCGATGCAGTATGACCCCTAAAAACCTTGAGCAAATTCTAATTATCAATTTCGAATCAAAACATAAGGGGCAAAAAAAGTAGAAATGTAAATATGTTTTAAATCAATTTGTAAATAATTACGAGTATGTACAAAACTAACTTGTACAGCCTTGGCCAGAAGTGTTGAGCATAGCTCTTTTTTGCTTGCAATTTTGATGTTAAGTATTAATTCCCTATCATTACAATGTACAATGACGTGAAATGTTATATTTTATTGATATATCTAGAAAACTTCACTTAATAATACTTTCAAGGTACCTATAAAATATGAAAAGTGGAGGTCCCAAAAATGCGAATTTAGGTCGGTGCGAAAAATTGCAAATATTCGATGCAGTTACTACTCATTTCAACAAAACATGCCTGTTCAGTTTAAAAAGAAACGCCGGTCTAAACTTTCGAGTTTTATATGAAAATCACAAGGGTGCTCAACACTTCTGGCCAAGGCTGTATATAATAATGTACAAAACCTCGTTTGTAGATAATATCATTAAGTATCTAGTTATTCGTGTAGGTATGGGCCAGGACTTTGATTTGCATACCATTTAGAACCTGGTCACAGTGACAATAATATGAAAGCTCTAGCGTCTAGATGTTGATTGTCACTATGACAAAGTACGTAATGTTACACAAATCAATTTCCTTGGCTGTTTATAAATCAATATGTAATAAAACCTTTTTAAATGTAACCTTTTTTATTCGTTCTCATTAAAAAAACGTTCTGTCAAAAATGTTACAAGTGCCACTGAGAAATAAAAATACTGATTTCCTAATTGTATTAGTTATTAAAATCAGAAAAAATGTGTCCATCAATTATACATTTTCTTTTTAGCAGAGAATTTGGAATAATTAACCAAATGTGTGACACAACAAACAAAAATACGATTACAAAACAAAATGATTTTTATGAATATTGCATTACGTATGAACGCGAAGATGACTTAGATTTTCTTTGCATGGGAATTAATGCAAGAAGGATGGCGTGCTTTACGTTAGAGAGGAATTCTGTTTTCTACGTAACAATTGTAATGTGTTGTTAACAATACCATTCAATAAAATGTATGTATAAAAACAAATCAAATAGTTTTATTTACGTTTCACGTATCAAGTAGGTATTATTTATTCCATGTGTAAATAGAGTACTTATAAAGTCATTTGTACATGATTAAAATGATTGACGACTAATGATTAATAATTTATAATAAAACTATATGGGATCACCCTATATGGAGCGTGACGTCAAATTGATGTCATCGGCATGAAAATTACGGGCCCTGGTTATCATACTTAATTTGTGTTTCAACTGCGAAATGTGTGTATAAGACAATGACATACAGATGACAAACAATAATCTTATGTATTCTTGGTGTATGGCTAGACATTGGCAAACATCTTGTATATTACTTACTACACATGTTTCAGAAAATAGGCAAACCTTGTTGTTTAGTGCTACCCTGGACAGCAATGTGAAGAATCTAGCAAGGTTAGCTTTAAGAGAAGACCCTGTCATGATATCAACGAGTGACCAATCACAGTCCACTGTCACGGGTCTAAAGCAAGGGTAATATTTATTCTCACAATCATTATAAAGATAATTGCGTTAATGTTTTTGTTTAAAAACTGTTATGTGGTAGTTTCTATTTTAGGCCAGAGCATACCAGGTAGTTGCTTCATGCATCATAGTTCCATAGCTATCGTAGAGTAGATATAGGAACGCGCGTTTACATGCCGGTTGTAATGTGTGGAATTGTATATGTCCCGCCGAGTTTCTTGCCGGTCATAATACTTCTCGGGTCAGAGGTGTAAGGTTAGAACCGGTGGTAGTTTTTTTTTCTCTGACGTTCATAAGTAGAGAGCGGATTTGAAGTAGCGATCTCAATATTAATATGGATATGACTGGTATATTTTATTATTTTTTCTACACACAAAAATAATGTAACTTATCGGAATAAAAAAATAAAAACCTTGTATGAAAACTCCTTTATTTAGAATAAAATACTTTTCTCTAAATGTAGTTTGTTGCACAAATAATATTCATTTAATCTAATTATTAAGCTAAGATTGCGGTGTGCGGTGTAATAATAATAGACTGTAAGACCTTATATAAACAACATGACATGTATTTAACAAATTGCACTAGTCATATCCATATTAATATTGAGATCGCTACTTCAAATCCGCTCTTTATTCATAAGTGCATTGTAATGTGCCTAAATTGAAGAATAAATATCTTTTATCTTTCTTTTTTTTTTATGTTAGCTGTCACATTACTCGTATTGCGGGCGTGTAATATGGGCGTATATGTAACAACGGGTGTATGTTTAAGTCGACGCTAGGGTTCATTAGTGTTTTTTTTCTACAGGTCTTAAAGAAAGTCTTTATGAAAACTAAGCATTTTTCGTTTTAGGTATTACATTTGCCCTGTAGAACAGAAGGTATCATGGCTATACAAAATGCTTCGAAAGAGCAAGAAACTAAAGGTCATGGTGTTTTTTTCGTCATGCAAATCAGTAGACTTCCACTATGAATTCTTTAGAATTCATTGTAAAGCGTCAGTTTTAAGCATACATGTAAGTAAACCGCTTTCTTCTATTATTACAAAACAATTCACATACTCGCACCTCGCACCTTTAAAAGTCATAACTACTCATAACTAACTCGAATGATGTTAAACATAAACCGTGTTATCAGACGTCAAGCGCCTAGTTACAATTTGGACGAATATAGACCTTGTTAGGAAGTGTTAAGGTTGGTATTACATTGCGCGCACTGGTATAAATATATTTGTATGCAGTTAGTTGCAAAACTGAACCACTTTAATACTCGTACTAATTTGAGATGTATATAACTTAATTATATGAAAGGGGTTAGGTATTATGTCTGCAGTTTGCAGTAAATTATTTCCTGTTAGAATGTTATTAATTTTGAGTTTTGTCTATAAAATGTCATTATCACCTACTTACTAAACACACCGATCCGAGAATCACGGGTCTACGAGTATAACCTGTTCACGGGTTGTATTGATGTACCCGTGAATGGGTTCCAGCAGGTGTATTACGTAGCAAATTTCTCCAAAGGGGCATCTGCGTGTTGCATCTGTATCCCTACACGTTTGTTTGTTTATTTGTAAAAATAGATCTTACAGGCTTACAGTAGACACCAAAACGCTTGTAAGATAAAATACATCAGATAGTTAATAGATACATATACAGTTAATGTTATATAAAGTTAATGTCCACTTGAATAAAAGTGTAGGGAATAAATAAATAAATAAATAATAAATTACAATATAGTACAAAATAATTGAATTAAATGAGATTTACATTAAAATTATTAGTTGGATACACGGTCAATATTGATTGCAAAATTGCAATTACAAGTTGAATAAAATTAAAATCATATGTCCCAAAATAGTAGTTTATGTAACTGTTACGTAATAAGGGTCCTTAAAACATGAGTGTGGTTTTATGAAATGAGCCGCAGGCGAATTTCATAATAAGATCACACGAGTGTTTTAAGGCCTAATTACGTACAGTTGCATACACTGCTTTATCTACACTCATATTATTTATTATAAATGCCGTATTCGTAAACCATAGAATGGCCGCCACAGTACCGCCGTGGCCATCTCGATTGTGTCGGGCGCGGCCTACTCGATTGTGCCGGCGGTAGCGCGGACGCGTGTCGCCGGCCGCGGGCGCGTGCAGGTGTACATTATGTTATCAAAACTCAGAGCACATCAATAATTGAGCATGAAACGTTAAAATTGCGGTACTGCCACAGATAAGAAACTTATCATAGTGAAATCGTTTGTTGTAATGCTGGTCATTGCCTACGGTTTTTGAACGCATTTTAGAGGACTTACAATATGAGTGTAGATAAAGTAATTTAAATTACAAAAAAACAAAACATACGAGTAATCAAATTCCGACGAGGCGGTTCGCAAAATATACAATTTTATTTTTTAATTGTGACATGTCTTCGGCATATACATCAGCGTCCTGGATTTGTGAAAGAAACTGGTTTATCAGCGCGATGGCTCTGGCAGTAGACGCATTACCAGCTCGTTTGGTTCGGTTTCTACCGGTCATTGAAGCCAACAGGTTACGTCTACTTCGACACTCGCGCCCTACCGCGGTTATGTAGTTGTCAGGTACAAATAAGTTGAGCTTGCACAGAATATTAGGATTGTCTACTCTATGGCGCAAGACTAAGCAGTAATGATACAGAGTCGCTACATTTCCTACTTCCTAAACGCACCAATTGTTATAAATTAATATTATTTAACGAAGCAGAAAAAATAACTTTATACAGTAGGATAAAAGTTAGGACACCTTTTCTTTACATGTGCTTTATCATTGTGCTTTGATACTGGTGTACAGCGAAGTGAGCAATTGTCATTCATTGATATATCGTACAGTGCTGGACAGTAAGAAAAAATACATATTAATTTTTAAGGGTCAGCAAAGCCAAGCAAGAAGAAAGGAAGCTTATCAAAACTTTGTAGAAGCTGCAAGCGGAGCCTTGTTGTGCACTGACGTGGCGGCTAGAGGGTTGGATATACCCAGCGTCGACTGGATCGTGCAGTATGATCCTCCTACAGACCCAAAGGTAAAATACGTAAAATGAAAAAATATGTTTGGCCGACCGTAAAATCGCTGGCTTTATCCTATGCTTAAAATTAACAGGTAAAAAAAAAACAATTTCAAATGAATTCCTCACACTTAAATTATACAAAAATGATATCTAACTCGACCTTGTAGCTAATGGTAGACAAAAATGTAGCACAGACTGGACTTCGGAAGCCGACCATTCGCCTTTTTAGGGTTCCGTAGTCAACTAGGAACCCTTATAGTTTCGCCATGTCTGCCCGTCCGTCCGTCCGTCCGCGGATAATCTCAGTGACCGTTAGGACTAGAAAGCTGAAATTTGGTACTAATATGTATATCAATCACGCCGACAAAGTGGTAAAATAAAAAGTGGAAAAAAATGTTTTATTAGGCTATACCTTTGATTAAAGTAAAAAGAGGAAGATACCTGACGTTCATAGCTGACAAAACTGAAATGTGTTCCGGCATCCACACACTTGTAAATGCTTACACACTGCTATAAATGCTATAATGTACATGTGCATCAGGGGTAAAAGAGATACACCAATATACTTAACACGGGAGTGTAAGCGAGATTTCCATATTTTGCGCATTGCACAAAGTGTGACAGAGACCAACTAATATAATTTACAGTAGTGTAGGCAAGATCGTCATATTTCTAACAATGACGTATAGAAGTAAAAAGAGAGTCATTTGGGTTTGAAAAAAATAAAATCTTGAATTTATATTGATCGTAGTAAGTCCTTGTCGCATCAATATGAAAGCGTGCGAGATGGACCGAGATAGAAAATTAAATGTCAAGTCAATAGCATACTATATTCTTAAAATATGAATAAATCTCTGTTCTAAACTTCTGGTGCTCTAGTCGAATATTCCAGTGTTCAACGAAATAGGTAACGAACGATCGTCTAAAAAAACCAGTATAAAGGCATCTACGATTACGCGTAGCTATTACGGATTTAGAGGTTTCTCTTTTTAATGCAATAATGGTTTGTCAAAAGAGACGCGCATAGTAAGCGACGGTTATATTACACTACGCAATGATCTCTGTTGTCCTAGTACTTACATTTCCATCGCCTACCTCGCGCACGACTCAAAAAAACCAATGTAAAGGTGTGATCTCCGATTGTGCATAGTTATAATGGTACAAAAGATTCACTTATCCTGAACAGGTTGTAAGTCTCGGGAATCAGCGCTAGGTGCCTAATTTGGTAGGTAGCGACAGCAAATAAACGTTTTAAATACCACGACGGTGGCAAACAAGCATACGGCCCGCCTGATGGTAAGCAGCTACCGTAACCTATGGACGCCTATAACTCCAGAGGTGTCACATGCGCGTTGCCGACCATTTACAAAAAGGAGAATGCACTGTGTTCACGGCTAAAGGAACAAGAGCAAATAAAAATAATAGAAATTTAAGTAATATACTTTCAAGAAACGTTTTCATTATCGGGTAATTCGGGTATTAAAGATAATTGTTTAAATTAATCGGGTAACACCCAAAACTCACTAATTACTACCACAAGTTTATAGCCATAATGAACCATATTAGTAATAAAACAAGATTGATCATAGTTTAATAATTTTATTGCAGTTTTGGTTGTTACCTGACAAATTATATTTACTAGAAACGTTTTTATTCTCTGGTATGAAAGATAATTGCTTAAAAGGTATTAAAAATGGTACATATATTAAATAAAAAATAAAAAATTGGGTTCGCTCCCGTACACATGAAATAGGGTGATTTTTAGGGTTCCGTAGCCTAAATGGCAAAAACGGAAAGTTTCGTCATGTTTGTCTTTCCGTCCGTCCGTACATCGATTCGTCCGTATGTCATAGCCATTTTACTAGGAAACTATAATAAATAATAATAATAAAATAAATAAATAAATAAATATTACAGGACAATCTTACACAAATCGAACTAGGCCCACAGTAAGCTCAATAAGGCTTGTGTTATGGGTACTAGACGACGATATATATAATAGATAAATATGGATAAGTACTTAAATACATAGAAAACATCCATAACTCAGGAACAAATATCTGTGATAAACACACAAACAAATGCCCTGACCAGGATTCGAACCCGGGACCTCCTGCTTCGTAGGCAGGGTCACTACCGGCTGGGCTAGGAGGCCGTTAAGACCGATAAGACGTATCCTAATTAAATGTAAACATAAGGTGTATTTTGCATGCCGCTATTTAGTTATGTAGTGAAATTACAAAAAAAAAAATTTAAGGGAGGGGCTCCATACATATAACATTTTTTTCCTAATATCAACATATTGCACATCAATCGATAGGTCTATAAAATAACCATCGAGGTGTTTTTGAACATTTTATGATTAAGTAAATATTTTCAGAAATAATTTCTTCGAAAGTTAGAAAAATTGTGTCCCCGCCCCCTGTAACTTTTGAACCGTAAGTCCAAAGAATATGAAAAATTTTGAGAAGATGATTGTTTTGAACATTATCGGTTCAGCCATTTTTGAGTTATCTCCAAAAAACTTCTTCCATAGGCACCAGATACGACCGTTTGGTATTAGTTTGGTTCTTATTCCATTGAAGGTACGGAACCCTCTATTATGCGCAGTCCGAGACGCTTGGCCGTTGTTTCCTTATCGCTTTATTATCGATTGAACACTATTGTGTAGTGTGTGGTTGGATAGGTCTTTAAAAAAGAAAAGGGGTCTTTGGAGGCTATTTTTCGATAAAGTCAAGCCTTTCGCGGATATAATAGCTTCAAAAATCCAAAAAAAATGTGTCTCCTAACTTTTGAATATGGGAAAATTCAAGAGCGCCTGATAATTACTTTCAATGAATACTATATTGAAAAACTATTGAGTTATTTGAGCGATTTTTAAGTTATTTCAAAAAGTTGAAATATCATTGTAAAAGGACGTAAGTGCCGTAAAATATCCTACAAAAAATACATTTTGATTGGATGTATTGTCACGGCAACTACCCTACATTCAGCAAATATTACAATTCACAAATTGTCATGCAACAGGCTCTAGTTCAGAAGTATAAATAAAAAAATGACATAACCGTAGTAATTCTATGTATATCACATAAAGTACAAAAGTTTAGCTTAGTAACGGTTTCAAGTACTAGGAGAACAGAATGAAATACAAGTGTATCTTTATCAGCATATTATTTGCTGACGCTACACAAAGGAGCATGACACTCGGACATACGTGTTTCACGCGTGGGTACTGCCTATTTAGCTGTCTCGCTTACTCAATAACAAAAATGTTTTTGATAAATTTTGATAAAAAAATATGTTTGCGTATTTAAAACAGTACTTACGAATGAAAAGTTATTCCGTGAGCTTTGTTTTTATGTTTTGAGCTATTAAAGCACTCGAAAAAGGCACAATTTGGCATGATTTACGGGTCTTCTAGATTCGTTATTCTTGAAAGCATGCGCTTCGGCGGCCATGACACGACTGATTCAATATAGGCGCCGGAACCTATATTTGATGGCACACGATCGTGCGCCTGGTACCATATCTATTCCCTTTATATTTATCAAAGGGCTATACGTAAAGTGGGGAGTGATTTTTTTTTTCATTTCAACCCTAACGTGTGATATATTGTTGGATAGGTATTTAAAAATGAATAGGGGTTTACTAAAATCATTTTTTGATATTGTAAATATTTTCGGAAATAATCGCTCCAGAAGTAAAAAAAATGTGTCCCCCCCCTCTAACTTTTGAACCATAAGTTTTAAAAATATGAAAAAAATCTCAAAAATAGAACTTTATAAAAACTTTCTAGGAAAATTATTTTTAACTTGATAGGTTGAATAGTTTTTGAAAAAAAATTACAAAATCATTTCTGAACTAAGTTTGTAATTTAACCGTATAAGCAGGTGTTTATTGTATCTGTAATTTCTACAAAATCACAATGAAATGTCGTGCTTTCAAATAAAGTAAAAACGGTGAAAATCGGTTCACGCAATAAAGAATTATCCCATAAAAATCATCTTCCATACTTTAAGATCGCGCGCAATAGTTTACTTAATTTGCCGATAGATATCGCTGTACGTGGAACGCTCATATCATATCCTACATGGCGGTATTATTTTAACTCTTAAGTGGGGACACTTACTATGACGGACGGAAAACTACGGAACCCTACACTGAGCGTGGCCCGACACGCTCTTGGCCGGTTTTTTATTAGGGGTAGCCACTGCTTGATCTCGTGGCGTACCGCTTGGTCCGAGACAACAGTGCCGACTGCTCCATACATTTCTGCTCCTTGCCGTCCGCAGTATAGAGGTAATTTTCAAGTTCATATACGCGGTTAAGTCTCGTAATTGTAAATTGTTGTTATCTGTTATCGGTGCGTTATAGTTTTAAGGATTTGCTGCACGAGTGCGGGTTTAATTGCCTTTTATTTGAAACAATTATTGTAATTAACATTAATTGAACTGTCTAGTTACTATAATTAGCGAGTATAACTATTATCCATGTGTAACCTTACCAGCGACCCAGTGCTAAATACGAGTATTAACTATTTATTAACCTATTGAACGGTACGCTAAATGTGACTATAATAATTATCTATCACTCATACTTCACGTCAACAAGGCATGTCAACATAACATAACGCAAAAGTTACACCTTATGAGGTTTATATCTATCTTATTACTCTGCACGTCCTGATCGGTGTGAATTAGGTATAACCTTTCGCATCTACTCGTATACTGGTAGATAAAGAGATACTGCGACGCGTAGCGACTGTCTGCAGTCAAATAGCGAGAGTGAGCGAGACGTCTATCTTTAGGAGTTTCGTCTCAATCGGAACGTTGCTTTTGGCCCAACTCTAGCTGAGGGGCTTAAGTTTTATGTGCGCCAAATAATATTGAACTTTATATGCAGAAGTTACACGTATGGCTGTTCGCGACCATTACTTCTACCGTTCCATTATGATATCTAAATACCTACTGTATAGAAGGTTCAAATTCCATTGGCTATGTGTGCATTTGGATGCGCGCCGACGCCGACCGTTTGATGTGAATCGTACTTACGTTAGGTTTCACGTAAATAAGCTTAACCTTTTATCGCCTTTTGCATGTGCAAATTCATGTTCGATTCGACACCACGGTACCGCGCTACACGTAGCGCCGCGAAACCTAAGCGTATCCATAGCGAAACAAGAGCGAATTCGTACGATGCGGTTCCGCGGTGTCGTTACCGCTCTTGATTGGCTCTCGATCCGCTCAGGTTTCGCGGCGTAACGTGTAGCGCGATACCGCGGTGTCGATTCCACTGCGGAGATGTGTAATGGCCCTAAATAATTTTTACTTAATTTTCAATGTTTCAGGAATATATTCACAGAGTCGGCCGGACAGCGAGAGGCCTAAACAATACCGGAAATGCCGTTATATTATTAAGGCCAGAGGAGGAACAGTTCATAAGTTTTTTGGGAATGAAAAAGGTGTATTTAGATAAATACAGTTTTGATGACCCATCTAATGACATTCAGAGAATGGTAGGCACCGTTATGAGAGTTGTTTACTTTATAAGGAAACTTAATAGGAGGTATTAAATACGCAATACTGTTTTTTTTGTATGGGTAATAATACCGGTATTTTTGAATGGGTAATACCGGTATTGCATTTTTTTACCGTATGGCTACTGGATATAGACAGGCATTTCTTCTCTGGGGTAGTAGTAGTGGGAAAACAGATAATTGCCAAGTTTGTTACTCTTTTAGAACCACCCAGGGATCACGTGTAGTGTAGGGTTGTCTAAGGTGTTTCCTACGGACGCAGAATAACATTGATCCCCGGTATTGCATTCCCTAGGTGGTATGCAGAAGTTCTAGAACACTGTTACTTTTTCGTCAAGGTGAAGGCGTTGTTGGCAAAATGTGATAAGTTATTTAATCAATACGTCCGACCTTACACAATGTTCATCGAAAGTGCTCATACAAGTATACGAAACAATGTTGCACAATTCAGGTCAATATGTGTTGCATAGATATTTAGATAATGTCATATTGAAATATGTGTTATCTAGCTATTAGTCAAACTGTTAATGACCAGGCACAAGAAGTAGAGCTCAATTCCCAATGTTATGTTGTACGATTTGTAAAACAAAACATCGTAAATGTTGTGGTTTTATTTATAATTTTGTATTTCAGCTGGAAGATTTAATACTCAAGAACGGCGTAATTAAACTTTTAGCAAGGAAGGCATATCTCTCTTTCCTAAGGTGCTACAAAGCTCATCCCTTGAAGAAGATATTCAATATTGATACGCTGGATATACATTTAGCAGCCAAAGCCTTCGGATTCTTGGAAACTCCACATAACGATTTCTGTATCCTTTTAAACGGCTTAATAGTATTTTATACAATCGCGACATAATGGAGAGCTTTTCAGTCGAGTACCGTGTTTAGGCCACGAAGCTTGCTGAGTGGCCCAAGTAAGGTACGAGATTGAAAAGCTTAATTATGAAATAAAACAATTAAAAACGGATTTTATCGCGTGTATTGAGCTTAAATTACATCCCGACGTTTCGATTTTTCCTCAGTCGACCCGTTGACCACGAACGCTGTAAAGTGTTCGAAACGTCGGGATGTAATTTAAGCTCAATACACGCGATAAAATCCGTTTTTAATTGTTTTATTTCATGAATAACTATCGCGGCAACCGAAGACAATATTAAGCTTAATTATGTCATTTTTGTACCTATACAATTTCTACGAGTGCTCAAAATAGGCAAGCCGGTAAGAATTGAGTTCGACGAATGATTTAAAACATGCTGCCCCAGTAACTTCAATCTTCCGGTGGATTGTGCTTGCCGCCAACGAAGAAATACAAAGGAAACTTAATTTAAAATGCGCCACAGTAACCTGTTGTAATTTTTGCGTGGCGCAAATGCATCGCTTCGCTTGCAATGATTCAAAAACATAAACACCGATAACAGGTACAGTCGAGTTCTACAATATTTATACTATTAATTGTACAAAAATATATGAACACAATCTTATTTATATGAGTATAGGGTCGTGTCAGGTACACATAATTTTGTCGAATTAATTGTATACATATTGGAAAACTTGACCTGTACTCTCCACAGCTGTATTATTTCCGTAATCTACCGTATGGTCGCTTTCATACTATATCGTGACGTGCCACGCCACGGCACGGTAAAACTTTATGGTTTCATTCATAAATACACTAAGGGTGACTAAGGTACTACAGTCGATTGATTTATGAATGAAACCATAGTTTTAGGCTTTAGCGTGCCGTACCACGACCGATAAAAGCGACCTATGTCCTTTGCTACATAACTTTATCTAAATCAGCTGAGCGGTTAAACATGAAGAGGTAAAAGCTAGACAGTTACTTTCGCATTATTAATATAAGTAGTTAGAGAATTACGGTGTATCTATTCCTCCTAGCGTGAGTGAGAATACACCACAATTTCAAATTAAATGACCTTACTACAGATTCCACAGTAAACAAGCCAAAGAAGAAAAAATCGATGAACACGACTTCGTAAAGTATACTTGGTGTATATTATTATACATTATGTTGTAAACACTGCAATATCCGAGCATTAACAGCAACCGTGTTGACTGTGATAAGCGTTATCGGGTCACATGACCTTTGCCACAGAAAAGAGGAAAGTAGTTTAGGCATAAACTATAAATACGTCAGACTTAGGGCGGTTGCATCGCGAATATTCGAAGGACTAAAATTTTAGCGAACATTACGCTTCCAGACCCTTAGGGACAACCGGCCCTTAATATTAACATCACAGGGAATTAATCGTCAGTGACAGCCTTAGGGGGTGGAGAACAAGGCAGTCGCCCGGGGCCTCGCGCTTGCAAGGGCCTCACATCAACCTAATCAGAATTATACAAGGGCCGCCCGTGGTCTCGCGAAAGGGCCTCTATCGTAATTTGTATCTATAAATGAAAATAATTACTTATTGTAATGAAATTGATACTGTATTAACAATAAAACATGTTGAAGTAAATTATAATGTTTTATTATAATTATAACCATACATTTCAGCTCACTGATCTCTTATTACCGCCTTTCTGTCGGTATATCTTCGTCTTCTCTGCTTTATTCTTCTGACTCATTGGAGCATTCAATGACTTGAAATATCCATATCCGCCTCCCCCCTTGCGCTTTGTAGGGGGCCCTTTATTCTCGACTTTGAGCTCAACAGCGGGTGGTACCGTGAATCCAAAGGACTTCGAGACTTTAGCCATGTCAATAGTGTCAATGTCGAATATAGTTTTCAGATGATGCGAGTCGTACGCTCTCAAATAGCTCTTGAATGCTTCCTTAGCAGATTGGTTTAAGAAGTAATTTCTTGATATAAGTTTTTCCAGCTGTAACAAAACATGGTATATTAGGTGGTTTTTGGTATTAAGGTGCGACCACACCGCTGCTTAAAATACGGCGACGTTACGGAATCGCAGTGACGTATCGTATCCGCACCGTTTTTATCGCATGCCCTCCACACCGCTGCTCAAAATACGCTGACGGTACGGAATCGCAATGACGTGCCGTAAACGTCACGACTTTACCGCATGCTCTCCACACCGCTGCTCAAAATACGCAGACGCAACGTGTACGCAGTGACGTGCCCCATACGAAATATTTTTGACACGAACCTTCCAAACCGTATTTTGAGCAGCGGTGTGGAAGGCATGCGATAAAAACGGTACGGATACGATGCGTCGCTGCGATTCCGTAGCGTCACCGTATTTTAAGCAGCGGTGTGGTCGCACCTTTAACGTGATTGATAATTAGAAGAAGTTAGACTGAGGTAGAATTATTTTCTCAATCCAGATCCAGAAAATCAAAATACGCATGGATCGCTATGTTTACTAGACTAGACTATTGAAATGTAAAGTTGTAAGTATGTAGAATAACCCCATGAAGGCGGCGGTTAAGTGGATGCCGATTTACTATTTTTCGTATAAGATACATATCTGGATCTGGAATGTATGCGGCCAGAGTTCAAAACTGCCCAAATACGCTTTAGACGTGAAATCTAGGTAATATGCAGAATGCACCTCAATCACGCATCACGCGAGCGGCACATTCGGACAGTCTAGTCGCACCTTAGGTTTGACAGCTGCCATAATCATAATTAGATCACGGATTCTGATCCGTGATCTAATTATGATTATGAGACAATCCGGATAGTACTTTTACTATATTTCCCTAACCACAGTTGAACCTTATTTTATTACCGAGCAAAACAGTCGTTCATAGGTCACTCGTAAAAAGTAGTAAAAACGGTTCGATAGAGAGCATAATAGTAGGGGGCGGTGTCTCACTCGCACTCGTTACAAAATTGTCACATTTGACACATATTGACATTTTGATTGTCTGATGACGTCATTACCTCCTTAGTCAAAACGAGACACAGTCCCCTAGATAACCTTCTCTTACGGCCTCACTTTGTGACCGAAGTATTCGATCCACTTCATATAAATCCATGATTTATATACATTTATTTTAGTAACACACTAGAAGTTACTTCCTACTTATAATAATTTATTGCAAGATTTGAATTAATACTTTGTTCCCTTTTAGCTGCTTTGAATTTTTTTACGACGTTAATATTATTCATTCATTAAATTAAAGAATTGCAATTAATATTGCAGACACTAGTAAGTTTTGTAATATTTAAAATACGGTCTGGTATCCCCATCCCATCAGTCCCATCACTGACATAATATGTCACTGATATTATTTCAAATGACGCCGCTCAGCTCAACAACATTTCGTAACAACATTTTTAAGTAAAAATGGTCAAGATATGTTGCGTTAAAGGAGTGCAGGGGTGAGGCTTTACAATAAAGTAGACTTTCCTTTCACCGGTAATCCACAATCATTCAATTTTACGATTTAACAACAAGTTAAGATTGTCAAACAATAGGGTGACTATGATGTCGGCAAGCTGCGGGTCGGTTTTGTTGTTTTTACAGAAATGTACATACAGTTAGGTGCAAAACTGTCCCAATAGTAGCATCTTAGTAGAATGTGGAGAAGTGGATGTCGATCGAGGAGAGGGGCACATGATTAATACATACGAGGGTTGCTACTTATATATCCGGAAACAAAAAAACAAACAAACGTACACGGCTGAAAATGGTTTTATTGTTTTTCAAAGTATTCCCCTTGATGATCTATACACTTTTGCATTCGCGTGAACCAATTTTTAAAGCACTTCTGCCACTCCGCCTGAGGTACCTCCATAACGTGTTGTTTGAATGCGTCGACAGCATCTTCAGCGGTCGAAAATCGTTGACCGCGTAATTTATTCTTTATATTTGGAAATAAATAAAAATCGTTGGGTGCCAAGTCAGGGCTGTACGGCGGATGACCCGTTAATTCCACATTTTGACCCTCCAAAAATAGAGTTGTTTCGCGTGACGTATGACAGCTGGCATTGTCATGATGAAGAATGATTCTTCGTCGCTGGTTAGTTTTACGAATTTGTTCAAATACTTCCGGTAAGCAAATGGTCGTGTACCACTCTGAATTAACCGTTCTACGGTTTTCTAGTGGCACTGTAGCTACATGGCCATTAATACCGAAGAAGCAGGCCACCATTTGTTTCAATGTAATTTTTGCACGAGTAACTTTCGTAGGGTTCGGCTCATTTTGAAACACCCATACCGTTGATTGTTGCTTCGTTTCGGGATCGTATGCATAGATCCAGGATTCGTCACCTGTATAGATGTTATAAACGGCTTTTGAATCACCACGGTTATATTTTTTAAACATTTTATTGCACCATTCGACGCGAGCATCTTTTTGCTCTTTTGTTAAGTTGTGGGGTATCCAACGCGAACAAATTTTTTTTACAGCCAAATAATTATGTAATATGCTATTAATGCTGGTCATAGAAATACCCAGAGTCGCCTCTATCTCGCGGTACGTAACATGTCGGTCGTCCATTATAAGTTTTCGCACAGCCTCGATATTTTGTTGTACAACGACCGATTTCGGGCGACCTGCCTTAACTTCGTCCGTAAGCATACTACGTCCACGATTGAACTCACTAAACCAGTGATACACAGTAGTTTTAGATGGGGCTTCATCACCAAAAGTTGAAGTTAGTTGATCTATGCACTGTTGTTGCGTTAAACCACGCCGAAAATCATAATAAATCATAGCACGAATATTTTCACGAGTGAGTTCCATTCTTGCTGCGAGATGACAATTAAAACCCGTCAAAAACAAAACACGAGCGTTAATAAGAAAGAAAAAATATACCGGCCAGTACTTAAAAAAGTATAAATTTTACCATGGAGGTCAAATATGCTATTTAAGAAGATTGTAATCCCGGTTTCCGGATATATAAATAGCAGCCCTCGTACCAGTACTATTTAAAATTTCCTACAAATCAGCCTTGCATATGATCAGGGTAGCACTTTCTGGAAAACCGGGAAAAGTCAGGGAATTTCGCTAGTCATGGCAAAGTCAGGGAATTGTCAGGGAAATTTAATGGAGGTCAGGGAATTCAAATTGTCTCTGTATGTACAGTCACCGGCAATAATAACATTACTTCAATCCGACACCACTTGCTCCACTTTTATACGAATCACTTTTGGCCACACTGAAATAAATCATGCAGAGTTGTTAAAACGGATGTATTGGATTCTACCACTAATATCACGTCGATTGACTTGAAAAAAGAGTTAAACGCGAAAGAAATCGACTTGGGCTTCGCTGTAAAGAATGCTCTTCGAAATAGCCGTGATATCAAAGATATCGATATCTTGCGTTTTCGTCAAGACTATCGAAAGAGTCTGATAGAATTTTGCGTGTCATTGTGCCAAACATCCCCACTTTTGTATGATTTGACTACTAAGGGAATATCTTGTTTCGATCCCGCAATCGCAGTCAATGCAGAATTCCGTCGAGAGAGGGTCGATAAAGTGTTGGACATATTTGTCAAAAATAACCGGCTTTCAGGATATGAAGCAGATGACGCCGAAAGTGCCTTCTATTATATTTGTAAATCAACTGAATTTGAAAAATCAATGAAACAATTTTCCATTAAGGATGGTCACCGACTGGATGATCTTTGGCTTAGTTTGATAAAAAAGGAAAATAAAGACTTGCAAACTTTAATAAAAATGGTCATGGTGTTATCCCACGGAAACGCTTATAGTGAGCGTGGCTTTTTCATCAATAAGGAGATATTAGTGGAAAATCTTCCGCAAAAGTCTATAATTGCGCAAAGAAGCGTTTATGACGCTATATCCTACCACGGCGGTATAGACAAAATAAATATTGAAAAAAATATGATCCACGCGGCTCGTAATGCTCACTCCTTGTACACGGAGGAGCTACACAAAAAGAAGGAAAATTTAAGTTCAGTGGCGAAAATCAGAGCAGGAAAAAAACAAAACTGCGGAAATGGTCAGAGAACTAGAAGCACAAAGGCAAAAAAGTATCGAAGCCACTCGAAGGAGATGCCAAAGAAGCTGCGTTATTGGAAAAGCAGATTACCAAGTTGCAATATATTTTGTTATTATTTTCAAGTATATAATAAACAGGATAACTGATTACTAGGTAGTTTTGTTTCAGAAATACGCAAGATTTTTAACCGACTTCAAAAAATGAGGTTTCTCAATTCGTCGCTTTTGTACCAAAATACGCATAACGTTGAAGTCTAGTACTTACTAATACGATTAAGGCCCGTATAAAGTGTTCCCTTTAGTATTTATCGCTGGATTATATTATATGATACATTTAATATCCAATAAATTTAGTAGTCAGAGGTACTGTTTTAATTGGTTTTCCCTATACAGGTTTTAACAAAAATGGTCAAAAATTAAATGAATTATTGGGTAATTGTAGAACTGTCTGATAGCAAATTACAATTTGTAAATAGAATGCAGCGGATAATTCTGCAAAAAAAAACTCAAAAATGTATTCCAATTATATATTTTATATTTATTACATTTAAGATTATGGTCAGGGAAAAACTTGAAAAAACGCCTGGAAAACCGGGAAAAGTCAGGGAATTTTGGTTTTAGTAAATAGTGGTCACCCTGTATGATATACTTAGAATTTACGGTTATTTTGTAATTTAGAATCGAAAAGTAGAAAAAAACACATTTTTATTTTTTCGAATATTTCTAGTTCCTCTTATGGAAACTCCAAATAGGGAACCATACATAATTAAGAAATTCAGCCTCTATAAAATAAGGTATCAACTGTTTAAATCACAAACATAGTTTTGTAGTTATGGCAGAGTAAAAGTCGTCTTGAACATTGAACTAACAAACACTTTCTATGGCTGTTTTTAATGGTACACTTTTGCACCGAACTATAAGCCACCTAAAAGTAACTTGAAAAATATGCCCCATTAAAGCAATTGCATGATGATTTTATAGAGGCAGAATTTCTTAATTATGTATGGTTCCCTATTTGGAGTTTCCATAAGAGGAACTAAAAAAAAATTCGAAAAAATAAAAATGTGTTTTTTTCTACTTTTCGATTCTAAATTACAAAATAACCGTAAATTCTAAGTATATCATATGTAAGGCTGATTTGTAGGAAATTCTAAATAGTACTGGTATGTATTAATCATGTGCCCCTCTCCTCGATCGACATCCACTTCTCCACATTCTACTAAGATGCTACTATTGGGACAGTTTTGCACCTAACTGTAAGTACATGGTCTGTTCCTAAGTATTACTTACACAGGACAGGAGAGGCCCGCGGGTCTTTTTAGGCCCTTTCGAAAGGGTCCTAAAATGGCACAAGGCCATACAAAAAAAATGTAGTAGTGGCAGTATAATAAATAAATATTAAATAAATATTATTGGACAATCTTACACAAATTAACCTAGTCCCACAGTAAGCTCAATAAGGCTTGTGTTGTGGGTACTAGACGACGATATATGTAATAGATATATACATAGAAAACATCCATAACTCAGGAACAAATATCCGTGATAAACACACAAATAAATGCCCTGACCAGGATTCGAACCCGGGACCTCCTGCTTCATAGGCAGGGTCACTACCGACTAGGCTAGGAGGCCGTTAAAATATACTTTATTGTACAACATTTGTACAACAAAGAAAAATACAACAGGAAGAATATACAATATTTGTACATGGAAGAGATCTCTTCCAGTCAACCATTGAGCAGTTTGATGTATTGATGTTTTCTTTATTTACCTTTAAGTATATTAGAGTCGGAGAACTGTCCACATTAGATATGACGCAATAGTGAGAGCCACGAACCCCCTGTACTTACTTAGTTTTAGTTTGCTACACTAACTATCCCCTATTTTAAGACGCGGACATCTGGCAATTGTTCATCGGTGTTATGCAAACGAGTTGTAAGAAATAAATATCTTACAGTTCTAGGTTTGATGCAGTGCAGTATCATGTAATTAATAAGATTATATCATTTTCAGGAGTTTCTGTTCGGGGAAAATAGTGCAAAATGACGTTACGTTAATGTATTGTTTGTCGCCTACCTACTGTTTTTTTTCCGTAGCGATACGCAATGTTTTTACTTTTTTGTTATTATATTAGCGATAGGCTTCGACAGTTTTTACCTATTAACTGAAATATTTTGCTGGTCTGTCACTCTGACGTCCTCCGATAAATAGCTGCCAGATGCCTGGACCTAGCAATAAGTTTAAAATAGTAAACTAATTAGAGGGGTTCTCTGCTCTTATTATTGTGTCAACGTATCTGAAGTGGCCAGCTCCTTAAGTCAGTAGAATGTATAAGTTCTAATATAAACTATGAGACTTCTCTTTCTGGACAATACTTACTAGACGACAAGCATATTTTATTTTATATTTATCTTCATACTATCCCAATCCCACATACATCATAGTACATATGGTCACTCTACTTAGAATGAGATGCAGCTCCCTACATTACCTTCTCTTTCGGCCTCACTTTGTGGTCGAAGTATGACCTCCAGATTGTATTTAACTTCATGAATTAGATTAATTAGGTACGAGTATATGTATGTGGATCACAAAGTGAGGCCGAAAGAGAAGGTTATCTAGGGGAGTGTCTCGTTTTGACTAAGGAGGTAATGACCTCATCATACAATAAAAAAATGTCTATATATATGTCATATGTGACAATTTTGTAACGAATGCGAGTGAGACGCCGCCCCCTACATTATGCTCTCCATCAGACCGTTTTTACTACTTTTTACTAGTGCCCTATGAACGGCTGTCGGTGATAAGGTTCAACTGTGGTTAGAGAAAAAGTTTAACAATTGGATCCACTTCATATAAATCCATGATGTGATGTGGGCCAAGTTACTAACCTGCAGCTGTATATCGGCCACCTTGTTCCACGAGAACTCGAACTCGTTGAGCGTGACCTTGGACTGCTTCAGGAAGCGCAAGAAGCCCAACTCTTCGGGCCGCAGGAACAGCAGCGCGTGCCCACTGGTGCCAAGGCCGCGCGCCGTTCTGCCCACACGGTGGATGTATTCCTAGGGAGGATATTACAAATAAGTTATCTGGGATTATTGAAACGTAGTAGCTAGTTCCATGTGAAGGATCTGTCAAAAGCACAACAATTGAAAGCCTAAAATATTTTTTTATGACGCAAAGTTAGGGGTGTAGTGTAATTAGTGCTTGCAATTCCATTATTTTTTGTTTCTATTTTTGTATTTTAAATTTGAATCTAATGATACAACATACAACCAACAGTTTTACCCCGAAAGGGATTAAAACGATTATTTTGAATTCATCGAAGAGCGAAGGTAATGTAGAACAAGCTAGTTGGTGCTTGTTCGCTAGTGACGTCACGCCAGCGTTGCCAGGCCCTGTAGCCAAGATGACAATCGTTTGCAGAAAACGAAACGAAACGCTCTCGCTCACTCTTGTATTAGTGCGATATAGAGACGGATACCGTTTGATTCATTTTCTGCAAACGATTGTCATCTTGGCTCAGATGTATAGCGCAGCGCAATAGTAGGGTGTATGGAGCTTGTAGGACAAAATAAATTACTCGAGAGTTTCTGTGGCAACGTATTGTAGCTCCCAATGTGTTAATTGATTTTAATCCTTAAGCTTTTAATAATAATTAGATGGGTATGATTTAAATGGTGTGTAAAAACAATGTTTTGGTTAGCAGAAAAATCTGGTGTTCAGCAAATGTCTAACCTAACTCTTGCTGTGTTTTTTTGGATGGCCCTTTAATAATTTTATTAAAGGCCCATCCAAATGCTATTTAGACCAGTGTAAATCGAACATACCTTAGGATCATCAGGCGGATCGTACTGAACAATCCAATCGACCGCCGGTATATCCAGGCCTCGGGCCGCCACGTCTGTGCAAAGCAGAATACCACTCTCGGCGTTACAGAACTGGAAGAATGTTGTCGTCCGCTTCGTCTGTTGTTGTTTACCCTGAAATATTAGAGGTCAATTTAAGAGATATGTCTAAATGTTCCAACTCAACTGAATAGTTTTGCGTTTTTATAGAGTAGGGTTTCTGACGCCCTTTGTCTAATAAAGCTTTTATTTTATAGTAATAACCTCTTAATTATGTAATTGTATTCCGTGAGAATTCTGCGTAGGTATGCGGGAATTAGAAAACCTTTATTGGCAAATATTGGAAAGCTCAAATTAACAAAGGTCCTGATTTAAACACAAATAAAATCTGTTTGAATGCGATACCTTGTTTGATGGTTGTAAATAGAATATAATGTTAAGTTCGTGTTTCGTACAGGAAAGGTTTTCTTTTAGATACTTTTACATTTTAGAACAGCAATACCAGGGGGGTTTCACTACGCAGTTTAGGTACATTTGGCCGGCGCGCCTCCCGTGGAGGCGTATGGCAGTGGGCTGCCGCTCGGCTCGCATGATAGTCGTGTCACGTGGCGCTCGCGCAAAATTGAAAACACACAATGGTTTCGAGACCTAAACCTCGATCTAATCCGTATAAAAGATATAATATTGGTTGCCCAGAAACAATATTACGAACTGACCGATATAGGATTTTCATAGGAATACGGCTGCGGCATACCTACTTCCGTGAGAATCAGACATATTATTTCCGGATAAAAATTTTATGTTTACAGAATCAACGTTTGTAATTCCTACATATTTATCTTAAAAATAATAAATCAGTAGGTATATGTAGGTACAAAAACTTGTCAAGTGACAACCCGTACCGACACTCACAGCTCGGTCATCGCGCAAAGAAGATTCACGGTTCGTGCGCGGTTATAAGTTTCAATTTTGCTTGCAGGCGGCGAGCATCGGTATAAATTTATACCTAAATTTGACTTTTGTGAAGAAGTGAATTTTCTGTACGGTAGTACTATTAGTTATTCTGTGGCAATACTAAGAAATGGAGTTCTATATCAGAAAATGACCGATGTATTTTTATACTAACATGTATAGACATCACAGGAAGGTCGATGTAGTTGAACAGCTCGTGATGATACTTCACCGACATGCAGGTGGAGAGGAACACCATCACCTTTTTCTTCCTGTTCTTTTTGAGGAATGTGAAAAGTACCATCATGCGCTTTTCCGACGGGCATACAATGTAGCTGTAAAAATACAAACATTTATTTAGAATACACATGTGATACGAGCAATGTTTTTAAGAACATCATGCACTTTGGACACGTTAAAAAATTCCAACAATACTTAAAATGATCATTGCTTATAAGCTAGTGGATTTTGAAAGCCTAAAGCAGTTCTTAACACTTTCGCCGCCTAATCAAGAAATGTCCATCACACGTTTTTATTTTTCTAATCGGGCCAATGTAAAGTTGTACGTATTCACTAAAGTGTAAGCCTATAACATGTACTTCTCTTGTAGTCATCTTCAGGTATCCTTAATATAGATAGAGTACAGAAGTGCAAGTTGGGGAAACTTTCTAATATGCAAACGATACAACAGTAGTTGCGTCAAGTAAAGTCGAAATGCTAAGTTAGGTCTCCAACTCAACTATTCCAAGACCAAAGTAATGGTAGTAGACAGGCCAAACAGACTCCCAGTTACTGACGCACTCGGCGAGTATAAAAAAGTCGCCCAGTTTGTATATCTTGGGCCGATGATAATTGATAAACAATTTCGGTGGTTGCGCCGACGAGATACGCCGTAGAGCTGGCATGGCTAACAGTGCAATGGTTAATCTGGACAGGATTTGAGAAAACAGAGGTATTCGTCACTCAACTAAACTACTAGCTTTTAGTCTTCTCAATATTTCTGTGCGGTGGCGGTGCCGAAACATGGAGCCTGAAAAGCTGCGATTAGACAAAAATTGACGCTTTTGAGATGTGGTGTTGGCAAAGACTGCTGCGTATACCCTGGACAGCTAGAAGAACTAACATCTCCATCTTAAGAGAGCTCAATATTGTCGCACGACTTTTCAAAATATGCCATGAGCGTGCGTTAGGTTTTTCGGGACATATTATGCGGTCTAGAACACATGAGGATGAGAAGCCGAATGAATGGCAAACATGCTCGCGATGGGGCAACCGTGCAGTTCACATGGCCTATGACCGCACTTTATGGGAACAAGCTACATGTGGTCGCGATCCTCAGCTTTGAGGGAACGAGAAAGAAGAAGCCTAAGGTTATAAAAATACATTTGGTGCATAAAAATTGGCTCAATTTTTTTACTGCAGTAAATTTTGTACAAAATTTCTTAATTTTGGAAACTTTCTCTTGGCACATCGGTAAGAAAGAGGAGAGTATTAAATAGTAGTTTATGTAACTGTTACGTAATAAGGGTCCTTAAAATAAGAGTGTGGTTTTATGAAACGAGCCGCAGGCGAGTTTCATAATAAGATCACACGAGTGTTTTAAGGCCTAATTACGTACAGTTGCATACACTGCTTTATCTACACTCATATTATATATATTAAATTAAGTGCTCGGAAACCATAGAATGACCGCCATTGCACCGCCATGGCCAACTCGATTGTGCCGGCGGTCGGGAAGGCGCGTGTCGGCGGCCGCGCGGGCGCGTGCCGTTGGTCAGGAAGGAGCACAGGATTTACATTATGTTATCAAAACTCATAGCACATCAATATTTGAGCATGTAAAGTTAAAATTACGTTACTGCCACAGATAAAAAGCTTATCATAGTAAAATCGGTTGTGGTAATGCTAGCCATTGCCTACCGTTTTTGAACACGTTTTAGAGGACTTACAGTGTGAGTGTAGATAAACGTTATTATTAAATAAGCTGCGTCACACTCAAAACTGATTTCAGATTATAACATCATCCTCCTAGCGTTTGCCCAGGCTTTTGCCGCGGCTCAATTGAGCCTGGGGTCCGCTTAGCAACCTTATCCCATGAATTGGTGTAGGCACTAGTTTTTACAACAGCGACAGAGGGGAAACACACAGTAACATTGATACAAATGATTGCACCTCGAAGTTAGCATCCATAGGTCAATGACAACATTAAGGTGGGTACGGACTTGAGGCAGCGCGTGAGGCGCGTACGAATTTGAGCAAACAGCCTCAACCTGAGGCTACCTCAAGTCCATACCTTTAGACATTCATTTTAAGAATGCCCACATACATGGGGTCGTGTTTCATGGCCAGCGCCGTCAACGCTTCCGTCTTGGTCTGCGTAGCACTGGAACTCATTTTAAGAGTGATCTCTGACCTCTGTAAACAAGTTGTATTGATATTCTTACCCTTGTTCCAAACTATCCACAGTGGCTTGCTCCCTGTGGTCATCAACGCCCACATACACAGGCTCGTGTTTCACGGCCAGCGCCATCAACGCCTCCGTCTTCTTGGTCTGTGTGGCGCTAAACAACATGGTCTGACGGCGTTCTGGGGAAAAAAACAGTAAGACCTTTGTCACTTTTTTTTTTTAAACCACATTGACGCAAAGTTGAAATAGTAACCGGAGTTATGGTAACATGCAAACGAAATAACAAATGAACTATTTACAATCCAACCATCAATTTAATGGAAGTTAATTCAAGTTGCTATTGAATGAAAATAGGCTCCTTTGAGCTGTGTCATTTGTATTCAATGTCTGGTATGTTAGTGGTTTGGATTTGTTAACTAATTACAACTTTAACAAAGCATATACTTACTGGGCAACAATTTTATGATTTGTTTCACTTCTTCCTCAAATCCAATCTCCAGTATTCTGTCCGCTTCATCAATAACTAGACACTGGAGGTTTTTGTACAAGAAGTCCGGGGTGTTCTGCAAATGGTCTAGCAGTCTGCCTGGGGTAGCCACCAAAATGTTAATACCTGAAAACCAAACCATATTAGTAACTTTATTCTTCAACTGAAGAATAAATCCAATTATTTTTAAAAAACACTTTGATTTGTTTATTTTAAGTAGACACACTACTCCCCCAGCCCCAGCCCTGGGCACCGGAGGCCTAGGTCACTTTTTCCTTTGTATATGACATCTACAGGGTGGAAATAGATTTTGGGTCAGTGAAGGCAGCTACCAGATCCCGTGTTGCTAGGCGAAAATGGTCTTAGGAGACCTTCCTTCGATTTCAATTTAATGAAGATTGGCGTTTACAGATTTTGGAAAAACATACAGGTTGCGAGAAAATGGTAATTTTTGACAAACTTTTTTTTTGATGCCCATCGATCCCATTCCTGTCCAGGATCAAAAGCTTGTATGGGACCAAAAAGAAATTTCCGGCTAGAAAAGCCATAAATCGAGAAAAACTTTCCCCATACAATTTGTATGAAAATGAAAAAAGTTTTCCTTTACATGTATTTTTTTATGTCAATCGATTCCATTTCTATCCGGTACCTAGTTTTCTTTTTGAAACTACCACCTTGTTGGAAATTATTCAGTAGGGTTTTTATAACTTTTCTTGTTGGAGTCACTCTTAATGGGTATTTTACTCTGTACCACTCCACAGCAGCCGTAAAGTTTTTATTAGTTACGATATAGGCTTCTAACAACTCTAACCTTTCTTGATTCGACGTCATTTTTATAACACTTTACAAACGCTCTAGCATAAACGAGCGATTTGTTCGAAATTCAAAATACCCCCCGCTCGATTCTGTTTATTTTTAATTAAATTAAAGGTGAATTGGCTTCAAGCTTTCCAGCATAGCTGTTTGTTGTTCAAAAATTTTAGAACTCTAGTGTTTTCATACAGTCATTCAGCATAGGAGGACGAATTAGGGTGACAGATAAATAAGAATAAAGTTTTAATTTTTCTACATAGCAAATGTATGAAAAAAGTTTTCTTAATTTTTCTGGCTTTTTTGTACATTACCGAAAGTTGACCCCAAGGAAACTATTGATACTGGATAGAAATGAAATCGATTGACATAAAAAAATACATGAAAGAAAAAAAACTTTTTTCATTTTCATACAAATTGTATGGGGAAAGTTTTTCTCGATTTATGGCTTTTCTAGCTGGAAATTTCTTTTTGGTCCCATACAAGCTTTTGATCCTCGACAGGAATGGGATCGATTGGCATCAAAAAAAAAGTTTGTCCAAAATGACCATTTTCTCGCACCCTGTATGTTTTTTCCAAAATCTGTAAACGCCAATCTTCATTAATTTGAAATCGAAGGAAGGTCTCCTAAGATCTTTTTCGCCTAGCAACACGGGACCTGGTAGCTGCCCTCACTGACCCAAAATCTATTTCCACCCTGTATATAAGTTTATAACTTTATTTTTATTGTGTAAATGGAAACACTATTAATTTTTGGTAAATTTACAAGTAGAGAACAAATCAAATTATTTTTTTCATATTTAGACTTTTTTATTTTAAACAGACACTATTATTCAAATAATAAAGTTAAATAGATGGATGTTATATTTAAAGGAAAACGTGTCCAAGGCCTCTGGTGCCCAGGGCTGGATTGGACCCGCATCTATCACCTGCCGCAAATGCAGAAATTGCTGATATGATTCCTTTGTATATAACAATATAATGTCCATACCTTTAGATAACTTCTGGGCTTCAGTACTTCTGTTTGCACCGCCCATTACCAGCCCGTACGTGTGATGGTGATACTTCATTAATTCCATCAATACTCCAAAAGTTTGCATAGATAACTCTCTTGTTGGTGATATAATTATGACTCCAGTGCCTGAAATGTTTATAAATTTTCAATAACATAGTTACATTACAAAACGAGTTTTGTTAATGTTAAACAAAGTCAGATATCCATTCTGTGTTCATGAAACAATTCTAAACATACTCCCACAGTGTTTGTGTTAAACCTAGCCCTATGTGCCTCTACAGTTTTCACCGGAGACTCTTTGGTCTAGTCTTAACACAAACATTGGTTTTGGATGTACGGAATCAGTTTTCATATTCGCCTTTTTGTCATCATATGAAAGGAAAACTTTTACATCTTTGACAGAAAGTGGAAGTTACAAATACACATTTTGTAGTATCCACTGAACTGGCTGAGTTGGTGCGCGTTTTACTAGAACCAAAGGAAATTTAACTTTTCATGTCAGGAATTATATTCCATGTTTGATAGAGAGCTCCGCGCGATCATTACCACGGGGGTGTCACTAGGCAGTTTAAATACTTTTGGCCGGCGCGCCTCCCGGGCAGGCGTATGGCTGTGGGCTCGCACGATAGTCGTGTCACGTGGCGCTCGCGCAAAATTGAAAACAATGGTTTCGAAACCTAAACCTCGATTATAATCCGTATAAAAGATATAATATTGGTCGCCCAAATACAATATAAGGAACTGACCGATATATTTTCAAAGGAATATGGCTGTGGAATACATACCTACTTCCGTGAGAATCAGACATACTATCTCCGGATAAAAAAAATATGTTTATGAATCAACGTTTGTAATTCTTACATATTTATCTTATTAATAAATCAGTAGGTATACATAGGTACAAAAACTTGTCAAGTGACAACCCCGCCAGCTCGGTCAAACTGCGGCGCGCAAAGAAGATTCACGGTTCGTGTGCGGTTATAAGTTTCAATTTTGCTTGCAAGCGGAGAGTATAGGTATAATTTTATACCTAAATCTAACTTTTGTGAAGAAGTGAATTTTCTGTACGGTAGTACTATTAGTTATTCTGTGTCATTACTGCTGCCGTTAGAACATGAAACGTAACTGATGTATATAAGGTTGAAATTCCTTTACTGCTAGCCATATGAGAATTGTATATAAAGGTAATTTTGAAGATACATAGCTTCCCATATTACAAACAGTAAACCTAACTTTCCTAATACAAAGCAAGACTTACCATTTCTTGGCTTAAACTTCAGTTTATAAATAAGATCAATAGCTGGTATTAGAAACGCCAAAGTCTTTCCAGAACCAGTCCTGGCTGCTCCAACAAGGTCTCTGCCTTCAAGCAATGGTGGTATGGCCTTAGCTTGAATCTCTGTCATGGTTGTGAAACCCATATCTTTTACTCCCATGAGTGTTGCCTCACACACTTTGTCTTCTAGTGCAGAGAAGCTTTGACTTGATAAAATTCCAAGGCCTAAGCTGGAACCTGGTACTGTAAAATGTAAATTATGAATGTGAAATAGAAATGAAGATCCAAATACTTAGGAATGCATGTTCTAGTTTATCTCAAGCATATGTGGGTCTCAGATAGATGTGTGCATCGCACCGGTGTAGATTTTTGGCACACACATCTAGTCTCAGATATGATTATGATTTTATTTGTAAACTAATCTAACAAAATTAAGAAAAAATACTTGATGTATGGCAACAGAACCAAACGTATATAAGGCTATAAATAAAATTAAATAAAGTTTAGGAAAACCCCCAAAACGACTTTGATAAAGATCTAAGATCACTTCCTAGAAAACCAGCTTTCAAATAAAAAATCTGCCTTTAACACTTTGACTACCGGGAACCCGCCTGGTAGGCACTCGTAATGTTTGCTCAGATGCCGGGCATGCGGCATTGCGTTGCACGTCGTAGCCCGCCCGGCGGGTTCTGGCGGTTTCTGGTGTATTGTTCAAAATTTTGCCCAGGTGGTTCAACTATTTTAGCAATATGGTACCACAGACAGACACACAAAGTAGTCAAACTTATAACACCCCTCTTTTTGTGTTAAGAGTATAAAACAATGTTATTTGTAGTTTTATTCTTACATTGGCTTGAATCTGTGTCTGGCTTGTTTTCAATCTGTTCCTCCTCAACCTGATCATCACTCTCATTTCCGTTTTCATCCGAATCATTCTCTGTGGTTTCTTCCTTTACTTCTACTGGTTCTTGTTTCACCTTCTTCTTTTTCTTTTTTTCTATAAAACAATAATGTTTTTCTCAATAAATGGGTATTTTCACTTAACTGTGTACCATTAACTATCATTGTCAAATCCCATACATTTTGTCAGGAATGTGACATTACTGAAAAATGACTTAAGTCCTGCTTTAACATATTCAGTGCCGAAAACCCGACTATCGGATATTTGATGATTTCGTTCCCAGGCCGGACAACCCGATGGTCGGGATCGTGGTACTACAACTTTATATGATGAAATTTTTGTGGCCTCGCGCGGATGTCTTGTTTGGCTGGGTGGCAATGAATGTGTTAAAGTACAAGTTAAAATAAAAATGCCCAAATATCAGACATAATGATGTAGTCACTACTCTATTATCAAGGTGCAATGTCTTGGATGCATTATTGAGTCACATTAAATGTATACATATTTTCATATGTGAATGTACAAAACATCGTGTTAATAATTTTAAACAAAAAAGGACCGACTTTAATTAGCCTCCACCTTTCCAAAAGGAAATGCCTGAGCTACTGTAAAAAATACTGAAATCATAGGTGTGTCTATAATATTTGAAGAGTTCCATCTAGTTCTCCAGGGTCTTATCATCAGCTCCTGACCTGATGACAATGGGACCAACTGTGAAGTACAGTCTTTCAAACAAAAAAAGAATTTTCCAAATCGGTCCAGCCCTCTTTTAATAATTGGGTACTTTCCTGGGTAAAAAAAATATAATTCTATTTAGTCCGTCTGTTAGATTATTAAAAAATATTGGACACGTATTTTTTATTTTGTCAATCAAACAAAAATTGGTGAACATATAGCCCGTTAAAGTTCCGCGTGACGTCACATTATACTAAAAAGAGTACTAAAATGTGACGTCACGCGGAACTTTAACGGGCTATATCTTGACCAATTGTTTTTAGATTGACAAAATAAAAAATACGTGTCCAATATTTTTTGATAATCTAACTGACGGACTAAATATTTTTATTAGGAAAGTAGCCAATTGGTGAACATACATAAAAAATAAATAAAAAAAACAAAGATCCCGACAAATTGATAACCTCCTCCTACGAAATCTTTAAGTCGGTTAAAAACAAAGATCCCGACGAATTGACAACCTCCTCCTTCGAAATCTTGAAGTCAGTTGAAAAAAAACCGGCCAAGTGCGTGTTGGACCACGCATAGGAGGGTTCCGTACCTTCAATGGTATAAGAACCAAACTAATACCAAAAGGTCGTATCTGATGCCTATGGAAGACGTTTTTTGGAGATAACTCAAAAATGGCTGAACCGATAATGTTCAAAACAATTTTCGTAGAAAGTATATGATAAGGCGCATCTCTTCAAATTTTTTCATATTTTTTTAACTTACGGTTCAAAAATTACGGGGGGGGCTACACAACTTTTCTGACTTTCGAAGCGATTATTTCAGAAAATATTCACTTAATCACACAAAATAGTCAAAGAAACCTCAATTATATTTTAAAAGACCTATTGATTGATGTGTCACATGTTAATATTTGTTTATTTTTTTTGTTTTAATTTAGTTGCCTGTATGGAGCACCCCCCTAAAATATTTTTTATTTTTCAAATTTAACTACATAACTAAGTAGCTGCATACAAAATACACCTTATGTGTAAATTTTATTCAGATACGTTGTATAGTTTCCGAGTAATATGCCTGTGACATACGGACGGACAGACAGACAGACAGACAGACATGACGAATCCATAAGGGTTCCGTTTTTTGCCATTTGGGTTGCTACGGAACCCTAAAAATCAAAGAATGACAAGACAACTAAGAACTTACTTTTTGGAGTGTCTCCTGACACATTATTATCATGTGGCCTTTTCTTTACATCTTTGATTGGCTCTGAATCAGGTAGGGTGTCTGAAAAAGTGTACGTCAATCACCATTACATTAGGGAAGTAATAAATTAGACAGGAGCAGAGAGACAGAGATTTTTTCTAATTACTTTTAACCACCTGTACTCTATTTTATTATTTGATTTTATTAAAATAAACCATGATAATTATAGCTTAAACACGCTAAAAGGCCAAGTTTGTTGTGAATAAAAACTACAACAAATATTTTAACGGTTACCATAATACATTGCACTAAAAGCCGTAAATTATGTTTAACAATACATTTTCTTTCTTGTAATTCACAAATTTAATTACGAAGTAAGATGTTAAAATGTAAAACTAAAAATTAAGGTTACCTACTTACCTAACACGCTTGATTTTTTCTCGGCTAGTTTTAATTTATTTTTTTCACGTTTTTTAATTTTCCTCATGAGAATTTTGTCGGGCGTAGGCATTATGGACTGCTTAAACCTTCTTCAGTATTATAATACACAAAACCGTAGAAATTAATATCACACGTGGTTCCGATGCAGCACATAGACTATAGATAGATAGACTTGACAGATTCGAATGTCACATTAACTTGACACTCTTGACAGTGACGGAGAAGTGGAGGTTCGTCGTCTATGGTATTTGCAGTGTATTTTTCACACTTTCAATATTATCTTGATTGGTGTGTTAATATTATCGCGGATTTCATTTTTTTCTTGATATAGCAGCGAGACGCACGAAACTTAATTTATATGGTAATAGAAACTGATAAGATAACCATATTCTGAATATATCTAAAATATAGTTAACATCTACATTTTTAGATTTATTTTGTTTTGTAAGTAAATTGTAGGGTTTATTTTTATGTATATGTGACTGTGAATCTGAAAAGGTACAACTTTCGGGATATGGAGTTATTGATAGTTCCTAAAACTAGATTACATTACCTATCTAAAGAAAAAAGGAACCAGATCTATAAGTACTACAATTATTTTTAGAAATGTACAAGTTGAGAAAATCGCATTTGAAGTTTATGGTCGTGAAAAATATAGGTACTTCTACTGCGAAGTTACGGAGTGATTGATATCAAGCTAATCCGATAACATTCAAGATTCATAATTCGTGTCTCATGTCTTTGTAGCGTGTATAGTTTAAAAGATTTTGTTTTGAGGAAAGAACATGCAAAAGAGACAAAAAAGAATTTTCAAAGTTATTGATGAATTATAAGAAAATGTGACTTGGACAATTAATTAATCATCATGGTTAGTTGTCTTAAGGTATTAGAAAAGAAATAAAGTAAAATCAAACTTCGAACTTTTAACATTTTTAATTTTAATTGGAAAATTAACAATGAGGTTATATTGATCCTTAATACTAATAAATCAACTTTAATTATAATCACCCAATCACAACAATAGGAACCATTTTAGACAAGAATCCACAGAATATAGCATAGTTTTGGTCTATTTTTCTAAAAATAAGTTTAGTACTTTAATGATTATTTTTCTATGGGCAAAAAAATAGAGTACAACTTTCGGGTTTTACTAAAGTTTAGTGTCACAAGTAATACAATTACCATTTAATATGGATTTATAGAAAAATTTATATATTGTCCACACTGAATCATACTATTAGTATGAATTGACTTCTTATATATGTATATAATGCAACTGTTTTCTATTTTACTGCGACTAAACTTGTATATTCTAAGGCAAGGTACAACTTTGGTACTAAACTTTCAAATTGAATAAAATGCGACGAAATTATGAAATAAAGCCAAATAAATATTAAAAACAGAATGCTTATTGGACTCAAGGACTCAAATGCACTTTGACTTACTTAAATGAAACTATTAGTACAAACACTTAGTTTTGTAAACGAGTCTAAAAATCAAAAACCAGCTAGAAAAATTACTTATAGAGTATAGTGCGTCGCTGCTACTGTGACCAGCCCCCCCCCCCCCAAACCCAAGTCGTAACCCCCGCGCAGCCTGAGCCGCCAAAGTATGAAAACTTTTTGAGTTTTACCGTCTGTAAAGTAGCGTCCGAAAATTATACCCTGAGTACTAAACTTTACGAGCTTCTAAAAGTACTTAATAATAATCGTATGGCTACATGTCACTGGGTATATGCATATAGGCATTTCTTCCCTGGGATAGTAAAAGTACCTACTTAATATACGTTTTTGACGAGTAATTATTTTATGTACATGTTTTCTAGGGTGATAATAATTAATTTATAAAAGAAAAAAAAGATCGGTATATATCAACCACTTCGCAAAATTGCGAATATCTCGGAAACTAGAATCACGAAAGTTGTACCCTGTACTAAGCACAGTCACATGTCGCATGAAATATTGTAATATTAAATTAAATTATCTACAACATACCCGATAAATATCGTGATCTTGTGGACCGTTGCTTTGCATATTTTTATAATATGCAGTATATGGCAACTGGCTGATATGACACAGCCTGTCATTACTGTCATTAGTGTCATTCATGTCATGTTATGTGTTATGTGCAATATGTGCATGTTGTTTGAATCGCTTATATTTTTATGTCGCATGTGTAATTTGTGCTATTAAGTGAGTTAAGTTGTTGCAATAGACAATGTGTTTTTAATTTGTAATAGTTAACAGTGTAGCATAAAAATGGCTGAACAATCCAGTAGTCGCATATTTACCGGTACGAAAGTCCTAGGTTATGTTAGTACACATGTGCCCTTCGTTGCTAGATTTATCAAGAACCGCGGTGAAACGCTGCTATGCACAAGTGTAGGGAAGTGGTTCCACACATATGGATGTAATAAATTTCGTCTGCTTAGTATCAGTGGACAACACCCGGGCCCAATCACTTGTATGACCGGGGACAATTTTCACGTGTACTCCGCGAGTGACAATAACGTTTATGCTTGGAGACGTGGATGTGAACTCAAACATGTGTACAAAGGCCACAATGCGCCGATTCACATAATGCTCCCGTTCGGGATACATCTCATAACAGTTGACCAAAAGAATGAACTGAAGGTCTTTGATATTAAGGAAGAAACTATTTATTTAGAATTGAAGTTTGACGAGAATTTCACAATATCGACCATTTGCCACCCGCCCACCTATTTGAACAAGATCTTACTGGGCAGTAGACAAGGGCCTTTGCAATTGTGGAATCTGCATACTTCAAAGCTTATCTATACATTTAAAGGATGGAAATCTGGCGTTTTGGTGGTGCAGCCCGCACCAGCGGTCGACGTGGTGGCGATCGGTCTCGCAAACAGAAAAATCATCCTACATAACTTACGTCTTGATCAGACAGTTATGGATTTCCTTCATGACTGGGGAAATATAGCAACCCTATCATTCAGAATGGACGGAGTGCCTGTCATGGTAACAGGTAGCTCGCTGGGTCACATTGTGATGTGGGATCTGGAGGAGAAGAGGGTTATGTCAACGATAACATCTGGTCACTCAAAGAGGGTGGCCGGCATGCAATGCTTAATGACAGAGCCGTTAATGGTTACAAACTCTGCTGATAATTCATTGAAGTTGTGGATATTTGACATGCCTGATGGTGGAGCTAGGCTACTGAGAGTAAGGTATGTAAATAACTACAAATGCATTAATTATATTCTGTTTCAGATGACTCTGAGGTCTCTAAGGGCCTATGCAGACTGAGTTTTTTGAGGCATCGTCAATGCATGTTTGTATCGATACACATAGGAGTCAAACTCAGCCTGTAGACCTTTGCATTCTATAAATATTTTTATGATTAATTCGGGCACCTGAATAATGTGTCTTTAGAACAATGGTTGACTTGTAGAGAATGCATTTAGGAATTAAGTGTACCACTTTTATATATAATAATAATAATAATAATTAATACTCTTTATTGCACACCTCATACAGTTACAAGCACAAATTTTACAATTAGATAAATTTAGGTAACAACAGGCGGTCTTATCGCTAATGAGCGATTTCTTCCAGACAACCTTTGGGTAGTGGAGACTAGAGAAAAACAATAAGCAGTAGGTGGTGCATAGAAACAAAAGAGACGAAATAGATAACACAGCACATTCATATGAATATACATACTTAAATAAATACAAAATAAACATACATATACGTACATATATACATATATAATACACACAATAAGAAACAACAGTGTCAACTTAAAAACCTAAGGAAGAGATAAATAGTATTCCTTAAGTTAGTCCTTCCTTAAGTAGTATATATTATGTTTTGTGAATAAAGATAAAAAAAAACATTTAAACCTTTTAAATTTTTTTCATTATTAATATTACAGAGCAGGCCATGCCAAACCCCCTAGCCTGGTTTGGCACTGTGAGCCTACTGGTGAGAACCTGCTAGCAGCCGGCAATGACAGCACACTGCATATCATGAACACGGTCACAGAGACCTTCAATAAGAACATGGGCAAGGCCTCATTCAACAGAAAGGCAACTAAGAATAAGAGTAAGTAAAAAAAAACTGACTTCCATTAGGCTTAGGGTTGCCAGGCCCGAAATAACAAAAGCAAAACTGCGCTTAATTTAGCCAGACATTTCATCCTAAAAGCTTGACTTAACCTTTTTTTATAGCTAAATCGCGGGTTTGCTTGCGCTCGACTGTCGTCTCTCACGGCTCGCGCCACTTTAACCCATGACGCCTACAAGCTGGAAAGGCCGGTCTTGCAAATATATGGCCGAACATGTCTGTAAAAAGCCAAACATGTCCGGCTAAAGCCTTACCTGGCAACCCTACTTAGGCTCCACCTTCCCAAGAGAAAATGCCCATGTTGCTGTAAAAATCACTAAAATCACTATGGGTGTGCCTTTAATAGTTGAAGACTTCTCTTGGTTTCCCCAGGATCCCATCATCAGATCCTGACCTGATGACAATTGTACCAACTGTCCCTTGTATACTTTCAAACAAAAAAAGAATTTTCCAAATCAGTCCAGCCATCTCCGATTAATTGGTGAACATACATAAAAATAAATCGGCCAAGTGCGAGTCGAACTCGCGCACCGAGGGTTCCGTACAAACCTGTAGGTATATAGGAGTAGTAACTTTAAAATGATTAAAAATGTACGGTTTTCGCAATTTTTCCTTTATTTGTGCTATATGACGTTGCTTCGTACCAAATTTCAAGATTCTGGGTTTACGGGAAGTACCCTGTAGGTTTTGATTCCCTTGCGAGTTTCGAAAATTTGCGGAAATTTGCGGCATAAACCGCTGTATCTTTTGAGTGCGTTGGCTTAGAAGTTTGATTTTTTCACAGCTCTAAGAGACTGTAGACCTGAGTATTTGATATAAATTTCAGCTTGATACCTCCTCGTTCCTGAGAAAAAGGGTCTTGACAGACAGACGGACGGACGGACGGACGGACAACAAAGTGATCCTATAAGGGTTCCGTGTTTTCCTTTTGAGATACGGAAGCCTATAAAACAAAAATTCCAACCTTGAAGTGAGTTGATTACCCATTAAGTTTGAAAATGAAAAGATTGAGGATAGCAAAAATAATTTTGTGTAATATTGTCTTCGGTTGCCGCGATAGTTATTCATGAAATAAAACAATTAAAAACGGATTTTATCGCGTGTACTGAGCTTAAATTACATCACGACGTTTCGAACACTTTACAGCGTTCGTGGTCAAGGGTCGATCAATATTGTGTAAGTTAGGTAAACAAACTATTATGTTACATTACAACCTGATTTTATTTTGTTGTTTCAATGTTAATACTATTCAAATTATTTTAATTTCAGAAAGACTAGAGAGGGATACCAAGATCATGCCACCCATTGTAAAACTCAGCTCATGTATGCAAAGAGACAAGCAATGGGACAGCATAGCAACCCTCCACAGAGGCAGGAGTATGGTCACCACCTGGTCGTACAACAAAATAAGAATGGGTGAACACAAACTCGGGCATCCTGATAGACAGAAGGGAGTGGTAGCAACGTGCCTTACTGTGACGCAGTGTGGTAATTTTGTAGTCATTGGTAAGTTCATTTTATGTGTAATATGTATTTGGTTATTCTATTTAGCATGTTAGTTATACTCACGGAGTATATGGAGACGGTATCGGCCGTAGTTTGTTCCAAAACCAGCGTAGCCGGCATTTACACGCACACATTCTCATTAAAGTACGCACGAGGTGATACACAAAGGAATGTCAGTCTCTCATTCGCTGTGTTGATGCGTGCGTACACTCGAAAATACGTAACTACTACCATTGCCTCGTAGGCTCCGCCTACATTAGGGATGTGGCCCTTCGATATATATATTTTATCGATATCGATTATCGATAATTAACTCCATAATACCACGCCACACCTCATATTAATAAAACAATGTCGATTTTTATTAATAGCTGGATAAAAATCTACACTAATTAGGGTTCATCCATTAATTATGTCAGATTTTAAGGGGGACGGAGGGATCAACAAAGTGTGACGAGTTCTGATAAGGGGAAGGGGGAGTTTTATTTCTTGTGACGTCACAAATACAAATATCGTGTACATATATACACATAGTACAGCACTGTGTACACTTTTTTTGAAGGAAAGGAACTCTTTATGTCTTCTAGTCTGACATTCAAACACTTTGGATTATTATTTTTCTTGCTTTGATTTCATTTAATTTATTATTTAAAATGGGAAAATAAAGACATAGTAATTTTAAACATTATTGTTGAAATTTGTTTGACGTAATTTGTGGATGTATCCTTATCTATCTAATTGATGTGTCTGCTAAAATACTAAAAATAATCGTGACTCAAACTATCTTCATACCAAATTTCATCTTAATCGGTTCAGCAGTTTAAGTGTGAAAAGGTAACAGACAGACAGAGACACTTTCGCATTAATAATATTAATATGGTTAGAAGTACCATTATAAAGTTATCGTATCTATAAAATAAGTTGATCATTGGATTAATTAATCCAGTCAATCACGTTATTTTGTTTTCGAAAGAAATAAAATTAGTTTCTACTATAGGACAGAAAGTTACACAAACACAAACACAAAACTTAAACAATGTGTTCGAAATTATCGATAATAAATAACGGGCCGCACTCTCGTGGCGGCAGGCGCGCGGCAGCCATGTTGCCCAGCAACGTGGCTGCCGATCGTGTGACGAGACTGACGAGCGACGTTCGTATTTCCAAATACATTGCGCGTCACTCGCTTAATCCTGCGACCTCCAGCAATAGCTAGCGAGCAATTTATATGAATACTGTTGTACCATCGGATAATGGGTGAATGTCGTAATAAAAGCCTACAATTTTTGGAAAAAATGTGAAATACTCGGTTTTTATACTTACCGGTGGAAAGTAACTACTCCAGGGGCCTCTTTTAATTCGTTGCTTCGTACACGACACGACGAAATTGTACAAAACGGCATTTTTACATGTTTTTTGGCACTAAATTCGTCACACGTGGTCGAACGACGACTGAACCGCGCGGCATGAGGTCTCGACAAGTTTATGCGCATCTGATCATAAACCATGTAACGCGCGCCCGGCCCAGTACCGCGTCCATTAGTATTTATCTAGTCCGTGGTTATACTTGAGTATTAAATGCTTGTATGGATAAATAACACAGGCTTGATTTACGTACCTGTACAAAAGTCTTCGTAAAATGTTAAATAGCTGTAAAATCTTATGTAGGTTGTGTGACAAAAAAAACGAATTTCCTGTTAAAACAATAATATAGCAAAAACAATTTACAATAGTTTATTTTTTATAAATCTTCTCCCTGGCCTTATCCCACGTTATGTGGGGTCGGCACAACATGTCTTCTTCTTCCATTCTTCTCTATCTCCCGTCATCTCCTCACTCACTCCTTTCTTCCTCGTGTCCTCTTTTACACAATCCATCCATCGTTTCCTAGGCCTACCCATAGCTCTTCGCCCATCCACTTTCATATTTAACATTCTTTTGCCTATATTACACTCATCCCTCCTCATGACATGCCAGAACCATGCTAACATACCACCCTTCACTTCCTCTGTTATTGGTGCTACTTTCAAGCTTCCCCTTATATACTCATTCTTAATCCGATCCTTCCTAGTCACTCCACACATCCATCTCAGCATTCTCATTTATTTTTTATAAATCATCATACTAAATGGTTTTTTTTTAGGATATGACAATGGCCAGGTCCACAAGTTTAACATGCAATCCGGTATTCACCGAGGACATTATGGCGAGGTGCTTGACAAAAAAATTGCACACGACGGAGCCGTGAGGGGCGTCGAGACAGACCTGTGCAACCAGAGAGTGATCACTGCGGGCGCGGATGAGAAACTTAAGTTCTGGAACTTTCAATCCAGTGAGTAGCTATTTCAGTCAATTTTATTGTTATTTCTCTGTGAAATCGAATAAAAATAAATGCTATATTATGTAATACCAAGGTTAAGTAAATTTTATATATCATAAATTTCACGTAAAAACTACAGATATAAAAAATAATCTTGCTATCTTAACTGTTTATTACTCAGCATCATGAATTCAGGATAAAAAACAAAAAAGGGTAAAAATTAAAATATCGGAATAGAAAAAGTAGCAATGGAATGTAAAATTTTGTTTCATGATGACAACTCAGAAAAAGTTAACAATAGAAACCTTTTTAAATTAGTAAGCAGAATCTTAATAAATATTATTCTCTTAGTAATGATTAATTAATTACCAATCATTAGGTCCATTATTAGAAATGTGCGCATATACTCCTATGCTCATTTTCTTTATTTTAAGGAAATTAGTAGAATTATTATTTCAAACACAAATTACAATCATACAATCAAACCCTCACCTCCATTCTATATTTCAGCAAAAACGCCATACCATGTAATGCAACTGGAAGAATCAGTCAGCTTTACAAAGTGCCACAGGGAAAGTGGTCTGTTGGCACTGGCCAATGAAGACTTCACAATCACCCTTATAGACATAGATACTATGAATATTGTGAGGCGATTCGATGGACACCAGGGCAAAATCAATGACATCGGATTTGATTCTCAAAGCAGGTGAGTAGGGAAAGTTGAAATTTGTATAACCCTACATACAACACAAATACAACACTACAAAAACACTGGACCCGTTTAAGGGAATAATTGGTATCGTATTCTAATTACGAAAAATGAAAAAAAAAATCCCGTTCAAAAAATTTTTTTTTCGCTCCCAAATTTTTTTTTCGCTCCCAAATTTTTTTTTCGCTCCCGATTTTTTTTTCTTTTTTTTTCTTAGTCGCAATACAAAATTATGCCCTTAAACGGGTCATCAATATTTCTGTTACAACCTGTATAATGGATTTACAAGTTTACATTTAAATATGTTTTTTGTCTTGATATGATAGCGAGTGCGCATAACGATTTGTCTCCTTTTCGTAGATGGCTGTTTAGTGCGTCAATGGATTGCACAGTGTGTACATGGGACATACCCAGTGGTCAATTAGTAGACATATTTTCAGTAAGTACTTTCTATTATTTTGTTACTGCAACAAGAATGACTTAACAGGTGCCTTCACATAGACTCGAATGCTTTCCCGCCATATTTTTATCATAATTGAAATACTGTATAGCAACAAAATCTCAAGGTTATATCCTGTTCATTTTTTCCAAAAACCAAGGAATATGTATTAAAACATCTAAAGTAGTACAAATATCGCAGTAAAAAAAATATTTAAATATAGATGCCAAATATGCGGTAACTGTGTCGTCAAGCGTAAACTTATGACAATCCAGCTTCCACATAACGTATAGTTACTGCTACATACAGAGATGTACAGCGGCAACACAGCGCCATATGCTTTAAATGTAAATGATGCTCACGTACGCGTCTTGAAACTACATCTATTATTTTTGCTAACTGCGAACTGTCCAAACTCTGTAACTTAATTCATGCCCAAAAATATAACCTCACTCGCTTAATTTTCATTTGTATTTCTCTGAATAAAGGTAATTAAAATTTGGTATGATATAACCGGTTACCAAATAAATACGAAGTCGATGACCTAATTAATAAGATTGGCCACTAGAATAATAGATCTGCCACCAAAATTGTACCACCAAATAATATGATTACCAAAATAATAACTTAAATTTCCCGGCAAATTATAGATATGTATCACCAAAATAATATACCAGATGTTTCCTGTAATATCAGCGAGAAATTAAAACGTAGATTCTACTCCTCAAACCAGCGTTAGTTCAGCGACTTTTAAAAATAACTTAAACTTTAAAGTTTATTCGAACACGCAATGTATTCCGAAATTGATTATGTCTGTAGGGTGACAAGACTGACAAACAATTTCAATGAGACGGATTTTAACGTACATTAAAAATACTATTTATGAAAAAGAGATATTCTAAAAAATACAATTTTATTAAAAGTGGTCGAACAAAAGTAGCTCTAATACAGTTCTATTGTAGTTCCTGTGCAGTTACTCCAACTGCAACAGGACTGCATTAGAAAGCTAATGCCAAGTTGAAGTTGAATGATTCGTAAGGAAACCGGACCTTATCCCAATTAGGCCTGGTTTCCGTTCTGGGTTAGAAGATCTAATGGCAGTCGCTGTCGTAGAAACTGGTGCCTACATCAACCCATAAGATTAGGTTGCCGAGCGGACGCCGGCTTTAACTGAACCGTGGCAAAAAATGGGAAAACGCTACGAGGATGATGACTGAAGATGAATTAAACCAGTTATCGTACGTTTGCCTACTAAATGTATGGGGGCGTTTAAACTTCACATTTCAGATAATTTTTGTTTTATAATAACAGTTGACGTAATTTTACTCATTGGCTAACGTACTTTCGATATTAATTAAAAGTTTTTTGATATCCTTTTTACACCCTGTATAAACACGAAACCGGTGAATGAGTGAGGACGTTTGGATTTGAATCAGGTTACATATATGTAATGCTTTCGTGATTTTCGTAACTTTTTTGTAACCTATTCCGTGGCAAAGTCTTAATGGGCAATGTTGTAGCTGGAACAGCCGGCGACATGCCTGAGCATGTCCCCGACGGGCGACTACCTTGCCACCACGCACGTCGGCGAGCTGGGCGTGTTCCTGTGGGCCAACAGGCTGCTGTACGAGAAGGTCTACCTCAAGCCCATTGACAGGGCGAATATGGAAGTGCCCAAAATTAGTGAGTGATTCTTTTGATGTAGATAAAAACCCACAGAGTATAAATGGTGCTTTGAACCGCCATTGTTGAACGATTTCTGACGTTATTCTGAGGCCGAGAGGCTATGTATACCATGGGGACTATGGATTTGACATTTGCGCGTTTATTCTCATTGTTTTTGGTTAAGTAATATTTTTCTCGGTGATGATGTTTTTAAAGTATTTCGCCGTTTTATAGAATAAGAGTTCCTTGTTGATGTTAAGCAATAAGTTTAAACAACCTGTAGGCGTAAATAGTAAATAAAGATATACACGAAAGATATACAGCCATGAATTTTGTTGCATGCAGTTTGCGAGTATTAATAAGCCAATTAAAAAACCGTACATCATTCTAACAAATATTTGTGGTTGTTAATTATTATTCTTCTTTAACACCAATTAAATAAAGTGGACATTTAAAAAAATCACTAAATACTGTGTGATTTAGCTTAATTTTTAAAAACCATTATTCGCTCCTACAATCTTTGCACCACTTGATGACTAGGGTATATGCTTATAGGACGCAATACTTTGTAGTTATTAAACTTCTTGTTTTACAGAGCTGCCCAGTACAGTACCTGAGAAACCTAGCATAGAAGATATAGGCACAATCGATATCGCGGACGAGGCAGAATATATGTCGCCTTCGCAGATCAGCAGCGAGCTCATCACGCTCTCCACCCAACCCACTTCCAAATGGCTCAATCTGCTACATTTGGACATTGTCAAGAAACGAAACAAGCCTAAAACGCCATTGACAGTGCCTAAATCAGCCCCATTCTTCCTACCCACAGTCGCTAGTCTCGACCTACAATTCGACTTGGAAAGTGAAAAGGACAACAAGGAAACCAAGCTATTAATACCCGAGTCTCTCTCGACGCTAAGCGTGTTTGCTAAGAAGTTAGTCGAGTGCAAAAGTGAAGAGAACTTCGAGAAGTGTATAGTGAAGTTGAAGTCGCTTTCGCCGGCCGCCATCGATTCCGAAGTTTCGTGTATGTCGCCAGACGCGGGTGGTACTATCGAGGTTCTGAAACAGTTTCTGTTCATGTTGAACGTTATGTTGAGAAGCAACAGGGACTTTGAGTTGGCACAGTCGTACTTGAGTCTGTTTTTGAAATCGCATACGAAAACTATTGCGGATAATGAGGAGCTGCGAGATGCCATGCACTCTGTGGAGGAAGCGGCCACTCGAGCGTGGTCGCGGCTGCAAAACAATTTGCTCTACAATATTTGTGTAGTAAAGGCCTTAAAAGATATGTAATAAATTTGTAAAAATCATGCACCTTTTTTATTGCCATATTTTTATTTTTTTCCCAGTCTTACTAATGCCTGAAAACTAGTGCCTACGCTAATTTATGGGATTAGGTTGTCGAGCGGACGCCAAAAATATGTATACACTTTTGCACCTTACCCCATTGTAATAAGGTTCAAAACCGTTTGAACGAATTTTTTAGGGTACGAAATTAAATAAAACAATGACACCATTCGATTTCGCACATAATACTGTAAAATAAATTGTATGGCAACCATATAGAAAAACGCAATATTTCACTGTCAAAATAGAATTTTCATGATTTTTTTCTCCATACTTTAAACAAGGCGACGTCACTGTTGCATATCATTTTGTTTGGAGAGTTTTTAAAAACAAAAGCGAGTGTTAGATTTTGAATCTTATTTCTGACTTTTGTGTTGCTTTAACGCAATTGGCCCCGTTTGACACCATACATGAAAAAAAAACATCATGCCTATCCTTACAGATGTAATGAGAGCTCCGTAATTCTATCTATCTTTACCAGCTTGCAAAGAACGGCATGCCCGGAGCTTCTTAACATTCCTTTTGTGCTCAATCACGCTTCGCGGCTGCGATCGACGGCGCGCAACCATAGACATATATAAAATAAGAAGACGCGGTGCCGTGAAGACCATAGTGAAGACAAAATTGTGATTCCATAGTAAACCGATTTCCTTGTGTTTACACGCGACACGCACACATATACAACTCGTAGACGAGAGGTGATTGGTTCAAACGTCAAAAGTGAGTGTGTGTGCACGAGACCGCGGCTTATTATGGAATCACAGTTCTAACTTCCTGGGACCACGTATTCCTATAGTTCCTATTTTATATGTCTATGCGCGCAGTCAACAAGGCGTCTAATAAACTGGCCGTCACGTCCAACGGCCTGGCCTATAATCGCGAACCACTTCTTTAGTTCGATGTCTATTTGCATCACTATCTTTTGAATACGTAAGAGCGATAGAGACGGAGATAATGAAATTTCGATTATTGACGTTTACAGTAGGCCCAAGGGCAGTTATGTTATACCCGTCGTTCCAAATGACCGACGCTAAAGCGTCACGATACGATGTGATGCGCCGCGATATGACCCATATAAAAATAGCAGTGTTGAGATCAAGTTGAGATGCAATCTTACTGCAAAGGAGATCGTCAATTTTTGTTAGGTGATCTGGCCCAGATTATTTAGGACCGTTTAGGAATGGTTCTAACCTTTAAAGAATCGTCATAATTTCTAGATCAGGATGGTGGTAAAAATATTGCGAAATCTAATGGGAAAACTGAAAAATCATGCATTTAAAACTTGAATCTGACAAGGACAATATTTGAAAGCGTGCTTGCCTATGATTTATATATTAATGTAAAAAAAGTACCAATTTTTTAAAGATAATGTACAAAAGCGGACTTGAAAACAAAACCAAACGGCTGTATGTATAACCCTCCTAATAGCGAGTATTCGGTACTTAGGCATATTCTTCAGTACTTAATCTTTAGTCTAATTTTAATATTTATGTAGGTGTTAGTATTAGTAGTGTTAGTATCTCATTAGTCATTAGTATCGGCATAGTATTAGTGGGGTAAAATATATTTCTTTCGCTCATGCCTCTTTCGAATTTACACAGTTGGAGATAGAAAATAAAAATCGGCCAAGAGCATGTCGGGCCATGCTCAATGTAGGGTTCCGTAGTTGCCGGCCTATTACAATACATCCGTCCAAAAGGCCTATTAGTAAGGGATATTTTGCGGCATTTACGTCATTTTACTATGCCGTACGTACGTCATTTTACTATGCTTCTTTTGAGTTATAATTCTAACGCAAAAACGGCTCAACCGATTTAATTTATATAGTTTTCATTGAAAGTACATATCAGGCCTCACTTCCATGGATTTTTCCATTTTTTTGGATCCACGGTTGAAAAATTAAAGGGGGGAGCTATTATTTACGAAAGTTTTATCTTTATAATATCCACAATAATAGAAGACCCAATTATTCTTTTTTATATAAATACCTATCCAACGACACCCCACACGATAGGATTGAAGCAAAAAAAAAAATCACCCCCCACTTCATGTGTACGGGAGGAACCCTAAAAAAAAAAAATATGATTATGTTTTCCCACTTTGTCGGTGTGATTAAAACACATAATCATACCCATTTTCAGGTTTCTAGTACTAACCATCACTGACCAAAGCCGGGGACGGACATACGGACGGACGGACGCACGGACAGACCTACATGGCGAAACTATAATGGTATGGTTCCTAGTTGACTACGGAAGCCTAAAAATTGAAAATCAGAGGAATTCAGTGCAGTGCGTTCTCAGGCCCGTACTTTACACTTAGAAACTAAATTCTTTTTAAAGAAGTAGGTACCTATCTAAATCAGTCATTGGATTGTAAAACCTACGGAAGTATAAGTAGGCCCCTACATACCTATAAAATGTTCTTTAAAACAAAAATAATGGGTTCCAATCCCGATAAGGTTAGTTAACTATTAGTAGGCCTAGATAAGTTAGGCATATAATACCTATAGTAGGTAGGTATAGCTTGTCCGGCGGCATAAAAATAAATGCGCCATACTTTAAGTATGGAGCATTGTACTTATAGGCCAAGCAAATAAGATCTATAAAAAGTGTTTTGAGGAATTAATTCCCAGCAGGCTAGAAATCGTTTTAATACCTTCCTGTGGTCATAAATGCATGTAATCCGAGTTTGCCCAATCCCAAGAGGTGTGCATAACTTTTTAGCGAAGTTTTTGCTCTTTGTCATATTTTTGCTTGTAGCTCGAAAACAGTACGTCCGACGGAAAATGTCATGAATATCAATATTAAAGAGGGTTAAATTCTGCGTCGAAAGAGTATCTTAACTTCTAATTCGGTTCAGCGGTACAGCCGAAATCAAAAGTTATTAACCGGGAAAATGTCTCATATAATTGAAAAACTCATATTTTGACTTCCATACCACATATCTTTGAAACAGATGACTCCTGGTGAAAAACCTATAGAGTAAAAGTTGAAGACAATATAATTTCAGGTTATATAGACATTTCAATTTTCAAATTCAGTCATTTTGAAAGACTAAATTTGGCATGAATTCAAAAGCGGTGTTTTACTAATTCCTTCTAAGTTGCATATTTTCCATAAATATGAAGTGTGAGGCGTACATTTAATGCATTGTTACAACTAAGAACATTTAGGTGCAAATTTCTAAAACGTACCCAATCAGAAAACTATTTATACATCGTGTTTTTTTTCATTTCCGGTAATTCCAAGGGTACATTCCTGAGCTTAACTTAAGTATATTTCTTAAAGACGCTAGTGTCCTAATTTTCTCTAGTTCTGAGGTAATCGATAGTTTTTTTTCGTCTTTCTGATTGTGTAATTTTTTCTTTTAGTCTGAGAACCCGCTATAAAGTCATGTAACTGTATGTTAAGACAATACAATATTAATTTTGTACTAAGCAGAAACGTCTGCAATTGAAATTTCAATTTTATAATTGAAAGAAAAATGCAAAAATTCGGACCGGTGTTCCGAAAGGTTGCAAGTTCGAATCTTGCTCGTTGCGGTAAATTTTTCCATTTTTCTTTCAATTATAAAATTTTCAACACAATATGTTCCCTGTGGATTGTTAATATTCGAAATTTCATTGACATGTCATAATGTTCAATTGTTTGGTTGAGTTAATATACCTACAGATTGGGGAATCAATCAACTACTACTGAACCTATTTGACTTAACAAACAGGTGCATCATTTTGTAGTGGGTTTTCAGAGTTAAAAAAAAATTAAATGTAGGTTTACACCTACATAGAAGGCATTAATAAAATATCGATTGCCTCAGAACTGGAGCTAATTAGGACACTGGCGTCTTTGAGATATAAACCTAAATTAAGCTCAGGAATATACCCTTGAAATTACCGGAAATAAAAAAAACACGATGTATAAATAGTTTTCTGATTGGGTACGTTTTAGAAATTTGCACCTAAATGTTCTTAGTTGTAACAATGCATTAAATGTACGCCTCATATTTATGGAAAATATGCAACTTAGAAGGAATTAGTAAAAAACCGCTTTTGAATTCATGCCAAATTTAGTCTTTCAAAATGACTGAATTTGAAAATTGAAATGTCTATATAACGTGAAATTATATTGTCTTCAACTTGTATTCTATAGGTTTTTCACCAGGAGTCATCTGTTTCAAAGATATGTGGTATGGAAGTAAAAATATGAGTTTTTCAATTAAATGAGAGATTTTCCCGGTTAATAACTTTTGATTTCGGCTGTACCGCTGAACCGAATTAGAAGTAAAGATACTCATTCCAGGCAGAATTTAACCCTCTTTAATATTGATATATATGACATTTTCCGTCGGACGTACTGTTTTCAAGCTACAAGCAAAAACCTGACAGAGCAAAATTTTCGCTAAAAAGTTATGCACACCTCTTGGGATTGGGCAAACTCGGATTACATGCATTTAGGACTACATGAAGGTATTAAAACGATTTCCAGCCTGCTGGGAATTAATTCTTCAAAAAAATCTTATTTTCTTGGCCTATTAAGCCACCGGACAAACTTTAGGTACCTATTGATGCGTACATTTAAAATCACAGACCGTAAACTGAAACTGAGTGATGAATGTATTCTATCAATTCTATGTTTATGTAGCTACTTATAAATTCTGATTACAAAAACATTTTCATAATAATTAATGAAATACCTATTAGCTTTTAAGTAAATAACTTACCTACCTATATGTACTTAGATCAGGTACCTACCTCATTATCAGCTCTAAATAACCTGTAAGAGCGCTTATTATGTCTTCATCTTATTTACGCACTTATTAGTTAGGTGCCTACTTTGTTACAAATTTTCTGTAAGGTGCTAGGTATATATTTCAAATATATAGGCTCGTGTAAGTGTAACTTAGGTTTATATTGTCAGTTAGTGATATGTACGTAATTTACTTGCCTAGGTACTTAAATAACTGGATGTTTTCTTAGTTAGGAGAATCTGTACAACAATATTTTGTCGATAACAACGGAATTTAAAAAATAAATTTCGCAAACACGCCTTGGAGACATTTCCACGTTCCACGGTTTCATAATATTTCTGTCGGATTGTCCTTGTAAACTCGCAGAAGATTCGAAATATTTAAAATATGACCTGACCTGCCCGCAAACTTCAGCTCGCAGAGCGTCTTTGGGACGAGCCGCTCTGTAGGCTGATACGGCATAATCTGTATCAAACGGCAACCAGTCATCCGGAGCCGGAGCGCGCTCGCCTTTGCCGCTTGCGAATGGGAATCCGTAGTGGATCTGCCTTCCGTATCGATAGAAACACTTTTAGACAACTCCACATTCTTTTAAATGTAAACTTACTCTTCTCTCTGGCGTCAACTCTGAAAAACCCTTGCTGATCATCTACATTGAAAAATACTTAACTTTTTATCTGAAATATATTCTAACTCCGAATTCAATAACATAATTTTATAATACCATAACGGTAGTCCTGGTTACAGAACCAGTTACAAGCAGTATCTTCACCACCAACATAGTGAAACCTGTGGACCCCAGCAACCCCTATTTTAGCTAGGAACATTACACAAGTACAGGAACCAGGAACATTTGACAGAAGTGTATACGCCCACACTAAAACTACAGCCACCCGCATTCCTTATGATTTCTGCACGTCTTAAAGCCCGATCAAACCAACGTTTAAGCACTTCGTGGAAGGTTTTGACTTATTTAAGCACCTTGAACTTGGCCCGACCAATTAGGCAATTAAATAGATATGTATTGTACCCACTTTTGTATAAGTACATACATGTACAGGTACCTAGGTGTTAATCGGGCTCTCGACTCTACGTACGTGCTAATTACAGCTTATCCTTCTTTATTGACTCAACCAATCCATTCAATCACGGTCGCATTATGTGCGCCAGTGCGGATTAAATACAGCTGTTGATCCAGGCATTAGGTACTTACAGCAATGAGCATCTACGTACATAACGCATCTATGCCTATCAAGTTTTCAGCTAAAATTGATTAGCAGTTGCTAGTGTTGGTAAACACTCGAATCTTTTGAGTTCTCACTTGTATACAATGAGTTAAATGTTTTTTCACATTTCATGCTCTAAAAGTTCGTATTTATGACATGCGTAGGCCACCGAAAATAGTTTTTTTATGCTCTAGAGAATACCAAAGCAACGGTCCAACAACCACATCAGCAACTTTAACTTCATATAATAAACTCTTTAATTTCATTTCATTAGTAGTCTAAGACTAAGGTAAAGATACCAACAGCCAAAAGTACACATTAAAACTGCATTAAGTAAACTTATAATTTTTGTTTTGACTCATATACCTATATATTGTTTTTTATTATTATTAACAAATCAATATATTTAAACTACGATAATAAGTTAGTTACCTATCATAAATAAAAAAAACAAACAAAATGTTTTTATAACTGAGGTATCACGTACCTACTGAAAAAAAAGTTAATTGGCGTGAGCCATGATCTTGTCATATTTGTGTTACACCACACCTTGAAATAGTTTTAAAATCTAAGTGAAAAGTAGAGTGTAAAACTCGTTTATAAAACCCATTTTACATTCGAATTTCGATTTCGAATTATATCCATCCTCAACATCTCGCGTAAAATGGCACGTTTTATGTTTTATGCAATTGTAGTACAGTCTACTATTTCATTGCCATAGATTCATACGGGTAGCAATTTAAGTTAGTATCATTCATGTGGTTTATATCCATCGGGCTTTAATACAGAGCCGTAGCCAGAGTTGAAATTAAGATAGTACAGTGGTAATCACGCGTAGGGCGCTTTACATTGCTACTGAATGCCCTCTTGAAGCAATAAACACACAATTATCAAAATCGCCCAGAGTAGGTAGGTTATAGTTACATATATTATAGATACTTAGTCACATTTTAAACTCTAATTATTAAGTTGCCTGCCACGCATTCAAATGTACATTAATGTCAGTTTTTCGGCTACACTTATTTACATATTTATCAGGTGAGATCGCGGTTAAACGTCTGCCTATTTCTCCATAAAAATAAAAATAAATCAAGTTTTTTTCAAAATAAAAGCTTCTAAATAATAAACCATAAAATAGAGAATTTGTTGACCTTATAATTGTTTCCCCATATATTTTTGTAGCAGTTTAATCAAGTGGTTGGTAAACTAGACCGGGACGGGAAACTAGCACAATCACCCAACACGCATAGGCCGTTTGGAGAGCTATTAGGTACTATTAATTTCATTTATTTACGTATCTACAGGGATGTTTAATTTCTCGGTAAATGCCTCTCTTATTTTCTTCCACGTATCCTAGTCTTAAACAGTCTGACAAGACTATCAAAAGCGAAAACTTTGCTTCACCAACACGTATTTCAGAAGGGACTAAATATGGCTTTACAAGATTTTGAAATGACTCGTACCTAGTTAATAATTTTATTTCTAATTTAGGATATACCAACTCGAGAACAATAAAGACGAGTCACGTTACTCACGTTGTATGAAATCTCTTACAGATGTGAACTTGTGAATTGGCTATTGTTATGGAAGGTGTTTATTCATCAAGTTAATGAAAAGAATCACGTACGGCTTTCCGTCCATTGTCCATTTGACGCCGTTGGTTGCGTAAAACAACAGGTCATATGAAAATGTTTCCTCTCTTAAAACGTGATGCAGAAAGCGTAAAGGCGTCAACGAGACCAATGCCTAAAAAGTACGTAGATTCAATTAGGAAATTAAAATAGTATTCTAAACAATCGTAACATATAATGACGAGTTTTTCAGTCGAGTAGGTATAGGTAGTGTTTAGGCCACGAATTTAATTAAAGCTTAATTTAATTATGTCACCATTGTATACAATACTTTCTCTACGAGTGCTCAAAGTAGGCAAGCCGGCAAGAATTCGACGAATGCCTTACAACCTTATACAATTATATACAACTTATAAAAATTAAGTAACGTCAACCTCCCGGTGGGTTGTGCCGGTTAAAGTGTGTTCTAATTTTGTATGAACATCCATAAGATCATAGTCAGCGATGGTCTTATTGAATGCCATAAACAACGTTTATAAAGTATATTCTTGTTATATACCTGTCAGCCATTTACTTAATTGACAATTATAATGCTCAAGTAGCAAAATAAAAATAAATTGCTTTAATGTTATTAGAGGTTACTTTCACCTGCTTGAAGGAAGAACAAGGGAACAAGGTAGGTATGTAAGTAAGCGACTTTCCTGAGTTTCCGAGTGCTGTGGCATTGGTTAAAGAATTATTCAAATTGTTTCAGATCGGAGTGCAGTGATTTCTGCCGGGGCTCATTCCTGAGTTAAACTTGCGCGGTAACATGCAAAGTTAACCGAGCTAATGGTCCGCCTTGGAATGGTTACTTGGTTGTAAGCGTGCTATATACTAGTAAAATACTAGTGGCTTTAATATTTTATGGTATTTAATTATGATATGCTTTTAAGTAAGTTAAGACTACCTTAAGATTGGCTGAAGTCTTAAAATAGAAATCGGCCACGAGTAAGTTGGGCCACTCTCAACGCAGGGTTCCGTAACTGTCGGTTCGCTTCAATATATATGTAGCTCTCCCCCTTCTTACACTTATTTACTATCCCGCCTTAAACGTAAAAGTAACATGAAATGGCCAACTGTTATCGTCATGGGGAAAGGAAAACTATTTTGTACCGTAGCAACCCATTTTCTTTTAACGTGAGAAACGTGGCTTTAAAAGAAACAGCAATCCAACCCCTCGTAGACCATAGGACAATAATAAAAACACAGAATGTAACAGTAACTCATCATAATTAATAAGTCATAGAATGAGAATACAAAAAACAGTCTCTTGAAAATAGAAAAAAAATAGAATGATAATTTATGTTACGTTACAACACGTAAGTTAAATGAAATAAAAACAAATTATGGTTTTCCGTAAAGGTCCCCAACGGTTTGTTAGTGTAACTTTTGAACCCAAAAAATTGAGAAGATGCACCTTATCAAATACTTTCTAGGAAAATTGTTTTGAACATTATGGGTCAGCCTTTTTTGAGGTATCTCCAAAAAACTACTTCCATAGGCATCAGATACGACCTTTTGGTATTCGTTTGGTTCCTATTCCATTGAAGGTACGGATTCCTCCATTATATTATACGTGGTCCGCCACGCACCTGGCCGGTTTTTCCTTTTAGGTATGGAATCAAAAAAAATAGTTTACATTGCAAATACTTATTTGGTCTGAAATTAGCCGTAGGTACGATTTTTATATATTATGTTGGTTTATAAAATTTTAATACATAGGTAATACTAATAAATACATGATATATACATACATGAGTATGTAAATATCATGATTAGTAGTAGATTTAACTTAAGAAAAATAGTTAAATGTTAGTAATAGTGGTAATATACCTACAATCAGTCGCTTAATGTGTACCTACTCGTATTTATTTAGATGTATTTCTCCTCTTAGGCTCTTTTCTCATAAATATAGCTGATATAGGCTTAAAAATTATGCATAATAATTTTTAAGAAAAAAAACCGACTTCCATGGATAGCCGGTGAAGCATTATTGTAGATGGTGCACTTAGATTCCATACAATGAAATAACTTGCTTAACAAACGCAGCGGAGAGGACAAATCGCCAAACCTGAACTATGCGTCGTTGAAGAGTTCCGTTCTGACCATCATCAGCAGTTTCACTTCATTAAATGTCACTCTTTTGAATGAAAATGCTTGATTTGTTGATAAAAATACAAAAGTCACTTTATGTATGCCTTTAAGATTTGAGGAATTCCCTCGATTCCTCATGGAACTCATCATCAGAATTTGAGCTTGACGAAAATTGGTCCTGACAATCTAACTTGCTTAACAAACACAGCGAATGGGACGAATCGCCAAACGTGAACTATGCGTCGTTGAAGAGTTCCGTTCTGATCATCATCAGCAGTTTCACTTCATCAAATGTCACTCTTTTGAATGAAAATGCGTGACTTGTTGATAAAAATACAAAAATCACTATGTGTAAGCCCTTAAGATTTGAGGAGTTCCCTCGATTCTTCATGGATCCCATCATCAGAACTTGAGCTTGACGAAAATTTGTCCTGACAATTAAAATTGCTAAACAAACACAGCGAAGAGGACAAATCGCCAAACGTGAACTATGCGTCGTTGAAGAGTTCCGTTCTGATCATCATCAGCAGTTCTACTTCATCAAATGTCACTGTTTTGAATGAAAATGATGGATTTGTTGATAAAAATATAAAAATCACTATATGTATGCCTTTAAGATTTGAGGAGTTCCCTCGATTCCTCATGGATCCCATCATCAGAACTGCGTTTTGACAAAAACTGGACCAATCTGTATATATATACTTATAATAAAAAAAAGAATTTTCAAAATCGGTTCAGACATGACGGAGTTATGGAGTAACAAACATAAAAAAAAACAAAAAAAAAAATACACGCCGAATTGAGAACCTCCTCTTTTGAAATCTGGAAGTCGGTTAAAAATAGTAGGAAGTGGTAAAGTGTTAAAGTACCTATACCAAAGAAAAAAATACACTTCCTAAGTAATAAAAACTGTATAAAATGATTATGTGATTCCTTTTTATTATGCATCGTTAATTAGCAACATAATAGAGTCGCAACTTAAAACATAATCCCGTAAAATAATGCAAAACAGAAACTGAAGTAAAATTAATTACTTTAAGCGGATAACAGCATGGCTCGCTACATGCGTTCAATAATGGTTCAATATGAACAAATTCAGCGCGCATCAATAAACTTCAGATTTCAATCATAAACTGCATTCTGTCAATTCTGATTAAACATTTGTCGGTAAATTTTAAGATTAATGCATACAGATCAACCAAGCGCCAACCATCCTGACGTACCTAAGCCACAGATTAATAATAAATACTACGTATAGAAGGTTCACTGTGTAATAAAACTATGTCTAGGTATGCGAAACGTGCCTAAATGTGCTCCTTATCCTCTATCAGCTATACCTCCAATTAACTTTTTTGCAATACTTAGGGTTAGGGGTAATAGAACATTTTCTATTTAGCATAAAAAAATACCAAAGTTGGGGTAATCCCGTAATCGGTGACAATTTATTGGTGACTTCACTATATGTATTTCCTCTACCTTAATTTAGTTTTCTGTGGTTCAGCCCAATTACAGTGGTGATTTATGCATTGTGATACACAATACCTAGGACCATTTGGAAACCATAATATGGCTAATTGAAACTAAGGGAACTTTTAAGGTTTTATTCCGATGATTTAGACAATTATTAGTAGGCCCAAAACCAAATATTACAGTTAGGACCAATAACTTCGGAAAGCGATTGTAACAGTGAGGTTTATATGGTATTTGACCATGATAGCATGAAATATTTTTACTCAAATTTTATAGTTATTCCTATCATAATTCTAAAAACCTAGGTAAGTAATAACACTAATAACATAACAACATGAAGTGTCAACAAACTTCATCATATTTAAATGTTATTTGGTCAAGAGTGTTCTTAGGTGAACTTTAAATATTAATATTTAACCGTATCTATCTTTTTTAATTGTCCAAATATTTTTATCCCGTCCCAATTAATTCATTAGTAGGTGATCGAAATTGGCCATAACGGGATGAATTTGGACAGTGAATGTAAGTAATATTTTAAATTTATTTAATTTAATCTTAAATTAATATGTGACAATAATGACAAAAATAGCAATTACAGAACAGTCAAATGTATGTAGGTCCGTCATCCATACCACAACTTGTCCTCGCCTTACCTTGTGCTTGTCTTAGCTCTGCTTTGATTTTTAAAGGTGACTTCGTTTTCTCACGTTTTACACGCGTAAAATACGTTCGAGCTCTAGTGCCGGATTCTAATTTAAAAATACATTAACAATACAATAAAAATACAAACTATCTCAAACATAACTCCAACACACAACAAACATTCAACCAATATTGAAGTTGTATTGGAGTTGCGTTGGAATATTTCTCAAGCAAATTCAGATATTTCTGATTCAGATGTTTATGCCGTAGCTGTATTGCGTTTTAATGCATTGGAGTTGTATTGAAATTGGATCGTTTCTATACGTGTTTTCAAGTTAGAATATGGCTCCTAGTGGAGTAGGTACCTGTCGCAGTCAGACGTGGTATCATTAGTTACATGCGACCACTGCACGGAATATTCTTTTTATTACGCTGTATAGGTTCCTTCATTAGATGTGTTGCATTGAATATCCTAAAAATATACTTAGCACATTAAACTAGCAGTCCGCCTCGAACTGAGAACTCGCGATTTACTTGCAAACGAGATGACAAATATAACAAGACCCTTATAATGATGATTTTGCGTCTTCTAGTTCCATGACCACTTGGTCGATCCTGCTCATATACGAACTCTCAAATTATATGTATATCTGCTTCAACCCCAACAAATTTCATGAAGATCAGAAAATCGTTACCTAAGTTATCGCAGAAGAAACTCTCATAATCAAAAAGCCATCGAAATGCCGAGACGTCCCGAAGTTGTTTGTAAGAACTTGCTTCGCTCGTTCGACAACTTGGGATTTTTCTGATGACCGATATTTAATAACTTTAAGCAACCTTCAAAGTTTAACTAATCTTTTTCATAGAAATAGCTATAAGAAAAATGCCATTTTGAAGTTTCGAGTTTCATATCAAAATGCATGAATTGCAGTATTTTTGACCAAGGCTGAATATGACATCTCTAGAAATACAATTACAGGCGCACATTACGCATTGTTATTAGTTATTTCCATGAAATAATCAAATACACTTTAAAGGATTTTATGTTTGCTTGAATATATTAATCACATTGGTTAGTAATTATTGATCATAAAATTTTAATGTTTAATGGTCAAGCTTTTTGAGGGTAGTTTTCTCTTTACGTATAAAGTATTTTAAAATATTAATTTTACAAGTAATCATTGTCTTTTCTTTATTTCGATTACCAATTGTGAAGTTAAACTCCAAATGAAAGTATGGATGGTAAAAGGAGGATTAAAATCTCTATGTTACAAAAGTGTCCGTCAGAAGGCGATATACTGATGGCGCCACAAATGCAAATGATAGTAAATTTGATTAAATTAATTTTGATACTAAAAAAATAAATCCATACATATTTACAAAATAATTATTTGCGGAGATGAAAAACACTGAATATTAATGTTATTTAGAATGTCATATAAGTATTAAATATCGGTAATTCATTTCAAATTCTCAACTATACCTAGCGCCACCCGGAGATATTTGGAACTATTGTTTACAGCTTACCGCTTACCGCTGGATACTTTTTCGACCGTTTTCCTGTAAGAGAGACCCATCTTCCTTGTACCATCCATAAATGAAAGTTATAAAAGAAAAATAGGGGTGCTCAACACTTTTATAGTCAAGGCTGACACAATTTGAAAAATTGTTTTACTACCTACTGATTTTTCCCAAAAAGTAAAAATACTGGTATGGTTTTAGTTATACTAAAACTTATTATCTTAAAGGTTGTCTGGAAGAAATCGCTCATTAGCGATAAGACCGCCTGTTGTGACCTCTACCTAAATTTATCTAATTGTAAAATTTGTGCTTGTAACTGTATGAGGTGTGCAATAAAGAGTATTTATTATTATTATTATTATTATTCTTTTTTTTTTTTCCTTCTTAGGATTAGGTTTTTACAATATTTTTATAAAAGTAAAATATAAAAATACATCTAAAACATAGAAAAACAATAAAAACATTGTAAAAAACCTATCCTAGGGTGCCGCCGGCAACGGAGCAAGGCCCAGGCTGCCGGTGGTCAGGGTCGCAGAGAGAGGAACCTTCGGACTATGCGCGCCGTGTCCAGGATAACCGCCTTCTGAATCTGACCCTTGATCCAACCACAACCCCGTAGCGAAAGTCTCTCTAGGTGTTGGTCGAGACTCTTCGCTATGAGACCGTTCGCAGAAACAACTATCGGCACAATGATCGCCGAATCAACCTCCCACATGGCGGTTACCTCGTGAGCCAAGTCTAGGTACTTGCTGGACTTGTCCTTCTCGGCCTTCACGAGGTTCTCGTCACATGGGACGGTGATGTCGACGAGCATGGCCCGGCGTTGCGGTCGATCTATTACCACGATATCAGGCTTATTGGCTACAATAGTCCTGTCCGTGATAATAGATCGATCCCAATAGAGCGTGGCACGACCATTTTCGAGAACTGGCGCAGGTGTGTACTTGTAGTACGGCACTTCGTGGTCCACAAGACCGTATAGAAGAGCAAGCTGCTGGTGTATAATCCTAGCTACGAGGTTATGTCTGTGCAAGTACTCGCCGTTAGCAAGATGAGAACAACCGGAGATGATATGCCTGAGTGACTCTCCGGGACGGCGGCATGCCCGACAAATGTCGACCGTACCGTCCTTCAGGATATACCTCCGGTAGTTATTCGTCATGATAACTTCGTCCGTAATTGCACAGGCAAAACCTTCGGTTTCTCCGAAGAGGTCCCCGAATCGTAACCAGTTCACCGACGCGAGCAGGTCTACGTCGGGTCCCGTGAGGGCCCTGTAGAACCGCCCGTGTAGCTCCTTGTTCTTCCATACCGCCTTGCGATCCTCGGTGCTTAGCACCACATGTTTGCGCCAGTTCTCGTTTGCCAAGGAGAGCGGCGTGAGGCCTTTATCTACTGCCACCACATCACGATGCATCCCACACTCGTTGTTAAGAAAATAATTCCTAAGATTGTACACCTCACGGTTGTGGAGATTTTTGGCGTTTAAAAAGCCGCGACCTCCACACTTCCGTGGGATGTACAATCTCATAACAGACGAGCGTGGGTGAAGCATACGGTGTGTGGTGAGCAATAGACGGACCCTCCGATCCAGGGCATCCAGCTCGGTCTGTGTCCACCTTAGTATGCCAAAGGAGTATGTGAGTAGGGGCATCACCCAGGCGTTGAAGGCGCGCACCTTGTTGCCGCCTGACAAAAGACTATTGAGTACTTTTGTTAGCCGTCCGAAGAAGCGTTCCCTCAACGCCTGTTTAATACCCGCATCCTCAATACCCAAGGACTGTGACATACCAAGGTATTTGTAGGTTTCTGATTCAGAGATAGATCTGAACGTCATGGTCTCAGAAAGCTGTAAATTTGCTGAATTTACTACTTTCCCCCGCTGTACATGCATAACCGCACATTTATCAACACCAAACTCCATCTTGATGGAACTACTGAAGACTTCAGTGGTATTCAGTAGCTCCAACAAGTCTCGGTTATTTGGTGCAAATAATTTGAGATCGTCCATGTACAGAAGGTGAGATATGACTTCACCCTCTCTCCGAAGCCGGCAACCTAGCCCCGAATCCTTCAGCAGAGTGCTGAGCGGATTTAGAGCTAGGCAGAACCACAGGGGACTCAGACTGTCGCCCTGAAATATTCCTCGCTCGATCCTTATAAAGTCCTGCGGGCCAGAGGGGTCATCCCCACCTCCTGGTTGACGAAGAACTGTGGTCCACTGCCTCATACACGTGCCAAGGAAGGATCTTAAAGCTGTATCAATTTTATATAGCTCTAAGACCCTCTCAAGCCATGAATGAGGCACCGAATCATAGGCCTTCTTGTAGTCAATCCAAGCGGTCGAGAGGGCCCCCCTGTTCCGCCGGACTCGTTGGCAAATGGTCATGTCTATGAGGAGGAGCTCTTTAGTACCACGGGACCCAACCCTACATCCATTTTGAGCTGAGGCCAAAATGTTGTTTGCGACCATGTGCGCGTTTATTTTTGCTCTCAAAATGGATGTAAGGAGCTTGTAAAGTGTAGGCAAGCACGTGATGGGTCGGTAGTTCTTCGCTTCCGTGGTACTACCGGACTTATAGAGCAGGAAGGTTACACCAGTTGTTAAGGAAGGCGGGAGGGAGCCAAGTTCGAGGGCTTGTTGAAATTGCGTTGCGAGCCGCGAGTGCGAGCACCGAAACCATTTTAGCCAGAAGTTGTGCAATCCATCCGGGCCGGGACTTTTCCAGTTCTGGGCCGTACGGATTGCACAACTTACGTCATCGGGGCTGATGGTGATAGCCCCCATAGGTTCGATGGACTCGCACTCACGCCCGACAACGCTCATCCACTCGCCCTCCGTGTGTTCAACGGGCGCTGACCAGATGCTACGCCAGAAATCAGTCATGGCAGTAGCATCCGGCAGTCGCACGTCGGACACACGGGGATCGGTTTCCTCCCACCTTCGGTATACCTTCCTTTGGTCACTTTGGAAAAGGCGATTCTGCTTGAATCGGTCCACACGCTCTCTGTAGCGGCGAATACGGCTTGCCCATGCATAAACTTTCTGCTTCAGAAAGTCGATGCGCTCTATGACATTGGCCATGTAGTCGCGGGGCTCGATATTCGTCCCCGCGAACGCCTGGTGCACAAAGCGCATTACTCGGGGGCGGTTATTGCCCCCCCTGAAGCAGATCAGCTTTGCAATGAGGGTCCTAAATGAGTTGATACGACGCTCGATCCGCACTTGCCATGCGGGGACACCCCCGGTGGTCCTAGGTGCACGTTCAGCGTCCGGAAACTTGACTCGAGCAACACGGCACGCCGCGATGGCTCCGCAGTACATGATTGAGTGCGTATCATCTAAGTCTTTACTAGTCCGCAGGAGTGGATCTAGCAAATCATTTAGGGCTCCCATTAACGCTAGATTGCATCTATTCATAGGCAAGCGTGGTAATCGCGGCCTAGGGGTGTTTGTGGAGCGATACTGCGTAATTGCCTCTTCCAAAGTCCTCCTCAGTTGCTCATTGGCTATACTACTCATACTCTGATTCGCGATCTCCTCCTCATCGGCACTGAGATCCACCCGCAGCACCCCCGATGCCAGGTCGGGTGCGGGCATCGGATCCGGCGACGTGGCGGGCGGATCCCGCGCCGAGGTGGTGGCCGCGCGAACAGAGAGAGCCTCCAGGCGAAGCCGATCAAGTGTCGCGTCATTCAACCGCTTTAGCCGCTGAATGACGCGCACCTGATCCGATAGGCGTTGCGCAGTCGTGTCAATAGCTGGTTCAAGGGCCTGAAACAGAGGAAGTATCCGGTCACGATACGCGCACAGATTAGTTCCCCCCTCTGTAGCCCCATAATAGGCGCGCATGACGTTCTCGTTCATGGAAGGAGTCCATTTCATGCGACGCACTATACCACCGGCAGCGGGGGCCCTGGGCGGGGCAGGATGTCCCGCAAGCCCCAAGCGTGCCGACAGCGGTGGCCGTCCTCGTCGCACTGGTGGTCGTCGCGGCGGCGGCGGCGGCCCGTACTCGTCGCTCGACTCGCTGGTCTCGGGCGCTGTAGCAAATTTGTCGCCCGATGAGGATGGCGAGGAGACGGACGAGGCGGGCGTAGATGGTGGGCGTGCGTTTGGTGGGGACGCTTGTTGCAGTCGCGATTTACTTCGTGTTATCATATTTCCGTTATATTAGTTTGACGTTTAGTGTCCGGCATGTTATTTACATCCTGTATTCATATTTGTAGTTATTTGCGCCCTTGCGCAGCTGTTCTTGACATTTCGGGCAACTTTTCCGCAAAAACTAATGCGTAAATACTTGTAAAAACGCCCGTAAACACATAATTCATCAAAAATTTATAGGAAAGTAGCAAAAACACGACTGACTTTGACGGCGTCAAATTTTTTTTTTTTTTTTTTTTTTTTATATTATTATTATTATTATATGCTTTTATTGTAATAAAAAGGAAAACATCTGTACATGTGATGACTTTCTTTTTTAAATTGCTGAACTGCTTAACGTAGCTAGCGCTATTTTCAATTCTGCGTAAAGAAACGGAAATCAGAAAGCGGTACCAAGTTATAAATTCCAATTTCCCGTAAGTAATTTCCTACCCTACATGGACATAGTGGTTGATTGCAACAAAACCAAAACCGATTTTAGATGTGAGGACAGCCTGTGGGGACAGCCATATTTATTTCACAAACTACATGCAACAAGTAGTTGTCGTAGGTACATATCTACGACAATTTCGGAAGGTGCCAGAGGCGGGGCTTACACTTTGATTTTATGATCATTGGGGACCATGACTTTGGCTTGTATAATCATAAGGTAATTCCATAAGGGCACACGGGGCAAGTGCCCAGGGCCCCCATCCTCAGGGGGGCTCCGAAAGTTTTTTTTTCAGTCAACGTTGTCCCTAATTGAGCGCCTGAGGGCCCCTGATTCTGAAAGTGCTTAGGGACCCGTCACGTATTAAGACTGCCTTGTGTATATATCTGTATGTATAAAATCCAGTCGCTGTGCACTGAGGATTATGCTTTAGTTCCATGAAAGCTTTGTTCGATTTAAATATAAAAATAAAAATGTATATTAAATTATATGAAACCGAATACTTTTAACGAGGCAAAATTACTAAGTCAATTTAGTAAAATTTAGGTACAATTTATAAAATTTTACTCATAGGTACTGTCATAATTCAAAATTTAAACTGATGTTGTTAGGCATGTATGCTTAACTCCCGGAGGTATCGGGGCTAAGAGCGATGCACTTCATTGTGAGGCATTATCCTTTACAGTCAGGCGAAGTCTAAACCTGGAACAAGGCAAACGACTTTCAGAACCCGACGTGGCAACGACGGCTATAAAAAGACCGGGTTCTACGGTCACTGTCTATTAAACATTTTTAGAGCTTCGCATTTCGAACGGCGTCATAAACGGTGCAGTGGCACGTGACACGTAACACGTCAACACGGTGAAATTATTGGTAATGAATGACATGATTTATTTACGTGTTTCCTTTCAAATCTTGCTAATTTATAACTATGATATATAATAATGACAGATGGGTTATGCACACTCCAAAAGTGAAGCACTTAATATGTGTGAATTCAAACAACTGTCGGTAGTCGCGCACCGGCCAGCGTGAGATGCGGACGTGCGAATGAGCTCCCGTCACCCGCGTGAGAAAGAGACAAACTGTAATTTTCTAACAATGAGAGTGACAAAGATGTAATGATTGTCAAAATAGATAAACATAACAGAATCGTTGCTAGGTTATGAAATAACTCTGGAAGTATTTCTTCTGCTCATTTTGTTAGAGTATAACACATCCATAGTAAATATCATTGATTTATAATTGCTAATTTCATTTAGATTCGTAATATAAGTACCTACTTAAAGTACGTAATTAAAGTACCTACAATATAGTGCATTATTGTTGAGGAGGCGAAGCAGCACATTGTTGGGCGAGTATCATGTTTAAACGAACGACTTTAGGAGTCCGTTTAATTCAATACGAAGCCAGCAATGGCCCTTCACGCCGAGTACAATAGTGTTTTTTTTTTAAATGGTGCAAAACAGCCAAATGCCACCCCATGACGTTGATGGACAACACTCAATATTGACATAGAAAATGTACCTCAGGATAACCTCTAGGTTTATAGCATGGATAGTAGAAGGTAAGGATAGCAATCTCTGTTACAAAAGTGTCCGTCAAAAGGCGCTAAACTGATGGCGCCACAAATAGCATGAGCATACGTTTCTAGCCCGGTCAGTAGTGACCCTGCCTACGAAGCAGAGGGTCCCTGGTTCGAATCCCGGTAAGGGCAATATTATTTTATATTTTTTTTACGGATATTTGTTATTATGTATATTATGATTTTTGAGAGTAAGAAAATAAAAATCCATACATATATTTATAAAATAATTATTTGCGGAGAATAAAAATACTCTGAATATCAATTTTATTTAGAACGTCATATATCGATAATTTCAAATTTAAAAAATATCGTAAGTAATAGGTTCTTAAATATTTACATATTTAGACACTTACAATATAAAGTTCATTTCATACGCTCAACTATACCCTAGCGCCACCCGGAGAGATTTGGAACTATTGTTTACGCTTACAGCTGGACACATTTTCGACCTTTCCCCTATATAAGATGGCGGTCCTTTACTTTATGGTTCATAGGATAAACACTACCACGAACATCGAATTTCGAATCGAATCATATATCTCCATCTTCATCGTTTGCCTTTTTGAGTGAAAGAGATATACTTAGTAGAAAATTCCATTTCCTACGTTCGCAGTACACGCTCAGTTTTTTATATCTTTTTAATTAAAAAGTTGGAAGTGTATTTTTCTTATGAAATTAACGCAAGCTATTTGAGATAACTAAAAAGTCGCGGTACCAAAATTATAAATAATAGATACCGACCGATGTTGTGGTTCGGTCGTTTAGGACCTATGCCTTTATTTTTGTATGACTGTTGAACTTTAAAAAATTGTATCTCGAAAAAAATGGAATTTGTATGCAACATTTTTGTCGCGAAATCGAGCCTGCAATTTCTGTAACTATAAAATTTTCATTTAACTATAAACATGGCACTTCGCCGCCTAGTTTTTAACCGCAAAAGTCACCCTAACGGGACATTTTTGAAAAAAAAAATTAAGTAAGTATTTTAATATTTATCTAAAATACATGAATATTAAAATAGGAACTACTAAGATCGAACTAAGTATTATTGTCTAGTATATAATAGAAAGTAACATCATACAATTTTACTCTGTCTGTATTTTTTATAATCTTAACACAAAGAGAAATTTCATTCACCAAATTTTATTTTATTTAAGCCGCAATAAAATAGATAAAGCAGCCGATAGCAACGTGTGCTTCCATTTGCCTCCATGATTAGTTCAAAGCGTGATTTAAACACCTTACCGGCTTCAAATTAAGTGAATACTTATACAGTTTAAGTAAGACATGTAGTGTAGAATAATGGCAACACTGGAGCGGAAGCGGAAAAACGAAACGGACTAGTATTTACGAGCTGTACATCCGCCCACTGGGCTCTTCTACCCGCACCTTGAAAAAAATTCAACCTCCTGTAATTTTTACGGTTTCAGCATTCATATAGCGTTACGGGCATTGATTGGATGTAGCTCTCAATAGAAACTCAATACAGCTCCTAGGAATAGAAAGTATGTTTTCTAATGATTTTATCATTCTTTTTATTCGACTTTATTCAAAATATTTAATTCGAAAAATACAAGCATAAATTCAGTTTACAGTGTTTATTATTTCAGATAGGTACCTATTATGATTCTTATTCAAACGAATATCAAGTCGGTTTTTTGTACTTAACCTAAAAAATTATTTAACAAAAATGATGATGAATAATGCAAAATTGTTTGTGCAATAGGTACGTACTTGAGAAGGATATTCATTTATTTAGTATTGCGAGTGCAGATGTGAAATTGAATAACTGTCTATAAAAGGTAGTTTGAAGTCTTGTTATTGCAAAAAAAAATGTTTTGGTAACAAAATAATTCTTAGTATAAAACTAATTACTTAACTCGTTCCTCGCTCAGCGTATTGAAATCGCCATTCAGCGAGGTAACGTAGCCAGCTTTATGGGCACCCTACCAGGTGGCAGCGGGATTGGGGATATTTGCAATTTTGCTTTAGGGCCTATAGTTTAAGTTAGGTAGGTTTATTTAGTTTTTATTTAATAGTCTATAAAAATTTAATTAGTCTATAAAGTGTAAAATTAATACTAGAGCACTATTGCAGACAAAAATGGTTGCGAATATAATTAGCTCAGTTTTCGCCTGATGACATTTCATACAGATTCTAATAAATTGTTTTTGTTCTACGAATTAAAATGAAATGCTAACAGCATTAGACTCAATAATGAATTACCAATAATTTGCTTCACAACTACTCTTTAGGTAAAATAATTAACTTTGATTCTACAAATCTAGATCATGTGAGCATATTCGATGGACTTCATCATATCATATATTGCGTACCTACTAAATATATTTTCAAGACTGCTCTTTAAGAAATAAGTCCTACTAAGAAATGTTTTTCCAGATTCTTCCCTCAAGGGGATGAAATTTGTGTTGAAAGATTTAGAGAATTAGCGGGTAAGAACCTCGCGCATTTAAAATGCGTCCACAAGTAATTCAACGTTACCACGTTGGCTACCGCTAGACGAATACAAATACCATGTATTTTTCCTACCCAATCTGTCCAGTAAACCCTCTGTGCGTCCGCAGTCACTGCCGTACGCTGGCTAATTAGCCAGCCACAAGATAAATGTCAGCAATCACGAACGCCGCCTTCGCGCCCGCTACCCTTTCCGCCGGCCGCGCCGGCCGCAGGCACCTTGGCTGTATTCAGCCTACGAAATACAATGCCAGTATGTAAAAATCAGATACATATCGTGGGTAAAAAAAACTATTTGGAGACGTAAAAAAAGAACTGAGCATTTCGTTTAGGAAATGCTGTGAAATATATTTAATGTAGATATACCAGCAAGCATGATCAGTATATTATGCGCTTAATATTAAAGCCCATCTGTGATTTGACTAGCGGTTCGAATTTTATTTGGTCTACTAAATAAGAATGGCACTATCAATATCCAAACAGGAAATTTGTTACGATCGCGACCGTTAAAATGATAGAGCTTTGAAACGCTGATGTAATGCTGTCGTAGCAAATGTCAATTGTTGAACTTTAAGAAGGCCGCAGTGTAATGACAGGGGTCGGCGCCGTTGAACCATAACGTTGTAAATCAATGTTTTACATAAATATTTCAAGGGAAATTACCTTGTTGAAAGTTCACAATGTTTCCGCGGAAAAAATATCAACATAATATCTGTTGGTTCTCGTAATTTCATCGTTTTTCTTAGCAAGTACAGTACCTATCAAAAATGTAAATTAATGTAGCCACGGCATAATGTTGCTTGCATTTAAAAAGCTAGCTGTGTATGTTGATGTATCAAATGTATATCGGTCGGCGAGTATGACCGCGATTCCACGCTTGTAGTGTTTTTAGGAAATAGTATAGATTGCACTAAACGAGATATCTTGAGATTATCCGAGACCCTGTCAGATATTGGCCAGCGAGATTCTGTAAAAATAATTATCTGTGCCTTACCATACAGAATGTCGAGTCATATAAATAAGAGGGTATATTCTTACAACTCCGTTTTTTATAATCTTTCTTTGTACAGTAGTACGATTTCGTATTTTGATACAAATAAATTTATTGAGGATTTTATTATGCCCCATGATAGGACTTACCTTCCGAGAAGATGTCTTATAGATTGTGCTAACCTGTTAGCATACAATATTGTAGACCCCGTCGTGACTAGCACGGCGGATGATAGTTTTATTAAGACGAATCCCGATTCATACTGCAGGGGCTCAGATTTAGAGAGGCAGCCGTCTGGTGATATCAATTTAAACTGACTGCTACGACAACGAGTGCACCAGCCGGCTCCGTTCCTAAACATAACTGTGATGCTAGCATAAGTAGTAAAACTGATGTATTGTACTTAGTTCACCAAAATATTCAAGGGTTTACCAGTAAACAACTGGAAATTGATTTATTTGTACAACACTCGAACATTGATATCCTCTGTATAACGGAGCACTGGCTAAAAGGTCATGAATTTATGTTTAATTTCCACAATCATAGTGTAGTAAGTAAATTTTTTAGAAAATCCTGCATTCGCGGCGGGTCATTAATAATGGTAAAACATGATATAAAAAGTAAGGAGCGGAAAGACATTGTTGAATTGTCTGTGGAACGCCATATTGAACTTTCTTGTGTCGAGTTAGAAGAATTTATAATTATATGCGTGTACAGGCCTCCATTGGCAAACTATAACACATTTGAGTCAGTGATAGATGAAGTTCTTACAAGTGTTTTTTGTAGTAATAAAAGTGTTATTGTGTGTGGTGATTTTAATATCAACTTACTTGAAGATTCATCCATGTGTGTAAGGTTACTTAGTACTTTCAAATCCTACAATTTAGTAAATTTATTTTGTGAGCCTACACGAATCACAGCAACCAGTGCTACATGTATAGATAACATTTTCAGTAACAAGGATGCGACTAGTAAATCTATAATAAACAACTTAAGTTCTGACCACTGTGGACAAAAAGCCTCTTTTAGCGGAAAAACTAAGGATATTCCACAAGTCACTATGTGCAGACCAATTTCCGAAAGACGATTAGATTTATTCAGTCGGAATATCACGAAACAATTATGTTATGTTCCATTTACCCAGGAAAACCCTAACCGTATGAGTATTGAGTTGTTTAACTGTATTAAAAGGGAATTTGATGCCTGTTTCATTCCGAAGAAGGTGCAAGGCAAGGTCAAGACGAAATTTAGCGACTGGGCTACGCCGGATATTCATGAGAAAAGACGACGGCTCTATGATTTATATGACTTGAGAAGAATTAATAAAAGTCCGGAATTCCTAGATTATGTCAGGAACTTTTCTAAATCTTTTAAGATGATGTGTGCCGCTGCTAAAGCTGATTATCTGTCCAGAAAGATCCAAAATTCCAAGTAAAATCAAAGATCCGCACTACAACCTACGTATTAATAATAATTTAGTGAGTTCGGACCTTGAAGTTGCGGATCATTTTGAGCAGTTCTTCTCTAATATACCGGTAGAAACAACAAAGTCTCTTCATTCATCGCCTGACGTCGCTGAGGCAATACTGAAAACAAACATAGCAGAGTGTACAGATTTCTTTAAATTTTCATATGTTACTCCGAACTTAGTTATTAAAACATTTAAATCCCTAAATTTAAAGAAAACTGAAGATCTTTGGGGCCTATCTGTTAAAGTTCTACATTCCATTGTTGAATCGATTGCACCACATTTAGCTGATATATTTAACAAATGTATTGATACAGGAATATTTCCAGACATAATGAAGCACAGCAAAGTCATCCCCTTGTTCAAATCAGGATCGAGAACAGAACCAAGCAATTTCAGACCAATTTCAATACTGCCGGCACTGAGCAAAGTTTTCGAGAAACTAATTCTAAATCAACTTGTGTCACATTTTAACCGAAACGAATTGTTCGCCAGAAATCAATTTGGTTTTACCAGAGGTCGCTCGACTACTGACGCAGGTGCTGTTCTTCTTAAGCACATCTTTGCCGCTTGGGAAAAAAAACAAGATGCTGTTGGAATATTCTGTGACCTATCGAAGGCATTTGATTGCGTTGATCACGAAAATCTAAAGAGAAAACTAAGCCATTACGGGATCAAAGCTGGTGCCCTTAACCTCGTCTCATCATACCTATCGGATAGAACACAACGAGTGGTTATTAATGGAACTCAATCTTCTGGGTCCCCTGTGGCACTCGGAGTGCCTCAAGGCTCAATACTTGGTCCTTTCCTGTTTTTGGTGTACATTAATGACCTACCTAAAATTGTGCAAGATAAACATGATATAGTGTTATTTGCTGATGACACATCTCTGATATTTAAAGTGGACAGAAAAGAAAACAGCTTCGATAGTATTAACAGTGCACTCTCCAAAGTAGTAAATTGGTTTACGGCTAATAACCTACTTTTGAACGCCAAGAAAACGAAGTGCATCAAATTTACACTTCCCAACGTCAAGCAGATTAACAGCAGCAAGATTATAATAAATGATGAAATAATGGAATTCGAAAATCAAACTGTTTTCTTAGGAGTCACTTTAGACTCGAAATTACAATGGCATCCACATATAGCTACCCTAGCTGGGAAACTTAGCTCTGCAGCCTATGCCGTGAGGCGAATCAGCCATCTAACAAACAGTGAAACTGCCAGGCTGGTATACTTCAGTTACTTTCACAGTGTTATGTCGTATGGAATTCTGTTGTGGGGTAAAGCAGCTGATATTGGGACCATATTTGTGCTACAAAAACGAGCTGTACGTGGCATTTATAAAATGCGCGGTCGAGCATCCGTAAGAGGAAAATTTGAAGAGGCAAATATTCTTACCGTAGCATCTCAATACGTACTTGAAAACATTATGTATGTGCGGAAAAACATCCATAAATTCAAGCTCAACAGTGATATCCATAACTATAACACTAGAAATAAAGATAAGATTGCTGAGCCTGGCCACCGCCTCGGTAAGGTTCGTACGTCTTTTACTGGGAACTGTACACGTTTTTATAACAAAGTCCCCGCTGATGTAGTGAATTTGCCACTAAATAAATTCAAGTCTTATGTTAAGCGCTATTTGTTGAGGAGAGAGTACTATACTTTAAAGGAATTCATTGAGGATAACGATGCCTTTAAGCCTGTAGCTTGATATAGTTAGTACAATACAAATTGAGAAATTATTAGGTACATTACTCTATGAAGCAGCTTTACTAGTGTCCAGTATTACCTGTTTTTCATTTTTATTTTATTTTGTTTTTATTTAGTATTTGGACACTTAGAGACGTTATACATCTCTAAGTCTTGCATTCGCAAATATTTATATGTATAGATATATATTTAATGATCCTGACGCTTAGAGACATGTACATCTCTATGTCACTTTTATATTGTAATTTAGTTCACGCATGTAAAATACGAGCACAGAATATTGTTTCTCACCAGACTAAACATGGCTAGTTTTTATTAATTAATACTTTTTATTAATCATATTTAATTTTAGTTTAATTGGCTTTAGACACAACATTCGGTGCTTGATTATCCATATTTTTTATTATATAGAATATATAGATCAAGACACTTGGAGACCTTATACATCTCTAAGTATAATTTAGAAATAGTATGTTTATTGTATACTAGAATCACTTAAGTACTTTTTTTTATATTATTTAAATTCAAAGTTTATTTCTAACTGTTGATGATGGATTATTATAATTTGGAAATTTATGTAGAAGACACAGTTCAGGTAAGAAAGTATATCAAACTTGTATGTAATTTATTTTCAATAGTCAGATTTGGACTCATCTTTTTTCTTTGGTATTTTTCTTAAACTATAACCTATTGTTGGTTAATCTAACCTTGGTTTGATATGTTTTCTTATAGAACAACGCACTTATATGTATTGTTTAGTTTTGATGTACTGTTGTTTTGAAAAAATAAGTCCCGCCGAGTTTCTTGCCGGACATAATTCTTCTCGGGTCAGAGGTGTAGGGTTAGAACCGGTGTAGTTTGATTTTTTTTCTCTCTCTTTTACTTTGACGTGTAAAAGTGCCCTTGTGGCCTACTTACTGAATAAATGTTTGAGTTTGAGTTTGAGTTTGAGTTTAAGGCTTTCTCCGATACTTTTAAATAGGCCGCGTGATGTATATGCATGATATAAGATGCTTTGCGAAGATGTTCATTGTTATTTCAAAACTCTTTTATTGGAATATTATGAGAGGTTACTTATGTATAACTTTACAGTTTCGTCACTTCCAGTGTCGAATATCAAATCAAATCATTTATTTATATCGGATAACTTTTAGACCCATAGTTTTGGTTAGTAAGTATGTACTTATACTACTTATAGCTATGTTAATATCTACATAAATTATTTAGGTATAATTTATATAATTTATTTTTGTGTCATGCATGTTTCTAGAAGCACCTACGTAGTAATTACACACAATAATTACTTCTAGAAACATGCATATCATCACAGTGCCTCAAATATGGGCAGTCAAACCTCTCTATCGAGCGCAAGATGAGGTTACACAAACACATCTACAGCTACATCTTATACATATACATCTCATGTAAGTCATAAGTTGAAATTGTAAGATATACTAAGTTATCAAATAACACAACTACCATTAATGTATAGATTGTTATGTGAACATGACTGCAAATAATGCAGCTACTGTATTTTATAATAATAATAATAAATATTCTTTATTGTGCACCACATGCGAAAAGAGGAAAATATGCCGCGATACAGTGATAAAAACCGGCCAAGTGCGTGTCGGACCACGCATAATGGAGGTTAGGGAGGGTTCCGTAGCTTCGATGAAATAAGAACCAGACTAATGCCAAAAGGTCGTATCTGATGCCTATGAAAGAAGTTTTTGGGAATAACTCAAAAATGGCTAAACCGATAATGTTCAAAACAAACCGATAATTTTCGTTGAAAGTATATGATAACGCGCATTTTCTCAATTTTTTTCATATTTTTTGGACTTACGGTTCAAAAGTTACAGGGGGGGGGGGGGGGGGGACCCCGCTATATTTACGACTTTGGAAGCGGTTATTTCTGAAAATAGTGACTTAATCACAAAATGTTCAAAGAAACCTCAATGTTATTTTTAAAGACCTATCGATTGATGTGCAACATGTTGATATTTGGTAAAAACTTTATAAATTTAGTTACATGTATGGAGCGGCCCCCCTGAAAATATTTTTTCTGCAATTTCACTACATAACTAAATAGCGGCATACAAACTACACCTTATGTATAAATTTTATTAAGATACGTTTTATAGTTTCCGAATAAAATGGCTGTGACATATGGACGGACGGATAGACGGACATGACCAAAACTATAAGGGTTCCGTTTTTGCCATTCTGGCTACGGAACCCTAAAAAACAGTCCTTTAGGGTCATAATCGCTAAAAACGATTTTTCGATCTTTGACAAAGTTGCGTTCGGCGCTCGAGGTCACAAACTTGGAATATTCATTGGGCCAACATCATAAAACAGTCTGCAAAAAATCAGAACAACCGGATTTGACGCACAGTACCCCTACTTTCAGGCGACAAGGTTCCTGGATTATAACTAAAATATATCACAAAAACACTCGTATGCACTAGGAAGAGCCTTTTGTACTTACCGAGTACCTACTTCAAAGTTTTATAAAAAAGCAAACGTTGAGATCTCATACAGCGTTGAGCGTACTATACAGCGAATGCAATAACCGTGTTTCGAAGTTTTCTGTAGTAAGTAGTTAGTTTTGCATTTCACTAGTGTGTTTAGATCAGTCCAAACAAGACTTTATTCTCTAGATATTAAGGTTGTCGGACAATGTAAAATGCTAAGCCTCATGCGCTTCAAAACGATTTTAAATTATTGGGATGGTTGCAATTACTGATACTAAAGCTCGACGAGGAAAACTACGATTTAACGCAACAAATATTATAAGATATCGCTAAAAGCTTTTTAAAAAGTTAGTATCAAGGAAAAAACTGTGCTTATCAATGTATAATGTGGCTACCTATAAGAGCTGGCTACGTTAGATATGAATATGACACAAAAATATACCATCCTTATTCCTAGATCCGGGCATTTGGCAGCTTTAAATGGGTTGAAGTAAGAGTGACAGACTAGCAAAAAATTTCAATTAGAAAAAAGTAATACCATTATAAGTAAAAAACTCCTTATGTTGCCTTTTTTATAGAGGACAGGGCCTATATTTTAACATTAGAACAAAAAAGATTGCGTATTATTGCAGAAATAAAAACAGGAGGCCACAAACTATGAATTTCATTATAAGTCATTTGTCACCATTTACCCCCAACAGTAACTCCTGGCGATGATGTAATAGAATTAATTATAATTACATATTTTCCCACAATATTGCATCAAACCCGGAACTCTAGGATTTGTATTCTTGAAGTGGTTTGCATTCTTTGACCTCCACCAATGAACAGCTGCCAGATGTCCGGATCTAAAAATAAGCACAGTATAGCAAACTAACTGGAGGCGTTTCGTTGCTCTCATTATTGTGTCATATCTGTAGCCAGCTCTTCGTCTATATGCCTTGTTTACTACTGCTTTAGCACCTGACTTACTTAATCATTTATCTACACTCATATTGTAAGTCCTCTAAAATGCGTTCAAAAACCGTAGGCAATGACCAGCATTACAACAAACGATTTCACTATGATAAGTTTCTTATCTGTGGCAGTACCGCAATGTTAACGTTTCATGCTCAATTATTGATGTACTCTGAGTTTTGATAACATAATGTACACCTGCACGCGCCCGCGGCCGGCGACACCCGCCCGCGCGTCCGCCGGCACAATCGAGTAGGCCGCGCCGACACAATCGAGATGGCCACGGCGGTACTGTGGCGGCCATTCTATGGTTTACGAATACGGCATTTATAATAAATAATATGAGTGTAGATAAAGCAGTGTATGCAACTGTACGTAATTAGGCCTTAAAACACTCGTGTGATCTTATTATGAAATTCGCCTGCGGCTCATTTCATAAAACCACACTCATGTTTTAAGGACCCTTATTACGTAACAGTTACATAAACTACTATTAGGTATCTGCTTACCGTGCAATAACGAACAACAATTTTCTGATGTGCCATGTACATAGAGACACCATGTAGGATTTCGATTAAGAAGATATATCAAAATAATGTAAGTAGGTACTACAATATTGTACACCTTAAAAAGGTCTACAAAAAAGCGCGATGATGTCTATGTCTTAGGGATAATCAACAATAACCATTTTTTTATCCCGTGCGAAGCCGGGGCGGGTCGCTAGTATATTATAAATGAATCTACGGTCGACGGTAGGAAATAGTTTGTATTTTCCTTTTATGCACGATATGCTTTTTTGTATGTTATAATGTAATTCGTATATGTTGTTGTAAAAGTGTATTTATAAATCTACATAGTTTAATAGACTTGCAGAAAACTGCAGTAGGTACCATTGCTGTTAGTGCTCTTATTAACCATTTTTTCCTCAAGTCCGGAAACATGATTCGGTAAGGCAATAATGAATAGGTGAACATCAGTCGTAATTAGGGAGTGAACATGAGGGTCTAGTGAATGTACAAGTTCCAAATGTCTTAATTACTGGCTCAAGTCTGCCTTGTACCGTCAGTTCTGCTTTGTAGAGTTTGTCTGAATTTAAAACGTGATTTTAGCTGTACAGCATGTCACTCACACTGACTGGTTAATGCTGGCGCTGAAAATCCGTTAATTGTTAATGCCTTCATTAGTAGAACGTGCTAACGTCTATGTATATCTTACACGTTTAACTTCCTCTTTTCATTTAGTTCAACCGATGTTAGGATAAGGCCGATAATTTTATAGGTGTAGCGGAACCCGCTTAAAGTGAATTATGCTGAGCAAAATTGGTAAATTTTCGATTCGATTTTCTGTCGCGCGAATGTTTAGTAATCGGCTCAACCATTTTAGCATTAACACTTGTAGGTGCTATTTATTGTTAATAGCCAGTACATACAGATATTACAGTACTATATTGTACAGTACATGTGTGTTCAATAGCGGAAATTACTATAAACTACTTACTAGCAACTGCTAGTATTGAACTCAATACAAATCTCGCGCCAGGTTTTAGTGAATCAAGCTGTAGGAAAAGTACTACTAACTATGAGCACAGAAAATACATTAAGCTAGAAGCGACAGATGCTCGTACCTACTCCGAGTGTTATTTATGTGTTTAATGATCACCTATCCAAATTATGAACTTGTGAATCTTGTGATAGGTATTCCGACTGGCAGGCATGTAACTATACCATGGAATATGGTCTATTAAGGTGAAGAAATTGTAATGAATCAGCCATAAATGCAGGCCGAGTAAATGGCGAGATTTCTTTATTATTTTGCTACAAAAATACCTATCAAGTAAGTATGAAGAAACTGGCACGCGTGGTAATACTATTAGGGGTGCTTGCTTATTCTATAATTATTTTACATGTTTTTAAAGTGGGTCATTCCGCTCATACAATAGTATGTTATTCAATCAAATAGAAACATTGAACACATTGAAAAAATAATCAACCCAGCAGGATTTGAACCTCGCATCGATACGCCTTACCGGGGCTCGATCGCTTTACCAATTAAGGCGCTAGGCGCTGATTGTGGCCGAAAACTGTTACTTTCTAAGGGATATATCTCAATAACGGGACATTCAAAAATTTTGAAAAAAATATATGTCATTTACCATTTCATGTACAACATTGTCAACGTTTGAATAACTCGAGTAACGTATAGTTTCTCCGTTATGTAAATGTAACGAAATGTCGTTTTACGGTTAATTTTGCTTATATCTACTGAACGGCTCATTCGATTTAAAATATTGTTGAACTAAAAAATATGTACTACAGAACACTACAAACTCAACGTAGGATATTTAAATTGATTAAATTTTCTTGAACAACTTGATCATAATTCCACATTTCGTACGTTATTAGCTTGAAAACGGCGTTGCAGTCGTGAGCTAGCTTTGAGACGAGGAGGCTGTGTCGCTCGTCGCTCCGTGCTTCCCTTGTACTACATATACTTGTGCTTGGCCCGTGAGCAATAATATCGGACTTACTGTGCCTAAAGACTAAATAACTGCAGAGGGTTCATGCGGTGCGGATATAACGTGTCTTCCCGGAATCAATAATGTATAGACGTTTTATCTTTCAAGATAATGTACTCGTATGCATGTTTATGTACGTTCGTATAAAAAGTGTATTTTATTTAGATTATAATACAAGTACAAAACTAATGAAATAAAAATGGAGAAAAAACAAAAATCATGAATCTCACATTGCTCTGAAAACTAATTTGGTCATGTAAGTAAACTAAAATTATTATGTTTTAGTAGACGCATGCATCACGCAAAATAGTCATTAGTCGTCGAGTTGCGGAAATCTGCTAGTACGAGTACTGCAATACAATAGACTAATAATTAATTTAATAAAAAACTCCAAAGAACCGAATTTATTTAAACATATTTATTTAAGAATACCGTGTTCTAAACGAATGTAATATGCGTTTTATTTTAAGATTAAACACAATCTTTAATGTTATACTTTATACTAATTTCTCAAATCTAGAAATTGCGAAGTAAACTGCAAAGGATTGCAGATAAACCGGCCAAGAAAATATCGGGCTATGCTCAGTGTAGGGATCCGTAGTTGCCGGCCTGTTACAATACATCCATTCAAAAGGTAGTCTATAAAGAAATATTTTGTGGCACTTACGTTATTTTACTATAGGCATAACTCAAAAACGGCTCAACCGATTTTATTCCATATAGTTTTTATTGAAAATACGTGATAAGTATTTCAATGGCCTCACTTCCAGGAATTTTCCCAATTTTTTTGGACCCACGGTTCAAAACTCAAAGAGCATTTTAACTTTCGAAGCTATTATTTACGAAAGTATTCGTTTTATCCAAAAGTTGTTTAAGGCATATTCTTCTTGAAAGACCTATCCAACAATGGGTTTCAGATACTTATTGCTTTACCACTTTGTAGGCGTAATTAAAACACATAATTACTCATACCAAATTTCAGTCTACTAACTATCACTGAGCAAAGCCTGATTGAGAATCTAATAAAAAATTGCTGATATTTAAGAGGTCAATGTATGTAAGAATAAAGGAAAAAAAGCTTTTTTTTATACCACGACGCTGGCAAACAAGCATACGACCCGCCTGATTGAAAGCAGTTATAAAGCCTATGGACGCCTGCAACCCCAGAAGATTCACATGCGCGTTGACTACCCTAAAAAAAACTTTACTATGTCGGTGAAATGCAAATAAATACAAATTTTATATTAATTATCAAAACAAGTGAATAAATAAATTACTACTAAGGGTTAATACCACCTATCAAATATCTTTAAAAGACCGGCCAAGTTTGTATCGGACCATGTATTTGTATAATGTAGGGTTCCGTAGAAAATAGTTTCTTGGAGATAACTCAAAAACGGATGAACCGATAATATGTGAAATAATTTTCGTAGAAAATTAAGTACTAAGCCTTCTTGGTATTTTTTCATATTTTTTAGACTTACGGATTAAAAGTTAGATGGGGGCTATTATATTTAGACTTTCGAAGCAATTATTTCTGAAAATATTGACTTAATAAAAAAAATTTAAAAATACTCTATATATATATATATACGATATTTTTAATGTTCATATTTACAAAAAAAATATTTTTGACATTTAGTTCGGCATATGTGTGGAGTGCCTGACCTAAAAGATTTTTTTAGCAATTTAGCCAGAAAACTAAGTGGCGGCACATGAAACACACCTCTAGATAAAATTTCAGTAATGTATGTTTTATAATAAAAATGGCTGTGACATACGGACGGACAGACGGACATGTTTCAAAAAACTTTTAAGGGTTCCGTTTTTACCATTTTGGCTATGGAACCCTAAGAAGTGTTTGCGCTGTGTTATATTTTAAGATCTAAATTTAATGGGCTTACAGCTCTCATTTGTATGACGATTTCGCACAAATACCGCTCCTTACATGTGCATTTTTACTATTCGCAACTCGCAACAGGCTTAGTTTTGTTAATTTATCGTAATTAAGTGAATTTTTACGGTTAATATTTAAAATCGCAACAAAAAAATAACCATCTATTAAGCTCACTTGCACAGCAAAAAAAATCCAAATTTACATGAAAACACCGCTTTGATGTGCATCCAGTTTTTTTTGCTGTACTAGTCAGTATTTTTTTCTGATATGCGGAATATTTTTAACCATATTTCGTAAATTCATAAATATTTTGCCGCTCACTGTACTTCAAATTCAAAATCTAGGTTTTCATTTTTTACATAAAAATCTACTAATCGAGATCGTTATTACTTATCTTATTTCGTAGCATTGCTAAAAAATGTCACCGTAGTACTTAATCACAGTATTCAAATCACAAAACATCCACAAAAGGATTAGGTATGATTATTATAAATCTGCCCGCGCGCCTCTGAGTAAAGTCATATTCTTTGAACATTATTGCGGTGCATCGCGGCGGATTTACGCACGATCGCAATGAGAAGGGTACGCGGGTGGCGCGGGTAGAGAGCGCCCAAACGCTCAAGGACACTCCGGCGACAATCGTCTTAACCTATGGGTCAACTTTTCAATGTTTGTATTTGATTGAATAACATACTATTGCTTATTCTAGTTTAATATTTGTTCTGTGGCTATGAGTATTTATGTGTAACAGGAAAATACTCAGAGAAATAAACCAATAATCAAAGGGAAAATAGCATTGGAACTTTTGTTTTAGGTAGTTGACAGACGACAGTGTAAAACTTTGTTCACTAATGTGTGGAATTTGTTATCTGATCGGACTGATACTTCTAATGTATGCTCAGGAAGCACTTTCGTTTTTTTTTGCGTTCTTATCTACTTGATACAATAAGGTTAATGATGATTAATAATTAATATACTCGGGATGTATTATACTGATAACAAGTCGATTTATATCATGAATTAGAATTGAAGTTGCATCTCTTATTGCTAAAAGTAGACACCTTTGTCGAAAGTTGAAGTCAAAAGCGCGTGAAATAAAATACTATCTTTGAAACAAGAAGTGCTCTTTCGAGTAAAATGTGCTGCCATTTCATTTGTGACGGTTTAGAGGAATAAGAAACTTGTCCGTGCGTCATGGCTGAATTTATGAAATCATTTTCACATTCACTGCAAATCGCAAATTATATGTTTTTATACGTTATTATGACAGAAAAGAATTAACTTTACCTGACGGAAAGCAACTATTAATATACTGTATTTAAAATAAATTTAATGATATTATGTTCAAGTAGGGGTGAGAGGGGTGATGTGGGTCCAAGTCCCGTACACTTTAAATTAACAATTACTTTTAGAAACTGTAATTCCCAAGCAGTTTCTTTAACTGTAGAATTACAGTTTAACCACCATTTCTCACATAGTGGTCATTGAATTACAATGCGTTTTGTCACACATGTCAATTGGTAAGTAGGTGTTCTACGTTCGATCTCGTAAAGTAATTTCAGTTGGTGCCTTCAAAAATTGTTTTCTCTAGGAATACGTACCGCCACTGTTTGTTCACAAAACACCAAACAACTTCTATAGCCGACTTGGTATTAGCCAAAATTTTGTTTAAAAAAGCGACCAAGTGCGTGTCGGACCACGCATAATCGGGGGTTCCGTACCTTCAGTGGAATAAGAACCATACTAATACCAAAAGGTCGTATCTGATGCCTATGGAAGCAGTTTTTTGGAGATAACTCAAAAATGGCTGAATCGATAAGGCGCATCTTCTAATTTTTTTTTGGACTTACTGTTCAAAAGTTACAGGGCCAACACACAATATTTTTGACTTTCAAAGCGATTATTTCTAAAAAGATTCACTTAATCACAAAATGTTCGAATAAACCTTGATGTTACTTTTGAAGGACTAGCGATTGATATGTAACATGTTGATATGTGGTAAAAAAATGATTTCCGAGTGAAATGGCTGTGACATACAGACGGACGGACAGACGGACATGACGAAACTATAAGGGTTCCGTTTTGACCATTTTGGCTACGGAACCTTAAAAATTGCTGTTCCAGTTCGAAGAATACTTCTCAGACCCGAGGCCGATCAGGTGACATGGGAGATAATCAGAAGTAACAAAGAGAGTTGGTTCGTGATGCATAGCATACGTGAATAGCACAGCACATTTGTCAAAAAAGATATAGCAGCAATATAGCAGCAAATAAATGCAGCGAATTTCGAGAGTAATTTTTTTGTAGTTAGCATACCAAGGGCGTATACTCATTTATTACCTGACCATACTGTACCATCGACATTCAAATTTTACGATCTGAACTTCTTGAACAACATTAAATTCTATCTCATACCTTTGAAGATTTAGGTCATTAAAATTAATTGTCGGTTCTTCAGAAACTCGAAATAAAAATGTTGCTTCCAACTTTCTTTAGTGTTAGGCTAACCAAACGTGGTAGTAGGGAGGACCGGGGTCGAATAAAACCGCTTTTAAATTAAAATTTAACGTCACAAAATTAGAATAGTTTATAGGCTGACATATTTTAAGGTTAAAGTAGGTACTAGGTTTACAATTTTGGTACAATTTTTGGTTTTATTAATAACTAGATTTAGATTACATTGAATAAATTATATTGAATTGAATAAATTTCATGAAGGGTAAATTAGACGCGTCATTTCCGAAGTTAATGTAAGTCATTACAATGAAAAATGAATGTATGTTAACTTATATCAGGCTTAATTGTAAAGATTTATATTACACAAATCTCGCTTGTTATTGTATTGAACCCAAACTATGGTACTCAAGGAATGCTTCGAGTATTCAATAATAAAAAAACGGTAAAAAACATTTTGAAACCACGATGATTTAATCGTAAAAAAAAGACAAAACATTATTCGGAACTGTTATCGTTTGCCATGTCGAGCCATGTTCAATATATACTCGTTCTGTTCTCAAAATATGGACGAAGGTTCAATTGCCTCGTGGTTTAATTGGCCCCGATCTACCCTTGTGCAGTTGAGGAATTTTATTCAGATAACTGTCGAGTGAAAAGTATGTCATCCAGTATTTTCCGGCAAACGGAATAATCTATAGAGCGGTGTTACACACTTATACATAAATAAACATTACCTACTTACATGGTAGCGCTTATCGCCTGCCGAGGTGTGATACATACGATATGTTTGAACACTATGTGACTGACCATGATAAATGCATTTTTTTTTAAATTATTGTTTGTCACACGATAAACATGACCAGCACATATACTTTAATGAGAAGCTAAGTAGTCAGACTATTTTCAAAGTTTCAATTAACATGCTCTGCTACACCATAAGTAGAAGCACAGACGTGTTGCCTGTCAGCATTAAAAATTCGTAGCAAGGAACTTATGTACTATCGGGTTCATAATTGCATACCCAATTTATGAATGAATTCATTGATAAATTGGGTATGCAATTATGAATCCGATGGTACATTAACCTATTCTGCGCTAATCACGAAATGTTGTCGTCATCGACAACATTCGTCTCTACGAAGCATTTTCGCTACATAATGAGAAACCCAAGTTATCGGTTACGGCGTAGCGCTACCCGCGTATCATAGAGGTTAATGAGGTGACATTGTGCCGGATTCTAATTTTAAAATACATACATTAACAATACAATAACAACACAACCTATCTCAAACATAACTCCAACACACAACAAACAATCAACCAATATTGAAGTTGTACTGGAATTGCGTTGGAATATTTCTCAAGCAAATTCTGATATTTCTGATTCAGATGTTATGTTTATGTCGTAGCTGTATTGCGTTGTTAATGCATTGGAGTTGTATTGAAGTTGGATCGTGTTTATACATGTTTCAAAGTTAGAATACGGCCCCTAGGGCTGTATTCTAACTTTAAAACACGATTACACACGATCCAACTTCAATACAACTCCAATGTGTTAACTACGAAATACATAGCTAGCGCCTTAAACGTCTGAATTATTCCGATGCAACTCCAATACAACTTGAATATTGGTTGATTATTTGTTGTGTGTTAGAGTTATGTTTGAGCTAGATTGTGTTTTCAATGTATTGTTTATGCATTTAAAAACCAGAATACGCTATAATAATAATTCAGCGCTAAACATGGTAATTTCGCTACATAAAGACTGTGTACGATAAAATCCGGACATGCATGATCTGGTATATCTTTTTTTCGGTATCACATATTCAAGCAACACTTCTTTTTAATAATTTGTGGTCATCAAGCTACATAATAAAATTACAAACATAATATAACGTTACGTTATCTGTGACTTTGATCACTATATATTCCACAGTGCCTATATTTTTTTGTCCACGGTGTTCTGACAGTGTTTACCAAATTTTCCTGTGAAAAATAGTTCTTTATTTTTTATTAGATAAACCAAATTATACCTTACTAGCTTTCCGCCCGCGACTTCGTCCGTGTATAATACGGTTCCTCATACAGAGTTTCATATCCAATTTTATCTTCTTAAACTAACTTTTGTTAATCCCCGAACTATTTTCTTAATCTATTTATACTTATAGCTATTTTGGCGAAAAAACGGGTAACGTAGACATAGTTTCAGTTTTAATTTGCGACCAACTATATACTAATTTTACTTATTAACATTTGGCTAGTACCTAGCCATTCTAGAAGTCTTAATTAAATACATAACATAACGTACAACGTACTTACACATAAATAATTCTTATCTAGACACACGGCAGTGTGTCCGCCACGTTCGAGCAAAAAAAAGCGACACACCGGCCGTGGGTTATAATTACACGAACCATTTCGGGCCAATTTCGACCACCCCATAACTCAAAACATATTTTATCTACGCATATGAAATTTCGAGTGTCTGTTGACATCCCCTTAATTGTCTAGAATACAAAATTTCATTATTCTACCTATAGCAGTTCTTGAGATATTGACGTCAGAAAATCGCTATTTTTACTATACACTCACTGACTCACTGACTCATCAAAAACCTAGACCACTTCCAATGGTCGTACTGACTTGAAATTTGGCATGGAGATAGGTCTTAAGGTCAAAGTAAAGGAAAAAATCTAAAAACGGCCAAGTGTGAGTCAGTTTTAAAAATAGCGAAGGTGTAACTTTGTTCTACTATGAAGTCATAATGAACTAAGTGGGTCTATCTTCCAATGGTCGTACCGACCTGAAATTTGGCTCGAAGGTTTGTCTTTAGGTCGAAATAAAGTAAAAATCTGAAAACGGCCAAGTGTGAGTCAGTTTCGAAAACAACGAATGTGTAATTTTGTTCTACTATAAGTAGGTATGGAGTGGAAATGAGATAAGACTTATTTAAATTTAGATACATACCAATTTAAGACAATACATGTTTGTCTTAAAGACAAGAACAATAAAATTGTTCACCACTCTGTGTGTGTCTGTTGCGGGAACCGAACCCACGATTTACGAAGTACAAAGCAGGTCACTAGGTACACTAGGTGCGCTAAATCAGTCAAACAAAAATGAAAAGACTATTTTTTCTCGCATAGTCTAAATAATTTCTAATTTTACAACTAATAAAATCGCAGATTCAAGAACATGGAAATCATATATACTCTAAGATGGAATTATATATACTACTGCCCATCTCACCCTCCGATACGCCACGGGATGAGATGGGATGGTGCACTTCTAGGGCTACATAATATTATATCTACTGAACGGCTCATTCGATTTAAAATATTGTTGAACTAAAAAATATGTACTACAGAACACTACAAACTCAACGTAGGATATTTAAATTGATTAAATTTTCTTAAACAACTTGATCATAATTCCACATTTCGTATTAGCTCGAAAACGGCGTTGCAGTCGTGAGCTAGCTTTGAGACGAGGAGGCTGTGTCGCTCGTCGCTCCGTGCTTCCCTTGTACTACATATACTTGTGCTTGGCCCGTGAGCAATAATATCGGACTTACTGTGCCTAAAGACTAAATAACTACAGAGGGTTCATGCGGTGCGGATATAACGTGTCTTCCCGGAATCAATAATGTATAGACGTTTTATCTTTCAAGATAATGTACTCGTATGCATGTTTATGTACGTTCGTATAAAAAGTGTATTTTATTTAGATTATAATACAAGTACAAAACTAATGAAATAAAAATGGAGAAAAAACAAAAATCATGAATCTCACATTGCTCTGAAAACAAATTTGGTCATGTAAGTAAACTAAAATTATTATGTTTTAGTAGACGCATGCATCACGCAAAATAGTCATTAGTCGTCGAGTTGCGGAAATCTGCTAGTACGAGTACTGCAATACAATAGACTAATAATTAATTTAATAAAAAACTCCAAAGAACCGAATTTATTTAAACATATTTATTTAAGAATACCGTGTTCTAAACGAATGTAATATGCGTTTTATTTTAAGATTAAACACAATCTTTAATGTTATACTTTATACTAATTTCTCAAATCTAGAAATTGCGAAGTAAACTGCAAAGGATTGCATATAAACCGGCCAAGAAAATATCGGGCTATGCTCAGTGTAGGGATCCGTAGTTGCCGGCCTGTTACAATACATCCATTCAAAAGGTAGTCTATAAAGAAATATTTTGTGGCACTTACGTTATTTTACTATAGGCATAACTCAAAAACGGCTCAACCGATTTTATTCCATATAGTTTTTATTGAAAATACGTGATAAGTATTTCAATGGCCTCACTTCCAGGAATTTTCCCAATTTTTTTGGACCCACGGTTCAAAACTCAAAGAGCATTTTAACTTTCGAAGCTATTATTTACGAAAGTATTCGTTTTATCCAAAAGTTGTTTAAGGCATATTCTTCTTGAAAGACCTATCCAACAATGGGTTTCAGATACTTATTGCTTTACCACTTTGTAGGCGTAATTAAAACACATAATTACTCATACCAAATTTCAGTCTACTAACTATCACTGAGCAAAGCCTGATTGAGAATCTAATAAAAAATTGCTGATATTTAAGAGTTCAATGTATGTAAGAATAAAGGAAAAAAAGCTTTTTTTTATACCACGACGCTGGCAAACAAGCATACGACCCGCCTGATTGAAAGCAGTTATAAAGCCTATGGACGCCTGCAACCCCAGAAGATTCACATGCGCGTTGACTACCCTAAAAAAAACTTTACTATGTCGGTGAAATGCAAATAAATACAAATTTTATATTAATTATCAAAACAAGTGAATAGATAAATTACTACTAAGGGTTAATACCACCTATCAAATATCTTTAAAAGACCGGCCAAGTTTGTATCGGACCATGTATTTGTATAATGTAGGGTTCCGTAGAAAGTAGTTTCTTGGAGATAACTCAAAAACGGATGAACCGATAATATGTGAAATAATTTTCGTAGAAAATTAAGTACTAAGCCTTCTTGGTATTTTTTCATATTTTTTAGACTTACGGATTAAAAGTTAGATGGGGGCTATTATATTTAGACTTTAGAAGCAATTATTTCTGAAAATATTGACTTAATAAAAAAGTTTAAAAAATACTCTATATATATATATATATACGATATTTTTAATGTTCATATTTACAAAAAAAATATTTTTGACATTTAGTTCGGCATATGTATGTGTAGAGTGCCTGACCTAAAATATTTTTTTAGCAATTTAGCCAGAAAACTAAGTGGCGGCACATGAAACACACCTCTAGATAAAATTTCAGTAATGTATGTTTTATAATAAAAATGGCTGTGACATACGGACGGACAGACGGACATGTTTCAAAAAACTTTTAAGGGTTCCGTTTTTACCATTTTGGCTATGGAACCCTAAGAAGTGTTTGCGCTGTGTTATATTTTAAGATCTAAATTTAATGGGCTTACAGCTCTCATTTGTATGACGATTTCGCACAAATACCGCTCCTTACATGTGCATTTTTACTATTCGCAACTCGCAACAGGCTTAGTTTTGTTAATTTATCGTAATTAAGTGAATTTTTACGGTTAATATTTAAAATCGCAACAAAAAAATAACCATCTATTAAGCTCACTTGCACACCAAAAAAAATCCAAATTTACATGAAAACACCGCTTTGATGTGCATCCAGTTTTTTTGCTGTACTAGTCAGTATTTTTTTCTGATATGCGGAATATTTTTAACCATATTTCGTAAATTCATAAATATTTTGCCGCTCACTGTACTTCAAATTCAAAATCTAGGTTTTCATTTTTTTACATAAAAATCTACTAATCGAGATCGTTATTACTTATCTTATTTCGTAGCATTGCTAAAAAATGTCACCGTAGTACTTAATCACAGTATTTAAATCACAAAACATCCACAAAAGGATTAGGTATGATTATTATAAATCTGCCCGCGCGCCTCTGAGTAAAGTCATATTCTTTGAACATTATTGCGGTGCATCGCGGCGGATTTACGCACGATCGCAATGAGAAGGGTACGCGGGTGGCGCGGGTAGAGAGCGCCCAAACGCTCAAGGACACTCCGGCGACAATCGTCTTAAGCTATGGGTCAACTTTTCAATGTTTGTATTTGATTGAATAACATACTATTGCTTATTCTAGTTTAATATTTGTTCTGTGGCTATGAGTATTTATGTGTAACAGGAAAATACTCAGAGAAATAAACCAATAATCAAAGGGAAAATAGCATTGGAACTTTTGTTTTAGGTAGTTGACAGACGACAGTGTAAAACTTTGTTCACTAATGTGTGGAATTTGTTATCTGATCGGACTGATACTTCTAATGTATGCTCAGGAAGCACTTTCGTTTTTTTTAGCGTTCTTATCTACTTGATACAATAAGGTTAATGATGATTAATAATTAATATACTCGGGATGTATTATACTGATAACAAGTCGATTTATATCATGAATTAGAATTGAAGTTGCATCTCTTATTGCTAAAAGTAGACACCTTTGTCGAAAGTTGAAGTCAAAAGCGCGTGAAATAAAATACTATCTTTGAAACAAGAAGTGCTCTTTCGAGTAAAATGTGCTGCCATTTCATTTGTGACGGTTTAGAGGAATAAGAAACTTGTCCGTGCGTCATGGCTGAATTTATGAAATCATTTTCACATTCACTGCAAATCGCAAATTATATGTTTTTATACGTTATTATGACAGAAAAGAATTAACTTTACCTGACGGAAAGCAACTATTAATATACTGTATTTAAAATAAATTTAATGATATTATGTTCAAGTAGGGGTGAGAGGGGTGATGTGGGTCCAAGTCCCGTATACTTTAAATTAACAATTACTTTTAGAAACTGTAATTCCCAAGCAGTTTCTTTAACTGTAGAATTACAGTTTAACCACCATTTCTCACATAGTGGTCATTGAATTACAATGCGTTTTGTCACACATGTCAATTGGTAAGTAGGTGTTCTACGTTCGATCTCGTAAAGTAATTTCAGTTGGTGCCTTCAAAAATTGTTTTCTCTAGGAATACGTACCGCCACTGTTTGTTCACAAAACACCAAACAACTTCTATAGCCGACTTGGTATTAGCCAAAATTTTGTTTAAAAAAGCGACCAAGTGCGTGTCGGACCACGCATAATCGGGGGTTCCGTACCTTCAGTGGAATAAGAACCATACTAATACCAAAAGGTCGTATCTGATGCCTATGGAAGCAGTTTTTTGGAGATAACTCAAAAATGGCTGAATCGATAAGGCGCATCTTCTAATTTTTTTTTGGACTTACTGTTCAAAAGTTACAGGGCCAACACACAATATTTTTGACTTTCAAAGCGATTATTTCTAAAAAGATTCACTTAATCACAAAATGTTCGAATAAACCTTGATGTTACTTTTGAAGGACTAGCGATTGATATGTAACATGTTGATATGTGGTAAAAAAATGATTTCCGAGTGAAATGGCTGTGACATACAGACGGACGGACAGACGGACATGACGAAACTATAAGGGTTCCGTTTTGACCATTTTGGCTACGGAACCTTAAAAATTGCTGTTCCAGTTCGAAGAATACTTCTCAGACCCGAGGCCGATCAGGTGACATGGGAGATAATCAGAAGTAACAAAGAGAGTTGGTTCGTGATGCATAGCATACGTGAATAGCACAGCACATTTGTCAAAAAAGATATAGCAGCAATATAGCAGCAAATAAATGCAGCGAATTTCGAGAGTAATTTTTTTGTAGTTAGCATACCAAGGGCGTATACTCATTTATTACCTGACCATACTGTACCATCGACATTCAAATTTTACGATCTGAACTTCTTGAACAACATTAAATTCTATCTCATACCTTTGAAGATTTAGGTCATTAAAATTAATTGTCGGTTCTTCAGAAACTCGAAATAAAAATGTTGCTTCCAACTTTCTTTAGTGTTAGGCTAACCAAACGTGGTAGTAGGGAGGACCGGGGTCGAATAAAACCGCTTTTAAATTAAAATTTAACGTCACAAAATTAGAATAGTTTATAGGCTTGTAATGGTTGTCGCTGAGAGCGAACCATACATATCCTTCAGCCTGAGGGGCTCTGCGAAGGTTTCCAGGCTAACTCAGGGTGTGGAGGATCAGGTGATTAAAAACACACGGTTACCTTTAACAAATCTGGGTCTTTTACGCCCTTTATTATCAATAAAGCAACCTTATCCTAATTAGCATTAATCCGCTCCTGAAGGGAAAGGTATCAGGAAACCTCCGGCGTGTCGACGCGAGTACACGCGCGGCCTATTCAGGTTTAGTGGGTTAGGGTACTGGGGATAACCTTCCGACTTGTCGACGCGAGCACACGCGCGGTCAGGATAGGCTATACTACGGGGGGAAAGGAAGGAAGAGTCCTGCGGCGTGTCGACGCGAGTACACGCGCGGCCTATTCAGGACTCGGCCCTAGGGAAGCCCGGGACGACGCGAGATGGACGCGCGCCGCAACGCCGGACTGTGCAGCCGTTGTTTCTAGCGCGAGCTCGAAACATCGACTGCCCTGGAGGCTCGGTGCGCGCCGGGTTATATAGGTGCGCGGCGGCGGTGGTTGCGCGGAGGGGACGCGGCCGGTGCTCTCTGCCCGCCGCGCGTCGCACCCCGCTGCTCCGGTCGCTGTTGCGTTGTGACGTGGCCGTGACGTCACACTGCCTCCTTCGACGAGGAGATTTTTACCTGGGGTAAAAATCACCGTTAATAATTTGCATAAATTGGGACTCTTGGTCCCACTATCCAGTTTTACCAATTTTTTTTCAACTTGTTTACTTCGCTTATAAGTAAGTATTTGATTTCGGAAATATGTGATTTTCCGCTACTTTGGTGTATATTTATGTTTATATGCTGTGGCTTATCCACCAGCTTTGCTATGCTATATCAATTTGTTTATTTACGGGATCTGTGATTGATAACTATCATTATCTATAATAACGGGGTTGTATGTAAAAGAAGAAACGGAATGTTGTAGAATTTACTACCTAACAACTACTAATACTAATCTTGACAAATAGAATTAAAAAGAATAATGCCGGTAAAAAAAAAATAATCAAAACCATCTTCGGTTAATTGCCGCTATTTCTGCCTCTGGTTCTCTGCAGCCTGTGGCCACTGAACTCGAACCACCATTCCTGTGCCGGACCGTCCTCCGTCTCCTTCTGTTGGCTGATAGTGAGAGTGTTCCTTCAGTTCTTTAATATGAGCTGTGACCGTTCGTCCATGTCCGTCACATTGCCGCCGTATGTTAACGACTGGTGACTTCTTACCTTGTATTTTGCATGGACCTAGGAACTTTGGTGCTAACTTGGCGCAAAAACTCTTACTTGCATCTGACAGGTCGTGGTTTCTTTTCCTTTTTTGTTCTCTGTGTTTGTCGTAGTAATTTTTCTGGGTGTCTGATGCTCTTCTCTGGCATCCGGTGCATTTCTTCACGTAGTTCACTATTTGGCTTTGCATCCCTGGCCAATAGTGCCTTTGTGCTATCCTTTTTATGGTTTTGGCCCTTCCTATATGGCCTGCCCTCGGTACATCGTGATTTTGATGTCTTACTTGTATTCTTTCTTGCTCTGGAACGCATCTTTTCCCTTTTGAACTCAAATCCGTTTGTCGATATGCCTGGTTATGTATCTTTCTATACAGCTTACCATCCTTCACGCCGTATTCTTTTGATCGGTCTGTGTTATCTGCTACTTGCGCTAGCTTCTTGTTGTTTTCCTCTGCTGTGTATATTGGATTCCTTGGCATTTCATGGACAATATGGTTCTGCTTACCGCTCAGATATCTTATATCGGACTGATATTGTTGTAGTTTGTGGTTCCTCGGATAATACTTTTGTTTAATCGGTTCTGTATGTTTCAACTTGATTCTGTGTTCTACCCGCGTGCTTCCTTTTGGTGCTTTCTCCCACAGTTTAAATTCACGTTGAAGTATTGCTTCTAATTCCTTCTTTTGTGATCTGGTTACTTCATGTGCCATGTCGTTCATGTGGGTTAGTGCTGGTGCGGATGTGGTTTCTCCTTCACTGTCTATTGTGTTGTGTCGTGGTTCCGAAACTTCCCCCCTCGATTCACCCTGTGCACTTCTGTGTTCATCGTGGGCGTCCTCTTCCTTGGTGGACTTTTCCCCTGCCCATGTGACTGCCATGCCGACTCGCTTCAGGACGTCCATTCCTATTATGGTACCATTGGTTGAAGGTAGTACACGTACCCAGTGCTTGATCCTTGCGTTTTTCATTTTAATATCTACCAACACGTTTTTGTTTACCTGTGCTCTTGCGCCGTTGGCAAGTGTCACTTCTCTTTGTACTTCTTTTTCCACAGCACCATTATCGATGCACTCCTTGTATGTTTGTTGGTCCACGTATGTATTTGTTGAGCCTGTATCAACTAAACAGTGATATTCTTTATCCATTATCTGCACCTGTTCGTACATTCTGTTGTCCTCTCGGTTACGGTCCCCTGCGGCTCCTACGGCTTCATTTTTCCCCCATTGTTTCTTCTTGCAGCAGTTCTTGCTCAAGACACCTTGTTTTCCACATTCACTACAAAATATCCGTCTTATTGAGCGGCATTCTTTGGTTGTGTGTCCCGACTTGCCACATGTCCAGCAGCACGTCTTTACGTCGTACCTGGTTGCTTGTAAAGCCCCTTGGTCCTCCTGCGGGGCCATGTCTTGGTCTTGGTCACTGCTGTGTGAACCTCTGTACTCATTGCACTGGTTGCCATTTGGTACATTCGTTATGTTCTCGTACTCGGAAGCGAGTTGTAGTAATCCGGACAAGTCCTTAAAGTCTTGTTTCCTGATGTATAATTTATAATTCTTCTGCATGTTCTCGTGAATGCGGTGCAACTTTTCCTTTTCTGACAGGGTACCATACCTTCGCATTAACGTTTGGAGATCTGTGAGGTAGTCCGTGAACTTCTCTTTGTATCTCTGTTTCCTTGCTATAATCTCTGCGACCAGGTTCTCTTCGTAATTAGCGGGGAAATAGTACAGTTTAAATACCGCAATGAACTCCTCCCACGTTTTCCACGTGTCGACGTTATTTCTGTACCACAATAAGGCTTTACCTTGTAGTATCCGAGGTAGGGCGGGTAGCACGTCTTCCTTTGTTATACTGCTTGCCAGTATTAGCTCTTCCAACCTTTCTACGAATTCGACTGCGTTGTCTACTGGTCGAAACGTGAGGTTCCAGTCCCTGATTATTTTCCCTAAGTTCTTGGATCCGTCCTTCTTGTCAGGTTGGTCCATCTTCACTGTTCGCTTTTTGTCTGGTGTTTTAAATTCGTCTGGCTTACCTTCGTCGGTTTCTTTCACCGCTTCTACTAACAACTTTCTTACTTGCTCCATATTTAGACCTTCGGTCTGTATTTGTCTCGCTTCGGCTTGCTGAACTAATTCTGCTTTATTTAAATGGTAGATCCAGGCCGTTGGCATTTTCGCGGTCTGGCTAGGTCGACGCGTCGGGATATACGGGTCTCACTCACCAGTTTGCTCAGCGGAAGGCGATCTGGGATAGCGGCTTCGACTTACCACGTGTTGGGTACGGACGGGTCTGGCTTCCTTGGTTGCTGATGTTAGGCTGGAGGACGGTGGCTAGGCAACGGGGCTACTCTGTGAATGTAACGGTTAATTATCACCTTACCTATACCCTTGAACGGGTGGGCGGGATGCGTCGAGTGTAATATGTATTTAAATTTATTTATTTATTTGTATTTAAATTTATTTATTTATCTATGTGATCCTCCTGAGCTAACCAAAACTCCTTTAGTGAGTTTTTTCGTTGGGCGCCAAATGTAATGGTTGTCGCTGAGAGCGAACCATACATATCCTTCAGCCTGAGGGGCTCTGTGAAGGTTTCCAGGCTAACTCAGGGTGTGGAGGATCAGGTGATTAAAAACACACGGTTACCTTTAACAAATCTGGGTCTTTTACGCCCTTTATTATCAATAAAGCAACCTTAACCTAATTAGCATTAATCCGCTCCTAAAGGGAGCGGGTTACGAAGACACGGTAGTCTCAATTATAAACAAACCCGGTATCCCGCGATTGTTTGGCATCGAGAGCCCTGGATTTAGTGGGATAGTGGAGTGTTCCCCGGGGAACAGGTATCAGGAAACCTCCGGCGTGTCGACGCGAGTACACGCGCGGCCTATTCAGGTTTAGTGGGTTAGGGTACTGGGGATAACCTTCCGACTTGTCGACGCGAGCACACGCGCGGTCAGGATAGGCTATACTACGGGGGGAAAGGAAGGAAGAGTCCTGCGGCGTGTCGACGCGAGTACACGCGCGGCCTATTCAGGACTCGGCCCTAGGGAAGCCCGGGACGACGCGAGATGGACGCGCGCCGCAACGCCGGACTGTGCAGCCGTTGTTTCTAGCGCGAGCTCGAAACATCGACTGCCCTGGAGGCTCGGTGCGCGCCGGGTTATATAGGTGCGCGGCGGCGGTGGTTGCGCGGAGGGGACGCGGCCGGTGCTCTCTGCCCGCCGCGCGTCGCACCCCGCTGCTCCGGTCGCTGTTGCGTTGTGACGTGGCCGTGACGTCACAGGCTGACATATTTTAAGGTTAAAGTAGGTACTAGGTTTACAATTTTGGTACAATTTTTGGTTTTATTAATAACTAGATTTAGATTACATTGAATAAATTATATTGAATTGAATAAATTTCATGAAGGGTAAATTAGACGCGTCATTTCCGAAGTTAATGTAAGTCATTACAATGAAAAATGAATGTATGTTAACTTATATCAGGCTTAATTGTAAAGATTTATATTACACAAATCTCGCTTGTTATTGTATTGAACCCAAACTATGGTACTCAAGGAATGCTTCGAGTATTCAATAATAAAAAAAACGGTAAAAAACATTTTGAAACCACGATGATTTAATCGTAAAAAAAAGACAAAACATTATTCGGAACTGTTATCGTTTGCCATGTCGAGCCATGTTCAATATATACTCGTTCTGTTCTCAAAATATGGACGAAGGTTCAATTGCCTCGTGGTTTAATTGGCCCCGATCTACCCTTGTGCAGTTGAGGAATTTTATTCAGATAACTGTCGAGTGAAAAGTATGTCATCCAGTATTTTCCGGCAAACGGAATAATCTATAGAGCGGTGTTACACACTTATACATAAATAAACATTACCTACTTACATGGTAGCGCTTATCGCCTGCCGAGATGTGATACATACGATATGTTTGAACACTATGTGACTGACCATGATAAATGCATTTTTTTTTAAATTATTGTTTGTCACACGATAAACATGACCAGCACATATACTTTAATGAGAAGCTAAGTAGTCAGACTATTTTCAAAGTTTCAATTAACATGCTCTGCTACACCATAAGTAGAAGCACAGACGTGTTGCCTGTCAGCATTAAAAATTCGTAGCAAGGAACTTATGTACTATCGGGTTCATAATTGCATACCCAATTTATGAATGAATTCATTGATAAATTGGGTATGCAATTATGAACCCGATGGTACATTAACCTATTCTGCGCTAATCACGAAATGTTGTCGTCATCGACAACATTCGTCTCTACGAAGCATTTTCGCTACATAATGAGAAACCCAAGTTATCGGTTACGGCGTAGCGCTACCCGCGTATCATAGAGGTTAATGAGGTGACATTGTGCCGGATTCTAATTTTAAAATACATACATTAACAATACAATAACAACACAACCTATCTCAAACATAACTCCAACACACAACAAACAATCAACCAATATTGAAGTTGTACTGGAGTTGCGTTGGAATATTTCTCAAGCAAATTCTGATATTTCTGATTCAGATGTTTATGTCGTAGCTGTATTGCGTTGTTAATGCATTGGAGTTGTATTGAAGTTGGATCGTGTTTATACATGTTTCAAAGTTAGAATACGGCCCCTAGGGCTGTATTCTAACTTTAAAACACGATTACACACGATCCAACTTCAATACAACTCCAATGTGTTAACTACGATATACATAGCTAGCGCCTTAAACGTCTGAATTATTCCGATGCAACTCCAATACAACTTGAATATTGGTTGATTATTTGTTGTGTGTTAGAGTTATGTTTGAGCTAGATTGTGTTTTCAATGTATTGTTTATGCATTTAAAAACCAGAATACGCTATAATAATAATTCAGCGCTAAACATGGTAATTTCGCTACATAAAGACTGTGTACGATAAAATCCGGACATGCATGATCTGGTATATCTTTTTTTCGGTATCACATATTCAAGCAACACTTCTTTTTAATAATTTGTGGTCATCAAGCTACATAATAAAATTACAAACATAATATAACGTTACGTTATCTGTGACTTTGATCACTATATATTCCACAGTGCCTATATTTTTTTGTCCACGGTGTTCTGACAGTGTTTACCAAATTTTCCTGTGAAAAATAGTTCTTTATTTTTTATTAGATAAACCAAATTATACCTTACTAGCTTTCCGCCCGCGACTTCGTCCGTGTATAATACGGTTCCTCATACAGAGTTTCATATCCAATTTTATCTTCTTAAACTAACTTTTGTTAATCCCCGAACTATTTTCTTAATCTATTTATACTTATAGCTATTTTGGCGAAAAAACGGGTAACGTAGACATAGTTTCAGTTTTAATTTGCGACCAACTATATACTAATTTTACTTATTAACATTTGGCTAGTACCTAGCCATTCTAGAAGTCTTAATTAAATACATAACATAACGTACAACGTACTTACACATAAATAATTCTTATCTAGACACACGGCAGTGTGTCCGCCACGTTCGAGCAAAAAAAAGCGACACACCGGCCGTGGGTTATAATTACACGAACCATTTCGGGCCAATTTCGACCACCCCATAACTCAAAACATATTTTATCTACGCATATGAAATTTCGAGTGTCTGTTGACATCCCCTTAATTGTCTAGAATACAAAATTTCATTATTCTACCTATAGCAGTTCTTGAGATATTGACGTCAGAAAATCGCTATTTTTACTATACACTCACTGACTCACTGACTCATCAAAAACCTAGACCACTTCCAATGGTCGTACTGACTTGAAATTTGGCATGGAGATAGGTCTTAAGGTCAAAGTAAAGGAAAAAATCTAAAAACGGCCAAGTGTGAGTCAGTTTTAAAAATAGCGAAGGTGTAACTTTGTTCTACTATGAAGTCATAATGAACTAAGTGGGTCTATCTTCCAATGGTCGTACCGACCTGAAATTTGGCTCGAAGGTTTGTCTTTAGGTCGAAATAAAGTAAAAATCTGAAAACGGCCAAGTGTGAGTCAGTTTCGAAAACAACGAATGTGTAATTTTGTTCTACTATAAGTAGGTATGGAGTGGAAATGAGATAAGACTTATTTAAATTTAGATACATACCAATTTAAGACAATACATGTTTGTCTTAAAGACAAGAACAATAAAATTGTTCACCACTCTGTGTGTGTCTGTTGCGGGAACCGAACCCACGATTTACGAAGTACAAAGCAGGTCACTAGGTACACTAGGTGCGCTAAATCAGTCAAACAAAAATGAAAAGACTATTTTTTCTCGCATAGTCTAAATAATTTCTAATTTTACAACTAATAAAATCGCAGATTCAAGAACATGGAAATCATATATACTCTAAGATGGAATTATATATACTACTGCCCATCTCACCCTCCGATACGCCACGGGATGAGATGGGATGGTGCACTTCTAGGGCTACATAATATTATATCTACTGAACGGCTCATTCGATTTAAAATATTGTTGAACTAAAAAATATGTACTACAGAACACTACAAACTCAACGTAGGATATTTAAATTGATTAAATTTTCTTAAACAACTTGATCATAATTCCACATTTCGTATTAGCTCGAAAACGGCGTTGCAGTCGTGAGCTAGCTTTGAGACGAGGAGGCTGTGTCGCTCGTCGCTCCGTGCTTCCCTTGTACTACATATACTTGTGCTTGGCCCGTGAGCAATAATATCGGACTTACTGTGCCTAAAGACTAAATAACTACAGAGGGTTCATGCGGTGCGGATATAACGTGTCTTCCCGGAATCAATAATGTATAGACGTTTTATCTTTCAAGATAATGTACTCGTATGCATGTTTATGTACGTTCGTATAAAAAGTGTATTTTATTTAGATTATAATACAAGTACAAAACTAATGAAATAAAAATGGAGAAAAAACAAAAATCATGAATCTCACATTGCTCTGAAAACAAATTTGGTCATGTAAGTAAACTAAAATTATTATGTTTTAGTAGACGCATGCATCACGCAAAATAGTCATTAGTCGTCGAGTTGCGGAAATCTGCTAGTACGAGTACTGCAATACAATAGACTAATAATTAATTTAATAAAAAACTCCAAAGAACCGAATTTATTTAAACATATTTATTTAAGAATACCGTGTTCTAAACGAATGTAATATGCGTTTTATTTTAAGATTAAACACAATCTTTAATGTTATACTTTATACTAATTTCTCAAATCTAGAAATTGCGAAGTAAACTGCAAAGGATTGCATATAAACCGGCCAAGAAAATATCGGGCTATGCTCAGTGTAGGGATCCGTAGTTGCCGGCCTGTTACAATACATCCATTCAAAAGGTAGTCTATAAAGAAATATTTTGTGGCACTTACGTTATTTTACTATAGGCATAACTCAAAAACGGCTCAACCGATTTTATTCCATATAGTTTTTATTGAAAATACGTGATAAGTATTTCAATGGCCTCACTTCCAGGAATTTTCCCAATTTTTTTGGACCCACGGTTCAAAACTCAAAGAGCATTTTAACTTTCGAAGCTATTATTTACGAAAGTATTCGTTTTATCCAAAAGTTGTTTAAGGCATATTCTTCTTGAAAGACCTATCCAACAATGGGTTTCAGATACTTATTGCTTTACCACTTTGTAGGCGTAATTAAAACACATAATTACTCATACCAAATTTCAGTCTACTAACTATCACTGAGCAAAGCCTGATTGAGAATCTAATAAAAAATTGCTGATATTTAAGAGGTCAATGTATGTAAGAATAAAGGAAAAAAAGCTTTTTTTTATACCACGACGCTGGCAAACAAGCATACGACCCGCCTGATTGAAAGCAGTTATAAAGCCTATGGACGCCTGCAACCCCAGAAGATTCACATGCGCGTTGACTACCCTAAAAAAAACTTTACTATGTCGGTGAAATGCAAATAAATACAAATTTTATATTAATTATCAAAACAAGTGAATAAATAAATTACTACTAAGGGTTAATACCACCTATCAAATATCTTTAAAAGACCGGCCAAGTTTGTATCGGACCATGTATTTGTATAATGTAGGGTTCCGTAGAAAATAGTTTCTTGGAGATAACTCAAAAACGGATGAACCGATAATATGTGAAATAATTTTCGTAGAAAATTAAGTACTAAGCCTTCTTGGTATTTTTTCATATTTTTTAGACTTACGGATTAAAAGTTAGATGGGGGCTATTATATTTAGACTTTCGAAGCAATTATTTCTGAAAATATTGACTTAATAAAAAAAATTTAAAAATACTCTATATATATATATATACGATATTTTTAATGTTCATATTTACAAAAAAAATATTTTTGACATTTAGTTCGGCATATGTGTGGAGTGCCTGACCTAAAAGATTTTTTTAGCAATTTAGCCAGAAAACTAAGTGGCGGCACATGAAACACACCTCTAGATAAAATTTCAGTAATGTATGTTTTATAATAAAAATGGCTGTGACATACGGACGGACAGACGGACATGTTTCAAAAAACTTTTAAGGGTTCCGTTTTTACCATTTTGGCTATGGAACCCTAAGAAGTGTTTGCGCTGTGTTATATTTTAAGATCTAAATTTAATGGGCTTACAGCTCTCATTTGTATGACGATTTCGCACAAATACCGCTCCTTACATGTGCATTTTTACTATTCGCAACTCGCAACAGGCTTAGTTTTGTTAATTTATCGTAATTAAGTGAATTTTTACGGTTAATATTTAAAATCGCAACAAAAAAATAACCATCTATTAAGCTCACTTGCACAGCAAAAAAAATCCAAATTTACATGAAAACACCGCTTTGATGTGCATCCAGTTTTTTTTGCTGTACTAGTCAGTATTTTTTTCTGATATGCGGAATATTTTTAACCATATTTCGTAAATTCATAAATATTTTGCCGCTCACTGTACTTCAAATTCAAAATCTAGGTTTTCATTTTTTACATAAAAATCTACTAATCGAGATCGTTATTACTTATCTTATTTCGTAGCATTGCTAAAAAATGTCACCGTAGTACTTAATCACAGTATTCAAATCACAAAACATCCACAAAAGGATTAGGTATGATTATTATAAATCTGCCCGCGCGCCTCTGAGTAAAGTCATATTCTTTGAACATTATTGCGGTGCATCGCGGCGGATTTACGCACGATCGCAATGAGAAGGGTACGCGGGTGGCGCGGGTAGAGAGCGCCCAAACGCTCAAGGACACTCCGGCGACAATCGTCTTAACCTATGGGTCAACTTTTCAATGTTTGTATTTGATTGAATAACATACTATTGCTTATTCTAGTTTAATATTTGTTCTGTGGCTATGAGTATTTATGTGTAACAGGAAAATACTCAGAGAAATAAACCAATAATCAAAGGGAAAATAGCATTGGAACTTTTGTTTTAGGTAGTTGACAGACGACAGTGTAAAACTTTGTTCACTAATGTGTGGAATTTGTTATCTGATCGGACTGATACTTCTAATGTATGCTCAGGAAGCACTTTCGTTTTTTTTTGCGTTCTTATCTACTTGATACAATAAGGTTAATGATGATTAATAATTAATATACTCGGGATGTATTATACTGATAACAAGTCGATTTATATCATGAATTAGAATTGAAGTTGCATCTCTTATTGCTAAAAGTAGACACCTTTGTCGAAAGTTGAAGTCAAAAGCGCGTGAAATAAAATACTATCTTTGAAACAAGAAGTGCTCTTTCGAGTAAAATGTGCTGCCATTTCATTTGTGACGGTTTAGAGGAATAAGAAACTTGTCCGTGCGTCATGGCTGAATTTATGAAATCATTTTCACATTCACTGCAAATCGCAAATTATATGTTTTTATACGTTATTATGACAGAAAAGAATTAACTTTACCTGACGGAAAGCAACTATTAATATACTGTATTTAAAATAAATTTAATGATATTATGTTCAAGTAGGGGTGAGAGGGGTGATGTGGGTCCAAGTCCCGTACACTTTAAATTAACAATTACTTTTAGAAACTGTAATTCCCAAGCAGTTTCTTTAACTGTAGAATTACAGTTTAACCACCATTTCTCACATAGTGGTCATTGAATTACAATGCGTTTTGTCACACATGTCAATTGGTAAGTAGGTGTTCTACGTTCGATCTCGTAAAGTAATTTCAGTTGGTGCCTTCAAAAATTGTTTTCTCTAGGAATACGTACCGCCACTGTTTGTTCACAAAACACCAAACAACTTCTATAGCCGACTTGGTATTAGCCAAAATTTTGTTTAAAAAAGCGACCAAGTGCGTGTCGGACCACGCATAATCGGGGGTTCCGTACCTTCAGTGGAATAAGAACCATACTAATACCAAAAGGTCGTATCTGATGCCTATGGAAGCAGTTTTTTGGAGATAACTCAAAAATGGCTGAATCGATAAGGCGCATCTTCTAATTTTTTTTTGGACTTACTGTTCAAAAGTTACAGGGCCAACACACAATATTTTTGACTTTCAAAGCGATTATTTCTAAAAAGATTCACTTAATCACAAAATGTTCGAATAAACCTTGATGTTACTTTTGAAGGACTAGCGATTGATATGTAACATGTTGATATGTGGTAAAAAAATGATTTCCGAGTGAAATGGCTGTGACATACAGACGGACGGACAGACGGACATGACGAAACTATAAGGGTTCCGTTTTGACCATTTTGGCTACGGAACCTTAAAAATTGCTGTTCCAGTTCGAAGAATACTTCTCAGACCCGAGGCCGATCAGGTGACATGGGAGATAATCAGAAGTAACAAAGAGAGTTGGTTCGTGATGCATAGCATACGTGAATAGCACAGCACATTTGTCAAAAAAGATATAGCAGCAATATAGCAGCAAATAAATGCAGCGAATTTCGAGAGTAATTTTTTTGTAGTTAGCATACCAAGGGCGTATACTCATTTATTACCTGACCATACTGTACCATCGACATTCAAATTTTACGATCTGAACTTCTTGAACAACATTAAATTCTATCTCATACCTTTGAAGATTTAGGTCATTAAAATTAATTGTCGGTTCTTCAGAAACTCGAAATAAAAATGTTGCTTCCAACTTTCTTTAGTGTTAGGCTAACCAAACGTGGTAGTAGGGAGGACCGGGGTCGAATAAAACCGCTTTTAAATTAAAATTTAACGTCACAAAATTAGAATAGTTTATAGGCTGACATATTTTAAGGTTAAAGTAGGTACTAGGTTTACAATTTTGGTACAATTTTTGGTTTTATTAATAACTAGATTTAGATTACATTGAATAAATTATATTGAATTGAATAAATTTCATGAAGGGTAAATTAGACGCGTCATTTCCGAAGTTAATGTAAGTCATTACAATGAAAAATGAATGTATGTTAACTTATATCAGGCTTAATTGTAAAGATTTATATTACACAAATCTCGCTTGTTATTGTATTGAACCCAAACTATGGTACTCAAGGAATGCTTCGAGTATTCAATAATAAAAAAAACGGTAAAAAACATTTTGAAACCACGATGATTTAATCGTAAAAAAAAGACAAAACATTATTCGGAACTGTTATCGTTTGCCATGTCGAGCCATGTTCAATATATACTCGTTCTGTTCTCAAAATATGGACGAAGGTTCAATTGCCTCGTGGTTTAATTGGCCCCGATCTACCCTTGTGCAGTTGAGGAATTTTATTCAGATAACTGTCGAGTGAAAAGTATGTCATCCAGTATTTTCCGGCAAACGGAATAATCTATAGAGCGGTGTTACACACTTATACATAAATAAACATTACCTACTTACATGGTAGCGCTTATCGCCTGCCGAGGTGTGATACATACGATATGTTTGAACACTATGTGACTGACCATGATAAATGCATTTTTTTTTAAATTATTGTTTGTCACACGATAAACATGACCAGCACATATACTTTAATGAGAAGCTAAGTAGTCAGACTATTTTCAAAGTTTCAATTAACATGCTCTGCTACACCATAAGTAGAAGCACAGACGTGTTGCCTGTCAGCATTAAAAATTCGTAGCAAGGAACTTATGTACTATCGGGTTCATAATTGCATACCCAATTTATGAATGAATTCATTGATAAATTGGGTATGCAATTATGAACCCGATGGTACATTAACCTATTCTGCGCTAATCACGAAATGTTGTCGTCATCGACAACATTCGTCTCTACGAAGCATTTTCGCTACATAATGAGAAACCCAAGTTATCGGTTACGGCGTAGCGCTACCCGCGTATCATAGAGGTTAATGAGGTGACATTGTGCCGGATTCTAATTTTAAAATACATACATTAACAATACAATAACAACACAACCTATCTCAAACATAACTCCAACACACAACAAACAATCAACCAATATTGAAGTTGTACTGGAATTGCGTTGGAATATTTCTCAAGCAAATTCTGATATTTCTGATTCAGATGTTTATGTCGTAGCTGTATTGCGTTGTTAATGCATTGGAGTTGTATTGAAGTTGGATCGTGTTTATACATGTTTCAAAGTTAGAATACGGCCCCTAGGGCTGTATTCTAACTTTAAAACACGATTACACACGATCCAACTTCAATACAACTCCAATGTGTTAACTACGAAATACATAGCTAGCGCCTTAAACGTCTGAATTATTCCGATGCAACTCCAATACAACTTGAATATTGGTTGATTATTTGTTGTGTGTTAGAGTTATGTTTGAGCTAGATTGTGTTTTCAATGTATTGTTTATGCATTTAAAAACCAGAATACGCTATAATAATAATTCAGCGCTAAACATGGTAATTTCGCTACATAAAGACTGTGTACGATAAAATCCGGACATGCATGATCTGGTATATCTTTTTTTCGGTATCACATATTCAAGCAACACTTCTTTTTAATAATTTGTGGTCATCAAGCTACATAATAAAATTACAAACATAATATAACGTTACGTTATCTGTGACTTTGATCACTATATATTCCACAGTGCCTATATTTTTTTGTCCACGGTGTTCTGTTCTGACAGTGTTTACCAAATTTTCCTGTGAAAAATAGTTCTTTATTTTTTATTAGATAAACCAAATTATACCTTACTAGCTTTCCGCCCGCGACTTCGTCCGTGTATAATACGGTTCCTCATACAGAGTTTCATATCCAATTTTATCTTCTTAAACTAACTTTTGTTAATCCCCGAACTATTTTCTTAATCTATTTATACTTATAGCTATTTTGGCGAAAAAACGGGTAACGTAGACATAGTTTCAGTTTTAATTTGCGACCAACTATATACTAATTTTACTTATTAACATTTGGCTAGTACCTAGCCATTCTAGAAGTCTTAATTAAATACATAACATAACGTACAACGTACTTACACATAAATAATTCTTATCTAGACACACGGCAGTGTGTCCGCCAAGTTCGAGCAAAAAAAAGCGACACACCGGCCGTGGGTTATAATTACACGAACCATTTCGGGCCAATTTCGACCACCCCATAACTCAAAACATATTTTATCTACGCATATGAAATTTCGAGTGTCTGTTGACATCCCCTTAATTGTCTAGAATACAAAATTTCATTATTCTACCTATAGCAGTTCTTGAGATATTGACGTCAGAAAATCGCTATTTTTACTATACACTCACTGCCTCACTGACTCATCAAAAACCTAGACCACTTCCAATGGTCGTACTGACTTGAAATTTGGCATGGAGATAGGTCTTAAGGTCAAAGTAAAGGAAAAAATCTGAAAACGGCCAAGTGTGAGTCAGTTTTAAAAATAGCGAAGGTGTAACTTTGTTCTACTATGAAGTCATAATGAACTAAGTGGGTCTATCTTCCAATGGTCGTACCGACCTGAAATTTGGCTCGAAGGTTTGTCTTTAGGTCGAAATAAAGTAAAAATCTGAAAACGGCCAAGTGTGAGTCAGTTTCGAAAACAACGAATGTGTAATTTTGTTCTACTATAAGTAGGTATGGAGTGGAAATGAGATAAGACTTATTTAAATTTAGATACATACCAATTTAAGACAATACATGTTTGTCTTAAAGACAAGAACAATAAAATTGTTCACCACTCTGTGTGTGTCTGTTGCGGGAACCGAACCCACGATTTACGAAGTACAAAGCAGGTCACTAGGTACACTAGGTGCGCTAAATCAGTCAAACAAAAATGAAAAGACTATTTTTTCTCGCATAGTCTAAATAATTTCTAATTTTACAACTAATAAAATCGCAGATTCAAGAACATGGAAATCATATATACTCTAAGATGGAATTATATATACTACTGCCCATCTCACCCTCCGATACGCCACGGGATGAGATGGGATGGTGCACTTCTAGGGCTACATAATAGGCCACCAATTATAATACCTACTGGTAGGTAGGTATTACCAAGTTATTAATTATCTATGTAGGTAGCGTACTTACAAATAGAATAAAGTACGTTATTGATGTATGTAATTATATGTAAGTAGGTACATTTTATAGGTGTAGGGAGCCAGTTTATTTGTAAAAATCACCTATAAATAAATAGTAAAATAGAATTAGACGCTTAGTATAAAGTACATACCTACCTAGTTGGTTACTAAGTTCTGTTACCAGATTGCTGACTGATAAAATATAAAATAAAGTTAGAAAATCAAAAATTATAGTAATTATTTAATAGCCTAATTTCTAATGAACATAATATGGTATAATAATATACAAATCAGATGAGAAATTTATTGAAAATCCTGTTAAAGCACAAGATTGCCTGAAGACGCAAACACGCGGTAAATTTAAGAAAATTAAACTTTACAAAAGTGCATCAAAAATATTGCACTTTTGTTTAGAAGGTTCCATTGCTTGTTTGTAAGAAACCTGTTTATTAGAGGTAATTGCGTGACCACCATTTAATTTTGTTGCGATTCTATTCCACAGATATTCCCATTTGATATAATGCCTATTTCTAAGTTTTTCACAAAAGACATAGATTTAGACTGCTATGGAACAAGCAGACTTACAACGTATAGTCTAGTATTTTATGGGATAGCCCCACGTGAACTATACATATACCAAATTGAAGCTAAATAATATAGCTACCGAATTGTGTAAGACTGATGCGTCTGAAAGGTGATTAAAAATAAATAGGATTTAAATCAATACGACCAAGGAGCGCAATTTTGACGTATATATTTCACGCCCTTTTTCGAGTGTTATAAAGAATTATGAAAAACTGCGACAATAATTTTCAATTCAATATATTGTAATCTATTGACTATTAAATAAGATTTTAAATTATGTACGTTAATAACTAAAATGTTGCTACCTATTCCTATTTATTTAGTGAAAACTCTAGTAACAGAACTTAGTAACCGACTAGATAAGTGGAATGAGACATTTCCTAAAGCAAAAGTGATAAAAAAATAATAAAGAACCTACACCTAACAAAAATAAATGAAATCCCATCAAAAACATAAATGTGAAAGGCTGCCAAGTTCGATACTATGGGAATGCTTCGCCTATAAAAGAAGTGAGATCTGAATAAGTACCAAGTTCCATAAAAATACCTCAAATCATAAATAGTTATAGGAATGCACACTTGATTTCCAGCAGTTTTTAAGGTACATTTTGAATAAGTATCACGTTACATAGAAATACCTAAAATTATAATAGTCAGAGAAACGCACACCGGTTTTTTTAGCAGTTTCCTGATAACATTTATTATTTTCAGTACTTTTTAATGATGTAACTTGGCAAGTTTTAATAGAAAATTATATACTTTACACATTGCAGTCCAAAGGTGTCGATTCATTGCATTGAAAAGGTGTGTGGTGTGTGAAAACTTGCCAAGTAACATCATTAAAAAGTACTGAAAATAATAAATGTTATCAGGAAACTGCTAAAAAAACCGGTGTGCGTGTCTCTGACTATTATATTTTAGGTATTTCTATGTAACGTGATACTTATTCAAAATGTACCTTAAAAACTGCTGGAAATCAAGTGTGCATTCCTATAACTATTTATGATTTGAGGTATTTTTATGGAACTTGGTACTTATTCAGATCTCACTTCTTTTATAGGCGAAGCATTCCCATAGTATCGAACTTGGCAGCCTTTCACATTTATGTTTTTGATGGGATTTATTTCAACTCGCAAGTAATTGCTTATCTCGTGATAACCTTATAATTTTACACAGTATAATAAATCAATTTCTTATACAATGACGGCTATGGAGATTGAACAATTAGCTTTCGGGCGTGATTTAGCGATCAACAACATTCAAAAAATTGTAAACTGTTCTGACAATGTAGCTGAATTTCGAGTTCGCGTAAAAGAATTAGCTTCGAAAAAAATCATTCTTTCAAGTTCAAGCGAAGATTGAAAAGTTATCGGCAAAGAATGAGTCATTCAACCGAGATGATAATTTAGCTGTGAGAAATCAGTTCGATTCTTTGTACTTTAAGGTTCAAGTTGCCTTAGATACGATTAAGGAAGAGCGTAAACAAAGCATTACGTCCGTCTGCGGCGGATCTAACGGGGTGTCACATGCGGATTGCTGCGCTCAGCAATCAACGCAATCACATATTCGTTTACCTCGCTTATCTCTTCAAACATTCTCAGGTGTTTTAACTGAATGGAATGGGTGCGTTCTTTGATTTATTTAAATCGCTGGTACATGATAATGCAACTTTATCAAATGTCGAGAGATTCCGGTACTTGTTATTGTTTTTAAAAGATGAACCTTATAATCTTATCAAATCTATCCCTGTTACGGATTCTAACTATGAAAATACCTTGCAGGTTTTAATTACGCGTTATGAGAACAAGCGAATTATTTCGACAAAACATTTTGACAACATTTTTGACTGTGAACCGGTTACCGACAAAAATGTTGAATCAAGTTTACGTAACTTGATGAATTGTTATCACGAGAACATTACGGCTTTAAAATCATTAGGGTTGCCTGTAGATGATTGGATTTTCATTCTATTGAATATTTTGCGACGCAAAATTACGTCTAGTATACGTAGGCGTTTTGAACTTTCATTAAAATCGTCGAATGAAATTCCAAGCGTGACCGAATTACTCGATTTCCTTGATAAGGAATTAGCGGCATCGGAAATAATGACCGCGTCCGCGCGTACCTCCGCGGCGCCGGCGTCGCGCGCCGCGCCCGCGCTCGCTGCTGCTGGCGGAGCGGCCGGCTCGGCCCGCCCGGCATCAGTGACGTCATCACGCCATGCCATGGCGGGAAAACGTGCGTTATCTCGCGCGCACTCCGACGTGCAATATAATGCACCGCGTACTTCTAACACTTCGTTTTCGCGTGACTCGCGTTCCATGAGTGTTCATGCCACAACTGCGGTGGTTTATTTAAATAAAATTAAATGCGCGTATTGTAAAGACAATTAACATCCTTTATATAAATGTGAAAGGTATAATAAGCTTACTTTAAATGAACGCAAACATTTCGTTAAACAAAATAAACTTTGTAACAATTGTTTATTCCGTCACGATTCCAAAGACTGCAAGTCGCGCCATACTTGTCGCGTCTGTTCTCAACGGCACCACTCTTCATTGCATGAAGATGCGCCTGCGTCTACTCCAAACGTCTTACTGACTACGGAGCCTTCTTCTTCCCCTGAGTTACACTCGGTAGCGGAAACCTCCACGCCCACTCCATTGCATGGAGCTACGGGGCATCCTTCTCGTAAGAACTGTACAGTCTTACTTACGACTGCGCTTGTAAACATACGACCTATGTACCATGGGCCTTACATGCCGCGGTCCGTTCGCGCCCTTGTGGATCAAGGAGCGCAGACCACTCTCATATCTGAGTCGTGCGTCCAGCGTCTCGGCCTGCCGCGGCACCCCGCGCAGTCGGGTACCACATTCACCGGCATTGGTGGTGATGTGCAGCCGCGTGGTTACGTGTTGTGCGAGGTCACACCCCACAACAATCCAGAGCCGAAGCTTTATATTGAGGCTTATATTCTGCCTAAGCTTACAAGCTACATGAACTATATTCCTCAAGCCATCGACAATATTCAGCAGTTCAAGCATCTGCAAGATCTTGAACTAGCAGATCCAGAACTGCGTTCTGCGCGTCCAGTCGAGATCCTGCTGGGGTCAGACTACCTTGACAGCATACTGCTGCTTGATAACATTAAGGGGCCATTGGGCACACCCATGGCCATTAATAGTATTTTCGGATACATGATTGGTGGCAGAATTTCTCATGAAACCATGAAGCGGATTAGTGTCAACTTGAGCACCTGCCAGCTTGACATCAAACTCCAAAGGTTCTGGGAATTGGAATCCATATCCGAACATCCACATCTTACCAAAGATGAATTGCGCTGTGAGTCGATCTTCGTCGATACTAAAGCATAGCTCAGCCGCATTTCGTGGAAGTTTCCGGTATTTGGCAACTAAATGTTGGAATAACCTTTCACCGCCATTGAGGAATCTGAAAAGTGTGCAGAGTTTCAAGGTCAAGATCAAAAAAGAGTTGTACGAACACCAGCAAGGGCAGAAAGATCTCAGACATGATACCAGTTTTCTGTAAGCAACCCTAGCCCAGACATACCTGAAGTTAGTATTCCATAAGCCTGTAGTACTTTGTGTCTTGCCCTTCTTGTTTTCAAATTATAATATTTAGCATGTAGTATAGCATATCTAGTACGTAGTGTGCGTAGTTTTATTTTATTTGAGGTGAGTCGAGCTTTTGTTTTATATTCACTATCTTCTCTCTATCTGGTCGGCTTGACAGTGACGTTTTAAGTTTTTATTTCTTTTTTTTTTTTTTCTGTTTTTTTTTTATTGGCAGTTTGTTTTTGCAAGTTTTGTACCATAGATTAAGAATAATTTAAGTGTGGTATGCACGATCATTTAAGAAATAGAGTTATAACATTTATATAACCAAAATTGTAGGCTAGTATAGCCGCATCGTCGACGCACTGTGGCACACCTGGGCTACAACGGAAGATCAGCGCTGGCTTCGCCAGCTTCATGCTGAGTTGTGGCCCTTTTGTGACAAACTATGTGACGCCTATTTTATGTATTATTATTTTTTTGTGTTACCTGTATTTGTCATGAATAAATGTTTTTCTTTCTTTCTTTTTTTCTTTCGATACTCACACACGAGATGAAAATGGGAAATATACAGTTTCTCTGCCCTTTAAGTAAAATGCCCCTCCTTTGGGCGAATCTCGCGCCATAGCTCTCTCACGCTTGACTAAACTAGAGGCACGACTGTCACGCGACCCTGCCCTACGTGAGAACTATAACAAATGCCTTCAAGAATACTTAGACTTGGGACATATGGAGACTGTCACTGACTCAGCGAGTACTGTGACTCCCCCCTACGTCCCCCACCACGTAGTGGTGAAGAATTCTGCTGCAACTAGCAAGTATCGTGTCGTCTTTGATGCTTCTTGCAAGACTACATCAGGTCGTTCTCTTAACGATAATCTTCTGACAGGGCAGAAATTGCATCAGGACATTTCTGAGATTCTACTGAAGTATAGACTTCACAAAATTGTGTTCACAGCTGATCTTAAAATTATGTATCGCTACATCGGTCTTTGCAAGGAACACCGTGACTTTCATCGGATTCTTTGGAGATTCTCTCCACACGATCCTGTTCAGGAATATCGCATGTGCTCTGTCACATTCGGCGTGGCTTCCGCGCCTTTTCTAGCTCTGCGCACGCTTCGCCAATTAGCAATTGATGAAGCTGTTGCCTTCCCACTTGCCTCACAAGTACTTCTTAACGAAGTATTTGTAGATGATGTCGTTTCTGGGGCTGATACAGTCGAAGACGCTCTCGCTCTTCAACATCAGCTCACTTCCATTTGCAAGGCAGGAACTTTCGAACTCCGCAAATGGACCAGTAACAGTTCCGAGTTCTTATCTAATTTGAACACTGACGATTCAAATCACGATGACGCTCTTATACTTTCAGCACTTGACACTGACACTTCTGTCAAGGTCTTAGGGCTCAAGTGGAACCCTAAGTCTGATGTTTTTACTTACCAAACGGATGGAGTAGCTAATAATTCACGCAAATGTACAAAGCGTATAATGTTAGCAGAAATTGCTAAGATTTATGATCCTCTTGAATTTCTCAGTCCAGTGACTTTATTTGTGAAGCATTTAATCCAACTTTTGTGGGTTTCTGGCTCAGGTTGGGATGCGACTCCCCCTGAGGGTATTTGTGATTCGTGGTATCGGTTCATCGACGAACTGCCATTACTACAAAACATTTCGTTACCTCGTCATGTGCTTCCTAGCACTCATCAAGTGTCGGTTAATGGTTTTTCAGACGCCTCTGAAAAGGCGTACGCTGTCTGCGTCTACATTCGCGTCGTTGACTCGGACGGTAACATCAGCGCTCATCTTCTTATGGGGAAAACAAAAGTTGCGCCTCTCAAACGTCTCACGATTCTGAGACTTGAGCTCTGCGGAGCCCATCTCTTATCAAAACTGATAAGAAAAATCCTCACTACTTACAACGGGAATTTGTCGTTCGACCAAGTCTATGCTTGGTGTGATTCTACAATAACGCTTGCCTGGTTGCGCTCATCCCCAGACAAATGGCGTACTTACGTGTCTAACCGCATTGCGGAGACAACAAGCAACGTGCCTGCCTCGCAGTGGCATCACGTTCGATCGGCGGATAATCCCGCAGACCCCGCGTCGTGGTGTTCTCCCATCTCAGTTGAACCATCAACTGTGGTTCACGGGACCAGCTTGGCTTACTAAAGATGAGTCTGAGTGGCCCAAGACTAACGTCAATTGTCACACTGACGAAGAACGCCGCAAACACGTTCTTCTCACTCAAACTAAGCCTGAGTCTAAAAGCTTAGAATTCATTGAGCGATTCTCATCGCTTCCCAGGATGCTACGCGTCGTTTCCTACATGTTGCCGTTCATAAATACGAGTAAATGCCGTAAAGTTACTGTTCCTGTGACAAAACATGTCACAGTTGTTGAGACCAAGCAGGCTCTCAGTCGAATTATATCACTTGTTCAAAGTGAGCAGTTATCAGAAGACATCTCGCGTCTTAAGGACGACGATAGATGCACAAAACGTCTTCAGAAACTTAAACCTTTCTTGGACGATGCCGGACTCCTCAGGGTCGGCGGCAGGATAAATCGGGCTAACGTACCCAATGATGCCAAGCATCAGATCCTGTTACCCAAGAAACATCACTTCACGAATCTTCTTATAGATTTCTATCATAAAACACATTTACATGTAGGACCTCAAACTTTACAGTTTGCTCTCGCACAGACCTACTGGATCCTGTGCTCGCGATGCCGTGCGTATGCGCACACTACACTGCGTATCTTGCGTTCGTGCCCGACCGGTTGCACCGCAGCCATCGATGGCTCAATTACCTACTGCTAGGGTTCGATCACTTCGTCCCTTCTTACACACTTCGGTTGATTTTGCGGGACACTTCTTTCTCAAATCGAGTAAACTTCGTAACGCGAAAGTTTTTAAATCATACGTATGCGTATTCGTTTGCCAATCAACGAAGGCAGTTCACTTGGAATTAGTTCCTGACCTCACAACCGAATCTTTTCTAAACGCGCTGCGTAGGTTCATATCCCGACGTGGTTATTACAGGTATCTGACCGAACTTTTCACGTTTCTGCGAAACGAATCAAATCAGACCGCTATCAACGACCAGCTGTCAAACATGCAAATCACCTGGCAGTTCAATCCTCCGTATGCTTCCCACTTTGCTGGTCTCGTCGAACGAGCCGTAGGTAGTCTGAAAAGACACTTACATCGTATCATAGGTACACTAAAACTAACCCAGGATGAATTTAATAGCCTGCTCTGTCAATTGGAGGCCTGTCTCAATTCTAGGCCTCTCTGTCAACTTAGTAATGGTCCAACTGATCCGTTACCCCTCACACCCGGTCATTTTCTTATCGGGGAACCATTAACCGCTTTGCCAGAATTTGATCTGTCTAACGACAACCCAAACCGCCTCGCACGATAGCAGGTTATCCAACAAGCTGTTCATCACTTTTGGAAACGCTGGAGCGTAGAATACTTACACCAGTTACAGCCAAGAGGAAAATGGTTCCACGACAATACTAACACATACCTTCGTGAGGGCTCTGTAGTCGTGTTAATCAACAACACACTACCACCACTGCAATGGCGTCTAGCGCGCGTGCACAAACTGCATCCCGGCGCCGATGGAATTACCAGAGTCGTAACTGTACGCATCGGTAATTCTTTTACTAAGCGACCTGTAGTTAAGGTCTGCCCACTGCCTGTCGATTAGGCATTTCTTAGGTACCTATAGCATTACATGTTTAGTCCTAAGTTAGCATAATATTTTCTTATGATAGTTCTTAAATAAAATAAGCATTATTTTATGGTCGGCGGCATGTTCCGTACTTTTTTATACGCAAGCACAAATACAACGTATTTTTATTAATTATTTTTTATATCGGTTAAAACCTTTATCGAATAGCAATTTCAAACGGGACTCGCCTAAAACGAAACGCTTTTCTAAAAGCGCACAACACCGAATACTTCAGTGTTGCCACACTTCTTCTATTTCCTTAAAAACCGCTACACCGCGCACGCACAGCTCGCAAATCGAATTGCTCGAGCTTTTAACAAAAACCCAAAATTCAGTGGAAGTACACGTTAAACGGACCCTCATCCTGAACCTGTGGAACACTGCAGCCATATATCGAAGGAACCAAGACACGGGGCCCCCTTAGTAGCTGACCACTTCATACCAGGTGAGTCTCCGTGCCGAATTTGCTATTTCGGATTACTAAAATTACTCAACATAGTTGTAATAGCGTTTATTTTTTTATTTTTATTAGTAAACGTACGAAGTTTCAAATCTCTAACTCCAAATTTTAAACCCCACCGATACAAACTTTTACCCCCCAGGGGTTGAATTTTTCAAAATCGCTTCTTATTAGTTGTACAAATTGTAAATTTAACTCGTCCTGCAAATGGGGAAGGCAACTGTCAAAGTGACATCTCCAACATGGGTCCTTAGAAAAGCGAAATTTGTATGGCGCGAAGTAGTTTTTATTTATTTTCGCGAAAATTACTCAATGTTTTGTCTCGATTTGCTCCGAAATTGAAATCCACCGGTTTCTGAAATACACTAAAATTAAAATGCTGTACATTAACACGATAGGGAAGGTTTTTGCCTAAGAAAAGGTTTTTGACTGCATACTAGTTGAGGACCATTCATCTTCTGTCTCCTTCTCTCATTGTATCTGTCTCTTTCTCTCATTGTATGGAATCTGGAACAGCGCCCTCTACCAAAAGTTTTCACCGGCCTTCCCCATTATAACTTTCTAGCTTCAGTAGTTACGGCCTCCCTTTAATACAAACTTTTCAACCTCGTTTCAACCCCTCTGGGGTGGAATTTTGTAAAACGCGTAAATTAGTTTTTTTGCCTTGAAGTAAGTAGCTTACAAACGAACTTTCAAGTCTGTCACAAAAAAAAAATGTCTATACAAACTTTCAACCCCTTTTTTCCCATGTTAGAGGTTGAATTTAAAAAAACGCTGAAATTACTTTTATTGTTTTTGAATTATTAGTAAACGTACGAAGTTTCAAATCTTTAACTCAAAATTTCATACCCCATCCATACAAACTTTCAACCCCCTCTTTACCCCATTAGGGGATGAATTTTGAAAAACCCCTTTTTAGTGGATACTAACGTTATGAAAACGGTTCGGGCTGGGCGTTGATTTAAGTGAGTCAGTCAGTCAGTCAGGACTTTTACGTTTATATATATAGATTACATTCTCTTTTCATAATAGCTAACATTTTTCTAATTGTACTTACTCGTAGATGGAAATAGTTCTGAGGTGTTGCGTGAGGCTTTGGTGAGCTTGATTTTTTTACAAAAATATGCCTCCCATATAAAAACTACTTTTAGTGCTTGGAGTCGAAGTCTTCCTGACTGCCTCAAGTATAAAAGAGTTTCAAATCGTATTTTTTCGTAAGATATCATTCTAATGAGCATAAAACAGCTTGAATATAAATACAATTGTGGCATTGTAGCAGAAAGTGAGTGAAGATTATCAAAAAATGCTGGACAAAAAATTCAAGATATGGTGGAATATATTTGGCAAAAACTCACACAAGCCCATACAATTGTAATATGATTATATTTTTAGTATATATTACTCCAGATTATTAAAATAAAAGAAACGTTTGAATATGTGGTACTTACCGAAAAAAAAGATACCAGATTATGCATGTCCGGATTTTATCGTACAGTCTTTATGGCGGGGAGCCCATGCTATTGGCTACGGCGTAGCGCTACGACCGTAACATAGCACGAGGCTTATTTTTCTAAGCTACGTCCGTAGCGTGACATTTGTAACCGATAACATATTTAATTTCCCGGTATGTTGCGAAAATTATCAATAAAGGCGTAATGACAATATTAGTGCTAACTGGTTTTAATAATTTAGATCAAACAATATTTAAGCACAAAATGAAATAATGAATTTTAAATCAATGAACACTTTAAATCGATGTTTAGGTACTTTATTTCAATTAAGGTACTTTATTGCATACGTATCATCAGTTGTATACCACCAAAACAGAAAACTTGTTCATCAACTGTATTCACACTTGTTTCTTTAGCTTACATACAATTGTAGCGGACTCTTCTTTATTCCATTCAATACAATTCAGTAATTGGTCATATCTATTACAGAACAATATTTCTGTGACAAGATTGAACGGAAGCTCGGCATTGATAGAATGACACGGCTTTTATTTATACAATAACTTTATGGAAGTGTCTGTCGAGAGAGTCGCGGCTTAGCTTGGTGCATAATGGCAAAGATAATGATGTCAAGAGGCGGAAGAAGCAATTACGGGCTCGCCTCGTTTGCAATCACGACGAGATATTTCCGAGAAAACAACTTCATGCCAATGGCCGGATTTAGGACATTATTCCGTCAGAACATTATTGTGGCCAGTTTTTGTTTCCAAAGGACTGTTTGTTGAGGGTAAAGACGTACTTAGATGTGTGGCCAGCTTAATCTCTTCCGCGACTCGACGGTTCGTATAGAGTTATATTGACTATACAAATTGTATCCATGTCTATATATAAGGAAACAGAACTTATAAGTACAGTGATATAGCTAGTAAGATTTATACATGATTAAGTCAATAATATTTATACATGATTAAGTCGAAAAAATACTGAAGATGTTAATGATGATGATGATGTTGTTTAGATGATTTTTGTGATGGGTACTACGCGCTACTATGTAGTATGACGCGTATACAAGTTTTAACTGTAAAAAATATAATGTTAATTTAAACTAGTAATAAGATATGTAATAAGTAGTTACAATGTATTAAGAAACAGCTTGTAAAATATTAGTGGTTTTGGTGGAGGTAGGAACATAACGATATTACATATTAATTCAGTCTTTCATGAATAGTCGTAGGGGTTTGCATTAATAAGGTAAACGTCCCAGTGCTGGACGCTAATGCCCAGAAGTTGACACTCTGCTGTCACCTTTATTGCGAATGACTTAAGTATAAAGAAGACTTGTACGCATTGACGGGCACGGGCACTCGGACATTTAGCTACCTTACCTTACACGACATCACGATAAGCCCTTCCTAGCCAGTAAAACATTTGATAACATTCTAACGAGGCAAGTAATATGTCAAGCGATTTAACCAAAATATAGCGCTCGCGTCAAACAAAGTCGAGTTGAGTCGCAAAGTAATTTGTATTATTTCGCTTCATGTTCTGCTTTAATTATTCGCTACATCAAGACAGGCAGGTGCGACGAATCTGTATTTATTTGCATTAAAAATAAATTTACTTGGAGACTTGCGTAATTCAGGATTATGATGCGACAGCTGTGCCAGATAAACTGGAATTTGCGGATTAAATTTCAATTCCGTTATCAACTTGATTAATAACCCATGTGATGCTAAACAAACTTTGGCAGGCGAGTTGTATTGCGGTTGCGGCTTTTTTCGCTTGTGGGCGACTTTTACAGTTAATAAAAGAAACGTTTTTTTTTTATATATTTTAAAGCCGTGTAAGTTCCAAGTAAAATACCGTGTTTGCCTAAATAAACTACCGTGATTTGCTTAAGTTTGCGTAGTCTTTCTTACTACTTACGAAGAACAGTCTTGAGGAATAAAGGCGATCATGATATAAACTATTCTATTATTTTAAACAATTCAATGGACTGTATAAGACAGTTAAGATAAACCGTCAAAAATAAAACATGTTTTTTTCAATGTATATTACAAAAGAAATTCGTAAGTTTTTTTTTTTAATACCACGACGGTGGCAAACAAGCATACGGCCCGCCTGATGGTAAGCAGCTACCGTAACCTATGGACGCCTGCAACTCCAAAGGAGTCACATGCGCGTTGCCGACCCTTTACAAAAAGGAGGATTCACTGTGTTGCCGACTAAAGGAACAAGTTTCGGTAAGGTTCCATGAAGTACTTATCGACGTTCCTGAGAACAAACAGGTTTATGCTTAAAAATTGTAGGATTTGACATTGGCCCGTTTACCTTTTCTCTGATTGTTCAGAAGTATGTACATGAAGGTGGAGCGAGACACATAGCCGTTCCCGGCCATCGCGAACAAAGGCCTGCCACACACAAACAAAACCGTGATTTAGGAGAGTACGAAATTAGGCATTCAACAAACAAGAACCCCACAATATTATGATACAACGACATCGCCGAGTCACGTTGTGTGACAATAATACTAATTGCGCAAGAGATTTGAATTATTAAGGCATGCGGCGCGATAGCAGTCGAGGAGGAATTAAATGTATTACAAGAAATTTGTTACATTTATTGGCGTCACTGAACAAAGAGCAAGCGCCGTCACAGCTCACAATGCAACATGACTATCGCAATATTGTATACCTAGCGTTGAAAAATTTAATAAAAGGGACACGTTCATACAATCCTCGCTCAGTGGTCCGATTAGAGCGTCCATTTTACCAGCCGAGGAATGTAGTAATGCTGAGGCTTAAAAGTTTTTTGAGTTACGGGTGAAGTAACACGCGGTTTGCGGTACACACGGTTAAATGCTTGGTGATAGTAATTAGAGTTTAGCTACCTACCTACTTAGTGCAATATTAGCATGTAAGCAGTTACCTATGAGTAAATAGGCACATTTTATGCCGCCATTTTGTACAAATTTTAAGTTGAACCGTAATCATTATTTTGTTTAGCTACGCCAAATATTGTTATGAAGCATTTATCATTTCAACAGCGTCTTAATTACCAAAAAATTCTACTCACTCCAATCCTCTAACCAAAAGCTCAGAAAAAATGCGTCAAATTGTAGTTAGTAATTACCCAACTTCTTTCAACCTCTACCCATGTTTTTAAACTTTTAACTTCTACTGAAGAACAAATCAAATTATTTTAATAAATATTTTGATTTGTTTAACTTCTGTATTTTTTGTGGGGATATCTAAAGAGACATGTCTATGCTAACAAGCCGGTGAATCTTTTATAGTTAAAATAGAACATCTTCTTGAACAAGGTGTTGAATAAAGCTACTCTTAAACAAATGGTTGTATTTACATTTTAACAATTATTTAGGTAATTATTATCCCTTTACTAAACAACTTTTTGGCAAGTCAAAGTAACTCGCCCAACTTACGATAAGTTAATACACGTACATAAGTCTATCATTTTCATTCAACCTGCAGTTCCGAAGTTGTAAACACATACATCTATTACGACGCTACGTCAAACGATTATTCGAACACGAATTAACGCAGTTTTATACCAGCAGGTTCTTAAAAGGTTTCTACAAAATATTCTTCACCAAGTTTATTTTTGTAAGGGAGTAAAAGTAAGTAAAACTGTGAGAAAAACAAGGTGCTGTCCGCGCGCTCTCGACGAAGAATACACTCTAATGAGCATATACCTTTTAACTGCTCGTATTTCGGCCGTTCATATCTAGACTGTCAACATTTAGATACGACTCAACGAATATAACTTTTGATTTTCTTTTGTACCTATATATTCGTACGAGATGAACGTTCAAGTGAATTTAATTATCAGGGTCGTCGCTGCACTGAATAAATTCGCTATTTAATGCGCGAACACTTGCTCAAACGCCAAAGGAAACACGAAGTGACCCCACAAATAGATCGGAGTTCGGTTCGCTACATGAATTGACAATTAAGGCTCGCCATCGCCACGGTCTTTATCTAACAAGGACCTTGGGTTTTTTTAAGCGCTCGCTTTATTTCGCGCTTAGCTTTGTATACAATTTCGTCGACCCATTGCTTTGAATTAATTTCACGCCAGGGTGGTCATTTGTATTTCTTTTGTTTTAAAGGTGGGGAGGCTTTTGGTCTCGCTTAAAGATATATTTGGCCCGTTAGCACATTGCGACAACTTTGAAGCCGGCTATTTATTTACTTGTCTCAATAGCTGCCGCGGCGGCTCGTATTTTAGATTTAATCAAGTCTGACAGCAAGATTAACGTTACCTTTCGCTTTGGAGGAACTATCAATGAGTGGGGGTGATTTCCAACTCTATTAGTACGTAGCTAAAACGCAATGCGCATTATTGTGATAATATACTACTTACTAAAGGCGCTTCTTGAACGTCTAGCTGAGTTCTGGAGTAATTAGAGTCTATAATAGTTTAATACTGTCAATCATTAACAAGCTATCTATATACAATATAAGGATACAAAACAGGCTAGCTAACATAATAGTTCGTGACCCTAAAGTACATGTAAAGTAAATGTGAATTTTAGCAGAAAAGGAGACACCAACCTAAATAAATTTGCGAATGTTGCTATTTGGAAAACATTGTTAAAGTAAGATATTTTCAAGGGATTAAATGTACTTCTTTTATAATGTAAGTAAGTATCGCAATAACTATTTTGAAATTGATCAGGCCAAGACATACCTGACTGCTTTCCACATTATTTGGTAATAAAAATAATAATCAGGTATGCCTCTTAAGAAAATTCTATTTAAATAACAGACATAAAATATTCATCCCGAGTTTGTTATCAAACGACTAAGCTACTTAACTAACTATACACTAATTAATCTATCTTATATATAGGTAGTACATACATATCAGTAATATCCGTTCCGCGTCGTGCCGGTCCAAAAGTCTCCAGTTCATCACGCTCGCGGCGTTGCCGCATTCTATGGCGATGGAGACTTGTTGGACAAGCTACGACCCGGAACGGGGGTCTAATTCCTGGAATAATTTCCAGGTCCGGCTATCTCATCGGCTACTCAGTGTAATGTAGAAACTAAAGCTGTTATGATTTTCAATGCAACGCTTCCTTGAGACTCTGTCATGTTCAATACCTATATTTAAACGTTTTTTAAGTCTAAAATTGCTGCTGTATCAAGCTATACGGGAAACTTGGGAGGGTCGATCCCTAGGGAACACTTGGGGACAATTTCTAGTTTTACGAAACGTGATATATTTACTTACGCTAGCAAAACTGAATTATTTATTTCTCTCTTCACTTCCTATCATAGCTCACTTTTAAAAATGTGAGTAGTTTTCAAATGGCGGACGGACAAATGTTTGCGTCGTGTGACATTTAATTTACGATAAGATTTAGGTGGATTTATTAAATAAAAAAACCGGCCAAGAGCTTGTCGGGCCACGCTCAGTGTAGGGTTCCGTAGTTTTCCGTCCGTCACAGTAAGTGTCCCCACTTAAGAGTTAAAATAACACCGCCATGTAGGATATGATATGAGCGTTCCACGTACAGCGACATCTATCGGCAAATTAAGTAAACTATTGCGCGCGAGCTTAAAGTATGGAAGATGATTTTTATGGGATAATTATTTATTGCGTGAACCGATTTTCACCATTTTTACTTTATTTGAAAGCACGTCATTTCATTGTGATTTTGTAGAAATTACAGGTACAATAAACACCTGCTTATACGGTTAAATTACAAACGTAGTTCAGAAATTATTTTGTAATTTTTTTTCTAAAACTATTCGACCTATCGCGTTCAAAATAATTTTCCTAGAAAGTTTTTATAAAGTTCTACTTTTAATTTTTTTTAAATATTTTTAAAACTTACGGTTCAAAAGTTAGAGGAGGGGACACACATTTTTTTTTTACTTCTAGAGCGATTATTTCCGAAAATATTTACATTATCAAAAAATGATTTTAGTAAACCCCTATTCATTTTTAAATACCTATCCAACAATATATCACACGTTAGGGTTGAAATGAAAAAAAAAATCACTCCCCACTTTACGTATAGGGGAGGTACTACTCTAATAAAACATTTTTTCCACTTTTTATTTTACCACTTTGTCGGCGTGATTGATATACATATTAGTACCAAATTTCAGCTTTCTAGTGCTAACGGTCACTGAGATTATCCGCGGACGGACGGACGTACGGGCAGACATGGCGAAACTATAAGGGTTCCTAGTTGACTACGGAACCCTAAAAAGCGAAGATAACGCTGTTACTGATTATGTTTATTTTCTTATTATGACATTTGATAAATCACTGATATGAATAAATCAATGACAAATACAATCACCTGAAATCAAGTCGCTTTAAAATATGTACATATTTGCACACGGGCCTATTTATAAACGCAAACCACTTCGTTCGTTCGATCGTCTATTTGTATCACTCTCTTTCGAATATACAAGAGCAACAGAGACGGAGATAACGAAATTTAGATTGATGTAAGACGATGAATTCAGCTTCAAAGATTCACAATTAACGAAACAGTAATTGCCGATTCCCGACGCAAACTTTTGTTTTTCCTCCGAAATTATGATAAAGAATGTGTACGATAAAATCCGGACATGCATAATCTGGTATATCTTGTTTTCGGTACCACATATTCAAGCATTTCTTTTATTTTAATAATCTGGAGTTATAGTAATATATACTAAAAATAGAATCATATTACAATTGTATGGGCTTGTGTGAGTTTTTGCCAAATATATTCATCATATCTTGAATTTTTTGTCCAGCATCTTTTGATAATCTTCACTCACTTCCTGCTACAATTGTATTTATCTACAATATCATACACCCTCTATTCCGCGTTCGGAAACCGTATGTAATTACCACCATTATTGCAACCAGTAACGTAACATCTCTGACAGTGTGGTAAAAACGTATGAAAATTCATTACCCACGGTAACGTAACCAAGATCCGCGCTCTCCCCGAGCGCCGGCACGCGCCCTCGCGACCGCCGACACAATCGAGTTGGTCATGGTGGTGCAATGGCGGTCATTTTACTGGTTTCCGAACACATCATTTAGGATTTATACTATGTGCGTAGATAAAGCAGTGTATGCAACTGTACGTAATTTGGCCTTAAAACGTAACAGTTACATAAACTACTATTATATTTTCACAAGCTGTTTTATGCTCATTAGAATGTTTATGTTGGTGTCCTGGAATACTGTAATGCTTATTATATGTAAATAAATAAATAAATCTTACAAAAAAAAATACGATTTGAAACTCTTTTCTACTTGAGGCAGTCAGGAAGACTTTCTACTCCAAGCACTAATAGTACATTATGATCAGTGATCGGAATAGGTAGTGCCATTTCGGGTGAATGACCTTAAACATTGATAATAACTTGGATAAGACTTGAGATTCTTCGACGTATTTCTCACAGAAAATTTTCTTCAAAACGCAATAGTTAAAAAAAATTTCATTATAAATACATCATTCGGCGGTTGAAATGATTCTGTTTCTCAATCAGGATTGTATGATTTTTATTCTATCGTAAATGTGTATATTTTTAATATATTTTCAACACACCTGCTCGTAACGAGGTTCTTATTCCACCGCTTTTATGCTCTTAATCCTAGATATTAAACACGCGTGCATTTCACAATAATTATCCAACTAGTGGAATAATTTAATAATCCGATCAAGTGACGTTTGTAATCTAGTACCAAGTTGTACGTACGCAGACGAATCGTTGTAATCGTTGTATTACCTTTACTTTTTTTAACACTTTATGAGTTTACATTCTAAAAAAGTAAAAAAAAGTAAATATATTAAAAATATACATATTTACGATAGAACATAAATTATACAATCCTGATTGTGAATAAGAATCATTTCAACTTATTATATTACTCGTTATACACAATAATTCGTGTTTAAAACACGAATTGTCGGTTTTATTATTGGCTGTTTGGCATTATACGTCCGCGCCTTTGCCTCAAGCTGCACGCACATCCAAAAAAGAAAAATGCGCGCCATTTATAATATAAGTTAACCTCAAATCATTGTTTATTTGTTAGATTTTTCTCGTCGTGTTTTATTAATTTAAACAAATTATATTTTCAATGAATAAGAAGACAACTTTAGCGTTAATTTAACCTCTGGATATATTTCAAAATTGTGATACATACTAGTAAAATGTCATCATAAAAATCTAGTGAGCAATACGTAAGAAAAAATACTATAATTTATTGCACAATAAATGTGAAGTCTTTAATTTTATGAAATGATTTGAAAAAGAGTTACAGATACTCAATAACATCACAAAAAAGGTTAGTTAAATTTAATTATCTTAGGTTCGTAAGAACCTCTATCCTGTAAACATTCTGACAATTAATGTATTTATCAAAAGTTATTAATTATACTATTCTGTTATTTCCTCGCAAGTATGTTGAAAAACGTCGTATGAATCGCGTGTGCTTGATCATTACATAAGCTCAGCTTCCTTATGCGCACTCACATGCGTTCGTGCGCACAATTTCGCTTCGTATGTAATGATCAACTTATCACACTTGTATCATAATGTACTATTACTTGTTTAGAATGCAAACTCCTAAAGAGTTAAAAAAAGTAAAGGTAATACCAGATTAAATTACAACGCGTGGTCTGCGTACATACAATTTGGTACTAGAGTACAAACGTCACTTGATCGGATTATTAATTTATTGCACTAGTTCGATAATTATTGTGAAATGCATGCGTGTTTAATATCTAGGATTATGAGCATAAAAGCGGTGGAATAAGAACCTCGTTACGAGCAGGTGTGTTGAAAAAGTAGTTTTTATATGGGAGGCCTATTTTTGTAAAAAAGTCAAGCTCACCAAAGCTAGAACACCTCAGAACACCTCAGTTTTTATCTACTAAGTACAATTAGTAAAATGTAAGCTATTATGAAAAGGTTTATCTAATAAAATATAAAAAAAATATTTTTCACAGGAAAATTTGGTAAACACTTACCTACACCGCGTACAAAAAATATAGGCACTGTGGAATATTATAAGTGATCAATCACAGATAACGTAACGTTATATTATTTGTAATTTTATTATGTAGCTTGATGACCACAAATTATTTAAAAGAAGTGTTGCTTGAATATGTGGTACCGAAAAAAAGATATACCAGATCATGCATGTCCGAATTTTATCATACACAGTCTTTACTAGTCAAAAGTATTAATGCAGGGTAAAGTTATGTGAGGATGTTCGGTAGGTTATGTCGACGCGCCGCTGACTTATGAAGTAAAGTTGTTTGCGGGGTTGCTCTGGCACCTGGAGGTAATTAGCTTTAAATTTATCGCCTTTTACCTGATTTCGTCGTCACTTCGGCTAAATCACGGTTACTTTATTATTAAGCTGAATTAGCTTAATCGTTGTGTATCACTTGTGCGGTAATTACTATAGTTAAAAATCTCTAAGAATGAACTTTTGACACTTCAGTATTGACGTAATTAGTGATGGGGCTAAGACGTATCGTTTGTCAAATTTAGCGATTATTTATGAATTGTTCGAATCGATTTTATTTCAACCGATTTTTTTCTTGTTATATGCCTATATATTTAGTATCACAAATCTTCTCAAATGATAAGAATAAGAGGATGAGAATAATCTTTATTGACTTAAACCTAATACAAGTATAAGTAATATTTGCACAGTAGGTACGCTCATAGCCTTAGAGAGACTTATGTATTAGGTTTGAAACAGTTTCACCGGCACTGAGCTTCTGTCTCCCGAACTAGGCGGATGCCTGTGACTCGGAAGTCAGTTATTCCACCGAGAATATGAGTTGGGATGAGTATGCAGTTGTGCCTAATATACAAAAATAAATTAAAAAGGAAAACATAACTATAACAGAGCAGAAAATAAAATGATTTAGGAAAAGATCATTTGATAATTGTAATCTACTAATTATGTATGGCATTATAATATTTCCATAATTAATACAGTATGATAAGAAAGTCTTATAATGCTCCATAATTATGCTCAGTTATGAATTACGGTCTTTGGTAATTTGTAAAGCCTGATCAGGAATATAATTATAATAATTGGCTACTTTCCTAAAAAAAATATTTAGTCCGTCAGTTAGATTATCAAAAAACATTGGACACGTATTTTTTATTTTGTCATTCAAACAAAAATTGGTGAAGATATAGCCCGTTAAAGTTCCGCGTGACGTCACATTTCAGTACAATTTTTAGTATAATGTGACGTCACACGGAATTTAACGGGCTATATCTTCATTAATTTTTGTTTGATTGACAAAATAAAAAATACGTGTCCAATATTTTTTGATAATCTAACTGACGGACTAAATAGAATTATATTTTTTTTACCCAGGAAAGTACCCAATTGTCACAAGGGTTCTGTTATTCTCATATACAGGGTGGAAAAAATGGGCCCTGGAGGGGAACTACCTTAAAAAGTTGATATAGCTCAATCCCCTGAAAGGAAACATTCTTTAATTTTTTTTAATGTACAAATGATTTAAAATTTTGGGTTCAGTTCAATAAAAAACTATTATTTTGTAATTTTTGCCAAAAAGAATTTTTATGACAATTGATGCCAATCGATCCTATTTCCAACAAGGATAAAATTTTCTTAATACCAACCAAGTTTAGGACTCAAAAGAAGCCATAAAGAATAATAAAAAGACTTTTCATACAAATTGTATGGGTAATTGTAAGTGTATGGAAAAAAGTGACGTTAAGAAAAAACTGTGAATGCAGTTTTACTTTTTCGGAAAAATAAAAGAATGTTTCCTTTCAGCGAATTGAGCTATCTCAACGTTTTAAGGTAGTTCCCCTCCAGGGCCCATTATTTTTTTCCACCATGTCCATGGCAACAGTAAGTTTTGAGCGTTTTTGTCATTTATTATTAAATATTCAACATTGAAGAACTACTCAAAAAACCGATACAATTACAGTAATGATCTTTTTTCACATCTTACTTCTTTTCGTTTTGTTTTGGGTTTTATTAATATATATTACCTATTGATTAAATTATCGATTTTATCGACTTACGGAAATGTTATATGAATCGGAACAGCAGACATGGTCACAACACTAAATTTTAAAAAAAGGAGGCGTAGATCGTAACTGTTTGCATGCTAAATTGTTATCGTAAAATATTCATTAACTAAGATATGAAAAAATGTAACATTAATTAAGTAATGTTTATTAAAAGTGAAATATTGTGTTTACGTACATGACAAGCTGTATAATCGTTATGGGATTTTGTTTATAATTTCAAAGTGTCTTGCGCGTTTACGTTCTACGGGCGTTGCGATGTGTCAAAAGTTCATTCTTACAGATTTTGAACTATAGTTTTAATTATTTTTGAATTATCTATACTGATGGGGTTGTGGGACTCATGTGGTGACATATGTGTTTGACTTTATGGTTGAATTGATGTGCAGAGGAAACTAATCTAAATTTATACTATATAAATTTAAGGCCATATGTAGCACAGATTTGGCTCTCAGCAAAAGCTCACGCAAACATACGTTGGTCCACTCATTGGTCAAACGTCGGTCAATTTAAGAGAAACATCTATTGGCCTAATGTGTGGATTGGGTATACATTAACATGAATTGATAAGATAAAAAAGCTTGTCCTCAAGCCGTTGAGTTTGAACGATCGGTCAGAGGCTTATTTGATCAGATATATGTATACAGGATGAAATCTGGTCATGATCCTGAACCAGTTTTCCTGATTCTGTAACTGCTCATCATTATCATATGATAGTATTTGATCAAAACAGAAGTATAGTTTTTACGTATAATTAATCTTAAACTAAGTAAATTTTGGTTACCCTATTAGTTTTGACATACGCTATATGGAAAACGACAAGACGTCACATATAGTAGGGTGACCAAATTGTATGCACAAAGGAGACCGTCAATTCCAGGCCCACTAGCGATAATGGTCTCGTATAAGGTTTGTTCTGCAATTTTAAGCAAATACCCCTTTTGATTACGAAACTAGACAAAATATTTCATGAAAATGAAACGGGAATTAGAAATACAAAATAAAAAGTAATTTCGTTGATCCTTCCGCGATCCAAATAGTGCTTAATAAGTTGTTAACGTCTTTACAGCATTGACATAAGGTTAACTTTACCTAGACTGAGGCGAAACAGACATTTTCAGAAAGGAGTTACGTTTACTTTGCTAATCTAGTTTATTATTCTAGTTTGACACTGTCAATGTATGACGTCACCGTCATCCAAGTCTGCCGCATGAAGTTATAATTTTAAACTGGAGTATACTCTTCGGCCACAAAGTGGGGCCAAAAGAAAGGGAGCCGCATCTCATTTCGACTTAGGGCGTTATGACGGCATTATATCATGCTCATTCGATAACGAAACGCATTTTTTTTTTCAATTTAGTAATGTCTGATACTCGTATGGATTTATAAAAAGTGGATGTAATTGTTGCACTTTTCCCTAACCACAGATGAACCTTATTACCGTGCAAAACAGTCGTTCATAGGTAATTAGAAAAAAAACGGTCCGATAGAGGGGATAATTATTATCCTTAGATTAAATATGTTTGTATGCATGTTGTTGTTGTCGCGAATAAATGTTTTATATTTCTATTTTTTTTAATTATTGGGGCGGTGCCTCACTTGCACTCGTTACGAAATTGACACACTTTGACATTTTGACTTGTTGTCATGCTGGCATTATTGTCTAATGACGACATAACTCCCTAAGTCAAAACGATACGCAGCTCCCTGTATTACTCTCTTTCGGCCTCACTTTGTGGCCCAAGAGTATACTCCAGTTTAAAATTATAACTTCATGGATACTAGAAGTAGCGCACTAACAGAGCTAAACCTTATCTTTTTGTAATAAGTTCTACGATTGTTTAGTTAATAGTAGCAATGATGGTTTGACAGTCATTGTCATTATCTTTGTTTACCCAAATACAAGAAATCAGCGGCAGGATCAAAATATGACTTTTTATTATGATTTTCGTTTCATTATCATGTCAGATTTTGTACATATTCTTTAAAAAACCGGTAGTTATTTTGTGTTATACTGTAAATCATAAACATGTACGCTTTTAAATATTGTCCTTATCACATTAATGTTTTTTCATCACCGATTTCCCAATTTTCCCGTTAGGTTTCATGATTATTTTATGACCTGATCTAGAAATTAAGGCGAATGTTTTGATACCTACTTTATAATTATACGCACCTTAATGAGCTGGGGCAAATCGCCTAACAAAATTGACGATCTCCTTTTATTTTTCTACTTATCACATAAAAAAATGTTATCAATATTGGTGATAAAAAATAATAATCATATTATTTTTGTCACCAATATTGATAATTGTTTTTCAGACGATAAGTAGAAAAATACATTTGGATAATCATATCATCATTAGGTTCATATTTCAATTCTGTATCACGCCTTGATCGCTTGCTACACGGCCCCGATTTCACTATGTATAACAATAAATAAATATCTAAAGGCCGTAGCAGGACAACCCTACAAAAAATGCACCCAAATCTTTGAGTTCGAAACTATTACCAGTGGATGCCCCGTCAAGAGAAAATACTTCATACTAATTTATAACCCTCTACTGTCACCTGAAACCTCACGGCATGCACTTAACCCTAAAACGTTTTTTTTTCTCAAAGTGTGTAAAACGGAAAATATCAAATTTTGCATAAATGTTGCTCTAATCAATATAAGCTATCAAAAAAAAAATCAGCTCTCTACTTATTTATTTACTCGAAAAATATAAAAATATAAAAATTAAACATTCTGTATAACAGGTCAGGCTCGTCGTACTAACACCATTTTTATACTAAATACCAACTACCTATTTACATAATATGTAAGTTTCATTTAATTAGCAAAGGTGAAACACTGTGAAATAAACGTAAATGTTACCTACACTGTTCAGTACATAGGTACTATGTAACAGGCAGGCGACATTAGATATAAGTAAATGACATGCATCCGTGTTCGATTTATTAAATTTGCAAAAGAGGGGTTAAGTAAATATAAATTAATGAAAGTCATTAATATTTACTTATTCGATCAAGTGTTTCTGATTTTACTGTTTAGTAAAAAAGTACATTTAAAAACTAAATCATACATGACAGTTATTGACTTGGCACAGTTAGTTGAGTTGAGGCTAATGGATGGATAAGGAAGAAAACCATGTTTAAAAATATATCAAGCAATGACTTATTGAACTTTCCTGAGTTGACACAGGATGATTTACAAATATTCTTCGGAGGTTCATATCAATTAAAACAATCCATATGCTACTTAGCATAAATACAAAATCCAAACTGGTCAATATAGAATATTTAAGAGAAAAAGAAGTTCTAAGAATTCATATCAAGTCGCGTCCTATAAATAAAAAGACTTATCATATTTTTATTCGTTATATTCCAAATGAAAACTATTACGCAGGTATAACCGACCACTACTGCACTTGCCCGAATGGCAATTTATTATTTATTGAATGCTAGACATATATCAAGAAATATAAAGCCAGCAGAAATTCTTACAAATATATTTGATTGTGTTGTAGATAAATTTACTGTAATTAACGAAAACAGCGATGAAGACTAAACAGAGGATGTACTTTATGTTAACTAATCGTTTGCAATCATAGAAAAAATAAATAAACAGAAACACTTGCTCGAATAAGTATTAATGAATTTCATTCATATTAAATGCTCCTCCTTTGCAAATTAAATAAATCGAACGCGGATGGGTTGCCAGCCGGCGGCGCGCGGCGAAGCATGTCTTTTACTTATATCTAATGTCGCCTGCGTGTTACATAGTATGTACCGAACAGTACCTATATTTACGTTAATTTACAGTGTTCCACCTTTGCTAATTAAATGAAACTTACATATTATGTAGATAGGTAGTTGGTTAATATTTAGTATAGAAATGGTGTTAGTACGACAAGCCTGAATTATTATACAGAGTGTTTTTTTTTTTCATGAAAATAAGTAAGTAGAACGCTGATTTCTTTTGATAGCTTATATTAATATACAATGTGTTTGTACACCTATGTTAAAGCCGTTAACCACGTATAGTATGATGAATTTTATCGACAAATCAACCCCATACCATTTTTAAACCAGAGTGTTAGGTAACCATAAATTCTATTGTAAGTTTTAATTTAGTTTTAATACAAGTATTTAATAAGAGTAATTTTAAGGTATTCCAATGTAATTCTTTCTTGTTTTATAAATAAATAAATAACTTTAACGAAGCTACTGTGTTATAGAATATGCAATTAATCTGCGTATTGTAATTTTTTCAGCTTAGCAGTACCGAGGAGTTCAAATTTGTACGAGTATTAGATCCTCAAAAGTAGTAGGTACCTACTAAGTATTTTAACGAGAGAGAAAAACACACGTTTCCCTGGTGGGAAACGTGTGTGTGCCACTGCTTGACAATCAGCAGCAGAAGTCTGTGAGCGGCCGAGATGTTCAAAATTACGCTCTTCTTGTTTTAACAAATAAAGTCGTTGCTACTGAAAGTCGTTGCTACTGACTGTACTTGTGTGTATCGTGTTTGTGTAAAGTTGGAGCCAGACGGCATACAACCACAGCCCTCTGCCTCGAGACCTTTGCAGAAAGCAGAGATTTTAAACCATGTAGCCAGTGGTTGGTGCACAATTCTACATGACCTTTAAACGCCCTTGGTGGCTAGGTGTGCTCTGCCAACCATTGGCAGAAGCAGTTGGTTGGTTGTCAGCCATGTAGCCGCTCGATTCACTAACTCGCTCCAACCAAGGTCACGTGGCAGAATCTGCCGCTATCTGCCGTCTGGCCCCAACTTAAACAAGTGCAACTAAACTGAAAAGTGATTTTAGCGAGCGGCATGGTTTTTGTGCTACCAAAAAGCCCCATAGGACCGTTGCCTAAAATTTAGTCTGTAAAATGTTACCGAATAGTAACTCCATTACGGTAATGGAAAACAGTAGCCCGCGCTTGGATTTTTTGCTTTAACATCGCACCGATGCCGCAGTGCAGTTACAGAAATACATGTATCAAAGCTCTCTTTCATTTGGGCACAGGCTGCAGCCAGCATCCAGGAAATATGGGATTTCTACATAATACGCAACATAATATACCTAATGAATAAGCAGAGCGTACTCTGCGCCGTTAAATAAATCCCTTAATTAAATTTTAGATCACATGAATCATTTAGAATCATTCTCATGAGTGCTATTTATGTAAGTAGTTAAATGAAAACAATAGTTAACTTACTACGAGTAAGTATATTTTACGGCTGCGAATATAAAGCATACTTTTATCATAGAAGTTATTTACTTCATTGTTGCGGGACTATAAATAAATACACTACGCCTATAAATAGCACACACTAATTATAATGGAGGTAATAAAGCATATTATTATACAAAAAGACCTACATATTCACTGTGTAATATATCCCATCAAAAACATAAATGTGAAATGAGAGCCAAGTTCAATGTATTATATATGCCTTGATTTCAATTAAAATTTCATTGTAACAACTCAAAATATCATTTCCTCTTAAAACTTTGGATAATATATTGCAGTCTAAGGTTTGACTTACTAGTTCTAATATTATTAATACCAACTAGAACAGTCATGGAAGAGCCCTTGATGTTCGATGGCTAGTTTCTACTAACAAGCCAATTTTTCGGAAGAATATAATAAGAACTTTAGGCGAAGGCTATAATATAAATCGTATATGAGAACTAGCCAAGTCAAACCTAAGGCTTCAATATATTATGCTATAGTATGTTGTGTCTATAGTGTGTTGTATGTTGTGTGTTGGTTGTCTGGAAGAGATCGCTCTCTAGCGATAAGACCGCCTGTTGACTGCCTCTACTTTTAATCTGTGTACTGTACTGTTCTATTTTATTGAGGTGTGCAATAAAGAATATTTGTATTGTATTGTATTGTATGTTTTAAGAATAAATTATATTTTGAGTTGTTATAATTTTTTTTATATTGTTATAAATACATTTCAGACTGATCATTGAACTTCGCACCCATTTAGATCTCACTTCTTTTGTCGTTGAAGTCAACAACCAAGGCATTTCTATAATATATTGAACTTGGCTCTCACTTCACATTTATGTTTTTGATATACGAGTACTATACTTAATTTGGCCAAGTCGGACTTTAAAATCCACATAAAGACTGTCGTCAATGCTGTCATCAATTTTGTTGCTAATTCTGAATTCTTAATTGTTCCTAATAGAATCAATTAATTGAAAAATTATAATAAAATGATAAAAATTTACTAGTTTCTGATTTATTTCTTTGTATTCACCCAACTACCTATCTGGATGCCAAATATGAACGTTCTAGGTCATTGGAACAGGGTTAGAGTTTTGGTCTATATTTGGACGATTTTTGGACGTTAATATCTAAATAACCGTTTAAGGTGTGTTCATGAAATTTAGAGTACATATGTATCTCGCAAGTTTTAATATATGAGCCAAATTTGACATGTTTATGTGAAATAGTTTTTGAGTTATGAGGGGGTCAAAAGTGGCTCAAAATGGTTCATTTCACGGTGCTGCTCGCCAGTTCAGTTATACTTGAACTTGGCTTGACACGCTGCCGCGTGTCTAGATGCGTACTAAAATGCGTATTTGTTTATTAATATCTGGTACCTAATTATTTATCTCCAAGACTAAGCTAAAATAAGATAATAAACGTTATAATAATAATGATTAAGGTTCACGCTCGGCACGAGGAGGCTCTCAAGAGAATTCGTAACAAATTCCTCTTAACATTTTCTTTGTTCACTAAAAACGATAATCATCTTATTTATCGATACTTGACAGGCTCTCCCTTTTGTGGAAAGGGTAAAATCGATTGATTTAATTAATATTCATTGGGCCGGTATTTACCAGTTTTCACAAAACAAATGAGTAACCCTTCGGCTTGCTCAAGACGAAAGCTTTTTACAACCGGAGAAAGTAAAACACAGTTAATAACTCGTTTAAGCAACTTCGTCGAAAATAATAATATGCAATTCCAAAACACTAGTAGCTTCCATGAGTTGTCTCTGAATGTAATATTTATTTGCATTTTAACACATTCAATCAATTCAACAAATTATTTTTAATATATGGTGCAGTATTATAATATTTAAACACATAAACAATAAATTAAAAACATAATCTATCTCCAACGTAACTCAAACACACAACAAATCGAATCGCATCAGAATAATTTTCAAACAAATTCTCATATTTATTTATAACGTTGGAGTTGGATCGTGTCTAAACGTGTTAAAGTTAAAATACGGCCCAAGATATATATATTATATACCTGTCTTTTATGTTAGACCTTCCTAGTTTTATACATTGTTTAGTTTTCATTATTTAGAAGGGTACTTGAAAATTTGTTTCGAGCTTGCGGTTTTACAAGTATTTCAAATATTAGGATCTATCTTTAGAAGTAATTGTTCTCTCTATAACATAGCAGAAGTATCAATAAGTGTCTCTATAACGGAGAGTGCTCCGAGGAATTGTTCGGATTAATCCTTGCCGCCTCTTTCCGCCATCGTCCTTCGCGACAGCATTTCCATCATCACCACTTAGGTGGTTGGCAGTCCTGAACTGTGCGTTTCTCCAGAAACTTCCTGCCTCGCACAACAAAACTGTGGAATGAACTGTGGTCTGCGGTATTTACGGACCGATACGACCATCAAACCTTCAGAAAAGAGCGTATTTCCATCTTAAAGGCCGGTAACGTGCTTGTGACCCCCCTGGTGTTGCGGGCGTCCATGGGCGGCGGTAATTGCTTACCATGAGGCGATTCGTCTGCTCGTTTGCCTCCTATTTCATAAAATAAAATTGGTTATTTATAACACTAGCAATGATTTGATTAACTCGTTAAATCTCATATCGAACCAGTGCGTATACGAAATCGGATGATAATAGCATAGTTGTCTCCGCGCGGTGGTTTCCCGTAAATTTATGAGAACATTCTACGCGGTAATTTGCATAGTAGTAAATAACAGGTCTGTCGGTGTGGCGCTGCTTATTTAGACGTTATAAACTGATTACGCACCCGATAACGCATGCCACAACATGTAAATGTCTACCGGCCAGCCACGATAATATAAATAATAATACTGGAATCACTACGTTATTTGCGGAACATAGATACATATCATAGCAATAAAAATGTTTTCTGGCTCTGAAACATTATGTGTACAGTTTAGAGGTTACCTGTAGTTAAAAATACTAGGATGTTTTACTTAATTACTTTATAGGATAGGATAGGATGTTTTACTTGTCTACTTCTCTTCTTCCTCCTAGTTTGTCCCAGCTTTTTGCTCTATTGAGCCTGAGGTCCGCTCGGCAACCTAATTCCTAGGAATTGGAATAGGCACTAGTTTTTACGAAAGCGACTGCCATCTCACCTTTCAACCCAGAGAGGAAACTAGACCTTATCCCAAGATTAGATCCGATGTTTCCTCACGATGTTTTCCTTCACCGAAAAGCGACTGGTAAATATCAAATGATTTCGTACATAAGTTCCGAAAAACTCAATGGTACGAGCCGGGGTTTGATTGAACCCGCGGCCTCCGGATTGAAAGTCTGACGTCTTACCGCCGAGCCACCAGTGCTTCTTATGATTACTTGTCTACGTTAAAAGAATATTCATGTTTTTTTTTCAAATCTAAGTTCTTATTTCATTTATGTACGCCTACACTACGCTTTATAAAATATATTAATGTTAAATTTTCATATAACATTTAATGATTCCGAGGAAACCGCTGCGCTGTAATATTTAGGTATACTTTGTCCGGCGGCTTGAGGATAAATGCTATATGGCATTTGGACCTTAAGCTACCGGACAAACTATACTTGTCGTTTTGAAAATAATTACCCTTAAAGTCTCTTAAAATTTTACCCAGGTGTTGTGCGCTATCAATTAAAACCAATTTACAAAATATTGTAAAATATGGGTATTATAGCCTAATGTAATTAATATTAATATTTAGGCTACATTTTTACTTAATCAAACTTGTTAGACGTTTTAATTTGTAACGAGGCGTCTAGACGTTCCCTTCACTCGATCGTTGATAGCTATCACGTGTAGTTTACCTGGCTAATTAATTCGTGTTTTATTTTATACATAATGTATGCCTGCAAGTTTTAAAGTTTGGTATTTAGTTTACCCATTATTTAGTTTGGTATGTGCACGGCTCAATTGGGTAAGAACGTGATCTAATTTCTGGAATCTTCCAACGATTGGATCTAGACACACGGCAGTGTGTCCGCCAAGTTCGAGCAAAAAAAGCGACACACCGGCCGTGGGTTATATTACACGAACCATTTCGGGCCAATTTCGACCACCCTATAACTCAAAACATATTTTATCTACGCATATGAAATTTCGAGTGTCTGTTGACATCCCCTTAATTGTCTAGAATACAAAATTTCATTATTTTACCAATAGCAGTTCTTGAGATATTGACGTCAGAAAATCGCTATTTTTACTATACACTCACTGACTCACTGACTCACTGACTCACTGACTCACTGACTCACTGACTCATCAAAAACCTAGACCACTTCCAATGGTCGTACTGACTTGAAATTTGGCATGGAGATAGGTCTTAAGGTCAAAGTAAAGGGAAAAATCTGAAAACGGCCAAGTGTGAGTCAGTTTTAAAAATAGCGAAGGTGTAACTTTGTTCTACTATGAAGTCATAATAAACTAAATGGGTCTATCTTCCAATGGTCGTACCGACCTGAAATTTGGCTCGAAGGTTTGTCTTTAGGTCGAAATAAAGTAAAAATCTGAAAACGGCCAAGTGTGAGTCAGTTTCGAAAACAACGAATGTGTAATTTTGTTCTACTATAAGTAGGTATGGAGTGGAAATGAGATAAGACTTATTTAAATTTAGATACATACCAATTTAAGACAATACATGTTTGTCTTAAAGACAAGAACCCACGATTTATGAAGTGCAAAGCAGGTCACTAGGTACACTAGGTGCGCTAAATCAGTCAAACAAAAATGAAAAGACTATTTTTTCTCGCATAGTCTAAATAATTTCTAATTTTACAACTAATAAAATCGCAGATTCAAGAACATGGAAATCATATATACTCTAAGATGGAATTATATATACTACTGCCCATCTCACTCTCCGATACGCCACGGGATGAGATGGGATGGTGCACTTCTAGGGCTACATAATAGGCCACCAATTATAATACCTACTGGTAGGTAGGTATTACCAAGTTATTAATTATCTATGTAGGTAGCGTACTTACAAACAGAATAAAGTACGTTATTGATGTATGTAATTATATGTAAGTAGGTACATTTTATAGGTATAGGGAGCCAGTTTATTTGTAAAAATCACCAATAAATAAATAGTAAAATAGAATTAGACGCTTAGTATAAAGGGTATAGTATAAAGTACATACCTAAGTGGAATGAGACATTTCCTAAAGCAAAAGTGATAAAAAAATAATAAAGAACCTACACCTAACAAAAATAAATGAAATCCCATCAAAAACATAAATGTGAAAGGCTGCCAAGTTCGATACTATGGGAATGCTTCGCCTATAAAAGAAGTGAGATCTGAATAAGTACCAAGTTCCATAAAAATACCTCAAATCATAAACAGTTATAGGAATGCACACTTGATTTCCAGCAGTTTTTAAGGTACATTTTGAATAAGTATCACGTTACATAGAAATACCTAAAATTATAATAGTCATAGAAACGCACACCGGTTTTTTTTAGCAGTTTCCTGATAACATTGATTATTTTCAGTACTTTTTAATGATGTAACTTGGCAAGTTTTAATAGAAAATTATATACTTGACACATTGCAGTCCAAAGGTGTCGATTCATTGAATTGAAAAGGTGTGTGGTGTGTGAAAACTTGCCAAGTAACATCATTAAAAAGTACTGAAAATAATAAATGTTATCAGGAAACTGCTAAAAAAACCGGTGTGCGTTTCTCTGACTATTATAATTTTAAGTATTTCTATGTAACGTGATACTTATTCTAAATGTACCTTAAAAACTGCTGGAAATCAAGTGTGCATTCCTATAACTATTTATGATTTGAGGTATTTTTATGGAACTTGGTACTTATTCAGATCTCACTTCTTTTATAGGCGAAGCATTCCCATAGTATCGAACTTGGCAGCCTTTCACATTTATGTTTTTGATGGGATTAAGATTACAGTTATTAAAATGATTGTTTTGCATGCGCCCGCTTCGGGTACCATATTCTGAACCCTTATTAAAATTAATATGTTTTGTCGTAAGTCTAAGAACATTTTTTTTTGTTTTTTAGCATTGGAAATGCGACGCTACCGCTTAATATGTTTATGACAGAGATTTACGTGCTACGCGCTACTTACATGCTACGGCAGATTTAGTTTTGTATCTGTTTCTTAGTTTATGTACACGAAGAGGCTAATAATTATACAAAACAAGACATTCGATATTAATTAATATCTAATGTAAATAATTACATAAAGTATAAAAAAACGACGAACTATCACCAGGCACACTTTTTCCTACTTTAATTTAAGTATATTCAATAGGACAGTGGTCCTAATGATAGTCTTGTTTTATTTCACTATTTAATCTGCATTTAAAAAATTCTGTATCACAGGAAAATAACTCGACGTACCTAAATATCAGAGATAATTCGAGTTTGTATGAGAAAATGGTAGACAATTTGTGAAATGCTCCATTAGATAGACCAGAAGCGGAATTATGATGTCATCTAAAATACATTTATTAACTTTACAATTTGAATAGGGCTTCATGGCCGGGATTAGGAGATACTTATTGAGCTTATATATACTCAAGGATAATTAATTCTAACGTTTTTCATTACTACTAAGTTTGTATCCTATTTACAGACCATGATTGATATTAAAGGTTGAACACGCCAAAACCTGGGCATATAAAAATAGCTATAGTTATTCGAAAAATAGGGATATTTAAACTTTTGAAATAACAATTTTCTCACAAGGAACTGGGCTATAAAATGATGATAGTTTTATTTTCTTTTATTTATTCGTTGGCAAAATGTCGAGCGTACAATATCAAAAACGTGAACGCATTTTGCACGAACATGTAAAAAATCCCATGTTAAGCTACATAGATATCGCGAAAAGGCTGAAATATCCACAATCTACTGTTGGTCACGTATTAAAAAGTTTTCGTGAACGCTTGACAATAGATATAAAGCCAGGAAGTGGTGGGTTGCAGGGAGTCAAGAATAAGAAACAGGAAAGAGTATTTTAAAGATTTTTGCCTCAAATCATAGGATTTCATCTCGTGATGTTGCTAAAAAAGTGAAAATGTCTTAGTCCTATGTCCAAAAAGTGAAACAGATGGCAGGACTGAGGAGTTATAAAGCCCAGGCCGCACCAGATCGAGACTCAAAACAGAACTTATCCGCAAAGATACGGTCGCGACAACTCTATGAAGATTTTCTTACAAAATTTAAATGCGCGGTGATGGACGACGAGACGTATATAAAATTGGATTGTAAACAAATACCTGGTCAAGAGTTTTATACTAGCAAATCTCGAACAGATACTCCTGAAGATTTTGAATTAAAAAAATGAGGGCAATTTCCAAAAAAATACCTTCTTTGGCAGGCAATATGTAGCTGTGGTAAAAGAAGTCGCTCGTTTATCACCACCGGGACAATAAACGGCGATATTTATTGTTTACACAAGCGTTTGCTGCCTTTTATAAGACAGCATGCCTCACCACCGCTGTTTTGGCCAGATCTAGCCAGTTGCTAATGCGCAAAATCTGTTATGGAATGGTACAACGCTAACAGGATAATGGTGGTACCCAAAATATGCAATCCGCCAAATAGTCCGGAACTGCGGCCTGTTGAAGAGTACTGGAGTATTATGAAAGGAATTCTAAAAAGAAAGGCGGAGAAGTAATATCGGTCCCTCAGCTACAAAAAATATGGACCTGGGCGACAAAAATCTTTTCTAAAGAGATGGTGCAAAGTCTTATGAGCCGTGTGCGTAGAAAAGTTCGATGTATGGCTTACTGTGTAAACATTAATTAAAATTAAAAATGTGATTTTAGAATTCATTAAATTTGTCATTAAATGTGGTATTCATAATGTAGTTATTTATTTTCAAACTGGTTTTAAAACAAATTTTGCGTGCCCAAGTTTTGGCGTGTTCAACCTTTATTAGTACTCGATCTCAGGTCGAGTTGACATCGCTGTATAGCATCAGTCTTCCTTGCTCGTTAAAGTTGAAGGGTTTGCCAAAACTAAAGTTAGCTTACTGGAATCATCGCACAATAATACAAAAAAATACACGCTGGTAAATAAACATTAACATTTTAAGCAAACGAAGCCTATAAAATGTGCCCGCTTACAAACTACGAGCTGCGTCCGGCCTAAATTTTCTCTGAATGCAGTCGTGCAATACTTTGCTGAGCTGCATGTAAACACGGAAAACCGAGCGAATACGCAATTATCAGTGATTGAGAATTAAACTTGTTATGGCAAACTGAAAAATTGGTTTCACTTTGATTGCGTTTCGGCCTGCGCGGGTTTCAAATGAATGACGCATGAAACCTCATGATTGATGATTCGACCTGTGGAAATAGACACAGTCATATTATACTTTCAATTCACGCAATGGTTGTGCTTCTCATACTTCTAACTGCAAAACTTATTTTTATGTAGGTCATTGTAGGTATAATGTTGTATATTTTAGTAAAAAGTACTTGTAGATAATTAAAGTAATGTCTGCGTATATTTCTAGTTACATACTGATATTTTTACCTTTAGGGTCCAAGAGCCAAAATAGCACAAAACAGAATCCTAAAGAAATTTTATGTGAACTTAAGTACTTACACTATGAGTTGCAAACTCCTCCACCTCGGCACTGGTGCCACCGATGCCCGGTTGGATGCGGGCATCGGATCCAGCGACATGGCAGGTGCATCCCACGTCGAAGTGGAGGCCGCGCGAACAGAAAGAGCTTCCAGGCGAAGCCGATCAAGCGTCGGCGTCGCGTCATCCAACCGTTTGAGTCGTTGAATGGCCCGCACCTGATCCGATAATCGTTGCTCCGAAACGGTGAAGGCAGGTTCTAGAACCTGAAACAGAGGAAGCATCTTAGAACGGTGAGCAGATGGTTGTGTTACCCCTTTGTAGTCCCGAAGTACGCTGGATTGACGTTTTCGTCTATTGATGTTGTCCATCGCATGCGGCGCACTGGACCACCGGCAGCGGGAGCCGTGTGCGGCCGGTAGCCGGTCGCTTTCCTCGTCGCGCTGGTGGCAGTGGTGACGAGTTATTCAAATCATCCTTCTCTTATCATCAATTATTTATCAAGTTCGTGTACAATAAACCAACCAAAAACATTAATGTAAAAGGGGAGAGCCAAGTTCAATACAAAAACTATGCTTGGCTGTGGGCTTCGCCGTAAAAAGAATGGAGATCTAAATGAGTGCCAAGTTCTATGCAAAATACAAATATGTATTTATAGGAACAAAATAACATTATGAACAAGTATTAAACTCTATTTTTTTGCTTTATTGGATACCTATAACAATAGCTGTTATTTAAAAATGTGGGATCTTAAAGTAGGGTAGATTTGACTTGGCCAGTTTTCATTACATCAGTCATTTTATAAAATTATTCAACATATATATATTTTTTTAATTCTGATAAAAACTGGCCAAGTCAAATCTAACCTACTTTAAGATCTCACATTTTTAAATAACAGCAATTGTTTTGAGTTATAGAAGGGTCAAAAGTGGCACCAAGTGGTCCGTGTAATATACACTTGGCGCTGGCTAGCCAGTTCCTTTGCTTGAATTTGGCTTGACACGCTGCCGCGTGTCTAGATCAAAATGAAAGCTTGAAACGTTTTAGTCACAAGATCAAGATGTTATTTTGATAAAAAATAAAATTTAAAGTTGAAATATCGCTCCTATCAACGCATGCAGCGTAGTTTCCGATTGCTTTATTATATAAAACTATTTAGGCACAGTGCAGGCTGGGTGTTGAGTAGCAACTACTGTCGTCGGCATTCACACTCGTCATCGAATTAATTTGTAAAGCGAGTGTGCACGCATTAAACAGCACTTAATGCTGACATTAAGTACAGTGGCATGTACTACAATGGTTTGATTTAACGGTTTCGGTTGGTGGAATAGCTCATTATATCGTTACCGCTAGGAATAGTATAGTATAATAGTATAGTGACGAGCATTTATAATCGCCTAGAACTATTAAAAGGCTAAAGTTATTTAACATAATAATTTATACAACCCAGGGAAAAACGGCCCACTTTGTGTATATGGAGTTATTAGTACTTCCTAAAACTATATAATATATGCTATCTATTAGTGAAAGAACGAAGTACTTACATATCCTTGTAAATCGACAAAAAGAGGGCCTTTCGAAAAACGTATCCACATTTAATGTATTTTATCGATTCCGAGTCATGCTTACCTACCAATTGTATTGTTTGTTATTTTAAAGTACCTCGTACATTTTGTTTTAAAATCAAACCAAGTATGCTGTTAACTTTTTGTCGTTATAAAGAAACAGAAACCCAAATAACTGCCGAAAATAGTAACATTTCTTGAATAAGGCTATTGGTAGATAGAATATTTTTCAAAGCAAAGAAAAAAAAAACAATAAATATTAATGACTGACAGCGTTACCTTTGTAATAAAGTTTGCAAACTCACAAAGGAGGATAGGAGGAGGAGAAAATGGAAGGTGTACCCAAAAAACACCGCAAATCGATGTACACTTTAGCCGTTTGGCACACGCATACTAGAGGTCAAAACAATTTTTTTCTTTATTTTTATTCAGAACGATGGGTTTCTCTTTTCTTCATAAGTAGAACTGTGTCACTTTGTAGGATTGAAAAAGTAAAAAAAAGTAAATGAAATTATGCATTTTCAAAATTGCTTTCTTGGGGTTTATTGTACAAAAAAAATCAACCCTACTTATCGTATCAGGAGGAGTTCTAACTTGGTATGTTTAGAAAATTAGTTTTGCTTTAATTAAAACAAAATGGCTGAAATGTAATGGTGTGGTAATATGCCAAAAATTTGAATCGCTTTAAAAAAGCCCTTTCATAAGCTACCACACTCTTGCGCTGAAAATTTTTTTTTAAAGAGGGCATTATCAAAGTTTAAGTAAGTAAATACTCCATGAAGGGAGAACTCCAAGAGCGTGGAGCAGGAGTATGGTAGTTTTATTTTTCAAGAAGGGAGACAAGACCCTTCTCAAGAACTACCGCCCTATATCGCTCCTGAGCCACGTATACAATTTGTTTTCGAGGGTCATCACAAATAGGCTGACGCGACGGTTAGACGACTTCCAAACACCGGAGCAGGCTGGGTTTCGTGGAGGATTTGGCACCATAGACCACATACACATTGTGAGGCAGATTATACAGAAGACCCAGGAGTATAATCAGCCTTTGTGTCTCGCTTTCGTGGACTATGAGAAGGCCTTTGACTCCGTCGAGACCTGGTCTGTTCTGGACTCCCTGCAGCGGTGCCAAGTTGACTTTCGTTACATCGAGGTGCTGAGAAGCCTGTATGACGCCGCAACTATGTCCGTCCAAGTACAGAACAGTCAAACAGGACCGATTCCATTACATCGAGGAGTAAGGCAGGGGGATGTATTGGAAGTTTACGAATGTATTGGAAGACGTGTTTAAGACTCTAAACTGGAACGGACGGGGCATACATATAAATGGCGAATACATCTCGCACTTAAGATTTGCCGATGATATCGTAGTCATGGCAGAATCGCTGCAGGAAGTTCAGGAAATGCTGCACAGCCTAAATGGAGCCTCCTAACGAATTGGGTCTCCGGATGAACCTGGACAAGACGAAGGTCATGTATAATGACCTCGTCGTTCCGGGACCAGTAGTCATCGATGGCACGCGTCTCGAAGTTGTCAAGGAATATGTATATCTCGGGCAGCTAATGCAGTTGGGTAGATATTACTTCGAAAAAGAAACCGATAGGAGGATTCAGTTGGGTTGGGCAGCGTTTAGGAAGCTGGACCACATATTTTCGTCCGATGTACCACAGAGCCTGAAGACGTACGTTTTCAACCAGTGCGTCCTTCTTGTAATGACGTACGGAGCCGAGACTTGGACACTGACTGTGGGGCTAGGGTTGCCAGGTGTCCGGCTTTAGCCGGACATGTTTGGCTTTTTACAGGTATGTCCGGCCAAATAATTCCTCGTCCGGCCTATCCGGCTTTTGTTAGGCTTTTGTCTGAGTTAGGCACTGGTCCCACCAAGAGCGAGTAAGCGATGAGCTATCGGCGATTTTCTCGCCCAAGAAACGAACAAAAGATAATCGCTCCCGTGTAAATAAAAGAGAGAGATATATATTTATAGTTCGTCTCAGTGTGAACAGCCAGCGATGAACTATAAATATATATCTCTCCCTTTTATTTACACACGAGCGATGATCTTTTGTTCGTTTCTTGGGCGAGAAAATCGCCGATTGCTCATCGTTACTCGCCCGCGGTGGGACCAGTGCCTTACGCTACGAGTCACGCCAGTGGTACGATTCGAAAGACCAGCATTTCGGCTTTTGGGATCAAATGTCCGGCTAAATTAAGCGCGGAGTCCGGCTTTTTCATTTTTGGACCTGGTAACCCTATGTGGGGCTAATCCATAAGCTTAAAGTCGCTCAACGTGCTATGGAAAGAGCTATGCTCGGAGTCTCTCTGAAGGACAAAATTCGGAACGAAGTGATCCGCCAGAGAACCAAGGTGACCGACATAGCTCTAAAAGTTAGCAAGTTGAAGTGGCAATGGGCTGGCCACATATGTCGCAGAACTGATAATCGCTGGAGTAAGCGTGTTCTGGAGTGGAGACCACGGTTAGGCAAACGTAGCGTGGGACGCCCTCTGGCCAGATGGCGGGATGACCTATGTACATAAGAGGGCCGGCAGCGACTGGATGCGTAAAGCAGCAGACCGGGCTCTGTGGCGTACCTTGGGAGAGGCCTATGTCCAGCAGTGGACTGCAACGGGCTGATGATGATGATGAAGTAAGTAAAATTAATCATTAATTGGTCGTTTTATTTATATTACTTAACAGTTCATTTTAAGGTAATAACTATTTAAATATTAGTAAAGTACTTAACTATTGAATATTACGCCACAAGTTACAACTAAATTACCAAAACACTGACATTAATAATATAAGCGAGGGAAGACTTATATAAAAACACCATAAAAAAGTTATAATTCACTTGAATTTAAGTTGTTTCAAGTGACGTTAAATTCAGATCCCTAACTTCGTACGTATAAATTAAATCTCTCTCAAGTAAGATAAGCGGTTTAAATCATGCACAACGGATTGAAATATAAAGTTAAGTGATAACTATTCGGGGAATGAGACCGGGGAAGTTTGCTCGATGTCGCTCGGCGCCCGCAATAAATCACATCGGGGCTTCAAACAGGGACTGCATTTTATCTGTCACTTGTCTCGCAGCGACGCGACAAATTGATGATAACGGTTCAGCCACGTAGTTTGTTACGATGTTCAGATTATGTTTTGTAGTTAGTCGGGGTGTACGGAGTGTACGGGAACAGCGGACTAGTTGCAATTAAGTAATGGTTTAATTTTAAAATACAAAAACAAAAAATGAATAACAAAATCCATCTCAAACATATCTCCAACATACAACAAATAATCAACCAATTTTATTAGTATATTTCTGTCTCCTGGCTAGCGGCACGTCTATCAGTACTAACTTAGTAAATAGTAATCCCATCAAAAACATAAATATAAAAAAGGAGAGCCAAGTTCAATACAAAAATTATTCTTGGCTGTGGGCTTCGCCGCAAAAAGAATGGAGATCTAAATGAGTGCCAAGTTCTATGCAAAATCCAAATTACCCCCCCTATTTTATAACTTTTTTTTATTTTTAGATTTTTTCCCACGCTTTTATACAATTACCAAGCGGAAGTAGGTTAGATTTAGGTACTATACAGGATGATTCATGAGACGTGAGCAAGCTTAACACTACGGATTCAGTTAATAATAAGCTATTGTTTGATATCAGTATTAGCGTGATAAGCGCAAAAAATTTTTTTTTATTGAAAATAAAATGTTTTAAATTATTTACGACACGCATGGTCACTCTTCAATTAGAATACTCCGTCGAGTACTGATGTTAGAATATTCTCTTATTTTTCTGTGATATGTGTCAAATTGATGTCTGGTTACTTTGGAAACATCGTATCTCACTTAACTTGACAATATTTTTTTTTCATAATCAAAGTGCTGTCATGATTGTTACAGATGTTTTATCTTTATTGATTTGTTTATGTAGGGTGACCATGATTACAGAGAACAAAATTTCTACGAAACAAAAAGGTAAAAAAAAATTGACAGGCGCTATTGTTTCACTTAAAAATGATGGCGGCCGATTCATTATCGTTAACTAAGTGTGTAGGGTTGTTCCTGCTCACGTCTCACGAATCACCCTGTATATCAGTCAGCCTTTACCCTAAGCGAGGCCATGTGATATTTCAAAAATTTTTTGTAAAAAATGTATTTATTTTCTTTTTTATGTATCCTATCACAAGGAATTAATAAAGGCTTTATTATTATTATTTTTTATTTTATTATGTCAGTCGGTCAGTCAGTGCTAAAATTTACGACTTTTTGGCCTTCATATCTTTATAACCGTTTGAGCTAGCTAAATAAAATTTGGGCTTCTAGATGTCCTTATAGATATTATTAAACACACGTAGTTTTATGTGTTTACGTTAAAGAGGTTTTGAGTTATAGAAGGGTCAAAAGTGGCACCAAGTGGTTCGTGTAATATACACTCGGCGCTGGCTAGCCAGTTCCTTTGCTTGAACTTGGCTTGACACGCTGCCGTGTGTCTAGATAGACATCACTACATAGTATAAAACGAAGCCGGTTTCCGTATGTATGCTTAGATCTTTAAAACTACGCAACGGATTTTGATGCAGTTTTTTAAATAGATAAAGTGATTCAAGAGGAAGGTTTATATATATAATACATGCATAACACAGAAGACATACATAACACAGACACACGCAAAATAGGCACACTGGATGTCGACTTGCGGAAAAACGCCCAGGATAACTAACTAACTAACTAAACACAGAAGACATACTGATACTTTTAGAGGTCATTAGAATGTGATGTCGTAAATAAACACATTTTTTGCGCTTATATTGCAAACGCTGGCTGAATCCTAAGAGATAAATCAAAATAATGTACTACAGGATTGTACACCATAAAAAGGTCTACAAAAAATCCCGTGCAAAGCCGGGGCGGGTCGCTAGTAGACATATAAAATAGGAAGTCGTGGTCCCACGAAGATAGAACTGAGATTCCATAATAGTTGTAGTAGTAGTATTAAAACACTATATTGTACAAGAACAGACAACGAAAGACATATACGTACAAATGCGAACTTATCCGTGTAAAGGATTTCTTCCAGTTAACCTTAATAAGCCGCGGTCTCGTGCACACAAACTCACTTTTGACGTTTGAACCAATCACCGCTCGTCCACGAGTTGTATATGTGTGCGTGTCGCGCGTAAACACAAGGAATATTACGCTTATAATGGAATCACAATTTTGTTTTCACTATGGTCATCAAGGCACCGCGTCTTCTTATTTTATATGTCTATAGCCATAGCGTTATTTTTATAAACCGCGAGTTCTTGTATCGAGGTCGAATGTTAGTTTATGCAAGTTGAAAACAGTTGAATGCCGCGGTTGACAGGACTATTTTAAAACAGTATTTAATTTAATATTGTGCTCATAGTTTTCCTGGCGAAGTTATCACCGGGCAAATAGCAAAAGGCGAACCACTGCGGTCCTACCGAAAGCAGTCGAGTGCAGAGATTGATCGCCGAGTTCCGTGCTGCCGAGGCCGTTTAAACTTAAAACATTAAACCATCTCTGAGCCATAACACTGGTAATTATATTTACCAGTCGTATTAGTGTGGACCAGGCCAACTCGTCCGTTGATTTTAGTAATAAGAAGTAAAAATTATAATGTGTAAATTGAAATTGAATTGAAATTGAAATTGAATTGAAATTGAATTGAAATTGAAACTTTTTATTGCAGACCGTGGTCCATATTTTGTTAGTACTACATGATTTATTTACATTCTATGATATATACTTATTCTACACGGTGCCCGTGAGCATTGCGAGAGACTTTAACAGTGTATTCATTATCATATTTAGAGAACAAAATGTCCTTTAAACTTTTTCGAAATTCGCCATAGTTTCAGAGTAAATACTACTTACAAAAAATTGCATTTTGAATTGTTTCTCAGTGTAAAATGATTTTTTGATGGCGATCTCACCGGTATGGGGCATAGTCTAGACATCTCTTATTGACTGATATCAAAGACCTAAGAAACACTTTGCATGGACTAGTTTTTACGAGAAAAAATGTAGCAATTTACTTTTTCCGTTACTTTTTTCTAATGACATTTACTTTTTATGTAGAACAGCATTCAAAAAAAGTGAAAAAAAAAGTAAAAAAAAAATTTTTTTTTGGCGTTTTACAACAAAAGTTGTACGGGCTAGTTCTCGCACGTCTTGACTGATATGATATTTGATAATGATAAACACTGCAGTTCCAATGAAGTAATGATTTATTGATAAAGTAAGAAAATGATACACTTATAAGGCTTAATTCGAATACACTCCGCGGCGGTCGGATATGTACTAATATAACTTAAAGTAATAAAAATTATGCTACGTGACGGAAAGTGCTGACGCGCGGAATGTCAACCTTTGTACGGATCGTACATGCTCCCGAGCGCGAGATAAAAGGATGATGAAGCTTAGAAAACACGTTAAAATATTGAACTTAAAAATATAAACGATATAATAAAAGAACTTATAAGATAAACATGACATTAAATCATTCACTCGTAGCGAAGCGTCCTCCTACGATGGGTGACGTAGCCTTGTCGAGTCCCCGTGCTCTTGAAAAGTGAATCCTTGAGTTGTTTTTCGGTTGCACGTTGATCTTAGCCGTGGGTTGTGGAGTTGCTTCTCCTTGGATGTCATCTCTAGTAACGTACTGCACTCGCATATTCGCAGATGCGTCGCTGGGGGGCGCAGGCGCAGGGGGTATCTGCGCTGAGCGGCGAAGGCGCAAGCGTGTCCATAAATACACGCTGAATACTACTATCGCAGCTCCTAGTAGTAGGTATACAAGGACGTACTGGTAAACGTCGTGGGACGATATTCGGTCAGCTAGAATACCTCTCGTCTCACTAGCTTTCATGTGTTCGATTAGTCGGTCAATATCCAAAAACTGTTTCTTCAAATCCATGCTGGTAGATGTTGTTACAATGTCTTCCTGTATTGGTAATGATAAATTTATAATATTATTGATAGGTGGCATTTCAATCTTCACTATATTCGGCTGGATGTTTATGTGGTTCGCATGATGTTTATGGGCAAATATTGTAAGTGATTCACTCTTGATAATACAGCCATCTCCTAGTGATATAATGCCTGCTCCGCTTATTTGTTCGGCGGTAACTTGAGCCTCGCATATGATTCTTATAGTTCGATGCCCGCAGCAAAAGAATAAATAATTATTTTCTTTATTTAACCTGTCCCATTTGTCCATGCAAGGTTGCTTTATACTTTTGCAATTTGTCTCATTTTTATCCTTGATACATAAGTTGTCGTCTCCATACATATGATATATTGGTCGTTGCAAAGGACATAAGTGATTTGATATATCATGTTGCTTGCATTCAACAGCCTCTTTCTCTGATAGTGGTATGAATGAGTCCTTTTGTATGTTAATGGCAACATACTCCGAAATGGGTGTTATGCTGATCATATCTTTCTTATCTGCTGAGCTTTAGCTTTAGCTTTGCTTTAGCTGCTGAGGTATAGGTATCAGTCTGTACATTTCAAAGTTGTCACGGCTGGCTAGCGGAATGCTTATTTCAAAAATAAGATACTTGGTTGTCATCTTCGTCTTGACCTTGAGTAATTGATATATGTGAGGAAGATCCGTTTGTATGTTTTCTATTGGAATAGTTAAATCTTTTGATAGCTGTCCGGAAATGATGCTTAACTCGTCTTTTAGCTGACCTGGGGTCAATAGGTGAAAATTAAACTGGCCATGATGAACGTTGGTGATAGTTTCTAATAATGTTTTTTGAATGCTTTTTAAATTAACTAACAGGGAGTTAGTAATAATCGATGATAACATAAACTCGCTTGTATTCTCAACAGCAACAACTTCCTTTGCCAATGCATTAGTCGCCTTCTCCAGATTGAGAAAGTTGCGGTTCAGTATTTTGTGCTGCTTGTCCATGGCCTCTTCCACTCTTTTAAGTAAATTATATTCAGCCTCGACCACTGAAGTTTGATTTTTCCATAACAATGCTAGGTGTTTCTCGTTTTTCCTGATAAGGTTAATATCCGTTTCGTATTTTTGAGCGAAACGATCGTCCAGCGTTCCAAACAAACTATTGGCGATATATCCGACTCCGTTGATAAGACCGCGTCGGCGGCGAGCCAAGCGTGTGAAGTGTTGAGCGAGCATTATGTTGTTGTAGTATTCCAGTTCCGCGAAGCCGTGCCTCAGTTGTATTAGAATAACGTCGCATTTTGATTGTTTGTCTGCCTTGATACACATACTTTCTAAAGCATGGAGATATTCTTTAAATAATTTTTGACCTTGCCAATAGGGTCCCATGTCGTAGTAGACGACAAGCTTCCATTCGTCACGAATAAAATGCATATTTGATATCTTGTCGAAGTAAACTCCTTGATGTTTGTTTATTTTCGTAAGGCTGTGTTCACATTGGGCGGGTGATATTAATGTGAAGAATAACATGAGCGCAAGTGTCATTAAGTTTCCAGATTTCTTGATACGTCGATTTTTAACTTCGCTCTCTGATTTCTTCGGTTCTGGTTCAGACTTCAGAACTTCGTTTGATTCTTCATTAACTGGTAGTTTTGATAACTTTGTAATGGGTCTCTTGAGTAGTCCATTCTTCATTTTAATTGATACTACACGGAGGATGTGATAAAATGGGCGTGTCGGATTACACCGCGCCGCCGGCAAGTCCCCCATGATTTGTTCTTGCGTCATAGCTCTGTGACATATACATGTGACGCAATGATTGATATATTTTTTAATTGCTCGATTCCCTCCTATGATCCAAAATTGATATCGAAGCTGCCTTAAGGTTAGACGAGCTCCACCGTGAAGGGTCAATTTGTGCGCATTGTCGATAAGTAGGTCTGTTAGGTGACCTTCATGAGGGATGATAAGTGGATGCTTCATATTCGGATCGATATTTGCCCTTCCGATCCGTCCGCGTACTCTAAGCAGCCCACTGTCGTCCAAGAAGGGGTTGAGTGATAAAATCTTGCTGCTTGATTTCACCTGACCGTGTCGAGCCAAGTTATTGATATCTTCACCAAATGATTCTTGTTGCATATTTTTGATAATCATATTTTTTGCCTTTCGTAGTTCCGCTACTGTAAGATAAGACACCGTAGGTTTGTTTATTGATACGGCGCGTAGCACCCACGCTAGTACTCGCGTCATACGGTTGATATTGCTATGCTTGATAATTAATTCACTGACGACATTGTTGCCTTGCAGCGTCGTGACGTTTGTTTGTTTTGATAACTTGATATCTACTTCGGTTGTGTAGGTCACTTCTTGAGATTTTTCTTCAAATGTTGATAACCAAGAGGGTCCGTTCCACCACAACGGATGTTCCTTTAGTTGTGTAGCGCTGATCCTGCGGCTCGCACAGTCTGCTGGATTTTCGGCAGATTTGACATACCGCCAGCAATCTGAAGGGGCAATTTCTATGATACGTTGTACTCTATTTGCTACAAACGGCTTCCAGCGGTTGACATCGCCTTGCAACCATCCTAGCACAGCGGTTGAATCTACCCAACAGAAAAGCTTGATATTGTTGCTTGATAAACTTTCCATGACGTTTTTCAATAATTTGGAAAGTAGTAACGCCGAGCTTAGTTCTAACCTCGGTAAGGTCACAGCTTTCTTAGCTGGGACGAGCTTTGATTTGGCAGCCACAATGTTGATTTTAGGGGGTGTAGATTTTTCTCCGGTACAGTTGTTTCGAATTACACTGTAAATGACGCACGCATATGCGCGTTCTGAGGAGTCGCAAAAGGAATGTAATTCGATCGTGCCCTTTTCCTCGCCTTGTAACCATCTAGGGATTTTTATATGATTGATTTGATACAGGTCTTGTTTGATGCTTTTCCATTCGTTTTCAATTGCGTCCGAAACTTGATCATCCCATTTTAAATTTTCTTCTTTCCAGACCGACTGAAACATCAACTTAAGTTTGGTTGTAGTAGGGCACAACCATCCTAGAGGGTCAAATATCTTCGAAATGTCTGATAAGAGCGATCTTTTTGTTGTTTTATTTGTAGGCGACGGTTGTATCTTGAGTTGAAACGTAAACGTGTCGTTTTGCGGGTTCCATCGTAGACCCAAAGTTTTTTGTGACTCTTGATGTTTGAAATAGAATGATTGTTGTCGGTTTGCGGTGTCCACGCTCTCTAGCAATCCGGGATAATTGGAGGACCATTTCCGGAGATTGAATCCTCCGGCCTTGAGAAGGTTGATAAGATCTGATTGAAGTTTCCTTGCTGATATGACATCATGCGTACCACTCAAAAGGTCATCCATATAAAAGTCTTGATCCAATATTTTTGCTGCTTCGGGATATCGATGACCTTCGTCAATGGCCAGCTGCTTTAAGGTCATCATTGCCAAAAATGGCGCTGCTTTTGTTCCATAAGTGACCGTCGTAAGGGCATATTCACGCAGTGCTTGTTTTGAATTATCCCTCCAAATGATTTTTTGATAAAGTTGATCTTCTTCGTTGCATAAAATTTGGCGAAACATTTTTTCTATGTCCGCAAGAAAGACTATTTTATACTGTCTCCATCTTAGGATCAGTTTAAATAAATCCGATTGTAAATTTGGCCCACTGTACATTTCATCATTTAGGCTGTAACCCGATGACGTAGGAGCTGACGCATTATAGACAACTCTGAGAGCAGTAGTTGATGATTCAGCGCGTTGCACACAGTGGTGAGGTAAGAATTTGTTAGGTTTTGGTGTCTCTTTCGCACTCGCGCATATGTCCCAGTTCGTAGTATTCGTTGATAAATGTTTTGTAATCTTCTGATAATTTTTTTACAAATTTTCTCTCGAGTTGATAGAATTGCGCGATAGCCTTGGTTCTCGATTCACCCAATTTTTCTTCAATGTCTGGTTTCAAGGGTAATCGTACCACATAGCGTCCGTCCTCCCGGCGAGTGGTTTCGGACTTGTATTGATTGATGCAATATTGATCTTCTGATGATAATGTATCCGATGTTTCGGCTATACCTTCTATTTCCCAAAATCGGCTGATATCTTCAATGTTGTTTTGAACCATATGACAATGATACGACTTCATGTCGCCGCAGAGAAGCCACCCAAGCTTAGATTCTTGTACTATTGGGGTAACGTCGTCTGTTCGGATAATCGAACCCAAAATTATCCTTGCGTAGATACCGGCGCCAAATAAAATGTCAATAGGTTTGCTGATATTAAATTCAGGATCTGCCAGCTGAATGCCTTCGAGATGCGGCCATAATGGCTTGTTAAATGATTGATTTGGTAAGTTTATAGTAAGACGATTCATTATGTAAACTTTCGTCGTAAATGAATAGTCCGTATGAATTGATGCAGCCTTGATAATGATATATCCTTTGCATTCGTTTTCCTTGTTCCCAATTCCAAAGACAGTGCCACTGTAACTTTGCCGCGGTAAGCCTAGCAGTTGGGCTGCGTTTTCTGATATAAGATTAAGCTGACTTCCTTGGTCGATTAAAGCTTGAAATTTGATATATGACCCATCCTTGGATTGTAGCTCGATTTGGGCAGTTGATAATAAAGTGTCGAGGTCTTCATCTTCTTGAAACACGTGGCTTACGTGTTTTGATGTACTTGGCTCATTTGCGGCCCCCTTTTTCCTGCCGACAAAGGCCTCGTGGAGTATCGTATTATGTTCACCGTTGCAATGCTTGCAACGTTTTTCTGATAAACATGGATTGCCGTAATGTTTGTATAAGCAGTTCGGGCATATTTCCTTTGTATTTATTGTTGCAAGTTTCGTTTCAGGTGTCATACCTAGAAACTTCGAGCATCGGAATAAGTCATGATTATAATTGCAACTTGGGCATTTAAAATTGTTGCTTGAGAATGCTTGATAATTTTTTGCTTGAGTTCCTTGATAAAATTTGTTAGGCGAATAATGATAATTTCGGTTTTCCTAGATATGGCTTTCGGAACGGCCGGTTTGATATGATATAGGCTTGCTGCTAAACCTTTTTTCGTAGTTGGTATGTTGAGCAGGTTTAGTTAGTTCTTGCTTCCGGCGAGATGATTCTAGTGCAGTAAATTTCGCCTCCAAAAATGATAAAAATTCAGCCAGAGTAGGTAATTCTCTTGGATCCGCAACATGCTCGATGTAATCATTGTGAGAGTCGGCATCTAGTTTCTGCGCTAATAGATGCACGATTAACGGGTCCCAGGAAGAGGTATCGACGCCCAAGTTTTGTATTGCGTGGAGGCATTCTCTCGTGTTGTCATGCAGCCTTTTTATTGCTACGGCCGTCTGTTGCTGCATGGTAGGTAAATAGTCCCAGAAGTATGTTGACGTGGGAACTAAATATGAATTTTTTGTTGTTATAGCGATGATTTAAAATTTCCCAGCATACTTGATAATTGTCGGTACTGATTTTTAAATGTTGTATTAGCTTCTCTGCCTCTCCCTTGACCTTGCTTTTTAGGAACTGCATTTTCTGTGCGTGTGATATAGTATTGTTCTTATGTATAGTCTCGGTGAACAAGTCCTTAAATGATGTCCATTGATGATAATTACCATTGAAAATAGGAATTTCTATTTTCGGGGTAGATTTCTCCCGGTGTGAAGAATCCCACATCTTGATATTGATACGTTTTTTGATATCGTTGTATTTTTGCTCGCACTGGTTATACGTTTCTTCATACTCTGGTTTTTCATTGATCTGTTCACTGTCGATCTCCCAATGTGAGTTGTCGATTGCCGTCCACCGAGCTTGCACAGTTTTTAAAGCATCTTCGAATTCCCACCGTTCGGTAAGTGACTCTAATGTAATGTTATTGATAGCGCGTTAAAGGCCTTGAAGTTACTTTTTTGTTTCCGGTACATTTCTTCCAACTTGCTTTGATTACCTCGTTCAACCTTTTGTACGTTAGATTGGGGTACTGGCGGTGGTTGAGGGGTTGATAAATTTCTTCCGATACTGAACGACGGACCGCCTTCCGTTTGTTCTTTTAGTGGCTGCGTCCAGTCCACGTTTAGTTGAAACTGTGGTGTTGCAGGTCTGATAATAGGCTTTGCTTCTTCAGGTAAACATTGATACAAAAGATTTCTAGCTTCATGATAAATGCTTGATACTCGATCATAGTGATTCTCCGCAAAGTAGATAAAATCTCTATTTTCAAACTCGCATAGTGCAATATGATTAGTTTGAAACTCTCTCCAATATTGTTCCAGATTTTCTGATCGCCGTTTGATAGTTGCGCAGTTTTACGGTCAGGACCATCCTTTTTGAAATTGATAAGGAACTTTTCAATAACACTGGCAAGTTGACCTTGATTATTCAGTAAGTCTTCAATTTTCGACATCTTGCCAATAATTTGATATGATAACTAGGCACCCGATTCTGCTGATAAAAACTTCGAACGATGATAGTTACAGTTTCGTGCTCGAGTGTTCTTCATGGATATATGCGACCTCTCAATTAGACGGTGAGACCCGCTTGTGGGAAGCCGCCTAACCGATTCGCTATCACAAAAAGTCCACAGGTCACTGGTCTACCAACTGAGCTTTCGAAGGACCATAAAGATGATCCATAGGTCACTGGGCAATCCGGTTCGAAGGACCATAAAGATGTACGGGCTAGTTCTCGCACGTCTTGACTGATATGATATTTGATAATGATAAACACTGCAGTTCCAATGAAGTAATGATTTATTGATAAAGTAAGAAAATGATACACTTATAAGGCTTAATTCGAATACACTCCGCGGCGGTCGGATATGTACTAACTTAAAGTAATAAAAATTATGCTACGTGACGGAAAGTGCTGACGCGCGGAATGTCAACCTTTGTACGGATCGTACAGTCATATAATGTTTTTTCAATCTTTTGACCTCAGAAATGCGTGGTTAAAATCTCTCGCAATGCTCACGGGCACCGTGTATAGTTAGTAAGCGATGACAATACAATACAAACAAAAATAAAAACTAAGAACTTAAGAACTACTTACATGCTAGACTGGGCGGCTGCTCTTACATGGAGCTGCATCCAGTGCTTCTGGAATGGGCAGTCCAGCCTGTTGGTCACCAAGGATAGGATGCCATTGGTGCCGCCGCGAGCACGCTGTGCCAGAGATGCGGTGGGTTTGCGTATAATCGCATGGAACCCGTCAGTGCGTGCTTCCGCAAACATACCAGACGCACTGCAATGTCGCGGCAGCCCCATTAGCATCCTAAACCCATTCCTTACACGCAACCTGACGTAAACAGTCAGCAGATACCTTTTTGCTTTGGACACCTTTTCGCTATGCAACTTTTGCTGAGGATTGTACCTGCTAGCTTGCAACCGCTTTGTGGGAACGAAAACCATTAGTCTATGAATTTTATTTATGTGCATAATGATTTATTTAAGGTAGTCTGAATGAGGTGTATGCGCCCGCGCCGCCCCCACCGTTCAGTAATAAACTATAGCTTCACTACATACCGGTTGTTTGTCATTGCGCACCTAAGTACTTCCCATTGGCGACTGACGGAGGATTACCCGCGCGTGTGCAGTAATTATCGATCATGGCTAATCTCCTCGGAAGTTTAACCGCGTTTGATCACAATTCCCAGGAATGGGAAATTTTTAAAAGCAGATTAGTGCAGTACATTAAATTGAATGCGGTTGAGGAAGACAATAAGTGCGCCTTGCTATTAACTTATCTAAGTGACGAAACATACCGACTGGTAAGGACCTTAGTGCATCCAAAGAAGGTCGAGGATTCTGAGTTCGACGAGCTAGTAGCGGCGCTAGATAAACAGTTAGCGCCGAAACGCTGTACTTTCGTCGAGCGGGCGAAATTCTACGAGGCGACGCGTGACGTGGCAGAGAGCATCGAACAGTGGGCGGCTCGAATAAGTGGACTTGCTGTACGCTGCGAGTTTGGAGCCCCCCTGGATGAGCTGCTTAGGGACAGATTCGTGCTGGGACTGAGCGTAGGCTCAGAGCGCGACCGGCTGTTCGAGCAGGATGCTGCCACGTTGACGTTTGCGAAGGCCGTGGAAGTGGCACAGAAAGCTGCGTATGCCAGGAGTGCACGTGCTGTGCCCGTGCCTACAGCCGTCGTGCAAGTTAAACAGGAGCCGGTGTATCGAGTGGGTACGTCTCGCTCCGGTACCGGGGGGTCCAACGAGGCTCGACGTTGCTCCGTGTGTGGACTTAAAAGCCACGATACAAGTAAATGCAAGTACAAGAATTACCGCTGCCAGGGTTCCGGCCAAAAGGGGCATCATGAAACACAGCATTGTAGAAATTTTAAAAAGGGGGACAAAGTATGGTTAAGATAGTTTACGGCAAGGAAACAGTTCTGGATTTTAGGTATAATAAACAATGTTATTGGTAAACGAATGTTTGAAATATATGTTAACGATTACAATGTTTTATGTAAGCGGCATGTAGACCAAATTATGAGGTATACAGGAAGCAATAGGTAAGGTTTACGCGGGCTGTTTTCCGCAACTCGACGACTGTATATTGCGCCTATTTTGCGTGCTGGGTGGCTTATTCGTGCCATCCCAATTCCTCCCGGAAGCCTAGCAGACCCTTTACGTTGCCGACGACTTCCGGGAGTGCCCTCGGCGAACCAAGATGTTTCGCCCGGTATTCTGCCACCCCCGTACATGTGATGATGACGTGGGCGGCTGTCTCGTCCTCCTCTATGCAGGCTCTGCAGAGGGGACTGTCTGTGACACCTAGAGTGAAAAGATGCTTGTTTAGAAGGGCATGACCAGTTAGTGCTCCGGTAAATAGTCTGAGCTGCGGCCTCTTGAGCTGTATTAGCTTCCGAGACAATCCGGGGTAGATCGTCGGGAGGGCCTCCTTGGCTTGCCTGCATGTACTTAGGTTAGTCCAATAATGTTGGTGCTCTACCTTGGTGTTATGTAGCAGTGTTCTCCGCAGCCATGCAACAGGTAGAGGTAATATGAGCTCGGGACCTACCACTTCCGTCTCTGAGCCCCCTCTCGCTAAAACATCAGCTGCGTCGTTACCACGTGAGTTGCTGTGCCCTTTGATCCACTGCAGGGTTATGCTGTTGGTGGTACATACCTCTGTTAGGATTTTGTGGCATTCGTATATGAGACCTGAGGTTATTTTGTGACTCTGCAGGGCTTGTAGAACCGATCGACTGTCGGAGAGTATTCGGATGGGGTATTCCGTTACCTTCCTAGAGACGATTGCGTGAGCAGCCATTATTATGCCCATACACTCCGCCTGGAAAACCGTGTTGTGGGCACCTAATGGTGTAGAGATATGTATGTTTAGGTCCTCTGAGAAAACTCCCGAGCCAGTGCCAGACCTTGTTTTGGACCCGTCTGTGAAGATCCTCAGCTCCCTGGGGTTGAGGCCCTCGTCCGGGTCTTCGTACAGCTGGATTTTGTACTTCTTTTCAAAAACGAACTGCCTATCAGTTGCCGCCTCTATGAGCGGTTCCTTACTTACGGCCTCGATGAGGATTTCGGTGTGCGGTGTCCTAGGCGCCTTCCAGAGATTTAGCTTCTTTAGCCGTACCGCCATAGCCATAGCCTCTTGCTTAACAAAGAGGTGCAGTGGTGGTAGGCCTAACATTGCTTCCAGGGCCGCAGTCGGTGTAGTCCTCATGAAGCCCGTGGTTGCCATGCAGGCCAATCTCTGTAGTCGTTGTAGTTTGGCTTCGACCGTAGTTACTTTGGTGCGTGGCCATCATACTATTGCGCCGAAGCATATGATTGGTCGGATTACTGCCTGGTATAGCCATAGAGTGATCTTGGGGTTTAATCCCCACGTTCTACCTACCATTCTACGACATTGCCAGAAAGTGACCGTCGCTTTATCAATTTTGTTGTTAAGATGGGTGCTCCAGTTTAGTCTGCTGTCGAGTATTACCCCTAGATACTTTACCTCAGGTGACAGTTGGAGCTCTGTATTGAACAGTTTTGGGAGGCGGTAGTTTCCCAAAGACCGTTTGTTGGTGAACATTACCATCTCTGTCTTCTTTGGGTTGACCGATAGTTCGTTGTCAAAGCACCAGCGTTCCACTATCGCCAGCGCTGAGCGTGTAACATCGCATACCGTACCTGCGTGCATCCCGCTTGTCAGTATCACTATGTCATCTGCATATCCGATTGTGTAATAGTGATTGTCGTTTAGATTGGCGATCAAGTCGTTCACCACCAGGTTCCATAGCAGAGGGGACAGGACGCCCCCTTGGGGACAGCCCTTAGCTACTAGTGCCTGTTTTGTTTTGTCCGTACCGAGTCTGATGGTTCTCTGGCTCAGCATCTTGTTTATCCATTCGGTTATAACTGCGTGCACTCCATGTCTTCTCAGCGCTGCAGTTATGCTGGTAAATTTAGTTTTGTCGAAGGCTCCCTCGATGTCGATGAAGGTGCCTAAGCACATAGTCTTGTTCTTGATTGCTACTTCAATTTTGGTCGTGACCGCATGAAGTGCTGAGTCTGTAGATTTACCTGGGCTGTAGGCTATGCTGATTCGGATGTAACGGCACATGTGCTAGTACCGTCTCCCTCAGGTGCCTTTCACATAACCTCTCCAGTGTCTTAAGTAGGAAGGAGGTTAGACTTATTGGTCTGAAGGATTTGGGGTCCGAGTAGTCACTTTTACCTGGTTTTGGTATGAAGATAACTTTAACATCTCTCCATTGTGTCGGCACATACTTGTGTGCCAGACAGGCATCCAGGACGGAGGTTAGCCCTTGAATAAGCATCTCCCCGCCCCATTTCAATAGGGCTGGGGAAATCCCATCCGGTCCTGGCGATTTAAATGAGTCAAAGCTGTTAATTGCCCATTCAGTTCTCTGCGGGCTGATTACCTTATGGGCCAGCTGCCATTCCTCTTCCGTCGGAGTGACGTCTTCAGGTGGCCACCGAGCTGGACTGGATATCTCGCAGCCCGGGAAGTGTGTTTCTACCAGTGCACATTCTGCCTCTTCCGGTGAGGTGGTGAATGAGTTGTCTGGTTTCCGTATGGACCCCAGGGATACGGCTGAGTTGTTGGAGAGAACTTTCCTTACCCTGTTGGCCTGCGTTGTTGTCTCTATGTTGTTACAGAAGTTGCGCCACGAGTTGGTGCTTCTGTACCTGAGTCGTTTTTTGTACCGGGACTTGGTGGCCTTGTAGTTGTCCCAGTCCTGGTCTGTTCCCGTGTTCATTGCCCTGTTTAAATGCCTCCTCATCTCTCGCCTGAGCCTCTCCAACTCAGGCCCCCACCAGTTGTTTTTGTTATTACGGCCTACTGTCGGGGTGGATAGGGGGCATGTCTGTTGGTAGCATTCCAGCATTGTGTCGGTGAGGACGCTTACCTGTTTTTCTATCTGTTCGGTGCCCATGATTCTGGGCGGAATCTTTGCCTGCTGTAAGGCTTGGCCCATACGCAAGGCGTATTGGGCTCGATCCGTTTTCCTTGGATTCCTCCTCAGTGGCACCGAGTGTCTACTTACCTGAAGGTCGAAGCGTATCCACCTATGATCCGAACATGACAGTTCCTTTGAAACATGCCAGTTCGAGATGTGCTCCCCTATACCTTCCGTTGCTAGGGTCAAATCAATGATCGTATTACTTCGTCGGTTGACGAAGGTTGGTTCAGAACCTATGTTGATTATGTTTAGGTTAGTTGTGAATAGGTACTCAACAAGTTTGTTACCTCTTTCGTTTCCCGTAGGCATGCCCCAGAGGGCGTGGTGTGCGTTGGAGTCGGTGCCCACAATGAGCTCCAGCCCCGCCTCTTCGCAGTAGCTGACCAGCCTGGTTAGGTCGTGCGGTGGTGGATCGTCTGATTCGGGCATGTAGACTGATGCCATGACCACCTCCGCAAGGCTGGTGCCCAGCGCCCCTTGCACCTTTATGGCGCACAGGTCTCTGGAACAGAAACCCGTTAGAGGTTGCATGTATATGTTGCTGGTAGTGTAAATGCACACGCGGGGAGTTTCAGTCCCCGCATATACTGTTAGCTTACCTCTGATATTGCGGAGTCCGCAGACAGCGCCTCCCCTGACCCACGGCTCCTGGATCAGGATGATGGCCGTATTGTTTGCCTCCAACCACTTCCGGGTCTGTGCCGTTGCGGTTATGCTGTGGTAGAGGTTGGCTTGTAGGACGCAGTTATTCAGCAAAGGGGACACCGCCATCGGAGTCGAAGTCCCCGACCGACATGTCGTCGGCCTCGCTGTTCCCCTCCTTTCGGATGGCCAGCCTGCCTAGCTCTTCCGCGCATTCCCCCCCGCTTTCCGAGTGGTCACGAAGAAGAAGATCCTCGACGTCCATCTCGGAGGCGGGGATGGTCAGCGCTGGAGCCTGGGGCTCAGGAGCCGTAACAGAGTCAGCGGCCACCTGGGCCCCCTCTGCAGTGTCCATCTGCTGGGGGGAATCTGGGTCCTCCTCACCTGTGGAGAGGTTTGTGGCAGGTGGATGCTCCACGAACTTGCCCCGTGCACCCTGGAACTTTACGTACACCATACCCATCATGAAGTTGAGCCGGCGTCCGTGGTCGACCAGGGGCTGCACTACCGTCTCCGGGACGCTGACTATGATAAAGGTATCAATAGTCTGCTGATCCATTTTGTGTAGCAGCCACCGGTCAATGGCTGCCCACCTGTTCTGGTAGCGCAGCATGTGCGCAACCATCCTGCGGTCCTTATGGACCCCAGGGAGTAAGATGCCGCAGCGGACTCGCTTTGGCAGCTCGCTCTGGCGCTTCACCACCAGGTTTCCCCCCGTAGAGAGGGTTATGGTGGCCACGCTGCGCTGTAGCCAGTTGAGGGTGTACTGATTCAAGCACCAGAGCCTCAGGGAGCCGTTCGCAAAAACAGGCCTGCCCTGAAACGCCAACACCTCATTCTGGCTGCTGCCAGGCTTGAGCGACTCCTCGATGAGTAGCCGCTCGATCTGGCTCCGAACCTCCTCAGACTGCTGCGGGCTAAGGTGTTCCGTGGTGGCGGTGGTGACCGCCACCATCAGGTCCGCCTTGACTGCGCCCGCGTAGTCTGTGGGGGTCTCTTCCCCTGGGTGCCCAGTTCTCGGCCTTTTTTGCTCGCCCCTTGGAGAGATCTTCTCCTCGGGTCGAGCCCTTTTGGCCGAGGGTCGGGCTTCCTGGCTACTACCGCCGGGGAGGTTGTTTGGGGCCGGCTTTTCCCCTTTAGCGGGACGACGGCGTGGTTTGCGAGCCCTTCTGGGACCAGGCCCTTGCAACTGCTGCTGCCGCTGTTGCTGCTGCTGCTGCTGCGACTGCCGCTGCTGCTGCTGCTGCTGCTGCGACTGCTGCTGTTGCTGGGGGGGTGCCGTCGGGGCCGCGTTAGATCGAGTTGCTAGTCGCTTCTCCCTCTCCCTGCGACGCTGCTTTTTGTTTTTCTTGCGCGCCTGGTCTGGCGCACAAGAGGAAGCAGAGGATGGTGGGGCGGGTTTGTCCCGCTTCGCCTGTTTCCCTCTCTTCTTCCTTGGAATGGCAATGTCCCAGCCAGACAGCTCAGGGTCCAACTGGTAGTTGCCGTGGGGACAACTCCCCGAGGCATGCTCCGGGGGGGCGGGAATTTCCGCCACCGGAACGGCTTGATTCGCCAACAGGGTCCGGCATTGCGCCTGTACCGAGTTGGGTGAGGTCGACGTGCTGGCCTTTCGGGCCGCCGGCTTGCCAGGAGCCTTCTTGGCCCACACGGACATCATTGTAGGGTGTGACGGCGCTGCCTTAGATAAGGCGCGCGTCGTTGAGGGCGGCGCACTAGGGCCATCCCTCTGGTTGAGTGGTGTATCGGGTCCGGCAGTTGCCGTACCCTCCACCGGGGTTTTTGATCTTAAAGAATCCATGTTTTGTTTTTTGTACTTTTTTCACCTCCCGAGCTTCCCACCCTCCATGGAGCCCGCACCTTTGGGGATGTCACTAAGGACACCAGGACTACCCAAGAGGTATAGGTACGTTGAGGTGGGACTCATGCGCGACATCGGGAGCTGCAGACGTGAGGCTGGAAGGAACGATCAAATTCCTTTCCAGTTGTTCCACACGCCCTTGCCCCGTCAGCATGGCCGAGCCCCAGGCATCCTCCCAGAGAACGCCCCTCCCCATACCTTGCCTGCGGACCGTACCACCTCGACCGTACGGGTCGTCGGACCTCGTCCGTTACCCTGCAGTGGCTCAGTTGCAGGGCTACCATTTTGCCGGAAATTCGGACCAAAGGACTCACCTCCAGAGGGGGTAACTAACCCCGAGCCCCTGTGGTTCGTAGTTCCCAGGACTCCTGCATCCCAGCTCACGGCGTTCAACTGCGCAGGACAAGCGCAGGCAGGTGAGTGTAGTCCGCTGAAGTCACCTACACCTTCAGCGGAACCGGGAGACCTGAAAAATACATGGCTAGCAAAACGATCGAAACCGTATTGCTAGCCATGTTGTTCAGGATACTCCAAGATTGGGTCGTACCCCGTTCGGGTTTTTAAGTCCTTGCGGGTTACGACATTGCCCTCACACTTAGCTACTGGTGGTCCGGGGTGGTTGGAACATGCGACGCCCGTTTTCGACCACCAGTATTTCCAGGGGATGCGACCCACTCTTCGGGTGGAGTGGGTTCCTCTCCGGCCTGCGTCGGCAGTGCCGCAGAAGACGGGGACGCGTGTGAGTGACTTGAGAGGGTAAGCCTGTAGCTCAACGTCGCATACTTGAGCGTGCCTACACCTCCCCTACCCCCCATACAGGGAGCAAAAAATTTGACAACAATGTAGAAAAAGGTGAGGACGATGACGCTAATATGTGTTTTATTCCGCCATTATTGGCATCGCCGCCACCTTCGCCCCCATTGCCGCCTAACCCGCCTCCTTCTCCCGCACCTGTCACACAGCGGTCAGATTCCGTTTTTGGTGAAATAGTAAGTCAGGCTACTGAATTTCCGGTGGAGAAAGAGGTGGTAGGTACAGAGCAAAGCTTATCGGAACCGGAGACGATTCCGGAAGTCGAACCTACATCCACCGTCGTCGCGGATAGCGCTCCAGCGCCGCCGCCACGGACTGGCCCGACCTTGAGGCCTAGAACTAAGAAGATAGATTATAGATCTTAGATTTTAGAATGTAAGTGTTAGTTTTAATCTTATGTTATTTTCTTATTGTTATCAGGTTTGAAAATTAAAGGGGAAGGAGTGAGGTGTATGCGCCCGCGCCGCCCCCACCGTTCAGTAATAAACCAGCTTCACTACATACCGGTTGTTTGTCATTGCACACCTAAGTACTTCCCACTGAAACACTTTAAAAGGATGCAGTGTCTCTTAAGTCGTCAACAGAGTGAATACTCTTCTAAAGCGTCGGCAACGCATATGTGACACACACCTCTGGAGTTGCAGGCGTCCAGAGGTTACGGTAGCTGCTTACCATCAGGCCGGCCGTATGCTTGTTTGCCAACATCGTATAAAAAACACATAGTTTTTAGCCTAATGGCTGATGTTGTTAGATTTTATGGAGATATGCAAAAAAAAGTTTTTCTAGTGTCGAGTAGTATAATAGGTTAAAGTTATGCCTGTTGCTTGAAATTGCAACGTTATTTTCCGATCATAATCAAAATTCTTTGTAAGTGTCGTGTCGTTGTAAAAAAAATCATTAAAATACGCCTAAGGCAAGATTTTCCCGATGTCGTCGTGTTGGCAATATAATTGATAAAGCTCCTAATAATTGCTGCAGATATTTAATTATTAGATATTCGTATTTCATAGCTCTGAGTAACACATTGATTTTGTTTGATGAATCTTATTGATTTATCGTTAACGAAGGTAATTAATAAAGTCATAATTACTTTTCAATTCGTTCGAAATATGTCAAACGTGTTTTTCATTGCATTCTGGTGTAGATTTAAAAAGCAGTCAGTTAGAAATAGAGACACATACAAACGTAAATTCTAAGTAAATGGACATTTTCACTTAACTGTGTACCATTAACGGCTGGTTAGCAATCGTCACGAAACTGAAGGCCAATGTCAAATCCCGTGCATTTGTCAGGAATGTGACGGTTAGACGTTACTGAAACGCGACTTAAGTCGTGTTTGAAAGTACAAGTTAAAATAAAAATGCCCAGATATCTCTTATACGTTGCGCATGTAACCGTTATGGCCAGCCAACCGCGTTTGTCATAATTTTAGCACTAACATATCATGATTAAAAAAAACTGATATTAAATAAAGAACGATAAGAAGCATATTTAATTTATTATCCTAAATTAATTTAGCTTTTGTTAAAGGACTTAATAGATTTGTTGTATAATATAGTTTATGTAACTGTTACGTTTTAAGGCCTAATTACGTATAGTTGCATACACTGCTTTATCTACACTCATATTATTTATTCTAAATGCCGTATTCGGAAACCATAGAATGGCCGCCATTGCACCGCCATGGCCAGCTCGATTGTGCCGGCGGTCGGCGGCGGTGCACGCGCCCGCGCGGCCGCCGACACGCGCCCGCGCGGGCGCGTGCAGGTGTACATTATGTTATGAAAACTCATAACACATCAATATTTGAGCATGTAAAGTTAAAATTACGTTACTGCCACAGATAAAAAGCTTATCATAGTAAAATCGGTTGTGGTAATGCTAGCCATTGCCTACCGTTTTCGAACACGTTTTAGAGAACTTACAATGTGAGTGTAGATAAAGTATATTCATCGAATGACGTACAGTCAGCTCTTATTCCATTTTAAAAAGGACTTTTGACGTTTTCGTTTGCGTAGTTACTTTTGATGCTGACTGTACTACACTGAAGTAAACTACACGGACGCAAACAAAGAACTACCTACTTATAATCGACTTCAAAAACCCTTAATATTGACTTATTTTGTAAATGTCTGAATATTTTTTAATAATTAAGGAGATTTTTTTCTGTACAAAAATGTACATAGAACAAAATTAAAATTCGCCTGTTCATGATTATATTAAAAAAATTAACCTCTTGTTTAGATAAATACCTAAATCAAAATATAACCACATATGTCCAGGGGCAATCGTTAAAAGGGTATGGCCGAGAAAAATTGTACATAACGATCGTGATCTAGGTAACACACGGTAACATACGAGAATGAAGGTAACACACGTGATATTTGTAAAGCCTAGAGTACACGAGAGAGATCTTTCTATTATTTTTATTTGTAATATTTGAAATAGTCCAAATTAGGGCTTGACAACCGGTTTATTTTCCGTAGAAGTTAGAGCCACATTGCGAGCCTAACCCATAATAAAGGTTACGCTGACAGGGAACAAACTCCATTTACCGGTTAGAGAGCGCTGACGGAAGCGCTCTCTAACCGGTAAATGCATTTCATTCCCGCAGGGTTTGTAACCGGTTACAAATAAATCGGTTAATTATTTAGGTTAATTTCGAACGAATTGGTTACGCGTTCCCGCAGGGTTTGTAACCGGTTACAAATAAATCGATTAATTATTTAAGTTAATTTCGATCGAATTGGTTACGATTACAGGGAACGAAATGCATTTACCGGTTAGAGAGCGCTTCCATCATTTATCCTAGTCTCCGGTCACACGGAGGAAGTGCTCTCTAACCGGTAAATGGATTTCGTTCCCTGTGAGCGTAAATTTAATATGGGTTAGGCTCTCAAAGTGTGGCTCTAACCAGTACGGCAAATAAACCTGTTTTCAAGCCCTGAATCTACATTTTTAACCAATTCGTTTGAATGTAACCTAAATTAAAAAAAAACAGGTTTATTTGTACCCGGTTACAAGCCCCAAAATAAATAGAGAAGAGGTTGAAGCATTGCAATAATAACGTTCTCACTGTCATGACAAAATGCAGCAAACTTGGAAACGTCAATTTGAGTAAATTGCGTTTAAAAGTTTCGATATTTATTCTGTTTTAATTATATTAAACCATAGTTTGTAAGCTTTTTTTCAGGTTTATATGCATCAAAAATTGATATATACAATACACCTTAGTTTGTAAGCTTTTTTTCAGTTTATACACATTAAAATTGATACATACACCTTAGTTTGTAGTTCTTTTTCAGGGTTATACACATTAAAAAGTGGTGACTGTTATGCCAAAATACTCAGAGCAGCGCGCGCGCCTCGCCCTGTCACGGTAAAACGATGCAAGCTAGCTTACAGTCTATCACCATAACATTAATTCAAAACTTGAGGTTACAGTAAATACAGTATAATGTCATACCAAATATCTTATCAATGGAACTATGTACTGAGCTGTGGATCAAACTAGCACCAAGCTTGCATCAAGTAGAATATTTTAGACGGTGTTATCACGAAACGCTGTCTTGTAGACCCGAAAAACAACCCGACAACCCGAGGTTGCATCGTTTTGTCATAGCAGGGTCGTGCGGGTTGGTGACCTGTTGGGTCCGTTAGAGAAAAATAATATTATATTTCACATAAAATCAAACAAAACAAGTTTAAAAAAAAACTATATTCTTCAAAATAAAATAAAAATACAACACTTTTATCATTAAGAAAAACTTTTTTTTATTTAAAAGTAAATGAGCGTACCTAATCAAATCTTTGCATATATTCTTTGGGAATAATATAAGTACTTAATCAATCAAAAAACATTTTAAGGACCTCAGATATTAGAAATTGTATAAGAGAAAGTTGTTAATAGTAGTTTATGCAACTGATACATAATGAGGGGCCTTAAAACACGAGTGGGGTTTAATGAAACGAGCGCAGCGAGTTTCATTATAGGATCACACTCGTGTTTTAAGGCCTAATTATGTACAGTTGCATACATTACTTTATCTACACACATATTGCAAGTACTCAAAGTTGGGTTCAGAAGCCGAAGGCAATTGACCTGCATTACTAGGTAGATAGATACAAGTGCTGAAACATACCTACAGGTGTAAGCTTAATAAAAATAAATAAATTAGAACTGATAAGGAAAGTATATTTATTTATTATAATATAGTTAACAATAAACATTTACATTTTCGCAATTAAAAATGTTTCGACAAACAATAACTGACAAGTTGATAACAAAAATGGCGGCCGTACAAACTTCTGTCGCGAGTTTTTTTTTATATTAGCCAACGAACGAAGTCCTTATTCTCATGTCATCCGAGATCAAAATGTCGTGCGGTTTATGTCAAAAAATATATCGTACTGACGTTTCGTATCGACAACATTTTAAAATATATGGATACTAGAATAGAAACCCATTGAAATTGTGTTGGTTTTGACAGCTGTTCCAAATTTGAAACTCATAACTTAACAACATTTGAGCATGTAAAGTTAAAATTACATTACTGCCACAGATAAGAAACTTATCATAGTGAAATCGTTTGTTGTAATGCTGGTCATTGCCTACGGTTTTTGAACGCAGTTTAGAGGACTTACAATATGAGTGTAGATAAAGATTTTTATTAAACTTTTATCTTAAATGACATATTAAACAATTTCTAATCTGGGGTATCGAAGAATTTGTAAGTAATTATATTTTTAGCCTTACTCCTTGACAAAACTTATAAAAATAATAGTTCATGACGGGTCGACCCGTTGACCACGAACGCTGTAAAGTGCTTGAAACGTCGGGATGTAATTTAAACTCAATACACGCGATAAAATCCGTTTTTAATTGTTTTATTTCATGAATAACTATCGCGGCAACCGAAGACAATAAAATAATAGTTATTTAAAAAAAATCGTTTGTAGCATTTAGCGTAGTAAAATAAGGAATCATCTCAAATTATCTATCATCATCATCATCATCAGTCTCAAATTACCCGTATAAAAATGATTATAGACAAACACTTTTACTATAAGAGTCGCGAGTACGCTCGACTAGTCTCCGTACAAACGCAGTTTACTTATTTGTAAAAATCACAGACCGACAATACAACGTAATTGAATTAAATTAAAATATGCATTGTACTTTTAGGCTCACGACTGAGTACGAGTAAATCTTAACAAAACAAAGTTAAAAATAAATTTGGTCACTTGTAAAATTTTTTAGTAAATACGCTTTAGCAATAAAATCTAATTCAACTTTTTTCACAATACAAATGTCGGGCACAATATCATGATCTTTTTTTGTAAGGATAAATTTTAGCGTCGGTTTATGAATTGTTTTTAAAAACCGAATAGAATATCGAACTCCGTCATCATCAACTTGTTTACTTTCAATAAACCCTATATAATATTTCCAAGCCTGTCTTTGGAAATACCTAACAATTACGCTGTCATCTACATTAAACAGTTTGCCTTCTAAGGTGTTCGGGATTTTACAGTCTTTTTCGTCTCCGGTGTTCGAGAGTTCACAAACTTTTCCTTCTTTGGTGCCCAGTAATTGACAGCCTTTACCTTCTTCGGTGTTCGGGAGTGTACAGTCGATTTCTTCTTCGGTGTCTGGGAGTTTACAGACTTTTCCTTCTTTGGTGCCGGGGAATTGACAGTCTTTACCGTCTTCGGTGTTTGGGAGTACACAGTCGTTTTCTTCTTCGGTGTTCGGGAGTTCACAGACTTTTCCTTCTTTGGTGCCCGGGAATTGACAGTCTTTTTCTTCTTCGGTGTTTGGAAGTACACAGTCTTTTTCTTCTTGGGTGTTCGGGAGTTCACAGACTTTTCCTTCTTTGGCGCCCGGGAATTGACAGTCTTTACCTTCTTTGGTGTTCGGGAGTACACAGTCTTTTTCTTCGTCGGTGTTCGGTAGTTCATAGACTTTTCCTTCTTTGGTGCCCGGGAATTGACAGTGTTTATTATAATTTTTTGTGGCTTCTTCGGTGTTTAGGAGTACACAGTATTTTTCTTCGTGGTACGGGAGTTCAGTATTCGTAATTTCAACAGTCTTGCTCTTCTCTATTTCAGTCTTTACGAGTTGTACTTTGCTGTAATTTTCAAAAAAATCCTTAATTCCTTTCAATGTGCTATGACCACTGCTCTCTTCTTGCATATTTATTAAAAAGGAATTCTCGTTATCATCAGGTATAAATAACTCGTCTTCCGAGGAATCATGAACTGAATATTTGTCGTCATTTTCTGTGCTGCTAGAATCAGAGTCAATTCTTGATTGAGTTTTACGAGGATTTTTCTTTGTGTTTGTAACATTTTTACGATTTTCACACAGTCCTGACGTAGATGGGATCGGATGGTCTATACTCATGTTCACCTTATCTGAACATATGTTTAGCAAATCAAATGATTTGTCGATTCTCTTGGCTTTCAATAAACTTTTTGGCAATTTGCCATAGAACGAAATATTATCAGAATGGTACCTCACATCAGATAATATTGATACTTTTGTCTTGTTCTTGTTGCTACTAGTTTTTATCGTCTTGTTTAGCTTATACCCGTTTTCTTTTTCCTCTTGCTCTGAATCTGTCTTTCCACTTAGTTCCGAAATTCGCCTTTTTCTTTTAATGATTTGTTTTCCTTTAATTTTTTGATCTGAGCTATTTATGATCTCTACTTCTTTTTCAGGGTTTTCTGTTTGCACAAGAAAGTGGTGTCTAACATCCAAGCATTCACAATAACCCCTAGATGACAGAAAATTTGTACAAAAACAACTCAGACATCTGAATTTTATGGCATTCGGCAGTTCCGTGTTAGCTATTTGGTGTAGAGCCATTGTTTGTGGTACTGGCAACAGCGCATCCAATATGGAGTATTTAGCTATATCTGTCTCTGAAATATAAAAGGTCATTATCGAAGTGTCTGAGCCCTTGAGGGTATTATATGCTATTTCGGCATTTGGTATATCTGTGCCCTGGGCAACACAGTTATCAAGTCTGCGTTTTATAGCACCACCGATCCCATCTGCGGCACCTTTGGCGTGGGAAGCTTCGCTAAAATTCCACGTTGAATGTGGAAATCCCAGTGCTTTTGTGTATTTGGGAAACAAGAAAAAAATCTTTTTTTGTCTATATTGGGTACACGGTCCATCTGAAAAAAAATGTACAGCTGTAACAGCTGGAAACTCTTTTCTGACATGGCTGAGAATAGGTTCCAGATGAGCCCATATCGCCTCTGGACCATGTTCATTTATGGGCGAAACGGATGCAAAGGTATTTTCATTAGTGTACAAGACTCCAGTATGCAGAGTTATTTGGGACCTTGATCCACCAAAGTGCATAGACTGAACTTCAGTTGAGAGTTTGCACATATAATTTTCACTGAAGTCAATGTGTATAGCGACTTCATTGTGTTTTAAATTTTTGATGCACGATGTGTATTGGTTATACTGGTGTTTAATGTTGTAAATATGTTTTCTAATGATGTCAAGATCTTTGTTAAATTTTTCTGTTAATGATTCCAACGTTTCACTTATTTCTTTCTTTACCATCTTTTTAGTTATTGTCTTTTTATTGTCTTTTTTATTAATATATTCATGATTCTCCATTTTTAATTCCTCATAAGTAATAATTTCGCTTCGGTTGTGAGTATCCCAGTTAAAGTCAAAAGACTTATTGCTACATCTGAAGCAGTTTCCGTAAGCACATTCTTTAGAATTTAAATCGCATTGTACTTTCATTAAGATTTCATCAATATCCGTGATATGAATCATTCCTAAATTTTTTAACTTTTCAGTTTTTTAATTATATTTTCGTGCTTTATACACCCGCATGTTTCTCTGTTTGAGAGTTTAGGATGCAAAACGTAAAATGGTCTATACAGTTTAAATGAAGTATATTTTGCTGTGCCACCTTCCGCTCTATACTTTATATAGAGGTCCTTCAGCGTTTTTAATAAATATCGTCGCTGTTGCTTGTTTTTCTTGAAAGTCTTAACTTCATTCTTTCCTGATGTCGCCCGACTAACATAGTCTCTTTCGTAGAACTGTTTAAGTTCTGCTACAATCCTCCAATTTTTTCTCAAAACATTTTTTCTGCGACGAGCTCTTCCTTTTAATCCTAATACAGTCGTAGTTGCAATTTTAGCTTTGTACTTTTTTGTGATTTCGTTATCAACAACGCTTTTAAGAATATTTCGTTCTTTATTACTTCTTAAACTTTCGTAAGTGTTTTGCATAGCTTTAGTTAAAACGTTGTAGCTGAAAATAGCTTTTTTCACTTTTTGTTTTTCTGGAGTAGAAACATTGGGTATGGTCGTATTTATAAAGCTAGCCGTCTTGGTAAGTGGTGTCATTTCATTTCCCTCTTGCATTCTACTTTCATTTTCATCTATCATTGTATTTGTAGGGTCTTGATTTGCTTGTAATTCTAGGTTTTTCACCTTTAGTTCTTCTATACATTCAATTAATTCTTTTTGCTTTTTTATTAGACGGTTACATTTCTTTTTATATTTGTTTAATGTATTTGTCACATCGGTGATTTTGCTTTGATAGTTCGATTTTACAATAGTCAAATGTCTTATAAACTTTTTTTTTTCTGCTAGTTTTGCTTTAATAATAGATTTACAGCTTGTATCTATTTCCGCGTTATCACCTTCATTATTTTTATTTTTCTGTGCATTCTTTCTCTGGCGCCACTGTTTTCTTAGCATTTTTTTTTCATTTTCCGTGCATTCATTAATTTTTTTTCTTTTTTTATTCCGAGCTGCGTTTTTAAGTTTAGCTTCTTCAAACTTTTGGGGGATATTTTCTCGCATTCGCTCTCTATATAGTTTTTGTTTCTCTGCCGCCGTCAACGCCATCTAAAAATTTAATCTAAATTGAGAGTATGCTCTGGTCGTTAATTGAATCAAGAAGTCTTGACCTAAATACTCTACCCAATAACAAAACTACTATTTGACTTGACTATTTGATAACTAAACCGAGACACATAAGTAAAAAATGAATTAATAATAATTTAAATAAAATACAAAATAAACAAAATAAAATAAATTTAGTCTCATTATCTAGATAGTTTTAAGTGCTATAAAACTGTTTTAATTTTAAGCTTTTTTGTGCATTTACCAGGGCTCGGAAAGGAATGGTTAAAAAAAAAAGAAATTATTTAGGTTACCGGTAAACAGGAAAAAATTTAATTGAAGAACTACGATAAACCTGTATTAATCGGTTACACTCAGACTCAGGCCATAACGCCTCGCTGACCTTGACGTCGCCGCACCTACCACCACCCAGCTATGCGGTCGAATTCGAGTGACGTAACGTAAAACGTAAAATCGGAGCTAGTGGATAAAGAGAAAGCATACGTCGCTCTGTCTACATATGTATATACTGCAGTGTCAATTTAAGTGTTAATTTCGCTCAACAGAACCTAATATGTAAAAAACCGGTATTATAATAAATCGGTTAAAAACCGGTAACCCCGGTCTATACCGAAATAAATTTAGATTTGGTGTTAATAACCGAAACCTGTTTAAATTTTAACCGGTTTCCGAGCTCTGGTGGCGACGTTAAGGTCGGTTCGGTGAAGCGTGACGACGTGAATCTGAGTTTAACCGGTTCATACAGGTTTATCGCAGTTCTGAAATTTCGTTCTTCCTATTTACCGGTAACCTAAATAATGTCGGTTTTTTAAACCGTTACTTTCATCAACCGGTTAAGAGATGAACGAAATTATACCGGTTTCAAGAAAGATATTAGCCGCTATCTTGAAATCGGTTCCGAGCCCTGGCATATATACACATAAGGTTTGGAAGTTTAACATTCCTCTAAGGTATGTATTATAGCAAAGTATATTGTTTATGTTTCTGAAAAAACCTTGAAATTAAACCAAACAGAGCCCCTCGTTTTTTTGAAGTCTTTTACAAACAAAAGTGGCGTCCTTGAAAGTGTCATAATTAAATTCATTGTCAGGCTAGACTTTATTTGCCACAGAAACATCAGATATTTTTAGTCAATACAAATTAGTAAAGCCAATCCTTACATTTCTACATTGCACACTCAGCTTAACAACAGATCACGAATGTTACGTAACACATATAGTAACACATGGTATCATTCGTGAATCAAAAATGGTGTGGACATAACCTTAAAAATTATACATTCGCTGAGTTTTGAAGCTAGCAAGCACCGGATAACTTTATTTTGTTAAACGAATAGTCTACCTACATCTACAATTTATAATTATGCATAAACTTGTGTTCTTACCTTAGATATTCACTGTGAAAAAAGCAAAATATTACCGAGACAAAAACGCCGGTCACTTGTTTCTGTCAACTGTCGTAAACAAAATGGCGGATGTTTATCCGCAGCTGGGCCAACCTGTAGTGTGGTGTTGCCATGACTCAAAAAAGGTTTATGTGGCCCTGGATTCTTGTTAGTTTAGCCGTAATATGATAACATAAAGTACGAGTATCATTCAGGAACAAAAAGTGAGACACATGTTTGAAATTACTTTTGATACACGTTATTGTGTTATTTTATTAAAATAATTCAATAAAAACATAGCAAATTTAGTGAACAACGTTAGCCATTCCGAAACTATAAAGGGTACGAATAAAATGGTATATTTTTCTGACTTTGATCTGCGTGATGTCGTAGTGGGACACCGAATTTTTGTATGAACGCGAAAATTAACCCTTTCCAAAATAAAATCCCTTTATTAACAGGAAAAGTTAATTGACTTAAATTAAATTTATATATATATCAAACATTCTGCGGCTCAGATTTACCCTTACATGGTATTAAAAAAATTAAATACATGAAAGTTATGATAATTTAAGTGAGAGGGACATTGACTTTTTTTCAAATGTACAATTTTTCTCGGCCATACCCAAAAACTGTAATATTTACATTTGAATATAAGACAAATAAGCCGATTGAGCAGGATTTTTCTGTTTGTCGAGTTTGACCTAATGTGGTAGCAGCGGTGACGGAAGGCGCGGAAATCGCCGGTCCCGCGGGACTGCTCCCAGATAAGGGCGGGTCGGAGGAGCCTTTCGCAACGCAGAACTCTCGCCCATTAAAGACATTTCATAGATATTACTAGTAAACTTTTTACGAAAGTAGCTGAGTAGGTTTTTTTTCTGGTTGATTAAGGGAGTACTATTTTTATGAGTGTTTGTATTCAGAATATGTATTAAGGTCAGTATTTTGGGCATTTTTTTGAAGGTATTAATAATTTACTTTACCTTTAGTAAATAACACAATCTTCAGGAACGAATCTCTTCTTCTTCTTCTTCCTTCCCTTAGTCCCAGTTCTATCTGGGGTCGGGCCTCCTTGTACGGCGGCGCCAGGATGTTCTATCCTGGGTTGTCGTGGGGGTTAAATTCTGCGCTTTTAATTCCCTTTTGATAGTGGACCACCATGTTTCAGGGGGTCTTCCTCTTCCCAGAGATTTTGTTGGGATATTTAGGACGGTCTTCACACAGAAATTATCATCGCGTCTCATTATGTGGCCATACCATCTAAGCCTGCTTTCCTTAAGTTTCTCTGTTATAGGGGCCACTCTGAAAGATCCCCTCACGTGCTCATTCCGTATTCTATCCAGACGTGTAACCCCGCCTGCCCAGCGCAGCATCTTCATTTCGGCTGTGTGCAATTGTTGTTCATGCTTTTTTGCTGTTGTCCAGCTCTCTGCTCCGTACATCATGGCAGGTCGCACAGCTGTCTTGTAGACTTTGCCCTTTGTTCGTACCGGCATCCGGGTGTCACAGAGTACTCCGGTTAGAGATCGCCATTTTAGCCAGGCGGTGTTAACTCTATGGCTGACATCCGCATCCACACGCGCATCAGTAGTAAGCACAGAGCCAAGGTACTTAAAATGCGTGACTCGGGGTAGCGCTGCATTGTCAATTATAATGTTGCACGATGTTTCTTCTTCACCGCCAAAGTCACACTCCATGTACTCTGTTTTTGTGCGACTGACTCGGAGACCATGTCGTTCCAGCTCTTTCACCCATTTATTAAAGGTCTCTTGCAGATCCCTTGCCTTCTTCGCGATGAGGACAATATCGTCCGCATATAACATGCACCATGGTATTTGGCACTGTAGCCTTTTGGTTATGTAATCCATGCTTAGGTTAAAGATCAAAGGACTAAGCGTGGAACCTTGATGGACTCCTACACCGACGCGGAAAGGATCGCTAATACCGGCAGGACTTTTTATTTGGGTCTTCGCCTCTAAATACATGTCTTGAACGATGGTGATGTATTGTTCCGGAACATTTTGAGCACGCAGGGCCTGCCATACCAACTTCCTTGGGATCCTGTCAAATGCCTTCTCAAGGTCGACGAATACCATGTAGAGGTTCTCTTTATTGATGCGGCATTTTTCCATCAGTATTCGGATCGTCTGAATGGCCTCTGTTGTCCCTTTGCCGGCCGTAAAACCAAACTGATTTTCGGTTATTTTGGTCAATTTTAATAACCGTGCACCAATTATTCTCTCCCAAAGTTTCAGAGTATGCGAGGTGAGTTTTATGCCTCTGTAATTGTTGCACTGTGAGATATCGCCTTTACTCTTGTATATAGGGCACAAGTAACTCGCGCGCCATGAATGCGGAATCTTGCCTTGGGCTAGAATTTTGTTGAACAGCACTGTAAGCCATGGTAATGCATCATCTTTCAGCAGTTTCCATATGTCGGCTGGAATGTTGTCGGGACCAAGAGCTTTGTGGTAGTCCATCTTTTTTAGAGCAAAATTTATTTCAATTGGGCTAACGAAGTCAATAGGGCCCTCCGTTGCTGGTAATTGAGGAAGATTGTCACTGGGGAATTCTTCGTTTAGAAGTTTTTGGTAGTATTCCACCCATCTGTCGTTGATTACCTCGTTCGACGTTAGTAGGGTACCCTTTTCACTTCTAATATATTTATTTGCCTTCGTGTCTAGTGTTGATTTGTGGCGTTGTTTTGCGATTTTATGTATTGTCTTTTCATTCGGAGCATTTTCTAATTTCTCATAAAAACTGTGGCGGGAATTTGCTTTTGCTTGTGCGACTGCAGCCTTACTCCACCAAGTAGGGTCTTTATTCGTGCGAGGGCGACCTCTGGATGTGCCTATCTGTAGCTTGGCTTCTTTTTTACAGAAATACTCAAAGTCTTGCCACATTTCTTCTGGCGATTTTCCCACTTTTAAGTCTTTTTGTAGGTAGTTTTTGATACTTTCGATTAGTAATGCCCCTTTATTAGTGTGCAGTTCTTTCCACTTTATACGCTCGGTCCTATCTATTTGTACCTTAAGGGGTTTGGGCAAGTTCATGATCGCGACAAGCAGGCGATGCATGTTGGGAAGTGATGGGTTCCCCCGGAATTACTTTGCAGTCTTTATACAATTTAAGCATCGAGTCTTTGGCGATAATATAATCGATTTGTGTCATGGCTTTTGCACTTTTATAAGTTATTATATGTTCTTTCTTTTTCTTAAAGCATGTGTTAATAATTTTATACCCGTATTTAGCTGCGAAATTAAGAATGTCTGTCCCTTCTTGGTTTACTGTTCCATATCCGTATCCCCCATGGACTGCCTTGTATAGATCACTTTGAGCCCCTACATGCCCATTTAGATCTGCTCCAATATGGACGAGTTCATCTGATGGGATGTTGAGCAGAATATCATCGAGGTCTTCCCAGAAAGCGGCTTTATCAGTGGCTGAACATCCAACCTGAGGTGCGTAGGCCGAAATTATATTAAGGACGGGTTGGTTGTCCATAGCTAGCTTGACTGCTATTATACGATCACTCTTCCGATCCACATTGATAATCCTGTGTTTTAGGTCTTGGTCTAGGGCGATGGCAACACCGTTACGTCTTGAGTCAACCCCGTGATAGACAAGTTGGTATCCATGTCCAATATCTCGGGACTTTGAACCCTTCCATATTGTTTCTTGGATGCAACAAGCGCTGATGTTTCTTTTATTCAGAATATCGCTGAGTTCTGTACTGCGTCCAGTCATGGTTCCCAGATTCCATGTTCCTAATCTTAGTTTATTTATGCTAGGTTGCGAACGTTTGTTCTTGTCTTTATCGTCGCTTCTGGGGAACGCCCTAGCATTTGGTACGCATGATGTAGCATCGATCGCCTTCGTATTTCCAACGTCGCTTACGGGGGACACCCTAGCTTTCTCACTATTATCCTTAAGTTGTGCTGTCATTGTACAAGGAGGATTTTTGTTTGGCTATAGATTTTACGGCCGGTTGCCACCTGACGCCAAGGCTTTCATCTTCTCAAGATGTGGGCGCCGCCGTTGGCCCCTTCTGGGCTCATCCGCCACCAACCCTTCTGTGTGCTCCAGCCAAAAACACACAGCGCTCCAGTGACCTCATCTTCGAAGATGTCGCAGCAGCTCGCTGGAGGGGTTTTGTAACGGAGTTTCCTTCTCCGGCCTGTTGGTCCGCGGGAGCTATTTTATTTCACTCCTATCCAGAGCATTTTTATGCTAACGGACATGCCCCTATCCGCCACCTTGGGGACGCGTTCTCTAGGGGTGAGGCTCCCCCGAGAACTTCAGGAACGAATCTAAACAAAAAAAAATACACGTGCTACTAATTATGAACACACCTTTCGTACCTATGAAGTTACAATTCATTACACCCTATTAACACAAAATAATAGTTAATTAAGAACCACTGATTATTTCGCATCACATCACAGAGTTTACAATAATATGTGGCCTACCACCGGACATAATCGCCCTATTTCATGTGGTTTCCTCTCTATTATAGTTACAATTAGCAAACACAGGCACAATATTGTCTAGTGCAATTAAGTGCGTGTAAATTCTACTTTCAGATAAAATTAACTTTTGCGACTATTTTGATGAATGTTATTATCTGGGGTTGCAGGTAACCAAAGGTACCAACATAAACAAATAAGATTGGTTAATTTATTCACGACATAATTGGGGGTGATTTTTTTTCGCTTTAACCCTATCGTGTGGGGTGTCGTTAGATAGGTCTTTAAAAAAGAATAAGGATTTTTTAACCTGTTACAGGTTATATCCCGGAACAACATTTAGCGTAGTTTTTCCTTCAAAATGCACGCGGTAGTAGCGCGTAGCCGCGTTAATAGCCATTCTCTACGAGTACCTATAATAAACACGCCCAACTTACGCAAACGTAACTTTATCAAATTATGAATAGGTATACGATTAATTTTCTGGTAATATAATTTGAAATAACAAGTTTCTGTCGAAGAAAACTAAAAGTTCGAACTAAATGTTTAATTCAGTTTTGGTGTTCTGTAGCTGAACACTGTTGGGACGAAAGGCAAAGCTATAGTTGATGAAATACTGATTTGATGTCTTGATGATATTTAGAAAACCAGAAGTCCATATTTAGGCTTCCGTAGCCAAAATGGCAAAAACGGAACGTCCGTCCGTCCGTCTGTCATAGCCTCGGAAACCATAAGCCATAAGAAAGGTGTTTTTTTTATATGCCGCTACTTAGTCTTGTAGTAAAATTGATAAAAAATATATTGTTAAGGGGGGCACTCCATACATGTAACTAATTGTCCATTTTTTTACCAAATATCAATACGTTGCACATCAATCGATAGGTCGTTAAAAATAACATTGAGGTTTCTTTGAACGGTTTTTTAACTTAGTGGGTATTTTCAGAAATAATCACCCTGCAACAAGTCTAAAAAACTGTGTGTGTAACTTTTAAAACGGAGATCAAAAAAAAAAAAAAAAATTGATACAACATTGTATATCCTTTCAACGAACAACGAATTATTTTGAACATTTATCGGTTAAGGCGTTTTCGAGTTATCTCCAAAAAACTTCTTTCATAGGTAAATACGACCTTTTGCTATTTTTTTTTCGATAGCAGGTACGGAACCCTCCATTATGCGTGGTCCGACACGCACTAGGCCGTTTTTTATTTGTATTATATTTAAGTAAGTAGCTGAAATTGTATCTTCATGTTTCAAAGTTTACCACTGAAAAATCGTTTATACTCGAAAAGCCCCTATTTCATTAACATTATAAAGTGAATACAACCGTATTGTTAGTACTGATAATAATGATCTTAAGTAAAGTAAACGTTTAAAAACTTTTAAGAGGTTTACAATGTGACGAATTGAGGCCACATTTAACAAATTATCAAAGTACCAAACTCTGTACAAACATATTTCTCTCGCGTGCTAAGATAAAGTTTCCAAATTAATTTGCCAAATAACGCCGAAACACGAGATTTTAACTTGCCACCCAACTTTGCTTGTTAAATGTTAATTGTTATCAAACGGAATTTACAATCAATTTACTCGAGACGAGAATATTGATGACTGTCTCACGGTTAATACAATTGATAAGGATAGAAATTAGCTTGTATTAGAGCTAGTGATCCAAATGTATGAGGAACTATAGATCAAGAGTGGGCCATAGGCAATCCTACCTCATCGAGTAGCAGAATTCGGCTTATGTAGGGCAATGCACGGTAAAAAGTTATGTATTATATATTTAGTACTTGGTAGCCTGAACTAAACTTGGAGAATTTTGGACAGTCAGCAAAAACATTATTATAAAATCTACCTCATCGTGTAGCATAGCAAATTTAACTTTATGCCATTCGAAAGTACCAATCAACCTGGTATTTAATAACAAAAAAATATAGCGCGTCAGTATCCGTGCAACTGATCTCAACATTATTTTCAATAGTCCGTGTATACGATATAATATTGTGTCGATGTCAATCAACATTTTGTTGCTTTGTACTATAATATATTTAGTAGCATTTAATGGAAGAATATTGTTTATAAAATATTAAATAGTTTTACAATACAATTATATATAAATGGTGGTAGATTGCACCGTAACAAGTGAGACTACAGATTCGAAAAAAATTGTTTATCCTGTTATTGTACTCGTATTAGTCATAAAGGCTAAATATTAACGGCTTATTATTAAATTTAACGGCCTCCTTAGCCTAGTCGGTAGTGACCTTGCCTACGAAGCAGGAGGTCCCGGGTTCGAATCCTGGTCAGGGCATTTATTTGTGTGTTTATCACAGATATTTGTTCCTGAATTATGGATGTTATCTATGTATTTAAGTACTTATCCATATTTATGTATTATATATATCATCGTCTAGTACCCATAACACAAGCCTTATTGAGCTTACCGTGGGCCTAGGTCAATTTGTGTAAGATTGTCCTATAACATTTATTTATATTATTATTTATTATTAACTTAACCCGAACAAGCTCTGCCCTTCAACGCCCCTTTTTACCTTTTCAATAACAAACCCACTCATTTAGTCTTGTCCTAATGAAGACTTTGATAAACTAGATAAAGCGAATTCAATTTTTAAAACGGATTCATGAGGGCGCGTTTTCAGCAGGAAATGGAATGTCGTCGATTTATTTTAACCACCCTGGATTGTTCCAAACCATTAGCTTTCCCAATCCGAGGAGGGTATAAAGTGGTAATGATATCACCAGAGTGTGATTGCCTTTGGAATATTCGTTTTGATCTTTGGGAACTTGAGTGCCCGTGTACTTACTCGAATATTATTGGTTTTAAGATGAGTCCATTAGGCAAACGGCACCCTTAATGATTATTAATACGGAGTATTAGCTAAGCTTAACTTCTCTAGCGAGTATTTGTAGCGTAATATACATATCTACAAAGGAATGTACTCAAAAGGGCAAGGCTCAATAGCTTCTACGTATCGGGACGGGATGTGAAAACAGTTTAAGTAGAAAGGATAAGTGTGTTTTCGTAGCATGTGTAGAGAAATTCGACACCCGCTCGGCTATTTACGGGCGATGGTGCGATAAGTATTTCCTCTTTCAACACCATCAAAGCGACTGGCCACCTATTCAGGGCCTTACCCGACAAATGTAACTCATAAAGGCTACTAGAGGATTGCAAAGCTGTTCACATTGGCCGTAGGCACATTTACAGACCGGATCTCAAATTCAATTCTTACAGTCACCCGAGAGAGTCTTCGCAATTACATACAACTTTTTATGCTAAGCGCAACACAAAACATTATCCGACCCCGAGGGTTCTGATGAAGCCCATCAAAACATTTGTCGGCATAGCGACGCGAAACTTCAGCTATTATTCCGGTCGGTTTACTAAAACAAAAGTGTTCTTAATTCTTGATCTGGGATTTCATGCCATCGTTACTTTCCACGGTTCGTTTGCCGGCCCGACCTCATAGCGCATTTTCTTGTCAGAAATTAAATTTTAGCAAGTTGCAACAGGGCTGCGATTCGACATGGCATAACTGACAGTCGCTTGCGAGACAACTATGATATCACACTTTTGTGACAAATGAAATTTGGGGTGGAATCACTCAAGAGTGATATCTAAAATGGTGGCCATAGCCATAGACAAAACGCTCTAGCGAGACCTACTGCTACTGACAGCTTGATAACTAGCTTGACATGTGTGGACAGATGGATTTCACTCTATCCACTAGCGATACAAGTGTGACATCCACGTCTTACAGTTTGGCATGTCGAATCGAGCCCAGCACGAAGGGGGAGAACGTAATACTTAATCTCATCGACAACCTCAAGTCTAATCATGTAATATTTATTTAATTGTCATAATAAATTGGAGAGATTATCCGCAATAGACAGAAATTAGGATTATACGAGGATTTAACGGCACTTTAAAATACATTCGTACGTAAAGTGTAATGTACAATTATACATTACATTAGGAGTACCAGCAATGGCTAATGAAGGCTAATTACCGTCCGTCCACGCGAGTAGTTTGTACAAATTGCATGTTAACTTATTCAGCAGGAGTCAACTCAAGCTGCGCGATGACATTCGCGAACATTCAGCCACGTAATCAGTAACATACGTTCTAAACTGAGCTTCATGATACCAGAAAAAAAAAGAATTACCTGATATAGATATTACGATTTTTTATTGTAGGATTACACTTCCAGAATATACTAAGTCATGTTGATTTGACCAATGAAAATTTTAATTTTACATTACTTCGTACACCGTTCGTATTGGAAATCTAGCATCTTTGGACCTTATTATTTTTATCTTTGGATCAATGTTACACTGCTTCCGTAGGAAACACCTTAGACAACCCTACACGTAATCCCTGGGTGGTGCTAGAAGAGTAACAAACTTGGCAGCTGCACTGTTCCATCTGGACCTCACAGCACTCACTGGATTTTCTTCATCATCTGCTTTCCCAATACTAGTACCCCAGAGAAGAAATGTCTATCTATAGCCAGTGAGATGTAGCCATACGACATATAAATAAATGTTTTTTTGCATTAGGCAACTACAAAAAAAAAAATTAAAATGATTTAGGAGGCGTATGCGAAATTTAATGAAATGTAAGGGATAAAATAAGAAGAGGCCCTTATAAAAAGCGACATCAATTATTTATATTATTATTAAATAACATTGGTACCTAATTCAAATACAAATACTCTTTATTGAACACCTCAAAAAGAAAACCAGTACAGAAAGTGCATACAGTAAAAATCACTCCCCACTTTACGTATAGGGTTACCCTAATAAAAAAATAATTTCCACTTTTTATTTTACCACTTTGTCGGCGTGATTGATATACATATTAGTACCAAATTTCAGCTTTCTAGTGCTAACGGTCACTGAGATTATCCGCGGACGGACGGACGGACGGACGGGCAGACATGGCGAAACTATAAGGGTTCCTAGTTGACTACGGAACCCTAAAAAAATAATTCAATGTACTGTTATCACTTTAACACGTAACGAGTAATACAAAAATCGCAGCAGCAACGTGAAAAGCGGCGGAAGCATTTTCGCTCGTAAATCCAGAGGAGTGCTCTTCCGCTACCGGCCCTGATTAAATTCACCAGCATTAGCGTTCATGGTAACAGATATATTCAATCGACTTCAGTCTTTATTCAATTCGCTGATTTATTACTGTTATGGACTGTTCCGTACCGATTTTAACGATTGACGAGAGTAATGTGCCTACGTGCTAACTCGATTGGTGGCGACGCACGATTTGGCTTAAGTTAATCGACCGAATGTAAACATTTGACACAAAATACATTAAAATTGAGTTTGTTTTTAGGGCGCTGGCTAAGTGCGTCGCAGACGCAACGGGTGACTACTGGGCTGATGGCTTCCTCAATGTTCAGCGACTTGATATTACTATCCAGCGTTGCAACTTCAGCGGCCTTCTAGGCGCGTTACAGCTTAATTTTATTTATTTATTGGCAAGTATCTACTTCCCTTTTCAACCGACTTCAAGATTTCGAAGGAGGAGGTTATCAATTCGTCGGGATCTTTGTTTTAGCTATTTTTTTTTATTTTTTTTTTTATGTATGTTCACCGATTATTCGAAGACGGCTGGACCGATTTGGAAAATTCTTTTTTTGTTTGAAAGAGTATACTTCACAGTTGGTCCCATTGTAACCAGGTTAGGATCTGATGATGGGATCCTGGAGAAATCGAGGGAACTCAACAACTATTATAGGCACACCTATAGTGATTTCAGTATTTTTTGCAGCAGCTCGAACATTTGCTGTTGGAAAGGTGGATGCTAAGTGAAGTCGGTTCTTGTTTGTTTAAAATTATTTGTGTTTGTTTTAGATTTGTATCTCAATCTGTTTTTGGATTAAATCCCCAATTTGTTATTGATTACAGTTTATGTTTAGTCATTATTATAAATATCGCAATATTAAAAAAAAAAATCCTATCTAAAACGTGAATGTACTTTAAGAAGACCTAATTTTGGCAATAATTAGTGATTGTATTAGATAAAAATATTAATATTCTTTAAAATATAAATATAATATTTGTTGACACTTATTTAGTACCGACTGAATTCATGGAAGTAATTTATATTCGTACATTATGAAATTCATTGCATTCATGCATTGTGAAATGTTGTTATCTACGTAAGTAGCCATGATTACAGTTTAGTTTGATACATGGTGAGCGTTTATAATAATAATAACCCCGCGGGGGCAGCTTGTGGCTAGCTGACGGTGAGGGGCGACACCGCGGACCCCTATTCCAGAGGGCCCTTTACTACTGGCCCTCGCCTCTGTGCTTGCCTTAACTGGCCGGCCAGAGTAGAGTCGCAAGAGCGGGACCTATGCTCCAGGTTGGAAGTGTAAAATGTCATAACGCCGGCGGCCTACTGAACGGATTACCGGGATCTGGCTACCGCAGACTCACCACTCGACAACCTCACAGCCCACGCACCGGTGTTGCCCTTGAGCCATCTTTGATGTCGCTTTTTATGGGGGCCCATCTTGCGGCGGGCGAGTCACCGTCTGCCGGAAATAAAATTGAATACCGTTTTATTAGGCAGGCGTCCGGTTCTTCATCCAATAGCCCAGTTGTTAGTCCATACTTTTCACCTAATAGCCTAGTACATTTTAGACTCCATTAACTCTCAATAGTCTTTACACCATGGCGGGTGCTGTCTCTGCGTGCGTCCCATAACACGTGTAGGGGCAGCATCCGCTTAATATACCTCTCACTTTTCATTAAATTGTCGAAAGGGCCTCTGCGCTTTGGCTTCAGCTCCGCTTATGCCTCCCAAAGGTCCGGAACACAATTGTTCCGTGTTCGGGAAAGACATAAAAAAAAAAAACTTTATTGTGCACCAAAAGTAAACACACCGTGGGCCCCGCGGTGGTGGAGTGTTGGTTTTTGTGTTTTGTGTTTGTGTTTTTTGTTTGTGTTTTTTGTTTTGTGTATTGAGTTTTGAGTTGTGGGTTTTGTGTTAGTGTTTGTGTTGTATGTTTGTCTTGTGCGTGTTTGTCTTTTGTATTGACTTTTTTCTTGCTACTTATCTTTGTGTTTGTTTTGGTTTTTGTGATTAGTATCGGTGCTCGTTTTTGGGTTCGCCTAAAGGCTCTAGGGGGAATTAGTCTTTTGTGACTGTATTTTAGAGTTCCGCGTGCGAGCACTATCTTCTCGCAGCTCGGCCTTCGGCCTCGCATGCTGGCGCGCCGGTCTTGGACGCTTCGGGCCTTCGGCCTTACGCGGAGCTCGGCCTTCGGCCTTCGCAGGGGTTCGAAGCTCACCGGCGGGCCTTCGGCCTGCCGTTTCGCTTATTAAGACAGTCGGGCAAAGGTGCTTGACTGTGACTGCCCTAAGTCGGGAAGTTGGGCTTAAACACGACCCAATAGTAAAAGTGTCCGGCCGTTCGCTGGACACTTTTACTATTGGCTCGTGTTTAAGCGCCAACTTCTCCCGGTCGTGTGACGCTCGGGCCTTTGGCCCTACGCGGAGCTCGGCCGCCGGCCTTCGCTCGCCTTGTCGCTCCGCCGTCGAGCCTTCGGCTCTCCGGCTTCGCTTATTAAGACAGTTGGACTTTTGGGTTGAGTTCATGCGTCCTACACGCAGCTCGGCCTACGGCCTCGCGACTGGGGATTGCGGCTGCTCTAAGTCGGGAAGTTGGGCTTAATCACGAGACAATAGTAAAAGTGTCGGGCCGCTCACCTTCGGGCCTCTGGCCCTCAGGTTCGCTGGACACTTTTACTATTGCCTCGTGTATAAGCGCCAACTTCCCCCGGTCGTGTGACGCTCCGGGCCTTCGGCCCTACGCGGAGCTCGGCCTCCGGCCTTCGCTCGCCTTGACGCTCCGCCGTCGAGCCTTCGGCTCTCCGGCTACGCTTATAAAGACAGTTGGACTTTTAGGTTAATTTCATGCGTCCTGCACGCAGCTCGGCCTTCGGCCTCGCCTTAAATTTCTTGGGTATGTACGCTTGGACACCCTAAGATAAGGCTCCGGGCCTTCGGCCCTCCGCCGGGGTCGGCCTACGGCCTCCCTCGCCCTTCGGGCTCGCCTAAATTACTCGAAAAATGGTTTTACTCGTGCACGCCGCCATTTTGAATATTCCCAAATTTTTTTTTCATTATACTAATTTTGGGCCCCCTAGGTCCCCGCATGCCAAATCTCAGCGCGCTCGGACCAATTTGAAAAAAAATAAAAAAGTCGGCCATTTTGAATTTTTTTTTTACCATTCGTATTCTTTCTAGGCCCTCTATGACATTTGGTCGAACATCTCCCACCCATCTACCCCCGTTTAAAAGTTGCCATACAAACTTTGGGTGACGATTTTGGCCGCCATCTTGGATATTTTTAATTTTTTTTTGCCCATACAAATCCAAGGCCAAAGGTATTTCGCCACGCCAAATCTCAGCGCGCTAGGATCAATTTGAAAAATCGATCGAAAAAAAAAGTCGAAAAATTAAAAAAAAAATGGAAGCCCTAAAAACTGCCAGAGGCCCTCTATGACATTTGGTCGAGTACCCCCTACCTAAGTCTTACCGTTGAGCCGGGCCATTCAACATTTTTTCGACCAGGGTCAGGAGACTGACGTCCATATTTTTCTGGACCTTACATTTGCCACGCCTATACAAACGTGTATAGACATATAAGACTTTTTCCATAGTTTAGAAAAAAAGCATGTCAGTCAGTCAGTCAGTGGTACTGCAGCTTTATATAGTGCGTCCTGCGCTTCGTCCGCGTGTAATAGCACAGACTGACAGTAAGGTTGACTGGTAGAGAATGTCTTATGGCATTAAGTTCGCCTTTTGTACGATAAGTTTTCTTTTTGTGTAATAAAGATTAAATAAATAAAGTTTAGTCTCTAGCTCAAAAAAATAAATTTCCCTCATACAAAATTTGAACCCCTTGTAACCCCCTCAGGGGTGGAATTATACAAAACGCTAAAAGTACTTTTATTGTATTTGAATAAGTAATCACCCTACAAAGTTAAGTTTCTAGCTCAAAAAAATAAATTTCCCCGATACAAACTTTGCACCCCTTTTTAACCCCCTCAGGGGTGAAATTATCCTAAACGCTGAAAGTACTTTTGTGTATTCTAATAAGTAATATTCCTACAAAGTTGTCATCTCTAGCTCAAAGAAGTTTACCGCATACAAACTTTGCACCCCTATTTAACCCCCTCAGGGGCGGAATTATCAAAAACGCTGAAATCGCTTTTATATTTTTTATAAATATCAGCGAACGTACGAAGTTCCAAGTCTCTAACTTTAAATTTACAATCATACACATACAAACTTTTAACCCCCTTTTTTACCCTCTTATGAGTTGAATTTTTCAAAATCGCTTCTTGTTATTTGAACACGTTATAAATGTAACCTGTCCTGCCAATTACAACTTTCTATCTTCAGTTGCCTCGCCTCGCTTACTACAAACTTTTCAACCCCGTTTCAACTCCTCTCGGGTAGAATTTTCAAAAACGCTGAAATCAGTTTTTTTGCTTTTAAGTTAAGCCTGCAAACGAAATTTCAAGTCTGTCACAAAAAAATTGTAATCTCTATACAAACTTTCAACCCCTTTTTTACCCCGTTAGAGGTTGAATTTCAAAATACGCTGAAATTATTTTTATTATTTTTTTATTATCAGTAAGCGTACGTAAACTTTCAAGTCTCTAACTTAAAATTTAAAATCCTATACATACAAAATTTTAACCCTCTTTTTACCCCCTTAGGGGATGAATTTTTCAAAATTGCTTCTTATTATTTGTATAAATTATAAATGTAACCCGACCAGCAAATTACAACTTTCTAGCTTCAGTTGTTACGGCCTCGCTTTAATACAAACTTTTCAACCCCGTTTCTACTCTTCTGGAGTGGAATTTTGAAAAACGCTGAAATCAGTTTTTTTTTGCTTTTAAGTTAGTAGCCTGCAAACGAAATTTCAAGTCTGTCACAAAAAATAATGTAATCTCTATACAAACTTTCAACCCCTTTTTTAGCCCGTTAGAGGTTGAATTTCAAAAAACCCTGAAATTATTTTTATTGATTTTGAATTATCAGTACGCGTACTTACAAAGTTTCAAACCTCTAACCTTAAATTTTAAGCCCCATCCATACAAACTTTCAACCCCTTTTTTTACCTCCTTAGGGGATGAATTTTTCAAAATCGCTTCTTATTACTTGTACACATTATAAATGTAACCAGACCTGAAATTTTCAACTTTCTAGCTTCAGTAGTTTCGGCTCTGCGTGGATCAGTCAGTCAGTCAGTCAGGACAAAGGCATTTATATATATAGATAAAAAAGAAACAGGATTTAAGTAATAAGGTAACAATAGGCGGTCTTATCGCTAAAAAGCGATCTCTACCAGATAACCTTCAGATAGCGAAACAGCGAACAGAAACAATTTATTGGGTAGATTAAAATAGCAATAAATAAGTTACATACCGTGTAACATGTACTACATATACTACATATAATAGGTAATATAATATACACTACATAAAATACATATATAAGTACAAGTATGCGCAGGAGAAGACAACGACAAGGTAACGCAAAGGAAACAGAGTAATTTGCATGCATGAAGTGAGTAGGAACTTAAGTAAGAGATAAATAATGCTCTTTTAGACGCTTTTTAAAAATTGCTAGTGATTGAGCACGCCTTATATCAATGGGCAAAGCATTCCACATCCTGACAGACTGGAAACTAAAAGATTTATTATAGAAGTTAGTAGAAGACGATGGGGACATAAGAAGGAGATTTTGTGAACACCTGAGGGAAGACAAAAAACTAAAGCGCTCTTTAAGATAGCTAGGAGTATTAGGGATAAACAAAGTTCTATAGAGAAGAGAAAGGATATGGACATTACGACGAAATCGGATCGGTAACCACTTGAGTTGCGAACGGTAGTTGGAGACATGATCAAATTTTCGCAGCCCGTAAATGAACCGAATACATACATTTTGAAGCCGTTCCAGCCCGTCGAACATAACAGGTGGCAGACTTTCGAAATTTACTTTTGCTATGTTCCTAGGGCTACCTATGATAATTACTTGGGTTTGTCTTAATATCTTTACGCGCTTCTGCCAAAAATGGCCCATCTAATCAAATTAATGATATATTATATCCTAATATCAAATGCCACTACTATTTACTACTTACTCCTTTGGCACAGCGACCCAAAGGCCTCCAACACGACTCCTCGCCACTGATCCCGGTCCTGCACAGTTTCTCGCAAGTGGCCAGCCTGGAATGCCACTACTAGTACATATTATGAGTTGAGTAATTATGATATGTTTTATTTATGAATTAGAAGTAACACATATATAAAATATTAGTGTATTGTTATGCTTTTCTTATAAATACCTAATTTTTCAATAAATATAAATATTGGAGATGGCAGAGGGACGATGTAAGTTACATCATAATTATGAAAAACCGGACAAGTGCGAGTCGGACTCGCGCACCGAGGGTTCCGTACAAACCTGTAGATATATAAGTAAAAGTTCACCCATCACGACAATCGAGTCATAGCTACGAGTTCATGAGGAAAGGCGTCTTGACAGACGGACGGACGGACTGACGGACGGGCGGACGGACGGTCGGACGGACGGGCGGACGGACGGTCGGACAGACGGACGGACGACAAAGTGATCCTATAAGGCTTCCGTTTTTTCCTTTCGTGGTACGGAACCCTAACAATAACTCAACTTTTTTTGTACATTATCGCATCTATTACTGGAAATAAAATATTTACGAAACAAATAATAACGAATGAAAATGTATCCGAAATTACAAAGTTAACCTGAACATTCGCGTAGGTAATTTAATTTCAAAATATACTCTGTAGTCTCTAGTTCTGCATTAGCTAAGCAACATTATAAAATACAGTTGCATTTTCATTTGCATATCTAACAAGGACCGAGAGCGTAGGTGGTTGAAATTGAAAGCAGGTCAGTGAGAGCAAACACTAAGTACGGGCGTGATAAACTTTACCCCGGCCTTTGTTCAAAGCAATTTCTTCTCCAGACGACACCTTCGGGCGAGACAGTTTGCCTGGAATTTACCGCGGGTACTAAGGTGATGAACTCACTAAATATTTATGGTTACGTAGGCACATACTATAAAAAATGATAGGAAATTATGCATGAAATAAGGACCAGATTACATGCAAGATACCAACGTAGCGAGTATTAGATACTAAATAGGCGTATTAACACAAAACTTACTGTGTGAATGTCGTAATAACTATTGTTAATGACACATTCAGTATAAATAAGATTAAATAAGTGTGATAGTTTAAACTTAAGTATGACATAGATTATTGTAGAAAAATATTTAATTTCATTACAAAATAATTATTCTATTTCATTTTTACTTACGAGTACTCTGCTTAGGTTAATGTCTTAATCTCCAATGTAGCAAAGAAATGACTAATATGAAGTGAGCGTTCCACGAGTTTGCTTCATAATTTTTTTATAGTTTTATAAGGTACCTACTTCGTATCGTATACTTTAATCTGCATAGATCCTATCCTAAACTAACACATATCTACTCAAACGTCACAATTGAAAGATCTCACTATGTTCTACCTACCTCTGAGTAATTAAAATGTCAAATATTTGTACGACATCGTTGGTACGGGGCGGCGGTCACCGCAAATCAACGGTAAATCAGATTTTGGGTAGTATTATTGCTTTTGTGATTGCGATCATAATTATGATTCCTACTTTTGTATTTGTGATACAAGTGAACAAAAATGGAATATGATAGCCGCCTTAATTTTGAGTACTTCAGTTTGGTTTTAGTAATTTAATAGTGCACAGGTAATTAATTAATCCAAAGTTAAATGTAGGTAATGAATGAACACAAAAGGTAACCGTTGAAAAGTAAGGTTAATATTTGACTGAATAGTGCCTACATTATTTTTGGTACCTAAGAATTTATAATAAAAAAAATGTTTACAAAGGATCCTTTAATAAAATACATACAATTGCGTATGTGTTTGATAAATATTCCGTTAATTGGTACTATATACTACTGATTGTAATTCACGCATAAACACTTCCGAAAAGGTGCTAGCTAGCCTCTTACATGAATAAAATTGTTGTAGACCGCTAACAGCAACGACTCAACTAAACATAAAGTTGCCTAAACTACACTAGTCATCCAATAGTTTTGTTTCACAACGATTTATTTACAAGAAACAAACACAGTATTCCTAAAGTGTTACCTCCGGTTTGTCCGAAAAACTTTGAGTTGAGTCCTAAACTTGGGAAATAAGATTGGGTCTCGCATCAGCGCGTAATGGCTTTGTTGTGTACGGCAGTTTGACGAGCTACTCGAATTTCCTCGCCGGATATTCCCGGCGAAGTTCGCAATGCACTTGTACATTGACACCCGGTTTAAAACAGCTTTGCCCGTGGCGGCGCGGCGCCTTGATCGAGCAATGCACCGGAGACGGCAGATACTGCATTTAATATTCCATTAGCCTCTTTAGCCAATTGGGATGCGATTGATTGGCTATGTTTGCTGAAATGTTAAATGCGCGACTGTTTTAGCACTTTGAAATATCATTTCACCTAATATTTATATATTGTAGACTTACCCAGACCTTTTAAGTCTAAGGTGAATAAAAAAACCTGGTATAACTAATGCTGTCTGCTCTAGCACTTGTTTAGATTAGAACCCAACGGAAAATTAGCCGTTTGAATCGCGGTAAGCGCTCTATGTATCAGACTACAGTTAGTCAATTAGTTACAATATTTAGTGCATTTCAATTATTAAGATAGTTAGTTCGTAATAACTGAAATACCAGCACGTAATTAAATAAAAAATAATTTTTACTATTTTGCAAGTAGGTACACTATTGAATATCAGAGGATATCGACAGCTTTCTTAATAAAAATGCAGGAAATTCTAAAGAACGTATTTATTCGCGCCTGGTATTTCTATAAGGTTTCACAAGAAGAATTTTACATTGACAGTGGCGATAGGTGAGCAAACTAGGAACTATTTTTTTTTTATAAACTAGACTGGGTTGGTAGCTAGCAATGTAAAATTTAAACATCAATACTCAATACTCCCACTAATTTTACATTACATTAAACTTTTCAGTCTTGACACATAAATAGCATGAAAAAATAGTAGAATAATATCTACTTAACTAAGCACTAAATCTCTGTTAATAAAGAACTTTTGTGAAGGCAGAGCTTTTGTTAGAAAATCAGCCAACTGGTTTGAGCTTTGAATATACTGAACCTTTAACAAACCTTGCTCTACCTTTTCACGGAAAAACTTATATTTAACATCAATGTGTTTGGATCGCTGATGAAACACAGGGTTACTAATTAATTTTATAGCAGCTTGATTGTCCACGAACAGAGTCAGATTATTTTGAGATTCACCTAAATCATCTAAGAACTGCTTTATCCATAATAATTGTTTTGTGGCTTCACAATCTGCCATGAATTCAGCTTCCATAGTGGATAGCGCTATAGTCTGCTGTTTTCTACTAGCCCATATGATTGGACCATTATTCATTAGGAAAATGTAACCAGTGGTAGATTTCCTCGACTCAATATCACTTGCATAATCAGAGTCAGAGTAACCAACCAGTGCACAGTTCCCTTTATACTCTATACCTCTATGTTTGGTTGCTATAAGGTATCTTATAATACGTTTCACAGCTTTAACATGCTCTATGCTTGGGTTATTGACATAACGACATACAAGGTTTACAGCAAATGAAATATCTGGACGAGACGCTGAAGCCAGAAATAACAGTGAACCTACTGCTTCTCTAAATGGAAAATTTACTGCTTCATTGTCATCATTACAATTTGTTAGTGACACATTTGGATCTGCTGGCGTAGAGCATGAATGAGCATCTGACATGTTAAATTTTTGAATTAACTGTTCAATGTACTTCTTTTGAGTGATGCAAATTGAATGTTCTCTCTTGACTCTTTCAAGTCCAACAAAATTATTAAGATCCAAGATTCTTACAGAAAAATTGGCTTTCAGAGCCTCAACAAGTAAATTTGATGTCTCTTCATTTGAACAATATATGAGGCCATCATCAACATAAATTATTAACATTATTTTAATATTATTTATGTAACTGATGAATACACAATGGTCAGATTCTGTTTGTATAAATCCATAGGACTTAAGGAAATTGGTAAACTTTGCATTCCAACAACGAGAAGCTTGCTTTAGTCCATACAGAGACTTATTTAACTTGCAAACTTTACCATTTTCAACATGAACTCCTTGTGGAGTTTCCATAAAAATATCTTCATCAAGTTCCCCATACAAAAAGGCTGTCTTGATATCAAACTGAACAATTTTATAATTATATTTTGCAGCCAAGCTTAACAAAATTCTGATTGAATCATATCGAGTGGTCGGGGCAAAGGTTTCTGTATAATCTACATCCTTGATTTGTGTAAAGCCACGAGCACACAGTCGAGCTTTATATCTTTCAATATTGCCATCTCGGTCTTGTTTAATTTTAAACACCCATTTTGTGGTAATGGGCTTCTTGCAGGATTCTTTGTCAACTATAGTCCATGTTTTGTTATCTTCGTGTGCCTTTAATTCTTCATCAATTGCCTCCTTCCATTTCACTGAATCAGGGCTCAGTATCGCTTCCTCATATGTTGAAGGTGTAGGATATTCAGTAAAATTGGCTTCGTCATATTGAAGGTTCTTCCTTGGTCGCAATAGTATTGGAGGTCTCACTTCTGGTGTATCTACTATCTCAACTGGTTCAAACGTTGTGTCATCATCATCGTTGCAGCTTTTCAAACTGTCATCAACATCTGATATTTCTTCCCTCGGGGGAGTGGATATTGGAGTAGAAGTGGGCACAAATACCAAGGGACACTCACTATTTGATTCTTTTATTTCTATCAGAGCAGATTTGTTAACAATGTTGTCATAGCAAGTTTCATCAAATATAACATCACGTGTCACTTTTATCTTCTTAGTATTTGGATCATACATCCTGTAATTTTCATTTTCATATCCAACTAGGTATAGTTTATTACTTTTCTTTTCTAGTTTCGTTCTACATGCATCAGGAACATGAACAAAACCACAAGATCCAAATATCCTGAAGTGTTGCAGATTTGGCTTTTCTCCATACCAAATCTCAAACGGTGACTTATCTGGTGTTTGTGTTGATGTCGTCCTGTTCAGAATATAAACTGCACACCCAACAGCTTCTGCCCATAGACTTATTGGCAGATTGCGACTATAAAGCATTGAACGTGCACTCTCCACAATCGTACGCAGTTCGCGTTCCGCCCGTGAATTTTGCTGGGGTGTGTATGGTGCTGTGCACTCATGCAGGATGCCATTTCGGTTCAGGTAGGTTTTAAAATCATTATTGACATATTCTTTGCCATTGTCTGTATGCAATGTGCGTATAATGTGGCTTAACTTGTTACGTGTAATTGCATTGAATATTTTAAAATGTTCCAGAACCTCGCTGTTGTGCCTCATGAAAGACACATATAAAAAGCTTGAGGCCGCATCTTTAAATAGGACAAAGTACACCATACCTTGAACAGACGACTCACTCATTGGCCCACAGACGTCACTGTAGACCAGGTCCCCGGGGCGCTGCTCGTCTCGGTGTGAAGTATGGAATGGAAGACGGCTTTGTTTTCCATATATGCACCCTTCACAAATAAACTTCTCATCACTTATGTTATTACATTGTACAAGTCCACTTTTAACCATTTTCTGTATTTCTTTAACATTTAAATGTCCAAGTCTTTCATGTAACACTTTCAGATTGTTCACTGGGCTTGCACTGCATTGCAACTTGCATTTATAATGACTTCAAAGTTCATCACATATAAGTTATTAGACGTTAAAGTTCCACATAACTGACATAACACTGTTTTATTGTCTTTGCATATAAAGGCCGAGGTCTTCTTCTTATAAATTGCATAATCGTTGCGCATTATTGTACCCTCTGAAAGTAAATTTCTCTTCATTGCAGGCACCCATATAACATCTTTTATTATATTTTCCTCCCACTGACCATTTAAGCACTTCTTTATAAGTATGGTACCTTTTCCACATACTTTCAGGGCCTGATGGTTTCCTAGTTTCACATATCTGTCATCATCATCGCTGTATATATTTAGTTTTAGAAAGAAATCTCTTCTACAAGTCATGTGAGTAGAAGCACCACTATCAAGAAGAAATACATTTTCATATGGTCCCTCCATGAAGTTAACACTCTCTTCTACATGAAATTCCAGCATATTGGCACCTGGCTTAATGTGGGATTTCTTTTTCAATTTGCAGTCTCTTGCAAAATGGCCTCGCTTATTGCCAAAGTAGCAATAATAAACATCGCCATGCCATCACTTTTCAGCCACGATTCCTTGTTGGTTTCGGGTTCCGACTTAGAGATACCGATGCCTTTTGCTCTCAGTGCACATTTTATCTGGAATTTCCATTGACGGAAGATATTTCCGTCAAAATGTTCGACGTTCATTTTAATTCCGCCGAAATCCATAGTTGCTCCACATGTGCTTTGAGGTTATTTTTGTAACTTCACTTCCCAACTCTCACTTTTTTGTTACCTAGCCGTTTTCTCCTTGCTATTTTATTAATTAGCTGGGCCCATAACCTATTGAATATCATAGGATATCGACCGCTTTCTTAATAAAAATGCAGGAAATTCTAAAGAACGTATTTATTCGCGACTGGTATTTCTATAAGGTTTCACAAGAAGAATTTTACATTGACAGTGGCGCTAGGTGAGCAAACTAGGATCAATTTTTTTTTAAACTAGACTGGCTTGGTAGCTAGCAATGTAAAATTTGAACATCAATACTCAATATACACAAAAACATTGTAAAAATGACAGAAAATAACAACAAACTGAGGTATTTTTACGAGTTCACGTTTATATTATTTGGCCTGGAAATAGGTGCGTTAACTGAGCAGGGAAAAGGTTTACGATGTACTAGTGGCAGGACTGGCGGGTAATATTAGGAAATTGACCTGTACCAGTGTAGGTTCACCTATTATGGTAGGTTAATTCGATTATTATGCATGTAATTGCGTTGTACTAAGTTTAGCCAGCTAATGGACCCGCGTATGACCTTAAACTATACGTTCGGACCCGGGTATGTCAAAAAGAGAGGTATGGGTACTGCGAATGTCATCTCGCTGAAATCTGGAGCAGAGCCCGACTGGGGAAGTACCTACCTCCGCCTTACAGAAAACCACAGCCAAATAGCACTAGACCCTACTCATAGTGTTTTGTTCCTGCTGATGAGTAAGGTTGCCAAAGAGGACCCAGTGTGTTGAAGACGAGGGACCCTCTCGTTCCTTTAGTCGTCAACACAGTGAATCCTCCTTTTTGTAAAGGGTAGGCTACGGTAGCTAGTTCCTTCAGGCGGGCAGTATACTTGTTTGCCACCGTCGTGGTATAAAAAAATGGGTAATTCAATTAAGTAGCAGTATGAACGTACGTAGATTTATACTGTACTGAATTATTTCTTCGAAATATATAATTATACTCTAAGTTAACTCTAACAATAACTTAAAACAGCAAGCAGCTCTAACAATATCTTAGATATTCGCGAAATTCAAACTAAGCTTAAATAATTGTATACTTAACAAAAATTGTAATATGAAATATTTGTAAATCGTAACTTACATTTTAGGTAATCCAAATTAGAGATAGGGTAATTTTAGGTAAATATACTTAAGACCTTTGAAAAGACGTTCGAAGACGTCTAGCTCAAAGCTATCGAATAAATCGACACCTGTCTATGGGTTAGAAGATTTAGTTTCACTATAAGATCCGCCAGTAGTGTAATGTAAGCAGTATCAGTATAATACTTCAGATTGCTTAATAGTCATCAAATACGGGACCGAAGTAAAATACAGTGGTTTAAATTTTCATTGTTGTAATACATTTTTTATCATTATTGTTGATACTTACTAAGTACCTGGTAACTGAAACGATTAACTGTTTGTGGAAACTTTGAAATTGCCTTCGATATTTTGAGAGCGATATTCCCCAGTTCCATAGAAAGACTCTGAAAGAAGAAATAGAATAATGTTTCTGTACATACCTACAATGAGATTATCTCTTATGAAAAAAGAATTGGGTAGATGTAGACTTCCAGAAGCCCATTTCACGCAAGTTAGTAACTCGTAAGAAATACAGGATCGTCTCGCTCTGGGTTGTATCTACTTGGTCCAACGAGTCTCCATACTCCATAGCAGCTCAGCGGGGGAATGTTGTTACTGCGGGCATTAAGGGCACCTTTAAGCCGGGTGCAGGGGGGGTATTTTAAGCTAAGCGTAGGTTAATTAGAGTATTTATTATTTTTAATTGATTTAATTGTAGGTTTTTAAAATAAATTTAATGTTGTATTGTTTATTAGGATATTATGTCGAATAAATGTTAAATTTACTTCCGTATAATCCTTTTATTAGATTAAGGTTTTGATATGTTTATTGAGTTATGTGATTCTATCTTTATTTAATCTATACATATAATAAAGCTGAAGAGGGTCGAAAGTCTGTACATGGAAGATAATCGAAAATAAGTTGGCTGGGGATACTTAGAATCGATAACAGAACACGTTACAACCATTTTTAGAATTTTTGTCTGTTTGTCTGTTTGTCTGTTTATCTGTTTATCTGTTTATCTGTTTGTCTGTTTATTTGACCGCGCTGAAACGTGAAAACGGCTGAACGGATTTTGATGAAATTTTGTATAGACATAGTTTGAGTCCCGGGTAAGGATAATATATAGTTTTAATCCCGAAAATCAACCCTGGTGGGGGTGAAAATGGGGTTGAAAGTTTGTATGGAGAATTTTTAACCGCTGAAACGATTTAGATAGAAATGAGTATGAAGATAATTTGAGTCTCGAGAAACGTCATAGGATAGTTTTCAAACCCTTGTGGGGGTGAAAAGGGGGTTGGAAGTTGGTATGAGGTATTTTTTACCGCTGAACTGATTTAGATGGAAATGTGTATAGAGATATTTAGTATGGGTCTTGAGAAAGGACAAAGGATAGTTTTTACCCCAAAATCAACCCTAAAGGGGTGAAAAGGGAGTTGTAAAATTTGTATAGGGAATTATTAACCGCAGAATCGATTTAGATAAAATTTGGTATGGAGATAATTTGAGCTCTAGAAAAGGAAATGAAATAGTTTTATCTCGGATATTATCCCTTAAGCGGGTGCAAAAAGTTTACATGGGGAAGAAACAACCAATAACCGCTGTACGTATTTAGATGAAATTTGGTATTGAAATAAACTGTAATTTTTTGGTCAAGGTGTTCATATTTATAACATGTTACCCGTCGATGCTTTAAATTTACCTTTACCCGCTCTTACGAAATATTTGAAAATGTCATGAATGTCAAAGGGTTATTCCAGGTTCGAGGACTATATTGACAGACAAAGATGCATGGCCCAAACCAAAAAACTACTACAAAATCATCTAACATTTATAGGACACCGTTTAGGTAGGAAAACATATCAAACGTTTTGTGAAGCAGTCAGATTAGGATTTATTTTTCTTTATAATTAAACAATGGGTACATTATCTGTCTCTCAAGCTGTTTTGATATGTCTTCTTGAAGAACTACGCATTATTTTGTATCTTTAAGATCTAACTGTTTCTTACTTACTGTTTTGAAAAAAATAAGTCCCGTCGAGTTTCTTTTCGGTCATAAATGTCATAATACTTGGGCCAGAGGTGTATGTAGGGTTAGAACCGGTGGTAGTTTTGGAACGAAGTTCCTTATCGGACGGTTCGCGGATGGGAGGCTAGGCGAAAAAAAGTCACGAAAAAGCGTCACGTCACGAAAACGCGACACCCATACGACTGAGAAACATGTAAAATGGAATGAAATAAAAAATATATAAAATAGAATAAAGTGAAGTGAATTGAAGTGTAGTGAAATTAAGTTAAAGTGAGAAGTGACAAAGTGATAAAAGTGAAAAAACTGTAAAAAGTCGGGAACCTAAAAGTAAACAATGGCAAAATTTTCAAAAAATTTCATGAATTTAAAAAATTTCAAAAACTTCATAAATTTCAAAAATTTCAAAAATTTCAAAAATTTCAAAAATTTCAAAAATTTCAAAAATTTCAAAAATTTTAAAAATTTTAAAAATTTCAAAAATTTCAAAAATTTCAAAAATTTTAAAAATTTCAAAAATTTCAAATAATTTCCAAAATTTTAAAAACTAAAAATTTCAATACTTTTATAAATTTCAACAATTTCAACTATTTCCAAAATTTCAAAAAAAAAAAAATTTCCAAAAAAAAATTAAATTAAATTACATAACTTCGTTCCAATCGCGTGTTCCACGACACTCACGTATTTTATTTTTAGATTAAATTAAGCGATTCGGTCTGTTGCGTTCCGCCGAGGATTAAACCATGGATTTTTAAATGCTTTCCCAATTTAAGGATTGCGGGTAATTTTTTTTTAAAACGTGTTTATTCGTTTTGGAAATTGTAAGTATCCGGACAATATTGTGATCCATTAATACCTGGAGGTACTTTAAAGTTACTGAAGCTACGGAAGGTACTGAAACCTACTTACAATATACGTCAAAACAAATAAAACAGGTCGTTAAGATTTCTCCATTTCGATTTACCCGACAGCAAAAATTGTACCGTTTGTGAGATCAATATGTTTTATCTCGCTTTAAAAGCTGATTGCAATAAAAACTGGCCAAGTGCCTGTCGGACCACGCATAATGTAGGGTTCCGTAGCTTCAATGGAATAAGAACCAGACTGATGCCAATGGAAGAAGTTTAATGGAAATAACTCAAAAATGGCTAAACCGATAGTATTCAAAACAATTTTCGTAGAAAGTATATGAAAACGCGCATTTTCTCAATTTTTTTTTACTTACGGTTCAAAAGTGACAGGGGACGCTATTTTTCCGGCTTTCGAAGAGATTATTTCTGAAACTATTCACTTAATCGCAAAATGTTCAAAGAAACCTCAGTGTTATTTTTAAACATCTATCGATTGATGTGCAACATGTTGATATTTGGTAAAAATATATTTTTTTAAATTTAGCTACATGTATGGAGCGCCCCCCCTGAAAATATTTTTCTGCAATTTCACTACATAACTAAATAGCGGCATACAAACTACACCTTATGTCAAAATTTTATTACGATATGTCTTATAGTTTCCGAGTAAAATGGCTGTGTCATACGGGCGGACGGACAGACGGACATGACCAAAACTATAAGGGTTCCGTTTTAGCCATTCTGGCTACTGAACCCTAAAAAGGGTAGTCATGAATCTAGCTGCTAGCTGTCACGCTGCTGCTGAAGAAATTCTTGCTGCGACTCTCCGGGCCTGGGCCTACGCGGTACTCGGCCTATGACTTTCGCAGATATTGCCGCTCACCATCGGGCCTCCGGCCCTCAGATTTTCTAAGACTCTTCGCCATTGAGTTTAGTCCGGATTCTGTCATACTGCCTGCTGCTGCTGAATAAATTCTCGCTACGACGCTTCGGGCTTGGGTCTACTCGGCCTATGGCTTTCGCAGATATTGCCGCTCACCCTCGGGCCTTATGATACTTCACCATTGAGATATGTCCGGTCCCTGTCATGCTCCTGCTGCTGCTGCTGAAGCAATTCTCGCTGCGACTCTCCGGGCCTGGGCCTAAGCGGTACTCGGCCTATGTCTTTCGCAGACATTGCCACTCACCTTCAGGCCTCCGGCACTCAGATTAGCTAAGGTTCTTCGCCATTGAGTTTTGTCCGGATTATATCATGTTGCTGCTGCTGGAGAAATTTTTGCTGTGATGCTGCAGGCTTGGGCCTACGCGGTACTCGGCCTGTGGCTTTCGCAGATATTGCCACTCATCCTCGGGCCTTAAGATACTTCACCATTGAGATATATCCGGTCCCTGTCATGGTAATGCTGCTGACCTGGGCCCTACACGGTACTCGGCCTTTGGCTTTCTGAGACGTTGCCGCTCACCCTCGAGCGACGGCCCTCAGGTTCGCGAAGACTCTTCGCCTTTAAGTTATGTCCGGTCCCTGTCATGATAATGTTGAAGAAGTTCTCGCTGCGATGTTCCTAGCCTGAACTTTACGCGGTACTTTGACTTATTTCCGCTCACCCACGTGTCCGCAGCCCTAGAGTTCGCTAAGACACTTCGCCATTGAAGTATGTCCGGTCCCTGACATGCTGCTTCTGCTGAAGCAATTCTCGCTGCGATCCTCCGGGCCTGGGTCCTGCGCGGTACTCGCCCTATGGCTTTCGCGATATTGCCGCTCACCGTGTCACGGCTTCGGCGTTCGGGTTCACCTAAAAACTTGACCATTGAGTTTTGTGGGGACTCTTTCATGCTCCTGCTGAACCAATTCTTGCTGCCTTTGGCCTTATTAGATTTTGACCTGCTGCTGCAAAAGCAGTTTTCGTTGCGCTCACACGCTACCTCGCGCCAGTACCTTCAGCGTTTGACCCTCTGTTCGAAGCATATTCTCCTGCAGGAACTCGGCCATTAACATTCGCAGGTCTCGACGCACGCCTTTTAGTCAGTTACCTTTATCACGGATGAACTAATAAATTTAGATAGATATTTATATGTAGAACGCGTAAATTCTACACTAATGGCCTGGATAGTAAATGAAAATGACAAAACCTCCCACACACGCGGGCGAAGCCGCGGGTACAGCTAGTGTAGTTATATGTTTAGATTTTTAATATTCAAATGTTGTGCGTTTTCTAGAAAAAAATAATAGGGTTAATTAAATCATTAAAAAGAAACACATCATATTATATTAGAATTTATGGTATAAGGATTATTTAAGCTTTTGCAGGAAGCCAAGCTGTTCAAGTTGGGTTGACCCAATCTCTGTCGATAACACAACTAACGCAGGAATTGGGTGAAACTTCTAACTAAGCTGTATTAGTTCAATCCGTCGAATTTATGGCAAGTGAATAGTCCGTACCTAAATGACAAACAATATAACAAAGTTGCTGTCCTGTGGAATTATTCTGTAATTTATTACGGAAATTAATTTATGGCTACTGATATAAGGTTGCTAAAGTATCATAGCAGCGTAAAAAACTGACTGGTATTTTGTTGTTTTATCTTGCACAGTTCGCCATGAAGTTATAAAATGTTCGTTATTGAATAACCAAATTCATTTGGCGGACACGTGGAAATTTTAGCACGAAATAAAGTCACAAACCGGTATTATGGCGGAACTGCATAAGTGTCGTGCTTTTGTACACATTTAGCGGATAATTCGATCATAGTCTAGTCAACAAAGACTTGGAATTTGTATAAATTTGTATTAGTTACAAGCCTGCGTTAGTTTCGGAATTTTTTCAATAACTCCTAATAACAGATTGGTTGAGACAGTTTAAATGTTTGTCCCATTTGGCAAGCTAGAAAACTATGCAATGGGATATAATAAAAATAAAACATGAAGTCAGTTATTTTAGGTGCATTGGATTCTAAAAATAGACAAAAATTTAAACGCGAGTACAAACGATCAATGCAGTGAAGCAAACTGAATCAACCGGACGAGGAAGGTACATATAGACAGAACGCAGTATCAGAAAGTTGGTACCGACAAAGTTTTCATTTTCAAAATGATTAAAGCAATCATTTAAAACCGAATTTATACAGCATAATTTGCTCAATACGTTTGCAGGACTGAAGCAACTACGACATACAAACATACTACGGCCTCGCTACACTTGTAAAGTTTGTATGCAGTATGCAATGCGCCGCACCTGCCCACAAATCAGCGGTAAATCAGATTTCGAACGTCCATCTCCGTGATTGCCGAAACGAATTTCAACTAGTATTTTCGTGACGTCATATCTAGTATGCCTTTGTCTTAAACATAAGCTTTATTTTACACGGTGTAAGGTTCATATTGCAGTACTAAGATAAGGTAATAAGAGATCCACATACCTAGTGGCTGTAGATGGGTGTTGCATTTTGCGACGCTGTGCGGCAGCTGCACAAACGACTAATAATGTAAGCTTTCAAACACTATTGTTTTGCATGTTTTAACGGGTTGATAATGGAACCTAATTTTTACAAAGCACAAAAGCGAAAAAAATTGTGCGCATCGACTTAAAGTTGTGAATTTTTGACCATGGATAGAATGCGCCACGACGACTATTTCAGTTTTGGAGGTTCGCAATTTTTTTAAATCATAGGTCACGTGGGTGGGTGTTGTATCATTTTCTTGTAAAACAGACATGAAGAATTCATTGATGATATAAAACCCAACTACTGTTCTCGGCATCGGAGCTCACAAAACGGATAAACCAATACCTATTAGTGGGTCATTTTTAAATTCGTCTCAAAGTCTAATCTGTCATTATGGTTTTTAGACAGGTATAACTCACTAGATGGCGCTGGTTCATTTTTGAAGATGCTTTTCAATGCCTGAATTTATACACGATATTCTTGTTAATTGCTTTGTTATTTTAAACTTTAATTAACAAACTGATTACATTGAGAGAAACTGTAACTTTAGCTTTTAATTGTAAATATTATTAGGAATGTGGCTAATATCCACAATTAAATTTATTTAGGTTAGGTTAGTTAGGAATTTGGTATATTTACATGTATTTGCTTTTGTACTTTATCTATTACAGTTTGATTATTACTTATGTCAACAATTTATCAAAAATCTACATACTTATTTATTTACCTACTTCTAATTTTCGGATATAATGGTACACTCTTGCAGTTTTTAGACTTAGATCTACGGCTTAGTTAGCAAGGATAATTTCATTTGAACTAGCTTATCCTCGCACACAAAGAGGCTTTAAACATGCCAAAAGAACTGTCTTGTAGACCTGCAAGTAACTGGCAACTTTGCATCGCAGAATAAACTCGGATTGTTTGCATTTCATTAACTCTAGTCAACAAGAGATCTAATTATCTGCTCGTAGGTATTTACAACTGTTGTATCATTTCATTTAAAAAAACATTCTTTATTCTCGTGAATAAACATTAAAAGAAATATAGATTTTGACGGACGGTATAAAAATTAAATGTTATGCTCATTCATTCGACATGTCATATGTATTGAAGGAGAAACATCGTACCCGGTGAAATAATATAGAATTCTATAGGGAATTACTTATGCCCACGTCACATTTATATTACCCTGGGACAAGGGTTAGTCGAGTCAGGATCGAACTGTAGGTATCTCTGAGCGTCTTCAATATCACAACGTTCGATTGAATGTTTCATAGCCTGGCTTGATAATTTCATACTAAATACGGAATTTAGTTGCATTGTGTGAGTTATCCAATTATGTATGATCAACAAGATGCCTAAAGAATTTAAAGTAATAAGATATCTCGAAACATTCAGATAGAAATTGAAACTACATTTATTGGTAAAATGTTGTTATGACATAAGTGAATTTTAATGATTAATATGTTTTGTTTAAAATTTTTGATATTGAACTTTATAATTTTAATTTATTTTATTTTATTTTATTAATGCTTTTTTTTCTGGATGATTATTACTTTTTTTGACATAATTTTTGCTGTTCATGTGCACTTAATTAGAATTTGACTAACATATTTGTGTAAATTAGATTCCTCTTGTAAATATTGCATGTTTTGTATGTTATTAATAGGTTAATTTTTAATTGTAAACATTCAGACACAATGTAAAAATTGTTATTGAATAAATAAATAAAAATACATATAACAACTTAATTCGAAAGTTGCAACAAAAACAAAAAAAACAGGACTTTGGTACCTACAATTTTAGTAAATATATATAACTTAAGGTAGCAGCTGGGGCTTATGTACTTAATTCAGTGAGCCACACGATTTTGTGCACCAATTAGTTTAGAAGGGTATAGTGCGCGACTGTTCCGTGGGTTTAAAGTACTTAATTTTATTGCCACCTGAAGCATGGAAGGGAACATGGCATTAAAATTTAATACACCAAACACAAATCGCAGTCGACGTATGATTTACTCGTATACCAGTAACACATTAATTACGGCAATGGGTAATTTGTAGTTACCCCAAATGACATATCTAAAGTTAGGCAATTAATTCAAGCTAATATTTTCTAAATGAGCGACGATCTATCTCCGGAGTACCGTAAGGTAGCGCCATGGCTCAAATTATATAATTACCGAGTTTAATCTCCTAATTTTGTGTAGTTAAGTAGAGGTTTCGATTACTCTGATTGGCAGATATTGATGTAGCATAGTTTAGCGTAATTACTATAACAGTTATAGAGTCTGTTTTGTTGATATGTACGTAAGGGAATGTTACCAGACTTATGAGCACACTTCCGCAGGGGACAACTTGGGGTACTGCGTGTAGAATGTTTATAAAGTTTTATTTATTTTATATTTTTTTATTTATTTATACTTTACTTTGTATTTAATTTTAGTGTATTTTTAAGTCTATACTCCGTTTTTTTTGAGATTAGAAATTGAGTAAACATAGAAACAGTAGTTGCCAACCTGTTCTAAATGTTCAATTTAAACACACTGCAAGCACACCAACAAACGTTATTAATTAGTTAACATGATTAAGAGTTCATATTTGTGAATCTATACATATAATGGCTGATGATGATGATGACATATAATAAACGCGTAAGGAGAAAAAAATGTACATTGAAGATATTTTAGAAAAACTAATTCAGGGGGTCATAGAAACGTTGACTGAATGCATTTCAGTGATTTTTGGAATTCTTGTCTGTCTGTCTGTGAATTTGTCCGCGCACTACGTAAAAACTACTGCACAGAATTTTACGAAATTTTGTATTGTAACAGTTTATACCCCGGAGCAACATATACGGTAGTTTTTATTCTGCTTATTAAAAACATAATTTTCATAAAAAAATAGTTCTCAAAAGTGGTCACAGATGGCGCTGTATAGGCAGCCTGTACTGTATACAAACATTTTTTAAGGACGTCTTTAAATTAAATTAAGCTATTCCGTCTGTTCAAGTTAAGGATTGCGGGTTAAATATTTTTAAAACGTGTTACTTCGTTTTGGAAATTGTAAGTATCCGAACATACATATATTATGATCCATTAATACATGGAGGTACTTTAAAGTTACTGAAGCTACAGAAGGTACTGAAACCTACTTAAAATATACGTCAAAACAAATAAAACAGGTGGTTAAGATTTATCCATTTCGATTTACCCGAGAGCAAAAATTGTACCGTTTGTGAGATCAATATGTTTTATCTCGCTTTAAAACAGCTAATTGCAATAAAAACCGGCCAAGTGCGTGTCGGACCACGCATATGGGAGGGTTCCGTAGCTTCAATGGAATAAGAACTGGACCAATGCCAAAAGGTCGTATCTGATACGTATGGAAGAAGTTTTTGGAAATAACTCAAAAATGGCAAAACCGATAATTTTATAACAATTGTCGTACAAACTATATGATAACGCGCATCTACCCATATTTTTTCATATTTTTTGGACTTACTGTTCAAAAGTTACAGGCCCCCCCTGTAGCTTTTGAACAGAACGCTATTTTTCCGAATTTCGAAGCGATTATTTCTAAAACTATTTACTAAATCACAAAATGTTCAAAGAAACCTCAAAGTTATTTTTATGAACTATCGATTGATGTGCAACATGTTGATATTTGGTAAACAATTTTTTTTTGAAATTTCGTTACATGTATGGAGTGCCCACCTGAAAATATTTTTTTCTGCAATTTCACTACATAACTAAACAGCGGCAAACAAACTACACCTTATGTCTAATATAGATTAAGATACGTTTTATTTGCTAAGACTCTAGCATGACAAAATCCGGACAAAACTCAATGGCCGCTGCTGAATAAATTCTCGCTACGAAGCGCCGAGCTTGGGCCTACTCGGTACTCCGCCTATGGCTTTCGCAGACATTGCCGCTCACCCTCGGGCCTTATGTATGACACTTCACCATTGAGATATGTCCGGTTCCTGTCATGGTACTGCTGCTGACCTGGGCCCTACACGGTACTCGGCCTTTGGCTTTCTCAGACGTTGCCGCTCACCCTCGAGCGACAGCCCTCGGGTTCGCTAAGACACTTCGCCTTTAAGTTATGTCCGGTCCCAGTCATGATAATGTTGAAGAAGTTCTCGCTGCGATGTTCCGAGCCTGAACCTTACGCGGTACTCAGCCTTTGACTTTCATATACATTTCCGCTCACCCACGTGTCCGCAGCCCTCGAGTCGCTAAAACACTTCACCATTGAAGTATGTCCGGTCCCTGACATGCTGCTTCTGCTGAAGCAATTCTCGCTGCGATCCTCCGGGCCTGGGTCCTGCGCGGTACTCGCCCTATGGCTTTCGCGATATTACCGCTCACCGTGTCACGGCTTCGGCGTTCGGGTTCACCAAAAAACTTGACCATTGAGTTTTGTGGGGACCCTTTCATGCTCCTGCTGAAACAATTTTTGCTGCTTTTGGCCTTATTAGATTTCGGCCTGCTGCTGCAAAAGCAGTTTTCGCTGGGACGTTGCGCTCACACGCTACCTCGCACCAGTACCTTCAGCGTTTGACCCTCTGTTCGGAGCATATTCTCCTGTAGGAACTCGGCCATTAGCATTCGCAGGTGAACATCACGGATGAACTAATAAATTTAAATAGATATTTATATGTAGAACGCGTAAATTCTACACGAATGGCCTGGATAGTAAATGAAAATGACAAAACCTCCCACATACGCCGGCGAAGCCGCGGGTACAGCTAGTAAATAATAAGAATCTACAGATTAAATAATCCAACACAACAATAAAAACACAATTTCGTTTCGATTATCACGAAAAACTGACCTGAGAGTGACGCGCGTACGTTGTAAAACGAAAATTTAACATCTAGTTTTTGTATCAGTATTCACGAGAATTATTTAATTGACGATCATAAGATGCACTTATTAATACATTTTCGTAAATAAAATAGCTTCTAAATGTTATTTAAAAGTTTTATTATATAATACTGAATAATAAAACAATTGTCTTGCTTGATGGTAAACGATTTGGTGGACTACGAGGTGGCTTTTCTTGTTCTATGCCACTCGGATTTGCCTCTGATTGCTCCATAACCCTCTAACCAAACGCATAATAATAGAGCAAGCAAATACCTTTACTTAAATAAGAATCACAATAAGCTTCAAACATTAAAAACTATCCAGGCATGGCTGAGAGATACTAATGACAGATGACGCGAGAAAATATTTAAAAGTCGAACCAACCGTTTTGAACCTCTTCTTCTCTAGGTATTTCATTGTGCAAGATTCACAAGAACATTAACAATGATAAAAATAAAATATTCCGTGCATATAACTACTACCAAAATATTGTTAAATACTCAATATAACATTTACAAACACGTAGGCATGGCTTTACCATAAATACAAATATATTTAAGTATGTTTAATGATGGCGTAGGCACTTTGACAGTTGTGACATGTATCGTGCCTAATAAAGAACCCTGTACATCGGTCTGTCAACATTTTTATCTACACTCATACTGTAAGTACTCTAAAATGCGTTCAAAAACCGTAGACAATGACAAGCATTACAACAAACGATTTAACTATGATAAGTTTCTTATCTGCGGCAGTAACGTAATTTTAACTTTGCATGCTCAAATATTGTTAAGCAATGAGTTTCAAATTTGGAACATCGAATTTGATAACATAATGTTACCGCCATGGCCAACTCGATTGGTCCCGCGCGAGCGCCGGCACAATCGAGTTGGCCATGACGGTACAATGGCGGTCATTCTATGGTTTCCGAACACTTAATTTAATATATATAATATGAGTGTAGATAAAGCAGTGTATGCAACTGTACGTAATTAGGCCTTAAAACACTCGTGTGATCTTATTATGAAATTCGCCTGCGGCTCATTTCATAAAACCACACTCATGTTTTAAGGACCCTTATTACGTAACAGTTACATAAACTACTATTCTAATCTCAAAAAAAAGGAACATAGTCTCATATGCAGTATATTCTAGTAGTTGTTTTCAGTCTTGAATTCCATGTGCCAAATAAAGAAATTTTTCTTCTATCTAGTTCTTTAGAATATAGAAATTAGCTAAAATGTTAGTAACTTCAATAAGCAGTTTAGTCAAGTGTCAGTATATTGTTTAAATAGATCATTGACTTATGGTTTGAAATTGAAATAAGATTTTAATCTTAATGCATAGGAATCAAAAAGGAAATGCTGATTCAACCATCAAAAATAGGTTGTTATAGAATACCCAAAAATGTTACTTTGTTTGGTCAAATACACTTCACGTAAATCTAGTTCGCTAGACCACCGCGAAGCCCGTTCTGAATAAATCCAAGGAGAATAAAGACTATTCAACCGTTCTATTTAAACTTTACCAAGACTATTTATATGCTGAACTAAATGCTAATGGGCTTTGACAATTAACTGCTTTTGTGCTCTGAGTGGTGTTATTTTGCTTGTTAAGCGCACAATTAAGTATTGTTTGTTAAATGTTTTATTGAAATTCGAGGACGTTATTGGTGGTTAATAATGTTTCACAATGTATCAAATTAGTAAATTCATTGCAAATAATTGTTGCTTTAAACATAGTCATAGTCATCTATAAATATATAAAAGAAGAAACTGACTGACTGACTGACATATCAACGCACAGCCCAAACCGCTGGTTCTAGAGATTCCAAATTTGGCACGTAGGTTCCTTATAAGGTCTAGGGATGCAATAAGAAAGGATTTTTCAAAATTCACCCCCTAAGGGGGTAAAATGGGGGTCCAAAGTTTGTATGGCGAATCAAGATTTGTTAGACAATTTTATTCGAAACTTCACAGGAGTATTCCTAACGATAAATGAGTAAACACGTGTTTCTGGTTTTTTGAAAATTCAACCCCTAAAAGGGGCAAATGTGGTCACAAAGTTTGAAAATAAACATGGGTATCGTATCCTTTTTGAGTACTTATAGTACGCGGGCGAAGCCGCGGGAAAAGGCTAGTTTATTATAAAAACAGTCATAGTCATAGCGCCTTACTTAGCCTTAATTTATAATAATTCAGTTTCACAAGGCGTTTTTCCAGATCTTATGAAATGTAGTAAAGTCATACCTCTTTTTAAATCGGGTGATTCTTGTGATCTGAATAACTTCCGGCCGATATCAATACTTCCTGTACTAAGTAAAGTCTTTGAAAAGCTAATGTTAAATGATCTACTGGGCCACTTCAACAGACATGGATTGCTTACAAGCAATCAGTTTGGTTTCACAAAGGGACGTTCCACAACCGACGCTGCTGCGGTACTCATCAAACATATTTTCATTGCCTGGGAAAAACATTACGATGCAATTGGTATATTCTGTGATCTTTCTAAAGCGTTCGATTGTGTAGATCATACAACCCTCATTCTTAAATTAGAACATTATGGTTTGTCAGAAAATGCCTTGAATCACATGTCTTCATATCTTAGCAACAGAACACAAACAGTTGTTGTAAATAAAACCCAGTCTAAAGGGACTTCAGTAAAATTAGGAGTGCCACAGGGTTCTATTTTGGGCCCATTCCTGTTTTTGGTTTATATAAATGATTTACCTTGTGTAGTACAAAACCTTTGTGATATCGTTCTGTTTGCCGATGATACACCTTTAATTTTCGAAGTTGACCGGCAATCTACCGATTTTACTGTAATCAATAACACACTAGCTGCTGTACTGAACTGGTTTATTATTAACAATTTGCTACTTAATGCTAAGAAAACCAAATGTATTAGATTTGTTTTGCCAAACGTTGCACCGGTGGACACTAAGATTCTCCTGAATGGTGAATGTTTAGAGATAGTAGATAAAGCAGTGTTCCTTGGTTCGACGTTGGACAAAAATCTACAATGGAGTCCTCATATAAGAAAACTCGCTCTTCGATTAAGCTCGGCCGCTCATGCCGTTAGGAGAATTAGACAATTAACGAATATTGACACAGCTCGCTTAGTTTATCACAGTTATTTTCATAGTGTAATGTCATATGGTATTCTGGTTTGGGGCAAAGCAGCTGCCATACAGACTATATTTGTTTTACAAAAAAGAGCCATCCGCTTTCTGTATAACTTAAAGGCAGGTGCATCAGTTAGAGAACTATTTAAAGAAATTAATATTTTAACTGTTGCTTCCCAATATATCTATGACAATATTGTTTTTGTTGTAAAGAATATACATACATTCAAAAAAAATTCTGACATCCACAGCTATAACACTAGAAATAAAAACAAGCTTGCTATCAGAAGTAGTCGTATCCGCAAAGCATATAAGTCATTTTTTGGTCAAGGTATTCACATTTATAACAAGTTACCCGTCGATGCTTTAAATTTATCATTTCCCGCTCTTAAGAAATATTTGAAAAAAGTTTAATGTCAAAGGGTTATTACAGGGTCGAGGACTATATGACGGACAAAGATACATGGCCCAAACCAGAAAATACTACAAAATCATCTAACATTTAGATTTGAATTTTATTATTATTATTTTATTTTAATTAAACAATACGTACATTGTATGTCTCTCAAGCTGTTTTGATATGCCTTCTTATAGAACTACGCATTATTGTGTATCTTTAAGATGTAATATTACTGTATTACTGTTTTGAAAAAATAAGTCCCGCCGAGTTTCTTGCCGGTCATAAATAATTCTTCTCGGGTCAGAGGTGTAGGGTTAGAACTGAAGGTAGTTTTTTTTTCTCTCTGACGTTCATAAGTGCATTGTAATATGCCTAAATTGAAGAATAAATATCTTTTATCTTTCTTTTTTTATCTTTTTTAGTTTTTATTTATAATACTAGCTGTACCCGCGGCTTCGCCCGCGTGTGTGGGAGGTTTTGTCATTTTCATTTACTATCCAGGCCATTAGTGTAGAATTTACGCGTTTTACATATAAATATAACTATATCTAAATTTATTAGTTCATCCGTGATAAAGATAACTGACTAAAAGGCGTGCGTCGAGACCTGCGAATGCTAATGGCCGAGTTCCTGCAGGAGAATATGCTTCGAACAGAGGGTCAAACGATGAAGGTACTGGCGCGAGGTAGCGTGTGAGCGCAACGTCCCAGCGAAAACTGCTTTTGCAGCAGCAGGCCAAAATCTAACAAGCCCAAAGGCAGCAAAGATTGTTTCAGCAGGAGCATGAAAGGGTCCCCACAAAACTCAATGGTCAAGTTTTTTGGTGAACCCGAACCACAGAATAACTAATAGTACTAACGTACAGAAAATTCACTCCTTAACAAAAGTCAGATTTAGGTATAAAATTATACCTATACTCGCCGCCTGCAAGCAAAATTGAAACTTATAACCGCGCACGAACCGTGAATCTTCTTTGCGCGCCGCAGTTGTATGACCGAGCTGTGAGCGTCGGCACGGGGTTGTCACTTGAGAAGTTTTTGTACCTGGTCAGGGAGGGAACAGTCGCTAGGATTTTTTCAACAGGCTGTTCATGAAAAATATAAATCCCTGAACTAATTGTTGCAAGCACAGAGCCCAGTGTATTATTAAACTTTCATATGTAGCAAATATATTTGCTGTTACTTTCACCAAAAAAGATATATCCATTCTTTTTTAGAAATTGGGAATCGAGCCACTGTGTACCGGTTGGTGTACACAGTGACTAGGACCTGCTAGTACACAGTGGTTCTAACGGTACACAGTGGCTCGAGTCACTGTGTACTACGCCCTGTACACAGTGGTTCTAACAGGAATCGAACCTATATTATATAATTTTTAAGAAAAAAAAACCGACTTCCATGGGGGTAGCCGGTGAAGCATTATTGTAGATGGTGCACTTAGATTCCATACAATGAAATAACTTGCTTAACAAACGCAGCGGAGAGGACAAATCGCCAAACCTGAACTATGCGTCGTTGAAGAGTTCCGTTCTGATCATCATCAGCAGTTCCACTTCATTAAATGTCACTTTTTTGAATGAAAATGCTTGATTTGTTGATAAAAATACAAAAGTCACTTTATGTATGCCTTTAAGATTTGAGGAATTCCCTCGATTCCTCATGGAACTCATCATCAGAACTTGAGCTTGACGAAAATTGGTCCTGACAATCTAACTTGCTTAACAAACACAGCGAAGGGGACGAATCGCCAAACGTGAACTATGCGTCGTTGAAGAGTTCCGTTCTGATCATCATCAGCAGTTCCACTTCATCAAATGTCACTCTTTAGAATGAAAATGCTTGACTTGTTGATAAAAATACAAAAATCACTATGTGTAAGCCCTTAAGATTTGAGGAGTTCCCTCGATTCTTCATGGATCCCATCATCAGAACTTGAGCCTGACGAAAATTTGTCCTGACAATTAAACTTGCTAAACAAACACAGCGAAGAGGACAAATCGCCAAACGTGAACTATGCGTCGTTGAAGAGTTCCGTTCTGATCATCATCAGCAGTTCTACTTCATCAAATGTCACTGTTTTGAATGAAAATGATGGATTTGTTGATAAAAATCACTATATGTAGGCCTTTAAGATTTGAGGAGTTCCCTCGATTCCTCATGGATCCCATCATCAGAACTGCGTTTTGACAAAAACGGGACCAATCTGTATATATATACTTACAATCAAAAAAAGAATTTTCAAAATCGGTTCAGACATGACGGAGTTATGGAGTAACAAACATAAAAAAAAAAAAACATACACGCCGAATTGAGAACCTCCTCTTTTGAAATCTGGAAGTCGGTTAATAACAAATAACAATTTTGTTGAATAAAACGGTAATTAGAATAAGTAAGCCCAATTCCGGAATAATCGTTCCTGTTTCATTCTTCATTTGAAATAGGTACCTAACTAAATTTCGCATGATTTAATCACTTTCATTTTATTTAAAAAAAAAGAGTGCAAGAATTAATTTTAATAATCACAGAATTTTTATTCTTATTCATGTTCAAGTAAATTTTAGCCCAACTCTGTAAGGTGCACAGTGATTCGCGAGCCACCGTGTACTTTTCCAAAACGAACGACTGTTGACCTTGGCGTCATTTTGTATTTAGTTCAAATTAAAAACAAATACAAACACCTCGGGCCTTGAATTATCAGCCAATACTAAGTAGATTAGACACGCTCTTCGATAATACCATAAGTAATTAAAAATCTCGTACGAGTTAAGAAAAAAGAGGAGTGAAACTTATCTGGAAATGTAATTTTGATAGCATTAAACACGAAAACGCACCATAACACATTCGCATGGTTCCGGAGCGCCTCACTAACTGGTTCGTACATGATAGGGTACGGAACGTTTCCGATTGATTTAGAGGACAGACATAAAGCTCTTTCCGTTTCTCGCACAGCACATTCGAGCCACTGTTCCCACCGAGCGACTGTTCCCTCCCTGACCCTATACCTACTGATTTATTATTGTTAGATAAATACTTATGTAGGAATTACATACGTTGATTATGTAAACATGAAATTTTTATCCGGAGATAGAATTTTTATAGAGATTATGTCTGATTCTCACGGAAGTAGATATGCTACAGCCGTATTCCTTTGAAAATATGTCGGTCAGTTCCTAATATTGTTTCTGGGCAACCGATATTCTTAAGGATGTTTATTTTAACTATGTATTACTAAGTAAGGGCTTCGGTAGCTTTTAATATCGTCCGTTCTTCCGTTTATTCAGACATCCGTAAATACATCTTTTATACGGATTAGATCGAAATAGTTTTCGAAGCCATTGTGGATTTTTAATTTACGCGAGCGCCACGTGACAAGAGTATCGCGCGAGCCGAGCGGCAGCCCACTGCCATACGCCTGCCCGGGAGGCGCGCCGGCCAAATGTACCTAAACTGCGTAGTGAAATCCCCCTGCCCGAACGCCGAAGCCGTGACACGGTGAGCGGCAATATCGCGAAAGCCAGAGGGCGAGTACCACGCAGGACCCAGGCCCGGAGGATCGCAGCGAGAATTGCTTCAGCAGATGCAGCATGTCAGGGACCGGACATACTTCAATGGCGAAGTGTCTTAGCGAACTCGAGGGCTGCAATTACGTGGGTGAGCGGAAATGTATGTGAAAGTCAAAGGCTGAGTATCGCGTAAGGTTCAGGCTCGGAACATCGCAGCGAGAACTTCTTCAACATCATCATGACAGGGACCGGACATAACTTAAAGGCGAAGTGTCTTAGTGAACCCGAGGGCCATCGCTCGAGGGTGAGCGGCAACGTTTGAGCAAGCCAAAGGCCGAGTACCGTGTAGGGCCCAAGTCAGCAGCAGTACCATGACAGGGACCGGACATATCTCAATGGTGAAGCGTCTTAAGGCCCGAGGATGAGTGGCAATATCTGCGAAAGCCATAGGCCGAGTACCGCGTAGGCCCAAGCCCGCAGCGTCGCAGCAAACGTTTCTCCAGCAGCAGCAACATGATATAATCCGGACAAAACTCAAAGGCGAAGAACCTTGGCTAATCTGAGTGCCGGAGGCCCGAAGGTGAGCGGAAATGTCTGCAAAAGACATAGGCCGAGTACCGCTTAGGCCCAGGCCCGGAGAGTCGCAGCGAGAATTGCTTCAGCAGCAGCAGCAGCAGCATGACAGGGACCGGACATATCTCAATGGTGAAGTGTCATAAGGCCCGAGGGTGAGCGGCAATGTCTGCGAAAGCCATAGGCCGAGTTCCGAGTAGACCCAAGCTCGGAGCCTCGTAACGAAACTTTATTCAGCAGCAGCAGGCAGTATGACAGAATCCGGACAAAACTCAATGGTGAAGAGTCTTAGAAAATCTGAGGGCCGGAGGCTCGATGGTGAGCGGCAATATCTGCGAAAGCCATAGGCCGAATACCGCGTAGGCCCAGGCCCGGAGCGTCGCAGCGAGAATTTCTTCAGCAGCAGCGTGACAGCTAGCAGCTAGTAATTGCTAATGACTACCCTTTTTAGGGTTCCGTAGCCAGAATGGCAAGAACGGAACCCTTATAATTTTGGTCATGTCCGTCTGTCCGTCCGTCCGTATGACACAGCCATTTTACTCGGAAACTATAAGACGTAAAAAACATTTTTTACCAAAACTCAACATGTTGCACATCAATCGATAGGTCTTTAAAAATGACATTGAGGCTTCTATGAACAATTTGTGATTAAGTAAATAGAATCAGAAATAATCGCTTCGAACGTCGGAAAAATAGCGTCCCCTGTAACTTTTGAACCGTGTGTCCAAAAAATACGAAAAATTTGAGAAGATGCGCGTTATCATATACTTTCTACAAAATAAAGAAACTACGAGAACATTATCGGTTTAGCCATTTTGAATTATTTCCAAAAAACTTCTTCCATAGGCATCAGATACGACCTTTTGGCATTAGTCTGGTTCTTATTCCATTAAAGCTACGGAACCCTCCAATATGCGTGGTCCGACACGCACTTGGCCGGTTTTTATTGCAATCAGCTGTTAAAGCGAGATAAAACATATTGATCTCGCATACGGTACAGTTTTTGCTGTCGGGTAAATCGAAATGGACAAATCTTAACTACCTGTTTTATTTGTTTTGACGTATATTGTAAGTAGGTTTCAGTACCTTCCGTAGCTTCAGTAACTTTAAAGTACCTCCAGGTATTAATGGATCACAATATATGTCTGGACTCACAATTTCCATAACGAAGTAACACATTTAAAAAATATTTAACCCGCAATCCTTAAATTGGGATAGCATTAAAAAACCCATGGTTTAAACCTCGGCGGAACACAACTGCAGACCAAATCGCTTAATTTAGTCTAAATACGTCCTTAAATAATGTTTGTATACAGCATACACCCTGTATGCTGTATACAACACACCTATACAGTGCCATCTGTGACCACTTTTGAGAACTATTTTTTTAATGAAAATTATGTTTTTAATAAGCAGAATAAAAACTACCCTATATATTGCTCCGGGGTATAAAGTGTTACGATACAAAATTTCGTAAAATTCTGTGCAGTAGTTTTTACGTAGTGCGCGGACAAATTCACAGACAGACAGACAAGAATTCCAAAAATCACTGAAATGTATTCAGTCAACGTTTCTAAGACCCCCCGAATAAGTTTTTCTAGAATATTTTCAATGTTAATTTTTTTTCTCCTTACGCATTTATTATATGTATAGATTTAAAATATTACATGTCAAACATTTAACGGCTAGCTTGCTTGCTATGATAGTTAAAGCTAGATAAGCTAAGTTAGTTAAACTAGTGGTAGTGGTGTTTCTAGGTTTAAAGGATAAGCAAAGATAGTTTTTTCGTTACTTCTTTTTCTTATCTCCTCGCTATTTTCCGTAACGTGGGGTCGGCTTTCTTAATCTTGAGGCGAATGCTCCAATGACAAGAATCGTCGGGAGTTACGCCTATTTCCGTTATGTCCATCCGAGCATTCCTCGTCCAGGTAGTGTTCGGCCTACCTCTCCCTCTTTCATGCACATCCATGGATATCATGCATATCATACCCTTGACTTGGTTAGTTTGTCGGCGATATGATATGCGCTACTTTTAAATTACCTCTTATGTATTCGTTGCATACTTTGTCCTTGAGCGTAACTACACCCGACCAATGCAGCATGCGCATTGCAATGATGTGAAGTTTTTGCTGCTAAATTTTCTGCATAGCCCAAGTTTCGCTTGACTCACAGAGTTTAACTAGACTCACAAGTATTCTGTTTGCTTGCTTGCTTTTGGTTTAAAAAGTAAATGTATTAATTTTGTTCTTATGTACTGTTGGGCTAAATTGATGTGTCTGAGATTATCTCGTAGTAATTAATTTGCCCTTTTATGTTGTCGTCGCTCTGTGGCAAATTAGCGCCAAATACCTACTACTCACTTAAATTAACTTTTTGCAGCGTTAACGTTCTACGGTTGTGTATTATTATTATTATGCTAGTCTACGCTAGCTCATGCTAGTCCTGTTTCAAAGAACCATTGCCTAACATCATTGAGCTGACTATAAACTTAGAAAATTCTATGCAAACAGGTCAAACTATCTCTAGACAGGTGCCTACAGAGTACTGTCACGCATAGCAGTAAAATGCTGTTTACCATCCATATGTCTGTGTGTTGCCTTTATGGTATATTATATTGCAAAGTGCCTGTCAATGAGTTTGAAGAGCGGTCGGAAAGTTTCGGCCACCGGGAGAACCCCCGAACAATGCCCTGACATATCCCCCTGAGACACATACATCCCCCAACTCGTCAGTTATCCGATACGTTCACTTGAATTATAATGGAGGAAACTGAAACAATGTTGACTTTAATATTTATTACTATACTTATTCACATAATGTGACGCATCGTAAGGTTATTGATAATGAAAAAACTATAATATAGTTTGATGACCTATATAAGGAATATTATTCCTTATATAGGTCATCAGTCATTCAAAGTTTATTGTATTGTAAATAACTGACTTCAATGGAGGAGGCCGGTGAAAGATTATTGTAGATGGTGCAGTGCACTCTTAGATTCCATACAATGAAATGAAAAAAGTTGTCTTGAAAATCTAACTTGCTTAACAAACACCGCGAAGAGGACAAATCGCCAAAAGTGAACCCGTTCTGGCCAGCATCAGCAGTCCGACTTCATCAAATATTACTTCTTTAAATGTAAATGCTTGATTTGTTGATGAAAATACTAAAATTACTATATGTACCTATGCCTTTGAGTTCCCTCAATTCCTCATGGGTCCCATCATCAAAACTCGAGCTTGACAAAAAATTGTCTTGAAAATCTAACTTGATTACAAACACAGCGAAGAGGACAAATCGCCAAACGTGAACAATGCGTCGTTAAAGAATTCTGTTCTGATCATCATCAGCTGTTCCACTTCATCAAATATCACTTTTTTAAAAGGAAATGCTTGATTTATTGATAAAAACACAAAAATCACTATATGTATGCCTTTAAGATGTGAGGAGTTCCCTCGATTCTTCATGCATTCCATCATCAGAACTTCGTTTTGACAAAAACGGGACTAATCTGTATGTATTACAATCAAATCATGTGGGTACTTACAATCAAAAAAAGAATGTTCAAAATCGGTTCAGACATGATGGAGTTATGGAGTAACAAACATTAAAAAAAACCGGCCAATAACAAAAAAATACAATAAAAAAAAAGTCAAGTCGGACCCGCGCATGAAGGGTTCCGTACCGTTAGCTATAAAAACGGCAAAAAAATCATGTTTGTTGTATGGGAGCCCCCTAAAATATTTATTTTATTCTGTTTTTTAGTATTTGTTGTTATAGTGGCAACAGAAATACATCATCTGTGAAAATTTCAACTGTCTAACTATCACGGTTCATGAGATACAGCCTAGTAACAGTCGGACAGCGGAGTCTTAGTAATAGGGTCCCGTTTTTACCCTTTGGTTACGGCACCCTAAAAACAACCGAATTGAAAACCTACTCCTTTTGAAATTTTGAAGTCGGTAAAAAATTTCCTACAAAACCACGAATAAAGAATATTAATCCTAGTATGAGGCTAGTAAACGGCCCGTAGCCGTAACGGCGGAGTGTTGATAGCAAGTTCCCGCCGCGGCGCCAGATAACCGCTAGTTTAACGCAAATTTGCCGTCTTCACGCCAATTTTACACCATAACTTCTTCAAACTAGGCTTTTATGAGTTTTATGCATTTTCTGACATAAATAAATTACTTAGTAGAAGTAGACCGCTACTTGAGTGTCCATGTAACATGATATTTTTTTAACATATGGGCATGAATGGCATGTTGGCTTTGCATTTAGGCGTGGCCAATATTTGATGTTCATTTTGTCGGTCATAGGTACAGTTGGAACTAAAATATTAAGAACGTCGTATTAATACTACCTGAATGAAAAAAATATTAGGCGACTGAAATTGTCCTTCAGGCCTTTAGGTTTCCTTTGTTGAAATAACTTGAAGCGTAGATATAGTTTGGAATAGACTTAAAGTTAATGATCGTCTAACTGATCTAAACCGTGCCGGATTCTAATTTAAAAATTCATTAACAATACAATAAAATACAACCTATTTCAAACATAACTCCGACACACAACAAACATTCAACCAATATTGAAGTTGTATTAGAGTTGCGTTGGAATATTTCTCGAGCAAATTCAGATGTTTCTGATTCGGATGTTTATGCCGTAGCTGTATTGCGTTGTTAATGAATTGGAGTAGAATTGAAGTTGGATCGTGTCTATACGTGTTTTAAAGTTAGAATACGGCCCCCGCCTACAAAACTTGTTTAATAAATAAGGTTTTCGGGGTCCAAAAATAACACACTGTATATACAACTCACTGGTTTTTTCATTGATGACAAATTCTTTCCCAAGAAATAGCATAACACCGCAATTTAGGAATTATGTCCTAAAACAAAGCGGCGCATGTCATAGATGACATTTTTGAAAACTAATTTTATGATATACACGATAAGAAGTAAATAATCTACTTACTTGAACACTTCCATTAAGCAATCAAATATTGTTCAAACATTAATTCTAGTGATATCACCGAAATGTATTTTTAGGAGTGGTTATCTTGTAACCAAGTGGCCCTATTCCGCTTCAGGAATGTGTCAGTGAAATAATAATAATTTCTTTGTTGATTCGTTTTTCCTGAAATCTTTGCTCCAGCGTTCCTTAGATGGACCTTGTTTATAGACGGAGAGCTGGCCACGTCAGATATGACACAATAATGAGAGCAACGAAACCCATGTAGTTAGTTTGCTATACTATGCTTATTTCTAGATCCGGACATCTGGCAGTTGTAAAGTGGTGGAGGTCAAAGAATGCAAATAACTTGAAGAAAACAAATCCTAGAGTTCTGGGTTTAATGAAATAGTATGGGAAATTATGTAATTAATTAGGTTATATCATATCCAGAAGGTTCTGTTGGGGGAAAGTAGTGCTAAATGATGTAAAATGCATTTTTTTGTTAGTCGCCTACTGTTTTTGTTTCCGCAATAATAGACAATGGATTTTAATCTAATGTTAAAATATAGGCCCTGTCCTATATAAATTACACAACTTTGGCATTTTTTACCTATTTTGGTATTACTTTTTTCCAACTTAAAAATTTTGTTGGTCTGTCACTCTGACATCCACCCATTAAAAGCTGCCAGATGCCCGGATCTAGCAATAAAGATGGTAAAGCAGTCTAACTAGACAGGTTTCATTGCTCTCATTATTGTGTCACATCTGACGTGGCCAGCTCTTAGGCCATTACGTTTGAACCCCAAGGGGTGCCAGTTTGTAACGGTTTTTGACCATTTATCGTCTTTGTTTCTTTGAAGGTGTCCTGCCCATCGCCATTTCAGTTGCAGAATTTGTTCTATAATATGTTCGTTTGTTGCCTTATTTTCGAATGTCTTACTCTATCTTTTAATTTGAGCCCCAATGTAGCTTTTTTCACACTAGCTACATACTGTAGAATATGGAAAAGTATGGAGGAGGCTTTCACCGCTACAGGCGGTCTTACATTAAAAGTAAATAAATATAAAATGTATATTATATTAGTACTAACGTGACATAAATAATTGACAAAATATTAATTTGATTATAATCTATAAATTCTATTATAAATACTTATTCAATTGAAATAAGTAAAAATTGACACAATAAATTAGTATTTAACATCCATAATATTTAATGTATATAAGGGATGAAATAAAGCTTTTTATCTTTATATTTTTTATCTTGTTGATTCGTGGACCACAAGAATAAGTGAGCCATTTCTTAGGATAAAACAACCGAATGGAAAATGCGTCAAGCGACTCAAGCGTTTTGTTATTTTTAATGACCAATGGAAGCCTTAAAGTAAAGCGCGACATTTTCTAATTTCAAACGTTTGACTAAGATATAAAAATGTTTAACCATGTTGTTGTTGTTGTTGTCTTAAGGCACCCCAGGGGTGCAGAGGGTCTTTACAAGCTCGTGTTCTGCGATCCTTCTAGTCTCGTTCCAGCTAAGTCCAGCAGCATGTAAGCTCACTCCACAGCTTGCACAGGACATCCGGAGCCACGGTTTTCATTTGGCGGCTTCCAACCGAAAGCGATGCTAGCATTATTCGGGTGTCGGTGTCCTGTACGAGTGGCATGGCGTCGCAATCACTACGTCAATGAGTGTTTGCTGGCATATATTACCACCTACCTACCACCTACCGATACCTACTAGGGACTTGCTTTATGTATTTACTACATAACTAATATAATCTTGTTTTAAAGTAGTGGAAATCCACTTCCTAAAATCCTAAAAATCAGGAAAATTCCTAAGAATCAGGTACTAATAGGTAACTGGCATCTCTCACTGCGAATCACTGGGTATGATTGAAGTGTCACATTTTAAAACTTTATATTGATAACGCTGTAGGTAGGGTAACGTTAAAGGTAACGTAGGTATATTTTTAGGATAATAGTCATCAAAACATCGCCACTATAATAATTCGTCGTAATTTAACGCTGAAATAATTATACCTACCTTTTGGATCGGACGCACCGGTTTCTTCCTGGAGGCGAACTCAAGAATATTAACAGTATTTTTTCTCACGGTGCGCATTGAAGCGATGAAAGATAAAAATTACGGAGTGAGAGGTGCCGCGCGGCGTTTTTATCAGAGAGAAAACAAAGGGTTGTTTAATGACGGTATTAGTGGAAAGTTCGCGATAAATTTGGGGTCGTTAGGGGCTTCTTTGTCACTGTTGTATTGTGTCGCAAGTCAAGTGCTAACAAATCGTTTCATTGGAATACCTACCGGCCGATGTGGGAGCAGGCAGGACGGTTATAAAGTTAGTGAGTACTAAGCAGGTTTGGCAAGGTCGGCGAAGAAAATAATTTTAGTTCTTGTTTTGTTTTGTTTTGTTACGTATAGAATTGTGTGTGTTTCTTAGATTGTGATGTAAAACGGGTAGAATAAATAATGATCTTATTGAAATTTTAACGTATCTGACTAACTAAATGCTTTAATGCTGGTTAATAGGGTTATAACTTACCTAGGTACTTTAATGTAATGTTTATGTAACCGTTGCCTTCTTTCTTTTGTTCGCCTATTATTTGACCAATCTTGTGTGTGCATTGTTTTCTTGTTATTATCGTAAGTTTTATTAGATTATTAAGTTAGTATTAATTGTGCATATATTTAATAAAGTACCTATTGAAGCACGATGTAAAAATTGTTCATGAATAAATAATAATAATAATAATAGCTTGTGGCATCTGTTAGGTCACACATTGTACCAATGTTGTACCAATGTGAGACCGATGTGAGACCAATGTTGAATGAAAATCTGTTCGAATAGCAAATGTCAATGTCGTTATAATTATAACGTTGAGTTGAGTTGGGTTGGAGCTGTGTCTGTCCAGTGTGTGTGTTTATTTTTCGAATCGCGGCCCTAGAATAACTTTTATTTGTAATAGCCACGTACCTGTTTTATGTTTTACTTTTTCTATGAAACTATAGGTCTATTTTTTTCTTTAAATTTTGATCATAAACTATGTATGACTGTTTGTTTCTGAATAAAAAGAAAAAAACTACCAGTCCTATGAAACCCGGCTCCAACAATTTAATTTGAGTTCTCTTAGTAATAGACGTAGTATGCTCGAATTAATGTTCTTACATAAAATACTAAACAATAACATTGACTGCATATAATTGACTGCATAGAAATGGTTAATCTGATTAAGTTGAGAGTGCCGTCCCGATTGTCACATTACCCCTGTTCTTTCCTTTATGTGTCTCATAGCCGAACTAACCTCGGACTTCACGGTTCACGCGCACTTGGCTCGCCTGGCTCGCCTATACAACAAGCAAGCTAGCAGTAATATCCCCTCCCAAGATGTATTTATTGAAACAACTTTTAAGAATAAATTGCTTAATATCTGTTTTCACCCTTAGTTAATTTGTTACATTATTAGATTGTTTTAATTTTTTAGTGTTAAGTAACTATAATATACCGGGTCTGTAACATGAGCAACATGAGAAAAAAATTAAAACGTAGATTCTACTAGTACCTCAAAGTTATACAATGTTTGTTCAGCGAGTTTGAAAAATAACTTGTGGTTTAATTTTTAGTACAATTTAAAGTTTATTCGAACACGCAATGTATTTTGAAATTGATTATGTCTGTAGGGTGACAAGACTGACAAGCAATGTCAATTAGAAGGATTTTAACGTACATTGAAAATACTATTTAAATTGTTTATAAAAGAGACAACCTAAAGACTACATATTTTTTTGTTGTTGAACAAAAGTTGTATTGTTGTAGAATCTATGTTTTATTTTATTGCTTTGAATCTATGTTTTATTTTATTGCTTATTCTAAATGCTACTTTTTTTGTTAATAATCCGTGTTTAATATCATATTCATGCTTGTCATTGCTTGTAAGTGGGAAATAAATGTATATGATTCCATTCTTCATAAACAAATAAATAAAACTTTTCACCTCAAAATCCCTATACGTAGATCTAAAATTACAGACAGGTTCCGATCCGATGCGAGCTATTCCGAGATTACATTGCTGTTGAAATCCGCCACAAACTGTGGTCGAAAGCTACCGGTATTCATTGTAAACGTGCGTCTAGGGACTATATACAGCCTTGGCCAGAAGTGTTGAGCATAGCTCTTTTTTGTTTACAATTTTGATGTTAAGTATTAATTCCCTATCATAACAATGTACGATGACGTAAAATGTTATATTTTATTGATATATCTAGAAAACTTCACTTAATAATACTTTCAAGGCACCTATAAAATATGAAAAGTGGAGGTCTCAAAAATGCGAATTTAGGTCGTTGAGAAAAATTGCAAACATTCTATGCAGTTACTACTCACTTCAACAAAACATGCCTGTTCAGTTTGAATTAATTCATAAAATAACTTCAAAAAAGATAGAAATTTGTATGAAAATCGCAAGGGTGCTCAACACTTCTGGCCAAGGCTGTAGATCTGTATCCGAAACGTTTTAAAGAAGACCTCTTAACATTAAAGTGTATTGATCCTGAATTTCAATTACTTTTATTTACAGGGATTTGCTGCATGACTTGCTTTAAGGTACCTATTGAATAGAAGTTCATTTAAGATACGTAATAGACGGAGAGCTGGCCACGTCAGATATGACACAATAATGAGAGCAACGAAACCGCTCTAGTTAGTTTGCTATACCATGCTTATTTCTAGATCCGGACATCTGGCAGCTGTAAAGTGGTGGATGTCAAATAATGCAAATAACTTGAAGAAAACAAATCCTAGAGTTCTGGGTTTGATGCAATATTATGGGAAATTATTTAATTAATTAGATTATATCATATCCAGAAGTTTCTGTTGGGCAAAAGTAGTGCCAAATGATGTATAATGCAATTTTTAGTTAGTCCCCTACTGTTTTTGTTTCCGCAATAATAGACAATAGTTTTTAATCTAATGTTAAAATATAGGCCCTGTCCTCTATAAATGACACAACTTTGGCAGTTTTTACCTATTTTGGTATTACTTTTTTCCAACTTGAAAACTTTGTTGGTCTGTCACTCTAACCTCCACCCATTAAAAGCTGCCAGATGCCCGGATCTAGCAATAAGGATGGCAAAGCAGTCTAACTAAACAAGTTTCATCGCTCTCATTATTGTGTCATATCTGACGTGGCCAGCTCTTAGACCATAACAGACTATGTTGCAACGGTTCAATTTATTTTTGCTGACTCCAGTGGAAAGAGAAATGAAGTAAACTGCGACTTGAATGTGAGTTTAAAAGATATCTATGGTGCCTACATAGCTTGCATTAGATAAATTGAACTAACTGAAGGGCGCTAAAAAGCCTTAAAATACTCAAGCAATTTAACAGGATTATACTGGATGGTATGCTTAAAAGATTAACGAGTGAAGTAACCCCTCCGCTTGCAAGAGAAGCTATTTAGTTGCACATTATTGTCACGAAAATGATATCTCTTGTCTAGGATAACAAATCGTAATTTTATTTTTAGTGTGCTTTTGGTTTGAAGAAACGATTGAGATAACATCCGACTAATACAAGATTTGTTAATAAAACTATTGATAAATACTAATTCGTTAATAAATACAAATTCGTTAATAAATACAAATTCGTTAATAAATACAAATTCGTTAATAAATACAAATTCGTTAATAAATACAAATTCGTTAATAAATACAAATTTATGATTTCCTAAATGAAAACCTATTTAAGACAATGTAATAATGTTAAAGAATTTTCAAAAATAATACGATTATTTTTTATTGACAAGACCGTTTTATAATTTGGTTAAATATTTTAAGAATTTGAGATTTTTATTTTTATTTCGATTTTAGATTAGGTATTTAGTACCTAAGGTAATAGTAGTCTCGTGCATGAGTGGGACGTATATAGGCTAACATACTTTTGCATACATACATTGTGGTAGACCATATACATACATCATAATCATCATCATCATTGACCACAGCAGTTTTGCAGATGATAGTTGTAGCGCAGTTAGTATATTTGGAGGTATTTTGAGGAGGTAGTCTACAGTCTACGTCGACTGTGATAGCTATATGCTTTTGGTTTGGCACATTAATCATGAAAAAACCCATTGAGTAATTAAACCGTCGGCCTCTATGACCAGTTTAATCATTCGCTACGTATATGAAGAGCTAAAGAGCATCTCTCGGAACATAAAGCACTAACCAGCGCGTCGGAGCACAATCCATTAGCACAGGGCTGTTATTAGGTGCTTTGCCGACCGACACGGGACTGACATTTGCTCCCGCCGCCACACTCCCGGTAAAAAGCCCCGCATCGTTTTACATCTCGGGACTAGGGCTAGTAGAAAAATCTAAGTATTTGAACATTATTTCAAAGGCAAAAAGAAAAAATCTAAGTGTAAAAAAAATATTATCATGGTACATCATACGAATAAATTACCCTAGAGTCACAAAATCATGGTGTACCGAAATTTGACCACTTTAGCCTATAGGTAGATTAGACAAAAGAGAAATGCATAAGTTCCAGATTAACGAAGCAATGTCCTTCGTTTTTTACGGTCATAATTGTTGTTATTGTATATGTTCAGCAAGACTTCTCATTAATATTACCATTGCGGGGTTTGCTTTCATCATTGCTAGCTAAAGAATTCATTACATTTAAGTTACTACAAGCTGCTTTTATTTGGATAAATTTTTTTTAAAAGGAGATCGTCAATATTTGTTAGGTGATCTGGCCCAGATTATTTAGGACCGTTTAGGAATGGTTCTTACCTTTGAAGAATTGTGATAATTTCTAGATCAAGATGGTGGTAAAAATATAGCAAAATCTAATGGGAAAATTGAAAAATCATGCATTTAAAACTTGAATATGACAAGGACAATATTTAAAAGCGTGCTTGCCTATGATTTATATATTAATGTAAAAAAAGTACCGATTTTTTAAAGATAATGTACAAAAGCGGACTTGAAAACAAAACGGGAATCATGATGAAATAATAAAAAGTCATAATTTGATCGTATTTATAGTTCCTGTGTTTCGGTAAACAAAGACGGCTGTCAAACCATCGTTGATACTATTAACTGAACATTCCTAACACCTATTGCGAAGGGATAAGGTTTACCACCGTTAAGTGCGATAGCACTAGTATCTGACATTGCAATATTGAAAAAAAGATGCGTTTCGTTATCGAAGGGGCATGATATTATGCCATTATGAAACCCACTTTTCATATTCAAACTCCGATCAAAACTGCAATAATACGCATTTTCAATCTTTAGGCGTTTTAATACAGTCGATTTCTAATTTAAACTTTCGTATTCGTAGGCTTAGATACTATTTTAATATTACAATGTTCTAACTTACCGAACAGTATCAAAACGCAGATTATGTAACGGTATACATTGACAGTGTCAAACCAAAAAACAATCCCGTTTCAGGCCAGGGTGAAGTTAAACTTTATGTCAATGCCATAAGGACGTTAACGACTTGTCTTGCTGTATTTTAATCCAATTTTAATCGCGGAAAAATCAACATAATGTTTATTTATTTAGTATTTCTAATTTCCGTTTCATTTTTTTGCAATATTGTGTCTACTTTAGTAATAAAATGAGTATTTATTTTACATTGCAGTACAAACTGTATACGGTTTATATCAGGTGGCCCAGAATTGACGATCTCCTTTGTTCGACATAATGGATAGCGTTTTTACTAAAACTTGTGCTATGTGCACTATTTATTTGGGAGTAAATTTTCCTATTAGCTGACTTTTTTTTAAATACTACGACGGTCGCAAACAAGCGTACGGCCCGCCTGATGGTAAGCAGCTATCGTAGCCTATGGACGCTTGCAACTCCAGATATCTCACATGCGCGTTGCCGACCCTTTACAAAAATGAGGATTCACTATAGGGTCTAGTGAGAAATAAAAAAACCGGCCAAGAACACGTCATTTCATTGTGATTTTGTAGAAATTACAGGTATAATAAACACCTGCTTATACGGTTAAAACAAACTTGGTTCAGAAATTATTTTGTAATTTTTTTTTCAAAAACTATTCAACCTATCAAGTTCAAAATAATTTTCCTAGAAAGTTTTTATAAAGTTCTACTTTTGAGATTTCTTTCGAATTTTTAAAACTTAAAGTTAGAGGGGGGGGGGGACACATTTATTTTTACTTCTGGAGCGATTATTTCCGAAAATTGAATTATTAAAAAAATATTTTAGTAAACCCCTATTCATTTTTAAATACCAACAATATATCAGTATCACACGTTAAGGTTGAAATGAAAAAAATAATCACTCCCCACTTTACGTATAGGGGAGGTACCCTAATAAAACATTTTTTTCCACTTTTTATTTTACCACTTTGTCGGCGTGATTGATATACATACATATTAGTACCAAATTTCAGCTTTCTAGTGCTAACGGTTACTGAGATTATCCGCGGACGGACGGACGGGCAGACATGGCGAAACTATAAGGTCATTACGTACCTAATTTGTAGGCATGTATAAAAACAAAGTTTAAAATCTCGATAACCAGTTAGTTTTGACCCACAGTTAATATGAACTTATTTTTTGCAAATGAATTCTAGTATTAGACCCATGAAGTAATACTTAATTAGAAGCCGCCCGGTATATACTAACCCGAAGGACACAATTGTGAGTTCTAAGTATATCTATCAATCTAAACAAGTTTTGGTGATTTAGCTAATGGGTAACGTTAATTTGAAGTTGTTCAGGAAAAATAAATTTCTGTATGTGGCAGATGGTTGGTGTAATACTCGGGTAAGACCTCCAGTGAATGAACACTTTAGTATTTTTTCAGTTTTGAAAAATGATTACTCAGTATTTATAAATTTTTGGAATCGTCATTTAATAAACAAGAATATAATTTCTGCGATTTTTATTACTTCTGTAGAAGAATGAATCAAAAAGGACCCAAAAACATAGATTAACAAAAAAAAAAATTAATGAATGCAAACCTAGTGAATAAACATTTAAAAGATCTTTTTTTGTGTATATGTAAATAACGTTTTAAACAAAAAAAATAGCATATTTCTTCAGTAATCATAAAAAAATGAGGTATAGTATCTACTTAATATACATATTTTTTAAATTTATTAATTATACCAAAAATACACATACATTTGTATTTAAATAGGTACTATGTATTAAGCACCTATTAAAAAAATATTTAGTATGTCATACAATACGGCCATTATAATCCGAGCTTAAAACTGAAACTTAATAACAAAGATTATAATATGTTAATACTCCTAGTTAGCCTCTAAGTGACCTATCTTTAATAAGTTAAAAGTATCATTAGGTAAAATGTAAGTAAAATACCGTGTGTAGCCTGTAACACGAGCAAAAAATTAAATCGTAGATTCTACTCCTCAAACTAGACAACGTTTGTTCAGCGACTTTAAAAATTAACATGTGGTTTGATTTTTAGTACACTATAAAGTTTATTCGAATACGCAATGAATTGCGAAATTGATTATGTCATGGTCTATTAATTGGACGGATTTTAACTTACATTGATAATACTATTTAGTTTCTATGAAAAAGAGATAATCTAAAGAATACATATTTTTTAAAAGTTGTTGAACAAAAGTTTTATAGTTTGAGGAGTAGAATGTACGTTTTATTTTTTTGCTTGGGTTACAGGCCACATGCTGTATACAAAAAAATAATACATTGTTTTATACGAAATTATAACACAATTCTTTATTAATACATATAATTTAATACATTCATGTTCAAAATAAAAAAAAAGAGCGAGCCTGAGCTAATAATGCTTAAATCAATTATCTTGGCATTAATTATATTTTAATAAAATGTTATTAACAAGCCCAATGCAAGGAGTACGAGTAAAACTTGCAAAATATACAAAATCACTTTCGGCATGACGTTGTTCATACATATAATTAGTAGAAATTTATTTACTAAATACATATTCCATTTACTAGATTTTTCATGCCTATGAATGAACACTCATATACTGGTTTGAGAACATTTGATACGTCAGTAATAGAACAATAAAAAAATAAAGACTAATGCGGAACATGCTGCTAAATTATATATTTATAGAAGGTAACCCTTAATCTATTTAAATTTGGCCACCCCTTTAAACACAGTATGTCCAACCTGTAGATCTGCAGGTTTGTCTCGACCAGTCTTGTAACGTCGCATGTGGAGATACTCAGTCTTATCGTGGTTTATAGGTATACGTAGGCCTACTCTCAAGGCTTCAGTCTCAAGGGTCGCAGTCGCCACCTGGACCTCTGCTCTACTAACACCCAATAGAGCCAGGTCATCAGCATACCCTACTACCATATGCTTTCCATTTAGCTCTAGTCCAACTAGGTTGTACGATCAGTGACAACAATACCCGTGGCGAGGAGATCGACATTCGCATTCAAAATGCCTTGCGGTGCGGTGCAGCTTTGCATAGTCCTGGTGTCCAGGCTTCTCAGTAGGAAAACCAAGATCCGAATTTACAAGACCGTAGTGCGGCCTATCTTAACATACGGATGTGAAGCCTGGACACTCACATTAAGAGAACAGAACAAGCTTTTGGTGGCAGAGAGAAAGATTCTCCGCAAAATCCTCGGCCCGATGTAGAGACCCGATGGCAGCTGGAGGATCCGCAAAAACGCCGAAATTGAACAACTTGTGGCTGAACCAAATATTATTGGTGTGACAAAGGCGCAAAGGCTTCGGTGGCTCGGTCACCTTGAGCGGATGGGAAGCGAACGGCCGGTGAAAAGAGCATACGAGGGAAAACCGACAGGACGCCGCCCGGTCGGTCGGCCTAGGTATCGATGGGCGGATGTGGTGGATACGGATCTGTGCGAGCTCCAAGCTGGCGACTGGCGAGAGACTGCACAGGACCGGGATCAGTGGCGCGCAGTCGTGTTGGAGGCCAAGACCCACTTTGGATCACTGCGCCAGAGGAGTAAGTAAGTAACCCTTAATCTAAGCAAATAACTAAACCTTGTACTGGTACACTCCAAATAAACAGTTCAAATGTTACTCCAAAAGTATACTGTCCTTACCTGGGATCTATTTCTCCATACAAAACTTCAAAACCAGAAATACGTTAATTTCCAATGCCAGCCGTATTGAAACTGGTCGAAAATAAATTTGCCAAATGTTGTTATTGCAGAGAAGAACCAAAATATGGCAAGTGTTACAAATGGTTATATTTCTTATTTTCGGCAAAAGCATGATTTTGTTAGTTGACTGGGGGGAGTTCATTCACTGGAGATCTTACCCTAGGCGTGTGCGAGTGATATTTCCGACCTTGCCACATCGGCCCAGCGACCGCTCCACTTGCTATTGAGAGCTAAGTTTGCCACGACCTATATAGCGGAAAACAGTAATAAACTCTTTTTAGTATTACCCTAATAGGCGATTTTCCATTAGCTTTAATTAGTAACACCAGATTAACACGATGTTAAATTGTAATTATTTACCCACTTTGAAGCTCAGCTCCAGCAAACATAATACAATATTAGCAAATAATAAACTTCCGGAAAATTCAGACAACTACTTAGAACAAAAAAGAACAAACAGAAAACTGATTTTACGCAGATATTGAGAAATATCACCTTTCCGAGAAACCGCTGAGATATTTATTATCACATTTATAATTTCAATATCATACAATAGGTAGGGTCAGTTGTCGAACAATGAAACACCTAAATTTCTAACCTTCATATCTCTGTTGCTTTAAAAGTTTCGAGTGTGAAATTTGGTACCAAGATAAACAATAATGTTGGCTTCTTAATGGCATACCGAGGTTTCTCTGTACTTATTCAGTTTCTGTATTGTATACATAAAAAAAACCGGCCAAGTGCGTGCGCCCACGCATAATGGAGGGTTCCGTAGCTTCAACGGAATAAGAACCAAATTAATGCCAAAAGGTCGTATCTGATGCCTATGGAAGAAGGTTTTTGGAAATAACTAAAAAATGGCTCAACCGATAATGTTCAAAACAATTTTCGTAGAAAGTATATAATAACGTGTATCTTCTCAATTTTTTTTCATATTTTTTGGACTTACGGTTCAAAAGTTACAGGAGGGGGAAGGGAGGGGCGCTATTTTTACGACTTTCGAAGCGATTATTTCTGAATAATGCATTTATTTAGGTACACAAAAAGAAACTCAGGTAAAGAACTAAATAAAATTAAATATAAATCTAAAATAAACTTAAATATAAAACTAAAATAAACTTATAATGCTTCCCAGGTCGCCTTCGTGGATCATGGTTCCCAGAAGGCTGGCAGCGTTGCCTCTTTGGATGGCCAGGCTTATCCTCTGTCCAAAGAAGCTGCCAGCCTTCCGGTTGCCTGAAGCATCGACGAGGCGCTTGGAAATCTCCTTGTCCAGAGATTTCGCACTGGGCCCCCACAGTCCTAGGGTTTTAATACCAAACGGCGCAAATAACTATGTAGCCCTAGCCGAGAACCGAATATTTGCAACGTTTGTGTTGTTCCGCAGTTGTAGCTGCAGCTCCCGCTTTGGAGGAGGTCGTCTGTAACTTTTGCAAGATTGTACGGCGATATCCAGATCGATTTCCGAAAAAAATTTTTTCTAGTGCAAGGCTTAATGATTCGTTTGCACATGACGTTGAGGCTCCTGCTTGGCATACAGCAATGTTTTTCAAATGCCATAGACATATTGCGGCAATAGATTATAACGCCTTTCCCATAGAAATTTATAGGGGTATACCTATAAGTATTTAGCAGAGTTTTATAGCACAGATAAACGAGGATTAATAACACAAGGAATTTATTAAATGTTTACATGAGAACAGACATTGATCGACTGACTCACATAAAAGTTAACAAACAAGTCATAGAACCGTTGCCATACAAATATAAATTTGACAAGGTTCTAACTTACAGCCAGTACTTAAATACTGCCAGTAGCCAATATCACATTACACCTATGTAATATTTCAATACGCCCCTTTAATGTGCATATTCAAAACAAATGGCAGTACAATAAAACATACAAATAAATCAAAGTAATATCAAAGAACAATTACAAGAAAATAAACAATTAAGAAGCTATACCTAATCCACGCATGCACTTGTAGTGCTTGTCTCTAGGCAAAGCCTTCGTTAATATGTCCGCGAGCATTGAATCGGTCGGTAAGTACTTTAATTCAATACTCTTATTGCTCTTTAATACACTTCGCACAAAATGGTACCTTATGTCGATGTGTTTACTCCGAGAATGGAACATTGGATCACTGGCAAGGTAGATCGCCCCCTGATTATCTAACTGTAACGATAATTGTGCAAACTTACGTAATCCAATTTCAGTAAGCAGGCTGTTCAAGTAGATAGCCTCCTTCATAGATGATGCTAAGCTCACATATTCTGATTGGCAGTTCGAAGTTGCGACACATTTCTGCTTTTGTGACTTCCACGACATACATCCACCTCCTAACATGAAAACATAACCTGAATAAGAGCGCCTATCTATTAGACACCCCCCCCCCCCAGTCGGCATCTGAATACCCCTGCAATGATTTACCTGTATTCATAAACATGAGTCCATATGATATCGTATGCTTTAAATAACGTAGTACACGTTTTGCAGCATTCCAGCATTGCTCATTGGGGCAATCCAAAAACTGACTTAACACAGCTACGGTATTCGTTATGTCCGGTCTTGTTCCCGTAGATAGATACATCAACGAACCAATAATTTCACGGATTTTATGGATATTGTTCACTCGCACTGCACTTCACAGTAGACTTTTCCATTTTTGTTTCGTACTTCCATTGGCGTAGAAATTGGATTGCACTTATCCATATTAAAGCTTATTAGTTCTTCGATATATTTTCTTTGTGACAATTTTATCCCCTTGTTACATCTGTCAAATTCTATCCCTAACATATATTTCGCAATGCCATAGTCTTTCAATTCAAACTTAGTGGCCAGTTCCCTTTTGAAAGTCTCTATACACTACAAAACAAAACTCTTTGCGACGCAACTAAAATGTCATCTACATAAACCAGAACACAGAGTTTTGTTTGCGAATCTATATCTTTAAAATAAAGACACGGCTCATTCAAAGAAACTTGCAACCCCATGGACTTTAGTTGCTCGTCCAGTTTGATGTTCCACTGTCGTTCAGCTTGCTTGAGCCCGTACAGTGGCCTCTTGAGTCGGCAAACATTGCCTCCAGAGTTAATGTCATATAACATCTTGCTGACCTTTTCATGCAAAGCTGATCCTGGCTGCTCCGATCATTTCAGATCTTGCAAGCATTCTTCTAGAAGATCTGGTACCTTCATGTAAATCTCCTCTTCTAATAATCCATTTAGGTACGCCGTATTAATGTCCAACTGGTGAATTTCAAGATCGAGTTCCGCTGCGAGCGCAACTAACAATCTGACAGAATCAAGTCTGGCAACTGGCGCGAAGGTATTCTGGTAATCAATGCCGTAACGTTGGCTGAATCCTTTTGCCACCAATCTTGCTTTCTTCTTCTCAGTTCTGTCTATATTTAACTTTGTCGTTAAAATATAATGGCAAACTATAACATTTTGACCCATCGGTTTTGGTCACAACATCGAAAGTATCGTTCTTGATTAAACTTTTTACTTCTGAAAGTATTGCATCCTTCCATCCCTTTCGCTCATTACCTGATAAGGCTTGTTTTAGGGTAATTTCTGCGACTCCAACGAAATCCTGACAGTCTGCATACTCCTCAGTTGATTCGGAACCTTCTTCCATCGGAACTGATGGCTCTTCTTCCATAGGAACTGGTGACCCTTCTTCCATAGGAATTAAAGGTCCTTCTTCCATAGGAACTGATGGGTCTTCTTCCATTGGGACTTGTTGTGGAGCTTCCACCGGAGTTTGAGGAGCTACGTCAACCATGTGGTATATCTTCCGTGGGCGTCCGACATGACCTCGCTCCAGTTTTGGTCGTCCTGGACCTCTTTTCATTACCTTCCCCCCATCAATGTGAATGTCTTCTTGCTGATGTTCACGTTGAAATGGTTCTGCGGCAATAACTGGATCATCTGTCATTTGGCGGGCTTCAACGGAAACTTCATCTCCTCTTTCGGGTTCAGGATCAGGATTCACTATTTTATCCTCTTGATCGGAGATCTGTTCTACTGAATTTCTGTTGTTTTCGGTAGAATGGAATTCTATTTCCACCGTTGAAGGTTGATTCTGAACACCTTTTCAATTTCGAAAGGATCAATCTTCATGTTCACATTTTCCTTTTCTTCACTCTTTATTTCGTGAAATTTCACATCTCTTGACATGATAATTTGTCGTTGTTTGGGCATCCATACTCTGTAACCCTTATGATCTCTAGGGTAACCTAGGAAGATTCCTTCCAGGCTTCGAGGAGCAAATTTATCTTTCCCGGTTGACTTGTCCAAGACGTGTACCTTAGACCCAAATTTGCGTAAGTAGTCTAACTTGACAGGTCGTTCAAACCACTTCTCGAATGGTATTTCACCTTCAAGACTTCGTGTTGGACAACGATTTCTTATATGGCACGCCGTGGCTACAGCATCTGCCCAGAAACCCGAAGAAAGTCCTGACGAGATGAGCATGCATCTCGCCATCTCCACCAATGTCCTGTTCTTGCGTTCCGCAATAGAGTTCTGCTGGGGAACCCCAGGAATTGTCAATCTTCTTGCTATTCCTTCTTTCTTCAAGTACTCGTCGAATTCTCGATTACAGTATTCGCCTCCGTTATGTGTATGAAGATAAGTTATTTTCCGTCCGAATAGGTTCTCAACATGATTTTTACACCTATGTAATATTTCACATGACACCTATGTAATATTTCAATAAAATTAAGTCTCTATCGTCTACAAAATTTATTAGCAGTCTAAAAAAATTTCTTATTGAATTGTGTCCTTATAGCCTCAATGAGTATTATAGTAAGACCCCAAAATAGTCAAATGTAATTGCATGCTCTAGTTTAATAGTTATTGTAAATATATATATATATATTACGACTGTAATAATGCTAGACCGATCTGGTAAAATTGTATTGAGACAAATCAACATATATGTACTTCACCTCTTATGTATACATACAATTTATGGCAATAAAGAAAATGAAATGAAATGAAATGTTATGATTGTCAATGAAATAATTTAAGTTAATACTGATAAAAAAACTAGACGTTAAGTTTTCGTTTTAGAACGTACGTGCGTCACTGTCAGGTCAGTTTGTAATTTATCGCGTGTCTCTAACGTGATAATCAAAACGAAATCGTGTTTTTATTGTTGTGTTGGATTATGTAATCGTCAAATTCTTATGATTTATTCACAAATGTGAACACTTAATCAGGGATCGTTACCGGTATTACTAAAACTCAAAATCGCGCCCGACTCGCGCAGTGTTTACATAATATTCTGAAATATAATTTACGTAAACGTAATAAATTATTAGGTTATCCAAAAAAAATATCAAAAATAGTCATTAACAACCGAGATACCTAAATAGAATACCGGTGAATTTATATGAAAATAATACCGGTATTCGATCCCTGCTCCTAATCATGTTAACTAATCGTTTGTAGGTGTGCTTGCAGTGTGTTTAAATTGAACATTTAGAACAGGTTGGCAACTACTGTTTCTATGTTTACTCAATTTCTAATCTCAAAAAAAACGAATTATAGTTTGACATTGTTTTCGTAAAAAATGTGTACGTTGTATGGGAGGACTTAGAAAATGGCTGAATTATGTAAATGTAAAAAAGTGTTTCATTGTAGATATTATAAGTTATAATATTTATGTACCAACCGCTTGATCGGCATGCACTGCATTTTGCGTAAAAAGGGTGTTCGTGCTTTCCCCGCAGCATGATTGTAAACTAGGTGGAAAGTCTCCATGCTTAATATACCGCATTTTCTGACAACGTAGTGTATGGTAAGTCTCGTTGTGTACGATTGTTTCAATGTTCAACATTTGTCGTAAAACCTGTTCATCGATGAAACATCGAAATTTTCAATCCGGCGATCTGTCTCAGCAATTCCTAATGTTAAGAGTACAATATTTTGTAATAAATAAGATAGACATTTGGTCAACTCTCCCATTGAATTTAAAATATGACTTTACTTTCATTTTTTTCTCCTAAAGGAAACTGTTTCATTGTGTCCAAGTATACGTATTCAGTGAAACACCTAATTCAGTTTCATTGTTTACCAAATATTACCGTATAATCGCCTTTGAAACAATGTCACAAACATGAGTAGATTGACCATTTGTGACGTTTTCAAGTCAAAGGCACATCATTGTCGGCTTTCAATATGGCGTACTGCCATAAAAATTCATTTAGAAATAAACTCTATTATTAACTGACAGTGATGTACCTTTGACTTGAAAACGTCACATATAATAATAATAATAATAATAATAAATACTCTTTATTGCACACCTCATACCGTTACAAGCACAAATTTTACAATTAGATAAATTTAGGTAGAGGTAACAACAGGCGGTCTTATCGCTAATGAGCGATTTCTTCCAGACAACCTTACCTAAATATCCTGTCATAATTTTCCGCCGGGTCTACGATAAAACACACTGTATACAATGAAACATGGAACACGTTTCACTGGATACCACTAGAAAATGTTTCATTGTGAACCAATAGGGTATTTATTCACAAAAATAAAAATAATATATTGAAGAAGTCGATGGTTTTCAATAATATTTCACGCTCAATATGCTCCACAAATGTGGAGCATATTGTATGTTTCAAAGCATATGCTTTGAAATATAACACAATGTTTAATTATGCGAAATCAAATCACACACGAAATCTGGCTTAAAATATCGTTAAACTTATTATATAAAAATTACTTTTGCATTCCGAATTCACTTTTACGTTACCTGCAACGTGGTTCTCCCACGCAGCGCGCTCGCGACTGGGCCGGCGTGGGGGGCCCTGAACCTGTCCTTGCGTGATAGGCTGCACTATCTGGCAACGGCGCATTTCCAAGATATCGCAAAGTTTCATTGTTCACGATTGTTTCATTGTTCGACAACTGACCCTACATACATTTCAATACATGCCCATAAAGGTTCATGTTGACTAGCTTAGTCTCTTCGTTTTTTCAATAATGATATCTTAGTACATCTACCGTAAAATTTACAATCGAACAAAAGCATTCACGCGTAGTTTCCTCAATATAAGAAAATTCACTAATATAAGAAAATCACATGATGCTACACCAACACCGTTGGAGCTTGTAATTCCAGTAGAAACGGGCATTGCCGACCTTTTAAAAATCAAAGGATTCACTATGTTGACAACAGGTTCTCTGTGTTTGCAAGTAACCGCTCCTGCTGCTAAAAGACGCTTATGACTCCATAGCCCTGCCACATGCACGTTGTCAACCTATTGTACATGTTCCTACTCAAACAGCCATGTGATAATTGTAACTTGTAACTTTCTGACCAATTGAATAAATAAGCACCTAACTATAAAATGAAAAACGTTTAAATATAGAATTTATTAGCGCCAAGTAACGTTTTATAAAGCAGGAAATATTGCGGAGGCGAGTAAAGAACCCCTAATGAATTTTCAATTACCTATTCATAACTCGAAACAAAGTTTTTCAACGAATAGAAACAAAGCCAACGGGCCTTACTGTAAATGGAACAGCCGCGACTAGTGGTTGCCGTTGCAAATCAAATTACAACTTTTACATTACGTCCGTTCCTAGATTCATTCAACACATAAACTTGTGAGGCCTTTTGCACTTAAAACTTGCTCTGGGGAAAACTGCGAGGCCACATTATATCGCTGAACGAATTGTTATTGTTTCTGAAGGGAACTTTATCCGCGGCCGAAGATTACATTCAGCCAAAGTGGCTGCGGCCGCGTTTTGTATCCAGTATTGTACAATTACGGCTGACAAGCGTCCGTCACCACGCTCTGCTACGGGATTTTCTGCCTTGCCCTCAAATAAAGTCCTACATTATATTATACAAGTAATGTATTAATGATTAGGCAATTTATATTTAATCCCTCTGGCCTCACTCCTACATACCCCATTTATAAACTTCATCGTACTTATTAAATTAATTTATCTGAACTACGTATCTGTCAAATTTTACTAATATAGTACATCAGGTAGTCGTTCGACATGTTCAACCTTAAGACCTTCTTTTTCTCGGTTAATAAAATGACGATTGACCGGCTTTAATCGTGTTTATGAAAGCGGAGAGGAAGTTTAACTGTGATGGCACTGATGGCACTCGTCATGGACTGTATAGAGGGGCGCAATTGTATACTATTTTGATATTACAAACTTACGGCTTTTGGTATTACAAATCTTCTTCTATACATCTATCTATACATATAATAAAGCTGAAGAGGGTCAAAAGTCTGTACATGGAAGATAATCGAAAAAAAGTTGGCTGGGGATACTTAGAATCGATAACAGAACACGTTCCAACAATTTTTAGATTTTTTGTCTGTTTATCTGTTTATCTGTTTGTCTGTTTATCTGTTTATCTGTTTATTTGACCGCGCATCACGTGAAAACGGCTGAACGGATTTTGATGAAATTTTGTATAGAGATAGTTTGAGTCCCGGGAAAGGATAATAGATAGTTTTATTCCCGAAAATCAACCCTGGTGGGGGTGAAAACGAGGTTGAAAGTTTGTATGGAGAATTTTTAACCGCTGAAACGATTTAGATAGGAATTAGTATGGAGATAATTAGAGTCCCGAGAAACGTCATAGGATAGTTTTCAATCCCTTGTAGGGGTGAAAAGGGGGTTGAAGTTGGTATGAGGAATTTTTGACCGCTGAACTGATTTAGATGAAATTTGGTATAGAGATAGTATGGGTCTCGAGAAAGGACAAAGTATAGTTTCATCTTCAAAAAAGGGTGCCCCCATCTTACTTTTGAACCGTAGGTCCAAAAAAAAATGGATGTGAAGCCTGAAAGGTACTTTCAATAAAATCGGTTCAGCTTTTTTTGAGTTGTCAGTCAAAAACGCACAGTGAAAGGACGTGAGAGCCGAGTGAAAATTAGAACGCCAAACAATTAACCCACCACGCAATTATTAGTTTATGACGGAAGCGCCGTCAAATATCCCTTAATAAACGACCTTTTGAACGGATGTTTTTAACAGGGCGGCAATTACGGAACCCTACACTGAACATGGCCCGACATGCTCTTGGCCGGTTTTTTTTGCATTGTTATCCCAGAAGTCACCCCTTAAGGATTACTAATTCCAATTGTCAAGAAAATCCCCGGCCAGGTATAGGTAGGCTATAAAAATTCAACCTCTAGAAGGGGGGTAGCCACTACACTCGATTGAGTTAATTTTGCACCTGAATCTTATGACGGCGATACTTAGGAAGGAGGTGCAAGTTTTTTTTCTAAATATGTCCTAAGACTAACGACTACCCTGCATAACTAACAGATGGCGCTGAAATTAATACGTTGTGACATGAATAATCCACTTAGGAAAGATTTTGCCAAATTAACTCTAAGTTTAGAAGTGGGGGTACGGATATCAACAAATTTAAATGAATTATTGACTTAATAGTACTTACAACAAAATTAAACGACAATAAATTAATTGCCACACATTGCACAGAGCATGTAAATACTCAGCCTCACGATTTTGATATCTATTCTCCTTTTCTCTAATCTTACTTCTATGTCTTCTAACTAATATTAGACCTAAATTCGTTGTTAGTATATTCGTTAATAAGTTGTTAAGTTATGATATGAAGTATGGATTTTTATGTGTATATGTTTTAACCCAGGCACGATCCGATCGGTCCGATGGGGTGGGGGGTTACATGGGATATTTTATCTGGACTACTGTCCTCTAGCGTATCCATCTGTCAACTTTACTTCAAGTCCTTCAAGTTCCGCCTCCAGAGGAAGGGAGAGAAATTAGGGGTGAATTAGCCGCTTACTGACAAAGACCGAATTCCACGCGGGCGGAGCCGCGGGCACAGCTAGTTTTGTAATATGTCTGACATATCTATAATCTATCAAATAACTTGTCAATTTGTCAATATCACTGTTATTCACAACGAAGGTAACATTTTTACGTAGTAGAAACGGGTACATATGTTAGACAGTTTTGGAAAGCATTAGTAGTGGCCAGCCGACCTACAATTCAAATGCCATAAACTGCTGATGTTATGACAAGTATGACAATGTATGTGTTAATCTGTCGCTTGACACCGTCAGACCATATCAAACACAATCGAAAAATAATAGGCAATAGTATTCTGGAACCTGAAAATGTAACTTGGTTATTATTATGACCGTGACGACTACTACTTCATTCTGCACTTGAAAGTCCTACCTCTCTTAAAAAGCATTTTGATTCATTTATTTAGGTATACTTTTATATTCCTTTGTATGCGGACAACGAGTGGCGAGCGTGTGTCCAGTGTCTACGGTCAGCTCTTTGTTCTACGGAAATCTATTTTGCCGCCGAGATCCAAAGCCAAGCCCCCTCGTCTTTTAAAAATATTATTAAATTTTATTTAGTAACTTGTCGACAGTTAAACACCTCATGCCTGCACTTTGATACCTTACAAAAGGTGAAAGTCTAGGTAGTTACTTATATAGAGCTCACATATTAAAAATAAAGAATACGTGCCAGTTTGTGTTTTATAAATAACTTTTAACAACCCCTGCAATATACTTCCTTTAATACCTAGTATATTCCTTTTTCACGAGGGAATTCAAAACAACCGTTAATGCTACTCTGGCTGTATGAATATTCCATTTGAAAACCTTTTAAAAGATAACACGTCCGAAGAGTCATTTTAAATATATATTTAGATAATTAACGCTGCCACCGTGGATGCACGTGTACAGGTGGATATCCAATAGCCGACTTAGGCCGACAGTAAGAGACATAGCTTAAAGTATAAGTAAAGTTTGAAAGTTTATTCCCTCGTTTGAATAACATTTATTATACTTCCCTGCATATCTTCTTACAAAATACAAAGAAAGCCAAAAGTGGAAAATAAAATGTAAGGCTTTATAGAACTCGGAGAAACGGAAAGTTTTCCAATTGATAATAATTTCCATTGTGATGCAACACAAAGGGGAACAGGAAAGTATGAAGTTCTGAAATAAATTCTTAATTTAAGAACTGACTGAACGCTATCTGAAAGGAAAGTCGGGATTAGAAGAACAAAGACCAGGCTCGGCGCTATGTGTACTTTAATTTTTGTTTACTTATGCTGAGCTTTTAGTTGTTTGCATACATTAATAAGAACACTGAATAATTATCTGCTTTTCTCGTGTCCTGAAAAAAATATTTTTCTACTTGAAATTAAAAGGGGTAGAGAGCATTCACTGGTTGGTCGGTTTGTAAATTCAGAAATAAAATATTTCCAGTCTCTATTAATTAAGTAAAATGACGAATAACGATATTAAATATTCACCGAAACAAAAGTGCTTTTCGGAAAACTCTTGGGAGTTGTAGGGCTAGGATCAGGGCCGGATTTTGGCTTTTTACTAAACTTGAGTACAACTTAAGTAAAATAAAACGAGTTTTTCATTATTAATAATTGTGTACTGTTATTAACAATGGTATATGTATAGGTCATAGATATTTTTTTTAAATACCACGACGGTGGCAAACTAGCATACGGCCCTGATGGTAAGCAGTTACCGTAGCCTATGGATGCCTGCAACCCCAGAGGATTTAAATGCGCGTTGCTTACTCATTGAGAACCTATACACTCCTTTTTAGAAAAACCTCATACTTTAGCCCGGTGGGGAAACCTCGGCAGGGAGTTCATTCCACAGCCGCAGCGTTCGTGGGAGGAAATTCCTCCTATTTAAACCGTACAGTTAGTATGGGTGTTAAGTGCACAACCTCAAATTTTGATGCACAAGTATAAAATTTGGCACAGTTGTTTCTTGTCCCCAGACAAGCTGATTAAGATCGGTACCCCAAGGTACCCCCCCTTCTGGCGCCGGGGAGGGGGGGTTAAAATACCACTCCACCCGACTTCATTCAAAAAATTCTAACTGTTCACGTTTAGCTAATAGGTCAGGTTTGGTATCAAGTTCAGATAAAACGACCACGTAGAATTCGTTTCTGGTATTAAAAAATGCAATTTACTGAGTAATATTTAAAAAAAACATACGAAAATCGAAAATCTCAACTAAATGTTACATTTTCCAGTCATCATATATATTAATTTGCTAGTTATTTTCATACACAAAAAATACAATATTAAAGAACATTTTATGTAGATTAAAAAAAATATAACATTACCTTTACTAACAGTAAATGCCATTACAAAAATTTTTTGCGTCGCGCGTCTTGAAATTATTTTTACCGCCGTCGGCATCTGCGGTCAAAATATCCAAATAACGCAATGTGGATAGGTACCATGTAAACTTGTTATTTATTGAAATGGATTATTTATATAACAAAGATAAAAACCGTACCTGAAGGAATGTGGCATTCCGTCAGAAAAGGGACTTTTAGTATAGGATTTGAGTGCGCAACCTTTTTTCCTTGTGCTAAAATAAGACAATTTATAATAAGAATAAAAAACCGTTACATATTTAAGTTTAAGAAATGTGGTCTTCCATTAAAAAGGTAACGTAGAAAGGTTGGTGCTTATATTTGTATAATAGTATTGCTTAGCGTCAGTAATTATATATTTTCCGCGTATTCTCACGAAACGCTTTCTTCTTCTTGGTCGCATCCATCATGACAGATGTGTTTGGTGGATTTTGTTCGGGCACGATAGGCACGAACACACTCTCGCCATCGATTTCGGTCCATCGCTTTCCTTACCACATCGCAGAACTTCTGAGAGGGTTCCTCACCTTTGAGTTGGTCAGTCCATCGTGCTGGTGAACGGCCCCGTGACCTTTTGCCTTCAGTATTGCCAACAACGATTAATCTTTCCAAACTTTCGTCCTCGCTTCTCATTATATGGCCAAAGTAACTGCAGAAGCGTCGTTCACAGATTGTGGACAGTCACAATTTAACATAAAGCATAAAAATAATAAGAGAGTTAACTACAATTTAGTTATTTAATTATAAATTTTGTGTTTCATCATAGTGCCCTCCACAAAAACATAAGAGTAGCTGGGTACATTTATTTAAATGTACACTACGCATAGTAAATGGTGATATAGGGCTGTTTCTGTTGGTGGTATATTCTCCAGCTGACGGACCTTTTTTCGTAAATAAGTATTTCCGGCATTAGGCCACTTTACATGGCATTTCTTGACCTGCAAAAGGCTTGATTGCATCCCTCGTCAGATGATCTGGTGGGCACTAAAGGTGAAGAACGTGCCACAAGTCTATGTTGACATTATCCGGGATATGTACCGTAACTCGGTTTCTATAGTGAGGACCGCTGTTGGCGACACTAAACCCTTCCCGATCACAGTTGGCGTGCACCAGGCTCGGCCCTTAGTCCTTTTCTGTTTAGTGTTGTGCTTGATGCTGTTACGGCGGAAATCCAGGACCCGCCGCCGTGGCTGCTCATGTATGTATGCAGACGACATTGCACTGACGGACGATGACGAACAGGAACTAGAGCGAAAGGTGAACCTATGGAAGGGATCGCTAGAGAACGGTGGTCTAAAGCTAAATGTCTCGAAGACCGAATACATGGCCTGCGGAAGTACTGATCCCGTTCCTATCAAAATAGGGAACGAACTTGCCGTGAAAACGGACAAGTTTAAGTACCTGGGGTCCATTGACCACGACATCCGAGCCCGAATCAGCGCAGCTTGGTCTAAATAGCGAGAGGTCACAGGAGTCACCTGCGATCGCAGAATTCCGCTAAGACAGAAGGGGCTAGTGTACAAGTGCATCATCCGACCGGTCTTAATATACGGAAGCGAGACGTGGCCGGTTCGTGGAAGGCATATTCAGGAGCTTTGCGTTACAGAAATGAAGATGCTGCGGTGGATGTGCGACGTTACACGTGCTGATCGCATTCGTAATGAGACTAATGAGTACATATGCGGCAGCCTCGCAGTTCGTGATGTAGCGGAGAAGCTCCAAGAATGTCGCCTTCGTTGGTTCGGTCACATCTCTCGCAGGCCACCAGACTACATAGGGATCATATGCCTTGATCTAGCCCTGGACAGCCCTCGACGCGGTCGCGGGAGACCAAAGAAGCGCTGGCTGAATGTCGTGGAGGCCGACATGAGTGAAAACGGGCTCGTAAAAGAAGATGCCCAGGACCGCGCAAAGTGGAGGAAAGCGAGCAGGAAAGCGAACCCTGGCAATAGCCGCTAGGTAGAGAAGAAGAAGAAGTACTTCTGGCATTCATTTAGTGTTGAGCAGAGACTCGGCCTGCAATAATATGAGTAAATTAAAAACGTTTAAATGTCAACATGTAGTCGTAACTTGAACTCTTCAATAGGTCGCTTACTTCAACTACAGGAATTGTAGGTTCATATTGGCACAGAGAAAAACCTCAATTTTATCGCATGCCACTCTATTGGGTAAGAGTATTTTGTTATAATAGCCGGACATTATTTTATAGTTTATACATTCCGCAAACTAAACTCTATTTTGTTTCGATGAGGCCCTGACAAAGCTTCAGTCTTCCCCGTGTTCCATGCCTTCACTGGATGCGACACAGTATCCTTATTTAATTGAAGAGGTAAGAAAAGTGCCGTTGAAGCTCGGAACGCCTTTAACCCGGCCACACAAGAATTTAAACTACTTCAAGATGGAGCAATAGCAGAAGCCAATAGCATTCTCCAAAAATATGTGATGATTTTGTATGAGATAAGCGACTTATTGAAGATATATAATGACTGAGTACGCTAAGCAATAAAATTATACAAATATAAGCACCAACCTTTCTACGTTACCTTTTTAACGGAAGTCCACAATTATTCTACTTAAATAAGTAACGGTTTTTTATTCTTATTATAAATTGGCTTATTTTAGCACAAGGAAAAGAGGTTGCGCACTCAAATCCTATACTAAAAGTCCCTTTTCTGACGGAATGCCACATTCCTTCAGGTACGGTTTTTATCTTTGTTATATATATAATCGATTTCAATAAATAACAAGTTTACATGGTACCTATCTACAGTGCGTTATTTGGAAATTTTGACCGCGGATGCCGAAGGCGGTAAAAATAATTTCACGACGCACAACGCAATTTTTTTTTAAATGCCATTTACTGTTAGTAATGGTTATTAAATGTTATATTTTTTTTAATCTACATGAAATATGCTTTAATATTGTATTTTTAGTGTATGAAAAAAACTAGCAAATTAATATTTATGATGACTGGAATATAAAAAGTTTAGTTGAGATTTTCGATTTTCATATATTTTTTTTAAATATTACTGAGTAAATTGCATTTTTTAATACCAGAAACGAATTCTACATGGTCTTTTTGTCCGAAATTGATACCAAACTTGACCTATTAGCTAAACGTGAACAGTTAGAATTTTTTGAATGAAGCCGGGTGGAGTGGTATTTTAACCCCCCCTCCCCGGCGCCAGAAGGGGGGGTACCTTAGGGTACCGATCTAATCAGCTTGTCTAGGGACAGGAAACAACTGTGCCAAATTTTATACTTGTGCATCAAAATTTAAGGTTCGACGTTTTTATGTCGCTAAACAACCCCATTAAGTGCGCAGTGAGGATGAACACCCTACAGGCGGCGAGCGGTGCGGTGATAAAACGCTGCCGTGGGCATCATATCAAATTGATCTTCAGAGCACAACCCATTGTACAAGCGATGGAACACACATAAGGAGGCGAAGTCTCTCCTTAGACTCAAAGGTTCAATATCGTTCTTGAGTTACGATTTACTAATATTATACGATCTATATGATGACAGAAGTGGCCTAATCAAACTCAGTACCGGGCCTATACAGCTTGTCCTCGGTAGCGGATATCCTCTTCCGGTTTACTATATCTATTGCCAAAGGTAATGATTTACGGGTACACTAGGATGCAAATTGGCATCCGTCCATCCATTTCATATTCATCCGCTGTTACTATAGCCCTGCTTGTAGCAACTCCCTGTTTTGTATGTGTAAAGTGGTTATCTTATCTGTGTCTAAATACTACCACTCAGGTACCAATACTCAGGTATATTTAACAGTTTAACGTCTGGATTGTACCTATTGGTTAATAAATTGTTCATTTGTAAACTTTGAATTAAATATAGATTACAATAAAACTAACATCTTTTTTTATAAACCTAAATCTCCTCTCTCTCTTTGAGTAAAGTAATATCATTATAACCGAAACACTTTTAATAGGTACCTACATGAATTATAAACCCTTTCAACAAATCACCTTTGCACCGAAAGCGTAAATAAAACAGAAACAGAAATGGACAGCGGTAAAAGGGTTGTATACTGCGGTGAGGGTAATTAACATACCGCTGATGAAAACCTTTTCTCTTCGATTTACAGGGGACGTGGGGAGTAACGTATGTAAAGGTCTTATTTGAAGTACCTATATAGTTTGAATTACGTAAGTGGTCGTATGAGGATCAAAGTATTTGGTTTGCTTTCATTTTACAAGTTTTTATTAACCCTCTACATAAGAGTTTCAAGCCGAACACAAAGGCATGTGGTGGTAACTGGCTACTGATGGTTGGATGGCAGGGGAGAAATTCTATTAACTACTTTTACCGCCTTCTAGCCTAGTGAGTAATGTACCTGCCTATTAAGTAAGAGGACCCAGATTCGAATTAGGCTTATTGTGGGACTAGATTTATTTTTGTAAAATTGTCTCTCCGAACCGTATTCTTCTACAAAGTACGCAGATACGCACATTGAGTGTAGGTATTTCTTATAAAGCAGTGAGACACTACCTTTACAGTGTAATCGACTTTTCCTATCAAAACGTTTAGCCTTTCCATTCAGCCACACAGTGAGTTTTTCTGCCAGGTAAAATAAAACGTGCATTCAGTTTGGACTGACAATTAGCATTACGCTATCAGTGGCGATAGTATAGTGAACGTCATCCATCAAGCTATCTGTAAATTCATTTGAATATTATCTGTCCGCAGTGGAATTTTCAACTGATAGTTGGCAATTTAACAGTGTGAAAGCCCTGATATATAGGATAACAATGAAAATGCTTTTTTAATACAATTACTCAAAAAGTTTAGTTTATGTAGCTGCAAATCGTGCGTAAAGTTTGATTTTATGCACTAGTGCTAAAAAGTAATCTGATCTGCAAATCTCGATTTGCAGATCAGAATTTTAAATAAATGAGAGTAGAGGATTATTGAGAGAACTACTCCAATTTATAGCTTGTTTCGCTCGCTTCGCGTCGCTCAACGTCGCTAAATTGGTGTAGTTCCTCTCAATATTCCAGTTACAACAGTAGGGCAGAATCCGAAGTGGGGTAGAATCCGAATTGCGATACATCATTAAGATCGTCCGCAGTTGCAGCTTTTCATCCTGGTGGTGTTCCGATATGTTCCGTTACTATGGTTGGTAAAGTTAGTATCTTAAAATCCCTACATTACAGATCGAATCAATTAATATATACTCTAAAGCTCTTAAAATATGCTATTTACATATTGTCTTCCGAATTCGTTGCACGTGTCTAATCGTAAAATGAAATTCATAAAACAGCCTCACAGATTGCAGTTGGATGTTGTCTGTGTCTCGCACAATGAACGCCATTTCCGTCATGGATTACTTTTACCTGACACTATTCGTTGTATAATATGCGGTCCTTCTAACTGTGGAAAAACTAATTTAATTGTTGGTTTGCTGCTACATGAACATGGTCTACGCTTCCAAAATGTATATGTATATTCTAAAACATTGTTCCAACCTATGTACCAATTTCTGGAGCAAGTTTTAAATTTGGTTCCATCAGTTTCTTATCAAAAATATAGTGAAAATGATGAGGTACTCAGTCCTCATGCAGCTATTAATAACTCAATCATGATATTTGACGATGTTGCATGTGAAAACCAGAATAATATACGGGATTACTTTGCGATGGGAAGACATAAAAATATAGATAGTTTCTACTTGAATCAAACGTATAGTAAAATACCTAAACAACTAATAAGGGACAATGCAAATTTAATCATTCTTTTTAAGCAAGATGATGTTAATTTACGTCATGTTTATGATGAACATGTGGGGAGTGATATGTCATGGTCTCAATTTCGTGAAATGTGTGGGCAAGTATGGAACGAGCCCTTTAACTACTTAGTTATAAATAAAGACTGTAATAGAAACTCAGGTTGTTATAGGAAAGGTTTTGATACATTTATTATAGTTGATAGACTGTAGTTCTACATAAATAAAGAATTTACATAATAATCTTATTACTTACAATGAAACCACCTAGATCGGACATGGATCTTAAAATGAACAATGAAAAAATATTTAAACAAAAGGTACTACGATCTGCTGAAGCAGTAAGAAAAAAAGTGAAGCTTCTTCGTGATGTTAAATCTAACAATGACATGATGTTGGAAACAATGTTAAAACCAGTCACAGAACCTCTTAATGAAATGTTAAAAAATAATGATAACAACTTGAATATTAGTGACGCAGATTTCGATAACAATAAATTTAAATGGGATAAGGCAATAAAGACATTAAAATATAGTCCCTCTGAAGATGGAAAGAGGGAAAGCGTAGCCAATAAAACATTACTAAGGAAATCATCGGAATCTGATGTAGAAAGTAGTGATTATGAATTAAACGATGGAAATTTTAGTCAAGGTGATTCCACATCAAACTATGGTGTCAACCAAAATGATTCTGATACAACAAATAATGATTCGTTTAGAACAGTAGATTCGTATGCTTCCCCTCGCGAAGATCCTGCGTGGCAAAAGCAATATTCAAACATATACATTCCTTTTGGTGTACGAACGGAGCGTGGAAAGCTAATGCTGGGATCGACTCCAATTACTGTAAATGAAAAAGAACTAATAATAGCCGGGAAAAATTATTGCTTAACACAAGGTTTAAACGATTTGTTGTTTAAGAAAGTACCCAACTTTGATATCGTTACCGCAGACGATAAACGAGTGTATAAAACCTTGTTATTAAAAACAAATGCTCATAGACGTGATTTTGATCCAAATAAGCCTATAAAAAGCAACAAAGGCATGAAATATTTACACATCATAAAACCACTTTTTAAATTATCTAAACAACGTTCATTAAGTGAAGAAATGCATGTATCCGGCGATGGTTTGCCAACAATAAAGAAAGTAAAAGCAGACGTCTCTTATGTGTATTGGGACGATCCAAACGAATTAGTTGAAAGATTGAAACTGCTAATAGCATCGCGTGACGCTGGCAATACAGGATTAGATAACGAAATCATATCTATCATTGAAGAATTACGCGAAGCAGGCTTAGTAAATAATATATAAATAAAATAATCTTGATTTTTATCAGTTTTAGTTTGACTCTCAGCAAAACACAATAAAAATGAACATTGACAAATTTGGTCACCATGTTCATAAACGCTTGCGTTCTAGTACGATTTCTGATCTTAAGTATAAGGCTTTGCTTCGAACAGATGCAGGACATTATTTTGAAGGGAGTTTACAATTGAAGGGAGTTGCGAAACCTTTATCACCTGATGATGCAGTAAACAAGGAGTACGTCGACCAATATGTTCAAAACATGTATGACAAGAAGTATATAGATTCTATGGTTGATACAATAAATAAGCAAATTCAACAACTTGTATCTCAGTTAAAACTAAACTTCTATACAAAGAAGGAGACAGATAATATTTTAAAAAATTTAAATAATGGCAAAACAACAAATAGTGAACGAGATCCATCGGTCAGCACGAAAAAATTTTAAGCGACGATCAGTTGTATTAAAAGGAATTGACGATTTATGGCAAGCTGATCTGATTGATTTACAGAAACTACACACGTTTAATAAAGGAAACAAATATATATTAACTGTTATTGATACATTTTCAAAGTATGCATGGTGCACGCCTATTAAGTCTAAAACTAAAACGGAAGTCAAAGATGCGTTCAACCTCATTATAAACACAACTAAACGAAAACCTACAAATTTGCAGACAGACTTAGGAAAAGAATTCTACAATAATGAATTGGATTGGTATTTAAAATCTTTAAAAATAAATCATTACTCGACGTATTCAATTAAAAAGGCGTCTATTGTCGAAAGGCTGATAAAAACACTCAAGTCTAAACTTTACAAATATTTTAGTCTCGTTGGTAACTATAAATGGGTTGGTAAACCGTTGGACGATATTGTAAAATCGTATAATCAAACTGTACATCGCACAACAAAATTTAAACCAGTTGACGTAAGTTTAGATAATGAAAACATAGTAAAACAGAACATTGCAAACTCGCAATCTAATGTGCGTTATAAATTGAATAAATTTAAAATTGGAGATCATGTACGTATAAGCAAGTATAAAAGTGATTTTTGTAAAGGTTATACACCTAATTGGTCTACAGAACTTTTTACAATAAAACGTGTTAACCATACTCGTCCTGTAACATATTATATTGAAGACCAACGGAAAAACTTGATACTAGGCACATTTTATGAAGAAGAACTTCAAAAAACTAAGTATCCGGATGTTTATCTAATAGAGAAGGTGATCAAAAAAAAGGGTAAAAAGCTATACGTTAAGTGGTTGGGACTTAGTGATAGCGAAAATAGTTGGGTCGATAGAAAAGCTATTGTTTAATATATGTAATAAATTCGCTTTCCTTATATTAAATTTGTCATTATGATTCGATATACGAAAGGAAGAGGACTTTTAAACAGTGCTATTAACAACTTACCTTTTGAATTACACTTACCTGGTTATAATTATTGCGGTCCCGGCACAAAGTTGCACAAAAGGTTACAACGAGGTGACAAAGGAATTAATGCGCTGGATAACGCGTGCATGAAACACGATATAGCTTATGATAAATATTCTGATTTACCTAATAGGCACCTTGCTGATTTAGAACTTCACAAAATGGCAAAACAAAGAACCAAGTCGAAACATGCAGGAATAGGAGAAAAGATAGGCTCATGGATAGTGAGTAAAGTAATGAAATCTAAAATAAAAGCTGGTGCAGGTATTAAATCATTCAAACGTTTTGTGTCCAAGATACGCACCGAATTAAAAAAGAACCCTAAAATAAAAGGTCATAATATAACGGATCGTGCACTTCTTGTCGCAAAAAAAGTTTTTGCCAACAACACTAAGGTACGGTTACCTCGCGTAATACCGATCCCGAAAACAGGAGGTTTCTTACCTCTGATACCTATTTTTGCTGGACTTTCGGCGTTAGGGTCATTAGCAGGAGGAGCTGCTGGAATTGCTAAAGCTGTAGGTGATTACAAAACTGCAAAAAAGAACTTAGCTGAATCTGAGCGACATAACAAAATGATGGAATCTATTGCATTAGGCAAAGGATTACATATTAGACCGTATAAAAATGGTAAAGGATTATGCATAAAAACATCAAAAAACTAAATAAGAGGTTACCCAGACGTGCTCTTTCAAATATTGACATTCTAAATCACTCATCGGACATTCCACATTTTCGGGGAGTTTATATGAGAGATAGTTTACCAAAGCATCCTAAAAGATTAGAATGTGGAATTGTTAACTTGGACAGTTCTAAGAACAATGGAACTCACTGGGTAGCCTATGTCAAAGATAACAGCTATTGTGAATATTTTAATAGTTATGGCGACCTTCCTCCTCCTCTGGAATTAAAGAAGTATTTGAAGAACTATGATATTTACTATAATTATAACACGTACCAAAAATTTAACACTGTAAATTGTGGTCATTTATGTCTTAAATACTTAAAACAATATTGGTGTAATCGTTTAAATACTTATGTTTAATAAACAGCTTATCATTCTTACAATGTCTTTCACTTTGTCTATAACTGGATCCTCTTCAACTCTTATTACAAACCTTTCACCAGCTCTACAATTGGATGGGGAATACGAGTGTGGTCTGTTGTATATATCGACTTTTAATTCAATACCCAATATAGACTACAGAAACAATAAGTTCTATTATGGTAATAACAAAGTTATTGAAATTCCTGAAGGGTCCTACGAACTTCAAGATATTGATGACTACCTAAAAGATCACCTCCAAGGATGTTCGTTTTCACTAACTTGCAATAATAATACCTTAAAAACATCTATTTTATGTTCTGAAAGTGTTCATTTTGATAAAGAGAGATCTGTTGCAAAATTACTTGGTTTCGGACCAGACTCTATTCAAGCTAATATATTAACAGAATCTCCTTATCCTGTTTCCATTCTGTCCACAACTATAGTCCGCATTGAATGTGACATAGTGAGCGGTTCATTTGTTAATGGAAAACCTAGCCATATAATTCACGAATTTGTGCCGAATGTACCCCCTGGTTATCGGATTATAGAAACACCAAAAAACGTTATCTATTTCCCTGTTACTCAAAACAGTTTAAATTCAATTACAATAAGAATATTAGACGTTAACAATCATTTGGTTAATTTACGAGGCGAAGAGATTCAGATATATTTACACCTGAGAAAAAAATGATAGATTTCAATAAAACATCAGTCACAATCAAAAACAGTACTAGTACTCATCAGACAATCAAGAAAAGAAGACCTAAAGTGCGACTTACGAAGCAAAACAAACAGTTCCTTCAAAGCATAGGGCTATTAAAATGAGTATATTAAATTTAACAGAATCCATTACAGTCGACAACTCTATCGAGAGCTTTGAATACCATTCGTATAAGCCGTATGTAACGAGCTTTAATTTTAATGATGAAATACGTATACCGATAAACCAGCAAGATCTTTACGTACTACCATCAGCAAGTACTTTATACATAGAAGGAACTATAACCATATTCAATAGAGAAACGAAACAAGAAGTAAAGAGCGTTCTTTTCACCAATAACCCCATACTCCATTTATTTCAAGATATTCGTTACGAACTAAATGGAATCGAAATAGATAGAATTAAAAATGCGGGGGTGACAACAACTATGAAATCTCTGGTATCTATGAATGAACTCGAAGCATCGATGTCTAAGGCATGGGGTTGGGATATCAACGGTACAAAACAATCGCATAGTGCATTTTCTGCATCTGTACCTTTAAACAAAATTCTTGGGTTTGCCGAGGATTATAACAAAATAATAATTAATTCCAAGCATGAACTTATACTTTTAAGATCGAACACAAATTTAAATAGCGTTAAATTAAATGCGCATGAATACATAGAAAATTTAACTATATCTAAAATTGTGTGGCGTATGCCTCATATTAAGGTGTCTGATCGAGAAAGATTGGCCTTACTCAAATGTTTAGAAAGAGATCGTGGTATTCTTGTACCATTTAGAAACTGGGATTTGTATGAATATCCGCTCTTGCCTGAAACCTCTAAACATTCTTGGACTATTAAAACTTCATCTCAAATTGAAAAGCCTCGTTACATTATAATTGGATTACAAACAGAGCGAAAAAATGTCGCTGATAAAGACGTAACACACTTTGATCACTGTAATCTGAGAGATGTTAAGGTGTTTTTAAATTCAAACTACTTTCCGTACGAAAGTTTTGATGTTAGTTTTTCGACACAAAGGTATGCTATATTATATGAGAAGTATGCAAAATTTCAACAGTCTTATTATAACCGTGTTCAGGCACCATTGCTAAGCCCGCAAGATTTTAAAAAGATTGCACCTTTATTTGTCATCGACTGTTCTCGTCAAAACGAAACTTTAAAAACCGGTTCGGTTGATGTGCGAGTTGAATTAGAGTGTGAATCATCAATACCTAAGCAAACCTCAGCTTACTGTTTGATTTTGAATGATAGTATAGTTCAATATAATCCGCTAAGTAATATTACAAAAAAAATATCATAATGTCTGACTACATGTTCGTTGATCTTCAAGGATTTAAAACAGATAAAAACGAATTTATTGTCAAAGAATTTGCATACGCCACCTTAGAGTACACTCAACTGTTTTTAATTAAACCTCCTTTTCCATTTTCTAAATTAACCGAAAGTGAAAAAAGACGGACAAGATGGATAGAAATACATTTTGGCGTAATGTGGCATGAGGGGTACGTCGACTTTAGACAATTTAGAAGGGTTATTGGTAACCACATAAAAGATAAAACAATCTATGTGAAGGGTATGGAAAAAATAAAATGGGTAAAAGAATTATATCCAAACTGTACTGTTATAGATTTGGGTGAAAAAAATGTACCTAATTTACGGGAGCTGTATAATAAATATTGTTCCAATGAATTTATGTTTAATTGTGTGTATCATAAAAAGTGTTGTGCATTAAAAAATGTTTTATGTATAAAAAAATGGTATTTAGACAATTTACAAATGTCATCTTAATTTGTATCCAAAATGTACTTTTTAAAATAAATATTTGTTTTTACTTTTTTGTTTTTTTTTTTGTTATACCATTCTATATAAATATAACTAATAAGTTTTTCGTAGTGATTGTTATATATTTAATTTTCAACTCAGATTATACCTACATAAGAAAAACTTATTAGTTAGTATGCATGGTAAGTATAAATAAAACGACAAATTACTCTCATAATATTTATTAATTAATACCAAAAATAAAACTTTAAAAACTAGTACTATATCCACAATTTTTTTTTGAAATTTTACTTATTAACGCCTCCGTGCCATCGATAATTTCATCGAAATTATCTCCTGCGACATACTGTGCACACAATAATACATTATCCCGGTGCTCATCGCTTCGATCTTCCTGACTATCTTTAATGTTTATTATTTGAATCTTAACTAGTTTGCTGCCTTTGGACACCTCATTGTTTATAACGAAATGTGGTGGGTGTCCTTGAATTCTTTTAGTAACTTTATTATGTGCGTTGACTTTGTTGCGTGTCGTCGTTTTCGGGGTCTCGATAGTTTTTTTTATTTTTTTGTACAAGTCGCTGTTGTCAAAGTCCTCGGGCAGCACAAACTCCTGTGCGTACTGCGAAAGTGGAAGGTGGATATCGTCGCTCTCTGTCATTTTTGAGGAATCTAAAATAGACACCGTTAGAATTAGTAATATACAATAATTAAATGTGTTGCGCTTCTAGATATACAAATGATCATTTTGATGATTGATATTGCTGAAGATATGGTGCGCTTGTAAAATTAAAACAATTTCATAAAATCTAAGTTCAAATGATTTTAGTTTGCGAATAATATAATAAAGTAAGTAATAAAAAAGAAGACTTACAAAATTAGTGGTCAGGAGTACTGTTTGATGTTGTTCGTTGCTGTCCAAGTGATAGAAAATAAAATCTAACGCGCTTATAAAGGTTTACAAACCATACACTCAGCAAAATCGATTGCACAACAATCTCGTATGATTACTTCACACGTACAGTAAACTGAGTGCATACCTAACACACCACGTTTTGATTCAGGTTCGAACCTGTTGCTCTTTTATTAATTGAGTCATATAGGTATCTATGATGTAGGTAAAATTGAGCTTAAGTGGGATAATTACTGTCTTATCATGCATAAGAGTCGTAAGAACCATATGCAATATTAATCGAATTTACAAGATGATAATAGGTATTTTGAACAATTGTAGTAAGTTTTAATGATTTTTGAGCTCTTATGCATGTTAGGTCAGAATAAGGGTAATAGAAATTAAAACAATAACATCATAAGACACTGCATTTATTTGTATAAAATAACACTTTAGACAATTTGTAGGTATGTAAGATTTTACTAAGATCAATGTAAGAATTGTAAATAATACAAAACATTAAGGTTAGATTTAAACCTAGTTACATTTATGGTTTCTAAAAATGATATGTACCATCAGCTGCAGAGAGAAGTAACCGCAATATCATACTACTATGTTTGACATGAGGATATCTCTTCTTTGTAGCTGATTATACTTAATACAACTTATCTATTAAACAATATCGAGGTATGCCCCCAAGCTTTTGTTGTTATTTGGTCGCGACAAATCAAACGTTTATCGTCATTAGCTGAGAGTGCAACTTTATTTACACTTTGTGTAAATATCTCATGCTTTATCGACTTGAATAATACATTTCTTCTTTTAATTGCATTTCTTACAAATAGTGTTATTTCGTAATCCGAAATTCCAAAATCGCGTATAACAGCCTTTTTTACTCCTTTAGCTTTTTTAATAACATCATTGGCGGTTTTAATAGAATATACTTTCGATCGTAGTCCTACGAATTCTATAAGCATTTTTCCTTTCATTTCATCCTTAAAAAGTCCTGGTACTTTTTTATTTTGAACCGGTAACGAAAATTTGTTGTCAACATTGTAACAACTAGTATCGAAATAAGCCAAAAAATGTGTTCTTAAATCCTTAAAATAGTCTTCTGTCTGTATATGATACACAAAACTATCTGTATCCGTATAGCACATTTGTATGCGATCGTCATAAAACTTTTTAAATACTGAGTAATGAAAATCATACATATGACTTTTAGATAACTCTAAAACTGTGAAACCAATGTAAATGGGCTTATCCAAAATAATGAGATCTGGTTTCAACTGCACTGCAACTAAATTTTCACTGAAAACTGATACACTGTGAAAATTGGGTCTAGCAATTAACTTATCGGCTGTAATTTTCTTTTTTGTTTTGTTTTTATTGTCACTCCACTGATTAACTAAACGAACATTAACCCTTTTCTCAGTATTTTCTAAAGTCTTTCCGAATATACTATTATTCATCAATTTGCAAAAGTCCTGTTCAAAAACAGACGATGTCATTTGACGCAACTTAGTATTCATATCAATATATTGTTTTAAATAAGGAGCCTGTTTAAATGTAATTACTCTATGTATCTTTTTTAATTTTAAACCATGTTTAAGACATGTTTTCAAGTGTATATAATGAATTACATACGAGTATTTATCATATAAATTAGGCACAAGTTTGCACTGCGTTCCACCGGGGGGTATACATTTTTCAGCACAAAATGGTAAATCATTATGTTTATCGTGTAACTCTTTTGGGTAAATAATATCCACCTCCAGAATATAACCATAATCTGAATCGTCAGGGATTTGCGAGATTTCTAAAGCACTTATTTCGTGGTTTGCTAGAAATCTAAAATGTGATAAAGGTAAGTACTGACACATAGCGTAACCATACAAATTATTGCAGTCTATATAGATAAGATATGAGTCCGACCGGGTTGGATCATAGCGAGGTAAGTATACATTATTAGCTTTAGCATACCGTTGAGACACCATACAGATCCCACCTCTTATTCCAGATTGGATCAATTTCAGCATATTAAAATCATCTATAAGCTCTAATTCTACCCCAGTTTTTAGAAGCATTGCATCAAATGATAAACTAGGTGTAGTTAAATAAAAAGCAGGATCTAAGTCATAGTGTTGTTTGCAAGTAGCGCGAAATTTTTCGAATACATCGGTCAATAGAAGAACATCTGTTTGCAAGTAAAGGTCTGTGTACTCTCCTAAATTATGAATTTTGAACTGGTTCCATACTAATTGCGCATGGGCATAATCTTCATCGGAAATTGTTTCATTAGTAAGTGAGCTAGAAAACGAATCAATACACGGAAGACGTTGTTCTTCAAATCTCTGCCATTCATCCATATACTCATAGGGAAATACACCTTTTCGTGTCAGTAATTGAAATTCATCGTCAGCACGAAAATACTCACGTAAGTGAACAAAGTCAGTTTTTTGCATAGTTTTAGTTAGTTCGTCCAAACTGGTATCTAAAAATTTAAAAGAATCCACGAAACGGAGCTGGAAATATTCGTTATCGATTGGAATAAATTTAGTAAAAGAAATATAGTTTTCTTTCGTTTTAGGTACAACTCTGATGTCTCCAGGAGCCTCACCCAATTTTTTTATAAATAAATGACAGTCATAACCGGATAGGTTGTGGAAAAATATGGGTACAAAACAAGGATGCTTATATTGCAAGTTGCATATGCTATGTGCTGCTCCGCGATATCTTCCAGTTATGTGGCAGTGGTCACGAACCCGATCAGAAAACAGAAAATGGTTACAAATATGACAACGTTTAGCGTTCAAAAAGTTTAGCTCCTCATTCTCATTGAATATTATTGGAATATTCTTCTTCAAAACTTTATAAATTTTAGAAACATCTTCATAGATTGCTTTAATAAATTTATCAACACAATCAGTACCGCGATAAGAGTAATAACGATTATAACTTGGATCTGCGTTGCAAACGATATAATAACCAAAGGCAGCCGGTATATGATGATGTAAAGTTGTAGTGTTAGGGATATGTTCTTGAGTAGCATCTGAACTGTTAGTATTATTACTTGTGTCAGTATCAGAGTTACTAGTTTCAGTTGGTTGCAGTAATGATTCGAAATCAGCATATATCACGAATGGAACATTCTTTTTATGTTCAAAATGTTTGAATTTAATTACCGACCCCTTCTCAGGCAAAACAGTAACTATACCAGTACACAAATGATTAACCAGTTCATCCTGTTTCAAAAAAAATAACAGACAGGTTTCGCAAAAGTGTATTTTACCATTATGTTTCGTTATTTGTTTACGCACAAGACGACTCAAGTCTTTGATCAAAACGTAATGCGGAAGGTGACTGCCATCGTCCAATAAAAGCAAATTAATATTTTTTCTATTTTTCTGTTCACTAAATATTTCAGACTTATAAAGAGGACCAATTACAGTTTTATTCTTTTTTAAACCAAAAATAGTTAAAGAGATCGTAGGGTTATTCTTTTCAAATATTCTAATGTCATCAAATGTGATTGGAAAACTCATTTGAGAAATATCCAAAACCTCACGAAAATTAGGATAAGATGTCACTCTTTCAGGGTGTTTGATAGACGGATACAAAGCCGCGGTTACACACCATAAAAACAACATTGATCATCGTTTTGTATATTTATACATGCTTTTTTGTTTTTAATGAATTTTGGCAGGTCCACATAGCTTGAACCACGTAATGGTTGATATTTGTTTATGTTTATCTCTAAATGTGAGCTACTAACAAAAGACCACCCGCTATCACGGTCTTGAAATTCCTCAATTTTTTTCTTTAAATTGTTAACTAGCTCGCAAAACAGTGCTTCAAAATCATAACTTAAATATAAGATTTTATTTTTAGTTCCAAATGACTTGATCGATTGGCTATTATCTTTAAACATTAGAAACATCCCAAAAAGCTCGAAATTAACTTTTACGCACGTATGTTTTTGAAGTGCATAATCTAAAAGCGACTTTATTCTGTTTCTAATAGAGTTCATAAATTCATCTATAGATCCGAGACTTGAGTCGTTTTTTGCTGATATACGATAAGTTACAATACGCTTCCGAAATGCTGAATCGACTACTTCAACGCCATCGCTAAGTACTTTACTTGATCCTACAATTATTTTGTGTGCGTTGCTTCGAACATGGCCTACCCAATTTCTTTTTTCTACGGACATACTACACGGTACGCAAAAAGGCATTATGAAATGATAATTGAATCAAAAGTAATAATAATAATAATACCGTTAACGAAACTGTTCTAAATAGAAAGTTATTAAACACAATCTAATGTTTTTATTTTAAAACACCAATGATGTTATTAACAGCATACGTTGTAATAGCTACTCAGAATGGATGACGAATGCAAATCATGCCTCATTAATGTAGAACGCTATTCAAAACATGGATAAGCCTACACGGATAACAAAAAATGATCAATAAAATTCGGAAAATACCATTTTTAAAAATACTTATAATTGTATATCGTTAGTCTCATTCAGTTGAACGTAAAATCACTATATAGAATAATATACCTGTCCGACTTGTTAAATATCTTATCTTGTTAAATATAATGAAAATTAAAATTGTTTATAATTACTGTAAACTTATAATTGTATGTCTAGATAATAAGCACTATGCATTTTTAAATTTATCAATAAACTTGTATCCATAATATACTAGCACTAACTTGCATTTGTCATCTATCCTTTTAAACGTAATGGAATTATAAATATAAAATAGTTTTTTTTTTCGAAAAGAATTCAAGTTGACTAATTAAAAAGGAATGTCAGTGTTATATCGGTTTTTGGGTACTTAACTATTTTTTTTTGTAATTAGTAAAATAAACCGCTTCACAATCTTCGAAAATACTGAAGGCTTGAGTCAAAAACTTTTGGATTTTATCCCACTCTGGAGAATCCAAATCACATTGCAATTTAACCGAGGCTAATGCATTTTTATAGCGTTCCTCTGGGTCAGACTTTTGGTAATCATCGATTGTATGCACTTTAAGATCGATAAAATAATTACCGTCAGTTATTTTTGTGCGTCGAGACGAACCCGTAGATACGCGACTGGTGAATGATGATGTCGACTTGAGGGTTTTCGAATTTGTTCCACCGGTGATTTTCTCCTCTCCTCGTATGATTCCGAAGATGTCGGTTTCAGCTTTACTCTTCGAAGAACTGAAATAAAGATATAATATTTAAATTGTATTTCTGGTAAACTTAAAAATATTAAAAGAAATACATGCAATCCTTTTTAAATAGTAACATTTAAATAAGTAAATACCTTGAATCCGATTTCTTGCTTTTACTGCCGGATGCGCAACCTTTGCTCGAAGGGTTTCTCTTTTTGACGACTGGCGATGGCGATGGCGTGCGTCGTTGTTGGTTGATGAAATCAAATTCGGACCTATAAGGAAATAAAAAATAATAATATACTTATTAAATATAACTTTGAAAACTGTATTACATACTTAAAATTAATTTGTTACCTGGGTGTTGAGGACGCCTTTCTCTTCTTTAAATTCTTCGGAGATTTTTTCCTCAGCTCAGGCGAAGGCGTACGTGCAGGGGCAGAATATTCAGAGTCAGACCTTCAAAAATAATAACAAAAATTAGGTTAGCATTACTTTTGACACATTAAATAAAAATTTAAAAAAATGAACACTTACTGACATTTTAAATGAAGGTCTCAGCAACGAACAGCTTCGATACGGTATGCAGAATGTTTAAAAAATAACATAAAGAAACGTTTGGTTTTATAATAAAATATTTGATGACTTGTTGTTTAAGCAAAATAAGAATGTATGACTAAAGGACCAAATGCAATCATTCAATTTTAGACTCAAATGACATTATTGTAGAAAAAAATATATATGGTTATGATAACTGTACTTAAATCGTATTCAAAAACTTGTTTATTCCAGTTTAACACAAAGCGCCGCCGAAGTAGGTATCGAATTATCAAATAAAACCCGCAAATGCAAACCTTGCAACACGTGTATAGCCTATAGTCCAGTACGAGAACCTCATTTAAACCTATAAAAAAAAAAGAAAGATAATTCAGAAATGCGGTTTATTTAGTCATCGTTTGGAATATTTCAGTGTTTAAAGCTAAATATGTTTTCAAATTTTCTTCCCATTAATTTATAAACGATAAAATATTAAACATTCGTCAAATATCTATATAATTTTTAGCGCAACACCAGAACGTAATAGAAATTAATTTTTACTATTAATACCTATTCAAATTATAGGAACTAGCAAAATATGAATCGCGTACTTGTGAGTAATAAAAAGCAAAACCGTTCTCGTACTGGTACAACAAGGTTAAACCTATTTATTCAGTAAAATATTCTCATTATCTTTCTCATAGTTCATAAGTTATTGATCTCTATTTAAATATAAAATAAAGATTATACCGAATACGATCTACACTCATAAATTATGAAAGTTCTGAACTTTCCCTTACTGGACTATTAGTAACAAGGGAAATCCCCTAAATACATCGGGGATTCACAACACTAAAATCAAAGACAAGTAAAAATAAAAGACTTCATATTTTTTAACTTGCTGCAAGAGATCCCTTATCGAATACATGTCAACGCCTTAGAAAGCTCTTGTGTCCTATTGGATCGTATTCGTATGGGCTTCCAGAATTAGAATAAAATAAGTTACAGAAATCTGCACAATGTGATGTATATTAGCATAACATTTGAAATTTACGTCAAAGCGAAGCCGCGCATAACAAAGTCGCGTAAAGCGAGGTTTTACTGTAGTATAAATAAATGTCTTTTGTCAAACTTTATGCTTAAAACATCTATGCGCGCATGAGCACCAAAACACGTAGGAGACGAAGTGGTCGCCATGGCCGAAACCGGTCGGACTCATCATGCTTAAAACAATTAAAATGATGATAGAAAGAAACAAATCCTGATCTATGAATGAAACAATAATTCTAAAACATAACTTACCTATTCATACATTCGGTTAGTTTATATTTATAATTCCATATAAATCATTTTACTGCATATAGAGGTATTATCAATTTATGATGTTAGCAGTCGTTACTTTTTATTTGTCCATGGTGTTAGACAAATTGATGACAATTATAAGTAGCTTCCCACAATATTTGCTGACTTCAATTTCTCGCAATGTACATTGAAACGTAACCGAGACCCACGATAGAAGTGACTAACAAAACAGAAGGTTATTATTTCGATTAAGGGATAATTTGTTCCTTGGTTGAAATATCTATTTTTCGACTGAAATGCAGCAAACTAACATTATGGTCATACAGATTGATCGAATAAAAATCGTCTTTCTGTGAACAGAAACTAACGGTATATGTGTGCGATGTGGGAGGTCTTAAAGCTGGTAAAAAGAGCATCGGAAATTAGGCTTAAAAACCCTTAACTTTTTTAATGTTCACAGGAGACACGCGAACCTAATTGTTCTGTAGGACTCATTAAGTACAGTTTTCATTTACCTAGCTGACTATTATGTTAATTTTTAGTTATAATAACGATTTTTTTTTTATATTAAAATTATACATATACATATTAATATCATACACATTTTTCAATCTAATAAAAATAAACTAAATCATTACGACAACCAATAACTTAAACTAACATCATAATTTTAAATAATAGAGACCATTTCGAGGTTTGCTTTTATTAGGTAGAAATAGTTGTCAGTCCGTATATTTTACTCTTTGACTATTTTACTCATTGTAGTTGAGTATCGACATCGTTGGAATGCAACATAGAATTCAATACTCTTTCCCTTGCTTATTTATACAATATGCTTTAGGTGTGAGAAGTTACAACTTTAGAACCTTCTTCTTCTTACATTTAAAGGTACCTATTGTAACTTTAGACTAAAATAATATTATACTTTATTTTCAATGAATAAGACTGATTATATAATTAAGCTATGTTATCGTTTAAGCGGTTTTACATTATGACACCAAGTTAACACGTGGTTTTTAAACTAGTATCAGAAAATGTATTTTGGACTTTAATCCAATAGAACTATGATTGAATTAGGCTATTAGCTTACAAAAAAAAATACAAATCATGTCGTCATAACTGCATCATACGTGTCATCCAATCACATAGCCAGGCCTACATCACGCTTTTGAAGTTTTTAATATTGATTCATATATATAAAACTTGTATTGTATGATCTGGCGGAGTATCTGTGGCTATACCGAGCGGTAGCTTCAGTGCTCTTACCTCTTCATTGTTGCGAGGCTTGGCCAACCTTGCGACATTTAATTGGTAACGCGGTGGCGTGTGCAACATACTTGGTTTTAATAACCCTACCTTGGGCAGGGTATGTATGCACTACACACTAATAACGTGGTGACGGTTATACACATACGCGGTGGCGTGTTACTGTACCTTGTGTTCAGTAATGACACGGGTGATCCATGTTGCTAGACGCTCGTAGTAACTTTGGAGATCCCACCATGAATCTCAATCTAAATATCAATCTCGATCTAAATGTCAATCTAAATATCAATCTCAACCCATGCTCGTGGCAGCACAGTTTCTGGCCAATTCTGTAATGCCTTGAGTGTGACAAACACCGTAATAACCTAGCCCGTAAAACCTCTACCCGAAGAAATATGGGCGATGGTTCATTACGAGATCTGGTTCTCAATGAGAACTGGAACTGGTGGGTACAATGCTAGCTTGTATCCGTTGTGTTAAGCCTTTTGCATTTTTTTTTTATGAAACTTAAACGAAACCTTTCGCTCAATGACTTATATTACAATTTGTTGGTTAAGGACTTGTAATAAATACAGTGAGAAACCAACCTAGATAAACAATTCGGATTCTGGACCACTGTTGTAACTGGAATATTGAGAGGAACACCACCAGGATGAAAAGCTGCAACTGCGGGCGATCTTAATGATGTATCGCAAACGCAATTCGGATTCTACCCCACTTCAGATTCTGCCCCACTGTTGTAACTGGAATATTGAGAGGAACTACACCAATTTAGCGACGTTGAGCGACGCGAAGCGAGCGAAACAAGCTATAAATTGGAGTAGTTCTCTCAATAATCCTCTACTAATGAGTATTATGCGAGACCCGCTTTTAAATGACCCACCTGAACTACGCGCGATTGGGCATAAAGGAGTATTATGCGAGACCCAATAGTATTACTTGAACAACGCGCGATTGAATGAAGCTGTCTTTCGTACACTGACAGAATATAAATGTAATTTTATTTCATCGTAGTTTTTTCACAATTGTATTAAAAAACGTTGTTCGACATACGTGCGGCAGTGTCATTTTCACTCGTCCCGAGTCTTGACCCTCGCCTCTGTACTCGTGCAATATGACATACTTCTCGCACTTGTATCGAAAACTACTATTTTTATTGTTCTATGAATCAAATGAATGAATGATTGTTAACCAAGGGTGGAAAGGGATCCATTGCACTCGAGATATTTCTGGCGCTCGAACGAAGTGAGAGCGCCAACAGTTCGAGGGTGAAATGAGTAATTTTACCCGAGTTAAGCACTCTACTTTTCATTTCGACTGTGAGGAAAGTAAAATACTACACGCACATTTTATAAAAGGTACATTAAGAATAATCAGGTAAAATTTACAGTAAAATTGGTACAATGCGAAAAAGACAAATGTAATGTTTTGCCGGGCATTTTACATTTTTAGCGGATCTCCAATTCACGAAATGGTGGTGTGCCTTAAGACATCTCTCTTTAGATAAAAGATTGTTAGCAACGGATTTTGCCTGCTCTTTTATCTCTTCGGGGGTTAATCAATGTCCATGTCACTAGAACTACCTACTTGTCGCAGCCATTTTTAACCAAAAAAGACACCGTATTTATATTTAATCACGTATTCCTGCTTTTGTTATTGCAATTTTTTCTGTTTTGTCCATTATTCCCGCATTTTCTATGATTTAGTTTTCAATTAAAAAGTTTCAGTGTAATGGGCTCTATAGACCTTGCAAGAAATCGCAAACGATTTTTGATACAATCCCGATAAATTGGGTGCGAAATGTCTATAGAGTCCATTATTCGATAATTTAATTCATTCAATTGCTAGATTGTCTATGGTTTCAGACATTTTAATACCGATACCTAGGTTTTTCAAGAGACAGAATGAGATAGCAATAAGTGTCTGTACCACCATGAATGAATGGAGGTACCGACACTAGGTCTATTTGATATAGCATAAAGCTTATTCTCCGTTGCTGATCGTAACTTTAAAAATATTTACTTTCCACCCTTTAAAAGCTATTTTCCGAACAGGAGAGATGAAAAATAATTTTGTATTTAAAGGCCGATAAAATAGTTTAAAATCAGCTCAGTAGTAGGTTCGCAACTGTAGTGGTAAACGTAATAAAAATTTCAGTACAAACGTAGAGAGCTACGTTGCAGTCATAGATATGACTTGACACTCACATACATCCATGGACTGTTCAAATTATAACCAGGTGGGCTTTTCTGTTATTCATTTTTAGGGTTCAGCCGCCAAAATGGTAAAAAATGGAACCTTTATAGTTCCGTCATGTCCGTCTGTCCGTCCGTATGTCACAGGAATTTATCTCGTAAATCATAAAGCGAATATTAATGAAATTATTGCTACATAGTTTTCGAGTAAAATTGCTGAAAAAATATATTTTAGGGATGGGGGGAGGGCAGTTATCAACATACGTGATATATCAATCCAAAGGTCTTTAAAAACAACATTGACATTTTTAAAAATGTTTTGATTAAGTGAATATTTTCAGAAATAATCGCCCCGAAAGTATGTAGCTGTCCTGTAACTTTTGAACCAGACATCTATAAATGTCTTCCTGAAACACATACGACCTTTTTGTTTATAGTTTTTACTTATTATATTGAAGGTACGGAACCCTTCATTATGCGTGGTACGACATGCACTTGGCCAGTTTTTTTTCCTATCGTAAAACTGTACATAATGGAATTGATTTTATAGATACTTACCTAATTACCTATGCAGTAGAACAGCCTGCTGTGCGTGTATTGTGTAGGTACAGTCCGCAGCAGAAGTAGCTAAGCGGGTGAGGTGTTCGAAGTGACCTTCACGCGCTCTCTCTTAACAATAAAGTCGTGTCAACGTCATTTTGAACACCTCGCCCGCTTAGCTACTTCTGCTGCTAACTGGACCTACCTACATGCACTTTGTTATAATAATATCGTATTAAGATAAATATTTGTGTTTGTATGCCAATTTCAAATTACGACTAGTGTAGTCGTCGGTATAGGTACTATACAGTACGCGAACAGTTTTGAGCTTGGATAACTCACAAGTGCGATTTTCTTTTTTACTCAGAGAATATGATATGATTACTTATAGTAAAAAATATTTTCTAACAGTTTTTGACGTCGCGCTAGGTATTATATAGATATTTGTTAATAACAACAAGAAAAGATTATACAAGATATATATTCCTTTACCATACTATTGCATTCAACTATTTCAACATCATCTGTCATTTTATAACAGTTTGGTCAATAGATTATGTGAGCATAATCGAAAACAATTTGTCAAAATATAAGTGACCTTGAATTCTAAACGGATTACAAATGGCTAAGACGACATATGCTCTTGACAAAACCGTTATAAAATGTGAAGTTATGTTGCAATAGTAAGAAGCGATAGTCTGGTGGAGAAACATATAACTTACATAATCTTTTTTACGTGTAGCAAACAAATACATGTTAATACATTGCGCTAGGTATAATTATCTAGCGCAATGCTAACAATTGTTAGAAAGTATTTTTTATTATTAGTACTTAACGTATTCTAACAGGTCACAAAATAAAATCGGACTTGTGATTTATGTCATTTTTATAGGTTAAAAAGGCGTTCCCGTACTCCACTATACTGTCTGCAGTAGTGGTTTATGTAACTCTAAACAGTACCCCGCCCTTGGATACGGAAGGTGAGCGGCAAAACATAGTTACTTACTTACAATATTTTTTTGTGTAATTAATATATATTTACTGGACCCATTTCAAACTATTAACCCTCTACGTAAAACGTGTCTCATAACATAACATATATTTATAATTTATTTATAAATATGATGAATCTTGAAGCAAATCAAATTAATTTGTTCAATATGTTTTGATTTGCATTTTTTTTAAGTAGTTACACTACTATGCTACTGAAGACGCCAGTTCAAATTTGGCCTCGGACACCGGAGGGTTTGGTCACTTTTTCTGAAGAATATGACATCTATTTTCAGTTTATATATAGTAGTGTAACTACTTAAAAAAAAAATTGCAAATCAAAAAATATTGAACAAAATAATTTGATTTGCTTCAAGATTCATAGATGGCAGCACCATCTCTCTCGCTATACCAGAATCACGTAAGTAATTCGGATAGGAGGTGCAAGCACGTATTGCGCATGCCCTTAGAGTATGGTCAACGGCGCCTAGCCGTTTCTAATTCAGAGATTGCATATACATGAGAAAATTTGTCAAGTTCCGCCGTGACCGGGTGGTCTAGTGGTCAGGACGTCAGCCGCGAAAGCTGAAGACGCCAGTTCAAATCTGGCCTCGGACACCGGAGGGTTTGGTCACTTTTTCTGAAGTATATGACATCTATTTTCAGTTTATATATAGTAGTGTAACTACTTAAAAAAAAAATTGCAAATCAAAAAATATTGAACAAAATAATTTGATTTGCTTCAAGATTCATAGATGGCAGCACCATCTCTCTCGCTATACCAGAATCACGTAAGTAATTCGGATAGGAGGTGCAAGCACGTACTGCGCATGCCCTTAGAGTATGGTCAACGGCGCCTAGCCGTTTCAAATTCAGAGATTGCATATACATGAGAAAATTTGTCAAGTTCCGCCGTGACCGGGTGGTCTAGTGGTCAGGACGTCAGCCGCGAAAGCTGAAGACGCCAGTTCAAATCTGGCCTCGGAGACCGGAGGGTTTGGTCACTTTTTCTGAAGTATATGACATCTATTTTCAGTTTATATATATATATATATATATAGTAGTGTAACTACTTAAAAAAAAAATTGCAAATCAATAAATATTGAACAAAATAATTTGATTTGCTTCAAGATTCATAGATGGCAGCACCATCTCTCTCGCTATACCAGAATCACGTAAGTAATTCGGATAGGAGGTGCAAGCACGTACTGCGCATGCCCTTTGAGTATGGTCAACGGCGCCTAGCCGTTTCAAATTCAGAGATTGCATATACATGAGAAAATTTGTCAAGTTCCGCCGTGACCGGGTGGTCTAGTGGTCAGGGCGTCGGCCGCGAAAGCTGAAGACGCCAGTTCAAATCTGGCCTCGGACACCGGAGGGTTTGGTTACTTTTTCTGAAGTATATGACATCTATTTTTACTATAAATATGATGTAAAAAAAAGTTTTAACATAAACCTATTGGAAGGTGCCGGTGTAATTTTTTTGAGAATAGGCCTACATAATAGGACTAAATTTAACATTAATAAACTCCGATAAAATCAAAACGGCGCCATCAATCGAGTTCAAGAACTGAAATAGTACGTAGATGAAGCGTATGATGATTCACGAAAGAAAAAGTGACCAAGGCCTCCGGTGCCCAGAGCTGGAATTGAACCAGCGTCTTCTGCAGTGGCGGCAGACGTTCTTACTCCTAGGCTACCAGGTAGAACCAGTATCTGCTCGTACTGCTCGTGGGTACCTCCTACCTGAATTACTTAAGAATTTACAAGTAGCAGGTAAAAGGTTCGAACAATTATTTGTATTTACGACCTCCTAGCCTAGTCGGTAGTTACCCTGCCTACGAAGCAGGAGGTTCCTGGTTCGAATCCTGGTCTGGGCATTTATTTGTGTGTTTATCACAGATATTTGTTCCTCAGTTATGGATGTTTTCTATGTATTTAAGTATTTAACCATATCTATCTATTATATATACCAGGTGTTACCTGTAACACGAGCAATAAATTAAAACATAGATTCTACTCCTCAAACAATACAACTTTTGTTCAACAACTTTAAAAAAATATGTAGTCTTTAGATGGTCTCTTTTTAGGGTTCCGTAGTCAACTAGGAACCCTTATAGTTTCGCCATGTCTGCCCGTCCGTCCGTCCGTCCGTCCGTCCGCGGATAATCTCAGTGACCGTTAGCACTAGAAAGCTGAAATTTGGTACTAATATGTATATCAATCACGCCGACAAAGTGCTAAAATAAAAAGTGGAAAAAAATGTTTTATTAGGGTACCTCCCCTATACGTAAAGTGGGGAGTGATTTTTTTTTTCATTTCAACCCTAACGTGTGATATATTGTTGGATAGGTATTGAAAAATGAATAGGGGTTTACTAAAAGCATTTTTTGATAATGTTAATATTTTCGGAAATAATCGCTCCAGAAGTAAAAAAAAATGTGTCCCCCCCCCTCTAACTTTTGAACCATAAGTTTTAAAAATATGAAAAAAATCTCATAAGTAGAACTTTATAAAAACTTTCTAGGAAAATTATTTTGAACTTGATAGGTTGAATAGTTTTTGAAAAAAAATTACAATATAATTTCTGAACTAAGTTTGTAATTTAACCGTATAAGCAGGTGTTTATTGTACCTGTAATTTCTACAAAATCACAATGAAATGACGTGCTTTCAAATAAAGTAAAAACGGTGAAAATCGGCTCACGAAATAAAGAATTATCCCATAAAAATCATCTTCCATACTTTAAGTTCGCGCGCAATAGTTTACTTAATTTGCCGATAGATGTAGATGTACGTGGAACGCTCATATCATATCCTGATGGCGGTGTTATTTTAACTCTTAAGTGGGGACACTTACTGTGACGGACGGAAAACTACGGAACCCTACACTGAGCGTGGCCCGACACGCTCTTGGCCGGTTTTTTTAAAAAACTAAATAGTATTTTCAATGTACGTTAAAATCCTTCTCATTGACATTGCTTGTCAGTCTTGTCACCTTACAGACATAATCAATTTCGCAATACATTGCGTGTTGGAATAAACTTTAAAGTGTACTAAAAATTAGACCACAAGTTATTTTTCAAAGTCGTTGAACAAAGGTTGTTTACTTTGAGGAGTAGAATCTACATTTTAATTTATTGCTCATATTACAGGCAACACCCGGTATATCGTCATCTAGTCACCCACAACACAAGCCTTATTGAGCTTACCGTGAGCCTAGGTCGATTTGTGTAAGATTGTCTTATAATATTTATTTATTTACGACAACTTAGAACCATTTTTATTTGTCCACCAGGATATTGACTACCACGTGCCAGCGTGGGACAACAAGCTTCTAATATTTAAACGAGACGGATAATAATCAAACCCTTGTTGACATCATTGTTTATATTCTGAGTCTGTAACCCTGTAAACATTTGCCTTTGAAAAAGTTGCGTTATAGGAGGTAGTGCATCTACGTGCAGTAGGCGGCTATCAGATTTTGTCCGATGGACAAGGTAAACTCAACTGTTTGCTTTTAATTAACCTATGGTCAACAACGGGCTTTAGGTACTGCATACACTTTTCATGAAACAATTCTACTGCACTTAATGTTGCCGCTTGTTTGCGATTGGTTGAATGTATTTGTGTTTGTTGAATAGATACAAGGCGTTACGTAATTTATTAAAGTACTTTTATATCTGTTACTAAGTAGTAAATATTTGGTTTAGTGATTGTACCAAGGACGTCATATAAAATATTTACTCATACAGGCAACGGAAATAATAAATACTGAAGATTAGTATCGCTGTCAATCGTTTCTTTCTTTCAAGATTGGTAACAGCTAAATAATTAATTATAACAATATTTAGGAATTAAGGAAAAGTAGGAAAATCCACTGCCTCAGGCGAGACTTGAACTCGCGACTCTAGGAAACATGTCCATCGCTCTGCACAAAAAATAATCGTCTTAGGGACTGCCTCAGCAGTGGATTTTTCTGCGTTTTCTTAATTTATAAAGATTTTGGTATTTTTAGCAGCCTTTCTGCCTAATAAAAAATTAATTAAGAAGAGAAATAGTTATTTCCGAAAATTAAGAAGTGATCTTGTCGCTATATTTTGTTCCCCAAGAATGTACCTACCTATATAGGTACAAAAGCAGAATTCTTATTTTCGGAATTCATCACAATAAAAGCCCTCACATCCATTAAGTTTCGCCCACGAATTCCAACCAACTGATTGGCAAATAACAACTCATCCTCGGTTATTAACTTATTAAATAATAATACCTTGATATGTGGGCGGGGCACATTGCTCGTAGAACCGATGGCCGTTGGGGCGGAAAGGTTCTCGAGTGGCGACCACGAACCGGAAGGCGCAGCGTGGGTAGACCCCCCGCAAGGTGGACTGATGACCTGGTGAAGGTCGCGGAAGTCCGCTGGATGCGGGTGGCGCAGGACCGGTCATTGTGGCACTCTTTGGGGGAGGCCTATGTCCAGCAGTGGACGTCTTTCGGCTGATATGATGATGATGATGATGACCTTGATATTGACATAAAATTTTACTGTTAGACAGTCACGCATCAGTCTTCACATAAGTCCTGAGTTTTCATTCTTAAACATAATCAAACAATTTGCCGAACATCAAACAATAACTAATCGGGATTTGAGTAAATGGATATCGAACGTTTTACTCTTAACACGTTCGCTGCGTCACCAAAACAGGCGTTTTTTTGTACGGTGCGTTAGAAGGTCCCTTGGCCTGTTACTTAAACTCTCCAACTTTGCGCTATGGGGCTAATAAGCCTAGTAAGGTATGAATGGATATAAATGGCTGTAACTATCCGAAAACGATAAATTTTGGATACTTACCTATCAAAATTGGTAGAAGAAGAGTTGGTTGTCATAGTATTTGAGCCGCCCCGGGATTCTGATATTTATATAAGAGCTATATGCAAAAATAAATATAAGGTCTAATAACCCGAAAACGCACTGGATAACAGGTTTTGTAGATGAATTATTAGTGATAGGAAATAAGTTATCGATATATTTTTCACAATACTATTTATAACACCAGAGCAGTTTGGCTACGTGTCATTATTTTTTACAACTTTTTTCACTAGAACTTTTCTCCACTTCGATTTTTCTTTATTTGTATTTTCACTTGCACTATTTTTGTCTAGCTGAATCGATAATTCAAGCATTTTTCGACATCGTTTATTTGGCCGCGGAATTATTAACGGGTTGCACCACAAAAACGTACACAGATACCGAAACCTCTAATACCGAAACTCTTGAATTATGCACTATCGTAATATACGTTCATTCCCGCTAATTACGCCACAACACTAATCGGAAGTAAACAATATAGTCGCCTACAACAGTGCTGGAGGGGGTGGACTGGCCTTATGACCCAATACCCGCAAGGAAACGAAAAAAATATGAATCAGTGCGTTATCGGGCCATAAAACCTTAGCAAATTTTTAATGCTTTATCGAGTTGCCCTTAAGGTCCTAAACTCAAACCTATACTTGTCTCTTTTGTACATGCAGAAATACTCATAATTCAGCCGCCGCACCACAGGGAATTCATCGTTTCTCGCTTCCGCACAGAGTGCAAGTACAAGCATCGGGCCTTTAGGCCTTATATCGCAGCGAACGTGTTAACTAGTTGACATTGTATGGGTAAACGTTGTGATAACAACACTACCTATACATAGTGAATTAAATAATCATCTTACATTCATTATATTTTTTTTAATACTACGACGGTGGCAAACAAGCATACGGCCCGGCTGATGGTGAGTAGCTACCGTAGCCTATGGACGCCTGGAACTCCAAAGGTGTCACATGCGCATTGCCGACCCTTTTCAAAAAGGAGGATTCACTGTGTTGACGGCTAAAGGAACATGACGGTCCCTCCTCCTCCTCTCCTCTTCCTCCTCCTCTTTGAGCTCTTTGGCAACCTTACTCACTAGCAGGAACACAACACTATGAGGATACTACAATACCTACATAGGAAGTTTATTTAAACAGTGTTTGCAACTTCATATTAGGCGATTTATTTGAAAATTGCCGATAAAGTTGTGAACACGTTGAGGGAATTTTTAACGTTTGCACATTTCTATAAAATTACTTGTGTTAAATTGCGGATATGGCTATTATCTGCCGTTTAATATGGACGTTGGGTAAATCCCCGTGGACACGAGACAGCGAAGTGGTCGGGCCCGCCCGCCGCTTTATGAAGATCCAACTTTCTAGTGAAAAAGTTTAATGGTCTGGAATAAAGCATCGGTAATAGAAAATGGATGACACTTCTCATTTCCTTGCGTCTCTTGTTCGATTTAAGCCAGATGAGATAGCAAACGTGATTTTACTGAACTCTATTCTATATGTTTATTAATTTCCTCAAGTTAAATACGTCAACCATATTCCAAGTTACAACTTCAATTAAAAATATTATTACACATGTTACGTGCTGTCATCATCGAAAAGGTCAGGGAACTCTCTAAACTTTGTCAACGAACGTCTTCTATTTGCGGATCATTTCCAATTAAATTTATAACTTATTATTGCATTGATGTTTATATAGGGTATTACACTCTGCAAGGTATTACACCAACCACTTTACGATTATCGTATGAAATGTATGCCAGCATTTAAACTTAATATTTTGGATATTTCTAGGTTCATTTAAAACATCATTGATATGATTTTACACATTGGGTACCTAACGTAGTTTTGATATTATTTTGATACGAGTTTCTGTTATATTTACGTATTCATATTGTTTGAAATATATTGTATCTAATCACAAAACACAAATGAATTACTATGCATTGGTATTTATGTATTGTTGCAGCGTGATACACCTCTAAGAAACTACTTTGTATATCTTGTTATTAGCTTGCTTGCCCAGCGCATCGGTTCATCACAACCAATATATATGTGAACTACCATTACGTGTAGTTATTACGTATCTTGCAATCCATTATAGTAGGGTTGAGCACAGTCGACTCCAAATGTCTCATGAATCAAGTATCTAGCAGCACTAGCACATACGGTTACGGGTACGACCGCCTACGCCCTCCGGAAATTAACATTTTCTAAAGCGCTTGCAAAGGAAGGCGCATACTCATTGAAATGACTTTTCAAAGGCTTTGTTACATCCAAATTCAGTGAATTGCTTAAGTATTAAAAAAGGTTTAGAAAATTATAACACTTGGTCTCGTGTGGTATTCATTTGAATCATTTGGTAATTTTACTAGGTACTAATGCACCCAAAAAAGTGATGAATTATTTTCGTGGTACTTAATCTTACCCATAAGTTTGTATGTAAAAGGGAGCATTTGGTGTGCAGCTTTACCGTATCGTCGCAAGAAAGCAATAATGCTATAACCCACAAAAATAAAACTTTTCATTAGAGGCAAAAAACTAAAAGAAAATAATATAAAAGTTCTGAGTTTGTGAACAGCTAGTGGGATTTTAAGTAAATTTGGACACTATTAAAAATTTTTTTTTAACTTAACCACTAACTTGAAATAAAAGTGATACTGTTGCGGGTTACATCATTTAGATTTTTCTTTTTTCACCCGTCTGAATGCTTTTTTTTGCACCCAAAGGAGTTTTAAATGCTGTATAAATAAATAAGTATTGGCCTCTTAAAACATTTTGACTCAAAAATAAACTTAGGTTATTAGGATTTATATTACTCATGCTGTAACCAGATTAAAGATAAATATTCAGTAATAATAAAGTGATGTAAGAAAAGAACAAGCAGTTTCATGGAATTTTATAAAATGATTACAGTAAAATAAATAAAATATTAAAGAAAAAAAATCTTTATTTAGAAATAGGTTTTAAGCCAAAATCATTTTAAACCCCTTTAATGAATCCTCTGTAAGAGCTCCGGAGTAGTTCAAAAACTTCGAAACTGGTCGACCACTTTTTGCGACATTATTGACTTGAGTAACCTGTTGTTATTTGGTTGATAAGGTGAGTTATTAACGTTATTATTGAAAAGACACTTTTTATATTTTTCTTTTATTAGGTATACATCGAACGTTTTTTCTTCTATTGCAGATCGAACTTTATTGATGGCGTCATCATCAGATCTACCTGCTTTTACAAATTATAAGTATTATACATTTATGGTTTACAACATTTAAACGATTTATTTGGTACTAGCTTTTGCCTGCGGCTTCGCTCGCGTTAAATTCGGGGTAACACGGTTGCCCTTTGCCCCCCGTAATGCTCCATACAAACTTCCACCCCCCATTTTAGGGAAGTGGGGGGTTATAAAGAGACAAAAAGTAGCCTATGTCACTCTCCATCCCTTCAACTATCTCCACTTAAAAAATCACGTCAATTCGTCGCCCCGTTTTGCCGTGAAAGACGGACAAACAAACAAACAAACAAACAAACACACACACTTTCCCATTTATAATATTAGTATGGATAATAAGTAAAAATAACTTAGGATGATGATGAAAAACAATACGAGTTTTACGTAAAAACCATAAAATATGTAAACCCAATATGGGTTATCTCGGGGCTTTTTGCGAAAACCGGTTACAAGCCCTGCATACAGTCACTAAAGACCGCGGTAAGTAGAGTGCCCCTGGGTAAGTAGCGGGGGAAGCTTAGCGTATTAATATTGAATCCTAATATCAGCTCTGTTTGAAATGCTATACCTGCTGTGCAACACCAATTGCACACCCTTCAAATTGTCGTAATCCACTACAAGTTACAGTAGGAAACGTAAAAAAACCGGCCAAGTGCGTGTCGGACCACGCATAGGAGGGTTCCGTACCTTCATTGGAATAAGAACCAAACTAATACCAAAAGGTCGTATCTGATACCTATGGAAGAAGTTTTTTGGAGATAACTCAAAAATGGCTGAACCGATAATGTTCAAAATAATTTTCGTAAAAAGTATATGATAAGGCGCATCTTTTCAAATTTTTTCATATTTTTTGAACTTACGGTTCAAAAGTTACGGGCTACACAACTTTTCTGACTTTCGAAGCGATTATTTCAGAAAATATTCACTTAATCACAAAATAGTCAAAGAAACCTCAATGTTATTTTGAAAGACTTATCGATTGAGGTGTCACATGTTGATATTTGGTTAATTTTTTTTTATTTAGTTAAGTACCTGTATGGAGCGCCCCCCTAAAAAAATGTTTTTTTTTTTCAAATTTAACTACATAACTAAGTAGCTTCATACAAAATACACCTTATATTTAAATTTTATTCAGATACGTCGTATAGTTTCCGAGTAAAATGCCTGTGACATACGGACGGACAGACAGACAGACATGACGAATCCATAAGGGTTCCGTTTTTTGCCATTTGGCTACGGAACCCTAAAGATGGCGTTACTAACATATCCCGAAAAAAATTGGAAAGCATAAACGAATATATGCATAAATAAATGCAGAGCGAAGAAAACTGATTTTTCAACACACCTGCTCGTAACGAGGTTCTTATTCCACCGCTTTTATGCTCATAATCCTAGATATTAAATACGCGTGCATTTCACAATAATTATCCAACTAGTGGAATAATTTAATAATCCGATCAAGTGATGTTTGTACGTACGCAGACGAATCTTTGTAATTTAGTCGGGTATTACCTTTATTAGGGTTCCGTAGTCAACTAGGAACCCTTATAGTTTCGCCATGTCTGCCCGTCCGTCCGTCCGCGGATAATCTCAGTGACCGTTAGCACTAGAAAGCTGAAATTTGGTACTAATATGTATATCAATCACGCCGACAAAGTGGTGAAATAAAATGTTTTTCACACCACCTGCTCGACAATGCCAAATTATATATCATGCAAACCTCACCGAAAGCAAATCATTATAGCCCTTGGCTTTAGCCGGGTTATAATGTTGTACTAAATCTCATTATAACCCGCTGGTTAATAATGTGATTTCACTTCCCATAGTTCTTATTGTTATGTGCTTAAAGTCTAATTTGGTAAAGTCCGCATGGTGCACAGCCCCGCGACGCCACCCGCGGCCCTCGCCCCCGCGTCGAACTGATTTGAAAATCGAATTTATTCGGAAAATCGTGCTGGCCACCTTTTTTAAATACCTAAAACAAATGCCGCGAGTGTCATAAGACGCTGCAGTATACGGAGTAAAACTGCAGGTTCTATAAAAATTGAAGATTTCGAATAAAATGGACTAATGTATCAAGAATCAATTTTTAGGGTTCCGTAGCCAAATGACAAAAAACGGAACCCTTATGGATTCGTCATGTCTGTCTGTATGTCTATCCATCCGTATGTCACAGCCATTTTACTCGGAAACTATAGGACGCATCTGAATAAAATTTACACATAAGGTGTATTTTGTATGCCGCTACTTAGCTATGTAGATTTAAAAAAAAAATTAGGAGGGGGGGGGGGGGGGCTTCCATACATGTACTTAACTATTTTTTTTTGACTAAATATCAACATGTGACACATCAATGATAGGTCTTTAAAAATAACATTGAGGTTTCTTTGACCATTTTGTGATTAGTGAATATTTTCTGAAATAATCGCTTCGAAAGTCAGAAAAATTGTGCCCACCCCTCCTGTAACTTTTGAACCGTAACTCCAAAAAATATGAAAAAAATTGAGGAGATGCGTCTTATCATATACTTTCTACGCAAATTATTTTGAACATTATCGGTTTAGCCATTTTTGAGTTATCTCCAAAAAGACATAGGCACCAGATACGACCTTTTGGTATTACTTTGGTTCTTATTCCATTGAAGGTACGGAACCCTCCTATGTGTGGTCCGACACGCACTTGGTCGGTTTTTACTTTTGAATTGATTTACTTTAATAAAAATCCGTTTCTAGTAGCCTTAGCTATTTTATTGTCTCGCAAGAGGTGAGAAAAGTAGAGTATACTCCTCGGGGATAAAGCTGTTTTTGTCACGGGCGCGCTTGAACCCCTCACTGCACTCAGGACTCAGTCTTAATTCCCTCGCTTCGCTCGGTAATTAACTCATAACCCCCTCGCTGCGCTCGGGAGTAAAATCTGGAGTCCTTCGTTACGTTCAGGATTCAATATTGCGCCCGTGACATAAAACAGTGCTTTATCCCCTTGGTGTACAATCTACTATTATTAGGGTACCTCCCCTATACATAAAGTGGGGAGTGATTTTTTTTCATTTCAACCCTACCGTGTGATATATTGTTGGATAAGTATTTAAAAATGAATAGGAGTTTACTAAAATCATTTTTTGATAATGTAAATATTTTCGGAAATAATCGCTCCAGAAGTAAAAAAAAATGGGCTCCCCCCCCCCTCTAACTTTTGAACCATAAGTTTTAAAAATATGAAAAAATCTCAAAAGTAGAACTTTATAAAAACTTTCTAGGAAAATTATTTTGAACTTGATAGGTTGAATAGTTTTTGAAAAAAAATTACAAAATAATTTCTGAACTAAGTTTGTAATTTAACCGTATAAGCAGGTGTTTATTGTACCTGTAATTTCTACAAAATCACAATGAAATGACGTGCTTTCAAATAAAGTAAAAACGGTGAAAATCGGTTCACGCAATTAAGAATTATCCCATAAAAATCATCTTCCATACTTTAAGCTCGCGCGCAATAGTTTACTTAATTTGCCGATAGATGTCGCTATACGTGGAACGCTCATATCATATCCTACATGGCGGTGTTATTTTAACTCTTAAGTGGGGACACTTACTGTGACGGAAGGAAAACTACGGAACCCTACACTGAGCGTGGCCCGACACGCTCTTGGCCGGTTTTTTTTTTACTCTTTATGAGTTTACATTCTAAAAAAGTAAAAAAAAGGTAAATATATTAGAAATATACACATTTACGATAGAATACAAATTATACAATCCTGATTGTGAATAAGAATCATTTCAACTTATTATATTACTCGTAATACACAATAAATTACGTTTTACACACGAATTGTCTGTTTTAATATTGGCTGTTTGGCATTATACGTCCGCGCCGTTGACTCAAGCTGCACGCACATCCAAAAAAGAAAATTGCGCGCCATTTATAAGTTAACCTCAAATCATTGTTTATTTGTTAGATTTTTCTCGTCGTGTTTTATTAATTTGAACAAATTATATTTTCAATGAATAAGAAGACAACTTTAGCGTTAATTTAACCTCTGGATATATTTCAAAATTGTGATACATACTAGTAAAATGTCATCATAAAAATCTAGTGAGCAATACGTACAAAAAAATACTATAATTTATCTTCTATCTTCTAAATATAAACCGGCCAAGAGCGTGTCGGGCCACGCTCAGTGTAGGGTTCCGTAGTTTTCCGTCCGTCACAGTAAGTGTCCCCACTTAAGAGTTAAAAACACCGCCATGTAGGATATGATATGAGAGTTCCACGTACAGCGACATCTATCGGCAAATTAAGTAAACTATTGCGCGCGAGCTTAAAGTATGGAAGATGATTTTTATGGAATAATTCTTTATTGCGTGAACCGATTTTCACCAATAATTTCTGAACTAAGTTTGTAATTTAACCGTATAAGCAGGTGTTTATTGTACCTGTAATTTCTACAAAATTACAGTGAAATGACGTGCTTTCAAATAAAGTAAAAACCCGGCCAAGAGCGTGTCGGGCCACGCTCAGTGTAGGGTTCCGTAGTTTTCCGTCCGTCACAGTAAGTGTCCCCACTTAAGAGTTAATAACACCGCCATGTAGGATATGATATGAGAGTTCCACGTACAGCGACATCTATCGGCAAATTAAGTAAACTATTGCGCGCGAGCTTAAAGTATGGAAGATGATTTTTATGGGATAATTCTTTATTGCGTGAACCGATTTTCACCGTTTTTACTTTATTTAAAAACACGTCATTTCATTGTAATTTTGTAGAAATTACAGGTACAATAAACACCTGCTTATACGGTTAAATTACAAACTTAATTCAGAAATTATTTTGTATTTTTTTTTTAAAACTATTCATCCTATCAAGTTCGAAATAATTTTCCTAGAAAGTTTTTATAAAGTTCTACTTTTGAGATTTTTTTCATACTTTTAAAACTTATGGTTCAAAAGTTAGAGGGGGGGGGGGGGGACGCATATTTTTTTACTTCTGGAGCGATTATTTCCGAAAATATTTACATTATCGAAAAATGATTTTAGAAAACCCCTATTCATTTTTAAATACCTATCCAACGATGTATCACACGTGAGGGTTGAAATGAAAAAAAAAATCACTCCCCACTTTACGTATAGGGGAGGTACCCTAATAAATTTTTTTTTTCCACTTTTTATTTTACCACTTTGTCGGCGTGATTGATATACATATTAGTACCAAATTTCAGCTTTCTAGTGCTAACGGTCACTGAGATTATCCGCGGACGGACGGACGGACGGACGGGCAGACATGGCGAAACTATAAGGGTTCCTAGTTGACTACGGAACCCTAAAAAGGTTAGTTAAATTTAATTATCTTAGGTTCGTAAGTACCTCTATCCTGTAAACATTCTGACAGTTAATGTATTTATCAAAAGTTATTAATTATACTATTTTGTTATTTCCTCGCAAGTGTGTTGAAAAACGTCGTATGAAACTCGTGTGCTTGATCATTACATAAGCTCAGCTTCCTTATGCGCACTCACATGCGTTCGTGCGCACAATATCGCTTCGTATGTAATGATCAACTTAGCACACTTGTATCATAATGTACTATTATATTGCTGTAAGTCCTATGTATATAAAAATACCGGATTTTTTGTGGGCTACAACATTTCTTTTGTCTGTCAAAGTTCAAATAGTGAAAATAACTTGTGCTGTATAATTTATATTTTTCGCCGCAGAAGCACGAGACATAAGGAGTGGCCCTGAAATAAAGTAGCCGTGTACAATTTTGTGTATTTTTTAATTTAGTGCTAATTTTGAAGCAGTATATTTATTTTATTTATCCGTAGATACAATACTAATAAAAAATACAATCATAATAAAATATGTGAGCATATATGTTTTCGCGTTTTTATTTCAGCATACTTTGTAACTTTTTGAACAACATAATTTGACAATCTTCAATCGACATCCGTTACAATGCCGCAATTGTATTTCCATTTTCACAACCCGTTTTATGCTTTTCAGAATTTCATCTTACCAAGAAGCTACATTAATTAACTGTATTTTAGCTAGCATAGTCAGGGAGACTCTCTAATCTAACCTCTGACAAAGATTTTTCTATGGAAGACAATTTTCTAAAAAAAGGCAAATACATTTAATTAAAAATTACTGTAACTACCTTAAAATGAAGCCCGAATTTACTATTGAAGAAAGATTATTTATTAAGGTATAAAATAGCTCATCAAATCAAACTATAAGAAAAAACAATGTTTTTGAGAAACACCTCAAGAATTCTGTGAGAAGACGCTGTCCAAAAAACTATGTGTATGATGGAATGCAAAAGGCGAAAACTACCAAACGCTGTTTCATTGAAATATGATTGTGTTTATGTTTTGTATGATTGTATCTAAAGGGTACACGGAAAGAACATGTCTAGTCACTTTTTTTGTAAATTGAGATTTCTATATCAAAATGTAGAGCTTGAAATGAACAACTTCTGTTTCAGCTGTAAATTTTCACGTAAGTCCACTTTTTAACTCGTAAAAACCATCTAGTTTCGAAAATAGGGGTTCCGTACCTCGTAATCAAATTAATACCAAAAGGTCGTATCTGATGCCCATGGAAGAAGTTTTTTGAAGATAACTCAAAAATGGCTGAACCGGTAATGTTCAAAACAATTTTCGTAGAAAGTATGTAATAAGGCGCATTTTCTTATTTTTTGAACTTACGGTTCAAAAGTTACGGGACACACACACAATTTTTCTGACTTTTGAAGCGACTATTTCAGAAAAATATGTGAATATTTTTCTGAAATAGTCGCTTCATCACAAAATGTTCAAATAAACCACAATGTTATTTTTAAAGACCTATCGATGGATTATGCGATATGCCACATGTTGATATTTGGTAATTTTTTTTTAGAATTATGGAGCGCCACCCCTAAAAATATTTTTTTCTGCAATTTAACTACATAACTAAGTAGCGGCATACAAAATACACCTTATGTGTAAATTTTATCAAGAAACGTTTTATAGTTGCCGAGTAAAATGGCTGTGACATACGGACGGACGGACGGACGGACAGACGGACATGACGAAACTATAAGGGTTCCGTTTTTGCCATTTTAGCTACGGAACCCTAAAATGGAGTAAGAATATGTAAAAAATCTATTTTCGATGGTAGTGCGGGTTACAGCATTATTGCTTTTCGGCGACGATATCTACGTATTCAACTATTCATTGCACATGCACATTGGATTCATTGCACATCTTTCATGCATAATTTGATATTGTAACTCATATGTAAACCTAACTAAACACTTATTGAACCCGAATCAGCGTTTTTTGTAAGTACTTTTCAATCGAAACGCCGAATAAAGTTGCGTGATAAAGCCATCACAAAGGGAAGGGCCGCAACATCCCCGGCAAGAAAAAGATAATTCATGGTTCGCGTTTTCTGTTTGCTTAACACTCGATCCGGAGCTCAATAAAGCGATCGCGCTGAAATACGGTTATTCGCTGATACCTATTCATAATGCAAAAGAAGCACATTCAGATTTTCATTGAATCGAAGATGGTCCCACAGCGCAGGGGGGAAATGAATACTTATTGCTAAAATGAAGCGGACGATTAATGAAGGATGCCACCAAGCGATTCAAATGCGAATTAATTCCTTTGGAAAAATATTCAATAAACGCTGCAGAGTTGTTTGAGAATCATAGACAAACGGGAGTCAAAGGAAGATTCACTGAGCTTATTCTGCGGAATATAGCACTTGATTCTTGAAAACATTTTCTGCTGAATGAGGAAAGATTAATTGCGAGATATCCTTATTTTGATAAAAGAGTTATTATATAATAGTAAGCGTTTGCTTAGTCTGTTTCTTACTGTACTGTTTAAATAAAACTCTCGGATAACGTGTCATTCACAATAAGTTCTATACCAAAATTTGTTTTATTAAAACGACATCTACATAACTAAGTACCTCTTAGTTTCGTGTTGTGTTTAGAAGATTACCCAAATTTTTATCATCTTTGGTCCTTTATTTATTTATTATAACATTTATAACAATAAACATTTGATGTATAAAATCAACAGAAAGGCATAGACTTACAGCCTTGGCCAGAAGTGTTGAGCACCTTTGCGATTTTCATACAAAACTCGAAACTTTAGTCCAGCGTTTCTATTTTTTTTTAAGTTATTTTATCAATTAATTCAAACTGAACAGGCATGTTTTGTTGAAGTTAGTAGTAACTGCATAGAATATTTGTAATTTGTCGCACCGACCTAAAGTCGCATTTTTGTTACCTCCACTTTCCCTTTTTTTTAGGTACTTTGAAATTGTTATTAAGTGAAGTTTTCTAGATATATTAATAAAATATAACATTTTACGTCATCGTACATTGTTATGATAGGGATATAATACTTAACATCAAAATTGTAAACAAAAAACTGCTATTCTCAACACTTCTGGCCAAGGCTGTATTTTATTAACAAAACTGCGTTTCAATATCTATTAAGTAGTTCCATGCAGGGTTTTGAAAAATCAAAAAAAAATCGGTAGCTACTTTACTCGAAATAAATTTTTAACGGGCTACAATGTATTAACCAATTTTACATAAATAGGTGGTGCAACTTAGAAAAATCTACCATTTGAAGGAAAAACTAGTCCCAAAAAAGTATTAGGTGCGCCGTAGATTTCAGGCCTTCATACAGATGAATGAAATTTGCGGGTTCACATTTCATAGTTCAGTCAGAGCTGTACAGGTCACGTTATTATTATTACTTCCAATTCAGCGTATTTAATAACCTTCGAAAGAACTTAGCACACTGTGGGCTGAAATCCGTTGAACCTCTTTCAAGAGAAAAAGGTACAAATCAAAATATTTAAGATGCAAGTTTTGTATTTCTATGGATGCCAAATTCGAGCCCGCAGTGTGGCAGGAGACGGGTGATAGGATTTTTGCTTCTTAAAATACACGAATGCTCCCATTTGTCTCCAAATCGGCTTGTCGAATTTGGTTGCGGTGTCGTTCGGTAGATGAACCTTAAAGTTTATCATGCAATAAGTAATGGGCAAGTTTCCGAAAGTTTACAAAAGGCGGAAACTTTCGGAAACGTGTCCATCACTACATGCAATAGTTATCCCCACAAAGTCAATTCCTAAATATAGAAGGCATACTTATCTACACAGATATGCTCATATAAAACATTTATAAAACTCTTGCTATAGAATCTTCATCTATTATGTTCCATTGTTACCAGCACCTTGCTGCCGACAATGGTGTTTGAGTTCTTTCTGCACTCAGATAACAAATCATTATAGGTTTTCAGTAGATAGGTACCTACTGTTATTTTGGTCATGCTTTGTTTGCTAAGCAATTACTTATTCAAATAAGTTTAATAGTCAAACCTAATCATTACTTTTAATTCTAGCAATTCATAATAGTGTAAGATAAGTAAAAAATGTTAAAATATAAGTCATTGTATCGTTATATCAATTCGGAAGCAGTTCTTGCTTCATGCTTCAAAATAAATATAATAGTTAAAGCGTATAATAAACTAAACCTAATCTTAAAATAATAAACTATTGTATCACGTAAAATAGGCGCCAGCCGTCGAGTTGCGGAAACCGGTGCGTAAGATAATACAATAACAATTAAAAGAAATGCTCAGACTTAAATCCCTTCTCTAGTTTTAGAACATCGCGATATTAAATAAAACTTTAATAAAGTTTTTTTCTTTAATACTCAAGGTAAATGTATTTCTGAATGGCTCGCAAGAGAGTAAAAATGCATAAGTTACTCGTATTCTTTTTGTTTAATTCCGCCAGTTTGCACGCCGGCCGGGTCCGTGCACAAATAATAAGGAGTTAGCACGTACAACTCTTCTTATCGTGGGTAGGGTTGCCATTATACCAAATCCCTAGCCGAGGTCAAAGAGCTTTAAAATCCTGCACTTAACCGCGCATAACCGAGACAAGTTACAGTTTTTATCTAGAGAACTGGTTATATTTTTCATAATGTTACGTGTTACTTGGGTGGGTGGTACCTCTATTATTATATTTAAATATGTACCAAGGTGTGTAGGGGTTAAGAAGTTGAAGCACGAACATGTATAATTTAGACGTCACAACAGCAATTGTTTATCTTTAAGACAATGCGTGCTAAGTCTCGTAAAATTTTCAGTTGAAAACCTTACATGTTATTTAACTAGTAGTCCGCCTCGAACTCTTAACTCGCGATTTACTTGCAAACTAAGCGACCAAAATAAGAAGACCCTTATGTAGTTTTATTTGCCTCCAGCGCCACAACCCCTTGATTGATCCTGCTCATATACGAACTCTCAATTATATGTATATCTGCTACAACCTCAAGAAATTTCATAAAGATCAGAAAAACGTTACTAAAGTTATTGCGGAACAAACCCTCAAACTCTAAAAGCCATCAAATGCCGAGACGTCCCAGTAGCTAGGTGACAGTTGTGTCCGAAGTTGTTTGTAAGAACTTCGCTTCGCTTACGCTCCGCTCGTTGAAAATATAAATTAAAGAAGATTTCACATTTATACAACATTTTTTTTAATAATTAAACATTGTCACCCCTAGCGTGTGCACGATTTCGTTTGATGCCTGCGTTATTACCGTCCCGAGTGCGCTGCTATGCCGGCTGCATCACATCACATCATTGCACTCCACATTCCATTTTAATTGGAAATCTCAAATCAAAAACACACAGATGCCGATAAATTCGTTTGAGTGTTTCTCATCGAATCAGTTGTTGTTATGGTTGGTTGTAATTTGAACTCGAATTGAATTGTATCGGAGAGTTTGTTAATTATGAGCAAAGAGGTTGTAATATGATCGGCCAAGCGCGTACAGGGGAGTCGGTGTGACAGCTAAATTGGTGGTGTTGATCGGGCGCAAAGCGCAGGAGAAAGTAGCAAAGCGCTGAGATAGTAGCTCTTTGGCCGTCGTAGAGAAATAAGTGTAAAAAAAATCATAAGAATGCCGATATGAGCCGTAATTAAGAAATTAAAGAAACGAAATACCCATGTTAAATAGTCCAAATAAGTGAATAGAATGTAATTTAACTCGAAACAAAATCCCTATAGGCAAGAGCAATCTTAAAGTGATAATCTATTTAGCGCGTTATAGATATAGTATTCTCCTTTCTATATCTCTTGGAGGAGTTTGAGTTAAATACTAAATATTATTGCATTTATACTTTGCTGTGGACGATCAAAATATAATAATGCGTCTACATTATACAGACAGACACAACCTTGTCAGCCAAATCTGATTCGATAATTATTTATTGGATCTGAAAATTGAGCTCTATAAATAAGTATCTCATTTATTTTAGTTATTAGCTAGGTATATTTTTTTAGGCTGTCATAATGCATCTTATGCATTAATGAGACAGATTCATGCAGTACTAAAGACCGAGTAGACGGTAACCGTGCCGTCCACGTCGAATTATAAAATGACATATTGGTATCTGCTCGAGCACTCCCACACAAGCGCTGAACACACCTTGTTGACATTTATAATAGCAGAGCTTGAAATTGCAAAAAAAATGTACGCATCGAGAAAAAGTTTTGAATTTTTGACCATGGGTAGAGTGCCCCGCGATGAATATTTTTAGCTTAAGAGGTCCGTAAAATTGTTGGACCTTCACGTCAAAATCAGAGTCCTCTGCAATATGCTAAATATTACTCTCTAATTTAATAAAACGGATAATAATATGCAGAATTCATTTTTGGTATTAAAAATGTAAAAATGCATGTTGTTTATTAAATATTTTTAACTATTCGAACGATTAAACGTTGTAATATTTCAGATCTCTGCAAAATAAACAGTCATAGCGAGATGATATGATACGATAAGATAACGATGTAAATTATCTGCACATATTTTTCATTATTATCTGCTTCTAGAAATATCGATACCTACGTAAAGCACATTTAGTTGAAAGTTAATGGCGTGAACTTCTATCTGTTGACTAACCTAATAAGTGTAATAACATAATAATCTTTAGCCATGAGATATTATTCGTGCATTTCATTGAATTTTTATAGATTTTAAGCTAGCTAAAAATTGAAAAGTAAAAGTGGTGGCTTGACCAGCGAACGATACGAGGCTTGTCTGATCCGAAAACCAATCACGTTCCAGCGTCGCGCAGTTTACCCGAGTCCGTCTGATTGAAGACGAAAGAACGTTTGAACCACACACGGTAGCATTTTTCTCTAGTCTCATTTCATTTTTACGCGAATTTCATACTGCAATCCCAAATAAAAAGGAATACGTAAAAACAGGATGAAAGAAAATAAGCCTTTTCTTCCGTAACATCATGATTTACATTTGAGATTTTTAAACGTTTCGTTTCTATTTTTTTTTCATTTGATCTTCCTGACGTCGTTTTAATTGCGAAAATCCTTTATACGTAAGCGGATCTTTTGACTTTATATTTCCTTTGTTTTTTTTCTTTTGATGTGGTATAATTTAATTATTAAAAGTATAGGAGGAAATCAACTTACATATCTCCGCCAAGTCATGTAGAAGGACGAAAAGTTAACACGGATGACTTAACCGTAAAAGTGACATTTGATGTTTATTATGTACCACAGTCAACCAATTTAATTCCTAGGCCACTCTAGAACCTTGTCGCAATAACTTGTTTGGTAGCGAATAGGTTACGTTTATACGTATCCACGGGCAACTGTCATTACGACAAGGTTCTAGAGTGCCTTAGGAATCAAATTGGTTGACCGTACTTAAGCATATTGATTACTGGCATACTAACATCGTAGATCTTGGTTGATACACGGTCATTCTTTCACTGTTTTTATTTAAATGTTTGTGGTCCGTTTTATTAGATTAACCGAAAAATACAAAGCAAGTTTCTTCCGAGCATATTTTGGCATCTTTTTCATCTGTAATATTTTGTGTATAGTTTTTATTACCTTATCTGATACAAGGAAATTCGTTTCAATTTAGCTTGCAAACTTAACACTATGTCAGTGGGTAATTACATCGGCTAATAATTTAGGAACCTATCCTCATTTTCTTCTTAATGGAATGCTGCACGCGAACCGAATGTGAAAATAAGTTTTAATTACTGAGACATCGGCTAACTGTTTGTTTGGTTGTTTACATGCTGTCTGAATAACGCATGGTTTTGTTAGTACCGTGTTACACAAATACACACGGGGGACAATAGTCAATTCTCCATACAATACCACTTTTTTACCGTGTCAATTTTTTTAGCTTAACGTTTCTGATTTACCTAACGGCTGGCTGATATGTTTTTTTTAAGTCGGTGTTTTCTTTCTAAGTTCTTCGGAAGGGTACCTTTCAAACGAAAAACTAAATTGTCCTGTATGAAAATTTATCCAATCGTACATGATTAAACTTCAACTTTCGTGAGAAACACTAACATTCTGAAATATACCGGTTTCACGTACGTCGTCAATTATTACGCGCAACATGTTTCAGAGAGCAGGTATCCATCTTCAAGCGCTAAGAGTGGCCGACCTATGTGAGATTAATGTCTGACCAATGTCTGACCAATGTGAGACCAATGTGAGACCAATGTTGAATGAAAATCTGTTCGAATAGCAAATGTCAATGTCGTTATAGCGTTGAGTTGAGTTGGGTTGAGTTGGGTTGGAGCTGTGTCTGTCCAGTGTGTGTGTTTATTTTTCGAATCGCGGCCACTGCCACTTGAATCGGTCCGTGGCTCGCTACTGCGAAGCGTTTATTTTTCTTATGTTTAATTTAGTTATTATTACGAAAACAATTACACAATACAGACACAACCTTGTCAGCCAAATCTGATTCGATAATTATTTATTGGATCTGAAAATTTAGCTCTATAAATAAGTAAGTATCTCATTTATTTTTAGTTATTAGCTAGGTATATTTTCTTAGGGTGTCATAATGCATCTTTAATGGTATTTTCCTTAATTTATTGCTGACATCTTTTTCTAAGTAAATTAGACTTCAATTCATTTAAACAAAAGAGTGAAATTTCTTCCGCTGGGCTTAATTTATTTCCAATAAAGATTGTGCCAAGACAACCTATTCAACATGGCAGGTTCACTCAGCACAGGAATGGCTCAGAGTCTTTTTTGAAAAACTCTCATAAAATCCGGTTGGTAGAGGCACAGCAGTACTGATCGTTACTTTCATAATACTCGTGGAGTATTGAATGATCGAACTCCTTTTTACATTAGAACAATACAATAAATACAAATATTATTTTATTGCACACCTTAATAAAATAGAACAGTACAGTAGACAAATATAGTATTTACTAATACAAATAAAGTATATCGCGACGTAAACCCAGACGATAAATGAAGTAAAACACATAATATCCCGTTTGTGATACGAGTATGCATCTAGTAAATAAATATTCTTGTGTGTGCTCTGGTGTAGCTCGCTTTTGCACATGAAATGTTTAACCCGATTCTCTGTGAATTCTTAGTACAAACATGTTGTAGTTTTACTTCCCTTGATGCTCCTGTTAGCTCGCTTTTACAGCAACTATATTTTAAAATTATCATACTAAAGTCGCCGTTACACCTAGCCCAATTGGTAATGAGTAATTAACTAATTACCAACATTAACAGGGTCATTACTAGTGACCCTGCCTATCAAGCAGGAGGTCCCGGGTTCGAATCCTGGCCAGGGCATTTATTTGTGTGTTTATCACAAATATTTGTTCCTGAGTTATGGATGTTTTCTATGTATTTAAGTATTTATCCATATTTATCTATTAGGTATATATATCGTCGTTTAGTACCCATAACACAAGCCTTATTGTAGGATTTAAGCTTACTGTGGGACTAGGTCGATTTGTGTAAGATTTAAACTGTATGAAGCTTAAAGAGGATTTTTTTCTCAACCACGGAACATGGAACCAGTGGTGTTTCGTACATTTGGGAGGCGAATGCGGAGCTGAAGCCAACGCGCAGAGGCCCATCCGACTTGTAACATAACAGTTAGGACCAAAGCGTTACAATCGGAATTAGACTAACTTAAAAATAAAATTAAAAAACTAAAATCATTTTGGATCACATATCCATCTCTAGCACTCTCTACCACTCAGTTATCAGTCGCGCCACACTGTCCACAAACACATCACACTGCGATCAAGCTGCGAAGGAATTGAGGAGAGCAGCAGCGCGAGGAATGGGGGAGTACAGGTAGAGGTTGGTACGCGCCGTTACGGTTGCTAATAGGGGAACTTTTATCCGCCTGTTGCGGTTGTCGTTAGGATTAAGATTAACCATGTTTTTAACAAGGCTGATACTGTCAGTCTTGTTTCTCAAGATTTTTAAGATGAAGTTAAGTAGATTGAAGTTTCTCCTCATTTCAAGTGATTCGAATATACGGGGCACACTTATAATTATTATTACTCTTCTTGGTATCGCTGCAGTATTTGATTAAATTTTAATTAGTCGGAAAGTTATCGACAATACTTTATCAACTCCACTCAGTTGTAATAGATGTATTGTATTGGACTGATCCAGTTAAGCATGATTTTTTTAAACTTCCAAGCGCTTCTGTAGATAAATCTTAAAAGAAAACTTTAATTTCATTAATGGGCAAGGCTTTATTTATAAAGTACTAAGTTTAACATTGCCTGTTAAAATAATTATCTAAATAGAAAGTGAATCCATGTACTTTTTAAGGTTCCGTACCCAAAGGGTAAAAACGGGACCCTATTACTAAGACTCCGCTCTCCGTCTGTCTGTTTGTCCGTCTGTCACCAGGATTGACCTGATAGTTAGACAGTTGAAATTTTCACGGTTGATGTATTTTTGTTGGCGCTATAACAACAAATACTAAAAAACAGAATAAAACAATAATTTAAGGGGGGTTATACAACAGACATGTTTTTTTTAACGTTTTTTTCTGTCACTAGGCTATGTATATCTCATGAACCGTGATAGTTAGACAATTGAAATTTTCACAGATATTGTATTTCTGTTCCCGCTATAACATCAAATACTAAAAATACGACCAGTACGAGTTTGACTCTCGTGGAAAGTGTTCCGTACGTTAATTATACCATAGCGGTCACGTTCTAACAAGTATGTAAGTGCGAAAGTGACCCATGACGTTATAGGCGATAAAATAGCAACCATGATATACATTCCCATGTATTCGACAGCAATTTTCGGAAGACATTTTGGTGATTTATATACGGTTAATAAATGTTCACCAAATGCTTTGAACGTGAAGCATTCACCATGCCCACCCCCAGGACTATCTAACACAAAAACTTTGGTTAAGCTATTTATTACATTTTGATTGTCTGATGACGCATTAGGTCCTTGGTCAAAACAAGACACAGTTCCCTATTTAACCCTCTCTTTCGGCCTCACTTTGTGACCGAAGAATATACTCCAGTTTAAAATGATAACTTCATGGCGATGATTTGAAGGTCTGTTCGAAATTTGAAATTATATTCCAAAGAATTAATGATAATAGAAACACATGCAGATACAAACAACATACCATCAAAAATGTCGCATGACATTTTTAGTTTGACCTATTTAGAAAACCTATAGATTTTGTCGCCATTAAGTGACTAGCATAACTTGACCCCCATATTCGTAGAATCACGCTTATTCGGTAATTTAGCCAACGTTGAGCCCCCCTTTTACCCGACCATAGGCGTCAAACTATTAATTACATTATACGTCGTTTTGGACTACTTTCCCCCATCAAAAAGTTTTGGAAATGAAATAATCTAATTATTTATATAATTTCTCATAATACCTACTGTTGGAAGGCTCGTTCGCTGTTTAAACGTATCTTTCGAGTAAAGTTTAATTTTGTATGTACTATTTTTCTCTTACGCTTTAAATATATTAATCATAAGAAATTACCATTGTAAATTGACTGTAGGTACATATTGAGTCCTATAGTAACCTAAGGCCGGTTCGTGGTATGAAAACTGTGAAAGATAGGTCTACCAAATAATTATGCCGTCATCTCCAGGGTCTGTTTAGTGGACTATTCAGTTCTCAGAGTTTAGTTAGCTATAGTTTCTGAAAAAAGGCTGGGACAGAGCCGTAATTACAGTATGAAACAAACAGCGTTTTTATCGAAACTACCTCTCGTAAAATGAAGTCAAAATCAGTCATGTGTCCTAATTTTTTTTTAATCTTTCTATTGGTACCCCATATGTATCTTACAATTGAAAAATAAAATTCTCTTTCCCCCTTAATCCTCCTAAACTTCCTCATAAAATTAAATATAAGCAGTTAAGGCCTCAGTACCTTGTTATAGCTAACATTTTCTATACCTATTCCAAATTTCAGCTTTCTACGTCAAACTGTTTCCGAGAAAGACGCGTTTTACTAATTTCGACGACCGAAATGTTTCCATAAGTGTTTCGTAAACCAATGTTATGTTACTCGTACTTGAAATACAATAGAGTTCTTATAGGTTTTCCTGTAATCTATCGGCAAAGAACTATTTATCGTATTTTTTTTCCAAAATTTTCGGCCCTGTAGTTTCGGAGGTAAGGGGGTGGTAAATTTTCGCCTATTTTCTTAAATCTTCAAAACTATTTATCATAAAATTATAAAAAAAAATATTTAAGATGCTCATAATGAGCCCTTTCATTTGATATGTAATACAATATACCTAGTACGCGAAACTTTTTATTTTATTTTCGCATTTACCTCCGAAAAGTGGCCTTCATATTTAAAATGCATTAACTTTCGATATACGTCCGTCTTTGGGTGAACAAGTTACATATGTATACCACATTTTAACTCAATCGGACCAGTAGTTTCGGAGTAAATTGGCTGTGACAGAGGAACGGACAGACGAGCGAGTGATTTTTTTGAGGTACGGAACCCTAAAATGAATAAAATAAATATTTAAGGGAGCTCCCATGATTTTTTTTTGCCGTTTTTGCGGAAATTCGTGCGCGAGTCCGACTCGCACTTGGCTGTTTTTTTTTTTAAATCTAGGAATCCGTCATATTTGATTGCACAGCATACATATAAATAAATATTTATTTTTACATTTGACAACATTGAATCACGAAAATCGTATACTTATAAGCGATATTAGACCGTTACACCTAAATAAAAAGAGACTTGTCTTTCCGAGAAGGTGTATTATAATTGAAATAAATTATTGTTAGCTTTGGTGTCCACCACGGCCACATTATAACTACGGCACGTTGGCAAAGCGTTGATACTCAATACTCCCAGAACCTAAACGGTCGCATGAGGAATTTCCTCCCGTGAAAGCTCTAGTTGTAAATTGAGTCCCTGAGTTTGACAGATTTTCATATCAAAGGTGTGCATTTGACACCGTTGGTGCAAGCGTTCATAGACTGTATTGACCGCTTACCGTCAGACGGGCCGAATGTTTGTTCAGCAATCGATTTTTATATGAATACTTATAACAGTCTTTTTTTTAAACAATGCAAATCAAGTTTCTATTCAATCTCAGTATTTGATATTTTAGGCAAGTTGCTGGTTACCCGGTTGGCATTCGTGCGTGTCCAATATAATTTCATTAAGTGTTGGGGGTTAATGGCGTCGCAAAATTGTAACGATTTAGTCAAATAACCGAGGTTTGCCGTTAATTTCCACACGCCTCGGTGCCACATAAAATTGAAATCGTGATGTTAACGAGTTACAAAATATAATATCGCTTTCAATAATCTTATTAGAGTAGGCAGTTTAGGTAGGTACAATGTGGGTACGAAAAAATAGGGTACGAAAGAAAGTATTTCAAAGATTTCAATTATTTGGCAGTTATGTCTTCTAAAAACCACACGATAGCATATATTATCTTACAATCAAAATAGCGTCGATGAGATATGAGCTTTAATTGTGTCCATGAATTTTCAACATAAATAGTTCGATAGAATCGGCCCTTGTTCCTTGTTTTTTCAGAAAGGGAAACAATAAGTTTTAACTTTCTAAACAAAGAACGAAGTTGCGCCTCGATCAACAAGCGCGTTGATTTTCATTAAGCCTCCAATTACTTAGCTTCTTGAGTTTCTTTAAGCAAACATGACATTGTCTAGTAAGCGTTTCAGATCACGAACGGCCTAATCCCGTGTCTGATTCAAAGTGAATGCTCGTATTTGTGCTCTACTGAATGCATCCGGACCCTCGAATCGTGCCGGCCCTTCACTGCTCTCACCTGTCCTGAAATAAGTTCAATCTTATATTGTTTCCTTTAGTAATATATTGTAGGCGTCACGTCCTTTTCGTAGTTGTCATCTAGGTATTAAATCGTAGTTTTTCTTTTATTATCGCATTGGAGTAAATAAATTTAACAATTAATAGAATAAATCAAAGTAGGTATTATAGTTATACGCTTACAAGTCTTCACATTTCTTTTTACGGTTGCCTAGTCAACGTTATAATGTTTATAAATTGATTCTATCTATAGCTTACCAAGTTATCATCGTCAATAAAAGTATTCCGCTAACCTATATGTATCACAACTTGAATCAAAATCTATAACATTTAATTGCTTTTAGATAGCTTTATCGATTTTGTTACTCTCAAGGACAAATTAATATCTTACTGAGCACGAACCTAATTACTACTGAGATTTACTTTGTCAAGAATATCTCAGGAAGATACGGAATATAGAAATATTAATTTTGTATCAAGTGCATTCATCTTCTCTTAATTTTACCGTTGTTGAGTCTAAAATGGTTTGGTCTGACATACATGTAATCTTTATAACTAGTGATGTGCCGTCGAATAATTTACTCGCTTGCGGTAATTCTCACCAGGGTAAGTTACCGAGAATTCTGGGTACTTAACATTCTCGTGAAGTAAATTTGGCCACGATTAAAACTGGCTTAACATGAAGTGCTCTCGTATTATTTTAAGCAATAATGTTAATAAATTGCAATTCTGTCGAAGCGGTTAGGTCGGGGCTTATTAGTTAGCATTAGGTATTCTAAGGGACTGTTTCACAATGTCCAAGTAAAGTTCTGAATAAGCTACTTGCCACTTATCTGACGAATAAAGTCATCGTTGGCGTTTCAAAATCTTCAAATAAGCTTAACTGGTAGATAAAGTGCAAAGTTTTGCAGGTAGTTTTATCTGGTACTTAATTTATTCGTTAATTAGCTATCCAATACTTTACTTGGACATTGTGAAACAGGCCCTTACTCTCTTCTAACGTATTCCAAATTTAAAAAAAATCTTGCGGTATTTTTCTAAAAACAACTAGGTGGAACGTACATGGGAGCTCATCTTTAGAATAATGTCAATAGCATTTACAAAGATATATTAGACTTAAATCTTAGTGTCGCCGCGTTTTCAGTAGGTAGTAGGTAGTTAAATATGTCAACCGGATAGGTCATAGTCGCAGTTTAGTTCATTTTGAAGTAACCTATAGTGAATAGGAAAGTGTTGTAAATAACTAACTGACTTTACTTAGCCTACACCTTTCCAAAATCAAATGTTCGAGCTGCTGTAAAAAAATAAATCAAATCACTATAGGTGTGCCTATAATAGTTGAAGAGATCCCTCGATTTCTCCAGGATCCCATCATCAGATCCTGACCTGATTACAATGGGACCAACTGTGAAGTATACTCTTTCAAACAAAAAAATAATCAGTCCAGCCGTCATCGAATAATCGGTGAACATATGTACATAAAAAAAAAACAAAAAAAAAGATCCCGACGAATTGATAACCTCCTCCTTCGAAATCTTGAAGTCGGTTGAAAATTAGAACAATGGGTCCAAAAGGCAAAGTGCTAGAATATTTTATACAATATAACGAAAACGAGCGTTATTAATATTTTAAAATTTTCAGCCTTTTGACGAAATCTTTAAACTTGGAGTAGTCCTTTTAATGCACATCTATTCGATCGGTGTTATAACACCTGGTCGGGTTAATTGGGTTGATTACTTTAGGCCTTAATCGATTATTTTTCTACGCATTTGGTGGATTCATTTAATCCAAAACAAATTAGTATATACACTCATTCCAAATTTCAGCTTATCGAACATCAAAATTTAACATAAAGTGGCTGAAAAATCGTTTACATGAGTATTCCTAAAGACAAATTCTTTGGGCTATGTACCTCATCGGTTTGCAGTACATGTCGCCTTAGGTAAGTACTTCTTTTATGCATTAGTGGTCTGCAGGAGTAGAGGATGTGCATGGCTGGTTCCTGTTCTTACTGGCAGAACCTGCATGCTGCGTCCTGTATCTTACCCAGTAGAATGCATGTGTTTGTTCGACTTATAGTGGCCTATCAGTATTATATTCACTGCACAGGTTGTGTGTCTTTTGAGCCCTCGCAGCTCTTTAGCGGTTTTGTTGTTGAACTCTTTGATTAGAGCGTACACGTGTGCTTGTCCTTTGACGAGCTTCCACCATGTTTCTGCTCTCGTTTTTTCCAAGTTAAGTTTAGCAGAGAATATGCCTCCCATTTGGTGCTTCCACAGAACGGTTCTGGGCCGACCAGGGTTGTGCCCGCGCCCTTTCTGGCAAGTTCATCCGTTAATGCCGGAGTGCCCATCTAAGTATAACTTTGATGGAGTTAGCCTGTACATTAAGGTTATTTTTGCAATTCTGGACTAGTTTTAAGTTTGACTCTAAAGATTCTAATGCCAGCAGAGTAGATTGGCTCTCGGAGTTGATGTAGATATGTTGGTGTTTTAGGTTTTGTACCCAGGTTAATTTACGCACATTTGTTAATTAATGGCGAAGACATCAGCCTGGGAGATTGAGGCCCTTTTGTCCATGCTGACGCTATTAGCTCTATGCCTTAGCTTCTCACCACAGATCCCACATCATACTTCATTGCTTTTCTTCGATCCATCCGTGTACCATATGTAGCTACCCTAGGAATTTTTTTCAGGTTAGGGTTCCAGGTCACCTTTTGGTCGACCTCACTTGAAAAAAATACTAATTGTCCATTGACTTCTAGTTTTCCAAGTTTATCCAGATTTCTGTTTCTTGTGAACGGCACTACCACCTGTGTGTCTTAATATTTGTCCCTCGTGATTTCAAGAAGTTGATCTATAGCTAGCTGCTTTTGCAAGGCAGTTCCCGTTGATTTCCCCTTTTGGTATGCATGCTTATTTAAACTGAGTGGTCTAGCCACCAGGGAATGCGCTTTAATGTGCTGATAATTTTATTCTTTCCATAGTTTTAGGGACCGAGATGTGAAACTAATTGGTCTGAAGGATTAAGACTGAGTCTTTTTTCCCTAGCTGCTTTTGGTATGAAGCGTACCTTGATCAAAATGATACTTCACTTGCCTAGTTTGTAAATGTGCATTGTTTAAAGCTTCCTCCCTGCCCAAATCCCCCGGATGGGGGTGGGATCCCTAAATTTTGATAGGACTCGGGAGATCCTCATTCCTAGTGCTTTGCCTCCAAAATATGCTATTTATCCTTTACTAATGCCGCTTATTAACTGCCGAGCCTGCCAGCGTATTTTAAATGGTTCTTTATTTTATTCGATTAAATTGGCATGGTATAGCGGTAAAAAGTATAAAGAAGAAAAGGGGCAGACAAACATAACAATGTACAAATAAACAAGTCGAAGTAGGGTATACCCTAAAAGGGCTTAAATGACTTCATTCATGTGTCTAAAATAATTATAGTGGTAATGTGAGCGAGGTATTCCTCACTTCTAAAATCACAATACTATACACGTGACATAGACAATAATATGTCGTCTTGTTATATTCACATGCCAAACTGCTTCAGCTTTCCTAATACATCATTTTTTTTTTTTAATTTCCCGTGTTTAAAAATATCTTTTAATTTACTGATGTTCTTCAATAAAATGAGGTTGTTCAGATGGTCAATATACTGTGTATCAGGTGGAAAAAAAAAACGCTTGTCCGTGATGGTAAACGGTTATTGTTGCGCTGATGGTACCTACCTAAACGGAACGCTTGTTTCTTCAAAGCTGCCATAAGCACGTTGTTGATTGATACACACGCTCTGAGTAACAAGAACTGCCGAGTCCATTAGGAAAGTCACCAGGAAACATTCTTCAGGAAAAGTGTAGGTAACATTCGTTTATTTATTTATTTAAACTTTATTGCACATAAGGAAACTTAACGTACAAAAGGCGGACTTAATGCCATAAGGCATTCTCTACCAGTCAACCTTTAGGGCAAAACAGAAAAGATTGTAGGCGGTGCATCTAAAGAAAAGTTATTCTATTATCCTATTCATACACATAAAATATATAAACTAGAATACATAAAATACATACATATAAAACTACTACATATATAATAATATACATACACACAAATACTTATATATGTAATTTTATCTCGCCAAGAAAATCACTTCGGAGAAGATACAGAAAATTTTACTTTGAGCTACCAGCAAAGAAGGCTCGCACAGACGTAATTTCAGTGGGAAGATCGTTCCAAAGACGAGCCACCTGAATAGAAAACGAATTAGAAATGAAACCTGTACGATGAAGCGGGAAAGAGAGGGTTAGATTACTCGCGGAGCGCAATTGATGGTCACGGGAAGTATAAAGAAAGTGAAAGAAGGATTTGAGATATTCAGGGGCCTGCAGATTATTAAGTATGGAGAATAACGTACAAAGCATGCGGACATCACGCCGTTGACGTATGGGGAACCAGCCAAGCTGCTTACGAAAAGAAGACACATGGTCATATTTCCGGAGACAGAAGATGAAACGTATGCAGTTATTCAGGAGTCGGTCCAACTTGCCAAGCAGCTCTTCGCTTAAGTCGGGATAGCACATATCACCATAATCGACAATGGGTAATACAAGGATATTTAACAATAAAATCTTGGTTTTAACTGGTAAAAAATGCTTTAGCTTGTTTAATGAGTGAAGGGTACCCGTTACTTTCCGGCTTATTTCAGTAACTTGAGGTCTCCAACTTAGAGTGCTGTCCAAATGTACACCTAGGTCCCTTAACACTTTGGCTAAATGAGATTAGATTGAGATAACATTACAATATATTTAACACCCAGATTTGTGTTTATCCTCTAGTTTTGCTCTCGATTAATTTGGTAAAATGCCAATTAGTAGACATAGGTACGTGGCGTTGTTGCGAGATTATCACTTAAATATTTACTTCTTTCTGGCTACAGACATACCATGCGTACCTGGTACCTACCTAAACCGTTTAGACTATCGAACGTTGATGTATCAATCTTTCTGTTGCCTTTTTCTTTGCGAGAAAATAAAAACGTAATTTGTAAATTAAACTTTTACGACAAAAGAATTTGACGATGTCCCTTTTGAATGAAATTTCTCGTCTGTTCAGTCCCAGGCCAACGGCAGTCGGACAAAACATATAAATCAATTCTCGCTGGAAACACAATTTAAGCTTCTCTGGTGTGGAGACTTTTTTGTCCTATTTATTCAGTACCAAAAAATTTGATTAATTTTAAACAGTATCAATTTAAATTGGGTAATTATTATTTTATTTTATTAGATAAGTACCTTCCTTATCTCGATTTAATAATTTCATCACCCGTTTGTGTCTAAGTTTCAACGTAAGCATTTTTAGAAGGCTGGTCGTGGACGTTTTCTGCCTCAAAGCTCTATTTACTTAGTAACCGTTAACTTGGTTCTTTAGTAGGAACATTTTCTAGTGCACTTATTTTAGCTGTAGGTGCTGTCACTAATCTGTCCTATGTGTCAGTTGACAGTTGTGTTCGTTAGAAACCGATAAACATAAATTAACTAAATCTGGCTTGGAAGACGTTTATTAATAGGTAAGGCCTAGATTTTAATTCAGCAACAATCAATTGAATTCCAATTTAATTCTGATCATTACCTACTTCGCTTGGTTTAGTCCCACGTTAATGCAATCAAGTGCAGTTGAATCTGTTCCAATATAATACTAATAATAACTAGAAAGCTGAGATTTGCTTTAATTTACCCTTAGTACTAAACGATAAATTGGCATTATCACCTCTGCAATAGGAAAGTCACTTAGTGAATGTAATCGCTGCCAATAGAGATGATGGCAACGACTAAGTCGCAGGTAGTTCATTACATAAATCTCAGCTGAAGTGTTTGCCTCTCATGGAGCAAGTGTTCATTAACGCTCCCGGGCCGAACGTTACGTCGCACTGTGGGCTGAAAATCGGCTTTCATAGAAATAGAAATCGATTTCATAATTTGTACCTACCTTTTTTTTCTTGAAACAGCTTTAGCTAGGTATTAATATGTCCCAAAATGAGTCTTGAGGTAATTTGGTTGGGAAAAAAATTAATTATAATAAAATAAAATAAAATATGTATGGAGCGAATGAAAAAAATCAAATTTTCTTCAAAAATAAAAGCCAAACCGTTATGTAGAAAAAAATGAGTATGACAAAAAATCAAGAATAATTGGCACTATAACCATCTGCGAGGATATAACGGTTTGACTTTTTTTTTGAAGAAAATTTGATTTTTCTCATTCGCTCCATACATATTTTATTTTATTTTATTATAATTAATTTTTTCCTAACCAAATTACCTCAGACTCATTTTGGGACATATTAATATCTAGCAAAGGTAATTCAAGAAGAAAAAGGTGCAAATTATGAAATCGATTTCTATTTCTATGAAAGCCGATTTTCAGCCCACAGTGCGTCGGGTATCTATTACGGCATATATTTCATAAATATGAACTGTATACCAACCGATATTACGGAAATAAATATATTATGCAGGTGAATAATTCCGGCAGCTATGTCAAATGGATAAAACGAGATAGGACGAGATATAGAATTTTGATTTGAAACTCAGTCGAATTAATTTAAGTCAAAGACGGGCTCCGACTCTTCAATAGCAAGTCAATTTGTTCATTTGAAATCATCTCTCTGTGTTTTATATATCTCTGACACAAAATATAATGATCATTTACCTGCAAGGATGACGCACTAATAACGAACGGTTCAAGATTTTTACATTCGGTTAAATAAGATTTCCCTTAGCTTAGTTCGAGACACGGTCACGTTTTTGACTCCACAACTAAATCCAAATAATTCTTTGAATTTTGTGGTTAAATTATAAAACCTAGATAACGTAGGTAATATATTCACTCTCACCTCGCTTATTCATGAAACGCTCAAACATTTCTCCAGTCACGCCAGAATGGCTACATAACAACTCTGTAAGTGAGATAACAGTCGTCACGTGACACCGCTGGATGGCATGTGACAAATTTACATTCAAGTCGCGAACGGCAAGCAGTATAGTCGAGACAGGACGCAGGTGCTAGGTCCCGGCCAACACATGAAATATAGAACCGGCGGAACTCGCCATGATATATGACAATAGTGACGGCTCTGCGCCGACACGACTACAGCTGTGCACAGGGGGACAGTAAAGAGGAGAGTGGCACCCAAGTTGACATTACAAGGTCGTCTAGCGTAATAGTATTAGTACAAGAGAAAAAATAAAAAATCTAAATCAGCTGATTGACGCCATAGTTATCAACTGAAAAGTTGTTCGATATCTCATAACAGTCCCCTCTAGTTTCTGTGCAGGAAACTGCATTCTGAGCCTATTATAAGGAACTTAACGACAATATTTAATTGCATGTTTGAGAAAAATATATTACTACAGGGCCGAGCAGTGGATTGATAGATCGGTTTAGGAGCCTGGAAATTATTTTTCGCGATGAGGTATGTAGCTCTCTAGCTGATGCTTTCCTTTAAATATACGTATGTTGGCGACTGGCTGGTTTGCCATATTTTTATACTGTTTGTGACTTTTAAATTCTTTGAAGTTTGTCTGTCTGCCTTTAGTTGTCTACCCGAAATATTGTTATAATTTTTGCGCCTAACTTTATTACATATCTGGTATATATTACTGACTTGATTCCATCTAACATCCATCCACATACCCATACAGTCCTCCACTAGCTATCATTTTGGTACACGGAAAACCTTAAATGAGCTTTTAACTGAAAAACTAATAAGATTTACTTATTCGTATGTATATATTCTTCTGAAATAGCAATCCTTCGATATCATTAATTTTTGAATACCTACCTACCTACATAAATCTACTACTGTCATTCTTTTTCTTTCAGTCTGACGGGAGATAGCCGGACGGACATGGTGAAACTGGAAATTTCCTATTGTTTATTTAATTTTATTTTTATTAATGAAAGTCGTATATTTTTCCTTTCTCGTTTTAGGTGTACCCGGGAAACGGAAACATCCAATAAAACCACGTAGGCGTGATCTACTCTAGCGTTTACTATACTCGTGTCCATAAGACTTACTCGCGTCTGTATTTAGAAATCTGTTTGTGTCACATTATAAGACAAAATCAAATGAAAATGGAAACTTAATTTTAAGGGTTGCAATACACGCGATATTTTTACGCAATATCCATGCTGCTACTATGCCGATGTGGTCTCGTGACTAGAAATATCGCGTGTGTACCGTACCGGCCCTAAATGTCTTTTATAACTTGATATGTTTGATTAGACTTTAGGGCCGTTATTCATTACTTCGATTTTTCTCTGGACATAATGATTACTGCAGCCTATAATCTTAAAAAAGAAAAGGAGGGTTGGAGGAGTGGTGGAGGGTTGGCTGGCTGGGATGACGTGTCCCATACAAAAAATGTTTTTTCGCGTCCATTATTTTTTCTCCTACTTTTTCTTAGTCGAAATAAACGGATCACCGCTATGTTTGTTACTCCTTTTATAGGTGCAGACGATTTAATAGGAAGAAAGTTACTCTGCAGATATCCCAAGCCTCCCGTTAAATATGGTAGGACAGAATTTTGTTTAAAGAAAGGAGACGAATTTAGATTTTTTGCTGAGTACATACTGCTTGAGGAATGGTATTTCTTAAATTATGACTTATAGACGGAGAGCTAGCCACGTCAGATATGACACAATAATGAGATCAACGAAACCCCTCTAGTCAGTTTGCTATACTATGCTTATAGTGGACATCTGCCAGCTGTAAAGTGGTGGAGGTCTACGAATGCAAACCACTTCAAGGAAACCAATCCTAGAGTTTTGGGTTTGATGCAATATTATGAGAAATTATGTAAATAATTAGATTATATCATTGACAATGTTTCTGTTGGGGGAAAGTAATATAATTCAAACTTTGTAATATAATCCAAACGACGTATAATGTAATTCAAACTTTGTCGCCTACTGTTTTTGTTTCCGTAACAATGTTTTTTGTTCTAATGTTAAAATATAGGCACTGTCCTTTATAACTGAGACAACTTCGGCAGTTTTTACCTATTTTGGTATTACTATTTTCCAATTCAAAAATGTTGCTTATCTGTCACTCTGACATGTTATGTTATGCGTTTCGTTGTTTTTCTTGTTTTTTGCTTTTGGTTTGCGTTGCCTTATGAAAGGTTAGAAACATTTTAGGTTAAATGTGTTTAACCTGTTAAAGTAACATATATAATGGTCATTATTGTGTCATATCTGATGTGGCCAGCTCTTCGTCTATAAGGTTATTTATTAAATTTGTGTAATCAGTCGCGTTTTGAAATGATATTTACTTACATTTTTATCTTGGAAGTTGTAAGTATTAAGAGATTGATGTATATCTAGTAAGACGTATGCAAGGATATAGATAATACAGTTGGAGTGCATAATCCTTTCCGATTTTTCCGATCGTGAAAACTCGTATAAGTTCAGGTTCTCGGATCAGTTCGGGTTTATCATGATTTTTTAGTAAACCAGTTTAGGAAGTACCTATAGACAGAGAGATAGTCGTTATTACTTAATTTAGATATTCACCATAATACGACTTTTGTTTCTAATTTCTCTATGTACATACATAGTTTGAACTTTGAACGCGGTGGTTAAATCATCTATATGTGGTGTACCTAAAAACTTTATTTGGACATTCTGTAACTTAAACATAAAGTTTCGCATTATTCAATATTATAATGCCAACAACTAAAACAATAATTTATCGACATGCCAATGGCGTTCGGTTGTAAGCATTCGTGAATTCCAATTTTTCACGATTGGAAAGGATTGTATAATAAGTACATCTGTACCAACATATCAAATGCAAATTCCAGTGAGTCTTGTATTGCCCTTGTCAGGTCAATATAAGTATTTATGCAACCAGGACACCCAGAACCATATTTTTAAAACCTGAACACTAAATATGCGCGTATTTCGCATGTAGCACAGTTTTCATTGTCGGTCGAGAACCACTTGCTACGCGCGCGCTACAGCGTAGCCTGGGCCGCGATTCGAAAAATAAACACACACTGAACAGATACAGCTCCAACCCAACTCAACTCAACGCTATAACGACATTGACATTTGCTATTCGAACAGATTTTCATTCAACATTGGAGCTGTGTCTGTTCAGTGTGTGTGTTTATTTTTCGAATCGCGGCCCTGGCCAGCTCCACAAAGGAGATCGTCAATTCTGGGCCACCTGATATAAACCGTATACAGTTTGTACTTCAATGTAAAATAAATACTCATTTTATTACTAAAGTAGACAAAATATTACAAAAAAATGAAACGGGAATTAGAAATACTAAATAAATAAACAGTATGTTGATCTTTCCGCGATTAAAATACAGCAAGACAAGTTGTTAACGTCCTTATGAAATTGACATAAAGTTTAATTTCACCTGGACTGAAACGGGTTTGTTTTTTGGTTTGACACTGTCAATGTCTACTGTTACATAATCTGCGTTTTGATACTGTTCGGTAAGTTAGAACATTGTAATATTAAAATAATATCTAAGCCTACGAATACGGAAGTATAAATTAGAAATCGACTGAATTAAAACACTTAAAGATTGAAAATGCGTATTTTTGCGTTTTTGATCGGAGTTCGAATATTTAAAGTGGGTTTCATAATGGCATAATATCATGGCTCCTTCGATAACGAAACGCATCTTTTTTTCAATTTTGCAATGTCAGATACTAGTGGTATCGCACTTAACGGTGGTAAACCTTATCCCTTCGCAATAGGTGTTAGGAATGTTCAGTTAATAGTATCAACGATGGTTTGACAGCCGTCTTTGTTTACCGAAATACAGGAACTATAAATACGATCAAAATATGACTTTTTATTCATGATTCCCGTTTGGTTTTTAAGTCCGCTTTCGTACATTTTCTTTAAAAAAACAGGTACTTTTTTACATTAATATATAAATCATAGGCATGCACGCTTTCAAATATTGTCCTTGTCAGATTCAAGTTTTAAATGCATGATTTTTCAATTTTCCCATTAGTTTTCGCAATTTTTTTGCCACTGTCCTGATCTACAAATTATGACGATTTTTTAAAGCTAAGAATCATTCCTAAACGGTCCTAAATAATCTGGGCCACATCACCTAACAAAAATTGACGATCTCCTTTCCACAAAGATTATGGACGCGCGTTTCTTTTCGCACACTTGGTGGACATGGCAGGTTACATTTATCTGTTACCCTATTCTACCCTTTTTTTTTAATACCACGACGGTGGCTAACAAGCATACGGCCCGCCTGATGGTGAGCAGCTACCGTAACCTATAGACGCCTGCAACTCCAAAGGAGACACATGCGCGTTGCCGACCCTTTACAAAAAGGAGGATTCACTGTGTTGATGGCGAAAGGAACAAGAAGGTCCCTCATCGTCAACACACTGGGTCTCTTTGACAACCTTACTCACCAGCAGGAACATAACACTATGAGGTACCTAAGTGTGGTTTGCCTTTTGCCAGCATCATGTGAATACACGTTAAAGAAATGAAACGGCTGTAAAATATTACAGTAACAATATATTTGGTATGTATATACAAATGAAGTTATAACGCTGGAAGCAGCAGCAGGGGCAGCGCGAGATGAAGTGCGCACGCGTCGCTGCGTTTGAGAGCTTCCAATTCGCTGACGTCGGGCGTCTCGTCCTCGCTCACCTCGTTGTACTGCGCTTCCTCGAACTTGCCCGACAGAGCTGCGGATATTAAATATTATTAAAATTGAAATTTAGTGCAATTTAAAGGTCTGCCTTGTTGCAGCGTGGCAATGTGGCTACAATTAGAATGTATCTTTTCACGCTACTGTTCGGAAATGTAACAAAAGATGGTCAAAATCCAAGCTGGAAAGTAAGCATTTGCTGTAGCACCTGAACCACCACTACAGCAATGTTATTGTAGCGATGAAATGTCATTAGTTGGAAAGTAAATTGTTCAGTTATGTCATTGCATTCATTAAAAAATAAAAAGTCTTTTTTTGGCACGACTATATGTTTCAAAAATAAAATAAGGTTGTTTATCGGGCCAACTACCTGTTTAAAAGAAAAAGAAACGTCAAAATCATTTATTCACCCTTAAGGCGTTTTAATTTTTTTAGCCGTTTGTGGTTTTCTATCAAAAACGCCTCTAAGTAATGAGTCGGTTTAAAGCAAACAACAGAAAAACGCTTCTTGAAAGTGAAAAAACAAGTAAAAAGGCGAGAATGTAATACTGAATTGGATTTTTCTATTAAAGCATTTATATTATTATGACAAATGTTTTTTTTTATTTCCTCACAGTAGTCGTGAAAAGCACTATGTAATATCTCGGCCGAAAGCCCTATAGGTGGACTCGTATCTTCGAGGGCCTCCCCTAGCGGGTCGGCTCGATCCACCTATAGCTTACTTTCAAGCCTCTACAACAATGTACTAATTTATCTATACGTATTTTAGAATAGCGTAAGGATGATTATTATGCAACTCCAATCCATATCAATAATTTTTTGTTGTGTGTTGGACTTATGTTGGGGATAGGTATGTTTTTAATGTATTTCTTTCTATTTTAAAATTACAATACGGCACCGCCCTTTTATTTTTTCTGGAGCTGACATGCTATGATGGGCCTTAGGATGATTCACGCTGTAACGTTCCGCGTCCTACACACATCCGCATTTTTTATAATGGAGGATAGGCAGACGTATATAGAAAACATGACGTGACCTCCGAGGATCACGTGACACTTTCTATACAAAATGAAGTGTCGGAAGTGTCATGTAGGACGCGGAACATTACAGCGTGAATCATCCTAAGGCTCATCATAGCATGTCAGCTCCAGAAAAAATAAAAGGGCGGTGCCGTATTGTAATTTTAAAATACAAAGAAATACATTAAAAACACACCTATCCCCAACATACCTCCAACACACAACAAATAATCAACCATTATTGATATGCATTGGAGTTGCATTATTGCGTATTGTTTATGTATTTTAAAGTTAGAATACGGCCCCTGGTCACGGGATTTTTTTATATTTCGAGGGGAGTAAAACTCTCTCAGAAACCAGTGTAAATCCAAGTAAACGTGAAGTTCGCAGTGTGACATAATTTATTTTTAAATTTTTCTTAGTATATTTTAGCGAAATTAAAATCGAGCCCCGGGGTAAAATCATAATTGTAATTGAGCTCGAGAGCGAGGGACGTAATATAAAAGATCAACACGCCGAAGTTTATGTACAACGAGTAAACAACGTTTTATTTTTAACCATTTTAGATCATCAATTTTAACTTGCTTCAGATAGGTACATATCTGAAGCTACCTACTAGTTTTTAGTATTTTATAGGTATAACAGCATAAATAGGAATTATAACCATGTTATTATATACTTACAGTACAATTTGATTGTCCCGTCGGTGTCGCCGAGCGAGTTCTTTGATATGCAACTGTAAGTGCCGAACGTGGATCGGACCACCTTCTTGATCTTCAACCGCATGTCAACTTCGTATCCTCTTTCTACTGCGGTGATCTCGAATCTTTTGTCCGCTGCAAACATATCGATAGAAAATGACATGTTTCTTTTAGAGGAATAACATATTGTAATTATTGTAGATAGTTTGTTTTTTTATTACCTGAGTATATTTCGAAATTATTATTATGTAACATTTCAAAAGAATTGTTACGTCAAACACATCCAACTACCTACTAAATTGTATTCTCTAATACTTTCGGTGACTCCCGATCTAACAAAAAGCATCGGCTGCAACAGCGTCTACTAAAGTTATCTTACCATATTTAATCATTTTATTGCTATCCGCTACGTACAATTTTCGTTGTTATGGCTTACGGAAACGACGAAGGAAATATGATGAGAAAAAGAGGAAAGATAATCTTTTAAAAAGAATAAACACATACTAACTCTACAAATCATAGACGCATGTGTTTTATGCCGACAGCACTTAACAACATTAGCTTGCCATTGTTATCCTTAATTTAGAAGTACATAGTTTCATTGTGTCCATAAAAAGCCGGCATTTGTTCCCTTCACGTTTAATTATACTATTAAACGTTCAAATAGCTACAGGAAAGTCATATTGATTACATATTATTTCAAAGATATAAGGCTTGAAATGTTACTTGTTGTAATTAATTTTATTGATTTAAGTTGACACACTTAAACATACATAGGTATGTTTTGAACATGTATTTATTACTCAACGTTAGCAACTTAGTTATTATAATTTCAAGGATATTGTTATAGACTTAGTATTCCAGTTAGTGTTATTATAGTTAGTTATATGCTTATTGTAATGTAGGTTCGTATTTAATATCAATTATCCGTATTTCTACAGTTTTGTATTCAGTACAGTTTTCGAAATCCTTTTATTGACATATTTAAGACCGCATTTACATAAAACTGTATTGAATACTGCCACAAAATGTTTGTCAAATACATTTGAAATTCTTACACTGTGATATGATTTGGTCATTTATCGTCCAATAGTTGATGGATCTGGGAAAAGCTTCCGAGTGGCAGTCCAAATGCACCGTGTCGCCCTCCTTCGCTCCCACCAGCTGGTTCTGTATTGTCATAATAGGGGGAACTGTAACAAATGATTACCGATAATATTTTAAAGAGTTATTTATATTATTATAAACTTATATAGAAGTCATATACAAAGGAAAAATAACCTAGGCTTCCGGTGCCTAGGGTTGGGATCGAAACAGCGTCTCCTGCATTCGCGGCAGAATTTCTTTTTCCTGCGTATATGACCTCTATATAAGTTTATAATTTACATATATAGTAATGTGGTTCCTTAAAAATAAACGAATCCAAATAAGTATTATATTATTCAGTAGTTATATTATTATTGGATCGGCTACACGTTTATATATGTAACTAGTCATGCGAGTAATACCTTATTGAAAATATCACATAAAGCGGTATTGTATTAAACAAAGCACTGCTCATATACCTATATATTTATTTAGCGTACCCACATACAGTAAATTTTATAAGATTATTGATTTTTATGTCAATAAATAATAATCAATTGTCAACGAATTTACTTACGTTAATACTGAAAGTAAAGTAGAATTTTTAAGTAATTGAAGAAGTCTGTCAGCTCCAAGTATACAAAGTGGTTCGCAAATGGATGCAGTGCTGTCAAATTACAAATCACTCAATTAAAAGTTATACTTTAGCTACCTAATAGTGATAAAAGTATAAATAGACATTCGTGTAACTTTACGAAAGTTTGTGTTGTAACTTGTAACACAATTATTATTCTTTTCATAATGAATACTGTTTGGTTGTAAGTTAAATTCATTGATAAAACACATCAACTTATCACCAGCGGCGGCAAACAGCATGGCAGTAAAAGTTGTGTCGTTCAATGTGGTCACGCAACAGCCCGGGAATGGCAAACATCGCGCCAGCTGCTAAAAATAGTGAACATGATATGCCCGCTCCGTTAGTTTTAAGTGTTTTATTTGCCGAATCCTTTGTAGGTAGGTATTTGTTTGTGTCGCCAAGAAATATACTATCGCAATACTCATATTTGTAAGCCATTACTAACATACAAAAGTATTTAAATACTTACTATCATTACTAATTATCCACATCTCGGAACGATTGATAAGTTCGACCACATATAAAAAGGAATCCCTATGCCTATTTTAAAGCAGTATGAAAGGGGTGAAAATATCCTTTAACCAAAGCGCTTAGTGTATACTAATATTTTTGAAACCCTTAGAGTAAATCGTGCTTAAGGCGCTGTCAGTTTCGAATTAGGTAATCTGTCGTCCAGCCGCTGTGGCCGAAGGGGCTTGGAAGCGGTAAATTTATGCGTAAAAGCGGAAGACTAAAGAAAAGTAGCATGAAAATGTCCTGAATGGAAAAGGTGTGACACTTTCATTACAAATTTCACATTTATTATATTTTTACTTTTAAATACTTTATCATTTAAATAATACATAGTCAGTAAAACATAGTCAGTAATTTTACCGAATTGCAGGTGCATAGATCGATGAAAAACTGTAACAAGACTTAGCAACATCTTCACAGAAATATATCACTTTAAAGCCGCTCCCGAGGTAAACAGTGACTCGCTTTCGGAGCATGAGAGATTCAAAAAAGTTAAATCAACTTACTTAAGCTTGAATAATTCTTGTAATTGCTATTTAATGTAATATATATATGTATATATATATATATATTTACAAAACCAAGAATGCACGTCAGGTTAGATAGGTTAAGGTACATAAACCAAAAAATATCTATTGTCTTTGTCTAAATAGTTCGAAAAAAACTCAGTTTCAGTTCGAAAAAAAGCGCCGCATTTGTATCCTGGCTAAATCAATAATGACGTCATAAAGGGCCTCCAAGATGAACTATTTTTCATGAGAACATCATAACGAACTCACAGTGCACAACCAGCATGACTCGCTTGCTGACGGAGGGCGGCACGCCGTTGCTCGCGATGCACAAGTACGCGCCCATGTGCAGCCGAGACACCTTTACCAGGTGCAGCACTGCGCCGCTCACTGATGAATCTGCGCATAAACGGGAATTTTAAAACGATTTTCATATATTTTTACTTTTTACATATTTTTTTTCAAAACTGTTTTGTACTAGTCGACGCTAGCGAAATTAAATTTTAATATTTGAAAAGAAATTGGGAAAATACACCCCGTCAAGCAAGATTCGAACTGGCAAAGGGAATGCAATTTTTTGTATGGGCATTTCGGTATTGGCAATCGCAAGTAGGTATGTCATGGAAATAAGCCGTAGGTACACTAGGTACCCAGTAACTTAAAAAAAAAAATATGATGCCAATTGGACCAACGTCTCGTAAACTGATAATAAGCAAATTTGTATAGTATTTGACGGTTCTAAATACGCCACCCGTATTTAAATTTATAGCCACGTAGCGGTGTTCCAGATTGTAGCGCTAAATATTTAACTTAAATCGAACTTGGTTGGCGAAAACCGCAAAGACTTTGTTCTGCAAATCTGAAATGTTCGGACTTAATTTGCAACGGGAATGACATCAAACAACAAGTTAATCTGAATCCGCAGACTTCAATAAGAAAGCGGGAGTTGGAGTAGAGTCCTTAAACTATGCAGCGCTGTAAAATGAGACCGAGACCGAGCAGAATGTTCACGCGCCGGGGCGTTGCCTAAGGAGACAGCTCTGGGAAAAGGATAATTCTACTACCTATTTCGGATTTTTTTACACCGAGTAAAATAATTTAATTTAAATTTAATTATTAAAATAGAAGCCGCGCGCAACTTAACCGGCTTATCCTGGGAGTAGCGTTATTTTTACGGAATGACATGTGAACTGGATGTGCATAAAATTGTAGATAAATATTGTGTATTTTCGACCCGGGTATGTTCTTAAACTACGTCTGGATCCAAGTATGTCCTTTAACTATGTCCAAAAGAGGTATGGGTACTGCGAATGTCATCTCGCTATGATTGTAATGGTAGGGCACAGCTCAGCGAATGTCGTCTTGCTAAAATCTGAAGCAGAGCCCGACTGGGGAAGTACAGAAAACCACAGCCAAATAGCACTAGACCCTACTCATAGTATTGTGTTCCTGCCGGTTTGTAAGGTTGCCAAAGCGCTCAAAGAGGACCCAGTGTGTTGACGGTGAGGGACCCTCTTGTTCCTTTAGTCGTCGACATAGTGAATCCTCATTTTTGTAAAGGGTCGGCAACGCGCATGTGACACCCCTGGAGTTGCAGGCGCCCATAGGCTACGAAAGATGCTTACCATCAGGCGGGCGGGCCGTACGCTTGTTTGCCACCGCCGTGGTATAAAAAAATACCCAGATTGCATGAAAAATTTATTTAGGTATAGTCTCGGCCGAATTTGTTTTAAAAAACCTATTTACAGATTTTGCTCAGGAGTTTAGAAGTCGCAAAATCAATCTTCGAAAAAGGTATAAGCGTACCAACCCAATTTGTGGTATTTTTTATATTTTGTATAGCCGGTAATGTAACTTCTTTGAATCAATTGAAAATACAAATAAATCGGCCTGGAAATAACCTCGCTTCAATTATATCTTACTTTGTGTGTCGCTAAAATTGGTAGCGGGCAGTAGATCGCCTGCCTCGCGCCGCCAAACTACGTTCGGCGTGGGCACGCCATGCGCTGCGCAACGCAGCGACACGTTGGCACCCTCCCGCGCCACCTGGTCGCTGCTCGTCGGGTAGTCCAAGATATCCGGCGGCACTAAATATACTTAATAGTTAGTATAAGACCGTTCGAACACAGCAAACTTTAACTCCACCTCAGGCAACGAAAACTCCGCCAATATAAGTAAGTACTTACAAATTCAATACGGTTGACTTAGTGTAGGTAAATTGATGCAGAAAATACACGTACGAACTACTCAAAAGACTCAAATGTTTGGCTAGAAATGCATGTCCTTGTGTTAAGCTTGAAATACCAAATAGGTTTTATATCTCATGTAACTATAGATAGAAGAATCATCTGTAGTAGTTCGATATTCAAATTGAAATATATGTCAGTCGTGTCTCATGATCGTTTCCCTTGTATATTAGACCTTGTGAAATTGGTAAGGTAAACGTCCCAGTGATCGATACGCTAATGCCCAATAGTTAACACCATGTTGTATTTATTTATTGCTAAGTTATACTAATGTAATTTTAAAAATAACATGTTCGTAGTATTGGGGCAGTAACGGCACTCGATAAGTCTACTTTATAAAATAACTACCTGCCTAAATAATAAAATAACTAACAATAAAAAATAAATAAAAATAAATATTTGGGGACAATCCTACACAAATCAACCTAGTCCCAAACTAAGCGTATACATACTAACTTATATAGATACAATACGAGGATACATACCTATATAGATAAATATATACTTGAGATACATAGAAACACCCATAACACAGGAACGAATATTCGTGATAAACACACAAATAAATGCCCTTACCAGGATTTGAACCCGGGACCTCCTGCTTCGTAGGCACGATCACTACCGATCGGGCTAGGCTAGGAAGCCGTTATTGATATAATTTTGATGTACCATGAATCCAATAATTAAAACAAATGCAAGTCAGTTACTAAAAATGAAAAATACGCACCTACAACATCCAAGTAAGCAGTTTGGCTCTTCATAGGGTCGGTGTTAAGCTGACACATGTACCAGCCGCGATCAGCCTGTCGGACGTCGTGGATGTGAAGAAACCACACTCTCCTGTCGCTGTGGTTTACAGCGATCCGGTGGTTCTTCGTGATCACGTGGCCCGCGATCGTCAGGATAGTCTGCGTGTCCACGCGTAACCACGCCACCTAGCAAGCAAAACTTTTTAATACGCAATCAGCCTAAGCTTTATTGAAACCGAACAAGTGGCCTACTTAGGCGCGTCATTGCCTTATTCACGTCAAGGTTGAGATTGAATTCAAGATAACTGCGTAAGCAACTGTGGTTGGGTTACGTAAATCTATTAAATGGAACTTTTAGTACAATACTTACTGCATTCAATTAAGGAAAGCAGTTTAGTGGTGAAAAAATAAAATATACTACCCCAAGTTATACTTTATAATCATATAAAACCATTGTATGATTATAAAGAACCACTCAGATGAAGTACTAACCCTGTAAGACCCGAGGTCATTGACGACACAAGTGAAGACCGCCTCTCTACCTAATGACACGGTCAAGTTGTTTAGGCTATCTTCAAAGCGGGGGACCTCTGTAACAATAACAAGGCGATTATTCCTCTTCCATTCTGTGAAAAATAATAGAATTAATACAATATTAGAGTTTAGTAACGTGGGGTACAGGTTTTTGTTTCTTAAGTACCATTTAGGCACGGAACCCTAAAAGTGCCTCATTCGGAATGTTTTAAATATGCCTTATTAGGCTGGCAATAAAATTAGTACAACAAAATGCAAACGGTCCGATGTCTGTTTGCTTGCTAATTACAAACTGAAGAAATATTTACATTCAATTTAACAGTAAAATCAGGTAACAGGCTGCTATAACAAAAGCCGATGCGATAACAAATGCTTTTTAACGAACAAAATATATACGACTCACAATAGATCGGGGATTTGTTCAGCTTTGTATTTTTTATCAGCCTACATTTATTTTCAATTAAGTCAACTTTGTGTTTACTTTTGCATTTATGAAAACAGTTTGTTTAGGTCACCATAAGGGCCGTCATAAGTATTATGTACCTACCAGTGGCAGCGTGTCCATAGAACTCGCACTTTCAAGCACGTGAACAGTTTTCCTATGGCTCATGAAGAAATTTTAAGCCAAATTAAGCTCCGGCTTGCATAAGAACATTTTTGACCCACCGACATGCATCACAACAAAAATAAACTCATTGTACGTTTTAGCACTAGAAGGCTGAAATTTGGTACTAATATGTATATCAATCACGCCGACAAAGTGGTAAAATAAAAAGTGGAAAAAAATGTTTTCACCTCAGCAGCTCGAACCAGGGTTCTTTGGCGCTCAATAACAGTGAGCAAAATTCAATTTTGCTGCGAGCGTGAGACAAAATGACCTTGAGATGTCCTCAGTAAAAAGACAGAGAAAGTAGTGTTTTCAAACTTCATATTCTCGCTTTTCTTTTTTATTTGAATATCAGACCCCCGATGCACACCAAAATAGCTTGGAAGCCTAGCCTAATCACAAGATTTGGCGCAAGCACTAGTTTTTAGTAAATGTGCTATTTGTAATAAATAAGTGGCAAAATTGGATCGGAAGTCAGTAAAAGAGGCGAGAATTTAGTGCGTCAGTGAAAGTAGAGCGGAGGACAAGCGGAACTGGGTGGAAGTGGAGCGGAACTGGCGGAATTGGAGCGGGATTCAGTAAAAGTTGCGGGAATTGAGTGGAAGTAAGTGGAAGTAGAGTGGAAATGAAGCGGAACTGGTCGGAAGTGGAGGAAAACTAGGGGAAATGGAGCGGAACTAGCGGATTTAAAGCGGAATTGGAGTGGGATTCACTAAAAGTGGCGGAAATAGACTGGAAGTCAGTGGAAGTGTAGCGGAACTGGTTGGAAGTTGAGCGGAATGACGGAATAGAAGCGGAACTTGAGCGGAACTCATTAAAAGTGGCGGGAATTGAGTGGAAGTCATTGGAAGTAAAGCGGTGTATTAGGTGGAGGTGGAGCGGAACTGGCGGAACTCGAGCGGAACTTAAGCGGAACTCATTCAAAGTGGCGGGGATTGTGTGGAAGTCAGTGGAAGGGGAGCGGAGCTGGGTGAAAGTGGAATGGATCTGGCGGAATTGAAGCGGAACTTGAGCGGAACTAATTAAAAGTGGCGGGAATTGAGTGGAAGTCATTGGAAGTAAAGCGGTGAACTAGGTGGAGGTGAAGCGGAACTGGCGGAACTGAAGCGGAACTTGAGCGGAACTCATTAAAAGTGGCGGAAATTGAGTGAAAGTCATTGGAAGTAAAGCGGTGAACTAGGTGGAGGTGAAGCGGAACTGAAGCGGAACTTGAGCAGAACTTAAGCGGAACTCATTAAAAGTGGCGGGGATTGTGTGGAAGTTAGTGGAAGTGGAGCTGAGCTGGGTAGAGGTGGAGCGGAACTGGCGGAACTCGAGCGGAACTTAAGCGGAACTCATTTAAAGTGGCGGGGATTGTGTGGAAGTCAGTGGAAGGGGAGTGGAGCTGGGTGAAAGTGGAACGGAACTGGCGGAATTGAAGCGGAACTTGAGCGGAACTCATTTAAAGTGGCGGGAATTGAGTGGAAGTCATTGGAAGTAAAGCGGTGAACTAGGTGGAGGTGAAGCGGAACTGGCGGAACTGAAGCGGAACTTGGGCGGAACTCATTAAAAGAGGCGGGGATTGTGTGGAAGTTGGTGGAAGTGGAGCGGAGCTGGGTGGAGGCGGAGCGGAACTGGCGGAACTCATTCAAAGTGGCGGGTATTGTGTGGAAGTCAGTGGAAGGGGAGCGTAGCTGGGTGAAAGTGGAACGGTACTGGCGGAATTGAAGCGGAACTTGAGCGGAACTCATTTAAAGTGGCGATAATTGAGTGGAAGTCAGTAAAATGTAGCGGAACTGGGTAGAAGTGGAGAGAAACTGGAGGAATAGAAGCGAAACTTGAGCGGAACTCATTAAAACTGGCGGGAATTGAGTGGAAGTCATTGGAAGTAAAGCTGGTACTAGGTGGAGGTGGAGCGGAACTGGCGGAATTGGAGTGGAAGTGATTGGAAGTGTGGTAGGAGTGGCGGAAATTGAGCGGAAGTGAAGTGGGATTGATCGGGATGGAGTCAGTGGGAGTGAAATTATTTAAATTTTCTGTTATGTTCTCACTGCTGAGGTGAACAGTTGTATGAGCAACAAGAGACCAAAGTTATTTGCACCTCGTGCCTTTGAGTCACTCACTACGCTCAAGATTCTAACCTAGAATCTTTCGCTTGCTCGGGACTCAAAATTAACACTCGAAGCAAAAACTAACTTTGCTCTCTTGTTGCACAAATATCTATTTATTAGGGTACCTCCCCTATACGTAAAGTGGGGAGTGATTTTTTTTTTTCATTTCAACCCTAACGTGTGATATATTGTTGGATAGGTATTTAAAAATGAATAGGGGTTTAGTAAAATCATTTTTTGATAATGTAAATATTTTCGCCTCTAACTTTTGAACCATAAGTTTTAAAAATATGAAAAAAATCTCAGAGGTAGAACTTTATAAAATCATTCTAGGAAAATTATTTTGAACTTGATAGGTTGAATAGTTTTTGAAAAAAAAAATACAAAATAATTTCTGAACTAAGTTTGTAATTTAACCGTATAAGCAGGTGTTTATTGTACCTGTAATTTCTACAAACTCACAATGAACACCACCCACTTTACGTATAGGGGAGGTACCCTAATAAAACATTTTTTTCCACTTTTTATTTTACTACTTTGTCGGCGTGATTGATATACATATTAGTACCAAATTTCAGCTTTCTAGCGCTAACGGTCACTGAGATTATCCGCGGATGGACGGACGGACGGGCAGACATAGCGAAACTATAAGGGTTCCTAGTTGACTACGGAACCCTAAAAACGGTGAAAATCGGTTCACGCAATAAAGAATTATCCCATAAAAATCATCTTCCATACTTTAAGCTCGCGCGCAATAGTTTACTTAATTTGCTGATAGATGTCGCTGTACGTGGAACGCTCATATCCTACATGGCGGTGTTAATTTAACTCTTAAGTGGGGACACTTACTGTGACGGACGGAAAACTACGGAACCCTACACTGAGCGAGTGAGCGTGGCCCGACACGCTCTTGGCCGGTTTTTATTTCTAAGTTTAATAGGCCCTGCAAGTTTTTTTAAAACTTGGCCTGACCTACAGCTTTGGCCAGAAGTGTTGGACACCCTTGCGATTTTCATACAAAACTCGAAAGTTTAGACCGGCGTTTCTATATTTTTTAAAGTTATTTTATCAATTAATTCAAACTGAATAGGCATGTTTTGTTGAAGTGAGTAGTAACTGCATTTTCTTTCTAAGTTTGATAGGCCATGCAAGTTTTTTTTATAACTTGGCCTGACCTACTTTACAACTCGGCCTTATTAATTTAACTTAAATTAAATCTAACCTCTGGCCTCATATTTACAGGAGCGCAAAACATTTATTATGTTAAGGTGATTCGAAATGAGTCTAGATAGAGCCAGTTCAATTTGTCTTAACCTAAATTATGACCGAAACGAGCACTTACTTTCTAGAAAACAGAAACTGAGATCGACTTACATATATATGTATGTTGTGTATCTTTTAGGAAAAGTGTTTGAATGATCTGAGGGGTGGAGGAGGAGGGTGGTTTTGAGAAGCAATTATTATTTTCCGTTATTCGAGACTTTTGAGATCACATTGGAATATCTATTTAGGTGGAAGAATATTTACCTGCATTCTGATGGAATTCATTTGGATATGAAATAATAATACAATTATTTGTTAGAGACTGGTCAAACTTCCAATTTTATTTCTGTTACCTACTAAATTTACTGCCTGTTGCCTCTGTTTACTTGTTTTATGTGCAGATGTAGTGCAAAACCTTTTCGATCCTGAAAACTCAGTCAAGTTCATGTTTGTCATGCTTTTTCAGTCGACTTAAGGTTAGGAAGTATAGAAAGTGGTTAAATTAGATGTTCGCCCAGTAAGTAAGTAAAAGCGCTGTAGGTAGGTACTTCAAAACTTTATTATAGTAATTATAGTCATCAATTATTAATATGATAATTTATGAACACTTCAACGGAGGTTTGAAGTATTCGTAAATTCCGAGTTTTCACGATCGGGGGTTTGAGAAGGCCTTTGGTTGGGACATAACGTAAGGTAAAATATTAGCTTTAAGTAAATGTGATTATCTTAGAATATAGTTTTTTCTTCAAATGAATACACAGACTACGCATGCCGTACTTCAATATGCCTTTTTTATACCACAACGGTGGCAAATCAGAGGATTCACATGCGCGTTGCCTACCTTTTAAGAACCTAAACACTCCTTGTTTGAAGAACCTCATACTGTAGCCTGCTGCGAAAACCTCGGCAGGGAGTTGATTCCACAGCCGCAGCGTTCATGGGAGGAAATTCCTCTTAAACAGTATGCGCGACTCTTTAGGCTGGAGCCTAAAGAGTCGCGCCCTGGAGGGTGTGATGATAAACATCCTGCCGACGGCGAGCGGTGCGGTGATAAAAGGCCGACCCAGGCGAATTCTTATCGTTTTTTTGCACATTCACTTTTTTCTTAATTTAATTTATTTCATTACCCTAGTATAAAATTAAGTTCGGCAATCGATTTCAGCACAACCTGTGTAATTTAGTGTTCATGTTATCAGGTCACTGTTTACCAAACCGCTTCTGGATGAGTCGCAATATCAATGATTTCTGTCAGTAAGTTAGCACAACATCAACTATTTATTACATGTGGTGATTTGAACTTAAAGCAGCCACTAATTAGATAACAGAAAAAATCATCGCATCTTGCCATTAACTGTGACGCTTCGCATGCGGTTTAAATGCATTTGCAACTACAAAGCAAGTTTCTTTTGACACATGACACATGATAATATCAAAAATAATCATTTTTTACTAGTTCTAATTAATTGATAACTCGTGATTGAACTGCTCTATTATTATTATTCGATACTACATAGGCTGCTATTTATATATCCGGAAACCGGGATTACAATCTTCTTAAATAGCATATTTGACCTCCATGGTAAAATTTGAACTTTTTTAAGTACTGGCCGGTATATTTTTTCTTTCTTATTAACGCTCGTGTTTTGTTTTTGACGGGTTTTAAATGTCATCTCGCAGCAAGAATGGAACTCACTCGTGAAAATATTCGTGCTATGATTTATTATGATTTTCGGCGTGGTTTAACGCAACAACAGTGCATAGATCAACTAACTTCAACTTTTGGTGATGAAGCCCCATCTAAAACTACTGTGTATCACTGGTTTAGTGAGTTCAATCGTGGACGTAGTATGCTTACGGACGAAGTTAAGGCAGGTCGCCCGAAATCGGTCGTTGTACAACAAAATATCGAGGCTGTGCGAAAACTTATAATGGACGACCGACATGTTACGTACTGCGAGATAGAGGCGACTCTGGGTATTTCTATGACCAGCATTAATAGCATATTACATAATTATTTGGCTGTAAAAAAAATTTGTTCGCGTTGGATACCCCACAACTTAACAAAAGAGCAAAAAGATGCTCGCGTCGAATGGTGCAATAAAATGTTAAAAAAATATAACCGTGGTGACTCAAAAGCCGTTTATAACATCTATACAGGTGACGAATCCTGGATCTATGCATACGATCCCGAAACGAAGCAACAATCAACGGTATGGGTGTTTCAAAATGAGCCGAAGCCTACGAAAGTTACTCGTGCAAAAAGTACATTGAAACAAATGGTGGCCTGCTTCTTCGGTATTAATGGCCATGTAGCTACAGTGCCACTAGAAAACCGTAGAACGGTTAATTCAGAGTGGTACACGACCATTTGCTTACCGGAAGTATTTGAACAAATTCGTAAAACTAACCAGCGACGAAGAATCATTCTTCATCATGACAATGCCAGCTGTCATACGTCACGCGAAACAACTCTATTTTTGGAGGGTCAAAATGTGGAATTAACGGGTCATCCGCCGTACAGCCCTGACTTGGCACCCAACGATTTTTATTTATTTCCAAATATAAAGAATAAATTACGCGGTCAACGATTTTCGACCGCTGAAGATGCTGTCGACGCATTCAAACAACACGTTATGGAGGTACCTCAGGCGGAGTGGCAGAAGTGCTTTAAAAATCTTTCACGCGAATGCAAAAGTGCATAGATCATCAAGGGGAATACTTTGAAAAACAATAAAACCATTTTCAGCCGTGTACGTTTGTTTGTTTTTTTGTTTCCGGATATATAAGTAGCAACCCTCGTATAAGACTTTTTTCTTGATTTTTACTTTTTTTCTCTAACCACCTTATTGGGACCCCTTGGCGGGAATAATCATTAAGGCGCATACGTTCTTTTCGAATTAATTAAGTTTGTTGAAAAGACACACCTTGCTGAAAGCTAAAAATTTGAGAATATCAAACTGCTAAAGTTTAGCTAAAGTGCTAAACAATAGTAGGTAGTTTGACAAGGGTCTAAAGTAGGCCCTATAGGGCAGGCAGTAGGGTGGTTCCCGAACGAAGTGACGGAAAATTGTTCGAGTGGTAATATGGCTCTTAGACAAGAGTTATATATACTATTATTCACTTCGATTGCGAGAAAATAAAAAAAATAAGTAAAAATACTTATTATTTAAGTAATAAATATAAACCGCCGAATTGCCCCTATTGTCCCCCCCCCCCCTGTATCCGCGCCTGTTTGAAGTAGGAACTAAAAAATACCTCGTGTTTTGAGAAATAAATTGCGTTTCCTGATTGGGCGATTTTAATATTGCTGTATTTATTCTGGTTGGTTGATACTAAATACGTATAGTGTTTTTTTATGGAATTACATTATTTAAGCATTATTTCATTTAATAATCCAGCATTTCGATTGTGTTGTGATTGGTGGATTTAATATGGTGAAGCGTTCTGATTGGTCAATTTAAAATGTTTTGTAAATCATAAATATGTGTACATTTTTTCCCTAGGGGCTAAATTAGGGACTTAACTCCGCCTTGGTAAGCATAATATGACACACTTTTTGAGCATGAGAAGTGAATTTTTTTTTAAAGGCTATGTTTCGTTTCTGACTCAAGATTTAAGTAGCAATTTTTTTTTAAAACTGGAGTACTCGATTTTGACCGACATAATGATACATTAGCCGGCGATATAAAAATAATTTATAATAAGTTTTTCATAAAATTGGCAACCATAAATCATGGCACGCATTATTATGCTTTGAGGATTTTTTTCTTTTCTTTCACCTTATGTCCCATCCAAGCGACTTCTGAAACCACAGATCTACTACTCTCGTTACAATGTTACATTTTTTTGTGGTTTGCAATAAAGTATTGCAATCTATTTATTAAGAAAAACAGTTATATAAATAAAAATATAATATAAATTTTTACTTTTTCTTTCAAGAATTATGAAAAAGTTCGATATGGAAAATAAAACAAATGATTATTTTCTATAACATAATGTACAGTCACCGGCAATAGTATCTTCCTACACAAAGGCCGCAAAAATATGTGACACGCTCTTATTTGTAGGGCCGTAAGAGCCTGTCACATATTTTTGCGGTCTTCGCGTAGGAAGATACTATAGCCGGTGACTGTACAACAAAAATATATTGCCCCTTGGTGAGATGAACTTCAAGGGACAGTTTAGAGTGTCAATTTGGAAAATAGTTAATAAGTATTGTACGAGTTAAAAGACAATAAAAATTGGAATAAAAAATATAAAAAAGTCACAAAATAAACTACTTATTCGAAATAATCAATTTGATTGCATAATACCATACAATGTATAATAAAATATTTAGATACTTGTACTAAGTACTTGTACAGTCGGTTCCCCAACATAAGTATCCACTCTCCCATACAACTTTGTATGGCAATGTGGGTACTTAAGTTGGGGAACCGACTGTACTAAGGGTTAAAGAAATCTGTTTAAAACAGCTACACTTTTTAGATCCTGACTCACTAACACCTGTTTACTAAAATCTCCAAATATTGTCCATTTTAATTCACCGCGAAAACGAAATCCTCGAGACACGGTAGATCATGGACAAAAATACCCAGACCGTAAATTCAGTCTGTTGAGTCTGGAATAATCGAAGTATACTCGGATTGCGCCTGGGTTGTTATTTTTGTTGACTAGCGAGGCTTTGTTTCAATCAAATTACTCATCGTCTCTCATACAATACTCTATGGTGTACTCGTGTTACGTTACTACTACTAGGTATACTTTTACTAGGTATATATTATGTATTTGTAAGTTGCATCTTATTCTCACTTGTTGTATAGATAATTAATTAGGTTAAGAGATCAGTAGAGTAGAGTTACAGGATGTAACACAGGGTTCCAAGCTCAGGAGGACACGGGGTCGTGATTTATAATATTGTAATGTTGCCCTCATACAATACACTTTTTCATTTTCTTAATTTTTTATCTCCATGCAATCAGTTGCGACGCTCAGGCGTAAACAACAAATTATCGCAAGCACTGCAACTACTTATTGAACAAAGCATGAACTTGTCTACGGAAAGCTTTGAACACGAGTACGAAACGCTTTTTCCATTACATAAGTAACTATAATACGTGTGTTTACTAGATAAATCCTGCTTTTCGAAATCCTGTCTAACAGTGAACAATTCGTAAATGCTACACGTAATAAGATAATGTGTTTATACCATAGAACGGTCACACCATTAGGTACTAAAAAACTTTATTAAGTGTCAACGTCTCCTCTGTATACGCTTCGATGTGTATAGGTAGGAAGGAGTAAGTAGGTCTCGGCACTGCACGGCCAGAGAACGTTATTGCTGACGCGGTATCGCGTTCACGCACGTACAATCCTAAGCATTTATTGTGCCTAAAGCAAATTTGCTTGCGGGTCGCAATATCCAAGTGAACGGACCCAGGGGTGCTGTAATGAACGTTTTTCTCTGTATTCCGAGAAGTCAATTTACTAAAGGTGTAATAAAGGCTAACGGTTTAGTAGCCTCTGCTGCGATGCCTACTCACAAAAATTTTATTGTCGCATAATGTAATCAAATTGTGCATGTGTGAGGGGTAGTTACGCCAAATCAGTCCTTAGGACATAATCCTAAGGTTTACAAAAAATCGATACCGATGGTAATAATTCTACCCATTAGGCGAAATAAATTGTTTTGATAGTCGTTTGTTTTACGGTCGGAACAATGGTTTTGTTGGATATAAAGTTATCGCGCGTATAAAAACGGCATAAGATTTAGATAGCCGGGACGCTAATAAATTTCGTTACAACTTTTAAATCCACATAATGCACAAGTGAATGATTTATAATAAAGGAGGAAGCTACAAAAGATGATCTTTAACGTTTTATGTCTAAACCTCTCGGGACAATTTATGTTAGAATATTACCTCTCCTTAGCGTCAGTAAAAGAAAGTTTAAAATATTTTATGTCGGTGCTTAAACCATGTCCGGTCATCCGTGACATAACACTTTTATAACTTAGAAAATTACTCGTGTAAGGGCTGTAGTTTTTCCGTGTCGTGCTGTACACTTATCGATTGTACACAGATTGTATTAACACAGCAAAAACCATTTGTAAAAGCCGTAACGTTTATCCCAGGAACGCTTAGTTCTTCTTGTTGGAGACCGCTTTTATTTTTTTGATTCCTTTGCAAAGGTATGAGTATGTTGACGTGTATCTGTTTGTGAGACTGTACCTTTTTATACTATTATATACACTACACTCATATTTCAAGATAGACAGTTAAACGCTACAAGGGTTGATTATTAATAAAGGGATTCCATATTTCATTCAGGTAGGTATTTAGGTTTGTGCAAACTTATAAAGAATGGAAGTGTATAAGAAAGTAGGGCATCTATCAGAAATATCCTGGTTTATCGGCTCAATCAAGCCTGGTAAAAAAGTAACGAGTGAAAGTAAAAGCCTGAGGCACCAAAATTGAGTTTGGATCAGGATTATGTCTCGGTCTCAGCTATTCTCGGCCAATCGTGTCTAGGATCCTTGCCGCGGCGGTCAAAGTGGAATGCTTTGGTTGGTGAATTTCACGCACACAAGCATAGGTAGGTACTACGTTGTGTTAGCAGCGTTTGTCGCTTGTGATGATTATTTAGAACCGTTAGTGCGTACTGCTTTGGTCATTTTGACTGGTTACGTTAGTTACGCATGAAAATTTCAAGCCAATTATTAGGCGGCGCAATTGCCAATTACCAACTTGATCATTAGTTCTCTTTGGTTACTTCTACAGCAGAAGATAACATTTTTTTTCATCAAACTCACTCAGAAAAGCTCTCTTTTTATTTCAGTGTCACAAGTTGTACATTATCCTATTAAAGAGGGTTAATGTGATGCAACTTTGGGTGGTTTTTTTACGTTCACATGGTTGGATGGAATTTCAAGCAATTTTTTTGCACATAGATTTTTAATATGCTAGGTTTTATCATCTCTCATGCCTTAAAACCCTCGTAGGTAAGCCATCCCAAGATTCCACCTTTATCACTATTATTTACTTGTTTATTTATTATTACTTATCTAGACACGCGGCAGCGTGTCAAGCCAAGTTCAAGCAAAGGAACTGGCTAGCCAGCGCCAAGTGTATATTACACGAACCACTTGGTGCCACTTTTGACCCTTCTTTAACTCAAAACCTCTTTAACGTAAACACATAAAACTCCGTGTGTTTAATTATATCCATAAGGACATCTAGAAGCCCAAATTTCATGAAGCTAGCTCAAACGGTTATAAAGATATGAAGGTCAAAAAGTCGTAAATTTTAGCACTGACTGACTGACTGACATATAGTACCTAAATCTAACCTACCTCCAGATGACCTAGAAGGATGAAATTTGGAATCCAGCTCGGTAATTGTGTGTAAGCGTCGGAAAAAATCTAAAAATAAAAAAAAGTTAAAAAATAGGGGGGTCCCCATACAAAAAAAAAATTGTATCGTTGGAACCGTTACAAGCAGATATTTGAAACTATCCGAATATATGTATTATTATATTTGCTATATAACAGAAATATAAAAATAAAGTTATGTCAAAAAATAAGTGGTGTCCCCATACAAAAAACTTGTAATACGCGCTAAACGACCGGCCAACGGTGTGTCATCGGCGGCGCGCGGCACTACATAAATATACACAGAACAGAAGTAAATCTACTCGTACATAAAAGCGCTCCCGAGCAACACATAAAACATAGGCACCGCTTACGAATACCGATTTAGTTATTTATTGTTTTATTACATTTATGTTCATCCTGCTTCTTTCTCAACGATGAATTAAATGATTGTCATACTATAACCACAAACGTTCTTCGCGCCTAAACCAGTAACAGTATAAAAGTGAAGTACATACATGAGATTCAATCTATACATATAATAAAGCTGAAGAGGGTCGAAAGTCTGTACATGGAAGATAATCGAAAAAAAGTTGTCTGGGGATACTTAGAATCGATAACAGAACACGTACCAAAAATTTTTAGAATTTGTGTCTGTTTATCTGTTTGTCTGTTTATCTGTTTATCTGTTTATCTGTTTATTTGACCGCGCATCACGTGAAAACGGCTGAACGGATTTTGATGAAATTTTGGATAGATATAGTTTGAGTCCTGGGAAAGGATAATATATAGTTTTAATCCCGAAAATCAACCCTGGTGGGGGTGAAAATGGGGTTGAAAATTTGTATGGAGAATTTTTAACCGCTGAAACGATTTAGATACAAATGAGTATGGAGATTATTTGAGTCTCGAGAAACGTCATAGGATAGTTTTCAAACCCTTGTGGGGGTGAAAAGGGGGTTGGAAGGTGGTATGAAGATTTTTTTTACCGCTGTCTCGAGAAATGACAAAGGATAGTTTCTTCTTCAAACCCACCCCCCCCCCCATCTTACTTTAGAACCGTAGGTCCAAAAAATTTGAAAAAATGGAAGTGACGCCTGAAAGGTACTTTCAATAAAAACTATCTATACATATAATAAAGCTGAAGAAGGTCGAAAGTCTGTTCATGGAATATATTCGAAAAAAAGTTGGCTGGAGATACTTAGAATCGATAACAGAACACGTTCCAAGTATTTTTAATTAGTTAACGGCTGAACGGATAATGATGAAATTTTGTGTAGAGATAGTTTGAGTCCCGGGAAAGGATAATGAACAGTTTTCATCTCGAAAATCAACCCTGGAAGGGGTGGAAAGGGGGTTGAAAGTTTGTATGTTGAAAGTTGGTATTGAAATAATTTGTAATTTCTTGGTCAAGGTGTTCATATTTATAACATGTTACCCGTCGATGCTTTAAATTTACCTTTACCCGCTCTTAAGAAATATTTGAAAATGTCATGAATGTCAAAGGGTTATTGCAGCAAACCAAAAAACTACTACAAAATCATCTAACATTTATAGGACACCGTTTAGGTAGGAAAACATATCAAACGTTTTGTGAAGCAGTCAGATTAGGATTTATTTTTCTTTATAATTAAACAATAGGTACATTATCTGTCTCTCAAGCAGTTTTGATATGTCTTCTTGAAGAACTACGCATTATTTTGTATCTTTATGATCTAATAATGTATTACTGTTTTGAAAAAAATAAGTCCCGTAGAATTTCTTTTCGGTCATAAATTCATAATACTTCTTGGGCCAGAGGTACACCTACAGGGTTAGAACCGGTGGAGTTTTGGAACGAAGTTCCTTATCGGACGGTTCGCGGATGGGGGCCTAGGCGAAAAAAAGTCACGTGACCGTTACGAAAAAGCGTCACGTCACGAAAACGCGACACCCATACGATTGAGAAACATGTAAAATGGAATGAAATAAAAAAATATATAAAATAGAATAAAGTGAAGTGAAGTGTAGTGAAACTGAGAAGTGGCAAAGTGATAAAAGTGAAAAAAGTCGAGAACCTCAAAAGTCGAGAATTTAAAAAATGTCGAAAATGTCAAAAATTTCGAAAATGTCAAAAATTTAAAATTTCTAAATTTCCAAAATTTCCAATATTTCCAAAATCTCCAAAATTTCCAAAATTTCCAAAATTTCCAAAATTTCCAAAATTTCCAAAATTTCCAAAATTTCCAAAATTTCCAAAATTTCCAAAATTTCCAAAATTTCCAAAATTTCCAAAATTTCCAAAATTTTTCAAATTTTCCAAAATTTCCACAATTTCCAAAAATTCCAAATTTTCCAAATTTTCCAAAATTTCCGAAATTTCACAAAATTTCCAAAACTGAAAATTTCCAAATTTTCCACTATTTCCAAAATTTCCAAAATTTAAAAAAAATGCAAAAAAAATTAAAACCACAAAACTTACGAAAAAGTAAAAAATGAAATAAAATTAAGTAACATAACTTCGTTCCAATCGCACTTGATTCACACACTTTCCACGACACTCACGTATTTTATTTTTCTCTGACGTTCATTAGTGCATTGTACTCGTAATGTGCTTACATTGACGAATAAATATCTTGATCTACACCAATATCATAAATCCTCTATTCCGCGTTCGGAACCGTATGTAATTAATTACCAACATTATTGCAACCAATAACGTAACATCAGTGTATTATCTGTGACAGTGTGGTAAAAACGTATGAAAATTCATTACCTACGGTAACGTAATGAAAATCCGCCCCCCCGACCGCCGGCGCAATAATATTGGTCATGGCGGTGTAATGGTGGTCATTCTAATGGTTTCAATGGATTTTTAATATGTGTGTAGGTAAAGCAGTGTATGCTTCTGTACATAATTAGGCCTTATTACGTAACAGTTACATCGCCATGTCCGTCCGTCTGTCCGCGATCTAGCTCAGTTACCGTTCGCACTAGAAAGCTGAAATTTGGTGAGGCCTGATAAGAACTTTCAATAAAAACTATATTGAATAAAATCGGTTCAGCCGTTTTTGAATTATTAGTCAAAAACGCATAGTGAAAGGAAGTGCCGAATAGTAAACTGACGTAAGCGCCGCCAAATAAACGACCTTTAGAACGGATGTTTTGTAACAGGGCAGCATCTACGAAACTCTACACTGAGCATCGCCCGACATGCTCTTGGCCGGTTTTTTTTTTCATTGTTATCCCGGAAATCACCCAATTAAGGATTACTAATTCCAATTCTAGAAAATCCCCAGCCAGGTTATACGTATCCTATAAAAATTCAACGTCTAAAAGGGGGGGGGGGGTAGCCACTACACTCTGAGTTAAATTTGCATGGGTCATGGACCCCCCCCCCTCCAAGTGCACCTATAATAGAAAAAAATAATTTCTGCATTTGTGACATCCCCCCCCTCACCCCCCAACTGATTTGACGGGAGGATCGATCTGGATGATATTTGCCGTGGACATAAACGTATAAATACAAAAGTGGTCCTGTATCGTCCGATATACGAGTTGCTACTTATATATCCGGAAACAAAAAAACAAACAAACGTACACGGCTGAAAATGGTTTTATTGTTTTTCAAAGTATTCCCCTTGATGATCTATGCACTTTTGCATTCGCGTGAACCAATTTTTAAAGCACTTCTGCCACTCCGCCTGAGGTACCTCCATAACGTGTTGTTTGAATGCGTCGACAGCATCTTCAGCGGTCGAAAATCGTTGACCGCGTAATTTATTCTTTATATTTCGAAATAAATAAAAATCGTTGGGTGCCAAGTCAGGGCTGTACGGCGGATGACCCGTTAATTCCACATTTTGACCCTCCAAAAATAGAGTTGTTTCGCGTGACGTATGACAGCTGGCATTGTCATGATGAAGAATGATTCTTCGTCGCTGGTTAGTTTTACGAATTTGTTCAAATACTTCCGGTAAGCAAATGGTCGTGTACCACTCTGAATTAACCGTTCTACGGTTTTCTAGTGGCACTGTAGCTACATGGCCATTAATACCGAAGAAGCAGGCCACCATTTGTTTCAATGTACTTTTTGCACGAGTAACTTTCGTAGGGTTCGGCTCATTTTGAAACACCCATACCGTTGATTGTTGCTTCGTTTCGGGATCGTATGCATAGATCCAGGATTCGTCACCTGTATAGATGTTATAAACGGCTTTTGAGTCACCACGGTTATATTTTTTTAACATTTTATTGCACCATTCGACGCGAGCATCTTTTTGCTCTTTTGTTAAGTTGTGGGGTATCCAACGCGAACAAATTTTTTTTACAGCCAAATAATTATGTAATATGCTATTAATGCTGGTCATAGAAATACCCAGAGTCGCCTCTATCTCGCGGTACGTAACATGTCGGTCGTCCATTATAAGTTTTCGCACAGCCTCGATATTTTGTTGTACAACGACCGATTTCGGGCGACCTGCCTTAACTTCGTCCGTAAGCATACTACGTCCACGATTGAACTCACTAAACCAGTGATACACAGTAGTTTTAGATGGGGCTTCATCACCAAAAGTTGAAGTTAGTTGATCTATGCACTGTTGTTGCGTTAAACCACGCCGAAAATCATAATAAATCATAGCACGAATATTTTCACGAGTGAGTTCCATTCTTGCTGCGAGATGACATTTAAAACCCGTCAAAAACAAAACACGAGCGTTAATAAGAAAGAAAAAATATACCGGCCAGTACTTAAAAAAGTTCAAATTTTACCATGGAGGTCAAATATGCTATTTAAGAAGATTGTAATCCCGGTTTCCGGATATATAAATAGCAGCCTATGTACACCTACTACTCTCTATGTCGTTTAAATCATGCCAAAAACAAATATAATAAAAAAAAGTATACATTTATGAGTGTAGTTCATTTAGTGGTAATTGTAAAATATTTTATTAGGACTACTGTCCTCTAGCGTATCCATCTGTCAACTTTACTTCAAGTTCCGCCTCCAGGGTAGCGGGAGAGAAATTAGGGGTGAATTAGCCGCTTACTGACACAGACCGAATTCCACGCGGGCGGAGCCGCGGGCACAGCTAGTGAATAAATAAATATTCAACTTAAATCTCAATACCTGCTTAGTTTTCTTTACAAAAAGTAATGATATCCCACCAAAACCATTTGATTTATGATACGATTAATGATATCCCACCAAATGGGTATTAATATGGACACGATCTATTTTGTATTCGTAAAGGTTTGCAGTTTGTCGGGAATTAAGTTTTCTTAACTCAGGGTATCCAAATATGGGCGTCCACGATTTTTATATTGGTTACGTGAGATTTATATGAACGACTAAGAGTTGAATAGTTTGCCTCGAATAGTTTACTCGTCTGTGTTTCTATTATGAAAAATTTTCATGGACTCTAAAATAATGTTTTGATTAACATTTTCTAACTATTGGAATTACCGTAACACTTCAAATACAATGGACATAAAATAATACAAAAATGCCAGCTTGGTATGATTACGGACAAACGGCCAATTTAAAAAAAGTTTGGTGTTACAATTACAAGCTATTGAAAAAATTACGGCTCCTGAGATGTCAACTAAATTCAGGTGCATTCAATTAGGTATTTCATTAGTTAACAACTGCTATGATATAAATATTTGCAGAATGTGCATAAGCTAAGCATATAAGGACGTCTCAATGGCGTCTTATTCTCTACTTGAAATGCAGTAAACATAAACTAATAATAGTTTGCCCTTATCTGACACTTGGACAGTCGTGTTTGTTAGAAACAGACAAAAAAATTAACTAAATGAGGCTTGTAAGACGTTTATGAATAACAGCGTAAGTTAGAAAATCGCTAGAGGGAGAGAGAGAGAAATAGGAGATAGAGAGAGAGAGAGAGAGAGAGAGAAATAGAGACTTATATCGAATACATTTAGGAGAGAACTGTACAATCGCTATTTTCAATAAAGGTTAACTTTATACCTGTACCTCATCAGTTTAGTCATGGTTTCAAAAATCAATATAAATAGGAAAGCAGTTTAAGCGTGTACTTAAAAACAATATTGTACAACCACAACCAGTAGGAAAAGTAGCTAAGCGGGTGAGCTGCTTTAAATGATCATGGCATGACTTTATTGTCAAGAGAATAACAGCATATGAAGGTCATTTTGATCGTCTCACATGCTAAGCTACTTCTGATGTCGACTGTACCTATACAATAGGTACAGATGTTGCCTGACTTTTTCTTATGGTGTCAAACTATCCTATTCCTTATGCGAATCAATAGTCTACGTGCTTAAATAAAATGTAGGGAATCAAAACATACTATTTATTTTCATTTTGGAAGTAAAAAATGATGAACTTTAAAACTTAATTAAGCTCTTCAAATATTTTCATTTAAAGATAAATATGTTGTTTTAATTCCAGATAAATCGCAGATTTTAGGTATAACCATTTAACTACACTCAAGGACAATGAAATGCGGATGCTTTTTGTATATATTTTATAGATTGCATAGATTTATAGGCTTATCTACTACCGACTTATAGACAGGCCTGACGAGAACAAACGGATTGTCAGTCCATGCCATGTCATCATGATTCCGATTCATATTCGAAATTGGCGTAGGTACAGAAATCGAGCTGTCGATGAAATGTCTCCGAAAACGAATTGTGTTAACTTCAAGCAACAATGTAAAGGAGGTAAAGTTTCAAACAAGATTTACTGAAAATATGGTTCCTGAAAATTTGTAACCGGCCAGTCTTAATAAGACTATCAAAGAAAGTACCGCCCGAGTCTTTCTTGCGGTACTATTGTAGGGCCATTTTTTTGGGCTGATTGGGTATCCCTAGTATTATTTGATCGGTGTGTGTTAATTCAATCAGCTCCAACCCAACTCAACCCAATTCAACTCAACGCTATAACGACATTGACATTTGCTATTCGAACAGATTTTCATTCAACCTTGGTCTCACATTGTTCGCACATTGGTCACACATTGGTCTCACATTGGTACAACATTGGTACAATGTGTGACCAATGTGCGAATAATGTGAGACCAATGTTGAATGAAAATCTGTTCGAATAGCAAATGTCAATGTCGTTATAGCGTTGAGTTGAGTTGGGTTGAGTTGGGTTGGAGCTGTGTCTGTCCAGTGTGTGTGTTTATTTTTCGAATCGCGGCCAATGTCATTACTATATTGAGCTTCAGGCTCTATACAGACAGAACCCGATAACCCCGATAACCCGACTAATTAATTTTAGCTAATCCGGCGCCTAACTGGAGTAGTAAAAACAATTATAAGGCGGAAAAATGCTCACGAGATATTTCTTAACTAACTTCAGTTCCCCTTTATAATACAACAATAATTTTGATAACTACAAGTCTTAACTTGGAGACTTACATGATTGATTAATAGTGCTGAGCACGTAATACATCTAGATATCGTGATCGTACCGATTCCGTCACGATTAATCTCAATTTATTAGGGCAATACCCTTCAAAGGGCGTTGCATCGCAAACAATTTCCGTGACTCCGCGGGGAATTATATGGGAGGGTAATATTTTCTCTTCACAATGACAGTACAACAAGGCAACGCTTTCAGGCAATGACTTGTGCCGGGGGTGAAATAAATATTTGCGTATCGCAGCGCGACGCGGCGCCGCCCGCGCTCGCGCCGGTTGCCGCTGCGTCTCCGGCGGGCGTCACGCGACCTCCCAGCTCATTGAAAGAAGTTTATTCTTCCTTAAATACCCCCCTATACCTGCGATCGATGCTTTTTCTGCAAATTATGGGCACATACCCCGCCCAGATACAATCTACTCTATAATTTTAAACCTGTTTCATGTGAAATAGTGATAGAATGAACAAAATAGCCGGGAATTAGTGGCGTTATCTGACGGGATAAGTACCTAGTTAACGGAAAGCCAGTAAGTACAGGTTTTAATAATTTAATTTCAGTACTTCTCGAAGCGCTTGTAATAACTACTTAAGTGATTCCTTCCAAGAAAGTTGTTCCGATAAGAAGTGACGTGAAGCAGACTATTTAAAATATTGAGTAAGTAACAAATTTGCGAGCGATCGGCGTGATTCGCAACTTTTCGCGCAAGTTAGCCGCAAGTTGGTGAAACTTTTCAGCCGTGTTTCCGAACCTTATCGCCCGTAGAAGTAACAGGCCGAGATAAATGAAGTTTAGTTGCTCTTAATTTAATGGCTGGCCGGAAGTTTTGGGGACGTGACCGGATGAGAGGGGCCGCTCCTTCCGTACAATTATTATCCAATTATTAATAATACCCAGTCATGTGAGGGTCTTGGAAACTTTTTGAGTAGGTAGGGTACACGTCCATTATTTAATTTATTCTTTATTTAAAACTAGTTTTTATCGATGTACTCTTAAACAGAACGTAACTTAATTATCTTGAAAAAACTTGATATTGATTTGATACTCCAGATTTAATTAACAAGGTCACGGTTCCATGCAAAAGTTATTCCGCGAATTGCCGTTCCAACACATATATTTAAGAAAATAAATCAAAATACTTCTTCAAGCATGTCTTTTATTATTGAACTACTTTCCTTATATGTTTACCAATTTTTTTACATATTTAAGTATTTAACTATTTACTATCAAAAACGGAATGTTTATGTACCATGTCAATTGATTTGAAATTTCTCAATGCTTCGCGGCTATTCCAGCGCTATATTGGGCCATAATTGAATTGGGCCATGGCATGAATTTGGATAAAACCAAAGTCATGATCAATGGTCACATTGTTCCGGGACCGGTCGTCGTACATGGCCACCATCTTGAAATTGTTTCTGAGTACGCCTACCTTGGGCAGATCCTGCAGTTAGGTAAAAACAATTTTGAGAAGGAGGCCAAAAGGAGGATCCAGCTAGGCTGGGCAGCATTTGGGAAACTACGCCGAGTCTTCTCGTCATCCATACCGCAATGCTTGAAAACGAAAGTTTTCAATCAGTGCGTCCTACCCGTAATGACCTACGGAGCTGAGACGTGGACACTCACGGTAAGGCTGGTCCACCAGTTCAAAGTCGCTCAGCGAGCTATGGAAAGAGCTATGCTCGGAGTTTCTCTGAAGGATAGGATTCGTAACGAATACATCCGACAGAGAACCAAAGTTATCGACATAGCTCAAAGAATTAGCAAGCTGAAGTGGCAGTGGGCCGGCCATATCTCGCGAAGAACCGACAACCGCTGGGGTAAACGTGTTCTTGAGTGGAGACCGCGTCTCGGCAAACGTAGTGTAGGACGCCCTCTGGCCAGGTGGGATGACGATCTGCGAAAGACTGCAGGCAGATGCTGGATGCGGCAAGCTGAAGACAGGGCGCTATGGCGCTCATTAGGGGAGGCCTATGTCCAGCAGTGGACTAATATAGGCTGATGATGATGATGATGATGATGATTGGGCCATAATCACGGAGGAACTGCAATTATAATTTAATTAGTTATTGTACAGTTATCAACTTCAACGGCCTCCTAGCCCAGTCGGTAGTGACCCTGCCTACGAAGCAGGAGGTTCCGGGTTCGAATCCTGGTCAGGGCATTTATTTGTGTGTTGATCACAGATATTTGTTCCTGAGTTATGGATGTTTTCTATGTATTTAAGTATTTATTCATATTTATGTATTATATATATCGTCGTCTAGTACCCATAACACAGGCCTTATTGAGCTTACTATGGGCCTAGGTCGATTTGTGTAAGATTGTCCTATAATATTTATAAAAAATAATAATAATCTATACATATAATAAACGCGTAAGGAGAAAAAAATTGTACATTGAAGATATTTGAGAAAAACTAATTCAGGGGGGCTTAGAAACGTTGACTGAATAAATTTCAGTGATTTTTGGAATTCTTGTCTGTCTGTCTGTGAATTTGTCCGCGCACTACACAAAAACTACTGAACAGAATTTCATGAAATTTTGTATAGTAACAGTTTATACTCCGGAGCAACATATAGGATAGTATTTATTCCGCTACTTTATTAAAAAAATATCATATGTATAGTTCTAAAAGTGTTCACAGATGGCGCTGTATAAGTACCCAACAACCCATAATCATGATATCTTCTATACATACAATAAACGCATAAGGAGAAAAAAAATCACTTCGTTTTGAAAATTTTAAGTATACGTATAAACAAATAAAATAGGTAGTTAGATTGATAGATTCCGATTTACCCGAGAGCAAAAATTTTACCGATGCAACATGTGTTATCTGGCTTTAACATCCGAATACACATAAAAGGTAGTCATAAATCTAACAAAGTAATTTTACCCTTTTTGTAAGACGTTTGGCGTTTGGGATTTGTCTGGTTCCTGTCATGTTGCTGCTGAAGCGATTCTCGCTACGACGTTCCAGGCCTGGGCCCTACGCGGTAATCGGCCTTTGACTTTCACAGACATTGCCGCTCACCCTCGGGTTTCTAGCCCTCGGGTTCGCTTTTAAGCTACTTAGCCCTTGAGTTTTGTTCGGTCCCTGTCTGGCTGCTGCTGCTGCTGAAGCAATTTTCGCTGCGACGCTCCGGGCCTGGGTCCTACGCGATACGCAGCTTTTAACTCTCACCCTCGGGCCCTTAGCCTCTGCTCTCTTGCCTTCACTTTTGATATTTAGCCCTTGATTTATCTGGTCCCTATCATACTGCTGCTGAAACAGTTCTCACTGCGACTTTCCGAGCCTAGGTCCTATACGGTACTTAGCCTTTGGTCTTCGCAAAGGTATGTACACTGCCGCTCACCCTCGGGCTTTCGGCCCTCGGATTCGCTAAGACACTTGATCACTGAGTTTTGTCCAGTCCCTGTCATGCTGCTGCTGAAACAATTCTTGCAGCTACATTCCGAGCCTGGGCCCTACGCGGTACTCGGCCTTTGGCCTTTACAGACATTGCCGCTCGCCCTCGGGTCTTCGACTCTCAGTTTCTTTTTTAAGACACTTGACGGTTGAGTTTATTCCGGTACCTGTCATGCTGCTCCTGAAGCAATTCTCGCAGCTACGTTCCGAGGCTAGGCCCTAACGCGGTACTCGGCCTTTGGTCCTCGGTTTCGCTTTTAAGACATTTGACCGTTGAGTTTATTCCGGTCCCTGTCATGCTGCTGCTGAACCAATCCTTGCTGGGACGTTCCGGGCCCTAAGCGGTACTCGGCTGTTGGCTTACGCATAATTTGCCACTTAGTCTCGGCCCTTCGGCCCTCGGGTTTACTAAAATACTTGGTCACTGAGTTTTGTCCGGATCCTATCATGCTGCTGCTGAAACAGTTCTCGCTGCGACGTTCCGAGCTTAGGCCATACGGGGTATTCGGCCTTTGGCCTTTGCAGACAATGCCGCTCACCCTCGAGCTTTCGGCCCTCGGGTTCGCTAAGACACTTCATCACTGAGTTTTGTCTAGTCCCCGTCATGCTGTTGCTGAAGCAATTCTCGCAGCTACGTTCCGAGCCTGGGACGTACGCGGTACTCGGCCTTTGGAATTTGCAGACAATGCCGCTAACCCTCGGGCTTTCGGCCCTCGGATTCGCTAAGACACTTGATGACTGAGTTTTGTCCAGTCCCTGTCATGCTGCTGATGAAGCATTTCTCGCAGCTACGTCCCGAGCCTGGGCCCTACGCGGTACTCGGCCTTTGGAATTTGCAGACAATCCGTTCACCCTCGGGCTTTCGGCCCTCGGATTCGCTAAGCCACTTGATCACTGAGTTTTGTCCAGTCCCTGTCATGCTGCTGATGAAGCAATTCTCGCAGCTACGTCCCGAGCCTGGGCCCTACGCCGTACTCGGCCTTTGGAATTTGCAGACAATGCCGCTAACCCTCGGGCTCTCGGCCCTCGGATTCGCTAAGACACTTGATGACTGAGTTTTGTCCAGTCCCTGTTATGCTGCTGCTGAAGCAATTCTCGCAGCTACGTTCCGAGCCTGGGCCCTACGCGGTACTCGGCCTTGGGCCTTTGCAGACAATGCCGCTCACCCTTGGGCTTTCGGCCCCCGGATTCGTGAAGACACTTGATCACTGAGTTTTGTCCAGTCCCTGTCATGCTGCTGCTGAAGAAATTCTCGCAGCTACGTTCCGAGACTGGGCACTACGCGGTACGGCATTTGGCCTTCGCAGACATAGCCGCTCACCCTTGGGCCTTCGTCCCTCGGTTTCGCTTTTAAGACACTTGACCTTTGAGTTTATTCTGCTCCCTTTCATGCTGCTGCTAACCCAATCCCGGCTGCGACGTTCCGGGCCTGGGCCCTACGTGGTACTCGGCCTTTGGCTTACGAATAAATTGTTACTCACTCTCGGTCTTTCGGCCCTCAGTCTATAAACCCATGTTGTACAAATAAACTATTTCACTTTGACTTTGACTCAGGTTGGCTAAGAAACTTGATCCCCGAGTTTTGTCCGGTCTCTGTCATGCTGCTGCTGCTGAAGCAATTTTCGCTGCGACGCTCCGGGCCTGGGTCCTACGAAGTACTCGGCCTTTAGCTTTCCCAGACAAAGTGGATCAAGGAACATGACCATTGCGTGTTGTCCGGACCCTTTTATGCTGCTGCTGAAACAATTCTCACTTCCGTCGGCCTTAGTAGATTTGTACTGCTGCAGGAGAAGTACTTTCCGCTTGGACGTTGCGCTCACACGCTACGGTGTTCGGCCCTCTTTACGAAGTATATTCTGCTGCAGGAACTCGGCCATTATCATTCCTAGGTCTTGACGCTCGCCTTTTAGTTGGTTATCTTAACACGGCTGAACGACTCAATTTTGATTCAGTTACCAATTTGATGGACATTGACATCGTAAAAAGCGTAAGTTTTACAATAATGGCCTGGATTTAGTAAATTAAAATGACAAACCTCCCAAACGCACGCGAGCGAAGCCGCGGGTACAGCTAGTAATATAATATTTATTTATAGTTATATCGTTATATCTAGGATAACCTAGCATTTATTCCTTCTCTACTATGTCGTCCTCTCCTGCACCTACTTGTTGTGGTACGTGGATGATGTGGATCTAAATATAGAAATGCCCATATAAATTAATTAATGTCAATTTTTTTCCACATAACTGAACCAGTATCTTTATATATGTAACGCCTCAAAAAGCGGTATCATTAACGTTTAAAAGACTAATTGCAATTTTACCTTGCCTCATTTGTTTAAATCCGAAAATACACCAGAAAAGCGTGACCACAAAATAGTCATCAATAATACATAAAAGAGTAGCTCACGTTTCCTTTGTTTTAGAATTGAAAGGATGAAGGTATTTTGTTCCCTCTTGTTTCACTTACAAGAGTAACGGGCTTCTAAATCGTTGTATAGGTAAGAACAAGTGGGTGGGGACGAGGCATGTGTGCACTGAAGGCTCCCGCCGCTAAGCTGGATCAGGCGAACAAGAGGGTTGAAAACAATAAAAATTCGTAGATACACTTGTCACAGTATTTCGTCGCTGTATGTTTAAATTTGTTGTCACTGAAACTGACTACCTACCCTAATACTTTAATTTCATAACAAAGTAGGTACGCAATTGGGCGTCTCGATAAAGATAAATTTGAACCTGTCCATCAAAGTCATAAAAGAAATCTGTCTAGCCTTTTGTAGTAGATAAACACTTAATAAGTCGTGAAAGCAGAGGATATGCACTCGCTATAGACAGTATTTATTGACAGGTCGCATTAACAAAGTTCAAGTACTAGTTACGTACCGAGAAACAAGTTAGTCAGACCCGATCGAGTTGTTAAAGCGAAATAGTGGCTTCAGTCAGAGCCGATAATTTCAGTCGGGTACTAATTTTAGCTGCATAATTTATTCAGATACCGGAAAAATACATATATTTGTATCCTACTTTTTACTCCAAAGTTGGAATGTACAACTTAAGTAAAAAATTGTTTATGTCTACCTATATACATATTTTTACAAAACAGCTATTTATTGTTTACAAATAGCTGTTTACAGCTATTTATCATAATCAATCTAACTAAATCCTGCCTACGAAGCAGGAGGTCCTGGGTTCGAATCCTGGTCAGGGCATTTATTTGTGTGTTTATCACGGATTTGTTCCTGAGTTATGGAAGATTGTCCCATAATCATCATCATCATCTCCTCCTAGCCGTTTTCGGCTACAGCGACTGCGTCCTGGCGCTGAGAGCGACGCTGGTGCGCTCTTAGGTGACTGATATAGCCAATTTTTGCAGCAAATGTGCGGCCACACTCGCTGCAAGTCAGCACCCCTCCGACATAGAAATAATTTATGGCCACAGTTGGTCTGGCCTTTAGCTTGTCGCGCTTAGCGTCGAGCTCTGTGCGACGCCTGGCTTCGAACTTACGCACCTGTGCACGCAGTGTGCACGGTATACCTCCACTACGGACGGTCACTAGCAAGAGTCTCCCATGTCTTTGGCTCTATACGAGCTCTTTTCATATGCCGCTTCAGCACATCTTTATACCGCAAAAACTGGCCGCCTTGCCTGCGCTTGCCATTTTGCAGTTCGCAGTAAAAGATGCGATTCTGTCTTGAGACATGCGGGAGACATGTCCACCCCAATGCAGCAGTTGCTTCATCAAATAGGCCTCAATTCCGGTGACATCGGCACGTCTAAGGATCTCCGTGTTCCTAACACGATCAGACCAGTGGACCCCCATAATGTCACGGAGGCATCTCAGGTGGAAGGTATCTAATGAGCGAATATGCTTACGATAGAGGCACCACGTTTCTGAGGCATACAAGAGATTCGGCAAGACGATCGCCATGTATACAGCTACTTTAGTACTGAGTTTTATGTCGTGTGATCGGAACACCTTGGGACGAAGTTTGCCGAACGCTACCGAAGCGGCTCCTATCCTACAGTTTACCTCGTCGTCAATGTGGCACTTAGCGGTAATCGTGCTCCCCAAGTATTTAAACTGCTCTACCTGCTTGAGCGAGTCTCGGCCGAGTTTGATGTCAACCTGCAGATTACATCAGCTGTTGCAGAGCATCTGGGGATTCGGTTACAAAACACAAATCATCTGCATACATCATCTCCGTTATAATTGCGTGAGACACTTTGGTACGCGCTTTAAGCCGGGCTAAGTTGAATATGCCACCATCGGCGCAATAGCGAATACGGATGCCTGCAGGAAAAGTTTGTAGTGCTTCCCTAACCACTACTGAAAAGTACAAGGCAAACAAAGTGGGCGCGAATTTAAGGTGATTTTAAATAATTACATTTACAAAAAAACAACGAAAATAGGGACACGTTCTGAATTTCCCTTAATGTAGCAGCTACTCCCTATCTTAAATGATTTTTTTTGAGGTCCGTTCAATTTTCCTACTTCAATAAATACTATTTTATTAAATGTTAAACTAACCAACTATGTGCACCTATAAATGTTCACGTAATCGTAAGAATACAAATATTGCGGCAAGGCAATGAAATTGTCATTGGTGTTTAAATAAAGTGTCTATCTATTTCATGGTAAATTGCAACAACGTAAAGGGATTATCTTGCCATTTAAACCTCCTAGACAAATTTGGGGCTATGCCTCCCCTCCGGGCCGAGTTTCGTGTGATCAAATGCGAGCGTTTTAGACTGTAGGGGCGATTATGGTAATACCCATATACAGCTTTGTTTTATCTTGTTACAAAAACGACAGACAATCTTATCATATGAGTATGTTGTACCATGTCGGACGTATGAAAAATAAAGCAGGTAGTGAATTGTACGTCGTTCCTCCGCGCTACAGTTTTGACCATAATTTAAAGCTCAATTTCAAATGAAGTGATAGCAACACTTATCATCCACATTTCAAGTTGAACCGTTCACCCTTGTCATCATGATTATGCAGTGGTTTCTTGTCATTAGATTTGAACTTATATATATTTACTAGCTGTACCCGCGGCTTCGCCCGCGTATGTCGGAGGTTTTGTCATTTTCATTTACTATCTAGACCATTAGTGTAGAATTTACGCGTTCTACATGTAAATCTATCTAAATTTATTAGTTTATCCGTGATTGGGATACCCCAAAATTTTGGCACCTCCTCCGCCGCTTCATGCCGCCACCCCATGAAAATTCTGCACAATTTAAACCCGACGACTTAGATCCACCTTCCACTTTAATGCAACAACATTTTCCACTTCTTAAGAAGATCCCACAGAAGCCTAAATTGGCGATACCGTTACCATCTGATTTCGTCCCCACCGCCTGTTGAGGTTTAAACGTACACACGCGACGTGGATTATGTACGGGTCCTGTAATTCACGCAGAAGCACTGAATTAGTCTATGGCACATACTGAATATATATATTACTAGCTGTACCCGCGGCTTCGCCCGCGTGTGTGGGAGGTTTTGTCATTTTCATTTACTATCCAGGCCATTAGCGTAGAATTTACGCGTTCTTACATATAAATATCCATCTAAATTTATTAGTTCATCCGTGATAAAGATAACTAACTAAAAGGCGTGCGTCGAGACCTGCGAATGCTAATGGCCGAATTCCTGCAGGAGAACATGCTTCGAATAGAAGGTCAAACGCTGAAGGTATGAGCGCGAGGTAGCGTGTGAGCGCAACGTCCCAGCGAAAACTGCTTTTACAGCAGCAGGCCAAAATCTAATAAGGCCAAAGGCAGCAAGAATTGTTTCAGTAGGAGCATGAAAGGGTCCCCAAAAAACTCAATGGTCAAGTTTTTTGGTGAACCCGAACGCCGAAGCCGTTACGTGGTGAGCGGCAATATGGCGAAAGCCCAGGTCCGGAGGATCGCAGCGAGAATTGCTTCAGCAGAAGCAGCATGTCAGGGGCGGGACATAACTCAATGGCGAAGTGTCTTAGCGAACTCGAGGACTGCGGACACGACGGTGAGTGGAAATGTATGTGAAAGTCAAAGGCCGAGTACCGCGTAAGGTTCAAGCTCGGAACATCGCAGCGAGAACTTCTTCAACATCATCATGACAGCGACCGGACATAACTAAAAGGCGAAGTGTCTTAGCGAACCCCAGGGCCGGGGCTCGAGGGTGAGCGGCCACGTCTGAGAAAGCCAATGGCCGAGTAGCGTATAGGGCCCAGGTCAGCAGCAGAACCATGACAGGGACCGGACATATCTCAATGGTGAAGTGTCTTAAGGTCCGAGGATGAGTGGCAATATCTGCGAAAGCCATAGGCCGAGTACCGCGTAGGCCCAAGCCCGGAGCGTCGCAGTGAAAATTTCTCCAGCAGAATCAACATGATATAATCCTGACAAAACTGAATGGCGAAGAATCTTAGCTAATCTGAGGGCCGGAGCCCCGAAGGTGTGCGGCAATGTCTGCGAAAGCCAAAGGCCGAGTACCGCTTAGGCCCAGGCCCGAAGCGTCGCAGCGAGAATCACTTTAGCAGCAGCAGCAGCAGCATGACAGGGACCGGAAATATCTCAATGGTGAAGTGTCATAAGGCCCGAGGGTGAGCGGCAATGTCTGCGAAAGCCATAGGCGGAGTACTGAGTAGGCCCCAGCCCGGAGCGTTGCAGCGAGAATCGCTTCACATAAGGCCCGAGCGTGAGCGGCAATGTCTGCGAAAGCCATAGGCCGAGTATTGAGTAGGCCCAAGCCCGGAGCGTCGTAGCGAGAATTTATTCAGCAGCAGCAGGAAGCATGACAGATTCCGGACAAAACTCATTGGCGAAGAGTCTTAACAAATCTGAGGGCCGGAGGCCCGATGGTGAGCGGCAATGTCTGCGAAAGCCATAAGCCAAGTACCGCGCAGGCTATTGCAATCAGCTGTTAAAGCGAGATAAAACATGTTGCTCTCACAAACGGTACAATTTTTGCTGTCGGGTAAATCGAAATAGATAAATCTTAACTACCTGTTTTATTTGCTATTACGTAATATTGTAAGTAGGTTTCATGTATTGAAAAATAGATTATTTTTACGTTGAGAATAAAGTACCTGCAGGTATTAATGGGGGTAAAATAAACTGTTCCCTTGGTTGGTAAAATGCCGCAAGCCCCGGGACAACCCAATGACAAACCTTTCATGCAGAGATTATAGAGCATTTTCATAAAACGGACGTAGAAGAACGGATACAAATGGTACAAGATTTGTTTGCATGCCGACTGTGAAGTCAATTGGATTCATTTTAGCAAGGCATACAAATTGTGGTTTAGATTGTGGTGGGTTTGCAGTTTGTACAAGTATTTATGGAATTTTGCTGCAAAAAGCAAAAAGACTGCAGTAAAAAAATTTCCCAGTTTACATCTTTATTTCAACTATGCTACGGTTTTTAGGGTTCCATAGTCAACTAGGAAGCCTCATAGTTTTCGCCATACCATACATAATGGAGAACGCAACTGTCACAATGACATTTCTAACAATGGTCCTTCGAAAAACTAAAGGAGATCGTCAATTCTGGGCCACCTGATATAAACCGTATACAGTTTGTACTTCAATGTAAAATAAATACTCATTTTATTACTAAAGAAGACAAAATATTACAAAAAAATTAAACGGGAATTAGATATACTAAATAAATTAACATTATGTTGATCTTTCCGCGATTAAAATACAGCAAGACAAGTCGTTAACGTCTTTATGGCATTGACATAAAGTTTAACTTCACCTGGACTGAAACGGGTTTGTTTTTTGGTTTGACACTGTCAATGTCTACCGTTACATAATCAGCGTTTTGATACTGTTCCGTAAGTTAGAACATTGTAATATTAAAATAATATCGAAGCCTACGAATACGAAAGTTTAAATTAGAAATCGACTGTATTAAAACGCCTACAGATTGAAAATGCGTGTTTTTGAATTTTTGATCGGAGTTTGAATATTAAAAGTTAGTTTCATACTGGCATAATATCATGCTCTTTCGATAACGAAACGCATCTTTTTTTCAATTTTGGAATGTCAGATACTAGTGGTATCGCACTTAACGGTGATAAACCTTATCCCTTCGCAATAGGTGTTAGGAGTGCTCAGTTAATAGTATCAACGATGGTTTGACAGCCGTCTTTGTTTACCGAAATACAGGAACTATAAATACGATCAAAATATGACTTTTTATTATTTCATCATGGTTCCCGTTTTGTTTTAAGTCTCATTTTGTACAATTTAAAAAAAAAAACGGTCCTTTTTTACATTAATATATAAATCATAGGACGCTTTCAAATATTGTCCTTGTCAGATTCAAGTTTTAAATGCATGATTTTTCAATTTTCCCATCAGATTTCGCAATTTTTTTACCATCGTCCTGATCTAGAAATTATGACGATTTTTAAAGGTATGAATCATTCCTAAACGGTCCTAAATAATCTGGGCCAAATCATCTAACAAAAATTGACGATCTCCTTTGTATGGCGGAAAGTAGTTTTTATTTATTTTAGCGAATTTTCAAAAGTCATTTGACTTACTGTGTCGTCTTGCATTGGTCCCCAAAATAACAATGCTGTATAATAAAGCTACACGGAAAAAAATTGCTCAAGAAAAGCCTAGTGATTGTGACTGTATATAGTTTTCGTACAATGTTAAGGACCATTCATCTTATCTTATGTTGCTTTCTCCCGTTGTATTGAATCAAAAACGGCGCCCTCTACAATAAGTTTTCACCGGCCTTCCCCATTGTAATTTTTTTAACCAAATATCAACACGTTGCACATCAATCGATAGGTCTTTAAATATAACATTGAGATTTCTTGGACCAATTTTGATTTAGTGAATATATTATTCAAAAATAATCACTCCGAGTCTAAAAAAATGTGTCCCCCTGTAAATGTTGAACAGGGAGATTCAAAAAATATGACAAAATTTGAGAAGATACATCATTATATATTCTTTTTAAGAAAATTATTTGGAACATTATCGGTTTAGGCGTTTTTAAGTTATCTGCAAAAAACTTCTTTCATAGACAGATATGACCTTATGTTATGATATTAGTTTTTTTGATAGTAGGTCTCGAAACCTTCATTTTGAGTGGTCCCACACGCACTTGGCCGGTTTTGAATTATAACGTAGTAAAAGGTCGTAAGTGCAGAAAAATATCATATAAAAACAACCTTTTGAGTGGCTGTATCGTGACGGGCCGGGCGGGCCGGCAACTACGGAACCCTGCGTTGAGCGTGGCCCGACCTGCTCTTGGCCGGTTTTGGTTTAGTATAGTTTCGTCTATATTTTTCATATATTTTTAGGGGTCAGTTAAAACTTTAGCCTATGTTACCTATGTGTTAACTACTCCTTATTGGCGCGCGCTAGGTGCACTGCAATGCAATGCATATCAAGCGCTTGTAATACGAATAGCAAAGCAAGTTAATATTTTTATGTAAATATATAAATACCTAAAAATACAAGTTATTTTTGAAGAAGATAGCACACAGAGAATAATAGGTTTATGTCATGTGATATCATTCAAAACAGAGCATACAAAATTGCTGCCCTATAAACTATTAATATGGTTGAAATTAATAGTGTTTAGGTACCTACTTAGTAATTGTAGATTTCGAATAGCTTTCCAAACTTTTTCTATATTTTAATAGAGTAGGAAGGGCGAGAAACTTGGTAACAAGTTAATCTTCTGGAAGATTGTACTCAGGTGTGCTAAGTGAGAATCAGTAAAAGTAGTTTCATAATAAAATGAAAGACACTTTACAGTGTATATGTGGGTGCTGTATCTTATGTGGGTGAGGCTGGCGCAGGGGTAAGTTTTAGCTCAGGATAGTAGGATTACAGATGTTTGTATTCTCCCAGTCTCTTCAGTTGAACTCATAGTACTTACTAGTGATATGTGACCGAAGAAGTTGAAATAAGAACGGCGAAGCGAGTTTAGTGGAGTCGGCGTGACAGCTAAATTGGTTGTGTTGAAAAGAAATAAGAATGCCAAAACGAGCCGTTAATTACAATTAAAACTAGAACAAAACAAACGAAATTCTAAACAAAAAACTAACACTAGAACAAAACAAACGATATTCCCAAGTAAATAGAATGTAATTTCACTCAAAACAAAATCCCTATAGGCGAGAGCAATAGTGAAGTGAGAAACTATTTGGAGCGTTATAGTATAGCGCGGATAGTGAATATTTACCTTCCTATATCTTTAGGAGGAGTTTGGGTTACATACTAAATGTTATTGCTTTTATACTTTGCCGTGGACGTTCAAGATATAATGATGCGTTCACATGCATGATTAATGAGACTGATGCATGCAGTACTGAAGATCGAGTAGACGGTAACCGTGTCGTCCACGGAGAATTATAATAGTATTTTATGCAACAGTTGTATAAGAGGGGTCAAAAAAGGTGACTGGCGTGGGTAACAGTTTGAGCCGTAGGCGCAGCCGGAGGCGAAAATTGTTAAGAAAAACGCCACGAACATTTTTTGACCTACTTATACAACGTTGCATACAATACTTTTTCTACGATTACACATAGTTTTACAAAAAATGCGAAATTGAACACTTCATTATTTTCAGTTATTTTGTCAACATAATCAACAATAATTTAAGTTTCACCTTTTAAAACACTGTATTTCAAGAATACTAACACAAACACACACCGTCGTTATTAAATCAATTATCAAAGAGCGACAAAGATTAGTAAAAATATATTTTCAAAGTTTGCGGTTAGCCATCACAAACGAAAGGCAAACGTAAAAACTACAAAGTATGTCTGTGGTTCTTTTAATTTTTTCTTTTTTAAAGTTTTTTTTTCTAAAAATGCTGCGTTTATTTAAGTTTCTTAGGTTGGCAGTAATGTATTTTCTTCTAAAGTCCTGACTGCACGCGATTCTATTTTGGTGCTTTTATTTAAGTTGTTTTTTTTGGGGAATAGACTAGATAGACTTTTCTTCGAGTATATTATCTATGTGTTTCTTCGAGTATATAGATGATGACGAATGTATAAATGATATATAAACGGGAGTAGAAAAAAAAAATTTGTTGGGTTCACAGGGCACCTCTGTTGGCAGTTGCATTATATCACATAATAACCCTAGGGTCTTTATGAAGAATAGACTAGATAGACTTTTTTGAAATTGCATAAGACATGCTTTTATATACGTTTGCGGGACCATATAATTGACAGATAAAAGTACCGGAGTAGAAAAAATGACATATTGGTCTCTCGAGTACTCCCACACAAGGGCTGATACACACCTTGCTGATATTCATAACGGACGGTCGTTTATTAAATATTTTTAACAATTCTAACCATTGAACGTTGTAATATGTCAGATCTCTGCAAAATACACAGCGAGATGGTATTATTGGAAGTGCTGGTGGCCGGGCGGCAAGACGTCAGCGTCAGACTTTCAATCCGAAGGTCTCAGTGTCAAAACCCGGCTGAGTTTTTCGGAACTTATGATTTGATATTTACCAGTCGCTTTCCAGTGAAGGAAAACATCTTGAGGAAACCAGATTTAATCCCAACAAGGTTTAGTTTACCAGCTGGGTTGGAAGGTTAGATGACAGTCGCTGTCGTAAAAACTAGTGCCTACGCCAATTCCTGGGATCAGGTTGCCGAGCGGACCCCAGGCTCAATAGAGCAAAAAAACTGGGACAAACGCTAGTAGGAATAGATGACATTATATGATACGATAAGATAACGATGTAAATTATTTGGACATATTTTTAATTATTATCAGCTTCTAGAAATATCGATATGAGTTTTTTTTTAATACCACGACTGTGGCAAACAAGCATACGGCCCGCCTGAGGGTAAGCAGGTACCATAACCTATGAACGCCTGCAACCCCAGAGGATTCACATGCGCGTTGCCTGTCCTTTAGGAATCCATTCACTCCTTTTTTGAATAACCTCATACAGTTATATCCCAGTATTTTTAATAGCCATTTCTGTCACTAGAGACAATAATACGTCAAACATAACGGTCGATTCCTATAGAAACCATAAACAGGGGCAAAATCACGCACAAACAATCTCAAGCAATCATTTTTTAAATACGAACCGTAAAATGAAGGTGAGCATGAACAAAACAAAAAAGTTCATATCTGGATAAATGTTTATTTTTACATGTGACACGTTGGTTTTTATACACAAAAATATTGCGGTCGTATGAATTTTAGTTTTTTTTTATTATCTCTCGATTCATGTCATAATTTTAACGATAATCACAAAATAGTGGGAAATCCCACCTCACCGTAGTTGGGGTTCGGTAGGAATAGCAATGAGATGAGTTGGGAAAATTGCCAGGTTACACTTTCTGATTATAATTACATAAATGGTTTTATTTACGTAGCGATATGACAACCCTGGTCTACAAACACCCACTCTCCCTCTATCATCCCTACTCTTCCCATTAATGATCCAACTGCCCACGCCAGCGCCATCGCTTCTTACACCGTTTTACGGTATTCTCAAAATTTTACAAGAACTAAACAGGTACCTATTTAAACTAACAAAGAGGAATGATGCGGGGTGGTTTATTTGATTAATTAGGTGAATATATTTAATTTAGCTTAGGTTTTTGTTATTGATTTTTGTGGTTTTTGTTTCTTGTTATGCGGTAATTTGTGTTATGTTAAAATATAGGCCCCGTCCTCTATAAATAAGATAACTTCGGCCGTTTGTACCTAGTTTGGTATATTTTTTTTCCAATTCAAAAACTTTGCTAGTATGTCACTCAGACATCCACCCATTAAAAGCTGCCAGATGCCCGGATCTAGTAATAAGGATAGTATTGCAATCTTAGTAGATGTGTTTCATTGCTCTCATTATTGTGTCATATCTGACGTGGCCAGCTCTTAGACCATTACAAGTTAATTAGTTCCTATTTGTCTATCTATTTCTATCCCACGTGAATTTAACGTAGGTAGAACGAGAGCTGATCATTCTGTCTTCATAATAAATGTCTTCTTTCTCAAGGGACATTATGAAATTGATGGGAAATAAATTTTGTCAAGTACGGTATCTCTTAAATTACATAATAATGTTTTATCCATTTCTTCGATACTTATAAACATAATATAGAGAAGAAATTCAAAAGAAGAGAACTGGTGACGCAGCGGCCATGTGTTATATTACTTGTCCGTATGTCACAGGCATTTTACTCGGAAACTATAAGACGTATCTTAATAAAATTTGGACATAATGTGTATTTTTTATGCCGCTACTAAGTTAATTAGTTAAATTGCAGAAAAAAATATTTTTAGAAGGGGCGGCATACATTAACTAAATTTCAGACAATTTTTTTTACCAAATATCAACATGTTGCACTTCAATCGATTGGTATTATTTAATAATAAGATCGAGGTTTCTTTTAACATGTTGTGATTAAGTGAATATTTTCAGAAATAATCGCTTCGAAAGTCAGAAAAATTGTGCCCCCCCTTTTAATTTTTGAACTGTAAGTCCAAAAAATTTGAGAAGATGCGCCGGTATCACTTACTTTCTACGAAAATTGTTTTGAACGTTATCGGTTCAGCCATTTTTGAGTTATATCCAAATAACTTCTTACATAGAAAACGTAGTCATCAGATACGACCTTTTACTATTACTTTGGTTCTTATTCAATTGAAGGTATGGAACCCTCCATTATGCGTAGTCCGACACGCACTTGGCTGGTTTATTTCATCATCATCATATCAGCCGAAAGACGTCCACTGCTGGACATAGGCCTCCCCCAAAGAGTGCCACAATGACCGCTCCTGCGCCACCCGCATCCAGCGGACTCCCGCGACCTTCACCAGGTCATCAGTCCACCTTGCGGGGGGTCTACCCACGGTGCGCCTTCCGGTTCGTGGTCGCCACTCGAGAACCTTTCCGCCCCAACGGCCATCGGTTCTACGAGCAATGTGCCCCGCCCACTGCCACTTTAGTTTAGCGATTCGGAGGGCTATATCGGTTACTTTGGTTCTGCTGCGGATGGCCTCATTTCTGATGCGATCACGCAGAGAGACTCCAACCATAGCCCTCTCCATTGCCCTTTGGGTGTGGGTGGATATAGCGATAGTCCACTTGGCACCTCTGGAGTGATTGTAGTACAGCCCAGGTTTCGATCGAGTCGAAGGCTTTCTCGTAGTCTACGAACGCTAAGCAGAGGAGCAGGTTATACTCCTCAGTCTTCTGTATAACCTGACGGAGCGTATGGATGTGGTCTACGGTACTAAAGCCTCTTCGGAAACCGGCTTGTTCGGGAGGCTGGAAGTCATCTAGCCTGCGTGCGAGACGGTTCGTAATGACTCTTGAAAACAGCTTATAGACATGGCTCAGAAGTGAAATGGGGCGGTGTTCTTCAGTAACGCATTATGTATGTATGTATGTATGTATGTATGTAAACACTTTATTGTACATAAAAAGTAACAAAACAAACATGATAAAAGAAAAATAAACAAAGTACAAAGGCGAACTTATCCCTTTAAGGGATCTCTTCCAGTTAACCTTTGAGCAATTGAGAGAAATGTATAAGATAGACAAACATGCACTATGTACTTAGTGTACTTACGGAAACAAATATCTAAAAAAGAAGAGATAATATCTACTTAACCTAAGGTATAATAAATACACATATAATACATAATCAAATATATATTTATATATTGCAGTAAAACACTTCTATAATTGCATTAACACGTTTAATTTTGAAGATAAAGTAAATTATTTAAAATTAGCAACAATAATCAGAATATTTAAAATTAGCACTTCACATAAAAATGACGATAACGGTATCTATATAAAGATATTTCGCATTCAATAACTTCCTTAGTGGTTAGAATGTAATTAAATTACAATAATCAGAAAATTTAAAATTAGCACTTCACATAAAAATGACGATAACGGTATCTATGTAAAGATATTTCACATTCAATAACTTCCTTAGTGGTTAGAATGTAATTAAATTACAATAATCAGAATATTTAATATTAGCACTTCACATAAAAATGACGATAACTGTATCTATATAAGGATATTTCACATTCAATAGTTACCTTAGTATCGTAAACGTCTACTTTCCGCACAAAAGGAAAATAAAAAGGATGGAGTACTAGCAAAACTGGTAAGTACAAATAAAGACTCGGCTGGTAATTTGGCTGCAGGAAAATAATGGATTAATGAGGCGGGTGATATGGATGGTGACAGATGAGTCGCTGGCTGAACGTAGCCTAAATTAAAGAGCCAGGTCTTTGTACGCCCGTCAAACGAGGCAATTAGAATTTTGGGATTATTTTAGCAAAACAACAAAATAAAGCTATTATGGCACAAAAACACTGGATACAAAAAAAAGGAATCGGATTTATAACGTTTTTAAAAAAATGTAAATAATATGATATTCTCGAAAGACAGGATGGCTAAAGCTGTAGTTGAATTTGAATAGAGTTCGTGGGCAAGCGTCCCCTTTGGTTAAGGCGGACCCAACAGCTCGCTGAACTCTCTTTCTCACTTGGAGAGCCCGCTGGATGCGGGCTCTAATTCTCCGACGACGGTGAAGAATCACGCGGAACACGCGGCGGTTGCAGACCGTCTCGCCGGTAGGGCACCCACAAGCGCCTTCCGGAGTCCTTCCGGCTCAGGCGGTCCCACTGGTGGCCTTTTTGTCCGGCAACGTATTTGGTTTTTAAAAAGAATTTGTATTTAATTCAATAATATATTAGCACTTGCTATATAATGTTTGAACGCAAAGATCTAGAGAAATAGATCGCAATTCAACACGTTGCAACAAAGCAAATTATAGCAAAGCCCTCAGACTAAACCAGAATATGTTTTTTTCTTTCAAAAATCTCCTCGTCCATCTGACACACTCCATCAAAATCAACTTTTCCCTTTTTTGACAATCTGGAATACCTCAAAAATTCATATTCAGAATTAGCGCGAATATTATCTCAATTTATAACTACCAGTCGTGTATCTCAAAATGCGGACTGATATAAGCGCCATCTACCTGCAATGCCGTGAATCACAATGTACGCTTTTTTACATATTAACCGCAAACTAGCCTTAGACCTCCCTTAGACACAGAAGTTGTAAAGAAAGTCGTCAGATGTCGTACGATAAACGTAGCGTCATGCTACAGCATCTCCCTACCAAACAAAGAAACAAACAAACAACAACACAAGAAAACACAAGAAAACTGACCCCAAGCAACAAAAAAACACAACTTACTGCTAAGGCCAAAAAAGGTACAACAAGAGAACCCTAGACGAATTCCAAAAAAAACAAAACCAACCAGTTATTAACATTACCCCCAAAGACTAACCTAATAGATTAACAAGATGACAAAACGCCAACCAACGCGTCACGCGGTCCAAGACATGACGGCCGGGATAGGACAGAAACTGCACCTGGCCACAGATCTTAATCCCTCACATCGAGTCATCAAATTATACAACCAGGTGTAGCATGACGCTACGTTTATCGTACGACATCTGTCGACTTTCTTTAGAACTTCTGAACTTCTGTGTCTAAGGGAGGTCTAAGGCTAGGTCACGGTTGATATATAAAAAAGCGTACATTGTGATTCACGGCATTACGGGTAGATGGCGCTTATATCAGTCCGCATTTTGTAATACGACTGGCAGTTTTAAAATTGAGATAATATCCTCCCTAATTTTGAATATGAATTATCGAGGTATTCCAGATTGTCAAAAAAGAAAAAGTTGATTTTTGATTGAGTGTGTCAGATCGACGGGGAGGTTTTTAAAGAAAAACACATATTCTGGTTTAGTCTGAGGGTTTTCCTATAATTTGCTTAGTTGCATCGTGGTGAAGTGCGATTTATTTCTCTAGATCTTTGCGTTCAAACATTATATAGCAAGTGCTAATACATTATTGAAGCAAAAACAAAACCAAATACGTTGCCGGGCAAAAAGGCTATATATATTATATAGCAAGTGCTATACAGTGGGACCGCCTGAGCCGGAAGGATTCCGGAAGGCGCTTGTGGGTGCCGGAGCGGCGAGACGGTCTGCAACCGCCGCGTGTTCCGCGTGATTCTTCACCGTCGTCGGAGAATTAGAGCCTGCATCCAGCGGGCTCTCCAAGTGAGAAAGAGAGTTCAACGAGCTGTTGGGTCCACCTAAACCGAAGGGGACGCTTGCTCACGAACTCTATTAAAATTTAACTACAGTTTTAGCTATCCTGTCTTTCGAGAATATCATATTATTTAAATTTTTTTAAAAACGTTGTAAATCCGATTCCTTTTTTTGTATCCAGCGTTTTTGTGCCATAATAGCCTTTTTTTTTGTTGTTTTGCTATACTTTTGTAGAGCTCAAAGAGGACCCAGTGTGTTGACGATGAGGGACCCTCTTGTTCCTTTAGCCGTCAACACAGTGAATCCTCCTTTTTGTAAAGGGTCGGCAACGCGCATGTGACTCCTGTGGAGTTGCAGGCGTCCATAGGTTACGGTAGCTGCTTACCATCAGGCAGGCCGTATGCTTGTTTGCCACCGTCGTAGTATAAAAAAAAAAAAAAAAAAAAAAAAAATATCCCCGAAATTCTAATTGCCTCGTTTGACGGGCGTACAAAGACCTGGCTCTTTAATTTAGGCTACTTTCAGCCAGCGAATCATCTGTCACCATCCATATCACCCGCCTCATTGACCCATTATTTTCCTGCAGCCAAATTACCAGCCGAGTCTTTATTTGTACATACCAGTTTTGCTAGTACTCCATCCTTTTTATTTTCCTTTTATGCGGAAAGTAGACGTTTACGATACAAAGGTAACTATTGAATGTGAAATATCCTTATATAGGTACAGTTATCTTCATTTTTAAGTGAAATGCTAATTTTAAATATTTTGATTATTGTAATTTTATTACATTCTGACCACTAAGGAAGTTATTGAATGTGAAATATATTTATATTGATACCGTTATTGTAATTTTTACGTGAAATGCTAATTTTAAATAATCTGATTATTGTTGTTAATTTTAAATAATTTAATTTATCTTCAAAATTAAACGTGTTAATGCAATTATAGAAGTGTTTTACAGCAAATTGGCGCCCGATAAGGTAAAGAACTCTGGATTTACTTTTAATAATTGTAATTAAATAATTTTTTTTTGGATTTGTGAGACGGTGACCGTAGACCGGTCGCGGTTCTATTAACCTTGATTTTGGTTTGTTTCAGCCTGCTGCCTCCTTACGTCCCATCATTAACCCGAATTCCGTCATATTGAAATATTACTTTTATTTATGTTAAAAAAAAAGACGAATTTATGTGTTGACCTTTACTTATGCCTTTTTCTCAATTACCCGTAACATATCCCGAATACCTTATTTCATAGTTTGAGTCCTGTAGTTAGAGCCCGTAGACGTTAGGGAATTCGCAGGTAAGTCAGACATAGAATGTATGATTTGCGTTTTTTTTTTTCAGAAACTGAACTTGTTTTTTTTTTGAATTCGAACTCTAACTTAGCATTTAGACTTCGAGTGTTATTTTCTTTCTTTGACTTAAGCGCTTGGTTTAGACCACTGATATACTCGAACTTCGGATTTTAATTTTTAGGTCGATTAACTTTATTTTTTTGTTTGAACTTGCAACGCAAGACAACATTCGACTTTTCGCCATGTCGCACTTAATTAATGAAGGATCAATTGCTGAGACGCCTCATGCACACTCGTCGTTAAACTCGCACCATCCGAGGATTTTAGGACCAATGGCAAACGACGAAGAACAGGTTTTTGATTCTGAACCACGAACCCAAGTGATGCATATGTCTGGACTTCCCCCGCCTTTTCCTTTCAAAGATTATTCACTTACGAAATGGAACTTGAACTTTTTCGGGGACACTTGTGTTCGCGAATTTTTCTTTCGAATCGAGGAAGAAGGTATGGCGCGTAACGTCAATCCTTCATATGTTGTCAGACGTTTCCATGAATTGTTGTCAGATAGTGCCTTGAAACATTTTAGGGCAATCAGATATCCGGGTCTTACTTATGCGGAATTAAAGTCTGAATTCGTTAAAACCTTCGACGTAGCCGATTTCGATTTCAAGATTGAGAGCCAACTTCGCGCTTTATTACAGAAGGACAACCAGTCAGTGGTTGATGTTGTTATTCAGGCGCGCGATCTAAACGCAAAGCTTCGTACACCGGTTTCCGAAGACAACCTGTTTAACATTATTAAATATGGAATGAATCCTAGATATCATCCTTGTCTTGCAACTAACGTGGTCGCGAAAAATTTTGAAGCCCTTCAAGGTTCACGTCCAGCACGTTTGGCTATTGCACCGATTAGTGCTCAAGTTGTAGGTCAACCCAGTTCTATAGTGTGTATGAAGTGTGATGCAACTGGTCACAACTATCGTAATTGTCCTAACGTTTCAGGGGCAGTGTGCTTCAAGTATAAGCGTGTTGGTGCAATCACACGCGATTGTCCTAGTTGTAATTCTGGTCCGTCAAAAAACGAATAAGTGGCGCACTGAGAGGTCCATCGGTGTCGCCCGTTTATATTAATAATGCCCCGGATAATAGACTTTTTATTGATGTTTTAGTTGCTGGCTCTTCGGTAAGAGCTCTTTTGAACTATGGTGCTCAGGTTTCACTAATTGATATATCCCTCTTATCGGAGCTCGGTATAACATATCACGAGGATATCCGGCCTTATGTTGTCTCCGCCGACAATTCTCCTATTGAAATTCTAGGCGGTTTGGACGTCCCCATTCTTTTTAGTGGCATTCGCGTTCTGCACCCCTGTCTAGTGTGCAGTAATCTTCCTACTGCATTTATTTTAGGAATTGCGTTTTGGAATGCTGTTGGTCTCATTGACATTTTAAAGAAGGCATTCCGTGATGGTTTGTCAGGTAAGCTTTACGTCGCTTCACATCATGTTCCTATCCCTTATCTCCAACGTTACTATCCCTTATCTCCAGTCAAACTCAAGATTCTCAACGAAGAGATCGACAAGATGTTAGAGTCAGGCGTTATTCGTCCCTCACGATCACCCTGGGCTTCCCCAGTGGTGATGGTTACCAAGAAGTATGGTAGTGTCAGGTTTTGCGTGGACAGTAGGAAGTTGAACAGCGTCACCATCAGGGATTCATACCTCCTCCCGCGCGTACAGGACATCCTTGATAACCTACGAGGTGCCAAATATCTAACTTCGTTGGATTTTAGGAGCGCCTTTTGGCAAATCCCCTTAGCTAATAAGGCCAGTTGTGAGAAAATGGCCTTTATTGTACCCCAAAGGGGCCTCTTTGAGTTCGTTCGTCTCCCTTTTGGTTTAACCAACGCTGCGTCCGAGATGCAGAGGCTTACTGACATGATTGTCAATTTTGAGTATACCCCTGAGTCTGAGGATTTTATCTTCGGCTATGTTGATGATTTGATTTTGGTGTCTCGTGATTTTGACAGTCATATGCTGCTTATTCGTAAGGTTCGTGATAGGTTGAAAGAAGCTGGTCTTACGGTTAATTTAGATAAGTGCGAGTTTTGTAAGTCTGAATTGAAGTATCTCGGCTACATCGTCAATGAGCGTGGTCTTCAAACTGATCCGAAGAAATTAGAAGCTATTAGGGATTACCCTACCCCTTCTTCTGCCAAGTCTCTACGTGCTTTCATTGGTATGTGTTCGTATTATCGCCGTTTCGTGGATGGTTTTTCTTCGATTATTGCTCCTCTGACGGCACTTATCGGTAAGAGAAAGGGACGTGATCCCATCGATTGGAACGATAGTGCAAGTGAAGCTTTTTCTAAATTGAAGGATGCCTTGATGAGCGCTCCGTTGATGGCTTGCCCGGATTTTTCGAAACCTTTTATCCTTCAATGTGACGCTAGCCAGGTTGGCTTAGGCTCGGTCCTGGCTCAAGAGTTGGACGGCGTTGAACATCCAATTGCTTATTATTCTCGTTTATTCACTAAAGCTGAACGTGGATACGGGACAACCGAACATGAGCTTCTCGCTGTTGTTGATTCCATAAAGCATTTCCGCGGGTATCTCGATGGAATGAGGTTTAAGATCATTACTGACCATATTGCTCTTAAATGGTTGATCACCCTTGATAATCCTACCGGGCGCTTGGCTCGTTGGGCAACTTTGATTTCCCAATGTAACTTTGAGATTGAACATAAAAAAGGTGTCCTTAATGTTGTTCCTGACGCCTTGTCCCGCGCTCAAGTTGGGGTTATCTCATTCGCGCGTGGCATGGATCCTTCTGGAGATCCTTGGTATGAACGAATTTACCAGGGGGTTTTGGACAATCCTCAAATGTTTACTGGCGTAAATGTTTGTGGCGTATAGTTCTTCCTGCTTCAAGCACTAGAGAGGCGGTTGCTGAAATTCATAATAGATTTCCCAACGTTCATCCTGGTGTTATGAAAACGTATTTAAAAGCTCGTGACTTATACTACTGGCCGAATATGTACCGTGATGTTACAAGTTTCCTTTCCGAATGTCAGATTTGCAAGTCTTATAAAATTGCAAATTCACAACCTCGTGGACTTCGCTTATTTCCTCGTCGTGTTGCGGCTCCAATGGATCTTCTTTCCATTGACTTAATTGGTCCTTTACCGGTTAGCCGTAATGGTTGTCGTTATATTTTGACTTTGGTTGACGTTTTTACCAAATTTGTTTGGTTGGTCCCTTTGAAGTTGGTGAATGCGAGGTCAATATCGATGGCATTAGAGTCGGAGGTTATTTTACGGTACGGTGTTCCTACTAACATTCTCTGTGACAACGCTACAGTTTTTCATAGTCGTCAATTTCTGGATTTCCTGGCGAGCTATAATATTCCAGGTCCGTGTTATACCCCATATTATTCGCCACAAGCGAATGTTGTGGAGAGATATAACCAGGTCGTGATTACTACTTTGAGCATTTTAGTTGAAAATGACCAACGCAGTTGGTCGGGTCATTTACATCGGGTCGCTCTTTATTTAAACTATTGTATAAATTTGGCTACTGCTTATACACCGAATTTTTTGATGTACGGCCGCGAGTTGTCAATGATTCGTGAACGTGTTGAGAATCAGGTTGTGGACCAAGATGTGGGACTCAGCCGGATGGAACGCGCTTCGAATCTTCAGACGCTTCGTGAGGTGTACGATAAAGTTTCTGATTCTATGGCTTTGGCCTTTCATCGTAACGCCGCCAAGTTCAACACGAACCGTTCTTAGCCAAGAATCGTTGGTGAACAAATCGTTTGGCGCCGGAATTTGCAGCGTGGCTCCGCTGATCCTTTTCGAGGCGGTAAATTCGCTCCACGTTTCGTTCGGTGCCGTGTGGTTAGACGGGTGTCTCCACAGGTATATGTACTGGCTGATACCGATTCCGAGCACGTCGGTACCTATCATATTAAAGATATCTTGAAATAGTTTCTTCTTTCGGCCCGTTCAGATTTCTAAAAATTCTAAAATGCGCTTTAGTCCGCCATTCCCTTATCGGTAATCCTTGCTTGATTCGTTTCTTATCGTTTTTTGTTTTCGTTTGAGCGTTTCCTTGCCCCTTTTTCCAGATTTGACTTTTTTTACCGTTGGTGCTTAAGGCTTCGTTTATCTTTCCCGGTCTATGATAGCCTGGTTGTATAATTTGATGACTCGATGTGAGGGATTAAGATCTGTGGCCGGGTGCAGTTTCTGTCCTATCCCGGCCGTCACGTCTTGGACCGCGTGACGCGTTGGTTGGCGTTTTGTCATCTTCTTAATCTATTAGATTAGTCTTTAGGGGTAATGTTAATAACTAGTTGGTTTTGTTTTTTTGGAATTCGTTTAGGGTTCTCTTGTTGTACCTTTTTTGGCCTTAGCATTAATTTGTGTTTTTTTTGTTGCTTGGGGTTAGTTTTCTTGTGTTTTCTTGTGTTGTTGTTTGTTTGTTTCTTTGTTTGGTAGGGAGATGCTGTAGCATGACGCTACGTTTATCGTACAACATCTGTCGACTTTCTTTAGAACTTCTGAACTTCTGTGTCTAAGGGAGGTCTAAGGCTAGGTCACGGTTGATATATAAAAAAGCGTACATTGTGATTCACGGCATTACGGGTAGATGGCGCTTATATCAGTCCGTATTTTGTAATACGACTGGCAGTTATAAAATTGAGATAATATCCTCCCTAATATTGAATATGAATTTTTGAGGTATTCCAGATTGTCAAAAAAGAAAAAGTTGATTTTTGATTGAGTGTGTCAGATCGACGGTCAAATTTTTAAAGAAAAACACATATTCTGATTTAGTCTGAGAGTTTTCCTATAATTTGCTTAGTTGCATCGTGGTGAAGTGCGATTTATTTCTCTAGATCTTTGCGTTCAAACATTATATAGCAAGTGCTAATACATTATTGAAGCAAAAACAAAACCAAATACGTTGCCGGGCAAAAAGGCTATATATATTATATAGCAAGTGCTATACAGTGGGACCGCCTGAGCCGGAAGGATTCCGGAAGGCGCTTGTGGGTGTCGGAGCGGCGAGACGGTCTGCAACCGCCGCGTGTTCCGCATGAAAAGAGAGTTCTGCGAGTTGTTGGGTCCGCCTAAACCGAAGGGGACGCTTGCCCACGAACTCTATTAAATTTTAACTACAGTTTTAGCTATCCTGTCTTTCGAGAATATCATATTATTTTTGTATCCAGCGTTTTTGTGCCATAATAGCCTTTTTTTTTGTTGTTTTGCTAAAATATCCCCGAAATTCTAATTGCCTCGTTTGACGGGCGTACAAAGACCTGGCTCTTTAATTTAGGCTACGTTCAGCCAGCGAATCATCTGTCACCATCCATATCACCCGACTCATTGACCCATTATTTTCCTGCAGCCAAATTACCAGCCGAGTCTTTATTTGTACTTACCAGTTTTGCTAGTACTCCATCCTTTTTATTTTCCTTTTATGCGGAAAGTAGACGTTTACGATACTAAGGTAACTATTGAATGTGAAATATCCTTATATAGGTACAGTTATCTTTATTTTTAAGTGAAATGCTAATTTTAAATATTTTGATTATTGTAATTTAATTACATTCTGACCACTAAGGAAGTGGATTGAATGTGAAGTATCTTTATATAGATACCGTTATTGTAATTTTTACGTGAAATGCTAATTTTAAATAATCTGATTATTGTTGCTAATTTTAAATAATTTACTTTATCTTCAAAATTAAACGTGTTAATGCAATTATAGAAGTGTTTTACTGCACAGGCTATAATAGACCGGGAAAGATAAACGAAGCCTTAAGCACCAACGGTAAAAAAAGTCAAATCTGGAAAAAGGAGCAAGGACACGCTCAAACGAAAACAAAAAAACGATAAGAACCGAATCAAGCAAGGATTACCGATAAGGGAATGGCGGACTAAAGCGCATTTTAGAATTTTGAGAAAACTGAACGGGCCGAAAGAAGAAACTATTTCAAGATATCTTTAATATGATAGGTACCGACGTGCTCGGAATCGGTATCAGCCAGTACATATACCTGTGGAGACACCCGTCTAACCACACGGCACCGAACGAAACGTGGAGCGAATTTAACGCCTCGAAAAGGATCAGCGGAGCCACGCTGGAAATTCCGGCGCCAAACGATTTGGTCACCAACGATTCTTGGCGAAGAACGGTTCGTGTTGAACTTGGTGGCGTTACGATGAAAGGCCAAAGCCATCGAATCAGAAGCTTTATCGTACACCTCACGAAGCGTCTGAAGATTCGAAGCGCGTTCCATCCGGCTGAGTCCCACATCTTGGTCCACAACCTGATTCTCAACACCTTCACGAATCATTGACAACTCGCGGCCGTACATCAAAAAATTCGGTGTATAAGCAGTAGCCAAATTTATACAAGAGTTTAAATAAAGAGCGACCCGATGTAAATGACCCGACCAACTGCGTTGGTCATTTTCAACTAAAATGCTCAAAGTAGTAATCACGACCTGGTTATATCTCTCCACAACACAATATGGGGTATAACACGGACCTGGAATATTATAGCTCGCCAGGAAATCCAGAAATTGACGACTATGAAAAACTGTAGCGTTGTCACAGAGAATGTTAGTAGGAACACCGTACCGTAAAATAACCTCCGACTCTAATGCCATCGATATTGACCTCGCATTCACCAACTTCAAAGGGACCAACCAAACAAATTTGGTAAAAACGTCAACCAAAGTCAAAATATAACGACAACCATTACGGCTAACCGGTAAAGGACCAATTAAGTCAATGGAAAGAAGATCCATTGGAGCCGCAACACGACGAGGAAATAAGCGAAGTCCACGAGGTTGTGAATTTGCAATTTTATAAGACTTGCAAATCTGACATTCGGAAAGGAACCTTGTAACATCATGGTACATATTCGGCCAGTAGTATAAGTCACGAGCTTTTATATACGTTTTCATAACACCAGGATGCACGTTGGGAAATCCATTATGAATTTCAGCAACCGCCTCTCTAGTCCTTGAAGCAGGAAGAACTATACGCCACGGATTAGGTGCTAAAGGGTTTTCGATAGATACCCTGCGCATTAAGACACCATCCCGAAGAGCAAATGCAGTAAACATTTGAGGATTGTCCAAAACCCCCTGGTAAATTCGTTCATACCAAGGATCTCCAGAAGGGTCCATGCCACGCGCGAATGAGATAAGCCCAACTTGAGCGCGGGACAAGGCGTCAGGAACAACAGTAAGGACACCTGTTTTATGTTCAATCTCAAAGTTATATTGGGAAATCAAAGTTGCCCAACGAGCCAAGCGCCCGGTAGGATTATCAAGGGTGATCAACTATTTAAGAGCAATATGGTCAGTAATGATCTTAAATCTCATTCCATCGAGATACCCGCGGAAATGCTTTAAGGAATCAACAACAGCGAGAAGCTCATGTTCGGTTGTCCCGTATCCACGTTCAGCTTTAGTGAATAAACGAGAATAATAAGCAATTGGATGTTCAACGCCGTCCAACTCTTGAGCCAGGACCGAGCCTAAGCCAACCTGGCTAGGCGTCACATTGAAGGATAAAAGGTTTCGAAAAATCCGGGCAAGCCATCAACGGAGCGCTCATCAAGGCATCCTTCAATTTAGAAAAAGCTTCACTTGCACTATCGTTCCAATCGATGGGATCACGTCCCTTTCTCTTACCGATAAGTGCCGTCAGAGGAGCAATAATCGAAGAAAAACCATCCACAAAACGGCGATAATACGAACACATACCAATGAAAGCACGTAGAGACTTGGCAGAAGAAAGGGTAGGGTAATCCCTAATAGCTTCTAATTTCTTCGGATCAGTTTGAAGACCACGCTCATTGACGATGTAGCCGATATACTTCAATTCAGACTTACAAAACTCGCACTTATCTAAATCAACCGTAAGACCAGCTTCTTTCAACCTATCACGAACCTTACTAATAAGCCGCATATGACTGTCAAAATCACGAGACACCAAAATCAAATCATCAACATAGCCGAAGATAAAATCCTCAGACTCAGGGGTATATTCAAAATTGACAATCATGTCAGTAAGCCTCTGCATCTCGGACGCAGCGTTGGTTAAACCAAAAGGGAGACGAACGAACTCAAAGAGGCCCCTTTGGGGTACAATAAAGGCCGTTTTCTCACAACTGGCCTTATCAGCTAAGGGGATTTGCCAAAAGGCGCTCCTAAAATCCAACGAAGTTAGATATTTGGCACCTCGTAGGTTATCAAGGATGTCCTGGACGCGCGGGAGAGGGTATGAATCCCTGATGGTAACGCTGTTCAACTTCCTACTGTCCACGCAAAACCTGACACTACCATCTTTCTTGGTAACCATCACCACTGGGGAAGCCCAGGGTGATCGTGAGGGACAAATGACGCCTGACTCTAACATCTTGTCGATCTCTTCGTTGAGAATCTTGAGCTTGACTGGAGATAAGGGATAGTAACGTTGGCGGATGGGCGAACCAACAGTCTCAATCTTATGCGAAAGCCACGAAGTACAACCTAATCCAGCTTTATCAGAAGAAATCTCCTCGAACTCGTCAATAACAGATTGGAGTTTTGATTACTGCAGTGGTGCAAGCACCGTACGAGGGTGGACATAGCGAACCTCACTTACCCGTGGGACTGCGACAGGAACATGATGTGAAGCGACGTAAAGGTTACCTGACAAACCATCACGGAATGCCTTCTTTAAAATGTCAATGAGACCAACAGCATTCCAAAACTCAATTCCTAAAATAAATGCAGTAAGAAGATTACTACTCACTAGACAGGGGTGCAGAACGCGAATGCCACTAAAAAGAATGGGGACGTCCAAACAGCCTAGAATTTCAATAGGAGAATTGTCGGCGGAGACAACATAAGGCCGGATATCCTCGTGATATGTTATACCGAGCTCCGATAAGAGGGATATATCAATTAGTGAAACCTGAGCACCAGAGTCCAAAAGAGCTCTTACCGAAGAGCCAGCAACTAAAACATCAATAAAAAGTCTATTATCCGGGGAATTATGAATATAAACGGGCGACACCGATGGACCTCTCAGTGCGCCACTTATTCGTTTTTTGACGGACCAGAATTACAACTAGGACAATCGCGTGTGATTGCACCAACACGCTTACACTTGAAGCACACTGCCCCTGAAACGGAAGGACAATTACGATAGTTGTGACCAGTTGCATCACACTTCATACACACTATAGAACTGGGTTGACCTACAACTTGAGCACTAATCGGTGCAATAGCCAAACGTGCTGGACGTGAACCTTGAAAGGCTTCAAAATTTTTCGCGACTTCTAACAAACCATCAATATCCCTAACCACGTTAGTTGCAAGACAAGGTTGATATCTAGGATTCATTCCATATTTAATAATGTTAAACAGGTTGTCTTCGGAAACCGGTGTACGAAGCTTTGCGTTTAGATCGCGCGCCTGAATAACAAAATCAACCACTGACTGGTTGTCTTTCTGTGATAAAGCGCGAAGTTGGCTCTCAAGCTTGAAATCGAAATCGGCTACGTCGAAGGTTTTAACGAATTCAGAATTTAATTCCGCGTAAGTAAGACCCGGATATCTGATTGCCCTAAAATGTTTCAAGGCACTATCTGACAACAATTCATGGAAACGTCTGACAACATATGAAGGATTGATGTTACGCGCCATACCTTCTTCTTCGATTCGAAAGAAAAATTCGCGAACACAAGTGTCCCCGGAAAAGTTCAAAATCCTCGGATCTTGCGAGTTTAAAAATAAGTGCGGATGAGGCGTCTCAGCAGTTGATCCTTCATTACTTAAGTGCGACATGGCGAAAAGTCGAATGTTGTCTTGCGTTGCAAGTTCAAACAAAAAATAAAGTTAATCGGCCTCAAAATTAAAATCCGAAGTTCGAGTATATCAGTGGTCTAAACCAAGCGCTTAAGTCAAAGAAAGAAAATAACACTCGAAGTCTAAATGCTAAATTAGAGTTCGAATTCAAAAAAAAAACAAGTTCAGTTTCTGAAAAAAAAAACAAAACGCAAATCATACATTCTATGTCTGACTTACCTGCGAATTCCCTAACGTCTACGGGCTCTAACTACAGGACTCAAACTATGAAATAAGGTATTCGGGATATGTTACGGGTAATTGAGAAAAAGGCATAAGTAAAGGTCAACAGATTAATTCGTTTTTTTTAACATAAATAAAAGCAATATTTCAATATGACGGAATTCGGGTTAATGATGGGACGTAAGGAGGCAGTAGGCTGAAACAAACCAAAATCAAGGTTAATAGAACCGCGACCGGTCTACGGTCACCGTCTCACAAATAAAAAAAAAAAATTAATTACAATTATTAAAAGTAAATCCAGAGTTCTTTACCTTATCGAGCGCCAATTTGCAGTAAAACACTTCTATAATTGCATTAACACGTTTAATTTTGAATATAAAGTAAATTATTTAAAATTAGCACTTCACATAAAAATGACGATAACGGTATCTACTTATATATAAAGATATTTCGCATTCAAGAACTTCCTTAGTGGTTAGAATGTAATTAAATTACAATAATCAGAATATTTAAAATTAGCACTTCACATAAAAATGACGATAACGGTATCTATATAAAGATATTTCACATTCAATAACTTCCTTAGTGGTTAGAATGTAATTAAATTACAATAATCAGAATATTTAATATTAGCACTTCACATAAAAATTACGATAACTGTATCTATATAAGGATATTTCACATTCAATAGTTACCTTAGTATCGTAAACGTCTACTTTCCGCACAAAAGGAAAATAAAAAGGATGGAATACTAGCAAAACTGGTAAGTACAAATAAAGACTCGGCTGGTAATTTGGCTGCAGGAAAATAATGGATTAATGAGGCGGGTGATATGGATGGTGACAGATGATTCGCTGGCTGAACGTAGCCTAAATTAAAGAGCCAGGTCTTTGTACGCCCGTCAAACGAGGCAATTAGAATTTTGGGATTATTTTAGCAAAACAACAAAAAAAAGCTATTATGGCACAAAAACACTGGATACAAAAAAAAGGAATCGGATTTATAACGTTTTTAAAACAATGTAAATTATATGATATTCTCGAAAGACAGGATGGCTAAAGCTGTAGTTGAATTTGAATAGAGTTCGTGGGCAAGCGTCCCCTTTGGTTTAGGCGGACCCAACAGCTCGCTGAACTCTCTTTCTCACTTGGAGAGCCCGCTGGATGCGGGCTCTAATTCTCCGACGACGGTGAAGAATCACGCGGAACACGCGGCGGTTGCAGACCGTCTCGCGCGTCCGGCACCCACAAGCGCCTTCCGGAGTCCTTCCGGCTCAGGCGGTCCCACTGGTGGCCTTTTTGTCCGGCAACGTATTTGATTTTTAAAAAGAATTTGTATTTAATTCAATAATGTATTAGCACTTGCTATATAATGTTTGAACGCAAATATCTAGAGAAATAAATCGCACTTCAACACGTTGCAACTAACCAAATTATAGCACAACCCTCAGACTAAACCAGAATATGTTTTTTTCTTTTAAAAATCTCCCAAATGTTCATATTCAAAATTAGCGCCAATATTATCTCAATTTATAACTGCCAGTCGTGTATCTCAAAATGCGAACTGATATAAGCGCCATCTACCTGCAATGCCGTGAATCACAATGTACGCTTTTTTATATATCAACCGCAACCTAGCCTTAGACCTCCCTTAGACACAGAAGTTCTAAAGAAAGTCGACAGATGTCGTACGATAAACGTAGCGTCATGCTACAATATATACACATATTCATAAAATAAGGTACCAACTCAACTAGAACACAAATCATTCGGGGAGCCACAATTTATGTAACTTTCCCTTCAGTGATGCTACCGACTGGGATTGTCTAAAGGACAACGGCAACTCATTCCACAACTGCACAGCACGTACTGAGAAAGACCTGGAATACGACCTAGTCTTCTTCAACGGTATGGCAAGAGTGAGGTTCGCACTCGACCTCAAGCGGTGACCACTACCAACAGCCAAATACCTAAACCTTTCAGAGAGGTATTGTGGGGAGGTCGGATTAAAAAGGGTGTTAAAAAGAAGACATAGAATATGCACGTCCCTGCGCTGGCGTATAGGTAGCCAACCGAGCTTAGCACGAAATTCGGAGATGTGGTCAAACTTCCGTAACCCAAAAATATACCGGATACACACATTCTGCAGACGCTCCAGCTTATCCAGTAGTTCCTCCCTGAGGTCCAAAAAAGCAATGTCACCATAGTCCAAAAGCGGTAGGAGAAGGGATCGAGCAAGATCGTGCATTATCACCCTTTTTGAAGAACAATACCACCACACCTCTGTTCCATGCCTTAGGCGTTCTCCCTTCTAGTAAAATGGAGTCGAACAACTTCTGAAGGGCCATAAGGACCGGTTTACCACCCGCCTTCAGAAGTTCGGCTGTAATTCCGTCTTCACCAGGTGCCTTATTGTTTTTGAGCTGTTTAAGAGCCATTCTAATCTCGTACAGGCTGATGTCCGGGATGTCTTCGGTATAATGTCGGGTCAGTCTAGCTCTAGGATCTTCCGCCAGATCAACTTCACGTCTGCTAGTTGATGTGTATAGCTGTCCATAAAAGTCCTCTATCTCCCCCAGAAGCTCGGGTCTGGATGAAACAATTCTACCATCCTCAGTTTTTAATTTGGCGAGCTGGCTCTGCCCAATAGACAAATCTCTTGAGAAAACTTTAGAGCCCTTATTCTGCTCAATGGCCTCTTCAATACGATTTGTATTGAATTGGCACAAATCACGGGTAAGGGACTTAGAGATCCGTCTATTGAGCTGCCGGTATAATGACGCATCTGCTGAGGATTGCAGAACCATTTCTCTCCTTTCCTCGATGAGTTTCTGAGTGGAGTCAGAGAGCCTTTTCGTTCTGTTGCTCCGCTGGGCCTTAAAAAACTTAGACCCAGTACTATGGACAGCTTCCACAAACCCGTCGTTGAATTCGTCCACATCGCCGCCTAGACAATCGAAACGGTTTTGGAGTTCCAGCTGGAAGCTCTCAGGGTTTTGGATTCGAAGTGCTGCTGGACGGAGCGTAGACTTCATCAGTCGAGAGCGCTTTAGCTTAACACATATATTCAATGTGCCTCTCACCAGACGGTGATCACTTCTCAACTCACTCAATACTTGGTCCTTTCCTGTTTTTGGTGTACATTAATGACCTACCTAAAATTGTGCAAGATAAACATGATATAGTGTTATTTGCTGATGACACATCTCTGATATTTAAAGTGGACAGAAAAGAAAACAGCTTCGATAGTATTAACAGTGCACTCTCCAAAGTAGTAAATTGGTTTACGGCTAATAACCTACTTTTGAACGCCAAGAAAACGAAGTGCATCAAATTTACACTTCCCAACGTCAAGCAGATTAACAGCAGCAAGATTATAATAAATGATGAAATAATGGAATTCGAAAATCAAACTGTTTTCTTAGGAGTCACTTTAGACTCGAAATTACAATGGCATCCACATATAGCTACCCTAGCTGGGAAACTTAGCTCTGCAGCCTATGCCGTGAGGCGAATCAGCCATCTAACAAACAGTGAAACTGCCAGGCTGGTATACTTCAGTTACTTTCACAGTGTTATGTCGTATGGAATTCTGTTGTGGGGTAAAGCAGCTGATATTGGGACCATATTTGTGCTACAAAAACGAGCTGTACGTGGCATTTATAAAATGCGCGGTCGAGCATCCGTAAGAGGAAAATTTGAAGAGGCAAATATTCTTACCGTAGCATCTCAATACGTACTTGAAAACATTATGTATGTGCGGAAAAACATCCATAAATTCAAGCTCAACAGTGATATCCATAACTATAACACTAGAAATAAAGATAAGATTGCTGAGCCTGGCCACCGCCTCGGTAAGGTTCGTACGTCTTTTACTGGGAACTGTACACGTTTTTATAACAAAGTCCCCGCTGATGTAGTGAATTTGCCACTAAATAAATTCAAGTCTTATGTTAAGCGCTATTTGTTGAGGAGAGAGTACTATACTTTAAAGGAATTCATTGAGGATAACGATGCCTTTAAGCCTGTAGCTTGATATAGTTAGTACAATACAAATTGAGAAATTATTAGGTACATTACTCTATGAAGCAGCTTTACTAGTGTCCAGTATTACCTGTTTTTCATTTTTATTTTATTTTGTTTTTATTTAGTATTTGGACACTTAGAGACGTTATACATCTCTAAGTCTTGCATTCGCAAATATTTATATGTATAGATATATATTTAATGATCCTGACGCTTAGAGACATGTACATCTCTATGTCACTTTTATATTGTAATTTAGTTCACGCATGTAAAATACGAGCACAGAATATTGTTTCTCACCAGACTAAACATGGCTAGTTTTTATTAATTAATACTTTTTATTAATCATATTTAATTTTAGTTTAATTGGCTTTAGACACAACATTCGGTGCTTGATTATCCATATTTTTTATTATATAGAATATATAGATCAAGACACTTGGAGACCTTATACATCTCTAAGTATAATTTAGAAATAGTATGTTTATTGTATACTAGAATCACTTAAGTACTTTTTTTATATTATTTAAATTCAAAGTTTATTTCTAACTGTTGATGATGGATTATTATAATTTGGAAATTTATGTAGAAGACACAGTTCAGGTAAGAAAGTATATCAAACTTGTATGTAATTTATTTTCAATAGTCAGATTTGGACTCATCTTTTTTCTTTGGTATTTTTCTTAAACTATAACCTATTGTTGGTTAATCTAACCTTGGTTTGATATGTTTTCTTATAGAACAACGCACTTATATGTATTGTTTAGTTTTGATGTACTGTTGTTTTGAAAAAATAAGTCCCGCCGAGTTTCTTGCCGGACATAATTCTTCTCGGGTCAGAGGTGTAGGGTTAGAACCGGTGTAGTTTGATTTTTTTCTCTCTCTTTTACTTTGACGTGTAAAAGTGCCCTTGTGGCCTACTTACTGAATAAATGTTTGAGTTTGAGTTTGAGTTTGAGTTTGACTTCCGGTTTTAACCGTATTGATCACAGAGACATCATTGAATATATGCTTCTTCGTCGACATGATGAAGTCAATCTCGTTTTTAGTTGCACCGTCGGGACTCATCCAAGTCCACTTCCTGTGCTCACGTTTCTTGAAGAAGGAGTTCATCATGTAGAGTCCCTCCTTCTCCAAGAAGCCAGCCAGTAGTTGGCCCCGGTGGTTTCGACTTCCAAATCCAAATTGCCCCACTCAGCTCTTCACCATCTCTCTTGCCCAGTTTCGCGTTGATGTCCTCCATAACAACGGTGAAGTAGGTTTTGGAGCTATGCATGGCTTTCGATATATCCTCATACATAGCCTCCACCTCGTCATCGGAGTGTGCCGAAGTCGGCGCATACACCTGTATGACCTTCAACGAGTACCTCTTGGATACTCTGAGTATAAGGTACGCCACCCTAGTCGACACACTCTCGATCTTCACTACGTTGTTCACGAGGGACTTGGACGATGAACCCAACACTTCCCTGGGACTGTTGGTCGCCCTCCCGGAAATAAAGCAAGTTGCCGGACTTTAGGATTATCGTTTCCTCCCCCTCTCTTCGGACTTCAGATAACCCTATGACATCCCAACGCAACTTGCTCAATCCTTCCTCCAGTTCCACTATCTTTTCGTCGGTCCGCAGTGTACGCGTGTTATATGTTTCCAGGGCCAGAAGTCGTCGGTGGTGGTAGCCGGATTTTTGCCGGAGATTCTTAGCACCCCTGACCCCACTAGTACCCTGGCCGCTACCATAACCAGGGCACCGGGGGTCGCCGGACACTCGGGGCCGTAGTTTTTTGGTTCTTATCATGGGGGGTGAATGCCGTAATCGCCACGCACTCCGAGGATGCGGCTGCCCATCCCCCGGTGGTCTTGGCCGTAGTTTTAGGACATACTCCGGGTCCGGTCCGGTTTATTTATTCATCAATAATTATACGAAAAGCCGAAAAAATTTAAATATGATTTCCAATTGTTGTAATAAGTATGTTACGTACGAGTATAATGTACGAACATTATTAGTTACGAGTATCTTACATTCTAGAAAACTTTTTGCGCGTGACAGAACATTTTTACTAATGCCGTAAATTGATATCCATTAATATACCAAATACAAAAGACTGTCTGTTACCTCATATTAAGCTGCTGGACTGAATAAAAGTTGGTGTGAAGATAGTTTGAGTCCTGGAGAAAGATATTATCTCAGAAATCATTCCGTTAGGGGGTGAATGGGCGGTGGACCGATTTAGATGATATTTTGTATGGAGATAGTTTAAGTTCTGGGGAAGGATTTATTTATAAAAGTTATTTTCCCCGACATCATCCCTTACTTACTTAGGGGGTGGATTACTAATTCCACGCAGATGAAGTAGTGGGCAAAAACTAGTTGTTAATGTTTACTTTAACAATGATGTTATATCATTATTATACTTCGCTTTGTGATTCCGAATATTATAATAACTTGTAGATACCGACAAAGGACGCCGACGCCGACGAAAGAAAACGCCGAAATAAGCAAAAGTAGCTGCAATTTCGACTGTGAATGTACTATTAAAGGTTTGAATGATGTCAAGACGGTGGACTATGTAATAGTACATTACTTACCAAGGGCTGTAAAAGAAAGAAAGCCCGAAATCGCAGGTATTTGTGACCCGAGCCGCAGGCGAGGGTTGTAAATATGCGATAGAGGGCTTTCTTTTTTACTACCCGTGGTGAGTACGCAATTTTACGTCTGCACCTGGCCATAATGCGAGTTTTACCGTACGCGTAGCGTGCGGTAAAACTCACATTATGGCCAGGTGTGACGTAAAACAAATTACGTCAAAGAGGTAACCTTCTCTTGTTGATTATACTTTAAGGTTATGTTGGTTGAACCGTAAACGAAAGTGACTTTCTATAAGAGTTAACATCAACATCTTCGTGTAGTACATATATCCGTCACATGATATAAAAGTACAAATAAAACATTAAAAGGCTCAATGAGTAATAAACCCTTAAATAGTCCTAGATTAGTCTCTTGTAAGTAATGCAAAATAAAATAATAATGGCATGCATGTAGAATACGCATAAGAAGTCCCATATTGTACTAAACTGATAGAATTGGAACTTTAAATGATAATAATAACCAAATCAATGTCCAATAAATCAGTAAGAATATTCATGAACAAGTATTACACAATTACATTATTTAATTTTCTTAACACATATACATAGTGTACAATGGCATACTATGATGTAACTGAGCAACCAAATTAGAAATTTATTTAATAAAATGATGTAAATCATTAAGTCTCACTTGATGAAAATACAAGAAATATGTACATATTTAAGAAAAAGCGTCTTGAGATTTATATTGACAAAATTTACATACTTGGGATACGAAATACAGATATAATTTTGACAAAATTTACTTACTTGGGATACGAAATACAGATATAATTGTCATTGTGATGAAGATGCATGGAATCATTATAGCATGAACCGTCATGATGCATATCAAGACCCTACTGGGCTGATTATTCATAATTCAGTTTTACATCCACGGTATACTGATCAAAGCAATTCTTGATGTAACCTATGACAGCTGTGGTCTCGCTGGATATTTATTTGAACAAGGCGGTACTCACAATATTAACCAAATCACTTAGCAAAATTTTTTGCATCCTGCTGTATTAAGCACAACATAACAACAAAGTTTATGGCACTTTTATTTATGCTAAGCCTATCCCTTGAAACAAATCTACAATGATGGCATTATTGTCTATATCTGTGTTTATAAACCAGTCAAAAAATTTAAATAAAGGCAGTACATGCTATGCCGTGCTGCCCTGGATTATGACTGTATGCTTCTGTGGTATTGCTATCCTAGGCTCTACTCGAAGCAAAAATTTAACAGTGAGGACGTTGCTGCCCTGGATTATGAGTCAGACTGTATGCTTCTGTGGTATTGCTATCCTAGGCTCTACTCGAAGCAAAAATTTAACAGTGAGGATGTTGCTGCCCTGGATTATGAGTCAGACTGTATGCTTCTGTGGTACTGCTATCCTAGGCTCTACTCAAAGCAAAAATTTAACAGTGAGGATGTTGCTGCCCTGGATTATGAGTCAGACTGTATGCTTCTGTGGTATTGCTATCCTAGGCTCTACTCGAAGCAAAAATTTAACAGTGAAGACATTACTGCCCAGGATTATGTGTCAGACTGTATGCTTCTCTGGTATTGCTATTCTAGGCTCTACTCAAAGCCAAAAATTAACAATGATGGTATTGCAGTAGAATATGCGTGGTTCTGCTTTCCTAGGCTTTACTCGAAGCAAAAATTTAACAGTGAAAACATTGCTGCCATCGATTATGAGTCAGACTCAGACTGTATGCTTCTGTGGTATTGCTATTCTAGGCTCTACTCAAAGCAAAAAATTAACAATGATGGTATTGCAGTAGAATATGCGTGGTTCTGCTTTCCTAGGCTTTACTCGAAGCAAAAATTTAACAGTGAAAACATTGCTGCCATCGATTATGAGTCAGACTCAGACTGTATGCTTCTGTGGTATTGCTATTCTAGGCTCTACTCAAAGCAAAAAATTAACAATGATGGCATTGCAGTGGAACATGCGTGGTTCTGCTTTCCTAGGCTCTACTGATGTAATAATTTGACTGTATGCGTCCATGTATTCTCTATTTTTGGCTCTATATGATGCTAAAAACTTGAGTTTATTGCAACTACTTAATTTCCAGGCATACTTAAAATCCAGGCTGTATAATTATTACATTCATTCGGTTTTATTCCAGCTGTTGTTAAATTTTACCAATTGTTGCACTGCTGGCTATTATTATGTTTTAGCCTAATTAACAGAGAAAAATGCATCACTGTTAGAGTTACGTTAGAACTTGGTTCACGTATTTGGATAGTACTCAAAGCAACATCCAGCAATTGTGTTAAAATAAACAGAACATGATGCATTTATTATCTACTACTCTAATATTATGTTATTACAATTGTATCATTTTCAGTACCTATCAACAACAGCAGAAAGCATGATTAATGTTTGGTGTGTCGGACTCGATATAGACACAACTACCAGTGTTAAGAAAGTCTACAACAATACCTACTTAAATTAAATGGATCTAATATAAAAGTATTTTGCGCTGCATATATTAGCAAGTATATTGCATAACTATTCGGTTCCCTTACCATGCTGATATGTAATGGAGCCCACACCACTGTATTTGTGGGTCATAGCTACTTAATATAATTTTACATTGGATCAAATTTGACAATATATAAAGTCATTTAAAACGAATTTTTTGTCTTATAAAGACAAACAATTGCCTATTGGCACAAGCCATAACAACTGCTTGATAAAAGCAACTGTTACTTAATCCCTCTATGATCATTAGGTAACCATATGGTTACTCTCTGTTAAATCTGCTTATGGTTTTTTTTTGTTACTCTTGAACTACTTGGCATTGTTTGCTAAAATTTTGATATGTAACAGAACTCCATATCAGCTAAGGGGGAAAAATAAAATATTGCCATGCTTAATTTGAAACATTATATACCCGACTACAATGATATATTTTTTGTTTTGTTTAATATGCCTATGCCCTTGTGGCAGTTGTGGCACATCTTTGACGGATTATGACACTCAGTGGAAATTACGCTTACCGCTTATTAGTTTAAACTATTTGTCAATTAAACTCTTTAACTGAAATAAATATTAAACCTAATCGTAACCACTAGGCGGACTAGGCCCGCTTTTAAAGGTTTAAGTATATGTAGACTGTTAAAGATAAAAACCTTTTCTTTAGGTAAAGGATTACCTTTGTTCTAGTAAATTGCAAACTGATGTGTCTAATGCTTATTTGAAATGTAAAAAGCAGTGCATACCGTTGTGAGAAAAATATGTTTCTTGTTTATATACCTAGCGTAAATTAATGCTCGATCCTGATATACTCTGTGTGTACTCAACACACACTTTTATATGAATAAGGTTATCACAAAATTGATGCACTTGGTGTCTAATTGTCTATAAACCTAGTTATAACCTTTAATAATTATTAAAGGTATAATTATACAGCAAAATTTTTGTTCAGTAAGATAAGTTCCCTGCTCATCTTATTGATTTTATTATCATTAATATAACATAATGCAGTTAACAAATCATGAATATTTTACTTGAAGGCTATGCCACCTATTACAAATTTTGTGTACATGCCTACTTTATCTTACCTATTTTTGACATCTATTGTCATGATGTTTCAAGAAAGATGGTACTTGACATACTTAGCTCATCGTCACCATTTGGTATCAAAAGATATGGAAGTAAATGAATGGACTCTAAACAGTTGGGATTCTCTGAGCCTCCTAGCTGACGTGCATAGAAACGATTTTTTAATGATGTAATAATGCTGTATTTTATGCTTTTATTGATTCAATAATTTATATAAGCACGTTAAAGCAAAATGCTTCAAGCACTACCTGAAATAATACTATGTCAGCATATAGGTACCTATAGTGGTAGCCAAAATATCTCTGGTCTGGTAGCAGAGTTATGCAATGAATTTTGTAATTTTAATTAATATTGTGAACCGGTGTTTTATATATATTGGTAGAATACTTATCAAGGAAGTGCTTTGAACCCTTGGCGGTCATTCCGCATTGGGTTGCTACATTGGGCTGCATTGTATAAAGGCATGCCTATTTATACCTATGTTGACTATGTTTGCATAACATAATATAATAATAGTAATAGTCACAAAAATAAATATATTTGTTATTTGTCATATTACATCTACTCGTATAAGATTGTGTCCTATTAAGATTTGGTTCATTATAATGATTATATACTGTCAATACTTTCATGACACATAAACAGATATAAGTATTTAATTATTTAGGGGGTTTCTCTAAATTGACTTAACAGGTGTGGTCCTCTTCAAAAAGAATTCCTTAAAACGTAATGAAACTACTTGATTTTTTTTTTCTTGTTTCATTACTTAGAATTCTACAGATCATTCTTATTAAAATACGATATTATTAAAAATATTTTATATTTTAATTATTGGATCTTCACAGTCACAGGTATTGGGTTGTTTGGTTCTGTAGTGATACCATGTGCCGAGCAGGTATACTTTCATCAGATGTAAAAGTCATGATACTAATAATATATGATTATTTTCGTTGTTTAAATATTACAAATCACATTTTCTTTTGTGATTGAACATACATAAATAATATTCATAAACTTTCTTGTCCACAATCAGGTCAAGATCCACAGATTATTATGTTAATTTCATTTGTTTTGAAACCAAACATATAATTATATAATTTAACCCAATCGCTATTACGGTTGTGTAGTGTTAATCCATATGTAAATAATTATTATAATTCACTTTAATGCTACAAAGCTAACTTACGTTGATTGACCAGAAATAAAAAACTAAACCTGGCATTGTTTCATACCTTGGACCAGATAAATCTCTTTCTCTCTGATGTTCTCTAGTTAACTATACTGTTTTATATGCGGATCTAGTTCTGATTATTTTACGAGTCTCTGAACATCTACAAGTTATTATAATATGAAGGAATCACAAAGCGAAGTATAATTAGTAATTAAACGAACTTACCTTAAGTGAAGTTCCATTACAGTTATACGAGCTTTGTGATTCCGAATATTAGTAACCCTCCCACCCGTGCTTAATGATTACAATAAGCTAAACCCAGTATAAGTGCACTGTACCATACTAGACTACAGTACTATATTGTAAAATAATCAAGTGACTATTGAGAGGTAAACATTTCTTTATACATCTCAGCGGTGCTCTGAACTAAATGAGAGTTTGGCGCGTAGGAGTTGACAGTGACGTGTGTCACTTCACGTATTGGAGTTGTATTTCTAAGTGTTATTTTTTTAGAAGTCTTTTCAGCTCTAAACATATCGTGACAAAAAGCGACGAGCTACTACAAGTTATTATAATATTCGGAATCACAAAGCTCGTATAACTGTAATGGAACTTCACTTAAGGTAAGTTCGTTTAATTACTAATTATCAGCAAATAAGGCATAAGGATTACATATTTGATTCCATGGCCTATTTTATGTTTTTAAAGGAAATTAGACATTTTCATAAATCACAACCTTCCTTCTTTCCTTCCTTTCTTTAATGATTTAGTCGGATGAAAAAACGGTTGATTAAATCAATCATACCGTAAATTACCTAGATTTTTTTAAAACTTACCCCTTATTCATAAACGTCTCTCAGGGCTCAATTAGTTAATTTATGTTTTGCCCTAATCTGTCACTTTGAAAGGTGTAGTTGTTAGAAACAGACAAAACATACATTAACAAATTGAGGCCAAAGAGACATTTATGAATAAGGGGGCAATACTAGTACAGACATGCAAGTTTTTACTCGATTTATTTTAAATGCAAATATACAACAAATATCTACTAGTTTTTGTGCGTCATTTGAGAAACTCCATACCGATAACGCGAGCGTAGTTATTCTTTTTTTAATACTGCCTATCGCATAGGTTTACCTTTATTTATTTTCTATATTGATTGTATGTTTTCATGCGGGTTTATAAAAAGCGTACCTACGTGATATTTTTAAACATTTCATAACAATTTATAGAATACTAATGTAAATGTTTTATACTAAATATTTAAGTAACTGTCGTGTCGATCTTGTGTTAGTGCAAAATAGAACAATACTATATTATATTACGAGTATATCCATCCTCCGTCTTCCTAGCGTTTATCCCGGCTTTTTGCAACGGCGCAATTGAGCCTAGGGTTCGCTTGGCAAACTAAGCCCATGAATTTTATATACCGTCTTTATTTCCGTTAATTTCAGCACATGGTTAGGTACGATTGAATGAACGAGTCGAAGGAAACGAATCGGCATAATTAGTTAAAATAGTAGTTTATGTAACTGTTACGTAATAAGTGTTTTAAGGCCTAATTACGTACAGTTGCATACACTGCTTTATCTACACTCATATTATTTATTCTAAATGCCTTATTTGGAAACCATAGAATGGCCGCCATTGTACCGCCACCGTGGCCAACTCGATTGTGCCGGCGGTCGCGCGGGCGCGTGTCGGGCTGTCGGCGGATCTCCGGGAGGGTGCAGGTGTACATTATGTTATCAAAACTCATAGCACATCAATAATTGAGCATGAAAAGTTAAAATTACGTTACTGCTACGGATAAAAAGCTTATCATAGTAAAATCGGTCGTGGTAATGCTAGCCATTGCCTACCGTTTTCGAACACGTTTTAGAGAACTTACAATATGAGTGTACCTAGATAAAAACATTTTTTAATTTTTTTTTCATACTAAAATTGCTGTATGGGTCACTAATGTAACTACGTTGTTAGGGTATTAAGATTTAACTCAACAAAACAATGGAAAATTATGACATGTCAATGTAATTTCGAACTCGAATAAGGAAGCATATTTTATTGACATTACACACAATGCATTATTTATTGCGGTGTCTCAGAGTACAAAAATTTCATAATTGAATGTTTGTTTACACAATCAGAAAAATAACAAAATAACTATCGATCATTTCAGAACTGAAACTATTTTGGACAATTGTGTCTTTGAGAAATATACTTTATTTAAGCTCAGGAAGCCCTTGCCATTAAAGGAAAATAAAGAAGCGGTGTATAAACATTTCTATATTATGATTATGTTTTGTGGATAGGAAATGACTAATGAGGACCTCCCGGGGGAGTTAGTCTGCCACAAATCATGTGGCAGACTGTCTGTCCATTGCAATAGAAATAGAAAAGCAGCACTTGCAACAACTGGCTGGCGGCGACTGTACAGTCAACCAATTTGATTCCTAGGCCACTCTAGAAGCTTATCACTACAGCTAGTTTGGTAGCTAATAGGTTACGTTTATACGTATCCACGGGCAACTGTCATTACGACATGGTTCTACAGTGGCCTAGGAATCAAATTGCTTGACCGTACGTTCCACCGTACTCTTCATTCGTGCTAGCATTGTTCCCGGCTCTATTGCACCTGGAGCTGCTCGGCAACCTTATCCCTGGAATTCGCGTAGGCAATAGTTTTACGAACGCGACTTACATTCGACAGAGGGAAAACAAGGCCTTGTTGGGATAAGTTGGGATCAGGTTTCCTCACGATGTTTTCCTTCACTGAAAAGCGACTAGTGAATATCAAATGATATTTCGTACATAAATTCCAAAAACCGGCCAAGAGCGTGTCGGGCCACGCTCACTGTAGGGTTCCGTAGTTTTCCGTCCGTCACAGTAAGTGTCCCCACTTAAGAGTTAATAACACCGCCATGTAGGATATGATATGAGAGTTCCATGTACAGCGACATCTATCGGCAAATTGAGTAAACTATTGCGCGCGAGCATAAAGTATGGAAGATGATTTTTATGGGATAATTCTTTATTGCGTGAACCGATTTTCACCGTTTTTACTTTATTTGAAAGCACGTCATTTCATTGTAATTTTGTAGAAATTACAGGTACAATAAACACCTGCTTATACGGTTAAATTACAAACTTAGTTCAGAAATTATTTTGTATTTTTTTTTCAAAAACTATTCATCCTATCAAGTTCAAAATAATTTTCCAAGAAAGTTTTTATAAAGTTCTACTTTTGAGATTTTTTTCATATTTTTAAAACTTATGGTTCAAAAGTTAGAGGGGGGGGGGGGGACGCATATTTTTTTACTTCTGGAGCGATTATTTCCGAAAATATTTACATTATCGAAAAATGATTTCAGGAAACCCCAATTCATTTTTAAATACCTATCCAATAATATATCACACGTTAGGGTTGAAATGAAAAAAAAAATCACTCCCCACTTTACGTATAGGGGAGGTACCCTAATAAAAAAAAAATGTTCACTTTTTATTTTACCACTTTATCGGCGTGATTGATATACATATTAGTACCAAATTTCAGCTTTCTAGTGCTAACGGTCACTGAGATTATCCGCGGACGGACGGACGGACGGACGGGCAGACATGGCGAAACTATAAGGGTTCCTAGTTGACTACGGAACCCTAAAAACTCAGTGGTACGAGCCGGGGTTTGAACCTTGTCATATTTTAATCGTATTTATAGTTCCGTCGATCGTATTATTAGTTTATTAAAAGTCATATTTTGATCGTATTTATAGTTCCTGTATTTCGGTAAACAAAGACGGCTGTCAAACCATCGTTGATACTATTAACTGAACATCCCTAACACCTATTGCGAAGAGATAAGGTTTACCACCGTTAAGTGCTATAGCAATAGTATCTGACATTACAAAATTGAAAAAAAGATGCGTTTCGTTATCGAATGAGCATGATATTATGCCATTATGAAACCTACTTTTAATATTCAAACTCCGATCAAAAATGCAAAAATACGCATTTTCAATCTTTAGGCGTTTTAATACAGTCGATTTCTAATTTAAACTTCCGTATTCGTATGCTTAGATACTATTTTAATATTACAATGTTCTAACTTACCGAACAGTATCAAAACGCAGATTATGTAACTGTATACATTGACAGTGTCAAACCAAAAAAACAATCCCCTTTTCAGGCCAGGGTGAAGTTAAACTTTATGTCAATGCCATTAGGACGTTAACGACTTGTCTTGCTGTATTTTAATCGCGGAAAAATCAACATAATCTTTATTTAATATTTCTAATTCCCTTCCCTTGAGACCTTCGGATTGAAAGTCTGACATGTTACCGCCATTATACTATACTCGTAATTACTATAACCAATACAGTGAATATACTTATCCTTGTGGTCTATCTCGCCGTCAAGCCTAACGCCGCTGTCGATCGTCAGACATAATTATAGGTAGAGAATTTTTGAGAAGTATTATTTAATACATTGTGACAGGTTACTACTGCGACGGGGTGCAAATGCTTTTTATAAACACTTAATTTTACTATTATTAAATGGATTTTCGTTATAAAGCGTTAAAAATTGGGATAAATATGTAATCTGAATTCATTTTTCTTTTTGATTAATATGAAGCTGGAAGTTTTACACTTTTCTTCTGTATCGCCTCATTTGTTCATTCAAATTTCATAAATGTGTAGCTTACAAACGGCAAGAGTTACAAAGCTTGAAATATTAATAATTTGTTGCTTATAAAAGCGGCAATAGAATTTCTTACGCCTACGCTTACGTCATGTGTCATGTCTGTGTAGAGCTCATTTACGTGACTACAAACGTAGTATTATTTGTACTTTCATTTTTTAAGAGTTCGGTAGTACATTACAGCAGAGGCTGGGAAACGAGGATTTGCGGCCAAATAGGTATAGATAGGGATACGAGGCCGGGAATCAGTTTTAACGCCGAGATATGTATAGTGTTTTTATCAAACATTCAATGAAATAAAAAAGAACAATATAAAAAATAGTTTCGGACATAAGGCTACTCCTAATACTCTACTCGTTAACTTTTATTGTTATTCCCACTTCAGATACCTTCGTACTTTTTAGAAAATACCTGTTTCAATAAGCTCAATAAAAACTTTTTTCGAACAAAACAAACAATCTTCATCGATAGCTAGAAATCACGTAAAACAAAACGTATTATTACATTTATATTGTTATTAATTAATTATCCTATGCACAAACTACATACATTAAATACATCTTACTTACCACTTAAACAAAAACATGAGTAAAAAAGTCTTTGGGGTTATGAAGTCTCGACTGCTAAATCTTGTCTTTGCATCTCATTGTCACTGAACGTCTTTTGAAAATTTGTAACTGTAAAATTCAAAAATCAAAATTACCTGTTCGTAAATGACACCTGCCGCCATCTTGCATTTTGATGCTGTGTTAATGTCGTTGGACGTTGAAACAATTAATAAGTTACTTTTCTCAAACATGCAATGAAATATTGATGTTATGTTCCTTATAATACTGCGAAGTATCACGTTTCGGGTGCGGCTAAACGAGAGGTCGTTAATGGAACTTCATACAAATTTGGAGGCCTAGGCCGGAAACTGCCTCTTTTTAGGGTTCCGTAGCCAATATGGCAAAAACGGAACCCTTATAGTTTCGTCATGTCCGTCTGTCCGTCCGTCCGTCCGTCCGTCCGTCCGTCCGTCCGTCCGTCCGTCCGTCCGTCCGTCCGTCCGTCCGTCCGTCCGTCCGTCCGACCGCATGTCACAGCTATTTTACTCGGAAACTATAAGACGTATCTTAATAAATTTTTGACAATAGGTGTATGTTGTATGCCGCTATTTATATATGTAGTGAAATGGCTGAAATAAATATTTTAAGGGGCGCTCCATACATGTAACCAAATTTCAAAAATAAAAATTTTACCAAATATCAACATGTTGCACATCAATGGCTTTTTGATTTAGAGAGTTTGTTCCGCGATAACTTTAGTAACGCTTTTCTGATCTTCATGAAATTCGCCGAAAAATGCCGAGACGTCCCAGTAGCCGAAGTTGTAACGTAAGAACTTCATTTCGCTCGTTTGATAATGCGTAACCAGAGACCATAGACAATATTCGTAACGTTCTGAATTCATTCAGTCACCATACGAGGGTTGTTCCGTTAATAGTTAGTCAACGGCGTACTATTAACTGTATTCATTTAATTTTACTGTAGCTTAAAGGCAAATTTCATTACAAACTTTTTGGTATAAATGTCACTGGCCAGTGACAATCAGTATTTTTTTTTATGAAATCAGAAAAAAAACATGTCTGTCACTTTTTGTTCGTTTGTTCGCAAAAATGGAGCTAACGCGGGAAGCATTTCGTGCTATGATATATTATGATTATAAACGAGGGCTAACATACAAGGATTCTCATGAAAATTTAACTAGTGTTTTTGGGACATTATCCCCATCTCTTGCCACTGTCAGTTACTGGTTCCGTGAATTTAAGCGTGGGCGGAGCGACATCAAAGATGAGCCTCGACCGGGGCGACCGCCAACGGCAGTTACTCCAGAAAATGTTATCAAGGCGGAGTGGTTAATAAAGGAATCTCGAAACATTACCCACCGAGAGATTCAGGACGAACTGAAGATTGGATCCCGGGCAGTTTCTACCATTTTGCATGACCACCTTCAAGTTCGGAAGGTTTCGTCTCGGTGGATACCACATTTTCTCACACAGGAGCAAAAAGATAGTCGTGTCGATTGGTGCAAATATATGTTGAAGAAATTCGATAATGGCGATTCTCAACAAGTGACCTACATTGTGACATCTGACGAATCTTGGATATATAGTTACGACCCATTTACAAAACAGCAATCAACACAATGGGTCTTTGAAGAAGATGTTTTACCTACTAAAGTAGTTCGCGGCCGAAGCGTCAACAAAAAAATGGTTGCTGTTTTTTTTCGACGCAGTGGACCTGTAGCCGTAATTCCACTTGAAGATCGCAAAACAGTTACCAGCCAATGGTACAGTGAAGTTTGCTTGCCACAGGCCTTCCAAGAGCTGAACGTCAGTCGTCCAAGTACTGGAACTCGGGGCATCATTTTTCATCAAGATAATGCTCCGGCTCACACGGCTGCCAGAACCATGGACTTTTTGAGCAAATCAGGTGTGCAACTACTACCACACCCTCCGTACAGTCCTGACCTGGCTCCGTGTGATTTTTTTCTGTTCCCCACCTTAAAAAAATTATTACGTGGACGACGATTTTCGACGGCGGATGAAGCAGTGGACGAATTTAGGCGACTTTTTTTTGACCTTCCGCAAGAACAGTTTTTTTCCTGTTTTGAAAGCTGGTTCAGCCGAATGCATAAGTGCATTAATGTAGCAGGGGAATACTTTGAAAAGTTGTAAATAAAGTTTTATAATATTCCTTATAGTTTTTGTTTAACTAAAAATTTTCAGAATAGCCCTCGTATACAATTTTCTTTTCCTTATTTTAGCTCGTGTAGAATGGCCCTAAACGCAACCTCTCGAACAGCGCAGAAACTGTGAAAAAAAAAATTGTGGGAAAATTTTAAAAACATACTCAATAAAACATAAAAAAAGATAAATAGTAGTTTATGTAACTGTTACGTAATAAGGGTCCTTAAAACATGAGTGTGGTTTTTATGAAACGAGCCGCAGGTGAGTTTCATAATAAGATCACACGAGTGTTTTAAGGCCTAATTACGTACAGTTGCATACACTGCTTTATCTACACTCATATTATTTATCCAAAATGCCGTATTCGGAAACCATAGAATGGCCGCCATTGCACCACCATGACTAACTCGATTGTGCCGGGGAGGCGCGTGTCGGGCTGTCGGCGGATGCGCGGGAGGGTGCAGGTGTACATTATGTTATCAAAACTCATAGCACATCAATAATTGAGCATGAAAAGTTAAAATTACGTTACTGCCACGGATAAAAAGCTTATCATAGTAAAATCGGTCGTGCTAATGCTAGCCATTGCCTACCGTATTCGAACACGTTTTAGAGAACTTACAATATGAGTGTAGATAATAGTAGTTTATGCAACAGTTGTATAAGAGGGGTCAAAAAAGGTGAGTGGTGTGGGTAACAATTTGAGCCGTAGGCGAAAATTGTTAAGAAAAACGCCACGAACATTTTTTTACCTACTTATACGACGTTGCATACAATACTTTTTCTACGACTACACTTACTTTTACATAAAATGCGAAATTGAAAACTTCATGGATATCGCCGTTATCTATACATATAATAAAGCTGAAGAGGGTCGAAAGTCTGTACATGGAAGATAATCGAAAAAAAGTTGGCTGGGGATACTTAGAATCGATAACAGAACACGTTACAACAATTTTTAGAATTTTTGTCTGTTTGTCTGTTTATCTGTTTGTCTGTTTATTTGACCGCGCATCACGTGAAAACGGCTGAACGGATTTTGATGAAATTTTGTATAGAGATAGTTTGAGTCCCGGGAAAGGATAATATATAGTTTTAATCCCGAAAATCAACCCTGGTGGGGGTGAAAATGGGGTTGAAAGTTTGTATGGAGAATTTTTAACCGCTGAAACGATTTAGATAGAAATGAGTATGAAGATAATTTGAGTCTCGAGAAACGTCATAGGATAGTTTTCAAACCCTTGTGGGGGTGAAAAGGGGGTTGGAAGTTGGTATGAGGAATTTTTTACCGCTGAACTGATTTAGATGGAAATGTGTATAGAGATAGTATGGGTCTCGAGAAAGGACAAAGGATAGTTTTTACCCCAAAATCAACCCTAAAGGGGTGAAAAGGGAGTTGGAAATTTGTATAGGGAATTATTAACCGCAGAATCGATTTAGATAAAATTTGGTATGGAGATAATTTGAGCTCTGGAAAAGGAAATAAAATAGTTTTATCTCGGAAATTATCCCTTAAGGCTCCTTATTCCCTAAAAGGTCGAAAAACTCTATTAATGAAAAAAGCCGCATAAAATGCTATCTATAAGACAGTTTGAAGTATTAGTAATACAAAAAAATACTTTTGAACCATATTTATTATTATTAAGAACCCAAAAATACGATTCTTACAGAAAGTGTCCTGTGAAGTGTGATTTATAGGTCATTTTTAAAAATTCATACTAAATTAAAACGTACCACTATAGTAGGTAATGATATTTTTTATCGTGATAGAAATATAGTTTAACTTTCATATGATAATCTTTTTAGGGCAAAATATTCATAGAGTTTTCGTGGAAAAAATTAAATGTAAACGTGTTTTCATCAAAAAACTGGCATATAATCAGGAGGTATTTTGTCTATTATCCAAGATGAATCTTCGATATTTATGGCCGTCTCAGACATGATATACTCAATTGAATTTTATTCAAGTTGAATAAGAATTGACACCCTTTTTTGCGTAATTTGGAAATGAACGGTACATCTAACTGGAAAATCCGGAAAGGCCTTCCAAGACGACCAATTTTTTTCATGTTTTACTCTTTAAAATTTAATATTTGCCCCGATGGCCGTCTATCTATAGATAAAGAAATGAAATATTATATGCATCAATAGTTGATTTAAAAAAACTAAGTACTTTAGCCATAGCCTTCGAAGAAAATGAAGCATTTTAAGAAATTCGCGCGTTTTGGGATCGCCTCTTAAGCGGATGCAAAAAGTTTACATGGGGAAGAAACGACCAATAACCGCTGTACGTATTTAGATGAAATTTGGTATTGAAATAATTTGTAATTTTTTGGTCAAGGTGTTCATATTTATAACATGTTACCCGTCGATGCTTTAAATTTACCTTTACCCGCTCTTAAGAAATATTTGAAAATGTCATGAATGTTATTCCAGGTTCGAGGACTATATATGACAGACAAAGATGCATGGCCCAAACCAAAAAACTACTACAAAATCATCTAACATTTATAGGACACCTTACCTAAAGGTAGGAAAACATATCAAACGTTTTATGAAGCAGTCAGATTAGGATTTATTTTTCTTTATAATTAAACAATGGGTACATTATCTGTTTCTCAAGCTGTTTTGATATATCTTCTTGAAGAACTACGCATTATTATGTATCTTTAAGATCTAATAATGTATTACTTACTGTTTTGAAAAAAATAAGTCCCGTCGAGTTTCTTTTCGGTCATAAATGTCATAATACTTCTTGGGCCAGAGGTGTATGTAGGGTTAGAACCGGTGGTAGTTTTGGAACGAAGTTCCTTATCGGACGGTTCGCGGATGGGAGGCTAGGCGAAAAAAAGTCACGAAAAAGCGTCACGTCACGAAAACGCGACACCCATACGATTGAGAAACATGTAAAATGGAATGAAACAAAAAATATATAAAATAGAATAAAGTGAAGTGAAGTGGACTGTAGTGAAAAGTTAAAGTGAGAAGTGACAAAGTGATAAAAGTGAAAAAATTCGGAAACCTAAAAGTAAACAATGGCAAAATTTTCAAAAATTTTCATAAATTTCGTAAATTTCAAAAATTTCCAAAAAAATTTAAAATTAAATAACATAACTTCGTTCCAATCGCGTGTTCCACGACACTCACGTATTTTATTTTTCTCTGACGTTAATTAGTGCAGTGTAATGTGCTTACATTGATAAATAAATATTTTGATTTATCTGTGATAGTGTGGTAAAAACGTATGAAAATTCATTACCCCCGACCGCCGGCACGCCCGCCCCCCCCTGGATTTTTAATATGTGTGTTGGTAAAGCAGTGTATGCTTCTGTACATAATTAGGCCTTATTACGTAACAGTTACATAACTACTATTTATCTCTTTTTAGGGTTCCGTAGTCAACTAGGAACCCTTATAGTTTCGCTATGTCCGTCCGTCTGTCCGCGGTCTAGCTCAGTTACCGTTCGCACTAGAAAGCTGAAATTTGGTGAGGCCTGATAAGAACTCTCAATAAAAACTATATTGAATAAAATCGGTTCAGCCGTTTTTGAATTATCAGTCAAAAACGCATAGTGAAAGGAAGTGCCGAATAGTAAAATGACGTAAGCGCCACCTTTTGAACGGATGTTTTGTAACAGGGCGGCCTCTACGAAACTCTACACTGAGCATCGCCCGACATGGTCTTGGCCGGTTCTCATCTCATCATGCTCAAATTCAACGTCTAAAAGCCCCCCCCTTTTAGCGTCGGTGTAATGACGGTCATTCTAATGGTTTCAATGGATTTTTAATATGTGTGTAGGTAAAGCAGTGTATGCTTCTGTACATAATTAGGCCTTATTACGTAATAGTTATATCGCCATGTCCGTCCGTCTGTCCGCGGTCTAGCTCAGTTACCGTTCGCACTAGAAAGCTGAAATTTGGTGAGGCCTGATAAGAACTTTCAATAAAAACTATGTTGAATAAAATCGGTCCAGCCGTTTTTGAATTATTAGTCAAAAACGCATATTGAAAGGAAGTGCCGAATAGTAAAATGACGTAAGCGCCGCCAAATAAACGACCTTTTGAACGGATGTTTTGTAACAGGGCAGCATCTACGAAACTCTACACGGAGCATCGCCCGACATGCTCTTGGCCGATTTTTTTTTGCATTGTTATCCCGGAAATCACCCCTTAAGGATTACTAATTCCAATTCCAGAAAATCCCCAGCCAGGTTATACGTAGCCTATAAAAATTCAACGTCTAAAAGAGGGGAGGGGGGTAGCCACTACACTCGATTGAGTTAAATTTGCATGGGTCATTGACCCCCTCCCCGCTCCAAGTGCACCTCAAATAGAAAAAAATCATTTCTACATTTGTGACCCCCCCCCCCCCCAATTTCAACCGCGCCTGTTCTTACCTTTCATGCTTAGACTGATTTGACGGGAGGATCGATTTGGATGATATTTGCCGTGGACATGAACGTATAAATACAAAAGTGGTCCTGTATCGTCCGATATACACCTACTACTCTATGTCGTTTAAATCATGCCAAAAAAATAATATGATAAAAAAAGTATTCATTTTTGAGTGTACTTTCATTTAGTGGTAATTGTAAAATATTTTATTAGGACTACTGTCCTCTAGCGTCATCTGTCAACTTTACTTCAAGTTCCGCCTCCAGGGTAGCGGGAGAGAAATTAGGGGTGAATTAGCCGCTTACTGACACAGACCGAATTCCACGCGGGCGGAGCCGCGGGCACAGCTAGTTTTGTCAATATAATCAACAATCATTTAAGTTTTACCTTTTAAAACACTATTTTTCAAGAATACTAACATTACTAACACAAATACACACGTCGTTATTTGATCAATGATTAAAGAGCTGCAGAGATTAGTAAAAATACCTAAATTACTTTCAAAGTTTACAATTTGCCCCAACAAACGAACGGGAAACGTAAAATAAAAACTGCAAAGTATCTGTGGTTCTTTTCATTTTTTCTTTTTTAAAGTTTTTTTTTCTAAAAACGCTGCGTTTATTTAGGTTTCTTAGGTTGGCAGTAATTTATTTTGTCCTATATTAAAGTGCTTGCACGCGATTACACGATACTATTTTGGAGCTTTTATAGAACAAGTGTTATTTTGGGCAATAGACTAGATAGACTTTTCTTCCAGTATATTATCTATGTTCTTATAAAGGTGTTGACGAATGTATAAATGACAGATAAAAGTGCAGGAGTAGAAAAAGATATTTATTCTTCAATTTATGCACATTACAATGCACTTATGAACGTCAGAGAAAAAAAACTACCAGCGGTATAATAACCGGTGTAATGTTATTATGTAGCGTATATTGTTGTGAATTATAGTTTAGATTTGTTTTATTCTATAATAATTTGGCTATAGGTACAATAAAAGTGAAATAGGTTTAGATGTTGTTCGAATGCAAGTGAACATTAGACTTAAATGGCCGATGCACGTACTAGTTATACATTTTTAAAAGCCGTTCAGTGACAATGAAATTGCTAAGTCAGAATTTAGCAATGCAGACTTTTTACGTAGGTAATGTTTACGTGGTAAGACTAGTTAATGTTTTTGTTGTAGTTTGTTGATAGGATAATTAATAAATAACAAGATGAACATATGTACTTAGTCGTAATAGTGGGAACATTGCATTTAACTGAAAATTGGTGTCCTCTAGATATTAATGCAAATTTTGGTTGTAAGTTGTGGCTTATTGAACTTATTGTATAATTTTACACAAAAACCAAATTACGAAGGTGTTTGAGGTGCATACAACAAACAATGTATTCTTAATAGAAGTTTACGAGTAGAGTATTGCCTTACATATCAAATTTATTTCATTGCATGTATCTATGTAAACACTTTATTGTACATAAAACAGGACAAAATACAGTCATGACAAAGGAAAATACAACGTACAAAGGCGAACTTATCCCTGTAAGGGATCTCTTTCAGCTAACCTTTGAGCAATTGAGAGAGATACACAAGATAGACAAACGAGCACTATATGTACTATCAGAAAGGAAATCCTGTAAAATAAAAATAAAAAATACATAACAAAGTATTCGATATCTTATACACCGTGGGCCCTTATAACTAGATTTTTTTTAATAGTGTAATCCTGATCATATTTAGATACTTACTAAAATGTCCTATAAACTTTTCTGGAATACGCCTCGTTTCAGGGTTAATACCAATTAAAAAAAAAACTTTTTATTATAACTCAACACGAGACGCCTTTCTGATAGCGTTGTTGCCATTATTGGGCATAGTTTACACGTCCTTATTGACAGATATCAAAGTGACAAGGAAAACTATGCAGAAACCAAATTTTTAAAAAAATGTACCAGTTTGTTATAGGCGATAATTTTATTAATAACATTTACTTTTCATGTGTAATAAACATTCAAAAAGCAGAAAAAAAGAAAAAAAGATCTTTTTGGCGATATTGACCTAAATAATATTTTTTCCTTCCTTTGGTCTCAGAAATTCGTGGTTAAGATCTGTCAGGTTATATGGGCTCGCGGTGTATAATATAAATAATATATACACCTATATAAGGTGCTAAAAATTTTTTTTTTGTTTGGTAAATGAAAACAAAAAAATGATATACAAAGGTTCCTTAATTACAGTTAAAAGTTATTATATATATATATATATATATATATATATAAGGTGCTTACAAATTAGTCGTAATACAAGTAATTAGTAGTAATATATATATATATATCAAAGATTAAAAAAAAGATATTTATTCTTCAATTTAGGCACATTACAATGCACTTATGAACGTCAGAGAAAAAAAAAACTACCACCGGTTCTAACCCTACACCTCTGACCCGAGAAGTATTATGACCGGCAAGAAACTCGGCGGGACTTATTTTTTCAAAACAGTAATACAGTAATATTATATTTTAAAGATACACAACAATGCGTAGTTCTATAAGAAGACATATCAAAACAGCTTGAAAGACATACAATGTACGTATTGTTAAATACAAAGAAAATAATAATAATAAAAAACGTTTGATATGCTTTCCTATCTGAACTTTGTCCTCTAAATGTTAGATGACTTTGTAGTAGTTTCTGGTTTGGGCCATGCATCTTTGTCCGTCATATAGTCCTCGACCCTGTAATAACCCTTTTGACATTAAATTTTTTTTCAAATATTTCTTAAGAGCGGGAAATGATAAATTTAAAGCATCGACGGTTTATATATATCAATAATCATATAGATCATGTTTGAGAAAAGCACTTATACATACCTCGGCGTGAATAGAGGTTGCCGGCCGAGTACATATAGAAGGCCGAGCGTAGCGAGGCCGGATAGTTACGAGGCATTCACGCCGAGGTATGTATAGTATACCTCGGCGTGAAAAGGGGTTGCCAGCGTCGTAACTATCCGTACTCTATGTACTCTGTTCATATGTACATACTCGGCCGGCAACCCCTTATTTCTCGGCCTCTGTAGTAATCTACTATTGCAGGCCTAGGCTTACTGCGCCCGAAAAAAGATACTTCCGAGTTTATTATAAGGAACGTATCGACAACATTTTATTGTAAGTTTGATAAAAGTTTTTTTTTCGATTTCGCTCTACTTCTCGATAATACTTTACATTAACTACTGAGACTAATATAAGTTTTATACATATATTGAAAGCTAATTTATTTTTAAACTACATAATAGGGTGGGTCGTTTTAACATTTTTAAATTTTTTGGGAAGGACATTTAAGAAAGGTGCCATTTGATAATTAATTATTGCACGTCTTTTTATTTTATTTTTAGCTTTAATTTTACTGCCTTCAGATTTAAGTTGAAGTTTTCGAAAAATGTACGGATACTATGGATATCTCGAATATTAATGTTTGAACAATACATAGAAATTCTCCGCAGACGATAGAAAATGTAACAATATTTAAATGAAAACTTTGAAAGGGGTCCGGGGGCAGAAAATTAACGGCCTCCTAGCCTAGTCGGTAGTGACTCTGCCTACGAAGCAGGAGGTCCCGGGTTCGAATCCTGGTCAGGGCATTTATTTGTGTGTTTGTTCCTGAGTTATGGATGTTTTCTATGTATTTAAGTATTTATCCATATTTATCTATTATATATATCGTCGTCTAGTACCCATAACACAAGCCTTATTGAGCTTACCGTGGGCCTAGGTCGATTTGTGTAAGATTGTCCTATAATATTTATTTATTTGTTTATTTATTTATTTAAAATGAATTCAGCTTGAAATATAATTTTAAATATTATTTATTGGCATTAATACGCAACTTTTTATTACTGTTCCCGAAGGATAACTTATACTTTTTTTCTCCATACATGAGTGATCTACCCTACTGTATAAGTGGAACACTTGTTTGATTTTATGTTTCATTTATAAATAATTCACCTAAATTTAAAAGCTGTTGCTTGATTTATGCTTGTAGAGGTGAAAAGTGTAAGATTTTTAGGGTTCCGTAGTCAACTAGGAACCCTTATAGTTTCGCCATGTCTGCCCGTCCGTCCGTCCGTCCGTCCGTCCGCGGATAATCTCAGTGACCGTTAGCACTAGAAAGCTGAAATTTGGTACTAATATGTATATCAATCACGCCGACAAAGTGGTAAAATAAAAAGTGAAATTTTTTTTTTATTAGGGTACCTCCCCTATACGTAAAGTGGGGAGTGATTTTTTTTTTCATTTCAACCCTAACGTGTGATATATTATTGGATAGGTATTTAAAAATGAACTGGGGTTTCCTAAAATCATTTTTCGATAATGTAAATATTTTCGGAAATAATCGCTCCAGAAGTAAAAAAATATGCGTCCCCCCCCCTCTAACTTTTGAACCATAAGTTTTAAAAATATGAAAAAAATCTCAAAAGTAGAACTTTATAAAAACTTTCTTGGAAAATTATTTTGAACTTGATAGGATGAATACTTTTTGAAAAAAAAATACAAAATAATTTCTGAACTAAGTTTGTAATTTAACCGTATAAGCAGGTGTTTATTGTACCTGTAATTTCTACAAAATTACAATGAAATGACGTGCTTTCAAATAAAGTAAAAACGGTGAAAATCGGTTCACGCAATAAAGAATTATCCCATAAAAATCATCTTCCATACTTTATGCTCGCGCGCAATAGTTTACTCAATTTGCCGATAGATGTCGCTGTACATGGAACTCTCATATCATATCCTACATGGCGGTGTTATTAACTCTTAAGTGGGGACACTTACTGTGACGGACGGAAAACTACGGAACCCTACAGTGAGCGTGGCCCGACACGCTCTTGGCCGGTTTTTATTGATTAAAATTATGTTAATATAGTATGTTATAAATACGTTGGAAAATGAGTCGTTTATGGAATAAGTGTTACAGTTTTATTCATTTTCTATATTAATTTAATTACTATACATATAAGTAATAGTATGTTTACCTATCGCAATTTTAAGAAAAATTGCTGAAGTTTAGGTGGTATTTTTGGGTATTTTTGGTATTAAAGAATTTCATAAAAATTTAAATGTGTAAAAATTGGTACATGCTTTAATCGTCAGATAATATAAAACATATTCGAGGGTATGAAAAATAACAATTAAAAAATCAAGCGACAAGTTTACACGAATCAACGTTTTCACTAAACAAGCTCTGCAAGAATTGAGTTTTCGGGTATTAAATAATAATAAATGTGTACCTAAAGTATTTTTTTGCAACAATAAGACTTCAAACTTTACTTTACTTTCATTATTATCGATGAAATCGTTACCGAACTCTTAAATAAAAACAGAAGCACAGAATATACTTAATGCATTACTTTTGGTTGTGACCTTTAGTCATTGGACTGTATTGTGCATTAGATTATATTTTATGGCACTTGTTGGTTGATTAGGTTTGGTAAATAGAAATGTATATTCCATACAATCTCTTCTTTGCATGTTAGTTAGGTATATCAAAATACTTGAAGATGTCGTTCGTCGTTGTATCTTAAAAATAAAGTTAAATAGTCATTAAATTTAAGGACAAGGCGTTACGTACGTATTAACAGTTTTCAGTGATCATCAATCAAATCAACTGTATAAAAAGTGTTGTGTATTCATTGTCACATAAAGATTTGGCTCCTCACAAGTTATGTACGTTAACCACAACTTTCAAGATTGAATAACAGCACGTTATGAGAAAATTGTAAAACTGGCTTAAGTGTTAATAATATTCTGTCCTATTTTGAGAAACTGGGTAATTAGAAACAGAAAGCAATTTGATCAAGTTGAACAAATTTTAAATTACTTTCAGGAAATATTAATGTTTTAGGCTGATTGAAGAATACATTGTAAAGAAATTTAAATTTATTACTTCATTTTATTTAGGAATTCAAAGCTCGTTCCATAAACAAAGAGATTTCTGGAGATATCCACTCAGAATACTTACCAGCGGTATCCTTGTAACAAATCACAACATGGAAGACAAGTCCGAAGTGTATACAGAACAAAAGTTTTCCCAACAACATCATTCAAGTCACATCGCAGTGTAGCGCGGGAAACTTCACTTTAGTGTGACATAGTATGAGTCGTAGCACTCGTAGCGCTTGCGAAGTTCGTAGCGAGCGTAGCAGCGCTACGTGCGGACGGCCGCGGTTCCGAGGAGCGACTGAGGCCGCTGCCGATTTGGCAGAAAGCGGACTTTTGCTTATTTAGTTGGAAATGTGCACATGCGCTTCACGAATTTTATTGTCTTGATATTTGAAACTTATTGTTAACTCGGATTAGTGCTTTAAAATTCGGTTTGTTTTTCTATCACTTATTATAATAATTATAACATTATAAGATATTACTATTTTACTAGGAATATGATTATAATACGGCATATAACTATATCCCTAGGGATATAACTATACTTCCGCCGCACCGCCGCACTCCTACCTACAATTATTTCACTAAACTTAATCCAGTAATATAACTATATCACTAAACTAAAGACGTATCATAGTTATATTCCTAGTAAGATAGTAATGAATCGCTTTCGTATATGTTTAATTATATGTTACGACATATAATTATATCCCTAGGGTTATAACTATATAACGGCTTTATCTATCGTACTGCGACATGCCCATTACGAGTACTCAGGATTTTTTTTAATTAATGGCTTAAAAGCCATTAATTAAAAAAAGGCGAGGAGTAAATCCTCGCCTATTTTAGCGAGGTGAATTCTGCCAATGTCAGGGTGTGCTGATGATTATATTCGTTTTTGGTAAAATAAAATAATAGCAACGTTGTTCGGTTAAGGCCTTGTTGATTGTAAAGTGATAGCCTTCTTACAAACACGTGGGTGCCCGGGACCCCGGATAACCGTTTGTTCAACTAAAGGGTGGTTACCCGCGTTTTGGGACTAATTTTTCATTAGCTGCACTCTTGTTCGTTAGGTCATCGCACAATAAGCTATCAATATTACACACTGAACTACGTAAATGAGCAAAAACAAATAACTATTCCAAAGACGACGCAGCCATCTTGAAGCTCAAACGATTAATCCTCTTGTTATTGAGTTATTACGCTAGTTGCATCTGTCAAACGAAATGTCAAACGAAAGCGACACAAATGAACAAAGCAATAACAAATTACGAAGTAAAAGATTAAGATCAAAAATTAAATTTAACGAGTTATATGACAGTAATAAAACGTGTACTTAAAGAATAAATACTCAACTTTGGACTGAATCATGATTTTGTTATATTATACAATACATAAGGTTTTCTCCAATGTCAATCTCTTTTACTCGGGAAAGTCTCGCGACAAGCTTTTATGCCATTAAATTGTACATTGTTCCTATAAAAAGGGTTTGATTGACTCAAAAGTTTATTTTCTCTTATTAGAGCATTTAAATAAAAGCTTGTTTTTAAAACTTTTTTTTTGAAATTCATTTTTAAGTTTTTAGTTTTTATTAAATTATTTATGTTACGGAAAAGTCCCTAATGACCATACATCGTTATCGCGGGAGCAAATACAAATGTGTTGAAGAATATGTATAACAGAATGTATGTTTATCAAATTTATTATAAACAGACTATTATGCCTACACGTCTTAGCCTCTAAGAAGTTCTTCATATCTAGCACAATGTTTTTGCTAGAAATTATCAATCAAACTCGACTTGCTCCTTTTCTACGTTCGTTAAAGGGCGTCTTTTTGAGTAGAAATTTCGTTTCATAGAAGATTAATTTTTTATGAAAATTACGAGTACCTAACGTTGATTTTTGAGAAAAAAATACTCTTCGTGTGTCACTATAAAATATAACGGTTACACTCACGTCACTTTAGTCACTTCGCGCGACATGTTTCGGAGAGCTTAGGTCTCCATCTTCAAGCACTAGGAGTGCTATTTTGAATCGGCCCCTAGCGCGCTGTTGCACGACGCGTTGCCGACTGGCCTGCGTCCCGCTCGCCGCGCAGCTCGTGTCGCCCGCTCTGACAAAGCTTGTTGAGGGTGATCTTGCGCCGGCGCTGCTACCGTGCTTTGCAGCGCATTCGGTTCATCCGACATGAGCGACGATAAACAAACCACACTCACTGTGTCCACTAAACTCCCACAGCACACACTAAAGTGCTTGCCATGGATTACAGGCTTCCATGCTGGCGGTACGCCCCAGCCCCCATCTCGATTAAAATTCGGACGACGCCCAATCTCGATCGCCTCGCGTATTTTGCGTGGCACGTAGCATTTTTCACGAACCAGCAGTCTAGCTTTATCAAAGCGAAGGAAAGGTGACGCGCCTGCATCGCAAGCGTGCTCTGCTACCGCCGAGTTGCTGCAATCCATTTTCTTCACACTCCGTATATGCTCCGAGAGTCTCGTTGACAAGTTACGTCCGGTTTCCCCTATGTAGGACTTACCACAGTCGCAAGGTATCTCGTAAACGCCTGGGTTACCTAGCGGGTCACTATATTTTGGAGAGCGTAACATTTGCCTGATTTTAGTATGGGGGCGCAAAGTTGTCCTAATGCTATACCTCCGGCGTAATAGGCGTCCAATTTCGTCCGTCACCCCCTTAATATATGGCAGATACGCCGGTGCTCTCTCTACAGTGTGCCGATTTCGTAGAGGCATTGAACCCGCCGCACGCTGACTCTGTCTCCAATTGTACCTATTACTCTCTAACACCTGTCTGACGTGCCGTAGCTCTTCTTGCAAATACTGTGGATCACAGAGCCGCAGAGCTCTGTTAATCAATGCTCGCGGGACTCCCGACAGGCGTGCGGGATGATGATGAGAACCAGCCTGCAAATATCTGTCAGTGTGTGTGGCCTTTCGATCTTCGTGTGTCTAAAATAATCCTTTATTTACAAATCTAGACAAACCGAACATGAATGAGAAATGTTTTGAATAACAGGTGACTGAAGAGGTTGTCCTTAGGATTGCGTGGCTAATCTTTTTAGTATGTACTATAATCAAGTCGATTACTAAGTTTAAATATTAATAACATCGATAAATTTTGAACTTGTAGGTACAAACGTGTTGAAACTATTGTCACTTCTGTTATTTCTTATATGTCACAATCTTTAACTACTGTCAAATCGTTTTTGCTACCGCGATAACGACGTATGGTAATGACACCCAGATTACATTGAATTTGCAAAATAATAAGCCTAATTAAGTTAACATAGACCTCATAGTTTCGAGACACAACTCTTCGTCTATGTTGAATTTTTTTTTATACCACGACGGTGGCAAACAAGCATACGGCCCGCCTGATGGTAAGCAGCTACCGTAACCTATGGACGCATGCAACTCCAAAGGAGTCGCATGCGCCTTGCCGACCCTTCACAAAAAGGAGGATTCATTGTGTTGATGGCTAAAGGAACTAGAGGGTACCTCATCGTCAACACACTGGGTCCTCTTTGAGCTCTTTGGCAACCTTACTCACCAGCAGGAACAGAACACTATGAGTAGGGTCTAGTGCTATTTGGCTGTGGTTTTCTGTAAGGTGAGGTACTTCCCCAGTCGGGCTCTGCTCCAGATTTGAGCGAGATGACATTAGCTGAACGTGCCCTACCAGACTTAGCTTGAATTGTTTTTGAATTGCTTGTATTTGTAAATAAGATAATATTAAACGAGGTTACCATACAGTTACCAGAACTGACTTTTAGTATGTTGTTGATTACAGTATTGAGATGCCAAAACTGCCTGCATGTAGTCTTAAAAAATAAAGAAGATGACGAGTAACGAAGTCATATTTTTTTTAATACTACGGTAGATGGGCGCTGTGTTTATAACACAAATTAATTATCTCTATAAGCTCTTATTCGTGACACTACTGGGTCGACTACTAAATTGAGTTTTATACAGTGAGCCCAATTTCTCATTAGGAAGATGAGTTTCACGTAACAAAGACAGAGGAAGACACAAAAGTGTCCGTCCCATTCCCGCAGACGTAAGCGTATAATAAATAAAACAAGTTCAATATTGGAGTCGAGAATCGCAAGATTTCTTTTATGTTCGTAATCTACACTTATTTACAGGCAACCATTCTGCAATAGGATACGCCCTCGTTATTTGATCTTTTCTAACTTCTTTATTTTATTGCTGCTTGATAATCAGAACAGAAAACAATTCTTTCTCTGTTTTAAAAACGATTTGTTTCTGACAAAATTGGAGTAATTAGTCGATAGTAGGGTTATTTTAACAAGGGTTCACTTATATGCTAACTTACTTCTTAGTACAGTGATACAAAATTACATTTTTTTATTTTTGATTATTATAAAAAATACGGTTTCTTTAGCCAAAACACTGGGAGGAAAATTAATAATTTTCATTTGTTAAAATGCGTTGGGATGGCTGTTACAATCTCCGTTGGATAACGGCTATTAAAACACGTAATTATGTTTGAGGTAAAATTACTCCGCGCTTAATAATAATGACGAGCCGTTTGCACAGTTGTAGCGATCATTTTGATGAAAGCTTTCTTCCTAGTTAGCTATTTAGGTTTACATAATATTTTTAAGTAGAAAATCTTTTAGTTTTAAATTATAAATTATTAGAGTACTTGTTTAAATTTGTTATAGGGTGCAAAAATACAGCTGTATTTTAACCGCGAGTGTGGAATTGAAGCACGAGCTAGCGAATGGATTCTAGGGTTGAACTACGAGCTAGCAAATGTATACTGTATCAAACATACATTGATCAGAACTGCAACTGTCTTACGCTAAGCCGAACTGAAACTGTGAAGTACCTATGCATAACTTTAGACGATAGGCTTAATTTTCGACCTCACATAGATGTGCTGTCTGGTAGAGTACGCACCTTAGACATGTTGCTAGCGTGAAAATAATAAAAATGGCTTATTTTTCTTTAGCACAATCATTGATGGGATACTGTATACTCTCGTGGGGAGGTGCTGCTAAGAGCCATCTTATCAAACTGGATCGTGCCCAAAGAGCCCTGTTAAAGGTAGCATACTGTAAACCATTTCGCCACCCCACCGAAGATCTTTATAAAACGTGTAAAGTACTTACTGTTCGACAATTATTTATTCTACATATAGTACTAAAGAAACATTCTGAGTGTTTTTTCTCTACACTGACAAACATCCATCGAACTCATCGGGCCAGACGAAAAATAATGGTTTCACGAGATGCTACTTGTAAGACTGCTTTCAGTAAGAGATTTTATTGCTTTCTTGGTAGTTTCTTGTATAATAAGTTAAATTATTTACTAAACATTGCAAACGAACATTGACAAAATGGTTACTAAGGGAAAATTATATTGAAACTGAAAATCTTTTGCACCCTTATCATCTATATATATAATAAACGCGTGAGGAGAAAAAAAATGTACATTGAAGATATTTTAGCAGACTTATACGTATTTCTTAGAAACGTTGACTGAATACATTTCAGTAATTTTTGGAATTCTTGTCTGTCTGTCTGTGAATTTGTCCGCGGACTACGAAAAAACTACTGCACAGAATTTTAGGAAATTTTGTATAGTAATAGTCTATACCCCGGAGCAACATATAGAGTAGGTTTTATTCTGCTTATTAAAAACATAATTTTCTTAAAAAAATAGTTCTCACAGATGGCGCTGTATAGGTACCCTGTATACTGTATACAAACATTATTTAAGGACGTCTTTAGATTAAATTAAGCGATTCAGTCTGTTGAGTTCCGCCGAGGTTTTAACCATTGATTTTTAAATGCTTTCCCAATTTAAGCATTGCGGGTTACATATTTTTAAAACGTGTTACTTCGTTTTGGAAATTGTAAGTATCCGGACATATCACATATTGTGATCCATTAATACCTGGAGGTACTTTGTTCTCAATGAAAAAATAATCTATATATCAATACATGAAACCTACTTATAACATTACGTAAAAACAAATAAAACAGGTAGTTAAGGTTTATCCATTTTGATTTACCCGACAGCAAAAATTGTACCGTTTGTGAGAGCAACATGTTTTATCTCGCTTTAACAGCTGATTGCAATACAAAGGGTAGTAATGAATCTAGTAGCAATTACTAGCTGCTAGAATCACGCTGCTGCTGAAGAAATTAGCGCTGCGATGCTCAGGGCCTGGGCCTACGCGGTACTCGGCCTATGGCTTTCGCAAATATTGCCACTCATCCTCGGGCCTTAAGACACTTCACCATTGAGATTTGTCCGGTCCCTGTCATGGTACTGCTACTGACCTGGGCCCTATGCGGTACTCGGCCGTTGGCTTTCTCAGACGTTGCCGATCACCCTCTAGCCGCGGCCCTCGGGTTCGCTAAGACACTTCGCCTTTAAGTAATGTCCGGTCCCTGTCATGATGATGTTGAAGATGTTCTCGCTGCGATGTTACGAGTCTGGACCTTACGCGGTACTCGACCTTTGATTTTCACATGCATTTCCGCTCACCCTCGTGTTCGTAGCCCTCGAGTTCGCTAAGACACTTCGCCATTGAGTTATGTCCGGTCCCTGACATACTGCTTCTGCTGAAGCAATTCTCGCTGCGATCCTCCGGGCCTGGGTCCTGCGCGGTACTCGCCCTATGGGTTTCGCGATATTGCCGCTCACCGCGTCATGGCTTCGGCGTTCAGGTTCACCAAAAAACTTGACCATTGAGTTTTTTGGGGATCGTTTCATGCTACTGCTGAAACAATTCTTGCTGCCTTTGACCATATTAGATTTTGGCCTGCTGCTGCAAAGTAGTTTCCCGACGTTGCGCTCACACGCTACCTCGCGCTCATACCTTCAGCGGTTGACCCTCTGTTCGAAACATGTTCTCCTGCAGGAACTCGGCCATTAGCATTCGCAGGTCTCGATGCACGCCTTTTAGTCAGTTCTTTATCACGGATGAACTAATAAATATAGATAGATATTTGTATGTAGAACGCATAAATTCTACACTAATGGCCTGGATAGTAGGTAAATGAAAATGACACACACGCGGGCATAGCTGCGGGTACAGCTAGTTTATAATAATAGTGTACTTTAATACATACACGCTCATGCACACTCACGCTTACACACACTCGCACACACTCACACACACACACACACACTGTGTGTGTGAGTGTGTGCGAGTGTTTTTCATAATTTTATAGTTTGTAGTAATATTCTTCCCTAACTTTTAGCTTAGTTCAATAGTTCAAAATGTCAAAACTTGCTCAGTATGTATAAGTAATACTTTTTGTATAAATATTCATGTCTAAAGCTTAGTGAAATGGAAGGTAGCTGGTACTTATAGCACAGGTTTATCCTATTTTAAGTATCAGCGAAAAATATTCGGACAGTGCATCTATACATATAATAAAGCTGAAGAGGGTCGAAAGTCTGTACATGGAAGATAATCGAAAAAAAGTTGTCTGGGGATACTTAGAATCGATAACAGAACACGTTCCAACAATTTTTAGAATTTTTGTCTGTTTGTCTGTTTATCTGTTTGTCTGTTTATTTGACCGCGCATCACGTGAAAACGGCTGAACGGATTTTGATGAAATTTTGGATAGATATAGTTTGAGTCCTGGGAAAGGATAATATATAGTTTTAATCCCGAAAATCAACCCTGGTGGGGGTGAAAATGGGGTTGAAAGTTTGTATGGAGAATTTTTAACCGCTGAAACGATTTAGATAGAAATGAGTATGGAGATAATTTGAGTCTCGAGAAACGTCATAGGATAGTTTTCAAACCCTTGTGGGGGTGAAAAGGGGGTTGGAAGGTGGTATGAGGATTTTTTTACCGCTGAACTGATTTAGATGAAAATTGTTATAGAGATAGTATGGGTCTCGAGAAATGACAAAGGATAGTTTCTTCTTCAAACCCCCCCCCCTCCCTCCATCTTACTTTAGAACCGTAGATTCCTAAAAATTTTAAAAAAATAATGGAAGTGACGCCTGAAAGGTACTTTCAATAAAAACTATCTATGCATATAATAAAGCTGAAGAGGGTCGAAAGTCTGTTCATGGAATATATTCGAAAAAAAGTTGGCTGGAGATACTTAGAATCGATAACAGAACACGTTCCAAGTATTTTTAATTAGTTAACGGCTGAACAGATAATGATGAAATTTTGTGTAGAGATAGTTTGAGTCCCGGGAAGGGACAATGAACAGTTTTCATCCCGAAAATCAACCCTGGAAGGGGTGAAAAGGGGGTTGAAAGTTTGTATGTTGAAAGTTGGTATTGAAATAATTTGTAATTTTTTGGTCAAGGTGTTCATATTTTTAACATGTTACCCGTCGATGCTTTAAACCCGCTCTTAAGAAATATTTGAAAATGTCATGAATGTCAAAGGGTTATTGCAGCAAACCAAAAAACTACTACAAAATCATCTAACATTTATAGGACACCGTTTAGGTAGGAAAACATATCAAACGTTTTGTGAAGCAGTCAGATTAGGATTTATTTTTCTTTATAATTAAACAATAGGTACATTATCTGTCTCTCAAGCAGTTTTGATATGTCTTCTTGAAGAACTACGCATTGTTTTGTATCTTTAAGATCTAATAATGTATTACTGTTTTGAAAAAAATAAGTCCCGTCGAATTTCTTTTCCGTCATAATACTTCTTGGGCCAGAGGTACACCTACAGGGTTAGAACCGGTGGAGTTTTGGAACGAAGTTCCTTATCGGACGGTTCGCGGATGGGGGCCTAGGCGAAAAAAAGTCACGTGACCGTTACGAAAAAGCGTCAGGTCACGAAAACGCGACACCCATACGATTGAGAAACATGTAAAATGGAATGAAATAAAATATATATAAAATAGAATAAAGTGAAGTGAAGTGTAGTGAAACTGAGAAGTGGCAAAGTGATAAAAGTGAAAAAAGTCGAGAACCTCAAAAGTCGAGAATTTTAAAAATGGCGAAATTGTCAAAAATTTAAAATTTCTAAATTTCCAAAATTTCCAATATTTCCAAAATTTCCAAAATTTCACAAAATTTCCGGAACTTTCAAAATTTCCAAAATTTTCAAATTTGCCACTATTTCCAAAATTTCCACTTTTTCCAAAATTTCCAAATTTAAAAAAAATGCAAAAAAAATTAAAACCACACAATTTACGAAAAAGTAAAAAATGAAATAAAATTAAATAACATAACTTCGTTCCAATCGCACTTGATTCACACACTTTCCACGACACTCACGTATTTTATTTTTATCTGACGTTCATTAGTGCATTGTAATGTGCTTACATTGACGAATAAATATCTTGATCTACACCAATATCATAAATCTGTGACAGTGTGGTAAAAACGTATGAAAATTTCATTAAAAAATTCATTACCTACGGTAACGTAATGAAAAACCGCCCCCCCCGACCGCCGGCATGCCTCCCCGACCGCCGGCGCAATAATGTTGGTCATGGCGGTCATTCTAATGGTTTCAATGGATTTTTAATGTGTGTAGGTAAAGCAGTGTATGCTTCTGTACATAATTAGGCCTTATTACGTAACAGTTACATCGCCATGTCCGTCCGTCTGTCCGCGGTCTAGCTCAGTTACCGTTCGCACTAGAAAGCTGAAATTTGGTGAGGCCTGATAAGAACTTTCAATAAAAACTATATTGAATAAAATCGGTTCAGCCGTTTTTGAATTATTAGTCAAAAACGCACAGTGAAAGGAAGTGCCGAATAGTAAACTGACGTAAGCGCCGCCAAATAAACGACCTTTAGAACGAATGTTTTGTAACAGGGCAGCATCTACGAAACTCTACACTGAGCATCGCCCGACATGCTCTTGGCTGGTTTTTTTTTTTCATTGTTATCCCGGAAATCACCCAATTAAGGATTACTAATTCCAATTCTAGAAAATCCCCAGCCAGGTTATACGTAGCCTATAAAAATTCAACGTCTAAAAGGGGGGGGGGGGGTAGCCACTACACTCGATTTGCCGGGAGGATCGATTTGGATGATATTTGCCGTGGACATGAACGTATAAATACAAAAGTGGTCCTGTATCGTCCGATATACACCTACTACTCTCTATGTCGTTTAAATCATGCCAAAAACAAATATAATAAAAAAAAGTATACATTTATGAGTGTAGTTTCATTTAGTGGTAATTGTAAAATATTTTATTAGGACTACTGTCCTCTAGCGTATCCATCTGTCAACTTTACTTCAAGTTCCGCCTCCAGGGTAGCGGGAGAGAAATTAGGGGTGAATTAGCCGCTTACTGACACAGACCGAATTCCACGCGGGCGGAGCCGCGGGCACAGCTAGTCCTAAATATGTATATTTAAGAAATTATGTATACATAGTTGTAATTCTTTTTGATCTAATAAACTTACTTACTTACTTACTGTTATTTTTCTGGTACCTATGTAATATTTTCCTCGCTTTAGTGAGATGAAAAGATTTGTGTTACACACGGCTGCAAAGTTATTTTCACGTCTCGTGTGTTGCAACATTCTCTAAGCTCAGGATTCTATTTTTGAACTACTCGCTTCGCTCAGGATTCTATTTTAGAACCATAGAATCCATTTGCTAGCTCGTGCTTCAATTCCACACCTGTAGTTAAAACATAACTTTGCATAGTTATGTATGGTGTATGCAGTAGGTACATTATTTCACATACATTTTCTACTCAAATACGATATATTCTTTTGCGATTTTATTTAGCAATACCTTGTCAAGCGATACAAGGAAATTGTTATCCGAAATCGAAACAATAAATAGGTACAAGATTTATCATTCGAACGGTTAAAAAATAATAATTTATAAGCATATTTTTGTACAGTAGCAAATCCAACATTGTGGATAAGGGAATAAGATAAATTGCTCCCGGTTATACCTAATCGGCAATATAGCTCTTACGCCTTTTACATTGCCTTTACGCTGGCTACTGTTTATTACAAAAAAATAAATACGATTCTTAATGTAGGGCGACCTTCCTTTTTAGGGTTAATTTGGGATCGCAGAAGGTAATATAGCTTTGATGTAATTTGTGTCTTCTGGCAACCTACTTGTAGTCAACCTATGCGTTAATATAGTAAGCTTATGTACAATATATTGTCTCTTGTTATGCCGACAAACATCTAGGCAAGCCCTTTGCCGCTGGTAGTCCGATGGAGCCTACGGCAATTTTCTTATCAGTATCCGTCCCTTTAGCGATAGGTACCTACTTATCTACTTATGTTCACATTCTGTAAACAAAAACGCCGACCCAAAGATAATCTTGGACATTTGGCATTTTGCGATTTTAAACGGATTATTATTTCCGGGTTTGTTTGCCTTAGGTATACCTGTTTTATAAAATGTTCTAGTAATGCCTGCCAGAATGTTAAATTGAAGTGCAATTCGATTTATTATTTTGACATTTCTTGACCTGATGACCATGTCGGCGCTATATGGAATTTCCTGTTTGAAGTACATAATTATTTCCTGGGAGCTAAGTAGTATGGCACATCACAATCACTTTCATTTTATAACCTTAAAGAAAATGCATTTATTGTTGTTACAGAGTTGAAATTTTGTAATCTTATAAAGCAGATACCTACGGCTGAGCAAATTTAGATGGATGACACACATTGTTGATAATGCGGAGTTACCCCTACTCATTAGTAGGATAACTAAAAAAAATATGGTACTTATACCTTTACCTAAGATGTAAAAATAAGTAAATGTGAAAGTTTTGCTTGGAACCGAAATGTTGTCACGCTCTATTTGCAAAGAGTAATTTTAAGAAAAAAATAAGTGCACGACACGAAACGATTTCACGAGCTGTCGGTAATCAAATCAAATCACGTAAACATATTTTAAAGTTACGTTAGGTACTTGTATTTTATTTACCTAATTGATCGTACCGCGTCGTGACGGATACGTTAATATCCATAAGCAGAGTATAACAGCCAGAAATATATTTCCACACTCGGTCCAGCATCTTTTCAACGGCACTTTTTTCAAATATTACTCGCGGAAACAGCGGCAGAGTACTGTTTACACAACGCCCGCCTTTCCGCTCATATTCAATGTAGTTTCTCAGTTTAAAATTCAAAGTGTAGCTTATGAACTCGGTTAGATTCTGAATATGCTCTCTCAGAACCTGTTTTCTAAAATGAGCGCTGAGCCATTTTCATATCGCGGGCGCGGACATGAGATGTGCTGCGGTAAATATGTAATAAGAAAACTGGTACAGGCTATCCTTTTAAGAATACACATATTTACTACTGCTGCCGCAACGCTTAAATGCCATCTTTCTGCCACTAAAGTGAGCGAAACATAACACTTCCCTGAAAAGGCACCTTCTCTTTAGCGAGATACTAATGAACGAAGAAGGGTCGTCCCTTTAATATTGTGATATCTATTACCTACTGAAATAATAGTGCAAATGAGGGGCTTTTATTTACTTTTCGGAGATATTTTAGTACAGTAAATACAGAAGCCCATCGCATAAATGATAAAATTATTAGACCCCTATTTTAATACATATGGTGGTCCCACACTGATGTTGTTTAACATTATAAAACACAATGTAACAAGGATGCCGTTATGATGACATAATAACGGCATCCAATAATACTGTGTTTTATAATGTTATAATTATAATCATTAGTATATAGTACCACCATTAGATTAGACGTTTTATGGAATAATTGCTTTTTAAACTAGAACCTAAACCAATTATTCGTAATTAGGACTATTCGTGTGTAGTAGAAAATACATAGAAAACCTAAAACTATTCAATACCCACAGTTAACTGCAGACAAAGCCGACCTTACAGCTTAAACAATATTTTCACACATATGCGGATTAATCTTATTATGATGTAAATAAATAGAAATTCGGTAGTACCTAACTGGGTACCAACTGCATATTTCATTAGTTGGCGGAGATAGCAAATAGGTCGCGGCCACGACATTGCCGGCCTAATAAGCTTGCCTACTACGAACGAGAGAGTTGGCTTGCAGTTCCAAAATCATGTCCATTTAACCATTGTTTCCTTTAACTTAATGTGTTCCTATATCATTAATATAAACTTATGTCTTCAGAGCGTTAATTCACAAGCCTTAGCCAACAACTTCGTTAACTTCTCAATAAGTCGTTTAAAACTTACATTCTTATTTTTACTCCTATTGCGTACTTTTACCAAGGGGATTTTTACCCTTTCATAAAAAAATGTTTTTGTGGAGCTGTATGACATTTAAAGATATTTTTTTTAATATCAATATTTTGCTTTTATCGGTTTATAACGATTCTTTAAGAACTTAGTATGGCCTTACTGTTAATTACTTAATCAATAGAAATTTCCTACCAATCCATTTCCAGAAACGTTCTAAACATTGAAAAATAACATTACAAAAATACACGCTTTGATTTATTTAAAATTTCCTGTAATGAGTTGAATAGGCCAGGAGGGTCTCACGTAGCCTTTGAAAAATGCTACGCTTATTTGCATTTGAAAAGTATGAAGGGTTAACTGCGGTATCTTTTTCAGTGAAAATTGGACCATTGCTGTAAATCCTACAGCAGTGAAAATAAGATAAATTTTATCTTTTCATTCGTGTAACTGTAACTCAAACAAATATCGTACCGCAGTCTTTTTATAGTGTTCGTTTATTATCTACGCTAGGTTGTCCGAGGGTCAGGCTGAAGATTTGTTACAGTAAAAATATGACTCCTAAAAGTACATACCGCCGCCGGCAAAGTGGGGATAACCATAGTAAATGTTTGCCTCACCATCTTCCTCGCTTTCTTTAGGTTTCACTGCTCAATAGAGTCTGGGATCCGTTCAGCAACCTGATTATAAGAAAACGTTCGGACTTGTTAATGTCAATATTGAATTGATTTATATTACAAATATAGCAAGAGAAACATAACTACATTATATAATTCCATTTAATTTCAAAAATTGTATCTAAATATATAAAAGAAGAAACTGACTGACTGACTGATTGACTGACTGACTGACTGACTGACATATCAACGCACAGCCCAAACCGCTGGTTCTAGATATTCCAAATTTGGCACGTAGGTTCCTTATAAGATCTAGAGATGCACTAAGAAAGGATTTTTCAAAATTCATCCCCTAAGGGGGTAAAATGGGGGTCCAAAGTTTGTATGGCGAATCAAGATTTGTTAGACTATTTTATTCGAAACTTCACAGGAGTATTCCTAAGGATAAATGAGTAAATACGTGTTTCAGGTTTTTTGAAAATTCAACCCCTAAAAGGGGCAAATGTGGTCATTAATTCTGAAAGTCAACATGGCTATCGTATCCTTTTTGAGTACTTATAGTAAGCGGGCGAAGCCGCGGGAAAAGGCTAGATATAAGAGAACTACATGGATAATAAACAAACAAGTTTGCTTAACCAAAATATTAATAATATTTGATAATAAATCTGTATAGCCAGTTTCGTTCGAAGTATTGCCACTATGGCCAGTGTTAACATTTTTGGTGTATAAGTATTTTCACTGAAAAATGATTTGTGTGCAACAAATTGACCTGAACTAATGACAAATTATAGAAAGGTAACAATAACAATCTCCTTCAAACATATTTTTGCTAACTATTCGCAATCGGCACACAGTTATGTTATTGTAGGTTGCACTAGAACTAAAACACTCTTCCTATTAGTGCAACGCATCCTGTTAAGTTAGCGTTAGTTTCGGCACCAGTAAAATCTAATAACAGTGTGGTCGGCAGCAAGTGGTGACAATGCGCTGTTACCCGCTACTATACTGGCTGGGGCGTCGAATACTCATTTAATTAAGCGACGGACAGCCCATGATACAAACAATATCTAACTTTGAGACAATAATAGACTTAGGTTTAATGCTAAATGGAAGGTTTCTACAATAAATTTTGTCATTTTCGACGCACCGGCGCAGCTCGCCTGGCAGGGTTTGGTTTATGGCCAACGTAATACGTACCTACCTACAGTATCTCTATCTAATAAATACGAGTGCGAATAGACGATTTCTATAAGTTCACCAAGATAAAATATATCTACACATGGGCATGGAAATGGTATTTCTTTACTAGGTTTAAATACATTGACTTGAAATAACTGGTGAGCCTTATTCAGGTAAATAAGTTCATTAATATTAAATGTTACGTGTGTGTTGGGGATTATTGTTACTCTGCGTCCGTAGGAAACACCTTAGACAACCCTAGACATGATCCCTGGGTGGTGCTAAAAAAGTAAAAACTTGGCAGCTACACTCCCATCCCATCGTGACCTCGCAGCACTCACTAGATTTTCTTCATCATCTGCTTTCCCACTACTATTACCCCAAATAAGAAATACCTACCTATATTCAGTGACATATGTAGCCATACGATAAATAAATATTAAATGGGTAAATTTCTAAATTGTTTCAACCGCCGTTTTAATTGTGTTAGGAAATTATGACATTGCTAAGATTTCATAAAAGAAACATAAAATTATTTAAAAATTGTGTGTTACACAAATTCCGTTCATTTGTGAAATGCACCCAAATTTACCTATTTTATGAGTTTCAATTCAATACGATAATAGTAGTTTATGTAACTGTTACGTAATAAGGGTCCTTAAAACATGAGTGTGGTTTTATGAAATGAGCCGCAGGCGAATTTCATAATAAGATCACACGAGTGTTTTAAGGCCTAATTACGTACAGTTGCATACACTGCTTTATCTACACTCATATTATTTATTCTAAATTCCTTATTCGGAAACCATAGAATGGCCGCCATTGCACCGCCACCATGGCCAATCAACACTAAGTACATTTTTAACTTAAGATGTTATCAATGCATAACGTTATAAGGTATTAAAAAGTATTCAATCCGAAAAAGTCAGGATTATAATATTTTAGCACAAGTGCGAAGGCGTGCTCGATTTTTCAACTCCCATAAAATCGAATTGATGTAGATCCCGGAAAATATTAAAAATAAATGTAACTATTTGGATCGCCTGCGGACGCGGCAGTTTGTTTGCTTTTAATTATTCCACGTGATGGAAACTCGAACGACCCTAGTATATACATAGTATACACCTGCTATATTATGTATCAATACAGTAACTATGTAAGCTGCTTTGCAATATTCGCGTTGAACGTTTCTCGACGCTTTCTGACAATAATTTAGAACCGTGTAATAACAAAAACATTTCTCTAGATCACATCACAAGTTGTTCGTGCCTATAAATAAATTTTAATGTTTTACTTACTTTTACCAAAACTGTAAGGCGGAAAAATGATTGGCCATTTGATACGACACGATTAATTCTTCAAAACCATTTTAGGAGGAAGGATAGAACGCAAGAGAGGTCGAGGCGAACCCAGATGCAGCTACATGGACCAAGTGAAGGAAATAGTGGGAACCGTCTCGTATCAAAAGGTCAAGGAACTGGCGCAGGATAGGGATAGATGGATAATACTCCACCGACTTAACTCTTATTGTTGATGATGATGAAATTTACATTAAGTAATTTAAAATGACATAGAGAGTGGGATTGACTCAAAAAAAAAACAGCGGAAACAAATTTAAGTGAAAAGAGGAAAATCGTTGATACTGATACACTTTTTTATATTGCGTCAATTAATTGGTTTTTCCAGTAAACTTTGACAACATACCTACTTCCAAGTTGGTGCGTAAGCTCTGAACATAAACCAAAGTAAAACCAACTAGCAGGTCGAAAATAGTATCTAACAGAGAGAGGTAGGTATACGTTAGCAGGATCAAATGACATTTAAGATTTGATTAAAAAATAAAACCGGCCAAGTGCGTGTCGGACCACGCATAATGGAGGGTTCCGTGCCTTCAATGGAATAATATCCAAACTAATACCAAAAGGTCATATAGGGTGGGGCCTGTAACTAAAGCAAACAATTAAAACGTAGATTCTAGTCCTCAAACTAGACAACTTTTGTGTAGCAACTTTTTAAAATCATAAAGTTTTTAGATTGTTATTTTTTCAAACAAAGTAAATAGTATTTTCAATGTACTTAAAACTCCGTCTAATTGACATCGCCTGTCAGTCTAGTCACTCTACAGACATAATCAATTTCATAGTACATTGCGTATTCGAATTAACTTTAAAATGTAATAAAATTCAAACCGCAAGTTTTTTTTCAAAGTCGTCAAACAAACGTTGCGTAGTTTGAGGAGAAGAATGTACATTTTAATTTTTTGCTTTAGTTACAGGCCCCACCGTGTATATGATGCTTATGGAAGAAGTTTTTTGAAGGTAACTCAAAACTTACTGAACCGATGATGTTCTAAACAATTTCAGTAGAAAGTATGTGATAAGGCTTCTCAAAGTTTTTCATATTTTTTTAACTTACGGTTCAAAAGTTACAGGGGGGCTGTACCTTTTACTGTAAGGGACACAACTTTTCTGACTTTCGAAGCGACTATTTCTAAAAATATTCACTTAATCACAAAATATTTTAAAAAACCTCGATGTTATTTTTAAAGACCTATCCATTGATGTGCCACATGTTGATATATGGTAAAAAAAAAAAAAAAAATTAGTTAATTGTATGGAGCGCCGCCCTAAATTTTTTTTCTGGAATTTAACTACCTAACTAAATAGCGGCATACAAAATACAGCTTATGCCACAGTTTTATTAAGATACGTCTTATAGTTTCCGAGTAAAATGGCTGTGACAGACGGACATGACGAAACTATAAGGGTTCCGTTTTTGCCATTTTGGCTATGAACCCTAAAAAGGTACGCACGCGTGTTCTTATTTACTTATCTGGTCTTAATCCAGCAAGTTTACGCTAGAAGAGAGTTGTTTATATTACCCACTGATTAAAGTCTGAGACCGTTAAATAACAAACCGAGAAATGCGTTTATTAGTTTGCTGTGGCTCGTTGCTAAGTCAAATAAACAAACACAGCTAGCTCCATGTGACTTTTTAAGTAACAAAATAATGCGCTGTAGATAATCATCATGAAATATGAACTAAATCTTTTATACAAAGTCTTATGATGACTGTTAGACGACTATGATATTAATATTGTTATATTAGCATTACCTAAGTCTAAGTAGGTACTCTTAGATGTGTAAAACGCATTAAAAAAGGGGGCGCTTTGATTACGAACTCTTTATTTTAAATACGAAACTCAATTAACTTCAACATAGGTATGAGTTGTATTTAAGTTTACCAAATAAAGACAAAAGTACATTTTCCCTTTGTTTCTGGTTTGCTTTTTTACTAGTATAAGGTTTTGGTTTAAAAAAGGTAAAAATCACTCAATAGTCAATCCACGTGACATCCACTAAATGGTGGCCATAAATCCTCCTGCAGCGCGTCGGTCTGTCACACGTCGGCCTCGCGTCACTGCGCACCGATACACACATGCATCAATTTATTATTTCAATACATTTCCGTGACAGTTTAATAATCTGATTAAGGTACCTGAGCACTGTGCAAGCAACGTGCATAATCACATTTGCTTGTAAAATGTGTCTTTTGTACAAAGTTGAAAGTTGATTTTTAAAATATTATTGAATAATCGTTATTTTGTGATAATCTACATTAGTTACTTTACTATAGTTAGAGTTTTGCTATTCCGTCATACAATAATGTGGTAGTCAAATAGTGCAAGCCAGTAATATTTAACATGTGTATTTTTTGCATATAATTAATGTTCCCACCCATCTGCCGCAATAATAACTACGCGAAGAAATATAACAAACCACCGCCTATTTATTTATTGATCATATGGCTACATGTCACTGGATATAGATAGGCATTTCTTATCTGGGGTAGTAGTAGTGGGAAAGCAGATGGTGAAGAAAATCTAGAGAATGCTGCGAGGTCCAGATGGGACAGTGCAGCTGCCAAGTTTGTTACTCTTTTAGCACCACCCAGGGATCACGTGTAGGGTTGTCTAAGGTATTTCCTACGGACGCAGAGTGACATTGATCCCCAAAGCTATGATATTTATTGTATATCAAACTCGACACGTGTTTCTTTCGCCTCTATCTCTCTATGAGGCATGCTCAGGATTGGTGATATTTAATATGTTTGATAGCCTGGCGTCCATATGTCAAGTAGTTCCAGAGATACCTCGTTGAGTATTAAGTCAAAGATTATTAACTGGGTATCATGCAAAAAAAAAACAATGTACCATCAGGTTCAAAATTGCATGGTCAATTTATCAATGAATTCATTCATAAATTGGCCATGCAATTCTGAACCCTATGTAGCCTGCATATGTCTACTATATCCGGAGTAAAATAGATTTTAGATTAATTTACACTGCATCGAAGAGACCCAAAATTACATTAAGCTTCCTATATTGAAATTAGCGTAAGCATTAGCTAAGTGTTCTAGTGGCTGGAAGCAAATTGCATCTATCTTAAGAGTCTTTAGTGATAACTAAATTACCCTCTATGATAACGTGACTAGTGACAAGTCTAGCTGTCTCGCAATCACGTCACGCTAAGGGTGTTATTAGAGATATTTTTTAACTTTTGCCGTTCATTCAGCGAGTGGTTTTAAGTAAATGATTTTAAAACGCACTAAAACTTTCACTGTGGGTACCCAAATTCAATTTCACGGGGTTCGCTTACTGTTGTTGTTGATAAGCTCCTCCCGAGAAAAATAACAATACCAATTAATTAGTATCAATATTGTAATATTGTAATGAATAGCAAAACATGCAATTATTAAAATATGTTAGCGAATTACGGCATCATTTATCCACTGGTAAGTCGCTTATGTAAGTTAACAAACTTAACAACGTCACATGTCGGTTGAACGGAAAGCCCATAGTTGCATAATTCTTGTTACAGAATTGGTTGGTCAGTGCTAGTGATGGGCAGCTTGTAAGTTACAAAAATGGAACTACTTTTAAATTGCGAAATAATTTACTGTAATTTCCAAATGAAATTTCGGCTTACATTTTAATTAATTAGTGTAGTTTACAGTTATTTTTGCGTTTTATGGATTTTCTTTAGTTATATATGTATATATATCATCACCTAGCGTTTGTGCCGGCTATTGCCATGGCTCCATTGAGCTTGGGGTCCACTCGGCAACCTAATCCCAAAAACTGGTGTAGACACTATTTTTTACGTAAACTACGTACAACTTAATAAAGCTTTATAAAAAAAAAGTTGCGGGTTTGAACTCCATAACTATTACACAATGTAAGACTGTAATGGTTATAACTGAACCAAATACTCTCAACAGACATTTTTACGGTCACAATCTGCTCTACCAATGTCAGATGTAGCGAAATGTCATGTGTAATTCATAAACCATAATGTAATTTAAATGATGTGAAAATCTGTAACATTTCGTTCACAAAGTTTTCAATCAATTATGTCACTTTCAAAAATTGAAATGTTACACAGTTAATGAAATATTTCAGAAATTGCCTATCTCTAGTCATTGCAAGCGTCAAGCGGTCACCGCGTCAAGAGACGTCCATCGAGCTGCCGCAAATTCCCTCATTGAGCGTTATCATCACAATGATGAATTTATGCAGCAAATATTGTAGTCGACGCAGTTGAAATTTTAAGTTATTTTAATACAGTTGTTCGAAAGAGTTGTTTTACAAGTCGTATAGAGTACGGAAGTTCAATTTCGCACAGTTAGTATTTGGTGTTAGGGTGTTATATACTATTGAAGATAGGTGTTTTGAGACTGGCAAAACACAGAAACCTCTCGCGCAAGCTGTGGCTACTTCCAAAACTCATTTCTTCTAAACTAAAATTAGTACCTAATTAGCTTAAGCCGAAGCCGATTATATCTATCTCGTTTCATTCTGCGTATTCCACTGGTACGGGCTTCGTGCTATGGTAGCGTGCGGACGAGGAGCGGAGTTGCGGTATGCAATCGATCTTACGGTAGGTCGACGCACGGACACCCTGCTCTACGGCTTATGCCACCATGGCTAACTAGTTACAGCACACAATTAAGCAAAACAAATATAATTTCTCGTTCCCACTGTTACAATCAAGAGATATGCAGATTTCTAAGGAAATACCGTCAACTGCTACAAGTTTGCTTGAAAAAAAAAATGGTTTTCTTCACCAAACAGCTATTTATCTAGACACGCGGTAGCGTGTCAAGCCAAGTTCAAGTATAACAGGACTGGCGAGCAGCACCGTCTGTAATTATGTATATCACATAAACCATTTGGAGCCAATTTTGACCCCCTGCCCTCATAACTCAAAAACTATTTCACATAAACATGTCAAATTTGGCTCATATATTGCAACTTGCGAGAAACATATGTTCTCCAAATTTCATAAACACACCTCAAATGGTTATTTAGATACTAACGTCCAATAATCGACATTTTTATCACGTATTGACCTATAGACCAAAACTCTAACCCTGTTCCAGATGACCTAGAAAGTTAAAATTTGGCATCCAGATAGGTAGTTGGGATTTTTATCATTTTATTCAAAAATTTGGAAGGAACACTTACTTGTAGTGCCTATAATGTAAGAATTAGCAACAAAATTGATGACAGCCTGTCTTTATGTGGATTTTAAGGTCTTCACGTGAATATATAACGAAACCATTAGGTATTAATTTTATTACGAATAAGAACCTACTAATAATTTCTGTACAAATAGTAGATTGTTTGACAAGGGTCTAAAGTAAGCCATATTACCACGAGGTGGTTATTTTCCCGAACGAAGTGAGGGAAAATTGTTCGAGTGGTAATATGGCTTTTAGACCAGAGTAATGCATACTATTTTTCACTTCGATTGCGAGAAAATAAGATAAAAATACTTATTATTTACGCACAAGAACTAAACTAAGGTTAAATTATGGTTTAACTTGACGGTCTTTTAATTTTTTTAACTTCTTTGACATAGATACAAAATATAAGCACCTCGAATAAATGCCACAGACGACGGTATAATTAGCTCTTTAAAGTAGCTATTAGACATTGCAATTTGTAGGGTCCAACCTGTCGGGTTGGTAGGTGTAATAGTACTTAGGGAGTAGGAGTCCCGATCTAGGGCGATCAGCAGTGCCCCGATACCCGCAGCTGTTTATGGAGGTCGTTAGAGTTATTTTATTTACCTTTTTTATTTATAATGTTAGCCATTTTCTACACATTCCGTCTGGTTTTTTATTCAATATAAAAGTTAAATTGTGTAGATTCGCTGGTAATTAATATATTTATCTAGTTTTGTATTTAAATCATAGAAGGGTTGGGCAGATGAATTTAGATTCAGGCAGCTCGAGCGGTCATTTAAATATCTATAATAAAAAAAGTTTCAGATTTTATTTAATGTGTACTGTTATGAGTACTATCACCGTGCTTCACCAAATACTTTTTTTTGATGTTTTGAAGGCATCTCTGTAAACGTTGAGCTAGGGTCGGTAGGGACGATTTGTTGGTGAGGTAGGGTCGGTAGGGGCGATTTGTAGGGAAAGTGTAATAACGTGCTTTGGGGCCGACAGGAGTTGGACACAACCGATTGGGCCCTACAAATTGCCATGTCTAATAGCCGTTTAAACAGTTTAAACACGCTTCCAAAAAATTACAATCCTTTTTAATGATTGTGAAGTAGGAACTAAAAAACACCTCACGTTTTTGAAATAAATTGCGTTTCCTCATTGGTCGATTTTAACATTGCTGTATTCTGATTGGTTAATATTAAATACAATGTTTTTTTAAGGACTTTAATTATTTACACAGTATACGCACCAAAAAAGTATCTAGCGTTCCGATTAACTTCGATATGTGTGTTGTGATTGGTGGATTTAATATGGTGAAGTGTTCCGATTGGTCAATTTAAAATGTTTTGTAAATCATAAATATGTATACATACTAGCCCTAGAGGCTAAATGTACTACTTTAGTCCGCCTTGGTAAGCATAATACGACACACTTTTTGAGCATGAGAAGTGAAAAAGTAATGATATCCCATCAAAAACATAAATGTGAAATAAGAGCAAAGTTCAATATATTATATAATATGCCTTGCTTGTTGACTTCAACGACAAAAGAAGTGAGATCTAAATGGGTGCCAAGTTCAATAGTCAGCCCTGACATATACTTTTAACATAATTTATGTTATAACAACTTAAAATATTATTTCTTCTTAAAACTTAGGATATTATATTGAAGCCTATGGTTTGACTTGGCTAGTTCTCATATACTAATTATATTATAGCCTTCGCAAGTTCTAAAGCTGTAAGTTCTTATTTTATTCTACCGAAAATTTGGCTTGTTGGTAGAAAATAACCATCGAACATAGGGCTCTTCCATGACTGTTTTAGTAGGTACTTAATAATATGAGAACTAGACAAGTCAAACCTTAGGCTTCGATATGTTTTCCTAAGCTTTAAGAAGAAATTATATTTTGAGTTGTTATAAAAAAAAATGTTATAAATAAATTTCAGGACTGACCATTGAACTTGGCACAAGATGGCCGCCTTTCTTCCATCTCAGAAATAAGATATAAATAGCTGCTTGATGAAGAAAACCATTTTTTTTCAAGCAAGGCAAAGTTGGGCATCGTAGGCAAAGTTGTAGCACTTGACGGTATAAGAAATTTCTCATTACGTTACGGTTTTAAGTACCTAAATATAAGGTATAAGGGTCCTTTGGAGGTTATTTTATAAACTTCGAAGGATCTTAGAGCGTATTTTTTTTGACGTGGCAAATTTTTAAATTTAAATATTTGATATCTACTATAACCTGCATTCTCATATTGACTGAGTTGAATTGACATTCAAGGGTCATTTGCGTAGTGATATTGTAATAGTATTGAGTCTAACTATAATCACGTAAGGTGTTACATGTTACTTGTAATTATATTGGCGACGTTTTGACCTACGACATTAATGAGATCAAAACAACGTTGTTAATATTATAAATGTTGCCAGACGTGTGCGTACATATATACAGCGTACATATGTATATGAAGATACTGAAGTATATCATAGGTAATTAATTTTAAACTAAGTTAAAATAATAAGTTTATTTATATTATTCATCTGTTAGTTTAATGAAAGTTTAAAATTATTACATTCCTCCTTTATTCTTTGCACCACATATTTGCCTTTCTCTGTTTAGCCCTGAGGTTAGTCAACATTCTCATGTCATGGCATTCTCTACCAGTCGGTACCAGTCGGTAGAGAATGCCATTAGGCATGAAGTCCTCCATTTGTACACAACTTACATTGTATTTTGTGCAATAAAGTTTAAATAAATAAATAATAAGTAAAACGTGTACCTATATGTAGTTTGCCCCCAATGCTTGCTAGCCGAAGAATTGCTACTGGCTTCCTTGGCCGCGATTCGAAAAAAAAAACACACACACTGGACAGATACAGCTCCAACCCAACTCAACTCAACGCTATAACGACATTGACATTTGCTATTCGAACAGATTTTCATTCAACATTGGTCTCACATTGGTCTCACATTGGTCTCACATTGGTCACACATTGGTCTTACAGTGGTCTGTTCGAATAGCAAATGTCAATGTCGTTATAGCCTTGAGTTGAGTTGGGTTGGAGCTGTGTCTGTCCAGTGTGTGTGTTTATTTTTCGAATCGCGGCCCTTGTGCCTAAGATATTACACTACACTAAATTATGAACTAAATTATGAATAATGACAAGTATGGCGATATTTTAAACCATATTTATCATAGTATTTGACTGTAGGTTAGGGCATTCGTTGGCGATCTGAAGTCCCTGGTATAGCTTTATGGTTCTTGCTTGATATTTGGTGTGGCTTTGACTGACAATACCGTCTAGACTCTATTATCACGTATGCCGTAAAGTATCTTAATAACATAAGATCAAAGCAAATTTAATAATAACTCAAATTTGTCTATATTATCAAATATCTTATTGACACATTAATAGCATCGAGTGGCTATTATCTTCGGCATCGCTTACGTAATACACGTTTTGAGTATGGGTACTTTGAGAAAATTACGGATAAAAATAGCACATCACCTTAAAGGGAACGCGGGACATGAAATCGAATAATTATCACAAATAAAAGCAATTAATTACTAATCAAAATAATGTATTAACCTAAAAAATAAAATAATGACTTAGAAATACTTACAAATAATAACTAAAAATCCCACTCTAAATTTGACCCTCTAGGCAAGGTGCCCATCACGCAGGCGGCATTCCCGTGCTGAATTGCGACAGCAAGTATTTGCCTAAGAAAGCCGTCCGCGCAAGGGTCACCCGTAGCCTCTCTCTCTGCTGAATGCCATGTGGAGCCCTCGTGCCCCTTCGTACATTCATACAGTAATATGAATTTATGAACATTCTTGCCGTATTAATTTCTTACTACTTAAGTTAAAATAGCTTGTTTACAACATAAATATTTCTTCAAAATGTATTGTAGTTTATAGACAAAATTGTTATTTGAACAGAAGGTACGACATAGATAGGTTTGCAATAATAGAAGCAACGCATGCAGCTATCCCGCATCTGGGGTACATTCGTGCGATTTCTATATTTTACGAGATTCATCATACTTTTGCTATGTCGATTACTATAAAGACTACACTATTATTAATGCCAAATAAATTGACTATTTAAGTACTTAGGAGTCTTTAATTTGTTATGGTTCGATGCATTTTTTTTCAAAGGGTTTAGTGTTCAAAGCGTACGAATGGTGCCAATCTTCCACTACACTTACATTTATTTACAAACTCCACCAAATTGCTAATTATTTACTTTATTTACTTACATCTAGCGATCTTAAATAAATACACTTCAAAAATAAATCAAAATAGCTAATTTCAGAAAAAATAATACATAGAAAAAAAAATACATTGCAATTTAAAGGTTGGAAACGTAAAAAGCGCTAGTAGTCGGTGGTGCACACTTATTTATACGGAAAATGATGATGATAGAATTTCCATTTGCAGAGCTAATCCTTTAAGCTCTAAGATTAATTTAAGAAGGGGAGCCAATCAAATTTTTGATGCAATTTTTTGACGAAGTGGGGGTTGCCCCCCATAATTAATTAAAAATAAAATAGAGCTATATAGTCAAGTTTGATATCATTTTCGTGTAAAGCAAGGATGCCGAATTCATTTTTGGTATTTTATTTATACCTTTCCATATAAGAAAACTGAGAAAACATAAAAAATATGAAAATAATGTTTGATATTTTTTTGAATAAATGCCTATATTTTTTTATTTATGGTCGTAACATAAAAAAAATATTTTCATGATAAAGCCCTGTTATTCTCCTTTATAAAAAGTATATAAATCCTATATTGGTTATAATATCTATAACGAAAAAATATATATTAATAGGCCTGTTATCAACCACAATCTAATTATGTAGGAAAAACGATGTGGTTTTCCTACATAACGAAGCTCTAATGTTTGCCTAATTATATCTTTCACAACTAAATGGTAGTCAACCATTTTAAACGCTATTATTTACCTTGCCTTTGTATGCTTGTTATAATCCGTAAGTGAAATAAAAAGTTCGTTTAGAAGATACCGGAACCGGTTACCAATAAAGGGGTATTAGATCGAGCAAGTATTTGGTAGGGTTGTTTTTAAAAACTATCGATTTAGTAAGCACATCATTGCGTTACCCAAACGTAAGCGCTTCGCGGGTGCGGATTAGAGGAAGAGAGCAGAAGATCGAGCACAGTGGCGTGCCATGGGAGAGGGCTATGTCCAGCAGTGGACTGATACTGGCTGCTGCTGCTGCTGATAATGATAATGTAGCGCTTTCCGAAATGATAATCCAAAATGACCTATCAAGGTTATTTCATCTCTATTGCTAAGACATTACATAACATTGAATAAAAGGTAACCATATAATTTTGTAACCAAATAATAGGGTTATCCTATCAAAAAGAGTTACCAAAAAGAGGAGTTCTCTAGTCCCTGTTATCTAGTGACGTTTTCAAGTGAAAGGTACATCAATAAGGGCCCGTTTATTTTTTAAGAGAGAAAACTTAAGTGGTAGGTATACACCTTCAACTGAGGACAGCCTGTTGGCGAATAGTGCGCTCTAAAATAAAAATAACAATTTTGTGTTATACCTACTTAGACATTACACAAACTTATTTGAAAATGTGTTAATTTTTTTTAGCTAATATTCACATAACTAAATGCAAGTCTCAATACAGCTACATGCTTCATCCCACATCTCCATAATTTTGTGGTTGAAATTTTACCCTCGTCCTGTTGACAAATTGATCCGATATCTGGTGCACACCTTAAGTCCTGATGACAATTACAATTTAATAGATTCAGGAACATTGTAAATCCAAGATGGCTGCCGCTGCAGAATGCCGCGTATTGTATATTTCTTAACAACCCCCTCAATCAAGTATAAAATGAAAGGGATTTACTAGTAGAACACAGTGTATTGCGTATCATAAAGTAAGCGGAGTTTAGACAGTTTTAGTAACATAACAACTTGAAAAGACAATAAGTATTTTCAAGATAAATTCAAAAGCTTTTATTGAAAATAAACAATGATATAGATAATGTACAAAAAGCTATAAAAATGATTCGGTACGTTCTAGGTACTAGTCATCACACCACTCTTCTCATCAATCTAGCTAGAGTATTGAAAAGACAAAAAACTAAAATCGTGGGGCGCTTGAATCTTTTATCAACGGACAACGCCTAATATTATTATAATATACTAGTTTTTGCCCGCGGCTTCGCTCGTGTTGAATTTGGGGTAACACGGTTCCACTTTCCTGTTTTCCCCCCGAAATGCTCCATACAAACTTCCACCCCCCATTTTAGGGAAGGGGGGGGGGGGTTAGAAAGAGACAAAAAGTAGCCTATGTCACTCTCCATCCCTTCAACTATCTCCACTTAAAAAATCACGTAAATTCGTCACCCCGTTTTGCCGTGAAAGACGGACAAACAAACACACACATACACTTTCCCATTTATAATATTAGTATGGATATGTTAGTATATAGGTTAGGTACGCTACGCTAGTGGTGTGATGAATGGTACCTAGGACCTATTGATTATTTTAGCCTTGAGTACATTACCTGCATCATTATTATAATTATTTTCAAGTAAACCGTTTAATAAACGATTTTTAACATACTAATTTAACTACTATTAGAAACGGGGTGTTTACCTAACTCAAATATACATGGTAAATAGCATAACAATAATAATATTTTAATAGTATCTAGTCAAAACAGAAAATAATAATAATAATAATAATAAATACTCTTTATTGCACACCTCATACAGTTACAAGCACAAATTTTACAATTAGATAAGTTTAGGTAGAGGTAACAACAGGCGGTCTTATCGCTAATGAGCGATTTCTTCCAGACAACCTTTGGGTAGTGGGGACTAGAGAAAAACAATAAGCAGTAGGTGGTGCATAGAAACAAAAGAGACGAAATAGATAACACAGCATAATTATACACACAAAATAATTATTTTACTTATTTTATTTATGGCCTGAATACGAGACTTTCGAGCCAAATCTTTATTGAATAACTCTGCACTATAATGTGTTACAAATATAATAATTGTTTTCCCCACTTCCCACAAAAGTAGGAACATTCATATTTTTTTTGCAAAAACGGTTGAAGTTACCACAAAATTTTCTATAAAGAAAATATTCTTCATGAAATTTCCTACAATTCTTGCCTTTGAAGTATGTTGCTAAGACTTATAGTTTTCAATCTATGTGTCGCGAAAATTTTAACCCCCCCTTTTTACCTCCACCGCACCATAAATTTAGGTGGCTCTGCTTCCTGAAATGGCCTATGGGTCCTAAAGTCTCACTATGCAAAAGGAGATCCCATCATCACTAAAATCCGTATAATGCCCTTTGTTGTCGAGTGCACCACCGACTACAGAGCACAATGTTATTAAAAAACTTATTTGCGTGTAGAGACTTAAGTATATTTACGAGCAGTAAAAATATACCTAACTACCAATGATAGATCATTGTAGTTTTTAAATGTTTAAAGTTTAGATTATATTACAAACAACAATTAAAAACAGACCATGCGTGTAAAAACACATTTGAAAAAGCTTCCCGCAATAACACAAAGCGTAATTTGTCAACAGAAAAGTTAAGTGATTAATAACGGTTTTAAATGCAAAAACTTGCATCATTTACACCTCAGCGGGGAATTATTTAAATTTATTCATGAGCAGTGGGAGTCGGTAATCGTCTGCATGAATAAATAGGAAGCAGTGTACTTACAAATCACTTGAGGAGGACGGCAGCGCGCAGTGCCTAACTCATACGCAAATGTAGGGGCTTGAGATTGTTTCTTGAAGGCAAGGGATAATTTAGACGTTTCAAGCTCTAGTCTAGTTTTACGGTACCGACGTCGTGATTTGCAATTGGATGATTACTGTTACCTACTTAACTTTACGAAGATTTATTGGTGTTACGAAAGAAAAAAGAACATTATACTTTTCTCTGCAATTTCTCATATTAGTAGTTCTGGTGCCCAATTGGTAGGAAAGTTATATACACGTTTTATAGATGAGAGTACGCTCTTTTCTTGAAGGTTTAGAGGTCGTATCAGTCCGGAAATCAGTATTTCCGGACTGATTCCACATTTTTGTTGACTACCATCATCACCACTTAGATTTTTGGCAGTCCTCAACTGTGCGTTTCTGCAGAAACTACCTGCCTCGCACAACCTTCAAGCCTTCAACCAAGAAAAGAGCGTATTCCCATCTTAAAGGCCGGCAACGCGCTTGTGACCCCTCTGGTGTTGCGGGCGTCCATGGGCGGCGGTAATTGCTTATCATCAGGCGATTCGTCCGCTCGTTTGCCTCCTATTTCATAGAAGAAAAAAAATTGTAGCTAATTATTAGGTATATGTTACAATATTGTAATCTATATATATATAAATGCCTTTGTCCTGACTGACTGACTGACTGACTGACTGATCCACGCAGAGAACAAACTACAGAAGCTAGAAAGTTGAAAATTTCAGGTCTGGTTACATTTATAACGTGTACAAGTAATAAGAAGCGATTTTGAAAAATTCAACCCCTAAGGGGGTAAAAAGGGGGTTGAAAGTTTGTATGGATGGGGCTTAAATATTAAGGATAGAGATTTGAAACTTCGTCCATTTACTGATAATTAAAAAACAATAAAAATGATTTCAGCGTTTTTCAAAATTCAACCTCTAACAGGGTTAAAAAAGGGTTGAAAGTTTGTAAAGAGATTTTTTTTTGTGACAGACTTGAAATTTCGTTTGCAGGCTAAGAACTTAAAAACTAGCAGAAAAACTAATTTCAGCGTTTTTCAAAATTCCACCCCAGAGTTCGAACTTCGTACGTTCGCTGATATTTATAAAAAATATAAAAGTGATTTCAGGGTTTTGGATAATTCCTCCCCTGAGGGGGTTAAATAGGGGTGCAAAGTTTGTATCCGGAAAACTTCTTTCTTTGAGCTAGAGACTACAACTTTGTAGGAATATTACTTATTAGAATACACAAAAGTACTTTCACCGTTTAGGATAATTTCACCCCTGAGGGAGTTAATAAGGGGTGCAAAGTTTTTATCGGGGAAATTTGTTTTTTTGAGCTAGAAACTTTTAACTTTGTAGGGTGATTCTGATTACTTATTCAAATACAATAAAAGTACTTTAAGCGTTTTGGATAATTCCACCCCTGAGGGGGTTACAAAGGGGTTCAAAGTTTGTATGGGGGAAATTTATTTTTTGAGCTAGAGACTTTTAAATTTATTTATTGAATCTTTATTGCACAAAAAGAAAACTTATCGTACAAAAGGCGAACTTAATGCCATGAGACATTCTCTACCAGTCAACCTTACTGTCAGTCTGTGCTATTATACGCGGACGAAGTCGCGGGGCGGAAAGCTAGTAAAATAATATATTACCAGGCATGTCCTTTGGTTATAATCAGGGCCCGTAATTTTCATGCCGATGACATCAATTTGACGTCACGCTCCATATAGGATGATCCCAAATAGTTTTATTGTAAATTATTAATCATTAGTCGTCAATCATTTTAATCATGTACAAACTTCGAAAGTACTCTATTTACACATGGAATAAATAATACCTACATGATACGTGAAACGTAACGTAAATAAAACTATTTGATTTGTTTTTATACATACATTTTATTAAGTGGTATTGTTAACAACACATGACAATTCATTCGAAAACAGAATTCCTCTCTAACGTAAAGCACGCCATCCTTCTTGCATTAATTCCCATGCAAAGAAAATCTAAGTCATCTTCGCTTTCATACGTAATGTAATATTCATAAAAATATTTTTTTTGTAGTCGTTTTTTGTTTGTTGTGTCACACATTTGGTTAATTATTCCAAATTCTCTGCTAAAAGGAAAATGTATAATTGATGGACACATTTTTTATGATTTTAACAACTAATACAATTAGGAAATCAGTATTTTTATTTCTCAGTGGCACTTGTAACATTTTTGACAGAACGTTTTTTTAATGAGAACGAATAAAAAAGGTTACATTTAAAAAGGTTTTATTACATATTGATTTATAAACAGTCAAGGAAATTGATTTGTGTAACATTACATACTTTGTCATAGTGACAATCAACATCTAGACGCTAGAGATTTCATATTATTGTCACTGTGACAAGGTTCTAAATGGTATGCAAATCAAAGTCCTGGGCCGTACCTACACGAATAACTAGATACTTAATGATATTATTTACAAACGAGGTTTTGTACAGTAATATATACAGCCTTGGCCAGAAGTGTTGAGCACCCTTGCGATTTTCATACAAAACTCGAAAATTTAGACCAGCGTTTCTATCTTTTTTGAAGTTATTTTATCAATTAATTTAAACTGAACAGGCATGTTTTTTTGAAATGAGTAGTAACTGCATTGAATATTTGCAATTTTTCGTACCGACCTAAATTCCCATTTTTGTGAGCTCCACTTTTCATATTTGATAGGTACCTTGAAAGTGTTATTAAGTGAAGTTTTCTAGATATATCAATAAAATATAACATTTTACGTCATCGTACATTGTTATGATAGGGAATTAATACTTAACATAAAAAAGAGCTATGCTCAACACTCCTGGCCAAGGCTGTACAAGTTAGTTTTGTACATAATTATTTACAAATTAATTTGAAACATATTTACATTTCTCCTTTTTGTCCCTTATATTTAGATTCGAAATTTTTAATTAGAATTTGCTCAAGGTTTTTAAGGGTCATAACTGCATCGCCGGTTTGTAAAAATCCATTTTAATATTGAAAAGGACCTTTCAACTTCTACAGATGTAATACTTAAAATAAGGACATAAATCTATTTTTCCATTGCTTCCATCAAGACGAACTTCCTTATTGTCGTTTAAGTCAGCCATTATTAAACAAAAACAAGAAATTACCAACCATGCAAATAATTTTCATTTTAGCAAAGAAGTTGGAATAATTAACCAAATGTGTGACACAACAAACAAAAATACGATTACAAAAAAAAATATTTTTATGAATATTGCATTACGTATGAAAGCGAAGATGACTTAGATTTTCTTTGCATGGGAATTAATGCAAGAAGGATGGCGTGCTTTACGTTAGAGAGGAATTCTGTTTTAAAATGAATTGTAATGTGTTGTTAACAATACCACTTAATAAAATGTATGTATAAAAACAAATCAAATAGTTTTATTTACGTTACGTTTCACGTATCATGTAGGTATTATTTATAGAGTACTTTCGAAGTCATTTGTACATGATTAAAATGATTGACGACTAATGATTAATAATTTACAATAAAACTATTTGGGATCATCCTATATGGAGCGTGACGTCAAATTGATGTCATCGGCATGAAAATTACGGGCCCTGGTTATAATGATTGCCACTTGTTACTTGGACAAAATGTAAATATTGTCTCTGAGAAGATAATTCCCATTTGTATCATTAATGGAAATAATGACTCATTTATGCATTGACGTTCGTAATTTCGTGATTGCTTGCTTAATTGGTAGACTATAGCGCAGAAGAAGAAAAAATAAAGTAATATTTTAGCCTGATTCTAATCGATATAATCCATTAACACTACAATGATAACTATCAGCTCTATATAATTGAATACGGCGGGGGTCATTGGGGAATCACCAAAGTTTTAATGAAATCGATCCGATTGAGTTTTAATCACCCGACTTGTAATGGAAATAAATTGCTGTTATTAACATTGAACATACAGAAATAGGCCTATACACGCATTAAATATTTTAGGCCAAATAGCTATCATTATTTCTTAGAGTATTTTTCATAATTTTGAACCTCAATGGTTCAGTTAGATTTTTTTATTCATACTTATATTGCGACTTGAAAATATCTCATAATCATTGTATTTTATGTGATGTTCAGATGAGATACCGTTATTGTTGAACATCAGAAAATATTTCGATAACCTTTTTATTCCTAAGGGGTTCAGCCTTCAGTGGAATGGCGGTTATACAGCTAACAGCGAGTCCAGTACACCGTTAACCCTTCTCGCCCCATGAGACTGCCAACCAAGTACGTAACGGCGATGCAGGCAATACCTACTTCTCGGTTACGTACCCCACCAAGGGTAAAAATGCAGCATAAATAAAACCTTATCTGGATTTAATAAATGTATACATTTTAATTACCACAGAGTTATGAGATTGCTTTAATTAAATACGACTTAAGTTTTCTGTTTATTTTACAAACCGTAAAAAGTTGACGACAACGCAATCATTATAAAACAAGCTAATTTCGCCTTTCTTCCCTATCCCCCGGCGGGACTGGTTTTGCCACTGTAAGCAAATTTTAATAATGCTTACTGCGGCAACCGCGGCTATTTCGCGCCATTGAAACCTCGAGTACTTTTTTCATTCTCGAGATTGCTATCTTAAAAGCTTTCTCTGTTTGAAGATATCTAGTAGTTAAAAAGGAACTCTGTGTTAACTGTATCAAGAAACGAAATAATCAGACAATTCTTACAAAGATAAGCCTGTTACTAATTTGGCACACACCAAATAATAATTAACAAAATTTCTTAATGTGCCTTAAAATAGAAAGTGTTTTGTTCAATCGAACGATATAGATAGTGAAAAGTTTCCGTAGGCTTATGGGTCGGTACTAAAATGTTTTCCCTGTTCTCGCACCCAACAGTCAGGCGATGTAAATAAACCGGTTCTGTTGATCTCCGCTAAAATTTGAATGCTAAAATCGAACGGGCGCCAAGTGAATCTAAGATAAGCGACAATGAGCAGATATAAATTTAAGCGTTTGCGTGACTAGGTTGCCCTACTTGGTTTTACCAGCATTAACTAAATAAACTAAGATATATATACATTATACGACGATAGTCACTAAGTGTAATAACACGCTATTTCTATTATGTAAGCACTAAAATGAGCTATTGGCATACGTAGTATTTACCTAATGCATTTGCACTTGGCAGTTATTGGTTTCGAGAAATAGTTGTAGTGCTCAGTCTCGGCGCCTCTAGGTTGCCCCGCAGACTCTAATAAAGCCGTACGGTACCCGCCCGAAATTGGAACGTAGGTATTGCTATATTCTACGTAGTTATGGGTTCAAAGTGAGCCATTCCTAATAAAGCTTCACATTTCGATTTACGTATTGGTTTCTGGCCAATCTTTTACAGTTATGTATATTTATTCCCGTAAAATATTTTTAGATGCATTCTTGTCCGCAGAGTTATGAAACCTCTAACCATTCTACGTTATATTAAAGCAACAAATCATCGGCCGGAATTTAATCGATATGGCCTAAAAATCAGTAGGTAGTATACCTACCTATAGTAAGTACTATTACTTAATTTCAGAATTGCCAAACAATTTACTTTCAAGTGTAGGTACTGCTGAAATTTCCGAAATAAAGAAGCTATTAAGAAACTGTTCATCAATTTTATGGACCCTAAATTCCAGTAGGCAGGAAACTGCTCCAGATCATGCGACAATAAACCTAGCGGGCTGGTGACACTGTGGCAATGGGCGCAGTACTCTATCTATAGGCATATCTACTCCATCACAGGATTTATTTGTCTTTACAAGAACGTAAATAATGAAAATCATTTGAGCAGCACCGACTCACCAAAAATCTACCGGATAATTATTAGATTACAAGTACATGGGAAATCCTTCGATACCGACAGAAACCTGAATCGGATAGCCTGGTACTTGAATTTTGGTAGAGTATTAACACAGCACTTGACTGTCCATTATTTGTAAGCAGAATCAATAACGGTCAATCTAAGTAAGAACTGAGCTAAAGGACAAAAAATCGGAAGGACAATAAAAATGGGATATTGGTTGGAATCTAAACAAACGTTTACGACGTCGGTCTATTCTTATGGTAATTTGACCTCACTGTCACGCGACCTTCTGTCCACACCCTGATAATATGCAAATTAGCGCCGTCTATAAAGTGACCTGAAAATACTATCTCATTGAGCCGGCCTGCATTGTCTTAAGAAAACTTTGTTAGTTCAGCATTAATGTCGGCAGCCGCTAAAGATGCGAGAGACGAACATAATGACGTTACTTCTAGAAGTAAATATATATTTAATAGGACATTTTTTCAAACATGTATTAAAACTCTTGCCACAATATTGAACAATTAAATTTCATTAAATACGAGTGAAATATGTTCATGATTTGGGGCCAACTGTTAATAGTAGATTGTACACCAAGGGGATAAAGCACTGTTTTATGTCACGGGCGCAATATTGAATCCTGAACGTAACGAAGGACTCCAGATTTTACTCCCGAGCGCAGCGAGGGGGTTATGAGTTAATTCCCGAGCGAAGCGAGGGAATTAAGACTGAGTCCTGAGTGCAGTGGGGGGTTCAAGCGCGCCCGTGACAAAAACAGCTTTTTCCCCGAGGAGTATACTCTACTTTTCTCACCTCTTGCGAGACAATAAAATAGCTAAGGCTACTAGAAACGGATTTTTATTAAAGTAAATCAAAAGTAAAAACCGGCCAAGTGCGTGTCGGACCACACATAGCAGGATTCCGTACATTCAATGGAATAAGAACCAAACTAATACCAAAAGGTCGTATCTGATGCCTATGGAAAAAGTTTTTTGGAGATAACTCAAAAATGGCTAAACCAATAATGTTCAAAAATTTTTTCCTAGAAAGTATATGATAAGGCGATATTTTTTGGACTTACGGTTCAAAAGTTACAGGGGGGGGCACAATTTTTCTGACTTTCGAAGCGATTATTTCAGAAAATATTCACTTAACGTCATTATGTTCGTCTCTCGCATCTTTAGCGGCTGCCGACATTAATGCTGAACTAACCTCTCGCGCGCTTTCGACACCGCCGATCACCAACTCATCGCCGACAAATTAAACGTTTACGGCATACGCGGTCCCGTCTTGTCCTTGCTAACGTCGTTTATGTCTGACCGTTCCCAAACCGTTGTCGGTGATAAAAATCGGATTAAATCAACAGAAATGATAAATACGATGGGCGTTCCGCAGGGCTCGTGTTTATCAAATACCCTTTTCAGCTTGCTGCTGAACGATCTACCCAGTGCCATAAGCGAAGCAGAGATATACATGTACGCCGACGACGTAGCTGCTGTAGTCACAGCGCCTACGTCACTTGAGCTGGAGCAGAAACTTAACTACACAGTTCAAAGGCTCGAGTGGTGGTTCCGACTAAATGGCTTAGCCTTAAACAGGGAAAAAACTATGTTTATAGTATTTCAGCTAAATGGCACATCGCCACCACCCTGCCGATACCCTGCCACGATCATATCGCCCTGAAGATTGTCCAAACGACGAAGCTGCTGGGCTTTCATATCGATAGTGCCCTCACATGGGGCTGCCATATTGACGAGCTCTGCTCCAAACTGGGCCGCGCATACTTCGCGATCCGTCGCCTGGCTAGCACGGCGTCTCGCAGCGTGGTATTATCATTTTATTTTGCGACCTTTCACAGCCTCCTCACCTACGGCGTGGAGCTGTGGGCGGGAGCCGCAGACGCCGTGCGGGCCTTCAGAAAGCAGAGGAAGGTGGTACGTGTCATTGCCGGAGTGCCTGACGATGCGCCGTGCAGAGAGCTATTTAAGGAACTAAATATTATGCCTCTTCCCTGCGAACTCATCTACCAGGTAGCTCTCTTCACACACAAGAACTTAGATGCGTTTCGTCAGCGAGGTGTAAACCCGTACCGCGCCATGCGCAGCAATAAGCTTGCCCACCTTCTCCGAACACCAGAACACGACCTACGGAAGTCGGAGAAGTCGGTGTATGTGATGGGCCCGTCTGTATATAACAGACTGCCGGACACAATTAAAAAGGATGCGGCTTCCATAGTGGCCTTTAAGCTAAAACTACGTAGGTGGCTCCTTGACCATACGTTTTATTCAGTGGATGAATTGTATGAGCTTCCTACTCAATGAGTTTAATAACTTAGACTGTATAATTGCTGTGTCGAATACTTATGTACCTGAACCTATTGAACAATCCGCAATACCTAATGTATTTCCTAGACCTAAGCCTGACCTGTAACTTGGCGTTATGAATAAATTATTTGTATTTGTATTTGTATTTGTCTGTCTGTCTGTCTGATACCTCTTCACGCTTAAACCGCTGAATTGATTTAGATTAAATTTCGTATGTAGATAGTTTGAGTCCCTGGGAAGGACATAGGATTACCCCAGAAATCATCCCTTAAGAGGGTAAAAAGGGGGGTGGAAGTTTTTATGGCATTGTGCTGACCAAAAAACGCAAACGCACTAAATTACTTAATATTTGCTATTAGATTTTACAATGGCTTTTATTAATTCCTTACGGCGAATGTAAATTCCACGCAGACGAAGTCGCGGGCAAAGGCAGTGCTGTATAAAGGAGATGTAAAGAATTCCTTGTAGTAAATGAAATAAATCGTGAATTCAAATGCGCCTGTAGCAAACACATTCATAAAACATGATACTCGGTAGATACTAAATTTAATGCCCAAAATTATGGGCGAAAAACTTGGTTTTAATGGGAGAAACTCCAACGGCCATTAGTGTAAGCCCCGCGTCATTCTCCCGGTACAAACTCAGGCTTTTTATTGCAATAAACTTTCTGACAAGCCATTTGTGGCAGGAAAGTGTTCGCTGAAATTAATCACGTGACCCGCTACAGGCTTTGTTTATTTGAGGGTCACTCGTGATCGCATCTTTATTTCTTTTAAAAGGATGTTATATTTCTTTGGTGATGTAAATGTACATGCTGTCATACGCTGATCTTAAATATGGTTTATCTTTACTTGTAACGAACATAAACATTAATTTAATAAGACTGATGTACCTGACTCAATTTAGTCAGGTGCAAAATTGTCGGTCATCGTGTTCCAAGCAATAACTCATAAAATGAAGCCTCGTATACGTCAGCTGTTATTCCTTTTGACTTTTATTATGCTTGGTTTTTATAATGCCATTATTACGATCGAGACGAATGTAATAACACCTCATACGTCGTAATCCGTCAAACGATGTCTAGGTACATCGTAAAGCGTAATACATATTTTCGAAAAACATACCCTTTCTCGGCAGTCGGCCAATCCTCAGCCCTGACTGAGCCGACTGTATCATGGTGGAAAGACCGTCAGCCGGTCACAATAGATCATGTGGGCTAAATTAGGTATCTGTTATCAGTATAACTTCTATAAAAAAATTAGATTTCTATCTACTACTAAACTGTAGTCTAAGGTAATAAATATTCTGTCTGCATCTCTTTAAGTTCGCTGTATATATAAACAAGAAAGCAGGAAACTAAATAACCCATGTGCACTCGTGCAAATAATACGAACAGTGATTAAAACGGTGAAATATTTTAATTAGGTACCTAGTGCTCGCAGTATAAAGCGCCTAAGTAAAATGTTTTGTGTTAAGCATTGTCTGTTCAACGAAGCTTAAAATTAGGGAAATCATAGTTCGTTGCAGACACCCCGCGCTTAGCTGAGGAGTGGTTAAACTACCTTGCAAGCGACGAAACTCGTGTTTGTTTACAGTGTCTGGTCGCATTTCATTAAAGAAAATCGGGCTATTAATTTTTGATAGATAGATCGAATGAAATACACCGCTTGAACAAGTGTTGGGATAATAAATAAGCTTTAGTTTGCTCCGTTAAGTAAAACACAGAGCTGAAGTATTAAGAATATGGAAAATTGCATAGGTAAATTAAACAAGTTATAATTTTAAATAGCCGTAGCCATTAGTTTTATCCTCAATCAGTGGTTTTGAATGGCAAGTATAGGGTATAGCATATACAGGGTGAAGACGTGAGCAGGGTTAACACTACGGATTCAGTTAATAACGAGCTATTGTTATATACCAGTATTAATGTGATAAGCGCAAACAATTTTTTAAGTACTTCAAGAATAAAAAGTCTTGAATTATTTACGACACGCATGGTCACTCTAAAATGTAGAATACTCCGTCGAGTATTGTACTCTCTTCTTTTTCTGTGATTGTGTCAAATTGATGTCTGGTTACTTTGGAAACATCGTATATAACTTAATTTGTCAATTTTTTTTTCATAATCAAAGTGCTGCCATAATTGTTAAAGAGGTTTTTTCTTTATTGATTTGTTTATGTAGGGTGACCATGATTACAGAAAAATTGAAAAGCGTTATTGTTTTACTTTAACATGACGGCGGCCGATTCATTATCGTTAACTAAGTGTGTAGGGTTGTTCCTGCTCACTGCTCCTCAATCATCCTGTATTCATAAAGATTAATATTTTTTCTAACAGGAACTAATGCAGTACTTTTTAGGGTTCCGTACCTCAAAAGGAAAAAACGGAACCCTTATAGGATCACTTTGTTGTCCGTCCGTCCGTCCGTCCATCCGTCCGGCCGTCCGGCCATCCGTCTGTCAAGACCCTTTTTCTCAGGAATAGCCCACCTAATGAAGGAAAACTAAGAGGAAATAATTCGTGTATAGCCAAATTTTGGTGTAGTTGTAGGCAAAGGTATCTTACACAACATACTAAAAGTACCGGTGGATGGGGGTGCCGCTAGCGGAAAGGGGGGGGTGTAAAGGTCCCTAATTTTGGTTTTTCGTAAATAACTCGGTAACGGTGGCTCATACGAAAAAATGTTCTATTGCTTAATTCATCCACATCAAATTTTCTATAAAAAAGATTATTTGCAATTTTTTGCTAGGATCAATGTTTAATGAGATATCGAGGAAATACGATAAACACTTTTTTAAACTTTCGGAGCCAATATTTACGAAAGTATTAGTTTTATCCAAAAGTGGTTTCAAAATACCCTTATTGTTTTAAAAAGACCTATCTAATGATACCCCACACATTAGGGTTGGAGTAAAAAAAATATTTACCCCCCTTTCCATGTGTACGGGAGGTACCCGAAAGAATAATATTTTTTCACATTTTGTTTTAAAACTTTGTCTGCGTAATTAAAACACATACTTATACGAAATTTCATTTCTCTAGTACTAGCCATCACTGAGCAGGGTGAGGAGGGGTCCTACCCTTGGAGTTTCGGCATGTCCGTCTGTCCCCGTCTGTCCGTCCACGGCTTTGCTCAGTGATGTTTAGTACTAGACATCTAGACGGACAGATGGGGTCAGACGGACATGGCGAAACTATAAGGGTAGGAAGTGAGGTAGCAGGGTGAGCAGCCTGCTCAGTGATGGTTAGTATTAGAAAATAAAAAAATCGTGTGAGTATGTACTTTATTCACGCCGGCAAAGTTTTAAAACAAAATGTGAAAAAATATTATTTTTTCGGGTACCTCCCGTACACATGGAGTGGGGGGGTAAATATTATTTTTACTCCAACCCTAATGTGTGGGGTATCGTTGGATAGGTCTTTTTAAAACAATAAGGGTATTCTGAAACAATTTTTGGACAAAACTAATACTTTCGTAAATATTAGCTCCGAAAGTTTAAAAAAGTGTTTATCGTATTTCCTCGATATCTCATTAAACATTGATCCTAGCAAAAAATTGCAAAGAATCTTTTTTATAGAAATTTAGATGTGGATGAATTAAGCAATAAAACATTTTTTCGTATGAGCTACCGTTACCGAGTTATTTACGAAAAACCAAAATAAGGGACCTTTACACCCCCCTCTCCCCGCTAGCGGCGCCCCCATCCACCGGTACTTTTAGTATGTTGTGTAAGATACCTTTGCCTACAACTACACCAAAATTCAGCTATACACGAATTACTTCCCCTATCAGGCAGTTAAGCGTCTTCGTTTGGTGAGCTAGAACGCGTGGAGGTATCAAGCTGAAACTTACACCCTGTCCAATAAGTTTGGATACAATTTGTTTCGCACTGGTATAAAATACCTGAAGCTCGAAATTAATAGTTCTATTTATAAAATTGAAATATATATTTACAGAGACAAGATACAGTAACGTCAAATGTCTATTACATTTAATTCATGGTTAAAACACGATGAAGCAATTTCGTAAAATAATTGTTACCAAATACTGTAATGGCGAGTGCCCTAGTGACATATTCAAAGCGATGAAATCTCTTGGAATCAAACGTGATTTTGTTTATAAAACATTAAAACGATTCAAAGAGACCTCCTCAATGGAAGATCGTAGGAGATCGGGTCGGCCGCGATCAGCGAGAACAGATCGGGTAGTCAAAATTGTGAGGGAGCGAATTAGACGTAAAAACCATCGCTCCGTTCGAAAACTAGCAGCCGACTTGAATATTTCAAGAGGATCTGTCCATAACATTTTGAGACACGATCTCGGGTGTTATGCGTACAAGAAACGTAAAGTTCATGGACTTTCCCAGGCTTCTAAGCAGAAGAGGGCCGAGCGATCAAATACGATACTTTCGTGGCACGCTGGGGATGAGTTCGTTTTCTCAGATGAAAAACTGTTTGCTCTAAAGCAATCCCATAATGCTCAAAATGATCGGTTGTGGGCGGCCAAGATGGCAGATATTCCAGAGAATCAGAAATACGTTCCAAGATTTCAGGGTGCCCCCTCAGTAATGGTTTGGGGAGCAGTGTGTAAGCGGGGCAAACTTCCTTTGATATTCATCGATAAAGGTGTTAAAATCAACGCTGAATATTACAAAACCGAAGTACTGGAGAAAGTTGTTGCTCCTAATTTGCAACGCATGTTTGGAGATGATTATTACATTTTTCAACAGGATGGAGCACCTTCCTATACCGCAAACAGTGTTCAAGCCTGGTGTAAGGCAAATTTAACCGATTTCTTACCCAAGAATGAATGGCCTCCCAGCTCTCCGGATCTCAATTGTTTGGATTTTTTTGTATGGTCGTATATGCTGTCTAAACTGAATAATTATAAAATATCAAATTTGGACCAATTAAAAAAATATATCGAGCTTATTTGGGATGAAATGCCTATGGAAGCAGTGCGTGCCGCATGTGACGGGTTCGAGAAACGTTTAAGGCTGGTTCGGAAACTTAAAGGCGGAGTAATTCCAAAACAGTTATTGTAATAATTTGTTATTTGTTTCGTTTTAATATAATATACTTTTCATGTCATTTGGTATCGTGTAGTTATTTTTATGATATTTCATAGTTGTATCCAAATATATTGGACACGGTGTATATCAAATACTCAGGTCTACTCCCCTTTCCCGGTCCCTTGGAGCTGTGAAAAAATCACTAAGCCAACGCAATCAAAAGATACAGCCGTTTATGCCACACATTTCCGCAAATTTTCGAAACTCGCAAGGGAATCAAAACTTACAGGATACTTCCCGTGAACTCAGAATCTTGAAATTTGGTACGAAGCAACGTCTTATAGCACAGATAATGGAAAAATTGCGAAACTCGTTACATCATATAATAAAATTATTATAGGGGTCTATATACCTACAGGTTTATACGGAACCCTCGGTGCGCGAGTCCGACTCGCACTTGGCCGGTTTCTTTTACATGCATATTAATAAAGCATATACGTGAAACCCTATCACGTATATGCTGACATTTGTATAAGTAAAAAGATATACACAGTGTCGCGTTCAGTCCAATGAAAGAGCCTCCTCCCCGTCGTCAACCTCAACCTCCACGTCGGGAGCGAGGTGGAAAAACCCCGGGTTCCACCCCCTCAGGTTGCCTTCGCGATTTTTTATAGAGGTGCTCATCCTCGCAGCCAACACCCAGCACTTGGTGTTAACCCCCGGTTTGCCTAGACAGGTAGGGGCCGCAGTATTATACAGGACAGCGGCATTCCTGTTACTCACCGCGGCCAAAACCGCCCGAAGGCCCCTCAGTTTTTTATAGAGGTTCTCATCCTCGCAGCCAACACCAAGTGGCGACTTGGTATTGATCCCCGGTTCGTCATCATATGCCCTCTGCCTAGACAGGTTACGGGGCCGTAGCTTTATACAGAACAGCGGCATTCCTGTCTCTCGCCCTTAGGCCCCCTCCAGCCAACACTCAGGAGTTCTCTCCCTAAATGAGAGATCTCCCTGTGCGCAACCCCCTAACCCAACCCCCTAACACAGGATATTAGCAGCACCGGTAAGAAATCCTTGGGGTCCACCAAACATACCTAACCTACCTGTAAAGTATAGATGCAACCCTTATCAGTCTCTATCCTAAACTGCACAACTTCAATCTTAAGTCGCTGAATTACAGCCTTGTCGAGTTCTTTGATAATATCGATGATTATCCAAGAGCACAATAACGTGATTATTTATTTACTAGCTGTACCCGCGGCTGAGCCCGTGTGCTTTTGGGAGATTTTAAAATTTTCATTTATCTACTGTATTCAGGCCATTATTCTAAAACTTATGAGTCTTTCTAACCTAACGTGTGTTCGGCCGGTGTGAGGGGACGGCTTCGGCTATCGCAGCAGGCGGTGTTCGCGGTTGAAGGTTTACGCGATCCCGTGTCACCGTCACCAACGCTGCACGACGGGCATACCGTGGATGGTTTAGTTGGTAGTGTCGGCCCTTGCTGACGAGTCCAACATACCCGTCCTAGTTTCACGGCTAGGCGAGATGCGTCCACGTTAAAAAAAAGCTGTTAAAATGTAGATACATGGCAAAGTGAGGATTTTATGCTTCCTAAATAATGGTTGGGCCGGATTAAAGTTTACCAGAAATTATTCTGAGGGCTCGTCTTTGTAATGCGAATGGTCTATCGCAGTCCGCTGCCGTACCCTATAACTCGACACCTCGAATGAGTATTGAGTGAAAGTACCCATAATAAACTGTTCTTAGGTTATCAGAATTGAGCGTAGCAGCAGCAGCAGCAAAACAGGCCGATGCTAAATTGCCGCAAATTGCGTCTATATGGTGAGACCATGGGTGATACCATGTCAAACCTGCATCTATTGTGAAACCTAGGTATGTCATCTGATCAACTTGAGGTAACTTCATGTTATTGACAACAATATCAAGGTGACATATGTCACATTTACGTAGTTTAAAGTGCATAATGATTGTCTTTTCGATATTCAGTTGCATGCCGTATTATTATTATTATCATATTCAGAAACTTGCTCGTAAAAGACTTTTATACTATGTAGTGAATGTGGAAGGATGTAGGAGAAGAGGCAACCCTAGGAAAAGGTGGATGGACTGTGTGAGAGATGATATGAAAAGAAAGGATGTGAGTGATGAGATGACGGGTGATAGAGATGTGTGGAAGAAAAAGACATGCTGCGCCGACCCCAAGTAAATGGGATAAGGGCAAGAGGATGATGATTCAGAAACTTGCTCAACAGTTCTGAATATAATTTTCACTTATTTTTTCCAGTCAGTGACTTTGATTAAGGGGTTGAGAACCCGAAAGGTAGAAAAATAAAAAATTGTGAAAATTTCTATTACCTTACTTCCTAAGCAAACTTTCTTTTATTGTGTCTGTCTATATTATCGCCTTTTTTTCAGACTTTACTAATTTAAAACAACGCCTATTTCTGTGGACTTCACAAGTACACATTTGAATATAGGCAGTATTAGCATCATAATTTATGCATAGACGTCGTAAAGTATAACGTCAACGTTTTTATTGCCTTCCTAATATACACCGCGTACGATACGAAAATCAGTTCGAATAAACACGGTGAGGCTCAACACCATTATTTTCTTTCTGTTGATGTTTGGTAGGCTGCGGTTTACTTCAATATTTCACTTTAGCCGTTTTGTCCGGGTTCAAATCTGATCTCATCTGAAAGAAAAGAAAACATGAAACTTGGCATACACATACCTAGCGTATAGGTTCGAATAAATAAATAGTAGAAACAAGTCGTCCAGTGGGTGTTTATAAGGAGCACCAAGACTTGGTTTATATACGTACCACCTGTAGAACTATTTTTAACTGACCAGTATCTCCACTCTCCCACGTCGCTAATACGGATTATATTAGCTGTTTCATAAATTTCGGTCGATTATATGTCAACATTTTCCAGGAGAGGCCAATTTTTTTTTTTGTGATTTTGAGCTTGGTCCCATAGAAAAATTTATTCAATATGGCTTACTTAATCACTTTGCACAATTTTGCTTAGGGTTAAAAAACACAGCAACACACACACACGCAACTTTGAATTTTAAATTAAAATAGCGACCCGCCCCGGCTTCGCACGGGATAAAAATGGTTATTGTGGGTTATCTCTAAGACTATACCATCGCAGACTTTTTTGTAGACTTTTTTAATGTGTACAATACTGTAGTACATTATTTTGATCTATCTCGTAAGGTTCAGCCAGCGTTTGCAATGTAAGCGCAAAAAATGTGTTTATTTATTTACGACATCACATTAGAAACCTCTAAAATTATCAGTGTGACTCTACTATATTATGCATGTACTCATATTAAAAAAAACCGCATCAAAATCCGTTGCGTAGTTTTAAAGATCTAAGCATACATAGGGAGAGACAGCGGAAAGCGACTTTGTTTTGTACTATGTAGTGATAGTGATTTGGCAGATTAGTTAGTCGGTCGGTAGTAGTTGGGTGATTACTGCTTTTAGTAGTTTTGTTTGTTCGTTTTTGCTCAATCCTTAATAGATTGAGCTTACAGCTTCTGCGGCGGTCATTTTTTCTGTGGTGTGAACTTTTTCTTATGAACATAAATAAAGCCACATGTCTGTGCCCGACCATTTTTTTGGTTTTAACAGGTGTATGCCTCCGCCGTTTATGGTGTTATTAAAGTAAAATACTTTATGGGGTTTGCTTACGTATTTCTTTAAAACGATTTATTTTTATTAAGGTTTAAGTTTTTGCTATGTAGCCTCCCACACCGTAATAATTACATTTTGTGTAATGCAATATATATTATAAATTTATGTGACATTGGTCGTGAAAACTAAAAAACATTTTTAGAAAACCAATAAAATATCATTCATTACTACGAAATGTCATGGTTCCGTATTTTATTGTGTATTCAATTATAGAACATTTAAAAAACTGGTCAGTTACAAACACGCGACGTGTTGTATGATGCAACGCACAGGTGTCTGTTTTATTTAAAAGTTTTTTGTCTTATACGCAACGTATATGTGCGTGTGTGTGTTGTTCAATAAAAGGAGAGCTCAAATCGATGGGAGCGTCATTCGTTCATATGTGTTTGTCTGAAAACAGTGTCAAGTGTTAAAAAGTATATTTAAAGTAGTTTGAAGTATCGCAATACAAGTACTTAATCATTAGTGTTAATTTTGAAAATCTGTGAACAACTTACAACGAATTAAAATGGAGGTAAGCTCAACATTAACTGACTGTTTATACGCATACATTATCTACCTGTTTACATTTGTATCAAGGTTGTTTTTTTTTTGTTTTAGATTTCAAACGAGAATTCTCTTGAGGGCACCTTCAAAAATTATTATTATGGCAATTTGAGTGATAATGAAAGTGAAGTTTCAAAGCCACTTAAAATCCGAACCTAGAAACGAACCAACAATATTGATGTATTTTTCGAAAAGCCTAAAAAGAAACAAGCTGCAGAATATTCGTCTAATGTTGCCCAGTTGACAAATGGAGGTACAAATTACATATCATCTCGTGTAGATGACATTTCAAAGGCCACTCATCTCATTAAAATTGACGTCTTTGATATGAAAAAATTGCGAGGTATACCAAACGATCAGCACTGGAAATTTGCGAATACTAGGATCAAATACTACACGCAGACTGAAGACGATGACTATTATTGCAACACACAAGAATTAGTTTACAATATTACTAAGCATATTGCAACTTAAAACGACTGCAAAAAATATTTCATCGAGGCAAAGCCATTTAAATAAATCATCCCTTACTCCGCCCACACGTAGAGATCCCCCGCCAACGAACAAACGATTTTTGGGTCTATATTTAGCTAGACAACGCAAAGCAAACCATACCGTATCCCTATGAACACTCGTGGAAGTTAAACTACGAGTATAAAATGGATCTACAAAACACACTATACGACGCCGACCTCTATGAACGCTGTGAAGACATTTCAGACCTCAACAAGTCAGTTTTTGATAATGAACTCCATGAACGTTGCTTGGAAGCCGAGAATCAACAGCAGAATATGTGAGTACTAATATCTGAAACATGTTTTAACTAGTTTTACTTTAATTACTGCTTAGAAGTGGGGACATTAACCCAATATAAGTAAAATCCTAAACAATCTGCGTCATTTAATAAGCATTCACGATGGAGTTTACTACTGAAGATATTAAAATGTTTAGCAAATCAGTGTTATTGAATAGTTTTCATAAATATTTAAGATTGTGGTTTATCAGCGGAAAACTTGATTCAAGTTTAGCTGACGATAATGATTTTAAACCCTATATTACCCCATGTAGTGGACATGTAACTGTTAAGCGATCGTCGATTTCGCCTTACGATGAAATAGATGGTGTTTTAACTATGGAAGCGTATTGTTCTCTTTGCCGGTCAAATTTAATGTCAGGTATTACGGTACAAGTGACTTTTCGTACTGTATTTTTTTAACCCATTCTTGTACCTAAGTATTTAAATTAATTATTTTTTCTTATTTTTAGATGCGTAACACGTGGTATAAAAAGAAAACATGAGTCAGAAGAAACCATTCAACCATATAATTCATCAAGCCAGCATCCAGCAGCTGTCATGGAGCCACAACCATCAACTTCTCGAGCAGCTGAATCATCGTCTACTCCTGTCATTGTTGATACCGCCGAATGTGAAACCTGCAAACGCACCGTTTCGAGGAGGTACTACGCCCAGCATATACGAAGTTATTACTTTTCATAAAAATAATAGTTTAAAATTTCAGCATTCATATCCTAATATTGAACTAATTGAAACTGCATTTGGAAATAGATTATTAACGTATAGAATATCATCAAATCTGGAGAAAACTAACCTTGAATTTAAGACACCAGAACTTTTTTTTGAGAGTATTAAAATATCTTTAAATAATGTAATAGATGACGCCATTAAACAGCTAACAATTTTCAAGGTTAGTTTTATATTACACGCAGAATTCATACAAGAATCTAAAGGAATCAACAATTTTTTCGATTTTAATGTTTTGAGTTGGACTATTTGTAAAGGTGACAACAGAGAAGAATTTTTAGAAAATTTAAAAACCTCACTTACAAATAAAATTTCAAACTTTGAAAAAAAGACAGCGGATGGAGTCTTAAGGACATAAAATACTTAGACATGAACGTTAATCAATTTAACCCATTACGTGGTTCTTCATATATTGATTTACCTCACGATATTAAAACAAAAAAAGCAATAATCAACGTGCAAAACTATGACCATGAGTGTTTGAAATGGGCGATTCTTTCAGCGCTGTATCCGGTTCGGAATAGTTCACAGAGAGTGTCGTCTTATGTTGCACATCGTAAAAAATAGAATTTTCAGATATACCATTCCCAGTTAAACTAACAGATGTTCATAAAGTTGAAAAATTAAATGATATAAGCATTAATGTTTTCGGATTACATTATAATGAAAATTCCAAATCACATGAAGTAAACGGTCCACTTTACTTTACCAAATGTCGTAAGTCAACCCATATTAATTTACTTTACATATCTAATGGTAGCCAGGGGCATTACTGTTATATAAAAAGTCTACCTCGATTAGTAAGCCGACAGATTTCAACAACCAATTATAGCTTTCATATTTGCGATGGGTGTTTATTAGCGTTTTACTCAAATGATCAACTAACGAATCATCAAAAAAATGATTGTGGCCACGTTGTTGTTGAACTCCCAAATCACGATAAGAAGCAAAAAGATTGGTTTGGCAAAGAAATTTCGAACCAACACATATTTTTTGATAAATATCACCGTAAGCTTAAATTACCGTTTGTTGTTTACGCAGATTTCGAGACATTTTTAAATCCCATATCGTCTTGTGATCCTAACACATCGAAATCGTACACAAAAAACATTCAACAACATGAAGTGTACAGTTTTGGTTATTTTATAAAGTGTTCATTTGATGATAGTCTTTCACGCTATCGATCATATACAGGCTCAGATTGTGCGAAAGTATTTATGGAAACGCTTTATAATGATTAATCAAAATTAATAAAACATATTCACTTTCGGAAACAACCCATTCGATTAAATCGGAACGAGTTAAACAAAATTGAAAATAATAATAAGTGTTTTGTATGTGATAATACGTTGGAATCTGAAAGCGTTTTCAGTTATGATTGGACTACAGGAAAATTCCATGGAGTGACACATAAGGCCTGTAAGAATTAATTCAAACCTCCCTCGTTCGTACCAGTATTTTTTCATAATCTAAGTAATTACGATGCACATTTTATTGTAAAAGTATTGAATTTCCGTGAAGGGTCTATCGAGATTATACCTTAAAATAAAGAAAAATATATTTCATTTAGCAAAGAACTTAAATTTGATGGAAAATGTTTATCCCTTAGATTTGTTGATTCCTTTAGGTTCATGTCGAGTAGTTTAGACAAATTAGCCCGAAACCTTCGAGAACACCAATTCCATGAATTAAGGAAACAATACCCTAGACATGAAGATTTTAAACTTCTGAAGCAAAAGGGTATATTTCCATACGAGTATATGAAATCAAATAAATTTCTGGAAGCGTTATCGTTACCTAAAATAAGTGATTTTACAGTGCCTTAACAGATAGCTGTATAACAAATGAGGATTATCAACATGCACAAAACGTATGGACCAATTTCAACTGTAAAACAATTTTAGATTATTCTAACTTGTATTTAAAAACAGATGTTCTCCTATTAACCGACGTCTTTGAAAATTTTCGATCTCTGTGTCTTGACACATACAACCTGAACCCAGCTCATTATTTAACAGATTTCGATAAAATTTCTTTTGTTAAAAAAGGGCTTCGAGGTGGTATCTCACAATGCAGTAATCGTTATGCTAGGTCAAATAATTACTATGTGCCAGAGTTTGATCCAAATGAACCATCATCTTATCTTATTTACCTCGATGCTAATAACTTGTATGGTCGGGCGATGTCACAACGTCTTCCTGTTGGTGAATTTGAATGGGTTGACCCAACTACGGACTTTAAACTTTCAAACGATGCTGATTATGGCTACATTTTAGAAGTCGATCTCGAATACCAAGTTTCATTGCATGATTCTCACTCAGATCTACCGTTTTGTGCTGAGCACATAATAGATGAGAGCAAACAAAAAAAATTGATTCCAAATTTGAACAACAAAATAAAATACATTATACACTACAGGAATCTTATACAATGTTTAGACAATGGATTAAATTTAACAAAAGTCCATCGAATCTTAAAGTTTAAACAAACCAGCTGGCTAAAAAAGTATATTGATTTGAACACGACGTTTAAGACATCTGCAGAAACTGATTTCGAAAAAGACTTTTATAAGTTAATGAATAATGCAGTTTTTGGAAAAACTATGGAAAATATTTAGAAAAGAGTGGATGTGCGTTTGCTATCACAGTGGAAAAGTAAAGATCACATCAAAGGAATTGAAAGTTATATCGCTCGTCCCGAATTCCATAGTATTTCTATTTTTTCTGAACGCTTAGCTGCAGTACAGTTAAAAAACACTAAACTAGTATACAACAAGCCTATATACTTAGGATTTTGTATATTAGACTTATCAAAAACTTTAATGTATGACTTCCATTATGGATATATGCAACATAAATTCAGGAATAATGTTAAATTATTATATACAGATACAGATAGTTTTATTTATCAAATTTTTACGGAAGATTTCTACTATGATATAAAAAAAACGACTTGATAAAATATTTCGATACATCTGACTATGCTCCCAATAATATTTACAGTTTTCCATGCATAAATAAAAAAAAATTAGGTTATTTCAAAGACGAAAATAAAGGTAAAATTTTAAAAGAATTTGTAGGCTTAAGATCTAAAATGTACGCCTTGCATGTTGAGGATAAAATAGCGGCCAAGGCTAAAGGAGTGAATAAATGTGTCACTATGAAATTTCAGATGCAAGACTACAAAACTTGTCTAAATGTAAAGAAAAATTTATTATCGGAAATTCACAGATTTCGATCTAAAAAACATGTAATTTTTACACCGAAAATTAATAAAATTTCGTTATCTTATTCTGACACGAAAAGATATCTTTGTCAAGACTCATTTGACACCTTAGCTTGGGGTCACTATAAGTTAAAGTAGTAATAAAATAAATATATAATTATGCCGAACGATTGAAAAGTTTTTGTATCGACATCGCTTTGTTAATTTAATAGTATAAGTAATTTTTAAATCGGCTTATGTTCGTTGGTTGGGGCATGATAATGTGTTTTTATTTTTATGTTAACTGTATTTTTTTAATTTATATGTTCGTTTTAATTTTTTTATAATAACTCGAAATAAAAAATTATTTTGTATTATGTGTAAGTCTTAGTAATAATTTATTATTCATAAGGTGTGTCTAAAAATATGTGATGTAGATGTAATATAAAAGTAGTAGTTTAGCATGATGGGAATGGTATATATTTTTTGCGACTAAGTATTTTTCAACATTTCTTTAATTGTAAATAAATATATGTGAAAAAAAAAAACCTTTTTTTAATTCTTAATTATAATGTAGTAAACAAATTAAAAACAAAATATGTATTTTTGTGTGCAAGAAGGTGTGCATATATATACATAATCTTATAATTGGATTTTATTTTCTTGACAGTCTTTAACGGAGAAAGACCATTTTGTATAATGTATCATTTTATTCATCCATTTACGGCCATTGTTGCTGGTCCAAGCGGTTGTGGGAAATCTAACTTTGTCACTAATTTTCTGAATAATGTAGGCAAAATATGTAATACAGAATTCAGTCAAGTACTGTGGTGCTATGATGAAATGCAGCCACTATATAATTTAAATGGTATCGATTATATTCAAGGTATTCCCGATTTAAGTATGTTTGATGGGAAGCAACCGAAACTACTTATAATAGATGATTTAATGAGAGAATCAGATGGACGTATTGTTGATATTTTTACTAAAGGTAGCCATCACAGAAATTTAAGCGTTTTCTATATAACTCAAAATCTATTTCATCAAGGGAGAGGACAACGTGACATATCCTTGAACACAACATACATTGTTTATTTTAAAAACCCTAGAGACAAAACTCAAGTACGGTATTTGTCTCGACAAGTTTACCCTGAAAATACAAAATTTGTTGAAGAAGCCTACAAAGATGCAACTACGCCAGCCCATGGATACCTGATGATTGATTTAAAACAAAGCACTGATGATATATGTCGTTTTAAAACTAAGTTATTTCCATTTGACAAATGTTGTACAGTATATATTCTGTTCTTGTTAGTTCTAAATGATGCCTGATAGAGTAACCACACATCAACATTTACTTAAAGCTTTACATACGCTAAAACCAAAATATCGTAAAGCTTTACTTAAAGCATGTGATGACGATGAAATAAATATTATTTGTGAGTGCATTTACAACGTTTTAAAGGGGAAAGTTCCATTAGACAATACAGAAAAGACCAAGTTACATAAACATAAAAATATATTACGGAAATTAGTTTCTAAGGGTAAACAAAAATTAAGGAAGACTATTATAATTCAAAAGGGTGGTGGGTTTTTACCAATTATACTAGGTACTGTTTTAAGTAGTTTGTTGAGCTCATTAACATAATTAAAATGGAGAAAACGAAGAAAATGATTCTAGTAGAACCAGATTTCATTGAGAAGCCTAAACGCGATGACAATGCATCTTTGAATTATTTATCTCGCCTAGACGCAGACATGCAAAAGATATTGAAAAGTAAAATAGGAGATCGTGAAAAATGGGCGTTATATTCTCAAGTACTGCAACGTTTTTTGCATTTTACAGAAACAGATTGGAAACCGTTCAAGTTACCTATTATTGTTGATGATATAAAAAAAGCTCATGAAGATAGTTATGATAAGTATATCGATAAATCTATGGTTAAAAGAGATGAAACCGATTATAATGCGACATTACCAAATCCAAATCCATACGAATATGACGCTGCTAGTACTCCTTCAACTCACACTTACCCGGAACAGTTTACTACATCTCATATTATAAATTTAATTCCAAAAAGTTACCGAAAAAAAAGTCACTCCCTGCTTGGTTCTATTTTAAAACATAAACCAAAGATTTGGTGGAAAGAAGGAGGGGAAATCGTAGTGAATAATCAAGTAATTCCAGAAAGTAATATAACTGATTTGATAAGTGATACTGTGAGGCCCCTCAAAGGAAAAATAAAACCCACTGGCTGGAAAGAATTTGCTTCAGTTTTAAACGATATTGGAGTTCCTACATCTTACATAGGCAATCGATCTAATCTAGAATATATAAATAGTCTTCAGCTTAACAAGACTCAAGATTCACCGATATTTAAAAACACCAGATCAACATCAACTCAAGTAAAAGGAGCCTCTTCACCAATTTCACACAAAACTCCTGAAGCATCAAAAAATAAAATAGATTGGGAGAGATGGACCCCTTATTAGATATCAATAAGATTTACTATGATGTTTCTGATCCAGCTGGCTACAGCAGTATTGACAAGTTAGTTAAAGCCATGCACGGTCGAATGAACAAAGATGAAGTAAAAAATTGGTTACGGTCGCAGGAAACCTATATGTTACATAAACCAGTTCAAAGACGTTTTACACGAAATACTTTCGAAATACATACTTTCGAATTATAATGAACTTTGGCAAGTAGATTTAAGTGATATGCGTAGATATAGTAAATATAACGATGGATTTAAATACATTATTTGTGTTATTGATGTCTTTAGTAAGTATGCTTTTGCTAGATCCATGAAAAAGAAGGATTCAGAAACAGTTAAGAAATGTTTTGATGATATATTTACCGAAGCTAGAGCAACTCCCCGTCACATTCAATCTGATAAAGGGACTGAATTCGTCTCCAAAGAAGTAAGGAACTATTTCAAGAGCAAAAACATAAACTGCTATACAACAAATAATCCTGACATTAAGGCGAGTATTGTAGAACGATTTCAAAGAACATTAAAAATGAAAATGTGGCGCTATTTTACACACAAAAATACTTATAAATACATTGATATTTTACAAGATCTCCTTTATTCATATAATCATAGTTATCATTCTAGTATTAAAATGCGTCCAATAGATGTCAATTTTGACAACATTATGACTGTATGGACTAATTTATACGACACGCCAAGAAATAGATTAAAAAATAATTATACTTCTAATTTCAATGTTGGTAATCATGTCAGAATAACTAAATAAAAGCACATATTTCAAAAAGGTTACGAAACTAATTGGAACGATGAAATCTTTGTTATCGAATCAGTAATAAAAAGATCCCCTCATTTTGTTTATACCTTAAAGGACTTACAAGGTGAACCAATCAGGCACTTTCTATTCTAAAGAGTTACAAAAAGTTATTTATAACCCCACCATGACATGTAAAATAGATAAAATAATACGTTCAAGACGAGTTGGTAACAGAAAGGAGGTGCTTGTGAAGTGGAAAGGTTATCCAAATAAATTCAATAGTTGGATATCTGCGTCGAGTTTAGAAGAAATATGAGTGATGATAGTTTTTATTTAACTCTGTTGAGCAACAGCTCAATACAGTATTACCCCGAAAATACAACAGCAAACTTTCTCACCAAACTCCCAAAGACAATAAAATTAGAAGGAGAATGGGTTGTTGGATTAGTGGAGTTTCATTACCCCTGTTCCTTGTACAACGTTCAGGAGCATGAAAACGTAGTCTACGTAAAAAAGAAAGTATTATTACAAAATGAAAAATTACCTGTTAATGTTGAATATAAGTCCCATAGACCAGCAACAACATACGACGACATGGATCATTTTTTATCTGCCTTTAATGAAAACTCATTATTGAAGAATAAGGTGAAATTTAGCTATGACAGAATATCAAAAGTTATCAAGGTGGTTTCTTCGCATAAAGACATAGTTTCCGTTCATGCCACGCCAATACTAAACCTTCAGCTAGGTTTCAAACCAAATACGAACCTTTTACAATGTCAACTTGAAAAATTTCCTGCTAATTTATATTTAGGTCTACCATCACAATTATTTATATATTCGGACATTGTTCAACCTCAAGTGGTGGGGGATGTTATGACATCGTTAGTAAGAATAATACCGCTTGATCCCACGAAATACATTTATGGGGCATATAAAATGCATAGCTTTTCTCCTGTACATTACATACCCGTTATGCGTAGAGAGTTTGATACAATGGAAATTGATATAAGAATGCATACAGGTGGAAAGCTTCCAGTGTGAAACTACATTTTCAACGAATAAAATGAATCATAGCCGTGAAAATATTCGCTGTCCATATGAACATTATTATTCTCATCAAGCAGGTTCAGGAGTAGGCATTGTATATAAAGGTGTTCCTCACCAACGAGGACACGGCATAGGAAGTTTTTTAGGGGGACTGTTTAGGTCAGTATTTCCTCTGTTATCCAGCGGTTTTAGAACGGTTGGAAAAGAAGCATTAAATGCCGGTATTGGTCTCTTGTCCGACATGATGAATTCACACCCAATTGATGAATCATTAAAGTCTGGTTTTAAGAATGCAAGCAGCAATTTAAAGAGAAAAGCTGATGAAAAAATAGATTCCTTGAGGTCAGGGTCTGGGTATAAAATGCAACGAAAGAGACAGGAGCGCACCATTACATCCAAAGCATTTCGAGAGAGAGGTACAAATAAAAATAGAAAATATATAAACGATATTTTTTCTAACTAAACCATGTCATTTTTACATAATCATTCATGCGAATGCGCTAAGTCCGAGTTAGATCTGTTTGCCCTTCCATCAACGCAAACAAGTATAGAAAATGGACAGTGGATACACTACAAACCTATTTCTTCTCTTAGCGATGATGGTCCTATTGAATTTCAAGTGCCAGGCTCAGGTGATGACTATATTGACCTGTCTCATACTTTACTGTATATAAAAGCCAATATATTGAATCAAGATGGTTCTAACATCAAATCAGCAGAAACTCATGTTGCTCCAGTTAATAATTGGTTACATTCACTTTTCAACCAGTTGGATATATATTTAAATCAAAAACTAGTATCACCGCCTAATAATACATACGCATACCGTGCATATATGGAAACTCTACTAAATTATGGACCAGCAGCAAAACAGTCTCATCTTACATGTGGGTTATGGTACGAAGACACTTCGGGTCATATGAATGGAACTGATGTGACTAATAAAGGCTGGACCAAAAGACAAGAATTCATTAAAGACAGTAAGGAAGTTGAAATGATAGGGCACTTACACGGTGATATTTTCAATCAAGAAAAGTTTTTAATAAATGGTGTCGAAGTACGTATTAAATTAGTACGATCCAAGGAGTCATTTAATCTCATGTGTAGTCAAGATAAAAAACTTAAAGTACTTATAATGGACGCAAGTTTAATAATTAGAAGAACTAAAATTAACCCGAGCGTTTTACTTGCACATCAAAAGGTTTTAGCTTCAACGACTGCAAAGTATCCCATCACAAGAGCGGAAGTTAAAGTACTTACAATACCATCAGGTGTGCAAGGAAAATCGCTTGATAATATTTTTCTCGGTCAAGTCCCAAAAAGGTGTATTGTGGGTTTTGTTGATAATACAGCATTTAATGGTAGTTTAAAAAGTAATCCTTTTAATTTTCACCACCACGATATGAACTTATTTAGTTTGTATGTAGATGGTCATCAAGTTCCTTCAAAAACATTACAACCGTCTTTCGGTAACGTTTTAATGATTTCAACCTATCACACCTTGTTTTCTGGAACGGGTATTCATTTTCTTAATGAAGGGAACTCAATAAGTCGAGAAGACTATGGAAATGGTTATTGTTTGATGTGTTTCGATTTAACACCTGATTTATCAGCAAGTTCTACTTCCCACTGGAATCTTGTTAGATATGGCAGTGTACGATTAGAAGTTCTATTTGAAAAAGCTCTCAACACAACTGTTAATTGCATTGTTTATGCAGAGTTTGATAATATCATTGAAATCAACAAACATCGTGATGTGAGTGTAAATTTTAATAGTTAGTTAGAACATGTATATATACAGGGTGAAACTTAAGTCGTGAACAGTAATATGTTTTTCTAACTCCATAAACAACAAGCAATTTAATGCCCCAACTCTTACTAAGAACAGACAAGATTTTTTTTTTCATATTTTTTATCGTTTATTTTACTTTTAGCAGTGGCTTTAGGATATGACAACGGCTTATTAAGATATTTAAATTAGTAAATTGAATTGATTCTTTGAATCGGAACTGACATTGACATCAAATTTGTCATTTGTCCTAGTTAGAAATGAAATTTACTTAATTTTTCATCTGAAATATCTTATAAAGCTGCTTTAATTCCACATTTAAAAGTAAAATAAACGACAAAAAATATGAAAAAAAAAAAATATCTTGTCTGTTTTTAGTAAGAGTTGGGGCATTAAATTGCTTGTTGTTTATGGAGTTAGAAAAACATATTACTGTTCACGACTTAAGTTTCACCCTGTAATAATAGATTTATGAAACATTGTGTCATTAGTTTCTAAACCTTGGTAACGAATTCATCTGTGAATTCAATAAGTACTTTGTAATGGATACCAAGGAATTGCAATTATGCATGAAAAAAATTTGTCCCACGATTGAGTCACATGTTTATCCAGCTAACAGAATACCTGTTTTCATGGATCTTCCGATTTAGGTATATCATAAGCAATTTAGACCCGGATTTTAAACCTGGTTCATACTGGGTAGCAATTCATATTGATATTCATGGTAATGGTGAATATTTTGATTCTTTTGGTAGAAAGCCTTCTAGTTATCATAAGTTGTTTTTAAAAAGAAATTCAAAGAATTGGTTTTATAACAATGCGTCTATTCAAAATTATTTTACACCAGTTTGTGGCGAATACTGTTTACTTTATTTATATTTTAAATTTAATGGTAAAACGATGTTTGATTTTTTAAGCTTATTTTTGAATAATACCATGTATAATGATTGCGTTGTAAAGAATATGTATACATCTATTGATGGTTCCAGACACCATGTTTAGCTTAGTTTATCTGTATTTTAGATGCATGTAAATACTACTATATATCGTAAAACGGAACACCGTTATTAGCGACAGTTTTGAGGGTAGTTTTTCGAATCGTTTTTGACATTTAGAAATGCCAGTTGAAGGTAGATTGTTCGTTGGCTGCTCGTTGCCGTGCGCGCAAGCTAATTCGTCGCGCGAACCAAAAAAAAACACCCAAATTAATGGAATTTGTGTGATCAAAACCCTCGTCTCGACCACCACATCATCAGCTCGCCCAGGGAGAGAGTCGGTACCGACCAGCTGTTGACCGCGTAGGAACAGGGTGAGTTGGCTTTCGTCGATTTGCTTTCTCTGGCACTGACATACTATTTCGATTTCGTAAACTTTCGCTAAATACAATTCCCTACTCGAGGGCGATTGTACATTTGGTCCATCGACCGCGGATCCTCCTAAAACCGAGAACAGCTAACCTGTCTCGGGGCCAGGAGTGACTTTTGAACCATTCTCGTTTCGTTTCGTTTACAACTGTCGCTAATCTCGTCTCGTTACCATTTCGATACTTTCGTTTTCGTTCGTTTTCGCTTCGCTTAATATACAACTACTCGTTATAATCTTATTCTTATCGTATTAAGACTAATAAATATCACAAAAGTAGTAACAAGTTTGTGGCCATCATTCCAACAGTAATACGCAATTATTTGACTGCGCTTACTTATAATTTAAGTACATCGAATAAACCTAAAACTTAATTATCTTATTGTACCTAATTCGGTATTTAATCTCAACTTAGTAGCAATTCTATTGAAATATATCGAAAATTTAAACCGTTCAGATTGATGATGCAACCTATTATACGACAAAATTGAGTGTGCATTGATTTTGCTTTGTTTGCTTGGACCGTGAATACTTCTAAAATTAGTCGGGTAATAGTGTACCGCGTGCCGTTTCTTTGATAACCTACTAACAAAAGAAATTCCAACTGTTTGATTTGGTGACTTTAAAATAGCGATAATTATCATTAGTTATTGTTATTTTGTAAAGTGAATATCACGCAAATTTTAATAAAGTGATTAAATAAAAATAGATACTTAGACATATTTATACCTATACATAAATATGACCAAATGGTCGATACAAATATCGTGCATTATTACTGAATAATGTTCACAGATAGTTGTCCCTTAACATTCACATAGTTTTCCTTATCAATAACGTGTTACCTATCCATTCATTATTTTCATGGATATAAATTCAACAATCATAGAATTTGGCACAAAGTATTCTCGAACCTAACTGCAACTAATTAAGGTCTATTTTCCAACGCTATCACTTCGTACTACGGTTTCGTACTTAAATTTTTTGTTGTCGTTGTTTATCAAATAGGTACGTTAAATAATTAATTTAATAGGTGCATTTCTTTGTTGCGTTAATTATCGTCGTAATAAAATTTATCTTCGCTTTGCACATCTTACAGTAAAGGCCCATTTAGACGGTACAAGTTTCTTGAACAAAAATCGGCAATAATTGTATGCAAGTTTTGCCGTTCAATAATTGAATTCAAGAATTGAATCAAAGTGTTTACACTTGATCAATAACTAAAATCTTGAATGCATTTATTGTATACCATTCTTGATAGGCAATATTCTTGACAGTATTTTGTTTACACTAGTACATTTCATTGAACGGCATTAATTGCATGCAAGTCTTGACAGGTCTAAACTTCAAGTTGAACCAAATATGATGTATTGAAGCAAGAATTGAACGTATTTGCATTGGCAGATTTTCATTCAACATTGAACGTTCTTTGTAGGTAGTAAGATGGGCAAAAATTATTTTAAACTAGCTTTTGCCCGCGGCTTCGCTCGCGTTAAATTCACATACAAACTTCCACCCCCCATTTTAGGGAAGTGGGCGGTTAGAAAGAGACAAAAAATAGCCTATGTCACTCTCCATCCCTTCAACTATCTCCACTTAAAAAATCACGTCAATTCGTCGCCCCGTTTTGCCGTGAAAGACGGTCAAACAAACAAACAAACAAACAAACAAACAAACAAACAAACAAACAAACAAACAAACAAACAAACAAACAAACAAACAAACAAACAAACAAACAAACAAACAAACAAACAAACAAACAAACAAACAAACAAACAAACAAACAAACAAACAAACAAACAAACAAACAAACAAACAAACAAACAAACAAACAAACAAACAAACAAACAAACAAACAAACAAACAAACAAACAAACAAACAAACAAACAAACAAACAAACAAACAAACAAACAAACAAACAAACAAACAAACAAACAAACAAACAAACAAACAAACAAACAAACAAACAAACAAACAAACAAACAAACAAACAAACAAACACACACATACACTTTCCCATTTATAATATTAGTATGAGTATATATATAGTATTAGTAGTAGTAGTTCGGACGTAATTAAATTTATCGAAATTTATAGAAACCATGAATGTCTGTGGGATACAGAGAATAAAAATTATAAAAACCGCGAGGCTCGCGAGGATGCCCTTGCAGGTTTTTCTAAAGAATTCGGGGTAGAAGATTTTGGTCCCAAAGAAATAATGAACAAACTTAAGGGCTTAAGAACGCTATTTCAAGCTGAAAAGAAGAAAGTGAAGGATTCAATGGGATCTAGATCCGGCAGTGGTGATATACCTACATATATAAGCCAAAACTTGTGTGGTACAATTTAATGGACGCATCTTTAAGAAAAACTTCGGAGTTAAGAGAAACCACATCAAATCTAGTTTAAAATAATGGTATGTAGTTGCTAATATAGTAATAACAAGAAGCACACCTTCGCGTAGGAGATCCATGTCGGAAATGAAGTGTGGATTGGCAATTCTTGTATTCAATTAACTGTATTCAAGCCTGGGGCTTTGTTTACACGTATGCCAGTATTGAATTCAAGTTGCTACTTGAATACAAGCATGTCACGTTATGTTTAGATAGTGCAGGTTTTTTGTTGCCTCAATTTTATTGTATTGAATGTTCAAGGATATTGTATCGTGTAAATGGGCCTTTCAATAAACTCTTTGCATTATTATTCAACTTTGTACGCACCTTGTAGATTTCGTAGTGCGTGAACCTTATTTCATAGGATATAAGGTTGAAATTTGTTTGTTGTACCATTAGTGTAGCTGGTAGAAATCGTTTTGTTTACATTTAGTTAACGTAACTAGACTTATTTAAAAATGTCGAAAGCCCGCCGAAACTTGCAATTAAAACGTGAAATATCAATCAAACGAATCGATGAATGTTTGGCGGCCGGGTTGCAAGCTAAGGTGGATTCCTCGCGATAACCTTTGTTTGTCTCGATTTAGCAAAATCGATGGCTATTGTTCTAGCTTTGAAACACACCACTTAAAGATTATTTCTGAAATAACGGAGGTGAATGAATTGGATCAAGAAGATATTATACGTCAAGATTTCGATGACAAATATTTCCAAATAATTGAAATTCACACTTCACTGTCGTCGGCGACCCCTATCGAGGGCGAGACGAACAGAACCGACTTGTCCGTAAAATTGCCCCGTTTAAACCTTGTTCATTTTGATGGTAACATTAAGTTATGGGGTACCTTTTATGACATGTTCAATACAATGGTACATCAAAACAAACGATTGTCGAACATTGAAAGATTTTCAATTTTAATTTCACTTCTTTCGGGAGAACCGTTGCAATTATTTAAGGGATTTCCCTTATCGGATAACAATTATTTAGATGCTTACGCAGCTTTGATCGATCGATACAATAACAAACGGAAGTTGGCTTTTCGTCATTGGGAAGAAATACAAAATGCTTCGTTGAAATGGAACTCGCCTAGCGAGTTACGTCGACTCGTAGACACATTCAAAGAAAACATTGCGGTTTTGAAAAACTTGAGATTTCCCGTGAACGATTGGGACTTCCCATTGTTTTATTTATTAATAAACAAACTGGATCAAGACACCCGTCGTCGTTTTGAGCTACAAAATGACAGTAAGGACGTGCCATCGTTTGACTCGTTATTAGAATACATCAGTAAGGCCGGCCAAGCATTAGAGCTTGCCGACCTCACGGAGGGCGCCCCGGGCCCCGCGGCGCGCGCTCCGGCCACATCCGCGCGCACCACGCGCGCACAAGGCGCACGGCGCACCAGCGCCTGGCGCCCCGCGCAAGAACCAGCACCTGCTGGAGCGACTTATAAAACGCTAGTTGCCACTAGCGCCAACCCAATCGAGTCGTTTTGCGTGTTGTGTAAATCGAATAATGCACTAGCTAAGTGCGATGATTATCGAAACAAGACGCCTCACGAGCGTTTTGTAGTTGTCAAGGACAACCGAGTGTGCATGAATTGCCTACGTTCTGGGCACTTAGTAAAATCCTGCCCATCGAAGTCTCGCTGTCAAAGATGTAATGTCGCCCATCACACTACTATACATTTCGATGTCGATGGCGGCAATTCCCAGGTCAGCGGTTGCTCTCCGGCTGGAAGCAACGCTGATACTTTTTCGTCGTCCTCGCCCTGCAAGAACCCAGGTCTCGTGTCTGACAAACCGGTCACTCTTCTTGCATCTAATGCAGCACCCACGGGTCGCATTTCTCTTCTTGCCACTGCATATGTGGAAGTACGGGATACATTCGGTAACTACCAAAAAAATCGTATTTTGATTGATAATTGTAGCCAGTCCAATTTTGTTACGCAACGTTGCGCGCAACGCCTTGGACTTCCGATTCGCCAAAAACCTACCTCTATCGAGGGTATTTGTGAAACGTCCGCACTGGCAAGTTCCTATACCACTCTTAACATTCGTAATATGAAATCCAATTTTGAAATGTGCATTGAAGCATTTGTTACGCCCAAGGTCTGTAGCGATCAGCCTGCAGAAAAAATTGACATAGATCGATTGTCATACCTAAACGACATCGAACTCTCCGACCCTAATTTTGATAAACCTGGTTGCATTGATGCCTTAGTGGGAGTGGATGTCTTTTTTATAATACTCTTCGGTAACGAATGTGAGGATGGATCCTCAGTTCTTGAAACTAAACTTGGTTGGATTGTCATGGGAAAGGCCCCTTGCGCACCATCCCATTCAAAAACTTCGCTCTTCTGTTCGATCGCATCTCTCGACACTCAAATTCGGAATGTCGAAAGTCTCCCCAACTATTCGCATCTAAGCGACGATGAAGTCATGTGCGAGAAAATATTCGCGTCGACTCACGCACGTGACTCCAACGGGAGATATATCGCACTCGATATCGATCCTCGCTTTGGTGACTCGCGCGCCCTCGCCGAGCGCCACTTGCTCTCCCGCGAAAGAAAGCTCTCTCGTGAGCCAGAGCTCCGTACAGGCTGCAACAATTCCATGCGTGACTACCTGGATGCTGGTCACATGCAACCAGTTGCACCTCGATCAGACTCAGATCAGTTGCTCGTTGGATCGAAACTACAGTCTGATCTTGTTTCGATACTACTTCGTTTTCGTTTGCATACATTTGTTTTTACAGCCGATATTCGCAAAATATATCGTAAAATCCTGTTTAGGTTCTCGCTAGAGGAGCCAATACAAGAATTTCGTCTAAACACCGTGACCTACGGTATATCTTCGTCTCGTTTCCTCGCAATTCGAGCCTTCGTTCAATTGGCCATTGATGAAGGTAGCGAGTACCTTCTCGTGGCTGATATTCTCAAACATGACATTTACGTTGGTGACGTAGTGATAGGCGCTGACTGTGTCGAATCAGCTCTCGAACTACAATCACAAATTATCCAGGTTTTGAAGAAAGGATGTAAGTGGTCAAGCAATTGTCCCGAATTGCTCAAGAATCTCGACCCAGCTCATTGTCAGGAGAAGCCACTCACCTTTGACTCGGAGCCGACGTCTCCGGTTAAGGTGCTTGGTGTGGAGTGGAGCCCATCCATCGATGCGTTCACCTTCACGGTCAACGCACTTCATGAGAAGTGTACAAAGCGCAATATTCATTCGGAATTGGTGCGCATATTCGACCCTCTTGGGTTTCTTACACCCTTGCCTCTCTCGTTCAAACGCATAATCCAAGAACTTTGGACTCTCGGATTGGATTGGGACGTGTTAGCACCCCCCAACATCAGTCAAAACTGGCTTCGGTAGCGTTTGGACCTGGACATGTTGTCCTCTCTCGAAACACCTCGATTCGTTCCATCAGCGAAATCCTGCAGTGTTCAACTGCATGGCTTCTGCGATGCCTCAGAGGCGGGATACTCAGCTGTTGTTTACTTTCGTATTCAACACGGTGATCGCAGCATCACCGTGTATTTGATAATGTCGCGTTGTAAGGTATCCCCTTTGAAACAGACTTCGATTCCTCGCTTGGAGCTCTGCGCCGCAGTATTGCTGACATATCTCTTTAAACACGTAAAAGATTTCTACGACAAAGACGTTACATTTGAAGATGTCTACTGTTGATCAGATTCCATCGTCTCGTCGATCTCCTGGTTGCGATTGCCATCGCAACGCTGGAAATCACCCTCGCCCATTGTAACGCCATCGGATTTGTTGGAGGAACAGAGGGTTCCCAAACAAACATCACTCTTCGTCGCCGTCAATCAATTTGACGATTTCTTATCGAGACATTCGAGTCTCAACAAGACTAAGCGCATTGTCGCTTATATTCATCGTTTCGTGCACAGCTGTCGCAACCCTCGCGAACGACGCGTCGGTCCACTCGTTCAATCGGAACTCGATCTTGCCATAACTGACTTAGTAAAGTTATGTCAAGAAAAGGCATTTTTCAATGAGATTAAGCTTCTCAAGGGAAATAAAAAACTGCCTAAGCAACTTAGTATTTTCGTCGACAAATGCGGTTTGCTGAGGGTGGGCGGTAGGCTTGTCCACTCTGAACTCGACTATAATTGCAAGCACTCTTTACTGCTACCCAGTCAGGACCGTAAAACTCATCTCTTTATCGATCAAGTCCATAATGGTAATCAACATCAGGGGTTACGCACGCTAAATTTCTTGATCGCGCAATACTTTTGGATCCGCGCTTCTAAACGTGTAATTAGTTCTCGCTTGTCGAAATGCATTAAATGGCACTCGGATGCTGATAAACCCAAAATAGGCTTATTGGTGTTAATTAAAGATGAACAACTGAAGCCTCTCAATTGTTCTCATGGTCGAATAGTATCGTTGCATCCCGGGAAAAACGGGATCTCCCGTGTAGCTATCGTACGGTCACAATCAGGTCTTATACAAAGACCCCTAGTGAAGTTGTGTCCGTCACCTATTGATTAGTTTACTTATAAAATACTTCGTATTTTGGTGGGCGGAATGATGGTTCCGGACACCATGTTTAGCTTAGTTTATCTGTATTTTAGATACATGTAAATACTACTATATATCGTAAAACGGAACACCGTTATTAGCGACAGTTTTTAGGGTAGTTTTTCGAATCGTTTTTGACATTTAGAAATGCCAGTTGAAAGTAGATTGTTCGTTGGCTGCTCGTTGCCGTGCGCGCAAGCTAATTCGTCGCGCGAACCAAAAACACCCAAATTAATGGAATTTGTGTGATCAAAACCCTCTCCCGACCACCACATCATCAGCTCGCCCAGGGAGAGAGTCGGTACCAACCAGCTGTTCACCGCGTAGGAACAGGGTGAGTTGGCTTTCGTCGATTTGCTTTCTCTGGCACTGACATACTATTTCGATTTCGTAAACTTTCGCTAAATACAATTCCCTACTCGAGGGCGATTGTACATCTATTTTTTTGTATAATAAATAAATATTTTACCAGACAATGTCTTTACTTTCTTTCCTTAATTCTTATTCCATGTACATACAGGATAATTATACCAGTAAAATATAGGAGAATCATTGAAAAAAATTATTAAAAAAGGTTTTGGTTTATAATTAATTGATAAGTAATTATACACAAGTCTCTCCTATTTTAACACAAACGTTTAGCATAAAAACACACATATAAAGACGAAATTCATTTTAAAACATCTAACATCTTATTGCATTTCACACCATTCTCCCCACTCCGACCTCCATTCATCATGTTGTGGCACAGGCGACGAACATGTTGTACGAGTAGTACAGTTGGCGAACGTGTAATAGCACATGGGTTCATATGCATCTTCACTGATAGATATTGCCGTGTTGTCCATTTCCATGTCTTCCTCTTTGTCTTCCCACGTTATCAAAAGAGGGTTTTCAGTATAACTGATGTGTAAAGGCGGCGAAGCTGGAGAATATCCATTTAAGTTTAAATTTTGCATCTCAATGTCCTCACAAATTTTAACCAAATCTTCGTCGTATAGTGAGTTTTGTAGATCCATTTTATACTCGTAGTTTAACTTCCACGAGTGTTCATGGGGATACGGTATGGTTTGCTTTGCGTTGTCTAGCTATATATAGACCCAAAAATCGTTTGTTCATTGGTAGGGGATCTCTACGTGTGGGCGGAGTAAGGGATGATTTATTTAAATGGCTTTGCCTCGATGAAATATTTTTTGCAGTCGTTTTTAGTTGCAATATGCTCAGTAATATTGTAAACTAATTCTTGTGTGTTGCAATAATATTCATCGTCTTCAGTCTGCGTGTAGTATTTGATCCTAGTATTCGCAAATTTCCAGTGCTGATCGTTTGGTATATTTTTTCATATCAAAGACGTCAATTTTAATGAGATGAGTGGCCTTTGAAATGTCATCTACACGAGATGATATGTAATTTGTACCTCCATTTGCCAACTGGGCAAAAGTAGACGAATATTCTGCAGCTTGTTTCTTTTTAGGCTTTTCGAAAAATACATCAATATTGTTGGTTCGTTTCTGGGTTCGGATTTTAAGTGGCTTTGAAACTTCACTTTCATTATCACTCAAATTGCCATAATAATAATTTTTGAAGGTGCCCTCAAGAGAATTCTCGTTTGAAATCTAAAACAAAAAAAAAACAACCTTGATACAAATGTAAACAGGTAGATAATGTATGCGTATAAACAGTCAGTTAATGTTGAGCTTACCTCCATTTTAATTCGTTGTAAGTTGTACACAGATTTTCAAAATTAAAACTAATGATTAAGTACTTGTATTGCGATACTTTAAACTACTTTAAATATACTTCTTAACACTTGACACTGTTTTCAGACAAACACATATGAACGAATGACGCTCCCATCGATTTGAGCTCTCCTTTTATTGGACAACACACACACGCACATATATGTGGCGTATAAGACAAAAAACTATTAAATAAAACAGACACCTGTGCGTTGCATCATACAACACGTCGCAACGTGTTTGTAACTGACCAGTTTTTTTTACAAACACGTTGCGACGTGTTGTATGATGCAACGCACAGGTGTCTGTTTTATTTATAATACACAATAAAATACGGAACCATGACATTTCGTAGTAATTAATGACATTTTATTGGTTTTCTAAAAATGTTTTTTAGTTCTCACGACCAATGTCACATAAATTTATAATATATATTGCATTCCACAAAATGTAATTATTACGGTGTGGGAGGCTACATAGCAAAAACTTTAACCTTAATAAAAATAAATCGTTTTAAAGAAATACGTAAGCAAACCCCATAAAGTATTTTACTTTAATAACACCATAAACGCCGGAGGCATACACCTCTTAAAACCAAAAAAATGGTCGGGCACAGACATGTGGCTTTATTTATGTTCATAAGAAAAAGTTCACACCACAGAAAAAATGACCACCGCAGAAGCTGTAAGCTCAATCTATTAAGGATTGAGCAAAAAACGAACAAACAAAACTCAAAAAAAATCTGCTCCGCAGGTTGCCGCGGACTGCCGCAGAAGCAGTAATCACCTAACTACTGTCGGTACCAGTACCTATATAATATTGGTCTCAGTTTAGATTGTTCAAATAATGGCATATAAAAATATTATCTTGAATATTTGCATTTCTAAACAAAGTCTTGAAATACCAGACCAGGGGTGCAACTCTAAGGTCGAGTAATGCAATTTGTGGTTTGAATCCGGCTACGGAAACTCAAGGACCCCTTTCACTTTTGTATGAGACATTTATTTCGACTGACATAATTTCTTCTGTTCTGCATAATCTCGTCTCGTGGTTTACGAATGTAAAGAGGCTTTACATTTAATTATTACAGTTTTGTCAACAAGGGCTCCTTGAAAGAATACAAAAAAAAGTTAATTTCTACTTCCGCTTTCTTCAGAAAATGATCATATTGCCCTGTCTGCATAGCGTTAGATAATTTAGTTTCGTTTGTACCAAGCCTTCAAACGAAATGACGTGACTCTGTCTGAACTCTGATGGCTAGGGCATTTAAACTTTGCTGAAACGTTAACCAGAAGTGGTAAGTTAGCACAAGATTATCTCGAGAGAGATAATCGCTCTCTGTCGCACCTTGCCGCGGCAAGCCCGCGGGCTATTCTCCAGAGGAATTACAGTTTGTAAAGAAACAGCATTTTAGTGCATTTCTGTCCTTGTACCCTAAATTATGTAGTTTCTATGTGGGGCTGGTTTGATTAATTGGTTTAGTTAACCAATTATTAAACAGTTCGGAACTAATGTAGCTCCAAACTATTTGATTATCTGAAATTTTTAAATAAGGCTATCTGCAATACTACCTATTTACAATACGATGAATTATATCTCGCCTTAATAAGTTACTTTCCAATATATACATTTTCCAAGGGTGTGTACTTTTTTCTGTAGAGTTAATAAGTTATTGAATTATATTTGCAAGAAAGAGGAAAATAGATTTATTTATATTTATAGTGAAAATATCTCTGATAAAATTTTGACAAATTGCAAACTACGATCTACAATATAATCCAGTAACTTTATACAATCATCGTGTGCGTCAAATCCGGTAATCTGATATTTTGCAGACTTGTTTGAGATGTTGGCCCCATAAATAATCCACGTTTGTGCCCTCGAGCGCCGAACGCAATTTTGTCAAAAAACTAATAATCAGATTTTAACCCTTAAAGACTAGTTTTTGACAGTACTTTTTCAAGTAGACTAAATGTGCTACAATTTTAGACTAGAATTGTCTCTGTAGACGTAATATTTTCCAAGATAAAGCTTTTAAAAATATAACCGTTTTTCCCAGATAAAAATGGGAAGGGTAAAGGGTAAACGGTTCTATTTTGAATAGCTTTATTTCGGAAACTATTGGTTCTACAGAGACAATTCTAGTCTGATATTGTAGTAAATTTAGTCTATTTTAAAAATGTATTGAGGAGGTACTATCAAAAACCAGTCCTTTAGGGTCATAATCGCCAAATTCTGAAAAAAGAATCAAAATTTCGATTTTTGACAAAGTTGCGTTCGGCGCTCGAGGTCACAAACTTGGACTATTCATTGGGCCAACATTATAATCAAGTCTGCAAAGAATCAGAACTACTGGATTTGACGCACAGTACCCCGTACTTTCAGGCGACAAGGTTCCTGGATTAAAAATGGTGGGAACAAGATGGTAATGGGTAATACTTGTTATAATTAAAATAACAAAAACTTGAATACAAAATTTTAATGTTTTATTGACTGTATGTTATCATTGTACCTAAAATCTAAACCAATATTAAATAACTCCACCATACATAAGCATGCCCTTCGTTATTCTTACAAATTGTTAAAGAAGGCTGAAGTCAGGAACCCAAATCAAATAAACTGGATTAGGTCATCGCTTTATGGCGAGTGGAAGTGGCGGGTCATCTCGGAGGAAGCAATTCTCGTGGTCGTAGATTGAATGCAAAATTGGATGAGATCCCACTGTTTTTACTGTATGGATCCCGGGGATTGTTACTGTACCAACGTCCTCGTTTTATTTAGTCGAGGGCGCACTCTCGGTTCGAATGGTTTGATTGAATGTGACAATAGTGATTGTTACTGACACTTTATCCGCCTTTGGGTTTATATCATTTTTCCCTCAACAAAATGTCTTTTATGAGGCCATATTGAATTTGGTATTCGGTGCCGTATATGTCTGGCGACGTTTTCTTCATTGTGACAATGAATCTTGATCTAAGGATTAGCGTGGTGATTTACGGGCCATTTTTGGGGTGTTAATGGTTAAGATTGTTTTGGATGTGAAAAGAGGGTTATTTGTCGTGACAAAGGCGCGCGCTCCGACGTCAAAGCGCGACGCTTGCACGTCGCTTACAGTGGCAATTACCGCCCCGGTGTCGTGGGGTCTAGGGCCAAAACACACTAACGTGGTATCCTTACATTCATATTCATTCCCGCTTATGGAGTTTGTGTTTGTGTCCCTTAAAACTATTATTTAGGTATGTTACATTTTACTCGTAACTAGCATTATAGATATTTTGAGTAGTTTCAGGACTTACATAAAATACGAACGTGTTGAAAACAAAAAATAATTTATTTTGTGTAATATAATTACTAAGTGCATGCGTCTAACAAAAATGCCGTTCTGATAGTTACAGGATCAGCATTAAGTACCTACCTAATTCTTCGAGCTTCTGTACGAGACATCGGTCCCATACAAAATAACTCAAAATGTAGGGTAAATCGCCAGTAACTGGCCACCTTATGATTTCTATTTATAGGTGAATTAAAGTTCATTTTAGTACAAGGTATAAATTAAGTAAAAATTTCAATAACTGCCAGCTATATTAAAAATGAATTCTATTTAAAGGTGAAGAGAACTCATTTTAGTATGAGGAAAATGGCCAGTTACTGGAGATTTGCCTACTAGCCACTCGTTCAATAACTGGCTGCCTCTTACAAAAATGAGTTCTATTCTCCTATACACAGAATCCATTTTAGTATAGGTGGCCAGTAACTGAATGGTGGCCAGTTACTGGCGATTCACCCTAAATAGGCGCTAAATCGTTTTCAATGTGTTGCTAATGTACACTTGCGCAGGTAAAGCAATTACTTAACACTTCCAAAACCTATATACAGTGTGAGTCTTTATAATGTGCACATCGGAAAATCCGAGAAACTACGACAAATTTTATCGACGAAAAAAAGAAAAAAAAAATTTTTTTTGCTCTTATTATTTTTTTATGATTTTTTAAAGTTTTTTCTTCGCAATTTCATACTACGTGTAAATAAAACGTAACTGCACTTAAACTACATGGCCTATCGACACGAAACAAAAACAATAATGATCAAGGATAACAGGCTAAGGACATAAGATAATAATTCCAAAAAAAAAATCACCCTAAATTTATTATTACAAGATTTTTAGGGAAATTTTGTTTATTCTTCCTACTCTTTTTTTAGAAAATGTAAGTTATCTCAATAAAATGTCCCATTTATCTAACATTTTTATTAATTCACGTTATTCTACACCGTATTAGCTTTCAAACAAAACGGCTAGGCGCCATTTCATTGTGCACATCGGATTTTCCGATGTGCACATTATAAAGACTCACACTGTAGAATAAAAGCTAGCTTTGTAAAATATGACACAATAACGAGAGCAACGGAACCTTGCGGTATATATTTTAAAACTTCCCTAGTGCTCGAACTTGAATATTAGATGTTATGTTAGTCAGTTTTTTTTTATTTGACTTTTTAGGCTTATAAAGTAAGAATCTTTCTAAACTGCAACAATTACGTTTATAAATATGGAGTATTTACAAACAGTGCCAATCCATAAAATGCTTTCACTGGAACACTCAGAAGACGAAATAGACTTACAGTACAAAAGAATGCTTTAGAAATGTGTTTCAAATTGAAAATGTTTGTAGTGTAGCCGGTAATTTCTTACACGTTAGCTCACAAAAGAGCAGGCGCGTGTTCAAAGGCGTGCGTTGTTGCACGCCCGCCGTCGCACCTTCGACTCTGCTTGCTGATACTCGGCACTCCTGGCCGTCTATTCTTTATCCAGCACATACCAGTTGAAGGCTCCAGATAGAGGTTCACGTAAGCATAAGGATCTATAGGTACTATTTTCAATTGGAAAACGTTCTAAACTGGTTCTCCTGGATGGTCGGCTCGTCAACTAAAGTTTGAATGAAAAGCTACTGTTTAACAGTCAGAGCAAAACTAGAAGTCATATCACAGAATAACTAATTGTACTACCGTACAGAAAATTCACTCCTTCACAAAAGGCAGATTTAGGTATAAAATTATACCTATACTCGCCGCCTGCAAGTAAAATTGAAACTTATAACCACGCCCGAACCGTGAATCTTCTTTGCGCGCCGCAGTTTTATGACCGAGCTGTGAGCGTCGGCACGGGGTTGTCACTTGACAAGTTTTTGTACCTATACCTACTGATTAATAATTTTTCAGATAAATATGTAGGAATTACAAACGTTGATTCTGTAAACATACAATTTTTATCCGGAGATAGTATGACTGATTCTCACGGAAGGTTGTGTAGGTATGCCACAGCCGTATTCCTTTTAAAATATGTCGGTCAGTTCCTTATATTGTTTTTGGGTAACCAATATTATATCGAGAAAGAGGTCAATCGACGAATCCGACTCGGTTGGGCAGCGTTCGGGAAGCTATGGCGCATCTTTTTGTCCAATATTCCGCAGTGTCTCAGGACGAAAGTCTTTGACCAGTGTGTGTTGCCAGTGATGACATATGATACTGAAACGTGGTCGCTTACAATGGGCCTCATAAGAAAGCACAAAGTCACCCAAAGGGCAATGGAGAGGGCTATGGTTGGAGTCTCTCTGCGTGATCGCATCAGAAATGAGGCCGTCCGCAGCAGAACCAAAGTAACCGATATAGCCCTCCGAATCGCTTAACTAAAGTGGCAGTGGGCGGGGCACATTGCTCGTAGAACCGATGGCCGTTGGGGCGTAAAGGTTCTCGAGTGGCGACCACGAACCGGAAGGCGCAGCGTGGTAGTGGTAGACCCCCCGCAAGGTGGATTGATGACCTGGTGAAGGTCGCGGGAGTCCGCTGGATGCGGGTGGCGCAGGACCGGTCATTGTGGCACTCTTTGGGGGAGGCCTATGTCCAGCAGTGGACGTCTTTCGGCTGATATGATGTGATGATGATGAATATTATATCTTTTATACGGATTAGATCGAGGTTTAGGTTTTGAAGCCATTGTGTATTTTAAATTTTGCGCGAGCGCCACGTAATACGACTATCGTGCGAGCCGAGCGGCAGCCCTCTGCTATACGTCTGCCCGGGAGGCGCGCCGGCCAAATGTACCTAAATTGCGTAGTGACACCCCCCTGGTCATATCAAGCTTATTTTAGTTATTTTTATTTGAACACCTCGCCCGCTTAAGTACTTCTGCTGTTGACTGTACATCCTGCCAAGTCCTTAATATTCTGATTTTTAAATCAGAATAAAAAATGTACCATAAATATCAGATGACAATAACTTGTCCCACACTTATAAATAAAGACCAACGTTCGCAATATGGACATATACATACATCAGCGACGAGATAAATGTTCGGCATTTACGAGGGACCACATCACTTTTCCCAATGACGCGCCGTTCCCTAATATGTGAGGAGCAACATAATATAGTACAGGAAATTGAATATAGGTCTAGTTTACAGAATATACAGTTCTATTTAAGTGAATATTTGTTCACCTTTCTCATTTGTATGTTAGTTCTTATCTATAGGTAATGGACGGCCGTAGACTAAACGGTAAAGCAGACCCATTACCAGTGTTTGAAGTATTGATCCGAGCCAATTATTCCGCACTGTACAGAACAAAGTGTTTGTATGGGTTGGCAGAAAATAGTCTAGGTACAGTATTTTTACGTTTCTTCTTTAAACTCAAGGCTTAAACTTTTCAAACAGAAATAATTATAATATTCACAATAATAATGAGAATTATTTTAGCCAGCAAAATTAGATGGTCGGCATGGGTGAAGTTAGACTTTTGCTGGCCAACTGTATTTTCTGCTGACCTTGCATATTTTTTGCAGACGAATTATACCCTTTTTAAAATGTTACAAAATTGTATTCACCAGTCAAAGGTTCAAAGTAGTTAAAGAAAGGTATAGCAGGCAAGTAATATTTGAAATTTTGCACTCTGAATAATTTTTCCCAGTTGAAATGCCTGTTCAGCTAGTATTTGCTCAGTTTATACTTTATATTTCTCCCAGTATGAAAGCCCTCTAGCTGAACACACAGCGTACTCTGTGTTCAAGTGAGCCGTCCGAGCCGGCTCGCTGCGCTGCTTCTCCAACCATACCAAAACTAATATATTGTACATATATAAGATACTACGTAACGGCGTGTTACCTGCCCTTCTTCAACTATTACCAAATGAATGTTTTTTTTGACATCTCTCTGCTTTAAGTGAAGATTTTAATTATGTTGAACCGTTCATTTAACTATTCTATAATACTCGTAAATATGACAGGAAATAAATTCTTACTGGCAGGATATTTTTTTTGCCATAATAATTGTTATGAAGCATAGCCGTCTCCGCCCAGTAAATGCGGAAAGTGCCCGGATCCCTGTAATTAGAAGCGGCGAAGATTTATGTAACGAAATTTTCTAAATTCTTCGTATTTTTTGGCAGCGACACGTGCTTCTTTGATCTCGGCTTATTAAAAATATTTTCTTTCACGTGCGTTTTGTTAGATCTTAAAGGTGCTAAGATTAAAAATAGGTGGGTATCGCTGCGCGATTTAAGTTACGCGTCGAAAAAGAGAAGGTAATAATGGTGTAAGGTTGTGTTTATTTGGGTCCGCTTTATTTCCACCATTCTCTGGGGGCTGCTCGCTTCATGTATCACTGCAGACGTCAGCCCGGGGTTAATTGTCTACGTGCGTTTTCAGCTGAATTCGTCACGTCCTCTCGTTCACATCGCTTCCATGCTTTACTTCCGATATTCGATTGACATATATAAGGTGCTAGCAAATTTAGTACAAATATTTTAAGAGAAGTTAACTAATTAATAAAAACCGAAACAGTTAATAAATGAAAATAAAAATAGGAAAACTTTATATGTGTTTTTTTTTGTTTTAATTTTCCGAACAAAATAAATAAATAAAAATTCTGTCCAAACACCACCCTGTGCAATTCACTGAAAAGGTGTATAGTATACTATAGACATAATCTGTAATATTTGTCATAGATTTCATAAATATTTCTTCTTAGACTAGTCACGCGTTATGACGCCCTGTCAAAATATGGTTGTCTTTTAACAAATGGCATTTACTACAAGAGCGAGGAGTAAGAAGTGACAGTGCGTGGCTTACGGTGTCAAGAGAATCAACACTCAAGGTCTATCGCATGTCTAGATATGTCGCATGTTTAATCTGAGATGGCCAGCATATAACTCCATGGTGGCCAGTCAAATTAAGAGATAATCAAGGAGGCCTTATTGTTGATTATTGTTTATCTCATGAACAGGATGTTCTTACGAAGCTAATTTGATTTCCAGTTTTCTCCAAAAAAATGTTTCGTACTTAAATATACTCTAGGAGCCGCGTACTATCAGCTGTAAAAATATTTGTATGACTACGTACGTGCTACGAGTTTTCTTGCGAACAATGCTTTTCTGGAAAATATGTTTATAAATGAATGGGGTTACCTATTCAATATTGTATTCGAGCAATAAAGACGTAAGCGACGGTCGCAGAAATGGTACCTTTTGATTTAAGCTGATACAATTGGTTCCCAACACCAACTATTAGGTATTTCTTCTCTGAGAGAACAGTCCCTACGAGAGAGTACGATTCCTTACTTATTTGTATGTTAGTTTGTATCTATACATAATAACGGCCGTAGAATAGATGATTAAGCAGGCATATTACCAGTGTTTGAAGTATTGATCCGAACCAATTATTCTACACAGCACAGAACAAAGTATGAGTGGGTAGACAATAGTCCACAGTTTTTTTTAAATTTTTGTTTTAAAATCGACGATTATTTTAAGAACCTACTTATACAATATTACTTTACCTACTCCAATTTAAAACAGAAAAAGTTTTTTGGAGACTATAGAATCCAAATGTGTGTCACTGAGACGGGTGTTCCTGAAGCCAGGCTGAAGGAAATTCAGGAAAACCGTGGACAAGCTAAAATTAAAAGGAGAAAGGCTCCCTGAAAAACTGGCTTCCAAAAATAAAAACAAGTTCATACTAAAACGGTGTAATATATGAGCTCCATGCTAGTTTTCAGGGAATAATAATGGATATGAAAGAAAACGGTTAGATTTTAGAAACTAGTGACACATTTTATTGTAAGACTCGGGGAATTATACACACATCGATACATTTTAGTTTTAATTTTACTGATATGAAGACAGCAGTCTTAAATAAAAAAAGTCATTCCATTTCGCTTAAAAATGCTTTGTAAAGTAAATCACCGTCGGGACCTTAAAATGCTACACCTTAATCTATTAATACATTTGCTCAGTCTGGTAAAGCTGGGTCATGCCAAAGGTTTGCATTGTGATTTAAATTCAGGTCCTAAAGTTTATATTGTCAGCTCCTACTGTTATGCCCTCATATTGGGACTTAAAGGCTAACTAACCTACAAATGTATCCCTTCAGTTTAAAATTGGTGTAAAAAGTTATAAATAAAATCTGATCATTGTGCAAAATCGGCCTGATCCTACCTATAAACAGTAGTCGATATCATTTTACTATGTCATGTTTAAATGCAGATGATATTTCCGACTACTCATGTCTACGTCTGCGGAAAACCAATCTCACTGGATCCATTAACCAAATAGAAAGAGGGGCGGTGGGTCAACCGTGAAGCCCTTTAAGTGACATTTTTACGATCATATTCACAATTTTTGGGTTTCAAGTAAGTATGTTATTGATTATAATATTAATATTAATTTAATATTTTTATTTTGTTTCAGTTTGGCAGAAAACGAGGGACGTGACGATGGGATAACACGAATTATATACTTACTTGTGTATTGCTACGACACGAGAAAGTAGGTTAAACAAAAATACCTTCTATTGTTTTAATATGATATCCACGGAATCTGAGTCTTTAAACGAAAAAAAAACTGCGATCGTATTTCTGAAGAGTATCATTGTTTAAGAACATCGAGAAAACGGCTTTACTTCCTTCATGTTTTATTAACATGCGTAGACTTTCCGCCTGCTTGCCTCCCAGACTGACTTGACAGACAACATTATTCGTATAAAATAAGCACCAGGGATATTCGGTAGTAGGTACTTTTTTCTTAAGATGATAATGTTTCAAGTGTTTCAAATTCATTAAGTTAGACTCAATCTAATTTAGTTTTTTATTAAATCAAATATAAACATAGCAAAAAATAAAATTTCATGATTGTATTTGATTTAATAACAAACTATTGTATAAGTGGAATGTGCCCCTCGTTTGAAACATGCAACAATAATTATTAGTTTAATTTACCTATTTAAAAAATGCTTAGAAATATATTTAAAACAAGATGTGCAATCAGTATTTTGCTAAGCGACTCAAATATTTCTTTTTCACATAAGAATGCACACACGTTACCGTGCTGTACCCGGTACCGTACCTATAAGTATATATTTGAACAGTCTAAATGTAAAATAGTACAATCAAGAACTACATTATGACACCTAACCTTTTTACGATAGCTCTAGGAGTTATTGTTTAGCTGGATTACGACGAATATTGCGAGGCCTGTGCATACAATATCATACGCCACAGGACTAACGGCTGTAAGCGCCCCCCTAAACAATGAACAACATTTTTACTCCCCAATAAAGACCTGTTTCAGTTTCGTAAGGTCACGGAAAAGGGATCGTATTATTTGAATGTCTCTTACAACATTTCGCACAGGAAAGAGTCGTACGTTCCGTCCGTACAGGTTATTCATGTCCCGCGCGCAATAAACAGCTCAACACAGACAAATAAAATGTAGATGTTGGTACCTCTCTCTTATTTACATTGCACAAAATAGACGGAGAGCTAGCCACGTCAGATATGACACAATAATGAGAGCAATGAAACTACTCTAGTCAGTACACTTATACTATACTATACTTATTTCTAGATCTGGACATCTGGCAGCTGTAAAGTGGTGGAGGTCGAAGAATGTAATCCACTTCAAGACAACAAATCCTAGATTCTGGGTTTGATGCGATATTATGAGAAATTATATAAATAATTAGATTATATCATTGCCAAAAGTTTATGTCAGGGGAAAGTAGTGCCAAACGACGTTTAATATAATTCATAGGTTGTCGCCTAATGTTTTTGTTTCTGTAATAATAAGCCATGTTTTTTGTTCTAATGTTAAAATATAGGCCCTGTTCTTTATAACCGAGATAATTTCGGCAGTTTTTACCTAATTTGGTATTACTATTTTCGTATTACTATTTTCCAATCTAAAAAACTGCCACTCCTACCCCCACCCATTAAAAGCTGCGAGATGCCCGGATCGAGTAATAAAGATAGTATATCAATCTAAGTAGACGAGTTTTGTATAAATAGTTTGATTATATCATTGCCAAAAGTTTCTGTTAAGGGAAAGTAGTGCCAAACGACGTTTAATATAATTCATAGATTGTCGCCTACTGTTTTTGTTTCTGTAATAATAAGCCATGTTTTTTGTTCTAATGTTAAAGTATAGACCCTGTTCTTTATTACCGAGATACTTTCGGCAGTTTTTACCTTTACTATTTTCCAATCTATAAAACTGCCACTCCTACCCCTACCCATTAAAAGCTGCGAGATGCCCGGATCTAGTAATAAAGATAGTACAGCAATCTAACCAGACAAGTTTTGTTACTCTCATTATTGTGTTATATCTGACGTGGCCAGCTCTTAATCCAAAAGAATCAAACAATTTCAAAAGTATTTTAATCTGAATACTTACCTGAATAACGTCATCAGTTTAAGACGTGACTGAAAATATATGAGTTTAAAAAAAATGTATCGTTGCAGCCATAGATTATATAATTCTTCAGATGGAGTACTGCTAACAACATTTTGTGATTCCATAATGAGCCAGTGTCCTCGTGATTACGCACTACACACATATACGCACAATAATAATGAGCCGCTCCCCCGACAGTCATGTACAAACGTCTATACAGTTAAGTGCTGTAAAAAATCATTCAAATATGCCGTCGTGCGTTGTCAAATGCTGGAGAAATGCCACCGGTCGCAAGAAAAAAACGGATGGGGTAACTTTTCACCGTTAAGTAAACAATTCATTGCGTAATCATATTAAAAATCAGTAAATTCGTAAACCATTAACTTCACGGCAGCGGTGTTGCCAGGTGGTTGAAAAGGGAAACTTCCCGAACGTAAGGGGATCTATCACCGCCGCGATATGTTGTCAATACGATATTGACGTCCCCACTCCTAACTAGACGTTTTATTTCACACGCGTTTTCAACAAATATTAAAACGATACCTAATAGTTAATAACTTTTATGCTTTTGTGAGCAAATTATTCTTTATTATTTTTGAATAAAATTTGTAAATAAACAAAATTATATATTTCTTAAAATTATTCCAAGAACTTCGTAAAACAAAAAGCCCATATCTAATCGTAGATTGAACGCGCAAAGTTATGTCACCACTACTAATCTGTCAAACTTTCGTCTCATTCTAACTATCGCTCCCTCTCACTCTGAGCGGCTGACTAGTCGCTTCAGTAATCGACTGGTCAAGCGATTAGAACGAGACGCAACTATAGTTAGAATAAGAGGTCAGCTCTTGAGTCAAACCGATTGTGTGGAACGAGGAGCATTTTTAACCAACTTCAAAAAACCGGCCAAGAGCGTGTCGGGCTACGCTCAGTGTAGGGTTCCGTAGTTTTCCGTCCGTCACAGTAAGCGTCCCCACTTAAGAGTTAATAACACCGCCATGTAGGATATGATATGAGAGTTCCACGTACAGCGACATCTATCGGCAAATTAAGTAAACTATTGCGCGCGAGCTTAAAGTATGGAAGATGATTTTTACTTTTATGGGATAATTCTTTATTGCGTGAACCGATTTTCACCGTTTTTACTTTATTTGAAAGCACGTCATTTCATTGTAATTTTGTAGAAATTAGAGGTACAATAAACACCTGCTTATACGGTTAAATTACAAACTTAGTTCAGAAATTATTTTGTAATTTTTTTTCAAAAACTATTCATCCTATCAAGTTCAAAATAATTTTCCTAGAAAGTTTTTATAAAGTTCTACTTTTGAGATTTTTTTCATATTTTTAAAACTTATGGTTCAAAAGTTAGAGGGGGGGGGACGCATATTTTTTTACTTCTGGAGCGATTATTTCCGAAAATATTTACATTATCGAAAAATGATTTTAGCAAACCCCTATTCATTTTTAAATACCTATCCAACAATATATCACACGTGAGGGTTGAAATGAAAAAAAAAAATCACTCCCCACTTTACGTATAGGGGAGGTACCCTAATAAATAAAAAAAATCCACTTTTTATTTTACCACTTTGTCGGCGTGATTGATATACATATTAGTACCAAATTTCAGCTTTCTAGTGCTAACGGTCACTGAGATTATCCGCGGACGGACGGACGGACGGACGGGCAGACATGGCGAAACTATAAGGGTTCCTAGTTGACTACGGAACCCTAAAAAAGAGGTTCTCAATTTGACCCGTTTGTTTGTATGTATGTATGTATGTATGTTTGTTCGCGATTGTCTCGCGTTTGGATGAACCGATTTGGATGATGGTTTTCAAAAAGTTTTTTGTTACATTCTAAACAAGGTTTAGTATAAAATAAGGCGTCGTTCATTGATTACGTAAGACATTTTTTTGCCAGAGACCCCCTTCCGCCCCGACGTAAGAAAAATAATAGTAATAATCCTCTCTGCAGTAGAAGTAAGACATGGTCAATTCCCCTCCCCCCCCCCTAAATCGTGTTACGTAATAAATGAATACTTAATAACACTTTCAGTTGTCTTCATCTTAGCGAGGGCACTGCCGTGCCTCCAGGTTAAAAAGGTATAAAGTATGCTTAAAATAATAGTATTGGGATGATAAGAGAGGCCACCACAGTCAACAGTAGTCGTGTAATTTTAATAAACTAGCTTTGGCCCGCGGCTTCGCTCGCGTTAAATTCGGAGTAACACGGTTCCTCTTTCCTGATTGCCCCCCGGAATGCTCCATACAAACTTCCACCCCCCATTTTAGAGAAGTGGGAGGTTAGAAAGAGACAAAAAGTAGCATATGTCACTCTCCATCCCTTCAACTATCTCTACTTAAAAAATCACGTCAATTCGTCGCCCCGTTTTGCCGTGAAAGACGGACAAACAAACACACACATACACTTTCCCATTTATAATATTAGTATGGAGTATGGATACTAAATTTAGATTTTTTTTAATTTTACTCTTTAGTCCCGTCTTCAGAAATATATTTCATCAAATTTATTAAAACAGGTGCTTATTATGAAATAAAACAACTAAAAACGGATTATATCGCGTGTGAGCTTAAATTACATCCCAACGTTTCGAACACTTTACAGCGTTCGTGGTCAACGACTCGACCCGTTGACCATGAACGCTAAACAGTACACGCGATATAATCCGTTTTTATTTGTTTTATTTCATGAATAACTATCGCGGCAACCGAAGACAATATTAAGTGCTTATTAATTCTATTTAACCGAATATATTAATAATCTATTTTTTTTTATTTAAAGATACTGTATTCTTAATGGGGAAAATTTGTATTACATGGCAACACTCGTCTGGACACACACATTAAAACCAGCCGCCATTTTGCTTCACAGTTTGCTGTACAGGCATGCTCCATCCTTTTAATTTATTCATCCAAGGTTGCAGCACGGTATAAAAAATAATAATACCGTAAATATTTTACTTAAAAAATTAACCACGCATATGCTGTCAATTATCAACTGTCAATTATCGTCATCATGTAAGACATAATTATTAGCCTATTAGGTTTAAAAAAATATGAATGTAAATTAATAAACTACCTGACATAGTTATATAGTGTATTTACATTTAAAATACAACGTTATTTATTGTCATCCCCGATTGTTTGCTTACCCTATTAGTAATAATAATGTTCTTCAAATTCTCCAATTATTCGCATGTGTGGTTTTTTATAATGATATTTGTTCCGAATGTGATATATTCCCAATCTCCCTTCAAGCTTTCTACTCTGTAACTTTTGTCATCTCATCAGTGACTAATTAGTATCGCAGTATAATAAAGTACCGTTTTTTTTCACTCTTTCTATTATTGTACCTTGTGCACCTTAACTGTAAATTAACAAATGTTGTGAAAAGTTGTGTTAAGTTATAAATTTAGACATAATTGTAAGTTTGTTAACCTGTATTGTATACGTTTGTAATTTGTTACTGTTACTATTTCAATAAAATAAGATAATATATAAAACTAAAACCGAAAAACGAAAAATTCTATTCAATTTCACATTTTTGGTTTGTGCGACTTGCATGTCCCTACTTTTTAATTTATGAACTTGTTACGCTTTTGATAGGTTTCAAAGCGAATCGTAGATATAATGTGTAGGTAAGGCTGATTGTTAGAATCACGACACATACATTTCATTATAAATTTACAAAAAATGATTTCGGGTTGAGCTTTGCTGGTGGACTACCTATACTTACACGGAATATTATAAAAATTAAACTATAATCTGTATCAAATCAACTATCAAGTTAAGTTACAGGTGCCCACCTGCTTCAGAATCAGGCTCAGGAATTAAAAGGTGGATATTTTGTTTCATTCAGAACTAGCTATTTAAAAATAGTCAAAGGTGAAATATTGAAATATAATTGCATGCAGCCCGACCCCGGCGGCGGTGGGGCAACGTGTTATTATGGAAATGGTTTTCAAGCCTGAGCCCTTATTCCCATCGGTTTAGTAAGTGCAGTTCATTCTACATAGACTATTTGACAGGTAAACTAGTATAACAATGGCCTCTAAATCCTTTAAACTACGCTTGTTTTAGAGATCACAATTCGGTTTTTATTGTACAATCTCTCGCATGTGGTCGACAAGTTATTAGAATAACAACACTGAATCGTGGGTCAGCGTCCTTTGTTTCAATGCGAGTGCTGTTCAATTTTGTGTACGAACTGCTTAAATGCCATTCTGCATCCATTGCTAACAAAAGCTCATTTTTCTGGCATTTTCCTTTTATCGTACCTTTCTTTAACACCACTTTTATTAAAATTCCGACATGGAATTTTAATTTTAATTTTTGCCACTTAGGTGTACCTGTTGTTAAAATCTTGTTAAAACCTTTCAGCCTACTCGTACATACGTTTTGATAAATCATATTATCGTATTATATTATCGTCAAATATAATAATTATCGTCAAAAGTACCTTCTTTGTCTATATATATATATATATATATAGGTAAGATACTCTCAGCGATCTAGTGCATATCGGAGCGTATTGTTAGAAATATTTCTGTAAGGAAAAGGAAGAAGGAGGCCAATAAAATTCTGTTGGAAGCAACAGCTATCGCTCAGTGAAGCGGCTATCTGCATTTTATACTTTCGACGCCATCAACGCTTGTGCACTGTGTTTCTTTACTTTGTACGTTCGTTCAGTGCATACGATCGGTGCCGTGCCGTCACATTGTTTATTTAGCAGTTCCAAAGTGCAATGGCAGTGTTGAATATAGACACATAAACCTAGTGATATTGGGAAATTATAAAAATCTATAAGTACATATAAATTCCTATGTACCTACTGACAGATCCACGCAGAGCCGAAACTACTAAAGCTAGAAAGATTATTATTTCAGGTCGGGTTATATTAATGTTTAAAAGTAATAAGATGCGATTTTGAAAAATTCAACCCATTAGGGGGTAAAAAGGGGGTTGAAGGTTTGTGGAGACCTTTTCCTAATAATTAAAAACACAATAAAAGTTATGTCAGCCATTAATGGGGTTCAAACGGGGTTGAAAATTTGTATAGAGATTACATTTTTTTTTGGGACAGACTTGAAATTTCGTTTGCTATTTCGTGGGCTATTAACGTGAAAGCAAAAACTGATTTCGGCGTTTTTCAAAATTCCACCCCAGAGGAGTTGAAATGAGGTTGAAAAGTTTGTATTAAATCCGTAACTACTGAAGCTAAAAAGTTGTAATTTTCAGGACGGGTTTTATTTATAATCTGTACAAGTAGGGTTTAAAGCTTATATGGGCTGGATTTAGAGTCTTAAGTTACTGACTTTAAACTTCGTACATATTATTATAATGCTAATTAAAAAATAATAAAATTCATTACAGCGTTTTTTGAAATTCAACCCCTATCTGGGTTAAAGGGGGTTGAAAGTTTGTACAGATTTACTGTTTTTTTTATGACAGATTTGAAAGTTCGTTAGTAGGCTAATCACTTAAAAGCAAAACAACTAATTTCAGCGTTTTTTCATAATTCCACCGCCGAGGAGGTTTAGTTCCCATTTTCGTTCCATTTCCATGTTCCAGAGTGAGTTCTGGCAATAGTCTGGTCACCGTACCGCCAAATAAAACCACCACTGTATAGTTTACAAAGAAGTTGCGCAAATAATAGGGTACATTTACGTTATTATTTGTATATTAACACTTATTTGTAAATAAAGCCTAACCAGTTTTTTCCGCCTAAATAGCTATAAATCGATTAAGAAGGTGGTTCGGGGATTAACTAAAGATATCTCTTATGCCAAAAAACATAGTTTAAGAAGATACAGGATTGAAACTCTGTAAGAGAAACCGTATTATACGCAGACGAAGTCGTGGGCGGAAAGCTAGTATATCGATATCTCTCAGATGTTAAAAATATTAATTTTAACACTTTGTCCTCAAGTGATTTCTAATCATAAGTGCTTGTATTATGGTGAAAATACAGGGTGCTAGGCAAAAGAAGATCTTACAATAAAACTTGAGGTTCAACTAAACGAAAAAAATCGAATCTTGAAGCAAATCAAATTATTTTGTTCAATATTTTTTGATTTGCAATTTTTAGGTAGTTACACTACTATATATAAACTGAAAATAGATGTCATATACTTCAGAAAAACGTAGAGAGTACGTACTGCGCATGCCCTTAGAGTATGGTCAACGGCGCCTAGCCGTTTCAAATTCAGAGATTGCATATACATGAGAAAAATTGTCAAGTTCCGCCGTGACCGGGTGGTCTAGTGGTCAGGACGTCAGCCGCGAAAGCTGAAGACGCCAGTTCAAATCTGGCCTCGGACACTGGAGGGTTTGGTCACTTTTTCTGAAGTATATGACATCTATTTTTCAGTTCAAAAAAATCGAATAAAAATAATGGCAGTCACCTTTGCCATTATTGAGAGCCAGTGAAAATAAATCTACTTATGGTATCACAGTAGATAACTTTAATTACAATAAAATGTAGGTATGCAATCCCCACCATCGAAACCCAAATACTAACGAAACTTGGACGAGAAGCAATCAAACGAGAATACAACGGAAAGTACATACAACGGTCTGCCGGCGTGGGTCCTATGTAATTTAAAGAACAAACAAGCCTCCACCGGGTTTACTTCGGCTGCAGCAACAAACTTGATTTGCTACGCTTTAACTCGCACAATTGTCCTCCAGCATCAAGATCGAAACCCTACCTTAACTTGTATTTAGTCTTCCTGATTGGAAGTCTTATCGGACGCGTGACTCGATCGATTTAAACTTACCGAAAGTAAGCCGTTGGTGTTTTCAAAGCGATTTCCGCACCCATCGCCCGACCGGCCTTTAGCTTTATAAAATTCCGAGGCTCAAAAAAGCAATAGCTCCACAGATGAAGTTCGCCTCAAGCGAAGCGTTATCAAGCCCAGTTAATCCTGTCTTCTGGATTATTGAATAAATTTTCCTTTCTGACGTACTTTTGCCGTTTACTTTGAGGATACCGATTCAATGTATTGGAAATATTCGGGGCGTTACGGTGTTTAAAAATGTATTGACTCGATTCATTTTGCTGTTTTAACTTGGAGTAAATATGCGAGGCGTGGTGTTGAGTCGTTATGTCAACAAGTAATGTTAAAGGATTTAAGGGACGTTTAATACAATGGTTAATCTTATTGTTGTTGTGTGCCTAGAGAAGCCTATTATACGGGTAGGGTTGGGTCGGCTAATGCGGTGCGATGTTATTGTTATGATCGCATAAAGCGGGGCGGTGTCTGTGGGGCGCAGGTGTCGCTAACCACCACCGCTAGTGAAAACTGCCGGCGAGTTCTCCACTCGACATGTGCACGTTCCTGCTGCTGTTCACTGTTAATTGCTAGTCGCACCGGATTACACTGTTTTACGGATCTCGCGTACGATTCAATAGGAGTACGTGTTAGATTACAGCCACACTGGGTTTCCTGTTAGCGAGAGCGAAAATGTATTAACAATGTTTGCGTCATTAGAATTCTATAGTTATTGTATGTATAATGAAGTCGGTACAGTAACTATGGACATTTAATTTATTAACCTTTAGTCCTTGGGAGCTGAACAGTCTAAGCATTTACCCTCGTAGAAATTGAAGTTCAGTCTCGGCTTTCAATTAATGCTCGATATTTATGTTAATCTCGAAATTACTACTCACATAAATAAAAAACCGGCCAAGAGCGTGTCGGGCCACGCTCAGAGTAGGGTTCCGTAGTTTTCCGTCCGTCACAGTAAGTGTCCACTTAAGAGTTAATAACACCGCCATGTAGGATATGATATGAGAGTTCCACGTACAGCGACATCTATCGGCAAATTAAGTAAACTATTGCGCGCGAGCTTAAAGTATGGAAGATGATTTTTATGGAATAATTCTTTATTTCGTGAACCGATTTTCACCGTTTTGACTTTATTTGAAAGCACGTCATTTCATTGTAATTTTTTAGAAATTACAGGTACAATAAATACCTGCTTATACGGTTAAATTACAAACTTAGTTCAGAACTTATTTTGTAATTTTTTTTCAAAAACTATTCATCCTATCAAGGTCACAATAATTTTCCTAGAAAGTTTTTATAAAGTTCTACTTTTTAGATTTTTTTCATATTTTTAAAACTTATGGTTCAAAAGTTAGAGGGGGGGACGCATATTTTTTTAATTCTGGAGCGATTATTTTCGAAAATATTTACATTATCGAAAAATGATTTTAGTAAACCCCTATTTATTTTTAAATACCTATCCAACAATATATCACACGTTAGGGTTGAAATGAAAAAAAAAATCACTCCCCACTTTACGTATAGGGGAGGTACCCTAATAATAAAAAAAATCCACTTTTTATTTTACAACTTTGTCGGCGTGATTGATATACATATTAGTACCAAATTTCAGCTTTCTAGTGCTAACGGTCACTGAGATTATCCGCGGACGGACGGACGGACGGACGGGCAGACATGGCGAAACTATAAGGGTTCCCACTTGACTACGGAACCCTAAAAAAGGTTACTGAAGTATTTTAGGTCATTATTTATATATCAGTATCTACATTTAAAAACAATATAGGGTGATCAGGAGACGTGAGTAGGAAAAACCCCACATACTTCCATTGTTAACTAAAGCCTGACCAGAAATATATGATCATATTTAACGGCCTCCTAGCCTATTTGGTAGTGACCCTGCCTATGAAGCAGGAGGTCCTGGGTTCGAATTCTGGTCAGGGCATTTATTTGTGTGTTTATCACGGATAGTTGTTCCTGAGTTATGGTCATAGACCCCGTTATCTTGTCGCATAGATTTTGTTTTTCAGTAGAGCGTGAATGATTTTTTTATCGACCTTCTTGATATCGATGTTTATACAGGGTGCCATCTGAGACGTGATCAGTTATATGTTTTTCTAACTCCATAAACAACTAGCAGTTGAATGCCCCAACTTTTACTAAAATCAGACATTTTTTTTTCTTTTTTTTACATGTTTTTGTAATTTATTTTTCATATTTAAACTACTTATTAGAATATTTAAATACGTAAATTGAATTACCTCTTTTAAATGGAACTGTCGTTAATAACAATTTTGTCATTTATTCCGGATAAAATGTAATTTAATATTTTTGTTTACCTTAAATATCTTATAAAACTGTTTTACAGTAATATTATCACTTTTGAAAGAAAAATTACCTTATTGGTCTTACGTGAAAGTTTATTGTAATTATTGTGGAAAAAATATGATTAATCCTAACTAACGAACACCCTAGATTTTTACTTCTTCGTTTATTATTATATATATTTTTTTGTCTACACTCACACTGTAAGTTCTCTAAAACGTGTTCAAAAACGGTAGGCAATGGCTAGCAATACCACAACCGATTTTACTATGATAAGCTTTTTATCTGTGGTAGTAACGTAATTTTAACTTTACATGCTCATATATTGATACGTTATGAGTTTACAATTCCAAACATCGAATTTGATAACATAATGTAAATCCTGTGCTCCTTCCTGACCAACGGCACGCGCCTCCCTGACCGCCGGCACAATCGAGTTGGCCATGGCGGTGCAATGGCGGTCATTCTATGGTTTCCGAACACTTAATTTAATATCCATACTAATATTATAAATGGGAAAGTGTGTGTGTTTGTTTGTTTGTTTGTCCGTCTTTCACGGCAAAACGGGGCGACGAATTGACGTGATTTTTTAAGTGGAGATAGTTGAAGGGATGGAGAGTGACATAGGCTACTTTTTGTCTCTTTCTAACCCCTCACTTCCCTAAAATGGGGGGTGGAAGTTTGTATGAAGCATTACGGGGGGCAAAGGGGAACCGTGTTACCCCGAATTTGACGCGAGCGAAGCCGCGGGCAAAAGCTAGTATATAATATGAGTGTAGATAAAGCAGTGTATGCAACTGTACGTAATTAGGCCTTATTACGTAACAGTTACATAAACTACTAATACAAAAGTAATAAGTAGTACCTAGTGACACCTCTTTGAAATTATCAGTGACATACAGTATCGACATTTAGATAGTCGATAAAAAAATCATTCACGCTCTAATGAAAAACAAAATCTATGCGACAAGATAACGGGGACTAGACTATGGATGTTTTCTATGTATTTAAGTATTTATCTATATCTATCTATTTTATATATCGTCGCCTAGTACCCACAACATAAACCTTATTGAGCTTACTGCGGTCCTAGGTTGATTTGTGTAAGATTTACCAATAATATTTATTTATTTTATATGATCATTATCAAGGGTGCTATTATTTTCATTTATATGGTAACAAATCAGTATAGTCAAAAAGTATATTATTCTCTATGGTATATAGTGTCATATTGATTTTATTACCTGTCGGCTCTGATGTTCATGTGAAAATGTTTTGTAACAAAATATCTTTTATATCCCGAGCGTTTTATTTCCTGCAGTTTATTATAAGTATACATTATTTACAATGTTTCGCTTTAGACTATTAGTGGTTTTGGGCATTTTTTGTCATTTATTGTTTTATATTCTATACTTTAGTATTATTAAAGTGAACCGCCACAATGACACTGACAACAGTGACAACCCACATTAAAATTAGTGCCAGTGTACGAAATTAGTTCCAATGAAAATCCGCAATATGGCGCATGATCGTATATCACTGGTCAGGCTTTACTTACATCACGTAGGTATTATAGATGAAGCACTCTTTGCCGCTGTCGGTACTTGACGGAAGTATTCGTGACCAATGTACAAATACAAACTTTGTATGCAGGGGGGAGGGGGGGGGGGGGGGTCTATTTCTCTGCAGCTGACCGTACCTATGTCGTAAATAGTTAAATGACTAATCTTGAATTTATTTTGTTTACATTTATAAAATACTTTATTTCCGTAATATTGGTACGAAACAACGTAGGGTTGTTCCTGCTCACGTCTCCTGAATCCCTTTTATTGTTTTTAACTGTTACTTTTAAAAGATGCAACGAAATGCTAGTGGGCCGTTTAAGGGAATCGGTATCGTATTCTAATAAGAAAAATCTAGGTTTGTATAAATAGGTGACCTTTTGGGACGGCGTCCGGCGTCACATATAGTTTTTTTGTGTCAAAAAATGTTTCTTCCATTTTTTTCTAATAGAATACGATTCCATCTACGCGCTTATATTGATCATCGGTATTTTTGTTACACCTTGTTCCTTTAAAATGCATAATCAATCATATTCGCCAATGTTACACTTTTGTGTAATACAAAGTAAGGTAGAGCGATTTTAAAATAACTTTTATAAATTTATTAGGGCACAGAAACATAAAAACGAAAGATTATTTAACTGATTGCAATCGAAGTGTGATTTTACTTATTTTTAGGGTTCCGTACCTCGCAAGGAAAAAACGGAACCCTTATAGGATCACTTTGTTGTCCGTCTGTCTGTCTGTCTGTCTGTCAAGACCATTTTTCTCAGGAACGCGTGGAGGTATCAAGCTGAAACTCAGGGCTATAGGACCTCTCAGAAGTCGAAAAAATCAAACTTTTATGTCAACGCAATCAAAAGAAATAGCAAAATAAGTCGCATATTTTGAAACTGAGTACTCGCAAGAAACTCAAAACCTAAAGGGTACTTCCCGTAAACTCAGAAACTTGAAACTTGGCACGAAGAAACTTCATATAGCACAGACAAAGGAAAAATTACGAAAAGTAGACATTTTTAGTAAAATCGTACAAAAAATATATTTTTAAATTTTAAACTTACTACCTTTTTCCTCGTAAACGCGTAGAGGTATTAAATTGAAATTCATATCAAATACTCAGGTCTATAATACCTTTAAGCTGTAACAAAATAAATTTTCTATGTCAATGCATTGGGTGAACTTTTACTTATATATCTACAGGTTTGTACGGAACCCTCGGTGCGCGAGTCCGACTCGCACTTGGCCGGATTTTTTTTTAACAGTAGTCTCTTCAGCCTTAGCATCTCATTTGAAAGCTCCCGTTAAACGGTTCAACGATTTCGAGTGCAGTGAGATTCTGCAGGGTGAAAGCAAAGATGCGGACCCGCTATAACTACTTAGAATCTACGTTCGTTGGTACCATTACCATTGTAATATAACGTCTTAAACGATTTTAAAGTCTGGAACGTTATTCTTAACGTCTTAATTTGAATGACAACAAGTATTGATATTAATGTGAATCGAATGTTGCTGGTCATCAGCATCACGTATACTTACGTATACCTACATGATGATTAGGTGTAGGTATCTTTCTGTTTAAAGAATTCTGGTTATTATTAAAAATTTCTGTCCTCCGCATTTAGGTAAGTAAAGATAAAAAACGAGGTTTCCTTTTTATAAAACTGTTTAAAACCGTAATTTTACTCCAAGCTTAGTTTCAGTTTTGTTTTATCCCAGTTAAAGAACAACAGAGCTAAGTTTTGACATTTATATTCTGCGTCTGCTTACTGAATTCAGTTAAGCCACGCCGCTTTCCAGTTACCCGCAAGCTGCTACACCTACACAGATTTGTTTCCGTATAAACGCAATGTTGACGCCACAGTTGTATTTAGTTACGCTAAAGGATAAATGTCTGTTACTTTTTCTGACATTTACATGTTTTTGTTGTAGTTGCGTAGCAAATAACTTAAACTCCCTAAGAAGAAAAACTTGTAAGATTTCAGTTTGTTCCTCCTCGCAACGTAACATAATCAACGAGTTTTACTGAAGACCAGTGGTAAAACAAAAGAAAATCCTTATTTGTATAGCAGTTGTTTACAAGGAAAAAGGGTAGGTATATTGTATTTCACTAATTACAAGAGCAGGAAAATCCTTTTAATCCTCCTAGTTAAAATTGTGTAGGTAAGAGGTTTCATAAATTAACGTTTATAAATAAGTCAATACAAATGATTAGTGATTAGTCGGTACTTTAGTATTGATAATCCCTTATTTAAATATATATTTAATTATAAAAGTGTTGACGTTGCAAGTGTGCTTACTTATCTATATTTTAACGGGCTCCTAGCCTAATCGGTACTGACCATGCCTATGAAGCAGGAGGTCCCGGGTTCGAATTCTGGTCAGGGCATGTATTAGTGTAGTAGTTTATCACATATATTTGTTCGTAAGTTATGGATTTTTTCTATGTATAAGTATTTATCTATATATATCGTTGTCTAGTACCCACAACACAAGCCTTATTAAACTTACCGTGATGGGTAAGTTTAATAAGGCTTACATGTAAGATTGCCCCATAATTAGGGAATGCAATCCCGATCCCGCGGGATCCCGATCTCGCGAGATCCCGTGTAATTTTTCGGGATCAATCCCGACGCATAATATGACGGGATCCCGTTCGGGATTGACGGGATTGGGCGGCAGTCGTCAGCGACGCTACACACGTCCACTCGGGGCGCAAGCGGCGTAATACTCTCTAATTCCTTATTATTTTGATTCTTATTACAGTTATACTTATTGTTTTGATTACCTTTGTTAATTTCCAAGGAAAACTGATGATGATTTAGTTAATAATATTAAAGAATAAAGGTTTTTGTTTTCTGTCTATTAATATGTTATTTTAATTAACGTGACTATCACAAACATGCCGTTATTATCGTTTTAATTCAATCGAATTTTACTTTTTTTAAATCTAGTCGGGATCCCGAAAATTCCGGGATCCCGCGGGATTGATATTTCTAATCCCGCAGGATCTCGAATTTGCAATCCCGAGTCGGGATTGCATTCACTACCCATAATATTTATTTATCTATTTCTTTTTTTTTGGGTTTAGGTTCTAGATTGTATTAGAATATTGAATAACCCCTGAGTCCCGTCCCTTGTTTTGTTTTTGAATTTAAGTAGATCATTTTCGAATTAAATAAAAGTTAAAATATTTATTTTATTATGCCATTTATAATCGCCAGACTCTAGGACCCATAACATAAGTAAATCTTTTAACAATATAAAACATACTAAAACAAAACAAATAAGAGTAGCTATTTACAACTGCAGACTCGAAGTTACACCAGATTAAAACGCGACGCGGCGATCATTCGCCGGAGCTGTCTGCCTTTAAATTTGATTAGAAGTCTTAACTAAGCAGCAATAAATTTGGCGTCGCAGACAGCTTACAGTAATTCCTTTAAATCCACATTCCTATTCGTCGTACTTACACCTGCCGCAAAGCTCCACCGAACTCTTAACTTCGAGCGGTATAAGTATTTAGGGAGAGATTTTAAATAAGAATACGTTTTTTTAAGCAAGTTTGTTCGTTATTTCAAGAGCGAGCAGGTGGTGCTAACAGGCGATGCAGCGGAAATTGCCGTCGGTTTCTGGGCCGTGGTGAGACTTGGCTCGATCGACCTGCTACTACTTGAGCCAGGCCTTGTTAATTGTTGCCCGACACAGAAACAATTAAGGACACCTGTGTGCTGCGCTGGATCTATACCCAGATAAATCTACGTACATATGTTTTTTTATAGTTAATACAAATATAAGTAAGTCAGCGGACAGCTAATTTGGCAAGTAAGTTGAAACTGGTAACGAAGTTCATTTAGTTTGTCAAATACATAAATCATGTAAACATGCCTTCACGGTACACCAATGTAAATAAATGAGTAAGTTTTCAGAAATATGTAATATGTTTAAAGTACTTAATAATAACCCGGGGTCTATTAGCTATACCTAAATATAATGAAAGAAAATCAATTTATATTTTTTAAGTTCTTATAAACAGTCAAAAATGCAATTTAATAATAAAATCGGCTGAGTGCGAGTTCGATTAACGCTTAAAGGGTCTCATGCCCCTACTCAATTTTATATGAAGTTTTACAATTTTACGTAATGGACTAAGAGCTGGCTACGTCAGATGTGATCATGAGAGCACAAAAAACCCGTCCGGTTAGATTGCACTATTTGCTAGATCGGGCATCTGGCAGCTTTTAATGGGTGGAGGTCAGAGTGACAGACTAGCAGTATTTTTGAATTGGAAAATAGTAATACGAAAATAGGTACAAACTGCCGAAGTTGTTTCAATTATAAAGGACAGGGCCTATATTTTAACATTAGAACAAAAAACATTGTGTATTATTACGGAAACAAACAATGGATCACATTATACGTTGTTCGGCACTACTTTCCCCCAACAGAAATCTTTAGCAATGATATAATCTAATTATTTATAAAATTTTTCATAATATTGCATCAAACCCAGAATTCGAGGATTTGTTTTCTTGAAGTAGTTTGCATTCTTTGACCTCCACCACTTTACAGCTGCCAGATGTCCAAATCTAGAAATAAGCATGGTATAGAAAACTGACTAGAGGGATTTCGTTGCTCTCATTATTGTATCATATCTGACGTGGCTTCTTGACTTTTTCTTATTTTTAAGAGTGCTTTTATCACAACTAAATATTCCACATTTCCACGATTCCAAGTGATCCTTGAGGGATTTCCCGTCCAATAATGTTATTTTTTTAATAGATCACAATAAAAACTTCGAATTTTGGGTTTACTAACTTTTGAGCTCATAGTGCCAGGTACGAGGTAAGCTAGGCCAGACAAGGTGCCAGGTAGGTTATTATGGAGTGTTTTATCGCATTGTAACTTATCCTATTTACGCTTTTAAGGCCTATACGTTGCGAAATATTTCGCAGTTAATATAAAGCGTCTAAAGGCTTGCTTGTCAAAAATAACAAAGGAGCTTTTTGGCAGAGGCGCACCCAAACTTAGAATGTTAATGATCTTAAGACGAGAGAGTGGTACGTTTGACGTTGCATTAGCGAACAAAGCACGTTGAAACTAAACCTAGGCCCGCCTTTATCTTCTGCAATTGTTACAAAACACAAAGCTTAACAAACTAAAAGCTTTCGCAGGGCTGTTACGAGGTCTTTAGGATTGTGGGTTGTGGGTTCAAATTTCTAACTCTATATACAACATCTACCAATAACATAGATAATGTTCATTACGTATGTATTAATATAATGATTTTTACTTAGTTTTCTTCGGCCATTTTCAGGACCACATTGTATCACCGACTTCAAGATTTCGAAGGAGGAGGTTATCAATTCGTAGGAATCTTTGTTTTTACTTTTTTTTATCTATGTTCAACGATTATTCGAAGATGGCTGGACCGATTTTGATTTTTTTTTTTTTTTAAGTATACTTCACAGTTGGTCCCATTGCAACCAGGTCAGGATCTGATGATGGGATCCTGGAGAAATCGAGGGAACTCTTCAACTATTATAGGCGGATAGTGATTTTATTTGTGTGATATAGGGTGATTGTGCTAGTTTTCGTCCACGCTCGTCAGTTTTCCGTCCATACTTATTTATATGTTTGTCTTCAAGTTTTTTCCAAAATTAAATCTTAAAATTGAAAATCTACTAAAGAATAAATTATAAATATAAACTATGTTGACCTTAAAAAGTTTTTCCCATTTATTTGCAGCAGTTTAATCAAGTGGACGGTAAACTGGACCTGACCTGGACGAGAAACTAGCACAATTACCCTACTCAGTTTTAAAAAGCATTAATAATATCCCGGAACTGTGTAACTAAGACAAATCATATTTTGAATTACCACATTGACTTAACATTCGTAATGCGTGCGCTGTTTAAACAACGTTATTACGGCCATTAAAAGCGATTCCGCAAACCATATATGCGTGTACACTGTAATGCTCAAGATAACGCAAACCCGAGAGTGCGCTCGCAGCGCGCTCGATGACGCGGATTCAATTAGTATGGCGCATGTAACATGCCGACGTTGAGCAGGCATTGCGCTGCGGTAGTCCGCGACCGCGCTACTTAATCACCCGTGGTGGAAGCGAAGGGTGTGTGATCATTTTCCTTGTAAGCAGCACCTGATTTTATGTTTTTATTTATTAGTTACATTGAAGGAAGTATGATTTTTTTCTGAAAAATAACTATTATTAATATATATATATATATATATATGTTGTTAAATCGATTTTTCGTAGACCTGACAAAACTGGTGCAAGGATTAAACCAATAGACTGAGAGTTGGCCACGTCAGATATAATGAGAGCAACGAAACCCCTCTAGTTAGTTTGCCATATTATGCTTATTTCTAGATCCGGACATCTGGCAGTTGTAAAGTGGTGGAGGTCAAGGACTGCAACTATTAACTTGTGGAAAACAAATCCTTGAGTTCTGGATTTGATGCAATGTTATGAGAAATTATGTAATTAATTAGATTATATCATAGGCAGAAGTTTCTGTTGGCTTAATCACCCGTGGTGGAAGCGAAGGGTGTGTGATCATTTTCCTTGTGAGCAGCACCTGATTTTATGTTTTTATTTATTAGTTACATTGAAGGAAGTATGATTTTTTTCTGAAAAATAACTATTATTAATATATATATATATATATGTTGTTAAATCGATTTTTCGTAGACCTGACAAAACTGGTGCAAGGATTAAACCAATAGACTGAGAGTTGGCCACGTCAGATATAATGAGAGCAACGAAACCCCTCTAGTTAGTTTGCCATATTATGCTTATTTCTAGATCCGGACATCTGGCAGTTGTAAAGTGGTGGAGGTCAAGGACTGCAACTATTAACTTGTGGAAAACAAATCCTTGAGTTCTGGATTTGATGCAATGTTATGAGAAATTATGTAATTAATTAGATTATATCATAGGCAGAAGTTTCTGTTGGCGGAGTAATGCCCAATAATGTATGATGCAATTTATAGTTAGTCGCCTACTGTTTTTGGTTCCGCTATAATACACTACGTTTTTTGTTCTAATAAATTTCCTCTATAAATGACGCAACTTCGGCAGTTTTACCTATTTCGTTATTCCAACTAAAAAACTGTATTGGTCACTTTGACCTCCACCCAATAAAAGCTGCCAGATGCCCGGATCTAGCAATAAGGATGGTAAATCAATCTAACTAGACAGGTTTCATTCCTAACATTTTTGTGTCATATCTGACGTAGCCAGCTTGGAAGAATAATAAGTAAGGAAGCGTAATCAACGCTCAAAATATGTTCCACTTTTCTGGTGCCAAAGTGGGCGGAGCTTGTGACAGCGGTGCCCTAATGTCATGTCAAACATTTTGAAATTGTCATGTCGTCAAAATATTAGTTGTTTCGGTCCATGAAATTTCGGTAATATATCGGTATTAAAATGCCGGCTTGTGCCGTGCATTGATGCAAGAGCCACACAGGCGCCAAAGATGGTGATATTTCTTTTCATCGGTAAGTAAATCACGCATAGATATTCTCATACATTACGGACTTGGTCGAAGTTATGCAATATAAGTTTTGGAAAAGTAAACATAACTCATTTGAGGAAAAGTATGTTCATTTATAAGTATTACCTAGTAGTAATAGCAGTTAGGTTTCCGTTGTTAACAAATAATCTTTTCAGTTTGTTTTTTTCGATATACAGTATGCCATTTCTAGTACAACTGACTAATAGGTATGACTCTTATTGTTCATTAATAATGAATGCTATAACTTCATAGCATAGTCTTTAATTATCAAATCTAGAGCAGAGCCCGACTGGATAACTACCTCTACCTTACAGAAAACCACAGCCAATTAGCACTAGACCCTACTCATAGTGTTGTGTGAGTAAGGTTGCCAGAGAGCTCAGAGGATGCAGTGTGTTGACGAGGGGGATCCTCTTGTCCCTTCAGCTGTCAACACAGTGAATCCTCTTTTATATGAAAGCGTCGGTGTCCATAGGCTACGGTAACTGCTTACCATCAGGTGAGCCATATGCCTGTTTGCTACCGTTGTGGTATAAAACAATGGATACAAAATGTAAATTTATCTTTGTATTTCCCTAAGCCTGCTAAAATAAATAGTACTTACACATAAACGAACTCATCCGTTACTTTTTTAGTTCTAAAAAACGAGGAAGCAAAGAGAATTTTAACTATTTATATTGAAGATATGCTATTATTTTCTAGTCTGGTCATAAATAAAGTTCAAAAATAATCGTTTTTTTTTTGCCATAATCAACCTTAATTGCTTAAGATTATGTTGCTTGAGACCAAAAGGATCTCGCTAATGTAACGGATTTATAAAATTGTAAAAAAGTTCAAAATCTTGACTATTTTATGTTAATTTATGATTATTTTGTAGTATGTAAGTCCCTATAATGTAATTAAGCACTTTTATTAAATAAATGAAAGATGGTGCTGGGCTTTCATATTATTCCTTATTCCAAGAACGATTAAATTTACGTATATTACATAAGTAATGAAAAATGCACTAAAAAATAAATTGTTAATTGGTTGCATATTATTTATTACGTGAACACATCCACGTCAAACTTAGGCGTATTTATTATACGTTAACTTGACATTTCAGTTATTTCATTTGAGTATCTCCTGTCCAATTAAACTTCATTGTCAAATTGATTTTGACCACTCACAACACGGCAATTTTTCTTATTGGTGAAATGGCATGAAACCTTTGCGGAATTAAGGTTAACACAAAAAAATATGCTTAAAGAATGAATACTTGATTGGTTAATAAGACATAAGACATTTTAGTTTTGTAAACGTGAAAATGGGTCGTGTTTTCACATGAACTTTGCTTGCCTTTACTCGTCTTGATATTATATGTCGATGGTAGCCAGCTCATAATAACATAATAGTTCTAAACAACCACTAGTAAACTAGTCCTTCCAAAAATGCAGCCAGTAGAACATTTTGTTTCTATACGGCAATTTTATTATATTCAAATACTGCACATTATTCTAAAAAATAAAAATATATAATTTTTATTTTATTCATTTTACTATTTTTATTTTTACATGTTAACTCAACACAGGTTCCCGCGTTGAACTTATGAATGCAAGCATACTCGTACCATTTCATACAGTCAAAATGATTGAAACCCGATAATGAAAATTATGAATCGAATAAGCTATCCCTTCGTGACATGAGCCATACAGTCGTCTTCAAAATTTATCCTACATATACTATCTATCTGCCTTTCTAATACCAGTCACTCTGAAGCTGTAGCTACCTACATTATGATACTGAAATTAATTTAGCTTTTGAAGACAGCTTGTTAGAAGTCGGATAAATTAATGATTGTGTAGAATTTAATAGCATTTGATTATACAGACACTACTAATTATCAGAATTTAGATAGGTACTCAGTAATTAAAGGCAGCTTAAGTACAACATCATCCAATCTCTCTCAGTCTGTTACGTGTGTAACATTTTTGAAACTGAGGGAATACGTCTATTATTTTTTTACCATTACGTGTTTTTATTTCCAATAATTTCCATTTTTATGATAGGCTGCTTATTTTTTTATATATTTAACTCTTATTTATTACTAGCTGTACCCGCGGCTTCGCCCGCGTGTGTTGGAGGTTTTGTCATTTTCATTTACTATCCAGGCCATGAGTGTAGAATTTACGCGTTCTACATATAAATATCCATCTAAATTTATTAGTTCATCCGTGATAAAGATAACTGACTAAAAGGCGTGCCTCGAGACCTGCAAATGCTAAATGAGTTCCTGCAGGAGAACATGCTTCGAACAGAGGGTCAAACGCTGAAGGTATGAGCGCGAGGTAGCGTGTGAGCGCAACGTCCCAGCGAAAACTGCTAGTGCAGCAGCAGGCCAAAATCTAATAAGGCCGAAGGCAGCAAGAATTGTTGCAGCAGGAGCATGAAAGGGTCCCCACAAAACTCAATGGTCAAGTTTTTAGGTGAACCCGAACGCCGAAGCCATGACGCGGTGAGCGCTAATATCGCGAAAGCCATAGGGCGAGTACCGTGCAGGACCCAGGCCTGGAGGATCGCAGCGAGAATTGCCTCAGCACAAGCAGCATGTTAGGGACCGGACATAACTCAATGGCGAAGTGTCTTATCGAACTCGAGGGTCGTGGCTCGAGGGTGAGCGGCAACGTCTGAGAAAGCCAAAGGCCGAGTACCGTATACGGCCCAGGTCAGCAGCAGTACCATGACAGGGACCGGACATGTCTCAATGGTGAAGTGTCTTAAGGCCCGAGGGTGAGTGGCAATATCTGCGAAAGCCATACGCCGAGTACCGCGTAGGCCCAGGCCCGGAGCGTCGCAGCGAAAATTTCTCCAGCAGCAGCAACATGATATAATCCGGACAAAACTCAATGGCGAAGAATCTTAGCTTATCTGAGGGCCGGAGGCCCGAAAGTGAGCGGCAATGTCTGCGAATGCCACGGGCTGAGTACCGCTTAGACCCAGGCCCGGAGCAAGAATTGCTTCAGCAGCAGCAGCAGCAGCATGACAGGGACCGGACATATCTCAATGGTGAAGTGTCATAAGGCCCGAGGGTGAGCGGCAATGTCTGCGAAAGCCATAGGCCGAGTACTGAGTTGGCCCAAGCCCGGAGCGTCGTAGCGGGAATTTATTCAGCAGCAGCAGGCAGTATGCCAGAATCCGGACAAAACTCAATGGCGAAGAGTCTTAGCAAATCTGAGGGCCGGAAGCCCGATGGTGAGCGGTAATGTCTGCGAAAGCCATAGGCCGAGTACCGTGTAGGCCCAGGCCCGGAGCGTCGTAGCGATAATTTATTCAGTAGGAACGTGACAGCTAGCAGCTAGTAATTTTTAGATTCATGACTACCTATTTTATTGCAATCAGCTGTTAAAGCGAGATAAAACATGTTGCTCTCACAAACGGTACAATTTTTGCTGTCGGGTAAATCGAAATGGATACATCTTAACTACTGTTTTATTTGTTTTTACGTATATTGTGAGTAGGTTTCATGTATTGATAAATAGATTATTTGTACGTTGAGAATAAAGTACCTCCAGGTATTCATGGATCACAATATATGTCCGGATACTTACAATTTCCAAAACGAAGCAACACGTTTTAAAAATATTTAACCCGCAATCCTTAAATTGGGAAAGCATTTAAAAATCCATGGTTTAAACCTTGGTGGAACGCAACAGATCGAATCGCTTAATTTAATCTAAAGACGTCCTTAAATAATGTTTGTATACAGTATACAGGGTACCTATACAGCGCCATCTGTGACCACTTATGAGAACTATTTTTTTAATGAAAATTATGTTTATAATAAGCAGAATAAAAACTACCCTATATGTAGCTCCGGGGTATAAACTGTTTACAACAATATACAAAATTTCGTAAAATTCTGTGCAGTAGTTTTTACATAGTGCGCGGACAAATTCACAGACAGACAGACAATAATTCCAAAAATCACTGAAATGTATTCAGTCAACGTTTCTAAGACCCCCCGAATAAGTTTTTCTAAAATATCTTCAATGTACATTTTTTTTCTCCTTACGCGTTTATTATATGTATAGATGTTATTACTCGTATTTTTTTATTACAAATTGTATCTCATGACAGTTGTGACTAAAAATAACGGATGCTACCAGCCACAAATCCTTTAGGCAGGTTTATTATCTTATCAATAGTGCTAGTTCAAAGATCTCAGTATTGTATTAGAATCTAGAATCATGAAAATCAAATCATTCTTACACAGATCAGCAATGCGCATGTGCGAGCGGTAGGACTAGACATGATGTTTGACCTAAGCCTATTACTCTCATGTATATGACAACAGTTCAATAGTCATACAGCTCTATGGTATGGTGACTTCTTGATTTGTTTGCCTGTCAGCTCTGATGTTCATTTGAAAATGTTTCACAGCGAAATAGTTTCATTTCCCGAGCGTATTATTGACATCCACTATCTACAATGTTTCGCTCTTGACTATGGACAATTTTGGGATTTTTTGGCGTTAATTATTTAATTTTCAACACTTTATTATTATTCAAGTAAACTGCCACAATGACAGTGCCAGCCTGTCATGCACTTCATTAAAATTATTGCCAGTGTAAGAAATTAGTTCCAATGAAATTCCGCAACATGGCGCATGATCATATATTTCTGGTCAGGCTTTATCTTGCATCACTCTTGCACTTTGCGCCCCGTTAGCGCCAGTGTCAAGTTGAGATTTGCGGAGTTAACATTATTACAAAATGGGTTCGAAACACCATTGTGTGCCATAAATTGGTGCAATTATTAAAGAAAATACGGAATCCATACTAATATTATAAATGGGAAAGTGTATGTGTGTGTTTGTTTGTTTGTTTGTCCGTCTTTCACGGCAAAACGGGCGACGAATTGACGTGATTTTTTAAGTGGAGTTAGTTGAAGGGATGGAGAGTGACATAGGCTACTTTTTGTCTCTTTCTAACCCCCCACTTCCCTAAAATGGGGGGTGGAAGTTTGTATGATTTGTTACCCCGAATTTAACGCGAGCGAAGCCGCGGGCAAAAGCTAGTAGTAACATATATCAGCGAATCATATGAAAAATAACTAACTAGAATAATATTAAGAATTATTCAAAAATACAGTACAAGGGGAGTGATAGTGGCACATTGATTGACGGCATGTCGATATGAGACCTACGATTCAGAGATGAATTCTATGAAACTCGTGTCCTTTTTCTAGGTCCTATTTTTGGTTTAAGCTGAGGGTGGTCTATCAGTTTCTATGTATCAGAATAATTGTATATAATTGGATGAAGTAGGTATATTATGACAAAAGTTCTAAAACTACTAATTATTATACAAACCCTTGCTACAGATAGTACCTGCGTAAAATTACTGTTGATTGATTATTATGATTATTCAAATTCTATAATATATTCATCACACAATCAATCACCCCAACACTATTATAAGCACAGAGATATGACAGCTAAGACAATTATTTGTCAAATATTCTGACATGGGTGGTTTTCATATAAAAAGACGTATATTCCCAGTCTATAAGGCCAGAGATAAGCTAAAACCTCTTTTGTCTATGCATTCTTACGAAGTGTGGGTTTAGATATCGGTAAGTCGATAGGTACTAAAATTCGGTAATTGCGAACCCCTGTTTAGCATTTCTTTCACGACACAATCACGGCTAACTTCCTAAGTCCAGAACTAGTTACTCACGTACTTTTGAGGTCCCGTACACTAGCCGAAACATGAATTCAATTAACTCGTGTTGTGGGGGATAATGGAATTACTGGCCGTCTTTCAAACGTCGTATTGCCAAGTTACGGAATACTGCTACGGAACCTTATACCGTGCATCGGGAAATTTTATTCTTCAGGGAGTAGAAACGTTTTTCATGTAACAAATAGGAGATTCTTTATGACGTACAATCTCTTATCGCATGTCTAAAATATTTACACTATTGTAAGAAAATATTGAACATTTTAAACACATGCGTAAAAAGGTTAGCTTAAAAATATTTTTTTGCCTTTGTGCCTTAATTTGTGTATGCATACTACTACTTCATATTATACCAGATAATAATATTATCTTAAGTTACATTTTCTTACATGGTTTTGAAACCTAGGACTGTTGAATAGTTTAGTCCAGTACTTTGCTGAAAAAATGCACTATCAACTTTAATTCAATGCAAATTACGGATTCAATATTCGATTCGAGATCTATCGCTGCTCAGCTGTTTTCATTTCCGGACCGAACGAGCTATATGACTAGATTTATCATATTTTTATATTGAGAATATGAATAGAGACGGCTCTTAACTGAACAGTTGCATAAACTTAAAGGCGTACTACCTACATATTTTCTAATTTAAAATAGTTCGTAAATTTATTTTGTTTTAATTTGATATCAACTTAAATATTAGAAGCATGAATCAGTAAATACAAAGCAGATATGTACTAATTTCGATGTACATAGTTTTTGTTACTCATGCTTTAAAGGACTAATTCAAATGATGAATGACCAGTGTATTATTACTTTATTACACATGTATTACAAAAACTTAACGCGCATAATAATTTTGCTTAAACGGGCATTGTAACATAACCACATTGTATGACGTTTACGAAAACAATGCGTGAAATCAAACAATGTTTTAAAATACTAAAGGCACTAAACAGGAAACCAGCGTAATCTTCAATTTGATTAGGCCTTGTACCTCTTCAGAAGGATCGTTGAACTTTAGATTAGTTAAATAATTGCTACTACCTAGTTACCGTGATATAATTACCGATTCTGTTTGGTAATCGCAAATATAATAATAGCAATTAATATTCCGTTTGAGGTGTATGTGCATTTACTTGTTACTAGTGCAAAAAGGAATGTAGTTGACTATTATGTATTTATTTTCAATCCAAGACACAGCTTTTTCCTGATAGCCGTAAGACTCTTTGGTGTGGAGTTAATGAAGAAAGTGATCAACATTTATAGTTATTGAAACTGATATCCATGTATATATTCAAAGCGAACGATTTTAGCCCTAAAACCTACCTATGTGTCTGCGTGGTTATACCGACGTACAATTCATATTGTTTAATTTGACTTATGTGAAAATAAACCACAACTCATATGGGGCTTTCTACAAAAACTTAACTAGGTACATAATATATTTTCTCTTGCATAAATGTTACTAATTTTCTTCTATTTAACACAAAATATAACATATACCATATACCTTATTAGAAAAGTGGGTAGTCAATATTAATAGGATATTTCCACATTCACCACAAAGGTCCCGTAACGAAGTGAAATAGCCAAATAAGGAGGTCTTAATGTCGCAATTTGGTACGTACGAATCCTCCCTTGTGAATGCCGGGTCATTAGCGCTATGTTATTGCGAATTGCCGTAGGACTCGGGCGTGGGGCTGTTCCCTTCCCAGTCACATTTAATCTAAAATTTCCTTATGTGTGATGAGATTTTCCGAACAAATTACCTACATTTAATTTAAGATATGTAAACAACTTCCACTTGCATTAATCGAACGGGAATGCTTTAGCGACGTTGATGGTACGAATACGAACACCGTTTGCTCTATAAATACTCGTATGATGGAGGGATATGGAAACACGCGTGTACAAATAAATACATATGAATGAACGGGGAAATTAACTTATCTCGACTTTTGATGATACCCACTTCATTATTAAATTTAAAATTGATATCGTAGTTTTAAAATTGAATTTATTACAGTAGGTAGACAATTAAATATATATACAATATACCTACTTAGATAGGCATATACGAGTGAGTGTATGAACGATCTAAAAGTTCCCGAGACATCCATTTATGTTAGTAGTTAGTAGATGTACAGTCGCCATCAGATATATCGGAGCGGCCAAGGTGGTCACAAATGTCTGAACAACGCCTCTAGTCTCAAGGCGATAAAGTGCATGTTCAGATATTTTTGAGTATCTTGGCCGCTGCGATATATTTGATAGCGACTGTAGTATTATGTATATGTATACTATACGTTAACTATAATTTGCTACTTTACATTGCCTTCGTAATTAATTAAGTTTTTAAATAAAGTAAACATTTAAACCCAATTACACAATTTTCAAAGTTTATTGGGTGACAAGGACAAGGGTCCTTAAATCCATCACGCACGCCGATCTTATTTAGATAAGTAGTTGGCAGCGCCGGAAGGGCACCCTGCTTAGTTCGCTTGACTGATTGCTACTAATGAATGTCACGCTTAAATCCCCAATCCTGAAATCTTTTTAGGACCCTTTAGTGCTAATTGATGTAACCTTGAATGCTGCTTCGATTTCGCCATTCAAAGGGTTAATAGTAACTGTTAATCAAATCGACGGACGAGGCTTAATTCACACCGGTTAAGGAGAAATTAAAAATGAAGGGCTGATCTTTTTGGGAACGAATTGTAAAATGTAACAGTAACAATCGGAATTAATTCGTTTAGGGATTTTACTAATTGGGTTCGCCTGTAAAAGTGTGTCTTATCGCAGCCCGTTATTGCCTGCCGCCCTGTTCATTTTACAATTTTGGCGTCTTTAAGGCTACGTAGATAGTACTAGTATTTTCAAATTCCAAATTGAGAGTTTTTTTGTAGAAAAACGTTTCGGTTTATTCAAATAAAATGTCTTCCGGAAAAAAGGCAAATAGCATGTTGACATGTTATTAAACGATATTGCTCTTAACGAAGTAACAGGCCGGCTAGCATATCTTACGTTGTTGCCTGTCACTCCATACTTCGAGTCGCGCTTGAAGTATGAACTGTCGCATCACACGTCAAGTTATGCTAGGCGTGCAGATTGCCCCAAAATAAATCGTAAACCCGTCATCTCTCTTCAGATACTTATGAATAAAACATTGTAAACATACCTATATTGTTTAGAAACTTATTTTCATATTAATTGGTCGTTCTAAGGAAATAATTTTCCGCTTTCGTTAATACACATATACTTTCCTGTATATACTTTGAAAGCTTGCGATTAACGCTTCAGTTTTTTTTAAATTTTCAAGTAAGTTTCGTATTTGTTATTGTGACTAAGTGTGCAATGTGGTTGTACGGGTTGTACAGAAGATGGAAATGAAAACTCTACGGCTCATTCATAGAACACTCTCGTAACGGCCGGCTACTGAAAAGCACTTTGTGCATTTGACAGCAATACCCGAGCGCCATAAACGTAAGCAGTACCTACACCTATAACGAATGTTCATGTTGAGTGTTACAAAAATACCTATACATTTACATAAGTTTACACATTGCATGACAAAAACATTCTTACAACTCACATGACAGATTCTGCTTTTCAGTTAATGCTCCAAATTTCAGTTTACAATCTGTCTTCCATAAAAACATTTACAAAAAATGTGTCATAACATATTTACATTGCATGTTACAGAATAAGATTGAATGCCAATGTGCCGTAAATACGTTTACATTTACACTATACTTTACCATTCGGTTACCACTACTTCTAGTCACTACATAGTATAAAACGAAGTCGCTTTCCGCAGTTTGTCCCTATGTATGCTTAGATCTTTAAAACTACGCAACGGATTTTGATGCGGTTTGTTTTAAATAGATAGAGAGATTCAAGAGGAAGGTTTATACACGGTGCCCGTGAGCATTGCGAGAGATTTTAACCACGCATTTCTGAGGTCGAAAGAATGAAAAAACATTATATGACTTTTGTTGTAAAACGCCAAAAAAAAAATTTTTTTTTTACTTTTTTTTTCACTTTTTTTGAATGCTGTTCTACATAAAAAGTAAATGTCATTAGAAAAAAGTAACGGAAAAAGTAAATTGCTACATTTTTTCTCGTAAAAACTAGTCCATGCAAAGTGTTTCTTAGGTCTTTGATATCAGTCAATAAGAGATGTCTAGACTATGCCCCATACCGGTGAGATCGCCATCAAAAAATCATTTTACACTGAGAAACAATTCAAAATGCAATTTTTTGTAAGTAGTATTTACTCTGAAACTATGGCGAATTTCGAAAAAGTTTAAAGGACATTTTGTTCTCTAAATATGATAATGAATACACTGTTAAAGTCTCTCGCGGGCTCCGTGTATGTATAATACATGCATAATAAAGTCGAGAAACACTGATAATTTTAGAAGTTTCTAATGTGATGTCGTAAATAAACACATTTTTGCGCTTACATTGCAAACGTTGGCTGAACCCTACGAGATAGATCAAAATAATGTACTACAGTATTGTACACCTTAGGGATAACCCACAATAACCATTTTTATCCCGTGCGAAGCCGGGGCGGGTCGCTAGTATAGTATAATTAAATAATACATAGCACGATGAGACAACGAAGTGTGATAATGACAGGATTCGAATGCTTTCCTACGTAAACAGTGGGCGAAACCGTCAGTACTAACGTACGCTACATTATTCACCCATATCACTAACATAAATATAATGGATGTGAGAAAACGGTTTATGAAATACGTTATTTTTTAGGATACTATAACTATATCCCGTTTTTTTCCATAAAAAAAATACCGGTCAATTTCGCTCATTTATCTTTTTTTTTTATTCAGCCGCATCAGGGAAAAAATTAAACGAGTCTACCTACTTGTTCCTATTATTATTGATACGTTTAAGATAATAAGAGGCAAAATGGCGAGTATTAAAATCGTATTCCCAGAAATCGCAAGACGACATGCGCACGATTTTTCTAATCATAAAAAAACCGGCCAAGAGCGTGTCGGGCCACGCTCAGTGTAGGGTTCCGTAGTTTTCTGTCCGTCACAGTAAGTGTCCCCACTTAAAAGTTTTTGAAAGCACGTCATTTCATTGTGATTTTAAAGAAATTACAGGTACAATAAACACCTGCTTATACGGTTAAACAAATGCTTATACAAACTTAGTTCAGAAATTATTTTGTATTTTTTTTTTCAAAAACTATTCAACCTATCAAGTTCAAAATAATTTTCCTAGAAAGTTTTTATAAAGTTCTACTTTAGAGATTTTTTCATATTTTTAAAACTTATGGTTCAAAAGTTAGAGGGGGGGGACACATTTGTTTTTACTTCTGGAGCGATTATTTCCGAAAATATTTACATTATCAAAAAATGATTTTAGTAAACCCCTATTCATTTTTAAATACCGATCCAACAATATATCACACGTTAGGGTTGAAATGAAAAAAAAAACACTCCCCACTTTACGTATAGGGGAGGTACCCTAATAAAACATTTTTTTCCACTTTTTATTTTACCACTTTGTCGGCGTGATTGATATACATACATATTAGTACCAAATTTCAGCTTTCTAGTGCTAACGGTCACTGAGATTATCCGCGGACGGACGGACGGACGGGCAGACATGGCGAAACTATAAGGGTTCCTAGTTGACTACGGAACCCTAAAAAAACGAAGTATAAATTAACACTGTTCTACCTTCTACCAAGAAAATTGAGACTTGAGGGACCCTTGATTCAAACAAATATTATTATTATCAAATTTAAATCAAGCGGGCTCCACCTCCACCAATCCAATATGCACCCTAATTTTTTTGTCACTGTGGAAAAACCGCAAGCTCACATGACCATCGTGGGACCCACAGACCCTACGGTATACGATCGCCTGGAACGAGCGCTAATATTTGCGAATGTACGTAATAACCAACTAGCAGCTATATGAACTGCTAATTCACAACACCGCTTTATTGAAACTGTGAGCACAAATGTTGAAGATATTTTATGACTCGAATTGGAGGTCATCGGAGTAAGAATAATAATTATGAATAAGGTTGTATCCTATTTTGCTTAGAAAATTTACAATAATCTAATGCCTTGGGCGAGATTTAGACAGAATGAAGGCATGCTTAACAATAAAGAATATGATGAAAATATTTACAAGTAAGGCTCGCAACTCAGTTGCTAGAGCTAAGGGCTGGTATCCCCGTAATCACGAGTTTTGTAATATACACGAAGTAACAATTAAATAAACTCTTCCAAAGAGCTCATCACAAGCGACCAAACTTAATTATTATGGTACCTTACGGACACCTAGCGTTAAAAATTAAATAACAGATTACAATAAAAATGTTTAGATATGTATTACTTATTACTTTAACATCCACAATAATAGTCACATCTAGATAATGGCCTATAAAGACATTTTATTACACGTTATTACCCTAATACGTCGTCATCTAATGCCATGTTGACACGTCGAGACTACATAATGGAAGTTCTTCTAAGTTTCAACTAAACCAGTTATTCGTATTTTGGCTTTGCTGCCTTATCCACGTTCTGCATTTTAGTAATCAATACAAAGTTTTTAAGTGGTGCTGCAAAATGGTCGAAAACGAAGGCGATTTAATATCCTATTTGAGTCTTACTCCACACCTGAAAGTACTAAGAAGTTGCGGAGTTTTTCCTTTGGATCCCAATACTCCGAAAATGAAAAAAATATTACACGGCTGCTACATGCGCCTCAACTTGTCGCTTATAATGCTGTATACTTTGTTGCAGATGATTCACGTGTTTCAAGTAAATCGAAGAAATGGGTGAAATCGGAGAAGTTATCAGAAATCACCATTTCTAATTGAATTACATCGTTATTTCACTGCGATAGCTCTGCCGTGCTAAAATGGTCCACAAATTCTTAGATGTTTTTGATAAACAGTATCATTTATTGATATTTTATTGTATTTATTTAAATGATAATAAAAAACACAGTTACAACTTATTACAAATTATGTTAATGGTTATTGCTATACATAGGTACAATACATTGACATCACGTAGTTTGAAACTCAGTTATAACCTACACACAGCCTTCATAAGTATTCGCAAAGTATGTACACCCAGATTCAAAATTGCGTGGACAATTTACGGATAATTTCATTCAAAATGTGTCCATGCAATTTTGAATCTCACTGTTCATAACTATAAAAAGAGTAACTAGTTAGGTACTTAGGTATACTAAAATACAACAGTTAAATTAAATGATCTTGTATTTACATAAGTTAAACTAAGTGTTTTTCAGAAAACTTTGTATCTCGTTTACAATGAAAAACAGGTTATGTTTTGTTTACAAGCAAATTAATTATGACATGTTTACTAAGATATGCCAAATAATAAAAATACGCCTCAAAAATATGGAAAAAACTACATTTACGCCCACATTTTCAATTTGTGTAAAACGCGTGGGGCATCAAATTCACACTAAACCATTTTTATAAAAAAAAGGGTTTATATGCCTATTACAGGATATACTTATTCAGTCAACTTACCCAACAATCTTTCATACAAACTTCATTTTATTTGTCTCCCTTTTCAATATTCTACGTTTGTTTCTGATGAAATCTCAGATTTCACCCATAATTTGATTAAATTTTCTTTAAACAAGAATTTACTATAATATATGCTTGTTATTCTTTTTACTATGTGGTAGTTCGTACTAGATATGCCGAAGTACGAGTACATACATTACGCGCAGTTCTCATATAAAAAAATTGTAGTTACTTCGCATAATATTCACATTTTTTTAGGTTCGTACTGATGTCGACAAAGTAATGGATGCCATGTTTTTATTACTTACATTTCTTGACTGCATTTATAAGCAAGTTATATTTATGAAGAAATCTAATAAAATACAAGAATTGCTAAGTAGTATGAAGAGTAAGCATTATCCTTTTATTTTAAGAAAATACATATTAGCTAATGCTCCCGTCCCTAATATCATTTTGTGCCATTTGGCGGCACGACATCGACACTTAGATGCGTCCTAGTAGCGCTCTCTTCAAAGACCTATCGAAGAGGCTTAGAGATACCACAGGAGACCAAAGAGCTGACAGCTTCCTTGTCCTTCCTGATTCATTATTAGCCTAACAATGTATTATTATATATGTTTCTAATAAATATTTTATTTGAAAATTTCAAAATATATACATCAAATATGTATTATCTGGGCTCCGAGGCCTCCGAGCCATCACTTTTGCGCTTTATTCGGCAGCATGGTTCAAAATACTTGTTAAATAATATACTTTACTAGCTGAAAACTCTTTTCCGGTCTCATGCTTGGAAACCCATATACCTACACTGATTTTTACTTTCGTATATTTTTTACAAAAACCGTTTATACATCGTTTGTATATTTTGATGTATATATGAGTGATAGATTATTGAGTGATAGCTACCTATGTTGAGGACAGACAAAATAACTTTTATTTTCAGTGTCCGATTAAACTAAATATTGTACTTATTTTTAATAAGGTCCGAATTTCAACCAAGGACTACACGAGCACCAGCCACTTCTCGCGAGGACTGCTTACCACGCCAGATTTCTACTACGGCTGTTTAACAATATTTGCTTATTGATTTCTTTTATTTGGAGCATTATACCCATCATTTTGCATTTAAAAAACGAAACTGTTGAGTTTAGGTTTTGGCTACCTTTTGACACCTATGACAATTCAAAGTAAGTGCCACCTTATTTTAACTTTAAAATAAAATACACATTAGGTACTAGGTGCTGTACAACTATCGTTAGTGATATCGGAAATGCCGGTATTACTAATGAGAATACTAAGTAAATCTTTGCCTCGCTCATGTAAAAGCACCATTATATATTATTATGTAACCTTAATTTTTTAATACAGTATGAATTTATTAACATAATTATAGTTTTTTCAAATTTTGTACAGGTTTTACTTTGCCGTGTGTTACTCATGGATGCAGATTACCTGGCTGGGCTTAAATAATTCAACGATGGACATTTTTATCGTGTTTCTGTTCGCACAAATCAAGACTCAAATTTCCATTTTGAGGTAACATAGAATACTGGAATTGCATTGTTTAACAATCAAACTTGTTGACGTAATGTACAATAAGCGTAGAGACATTTTTTATTGCAGATTAAATTTAGAAAACCTTGTTAGTAGATGTACAGAAGAAGCAAGAACAACGTCTCATTCTTTTACCGAAGTTCTTGAACGTCGTTTTAGAGAGATTATTTACCACTATAATGAAATAATCGAGTAAGAAACAATTTATTATTTTTGTTTTGAATCCTGTACATTGTTACATAGTAAGTTTTACATATTATTTGCCGGTACTCAATAAGTACATTATGTATCAAGAAAACCAAAATACTAATTAGTAGTAATTTGATCCGTCAACGACCCACATACAAACGGCTACCGGCCTGGAACAGTGCTATGTATTCGCGACATTAAAAATACTTTCAATAATAAACGAGTGCAATGCAATCCTTTCAAAAATATAATTCGCCGCTCTTTCTAAGGTTAAGATATCAAGTAGTTTTTACCTAAATCAAGAATATTAACCTCACAAAAAATTATGCTCCACCTCCTTAAAATAATTTAAGTACCTTACAATAACCATAATATATAATTTCAGGTTTTCGAAAATCAATGAGGAAATATTTAACGGCGTCCTCCTCTTTCAGTTTTTGGTTAGTGGTTGGATTATCTGCACCACCGCCTACCGGACTGTAAACGTAAGTGCGGGTTAGAAGAACATGGGGTAAACTAAGTACGATTGTGTCACACTGTGTTTAATTGCCTAGTATATTGTTAGTACCACGCTGTGTTCAGATAGCTGAGAAAATAAGATTTATTATCAGACGTCGATTGTATATCAAGCAACTAAAAATATTAAAAACCGGCCAAGAGCGTGTCGGGCCACGCTCAGTGTAGGGTTCCGTAGTTTTCCGTCCGTCACAGTAAGTGTCCCCACTTAAGAGTTAAAATAACACCGCCATGTAGGATATGACATGAGCGTTCCGCGTACAGCGACATCTATCGGCAAATTAAGTAAACTATTGCGCGCAAGCTTAAAGTATGGAAGATGATTTTTACTTTTATGGGATAATTCTTTATTGCGTGAACCGATTTGCACCGTTTTTACATTATTTGAAAGCACGTCATTTCATTGTAATTTTTTAGAAATTACAGGTACAATAAACACCTGCTTATACGGTTAAATTACAAACTTAGTTCAGAAATTATTTTGTATTTGTTTTTCAAAAACTATTCAACCTATCAAGTTCAAAATAATTTTCCTAGAATGTTTTTATAAAGTTCTAATTTTGAGATTTTTTTCATATTTTTAAAACTTATGGTTCAAAAGTTAGGGGGGGGGACACATTTTTTTTTACTTCTGGAGCGATCATTTCCGAAAATATTTACATTATCAAAAAATTATTTTAGTAAACCCCTATTCATTTTTAAATACCTATCCAACAATATATCACACGTTAGGGTTGAAATGAAAAAAAAAATCACTCCCCACTTTACGTATAGGGGAGGTACCCTAATAAAACATTTTTTTCCACTTTTTATTTTACTACTTTGTCGGCGTGATTGATATACATATTAATACCAAATTTCTGCTTTCTAGTGCTAACGGTCACTGAGATTATCCGCGGACGGACGGACGGACGGGCAGACATGGCGAAACTATAAGGGTTCCTAGTTGACTACGGAACCCTAAAAAATGAGAGTGTTTTAATTACGCAGACAAAGTTTTAAAACAAAATGTGAAAAATTATTATTTTTTCGGGTACCTCCCGTACAAATGGAGTGGGGGGGTAAATATTTTTTTTTACTCCAACCCTAATGTGTGGGATAACGTTGGATAGGTCTTTTAAAAAAAAATAAGGGTATTCTAAAACAATTTTTGGATAAAACCAATACTTTCGTAAATATTAGCTCCGAAAGTTTAAAAAAAGTGTTTATCGTATTTCCTCGATATCTCATTAAACATTGATCCCAGCAAAAAAGTGCAAAGAATCTTTTTTATCGAAAATTATATGTTAATGAATTAAGCACTGGAACATGTTTTCGTATGAGCCACCGCTACCGAGTCATTTACGAAAAACCAAAATAAGCCCCCCCCCCCTCGCCGCTAGCGGCGCCCCCATCCACCGGTACTTTTAGTACGTTGTGTAAGATACCTTTGCCTACAACTACACCAAAATTTGGCTATACACAAATTATTTCCTCTAAGTTTTCCTTCATTGGGTGGGCTAATGATGGTTGGTAATTAAAAATATACGTTTAAGTATTTTTTATTTTTATTTAATTATGAACTGTGTTACAAAATTATCCTTGTATTGTTTTCAGATGAACCCTCTTTCTGGCGAATTTCTATCAATGATATTATACATGATTTGTATTCTTTCGGAGCTGTTCTTATTTTGCTTTTATGGTAACGAAGTAGCTCATGAGGTGATTATTTATTTTTTAAGTCGGTAGCATACCCGGTCTGATAAATTCAAACATGCTTTTTTTTGTTTAGTCACAACAAAAAATAAGCACTCAAGGGTGTGGTTATGTGCTTCAATTTCCTTGAGTATATTTTTATAAACACCAAACATGATTTTATCCTCGCGATTAAAACTCTTCTAGTTATGATAGCTGCATAACACATACCATTTCTGAGCAGTCGTAAGTGTGAGATTCCATCTTTATATAAAAGTATTAGTACGTATATTTTTTTATTGTACCTGTAAATAAAATGTGCTATTGCGTCATTTAGTGCAAACTATATATTTTTATCATTTCAAATATTCGTATAATTGCTCACTAAGCACAGTTCCTAAGTACCTAGATATGACAAGTCTATGTGTAAAACAAACCTTTTGTGTATGTACCTGTAGATACTTTGTTCACCCCCTGTATCTTTTTATCTGTAAAACTTACAGATCTAATGTGTATGGAAAAATTAAAGACATTTTTATCTTCTTTATACGGTCCATAGACACTTAAGTCATAATGACAACCGTTTAAGCGGCAAGGTTAAAAAACCGAATTTTGGCACCTTTAAACCAAGATGGCGGCCAACGCTCCGACCCTTCAAGGTCAAAAATCTAGATTTTTAATAACCATCCTATAGCCTACCAATACCCATTAAAACATTTTATCTACACTCATACTGTAAGTACTCTAAAATGCGTTCAAAAACCGTAGACAATGACAAGCATTACAACAAACGATTCAACTATGATAAGTTTCTTATCTGCGGCAGTAACGTAATTTTAACTATGCATGCTCAAATATTGTTAAGCAATGAGTTTCAAATTTGGAACATCGAATTTGATAACATAATGTTACCGCCATGGCCAACTCGATTGGTCCCGCGCGAGCGCCGGCACAATCGAGTAGGCCATGACGGTACAATGGCGGTCATTCTATGGTTTCCGAACAATTAATTTAATATATATAATATGAGTGTAGATAAAGCAGTGTATGCAACTGTACGTAATTAGGCCTTAAAACACTCGTGTGATCTTATTATGAAATTCGCCTGCGGCTCATTTCATAAAACCACACTCATGTTTTAAGGACCCTTATTACGTAACAGTTACATAAACTACTATTCTACAGCACATTTTGCAAGGTAATGTGTGGAGATGATTCCCCGATTATTCGATTACTATTCAAGTTATTTAACAAAAAGGTAAGCAACACCTACGAACAGATAGTGTATTATTGTTTAGGTATAGAAATTTTAACCTAATAAATAGAATATTGAAATCATCATCATCTTCCTAGCGTTTGTCCTGCCTGTATGCCACGGCTCAATTTCGAACCTAGGGCCGAGTGATGGCAACCTAATCACGATGTTTTCCTTAACCAAAAAGTGACTGGTAAATATATATTGATAGTTCGTGCACATATTCTGAAAAATTCAGTGGTACGAGCCAGGGTTATGAACCAGAGGCCTCCGGATTGATAGTCGGACGTCTCACTGCCAGACTACCAGCGCTAATAGAGTATTGAAATAACTAAATATTGATAATAGAATCATCATTTAAATTTGCAATCAACATCCAAATTGTCTTTTATTTTAACAGAGCCCAAAAGTGATGGAATCTGCATATTGCATGCAATGGGAGGAGATGCCAGTCAAGTACCGTCGCAATTTAATAATTTTTATGGAAACAATTAAGTACTCATTGCAGCCAAAAGCTGGCAAAGTTTTGCCGCTATCGATAAACACTTTTGTGCAGGTATGACCTAATTTCGCTATGTTTAGTTAGTAGAGCACGTAGATACGATATCAGGGGTGCAATTCGACAACTTGACAACGCTTCAAAATTAGCATGCTTGTTCTTCATCAGATACAGACATTATATACATATTGCCATCCGTCCCGGCCGGACAGTTATCGAGCCATCAGAGTTGGAAACCCTCCTCTATCTCTGAACCATTAAAAAAAATTATTCGACGGCTCTACGTAACATGCGTTTTCTTATGCATTAACAATTAACGTAGCCGGCGCTTCTGAATCATGCATCTCCTGCATTAAATTATTTTTATAATTTTTATTTGCCTCTGCAGCAATAATTTTGACATTGATCAGTGTTAAATTTTTCTTGTATCGGGACCGGTGACGGATCATGTTTCGATTGTTACATCTTTATATCCGGCTTCCAACTCTGACGGATCGACGGATAACCTACCAGCCGGTGTGAATGGCTATTTGCATGCTCGTTTTTCATCACATACAGATACTGGAAATTGAGGGGGGGGGGGGGAATAAAATCCAACGTGGCTCAGTTCAAGTTGCACAGGGTGGTTCATGCTCCTTCTAGATCAGTGAAATTGTATATGAAATTTACAACGCGTGATGTACATTGGTTGAGATTTTTTAGTATGTTGTTGGGGATGGTTAGGGCAGTATTTGATGGTATTTGCTACGACAAGTGGCTTGAGCTAGCCGAGAAATTCGTGAAAAGCTGTCAACTTTGTGATATTTCCTGTATAAACTAAAAAACTGTTATTTATTTATTTATTATTCAAAACAGTTACACAGCATTACAGTAAAAACCAAGGCACTGCTAACTACAAAATAAACATATAAAATGATTTAACACTAGGTTAATTTAGGCGACGTAACTGCGTGGCTCCGTTGCATCGTCTGATCGGGCGTAGGATTCAGCAGATTGCCCCGGAATCGCCGAAACACTGTCGTCTTCGGCCAGAAATCTGCACTCGCGATGATGGTGTCCTGCAGCGGCCGCGGCACGCGCACCACAAACGAGCTGAAGTGCACGTAGTGCCGGGACTGTAGCTGGTGCACACCAACGATAAGCCAGTCTTCCGGTGAACGTACTCCACCACATCGTCGACCACGGTGGAGTGATGCAAGCGCGACACGTAGAGCGCCCTATTCGGTTTGCAATCTGAATACCAGAATTACCCGGTTCCGCAGTGCCATACAGAGTCTTGCGGGGCGCCCTTCGCTTCTTGCTCTTCCTTTCCACCAGTGTGAATCCCTCCTTATCCACATTGGTGCGGATTGGAGGTGGATTGGTGCTGTTCATTTATTGATAAAGGTTGCTATTGGAGAACATTTAATTATTCATTATTTAAGAGTCCGGTAAAGAGTTTTTTCGATTTCGCTTTTCGATACTATTTTACAATAACTAAGAGGACTACTATAAGTTATACATATTTTAAAAGATCATCTCTTTTTAAACTGCATAAGTTGAACAATTTTTAGATTTTATGTTTCATTTATAAATAATTCACTTTAATCTAACAGCTGTTCCGCGTTTTTTGCTTGGAGAGGTAAAAAAAAAAGATTATTTATGATTAAAATGATGTTAAACTAGTATGTTAAATATATAAATACCTTGGAAAATTAGTCGTCTAAGGAATAAGTGAAACAGTGTTTTTCATTTTCAACCGACTTCAAGATTTCGAAGGACTAGGATCTTAATTCGTCGGTATTTTTGTTTTTGCTATTTTTTTTGTTCACCGATTTATAAGTTAAGATTTATAAGCCAGACAGATTTGAAAAATATTTTTTTTGTTTGAAAATGTATATTTCACAGTTGGTCCCATTGTCATCAAGTCAGGATCTGATGATGGGACCCTGGAGAAATCGAGGGGACTTTTCAACTATTATAGGCACACCTATAGTGATTTGAGTATTGTTTACAGCAGTTCGATCATTTGCTTTTGGAAAGATGGAGGCTTAGTGAAGTCGGTTCTTTTTTGTTTAAATCATACATATTATTTAAGCAAGAGTATGTTTACCTAGAGCAATTTTAAGAAAAATTGCCGAAATTTAGGTGTTATTGGGAACCAATTAAAGTATTTCATAAAAAATTGTAGAAATAAAGTTCGCTTTAGGCTTTAATTAGATAATATAAAACATATTAGAGAGCATGACAAATAAATCTGTCTTTTATAGCTTCCGAGATAGGGCTACTTCATTCATTAATAAAATAAAATAAAATACTTTATAGTTTATTATGCTTTACTTTGGTTCCTCGAAACAGTTGCAGGTATTTGAACTCAATTCAATATTTGTAATCAGTATATTTGTAATCAATATTGTAAATTATCTACCGACATAACGACAAACACACAAATAAACTGGTACAGCATTTTTAAAAGAAAGAACCCGTTTCTATTCAATTTGTGTGTCCTATTTTCATATCTCCACATATTTATCTAGTCTAATATACTTCACGTAAGAGAGTTGACATCTTATATGTCGTCAATCACTTCGAGATTCAGAATCGCATTGTGTTTCTTGAGACACGTTTATTTGTGAAAAGATGGAACACTATTTCATAAAATAGGGCCATTTCAGTCTCTGGCATTTAAATTTAATTTTTTTGTGGTCTCTCGTCAATGTATTTGCAGTTTTTTGGGAGTTAGCGCGCAATTTGATTGTAATATTGTTTAGTTTTTCAAAGATATAAGAAGCCGTATCTTGTAGAATATTGAAAGTAGACAATAGAATTTAGACTCAAATTGTTGCAAGTTAAAAGACCTTTAAAACCTCCAAAGCAACCTTATTAATAAAACTTATGATGTGTAAAATAAAAAGGAAAATATAAAAAAAAACAGTAGTTTTTAATGTATTGCTCAGCCAGCACAAGTAACTAGTTGTAGCAAATAAAGATGTAAATAGCCTTAACTAGTCCCAACAACATATCAAAAATCCAGAACTATATAACGCTTTGTGGTTTTAGCAATTTTGATTATTTAATTTAAAGGACCTATTATTACTTTACTAACTTTACAGTGTTTAAAGAAAGAAAGAAAGAAAAAAACGTTTATTCGTGACGTAATACTTAAGGCTAATAAATGGTACCTACACATGTATTTAATGAATAAAACTAAATTTAGATTAAACTAGTGATTATATTTAGGTAGGTACATAGTAAGTTACCTACCTAAATATAATCACTTCCGTACAGGTAGATTGCGCTTTCGTTCTAGTGCTACAGTTGCCAGTTAGATCTCGACCTACATTCATCATTGAATACTCGGTACTCACATACAGGCATACAGCTTTACAATTTCAACAGCTTCCTGAACCGAGACTTCAAACATATATTTACTACTTTATCTATAAAAGTGCAACCCCAAGTCTGGGTCCAGTTTTAAAAATTATTATTAAAAATTTTACGCTTGTAGTTTTTGTATCTTCTGTTTTTTTTACAGATTATCAAAACTTCATATACATTTTTTACTTTTTTAAGTAATTCAAAAGAAAAATAGAAGTCTAGGTAAGTAAAACTACTGATCATGATTCATATCACAAGAAAAAGTTTCAAATCATTATGTACTTACCTAAAAGCTTTATCTAAATATATTTTTACAGATACTTCGTACACATCTGCACGTTATAAAGTATTTAACATACTCGTATCTAGAAATCGTAGTATTTTTATTCATTGTGCAAATAAAAAACCTACTACTTGGAAGTTGAATGAAGTGGTAAGCTAATATTTAAACGCAAGAAGCTGCTAAATGCCATTTATATAAATTAACTGCTTTAAATACGGGTCTGTATTCGAAGAATGAAATGTTCCTCCAGTAGATCTACTGGAGACACATTGATATGCAGGCATACATTGCATTGGATACATTGCAGATGCAGGCATTATAACTACATTGGACAAATAATCAACCAACATGAAACAAATTTGATCTGTCTCATGATTCAGACGTCCATTTGATTGGTTATCCAGTTCGTGTCAAACTCATATTTATAAAATCTTTTATAAATATCAATTTTATCAATTTTATCATGAAAAACTTGAGCTACTAGTAGTTCATTTCGTTCATTTGACCGCGTAGCCAATTTTATCCGATTACGTAAAAACACAATCGCAAAGGTGTTAGCAGTAATGTATTTTTTTTGTTTAAATATTTTAGAGTAATAGTAACTAAGTATAACTCTTTCTTTCAATGAAGTTAAAAGAGCACCGAAACAGAATTAAAGTACAATTTGTAGAACCATAAAAATTGTATTATTTTATGTTCCCGTATCAACGTTCAAAAATGTTTAGTGAAAAGCGTAAAAAAGGCATTGGATAACTTTTGCAGGCGAGCTAGAGTTGTATACTGCTGTCTGTTTATTTAGTTGTATGGACTGTTATTTTACAGTGCCCAGCACATTCGTATTTCGTAGCGGCCGTTCTATGTGCACGCCGGATAGAATGAGCGTTTCAAGACGAGTTTATAAAATTACCTTCTCCAATATCCTATCATCATTATCGTATCGTAGCACTATGCGCGTATGTTTTTCTTTTAGTATATTTTATGATTGCAGCAAAATAGTTTAAGTATTTTTCTACGGGAAAGTAGTATTTGATATTTGGTAAGTATTAGCAATATTACATTTTACATATTTTGCTAATTTTATATCAAGACTAATCAAAAGTCAACACAGTAATTTTCGTGTATAATTATTTAAAATACTACAACTAAAACTTTAAACTCTTTAAAATATTGTAAACCTACCTTAGAACTATAACTTGATAGCATCAAATTTTAATGAGAACCCTTCGTTATGTCTTACGAAAGCCCTTATGTTTATATTAACGTTAAACTTGACTCTGCGAAATTACACGCTTATTTGTCAGGGCTTAATATTTGGTTCGTAACATTAAAATTAATAGTTATAGTCTCAAACTGTTGGAACTCTTTGTGTACGGAGTTGTGGAGTAAGTTTCTGCGGTTGCCCTTAAGGACTACCTATTTCATTCAGGTAGGTATGTTTTAGTAAGTTTAAAGAGACAAACGAAAACTTTTGCGTAGGAAAAGCGGTGGCATAAAAAATACCAGAAACTATTTATTGTCACATTAATATAGTACATATAAGTCAAGACATAAATACGTACCTGATTTAATAACGCCTACATATAATTTCTTACCATAGCAATATGTAGGTATGTTTTGTGGCAGCTGACTATTTTGCAAAAAAGTCAGATAGTTCTTAGTTCCTTTATGAACTGAAAATCTACATAGGCGACTATATTTCTCCAACTATTAAAATATTTGTGGACGAGTTTACTAATGTAAGCATCGTCTTGTCCATAAATATAATAAATTATAATTAGGTAAATAGGGTAATTGGGCTAGTTTCCCGTCCAGGTCCAGTTTACCGTCCATTTGATTAAACTGCGGCAAATAAATGGGAAAAACATTTAAAGGTCAACTAATTTTATATTTATAGTTTATTCTTTAGAAGATTTTTTAATAATTAGCTTTTATTTTGGGAAAAACTGAAATATATACATATAAATAAGTAAACATATAAAACCGACAAGAGTGGACGAAAACTAGCACAATCACCCTACCTTTTTTCTGATCAAGACTATGTAAACTACAAACTTATTAAAAAAAGTTAGAGTAGTAGTGGCCTTTTTCTGTTGGCAGCAGTGCAGGATACTAGTTTGTAAACAAAGACTTCTAAAATACGCTACAATAAAACATTCTTATTTACACATCGTACTGCTATCTAGTCTAGCAGTTATGTACATTTCACCTGGAAAGTAATCCAAACTCAATGGAACTTTAACGGGTAGTTTGGGGGTATGCCAGGAAGACACTCATAAGTTTTCGACCTCGAGGACCTTGTGGAATTTGGAGGGGGGACAAAAAACTATTTTTTTTTAGTTTTTTGCTTATATCTCATAAACTAAGCACTTTTTGTGTAAGGTGTAGGTACATGGCATGTATGGCAAAGTTAAAGAGCAATAAATTTCCTTAAAGTTAGCTGTCATACCAGATTTTCAGGCCAAATATTAACGAAGATACAGTCGAAACATTGAGTTTGAATTACTTTCCAGCTACCCTTAACTTCATTCGACATAACCTATGCAATAAATTATGCCTACACTGCTGCGATCTGGGCGCTAAAAGCTGCGTTAAAATAACCAGACCGCGTATCATGGTTGTCATTTTATCGTCTATCACGTCATGCATCACTTTCGCACTTATATACTTGTTAGAACGTGCCAGCTATGGTGACAAGCAATAAAAATCTGACCATATTAGGCTAGCGGCCTCTATATGACATCGCTTACGTCTCGTGGCAGTGGTGTGCATTTCGATCACTAGATTGGAACGTTTTTTATATGGTCTGGTATATTGGGACTAGTGATGTGCCGTTCTCGAAACGTTTCCGAGATCAGAGAATTCTATTGCAAACGTTCTGAAACGGAAATTGTTGAAACGTAACGTAAACATATATATATTAATTATTTTTTCATCTTTTCTGTGATATATGAGACAGATAAATAAAACATGATTATCGATTAAAAAAGTATATTATTAAAACGGCAATCAGGTAATTTACATAAATAAGTATAGGTAAGAATTAATTTTAAATTTAATTCTTTCATTTTTGAAAAATAGATGTCATATACTTCAGAAAAAGTGACCAAACGTGTAACTACTTAAAAAATTGCAAATCAAAAAATATTGAACAAAATAATTTGATTTGCTTCAAGATTCTTTCATTTTTATTTATATTTATATATTTTATATTATATTTAGTAATTTTTAATATTGTATGTTATTTGAGGTTGACATTGGTTTCCGTTGTAATTTCACTGGTTTTATAATTGACACATTTGGTTTTTTTTTTAAATATTGTATTGATACTATTGATATAGGCATGTTGTCCGAAATGAAATAAAAAATCATTCCTTCATTTCATTAGAAGCTACAATATACATATTATATTTATGTTTATTATATGAAACAGGCATAAAAACTGTTTTATTGAGTACCTACTAATCATTCTTTGGAAAGCAATTTTCTGAAACGAGAACGTTCTCGCCGGCACATCACTAATTGGGACAAAATTGCAGGCAACATTATATTTCTTCTTTAATCCATATACATTATATGATTTATATGAATATGAAATGTCAACCCACGTGACACAAACGTTATATAGCAAAAGCCATCGAAACCAAACACAAATGCGTTTATTTCATTACTTTTTACAGTTGTTCTTAAGGTATAAAGGTTAGGTAGGTCAGTAACCTATGTTAGGTATAAAAAACCGGCCAAGTGCGTGTCGGACCACGCATAGGAGGGTTCCGTACCTTCAATGTAATAAGAACCAAACTAATACCAAAAGTTCGTATCTGATGCCTATGCAAGAAGAAGAAGAAGAAGTTGGAGATAACTCAAAAATGGCTGAACCGATAATGTTCAAAATAATTTTCGTAGAAAGTATATGACAAGGCACATCGCCTCGAATTATTTCATATTTTTTGGACTTACGGCTCAAAAGTTACAGGGGGGGGGGGCACAATTTTTCTGACTTTTGAAGCGATTATTTCAAAAAATATTCACTTAATCACAAAATGGTCAAAACCTCAATTTTTAGAGACCTATCGATTGATGTGTCACGTGTTGATATTTGGTTAAAAAACATTTTTTGAAATTTAGTTACATCTATGGAGCGCCCCCCTAAAAATATTTTTTAACTCCATAACTAAGTAGCGGCATACAAAATACACCTTATGTGTAAATTTTATTCAGATACGTCGTATAGTTTCCGAGTAAAATGGCTGTGACATACGGACGGACAGACAGACATGACGAATCCATAAGGGTTCCGTTTTTTGCCATATGACTACGGAACCCTAAAAATTAGGTAGGTAATAAGTATTAATCTACATAATATGTAACAATGTAAGTTCATGTTATAAAAAGGGGCGGGTACAGCTTGCTGGATTTAAGTCAGCTAATTGGAGAGGTACAGTCACCGGCAATAGTATCTTCCTACAGTGTAGGGAGATACTATTGCCGGTGACTGTACAAGTTTGCATTTTCAGATTATATAATTAAAATGAAATAAAAGCAATAAAAAGAACAACAGCAGATAACAATAGTTTTCTTACAGGGTACAGGGTAGGTAAGGAACATAATAATAAGTAACACGTCTCTTGCCTGTAGACTATTTTTGGAGTCACTTGGCAAGATAAAATTAGTAACGAGGTAGTACTCTCGAGGACGCATTGCTGCAGCATAACTGCTATGTTAAAGCAGAGAAGACTTCGCTGGCTCGGTCATGTACATCGCTTGGACCCTGAGAGACTACCACGTCAAGTAATACTAGGTCAGATAGCAAACATAAAAAGACCTGTTGGTCGTCCAACTCTGTACCTAAGGAATCTAACACTTTTGAAAAATGTAATAAAACAAATATGAAGACCGAAGTATGATGCACGCTGTTCCGTTTCGCGTCCTACAAGACACTTCCGACACTTCTTCATTTTGTATAGAAAACCTCACGTGTCCTCCGAGGATCACGTGACGCTTTAAACGTTACTGGAGGACTTTAAATTTCAATAAAGTTCAAATTATCAAACCGTTAACATTTTAGGTAAAGCCTGACCAGAAATATATGATCACGCGCCATGTTGCGGAATTTCATTGGAACTAAATTCTTCAACTGGCAATAATTTTAATGACAGAATGATGTGCATGTGTGAGTGCATGTGATATGCTGTCACTGTCATTGAGACGGTTTACTTGAATAATAATAAAGTGTTGAATATTAAATAATAAACGGCAGAAAATTCCACAGAATTATCCATAGTCAAGAGCGAAACATTGTAGATAGTGTATATAATAAACTGCTGTAAGTAATACGCTCGGGAAATGAAACTTTTTCGCTGTGAAACATTTTCAAATTAACATCAGAGCTGACAGGTAAACAAATCAAGATGTCACCATACCATAGAGAACTGAACTGTTGCCATATAAATGAGAATAATAGCGCCCTCTTGACAATAATCATATATTTCTGGTCAGGCTTTACATAACCCGGCACCTACGGCACGGTTATATGTATTTGACAAGAGCAAAAATTTATTTTCGTTAGTCTCTACTAATACCGTTTATAAAATCGAATTATTAGAACGACTACTTCCAAAAACTCCAGAAAAACATATTCAGAAAAGGGATCATTGTTTGCAATTCGCACGGTGAGGTGTCGGCGTCGGGTATTGTTATCGTTGCGTGAATTATGCAGGTAATGGGCCGCGTTTACAGGCGTACGTGCCCCGACATTCATTACAGCGGCTAATTAAACCAGCCGTCGAGATTCCGACGACGAATCCGCCTTTCAGACCTTGTATTATCATTCTTCGCGGATCGCAGGCGAGGCGAACGCACTGGAACCAGTGTAATTGTGATCTCTCGATCCATATCAACTAAACCATACCAAAATAAAATTTGCCCTTACGCGTTGGAAAAACCTAGTTCAGCCTGGAACAATCTAGTGCCGCCGAAGTATTTTATTTTGGCTTACACTCAACATAACATTATTGCAAGGAAATGTTGGGAAGTTCACAATCAACTTAATGAAATAGGTAGGTTAATTTTTTAAACGTTTTAGGTAAGGTATTTTTTTGAAGAAATTAAGTATCAAGTTAGTTAAGTAACGATAAAAAAAGCATTATTTAAAAAAAAATTGGCCTATCAATCTACCCGCTTATGCTCGGTGAATGTTCGGAATAATATACCTCAGGACAAAATGCCTTCTACATATTTTCTTTCATAAAATTTTAAGTAGTGCCGCGTCGGCATTCATTGTTAACGCGGGGCGACGTTAGGGCCGGAATATCAAGATTTAAAAAATCTGCATAATAAATTAGCGCCGACAAGGATAGTGATTTGTGTATAACTTCCTAGTGATAGCGGTTGATTTCTTTTCAGATAAATATTTTCTTACTTTATGAAGTTAAAGCACAGAATGTAAAATTGAAATTTATGATGTACTTTACTTCAATTACAACAGCATCATTTAAGAGTCCGGTAACGATTTCAGTAAAAATGAAATTACACACATTAATCGCATTTGGTAAGATAGTTTGAAGTATTTTTATTGCAAAAAAGTTCTTTGGGTCTATATATATTAATATTGAATACCCTAAAACTGAATTCTGACAGTGTTTGTTTAGTGAAGACGTTGATTCATGTAATCTTGTCGCTTTATAAATTATATGTTTTATATTATCTAATTAAAGCATGAAGTACAGTAGTACCTTCACAAAAATATCACCTGAACTTCGGCAATTTTTCATAAAATGCTCTAGCTAAACATACTCTCCCTTAAAAAATATATATTAAAATGAAAAAAACAGTTCCACATATTCCTCAGACGACTCATTTTCCAACGTATTTATGTATTTTACGTACCAGTATAACTCAGTCTTCATCAATAAAAACCTTACTCTTTTCACCTCTCCAAGCAAAAATCGCGAAATAGGTGTAACATTAGGTTGAATACTTACTTATAAATGAAACAAGAAAATAAAAAAGCGTCCCACTTATACAATTTTAAAAGAAACGTACTTTCAAAATATGTATACAAACTAATAGAAGTTTCGTTAGTTACTGCAAAATAGTATCAAAAAGTTGAGCGAAATCGAAAAAAAAGTTTACCGGACTCTTAACTACACATTTATGCCCTCCCAGCTTCAAAGAACATGGACACCTTTAAAAATGTATTCAATTTAAATATATTTTATATAAAAAAACTGTATATTCAAACTGACAAAACAATAGAAAAAGTAATAAATAACTATAAACTAAAAACTACCTACAAATAGAATATATCCTCTAAATCGCTGCCAATGGGTAGGGTGCCCAGAAGGCTGGCCGCATTGCCACGTTGTATAGCGATACTTACTCGCTGTGCAAAATATTGGCCAGCCCTCTGGTCACCCGTTGTTTCGATTAAACGCGCCGCTAAATCTTTGTAGATGCGGCGCGCGCTCGGCCCCCATGGCCCCAACGTTTCGACCCCAAACGCCTCAAATATGTAGCCACTGCCGAGGGTGGCGTATTTGCGGCGTTTGAGGTCTTCTGCTGCGGATGCGGCATTGCCAGCATTTTTGCTGGTACCTGGAAGATGGGACGGGGCTAGAGTATCTACACACGTAGCGTCCCATACCAGAGGCCGTCCCATCCTCCAAGGCACCAGCGTCATACCGTCGGGCCTCTTGCCGTCGTCCCTTGCCAAACCAACGGGTTCTAAGATGGCCGGAACTTTGACGCTGACAAGGGCCCTTCGGATGACATCATTTATGCTCGCGTGACGAGGTATACGCCCAGAGCTTCTGATGCAGGAGAGGCCATGGTGACCGAGGCTATCCACCATCGTACCACATTGGCATCGATGTGAAGCGTTTGTTGCTACCCCTATCCGCAAACTAGTCGCCAGTCTAAAGGTACAGTCATCTAGAAGCGTGCCTATACATGGTGAAGTAGTAGTCTGTAGCCACAGACCCGACTCCCACTCCGCAGTGGCAAGGAGACGAGCTCGATCTGCCGGACCAGTTGACGTGTCAACTAGATTGTTCCGTACTAGTCGGCAGAGCGGCTCGTCCCATTGCCTCTGGGAACAAGGATTGGTAGGCGGGTCAGTATTGGGACAGGTCACTGACCATACATTCTTGGCCTCAGTGCAATGAGCAGCCTCCATGGCCCCGAGAGAAGGGGTTAAAATGCTTTCAACTAAGTTCTGGGCGCTATGCACCGAGGACAAGAAGGCAGGCAGCGATACACTGGTAATTTTGCGTATCCCCAGGCCACCGTGCCGTATAGGTAAAGTGGCCTGGGTCCAAGACCTCTCGTCAAACGGTATGTTGAGGACTGATGATAGGGTTTCTTGTATCAGGGAATCTAGTTTTAGGAGTAGGGTCGGGTGCTTCCAGAGATGGCTGCCACGAAGAACATAAGTAAATTTAGGAACAAAAAGACAGTATCGAATGATTGTGTATGCGGTATGCTTGTTAATGTTTAATAGACGGTCGGAAACAGATTTGAAATTTTGAATTTTATCGTTGATGTATTTGTCGAAAGATTGGTCCAAAAATTTTAGATATGTCTACGCAATATTTAGCTCGCTTTACTTATATATCTATGTATTTGTATCCATTGCATAAAATAAATACTCTTACTGAGATTCGAAACCAGGAGGCCCCTAGGTGACAAAACAACCAATTTGGCTAGATTAGCCGTTTAATTTATTAATTTTAATATAAGTGGAATAAAGTTAAATGTTTTTTTTCCCTGGACCTATTAGCACCGCCCTACCCTACTGTAAATAGAGAGTAGCGCGGCAAAACTCGCAGCAAATACTACACTGTATTTTTGATGTTGCCTCTCGCTATATTACAGCGGGCGAGGAAACCGATATGTTTACACTGCAATTTTCCCAAACCTCCGCACCCAATAATTAACCGAGCTACCAAAGGGCTCAGATGTTAAGTACATCTGAAACCGAAGCAATGCCTTTCATTTTGCGGTCTTTCATTCTCTCAAATTAGTGCTCGCTAGAATTCAGTGAATTCGATTATAGTATTCTCACTGAAAATAAATACAGCAATGGAAAGTGTTGTGCAGTATTGAATTGTTTTGCAATTATAAAGAGGGATCCAATTTAATTACAATCTTTTTCGTAGATAACTAAATATTAATCTTGAAATGTAGGCAATTAACTGTGTGTATTAATTAATCACATTTGGCATGTTAAATAAATAGGTAGGCTACATGCCCTACATTAATATACTTAGCTTGTAACTGAATTTGTAAATATTATATGACCAAAAAATTGTTATTATTTTCATTTCGATAAAGCCTTTAAATCAATACAGGTACCCACTTAAACTTATTGACGATTCAATCATCATCCTTCTAGCGTTTATCCTGGCTTTTTGGCTCAACTGAGCCTGGCTCCACTCGCCAACCTGATCCCATGCTTTGGTGTTAGCGTTTTTACTCCACGAAAGCGACTACAATCATACCTTTCCTTTCCAACCCAGAGGTAGAAACTAGATCCGGTTACCTCACGATGTTTTTTTTCTTGGAAATGAGACTGGTACTAAAATATCAAATGATATTTCCTCCTATACCTCCGCATTGAAAGTCAGACCTGGTCTGATTTTTTTTACTTTCTAGTCATACCGCCAGGCTATCAGCGCTCTTACGACACTTTTGACTACTGAATACCATTTTGTAATACCTACGCTCAATTAATGTGTACATTAACTTAAACAAAACATGAACCTGCAAGTAACAAAGTAGAATGCCGCGAGCTATTTGGAACAATAAATCGGTTGTAAACGTCTTGTTACACCATCGCGTGTGGCGGTGCAGCACCGGCGTATGCACTTCATCTACAGTTCAAATTTGGAATTCCTTGCAGCTACAGTTGGCGGATTAGGAATGCCCGGAAGGCTCGGCATGCCAGATGACATCCACTCGAACAGTGTTCCTTTATTACCTCTTCTGCTTTCTACGTGGGACTATGTATTTCATGTAAAAGATGCTTTCGTTTTTGGGTTAATTTCTGCTGAAAAAGTCTAAAAATATTTATGGAATAATCAATGCAAAGTTGAAAATAAAAGTTAGGTACAGTCAAGTGCAAAAATACGTATCAAAAAAATCGTCTCATAAATATGGTACTACGCACTTATTACAACGGAATAAGACACTATGGGACATATTTTTGAGTAAGATGAGTACACCCACAGACCTAAAATTGCGCTTTGCTAAAAGACAGACGAAGTGCGCAAAAGAGAAACCAACACGTATATGAACATTCCGCGAGTGCGAAAGAGATACATGATCAGTCTCCTAGCAGGACGACTTTTGACATCACTCGTTACACTTAAACACCTGCGTCGGGAGTGCTCATATTTAATCTTGAAAAATATAATATTATCCGCTGTTCATTTACCTGGAATGAAACAAAAGAAGAATGGTGTCGTGTTGCGTCCCGGATTGCACAACTATACAAATAAAAAACCCAGGCAATCACTCGTTTCACAGGTAAATATGATATTCCGATCGTTGTTTTTGAAACCATATTTTATCAAATTAGCCAAATAAATCATGTAAATAACCGTTTGATACCATTAAATATTAATGTCTCTTTTACTGCATGTGAATATTTTATCATAATAGTTAATATTAAAGATTATTTTGTGTAAAAATCAAAATTGGCATTTTACGCTAGGGTTTGACAAAATATCGTAGGGACATAATATCGATAACTGTTCGATATGAAAATTATAATTATAGCTTCGAAAGAATTATAATAAATAACAAATCTCGTATTAACATTATGTCATTCCGCTTACTTTTATCTATGAAAGCTAAATTCCACTCTTAAGTGTGTGCTGCGCCTACCACTTCGACTTCCACCCAACTTCCACTCCACCAAGATTGCATTGATGCAAGACTACATTTGCATGCGATTTTATTAGCGTCACAATTAATAACGCTATAATAAAGAAGTATGTAAAAAACAAACTATCACGTATATAAACACTCCACAAGTGCGAGAGAAAAAAATGACAAATCTAAAGGCGTGCCAACATCTTAATTTCTGTAAAATAACATGAACCCGCTTTTTAACAGATCATATTTAATCGTGTGAAATATAAAATAATTCTGAATAAATATATTTTAGTTTTCTAGAATTTTAATATGCCGTTTAGTGTAAAACATGAATATAAATTTAACGTTGCAACTTATCGATAATAAAGTCAAATATCGATAGATAATTGACCTGTTGTACTTGGCACCACTATTTTTTACGCTCACATAGACAATTTACCCACACTCTAGCATTTCAGTTTTTGTCGCACTTTTGATATTTGTCAAACCATCTGTCTATACTAGATCTGTGAGTACACCCATATTTTTACACTTGACTGTACCTAAAAAGCTACTTAATTGCTAATCTGGAGCAAAATGGATTTATTACCTAAGTAGATACTTAATTAAAACAATTCTTCTATTGGGTAAATCTTAAACAATTTATAATACTTAGGAAAGATCGTAAATTATATAATAAGCTACCTAATAGACAAAATGTAAATGTACCTAGGTACACGTACCTACACTATGAACCTGAATGCTTTGCTGTTGCGAATGAATGTAGGTGTAGGTATGTAAGTAATAGGTACCTACCTGTCGGATTTTGTTTTTCAATATCGGTGACTAACTACGGTGCCTACTAAATTAGGTAACTTACCTACAGGTTGAGTCGGAGAAGTGAGTAGGATCAGGCTCAACTCTACATATTCACTTAAATACGAGTTATTATTTCATACCTACTGGTATAAAACTTTAAAATTTAGTGAGAATAACGTTTGTTTTAATGTTGAAAACAAAAAGTTTGAAATTAACAATGCATGATCATAATACTTCCGTCAAGTACTGATACACTTTAGTTTTTTTGTGATAACTGTCAAATTAAATATCATGAGAATCTGGTTACTTTTTAGGGTTCCGTAGTCAACTAGGAACCCTTATAGTTTCGCCATGTCTGTCCGTCCGTCCGCGGATAATCTCAGTGACCGTTAGCACTAGAAAGCTGAAATTTGGTACTAATATGTATATCAATCATGCCGACAAAGTGATAAAATAAAAAGTGGAAAAAAAATGTTTTATTAGGGTACCTCCCCTATACGTAAAAAGGGGAGTGATTTTTTTTTCATTTCAACCCTAACGTGTGATATACTGTTGGATAGGTATTTAAAAATGAATAGGGGTTTACTAAAATCATTTTTTGATAATGTAAATATTTTCGGAAATAATCGCTCCACAAGTAAAAACAAATGTGTCCCCCCCCTCTAACTTTTGAACCATAACTTTTAAAAATATGGAAAAAATCTGAAAAGTAGAACTTTTTAAAAACTTTCTAGGATAATTCTTTTGAACTTGATAGGTTGAATAGTTTCTGAAAAAAAATTACAAAATAATTTCTGAATTAAATTTGTAATTTAACCGTATAAGCAGGTGTTTATAGTACCTGTAATTTCTACAAAATCACAATGAAATGACGTGCTTTCAAATAATGTAAAAACGGTGAAAATCGGTTCACGCAATAAAGAATTATCCCATAAAAATCATCTTCCATACTTTAAGCTCGCGCGCAATAGTTTACTTAATTTGCCGATAGATGTCGCTGTACGCGGAACGCTCATATCATATCCTACATGGCGGTGTTATTTTAACTCTTAAGTGGGGACACTTACTGTGACGGACGGAAAACTACGGAACCCTACACTGAGCGTGGCCCGACACGCTCTTGGCCGGTTTTTTAACTCTTAAGTGGGGACACTTACTGTGACGGATGGAAAACTACGGAACCCTACACTGAGCGTGGCCCGACACGCTCTTGGCCGGTTTTTTATTAGACATCATATCTCACCTAAATTGTAAATTTCTTTTTGTGCCTTTTTTGTAGGGTGACCATGACCGCAGAGAAATATTAACTTAACAAAGATGGAAAAAGAAACAATTTCTGATTTTTTTATGTATGTATAGGTAGGATTTTGTTCCTGCCCATGTCCCCGAAATCATTCTGTATTAAAAACAAAGCAATACTAAAGTTTCCACAGTGAAGTCTAATTATAATTAATGCCAATGGTTTGAAACAAAAGTTGAAAATTTATTTGAAACTTTCAGTGAAAAGATTCCCATTAGCCACTGGTTTATTAAAAGTAGGTACTTTATGAAGACAATAAGTAAACAAGGTTGTCGGATACTTTTTCTTATAAAAGCTTTTATTCGTTTTGTCATTAATGCGACTAAAGTTAGCTATACCCATAAGTAGGAAAACTTAGAGCAGTTATTACCTACCTATAGAATAGATTTATTGGTCATTCTTAAAGATGAAAATATGTGGATGAGGTTAGTGAAAGGGCCCACTTTATCGGTTTACATGGACACTTCATTCTTTCACTAATAGATAGCGTTTATAGTAAAATAAATAAACACCAAAATCACAGATTATATAATAGTTCCCAAAATCGAACGTGCGTTTCTTGATTAATCAATTCAAATCAATCGATTAAATAAGTCCCTACCTAAAATAGTCGACAAACGAAATGATAAAAGGAAATCATAATAAATCGGAGTGTACTGAGTAATATAATATATGTAAATTAACATGACTCTCTTATTCATACAAACAATGAAGCTAATCCTGTTCCATTGTAAACTGAAAAGTTGTATTTTCTGGTAGATATAGGTAGTTACTCGTTTCCCTCGACTGGCCATATGATTTTAGCAATCAATGTAAGTATCAATGTTTTATTCCTTGCTAGATTTCAACTATTGTATTTTTATATGTTGGTTTTTTTTTAATTTCTTCGCACCTTGTTTTTCATTGAAAAGTCATAAATAGTATTGAATTGTATTTATTTATTCAATAACAATTTTTACATTGTGTCTGAACGTTTACAATTAAAAATTAACCTAGTATATATATATATACCTGTACAATAAATAATACAATATGTCAGAAATATCAATTATTTTATTAGTCAATGCAGAATTACAATTTTCGAAATGACGTACAAAAGCGCGCGACAGGTGTTAAAAAAAACCCCGCCAAGTGCGAGTCGGACTCGCACACCGAGGGTTCAGTACAAACCTGTAGGTATATAAGTAAAAGTTCACCCATTGCGTTGACGTAGTAGACGTAGTTGACGAATATATGCGTCTCTTTCTTATTGTATAGAATAAGAAAGAGACGCAACACGAATATTTGTCCGCATAGGCGAAGTGTGGTTGCGCCATCACAGGTGAAAGGTATTATAGACCTGAGTATTTGATATGAATTTCAATTTAATACCTCTACGCGTTTACGAGGAAAAAGTTAGTAAGTTTAAAATTTAAAAAAATATTTTTGTATGATTTTACTAAAAATGTCTCCCTTTCGAAATTTTTCATTTGTCTGTGCTATATGAAGTTTCTTCGTGCCAAGTTTCAAGTTTCTGAGTTTACGGGAAGTACCCTTTAGGTTTTGAGTTTCTTGCGAGTACTCAGTTTCAAAATATGCGACTTAAATTGCTATTTCTTTTGATTGCTTTGACATAAAAGTTTGGTTTTGCTACATCTGAAAGGTCCTATAGCCCTGAGTATTTAGCATGAATTTCAATTTAATACCTCCACGCGTTTACGAGGAAAAAGGTAGTAAGTTTAAAATTTAAAAAAATATTTTTTTGTATGATTTTACTTGAAATGTCTACTTTTTGTAATTTTTCCATTGTCTATGCTATATGATGTTGCTTCGTGCCAAATTTAAAGGTACCCCGTAAGTTTGGCGAGTGCCGAAAAACTCTAAAATTTGCAGCATAAACGACTGTATCTTTTGATTGCGTTGGCTTTTAAGTTTGATTTTTTCACAGCTCCAAGGGACAATAGACTTGAGTATTTGATATAAATTTCAGCTTGATACTAGCTGAGAAAAATGGTCTTGACAGACAGACAGACAGACAGACAGACAGACAGCAAGACGGACAACAAAGTGATCCTATAAGGGTTCCGTTTTTTCCTTTCGAGGTACGGAACCCTAAAAAACTAAGTTTTGTTTAATGTACATTGCTGCTTTTCTATGGAGCAATGCTGCTGTTCGACTCACTTAGTGTTGCTATATTTTTGTTTGATATACATTGCTACTGAGTTCGTTGGCTGGCCAGACTAAGTGCCCTAACTTTTATTACACCTCCCAAACTGACAGATTGGGCCCTACAAATTGCAATGTCTAATACCGGTTTAATCGCTTCACACACTTGATCTGAATTCAGAATTTCATAGACCATTGTCTATGGTTGCGAAAATTTGTCTATGGTAGCTGAATTGTTGTATGGCGGCCATAGAGCAATTTCCGCAACCATAGACAATTGTCTATGAAATGCTGAATTCAGGTCTTAAACGGGTATTAGACATTGCAATTTGTAGGGTCCAACCTGTCAGGTTGGTAGGTGTAATGGCACCTAGGGAGTAGGAGTCCCGATCTAGGGCGATCGGCAGTGCCCCGATACCCGCAGCCCGTTTATGGAGGTCGTTAGAGTTATTTTACCTTTTTTTATTTATAATGTTAGCCATTTTCTACACATTCCGTATGGTTTTTTAATTAAAATAAAAGTTAAATTGTGTAGATTCACTGGTAATTATTATATTTATCTAGTTTTGTATTTAAATAATAGAAGGGTTGGGCAGATGAAATTAGATTCAGGCAGCTCGAGCGGCCATTTAAATATCTATAATAAAAAAACAGTTTCTTTTTTTATTTAATGTGTACTGTTGAGTACTATCACCGTGCTTCACCGATACATTTTTTAAAAGTTTGAAGTCATCTCTGTAAACGTTGAGCTAGGGCCGGTGGGGACGATTAGATTTGTTGGTGAGGTAGGGTCGGTAGGGGCGATTTGTAGGCAAAGTGTAATAAGAAGCGTTCGGGCCGACAGGAGTTGGACACAACACGTTGGGCCCTACAAATTGCCATGTCCAATAGCCGTTTAATGCGTGGTGCCCCCTGCCCCTTAAGTAATTATTTGATGTGGTAATCTTTTATAAATACGTCAACTGCAGAAAAACTCACTTGGCTGTCATGTCATGTTTTTTGTTCATCGTGCATTTTCCGTGATTTATTATACTTATCCAGAGGAACATTGACAGTTTTTTATGTTATTTCGTGAAATCCAGGAGTATATAGCTCAAAACAATGTTGCGTTACTCACTTATATTGTTATTAGTAAATATCTACGGTCGTAGTTTGGGAGGACCTGTACCAGAACAAGACACTAACGGTAAAATATTGATAGGCAACCTGCTGAATGAGCTGAGCAAACAATGCAAAAATGAGTTCGTATTGAGCCAAATTGAAAGCAAAAAACCTACCTGCAATGTGGAAATGAACTATCACGTTACTGATTTACAATGTTTGATGTTTTTCGACGCTAACAGTCTCCTGTGTAACCTTACTGCAAATCTCACAGCAGATTTTCCGGCTAAAATAGCCGAGAAGCAAAACGCTGCCGCCTTCTGCAATGAAGCTTCGCATTTCACCATGCCTTCATCGAAATTCCAAACGATATTTACCACGGTGTTCCAAAGTTCCGATCACTGTACCAAAGTTTGCGCCAGTGATGACATAAGGACTGACGATGCAAATTTCTTCTGCAAGTATTACAAGTGGTCATTGCTGAAATTCTTAGCTCCAGAGAGTTCAGTTCATGCTTCTGCAACTTCTGTTTCGGCTGGTTCAGGAGCAACAGTACAGAAAACTGATGCAACAGCAGTTCAGGGAAGCCAAAAGTTAGTTGAACATGTTCCAAAGACTTCAGATACTGCAGACACTAATACACAGTTGGTTAAAGCTGAGGATAGAAATCAACAGACGTCCGAAGTGGCTAAACAAGAGTCCTCTTCAACAGCGCAAGTGACACAAAATCCAGAAAATCCTAAATTACCAAGTAATATTGATAATACTAAAAAAAGCACTGTTAAACCAGTAGTCATCGTGGATACTGTGGACAAAGCTGGAGATACAGATCCAGCTGAGGAACCTATTGAAGGTGGAATTGAGACTGGCATTGATAACAATCCTGGAGAGAACAAGGACCCAGATGTTTCAATCCAACAGATTGAGACCCCTAAAGGAAAGATAGGTGTGGAAAATGAGGAACCTGATGAGACTGGATTGGATATGGGTAAGATTACAATAATAAATCTTTTTACACCGCTGCCATGCTGCTTGGTGCATGGGTCTCCAACACTATGGCCGGTAACAGGCTTGCGGGTCGGGGAAAAGTTCTTAATTCTATACAATAAACCCCCTAAATGACATGAATATTAGGACTGTTTGATTAATTTTTAATGTGCTTATAACTATTTTTTTTGGACATATTTAATTGTAATTAAGTTATTATTTCATTTGTGTTATTTTGTTTTATTATTATAATGTGTTTAATGACCCACATTGCTTGACAAATACAGAAATTGAAATTGAATTGAATTGAATAAGGCCTGCAAAAGAGAAACAGAAGCCTGAATGTGATCCATGGGTAAAAAAGTTTGGAGACCCCTGGTTTGCAATAGAGTATTATAACAAAAGACTAGCACGCAGAGCTGGCTGCTGGCAGGGCATTCATTAGATTAGCAGGATCCACAATGGGCTGGCAGCCAATCCAATATTGCTGACTGTAGGTTCGATTAGAGTAAGGAACACTGATTTCCATGTTGCTTACTTTAATTTAACCTACAGTAAACAATACTGCCATTATAAAGCCAACTGGCGGTATCTCAAAATATACCTCTCAATATATACATAATATTAAAATATGTTTAAGGATGTGAGAAAGTGTTATGTTTATGTGATTCATATATTTATGAAAACTTATAATTAATTTGTGATATTGCAGAAGAAGATGCCAAGGATGGAAGTGATGATGGGGATGACATAATTGGTGGAGACTTGGAAGTGAGACAAGAGCAGGAAGCTATGAAACCACCAAAGAGGTTGGAGGAAGCTGGGGAACCACCTAAGAGGTCGGAAACCCAGATGCCCTTAAATGGCGATGGGGCACAGAGAGGTAAGCATAAATAAATGTGTTTTCATCTCCAATACTTATGCTATCCTAAGTCCTTACACCATGGCAGATGTTGTCTCTGCGTGCCGGCACAGGCAGGGCAGCATCTGCTTAGTGTACACTCCTCACTTTTCATTAAATTATCGAAAGGGACTCTGCATGTTGGTTTTGGCTCCGCATACCCCTCCCAAAAGTTCGCAACACTTACGGTTATAATAATAATATAATTCTAACCAAATAAGTATAGATAACCATGTTATGTGTATAATATCGTATATTATTTATTTTAATCATACTTATAACCTTGCAAAATGTTTGTTCACCTGTGTAAACATTGAACACAATGTAGTTAAAAGAAATGTTACGCTTCTGGGTGATCTTCATATTTTATTGTTATCGAAATTGTTGTGAAATCAAAAACGCATTACCTACATAAGAAACTGTGTTTATCCCTATTTTTACCTCAAAATATGGACTAAGAGATTTATTTTTCCTGCTCTACTTACCATCTGAACTTTTGGTAATGGTGTATTTTATCATCATCATCATCATTAGTTGTTCCCTCAGAGCTGAGGATCGTGACATCATGTCCTTCTGTTGAAGACCAGGTTCCTCCAAAGGCTTCTATCCCTCGCTAAGTGCATGGCTTCTTGCAGTTTTAATTGCAAAGGTGCAGTGATTTTGGGCACATCATCTTGTAGGGAGAGGGCCTCTTAGTTTTGTGCCTTCAAACTTTTCCCGTCATGATGATCCTCTCCAGGCTATCCGAGGAGTGTCGAGAGAGGTGTCCGAAGAATTTAAGTATGTGGTCCTGGCATGTCGTAGACAACCGGCGTTTTATGCGTAGCTCCTCTTGTATGGACTGATTATTTTCTGGTGTATTTTATAAGCGTACTAAAAAAAAAAACAATTGTAATACAACCTTTATAGTATAAGTATAGTATAGTATAATTTTTAAAATACGCTGCCACTTTTTTGCATTGCAGCATCGGCCTTTCGTGTTCCCTCATTAAAGACGTGTCTATTAGTCACTGCATAATGTTACATTGTCACTAAGGTTTAATCATTATGCAAAATTTTTAGCTTAATTGAACATTTATATAAACTGCCAAGCAAGCAAAGTAACAAAAATCATTCATCAAGATTGGTAAACTAAATACAAAAACTTGTTAAAAAAATATCTTTCAACCAAAGACACAATATTGTCAGGTTTACATATTACCATATATTGTTGTCACTATTGTGTTATTCGCTGCATGTATTGATATGTAATATATTGTCAGAACTAAATAATATTGTTTATTTTTTTCTAGAGATTCTAATGGGTGATGGGTTCACAGAAGACGACCATTTCTTCCCCTTCTTCTTGAGCGCAGTGATAGTGGCTGTAGTGCTATACGTCCTGTACCACAATAAGAATAAAGTGGCAAAAATGGTGAGTTCATAAAAATGATAGTTTGAAAGTTTACTATAAAACCTGTGATTGTAAGAGGGTTTTAGTTTAAGGAAAAATATGCTAGTGTGGCATTCCAAGACTTAAAGCTTGAAGCTTAAGACGTTATTACCTAGGCGCCATTAATACAAATTCTCGTTTTCTGGAGTGGATGTCCCTGCCCATTTATTTCCTATGTTAACCATCCAATAATTATAGTCATAATTATCAAGGAATAATAATCTCGATAACATAGAATCCTGATTAATATGCATCTATCTACTACAATAAGGCAATAAGACTGATATTAGCATAGCAGTTGTTATTATAGTATGTTAATATGTGAGTTTTTCAAGTCAAAGGTATATCATTGTCGTTTGTTAATAGTTTACTTCTAAATTAATTATGGCAGTAACGTCTTATTGACAACGAACAATGATGGAAGTAGCTTTGACTCGAAAACGTCACAGATGATATCCAATCATAACAATTTATTTTACAATACCTGTAGCAGAGTGGTCCTTATTTCAATTTTTTTTATATTTTGCGGGGCACCCTCTCTTTGGGTTATTTGGCAGTAAAGATGACCGTATTTTTTTTAAACGATGTTTAGATGTAGCTACTGGTTGTGAAAAATTTGTAGCTATAGTCTGGCAAACCATTTCTGTCAGTAGAAACGCGCGGCAAATTCAAAATACGTACATGTGGCAACAATTTGTGATGAGACTCCGTATTTCATGACGAACATTTCAATTCACATTGAATTTGTTTCTAGTGCATTTCACTCTCTCATCTTAAGCGCGAGTGAGATAGAACTCCTGCAACGTTCCCAATACAATTTAAATTCATTTTTAAGCCATATGTCAATTGCCTCAACCAGGTTATCTGTTGCAGTTGATGACAGATCAAACGAAATATATCCGTCTCTTTTTTACACACCGTAAATGTCACCTAATGAAAGGGGCGGAAATACCACCTAAAATTAAAAACATAAAATTTGATGATCATTGCTGCTTTTTTCACTGATTCTTAGTGTTGTCATACTTTTGTTCGCTGTACATTGCTACTGCGTTCGTTGGCTGGCCAGACTATAATTAATTACTTAAAATATTTTTTTTCCAGTTCTTCGGTTTAATAGTGGAGGGCCGTCAGCCGGGCCGCCGCCGCAGCAGCCGCGGGCACGCGTACCGCCGCCTCGACACGCTCGAGCAGGCCATGAGCGCCGCGCCCGCGCACGCGCCGCCCAGCAAGATCATCTACTGAACATCACTCCCGGCTGCCTGAGTTAACATCTCCAAGCTGAAGCGCAGAAACTCGAAGCAGGGTAAATAGAGTTGAACACGCGTACGTCCAAGAGGATTGAACATTCGCAGTGCAGACATAAAAAGCATAAGATCGGATCTAGATGTACCTTATATGTTTATAAATTCGACCTCAGGTTCCGGGCCTGCACCCTTACCACCTTATGTTTGTGGATCCGACCTTATGCTTTCCATGTCCAGCTATGATTCTAGAATAATATGAGTGATCCGCTACATGGAAGGGTTGCGAACTTATCGCGTTGGTGTGACAGCTGGACTTAAGTACAGAAATCGATTACATCCAAGATCTTTGAGCTATGCAATGTTGTCACTGTCACTTTATGTGGAAAATCTTCTTTATTCCCCATGGGTAGCGCTAAACATCTCCCTATAAGTATTTGCGTATGGGTAATCTGATTTTGCCAAGATTGAGGAACTGCGACGCATTGAGAGTGAAGTTCTTACTTAAGTATCGCTGGAATGAAATGCTACAATGTCGACAATATTTCAGTCGCGGCATATTTGGCCACGGTGAATCATTTTTAGAATTTAAGTAATCAATATCATACGGCAACCAGGTCACAGTATTCTTTTCGAATTTCAGCATCTTCATATATAGTAGATTTGTACCTACACTAAATTCTTCAAAATCATAAATAACGCATAAAGTACAATATTTAACGTAGATATGCCTTAATTATTTAATACTTTCATTACGTTCAAAACTGTGATGACCTTTTTGGTAGGTAGTTTTTTAGATATTTGTTGTAGAAAAATAGTCATAATTTAGTAAGTACTTACATTTCTTTACCCTTCCATGTCAAAACCTAAAATGTCTCATGATCATGTACTATCAGGTTCATAATTGCATACCCGGCTAATCAATGAATTCATTCATAAATCGGGTATGCAATTATGAACCCGATGGTACCTACTATCTTTTCGGATCTCATTTATGTTTGAAAAAGGAACATGTAAATTCTTGCTTTTTCTATGAATTTTTATGTTATTAATTCCTAAATTTATACTACCTTTTAGTATGGTAAGCGAGAAAAGCGAGTTTACTCGTCCTGTTTCAATTTAACGTATTAACTATTTTGTAGTAGTAGAAAGTTTAATTTAATATTTTATTACATGTCATTCAAACAAAAAAGGTTAATAGTTATTTTATTTAAATCTGTACTAGCGGTAGTAGTGTTTTTTGTGAGACAAGGGGCCGTATTCTACTTTAAAACACGTTTAGAAACACGATCCACCTTCCATACAACTCCAATGCATTAACTGCGCAATATAATCAGAAATATCAGAATTATTTTGAAAATTATTCCCATACAACTGTAATACAACTCCAATATTGGTTAATTATTTGTATGATTGAGGTAGATTGTCTTTCAATGTACTGTTTATGTATTATAAAGTTAGAATACGGCACTTAGATTCTCAGAGTAACACGATATTTACTTATGTGGTCATTCATTGAACCCGTCTGATTAATTTTTCATACACATTGCAGTAGTTTCTTCTTCTATGCCTGACATAGAACAAGCATAACTCTTATTTATAACTTAAAATATTTGCCTTAAACGGCAAATAGGTACTGAAGATATGTTGTATGGGCATTCGTGTTAATTTTTTAATATCTTAAACAAGTATAGTCATTAATTTATTATTACATCGCCATTTTTTAATTTTACTGGCGCGAGTCATATTAATTTATATACATATAAATGCCTTTATTTTAATAATAAGACAGTTTAACTTGTGTATTTTAGTCAGTACGCGCGACATGTTTCGGAAATAGTAGGCATTTCTCTTAGCTTTCCGAAATATATCTCGTGTAAAGACGTCAGAAAAACCCTAAAATTAAATTGCACAAATCCATTTTTTTACATTTGTCTTATGCACTGACTGTCTTTCGTTTTAATTGCTTAGGTTGTGATTGCAGCAATACAATAATCTAGCCTTAAAGTGTGCAAATAGTTCATCATGATTTGCCAATAGGCGTAAGGTATGATATGATCCCCTTAAGAAATATAATACTTTGTTTTAGTATAACTGTGCAGGTTTTATATTTTGTTTTACTCATATTTTTGCTTTCGAACCGTATGAAATTGTTAAGAGATATATTATAATTATGTATACATATGTAGGTACTGAAATGCAATATTTTTATCTAAAAACATATGTATTTTTGTTGTAATGACATGTAAATAGTTATAGTATTTATTTAGGCCCTGCTAGGGCATTTCAAGAACCTAGTTTTTAAAATGTTTGTATATGTTAAAAAATCGCATTAGTATATTTTCAGTTCTTTTTCACCAAGCGTTGCTCATGATAGTCATGATCAAATAAATAATGTTATTTATTACTTTCGTACTATACAAATAATTGTTATGATATTTGCACTGTTCAGTCAATATTAAGTATGTAAGGAAAACAAGTGTTTCAATGGTAATGATAATAATAAAACTTAAACTTATAGACAAGAAATAGTGACTTGCACTGGCAGCTTGGCTCCATACTTGAACCGCGACTCGAATAGGCATGGTGAATTTTTTTCATGGTATCGATCGATTCGTTTTGTTGTGAGGATCAAATGTCTATATGGGGCCAATTGCGTTAAAGCAACCCAAAAGTCAGAAATGAGACTTAAAGTCCGAGATTTGCGTTTGTTTCTCAAAACGCTCCTAACATAATGACGTGCAAAAGTGACGTCACGATCACATAGTCGCCCTGATTAAAGTATGGAAAAAATATGAAATTGCTATTTTTACAGTGAAATGTTGCGTTTATGTATATGGTTGCTATACAATTTATTTTACAGTAAAATGTTAAAAATCGAATGGTATCATTGTTTTTTTTAATTTCGCACTTTAAAAAAATCGTAAAATTCAGAAAATTTGCAGCTTGATACCTTTGATCCATTTCAATCAATTTTATTGCATTATTCAACATGTGTCATCATGCCTATTATGCAGTCGCGCGCGTCACTGCTAAGGGTTTGATCTTATTGGTTGATCCTTTGTTTAAAAGCTTGTTTTACAATATACCGTACATATTTAATAATGACTACAATTTGACTTAAAAGTAGGCCTTCTGTATAGTAAGTGTCAACATGTTGGCTGGAAATAAACTTTAGAAAATCTAATGTATTTTTTTACTGTCGGCCACTCGTAGTATAATTTTACGAAAAGGTAAAATAAGTGTTTTATTATTGTCAGATGTGCCACTTTCGGTTGTCAACATCTGAGTTAAGTTTCAATTTTAACTCGCCCTTATCGACAACTGATAATGTGGCACATTTGGTCTAACAAAGTTTCAAGGGTTATATTACCATGTTAAGAAACATAAGGTGACCTGTGTAAGAAACGCTAACATTTTTTTACCACACTCACTCGGAAAGGCTCACTTTATCCTTTTTAACCTTTTAACCGCCATATGGCAAAAATTGAACTTTCAATTTTGAACTCTGTCATAATCTACGGTGTCATTTATGTTGTCCCTTTGTCTCATACATCAGACGATGGCGGTTAAAGGGTTAATAAGTGTGGAAAGTTGTGTTTTATCCTCTAGGAGAGTAATTTGGTACTCGTGCGGTTTTGTTTAAGAATTTCAAACTAGGTGTCGCTGTTCCGTGTTTTAAAATCTCTGAATCGCGCAGTTAAGATTTCTCGAGAGAAAGACTCCATGCTGATATAATTTCGGGAGAAAGACGCCAGTTTTTGATTAGTTTACGAATATCACGCTAGATGGCGCTGCTGCGTGTTACTGCCCAGCCGGACCACATCTCCTGATTAAGCTCTATTTCTAATGGTGATATGTACCTATGATGTACCTTTTGTACCACGTCGGAAATTGCATGTACCTCCGTAGTTTAGCAGATATAAGACATTAAAGGTGGCCCGGCTGGGGAGTAAAATTTCCAGCCGGACCACGCCTGTGCCAGCTGATATCCGCGATTTTAAGATGTGACTCGAATAACAGATGTATGTACCTGTTATGTACCTCCAAATAAACCATTGTTTTATTTAAAAAAAGGTCTTACAAATTACTTTTTCATACATTAACATTTTCAGTATGCGCGGAATAGTAAGCGCCTGCCAAAAAATAATAGCAAATTTGGTCGCACACGTATTTGCGATTTAGAACGCGGCAAAATTTAAAAAGTAAAATATTTAAAAAGTTTACTATCTGTTGGCATTTTATAAATATGTGGCTCTATTTAAATATTTTGTAAATTGTATGCGATAAGTTTTTATCCACACGCCCGAAACCTCGTAAAAATGGATATTAATAAATATAATCGTGGGAAAGTCAGTGTGAAAAGGAACAAAAGAAGGAGTTTTTAAAGTACCAAGAAAAGTTACAAGATATCGAAAAAAACAGGCCAAGTGCGAGTCGGACTCGCGCGACGAGGGTTTTGTACATCATTCGTACATACAGGGTGTAATCGTTAAGTGTACCCAGGCGATTTCTCCGTAAATATAAGAGATATTAGAAAATATCTAACGGATATCGAAAGTACGTCACCTAATGTGTAAAATTACATTAATAACTTTTTTAAATAAAATCAGAACTATCCCAAACATTAACTTCAAACCCTCCCATACATTTAGTACGACGTTCGATGAAAGACTAGTTTGTCATTTCACCGTTATCAAATGATTCATGAATTGTTTTATTTTATTCCATATCAATAAATTATCATTTTCAATTAGAAACCTATTAATATAACTATTATAAAAGGAATCTCAAGCAGTTTTATCTCTTACAGCACCGACGTTCTACTTTGAGAGTAAGTCGTCGTAGGTACTAACTGTATGGGAGCTTTTAAACTAAATATTTTTAATATAAATACTTTTATTTCAAAAAAGTTATTAATGCAATTTTACTCATCGGGTAACGCATTTTCGATATCAGTTTGAAATTTTCTAATATCTCTTATATTTACGGAATAATCGCCTGCCTACACTTAACGATTACACCCTGTATAGGGGTAGTAACTTTAAAATTATTAAAGATATTTTTATTAAATAATGTAACTAAAAAAATTACGATTTTCCCAATTTTTCCTTTATCTGTGCTATAAGACGTTGCTTCCTACCAAATTTCAAGATTCTGAGTTCAGGTACCCTGTAGGTTTTGATTCCCTTGCGAGTTTCGAACATTTGCGGAAATTTGCGGCATAAACGGCTGATTTGAACGGTTTGATTTTTTCACAGCTCCAAGGGACAGTAAACCTGAGTATTTGATATAAATTTTAGCTTGATACCTCCACGTGTTCCTGAGAAAAAGGGTCTTGACAGACGGATGGACGGACGCACGGACAACAAAGTGATCCGTTATAAGGGTTCCGTTTTTTCCTTTCGAGGTACGGAACCCTAAAAATTACCTTTAAGCACGTATGAGATTTTTAAACAAATTAGTGATCTCTCGAATACCGCATACCAGTTAAGGCGATGTATTTATCGCTTAAAAGAAATTGTCATTTGTTTTTTTGACTCTGCGAATACTAAGAATGTTGAAATCCAAGAACATGGCTCCTCATTTGAAACAACAATTAAGGTTAACTCTTCCTTGAGTAGCGTCAGCCTCTCAGACGACCTCAATGATATTGTTTCAATCCACATTGGCCAAGAAAGATGGGTACAAATAAAGCCCGTCATGTATTACACTAAGATAAGCGACAAAAATAGACCAGGCAAAACATTACATAAGAGACAACATGCCCAAAAATAAATGGACAAACATAATGAGCGAGATTTGAACATGCTACCGGTTGCATCCAAACTCAATTTAAATTTCTGGTTAATATTTGTTATAAGCTTGTAAAATGTGTCCTGCAGGTTGGTCCAATACAACACAATAAATGGTAATAATGCTATAGTAGTTTATGTAACTGTTACGTAATAAGGGTCCTTAAAACATGAGTGTGGTTTTATGAAACGAGCCGCAGGTGAGTTTCATAATAAGATCACACGAGTGTTTTAAGGCCTAATTACGTACAGATGCATACACTGCTTTATCTACACTCATATTATTTATCCTAAATGCCGTATTCCGAAACCATAGAATGGCCGCTAATGCACCGCCATGGCCAACTCGATTGTGCCGGCGGTCGCGCGGGCGCGTGCAGGTGTACATTATGTTATCAAAACTCATAACACATCAATAGTTGAGCATGTAAAGTTAAAATTACGTTACTGCCACACATAAAAAGCTTATCATAGTAAAATCGGTTGTGGTAATGCTAGCCATTGCCTACCGTTTTTGAACACGTTTTAGAGGGCTTACAATGTGAGTGTAGATAAAATGTTTTATCTACACTCATATTGTAAGTCCTCTAAAATGCGTTCAAAAACCGTAGGCAATGACCAGCATTACAACAAACGATTTCACCATGATAAGTTTCTTATCTGTGGCAGTACCGCAATTATAACGTTTCATGCTCAATTATTGATGTGCTCTGAGTTTTGATAACATAATGTACACCTGCACGCGCCCGCGGCCGGCGACACCCGCCCGCGCGTCCGCCGGCACAATCGAGTAGGCCGCGCCGACACAATCGAGATGGCCACGGCGGTACTGTGGCGGCCATTCTATGGTTTACGAATACGGCATTTATAATAAATAATATGAGTGTAGATAAAGCAGTGTATGCAACTGTACGTAATTAGGCCTTAAAACACTCGTGTGATCTTATTATGAAATTCGCCTGCGGCTCATTTCATAAAACCACACTCATGTTTTAAGGACCCTTATTACGTAACAGTTACATAAACTACTATTATGCACTCATTATAAGGAGGCGTAATCGTCATTATTAACAAAGACGCAATTACCACTTTACAATGATTTTTATGTAAATTTATTATTAAATAGGTAATCATGATACAAATAAGATAAATCAAAATAATACTTTAACAAATGTGATCGCAAATACGTGTGCGACCAAATTTGCTATTATTTTTTGGCAGGCGCTTACTATTCCGCGCATACTGAAAATGTACATGTATGAAAAAGTAATTTGTAAGACCTTTTTTTAAATAAAACAATGGTTTATTTGGAGGTACATAACAGGTACATACATCTGTTATTCGAGTCACATCTTAAAATCGCGGATATCAGCTGGCACAGGCGTGGTCCGGCTGGAAATTTTACTCCCCAGCCGGGCCACCTTTAATGTCTTATATCTGCTAAACTACGGAGGTACATGCAATTTCCGACGCGGTACAAAAGGTACATCATAGGTACATATCACCATTAGAAATAGAGCTTAATCAGGAGATGTGATCCGGCTGGGCAGTAACACGCGGCGCTGCTCCTTGTAGTTAAAATCCTGAATCGCGCTGTTAAGATTTTTCTCACGAGAAAGACCCCAGTTTTTGTTTAGTTAACGAATGTCACGCTAGATGGCCCTGTTCCATGTAGAAAAAACCTGAATCGCACTGTTAAAAAATTTCTCGAGAGAAAGACTCCATGCTGATACTGTTTTTGTTTATTTTACGAATCTCATGCTAGATGGCGCTGTTACGTTAAGTTGAAGTCCTTCGTTTACCCTTTACCCTTCCCCTTCTCTTCTGGGAAAAACGGTTCTATTTAAAATTCTAGTGTTATAATATAATCTAGCAAATTTTGTCTACTTTAAAAATGTCTTGAAAAGGTACTGTCAAAAAGTGTCAAGTCTGTTTAAGGGTTATATATATCCTATTTTTTTACAACATTGTCGTGTAATTATTTCACATACTCATACCAAATTTTAGTTTTCTAGCGCTAACGATCACTGAGCTACAATTATAAGGACTACTGCGGAGCCCTTGACAGATGTGTTGGGAATGGTAGAAGGACCAGGCAGAATAAAACTTTGTTTAAAAATAGAAAACGTACTGTAATACGCCTTCACAAGTACATATGAAAATACAAAAATCAGTTGCTTGTTACAAATTCAAAATTGCAGTGTCACAATGATAGTCAACGCGAATGATGGAAGACGGTGGACGCGCTCAGTCCCCGCTGTAGCCTTGCGTTTATTTCCAAGAAGATGTTTTCTTTTATACTTTTTTAAGTCATTTTTCGTTTTATCGCCATCTATGTTGTCTTGTGTCAAACCGCCATGAGGCTTATTTCTCCTTTGCCAGTACGGCTTATAATGCCGCTTAGTCGCTTAGTAAACATTAATTATGCCGCTAGGTGGCGCGCTTGGTTTGCTTCGAATGGGGAAGGCCGGTGAAAACTTTTTGTAGAGGGCGTTGTTCCAGATTCCACACAATAAGAGAAAGAGACACATACAATGAGACAAAGAGACAGAAGATGAATTAACTAGTATGCAGTCAAAAAGCTTTTCTTAGGCAAAAACCTTCCCTATGGCGTTAATCTAAAGCATTTTAATTTTAGTGTATTTCAGAAACCGGTGGATTTCAATTTCGGAGCGATTCGAGATAAAACATTGAATCAATTTCGCGAAAATAAATAAAAATTACTTCGCGCCCTTGGAAGAATAATAAGTAAGGAAGCGTAATCAACGCTCAAAATCTGCTCCACTTTCCTGGTGCCAAAGTGGGCGGAGCTTGTGACAGCGGTGCCCTAATGTCATGTCAAACATTTTGAAATTGTCATGTCGTCAAAATATTCGTTTTTTCGGTCCATGAAATTTCGGTAATATATCGGTATTAAAATGCCGGCTTGTGTCGTGCATTGGTGCAGGAGCCACACAGGCGCCAAAGATGCCAAAGATGGTGATATTTCTTTTCATCGGTAAGTAAATCACGCATAGATATTCTCATACATTACGGACTTGGTCGATGTTATGCAATATAAGTTTTGGAAAAGTAAACATAACTCATTTGAGGAAAAGTATAATGAATGTTTATTTATAAGTATTACGTAGTAGTAATAAATCGACAAAATAACACCCTTCGAATTAGTACCTACTATACTTATGGCCTGTTTCACAATCTCCAGTTAAAGCATATCTGTCAGGTAAATGTTTGCTGTCCTTTTCTTTTATATGACTGGAGAAAAGGATAGCAATAATTTTAACTGGCAGATAAGTTTATCTGGAGATTGCGAAACAGGCCCTTACTCTGGTAAAATCATACCATTCTGGCCGTGCCATTTCTAGTACAACTGACTATTAGGTTATGACTCTTATTTATCATTAATAATTAGTGCTATAACTTCAAAGACTAATGTCTTTAATTATCAAATCTAGAGCAGAGCCCGATTGTGGAACTACCTCTACCTCAACACAGTGAATCCTCTTTTATATGAAAGCGTCGGCAACGCACATGAGACACCTCTGGAATTACAGGCGTCCATAGGCTACGGTAGCTGCTTACCATCAGGTGAGCCGTATGCCTGTTTGCTAGCGTTGTAGTATAAAAAAATGGATAAAAAATGTAAATTTATCTTTGTATTTCCCTAAGCCTGCGAAAATAAATAGTACCTACACATAAAACTCATCCGTTATATTTTTAGTTCTAAAAAACGAGGAAGCAAAGAGAATTTTAACTATTTATATTGAAGGTATGCTATTATAGTCTGGCAAACCATTTCTGTCAGTAGAAAAACGCGGCAAATTCAAAATACGTACATGTGGCAACCCTTTGTGATGATACACCGTATTCGTGACGAACAATTCAATTCACATTTCTTTTACATTGAATTTGTGTCTAGTGTATTTCACTCTCTCATCTTAAGCGCGAGTGAGACAGAATTCCTGCAACGTTCTAAATTGAATTTAAGTTCGTTTTTAAGGCATATGTCAATTGCCTCAACCAGATTATCTGTTGCAGTTGATGACAGGTCCGACGAAATATATCCGTCTCCTCTTTACACACAGTACATGTCACTTAATGAAAGGGGCGGAAACACCAACTAAAATTAAAAACATAGAATTTGATGATCATTGCTGCTTTTTTCACTGATTCTTAGTGTTGTCATACTTCTGTTCGCTGTACATTGCTACTGCGTTCGTTGGCTGGCCAGACTATATTTTCTAGTCTGGTCATAAATAAAGTTAAATTTTTGCCATAATCAACCTTCATTGCTTAACATTATGTTGCTTGAGACCAAGAGGGTCTCCCTAATGTAACGGATTTATAAAATTGTAAAAAAGTTCAAAATCTTTACTATTTTATGTTAATTTATGCTTATTTTGTAGTATGAAAGTCCCTATATTGTAATTAAGCACTTTTATTAAATAAATGAAAGATGAATAGAAGGCTTTGATATTATTCCTTATTCCAAGAACGATTAAATTTACGTACATTACATAAGTAATGACAAATGCACTAAAAAATAAATTGTTAATTGGATGCATTATTATTTATTACGTGAACCCACCCACGTCAAACGTAGGCGTATTTATTATACGTTAACTTGACATTTCAGTTATTTCATTTCAGTATCTCCTGTCCAATTAAACTTCATTGTCAAATTGATTTTGACCACTCACAACAAGGCAACTTTTCTTATTGGTGAAATGGCATGAAACCTTTGCGGAATTAAGGTTAACACAAAAAAAATGCCTAAAGAATGAGTACTTGATTGGTTAATAAGACAAGACATTTTAGTTTTGTAAACGTGAAAATGGGTCGTGTTTTCACATAAACTTTGTTTGCCTTTACTCGTCTTGATATTATATGTCGATGTTCGCGCCACACAATTTTAGCTTTTCTAAGGAGTCTAGGGTTAGGAAATTGCGATGCTATTACCTAAAGTTATCAAATTGCCTGGAAAAGGTAAGCAAGTAGGTATGGATTCGGTTTCTCAAAAAAAATATTTTAGTTATTCAAGTTCCGGGATTCCAAACATGTACAAAATGTCATGAGAATGTCTTGCAAAAATGTTTAGGTTAACGGCTATTTTTGTCGATTTTTGCAAGGACACAAGTTGATGTAATGATTTAACGACATATATGCATTAACTATCCGCAGGATAATGAATCCAGTAATTTTATTAGGTTTCCTATATCTCTGACAGTATGGACAAGTTTCAAATATCTGTTATACAGAATGGATTTTCTTTTTGGGTCAGTGAGGGCAGCTACCAGACGCCGTGCTGGTACGCGAAAATGGTCTAAGGAAACCATCCCTCAATTTTTAATTAATGAAGATCGGCGTTAACAGTTTTTGGAAAAAAACATACAGAGCGCAAGAAAAAAGTGATTTTTGACAAACATTTTTAAAGTGAAAACTTCTTTAGCGGCGCTGTGCACTTTTTGTGAAAAATGTTAAACTCGCGTCAGGGTCAAGTGACCGTCAGGGTCACGTGACCGTCAGATTCGTCAGGTTGAAAATTCGTAAGACGGACACGTGACCTGATCGAATAAATCTATATTAATAATTTCGTCGAGGGGTACGGTAGACCCGAATGAAATTATGCTCAAATGAAAAAGCGTAAAAAAATAACAGTTTTGAATCGAATACATACATGGGCAAAATTCGGATGGTCGCGTATTTTGCATTTAAAAGTGTTAATTTAATGACAAATGGTCGGCCATATTCAACACGGAGTACTGCTAACAACATTTTATGATTTCATAATGAGCCAGTGTCCTCGTGGTTACGCACTACATACACATACGCAAAGCAATAATGAGTTATGAGCCGCTTCCCCGACAGTCGTGTCCAAACGTCTATGCAGTCAAGTGCTGTTAAAAAAAAATTAAAATATGCCGTCGTGCGTTGTCAAATGCTGCAGAAATGCCACCGTTCGAAAGAAAAAAACGGATGGGGTAACTTTTCACCATTAAGTAAACAATTCATTGCGTAATCATATTAAAAATCAGTAAATTCGTAAACTATTAACTTCACGGTAGCGGTGTTGCCAGGTGGTTGAATAGGGAAACTTCCCGAACGTCTATAATCGCCGCGATATGTTGTCAATACGATATTGACGTCCCCACTCCCAACTAGACGTTTTATTTCACGCACGGTTTCAACGAATATTGACGTTACCTAATTAATAGTTAATAACTTTTATGCTTTTGTGAGCAAATTATATTCTTTATTATTTTTTGAATGAAATTTGTAAATAAACAAAATTATATATTTCTTAAAATTATTCCAAAAACTTCGTAAAACAAAAAGCCCATATCTAATCGTAGATTGAACGCGCGAAGTTATGTCACCGCTACTGATCTGTCAAACTTTCATCTCATTCTAACTATCGCTCCCTCTCACTCTGAGCAGCTGACTAGTCGCTTCAGTAATCGACTGGTCAAGCGATTAGAACGAGATGGAACTATAGTTAGAATGAGAGGTCAGCTCTTAAGTCAAACCGATTGTGTCGATCGATCGAGGAGCATTTTTAACCAACTTCAAAAAAAGGAGGTTATCAGTTTGACCCGTATGTTTGTATGTATGTTTGTTCGCGATTATCTCGCGTTATTGGGACGACAACAGAGGCCACCACACTCAACAGTAGTCTTGTGCTTTTAATAAATAGTAAATTTAGATTTCCTCTTCAGTATATGTCATCAAATTTATTAAAACAGGTGCTTATTAATTCTATGTAACCATATATATTAATAATCTTATTTTTTAAATTCAAAAATACTGTATTCTTAATTGGGAAAATTTGTATTACATGGCAACACTCGTCTGGACACACACATTCAAACCAGCCGCCATCTTGCGTCACAGTTTGTTGTACAGGCATGCTCCATCCTTTTAATTTATTCATCCAAGGCCATATTACATATTTTAGTGGTTGACACTTGGAAGAATAATAAGTAAGGAAGCGTAATCAACGCTCAAAATCTGCTCCACTTTCCTGGTGCCAAAGTGGGCGGAGCTTGTGACAGCGGTGCCCTAATGTCATGTCAACCATTTTGAAATTGTCATGTCGTCAAAATATTCGTTTTTTCGGTCCATGAAATTTCGGTAATATATCGGTATTAAAATGCCGGCTTGTGTCGTGCATTGGTGCAGGAGCCACACAGGCGCCAAAGATGCCAAAGATGGTGATATTTCTTTTCATCGGTAAGTAAATCACGCATAGATATTCTCATACATTACGGACTTGGTCGATGTTATGCAATATAGTTTTGGAAAAGTAAACATAACTCATTTGAGGAAAAGTATAATGAATGTTTATTTATAAGTATTACGTAGTAGTAATAAATCGACAAAATAACACCCTTCGAATTAGTACCTACTATACTTATGGCCTGTTTCACAATCTCCAGTTAAAGCATATCTGTCAGGTAAATGTTTGCTGTCCTTTTCTTTTATATGTCTGGAGAAAAGGATAGCAATAATTTTAACTGGCAGATAAGTTTATCTGGAGATTGTGAAACAGGCCCTTACTCTGGTAAAATCATACCATTCTGGCCGTGCCATTTCTAGTACAACTGACTATTACCTAATAATTAATGCTATAACTTCAAAGACTAATGTCTTTAATTATCAAATCTAGAGTAGAGCCCGATTGTGGAACTACCTCTACCTCAACACAGTGAATCCTCTTTTATATGAAAGCGTCGGCAACGCACATGAGACACCTCTGGAATTACAGGCGTCCATAGGCTACGGTAGCTGCTTACCATCAGGTGAGCCGTATGCCTGTTTGCTACCGTTGTAGTATAAAAAAATGGATAAAAAATGTAAATTTATCTTTGTATATCCCTAAGCCTGCGAAAATAAATAGTACACATAAACTAACTCATCTGTTATATGTTTAGTTCTAAAAAACGAGGAAGCAAAGAGAATTTTAACTATTTATATTGAAGGTATGCTATTATAGTCTGGCAAACCATTTCTGTCAGTAGAAAAACGCGGCAAATTCAAAATACGTACATGTGGCAACCCTTTGTGATGATACACCGTATTCGTGACGAACAATTCAATTCACATTTCTTTTACATTGAATTTGTTTCTAGTGTATTTTACTCTCTCATCTTAAGCGCGAGTGAGACAGAATTCCTGCAAGTTCTAAATTGAATTTAAATTCGTTTTTAAGGCATATGTCAATTGCCTCAACCAGATTATCTGTTGCAGTTGATGACAGGTCCGACGAAATATATCCGTCTCCTTTTTACACACAGTACATGTCACCTAATGAAAGGGGCGGAAACACCAACTAAAATTAAAAACATAGAATTTGATGATCATTGCTGCTTTTTTCACTGATTCTTAGTGTTGTCATACTTCTGTTCGCTGTACATTGCTACTGCGTTCGTTGGCTGGCCAGACTATATTTTCTAGTCTGGTCATAAATAAAGTTAAATTTTTGCCATAATCAACCTTAATTGCTTAACATTACTTGAGACCAAGAGGGTCTCCCTAATGTAACGGATTTATAAAATTGTAAAAAAGTTCAAAATCTTTACTATTTTTTTATGTTAATTTATGCTTATTTTGTAGTATGTAAGTCCCTATATTGTAATTAAGCACTTTTATTAAATAAATGAAATATGAATAGAAGGCTTTCATATTATTCCTTATTCCAAGAACGATTAAATTTACGTATATTACATAAGTAATGAAAAATGCACTAAAAAATAAATTGTTAATTGGATGCATTATTATTTATTCCGTGCATTACGTGAACCCACCCATGTCAAACGTAGGCGTATTTATTATACGTTAACTTGACATTTCAGTTATTTCATTTCAGTATCTCCTGTCCAATTAAACTTCATTGTCAAATTGATTTTGACCACTCACAACAATGCAACTTTTCTTAGTTAGTTACTAGCCCGGTCGGTAGTGACCCTGCCTACGAAGCAGAGGGTCCCTGGTTCGAATCCCGGTCTGGGCATTATTTTTTTGTATTTTTTTACGGATATTTGTTATTATTTTAAGATTTTTGATATTAAGAAAATAAAAATCCATACATATTTACAAAATAATTATTTGCGGACAAGAAAAACGTTCTGAATATAAATTTTATTTAGAACGTCATATATCGATAATTTCAAATTTAAAAAAATATCATAAGTAAGCGTATTTAATGCAGTTATTTTTGCAGTTAATTTAATATTTACATATTTAGACACTTACAATATAAAAAAAATACATACCTTTGACTTTTGCTTCGTGGACATCGTAGTGTATCTCTGTGTTCCACGTTAAGTATCGATTTTTTTCTTACCTCCATATCTAAAAAAAATAGTCATCGTGGGGCACTACGGTCATACGGTCAGAAATTTACAATTTTAACACGTTGTGCACAATTTTTGTCACTTTTATACTAAGTGAAAAGTGAAAACTAAACTTCCGCTTTTTAATGGTAGGTACCAAATAAATACCTAATGTATGGCTTATTTCTGATTATAACTATTTATTTACTTGATTAGTTATTTGCTTTATTTATTTTTAATATTAGGCTATGGTTGTACCCCATTTTTATAAAAGTAAAATATAAAAATACTTACATAAATAAAAACTAATAAAATAAAAACAAGAAGGACGTCCAGCAAGTATCTAGGCATGACTCACGAGGTTACCGCCATCATCGGATCAGATACAGAAGGCGGTAATCTTGGACACAACGCGTAAAGCCGGCGGTTCCTTTCTCTGCGGCCCTGACCTACGGCAGCCTAGATGCGCCACCCTGCGCCTTGCTCCGTTGCCGGTGGAACCCCACGTTATGTTTTTTTATAAGTAGTGTTTTATCGTGTTTTCGATATATTTTTGTATTTTACTTTATAATTTTTTTTGTAAAACGCCGTTTGTATAAATAAATACCCGCTATGACAGATCCCAATATGGCATATCACGGCACCAATTAAGTCACCGTCCTCGTTAAATCTGACAGTATTTTTTTAGGTAAGGTTTTATACTTATTCTAGTTATCAATAATACTGAATTTATAAACGCAGCGCACTTCACGCCGTCAATAACTGCTAAGTTCATTTCATACGCTCAACTATACCCTAGCGCCACCCGGAGAGATTTGGAACTATTATTTACGCTTACAGCTGGACACTTTTTCGACCTTTCCCCTATATAAGACGGCGGTCCTTACTTTCTATTGTTCATGGTCGATGGGTTGACAACTTGACAGTGAGGGGTGCGTTAGGAAATTGAGAACTATGTTTACGTCCGGCATATTTGACAGGTTAGTTGGTCAAAAGGAGGACGAAAGTAAATAAATTAAGAAAACCCGGCTGACTGACAAGGCAAGAAAAGCATTTGACACACGACAAAATATATTCTTACAGAAATTAGTTTTCCTTTCACTGAAATATAATATAGGTAAGTAAAAATGGATACTTTTACTAAAAATTAATGTAAATAACATGTTGAAGGCCTGAAGCCGCGACTGCAGTGTCCTGCTTTTGGACAGTGGTTTTCAAGCGTTCTATATATCCATCAATTTGTCACAATAACCGCCTTCAAAGTGAATAAATGGACTGTTTGCCGTCTGTCTGCCGTAAGTATTAACTTCAACTACATTGAGTGGTTGTTATTTGGATCACCCGACTGCTAAAAGGAGGGCCACGTTTTTTTCGAAAGTATATAGAGGTGTTACCCGCGCGAGGTAGGACCCCGGAATTCCGGGCTTTTGAAAACCGCGATTTGAAAATCAGGGTTTTTGAAAATGTGGGACGCTGGGATTTCAGATTCCCGGGATATCCGGGACTTTAAAATTCCAGGATTCCGGAAATGCGGGTCACCGGGCTTCCGGGATTTTAGGAAGCTGGAATTCTGTAAATGTGGTACGCCGGAATTTCAGGGTCCTGGAAGTCCGGAACTTAAGAATACCGGGATATAGGAACTTTTGAAAACAAGGATTTTTGAAAAGCGCGAGGCCGGGATTACAATTTTTTTTAAACCAGGGATTCCGGGAATACAAGAACAGGGTTTTAGGGGTCCTGAGTTTGTGGGATTTTGAAAGTCCGGGATTCCGAGCATTAATAAATTCTGGGATTAAGGAAATGTTTTCGACATTGCATGATATTAGGGTCTCGGCATTCAGGATATAAGGTACTCTGGGCTTCCGGGCCTATGTGCTTTCGAAAATGTGGCTTCAAAAATTTCAAAATACTTATTAAAACCAGTGATTCCGGGAACGCGACAAATCCTGGGAGCCCGGAAGTGAGACGTACCGAGGCTTTAGAGCCTCAGAATTCGCAGTTTATGGAACCCTGGAATGCGGGAAACCGAAAATTTTGAACCCTGTGATTCTGGAACTTTAAAAAGCTGACATTATGGGACGTTAAAAAGCCGGGGTTCGGGAAATGCGGCACGGGATTTTAGGATCCTGGGAGTCCGGGACTTTAGAAATCCGGGTTTAATAAGCCGGTAGCCCGGTATTTCAGCAGGGATATTTCGGAAATGCGGGACGACGGGATTTTAGAGTCAAGGGAGTCCGGAGTTTTGATATCCCCGATTCGGAAGCTTTATATCCGGGATTTCGAGAATGTGGGAAACCCAGATTTTGTGCTGGGAGTCCCGGTATAAGGAACTGCGGGATTCTGAGACTTTAGGAATTCTAGATACCGAAAAAGTCGGATGGGTTCCGGGACATCCTGGATTCGTATAATACGGAACGCCGGAATTATAAGGTATTAGGAATCTGGAACTTTACAAATGCAAGATTCCGGGACTTTTAAAAGCTTGGATTTCGAAAATGCGGCAGAAATTTTAGAGTCCTAGGAATTTATAAATCCGGGAATTACTAAACCCCGAATTCCGGGAATAGAGAAACCGGGATTTTAGGGTGCTGTGCATCCAGGTATAGAGAAATCTGGGATTCTGGAAATTTAGGAGGCCGGAATTCTGAAAATGCGGCTTGCTGGAAGTTTAGGTCCCAGGAGCCCAGGATTCCGAAATATAAAAACATCGTAATATCGTAACTGCGCGAGGCCGAGATTCCAAGATATTATAAACCAGGGATTCCGGGAATGCAAGCAATTGGAATTTTAGGCTCCCGGGAGAGGCCAGGACTTTAGAAGTACAGGATTCCGGGGCTATAGAAATCCTGGGAATCCTGAATTGCGGGAAACCGGGATTTAAGAGGTTCCTATAGTCTGGATATAAGGAACTCCCGAATCCCGATTCGGGATTCCAGTATTCCGGAGGCAGGGATTCGAAGATTTAAAACCCGGGATATCGGCTACCGGGTTTGAAGGTACCGGGCTTCGAGGTTTTAGAAGCCCAATAATCTCAGTTTTCCTATATTTCCCAACTCCAGGATTCCAGGACTTTAGGAAGCCGGAATGATACGCCCGCGCTACGCCGGTATCAAGTATGCTAAATTATTTTTACATGAGTTTATTGAATATGTGTAAACAAATACGTATTTTTTAATTTTAGCTTTAGTATTATGTAAAACATATATAATAATTACATTAATTTGGCAGTGTTTCGTTGTAGGCTCTATCTAGACACACGGCAGTGTGTCCGCCAAGTTCGAGCAAAAAAAAGCGACACACCGGCCGTGGGTTATATTACACGAACCATTTCGGGCCAATTTCGACCACCCTATAACTCAAAACATATTTTATCTACGCATATGAAATTTCGAGTGTCTGTTGACATCCCCTTAATTGTCTAGAATACAAAATTTCATTATTCTACCTATAGCAGTTCTTGAGATATTAACGTCAGAAAATCGCTATTTTTACTATACACTCACTGACTCACTGACTCACTGACTCACTGACTCACTGACTCATCAAAAACCTAGACCACTTCCAATGGTCGTACTGACTTGAAATTTGGCATGGAGATAGGTCTTAAGGTCAAAGTAAAGGGAAAAATCTGAAAACGGCCAAGTGTGAGTCAGTTTTAAAAATAGCGAAGGTGTAGGTTCTACTATGAAGTCATAATGAACTAAATGGGTCTATCTTCCAATGGTCGTACCGACCTGAAATTTGGCTCGAAGGTTTGTCTTTAGGTCGAAATAAAGTAAAAATCTGAAAACGGCCAAGTGTGAGTCAGTTTCGAAAACAACGAATGTGTAATTTTGTTCTACTATAAGTAGGTATGGAGTGGAAATGAGATAAGACTTATTTAAATTTAGATACATACCAATTTAAGATAATACATGTTTGTCTTAAAGACAAGAACAATAAAATTGTTCACCACTCTGTGTGTGTCTGTTGCGGGAACCGAACCCACGATTTACGAAGTGCAAAGCAGGTCACTAGGTACACTAGGTGCGCTAAATCAGTCAAACAAAAATGAAAAGACTATTTTTTCTCGCATAGTCTAAATAATTTCTAATTTTACAACTAATAAAATCGCAGATTCAAGAACATGGAAATCATATATACTCTAAGATGGAATTATATATACTACTGCCCATCTCACCCTCCGATACGCCACGGGATGAGATGGGATGGTGCACTTCTAGGGCTACATAATAGGCCACCAATTATAATACCTACTGGTAGGTAGGTATTACCAAGTGTAGCATGACGCTACGTTTATCGTACGACATCTGTCGACTTTCTTCAGAACTTCCGTGTCTAAGGAAGGTCTAAGGCTTGGTCGCGGTTGATATATAAAAAGCGTACATTGTGATTCACGGCATTACGGGTAGATGGCGCTTATATCAGTCCGCATTTTGTAATACGACTGGCAGTTATAAAATTGAGATAATATCCGCCCTAATTTTGAATATGAATTTTTGAGGTATTCCAGATTGTCAAAAAAAAGGTTGATTTTTGATTGAGTGTGTCAGATCGACGGGGAGATTTTTAAAGAAAAATACATATTCTGGTTTAGTCTGAGGGTTTTGCTATAATTTACTTAGTTGCATCGTGTTGAAGTGCGATTTATATCTCTAGATTTTTGCGTTCAAACATTATATAGCAAGTGCTAATACATTATTGAAGCAAATACAAATTCTTTTCAATAACCAAATACGTTGCCGGGCAAAAAGGCCACCAGTGGGACTGCCTGAGCCGGAAGGACTCCGGAAGGCGCTTGTGGGTGCCGGACCGGCGAGACGGTCTGCAACCGCCGCGTGTTCCGCGTGATTCTTCACCGTCGTCGGAGAATTAGAGCCCGCATCCAGCGGGCTCCAAGTGAGAAAGAGAGTTCAGCGAGCTGTTGGGTCCGCCTAAACCGAAGGGGACGCTTGCCCACGAACTCTATTCAAATTTAACTACAGTTTTAGCCATCTTGTCTTTCGAGAATATCATATTATTTACATTTTTTTAAAAACGTTGTAAATCCGATTCCTTTTTTTGTATCCAGTGTTTTTGTGCCATAATAGCTTTTTTTTGTTGTTTTGCTAAAATATTCCCCGAAATTCTAATTGCCTCGTTTGACGGGCGTACAAAGACCTGGCTCTTTAATTTAGGCTACGTTCAGCCAGCGAATCATCTGTCACCATCCATATCACCCGCCTCATTAACCCATTATTTTCCTACAGCCAAATTACTAGCCGAGTCTTTATTTGTACTTACCAGTTTTGCTAGTACTCCATCCTTTTTATTTTCCTTTTGTGCGGAAAGTAGACGTTTACGATACTAAGGTAACTATTGAATGTGAAATATCCTTATATAGGTACAGTTATCGTCATTTTTATGTGAAGTGCTAATATTAAATATTCTGATTAATGTAATTTAATTACATTCTAACCACTAAGGTAACTATTGAATGTGAAATATCCTTATATAGGTACAGTTATCGTCATTTTTATGTGAAGTGCTAATATTAAATATTCTGATTATTGTAATTTAATTACATTCTAACCACTAAGGAAGTTATTGAATGTGAAATATCTTTATATAGATACCGTTATCGTCATTTTTATGTAAAGTGCTAATTTGAAATATTCTGATTATTCTGATTATTGTTGCTAATTTTATATAATTTACTTTATCTTCAAAATTAAACGTGTTAATGCAATTATAGAAGTGTTTTACTGCAAATTGGCGCCCGATAAGGTAAAGAACTCTGGATTTACTTTTAATAATTGTAATTAAATATTTTTTTTTGGATTTGTGAGACGGTGACCGTAGACCGGTCGCGGTTCTATTAACCTTGATTTTGGTTTGTTTCAGCCTGCTGCCTCCTTACGTCCCATCATTAACCCAAATTCCGTCATATTGAAATATTGCTTTTATTTATGTTAAAAAAAAACGAATTTATCTGTTAACCTTTACTTATGCCTTTTTCTCAATTACCCGTAACATATCCCGAATACCTTATTTCATAGTTTGAGTCCTGTAGTTAGAGCCGGTAGACGTTAGGGAATTCGCAGGTAAGTCAGACATAGAATGTATGATTTGCGTTTTGTTTTTTTTTTCAGAAACTGAACTTGTTTTTTTTTGAATCCGAACTCTAAGTTAGCATTTAGACTTCGAGTGTTATTTTCTTTCTTTGACTTAAGCGCTTGGTTTAGACCACTGATATACTCGAACTTCGGATTTTAATTTTTAGGTCGATTAACTTTATTTTTTTGTTTGAACTTGCAACGCAAGACAACATTCGACTTTTCGCCAAGTCACACTTAAGTAATGAAGCATCAATTGCTGAGACGCCTCATGCACACTCGTCGTTAAACTCGCACGATCCGAGGATTTTAGAACCAATGGCAAACGATGAAGAACTTTTTTTTGATTCTGAACCACGACCCCAAGTGATGCATATGTCCGGACTTCCCCCGCCTTTTCCTTTCAAAGATTATTCACTTACGAAATGGAACTTGAATTTTTCCGGGGACACTTGTGTTCGCGAATTTTTCTTTCGAATCGAGGAAGAAGGTATGGCGCGTAACGTAAATCCTTCATATGTTGTCAGACGTTTCTATGAATTGTTGTCAGATAGTGCCTTGAAACATTTTAGGGCAATCAGATATCCGGGTCTTACTTACGCGGAATTAAAGTCTGAATTCATTTAAACCTTCGACGTAGCCGATTTAGATTTCAAGCTTGAGAGCCAACTTCGCGCTTTATCACAGAAGGACAACCAGTCAATGGTTGATTTTGTTATTCAGGCGCGCGATCTAAACGCAAAGCTTCGTACACCGGTTTCCGAAGACAACCTGTTTAACATTATTAAATATGGAATGAATCCTAGATATCATCCTTGTCTTGCAACTAACGTGGTTAGGGATATTGATGGTTTGTTAGAAGTCGCGAAATTTTTTGAAGCCTTTCAAGGTTCACGTCCAGCACGTTTGGCTATTGCACCGATTAGTGCTCAAGTTGTAGGTCAACCCAGTTCTATAGTGTGTATGAAGTGTGATGCAACTGGTCACAACTATCGTAATTGTCCTAACGTTTCAGGGGCAGTGTGCTTCAAGTGTAAGCGTGTTGGTGCAATCACACGCGATTGTCCTAGTTGTAATTCTGGTCCGTCAAAAAACGAATAAGTGGCGCACTGAGAGGTCCATCGGTGTCGCCCGTTTATATTAATAATTCCCCGGATAATAGACTTTTTATTGATGTTTTAGTTGCTGGCTCTTCGGTAAGAGCTCTTTTGGACTCTGGTGCTCAGGTTTTATTGACATTTTAATGTAATGCTGTTGGTCTCATTGACATTTTAAAGAAGGCATTCCGTGATGGTTTGTAAGCTTTTCGTCGCTTCACATCATGTTCCTGTCGCAGTCCCACGAGTAGGTGAGGTTCGCTATGTCCACCCTCGTACGGTGCTTGCACCACTGCAGGAATCAAAACTCCAATCTGTTATTGACGAGTTTGAGGAGATTTCTTCTGATAAAGCTGGATTAGGTTGTACTTCGTGGCTTTCGCATAAGATTGAGACTGTTGGTTCGCCCATCCGCCAACGTTACTGTAGCGACTGTGTCCTACATTCGCCCAAACTAAGATGCTATACAATTTTGTATTTTAAATATGCACGTGCAACATGTGCACGATTTTAGCAATCAACGTAAAAGCTGTATGGTCTTTTCTAGGTATCACCTTAGGATACATCTGTTGCATTGAACATGCCGGCACACTATTATTTTGTATTGTATGTTATTGTTTTGTCGGTACGCTCAGACAAAATAATGAATAAATTCTTTTGAAATAATTACCAGGTTTATTACCCTAGGATTTAGCAATTTCACTTTGTTTCTTTGTCGGTATTTCTATTTTGTTTATTGTTTACAACGCCCAACTAATATTGTTTTATTTAGGATAATAAACATATTTTCTTGCAGCGTGAGAAAATCTCACCATCTGGCTGGCCATTATCGGCCCTGTACTTCGATGCCCCCTGAGCTCGCCAGGTAACGAGCCAGAGGGATCGCAAGACAGTAGTCAGTTAGTACCCAACTGTCGAACCGACAAGTCATCCTAGACCGACTCACTGGTCCAGCTCGTGTAGTACCGATACTCCGAGTAACTTGTAATAATTACTGACTCCGCGTTAAGTTTCAGTCGAGTTTCATTATAGTTAGTATCGCTCCTGACGTACGTGTTAATTTATAAGTGTTCGTTTAGATAAGTTAATTAAAGTTGTGTAGATTTAATATAGACTATTTAACCTCGTGTGTGAACTTTTATTTACAAGCACAATCCCAACACAGTTGTACCTATAACGTACCAAATATATACTTAATTGCCAAATTGGTGACCCCGACGTGATCTGTAATAAACGGCAATATTGGTTGGTACCTGTGTGGTGGATATTAACTTCAGTGCTTTTGGTGGACTTATCAGTGAAGTGACTTTTGTGATTTAAAGATGCGAGACGAGGTCGCACCTCTAAACGAGCGTATTCAAACCCAGCGACTCACACGAGCCACCGTAAGGTTGCCGCCATTCACACTGGATGACCCTACCTTGTGGTTTATAAAGGTAGAGTTAGATTTTCGCAACCTAGGGATCACTGATGATGAGGATAAATACTCGTACGCCGCAGCGGCCTTGCCATCACAGCCATCAACGGAAGTGCGAGATCTCCTTAAAAACCCACCTGAAACCGGTAAATATGAGGTTTTAAAAAAGGAAGTTATCAAACGGCTAGGCTCATCACAAGAGGCCAATACGCGACGGCTTCTTGAGAAAGAGCACATAGGTGACCGTAAACCGTCTCAATTTTTACGGCACCTCAGAGTGCTTGCCGACACCGCAGTGCCAGACACGATACTACGTTCGCTGTGGATGGAGCAGTTACCGCGACCCATGCAGATGATCCTGGCTACACAATCAGACGTGAGCCTGGACAAGGTCGCCGATGTCGCAGACGTTATTGCAGACAGCACTACTCCGACGGCAGCCATCGCAACAACGGTAGAAAATCCAGTGATGCAGCAGTTGAACGCCCTGACACGTCAGTTAGCCGCTATGGAGCGTAGATTTGACGCTTTGTCCATCGACTCAAGTGCGCGACGAAGAAGTAGTTCGCACTCGCGTGCTAGATCAAGATCTCGATCCCGTCCCCGTGATAACTCAAAAGGTATGTGTTGGTACCACCATAGACACGGCCCTAAAGCTCATAGGTGCCTAAAACCATGCACGTACAGCGCCGGTACCTCGGGAAACGCGAGCGGGAGCCATTAGTGGCGAATGGTTGCCCAACAACACCGCCAACGTCACAACGAATATTCATCGTCGACAGAAACACCGGGACAAGATTTTTAATTGATACCGGAGCGGATTTGTGTGTTTATCCTCGCAGCCTAGCCCCACAGAATCAAAAGTTATGTATGTACGAGCTAGTGGCAGCAAATAACACCCCGATTAAAACTTACGGTTTCTCGACGATGACCCTAAACCTCGGACTACGCCGGGATTTCCCTTGGCGATTTGTCGTTGCTGACGTAGATAAGCCGATAATTGGCGTAGACTTTTTAAGCCATTATGACTTATTAGTCGATGCACGAAGGCATAGATTAATAGACGCCATGACGCAGTTTACCGTGACCGGACAGGTAGCTGAGTCCGAACCGGCGATATCTATAAAAACAATAGCCGGTGACTCGCCTTATCACCGCTTATTAAGGAAGTTCAACGATATCACTAAGCCTGACGGAGCGCCTGCCACTCAAATTAAGCATAATACAAAACACTACATCACAACGAAACCGGGACCGCCTGTAGCACAAAGGCCTAGGAGATTAGCACCCAATCGCCTTATCGCCGCGAAGAAGGAATTCGACGCTTTGTTGAAATTAGGTATCGCCCGCCCATCACAAAGCAGCTGGGCCTCACCGCTTCACATGGTTCAAAAGAAAGACAATGGATGGCGACCATGTGGTGATTACCGCGCGCTTAATGACCGCACGGTGCCTGACCAGTATCCGGTCCGGCACATTGAAGACTTCGCCCAGACTCTTAGTGGAAAAAAAGTGTTTAGTACGTTAGACTTAGTGCGTGCGTTCAATCAAATTCCAGTGGCGGAGGAAGATATACTAAAAAACGACATAACTACGCCATTTGGTTTATTTGAATTCACTTATATGACGTTCACTTATTCACTTATATGGCCTTCGAAATGCGGCTCAGACTTTCCAACGTTTTATGGACGAAGTGTTACGTGGTTTAGACTTTTGTTATTGCTATATAGATGACATTTTAATTGCCTCCAGTGACAGTGATGAACACTTAAAACATTTAGAGACAGTGTTTAAGCGATTAAGTGACTATAGTGTAGTGATTAATCCCTCTAAGTGCATGTTTGGCCAGGACCAAGTCCAGTTCTTAGGTTATTTAGTGTCTGCTGAGGGCACGCGTCCTCTACCTGGAAAAATAGAAGCGATACGCTCCTTTCCACTTCCTTCAACGGCGAAGCAACTTCGACAGTTCTTAGGTATGCTAAACTTTTATAGACGTTTTATACCTAACGCTGCAGCGCATCAAGCCAATTTAAACGACTTGCTTAAAGGAAACCTTAAGGGTAAGGCACCTATTCACTGGACACCCGACACTACAAAGGATTTCGAGGCTTGCAAACAATGCCTAGCCGACGCAACGATGCTAGCCCATCCTCGAGATAACGCTGATCTGGCGCTGTTTACTGATGCGTCAGATAACACGATAGGCGCCGCACTTCAACAAAAGGTGGACGGCGCATGGCAACCGCTAGCTTTCTTCTCTAAGAAACTTACAAACGCTGAAAGGAAGTATTCTACATATGACAGAGAATTATTTGCGATATATTCTGCAGTTAAACAATTTCGTCATAATTTAGAAGCGCGAACATTTACAATATATACAGATCATAAACCGATCGTGTTTGCATTCACGAAAAAGGATAAACAATGCACCCCGAGACAGTTCCGCTACCTGGACTTTATCGGTCAATTTACAACCGATATCCGACACGTTAGCGGAGAGCAAAATATACCTGCCGATGCAATGTCTCGCATTGATATTGATCACATTGAACGAGGAATTGATTGGAAGGCTCTAGCTATTTCTCAAAAGTCTGACGACACTTTGCAATCGCTACTCAATAAAACTGATTCGACGCTACAGCTTAAACTTGTACAGTTACCTGGGTTCGAAGAAAGTATATATTGCGATATCTCTACTCCGTCTGTACGACCCTACGTTACTGAACCCTTCAGGAAAATTGCTTTTAACACCGTTCATCAACTTTCACATCCGGGAGCGAAGACTACTATAAAATTAGCTACGCAGAAATTCATCTAACCATCTATCACATCAGCATTCATTGCAGAGAATGGACTCGAAGCTGTTTAGAGTGTCAGCGTGCTAAGGTTACACGTCACGTGTCAGCCCCTGTTGGAACTTTCGCACCTCCTTCGACTCGTTTTGAACACGTCCACATTGACATTGTAGTAATGCCCATATCAGAAGGCTGCAGATACATTTTGACCTGCATAGATCGTTTCTCTAGGTGGCCTGAAGCTATACCTATCGAGAACCAGGAAGCAGAAACTGTAGCTCGTGCATTTTACTCAAATTGGATCGCACGTTTCGGCGTACCTTTACGAGTCACAACAGATCAAGGCCGGAACTTTGAATCGCACCTGTTTAGAAGCTTAAATAATCTCATTGGTACGACTCAACTGCGAACTACAGCTTATCACCCAGCCGCTAATGGGATGATTGAGCGATTTCACCGCCAATTAAAAGCTGCGATTACATGTCATCGGAACGCCCAATGGACACGAGTTTTACCTACAGTCATGATGGGTATTCGCGCAGCATTCAAGGACGATCTGCAAGCTACGCCTGCTGAAATGGTTTACGGTGAAAATATTCGCTTACCTGGAGAGTTTCTAGTTCCCAGAACAACCAGGGATCGCGATGCGACGGATTTCGTCAGTCAATTAAAAACTAATTTCGCCGACCTACAACCAGTCGCAGGGACTCAGCATGGACGTAAAAAGGTATTTATATACAAGGACCTGATGACAACAAGTCACGTGTTTGTTCGTGTTGACGCCCCAAAACCACCTTTGCAATCGTCGTATGAAGGACCCTTCGCTGTTGTATCAAGAAATGATAAAACTTTTGTTATCAATAGACGTGGTCATCATGTAACTATTTCTGTGGACCGACTGAAGCCCGCTTATGTACTTGCTGATAACATAGAACCGCCGCCTGAGTTTGAAGATGACTTCGCACAGTTCATTGTCAAAAGAACAACTTGTCCCTCAGACAACACCACGAGTGCAGCACCTGAGCCTGCTGCGCAAGAAGCACCGCCTGCAAATGGTAATGTTAACAGAACTAGATCCGGTAGACAAGTCCGCTTTCCGGATTATTACCAGGCAGGTGATAAGTAATTAAACGTGTTTAGTTAAGAATAATTTACCTTTTTTTTTGTATGATATTTTTTTTCTTGAACATTATTGAACACATTTTGTTAGTAACATGTTTTACTGATGTATTTGTTAATGCTCCTTTAGTATTTTTTTTAAATATGTGTTACTAACTTAGCGCCTAAGAAAATTGTAACTAACAATTCTATACAATGTAAACCTTTCGACTTTCTTATTTTTTTTATTGTGTATGTTACCTCTGTTCTTTCTTAGTGTGTTATTTTTAACCCTTTTTGTGTTTTTACTAGTTGTATTATTTAATGTCACCTTTTTATCTTCTTTTATCGTGACTCCATCACTAGTAAGGGGGTACTGTAGCGACTGTGTCCTACATTCGCCCAAACTAAGATGCTATACAATTTTGTATTTTAAATATGCACGTGCAACATGTGCACGATTTTAGCAATCAACGTAAAAGCTGTATGGTCTTTTCTAGGTATCACCTTAGGATACATCTGTTGCATTGAACATGCCGGCACACTATTATTTTGTATTGTATGTTATTGTTTTGTCGGTACGCTCAGACAAAACAATGGATAAATTCTTTTGAAATAATTACCAGGTTTATTACCCTAGGATTTAGCAATTTCACTTTGTTTCTTTGTCGGTATTTCTATTTTGTTTATTGTTTACAACGCCCAACTAATATTGTTTTATTTAGGATAATAAACATATTTTCTTGCAGCGTGAGAAAATCTCACCATCTGGCTGGCCATTATCGGCCCTGTACTTCGATGCCCCCTGAGCTCGCCAGGTAACGAGCCAGAGGGATCGCAAGACAGTAGTCAGTTAGTACCCAACTGTCGAACCGACCAGTCATCCTAGACCGACTCACTGGTCCAGCTCGTGTAGTACCGATACTCCGAGTAACTTGTAATAATTACTGACTCCGCGTTAAGTTTCAGTCGAGTTTCATTATAGTTAGTATCGCTCCTGACGTACGTGTTAATTTATAAGTGTTCGTTTAGATAAGTTAATTAAAGTTGTGTAGATTTAATATAGACTATTTAACCTCGTGTGTGAACTTTTATTTACAAGCACAATCCCAACACAGTTGTACCTATAACGTATCAAATATATACTTAATTGCCAAATTACTATCCCGTATCTCCAGTCAAACTACCAATGGTTACCAAGAAAGATGGTAGTGTCAGGTTTTGCGTGGACAGTAGGAAGTTGAACAGCGTTACCATCAGGGATTCATACCCTCTCCCGCGCGTCCAGGACATCCTTGATAACCTACGAGGTGCCAAATATCTAACTTCGTTGGATTTTAGGAGCGCCTTTTGGCAAATCCCCTTAGCTGATAAGGCCAGTTGTGAGAAAACGGCCTTTATTGTACCCCAAAGGGGCCTCTTTGAGTTCGTTCGTCTCCCTTTTGGTTTAACCAACGCTGCGTCCGAGATGCAGAGGCTTACTGACATGATTATCAATTTTGAATATACCCCTGAGTCTGAGGATTTTATCTTCGGCTATGTTGATGATTTGATTTTGGTGTCTCGTGATTTTGACAGTTATATGCGGCTTATTCGTAAGGTTCGTGATAGGTTGAAAGAAGCTGGTCTTACGGTTAATTTAGATAAGTGCGAGTTTTGTAAGTCTGAATTAAAGTATCTCGGCTACATCGTCAATGAGCGTGGTCTTCAAACTGATCCGAAGAAATTAGAAGCTATTAGGGATTACCCTACCCCTTCTTCTGCCAAGTCTCTACGTGCTTTCATTGGTATGTGTTCGTATTATCGCCGTTTCGTGGATGGTTTTTCTTCGATTATTGCTCCTCTGACGGCACTTATCAGTAAGAGAAAGGGACGTGATCCCATCGATTGGAACGATAGTGCTAGTGAAGCTTTTTCTAAATTGAAGGATGCCTTGATGAGCGCTCCGTTGATGGCTTGCCCGGATTTTTCGAAACCTTTTATCCTTCAATGTGACGCTAGCCAGGTTGGCTTAGGCTCGGTCCTGGCTCAAGAGTTGGACGGCGTTGAACATCCAATTGCTTATTATTCTCGTTTATGCACTAAAGCTGAACGTGGATACGGGACAACCGAACATGAGCTTCTCGCTGTTGTTGATTCCATAAAGCATTTCCGCGGGTATCTCGATGGAATGAGGTTTAAGATCATTACTGACCATATTGCTCTTAAATGGTTGATCACCCTTGATAATCCTACCGGGCGCTTGGCTCGTTGGGCAACTTTGATTTCCCAATATAACTTTGAGATTGAACATAAAAAAGGTGTCCTTAATGTTGTTCCTGACGCCTTGTCCCGCGCTCAAGTTGGGCTTATCTCATTCGCGCGTGGCATGGATCCTTCTGGAGATCCTTGGTATGAACGAATTTACCAGGGGGTTTTGGACAATCCTCAAATGTTTACTGCATTTGCTCTTCGGGATGGTGTCTTAATGCGCAGGGTATCTATCGAAAACCCTTTAGCACCTAATCCGTGGCGTATAGTTCTTCCTGCTTCAAGGACTAGAGAGGCGGTTGCTGAAATTCATAATGGATTTCCCAACGTTCATCCTGGTGTTATGAAAACGTATTTAAAAGCTCGTGACTTATACTACTGGCCGAATATATATCGTGATGTTACAAGGTTCCTTTCCGAATGTCAGATTTGCAAGTCTTATAAAATTGCAAATTCGCAACCTCGTGGACTTCGCTGATTTCCTCGTCGTGTTGCGGCTCCAATGGATCTTCTTTCCATTGACTTAATTGGTCCTTTACCGGTTAGCCGTAATGGTTGTCGTTATATTTTGACTTTGGTTGACGTTTTTACCAAATTTGTTTGGTTGGTCCCTTTGAAGTTGGTGAATGCGAGGTCAATATCGATGGCATTAGAGTCGGAGGTTATTTTGCGGTACGGTGTTCCTACTAACATTCTCTGTGACAACGCTACAGTTTTTCATAGTCGTCAATTTCTGGATTTCCTGGCGAGCTATAATATTCCAGGTCCGTGTTATACCCCATATTATTCGCCACAAGCGAATGTTGTGGAGAGATATAACCAGGTCGTGATTACTACTTTGAGCATTTTAGTTGAAAATGACCAACGCAGTTGGTCGGGTCATTTACATCGGGTCGCTCTTTATTTAAACTCTTGTATAAATTTGGCTACTGCTTATACACCGAATTTTTTAATGTACGGCCGCGAGTTGTCAATGATTCGTGAACGTGTTGAGAATCAGGTTGTGGACCAAGATGTGGGACTCAGCCGGATGGAACGCGCTTCGAATCTTCAGACGCTTCGTGAGGTGTACGATAAAGTTTCTGATTCGATGGCTTTGGCCTTTCATCGTAACGCCGCCAAGTTCAACACGAACCGTTATTCGCCAAGAATGGTTGGTGACCAAATCGTTTGGCGCCGGAATTTCCAGCGTGGCTCCGCTGATCCTTTTCGAGGCGGTAAATTCGCTCCACGTTTCGTTCGGTGCCGTGTGGTTAGACGGGTGTCTCCACAGGTATATGTACTGGCTGATACCGATTCCGACCACGTCGGTACCTATCATATTAAAGATATCTTGAAATAGTTTCTTCTTTCGGCCCGTTCAGATTTCTCAAAATTCTAAAATGCGCTTTAGTCCGCCATTCCCTTATCGGTAATCCTTGCTTGATTCGTTTCTTATCGTTTTTTGTTTTCGTTTGAGCGTTTCCTTGCCCCTTTTTCCAGATTTTACTTTTTTTACCGTTGGTGCTTAAGGCTTCGTTTATCTTTCCCGGTCTATGATAGCCTGTTTGTATAATTTGATGACTCGATGTGAGGGATTAAGATCTGTGGCCAGGTGCAGTTTCTGTCCTATCCCGGCCGTCACGTCTTGGACCGCGTGACGCGTTGGTTGGCGTTTTGTCATCTTGTTAATCTATTAGGTTAGTCTTTAGGGGTAATGTTAATAACTGGTTGGTTTTGTTTTTTTTGGAATTCGTTTAGGGTTCTCTTGTTGTACCTTTTTTGGCCTTAGCATTAAGTTGTGTTTTTTTGTTGCTTGGGGTCAGTTTTCTTGTGTTTTCTTGTGTTGTTGTTTGTTTGTTTCTTTGTTTGGTAGGGAGATGCTGTAGCATGACGCTACGTTTATCGTACGACATCTGTCGACTTTCTTCAGAACTTCCGTGTCTAAGGAAGGTCTAAGGCTTGGTCGCGGTTGATATATACTACTAAATGACTCCAGTTAAAACACCGTAGTCCGTATGGGACTGCAACGGCGGGTCAGTGTTGCGGTGTGGTTTACCGCGGTAAACCAGCGACCGCTATGAGTGGAATTGACGCGCTCCGGGAGCGCACGGGTCAATCGGTGTGTACCTAGCTGTTGTGGGCTTCGAAGTACTGAGGCTTTGGGTATATGTTATTGAAGTGCAAAAGGGTTTTCCTAGCTAAGGGATGTCCGATATGGAAGATATCGGACCAACATCTTGAGAGAAAATATCGGACCAACATCTTGAGAGAGATATCGGACCAACATCTTGAGAGAGGTTGATATATAAAGTGCGTACATTGTGATTCACGGCATTACGGGTAGATGGCGCTTATATCAGTCCGCATTTTGTAATACGACTGGCAGTTATAAAATTGAGATAATATCCGCCCTAATTTTGAATATGAATTTTTGAGGTATTCCAGATTGTCAAAAAAAAGGTTGATTTTTGATTGAGTGTGTCAGATCGACGGGGAGATTTTTAAAGAAAAATACATATTCTGGTTTAGTCTGAGGGTTTTGCTATAATTTGCTTAGTTGCATCGTGTTGAAGTGCGATTTATTTCTCTAGATTTTTGCGTTCAAACATTATATAGCAAGTGCTAATACATTATTGAAGCAAATACAAATTCTTTTCAATAACCAAATACGTTGCCGGGCAAAAAGGCCACCAGTGGGACCGCCTGAGCCGGAAGGACTCCGGAAGGCGCTTGTGGGTGCCGGACCGGCGAGACGGTCTGCAACCGCCGCGTGTTCCGCGTGATTCTTCACCGTCGTCGGAGAATTAGAGCCCAGCGGGCTGTCCAAGTGAGAAAGAGAGTTCAGCGAGCTGTTGGGTCCGCCTAAACCGAAGGGGACGCTTGCCCACGAACTCTATTCAAATTTAACTACAGTTTTAGCCATCCTGTCTTTCGAGAATATCATATTATTTACATTTTTTTAAAAACGTTGTAAATCCGATTCCTTTTTTTGTATCCAGTGTTTTTGTGCCATAATAGCTTTTTTTTTGTTGTTTTGCTAAAATATTCCCCGAAATTCTAATTGCCTCGTTTGACGGGCGTACAAAGACCTGGCTCTTTAATTTAGGCTACGTTCAGCCAGCGAATCATCTGTCACCATCCATATCACCCGCCTCATTAACCCATTATTTTCCTGCAGCCAAATTACTAACCGAGTCTTTATTTGTACTTACCAGTTTTGCTAGTACTCCATCCTTTTTATTTTCCTTTTGTGCGGAAAGTAGACGTTCACGATACTAAGGTAACTATTGAATGTGAAATATCCTTATATAGGTACAGTTATCGTCATTTTTATGTGAAGTGCTAATATTAAATATTCTGATTATTGTAATTTAATTACATTCTAACCACTAAGGTAACTATTGAATGTGAAATATCCTTATATAGGTACAGTTATCGTCATTTTTATGTGAAGTGCTGATATTAAATATTCTGATTATTGTAATTTAATTACATTCTAACCACTAAGGAAGTTATTGAATGTGAAATATCTTTATATAGATACCGTTATCGTCATTTTTATGTGAAGTGCTAATTTTAAATATTCTGATTATTCTGATTATTGTTGCTAATTTTATATAATTTACTTTATCTTCAAAATTAAACGTGTTAATGCAATTATAGAAGTGTTTTACTGCACAAGTTATTAATTATCTATGTAGGTAGCGTACTTACAAACAGAATAAAGTACGTTATTGATGTATGTAATTATATGTAAGTAGGTACATTTTATAGGTGTAGGGAGCCAGTTTATTTGTAAAAATCACCTATAAATAAATAGTAAAATAGAATTAGACGCTTAGTATAAAGGGTACGAGTATAGTATAAAGTACATACCTAAGTGGAATGAGACATTTCCTAAAGCAAAAGTGAAAAAAAAAATAAAGAACCTACACCTAACAAAAATAAATGAAATCCCATCAAAAACATAAATGTGAAAGGCTGCCAAGTTCGATACTATGGGAATGCTTCGCCTATAAAAGAAGTGAGATCTGAATAAGTACCAAGTTCCATAAAAATACCTCAAATCATAAATAGTTATAGGAATGCACACTTGATTTCCAGCAGTTTTTAAGGTACATTTTGAATAAGTATCACGTTACATAGAAATACCTAAAATTATAATAGTCAGAGAAACGCACACCGGTTTTTTTAGCAGTTTCCTGATAACATTTATTATTTTACTGTAACTTGTAACTTGGCAAGTTTTAATAGAAAATTATATACTTGACACATTGCAGTCCAAAGGTGTCGATTCATTGCATTCAAAAGGTGTGTGGTGTGTGAAAACTTGCCAAGTAACATCATTAAAAAGTACTGAAAATAATAAATGTTATCAGGAAACTGCTAAAAAAACCGGTGTGCGTTTCTCTGACTATTATAATTTTAGGCATTTCTATGTAACGTGATACTTATTCAAAATGTACCTTAAAAACTACTGGAAATCAAGTGTGCATTCCTATAACTATTTATGATTTGAGGTATTTTTATGGAACTTGGTACTTATTCAGATCTCACTTCTTTTATAGGCGAAGCATTCCCATAGTATCGAACTTGGCAGCCTTTCACATTTATGTTTTTGATGGGATTTATTTTACCCGAGCGAAGCCGGGTTTTCATCTATACTTAATTTTTTTGAGATTAGAAATTGAGTAAACATAGAAACAGTAGTTGCCAACCTGTTCTAAATGTTCAATTTAAACACACTGCAAGCAAACCTACAAACGATTAGTTAACATGATTAAGAGTTCACATTTGTGAATAAATAATAACAATTTGCAGATTAAATAATCCAACACAACAATAAAAACACAATTTCGTTTTGATTATCACGTTAGAGCTACGTGATAATTGAAAAACTGACAGTGACGCACGTACGTTCTAAACCGGAAACTTTACATCTAGTTTTTTTCAGTATTCACGAAAATTATTTAATTGACAATCATAATATGCACTTATTAATAAAATTTCATAAATAAAAGTTCTTCTAAACGTTATTTAATAGTTTTATTATGTAATACTAAATTATAAAACAATTGGCTTAGGTGATGGTAAAAGATTTGGTGGACTACGAGGTAGCTTTTGTTGTTGTATGCCACTCGGGCCTGCCTCTGATTGCTCCATAACCCTCTCCAACCAAACGCACAATAATAGAGCAAGCAAATACCTTTACTGAAATAAGAATCGTAATATACTTTAAACAATAAAAACTATCTAGGTATGGCTTAGAGATACGAATGATAGATGACACGAGAAAATATTTAAAAATCGAACCAACTGTTTCAAACCTATTCTTCTCTAGGTTTTTTATTGTGCAACATTCACAAGAACATTAACAATGATTTTAAAAAAAATTCGTACAAATAACTACCATCAAAATATTTTTAAATACTCAATATAACATTCATAAATACGTAGGCATAACTTTACTATAAATACAAATATATTTAAGTACGTTTAATGACGGCGTAGTCACTTTGACAGTTGTGACATGTATCGTGCCTGATAAAGAACCCGGTACATCGTTCTGTCAACCTTTTTCTAATCTAAAAAAAAACGAACTGTAGTAATTGTAATAACTAGTTCTGAAGTGTTAAAGTTTTAATGTAATATAAATTGTCATGTTTGTGTACGATAGCGCAATAAATGAATTATTTTACCACAGTATAAATGATAGTAATTTTATACTGATAATTAAAGTAATTCGTGCAAAATTATTCCCTAAACATTCCAAAATATCAAAAATGCACAACGTTAATATTCAAGTTTTCACTTCTGCCGGCACTCCCGGGGTGCTCCCCGTTGTTTTTTTATGCCAATCGATCCCATTAGTGGCAGTTGTAGCAGTAAAAATACGACTTTTCGTGAACAAAGGATTTCCTTCGGCGTTATTATTCCTCAGGATCCAAGGATGGTTTTGAGAAGTGGAGCCAGCAAGATTTTTGATGTAAATATTTAGGGGGGAGGCTCTCAACTTTATCCTGATATCTACATCAGTTAACCTACTAGGCCAAGTTTAGTATCGCTTCCATATAAATCGGAGATGCCGAATTCATTTATGGTATAATTTTGACACAATCCCAAAGCAAAAACATGTAAATTAAAAAATGATATATGAAATAAAACAATTAAAAACGGATTTTATCGCGTGTATTGAGTTTAAATTACATCCCGACGTTTCAAACACTTTACAGCGTTCGTGGTCAACGGGTCGACCCGTTGACCACGAACGCTGTAAAGTGTTTGAAACGTCGGGATGTAATTTAAACTCAATACACGCGATAAAATCCGTTTTTAATTGTTTTATTTCATGAATAACTATCGCGGCAACCGAAGACAATATTAAAAAATGATATATTTTGAAATTCCCTATTTCACAAGGAAAAAATCCGTAACTTATAAACATTTATGAATCTTGAAAAAATAAAAGGTGCTTTAGAGATCCCTATTATTCGTTCATTCAAGAAAAATCTAATGTCAATCTTAAACTTTATATATAAGGGGTGTAGTAAAAAAAACTGTTGACGGTGCTAAAAATTTAACTAGATAAAATATAATCAAAATGTTTTTTGCGATCGTGGAATGATACAGTTGCGTTTGCAAACGACATAAAAGTGAAATTTCCTCGGATATTATGACGCGAAATGGCATGAAACGGAATGCACCACCATTACTTTTATTGTTTTACCACAATAATGAATTTTTACGCTTATCCTTATTCAACCATATCATTCCACGATCGCAAAAATATTTTCATTCGATTTTTTTCATTTCAGTTTTTAGCACCGTCAACAGTTTTTTTACTACACCGTGTATACAGCGTGCAAATTTTATACGGGTGTATACTTTATCCGCCTATAGTATCCAGCATTAGGACTCATATAGTATAATCATTTTGTTAAGTAGTGTTTTTAATTATGTGTAACGAGTTTTTGAAGTCCTACCGGGCACCAATGTACGCTATCTAACTGATTTAAAACTGACATAACTGACATGACGCATCGGTAAGTTAATTGTCATGGATGCAATACATTGCGGGCTGAATTATCATGTATAAAAAAGTCCTTATTTTCATAAAGAAATAAATGTAAATAGGTTCCCTAGGTCCAATACTAATCGCCAGTACAATATACGCCCGTATAAAATTTACACACTGTATAACGTTTTAGTTTGACATGAGATTTTTCTTGAATGACTGAATAATAGGGCTCTCTAAAGCACCTTTCTAGACACGCGGTAGCGTGTCAAGCCAAGTTCTAATATAACAGAACTGGCGAGCAGCACCGTGTGTAATATTACATGAACCATTTGGAGCCACTTTTGCCCCCTCATAACTCAAAAACTATTGCACATAAACACGTCTTTATCATTTTACTATAATTTTATCAATTAATTGATTATATTAGGAACACTTACTTGTAGTAGTAGTAGTAGTAAAACACTTTATTGCACAAAACAAATACATGACCAACAAAAATATAGTGAGTGTGTACAAAGGCGAACTTATCCCTTTAAGGGATCTCTTCCAGCTAACCTTTAAGCAACTGAGAGAAATCGGTCAGACATGGTAGACAAAGATAAGTAAATCTTTGTCTACCATGTCTGACCGATTTCTCTTGCATTATTAGCAACAAAATTGATGACAGACATAACATAAAGACATGTATGTGGATTTTAAGGTCTTCACATGAATATGTAACGAGTTTAATACCATCCTTAATTTATCCAAACATATCATTTTTAATACTTATTATAACTACTTATAACTTCTAAGCTTCTATTATATCCTATTACTATCCACAAATCACAAGGCCTTAGCCTTGACAGCGCTCTTCTCGGCATAGGCTCTTCTATATTTAGTAAAGGGCAGGCTTACGTTGGACTCTCCAGAGTTAAAACCTTATAGAGTGCCTCTTATTAATTTAGATCCAAGTCAAATCAAGGCACCGCCCTGATTTGGCCAAATTAAGTATAAACAAAAAACGAGTAAAAAAAAACCGAATACTTAATAGGCAATTCACTCGAACAAAAGACAATTATACCCCGTAAACGTAGGAAAATACAGTAGATTAACAAAACCATTTGGTATTACTTTTATTACGAATAAGAACCTACTAATATTTTCTGTACAAAAAGTAATGATATCCCATCAAAAACATAAATGTGAAATGAGAGCCAAGTTCAATATATAGGGTGGGGCCTGTAACTAAAGCAAAAAATTAAAACGTAGATTCTAGTCGTCAAACTAGACAACTTTTGTGTAGCAACTTTTTAAAATCATAAAGTTTTTAGATTGTTATTTTTTCAAACAAAGTAAATAGTATTTTCAATGTACTTAAAACTCCGTCTAATTGACATCGCCTGTCAGTCTAGTCACTCTACAGACATAATCAATTTCATAGTACATTGCGTGTTCGAATTAACTTTAAAATGTAATAAAATTCAAACCGCAAGTTTTTTTTCAAAGTCGTCAAACAAACGTTGCGTAGTTTGAGGAGAAGAATGTACATTTTAATTTTTTGCTTTAGTTACAGGCCCCACCGTGTATGATATATGCCTTGGTTGTTGACTTCCACGACATAAGAAATGAGATCTAAATGGGTGCCAAGTTTAATGGTCAGTACTGAAATTTATTTATAACAACATAAAAAAAATTAAAACAGCTCAAAATATAATTTCTTCTTGTGGTTTACGAAACGAAACAATTGATATGAAAATGAAAACTTTTATTTTTCACATGATATATTTTATAATAACAAAATATTAAAAAAAACAAAAACAAATTGACATTTAATGTCATCAGTCACTTATCACTATCAACGATCCGTACAAGTTATACTGATGTCATTAAATATCAGTTATTATATGTACGATAATAATATATATGAAAACTTTTAAATTTCACATACTATTTTTTATGCCAATAAAATATTAAATTAAAAAACAAACTGACATTTAATGACATCAATATCAACGATCCGTACAAGTTATATAGTAGGTAGGTACATATAACTACAGTACAGTAGTATAGTAGTTATTAACACTTATGACAGCGTCGTAAAATTTGAAGAAAACCGTCTCACAACCATCTCACAACCTTAGATGTAAAGAGGTAACTACGTATGAATATATTTAATTTTTCTATTGACTCCGAATACAAAGAGACACCTATGCGTCAGTTATAATCAGGGCCCGTAATTTTCATGCCGATGACATCAATTTGACGTCACGCTCCATATAGGGTGATCCCATATAGTTTTATTATAAATTATTAATCATTAGTCGTCAATCATTTTAATCATGTACAAATGACTTTATAAGTACTCTATTTACACATGGAATAAATAATACCTACTTGATACGTGAAACGTAAATAAAACTATTTGATTTGTTTTTATACATACATTTTATTAAATGGTATTGTTAACAACACATTACAATTGTTACGTAGAAAACAGAATTCCTCTCTAACGTAAAGCACGCCATCCTTCTTGCATTAATTCCCATGCAAAGAAAATCTAAGTCATCTTCGCGTTCATACGTAATGCAATATTCATAAAAATCATTTTGTTTTGTAATCGTATTTTTGTTTGTTGTGTCACACATTTGGTTAATTATTCCAAATTCTCTGCTAAAAAGAAAATGTATAAATTGATGGACACATTTTTTCTGATTTTAATAACTAATACAATTAGGAAATCAGTATTTTTATTTCTCAGTGGCACTTGTAACATTTTTGACAGAACGTTTTTTTAATGAGAACGAATAAAAAAGGTTACATTTAAAAAGGTTTTATTACATATTGATTTATAAACAGCCAAGGAAATTGATTTGTGTAACATTACGTACTTTGTCATAGTGACAATCAACATCTAGACGCTAGAGCTTTCATATTATTGTCACTGTGACCAGGTTCTAAATGGTATGCAAATCAAAGTCCTGTCCCATACCTACACGAATAACTAGATACTTAATGATATTATTTACAAACGAGGTTTTGTACATTATTATATACAGCCTTGGCCAGAAGTGTTGAGCACCCTTGTGATTTTCATATAAAACTCGAAAGTTTAGACCGGCGTTTCTTTTTAAACTGAACAGGCATGTTTTGTTGAAATGAGTAGTAACTGCATCGAATATTTGCAATTTTTCGCACCGACCTAAATTCGCATTTTTGGGACCTCCACTTTTCATATTTTATAGGTACCTTGAAAGTATTATTAAGTGAAGTTTTCTAGATATATCAATAAAATATAACATTTTACGTCATTGTACATTGTTATGATAGGGAATTAATACTTAACATCAAAATTGCAAGCAAAAAAGAGCTATGCTCAACACTTCTGGCCAAGGCTGTACAAGTTAGTTTTGTACATACTCGTAATTATTTACAAATTGATTTAAAACATATTTACATTTCTACTTTTTTTGCCCCTTATGTTTTGATTCGAAATTGATAATTAGAATTTGCTCTAGGTTTTTAGGGGTCATACTGCATCGCCGGTTTGTAAAAATCCATTTTAATATTGAAAAGGACCTTTCAACTTCTACAGATGTAATAGGGGCATACTTAAAATCTAAATATATAAAAGAAGAAACTGACTGACTGACTGACTGACTGACTGACTGATTGACTGACTGACAGACTGACATATCAACGCACAGCCCAAACCGCTGGTTCTAGAGATTCCAAATTTGTTATGTAGGTTCCTTATAAAGTCTAGGGATGCACTAAGAAAGGATTTTTCAAAATTCATCCCCTAAAATGGGGGTCCAAAGTTTGTATGGCGAATCAAGATTTGTTAGACTATTTTATTCGAAACTTCACAGGAGTATTCCTAACGATAAATGAGTAAACACGTGTTTCAGGTTTTCAAAAGGGGCAAAGTGGTCACAAAGTCTGAAAATCAACATGGGTATCGTATCCTTTTTGAGTACTTATAGTACGCGGGCGAAGCCGCGGGAAAAGGCTAGTAAGACCATAAATCTATTTTCCTATTGCTATGCTTCCATCAAGACGAACTTCCTTATTGTCGTTTAAGTCAGCCATTATTTGCATGGTTGGTAATTCCTTGTTTTTGTGTAAGACTATTTTATGCTTTTTATAAATAAATTTTCCTTTTTCATGCAGACTAACCCTTGATAATTTGCCTGTTACAGTTTTAACTACTTGTAGCGACTCACTCAATGTCAGCGTAGAACTCTCCATTTGCTTGGTAGCTTTTACTAAAACTCTGCAGCTTTCAGTTATGAATATTAAATGATTTTTCAGATGATGTTTCTCAATTGCTACATAGAGTCACGCTGCATAGAGTATGATTCCGATTAAATTCGTCATAATTAATCATTTAACAAAATTGATTTATACAAAAAGAGAGATACGGTACCAGGCGCTCGATTGTGTGCAATCAAATATAGGTTCCGGGACCTATATTGAATTAGTCGTGTGGCAGAGTCTCTCAGTCACACTTTGTGCAATACTTAAAATATGGAGGTCTCGCTTGCATAGCCGTGTTAACTATATAGGTTTATCTCTTTTCCCCATGATACACATGTATTAACTGGGGCCACACAATTACGTAACTTTTTATTAATCATATTTAATTTTAGTTTAATTGGCTTTAGACACAACATTCGGTGCTTGATTATCCATATTTATTTAATTATTATATAGAATATATAGATCAAGACACTTGGAGACCTTATACATCTCTAAGGATAATTTTGAAATAGTATGTTTATTGTATACTAGAATCACATACTTTTTTTTTATTTAAATTCAAAATTTGTTTCTAACTGTTGATGATGGATTATTATAATTTGGAAATTTATGTAGAAGACACAGTTCAGGTAAGAAACTATATCAAACTTGTATGTAATTTATTTTCAAATAGTCAGATTTGGACTCATCTCTTTTCTTTGGTATTTTTCTTAAACTATAACCTATTGTTGGTTAATCTAACCTTGGTTTGATATGTTTTCTTATAGAAACACGCACTTATGTATTGTTTAGTTTTGATGTACTGTTGTTTTGAAAAAATAAGTCCCGCCGAGTTTCTTGCCGGACATAATTCTTCTCGGGTCAGAAGTGTAGGGTTAGAACCGGTGTAGTTTGATTTTTTTTTTCTCTCTTTGAGTTTGAGTACAGCGGTGTGTAGCATTTTACAAGTGTGTAGGTGCTGGACCACATTTCAGTTTTGTTTACTATGAACGTCACTCATCTTCCTTTTTGTTTATGTCTATGTTGAACAACCTCTGCAGGTAACCGATATCGATACTTGAAATAATCAGTACCATGTCTAATTGACTTATATAGCTGTCAGCTTAAAATAATACATATTGTTGTGTTTTAATTATTGTTAATTTATTTGTTAGGTATTGTTGGATAAATATAAATAGGCACAATGTCATCTTTACACCAGTTTTGCTACAGATATCCGTTTTAATCGTATACGACGAAAACGTTTATTGTTCCTGTTGTGATCAATATATAACATCAAAAGTCAGCAATGTCACAGCACATTTGCAAACAACTAAACATATTGAAAGAGAAGAAGGAAAATTAACACAAAATGAGTTTAACCTGGATCTTACGAATTTTATGGTAGCGTCAAACATACCATGGTTTCAATTAGAAAATGAGAATTCCCGTAACTTCCTTCAAAAATGCATTGATGGCAAGTATGCAAAAACAACAAAAGTTCCATCGGAGTCAAACTTAAGAGTACAGTATTTACCTAAAATGTTCAAAAAGGTTTTCGATTCTATCAGGAATGATATCGCGGAATCGTATATTTACGTAAGTGTTGACGAGACGAAAGATTAATTGGACCAAAATGTGGCTAATGTCATCGTTGGAGCACTCAGAAAGACTAACGCAAGTAAACCACACATAATAGCTTTCAAGGTCCTGTACAGGACTAATCATGCCACTGTAAACAATTTAGTAATCGAATCGTTGAAAAATCTTTATGGAAATGACAATTACAATGAAAGGGTGGTGTTATTTTTGACTGACGGGGCTCCCTATATGGTAAAAGCAGGAAAAACTCTACGGAATTCATTTCCAAATATGATACACGTGACATGCTTGGCCCATGGCTTCAACCGTGTTGCTGACACAGTTCGAGGTTTGTATGAGGATGTAAACGAGTTGATTTGTAGTATGAAAACGACATTTTTAAAAACCCCATCACGAACAAAAAACAGTTATATCCTAATATGCCACAACCTCCCCGTCCAGTTATAACAAGATGGAATACGTGGATTGAGGCCTGTATTTACTACACGACTTACTTCGATGAAATCAAAAACGTTCTTAATAATCTGGATGACCAGAATACCGCAAAAGTAAGACGGGCTAAATTAGCAATTGGAAAACCTCATCTGAAAAAAAATTTAAAATTCATAACTGAAATCTGCACAGTTTTAGTAAAAGCTACCAAGCAAATGGAGAGTTCTACGCTGACATTGAGTGAGTCGCTACAAGTAGTTAAAACTGTGACAGGCATATTATCAAGGGCTAGTCTGCATGAAAAAGGAAAATTTATTTATAAAAAGCATAAAACAGTCTTACACAAAAACAAGGAATTACCAACCATGCAAATAATGGCTGACTTAAGCGACAATAAGGAAGTTCGTCTTGATGGAAGCAATGAGAAAATAGATTTATGGCCTTATTTTAAGTATGCCCCTATTACATCTGTAGAAGTTGAAAGGTCCTTTTCAATATTAAAATGGATTTTTACAAACCGGCGATGCAGTATGACCCCTAAAAACCTTGAGCAAATTCTAATTATTAATTTCGAATCAAAATATAAGGGGCAAAAAAAGTAAAAATGTAAATATGTTTCAAATTAATTTGTAAATAATTATGTACAAAACTAACTTGTATATAATACTGTACAAAACCTCGTTTGTAAATAATATCATTAAGTATCTGGTTATTCGTGTAGGTATGGCCCAGGAGTCCCAGGACTTTGATTTGCATACCATTTAGAACCTGGTCACAGTGACAATAATATGAAATCTCTAGCGTCTAGATGTTGATTGTCACTATGACAAAGTACGTAATGTTACACAAATCAATTTCCTTGGCTGTTTATAAATCAATATGTAATAAAACCTTTTAAATGTAACCTTTTTTATTCGTTCTCATTAAAAAAACGTTCTGTCAAAAATGTTACAAGTGCCACTGAGAAATAAAAATACTGATTTCCTAATTGTATTAGTTGTTAAAATCCTAAAAAATGTGTCCATCAATTATACATTTTCTTTTTAGCAGAGAATTTGGAATAATTAACCAAATGTGTGACACAACAAACAAAAATACGATTACAAAACAAAATGATTTTTATGAATATTGCATTACGTATGAACGCGAAGATTTTCTTTGCATGGGAGTTAATGCAAGAAGGATGGCGTGCTTTACGTTAGAGAGGAATTCTGTTTTCTAATGAATTTTAATGTGTTGTTAACAACAATAATGTATGTATAAAAACAAATCAAATAGATTTTTACGCCTCCCGTATCGAGTAGTTATTATTTATTTCATGTGTAAATAGAGTACTTGAAGTCATTTGTACATGATTAAAATGATTGACGACTAATGATTAATAATTTACAATAAAACTATTTGGGATCATCCTATATGGAGCGTGACGTCAAATTGATGTCATCGGCATGAAAATTACGGGCCCTGGTTATAATTATACTACTCTTTGGACCTAATGGTGCTCCCACACTAGCTGTTATTAATGTTATATAACAGCAACTATCTTTCTTTAACAACATAGTGCTACTTAGCCTTATCTTTGTTACACCGTGTTATATAACATTTATAACAGCTAGTGTGGGAGCACCATTAGCCCTCTTTCTGGTTCACCTACAACGCTACTGACGCTCTACTGACACATGTGTAAAACCAAATTCGGTTGAGCCAGTCATATTAGGGCTCATATGTAACCTCCATAAGGTTTGCTTTCGTAAGGTTTAAAAATACCGACCATGTGCATATGACAATAATTACCATTAATTAAGTACCTATTAGTTTCGCAAATAAATATTCATTATGCTTAATCTTAATCTCCTCAGGTATTTAGGGTAGTTAATTAAGTAGATATGTTTAGAAATATTTTACTAATTGATAATAATTAGCTTTCTCAAATTATTAATGACCTATACAAGTATAATATAAACGGTTAAGTAAAATTTGATTCATTAAGTATTCCGATTTCATGTTAGAAAGAGTTTGTGAAGTATAACAATCAGGGTGAATTACAACAAGACATCATGGAAGAAAATAATACGCAGTTGGTTGAAGCTTGTGAGGCATTTGAAAATAATATTTCTTTCAACGACATCCAGGATTCTCAATTTCAGAAAGAAATTATAGAATTTCAAAAGCCAGACCCAGATGATATAGCATTGTACAACCTGTGTGAAAAAATTGAAAATCAGGTTCGTATATTAATATTCTTTTAACTTTATTTTTCTTTAGGCCTAGTGACACTCAGCCAAAGTTTTATCTACTTATAATATTATTTTTCACACCACCTAGTCGTATACGGGCTTTTTCTTCCCTGCTAGGAGGGAACAAAGTGGCACTTTTCTGTTCTAGGACATTCGTTTTTTTTTCAGCCAGTCCGTCATCACAATCAAATTTCTTATTAAATTAATAGATTCATTATAATCAAGAAGCACACTAAGCACATATAAAGTTAAAATAAATATTATTCAACAATAAAAAAAATATTTTCCCCTAAGGTGGTGTGAAAAGCAGTATGTGTCACATAGGAGCAAAACTATTTTCAACTTGGGCGTTAACACTTGAATCCCTCACTACGCTCAGGAGTCTACTTTAGAATCCCTCGCTACGCTCTGGATTCTATTATAGACTCCATCGCTTCGTTTGGGAATCAATATACGCCCTCGCCGTAAATATTTCATTTTGCTCCCTTGTTACACAATCTACTATTGATCTTTACTTAGAACACGAACATTTTACATATATTCATGGGTATACAATACACGTATTGTTTTTAGTGTTTGTTATATCGGCCTATTTAGGTACATATGTTCGTCTCATTCCTATACAATATTTGCTTCGATCGGGGCTAGGTTGGTATGTGAATGATTGTCCTTACAATATTTATTAAGTGTTTTAAATTAAACATTAATCCAAAGTATTTTATTTTTCAGATCGTTTTGCTCTCAGAGTTACTGCCGCCAGAAACGGTGTACAGACTATTCCAACGTAATACCTGTCAAGAAGCAATTGCTGGGAAACCGTAGGGCCCTCTAGGGATCTTTAACTACAATGGGTCAAGGGCAGGGAGCAGAAAGAATTTAAAATTAAGTGGAATTACTTGAACGGATAGATGTCGTGAAAAAAGGCGACTGTAATGGCAACGAGCATCCCGCTGTCCTTTATCAAATAGAATCCAACAAATTACAAACCGTCCGAAAAATGCAATGAAAGTTAAAAACATACGACGAAAGTTTTGCAGTATCAGAGAGTATATATTTAATAGACCAGCACAGTCTAAGAACTTTTTGAGGCTCCAAGTCTGAAGCGCCATCTGAACGACAGCAAACCAAAGTTACCGTATAATGTAGGGCAGCGAGTACAGCGCCATCTAGTAATTGGTAGCATTACTATTATTGCGGTATTACTACGGTCACTATGGTTTGTCGTCAGACTTGGAGCCTCAAAAAGTTCTTAGACTGTTCAGCTCTGTTATATATATATTCTATGGCGGTATTTAAAAAAATAGTAATAAATAACAAATGTAGTAATTAAGTTTCCACAATTAAATAAATGATATTATCTCTAACTGTATATTTTACTTTATTAACCCACTCAAATTTGCGCTGATCACGACACGGCATGGCCTATTCGAAGAATGTTGAAATTCGTTATTGGTTTGATTTTAAATTAAAATTGAACAGGGTTGTATTTGTTAGAAGTTACATTTGGATTAATCAATTTATCTTTTTCGTGTGATGAGTTACAATATTGTAGAGGTACAGCAGTTTCAAAGAAGATTTACTGAAAATATAAATATGCCTTGACGCATAGCAAAAGCCTCATTTTCTACGGCAGCCTGACATGTATGTTATGGCTACGACACAACCGTGACATAGCGTTAGCAACTTAGCAGTACATTCGACTGGTAAAGTTACTCTCCCTCACACGTCACTGAAAATGTTCAAACACGAGCCATACCAACACAGTAAGCATACCTATTATATTAAACTCCATTTTAACGATCTGCGATCTAAATCGTAGACAATGAAGGTTATTTTCGAATAAAAATTAGTTGTACTGTTAATATTCCTATATAGTACTCGTATCATACTAGGTACTTATGAAGTAATTTTTTTTTACTAATTCTCCAAAACCTTAAAGTTTCTAAAAAGGACTTAGTTATTAGTGGCAGAAATCTTCAAGGAGAGATTACCGCTTCACCAATGTATAACAACTGTAAATAATTTTAAACAAAAAAGAACCGACTTCACTAAGCATCCACCTTTCCAACACCAAATGCGCGAGCTGCTGTAAAAAATACTCAAATCACTACAGGTGTGCCTATAATAGTTGAAGAGTTCCCTCGATTTCTCCAGGATCCCATCATCAGATCCTGACCTGGTTACAATGGGACCAACTGTGAAGTATACTCTTTCAAACAAAAAAAGAATTTTCCAAATCGGTCCAGCCGTCTTCGAATAATCGGTGAACATACATAAAAAAAAAAATAGCAAAAACAAAGATCCCAACGAATTGATAACCTCCTCCTTCGAAATCTTGAAGTCGGTTGAAAAGATTGAAATTCGTTGCGCGCGAAAACGGGAAACAATTACTACGAAAATGGGTACTTAGTGTACTTACTGCGTAGCGGGGCAGTAGGTATTCATTTGAAATTATGCGTTTTGTTGTTTAAGTGTCTACTTTCTTCGAATTGTTTAACATTTTTATTATATATTCATGCAAACGTTTTATATTCAACGTTAAAGTAATCACCTCGATGGATAAAAAGAGTCGCCCTTCGTAAGAATACGTATCAATCATTCGTCCCGATGAAGCGCATTTAAGAGATAAAGTAAAATAAGAATGATGAGCTGGTCCTTGAATACATATCTAGGTTATCTACGCTTTTACCTCATTTCAAATGAACCCTGAAATCCTTTTATAAATCTGTCACTCTATTTCACATATTAATACATCTTTAAAATAGGGTTAAAAGCAAGTTTTTATACTGACGATCAGCAGGGGTAAAGCCATTATTGAAACTCAAAATCATGGCAACGGATCACTCAACGAAAATTTAAATACCATGTACATGCAATCTCTAGCTTAACTTCGTATATTTGTTGTTGTTGATGTTGATTAAAATCTTGTAAGTTAAACTTAAGCCACTTATAGGTGCCTGACTGACCTAAAAACTTATTTGGCTTGGCAGTTACTTGTTTACAGTTCCTTTCCAGTCTTGTGATGTTAATTAAAGTTGATCGTAAAACTTTTTATTTAAATTTCATTGCTGCGGTTGTATTCAGTGTCAATGTTAGAATGATCACTAGCACAGTCAGCAACAGAATTATCTAAGTGGGGGAGGTGTTCAAAATGACATACATGTGCTCTTATTCTCTTGACAATAAAGTCGTGTCAAGCTCATTTAGAACAACTCACCCGTTTAGCTACTTTTGCTGCTGACTACATTACAGTAGAGGCCGGGAAAACAGGGATTCATCTATTTTCCTATGTATGTATAGTGATATTCTCAAATATGCAAAGAGATAAAGAATGGACATTATAAAAAAAAAAGTTTCGTTTATAACCCTTAAACATCTATGATTATTCTCATTTCTGATTCGATGATCATGTTGTCTCGAGAAAAAATATCAAAATCATTGTTCGTAAAATCTGCTGCCATCTTGACGCCAAGGTTACTTTGCAGCCCTAGGCCTGAAAAGTTGCGTGAAATCCCATTACAGTCCCCTTGAGTTGCCGCGCCCGAAATAGCTATAGGGTGCCGGATTCTAATTTAAAAATACGACCTATCTCAAACATAACTCCAACACACGACAAACATTCAACCAATATTGAAGTTGTATTGGAGTTACGTTGGAATATTTCTCTAGCAAATTCTGATTTTTTTGATCCAGATGTTTATGCCGTAGCTGTATTGCGTTGTGAAAGCATTGAATTTGTATTGAAGTTGGATCGTGTCTATACGTGTTTTAAAGTTAGAATACGGCCCAGGGTAAGTACTTCCGAACCTAAATAAGAAACGTAAGGACAATATTTGGAATAATATACCACCACCAATTCGTCAGATGAAGAGTAAAGCAACATTTAAAGTAAAATATCGAATTCATCTTTTTAACCAACAAAAACAAAACTATTAAATCTATAAACTCCCTTAATTCTATTCTTCAGCGAAGAGAAGGAAAAAAAAATATACTGGCATCCGCGCACACACACACTCAAACATACCTACATACGCACAGACACACTATAATAGGTACGCTCGCTTCACGCACAATTTAGCCTATCACTGTGTTATTTTTTATAGTCTAGTCTATTTATAATTTCTTTTTTTAAAGCGTTGCACGACCATTTTGTAAATAAGGTACTGGCAGAATACCAGCGATGTGGCTTGCTGCATCACCATGCTGAGCCAGCGCCGTTTCTCTGCCATGACACATGGCTTCCTGTTGATGTGCATAAAAGTTATTAAGTTGCATGCCTTTTTAGTTTCTTTTTGTAATTTTACTTTGTGTTGATGTTTATGCCATGTATGTTGTGGGTATGAATAAAGAAATTATCTATCTATCTATCTATCTATCTATATTTCATTGCAAGTTTTATGTAAATATAAGAACTGAAATAATTCGTAAAAGAAAGATTCGGCTAGATTTTCTTTTATACCCCGAGAAAAGTCTAAGAGATAGAGTACAAAATTGCGGAAATTAATTGGAAAATTAATTTAGAAGTTGAATTCGTTTTAAATGGAAAATTAATTTGATTTGATGTTGAATTAGTTGAACGAGAAACGCAAGTATTCTCAATTTTCGTTCCAGGACGGCTACTGAATACAAATTCCACCCTCTACCGAATCTTAACCGTCTCGATTTTTTTGAGCATTTGGCAATCTGTACAATTATTATTTACAAATAATAATTATAATTACATTATGAATAAACATGACTTTGTGTGCACACCATTTTAGGCAGGTTATTAGGACTCATTTTAAACTTAACCTCCGTACTTATACAATTTAAAGAGAGATTTATTTTTTATTTTTAGTTGTTTTTGTTATGGATTATTATATTTTGGATCATATTAGTATTACACAAGTCAACAACAATAATCATGATCGTTAAAGTGGTGGCAGCATGAACTACTCTTTAAATAGCACATTAATCACATCGTTGAAATTACATGCTAGTTAGGTTCGCTATTACTAGTGTTCCAAAGGACTCGAGCCTTTTAGCTCTTTTTTTAGGGTTCCGTAGTCAACTAGGAACCCTTATAGTTTCGCCATGTCTGCCCGTCCGTCCGTCCGTCCGTCCGTCCGTCCGTCCGTCCGCGGATAATCTCAGTGACCATTAGCACTAGAAAGCTGAAATTTGGTACTAATATGTATATCAATCACGCCGACAAAGTGGTAAAATAAAAAGTGGATTTTTTTTTTTAGGGTATGTGGGGAGTGATTTTTTTTTTCATTTAAACCCTAACGTGTGATATATTGTTGGATAGCTATTTAAAAATGAATAGGGGTTTACTAAAATCATTTTTCGATAATGTAAATAGTTTCGGAAATAATCGCTCCAGAAGTAAAAAAATATGCGTCCCCCCCCCCTCTAACTTTTGAACCATAAGTTTTAAAAATATGAAAAAAATCTCAAAAGTAGAACTTTATAAAAACTTTCTAAGAAAATTATTTTGAACTTGATAGGATGAATAGTTTTTGAAAAAAAATTACAAAATAATTTCTGAACTAAGTTTGTAATTTAACCGTATAAGCAGGTGTTTATTGTACCTGTAATTTCTACAAAATTACAATGAAATGACGTGCTTTCAAATAAAGTAAAAACGGTGAAAATCGGTTCACGCAATAAAGAATTATTCCATAAAAATCATCTTCCATACTTTAAGCTCGCGCGCAATAGTTTACTTAATTTGCCGATAGATGTCGCTGTACGTGGAACTCTCATATCATATCCTACATGGCGGTGTTATTAACTCTTAAGTGGGGACACTTACTGTGACGGACGGAAAACTACGGAACCCTACACTGAGCGTGGCCCGCAACGCTCTTGGCCGGTTTTTTAAGGCTAGCCTCGATTTTGTCGCCTCGAGGGCTAAAAGCCTATAAAGCTCTTTAACCCTTAAGCCTAGTCAAATTTAGCAGCCTAGACTCTCGGAGCTCGTCGCCTTATTAAAAGGCCATACATTTAAAGGCTAAAAGTTCTAGTCAAAATATTGAGACTTAAAATTATTTTAGCCTACTAGCTTCATTAGGCTCAGAGAGAGAGAGAGAGAGAGGCTAATTAATATATTTTGGAGTGTATAAAGATATTAAATTAACTCGACGCTTTTTAATGTGGTTTTAAATAAAATTTAAGACTCGAGTAGGTAAGTATGTATATTTAAAAAAAACCGGCCAAGTGCGAGTCAGACTCGCGCACCGAGGGTCCGTACAAACCTGTGGGTATATAGGGGTAGAACCCTAAAAATAATTATAATTAAAGATATTTAGTATATGTATTAATAAAATTATTACAACTAAGCAGAAACAAACTTACTTTTTCATCGCGAGTACCTGCCGCAATCATTTTAATCATACAAGTTATGACGATGGTGTTTATTGAAATGTCACGAAGTGTTTTGGCTCATATCTTGTAGATCCGGATCCATCACGTCTAAATCCCATGTCGTACCACTTTGAGGCAAAGTAACATTTTTATAAAACATTAACGTTTGTAATGAGATTACTAAGTAATAATAAAATAAATGTAGGTAATCTGTTTAGTAGTATCAATAGTATCATGGTATGTATTACTGTTATGTCTATTTACACATAAGTCTACATATTTCCTCATCTACTTTTATTTTACTGTATACTCGTATATGTATACACTTATTTAAATAAAATAAAAAACATTTTATGATTAAACATGTACCTATGCGCAAAATGGATTACTTTTTATTTAGGTATAAACATATAAGAAAACTGTTAATGCATTTGCGTGCATCGGAACGTATGTCCAGAAAGAAACAGCTTCATGTAATATATGACCGAATGCGATAACAACATTGTCTAACGATGTTAGCTCGTAGGTTAGAAAGAGTACGAAATTATTTTTTTTTAAACATGAGGGTAGGTGCATTTCTTGCATTTATCGTCTTGATTTATTTTATTTCCAAGGAAAACGATTGAAGTATTCTGACCTTATATATCACGTAGTAGTTACCAAGTTGATTTCCTGTGTTTAGAATATTAAAATCGTCACTTTTTGTGTCGTTAGTTGTAAAATGGAAAATGATCTAGAAGACCGGGACTTATCTTTGGTGCCTTCGGCGAGTAGTGCACCAAATGCGAGTATTGTAGTTACAAGACCGAAGAAGTATAAAAAACTTAGATCAACATATTATACAAAAACTAATAGAGGCTTATAGTGTAAAACATGTGATAAGTATTTCTCGATTAAGAGTTCACATTCCACACTGAAAAATCACCTGCATAGCCACGAAGGCGGCTCCAAGCGTACTACTAAATTGGGTAAAAAAGCGTATTATGACCGATTAGTGCTTAATTTTATAATTTACGGCCAGCATCCTTTTAGTATTGTAGAAGAAAAACATTTCAAGAAGTTGTTGCAAGCGCTAAATCCTAGTTATTCAGTGGCGAGTCCAATTACTCTCGATTTGAACTTACAGAGGAATTGTTCAAACAGACTCAAACGAAGGTAATAGATACACTAAAGAATATTGAAAATAAAATTGCTTTGACGTTTGACTTCCGGTCATCGGGCATAAATAAACCCTATATAGTGATAACAGCACACTACGTACAAAATTATACATTACATTCAATGATTTTGGACTTTGACCTGATACCATATCCGCATAATAGTGAGCAAGTATTGAAAAAAATTCAAGAGATATTCGAATTTTACGGTTTAAAGAAAATAATCGGTTCGATTACTACCGATAACGAGAAATCGAATGTGAAATATTTACATTTACTAAAACTTTTTAATGAAGATTATGATGACAAGACAATGATGATTCATACAAGGTGTTTGGCACACATTTTGAATTTAGCAGTGAAAAATGATTTGCGTGAATTGCGTGTGATTCAAGATTCCGTCACATCAGCTGTATCAAAATTAGTAAATGTAATAAATTTTTCGCTAAACAAGAAACAGACATATTTTGAAACTTGCACCATATTAGATATGGCCACACTTAGCGTTGCTGAAAGAAATTAATATCAGGTGGAATTCGACTTACCTCATGTTGGAACGTGCATATAGAATGAAAGAAGTTTTGAATTACCTCTGCGAGAACAATGGGGAGTTTCAGCAGTACGTAATTGAAGAGTCGATGTGGCACCAAGTTAAGTTATTCATCGATTTTTATTGCCATTTTACGACGCCACATTATTATTATCAAAGTCAAAATATCCAAGTATTTACTACGTCATACCTATTATGGATATTCTATTATCTCACACTTCTAACAGTTCTAACTTAGAGAACAAAAGCTGCCGCAGCAATGTCCTTGAAATTGCAGGAATATTGGCCTTTTCTACGCACGGATTACGCAAAGTTTTCTGTTCTGTTAGATCCGAGATTAAAAAATGATTATTTCTCAGAAACATATGATAATGAAGACATACTTGCGTCGATGAAGTTGTTTTTTGATAATAAATATAATGCTCAAAATCATGTAACCCAGCGCAGCCCTGATCGAGAAGTTTTTGAAAATGATTAGGTGATGATACCCATCTTTTTAAGCTTTTATTTTACCTTTACTATTTTAATAAACGAGTTAAATAAAACTTATTTTTGCATTTTTACACAACGCTGTAATTTTAAAGTAGACCTACAGTGCTGGACAATATGAATCATACACTTACTCAAAAACGATATGTTCTTGTATAACTTTTTTTTTAACTTTGTTACGTGTTGATTTTTTCTTTTAAATGTTAGCATATTTAATGAGCTGTATTATTATAAACAAAAAAGAATAACGCCTATCAAAATCTTCTCTTTTAGTGCTCAATCTAGACACACGGCAGTGTGTCCGCCAAGTTCGAGCAAAAAAAAGCGACACACCGGCCGTGGGTTATATTACACGAACCATTTCGGGCCAATTTCGACCACCCTATAACTCAAAACATATTTTATCTACGCATATGAAATTTCGAGTGTCTGTTGACACCCCCTTAATTGTCTAGAATACAAAATTTCATTATTCTACCTATAGCAGTTCTTGAGATATTGACGTCAGAAAATCGCTATTTTTACTATACACTCACTGACTCACTGATTCACTGACTCATCAAAAACCTAGACCACTTCCAATGGTCGTACTGACTTGAAATTTGGCATGGCTTAAGGTCAAAGTAAAGGGAAAAATCTGAAAACGGCCAAGTGTGAGTCAGTTTTAAAAATAGCGAAGGTGTAACTTTGTTCTACTATGAAGTCATAATGAACTAAATGGGTCTATCTTCCAATGGTCGTACCGACCTGAAATTTGGCTCGAAGGTTTGTCTTTAGGTCGAAATAAAGTACAAATCTGAAAACGGCCAAGTGTGAGTCAGTTTCGAAAACAACGAATGTGTAATTTTGTTCTACTATAAGTAGGTATGGAGTGGAAATGAGATAAGACTTATTTAAATTTAGATACATACCAATTTAAGACAATACATGTTTGTCTTAAAGACAAGAACAATAAAATTGTTCACCACTCTGTGTGTGTCTGTTGCGGGAACCGAACCCACGATTTACGAAGTGCAAAGCAGGTCACTAGGTACACTAGGTGCGCTAAATCAGTCAAACAAAAATGAAAAGACTATTTTTTCTCACATAGTCTAAATAATTTCTAATTTTACAACTAATAAAATCGCAGATTCAAGAACATGGAAATCATATATACTCTAAGATGGAATTATATATACTACTGCCCATCTCACCCTCCGATACGCCACGGGATGAGATGGGATGGTGCACTTCAAGGGCTACATAATAGGCCACCAATTATAACACCTACTGGTAGGTAGGTATTACCAAGTTATTAATTATCTATGTAGGTAGCGTACTTACAAACAGAATAAACTACGTTATTGTCAGTCGCCGCGCAAGCGCTGAGAGGTGCGCGCGTGTGTAAGGGTGACCTTGCGCTGCGAAAAATGACGTCTAATATCGTGAAGTGTGCGACGTGCAATATCGTAATTAATGAGGTGTTAGCCTTCGTGCAAAATAAGTTCAAAGTAATGGATGATGTTAGTCTAGTGAGAATATGTGCGACGGGTTTTTCGGCTGAGGATGTGGATCTGGCAAAGAAATTATTGTATGACTGTCTGAAAGGAAATGAAAAATATATAGCAAGAAGGAAGGACAAGCTGGACCGTGACATTGAGGATATTATTCGTGCCATCAAAAATACGAAAACGGACGACCTGCCCATATTTGTAGCAAAAGACCTACACAAGTTACCTCCGGTCAATTTTGAAAATATAGATGTCACACGGTTGCTGAAGGACATTGTGAACTTGCAGGGTCAGATTCGAGAAATAAAGGATACGTATGCGACTCGAAATGAGCTGGATCAACTAGTAAAAGATGTGCAAAGTTGTAAAGACAAGGAACGTATAGACTCCAGTATGAGTCATCATGAGTCGTACTTAAATGTGAATAGTAAAAGAGGTGCGTATTTATTAGATAGCGGACCTATCGGTATGACTCCTTATGATACGACCGTTAAAAATTCAATTTCAAATATAGATAGCTCCACGTTATCGGCAAATGCCGAGAGCGAGGTCGTTGGCCCGCCCGCGACCGTTGACCCGGTGTGCGCACCTGCTCTGACACCTCAGCCGGCGCTACCTGTCTCGCTCCCACGTAGCAGCAAGCAGTCGTGTGCGCTGCAGGAGCGAACTTTAATCTCCAAACCGGTTATCTATGCGGGCGGTGTGACAAATAAACCAACTATGAATGCGGATGAGTCAACCGTAGATAATAATCACTTGCAATATAGGCCAATTGATACTAAAGAAACAAACTTGAAACGGTCTTATGCCGACTGTATACCGAAAACCGGTGAATGGAAGGATAAGGAGAAGGATGAGGGGTGGATACGAGTTCAGTATAGACGACATCGTAACATGTTTATAGGTAATACTGGAAGTGCAAGGGCATCGTTTAATACGAATTTTAAAGCGTCTAATGTTAAGGTGCCGATGTTTATATCGAATGTGGACAAAACGGTAACGGAAAAAGATATATCTGAGTATATATTTGGAAAAACGCAAGATCTAGTAACTTTAGAAATAATTAATATGAAGCGTGATAAGGGGTATTACTCCTATAAAATTTACGTCAGCAAAGCAAAATTGGGAGTTTACCTTAATGACAACCTGTGGCCCAGTGGTATAACTTTTAGACGTTTTGTAACGTTTAGAGGGAAAACGGCAGAAAATAATTCGAGTAATTCGAGTGAATTTAATAACATAAGAAAATGATAGAAAAATGCAAAATGATAACTTTTAATTGTAGGTCTGCAAAAAGGTCTATAGATGGTATAAGAGCGTTGTGTAAAAGTGCAGACATTGTGGCGCTACAGGAAACATGGCTTCTTCCTTTTGATCTGCCTTTCCTTAGTACAATTGATAAGGACTTCGGCTGGACGGGTAAATCGGCGGTTGACGTGTCTGTTGGGCTGCTGAAGGGGCGCCCTCACGGTGGCGTGGGTATACTGTGGCGGAAAAGTGCGTTCAGTGCGGTAACCATAGTTGAGTGTGACAGTGACAGAATTACCTTCGTGAAACTATCAATCGGTGACGTTACTTTCATGGTGGGCTGTGTATACATGCCTACGGACTCAAATGAAAATATTCCGATGTTCACAGAGTGTTTAGGTGCGCTTTCTTCGACTATTGCGGATAATAGTGATGTGCAAGCGGTGTTTATACTAGGGGATTTCAACGCTCACCTTAATGAGCCGTTCTATAGTGAAATGATGGAGTTCTGTACTGAGCAAGAATGGATATGTGCGGACATTGATAAGCTGGACGCGAGTTCTGATACATATACATATGTCAGTGATATACATGGGTGTAGGAGATGGCTGGACCATTGCATCGTAACGAAATGTGCGTGGAATACTATACGCAACGTTACGGTTATGTATGATGTGTTTTGGTCCGATCATTTCCCTATGCTTGTTGAATGTAATATTAATGTGTTAGAGCCTGTTATGAATACCTGTGATAATTTTGTAATTAATGGTGTGATATGGGGTGAAAGGCAGATGGATCAAATTGATGAATATAGCAGGATATGTGATAGTAAATTAAAGGATATTGACCTTCCTGACTCGCTTAGGGACTGTTGCGATGGGATATGTAATGACTGTAATCATTATAAAGATATCGATGCCATGTATTTCAAGATTATTAACACATTATCTAATGCAGCGAAGAAGACATCTAAGATTCGTAGGCGTGCCAGGGGTCAATGTCTAGCAGGGTGGAATAAATATGTTGCAGAGGCTCACAGGCAGGCCCGGCTTCAGTTCCAGTTGTGGGAGTTAGCTGGCAAACCACGTCAGGGTAGGGCTTTTGAACTCATGCATCATACTAAGAAGGTATTTAAATCTAGACTTAAGTGGTGTCAGAACAAGCAGGAACGGATCCTAATGGACAAACTGGCTACCTCTCATGGAAATAAAAAGTTCAAGGACTTTTGGAACGGGACTAAGAAAATGAATGTGAAGCCTGGCCTGCCGGTGAGCATTGAGGGTGAGTCGGACTACGGGGAGATTGCTAACTTATTTAAGGAACACTTTGATGTCAAGTCGCTCTTACATGTTAAATCTGCCTTCCAGCATAAAGCAAATGTAGGGGCGGTCGGGGGCAGGCGTACTACCAATTTTACCTCTAAACAAATTAAACTAGTCATTAATAATATGCAGAGGGGTAAGTCGCCTGGCCACGATGGCCTCAGTATAGAGCATTTCAAATATGCGGGGGTGCACCTACCTCGAGTACTGTCTTTGCTGCTTAATTTATGTATTGGACACTCATACCTTCCTGTGGCGCTCATGAGGACGATTGTGGTACCAGTGCTTAAAAATAAAACAGGTGACTTATCTAGTAAGGCTAACTATCGGCCTATCTCGCTCGCCACCACTACAGCCAAGATACTTGATCGTGTGCTTGACAATGTGCTAGATAACTACATAAAGATACATGACGGCCAATTCGGATTTAGACCAGGGCTGTCCACGGATAGTGCAATTCTATGTCTTAAGCACACGGTCAGGTATTATACTGATAGAAAAACACCCGTCTATGCCTGTTTCCTCGATTTGTCCAAGGCGTTTGATCGAGTCAATTATGATCTGCTTTGGCAAAAACTAAGTGAAACAGGTGTACCGACGGAGTGTGTGGGCCTGTTTAGGCACTGGTACAAAAATCAGTTAAACCAGGTAAGGTGGGCAGGTAGGTTGTCCAGCGAGTATAAGCTTGAATGCGGGGTGAGACAGGGTGGTATTACCTCACCTAAGCTGTTCAACTTATACATCAACAAGCTGATAGAGGGGCTTAGTGGCATGCATGCGGGATGCTATGTGGGTAGCACTTGTGTTAACAGCCTAAGTTATGCCGATGACATGGTGCTGCTGAGCCCGGCTGTCAGCGCGCTGGAGGAGCTGCTTGCCCACTGCGAAGCCTACGCCTTGACCCATGGACTGGAGTACAATACGAAAAAGAGTGAGGTGTTAATATTTAAGGCGGGCAAAATCAAGCCATACTATGTACCACCTATTGTGTTGAACTCTAGTCCATTAAAAGTGGTTGATAAGGTCAAATACCTGGGGCACATCCTCACGAGTGACCTAAAGGATGACTTAGACGTCGAAAGGGAGCGCAGGGCGTTGGCGGTCCGGAGTAACATGGTTGCCCGCAGGTTTGCTCGTTGTTCAAGTGATGTAAAAATAACGCTATTTAAATCGTACTGTCAAACCTTGTACACGAGCAGCCTGTGGGTACGGTACACGAAACGGGCCTACAACGCCTTGCGCGTACAGTACAACAATGCCTTTAGAATGCTGATGGGACTGCCTAGCCGGTGCTCTGCATCGGGCATGTTTGTGGCAGCGCGCACGGATAGTTTTCAGGCTATAATTCGGAAAAATATAGTCTCATTACTAAGTCGTGTGCGAAGTAGTCCCAACAGCATTCTAAAGGAAATTGCCGACAGGTTTGAGTGTCCAATCCTAAAATATTGGACTGGGCAGATAAAAAGTGTAGCGCAATTTGAAGTGTAAAAATTATTATGTGTAAATTTTATGATTGTAATTAAGTTAAATTATTAAGACTAACACTAGATTAAGATTTTTGTTTGTTTGTTACTAACACTCTATGGATACATGTTTGTCCGAAATAAAGAAATTTTTTTTTATTTTTTTATTGATGTATGTAATTATATGTAAGTAGGTACAGTCGAGGACAAAGAGATGAATACACTTTTGGACCTTATTACGTTGTAATAAGGTCCAAAAGTGTATACATCTCTTTGTCCTCGACTGTACATTTTATAGGTGTAGGGAGCCAGTTTATTTGTAAAAATCACTTATAAATAAATAGTAAAATAGAATTAGACGCTTAGTATAAAGGTTTATCCAAAACATAAATGTGAAAGGCTGCCAAGTTCGATACTATGGGAATGCTTCGCCTATAAAAGAAGTGAGATCTGAATAAGTACCAAGTTCCATAAAAATACCTCAAATCATAAATAGTTATAGGAATGCACACTTGATTTCCAGCAGTTTTTAAGGTACATTTTGAATAAGTATCACGTTACATAGAAATACCTAAAATTATAATAGTCAGAGAAACGCACTCCGGCTTTTTTAGGGGTTTCCTGATAACATTTATTATTTTCAGTACTTTTTAATGATGTAACTTGGCAAGTTTTAATAGAAAATTATATACTTGACACATTGCAGTCCAAAGGTGTCGATTCATTGCATTGAAAAGGTGTGTGGTGTGTGAAAACTTGCCAAGTAACATCATTAAAAAGTACTGAAAATAATAAATGTTATCAGGAAACTGCTAAAAAATTCTTTGCATTATTTCAATGTTCAAGATTTCCATCGACGTCCGGAAATTGGTCATCCGTGATAGAAAAAAGCAAATTTCGTTTCGGAAAATTGCCGAAAAATATTCTATCTCGGTTGGAGCCGTTCAGCACATTTGGAAGAAGCATGAAAACCTAGGACCTTTGGTTAACTTGCCTGGAGTCGGTCGCAAAGCTCGACAACTCAGCGGGAGGATGCAAGAATTGTTCGATGTGTAAAGTTTAATCCAAAATTATCATCAAGAGCTATTACGGAAATGTTGGATCTTGGGGTCAGTTCTAGAACAGCACGTCGCAGGCTAAAAGAAAATGGCTTGAAAAACTGTTTAGCATCTAAGCGTCCATTTATTAGCAGACGTAACGTAAAAAAACGTCTTGCGTTTGCGAAGGAACATATTGACAAACCCTTGGAGTACTGGAAATCAGTATTATGGACGGATGAAAGTAAATTCGAGCTATTTGGACAAAAAAACCGGTTCAGGGTATGGCGTAAACCTGGTGAAGCTTTAGCTGAACGAAACATACAAAAAACTATTAAGCATGGAGGGGGCAATGTCATGGTGTGGGGCTCATTCGCGTGGTCTGGAGTAGGTAGCTTGGCTCGAATCAATGGAATAATGACTGGTGAAGATTATGTCAATATTTTGAGATAAAATTTGGAGATTTCATTGCTGAAATCTGGGTTGGAGGGCCGGTACGTATTTCAGCAAGATAATGACCCAAAGCATACAGCTAAAGTATCTGGTAAGTTCTTCAAGGCAAATAGGATCAAAACACTTAAATGGCCGCCACAATCACCCGATCTCAACCCAATTGAGAATTTGTGTTCGTATATATGGATAGCAAAATTAATAAAACGAATGTAACTAATAAGGATTCCTACTTCAGAGCACTGGAAGAAGCTTGGGATAATATCGATCCTGAATACCTAAAATCGCTGGTCGAAAGCGTTCATCGAAGATTAGCAGCAGTGTGGAAAGCAAAAGGTGGCCACACAAAATATTAAATTAAGTATAATTTCGGCATTGTGTTATGTATGATTTAATATTACTGTCCACTGCAAAATGATGTGCGTTGGATAATTACCCATGTAAATAAATAATTTTAAAGAATATTGACATTTTAATTTTAATGTATAATAGGGTATGCCATGTGCTACTAGTTTCCCTAAGATATGATATATGTAGTTGAATTCTTAAAGTTGTTAAGAGAGAAAGTTTCATTTTTATGTAAGTGTATGATTCATTTCGTCCAGCACTGTATATCTAATTTCGACACTAACGCTAAAAGACACTTTTTACCTGGCTCGTACTGTTTGTTTTATGCTATGTCTATTTATGTGCAATAAAGTGATACATACCTACATAACATACTAGCAAGCAGCAGGCTTACTGTGAAATTACATTATAATATCAAATTAGCATCAGATACAACTTTTATATTATTCAGAGCAATGACGCGTAGTTTCAGTGTCCGCGAGGCAACCGGATGGCTCGCGGTATTTAAGCTCCCTACGTACTGTGGGACCACCCTGTGTAACCCGAACTGCCCCCCCTCCCCCGCCCTCAATTTCCAGTATCTGTATGTGATCAAGAACGAGCATGCAAATGGCCATTCACACCGGCTGGTCTTATTAAAACCACCAGCTCTACGAAACCCATTCCATTAAGCCAACTCTAAAAAGAGCTCCAGAGCTGTAAAATTTGGGCTTAAAAGGCTCGAGTCCTATGGAACACTAGCTGATACATTAACGATTAGCTTTAGACTCACGAAAAATAATTAACACTTAATTATAGGAACTTAGGTTACGATCCAGTAACTTAATACAATCATCGTGTGCATCAAATCCGGTGGTAGATCTGATTTTTTGCAGACTTGTTTGTGATGTTGGCCCAATAAATAATCCAAGTTTATGACCTCGAACGCGCTGAACGCAACTTTGTTAAAAAACGAATAATATTTTTTTTTTCAGATTTTGGCGATTACAACCCTTAAAAACTAGTTTTTAAAAGATAAAAGATATTTATTTTTCAATTTAGGCACATTACAATGCACTTATGAACGTCAGAGAGAAAAAAAAACTACCACCGGTTCTAACCCTACACCTCTGACCCGAGAAGTATTATTTATGACCGGCAAGAAACTCGGCGGGACTTATTTTTTCAAAACAGTAATACTGTAATATTATATCTTAAAGATACACAATAATGCGTAGTTATATAAGAAGAATATTAAAATAGTACGTATTGTTTAATTAAAATAAAATAATAATAATAAAATCCAAATCTGATTGCTTCACAAAACGTTTCATATGCTTTCCTATCTGAACTGTGTCCTCTAAATGTTAGATGATTTTGTAGTAGTTTCTGGTTTGGGCCATGCATCTTTGTCCGCCATATAGTCCTCGACCCTGTAATAACCCTTTGACATTAAACTTTTTTTCAAATATTTCTTAAGAGCGGGAAATGATAAATTTAAAGCGTCGACGGGTAACTTGTTATAAATGTGAATACCTTGACCAAAAAATGACTTATATGCTTTGCGGATACGACTACTTCTGATAGCAAGCTTGTTTTTAATTCTAGTGTTATAGCTGTGGATGTCAGAATTTTTTTTGAATGTATGTATATTCTTTACAACAAAAATAATATTGTCATAGATATATTGGGAAGCAACAGTTAAAATATTAATTTCTTTAAATAGTTCTCTAACTGATGCACCTGCCTTTAAGTTATACAGAATGCGGATGGCTCTTTTTTGTAAAACAAATATAGTCTGTATGTCAGCTGCTTTGCCCCAAACCAGAATACCATATGAAATTACACTATGAAAATAACTGTGATAAACTAAGCGAGCTGTGTCAATATTCGTTAACTGTCTAATTCTCCTAACGGCATGAGCGGCCGAGCTTAATCGAAGAGCGAGTTTTCTTATATGAGGACTCCATTGTAGATTTTTGTCCAACGTCGAACCAAGGAACACTATCTCTAAACATTCACCATTCAGGAGAATCTTAGTGTCCACCGGTGCAACGTTTGGCAAAACAAATCTTATACATTTGGTTTTCTTAACATTAAGTAGCAAATTGTTAATAGTAAACCAGTTAAGTACAGCAGCTAGTGTGTTATTGATTACAGTAAAATCGGTAGATTGCCGGTCAACTTTGAAAATTAAAGATGCAAACAGAACGATATCACAAAGGTTTTGTACTACACAAGGTAAATCATTTATATAAACCAAAAACAGGGATGGGCCCAAAATAGAACCCTGTGGCACTCCTAATTTTACTAAAGTCCCTTTAGAGTGGGTTTTATTTACAACAACTGTTTGTGTTCTGCTGCTAAGATATGAAGACATGAGATTCAAGGCATTTTCTGACAAACCATAATGTTCTAATTTAAGAATGAGGGTTGTATGATCTACACAATCAAATGCTTTAGAAAGATTACAGAATATACCAATTGCATCGTAATGTTTTTCCCAGGCAATGAAAATATGTTTGATGCGTACCGCAGCAGCGTCGGTTGTGGAACGTCCCTTTGTGAAACCAAACTGATTGCTTGTAAGCAATCCATGTCTGTTGAAATGGCCCAGTAGATCATTTAACATTAGCTTTTCAAAGACTTTACTTACTACAGGAAGTATTGATATCGGCCGGAAGTTATTCAGATCACTAGAATCACCCGATTTAAAAAGAGGTATGACTTTACTACATTTCATAAGATCTGGAAAAACGCCTTGTGAAACTGAATTATTATAAATTAAGGCTAAGTAAGGCGCTATGACGTCTATGATATGACCGATGACTACAACTGATTAACTGATGACTACAACTGATGTACCCCATAAGTCTTCTGTTTTCTTTAAATTCAGAGATTTGAATATTTTTAATTTTTTTTCCGAATCTACAAGGTCAAATTCCAATATCATCTGACATTTCTTAATATTAGTGCAAAGTAAGGAATGAGCTTGAGACGAAGATGATTTTAGACATTTTGTGGTATTTAATGCTATGTTAGAAAAATAATCTTCGAATACCGAGGCAATATCGTCATTTGACAAGACCTGCTGTTCCTCTGAGACAATGTTGACTTGACAATCGCGTAATTTACATTTACCAGCTTCCTTATTTATAATATTCCATACTGTTTTCACCTTGTTGTCCGAAATTTTGATTTTTGCACTAGTATAGTTCGCCTTCGCAGTCTGACACACTTTCTTGAAAATTATTGAATAGTTCTTAACATAGTCCAGAATTTCTGCATTTTTGTTCAGTTCTCTCTCTCCATAAAGTTCATAAAGCCTCTTTCTACTTTTATGAATGCCTACGGTAGCCCATTCGCTAAACTTTGATTTAGCTTTAGTCTTTGACCCACTAATAGTTCTCAATTTGAAATGTTTGTTAAATTGACAAAGAATCATACCAAACAAATCTTCATACAAATTATTTGAGTCATAAAAATGTGAATAAGGCAGTGTTGACAGATGATTTTGAATTTCTTTTTTGAATAATTCCAAACGATAACATTAATGGGTCTATATGTTACAGTTTGTGGAGTTTCCTGAATTGTCTTTATAAAAGATGCCCTTTGACCGCTGTGATCAGAATTAAAACGGTTAAATATTTGCTTATCCAGACATTCACAGTTACAAAAAATATTATCTAGGCATGTTGCACTAGTGACGCCCACCCGGGTAGGTTCAAAGAACAAATTAAACATATTAAACGATTTAAACAAACATAGCAATTTAACAAAATTATTAGACGATTCAAGCAAGTTAACATTAAAATCTCCACATACTATAACATGCTTTCGGCAGTTTCGGCTATTATTCACTAATTTCAGCACATTTTCCATGGTATTTTCAAATTTGTTGAAATCAGCTGCTGCCGCTGTTGGTGGTCTATATACACAAATAACAATATAACTTTCTAATTCTACACAAGAAATTTCTACAATCCTCTCTATGGAACATTTTACAACATCCTTCCGTTCTTTAGATCTTAGACCATTTTTAACAATTATAAGGGAACCACCATAAATGGCAGATTTTCTAGCATAGTAACTGACTAATTTAAAGTTAACAAAGTCAAATATTAAATGTTCTTCTTTAAGCCAATGTTCTGTAATACACATAACTTGTACATCATTATTATCTAAGAATAAACCTATCTCTAACTCCTTGCTGGAAAAACCCTGAATATTCTGGTTTTAACAGTACCTTTACAAGACATTTTTAAAGAAGACTAAATTTGCTACAATATAAGACTAGAATTGTCTCTTTGGACCCAAAAGTTTCCAAGTTAAAGCGTTTCAAATAGAACCGTTATTCCCAGAATAGAAGGGGAAGGGTAAAGGATAGAAGGTTCTGGGGAAAACGGTTCTATTTTGAAAAGCTTTATCTCGGAAACTATTGGGTCTACAGAGATAATTCTAGTCACATATAAATTTAGTCTTCTTTAAAAACTTCCTGAGAAGGTACTCTCAAAAAGAAGTCCTTGCCAAAGTCTGAAAAAACATTTTTTTTTCGATTTTTGACTAAGTTGCGTTCGGCAGTTGCGGTCACAAACTTAGATTATTCATTAGGCCAACATTATACAAGTCTGCAAAAAATCAGAACTACCGGATTTGACGCACAGTACCCCGTACTTTCAGGCGACAAGGTTCCTGGATTATTAAACAATAACCACACAAAGAGAAAAAAGGCAGCCACCTAGCTAACAATACTACTTACAACAAATACTAGACCTCGTGATCTGTCTTCATCTGGGGGCACGGTAGTGCTCCGGCCAAGCAGAGCAAAACAAAAAACAAAGGCACGGCCGTACCATCCTTTTCCTGAAGCCATTCAGGTGATTTTTGACCCCCCTCTAATTCTGTTGTCGATAAAGCTAGAATTCTGAAATTTCTGTGAACAAGAGGCCATAAATAATACAAGGAAGATATATTCCTAATATCATTGAAGGCACACCTATAGTGATTTGAGTATTTTTTACAGCAGCTTGAGCATTTCCTTTTGGAAAGGTGGAGAATAAGTGAAGTCGGTTCTTTTTTGTTTAAAATTATTGTACATGTAATGTTTTTGATGGGATTTTTATTTCCCTCATCATCATATCAGCCGAAAGACGTCCACTGCTGTACATAGGCCTCCCCCAAAGAGTGCCATAATGACCGGTCCTGCGCCACCCGCATCCAGCGGACTCCCGCGACCTTCACCAGGTCATCAGTCCACCTTGCGGGGGGTCTACCCACGCTGCGCCTTCCGGTTCGTGGTCGCCACTCGAGAACCTTTCCGCCCCAACAGCCATCGGTTCTACGAGCAATGTGCCCCGCCCACTGCCACTTTAGTTTAGCGATTCGGAGGGCTATATCGGTTACTTTGGTTCTGCTGCGGATTGCCTCATTTCTGAAGCGATCACGCAGAGAGACTCCAACCATAGCCCTCTCCATTGCCCTTTGGGTGACTTTGAGCCTTCTTATGAGGCCCATTATAAGCGACCACGTTTCAGTTCCATATGTCATCACACACTGGTCAAAGACTTTCGTCTTGAGACACTGCGGAATATTGGACAAAAAGATGTGCCGTAGCTTCCCGAACGCTGCCCAACCGAGTCGGATTCGTCGATTGACCTCTTTCTCGAAGTTGGATCTACCTAACTGGACAGTCTGTCCTAAGTATATATAATCGTCCACAACTTCGAGTGTAAAGTCTCCGATTTTAACGGGAGTTGGTGCTACATGGGTATTTGACATGATCTTCGTCTTATCCATGTTCATCTTTAGACCAACTCGCTCGGAGGCTTTACTGAGGTCATCGAGCATCGTACTCAAATCCTCCATGGTCTCAGCCAAGACTACCATATCGTCAGCAAACCGAAGGTGAGTGATGTACTCGCCGTTTATGTTGATGCCTTGCCTTCTCCAGTCCAGAGTCTTGAAAACATCCTCCAGTGCAGCGGTAAACAGTTTAGGAGAAATAACATCTCCTTGCCTGACTCCCCGCTGCAACGGAATAGGCTTCGAGTTCTGGTCCTGGAGTCGGACTGACATAGTGGCGTTCTCGTACAAACACTTCAGCACTTCGATATAGCGATAGTCCACTTGGCGCCTCTGGAGAGATTGTATTTTATTTCCCTATTCCTTTATATTTTTAAAAGATTATTTTTAGTGCCTACATTGAACGTAGCAGCAGTAATTTCAATTTCAATTTCAAATTATTTATTTGTTAAACATAGGTAACATTAGGTCTTACAATTGATTGGGATCTCTATGTTTTCCCTCTCGGCATACAAATAGCCACAAAATAGCATGCAACATGCATTATTTACGAAATATTGTATAAGATTATTTTACTAAATATGTCAAAATGTAATGTGATATAGCCTAGGTATGTAAAGCCTGACCAGAAATATATGATTATTGTCAAGAGGGCGCTATTATTCTCATTTATATGGCAACAGTCATATAGTGTGTTATTCTTTATGGTATAGTGACATCTTGATTTGTCACTGATTTGTTTACCTGTCATCTCTGATGTTAATTTGAAAATGATTCACAGCGAAATAGTATCATTTCCTGAGCGTATTATTTACATCTGTTTATTATATACACTATTTACAATGTTTCGCTCTTGAATATGGATAGTTTTGGGAAAATTTTGTTGTTTATTATTTAATATTCAACACTTTATTTTTATTCAAGTAAACCGTCTCAATGACACTTGACAACAGTGACAGCCTATCACATGCACTCACACATACATGCATATCATTCTGTCATTAAAATTATTGCCAGTGTAAGAAATTAGTTCCAATGAAATTCCGCAACATGGCGCATAATCATATATTTCTGGTCAGGCTTTATATACCTAGGCATGACTTAAGTGCGTGAATTGCTAGTACCACAGATTTTCAGCAAAGTATCTTTATTAACCGACTTCAATTTCATAGAAGGAGAAGGTTCTGTATTCGGTTTGGGCTATTTTTTTAACCGACTTCCAGATTTCAAAAGAGGAGGTTCTCAATTCGGCGTGTATGTTTTTTTTTTTTTTTTTTTTTTTTTTTTATGTTTGTTACTCCATAACTCCGTCATGTCTGAACCGATTTCGAAAATTCTTTTTTTGATTGTAAGTATATATATACAGATTGGTCCCGTTTTTGTCAAAACGCAGTTCTGATGATGGGATCCATGAGGAATCGAGGGAACTCCTCAGATCTTAAAGGCATACATATAGTGATTTTTATATTTTTATCAACAAATCCATCATTTTCATTCAAAACAGTGACATTTGATGAAGTAGAACTGCTGATGATGATCAGAACGCAACTCTTCAACGACGCATAGTTCACGTTTGGCGATTTGTCCTCTTCGCTGTGTTTGTTTAGCAAGTTTAATTGTCAGGACAAATTTTCGTCAAGCTCAAGTTCTGATGATGGGATCCATGAAGAATCGAGGGAACTCCTCAAATCTTAAGGGCTTACACATAGTGATTTTTGTATTTTTATCAACAAGTCAAGCATTTTCATTCAAAAGAGTGACATTTGATGAAGTGGAACTGCTGATGATGATCAGAACGGAACTCTTCAACGACGCATAGTTCACGTTTGGCGATTCGTCCCCTTCGCTGTGTTTGTTAAGCAAGTTAGATTGTCAGGACCAATTTTCGTCAAGCTCAAGTTCTGATGATGAGTTCCATGAGGAATCGAGGGAATTCCTCAAATCTTAAAGGCATACATAAAGTGACTTTTGTATTTTTATCAACAAATCAAGCATTTTCATTCAAAAGAGTGACATTTGATGAAGTGGAACTGCTGATGATGATCAGAACGGAACTCTTCAACGACGCATAGTTCAGGTTTGGCGATTTGTCCTCTCCGCTGCGTTTGTTAAGTGTATCTACAATAATGCTTCACCGGCTACCCCCATGGAAGTCGGTTTTTTTTTCTTAAAAATTATTTATGTATGTTCATCGATTACTCCGAGACGCGTGGTCCGATTGGAATAATTCTTCTTTTGTTTGAAAGGATCTTCCAAGGTGGTCCCATATTAATCTGGTGCTGTTCTGATGATAGGATCTATGAGGAATTGAGGGAACTCCTCAAAATTTAAAGGCACATGTATGGTGATTTGGGTGTTTTCTTAAGCAACTCGAGGATTTTCTCTCGAAAATCACAAATTTGATGAACTGGAACTGAGGATGATGGTTGCTTTGATGATAATGATGATGATTTTTTTTAATGTAGGATGTTCAGCGGTTACTCCGAGACCCGTGGTCCGATTTGAGGAATTCTTTTTTGTTTGAAAGAAACTACCTCTTAAATGCGCTCACATTAATCTGGTGCTGTTCTGATGATGGGATCCATGAGGAATTGAGGGAACTCCTAAATTATTAAAGGCACATGTATGGTGATTTGGGTGTTTTCTTAAGCAACTCGAGGATTTTCTCTCGAAAACCACCAATTTGATGGACTGGGCCTAATGATGATGATTTTTTTAAATTTAGAATGTTCAGCGATTACTCCGAGACCCGTGGTCCGATTTGAGGAATTCTTTTTTGTTTGAAAGGAACTACCTCTAAGATGCTTCCACATTAATCTGGTGCTGTTCTGATGATGGGATCTACGAGGAATTGAGAGAACTCCTCAATTTTTAAAGGCACATGTTGGTTGCTTTTTTAAGCAACTCAAGCATTTCCTCTCGAAAACCACCAATTTGATGGAGTGGACCTAATGATGAAGACCACATATGGTATGTGGAACCTGCCTTACATTGAGTACGTATTATGAACTTTTTCTTATATATCTTCACCGATTATTCCGAGATCCGCTGTCTGATTATGATAATTATATAACCACTAAAAATGGAATAATAAAAACTTTTTACAAAAAAAGATAAACCGGCTTCAAAAAAGATAAAATAAATTATTATATTATTTATATGCGTTACAAACTGATATGTTTGAAGTCGGTGCCAAGCCAAAAAGTTACAATACCGGTCAAATCAGCTTCAAGTCTGAAAATCACAAAACATCTATACCTACTTATATTGTGATTCGCATATGTAGCGCATATAAATAATATGATAATTTATTTTATCCTTTTTGAAGACGGTTTTTTTTGTAAAACGTTTTTATTTCTTTTACACGATGATTCATAATCGGTGATCACGAACCAATTTTTTTTTTCAGTTATCGATAGCGATCATATTTATGTAGTAGTTGGACTCACGAGCTCTTTCGATCCTAGTAGGAAAAAAATGTGTCCCAAGTTTTTGCTCTACTAAAATCGAAAGAGCGCGTGATTCTGAGCCGAAATCAATAAAAAATTTCAAAAAAATAATTGGAGTATACAACTTTAAATAAAATGGCCTAACTGCTACATAAATGTGATCGCTCTTGATAACTGAATTGTAAAATTGGTTCCAGGGTGCGGAGCCAACGTGCCTATCGTTAAAGCTCCGTAGCGAAGGAAACGCAACTGCCACTATATCGCGAGAGGTGACAACGATACGCTACGGAGCGTTAACGATTGGCACGTTGGCTACGCACCCAGTCACCGATTATGAATCATCGTGTATATATTACAATAACTACATAGATATTTTACTCACTATCTACATAGTAAGTAAAGTATCGGTTCGTAGGGATGCTACGCCGTAGCCCGTAGCAGCATTTTTCCACTACACACTGCTAACAACAAATCTATATCATACTTTACATTAAAATCTATACATAAAATAATATTAAACACGATTGGTGGATTATGAGTATTATGACAGCTAGACCTTTCGCTACGGAGCTGCCATCTAGTGAAGAACTCGATCGCGGAAACCCTCATTATATTACTATAAAATATAACGGTTACACTCACGTCACTTTAGTCACTTCGCGCGACATGTTTCGGAGAGCTTAGGTCTCCATCTTCAAGCACTAAGAGTGCCATTTCGAATCGGCCCGTTGCGCGCTGTTGCACGACGCGTTGCCGACTCCGAAGAAGAAGGTTGCGAAGTGACTAAAGTGACGTGAGTGTAACCGTTATATTTTATAGTGATAGTATGTCTCACGAAAGTTTAAATTTAATAATTGCAATCACTCATTATATTTTTTTATATTTAACAATCGCTATACGAACAGTAGTATAAACTTTAATGTATTTACATATATGAAATTTGTGACACTACTATATCTAGAACTAACTATATCTCTTCTTACTATTCGGTTCTTCCATGTACGAGTATATAATGCTGACATTTGGTCCATATTATTATTTTACTTGTCTAAGAGGCTAAAGGGAATATTGAAAAACGATAATTCATAATCATAAGGTTATTTCGTAGAAAACAATCTGTTTCAGCTGATTCCGTTTATATTCTAGAAAAGACCTAAGCCATACGAGTATAAATTAGTCCTAATTGAAAACATCACTTACAAATTGTATTGGGTGTATTGAGACACCTAAAAGATTATACCAATTTGATATAAGTTTCCTAATTAATACGCTTCTAGAAGGGTCTAGACCTAAAGAAACTTATTTGGGTTAATGTATCGGGCAGCTTTCAGATAAATCGTAACAAAGGTTCTTGTTACAGTTTCGTTCTATTTCAGGATAATACATATTAGGCAACATAACTGACCATTTAATTAAGGTGTATAGCAGTACTGGAATTAATGACATTATATGTTAGGACCAATATCGCTTTAATTACCGGGATCGGGTAAATCGACCTAAATTGATGATATCATGACGTAACTCTTCACAGGCTGCGGGAACTCGTTGATATGTAAGTTTGTTAGAAAATAAGTGAAAATTGTGAGATAAAGTTTTAACCCTCTCACCGTCAACGACTGATATACGTGACAATGCGTGCAGCATAAAATGCGTGTTGATTGAAAGGAATACCTTTCGATAAGATTTACAGACGTGGTTACAAGGTTAACAAGTTATATGAGGCAGTTATGGCTGGATAAAGGATTTATATTACTTATGTAATTTAATCAGAATAAATGGTAAAGAGTACGGGACCGCGATTCGAAAAATAAACACTGGACAGACACAGCTGCAACCCAACTCAACTCAACGCTATAACGACATTGACATTGTGAGACCAATGTGTGACCAATGTGTGACCAATGAGAGACTAATGTTGAATGAAAATCTGTTCGAATTGCAAATGTCAATGTCGTTATAGCGTTGAGTTGGGTTGGAGCTGTGTCTGTCCAGTGTGTGTGCGGGTCGCCATGCCATGTTTTTCGAGCTAATTAAAACATAACGCGGTAACAGGTGCTAGAGTAAGATTTACCCACTAGTAGGGTTATTTTGTTATTAGTATCATCATCATCATCATATCAGCCGAAAGAAGTCCACTGCTGGACATAGGCCTCCCCCAAAGAGTGCCACAATGACCGGTCCTGCGCCACCCGCATCCAGCGGACTCCCGCGACCTTCACCAGGTCATCAGTCCACCTTGCGGGGGGTCTACCCACGCTGCGCCTTCCGGTTCGTGGTCGCCACTCGAGAACCTTTCCGCCCCAACGGCCATCGGTTCTACGAGCAATGGGGCACATTGCTCGTTATTTAGTATCACTTAGTAGAAAAGTAAAAAAAAATTGCACATCGAGAAAAACTTGAGAATTTTTGACCATGTACGACGAGGTACATTTTTAGTTTTCTTCATGTCTTAATCAAGGGGCCCCATGCAATATATTAGTACTATCTGGTTAAGGCTGCTAGGGGTTGTGTGTGTAGTATGATTTCCGTATAAAACAGACATGGAAAATTCATTTATTATAATAAAAATGTAAAATTCCATATTAAAAAAAAATCTGTGGAGAGGAAAAACACTTAATTTTAAACGTTTTATAACTCTTAAATATAACTTTTTTAAACATAAAAAAATATCATACGGAAGCTTATTTAATACTGTTTCTTTTAAGGTAGTTTTTGCTTAGTAAAAGCCTTAATGTGGTATATATTTAAAAACTGCATTAAAAGTGCGTCGTTATGATGTTTTTTTTTTTTTAATTATTACTTAATGTTCAAAACTTTTTTTTTTCTGAGTGTTTTTACTCTTCGCAGGCCTTTATTTAATTCGTAATTTACATGTTTAATATCAAAAATTAATTTTACATGTCTGTTTTATACGGAAATCATACCACGCAACCCCTAGCAGCCTTAGCCAGAAGGTACTAACATGTTACTTATTTAGACGTGAAGGTCCCAAAATTTTAGGAACCTTCATTGTCAAATATTAACAACTCTACGCGCACATTTTTTTCCATTTCAAGCTCTGTTACACATCAAACTAACTTATCTTATCAGTCGAGTTTACTAATATTATGCATATAAGTACTGAGCATTCTAACTTGTTATTTCAATTCGATGATCTCAAGGCCTAAAGTTTTCAACAATTTGTTTGTTTAACTGATGTATTCATAAAGATGTAAATTAGTTTAACAACAGTCAAAGTTCATTTATACAAAATTTCGGCGCTATTATTTCCAACATATAAACATTATTCCAAAAATTTCATTATTCCAAACTCGAGGTTATTCCAAACGCGCCCCGACAATGTTTGAAATATATCGTGCCCTTTCATAATGTAAATAGGTACCTAACAAAAACTTAATACCTAAATGTGTCTGCCAACTCTCCCAAGATTGAGACAAATCTAAAGACGTTTTACATACTTACTACAATCCCTCGAGTAATTTGAAACGTATTCAGATTGACATAAATAGGTACTTTAATATTTATGATGACCTAGGTATTGACTACTTACATTGTATAATAATATTTAATGCCTGGTTGCGATCTACCCTTACGCTGTCTTGATGGGTACTGAATCTGACTAAAATAGCATAAAAAATTCAAACATTTCCGATTAGAAAGGATTATTCACTACATTTGTATGATTAACGTAATGTCAAGAACCCTTGAAGGTGTAGGTCGTACAAATGTGGAAGCGCCCAGAGCCAAGATGGGTCTCCCTAGCAATCCCTAATAACGTTTGTCCTAAAATCACTCACCCTAATTATTTTTTCCTAATTGGTATTAGCCCTAATTTTTAAGTAAGGTTACCCTTGGTAACCTGTGACAATCTTGTTGGTTTGAGTGTAATGTTTTTGCATAATACACAAGTGTCAGGGTTATGCAGCAGACACTATTTTTTCCATTATTATAAACTAAGTACCAACTTATTTAATCTGCTTTGCCCATCGGCTGGCTCTTCAACTATGTGTAATGACCAATCTTTTTATAAGGTCTATCGCTTTTATTGTACACGAACAGCTTAAGCTCCATCTTTCTGGTTTTGTCACGTTCTGGGTTAGTAACTAAGACTTTGATTCACTATAGTGTCTCGCATACATAACAATGAAGTAGTTCATGAAATAAAACAATTGGCTACTTTCCTAAAAAAATATATTTAGTCCGCCAGTTACATTATTAAAAAATATTGGACACGTATTTTTTATTTTCTCAATCAAACAAAAATTGGTGAAGTTATAGCCCGTTAAAATTCCGCGTGACGTCACATTTCGTCGAGCTTAAATTACATCCCGACGTTTCGAACACTTTACAGCGTTCGTGGTCAACGGGTCGAGTCTATCTATCTAACTATCGCGGCAACCGAAGACAATATTAATGAAGTAGTTGTTCTAATATATAATTAAGTTGTTAAACAGATACTCCACTACTTAATTTCATTCTATTCAGCTGAACCAAATTGGTTTAAAGACATTATCTGATTATCAAGAGATAAGGTTGTAGAATTATATTTACAAAACTTAAACTTTATAAGCTCAATTATTTTTCCCCTGGTTACTTGGTTAAATAATTATCTTAACCAGTAGGGTAAGATAATAATTTATACCTGTTTATTAAGGCCAGTCCTGGCGTCAATCCAAATGCCTACGGCTCTATTTTCAGAGCTTATAAGTAAAGTTTAAATTTGTTTAGTGATAAGGAGCGTTATTATGTAAAAAAAATCTGAACTAATCCAAAACCAATACAGTGCTTATATCAATTTCTCTCGCTAGCCAGATTGCGGTGTTGTATACTGAGCCACCACACCACACACAAACATGTAAAGTTTTCGATATAATTAAAATACTTTCATTATATCGGAATTTAATCACATTTCAATATGAACCTAGGAATCTGTTGATACTCAAGAATAATGTGTACTTATTAAAGCTAGAGGAACTTCTGGTGCCACAAAACAAAGGGCCGTCGATTGGCAGGTGTCAGTAGAAAGTTTGGATGGCCTTGTTTTATACAATATTCAAGGGATTTCTCACTAGCTATATGTGTCCTTAAATCCCTAAACACACAACAGTAGGTATTTTATTACATATTCAATACTGAATAATAGTGATTGATGGTTATAGGTATAAGCTTAATGTAGCGTTATTCGTTTTTGCATTTATAAACATACTCGTATTTCACCGACTTACTTGTACAAAATATATTTGTGTGTTAAGGTTCTGCTATTAGGTAAATTATTTTTATTGTTAAGTAGGTAGGTACTGTATAGTTACATAGTAATAATTATAATCGTAATGAATGAAGTTAGGTATGCATGTATCTTTTTTGGTCATTGTTATCCAAATGTTTGAAAATGTACCGTGCCGACACAATCATACAAAATGTCCATAATTATACTCGTACCTATACATCGAAAATTTCGGCTCCGCAAGTATGCCAGTGACACGCTTTACGTGATTGTGAATGAAAAGAGGGTGAAAAATGCGTAAGGATTCTTTGATCTTTTGTCTTTGTTTGCAGGAACCAAAAATTGGAAGGTAAAATAGGTATTCCTATACCAATTTTAACGTTACTTTCAGGGACTAGATGAGTCAGAACAAGCTTGAATATTAAAACTTTATGTAAAAATAGCGTATTTTCCATTGCATTGCATATCCAACAGGATAAAATATGTTATTGCAAGTCGTATTCGCACGATCATATTTTATAGCGGTCGATGGTTCTGCAAGTTATAAAATATAATTATAACAAGTCCACCACATAACATTATACTAATGCTCTATCATTTATTCTAAAGACGGTGAAGAGGTTTATGTATTTGCAAAATATTTCGAAGTCAAAACAAATGTTTAAAAGGTAAAAAATTCAAATTCAGTATTGGATTTTAGTACGGCTTCCCGTCCGCTAAAACTACACAGTAATGAAAAGGTTTATTTACTTTACTAAAAATGTTCCAAAAAAAAAATTGTAGTGAACGTGTAATATTTAAATTTCATTTAGGTATAAATATTTGGTGAACTATCTCTATGGCTTTTCCAGCACAGTGGTGGCTTCTTAAGTGTTTTCAATAGTTTTAAATTTCAAGGTCGCGGCCAAAATACTTACAATTCATTAAGCAGTTGGAATGGAAAGATGGGATGCTCGGTAGGTTTATATAGATTTACGACGTATTATTCAATTACAAAATTGTCACCAAATATGACGTATCCGCTCGGCGTATACAAAGCGACAATTGAAAATATTGAGATGCGAGAACATGACCGCAAACCTAAGAAACAAACTACTTAATTGAAAAAATATGATTTAATATATAAATAATTTTACTATTAACTCTAAGAAATTAAATATAAATATTTAAATGTGCCAATCAACACTACCTAAATATGTACCCATTTAGTAATTTATATTTCCCTATTTATTTAAATATTTTAATACACCTTGAACTCTTTCGTTTATTAAAATGAAAAACTAAAAAAAGTACAGATGCTCGTAATGAGGGACGATAGTCTTTATCGATAAGGATAAACGTAGTTTTTAACCGACTTAAAAAAAAAGGTGTGTATGTATGTATGTATGTATGTATGTATGTATGTATGTATGTATATATGTATGTATGTATGTATTTATGTGCATCTGTGTATGTGTGTATGTATGTATGTTTGTTTGTTAGCAATTATCTCGCGTTTAGCTGAACCGATTTGCATAGGCATTTCTGAAATGCCAGTACCAGGAAAATCCAGACTGGATTTATGATTTTAAAAACTCGATTGTATTTTTTTTAATTACGAGTACCTTCGTATCGCATCGTTCTTAGTAAAACTTCAAAGACGATAATGTTAACAATCATGTTCCATCAGCTCATTCAGTGTAGTCATTTACGCACTTGATTTTCCATTTGCCCTTTCCTTCGAGCCATTCTCTTCCTAGTACGTACGTGTACGTCGCCATAGTAGGTAGTCAAGAAAAATAATCCTGACCATTATGTTTATTCTGGACTCTTGAATAAAGGGCATTAAGAAGTACATTATGACAAATGGACATAAATATAAATCTTCTAAAGTAGACCCTTTTAAGCGCCTTAAGTGCAACATTTTAACGAAGAAAACTAACGACTAGATGAAAAGAGATAATCTTGAGATTTAAAGAAGTTTTCTGTTATAGTAAAATCGTATTCTCCAATATCTGTACGATTAATAAAAAAAATGTGTTTGTACCGTGGAGTTCTTCGAATAACTAAATATCAGACGTAATACATGTGATAAAAATATGTACGCAGTTATTCATTAGGATGATTATACGTACAAGATTAGGATAATTGCACCAAGTCTAGAATATGACACGGTAAAATTCTTATCAAGTCAAATTTACTCAAGTAAATGCATTGCGTAAATCTGTTGAGAATAAAATGTAAGCATATATTTTATTCCTATGTAAAATAATATCTCCTCGCATTGAAAACTACAACTACAAAGGATATATAATGAGAAAATCTGTTCGGAGCAGTTGAATAGTTTTTAATAAAAACGCTTAGGAGAAGCTCCCGCTGAGACAGTGGCCGCGTCAGTCAAGAACCGCGCGCGGTCAGACCATCACGTGTTAGGGAATCCGCCCCGTATTTTGGCGCTATTCCGAATACTAATAAATTTAAATCATAATTTGAATGTTTAAAATGTAATCCAAAAAACAAGTGTAATGTATATTCATGTTTATCAAAAATTATAAAAAGTAATCAAAGTTAATAACACTGTTAATCGAAAGTTATCAAGACTTAACTTTTAATTGTAGGCATTTTTGTGACGTAATGAAAATTGATAAGTAATCGTTTAATTAAAAAATACACTGCGATGTTTTGGCTAACTTTAAACTATTCATGAGTGAAATTAATTGCAAATACCTACGTAACAAGTCAGTACCCTTAAAAGATATCTCTCGTTTTCGGGTATTTTATTTTAACGCGTATATACATACCTATTTATTATTGAAACAAGAAGTTTTATCGGTAAAAGATAAATTTTAATTTTACACGATAAATTTAATTATTGATTTATCGTGTAGTATTTGCAATAGCTACTTTTGGTACGATTTGCGATTTACTTCTATTATTTTTTTAGTTTAATGACTTTATTAATATCAGACAGACAATCTTACTCAAAATTATACGTTTACCTAAGGCGGTGAATAAGAAATTATGATTAAGAAAAAGTGATTACGGTCAATTACCAAGAACTAGAAAACTTACTTGTTAATATTGATTAGTATTAGTCAGTAAAAATGTAATACTTAAACTCTTTGTAGTCCCGAATAAGCTATATTATATTCTACTATAAAACCACCCTGCAACCTTAATTGTTTAGCAACTAAATTAAGTCAAACTGAACATTTGAATACGTTTACCAGTCGGGTGTATTTTTTTTCATCATAGCATCATCGTAAGGAAACTGGACCTAATCCCAATAAATGCTACATAGTTTTTTGGGTTAGAGTGCCTACAAAAATTCTTGGGTTGAGGTTGCCGAGTGGAAAAGCGGGGATGATTGATTTTAAAATGATGATTCCTGATTACCTACCTACTTAGCATTGCCAATAATATTTAAAAAAGCAAATTAATTCAGTAACATAAATACACCGAAGGTGTGCAGTCACCTGCAATAGTATTTTACACAACGTAGGCAGCAAAAATATGTGCTACAAATAATATTGTGTCTGATGTATTTTGCGGCCTCGTTGTTAAATATTATTGAAGGATACTGTACGAAAAAAGGCTTGATTAATTTATTATTACAAAAGAAGCTTTTGCTTTGTAAAGCTACGATGGATATGGACAATGGGTACGGCGATGAATTAATTAATTGTCTTAAGCGATAATCAAAGGCGATGATTAATGGCTTGCGTGACACGTTCCGTGTCACGTTTATTATCGAATGTCGTGACTATTTAGTATTGAAAAACAAGTACTTACCTGCCGGAATATATTTGTCAACCATAGTATTGATTGCAAAAGTAGTAATTTTTACTCGCATTTTTTGGTGATTTTCCAGTAACAAGTCTAAATAGCCTACTGCGCCGGTCACCGTACGGCCACCGGCTAAAAAAAGTGGTTGTTATTTTGGAGACTTTTTTAAAGTAGGTACTGATATAATATATGCCGGTGTTCATCCTTAAGTATATCTAAATAATCAGACAACCCATTTAATTAGTGACGTAAGGGACATTATTGTGAAATACTATGAAGTTTATTATGAAATTTTATCAATTTATTAGTAAAGAATAACGTAGACAGGCGTAAGTAATCGTCATGAGACAAAAATTTACAATTTTATTTTTTACTAAAATTTTGTTGTTAGCTCTACAGATAAATATGAGTTATTTACAACATTTAAAATTTTGAGTGTAGCTGGGCAATGCTCGTCGACATCACCGTCCCATGTGACGGGAACCTCGTGAAGGCCGAGAGGACAAATCCAGTACAAGTACCTATACTTGGCTCACGAGGTCACCGCCATGTGGGAGGTTGATTCGGCGGTCATTGTACCGATAGTTGTTTCTGCGAACGGTCTCATAGCGAAGAGTCTCGACCAACATCTTGAGAGACTTTCGCAATGGGGTTGTGGTGGTTGGATCAAGGGTCAGATTCAGAAGACGAATCGGACACGGCGCGCATAGTCCGAAGGTTTGTCTCCGGCAGCCTGGGACTTGCTTCGTTGCCGGCGGCTCCCTAGGTTAGGTTTTTTGTAATGTTTTTATTGTTTTTGTATCTTTTATTTATTACACCACGACGGTGGCAAACAAGCATACGGCTCGCCTGATAAGCAGCTATCGTAGCAACTCCAGAGGTGGCACATGCGCGTTGCCGACCCTTTACAGAAAGGAGGATTCACTGTGTTGACGGCTAAAGGAACAAGAGGGTCCCTCGTCCTCAATACACTGGGTCCTTTTTTAGCTCTTTGACACTCTTACTCACCAGCAGGAACACGACACTATGAGTACGGTCTAGTGCTATTTGACTGTGAGTTTCTGTAAGATGGAGGCACTTCCCCAGTTGGGCTCTACTCCAAATTTGAGCGAGATGATATTCACTGTGCTGTGCCTTACCACACATAGCGAGATGGCTTTTGCAGTACCCATACCTCTCTTTTGGACGTAGTTTAAGGACATACCCGTGTCCGGACGTAGTTTAAGGACATACCCGGGACCAAACTTTTACTAATTAACAAAAAAAATCCTTTTATAAAATATTGTAAATAACCTAACCTTCTTAGGTCGTCTTATAGACGAAAGATAATTAAAAGATATTAATTACAATAGATTTAAAAGGATTATATCATAATATAGATTACATTAAAATACAAACAATAAAACTATACCTAAAATTAAAATTAAAAACGAAATATTAAACCACTAATATCAGAATTATTAAAATACCTATACCGGGTGTGTCCTGTAACATGGGCAAAAAATAAATTCATACATATCAACAAAACTTAATCATGCATTTAAAGTCAGCAGTACATATACACATATATATATATATATATATATATATATATATATACCGGGTGTGGCCTGTAATAGGAGCAAAAAATTAAAACGTAGATTCTACTCCTCAAACTAGACAATGTTTGTTCAACGACTTTTGAAAGTTATGTAGATTTTAGATTGTCTCTTTTTCAAACAAACTAAATACTATATTCAATGTACATCAAAGTCCGCTTAAATGACATCGCTTGTCAGTCTTGTCACCCTACAGATATTAATCAATGTCGTAATACATTGCGTGTTCGAATAAACTTTAAACTGTAATAAAATTCAAACTACAAGTTATTTTTAAAAGTTGTTGAACAAACGTTGTCTAATTTGAGGAGCAGAATCTACGTTTTAATTTTTTGCTCTTATTACAGGCCACACCCGGTATATGAAACAACATTATATAAAATAACAAATAACATTTGAATCTCAAAAGGGACTGATATTGCCGTATAAAAAATATAATATTTTTTCGCTATTTTAAAATGCCACAAAAAACCGGCCAAGTGCGAGTCGGACTCGCGCACCCAGGGTTCCGTACAAACCTTTACAGCTTAAAGGTATTATAGACCTGAGTATTTGATATGAATTTCAATTTAATACCTCTACGCGTTTACGAGGAAAAAGGTAGTAAGTTTAAAATTTAAAAAATATTTTTTTGTGTGATTTTACTAAAAATGTCTACTTTTCGTAATTTTTCCTTTGTCTGTGCTATATGAAGTTTCAAGTTTCTGGGTTCACGGGAAGTACCCCGTAGGTTTTGCGAGTACCGAAAAACTCTAAAATTTGCAGCATAAACGACTGTATCTTTTGATTGCGTTGGCTTTTAAGTTTGATTTTTTCAAAAGGTCAAAAGGACAATAGACTTGAGTATTTGATATAAATTTTAGCTTGATACCTCCACGCGTTCCTGAGAAAAATGGTCTTGACAGACAGACAGACAGACAGACAGACAGACGGACAACAAAGTGATCCTATAAGGGTTCGGTTTTTTCCTTTCGAGGTACGGAACCCTAAAAAATGAACTGCCTAGTTTTTAAACATACCTTTAGCAAACCGTTATCTATCTATCTATATCTATATATATAAATGTCTTTGTCCTGACTGACTGACTGATCCACGCAGAGCCGAAACTACTGAAGCAAGACAGTTGAAAATTTCAGGTCTGGTGACATTTGTAATGTGTACAAGTAATAAGAAGTTATTTTGAAAAATTAATCCCCTAAGGGGGTAAAAAGGGGGTTGAAAGTTTGTATGGATGGGGCTTAAAATTTAAAGTTAGATGTTTGAAACTTTGTACACTTCCTGATAATTAAAAAATAATAAAAATGATTTCAGCGTTTTTTTAAATTCAACCTCTAACGGGGTAAAAAAGGGGTTGAAAGTTTGTATAGAGATTAAATTTTTTTTTTGTGACAGACATGAAATTTCGTTTGCAGACTACTAACTTAAAAGCAAAAAAACTAATTTCAGCATTTTTCTCAATTCCACCCGAGAGGAGTTGAAACGGGGTTGAAAAGTTTGTATTAAAGCGAGGCCGTAACAACTGAAGCTAGAAATGTGAAAATTTCAGGTCTGGTTACATTTATAACGTGTATAAGTAATAAGAAGCGATTTTGAAAAATTCAACCCCTAAGGGGGTAAAAAGAGGGTTGAAAGTTTGTATGGATGGGGCTTAAATATTAAGGTTAGAGATTTGAAACTTCGTCCATTTACTGATAATTAAAAAACAATAAAAGTTATTTCAGCGTTTTTTAAAATTCAACCTCTAACGGGGTTAAAAAAGGGTTGAAAGTTTGTATAGTGTTCGATTGCGACAGGATGCGGACTGTAGTTTCGAAAGCGCGAAAAGGGGAATGGAAAAACCGGGCGTAGATATCTTTAGGGACAGTAGGTTGAGCAAGAAAGTTAGTATAAAGTTTTAGAGATCTGGACTAGCTAGAGTTACGAGCGTGTGATGTGAAGTTACCTTGATTCTGTGGACTGTGTGGTGCAAGATCGTTGGCTTCCGTTATGGGACCGTTAGTTCAGGCTGCCGTCTCTCGTCGCTAGCTAGAGTATCTAGTAACCGTTACCTCAGATCCTTTAACTTAGACCTCTGATGTACACCAGGATATCGCCGGCATTGTTCACTTGCACAACACTGATTCTAGTTAAGTTCTACGAAAAAGCAGGTTGATAATGGTGCTCTTAACAATAACGACAGTTGACAGGTTGTGTTCACTCTATCGAGGTTCGAGATGACATTGACTCTCCTAGTCAACTGACAGGACGAACAACGGTAATATTTTTAAATTATCACTGTGACACGATGTTTCCGCGGTGCAGTAAACACGAATCTTAAAAGTCAAAGCTAAACATTCCGCCTACCAAAATACACTAGTATTTTACTAGACAAAGAACGAATACAAGAGAATATTGATAAAGTTAGAATGAGACGAAAAATAGACGACACTAATGTAATAAAGGGTTGAGTATTGGAGTTATTCCGTTCGAGAAGGACCCATCCGAGGCGTCCGCCCACCCTGAAACAATCTACCACGAGAGCAAAAACAGGCATGGCTACAAGGACAGAACCTGGGACAGCTATAAGTACCACCGCAGTGTTCGAATTTTAAACAAGAACGGAAGGGAGATAAGGACGCCAGGTCCAAGAAAACGAAAGTGGGAGCGAAGGCGATAACAAAATTGAGAGCGAGGACAAGAGCGGGTACGAGAGCGAGAACGAGAGCGAGGACGAGAGCAAGAGTAAAGCTGAACACAAAAGCGAGAACGGAATTTGGGGTTGAGGCCGACCGAGAATGGGATCGATAGCAGGCCCAAGGCTGAAGGCGAGAGCAAGAACGAGAACCAAAGTCTGAGTGCAAGCTAGAGCGAGAGCCAGAATCGAAGTACGAGCGAGAGCGAGAACCAGAGCGAAAGCGAGAGTTAGAGTGCGAGCGAGTGCGAGAACGAGGGCGAGAGCGAGAGTGGGAATGACAGCGAGAGCGAGTATGTTGTGCGAGAGGGGAGTAGCAGGACTCTAAGACTCTTCGACGTGTAGAACCATAGACATCTGCCTTCGGCGCGCTTGCATCACCCAGTAACACCCAACCGAACATTGTATTGAGGGCAGTTGCCTGCCCTTGACCTCTTTGAATCAGACCGGGCCGTAATGATGAGGCGAAAATGTTAACATTTAAAAGCATGTCGACAGGCGTCGTAGCATGCCAAGAGGGGTCCGCTAACTCCAATTTTTTTATGTGTTGCCACGATGATGCGTCAACACGCTCGGTTGGTGTGTCCGGACTAATCTTCGGCAGCAGGTATGCCTCTAACGAAAAGGTAGAGTCAGAGCTCTCATTACTGGTTGAAACCGTGCATGTTAAAGACCCACCAGGTTCAGTGACCGACTCACCAATGCCAGTCACAGCATGTTTACCACGGTTCACTCGGAGACCAAGCCTCTCAGCACATGCTTCACTCAAAAAGTTACAAGCGCTGGCGCCGTCGAGCAAAGCCCGAACTGGCACAAAGTCACCCTGTATATTTTTTACTAACACCATAGCAGTCGACAATAACGAACGAGCGGCCAGGTTACTGGCCACCATAGCCAGCGGATTTGAAGTTTCTGAGGGACGCTCCAAACTATTCCCATCCATTGCTGACAGTACAGGAACATTTGCACTGTCAAAGTGGAGTAGCGTGTGATGCGAGAACCTACACTGCTCACACCGTTTTGTCGACTTGCAAGATTTCACTAAGTGAGAACCAGCCAAACAAAGAATGCACAACCTATTGTCTTTGACACATTTAAACCGAGTAGCGGGGTCATACTGCAAGAAAGTAGGACAGGGATGTAATACTGTGAGCCTCTCCACATACCTCACAAACCGGAGCAGACACAACCAAAGCCATCCTTGCCTTACTATTAGATCTACTAGTACTAGGTTGACTCACACTACTAACAAACGCTGCAGCGTTCAAAGCCCGGTGTCTTTTTTCAACAAAGTTCTGCAACTTATTGAATTCTGGAACATCATCAGAGTTATGCTCCAATTCGAACTGTTCCTTGGTGTCCCTATCTAATTTCGACCAGAGTAACTGCACTAACATAAAATTCTTGTCAGTTAAATTAAAAGTTTCTAGTATCGACAAATTCTCCTTAAATGTTTGATACACCCGTTGTAAATCACTTGCCAGAGAAGATTTCACCGGCTGACAATTAAGCAACTTATCATAATAAGTGCATGCGATACGTCTCATCTTATTATATTGTTTACTAGCTGTGCCCGCGGCTCCGCCCGCGTGGAATTCGGTCTGTGTCAGTAAGCGGCTAATTCACCCCTAATTTCTCTCCCGCTTCCCTGGAGGCGGAGCTTGAAGTAAAGTTGACAGATGGATACGCTAGAGGACAGTAGTCCTAATAAAATATTTTACAATTACCACTAAATGAAACTACCCTCAAAAATTAATAATTTTTTGGCATGATTTAAACGACATAGAGTAGTAGGTGTATATCGGACGATACAGGACCACTTTTGCATTTATACGTTCATGTCCACGGTAAATGTCATCCAAATCGATCCTCCCGTCAAATCAGTCTAAGCATGAAAGGTAAGAACAGGCGCGGTTGAAATTGGGGAAGGGGGGGGGGGGGGGTCACAAATGCAGAAATGGTAATCCTTAAGGGGTGATTTTCGGGATAACAATGCAAAAAAAACCGGCCAAGAGCATGTCGGGCGATACTCAGTGTAGAGTTTCGTAGATGCCGCCCTGTTACAAAGCATCCGTTCAAAAGGTCGTTTATTAAGGGATATTTGGCGGCGCTTACGTCATTTTACTATTCGGCACTTCCTTTCAATATGCGTTTTTGACTGATAATTCAAAAACGGCTGAACCGATTTTATTCAATATAGTTTATATTGAACCTTTCTTATCAGGCCTCACCAAATTTCAGCTTTCTAGTGCGAACGGTAACTGAGCTAGACCGCGGACAGACATGGCGAAACTATAAGGGTTCCTAGTTGACTACGGAACCCTAAAAAGAGATAAATAGTAGTTTATGTAACTGTTACGTAATAAGGCCTAATTATGTACAGAAGCATACACCGCTTTACCTACACTCATATCCATTGAAAACATTAGAATGACCGCCATTACACCGCCATGACCAACCTTATTGCGCCGGCGGTCGGGGGGCGGATATTCATTACGTTACCGTAGGTAATTAATTTTCATACGTTTTTACCACACTGTCACAGATAATACACTGATGTTACGTTACTGGTTGCAATAATGGTGGTAATTACATACGGTTCCGATGGAGGATTTATGTTATTGGTATAGATCAAGATATTTATTCTTCAATGTAAGCACATTACAATGCACTAATGAACGTCAGAGAAAAATAAAATGCACGAGTGTCGTGAAGCACGCGATTAGAACGAAGACGAAGTTATGTTATTTTATTTTATATCATTATTGACTTTTTCGTAAATTTTGTGGTTTTAATTATTTTGAAATTTTGGAAAGTTTTGAAATAGTGGAAATTTATTTATTTATGAAATTTTATTTTTTTATAATTTTGGAAATTTTGAAAATTTTGAAAATTTTGGAAATTTTGGAAATTTTGGAAATTTTGGAAATTTTGGAAATTTTGGAAATTTTGGAAATTTTTTGAAGTTTTTGAAATTTTTGTAATTTAGAAATTTTGCCATTTTCGACATTTTTTACTTTTAGGTTCTCGACTTTTATCACTTTGTCACTTCTCGCTTTCACTTTTCACTACACTCCACTTCACTTCACTTTATTCTATTTCATATATTTTTTATTTCATTCCATTTTACGTTTCTCAATCGTATGGGTGTCGCGTTTTCGTGACGTGACGCTTTTTGTGACGGTCACGTGACTTTTTTTCGCCTAGCCCCATCCGCGAACCGTCCGATAAGGAACTTCGTTCCAAAACTACCACCGGTTCTAACCCTGAAGCCAACCTGAGCCCAAGAAGTATTATGACCGAAAAAGAAACTCGACGGGACTTATTTGTTTTCAAAACAGTAATACATTATTAGATCTTAAAGATACGAAATAGTGCGTAGTACTTCAAGAAGGCATATCAAAACATCTTGAGAGACAGATAATGTACCCATTGTTTAATTATAAATAAAAATAAATCCTAATCTGACTGCTTCACAAAACGTTTGATATGTTTTCCTACCTAAACGGTGTCCTATAAATGTTAGATGATTTTGTAGTAGTTTTTTGGTTTGGGCCATGCAACTTTGTCCGTCTATATAGTCCTCGAACCTGCAATAAACCTTTGACATTCATGACATTTTCAAATATTTCGTAAGAACGGGTAAACGTAAATTTAAAGCATCGACGGGTAACATGTTATAAATATGCAGTAGCAACAACATTCTGAGGATGATTGCCGGTAGATTTGATTGCCCGATAGTCTACGGGTTGATCAAACTGGTGAAGTCCAATTTAGAATATAAGTTTTAGATGTTTTATGTTTTATTTTAAGTATGTTAATATGATTACTTACTTACAACTTAGAATGTATACTAAAAAAATGGACCACGTTGTCTGAAATAAATATTTTTGAATTTGAATTTGAAATATGAACACCTTGACCAAAAAATTACAAATTATTTCAATACCAAATTTCATCTAAATACGTACAGCGGTTATTTTTTGTTTCTTCCCCATGTAAACTTCCACCCCTTTTGTATCCGCTTAAGGGATAATTTCCGAGATAAAACTATTTTATTTCCTTTTCCAGAGCTCAAATTATCTCCATACCAATTTTATCTAAAACGATTCTGCGGTTAATAATTCCCTATACAAATTTTCAACTCCCTTTTCACCCCTTTAGGGTTGATTTTCGGGTTGAAAACTATCTTTTGTCCTTTCTCGAGACCCATACTATCTCTATGCCAATTTTCATCTAAATCAGTTCAGCGGTAAAAAAAATCTCATACCAACTTCAAACCCCCTTTTTACCCCCACAAGGGTTTGAAAACTATCCTATGACGTTTCTCGAGACTCAAATTATCTCCATACTCATTTCTATCTAAATCGTTTCAGCGGTTAAAAATTCTCCATACAAACTTTCAACCCCATTTTCACCCCCACCAGGGTTGATTTTCGGGATTAAAACTATATATTATCCTTTCCCGGGACTCAAACTATCTCTATACAAAATTTCATCAAAATCCGTTCAGCCGTTTTCACGTGATGCGCGGTCAAATAAACAGACAAACAGATAAACAGATAAACAGACAAACAGATAAACAGATAAACAGACAAACAGATAAACAGACAAAAATTCTAATAATTGTTGGAACGTATTCTGTTATCGATTCTAAGTATCCCCAGCCAACTTTTTTTCGATTATCTTCCATGTACAGACTTTCGACCCTCTTCAGCTTTATTATATGTATAGATAGAGTGCATCATATGCTACCTTATAATTCTCATTTGTCATGGGATAATTTTTAATTAATTCATATGCCTCATTCTGCACACTGGACAACAAATAATGTAACTTTGCAACATCGGCTAAATCAGTACGCTTATGTACCAAAGAATTAAAAAGCTGAATAAACGTTATCCAGTTCTCTATCTTTGAATCAAAAGCTTTAATATGTAGCTTTGGCAATTTGGGTAGGACCGCCGACTGCGGCCCTGAAACCCTTATGGTAGGTTTTAATTCTGACTGTAAACGTGCTTTTACTGACCTAAGTTTTGCGTCGAACTGTGCCGTGTGATTACAAATGATGTCTTCTCGCGGAGCACTGCTCAACAGCCTTAACTGAGCTCGGTGGAAGTTTTCAGCGATGGAATCTAGCTCAGCCGCACTACATAGGGCCAAGTCAGCATCAGACAATGACCGAACAAGCTCAAGACGCATAACAGCGTAGTCTCGCTCAAGCAACAGTGGGTTTACAACTGCCTCTGCATCTTTCGACTTGTTACCATGACCCATTTTAACCTACACGATAATAATACTGCACAAAACAATAAAATTAAATAATAAATTTGTCCGTTTACTATAACCAAACAAACACCGACTGCCGACTGACACAGACAGTAGTGACAGATGACAGCTGAGAAAATATTGCCAGCGGCATTAACCACTTCAATAACAAAAGAATGAACGATAAAATTCAAATGATTATTAAGAACACCACCACACGACTAACTTTCTTGCTTACCCTCAACTATTTTGTTAAGCCTACCCTAATTTTTCGAAGGTGAAAAAAAAACGAACGACAAAACCAAAGGTCGCTTATCAAATTATGCGGTTCGAAGACCAAAAATGTTCGATTGCGACAGGATGCGGACTGTAGTTTCGAAAGCGCGAAAAGGGGAATGGAAAAACCGGGCGTAGATATCTTTAGGGACAGTAGGTTGAGCAAGAAAGTTAGTATAAAGTTTTAGAGATCTGGACTAGCTAGAGTTACGAGCGTGTGATGTGAAGTTACCTTGATTCCGTGGATTGTGTGGTGCAAGATCGTTGGCTTCCGTTATGGGACCGTTAGTTCAGGCTGCCGTCTCTCGTCGCTAGCTAGAGTATCTAGTAACCGTTACCTCAGATCCTTTAACTTAGACCTCTGATGTACACCAGGATATCGCCGGCATTGTTCACTTGCACAACACTGATTCTAGTTAAGTTCTACGAGAAAGCAGGTTGATAATGGTGCTCTTAACAATAACGACAGTCGACAGGTTGTGTTCACTCTATCGAGGTTCGAGATGACACTGACTCTCCTAGTCAACTGACAGGACGAACAACGGTAATATTTTTAAATTATCACTGTGACACGATGTTGCCGCGGTGCAGTAAACACGAATCTTATAAGTCAAAGCTAAACATATAGAAATTACATTTTTTTTTGTGACAGACTTGAAATTTCGTTTGCAGGCAGCAAAAGCAATAAAACTGATTTCAGTGTTTTTCAAAATTCCACCCCAGATGAGTTGAAACGGGGTTGAAAAGTTGGCATTAAAGCGAGGCCGTAACAACTGAAGCTAAAAAGTTGTAATTTGCAGGTCGGGTTACATTTCTAACGTGTACAAATAATAAGAAGCGATTATGAATAATTCAACCCCTAAAAAGCTGGTTAAAATTTTGTATGTGTAGGAATTTAAATTTTAAGGTAGAGACTTGAAACTTCGTACGTTCGCTGATATTTAAAAAATAATATAAGTGGTTTCAGCGTTTTGGATAATTCCACCCCTGAGGGGGTTAAATAGGGGTGCAAAGTTTGTACGCGGGAAACTTCTTTCTTTGAGATAGAGACTTCAAACTTTGTAGGAATATTACTTATCAGAGTACAAAAAAAGTGCTTTCAGCGTTTAAAATAATTCTACCCCTGAGGTGGTTAAAAAGGGGTGCAAAATTTGTATGGGAAAATGTTTTTTTTTTTGAGCTAGAGACTTTTAACTTTGTAGGAAGATTACTTATTAAAATACAATGAAAGTACTTTCAGCGTTTTGGCAAATTCTACTCCTGAGAGGGTTGTATAGGGGTGCTAAATTGGTATGGCGGAAATTTCTTTTTTTAAACTAGAGATTTTAAACTCTGTGGGAAAATTACTTATTAATACACAATAAAACTATTTTCAGTGTTTTGGAAAATTCCACCCCTGAGGGGGTTAAATAGGGGTGCTAAGTTTTCATGAGGGAAATTACTTTTTAGAACTAGAGACTTTTAAATTTGTGGGAAGATAACTTATTAAAATACAATAAAAGTCCTTTCAGCGTTATGGAAAATTCTACCCCTGAAGGGGTTAAATAGGGGTGCGAAGGTGCGGAAAGCTAGTTCTCTATAAAAAGTTGTAATTTGCAGGTCGGGTTACATTTCTAACGTGTACAAATAATAAGAAGCGATTATAAATAATTCAACCCCTAAAAAGCTGGTTAAAATTTTGTATGTGTAGGAATTTAAATTTTAAGGTAGAGACTTGAAACTTCGTACGTTCGCTGATATTTAAAAAATAATATAAGTGGTTTCAGCGTTTTGGATAATTCCACCCCTGAGGGGGTTAAATAGGGGTGCAAAGTTTGTACGCGGGAAACTTCTTTCTTTGAGATAGAGACTTCAAACTTTGTAGGAATATTACTTATCAGAGTACAAAAAAAGTGCTTCCAGCGTTTAAAATAATTCCACCCCTGAGGTGGTTAAAAAGGGGTGCAAAATTTGTATGGGGAAATGTTTTTTTTTTGAGCTAGAGACTTTTAACTTTGTAGGAAGATTACTTATTAAAATACAATAAAAGTACTTTCAGCGTTTTGGCAAATTCTACTCCTGAGAGGGTTGTATAGGGGTGCTAAATTGGTATGGCGGAAATTTCTTTTTTTAAACTAGAGATTTTAAACTCTGTGGGAAAATTACTTATTAATACACAATAAAACTATTTTCAGTGTTTTGGAAAATTCCACCCCTGAGGGGGTTAAATAGGGGTGCTAAGTTTTCATGAGGGAAATTACTTTTTAGAGCTAGAGACTTTTAAATTTGTGGGAAGATAACTTATTAAAATACAATAAAAGTCCTTTCAGCGTTATGGAAAATTCTACCCCTGAAGGGGTTAAATAGGGGTGCGAAGGTGCGGAAAGCTAGTTCTCTATAAAATATTTGAATGTTGTGTGTGATGTATCAAATGTGTGTGTTGTATATCTGAGTCCTAGTAGGGTGTTCACATTTTTCCTATATAATTTTATATGAGTTTAGTACGTTAAGTAGATAGACAATCACTATATTTTAATATAAGCCAGTTTGGTGCCTATTGCAACAAACTAGCTTGAATTTGTTAATTTATTGTGTACTAGCTGTACCCGCGGCTTCGTCCGCGTCGAGGGAGATTTTGTCATTTTCATTTACTATCCAGGCCATTCGTGTAGAATAGCGTTCTACATATAAATATCTATCTAAATTTATCATCCGTGATAAAGATAACTGACTAAAAGGCGTGCGTCGAAACCTGCCAATGCTAATGGCCGAGTTCCTACGGGAGAATATGCTTCGAACAGAGGGTCAAACGCTGAAGCGGCTGAAGGTACTGGTGCGAGGTAGCGTGTGAGCGCAACGTCCCAGCGAAAACTGCTTTTGCAGCAGCAGGCCAAAATCTAATAAGGCCAAAGGCAGCAAAAATTGTTTCAGCAGGAGCATGAAAGGGTCCCCTCAAAACTCATTGGTCAAGTTTTTTGGTGAACCCGAACGCCGAAGCCGTGACACGGTGAGCGGCAATATCGCGAAAGCCATAGGGTGAGTACCGCGCAGGACCCAGGAACGGAGGATCGCAGCGAGAATTGCTTCAGCAGAAGCAGCATGTCAGGGACCGGACATACTTCAATGGCGAAGTGTTTTAGCGACTCGAGGGCTGCAGACACGTGGGTGAGCGGAAATGTATGTGAAAGTCAAAGGCTGAGTACTGCGTAAGATTCAGGCTCGGAACATCGCAGCGAGAACTTCTTCAACATCATCATGACAGGGCCCGGACATAACTTAAAATCGAAAGTGTCTTAGCGAACCCGAGGGCTGTCGCTCGAGGGTGAGCGGCAACGTCTGAGAAAGCCAAAGGCCGAGTACCATGTAGGGCTCAGGTCAACAGCAGTATCATGACAGGGACCGGACATATCTCAATGGTGAAGTATCATACATGAGGCCCGAGGGTGAGCGGCAATGTCTGCGAAAGCCAGCATAGGCCTTAGTACCGAGTAGTCCCAAGCCCGGAGCGTCGTAGCGAGAATTTATTCAGCAGCAGCAAGCAGCATGTCAGAATCCGGACAAAACTCAATGGCGAAGAGTCTTAGCAAATCTCAGGGCCGGAGGCCCGATGGTGAGCGGCAATATCTGCGAAAGCGATAGGCCGAGTACCGCGTAGGCCCAGGCCCGGAGCGTCGCAGCGAGAATTTCTTCAGCAGCAGCGTGACAGCTAAGTAGCAGCTAGTAATTGCTAGATTCATGACTACCCTTTTTAGGGTTCCGTAGCCAGAATGACAAAAACGGAACCCTTATAGTTTTGGTCATGTCCGTATGTCCGTCCGTCCGTATGTCACAGCCATTTTACTCGGAAACTATAAAACGTATCTCAATCAAATTTAGACATAAGGTGTAGTTTGTAGTTATGTAGTGAAATTGCAGAAAAAAATATTTTCAGGGGGGCACTTCATACCTACATGTAACTAAATAAAAAAAAAAATTGTTTACCAAATATCAACATGTTGCACATCAATCGATAGGTCTTTATAATAACATTGAGGTTTCTTTGAACATTTTGTGATTTAGTGAATAGTTTCAGAAATAATCGCTTCGAAAGTCGGTAAAATAGCGTCCCCCCCCCCTCCCCTGTAACTTTTGAACCATACGTCCATAAAATCAGAAAAATTTTGAGAAGATGTGCGTTATCATATAGTTAGTACGAATATTGTTATAAACATTATCGGTTTTGTCATTTTTGAGTTATTTCCAAAAAACTTCTTCCATAGTTATCAGATACGACCTTTTGGCATTAGTCCGGTTCTTATTCCATTGAAGCTACGGAATCCTCCATTATGGGTTGTCCGACACGCACTTGGCCGGTTTTTATTGCAATCAGCTGTTAAAGCAAGATAAAACATATTGATCTCACAAACGATAAATTTTTGCCGTCGGGTAAATCGAAATGGATAAATCTTAACTACCTGTTTTATTTGTTTTGACGTATATTGTAAGTAGGTTTCAGTACCTTCTGTAGCTTCAGTAACTTTAAAGTACCTCCAGGGAATTAATGGATTACAATATATGTATGTCCGGATACTTGCAATTTCCAAAACGAAATAACACGTTTTAAAAATATTTAACCCGCAATCCTTAAATTGGGAAAGCATTTAAAAATCTATGGTTTAAACCTCGTCGGAACGCAACAGACCGAATCGCTTAATTTCTTAATCTAAAGACATCCTTAAATAATTATTAGTTAATTCTTGTGTTAATTGTAATATGGATAATTTTTATCTGAAATAAATGAAATTGAATTGAATTAAATAATGTTTGTATACAGTATACAGGGTACCTATACAGCGTCATCTGTGACCACTTTTGAGAACTATTTTTATTATGAAAATTATGTTTTTAATAATCAGAATAAAAACTACCCTATATGTTGCTCCGGGGTATAAACTGTTACTATACAAAATTTCGTAAAATTCTGTGCAGTAGTTTTTACGTAGTGCGCGGACAAATTCACAGACAGACAGACAGACAGACAAGATTTCCAAAAATCACTGAAATGTATTCAGTCAACGTTTCTAAGACCCCCCGAATAAGTTTTTCTAGAATATCTTCAATGTACATCTTTTTTCTCTTTACGCGTTTATTATATAAAATACATGAAATATTTAGTAAAAGAAAACAAATGACGTACAGAAAAAGATGGCGGGAAGTAACTAGATTTCACTTCTTTTACGATTCTACTGCACGTGCCTAAATATATAAATAACTTAAAACATGGCTAGGGTCAGGGTATTCCCCCGGGGGGTGATTACTGTTGGATTCCAATTACCCGCCGCGGATTTTCCTAACTACCCGCAAAAATGAAACCATGAAATAATATTGTTATTCCAACTGTATGTTTTTAACGAGGGTTCGGATCCAAAACTCTGTTCCATTGTCAACTTAGGGAATTACTCTGACGTATGATATACTAACTTTTGGCCATATTTACGGCACAACTAATTTCAAATAATGGCAAGGCTAATGGTAAATACTTATTCGTAAAAATAAGTTACGAGTAGGTATGTAACCATGAAATGAAACCGTGAAAGAAACGTTTGAAATATATAAAACTGATGCGGACCGTTAATTAGAGTTGTAAATTGGTGTCTTGCCTAAAACAGTGAATTTTACCCGTAGGTATATAGTCATACTAGTAGAGTAGGCTGTAGAAATAAAAAACCAAACTTTAGGTAATAGCTGCCTGTTTTAATTGTTAGTTTAAGCAAAAGGTCAGGTATTTAGGTAAATACCTAATTATGATAACAGAAAGCACTGGTTTTATTTTGAGTGTAAATTTGTTTAGTGTAATTTAATTTATTTATTCAGCTTATTTCATATGAAACGAAATATTTAAAAATGCACTGCCTCAAACTAGTTACGGACCTTTCAGCGCGCCGGTCCAATTGCTCTATCCTATTAAGCTGTCAAAGCCTGCTCGCTAGCTGCCAGATGAAGCTTTTCATTGCTTCCGTCTGTAATGTTGGATTTAGGAAACCTAGTCATTATGCAAACCGTGTTTTAACTTAAAACGGGTTTTGGTCCAAAAAAAATGTTGGAATAATCCTTCATAACACTAATTAACCGCAAAACGTAACGTAACATTGAGTAAAACAAAAGATAATATGCGGTGATTAGTATAATATTCTTATGCGTAATACCATAAGCAGCACCTGGGCGTTTTAATTAAATAAGTAGGAACCTCATTTCCCTTCACGACATCACATTATGCACTTTCAGGCCTAGAATCGAGACTATAAATTACTCTAAGACCTCTGTCACGCGTCGAGTCTTCTCTTAGTATTTCCTGTGCCTTTATAACTATAGTTACGTAGATAAGAGACAAAATTGGACAAAATACGTAGCAATTTGGGTGACGGAAATGAAAGACGTTGATTGACATATTTTTGCCCCCATGGTGAATTAAATTAGCATTATCCTCGCGACATTGGCTCAGTGAATTACGGTCAGGGCGAGATAATAATACTTGCCCGAAGAGGGCATTTTCGGTTCCTAACCTTACAAAACTTATTGAAGCGGCTCGATGAACCGGAATTATAATAAGAATAAGTTTTCCTACAAATATTTTTGTCACAATAAAGTAAAAACTTTATAATTTGTTCCCAAAAGTTCAGCGTTACGTAAATTGATTTGAAAATCAGATAAAATAAAAATTATATTTGGAATTGAAATTTTTTAATCACTGTAGCGAATAGATATTTTCTAGTTGTATGGTATAGTGTTCTTTTTTTAAGATGTCGGAATCTTACTAAGGAATTCTACCGACAATACCGACATATTAAAAAAATCGTACTGTACCTTATTGTAACAATATTATTATACATGTTCATGTATGTCGGAATTGTCGAGGCTAAATAAGTGGGTAGTTTAAAATATAATATAATAGTTTAGAATATTAGTTTATGTAAACTATCATCTGACAAATTTTTAAGCGTGACGCGATGACAGTTTTTTTTTTTAAGTGATTAAATAGCTGCCGTTCCTCAACCCACCGACGGAGCGGCAGCTGACCTTCACGAGGTTTCATTATACATCGCCCTTAACCACTTCACAAGTTATTGCCTGGGACGCGATTGGTCATGAAATTTGTTCCTGGCTTACGGTCCATATGTATTAATATTTACCGCAGGTTTCTAGCTCTCTAGTATTTATAAAAAACGTAAATATATATAAAAACCTTTTATTCGCGTAATAAAATCATCTACCCTTTAGATGGTGAAGTGTCGGTGCTCATTCGGCCGCAGAGCACAAGTATCGCCGCCAAGAATACAAAACAAGTCAGGAAAAATTGCCACTAATGCGCAGTTACGGAGTTTGCTTTTATATTCTTTTTTTATAGTTCTGTAAGTGCCCTGGGATGCCTAAGAAAAGACTTGATTATTACGGGGAAACTGTCTCATCTAATTCATTTTATTTTACGTTTATTATTCTAGACGAAGCTAAGAGCTAAATAGCATTTAAGCAATAATTTTCATATAGGTAATGACTGTACCTAAGAAGAACTTAGTGCATCGCTCGAATAATTTTGAAATATATTAGTTATGATTAGGCAAATTTCAATACACATTAATGCTCTTATTTCGATTTCTGCACGTAAATATGACTGTTATTAATAGGATTAAGAAACTCCTCCTATCCAAATGAAACGGGCATGAAAAGCAGTTCACCTCCGAGTCAGATTTATGACTGCGGTGGACATATGGCGGCCTATACGGCTATTAACGCTTATAGAGGGTCCTTGAACTAAAATTGTAGTGTAATTGAGGCAAATTGTTTCGTATTAGTCTTCATCTACATAAATATAAAGTCGATCAAGCGAATGTGTGCCTTTATGAGGTTTACATTAATTTAAGAAACATTTATTCATTGTGTTACATTTGTAATACAGAGTGTTATAGGTATTGCAACTGGGTGTGTAATGTTTTGTATAGTTAGCGCCGTGTGGTATCCGGCAGAGTAGAATCTGTAAAGGTTTGTTGTGGTCTTATCCAATGAAAATGGTTCAAAATATGCACTATACTTTTATTTACACGTATAGAAGAAAACACAGTACAAAATATAGGTTTTTTGAGAAAAGAAATATAAAAATAACAATTAACGTCCGTTCGGTTCAACTCGCATTAGGATCTCTGCGGGCGGTGGGCCGTCCCTGCCCCCCGCGACCTCCCCCTTCGCCGCGATCGTGTTCTATCGGCAACATCCTCCACCCTAGTGCTGCTTAGCAGCACTCACCATCAACTGGTATGCGGGCTACGCGTGCGGCTGATCGGGTAAGCACACCACTCTTGGTTTTAACCTTAACGGCTCTTATTCGACCATCTTTGCCTGGCAGTAGCTGTTCGACCAAACCTTTAGGCCAGGCGCAGCGAGGTCCGTTTGGGTCTACAATCAGGACGAGGTCTCCCACTTGTAAGGGCCTCACTTCTTGTGTCCATTTTTTACGTGGTAGCAGATCAGGGAGGATTTCTTTCACCCACCTTCTCCAGTATAAGTCAGCCAATCGTTGGGCGATTCTCCACTGTTTTTTCAAAAAATATTCGGAGTCATTATAAGCGCCGAGGTGGGGTAGGACTGACGATGAGCCAAGAAGAAAATGGTTAGGCGTTAAAGTTTCTAGGCTTCCAGGTTCTACGGAGACGTGCGTTAGCGGCCTACTGTTCGCCATATTCTCGACCTCTGCCAGAAGTGTGCACAGAGTCTCCTCTCGAGGGGCCCGCTCTTTCAGCACGACCTTCAAACATTCTTTAACAGTTCTGATCAACCTTTCCCATGCTCCACCCCAATGTGGACTTCCAGGTGGAATAAATATCCATTTTGTTCCATAGTTTAATGACTCACGCTTGAGATACTCCTGGTCCAGCTCCTGGATCGACTTTCTAATCTCTGCATCAGTTCCTCTTAGATTTGTACCATTATCGGAGTAAAGGTACTGCGGCCAGCCACGTCGTGCCGCCATTCGTCTAAGGGCCATTATGAATGAGTCTGTGGTAAGTGAGTTCACAACTTCTATGTGCACTGCCCTTACAGTTAAACATGTAAACAAAACTCCGTATCTCTTCTGTCTTCCTCTTCCCACAGTTACTTCTAGAGGACCAAATAAATCAACGCCTGTGTATGTAAAGACGCGCTGATGGTGCGCAACGCGGGCAGGCGGTAAGTCTCCCATTCTTGGGATTTCTTGTTTACATTTCCTTATTCTACATAACATGCATTTTTTTGTAACGTTTTTAACTGTCGGCCGTAATTTTAATATCCAATGCCTTTGTTTCAGATTGTTAACGACAGTTTCCTGGTTCCCGTGTGCTGCCAGAACGTGATGATGCTTCACTAGCAGCCGTACCACATAGTGTTGGCCGTCCAGGATCGAAGGTCGTTTTGTTTCAGGTCCAACTTCAGCAGCAGCGTCGATGCGGCCGCCGAGGCGCAGGACTTCGTGTTCGTCGAGATACGGCGATAAGGTAAGTAATTTACTTGTTTTAGGTAAGTATAATCCATTTTTTAATTTCAGGATTTCTTCAGAGAACGTCTGCATTTGAGAATATTTTATAAGTAACCTTTCAGCTTTCTCCATCACAGCGCCATCCTCTTCATTTATAAGTCTACATCTGTTTATAAACTTTAGCATTATAAAAGTAGCCCTGAGTAATCGTAGCCACGATGAAAACCTTGTCGGCTCAGGTATAGGTATGTTTTCCTTATTGCACTGCGTTAATGTCATTATAACGCATTCTAAATCTTGATTGTTTACTTCAACGTTCAAAATATCTGGCGGCCACTCATTTTCACTTTGTTGTAAAAATGCCGGTCCCTGGATCCACTCAGTAGGCAACACACACCGGTCGTATGATTCTCTGGTAGGTATATCGGCGACATTTAGGTGCGTAGGTACATATCTCCACTCGTTTATGTGAGTTAAATCATCTATTTCGCCAAGTCTGTTCGCGATATAAGGTTTGTATGTCCGAGCGTTATTTCTTACCCAATACAGCACGACTGAAGCGTCGCACCAAAAAATACGACGCGTGGGTTTTATTCTGTGTTCCTTTATTATTGTTTCAGCCAATCGAGCTGCCATAACTGCCGAATTCAATTCGAGACGAGGCACTGTCGATGTCTTCAAACTTGCAATGCGACATTTACTAGCTATAAACGCCGTGCGGAACGTGTTGTTTTCTTGCCAACGCCAATATGCCACCGCGCACATAACTTTCATTGACGAATCGGAAAATAAATGCAGCTCTAAATTCTTATAATCATTCATAGTTATTAAAACTTGTTTTTGTGCAGGCGCATCGTCGCCCGCCGCTGCATTGATAACAGCATTTCGCCCCGTCCCGCTCGCACTCGAAGTATCTGTGATTATCTCGCTCGTACATGCAGCGACTGTATCCATCTCGCTCACACTTGCAGTATCTGTATACGTCTCGCTCGCGCTTGCAGCAGCATTATAGTAATACCTAGGTAGACGTATTTCGCGCATCAATTCTAATTGTTTAATCCATTTTAGCCACTTTTCGTAGACGACGTCAGGTACAGGTTGATCCCAAGTAACGCCGAGATGCCATGTTAATTGAACGATTAATCTTCCATTTATTGTGAAAGGCGATAAAAATCCATACACGTCAAAAATTGACATAACTACTCGCAGAATGTCTCTTTTCGTTGGCCTTTCTTTTCCATTTACTATGTTCTCGGATAACTTTTTCAGCGAGACGTCGAACCCAAGCGTATCTTCATTGGGGTTCCACAACAACCCAAGTGTTCGCTCGCCCTCGTACTGTTGTCCAACTTTGAACCTTACTGCGCTGGTACCGAGAGTCTCTTTTGGAATGTTACTTATTACGCTTTGGCTGTTGCTATTCCAATTGCGTATATGGAAGTTGCCCTGTGCATGTATATAGGTGACGTCACGGATTAGCTTCGTCGCAGTTTTATCATCAGGTAAGCTATCGAGGTAGTCATCTACATAGTGTTGTGTGTATATAGCATTAGCCGCCTCTGGATATGTAGGTTCGAAGCGCCGTACATTTTTATTTTTGATAAATTGGGCGATGAACGGCGCACAGTTGGCTCCAAATATGAGTGACGTCATCAGGTAGGTATCTATAGGATCTTCAGGGTTATCTCTGTATAGAAAGCGTAGGGCATGTTGATCTTCGGGTTTTATTTTAACTCTGAGGAACATGTCTTTAATATCGCCAGAGATCGCGACCTTATTTTCACGGAATCGCCACATGATTCCTAGTAAAGGTACCAGTAGGTCGGGGCCTTTATACAGGTAACTATTTAGACTAAGCCCCTTTGTTTTAGCCGAGCCATCAAAAACCAATCGGAGAGACTTCTTGTTTGGATTATCCACGCCATGTGTAGGTAAGTACCAAGTTCTAGAAGATGCGACTGGATCTTTCAGTTTTTCAGCGTAGTTATTTTCCAGCAAATGTTGTATGCGTTCCTTATACCTTCGTGCATACTCTTCACTCCTTTTCATTTTCAGCTCAACTCCTTTCAGTCTTGACAACGCATTTGGATACGAGTCAACCGTAGCACAGTGAGGATCCTTCCAAGGTAAGCCGACTTGCCATTGGCCATCGATAAGTTCAGAGGTTTGTTCCAGGTGCTCCTGAGCCAGTACGTCCTCCGAGTTCTGCCGAGGTTTAGCAGATACGCCCATTGAATCGATGGAAAAAGATCGACGCATATCTTCTTGGATTTCACGTAGGATTTGATTATTTTCCGCTACGATATCTTGCTCGTTGTTATGACTAAGATGTAATGAGGTATGTATTTCCTTTTGTTTCATTACAGGTGGACGCTTGCACGGACCGTGTACAGACCAGCCCAGGGGAGAACGAGTGGCATAGGGCTCGTGTTCGCCGCCCTCCACAATCTCCAGTGGCACGTGCAAGTTGTAGTAATCTTGTCCAATCAGAATTTCAGGTTTCTGATTTTCAGCACACAAATAGTTTTTTATACGGTCTAAGTACTTATAGTTCCCGCACTTAACAAGTCCAATGTTTTGTACAGGTAAGTCCAGATTATTTGCACTACGCGCGGTTAAGTTGAACTTTGTCCCGTTATAATTAGATATCGAGCACTCGATCAGTTGTGTTTCGCACTTTAGCTCCGAATTAGCCCAAGCGCCGCGCACACTTAAACTTTGCCGGCGCCCGCGCAGACCCGCGCGCTCCGCGAGTTCCTTGCTTATCAAAGAAACGCTGCTCCCGTCATCAAGCATACAGGTCGTTTTTATTTTACCGTTAGGTCCATGAATGTATATCGGAACGACTTTTAATAGCACTTCGCACTGGTTATTGTTTATATGAGTCACAGTTTCAGTTTGAGCACCAGTGTCCGACACTTCTACGATGTCACATGTAGTCGAACGCGAACTTTGACCCGGTACGTAATGCAGGAGCCGGTGATGAGCCTGCGCGCACCCCTCCACGTCGCAAGCGGCGGCCGTGCACGATTGTCTATCATGGTGCGATAATAAACACTTAAAACATAAACCGAATCGCTTCACATATTGCCAACGGTCCTTGCGTAGTGACTTTTTAAACTTTTTGCAGTCTGGTAAATTATGTTTTCCTATGCGACAAAAACGGCATTTATCACTAGTGTTCGTATGCCCACTTTGCACTAAAATATGTTGAGGTTTATAGTCACTATTTTCGTTATAGTTTTTACGTTTAAAGTCCGATCGAACTTGCATAAGAGAAGCACTGCATGTCGACACTTTCATAGCTTCCTCGTGGAGAAATTCGGAGAGGATGTCCAGTTTAGGTTTAGTTCCCTCTTTTATTAGTATGTAACTGTAGTCGTTCCATTTAGGTAGCAACACCGTAGGTAGCTTAGATAAGATAATGGCGACTAAGCTCATTTCTTGTAGGTACTCTCCGCGACCCAAGGCACGAACAGCTGTGACGTAATTTTTTATCTTAACGGAAAACGTTACTATTTCTTTGTGGTATTCTGGTGGCAGGGCGTGTAACTTTTTAATTTCCATTAACATGCGCGATATTATTAATTCCAGATTTCCAAATTGTAACTCCAGTGTTGACATCAGAGTTTCAGGTGATGTTCCACTCATAAGCAGAGCGCTCACGGAATCTTTGGCGGGTCCACGAAGGCACTTTCTTAAACGCCACATATTTTCAACATCGCTAAAATTACACACTCTGGTTGATTCTTCGAAAGCTTGTTTAAATTGTAACCACTCCATTGGTTCACCGTAGAACAAGGGCAGTTCCTTCGGCGTGCTGATGCGGCTCAGCAGCTTGGCGTTTTGGTTATTGTTAGATGCAGTTACGGTGGCTAGTTCCTTTAGTGCGCTGGCTAACTGCTGGACTGGCACCTCGGTGCCGGCGACTGCTGCTGCCGGCGTAAACAGCGCGCCCGAATTATTTCCAGTTTCGGGGGCGTGCTGTAATTCCAGTTCCAGCTGGCTGCGCTCGACCCACCTGGCAACATCACTTTTAATCGACATATGGTCTTGTTCTGACGGTTCCGAATCTTCAGATGGACTGTATTCCTTATCATCTAGTTGGGCGAGATCCGCTTGTAGTTTTTTTTCTATCAAGTCCATTTGAATGCGAGCCTTTGCTTCAGCTGCTTCCAGCTCCAGCTTCTTCCTCTGTGCCACAATAGAAGATGATGATGACTTTTTCGAACCCCGACAGCTAGTTTTACCAGAACAATCACTTTGCGGTCTCGCGTCTTTCCTTTGTTCGGTGCGCTCGGGTTTTATTTGACTACCCGTTTCTAAAATAATAGTCTTGTCGACGGGTTTCCTTTGTTCCTCATCTTTTCCAGACGTCTGAGGCTGCTGAATTGAAAGCTCTTTTTCTTCTTCTTTTCTTTCAATTTCTCGTCGTGTGGTACTGCGTGTCTTGACCATCTTCACTGGTGTATGGTACATGTAATCCGGCTTCGAAGACCACTTTGTAAAGGTTTGTTGTGGTCTTATCCAATGAAAATGGTTCAAAATATGCACTATACTTTTATTTACACGTATAGAAGAAAACACAGTACAAAATATAGGTTTTTTGAGAAAAGAAATATAAAAATAACAATTAACGTCCGTTCGGTTCAACTCGCATTAGGATCTCTGCGGGCGGTGGGCCGTCCCTGCCCCCCGCGACCTCACCCCTCGCCGCGATCGTGTTCTATCGGCAACAGAATCCATTACACGTTCGGGTGTCGTACAATGCGACTTATGTCAGAGGCAGAAGATCGGAAGCTTCCGTAGACCAGAAAATGGGCAGCAGCGTTTTCTGGTATGGTCCATTCACTGCGATCGCCAACCCGCTTGCCCAGCGTGGCGATTAGGGCATTACCTCTCAATGGTATAGATACACCAAAACTAGAGAACCGGAACTAGAGGGCCGGCAGCGACTGGATGCGTAAAGCAGCAGACCGGGCTCTGTGGCGTACCTTGGGAGAGGCCTATGTCCAGCAGTGGACTGCATCGGGCTGATGATGATTTTGCATAAAAACCAATGACATAATAATTCAGTTTACATAAGCACGAATAGCATAATTTTAAATTGTATAAATAGTTAACTTGTATAAACACTAATCGCAAAAAAATATAATTACTTATGGTTATTAATTTATACAATTACAAACTGTACATAGATTCCTATTTATTTGATATTCCGAGATAGATATCGAGCATATCGTATTATATGGTGGCATCTCATGATAAAGACTGTATCGAAAATTATAAATACAAGTTCAATAGCATATAAATCCAAATATACTCATGTTTATTACCATTGCCATCAAAAATACAAATTTTCAGACTGTAAATAATTAATTAAATTGGTTGTATATCAAAGAACCTGCCGTTTTATGCCAATTCTCTAATTTTCTTTCTAGACGTCGATATAAGAGTTCGGACAGCGTGCTTAGCAAAATTTTCTCCTTCATACCCTAGTCATAGAAACAACTGCTCATCAGAAATGACAAAAAAAGCTCTTTTTTCGACGTCTTATTTTGATATTACTTAAAAAAAATTGCATCGGACTAGTAATTGAGCTGATTAGATGGTACATGGTTTAAGTTATAAAATTGACTTTTTTCCGTTCACACCCCTGAAACACAAGAATCTACAGCAGAAAAAATTGAAATTTGGCTGTTACAAACTTAAGACTGTGTGCTTTCTCATTACCCTCAGAAGCTGTGTGTTAACCCATTTCCTGACGTAGTAGATATATCTCATCTGAAATTTTAGAGGTAGTAAAAAACGGATTCATTTTAAGACCGTATTATAAAGATAGCTGCCAAACCTTGAATCTTAGGTTAGTTTCTTCAATAATAATGGGCTTTTCAGATTCAGTGAAACATAGATATTTATAAAATGCTCCATATTTATTATGGTCCTATGGGTAATTATCTAAGTTTGCTATGACTAATCGTTGATTTATTTATACATGTTTTTTCTCTGCGAGTATACAGTCTCAGGCTTTTGAAACTGAATTTTACTGAGTTTAGCTATTTTCAATTTTTATTTGGTGTGCGAGATAGTTCTTGTAGGCCTTCCGCTCATTTTATTTCTTGAATATATTTAACCATTCCACCTGAAAGCCTATTTTATTAGGATCGTTGAGTCGAGTGCGTATTTACATTACTCTTTATACCTTTACCACACTTTAACCATTTAACTGGTCGAAGAACTATGTCCAGTTTTAGCTTGTCATCGGAACAATATACTTGGCTTCATGTTTTAACGTCGATTCGGTCAGCACAGATACAAAGTTTATCGAGTTCAGCTATCCTTTTCTCTGAAATTCTCTTCTTAGTACACCATTAGTCCGCTTTTATTTATCTTTCTTTGTAGAAAGTCCATGTAACTTTAGCTTGAACCCATGAATGATAAAATCAAATAATATCGATCAAAGCTGATATACTGATGCGCACATTGACATTAATTTGCAATAAAATTGTTAATGTTTGTATTACTATACACCTATCTAAAGTTGTATTTATAATTGTCGATACAGTCTTTACTCGTATGCCTAAAATTTGGCCAGCACATAATATCGTGTAATAAAATAAGTCCGTTCTGGTTCCGTCCGTCCGTCCGTTTGTTCGCTGTTCACCTAACACACTACTCCTCGCTTTTCGTTGCACCTGTAAAATGATAGTCTTCAGTTATTATATATTATTTTATTTGTCTTTTTATGTTACTCTTACTTACGATTACTGGGCTGGTCACGTCTATAGCATGCTATACGATTTGTGGGGTAAGATAGCCACCGTGTGGGTGCCTCACGTCACGAGGTCAAACCGAGGACCCGGCAGACCTCGACGGCGATGGCGATGGCGGGTTAACTTGGACTCCTCTTTGAGAGACTGACCAGAGGTAGCGCAAATCGGGACGAAAGGAAGAAAAGAGTGGAGGCCTTTACCCAGCAGTGGGACACAATAGGTTCGTAATAATAAAACGATCATTAGTGTCGCTAGGAAAATCGTCAAACGATGAGCCTATCCTACTTTTTGAGCAGTAGTTCGTTTATAAAGAAGGTTTTAGTTTTGCCCCTGTCCATCTTTTTTAATAGCAGTTAAAATAGTACGTGTTTAATTATACTAAATAAACGTTATAGTGTTTTTATGATTAACGAGTGGTATAGATACGTAATTGAAAATTACATTAAGTTAAATTACATTAGTGAAAATACTGTACTGTACTTGTATTGTACTTTAGCCATAGAGAAATAAGTAAGCACTTATTTGTCTATGCTTTAAGAGTAACTAGTTATAAAACCAAGCTAGGGTTACACAATTAAGGTTGAATATAATCAAGAAAATAGCCGCGACTAATAAATTATGTTTCAAAAGCAAATTCCAACAAAGCTCGGTTAGAATAAACGTAGAGCGCAGTAGATACCTAACTATTTAAATAAAGATTTGAATAAACTCTATTCACAATTCACAAGCGGGTAGAAGAGGCGGCGACGTAGATTCATTACAGTGCTGACTCTACTACGTATTTTTATAAAATTTCCGACGAATTGAATGAGTACTCTTTGATTTAACTTGTTAAGACACTTCGTTATATTTTTGTTATTGTGAACACACGCAAGTACATATAAGCAATATAAGTACACAAAAACTACTTTACTACTTTGCCGTCACCGAATTGACTTGTTTCGTAACTCGGAATCTGGACGAAAACCGACGCTGTCTAGGTATATTTCTGGACCTATCCAAGGCCTTTGACACAGTTTCGGTTCCTATATTATTGCGCAAATTAGAAAATATTGGTGTCCGTGGTACATCTCTAGCCATGTTTCAAGACTACCTCTCAAATCGCTCGCAATTCTTGAAACTTAAGCATCACGTAAGCAAAGAAGAAACCATAGGCTACGGTGTCCCACAGGGCAGCATTTTAGGTCCCACGCTATTCCAAATTTACGTAAATGAACTGTGCCAACTTCCGCTTCAAAATTGTAAAATAGTAGCTTACGCTGACGATACAGCCTTACTGTTTCATGGCTCCGACTGGGCTGACACTAAAATACACGCAGAAAGTGGCTTAAAACTTGTAACGCAATGGCTAAAATCGAATTTATTAACTCTAAATTTAGACAAAACAAAATTCATCCCATTTTCTATTTCAAAAAAAACACAACCCCATGTATCTTTTTCTATTAAAAGCCACATATGTCAGATTTCTACACCCAGTTGTCTTTGCTTACCCCTCGCAAGAGTCTCTAACATAAAATACCTTGGTATTACTCTTGACCAAAGATTAGATTGGCATACTCATATAGATACGCTAGCATCTCGAGTCAGGAAACTAATTTATATTATTAAACAACTTCGCAACTCTGCTGATCGCAAAACGTTGATGATGATTTACTCGTCCCTATACCAATCGCTAGTCACCTATTGTATCCCGGTATGGGGCGCTGCTGGTAAAGTGGCTATGCTAAAGCTTGAGCGAGCACAGAGAGCAGTACTAAAGGTTGCAATATCTAAACCTTATAGATATCCGACAACCCAACTATACGCCGAATGTAACGTCCTAACCGTCAGACAGCTATACGTCCTCCGAGCAATACTGCGCAGACATCGTCACTTACCCTTATGTGCGAAAGTAAACAGTAAGCGCAATAAACAGACTGTCTGTCCAGTAGGAGATCGGCGGACGGGTTTTGCCAGCCGACAGTATGCGGCAATGAGTGCTCGTATCTATAATAAGACGAATAAACAACTAAATATATACCCATTAAACCGTTTCGACTGTAAAATAAAATTAATTTCCTGGCTTCAATCACAAACTTATTCGGCGACTGAAGACCTCCTAATTTGCCTGAAATAAATGCGTCTCATGGCTTACCGCTACCAATTCTCAATCCGCTCAACTAACAATCACCCTACCTATCCTATTACTTCAATTACGATATATCACGTCCCAATTTATAACTTGTCATGTTCACTAGCACGCTTTCACACACGTTCACTCTCTCTCTCTTATACTCACACACACACACATTTACACACACGCACACATACTCGTAAATACATACACACAAGTACACAACCACGTCAGGTAAAAAGTGTTATTATTGTATAATAATAATTTCGTAAGTTAAGCTTCCTTTTAATTTATTTTGTATATAAGGCACAACTGCATATAACTCGGCTCAACCCATATTCTCGGTGGAATCACTGACTTCCGAGTCACAGGCATCCGCCTAGTTCGGAAGACAGAGGCTCAGTTCCGGTGAAACTGTTTCAAACCTAATGCATAAGTCTATCTTAAGCTATTAGCGTACTGTGAAAATATTAGTTATACTTGTATTAGGTTTAAGTCAATAAAGATTATTATTATTATTATACTCTTTATTTATTTTTCTTCTTAGTTTAGGGTTTTTACAATATTATTTTTTGTATTATTATTATTATTATTACTTAAAGTTTCTAGGAGCGTTCGGTACGATAGGATAGTTGGTTATGTATGACTGTTATGAGTTTTCGTTAATTGTAGCTTAATCCGGGTTACATTTTACCCTTCAAACAACACCAAATACCAACTACTATACACGTATGTATCTACACTAAAATAAGCATCACCTAACATCCTCAGAAAATGTTTCTCCTAGTGAAAACCTTATAAGTGAAAAGTTACAAAAAGCTAGTGAAATGGACCCTGATAAATATTGATCTATCAACAGAAATACATTCATGTTTGAATAATTGCTGAGCGATGAGTGAAGTGATCAATGATGAAACAATACTGAAATGGACTTCAAAATAAAACAAAAGTACCTATTATAAAGATTCGCGTGTGTAGCGGTAAAAGTAGCGCAACGCTGCTGAGATGGACTCCGATATAGACATCCAGATGTTCATCAACTGCACGCAACAAGTGCTACGCCGCAACCACGCGTGGGACGCGTTGAACGTGACGCAGCTTCTGGACCTACTGCCCAGCCAGCTGCAGGAGGACGTCACCCTCAAGTGAGTCAATGCTTTGTATAAATTGTACCTTAAAACTACTAAACTATATAATAGTCCAAAACCTTCGAACTATGGTTCATACACTCACTCGAATATATTCGTTCAGCCTAAGCCTTTGCATAGGCCTTCGGCCCTCAGATTCGCTAAGACACTTCAGCTTTAAATATTTTGTCTGGCCCCTGTTACGCTGCTGCTAGAGTAATTCTCACTGTAACGTTCCGGCCTTGGGCCCTAAACGGTACTCGGCCTAAGCCTTCGCATACAATGTTGCTCACCCTCGGGTTCGCTAAGATACTTGACCATTGAGTTTTGTCCGGTCTATGTCATGCTGCTGCTGAAGCAATTCTCGACTCTCGACGTGACGTTCCGACTCTTCAACCCTACGCGGTACTCAGCCTTCGGCCTTCGCAGACATTGCCATTGAGTTGCGTCTAATTTTTCTTGCTGCTGCAGAACTATTTTTTGCTGGGACGTTGTGCTTACACGCTTACCATCCAACACTTGGCCCTCTATTGGAAGCTTTTGTCGCAGCATGAACTCGATCATCAGCATACGCTGATCATGACGCCCTACATTTTTGTTAGTTATCACGGTGCCGTATTCTGATTTTAAAATACATAAAGGATACATTAAAAATACATATCAACCAATATTGTAGTTGTATTGGAGTTGCATCGGAATACTTTTCAATAAATTAAGAATACAGCCCACGGCTGAACCAATCAATATTGGTTCTGTAACCAATTGAATGGACTTTGACATGTAGAAGGACACATAGGTTTTAGAATAACGGCCTGGATAAAGTAAATGAGAATGTCAAAACCTCCCAAACGCACGCTGTCGAAACCGCAGGTACAGCTTAGTTTGAAAAATATGTTTATTAAAAAAAACTGGAAACCTTAGTTATAAACAAGATGAAGATTGGGAAACACAGTATTGAAATTGTGGACCATATACCCACTGGACTATACTTATAGAATTGGGTAGTTTTACGGAATATTTAAATTTCTGTAATTCCTGGCTTCCACCTCCTTTTTCTTAGGTACAGTCGAGGACAAAGAGATGTATACACTTTTGGACCTTATTACAACGCAATAAGGTCCAAAAGTGTATACATCTCTTTGTCCTCGACTGTACATTGTTTGACCATTTAAACATCAGAACGATCATTAATGCTCTATGAACGGGCTCCTTAAAAATACCTTAAAAAACGTTCGTATTTTCGTAATTTCGCACACCACCGTAATACGCAAAATATTGCGTAACAGAAGAAGCAAAATATGTGACAGGCTTTTATGGCTCTAAAAATAAGAATTTATTAGATATTTTGGGCTTCGTTCATCGTTGTGTGATATATATTTAATTGGAGATGAATGACCGTGTAAAGTTTGTAACAAGTGGTCGTCCAGTTTAAAACTTTTCTAAGAAATTCAGGTTGTTTTTTCAATAAAGTACATTTCCTCTTGAGACGCTTCAACTATGTGTAAAGAATCCTGTGTAATGTAAGCGAAAATATCCTGCAGCGGGAGAATTAGCTTTTATCCTAATCAAACAGGTGGGCCACAAATTACCCTTAAGAAATTTTGTGGCGCTTTTACTGCCCTTTTCATGAGGCGACGTGTTCTTCGAACCGCCGGTATTACACAAAGAAATCCCTCAGAGGTCACTCAAAGGGCGGGCCACTCCTTGCTAGTACATTTGAATATCGCTTTCTAACTAGGTCAGTTAATATTTTTCATGGCGAAATACTTCCTGTTGATTGTATTAAAAAGGAAATTGTAAGCAAGAACTTCGTAATTTATCACCAAAGTCCTATGCGCCTTATTATGAAATATTTGTTCTGTAACCAATTGAACGCTTTTCCTTATGGTATTATAATTGAAAAACTTTACTATTTATTTTCTTGCAAATTACATCACTGTCGTCGTACTTAGGTTTAATGAATTATGCTAGGAATGATAAAGTAAAAAAAATGTAACTCATAATCAACAAAACGAAAAGGTAACTAAGAAATTAATCTAAAATATCTTTAAGGATCCTAAACTTGATATTGACTTGAACATCACTGTCCCAGTACATTTCATAGGGCACTCACGACGATTACTAAATGTTTACTGTCAACCCGTTTTACATTATGTAGACAGCGTAAACGTGTGGTGGAATTTATGAATGGCCCCTAGGTGAACTGAAATACTTGACAGTATCTGAAAAGAATGGCACCCTTTTTTATCGGTTCGTCTGTGCCGACCGCAGCGTTTATAAAAGGCCTCGCAGAATTTTTACAGCTTTATAAAACCCTGTTGATAACGGGGCGGACAAATGACAGCAGTTAGACCGTATATCTTGAACTGTTCCCGGAATATCTTAAATCAAATTCCAATTTTAGATAGTTACGCAAAATTAGCTACTGTATTTAGATATGAGTATTTTGTTTTAATGTTAATTTGTAAATTTCGTTCATAATGGGATCTGTTATTCCTTTTTTAACTAATGAGCAATGTTATGGTTAAGAATAACTTAATTACTATCTGTGCACTGTTTGACACTATATACGGTAGACACGTTTGTGCACTACAAGTATTATGTAAGATTTTATTTTTGGTAAATGTATACAAGTAACATTTAGTAAATACGTCAGCGTAGTAATGCAAATCAAATTTTGCAATTAAAACAGCATCTAATTTGTAGACTAACTTAATTTGTAGACTAATTTAATTTGTAGACTAACTTAATTTGTAGACTTAATTAATTAAACTACCATTACCAAACGGCCTCCTAGCCCAGTCGGTAGTGACCCTGCCTACGAAGCAGGAGGTCCCGGGTTCGAATCCTGGTCAGGGTATTTATTTGTGTGTTTATCACAGATATTTGTTCCTGAGTTATGGATGTTTTCTATGTATTTATCCATATTTATCTATTATATATATCGTCGTCTACGTATAGTACCCATAACACAAGCCTTATTGAGCTTACTGTGGGCCTAGGTCGATTTGTGTAAGATTGTCCTATAATATTTATTATTATTATTATGCTCTTTATTTATTTTTCTTCTTAGGCTAGGCTTTTTACAATATTTTTATAAAAGTAAAATATAAAAATACATCTAAAACATATAAAAACAATAAAAACAATAAAAGCATTATAAAAACCCTAACCTAGGGTGCCACCGGCAACGGAGCAGGGCCCAGGCTGCCGGTGGTTAGGGCCGCAGAGTGAGGAACCTTCGGACTATGCGCGCCGTGTCCAAGATTACCGCCTTCTGAATCTGACCCTTAATCCAACCACAACCCCGTAGCGAAAGTCTCTCAAGATGTTGGTCAAGACTCTTCGCTATGAGACCGTTCGCAGAGACAACTATCGGCACAATGATCGCCGAATCGACCTCCCACATGGCGGTTACCTCGTGAGCCAAGTCTAGGTACTTGCTGGACTTGTCCTTCTCGGCCTTCACGAGGTTCTCGTCACATGGGACGGTGATGTCGATGAGCATGGCCCGGCGTTGCGGTCGATCTATTACCACGATATCAGGCTTATTGGCTACAATAGTGCTGTCCGTGATAATAGATCGATCCCAATAGAGCGTGGCACGACCATTTTCGAGAACTGGCGCAGGTGTGTACTTGTAGTACGGCACTTCGTGGTCCACAAGACCGTATAGGAGAGCAAGCTGCTGGTGTATAATCTTGGCTACGAGGTTATGTCTGTGCAAGTACTCGCCGTTAGCAAGATGAGAACAACCGGAAATGATATGCCTAAGTGACTCTCCGGGACGGCGGCATACCCGACAAATGTCGACCGTACCGTCCTTCAGGATATATTTCCGGTAGTTATTCGTCATGATAACTTCGTCCGCAATTGCACAGGCAAAACCTTCGGTTTCTCCGAAAAGGTCCCCGAATCGTAACCATTTCACCGACGCGTGCAGGTCTACGTCGGGTCCCGTGAGGGCCCTGTAGAACCGCCCGTGTAGCTCCTTGCTCTTCCATACCGCCTTGCGATCCTCGGTGCTTAGCACCACAGGTTTGCGCCAGTTCTCGTTTGCCAAGGAGAGCGGCGTGAGACCCTTATCTACTGCCACCACATCACGATGCATCCCACACTCGCTGTTAAGGAAATAATTCCTGAGATTGTACACCTCACGATTGTGGAGATTTTTGGCGTTTAAAAAGCCGCGACCTCCACACTTCCGTGGGATATACAAAATCTCATAACAGACGAGCGTGGGTGAAGCATACGGTGTGTGGTGAGCAATAGACGGACTCTCCGATCCAGGGCATCCAGCTCGGTCTAAGTCCACCTTAGTACGCCAAAGGAGTATGTGAGTAGGGGCATCACCCAGGCATTGAAGGCGCGCACCTTGTTGCCACCTGACAAAAGACTATTAAGTACTTTTGTCAGCCGACCAAAGAAGCGCTCCTTCAACGCCTGTTTAATACCCAAATCCTCAACACCCAAAGACTGTGACATACCGAGGTATTTGTAGGTTTCTGTTTCAGAGATAAATCTGAACGTCATTGTCTCAGAAAGCTGTAGATTTGTTGAATTTACTACTTTCCCCCGCTGTACATGCATAACCGCACATTTATCAACACCAAATTCCATCTTGATGGAACTACTGAACACTTCAGTGGTCTTCAGTAGCTCCAACAAGTCTCGGTTATTTGGTGCAAATAATTTGAGATCGTCCATGTACAGAAGGTGAGATATGACTTCACCCTCTCTCCGAAGCCGGCAACCTAGCCCCGAATCCTTCAGCAGATTGCTGAGCGGATTTAGAGCTAGGCAGAACCACAGGGGACTCAGACTGTCGCCCTGAAATATTCCTCGCTCGATCCTTATAAAGTCCTGCGGGCCAGGGGGATCATCCCCGCCTCCTGGTTGACGAAGGACTGTGGTCCACTGCCTCATACACGCGCCAAGGAAGGATCTTAAAGCTGCATCAATTTTATACAGCTCTAAGATCCTCACCAGCCATGAATGAGGCACCGAATCATAGGCCTTCTTGTAGTCAATCCAAGCGGCCGAGAGGGCCCCCCTGTTCCGCCGGACTCGTTGGCAAATGGTCATGTCTATAAGGAGGAGCTCTTTAGTACCACGGGACCCAACCCTACATCCATTTTGAGCCGAGGCCAAAATGTTGTTTGCGACCATGTGCGCATTTATTTTTGCTCTCAAAATGGATGTAAGGAGCTTGTAAAGTGTAGGCAAGCACGTGATGGGTCGGTAGTTCTTCGCTTCCGTGGTACTACCGGACTTATAAAGCAGGAAGGTTACACCAGTTGTTAAGGAAGGCGGGAGGGAGCCATGTTCGAGGGCTTGTTGAAATTGCGTTGCCAGACGCGAGTGAGAGCACCGAAACCATTTTAGCCAGAAATTGTGCAATCCATCCGGGCCGGGACTTTTCCAGTTCTGGGCCGTATGGATTGCACAACTTACGTCATCGGGGCTGATGGTGATGGCCCCCATAGGTTCGATGGACTCGCATTCACGTTCGACAACACTCATCCACTCGCCTTCCGTGTGTTCAACGGGCGCTGACCAGATGCTACGCCAGAAATTAGTCATGGCAGTAGCATCCGGAAGTCGCACGTCGGACACACGGGGGTCGGTTTCCTCCCACCTTCGGTATACCTTCCTTTGGTCACTTTGGAAAAGACGATTCTGCTTGAATCGGTCCACACGCTCTCTGTAGCGGCAAATACGGCTTGCCCATGCATAAACTCTCTGCTTCAGAAAGTCGATGCGCTCTATGACGTTGGCCATGTAGTCGCGGGGCTCGGTATCCGTCCCCGCGAACGCCTGGTGCACAAAGCGCATTACTCGGGGTCGGTTGTTGCCCCCCCTGAAACAGATCAGCTTTGCAATGAGAGTCCTAAATGAGTTGATACGACGCTCGATCCGCACTTGCCATGCAGGGACACCCCCGGCGGTCCTAGGTGCATGTTCAGCGTCCGGAAACTTGACTCGTGCAACACGGCACGCCGCGATGGCTCCGCAGTACATAATCGAGTGCGTATCATCTAAGTCTTTACTAGTCCGTAGAAATAGATCTAGCAAATCATTTAGGGCACCCATTAACGCTAGATTGCGCCTATTCATAGGCAAGCGTGGTAATCGTGGCCTAGGGATGTTTGTGGAGAGATACTGCGTAATTGCCTCTTCCAAAGTCCTCCTCAACTGCTCATTGGCTGTGCTACTCACACTCTGATTCGGGATCTCCTCCTCATCGGCACTGGGATCAATCCGCGGCGCCCCCGATGCCAGGTCGGGTGGGGGCATCGGATCCGGCGACGTGGCGAGCGGATCCCGCGCCGAGGTGGTGGTCGCGCGACCAGAGAGAGCCTCCAGGCGAAGCCGATCAAGTGTCGCGTCATCCAACCGCTTTTGCCGCTGAATGGCGCGCACCTGATCCGATAATCGTTGCGCAGTCGTGTCAATGGTTGGTTCAAGGGCCTGAAAAAGAGGAAGTATCCGGACACGATACGCGCACAGATTAGTTCCCCCCTTTGTAGCCCCATAGTAGGTGCGCATCTCGTTCATACTCTGAGACCATCTCATGCGACGCACTACACCACCGGCAGCGGGAGCTGTGGGCGGGGCGGAACGCCCCGCAAGCCCCAAGCGTGCCGGCAGCGGTGGCCGCCCGCGTCGCGCAGGTGGTTGTGGCGGCGATGGCGGCGGCCCGCTTTCGTCACTGGATCCGTCTGTGTCGGGCGCTGTTTCGAAGTCGGCGCCGCCCGGCGACGAAGTGGACGGAGAAGAGGACGAGGCGGGCAAGGGTGGTGGTCGTGCATGGGTAGTACCCGCTCTTGGTTTACTCCTTGTTATCATGCTTTGAATGTACGTGTTTCGCCGAAATTTATTTGAGCACTAGCTGTCAACTGTCTATTTGTGATTGTGACCCGTCGTAATATTTACAGGCAATAACTGTAGCAACCTTCATATTGCCTTTGTTTTTTGGGTTCACTTCGTGGTAAATAAGACCAAATAGAGGCAAAACACGTATAAAAATAAATATTTAGTAAAATAAATTAACAAGGCGTGTGTCAGTGTCAGCGGTTTTTTTTTATTATTATTATGCTCTTTATTTAATTTTCTTCTTAGTTTAGGCCTTTTACAATATTTTTATAAAAGTAAAATATAAAAATACATCTGAAACATATAAAAACAATAAAAGCATTATAAAAAACCTAAACTAGGGTGCCGCCGGCAACGGAGCAGTGCCCAGGCTGCCGGTGGTTAGGGCCGCAGAGTGAGGAACCTTCGGACTATGCGCGCCGTGTCCAAGATTACCGCCTTCTGAATCTGACCCTTAATCCAACCACAACCCCGTAGCGAAAGTCTCTCAAGATGTTGGTCGAGACTCTTCGCTATGAGACCGTTCGTAGAGACAACTATCGGCACAATGATCGCCGAATCGACCTCCCACATGGCGGTTACCTCGTGAGCCAAGTCTAGGTACTTGCTGGACTTGTCCTTCTCGGCCTTCACGAGGTTCTCGTCACATGGGACGCTTGCTCTTCCATACCGCCTTGCGATACTCGGTGCTTAGCACCACAGGTTTGCGCCAGTTCTCGTTTGCCAAGGAGGGCGGCGTGAGACCCTTATCTACTGCCACCACATCACGATGCATCCCACACTCGTTGTTAAGGAAATAATTCCTGAGATTGTACACCTCACGATTGTGGAGATTTTTGGCGTTTAAAAAGCCGCGACCTCGACCCGCGCCAAGGAAAGATCTTAAAGCTGTATCAATTTTATACAGCTCTAAGATCCTCTCCAGCCATGAATGAGGCACCGAATCGTAGGCCTTCTTGTAGTCAATCCAAGCGGCCGAGAGGGCCCCCCTATTCCGCCGGACTCGTTGGCAAATGGTCATGTCTATGAGGAGGAGCTCTTTAGTACCACGGGACCCAACCCTACATCCATTTTGAGCCGAGGCCAAAATGTTGTTTGCGACCATGTGCGCGTTTATTTTTGCTCTCAAAATGGATGTAAGGAGCTTGTAAAGTGTAGGCAAGCACGTGATGGGTCGGTAGTTTTTCGCTTCCGTGGTACTACCGGACTTATAGAGCAGAAAGGTTACACCAGTTGTTAAGGAAGGCGGGAGGGAGCCAAGTTCGAGGGCTTGTTGAAATTGCGTTGCCAGACGCGAGTGCGAGCATCGAAACCATTTTAGCCAGAAGTTGTGCAATCCATCCGGGTCGGGACTTTTCCAGTTCTGGGCCGTACGGATCGCACAACTTACGTCATCGGGGCTGATGGTGATAGCCCCCATAGGTTCGATGGACTCGCATTCACGTTCGACAACACTCATCCAGTCGCCCTCCGTGTGTTCAACGGGCGCTGACCAGATGCTACGCCAGAAATCAGTCATGGCAGTAGCATCCGGCAGTCGCACGTCGGACACACGGGGGTCGGTTTCCTCCCACCTTCGGTATACCTTCCTTTGGTCACTTTTGAAAAGACGATTCTGCTTGAATCGGTCCACACGCTCTCTGTAGCGGCGAATACGGCTTGCCCATTCATAAACTTTCTGCTTCAGAAAGTCGATGCGCTGTATGACATTGGCCATGTAGTCGCGGGGCTCGATATTCGTCCCCGCGAACGCCTGGTGCACAAAGTGCATTACTCGGGGGCGGTTATTGCCCCCCCTGAAGCAGATCAGCTTTGCAATGAGAGTCCTAAATGAGTTGATACGACGCTCGATCCGTACTAGCCATGCGGGGACACCCGCGGTGGTCCAAGGTGCACGTTCAGCGTCCGGAAACTTGACTCGAGCAACACGGCACGCCGCGATGGCTCCGCAGTACAAGATCGAGTGCGTATCATCTAAGTCTTTACTAGTCCGCAGGAGTGGATCTAGCAAATCATTCAGGGCTCCCATTAACGCTAGATTGCGTCTATTCATAGGCAAGCGCGGTAATCGCGGCCTAGGGGTGTTTGTGGAGCGATACTGCGTAATTGCCTCTTCCAAAGTTCTCCTCAGTTGCTCATTGGCTGTAGTACTCACACTCTGATTCGCGATCTCCTCCTCATCGGCACTGAAATCAACCCGCGGCGCCCCCGATGCCAGGTCGGGTGCGGGCATCGGATCCGGCGACGTGGCGGGCGGATCCCGCGCCGAAGTGGTGGCCGCGCGAACAGAGAGAGCCTCCAGGCGAAGCCGATCAAGTGTCGCGTCATTCAACCGCTTTAGCCGCTGAATGACGCGCACCTGATCCGATAGGCGTTGCGCAGTCGTGTCAATAGCTGGTTCAAGGGCCTGAAACAGAGGAAGTATCCGGTCACGATACGCGCACAGATTAGTTCCCCCCTCTTTAGCCCCATAATAGGCGCGCATGTCGTTCTCGTTCATGGAAGGAGTCCATTTCATGCGACGCACTATACCACCGGCAGCGGGGGCCCTGGGCGGGACAGGGACAATTATTATTATTATTATTATTACCAAATTAGTACTAGAAATCACACAGGAATAAAAGCCACTTTGACTTTTAACGAACCTACATTCGTCCTTTATATGTAAAGCGCATTCCATTCAGTCCAAAAGTGTATAACTTCATTTCTCTTCTCATCTTTATCATCTACATTATTTTGACGCTTAGGTACCCAGTATTGTGATCGTGTTTTTACTGACAACAATATAGGAAATGTGTCTACAAATTAGAATTTTAATTTTTTAAATTTCCCATATTAAAATAAGTCTATCGGTGTCGTAATCAATTAGAGGGTAGCCGTTAAGGGGCGGATATATGACAACATCGTTTTAGACCTCACTTAGAACAAGGAATTTGTATAGTTAATGCTACGTATTCGCAATAATATGAATGTCTACGTATTCATAAAGAAGTCGTGCAGAGGCTCCAATTGATATTTTATTTTTTATTAGCTTTGATTATCTATAAACCGACTCCAAAAGTACCAAAAAATCTAAAAATGGCGTTCCGGCAGAACACGTCGCAATACAATTTTGTCTTCGACAGTGGTTCAATGGTTATGTTATTTTGAAAGCCAGATAACTAGACTAGTGCATCAGGGCATATTCATATTTTTAATCATAAAGACAACAAAGAAATTGAAACGTAAATATAAACTTTTGAAAAATTCCCATACATTCGCCATATCAGTCAAATTGTCATTGTGACTCAGACGCCCATAGATGAATATGTATATAACTCTACGGCTCGTACTTGCAGCAGCTAGTGCCACCATCTAGTTTCATAGTGCTACATTTGATCACGTTACAGGGGAACGGGGGAAGGGGTTTACAGGGTATGGGGGGTGGGAGGGGAGGGGTAGACCTCGTCCCCCTCGCCCCTTCCTGACAGCCGTTCGGCGGGAAATCTAAGTTTGGACGTCCTGTAAATAAAACTAAGTTTATGTCAAATGCATACAATATTTATTGTACATATCATTATATTTCATTAGGTACATACTATGCACAATTGTTATACCCACATATAACTTAATATCTGACAAAAACCTAAAAACCGGCCAAGAGCCATAAATAGGTATATCAGTTTAGTAAATACTATATTATACCTAAATATATTAATTTGAAAAGCTAATTTAAATATTAACCTTAATGTAATGACAGACATGGTGCGGTGGTGCCTAGAAATTAGGCATTTCCTGATAGCAGTTATAAAATGAACCTATCTTAGACGATATTCTTTTTGAAAGATCTCACGCAATACTCGTTGAACTGAATAAATTCACCCCCAGTTTATGTGTACGGGAGGTACCCAAACAAAACCACTTTGTTTTACAACTTTGTCGGTGTGATTTATACATACACTCATACCAAAGGACCCCGCAGCAAACATAGGGAAAAAGTGGTTTCAGTCAAATCGCTTGAAATTTTAGTATGATGTAGATTCAGGTCTCCTTATTAATTTTTTATAAGGGCTCAACTCCCTCAGAAGTACACTGTCAGAAATAATCAAGTTTATATTATTATATTTCTATGACGTGTTTCTTAAAATCTATACTTTGAAATGACCCACAATGATACTTACTGGCGTTAAATATGATCTTAATAACGTTTCTGTCACGTTGAAATTGCATTTTGTTAGTTATTTATATTAAGCAAAAGCAAAGAGAAAGATTTTACGAAAAATTGGTATGTTACATATGCTTTGTATGAAACAATACTTATTGATTATTTCTGAAAGTATACTTTTGAGTGAGTTGTGCCCTTATAAAAAAATAATCAAGAGACTCGAATCTACATTGTACTAAAATTTCGTGAGATTTGACTGAAACCACTTTTTCCCTATGTTTGCTGCGGGGTCATTTGAGCTTTCTTATACTAACAATATATCACTTAACTAGTAAGCAGACATACAGACAGAAAGAAAATATTACGAGGAATTTTTTTCTTCTATTATTTGACGTGACCTATCCCACAATACTTGGTGGAAATGTACCTTCAGTCACAATTAACAATTGACATAAATCTAGGTACAGGGAAATTTTATTTTACTAGTATATTACCTAATTGTGGCGACAAAAATTTAATTACGCAAATCTGATATATAATCTGGTACCACAGAAACAATAATTGATCTCGAAACATCGGAGGTAACTATTAAGTTAATATACGCAATTTAGTTCCGTTTTAGTTAAGAATCATAATACGTAAAAGCCGTGAAAGTTTAAGTCTTATTGGTGTTGACAATAATAACGATGCGTAGGAAGGTACAATCATACATATATACCGTAATTTACAGAAAGTAAGTGTACAATATACATTCTTCTTGAAGTGATAGGGCTCCAGCCTTTTATGTTGCTACATCACCGTATTCTGGTGGGTTCATAAGCCGACTTAGGTATACCTAGAACATAAAAGTAGAGAATAATTGTACATACAGTTACGATCTAACAAATATAGTCAATTTTTGTACCAAACTATGTGTGCACGACGATAGTGTTATTTTATGAGATTAATAATTAAAGTCAGTACACAAAAAGAGGCACAGTAAAAGGCGTCGCTCAAGCCGGCTTTTGCCGTAGACATTCGATCATACTAATGGAATTGATAGTCACAAAGAACCAACAAAGCGCTTCGTTATCCGACATTTACATTCAGCCCCTGTCGCTGCCCGTCGCGCTGCCGGCATTAATTCCCTAAATACTGCTGCAGCAGGATCGAGAGGAGTGTGTGTTTACATACTGCCCTACCACTCACTTCGCTTTCAAGTCTCGGCAATGGCAGTGGTTGAAATAATTACAGCGGCCGCGTTGTGTCTTTTGCGATCCTCCAGGTGCTCGACGAGTACTGAGCGACGGAGGAGAATGTAATTGGAAACACGTACTGCCGCTCGCGCTTCCGGTCCTTTGACTTCGCACAAAAAAACCGCCATTTAGGGAAGCGCCGGGCAGCGCGAGTGGCAATAGCAGTGGCATGAGAAGTATCATATTTACACACTCGTCCTTCCCACTTCCCTGCCCACTTGCCTGCTCAATTCGGCTGAATGTAAATGCAGTATTAAAATTAAACCAGCGGCAGCGTATTCCGGATAATACGCTAGTTACTAGGAATTCAGTAAAAATAAATATCGTTAGGAAACCAAACTTCTCACAATAAGGTCTAGTTAAGCTCTGGGTTTGAACTAGTTTAAAGTCCAGATGGCAATCGCTTTTGAAAAAGGTTCGTCTTGAGGATAGATTGCCAAAAAGCTCCTTTACTTATAGCAAAAGTCACACAACAGGTAATTTTATACGAATGAATGAATTTTTATGGCAGTAACGCATTATTGACAACCTACAATGATGTACCTTTTAGTTGAAAATGACACATATAATCACCATAATATCAAGATCTGTTATCAGCACTCTTTACCTATACAAATCTGACTGTGGTCGTGTGTGTTGATTCTAATATATGTATATCTAAATGAGATAATAAAAGGTTGTCTGGAAGAAATCGCTCATTAGCGATAAGACCGCCTGTTGTTACCTCTACCTAAATTTATCTAATTGTAAAATTTGTGCTTGTAACTGTATGAGGTGTGCAATAAAGAGTATTTATTATTATTATTATAATAAAATTAAAATGTTTACGCAACAATACCTTAAGTCATTGGAGTTATTTCCCCGCTAACCCGTAGATACTGGAGCTTCGGATTCCAAAAACCTGAAACAATATTATTATAACTAGGTATAATTTGACAGTTACTTATATTTTTAAAGTAAATTATGATGCTACCAAATTCCAAATGAAATTTTATTGAAGAAACACACCTTTTCAAAACTAAGCTGAAGTCTCTTCTATTAAAAAAAGCTTACTATTCCATCCAAGAGTTTATGGAGGATAAACTTTTAAAACAATCCAACTCATTTTTACATCGACTTTATAGCAGCCGTAAGCGACATCCAGGTGCTAACTACTAGAGTTAGATACCCTTCCCGCCGACCCTCTTACAAGTGTCACAACGGAAATAATAGATGGCGCTGCTATCCACTCATAATTATTTTACATGTTTTTTTAAAGTGGGGCATTCCACTCATACAATAGTATGTTATTCAATCAAATACAAACACTGAAAACATTGAAAAAATAATCAACCCAGCAGGACTTGAACCCCGCATCGATACGCCTTACCGGGGCTCGATCGCTTCACCAATCAAGCTATGGGTTCAGTTACTGAGTCGACGAAATTCTCAATGCCTTCAATCATCTTTTTGCATTCATTTTTACATCGACTTTATAGCAGCCGTAAGCGACATCCAGGTGCTAACTACTAGAGTTAGATACCCTTCCCGCCGACCCTCTTACAAGTGTCACAACGGAAATAATAGATGGCGCTGCTATCCACTCATAATTATTTTACATGTTTTTTTAAAGTGGGGCATTCCACTCATACAATAGTATGTTATTCAATCAAATACAAACACTGAAAACATTGAAAAAATAATCAACCCAGCAGGACTTGAACCCCGCATCGATACGCCTTACCGGGGCTCGATCGCTTCACCAATCAAGCTATGGGTTCAGTTACTGAGTCGACGAAATTCTCAATGCCTTCAATCATCTTTTTGCATTCATTTTTACATCGACTTTATAGCAGCCGGCTGCCATCTATTACTTCCGTTGTGACACTTGTAAGAGGGTCGGCGGGAAGGGTATCTAACTCTAGTAGTTAGCACCTGGATGTCGCTTACGGCTGCTATAAAGTCGATGTAAAAATGAATGCAAAAAGATGATTGAAGGCATTGAGAATTTCGTCGACTCAGTAACTGAACCCATAGCTTGATTGGTGAAGCGATCGAGCCCCGGTAAGGCGTATCGATGCGGGGTTCAAGTCCTGCTGGGTTGATTATTTTTTCAATGTTTTCAGTGTTTGTATTTGATTGAATAACATACTATTGTATGAGTGGAATGCCCCACTTTAAAAAAACATGTAAAATAATTATGAGTGGATAGCAGCGCCATCTATTATTTCCGTTGTGACACTTGTAAGAGGGTCGGCGGGAAGGGTATCTAACTCTAGTAGTTAGCACCTGGATGTCGCTTACGGCTGCTATAAAGTCGATGTAAAAATGAATGCAAAAAGATGATTGAAGGCATTGAGAATTTCGTCGACTCAGTAACTGAACCCATAGCTTGATTGGTGAAGCGATCGAGCCCCGGTAAGGCGTATCGATGCGGGGTTCAAGTCCTGCTGGGTTGATTATTTTTTCAATGTTTTCAGTGTTTGTATTTGATTGAATAACATACTATTGTATGAGTGGAATGCCCCACTTTAAAAAAACATGTAAAATAATTATGAGTGGATAGCAGCGCCATCTATTATTTCCGTTGTGACACTTGTAAGAGGGTCGGCGGGAAGGGTATCTAACTCTAGTAGTTAGCACCTGGATGTCGCTTACGGCTGCTATAAAGTCGATGTAAAAATGAATGCAAAAAGATGATTGAAGGCATTGAGAATTTCGTCGACTCAGTAACTGAACCCATAGCTTGATTGGTGAAGCGATCGAGCCCCGGTAAGGCGTATCGATGCGGGGTTCAAGTCCTGCTGGGTTGATTATTTTTTCAATGTTTTCAGTGTTTGTATTTGATTGAATAACATACTATTGTATGAGTGGAATGCCCCACTTTAAAAAAACATGTAAAATAATTATGAGTGGATAGCAGCGCCATCTATTATTTCCGTTGTGACACTTGTAAGAGGGTCGGCGGGAAGGGTATCTAACTCTAGTAGTTAGCACCTGGATGTCGCTTACGGCTGCTATAAAGTCGATGTAAAAATGAATGCAAAAAGATGATTGAAGGCATTAACAATCCAACTTTTAACAAGCTACTTTTTATATAAGCATGGAGACTTTAATTGTGATATAGTTTAGATTTAGGCTTAATTTTAAAACTTGTTTATTTTTAAATAATAATTTAATTTCATGTCTTACCTTGAACAGGCGTAGGCTTTGCAGAAGATACAGTAGACACGGGAACAACGTTACTGACTCCTGCTACGGCCACTTCCATTGGCAGTGGCACATCTGCAAGATATTTATAGAACATACTCAGAACACGCGAGTAACAGGACTTAAAAGTTCAGTACGGGAACGCCTTTTTAACCTATAAAAATGAAATAACTCGCAATTCCGATTTTATATCGTGACCGTATACGACTTTTTCGACTTTTTTGACTTTTTTGACTTTTTTTCACTTTTTTTGACTTTTTTTGACTTTTTTGACTTGATGACTCTATGACTGACGTTTTTTTGACTTTTTTTTTTCCTTTTTTTACCTTTTTTGACTTTTTTTGACTTTTTTTGACATTTTTGACTTTTTTGACTTTTTTGACCTTTTTTCACTTTTTTTGACTTTTTTTGACTTTTTTGACTTTTTTGACTTGACGACGATGACTTTATGACTGACGTTTTTTTGACTCTTTTTTTTACCTTTTTTTACCTTTTTTGACTCTTTTTGACTTTTTTGACTTTTTTTGACTTTTTTGACTTTTTTGACTTTTTTGACTTTTTTGACTTTTTTTTACTTTTTTTGACTTTCTTGACTTTTTTGACTTTTTTGACTTTTTTGACTTTTTTGACTTTTTTGACTTTTTTGCCTTTTTTGACTTTTTTGACTTTTTTGACTTTTTTGACTGTTTTGACTGTTATGACTTTTTTTTATTTTCGTACTAACGCGGACAGACGGACATGGCGAAACTATAAGGGTTCCTGTAGTAGTTCCTATAGGAACCCTAAAAAGGACATACATACAGAGACTATATATACTTTATCTACACTCATATTGTAAGTCCTCTAAAATGCGTTCAAAAACCGTAGGCTATGACCAGCATTACAACAAACGATTTCACTATGATAAGTTTCTTATCTGTGGCAGTACCGCAATTTTAACTTTTCATGCTCAATTATTGATGTGATATGAGTTTTGATAACATAATGTACACCTGCACGCGCCCGCGGCCGGCGACACCCGCCCGCGCGACCGCCGGCACAATCGAGTTGGCCACGCCGACACAATCGAGATGGCCACGGCGGTACAATGGCGGCCATTCTATGGTTTCCGAATACGGCATTTATAATAAATAATATGAGTGTAGATAAAGCAGTGTATGCAACTGTACGTAATTAGGCCTTAAAACGTAACAGTTACATAAACTACTATTATTTTGTGCTGAACTCCCACCTTTATCAACCTTGGTTCAATCAAACAGTTTACTTATTCCTATTGTTCATTTTATTTGAGATTAGAAAAAAGTTGACAGAACGATGTACAGGTTTCTTTATCAGGCAAGATACATGTTACATCTGTCAGAGTGCCTACGCCGTCATTAAATATACTAAGGGCCTGTTTCACAATCTCCAGATAAACTTATCTGCCAGTGAAAATTATTGCTATCCTTTTCTCCAGTCATACAAAAGAAAAGGACAGCAAACATTTATCTGACAGATATGCTTTAACTGGAGATTGTGAAATAGGCCATAAATATATTTGTATTTATAGTAAAGCCATGTTATATTGAGTATTTAACAATATTTTGATAGTAATTATTTTTTGGAATTATTTTATTATTAACACTTTTAATGTTCTTGTAAATGTTGCACAATATAAAACCTATAGAAGAAGAGGTTCGAGACGGATGGTTAGATTTTTAAATATTTTCTCGCGTCATCTGTCATTCGTATCTCTCAGACATATCTGGATAGTTTTTAATGTTAAAGCTTATAGTAAAGGTATTGGCTTGTTCTATTATTGTGCGATTGGTTGGAGGGTTATGGAGCAATCAGAGGCAGGTCCGAGTGGCATACAACAATAAAAGCCACCTCGTAGTCCAACAAATATTTTACCATCACCTAAGACAATTGTTTTATTATTTAGTATTATATAATAAAACGATTAAATATCGTTTAGAAGAACTTTTGTTTACGAAATTTTATTAATAAGTGCATATTATGATTGTCAATTAAATAATTTTCGTGAATACTGATAAAGAACTAGACGTTAAGTTTCCGTTTTAGAACGTACATGCTTCACTGTCTGTTTTTAAATTTTCACGTAAGTATCTCTTACGTGATAATCAAAACGAAATTGTGTTTTTATTGTTGTGTTGGATTATTTAATCTGCAAATTGTTATTATTTATTCACAAATGTGAACTCTTAATCATGTTAACTAATCGCTTGTTGGTGTGTTTGCAGTGTGTTTAAATTGAACATTTAGAACAGGTTGGCAACTGTTTCTATGTTTACTCAATTTCTAATCTCAAAAAAAAACGAAGTATAGTATAAACACAATGATTCCTGATCCCATAGCCTCAATAGCTTTGACACTAATGGGAACAATTCTAATTTCTCTAATTTAGTCATGCACATCCTTATAGCGAACACTGAAGTGCTGGTAGCCTGACGGTAAGATGTCTGACTTTCAATCCAGAGCTTTCGGGTTCAAACCCCGACTCGATTGCGTTTTTATGAATTTTTGTACAAAATGTAATTTGATTTACCCGTCGCTTTTTTCTGGAGGAAAATATCGTGAGGAAATCGGACCTCTTCTGGGTAAAAACTAGCAGTCGCACTAGTTCATAGGTTTTGGTTGCCGACGGTACCCAGGCTCAGAGCCGTAGCAAAAAAAACCGCAACAAGACGAACGCTAGTCGAATTATGATGATGGTGATTCTAATTAAGCTGATTACATTATAGCGTTAAAACTAACCTGGTAAATGAAGCGTTGGTATAGCCAAGCGGTTGAGGCGCCCATTGGGGTAAATATATTTGGCCTCAAAATGGCGATGGCATACCCGCGCATTATTGTAGATCGCCGTGTCCGCCTTGCCCACAATATTTCCACCGATCCTTATTACCCACGTTCGGAACCTTTCAAGTTCTGAAGGGTTCCTGAGATTGGTGGGATTTGGGAATGCATGCATTTGAATTCCTGAAACAAGCATCATTTTTCGTTAAGTTGATCCGGTCCACGCTCTTGGCAGATTGATTATAGAAAAATAATATTATACTAGCCCTGTCCTCGTTGATTATTGCACAAGGGCACGCAGCAATTTGGAAGCGACATTTTTATATGATAATTCATATAATAATTACCCTGCACCCAGAAACTATTTAATTATTTTAGACAACTGTCACTATCTTCAAAGCTTGCGCTAAAAGAAAGAAAGAAAAATTGACTTCGCCGCCATCATGATCCCGATTTTTTTTATTTAGCACAAATGTTGCCACAATATCTACTACTTTCTACTAGTGTTTTAAAAATCTATGTAAATCGTGAAGAAACAAACTATTGCACTATTTAACCTTAATTAAATAATAAATGGCATAAAAAAAAACATGTTTCAATAATAAACTAATTTAACAAAACTTAACCCCAGAATATTTAAAACTTCTATGTTTTTCAAACAGCAACACAGCCGTCACATGCTGCACAGCGCTATCTAGCGTACTTTAGAAAAACCAAAATCACAAGTAGCTCGCAGTTTGTAGATGGCGCAGAAAGTATAAAAATATCAACGCTCCTGTCAAAGTTCTAAGAGACCATAGCATGCAGACGCCCGACGGGCCTCGTCGCAGGCGGACGTCTTGTTGGATGAGCAGCCATGACGTTTCATTTTGGCATTTATTTTGACAGAAAATCGTATACGTACACAAAAAAGGATACCAGTAGCTAGATTGTATTCAAAATAAGTAGGGAAAATATTTAGTGACCGTGAGTCCTATTAAATTCGATTTTTTATATTTACACGTCGTAATAATGCAAAAATACAACTAAAGATTGAATAAAAGACACTTTTCTATGGAATCCTCATAATTAATTGCTTGAAAACCTGTTCAAAATTAAAAGAGTTTTTGGATTCGTTTTTAATCACTGGACTTTATTTTTATTACGCTGGTCATAATATTACGACATATTAACGTGACTTTTAACGTCAAAATACTTGAAAGACAATATTATTATAACTCCAATCTCTATTTACTTTATATAAAAGACTTGATTCTTTAAGTTATACAAAAGATATAATCAAACATTTAATGCAATATACGATAATCTGGCGAGGAGAGCAATCAAGTCAGTTTTTTTGGTCATGGCCGTCATGGGCATTGGCACAACGCATGCGTACCTATACCTATGAAGAACGTCGAACGACTCCGTCTGCAGACTATAGGTATAAATTGATACGTGCATTCATCTGTTGTCGTATACACGTTATGTTATGGTACCCCAGAGTTACAAAGGGCCATTGCGAGTTCATGATACGCCTCTCGATTCGAGCTTCGATACTAACGTCACTTCAAAACATCATCTGAACAGCATCCAACTACTACCCAACAGAGCGCTGCCATTGTTAGCACGGGAGGACCCAACCTACGATCGCCTCTTGGCGATTTCTAAGCAGATTGTGTGCCTGAACCTTCTATATGTTTTCTTTACGTTTATCTATCGTTGCACAAATGTACTCTGATCAAATAAATGACTTACTTATAAACAATGTCTTCTCTTCTTGTTCTTCTCTCTTCAAAGACTTAAACTCAATTTTCACTCCACATCCTCCTAGCGGCTTTGTGCCACGGCTCAATTAAACCTGTAGGCCTTATTGAAAATAGATATGGTTTCCTCGAGATGTTTTCCTTCATCGAAAAGCGACTGGTATTTTTTATGAAATGATATTTAGTGCATGTGATATAATTTTCATAACTGGTACATACGAGCCGGGGTTTGAATCCGAGACCTCCGCATTGAAAGTCGGACATCTTACCAGGCTCTTTTAACTGATTGTTTACATTTAAACGGGACTTTTGAGTCATACCTACCCTTGTACCTACCTGGAACCAAGAACATACCATAACATAATAGACGGAGAGCTAGCCACGTCAGATATGACACAATAATGAGAGCGACAAAACCTCTCGTTAGATTGCTATACTAAGCTTTTTTTTAGATCCGGATATCTGGCATGGCTGGATAAAGTGGTGGATGTCAAATAATGCAAACCACTTTAAGAATACAAATCCTAGAGTTCTGGGTTTGATGCGGTATTATGAGAAATTGTATAAATAATTAGTTTATATCATTGCCAAAACTTTCTGATGGGAGAAAATAGTCCAAAACGACGTATAATGTAATTCATAGTTTGTCGCCTACTGTTTCTGTTTCCGAAATAATACACAATGTTTTTTGTTCTAATGTTAAAATATAGGCCCCGTCCTTTATAAATAAGACAACTTCGGCAGTTTTTACCTATCTTGGTATTACTTTTTCCAACGGAAAAATTTTGCTAATCTGTCACTCTGACCTCCACCCATTAAAAGCTGCCAGAAGCCCGAATCTAGCAATAAGGATAGTATCACGATCTTACTAGTAGGGTTTCGTTGCTCTCATTATAATGTGGCCAGTTCTTAGTCCAGAAGGTAGCGTTCAAAAAGTCACGCTAAATAATTAAATGAAGTGAGCCCGAATAAAAACAATGTTATTTCATCAATGTTCTGTGAATTTACATACTTAACGAATCATGTAAATAACCGTAATTTTAAAACAAAATATACTAGCCAAATATGGTATCTAGTATCTACAAGTATTGGAGCCACGGGTGTTAAAGTTATCTAATTTCCTAGCGATCGGCTTCCATATTTTTAGGGTTGTAGGAAGCGTCCTATTCGTGAACACATTTTCTCATAAAGGTCTTAAAGACTCTAATCCGCCGAAACCACCCTTAAGGTACGTAATAATACCTACATAGCTAATTTAAGTCCATTTTAGTAGCCGGTTTGGATTTAAGACAAATATCATATTTTTAATTCAAGACAGTAATCTGACAGCTGCTGGCTTACATTGTAAATTACTTTGTATGGAGACAACTGTCAGATAACTGTCTTGAATGAATAATACGATATTAGTAAAAAAAAGTCCTAAATTTTATTTTTGAGCCTACCATTTCGAAATGATTACAGTACTTTTTAAAATAAACTAAACGAACATTATAAACCTGTAAAAAATAAGACCCTTTTCTGAGGCTGGTTTTGATTATAAGACCATGGATTATTGTGTGTTTATCACAGATATTTCCCGAGGTCCAATCTGCCTACAGTTCGCTGCTAGGTTTGATAAATAAAATTTTATAAAAATAAATATAAGAAGGTAAAAAGGGGGATGAAAATTTTCATTTAACAATATAATTAAAACAATAAATTTCTTTCAATGCTTTTTATACATTTATAACCCTTTCACTTCTACATGATTCAATTGTATGGGGATCGCTTTTGCCACTCTATACTTTTTGTTTTATAAAAAAATATGAAGATGAACATTGAAGTAGATTCTGTCTACGATATCTCGGCCCTGATAAAGGCGGCAAATTGAAAAAATCTGCCTGTTGCAACACCGTGTATAAGGCGAAAAACAATAATGATACTTGAACAATTAATATTTTTCTTACGACATAGTTACACATGTACTACGAGTATATCATATATGCGTAAATAACTCTTACATGCTGCAATACTTTCATTGTTTATAAACATACCCTTCTCATTTTCTCATGGGTTGGCTGGAAGAGATCCCTATCAGGGATAAGCTCGCCTTTGTGCATATCTTTTATATACGTTACTGTTGTTATTATGTTATACCTACTTGTTGATGTGCAATAAAGTGATACATACATACATACACCAATTTTAGGCTTTCGAAGTGTGATATCGTGTGTGTATTGTACACAATTATATGATTTTATGATACCTTGCAGTGAAACACTTCTATAATTGCATTAACACGTTTAATTTTGAAGACAAAGTAAAAATATTTAAGATTAGCAAAAATAGTCAATTATTTAAAATTTAGCATTTCACGTAAAAATCACAATAACGGCATCTATATAAGGATATTTCACATTCAATAACTTCCCTACTGGTCAGAATGCAATTAAATTACAATAATAAAAATATTTAAAATTAGCACTTCACTTAAAAATGAAGACAACTGTACCTATTTCACATTCACATTCAACAACCAGAATGTAATTAAATTACAATAATAAAAATATTTAATATTATCACTTCACTTAAAAATGAAGACAACTGTACCTATATAAGGATATTTCACATTCAATAGTTAGCAAAACTGGTAAGTAAAAATAAAGACTCGGCTGGTAATAATTTGGCTGCAGGAAAATAATGGGTTAATGAGGCGGGTGATATGGATGGTGACAGATGATTCGCTGGCTGAACGTAGCCTAAATTAAAGAGCCAGGTCTTTATATGCCCGTCAAACGAGGCAATTGGAATTTGGGGAAATTTAGCAAAACAACAAAAAAACTATTATGGCACAAAAATACTGGATATAAAGAAAAGGAATCGGATTTATAACGTTTTTACAAAAAATGTAAATAATTTGATATTCTCGAAAGCAGGATGGCTAAAGCTGTTGTTTTAAATTAAAAAGAGTTCGTGGGCAAGTGTCCGCTTTGATTTAGGTGGACCCAATAGCTCGCTGAACTCCTTTTCTCACTTGGAGAGCCCGCTGGATGCGGACTCTAATTCTCCGGTGAATGGTGAAGAAACCCGCGGAAAACGCGGCAGTTGCAGACCGTCTCGCCGGTCCGGCACCCACAAGTGCCTTCCGGAATCCTTCCGGCTCAGGCGGTCCCTCTGGTTGCCTTTTTGTCCGGCGACGTATTTGGTTTTTAAAAATTTGTATTTAATAATGTATTAGCACTTGCTGTATAATGTTTGAGCGCAAAGATCTACAGAAATAGATCGCACTTCAACTCGATGCAACTAAGCAAATTACAGCAAAACTCTCAGACAAAACCAGAATATCTGTTTTTCTTTAAAAATCTCCCGTCGCTCTGACACACTCAATCAAAAATGAACTTTTTTCTTTTTGACAATCTGGAATACCTCAAAAATTCACATTCAAAATTAGCGCGAGTATTATCTAAATTTTATAACTGCCAGACGTATTACAAAATGCGGACTGATATAAGCGCCATCTAACTGTAATGCCGTGAATCACAATGTACGCTTTTTATATATCAACCGTGACCTAGCCTTAGACCTCCCTTAGACACAGAAGTTCAGAAGTTCTAAAGAAAGTCGACAGATGTCGTACGATACGTAGCGTCATGCTACAACCTGCAATAATTAAATATGACATATCATAGTAATTACATATAATAATAATAATAAGCCTTTATTGTGCACTATAAAGTAGAAATAAACAAACAGAAAATCAAAATTATAACTAGGTAACAACAGGCGGTCTTATCGCTTAAAAGCGATCTCTTCCAGACAACCTTTGGGTAGCTGGAGACTAAAGTACATAAAACAATGAACGACATAAAACAATGAATGATGATGATGATATGTATGAGTCTGCAAGTGTGTTTGAGCCATTTAAATACATTTTCTCAAACATACTCCGAAATGTATGCATTAATGTCACGAAATGAAGACATGAAGTTGCTCATTTATGGCTCCTTACCTAGGCCAAGAAGTAATGTAGGGAGTTATTATGAAACGTACATTATTGTCCGCTGCTCTAACTTTTTAAAATTGCTCACTAAGATTAGACTGACAAAGGAAATATTACATACAGCCAACGACCACTCTCTCTACGTACTACGTACGCATACTTGCGACATTAAAATTAAAAAAGAAAAAACAAAATCCATATATAAGCGGTTAAACATGGTGCTCAAATAGCTTTTTCAAATGTCAAGTTTAAAAAATAAAATAAGCGGCAATTTAAACATTTTTTTTTACATTGTTTGAGAAAGCACTATACAATCCTTGGCCGGAACAGGGATTGCAGGACTCGCTTTATCCGGAATCGTCTACCGCAATCTCGTCCTTAAATCCCTCACTTCACGGCCTCTGCAGAAATGTACTATTTTGTAAGGGATTTAAAGTAATTTGCTATTTTTAGGGTTCCGTACCTCGAAAGGAAAAATGGAACCCTTATAGGATCACTTTGTTGTCCGTCCGTCCGTCCGTCTGTCAAGACCCTTTTTCTCAGGAACGCCTGAAGGTATCAAGCTGAAATTTATATCAAATACTCAAGTCTACTGTCCCTTAGAGCTGTGAAAAAATCAAACTTCTAAGCCAACGCAATCAAAAGGTACAGCCGTTTATGCCGCAAATTTTCGAAACTCGCAAGGGAATCAAAACCTACAGGGTACTTCCCGTGGAGTCAGAATCTTGAAATTTGGTACAAAGTAACGTCTAGCACAGATAACGGAAAAATTGCGAAAACCGAAAATTTTTTAGTTTAGTATATGAATAATAAAAACATTTTTAATAATTTTAAAGTTACTACCCCTATATACCTACAGGTTTGTACGGAACCCTCGGTGCGTGAGTCCGACTCACAATTGGCCGGTTTATTTTGAGATAAAAATTTAAAAATATAATTAAAACAATTATTTCTCAAAATGGTCTTAAGCGCCTACCGGGTGTTTAATTTGCTATGTAGCTTATTTGAAGTGCACCATACCGTGTGGAAAATATTTGGAGCGGTAGGATTAAAGATAAATTACATAATGTAATTTTAGTGTATTTTCAAATTGACGCAATATATCAACTTTAATAAAAGTATTTTTTTCAAAAAGACACAGACATAGACAATCAAGCCAACGTTCAATGTACAAGTTTACCAAAATATATATTATAAATTTTTGTGTCGTAACGTAACGTAGCAAAGCACGTTGCCCCCAGGTTTTGTTTTGAAAGTCTTATTATAACGCTTCATAATTAGTATCATTCTAAAGTCGTCTGCTAAGTTTTTCTATCGTAAAAGATAATAAGTGTCCTAAAAGTTGATTCACGCACACACCTACTAGCGACCATTTAGGACCTTTAAGATTTATGTTTTCTTGATCTCCAAGATATCCTCTACAAAGCTAAATGGAAGCCAACGGGTAGGAATTTTGATAAATTTATAGTATGGCCGGCTCCAGTACTAAAACAAAATTCACACAAAAGTATATAAACATGAGTTATGGACTAAGGATAATATTGTAATCTAAACAAAACCCGTCTGGTTAGATTACAATATTATCCTTATTGCTAGATCCGGGCATCTGGCAGCTTTTAATGGGCGGAGGGCAGAGTCACAGGCTAGCAAAATTTTTGAATTGGAAAATAGTAATACCAAAATAGGCAATAACTGCCGAAGTTGTCTCAGGTATAAAGAACAGGGCCTATATTTTAACATTAGAACAAAAAACATTGCGTATTATTTTGCAAACAGAAACAGTAGGCGACAAACTATGAATTACATTATACGTCGTTTTGGATTAATTCCCCCTATCAGAAAGTTTTGGCAATGATATAATCTAATTATTTATATTCTTAGAGTAAACCACTCTAAGAATATAAATCCTAGAGTTCTGGTTTTGATGCAGTGTTATGAGAAATTATATAAATAATTAGATTATATCATTATCAAAACTTTCTGATAGGGGGAATTAATCCAAAACGACGTATAATGTAATTCATAGTTTGTCGCCTACTGTTTCTGTTTCTAAAATAATACGCAATGTTTTTTGTTTTTTGACATCCACCACTTTATAGCTGCCAGATGTCCAGATCTAGAAATAAGCATAGTATAGTAAACTAACGAGAGGGGTTTTGTCGCTCTCGATATTGTGTCATATCTGACGTGGCTAGCTCTCCATCTATTAGAAAATAACATTAATTTATTTGATAATAGGATAACATTTAGATTTATTTGCACGGGTATTTGACATAGGTAGGTATACCTATATATGTATATGTACCTACCTAATCTACAATCCATCGAAATAACTCTTAAGAAGTTATTCAGACATATTTTCGTTCACTTCTACCTATATAAGCGACTTCTAGTCTACAACGGGACAGGCCAACCGCGAATTTCGAATATCGACATTTCGTTATGTCCGTTTCCATCGCTGTTGCATATTCGAAAGAGAGTGATGCAAAGTAGTCGATTCGACGAACGAAGTGGTTCGCGGTTTTGTTCGGCTAGCTAACTTTCCAAAACGCGTATCTCGATAACTCATTTCAAAAATCATTTAATCTTTTATAATCAAACATAATACATCATGTGACTTAAACGGGATAGACAAGCAAGATAAAATATGTTATTTCTCTGTCTTCTTACAAAGGAAAACATTACAGTTTATTTTCTCAAAGGAGATGTGATTAGTATAAAACTAATAATGGCAACCTGTAAAAAAGTATAAGCGGTCAACGACCTGTCCCCCGAAAGGTGGAATCTTAAAATTCTCCCACCTATACCCGACCCTGCCAAAGTTACACCTGGAATAAAATTTGATAGGCATTTAAAGTGTCCTGCTGATTTTAGTCCAATCCGTTGGAAACATGGCTCACTGATAAATGTGTGATTTGTGATTGGATTCAACTTTACACATTTTTTTCAACCTTTTTTACGAAAACTACCTTCCTGGAGATTATATTCGACCCTTTTTTACGGTCCATACCTGCCGTCTCAAATTTTTATAGTAGTTGTGACTTTGCATTTTCCTGTGGCGTTTGTACTGGGTGTGAAAAATTATGTTTCAAAGACAGGAACAAGTATTAATGGCATATAATTTTTTATTTAGTAGTAAAGTTAAAACAATTAATATGTTATCCGTTTTCTGTTATTGCTATGATACTTTTTAAAGTAACACTTATTTTTCATAAGGGAAAACACAAAACCCAATAATATTCCCCAATATTAATTTCTTATTTTATAACAACACTTTTTGTTAGATCTTCACAATTTTTCTTAATTTTGAATCGTCAACAAGTGAATTAAAACTTCTTAAACCTAGTCGTGGTTAACGAATTACAACTTGTAACGTTATTCCTTTGAACACCAACTTTTGATTATAGACACCCCCTCGCCCGTCCTCGAGCTGATAATTTTATTTGTTTTCAAGTAGGATATGATTCAAATAATACGCATTCTTTGAAGCTTTTTTAATCTTATTTAACCTTACTTAATTCTAACTTAAATGCAACCTTGGTGACCTAACTCTGTTAAAACAGCATCAATTCAATTTCCACATAACATGATTCATTCCATAATAAATTCAATATAACAGCGATAAAAGCAAGTAGAGCATGTTTTTTGTATACGTAAGGCAAGTTCGCCCAAAATCGGTCAATTTTTTGGTGGTTTGACATCATGTTGGTTTTTAATTTTTTCTCAGCTTGTGAACATGCTACGATCGTGTTTAAAATAGCGAAATCATAGTAATGAAATTGTACTATTTACTCAAACTTAAAAATGAGTGTGTGGTGAGTGTTTAAATTTAGAGAAAAAAATATTTCGACATCAGTATGTTTTTAAGTGATCGTATTGCAGTAATGGTTTTACTTATACGTATTACGAATTGTGATTTCGGGCAACATTTAAATTTTTTGTCACTTTGTTTGTCTGATTTTAGATACTATTCATCCGATTTCATTTAGATAACAAAAAAAATACTCTTTTTTTACTTTGCTGCACATATCACACGACTCATCAGTCGGAGCATCAAGTGCGGTCTGAAGAGAGGTGCGATACAAAACGGCGCATCATTTCATCTTGCCAGAACTAAATAATGTCCCCGCAATGGGGGTAAATTTAAATCATACGATTTTACCCGGTGTCCGATATGGCCCGAACTCACCTCACTTACCTACTTATAAACCGAACACATATTTTGATTTTGGGTTGCAAAATTGTAAATTGTGTAAGTTAAACAAAAACAAAATGCATGGAACTTTTTTTTTATAATTCTATACCTAGTTATTAATTTCCATAATTTAATTACTATTCTATATTCGATTCTAAATTATTTTCAGGTTGAGGGACAATATAAATAAATAAATATTATAGGAAAATCTTACACGAACTGACCTAGTTCCACAGTAAGCACAATAAGCCTTGTGTTATGGATACTAGACGATGATACTCGTATATACAGTGTGGAAAGATAAGTCGGGCCCTGGAAGGAAACTACTTTAAAACGTTGAGATAGCTCAATTCGCTGAAAGGAAACATTATTTTATTTATCCTAAAAACTAAAACTGCGTTCACAGTTTTTTTCTTAATTTTCACTTTTTTCCATACTAATTGTATGAAAAATATTTTTATTATTTTTATGGGTTCTCTTGTGCCCTAAACTTGTTTGGTATTAAGAAGTTTTTATCCTTGTTGGAAATTGGATCGATTGGCATCAATTTGTCATAAAAATTATTTATGGCAAAAATTACAAAATAAATAGTTTTTTTGTAAACTGTACTCTTTTCCAAAAATTTGTAAATGCAGTCATGTCCCTTTAAAAAAAATAAAGAATGTTTCCTTTCAGTGAATTGAGCTATCTCAACGTTTTAAGGTAGTTTCCCTCCAGGGCCCGACTTATCTTTCCACACTGTATAATAGATAGATATAGAAAAATACTTAAATACATAGAAAAAAAACCAATACCCAGGTACAAATATCTGTGATAAGCACACAAAGAAATACCCTTACCAGGATTCCAACCCGGGACCTCCAGTTTCGTAGACAGTATCACTACCGACTGGGCTAGGCGTCCGTTTATAAACAAGTTTAAATGATTTTACACAAATTAGTTTGCCTGACCCGTTTTAACGCCCTATTGTTCCTGCCGGTTGCAAACTTCTGATGCCAAAATATATTACAACTTGGAACAAAATTCGAAGCATCGAAACTTTGGAGATCATTCTTCAGTATTTCGATATGATATCTACATATATATAATATATGTCAGTCCTGACTTTGTCTTACTTAATAATGTTAAGGCAAAATGCTTTTATGTTAATAGTGTACATTAAGTGCAATAAGTGAGTCGTTGCTAGTTCGCTCCACCCAGCTATTTAATTATAGAATAGAATAGAAATAGAAAATTGTTTATTAACAAACTGTAAGATAATTATACTCGTACATTAATTATCTTACAGTTTGTTATGATAACATTAACAACAGATTTTTGTGATTTACTAAAGCAACCGCAATAAGTTATTGTAAATTATTAACACAGTCGCAGCTTTAACATGAATAATAAAACTACGCGACAGTTATCTAATTTTAACATTATATTTATAAAAAGAGATATCTCCACTTGTACAGGTAACAATGCAAGCAGTCGGCTTTAGTTACGCAGCTATATATATAGCCTATATATATACTTGCTGTACCCGCGGCTTCGCTCGCGTGCGTTTGGGAGGTTTGTCATTTTAATTTACTAAATCCAGGCCATTATTGTAAAACTTACGCTTTTTACGATGTCAATGTCCATCAAATTGGTAACTGAATCAAAATTGTTTCGTTCAGCCGTGTATAACCAACTAAAAGGCAAGCGCCAAGACCTGCGAATGCTAATGGCCGAGTTCCTGCAGCAGAATATACTTAAAGGCATTTAAAGTCCGAGGGCCGAACGCCGTAGCGTATGAACGCAACGTCCAAGCGGAAAGTACTTCTCCTGCAGCAGGACAAATCTACTAAGGCCGACGGAAGCGAAAATTGTTTCAGCAGCAGCATAACAGGGTCCGGACAATACTCAATGGTCATGCTCATCGCTGTGACGCCGATATATATAAGAAAAACTGTTACAATATGTGTATCCTTCTGTACAACAACCTACCTGACATAATTAAATTGCAAAATGAGACCTCATTTAAAATTAAGTTAACGAAATGGCTTCAGGAACAACGTTTTTATAGTATAAAGGAGTATTTGACAAAAAATAAATAATAATAAATAAATAAATATTATAGGACAATCTTACACAAATAATCGACCTAGGCCCACAGTAAGCTCAATAAGGCTTGTGTTATGGGTACTACACGTAGACGACGATATATATAATAGATAAATATGGATAAATACTTAAATACATAGAAAACATCCATAACTCAGGAACAAATATCTGTGATAAACACACAAATAAATGCCCTGACCAGGATTCGAACCCGGGACCTCCTGCTTCGTAAGCGTCACTACCGACTGGGCTAGGAGGCCGTTATAATATAAATGATAATAAACAGTTGTATTAGTTCACATTAGATTAGAATTAATGACATTGTAAGAATTATTATTATAAGGTAAATTTTACACACCTGTACTCGGGTTGAGCAAGACATCACAAATGTAAGATTTATTAGTTGACATTATTTATTATTGTATTAGTCACAAAACAGAAAAAAACTATAGAAACGTAACGTATGCGCGGCGCGTGTGGCAAAGGTAATAGTAGCAACTCAAACCCTGACCACAGATAGCAGTTAGTTCGTCACGGACGGCACGAGCGGTTAAGCGAGACTGATGTGCATTGAAAAGTATAGAAAGATATACAAATATTGTGCTATTTTAGAGTACAAAAACGACAGCCGGAGGTCAAATCTTGCCCATGGTGGCATTTCATACCATCGTTAAGTCTTATTTTCATTATTTTTTAAATATTTATTACATATTTTGTTTTGCGGAAAACATTTCTTAATACGTTATTTGTATAAACTATATCTATAACTACAACTATATCTTAAAGAAATAAGGTCGATATCTATTTACTAAAGAACTTTCTCGAATGTCTCAACTATCGTCCGCTACTCAGCCATTGCGAGGAAAATGTTAGAAAAAACTTATCGATATCGATATTTGTATAGGCATATATGTAATAGTTTTTTCACACCACCTAGTCGTATACGGGCTTTTTCTTCCCTGCTAGGAGGGAACAAAGTGGCACTTTTCTGTTCTAGGACATTCGTTTTTTTTTTCAGCCAGTCCGTCATCACAATCAAATTTCTTATTAAATTAATAGATTCATTATAATCAAGAAGCACACTAAGTACATATAAAGTCAAAATAAATATGATTCAACAATAAAAAAAGATTCCCCTAAGGTGGTGTGAAAAGCAGTATGTGTCACATAGGAGCAAAACTATTTTCAACTTGGGCGTTAACACTTGAATCCCTCACTACGCTCAGGAGTCTACTTTAGAATCCCTCGTTACGCTCGGGATTCTATTATAGACTCCATCGCTTCGTTTGGGAATCAATATACGCCCTCGCCGTAAATATTTCATTTTGCTCCCTTGTTACACAATCTACTATTGATTTATGTTAACATTATGTGTTCTTAATAATTTATTTCTAACACTCACTGCATTTAAATTATTAAATAATTAGAAAAGAGGAAACGTAACAATAATAATTGTGCTGAATTTCCTTGCGTAAGTACCGTAATTCATTTATTTATTATGTATTTACGTATTTATTATTATTGTCATTCATTTATTACGTAAGATAATTAGGGGAATAAATTGACCATGTCTCACTTCTATTTACGAGAGGAGGTTTTTTATTATTATTCTTGTTTTTTCTTACATAGGGATGGAAGGGGGTCAAAAAGTGGCAAAAATTGCCTTACGTAATAAATTAATGCCTTGTTGTATACTAAAACCTTCTTCAGAATGTAACAAATACTTTTCTGAAAACCGCGTCAAAATCGGTTTAGCAAAACACGAGATAATCATGAACAAACGAACATACATACAAACATACAGGTCAAACTGAGAACCTTCTTTTTTTAAGTCGGATAATAACGAAAAATCATAGTAAAAAAGAAAAAAATGTTCTTCATGACATATGTTTGGAACTCTTCAAATCATTCATTTCTTCAATCAGAAACATGTATGTACCTTGGTTTTTTTTAGTATTTAAGTTTACGACACGAACGTTTTTGGACCCGGATATGCCCTTAAACTACGTCCGGACCCCGGTATGTCCTTAAACTATGTCCAAAAGAGAGGTATGGGTACTGCGAATGTCTCCTCGCTCAAATCTGAAGCAGTAGGCACTGCTGCCTGGAGAAGTACCTCAACCTTACAGAAAGCACAGCCAAATAGCACTAGACCCTACTCATAGTGTTGTGTTTCTGCCGGTGAGTAAGATTGCCAAAGAAAGAGCTCTAACAGGACCCAGTGTGTTGATGACGAGGGATCCTCTCGTTTCTTTAGTCGTCAACACACTTAAAGTCCTTTTTGTAAAGGGTCGGTAACGCGCATGTGACACCTCAGGAGTTGCAGGCATCCATAGGCTACAGTAGCTCCATATTACCATCAGGCTGACCGTATGCTTGTTCGCCTTCGTCGTGGTATTAAAAAACGACAATATAAATTATTTATGATACATAATCTTTTTGAACAAACAAGTTACTTATATTATAAAAAAATATATTTCACACGCAAGTCGCAACTATGTATTGATAAAAAAATAAGTACCTAATTTACTTGGAAAACTATACTAATTATTATTTATCGATATGACACCGACTCTTCTACATCACTCGCATCCTACGACGTAAAGCCCTACCTACCTCCATGTTATCTCTCTTACTCTTACTAAGACCACGCAAGTGTAAGGGAGAAAGAATATAGACGAAGATTTTGATATTTGCGACATCTGTTGTCGAGTTGCTGAACTGGAAATACCGTAGGTCAAGCTACTCGACGCTAGATGACACTACTTTGTATGAAATAAGTATTGCGAATACAATTTCGACTATGTTTTATTTATTAATCATAAAGTTCGAATTATCGAACCGGTCATGGCTCATATTACTTTTTAAACAAGATAATTTAGCCAATCATCTTTAAAATACTGTTGTGTTTGTGTTTAAAGTAGTGTGCGTTTTGGCGACACTGGTTCTCGTACTAATCACGACGTAAGCTGCTTCTACGGTTTTTTCTGTTTTGTGGTGTTAGTTGACATTAGATTATGAACTAATGACGTTGTAAGAATTATTTTAAGGTAAAAATTTGCACACCTGTACTCGGGTTGAATACGCATGAAATTATAAATGTAATCTATACATATAATAAAGCTGAAGAGGGTCGAAAGTCTGTACATGGAAGATAATCGAAAAAAAGTTGGCTGGGGATACTTAGAATCGATAACAGAACAAGTTCCAACAATTTTTAGAATTTTTGTCTGTTTATCTGTTTGTCTGTTTATCTGTTTATCTGTTTGTCTGTTTATTTGACCGCGCATCACGTGAAAACGGCTGAACGGATTTTAATGAAATTTTGTATAGAGATAGTTTGAGTCCCGGGAAAGGATAATATATAGTTTTAATCCCGAAAATCAACCCTGGTGGGGGTGAAAATGGGGTTAAAAGTTTGTATGGAGAATTTTTAACCGCTGAAACGATTTAGATAGAAATGAGTATGGAGATAATTTGAGTCTCGAGAAACGTCATAGGATAGTTTTCAAACCCTTGCGGGGGTGAAAAGGGGGTTGGAAGTTGGTATGAGGAATTTTTTACCGCTGAACTGATTTAGATGAAAATTGGTATAGAGATAGTATGGGTCTCGAGAAAGGACAAAGGATAGTTTCATCTTCAAAAAAGCCCCAAGGTGGGGGCACCTTAAATTAGAACCGTAGGTCCAAAAAATTTGAAAAAAAAAATGGAAGTGAAGCCTGAAAGGTACTTTCAATAAAAACTGTCTATACATATAATAGAACTGAAGAGGGTCGAACGTCTGTTCATGGAATATATTCTAAAAAAAGTTGTCTGGGGATACTTAGAATCGATAACAGAACACGTTCCAACAATTTTTAGAATTTTTGTCTGTTTATCTGTTTATCTCGGAAATTATCCCTTAAGCGGATGCAAAAGGGGTGGAAGTTTACATGGGGAAAAAACAACCAATAACCGCTGTACGTATTTAGATGAAATTTGGTAATGAAATAATTTGTAATTTTTTGGTCAAGGTGTTCATATTTATAACATGTTACCCGTCGATGCTTTAAATTTACCTTTACCCGCTCTTAAGAAATATTTGAAAATGTCATGAATGTCAAAGGGTTATTGCAGGTTCGAGGACTATATATGACGGACAAAGTTGCATGGCCCAAACCAAAAAACTACTACAAAATTATCTAACATTTATAGGACACCGTTTAGGTAGGAAAACATATCAAACGTTTTGTGAAGCAGTCAGATTAGGGTTTATTTTTCTTTATAATTAAACAATAGGTACATTATCTGTCTCTCAAGCTGTTCTGATATGTCTTCTTGAAGAACTACGCATTATTTTGTATCTTTAAGATCTAATACTTAATGTATTACTGTTGTGAAAAAAATAAGTCCCGTCGAGTTTCTTTTCGGTCATAATACTTCTTGGGCCAGAGGTGTAGGGTTAGAACTGGTGGTAGTTTTGGAACGAAGTTCCTTCTCGGACGGTTCGCGGATGGCTAGGCGAAAAAAAGTCACGTGACCGTCACGAAAATGCGTCACGTCACGAAAACGCGACACCCATACGATTGAGAAACATGTAAAATGGAATGAAATAAAAAATATATAAAATATAATAAAGTGAAGTGTAGTGAAAAGTGAAAGTGAGAAGTGACAAAGTGAAAAAAGTCGAGAACCTAAAAGTAAAAAAAGTCCAAAAATGTCGAAAATGTCAAAAATGGCTAAATTTCAAAAATTTCCAAAACTTCAAAAATTTCCAAAATTTCCAAAATTTCCAAATTTCCAAAATTTCCAAAATTTCCAAAATTTCCAAAATTTCCTAAATTACCAAAATTACCAAAATTACCAATATTACCAATATTACCAAAATTTCAAAAATATACAAAAAAGATTAAAATCACAAAATTTACGAAAAAGTCAAAAATTAAATAACATAACTTCGTTCCAATCGAGTGTTCCACGACACTCACGTATTTTATTTTTCTCTGACGTTCATTAGTGCATTGTCATGTGCTTACATTGAAGAATAAATATCTTGATCTACACCAATATCATAAATCCCCTATTCCGCGTTCGGAACCGTATGTAATTACCACCATTATTACAACCAGTAACGTAACATCAGTGTATTATCTGTGTGGTAACAGTGTGGTAAAAACGTATGAAAATTAATGAAACTCTGCCCCCCCCCCCCCCCCGACCCGCCGGCGCAATAAGGTTGGTCATGGCGGTGTAATGGCGGTCATTCTTATGGTTTCAATGGATTTTTAATGTGTGTAGGTAAAGCAGTGTATGCTTCTGTACATAATTAGGCCTTATTACGTATCAGTTACATAAACTACTATTTATCTCTTTTTAGGGTTCCGTAGTCAACTAGGAACCCTTATAGTTTCGTCATGTCCGTCCTTCTGTCCGCGGTCTAGCTCAGTTACCGTTCGCACTAGAAAGCTGAAATTTGGTGAGGCCTGATAAGAACTTTCAATAAAAACTATATTGAATAAAATCGGTTCAGCCGTTTTTGAATTATCAGTCAAAAACGCATAGTGAAAGGAAGTGCCGAATAGTAAAATGACGTAAGCGCCGCCAAATATACCTTAATAAACGACCTTTTGAACGGATGTTTTGTAACAGGGCGGCTTCTACGAAACTCTACACTGAGCATCGCCCGACATACTCTTGGCCGGTTTTTTTTGCATTGTTATCCTGGAAATCACCCCTTAAGGATTACTAATTCCAATTCAAGAAAATCCCCAGCCAAGTTATACGTAGTATATAAAAATTCAACGTCTAAAGGGGGGAGGGGGGTAGCCACTACACTCGATGGAGTTAAATTTGCATGGGTCATGGGCCCCCGTCCCCGTCCAAGTGCACCTCAAATAGAAATAAAATCATTTCTGCATTTGCGACCCCCCCCCCCCCCACCCCAATTTCAACTGCGCCTGTTCTTTCCTTTCATGCTTAGACTGATTTGACGGGAGGATCGAGTTTGGATGATATTTGCCGTGGACATGAACGTGTAAATACAAAAGTGGTCCTATATCGTCCGATATACACCTACTACTCTCTATGTCGTTTAAATCATGCAAAAAAAAATATGATAAAAAAAAGTATTCTATTTTGAGTGTAGTTTCATTTAGTGGTAATCGTAAAATATTTTATTAGGACTATTGTCCTCTAGCGTATCCATCTGTCAACTTTACTTCAAGTTCCGCCTCCAGGGTAGCGGGAGAGAAATTAGGGGTGAATTAGCCGCTTACTGACACAGACCGAATTCCACGCGAGCGGAGCCGCGGGCACAGCTAGTATATTATATCACCGTATTCTTGCAAATAAATTATTTCATTCATTCATGTCCCGGAGCGTCGCAGCGAAAATTGCTTCAGCAGCAGCAGCATGACAGGGACTGGACAAAACTCGGTGATCAAGTGGCTTAGCGAATCCGACGGCCGAAAGCCCGAGGGTGGGCGGAATTGTCTGCAAAGGCCAAAAGCCGGGTGCCACGTACGGCCTATGCTCGGAATGTAGCTGCAAGAATTGCTTCAGGAGCAGCATGACAGGGACTGGACAAAACTCAGTGATCAAGTGTCTTAGCGAATCCGACGGCCGAAAGCCCGAGGGTGAGCGGCATTGTCTGCAAAGGCCAAAGGCCAAGTACCACGTAGGGCCTAGGCTCGGAACGTCGCATCGAGAACTGTTACAGCAGCAGCATGATAGGGACCGGACAAAACTCAGTGATCAAGTTTCTTAGTAAACCCGAGGGCCGAAAGGCCGAGAGTGAATGGCAATTTATGCGTAAGCCAAAGGCCGAGTACCACTTAGGGCCCAAGCCCGGAACGTCGCAGCAGGGATTGGTTCAGCAGCAGCATGACAGGGACTGAAATAAATTCAACGGTCAAGTGTCTTGAAAGCGAAACCGAGGACCAAAGGCCGAGTACCGCGTTAGAGCCCAGCCTCGGAACGTAGCTGCGAGAATTGCTTCAGGAGAAGCATGGCAGGGACCGGAATAAACTCAAGGCCTAATATCTCAAAAGTGAAGGCAAGAGAGCAAGGGCTGAAGCCCTGAGGGTGAGCGGCAATGTCTGCGAGAGTCAAAGGCCGCGTATCGCGTAGGACCCAGGCCCGGAGCGTCGCAGCGAAAATTGCTTCAGCAGCAGCAGCCAGACAGGGACCGAACAAAATTCAAGGGCTAAGTAGCTGAAAAGCGAACCCGAGGGCTAAGGACGCGAGGGTGAGCGGCAATGTCTGTGAAAGTCAAAGGCCGAATACCGCGTAGGGCCCAGGCCCGGAACGTCGTAGCGAGAATCGCTTCAGCAGCAACATGACAGGGACCAGTCAAATCTCAAACGCCCAACGTCTTACAAAAAGGGTAAAATTACTTTGTTAGATTTATGACTACCTTTTATGTGTATTCGGATGTTAAAGCGAGATAAAACATGTTGCATGGGTAAAATTTTTACTCTCGGGTAAATCGGAATCGATCAATCTAACTACCTATTTTATTTGTTTATACGTATTATTACAATAAATATACTTCAAATTTTCAAAACGAAGTGATTTTTTTTCTCCTTACGCGTTTATTGTATGTATAGACGATATCATGATTATGGCAGAACTATTATATAATCTGTGATTATGAGTTGTTGGGTACTTATTCAGCGCCATCTGTGATTACTTTTAGAACTATACATAAGAATTTCTTTTTAATAAATTAGCGGAATAAATACTAGCCTAAATGTTGCTCCGGGGTATAAACTGTTGCTATACAACATTTCATGAAACTCTGAGTAGTTTTTGTGAAGTGCGCAGACAAATTCACAGACAGACAGACAAGAATTCCAAAAATCACTGAAATGTATTCAGTCAACGTTTCTAAGACCCCCGAATTCGTTTTTCTCAAATATCTTCAATGTACATTTTTATTCTCCTTACGCGCTTATTATATGTAAGATAGCTTCCGCGCGCTCTCAATAATATCCATTATTGAAAGCACGGAAGACATTTTTGGCGTGTTTAATCAGCTAATTAACTGTACCTACTTGTAAATAGCAACAAATATTTTTTTGAAACACCTAACATACTTCTCCGAAATATGTATATATCAAAATTAGATGCGACAGTCAAGTTAGCGCTAGAATCTGTACTGCATGTATGTACAGCTGAATGAGACGCAGTGGACCCTAGCTGCTCTCCCAGTTCGGCAAGGCATTTGTCGGTGTCGTGGTCGCTTTTCCGCGGCTCGTGGGACTTTGGAATTGTTCACTCGTATATGTATTGTCTGACGATGGTGGTAACTCTCAGATACCTTTTGCTGCCGACGCATGGTTGAAGTGGTCCACCGTTTGTGAGGGTTCTGAATCGCCAACCGATCATACCATTTAAAGGAGTTAGGAAGACATTGTCTTCAAGAAGGTGTTTGCTTTATTGAGTGAGGTGGTTGCCTCAGATATAGCGCGCCTCAATGCCGTATCTAGGAGCGAATCAGGAGCATGGCTGCATGCACGAGACTCCTCCAACTAGACACGCTGCACGCGGAATGTTGTTATGAGACCTGACCATCTCTCTATGTAATTTATATGTATAAACGAAATCACTATCAAAGATCACATAAAATAGTAATGTAATGTAATGTAAAAACTCTTTATTGTACAAAAACCAGTCAAAAACAATAATAGGAAAACGTAAGTCCAAAGGCGAACTCATCCCTTTAAGGGATCTCTTCCAGTTAACCTTTGAGTAGATGAGAGTAAAAGTGAAAAAAGGTAGACAAATGCGGCAGCATGTACAACAAGGTACGAGAAAGGTAGATACTATAGAGTCATATATATAAAATGTATATATTAAACCAGAGAGGAGTGAGGAGACAATCATAATAAAAACACAGAAAAGGAACATCTAAGACACATACAGAATAATACAATAGCAACAAATGAATCAGAGTCAGGTAACCATAACTTCTTTAGCTTCTCCTTGAACGACACAACCGACTGTAACTGTCTGAGCAAAACAGGTTACCTGTTCTAGAGTTTGACTGAGCCCACAACAAACGACTTGTTGTAGCCACGATTTTTGTGAGGCGGAATGGCGAGTGACAGGTTTTCACTCGACCGCAGACGGTGGCCACTGCCTTCAGCCGAAAATTTTAATTTCTCCGAAAGGTATGTATGTATGTATCACTTTATTGCACATAAACAAGTAGGTATAACATAATACAACAGTAACATATATATAAAGGATATGCACAAAGGCGAGCTTATCCCTGATAGGGATCTCTTCCAGCCAACCCATGAGAAAATGAGAAAGGATTAAATACAAATGGTGAAAGAAAAACTATGCACAAAAGATACAAATAAAAAGTTCCAAAACACATAAAGCTGCAGGTAAACACTAATAAATATATAGGTACATTCATGTACCATACAAATACTTAAACTACGATTAAACTACATACATAATAATTATTTTTACATGTTTTTTAAAATGGGGCATTCCACTCATACAATAGTATGTTATTCAATCAAATACAAACATTGAAAACATTGAAAAAATAATCAACCCAGCAGGACTTGAACCTTGCATCGATACGCCTTACCGGGGCTCGATCGCTTTACCAATTAAGCTATGGATCAAGTTACTAAGCTGACGAAATTCTCAATGCCTTCAATCATCTTTTTGCATCAGCGACACCTAGGTGCTAACTACGAGGAGTTAGTAACTCCTAGTAGTTAGCACCTAGATGTCGCTTACGGCTGCTGTAAAGTCGATGTAGATCAAATTAAATGCAAAAAGATGATTGAAGGCATTGAGAATTTCGTCAGCTTAGTAACTTGACCCATAGCTTAATTGGTAAAGCGATCGAGCCCCGGTGAGGCGTATCGATGCAAGGTTCAAGTCCTGCTGGGTTGATTATGTTTTCAATGTTTGTATTTGATTGAATAACATACTAAATATACATACATAATAATATAATAAACATTACTATACATGTCGCAGGGAAATGATTAAAACAGAGATTTGAACAAATCTCTAAGGGATATGATCAAATTACGCAGGATGTTAAAATGGAGACTCCATATCATCATTTCCCTAGAAAATTTCAGTAATTTCACCAAATCACTGACTCTGTTTAGTGGGAAGACAAAATCGGCCAAAAAACGCGACACGCTTTTTCATTTCACTAGATTTGTTTAGGAATTTGACAAAATCCCTAACCGCTACAGTAAGTTGATGAAACGAACTCAAAAGTCGACTAGTTTTATCATTTCGCTAAACAAGTTTAGTGAAATGATAAAGTCTCAAATGGAAGATGGTATATGGTGATTTGATTAAATCTCCGAACTGGTGTAGTGAAATGACGAAAGGAAGTACCGAATACAATATTTTACTTTACAATTAAGCGATTTTATCAAATCTCTGACTAGATAAAGTGAAACAAATATAAAATCAGAGATTTTAACAAATCTCTAAGGGATATGATCAAATCACGCAGGATGTTAAGATGGAGAATCCATATCATCATTTCCTTAGAAAAATTTAGTCATTTCACCAAATCACTGACTCTGTTTAGTGGAAAGACATATTTGGAAGGTGCGTTATTTGTGAAAATCCAGTGCATGCTCACGGTCACTATACGATGTTGTTAGATTAGCTAATTACGTAATAACTTAAGACAGAAGGTCCCTTAAGTAGGGACAGAATAAATCAACCGACTTGGTATTAGATGGATCTCACAACTTTTTACGGTAGAAGAACTGAGTTGCGAGACTTGTTTTTTTACAAGTTTTGTTTTGGATGGCATACCTACTTTTGACATTTTATGCAACAATTTCACGTAATCTAGTCTATATCTTCAAGTCATATCTTCAATCTTTCTTTAGTATATGTTCAATTGCTGCATTTTCCCTCTCAGCTCTAATATTGCTTTCTTTTTGACAAAATTGGCATTAAACAACTAAGCCTTAACCTCCCTCTCCAACAGTACTTCCACATGTTGCATGCACTGGATGTTCACAAATACTGCACCGGCCGATTTTGTCTTTCCACTGAACAGAGTTAGTGATTTGGTGAAATGACTGAATTTTTCTAGGGAAATGATGATATGGATTTTCCTTTTTAACATCCTGCGTGATTTGATCATATCCCTTAGAGATTTGTTAAAATCTCTGATTTAATATCTGTTTCACTTTATCTAGTCACAGATTTGATAAAATCGCTTAACTGTAAAGTAAAATATTGTGTTCGGTACTTCCTTTCGTCATTTCACTACACCAGTTCAGAGATTTAATCAAATCACCATATACCATCTTCCAGTTGAGACTTTATCATTTCACTAAACTTGTTTAGCGAAATGATAAAACTACTCGACTTTTGAGTTCGTTTCATCAACTTACTGTAGCGGTTAGGGATTTTGTCAAATTCCTAAACAAATCTAGTGAAATGAAAAAGCGTGTCGCGTTTTTTGGCCGATTTTGTCTTCCCGCTAAACAGAGTCAGTGATTTGGTGAAATTACTAAAATTTTCTAGGGAAATGATGATATGGAGTCTCCATTTTAACATCCTGCGTAATTTGATCATATCCCATAGAGATTTGTTCAAATTTCTGTTTTAATCATTTCCCTGCGATATACACATATAAAATCAGACGTTCATAAATAAATAATGAAATAAATATATACCTATATTTATATATACATATATATATATATATATATACTAGCTGTACCCGCGGCTTCGCCCGCGTATGTGGGAGGTTTTGTCATTTTCATTTACTATCCAGACCATTAGTGTAGAATTTACGGGTTCTACATATAAATCTATCTTAATTTATCAGTTCATTCGTGATAAAGATAACTGACTAAAAGGCGTGCGTCGAGACCTGCGAATGCTGATGGCCGAATTCCTGCAGGAGAACATGCTTGGAACAGAGGGTCAAACGCTGAAGGTATGAGCGCGAGGTAGCGTGTGAGCGCAACGTCCCAGCGAAAACTGCTTTTGCAGCAGCAGGCCAAAATCTAATAAGGCCAAAGGCAGCAAGAATTGTTTCAGCAGAAGCATGAAAGGGTCCCCACAAAACTCAATGGTCAAGTTTTTTGGTGAACCCGAACGCCGAAGCCGTGACGTAGTGAGCGGCAATATCGCGAAAGCCATAGGGCGAGTACCGCGCGGGACCGAGGCCCGGAGGATCGCAGCGAGAATTGCTTCAGCAGAAATAGCATGTCAAGGACCGGACATAACTCAATGGCAAAGTGTCTTAGCGAACTCGAGGGCTGCGGACACGACGGTGAGAGGAAATGTATGTGAAAGTCAAAGGCCGAGTACCGCGTAAGGTCCAAGCTCGAAACATCGCAGCGAGAACTTCTTCAACATCATCATGACAGGGACCGGATATAACTAAAAGACGAAGTGTCTTAGCGAACCCGAGGGCCGGGGCTCGAGGGTGAGCGGCAACGTCTGAGAAAGCCAATGGCCGAGTACCGTATAGGGCCCAGGTCAGCAGCAACAGCATGACAGGGACCGGACATATCTCAATGGTGAAGTGTCATAAGGCCCGAGGGTGAGCGGCAATGTCTGCGAAAGCCATTAGCGGAGTACTGAGTAGGCCCAGGCCCGGAGCGTCGCAGCGAGATTTTTTTATTTTTTTATTTATTTAAATAAGAAAAACAGATACATAGTAAAAGTTAAATTAAGTTTTCGCCAAACTGTGAGACAGTTTGTCGGCGTAGCGCTCAATTCTATCTTAAATTAAAACAAGTTAGGTACTTTACAATAAGATTAAGATAACAGAACATTGATACTCATAGCAATTGCCAATCTTGCACCATATCAATCAAGCATCAGCAGCAGCAGCAGCATAAGAGGGACCGGACATATCTCAATGGTGAAGTGTCATAAGGCTCGAGGGTAAGCGGCAATGTCTGCGAAAGCCATAGGCCGAGTACTGAGTAGGCCCAAGCCCGGAGGGTCGTAGCGAGAATTTATTCAGCAGCAGCAGGAAGCATGACAGATTCCGGACAAAACTCAATGGCGAAGAGTCTTAGCTGAGGGCCGGAGGCCTAATGGTGAGCGGCAATGTCTGCGAAAGCCATAGGCCGACTACCGCGTAGGCCCAGGCCCGGAGCGTCGCAGCGAGAATTTCGTCAGCAGCAGCGTGACAGCTAGCAGCTAGTAATTGCTAGATTCATGACTACCCTTTTATTGCAATCAGCTGTTAAAGCGAGATAGAACATGTTGCTCTCACAAACGGCACAATTTTTGCTGTCGGGTCAATCGAAATGGATAAATCTTAACTACCTGTTTTATTTGTTTTGACGTATATTGTAAGTAGGTTTCAGTACCTTCCGTAGCTTCAGTAACTTTAAAGTACCTCCAGGTATTCATGGATCACAATATATGTCCGGATACTTACAATTTCCAAAACGAAGTAAGACGTTTTAAAAATATTTAACCCGCAATCCTTAAATTGGGAAAGCATTTAAAAATCCATGGTTTAAACCTTGGCGGAACGCAACAGACTGAATGGCTTAATTTAATCTAAAGACGGCCTTAAATAATGTTTGTATACAGTATACAGGGTACCTATACAGCGCCATCTGTGACCACTTTTGAGAACAATTTTTTATGAAAATTATGTTTTTATTAAGCAGAATAAAAACTACCCTATATGTTGCTCCGGGGTATAAACTGTTACTATACAAAATTTCGTAAAATTATGTGCAGTAATTTTTACGTAGCGCGCGGACAAATTCACAGACAGACGGACGAGAATTCCAAAAATCACTGAAATGTATTCAGTCAACGTTTCTAAGACCCCCTGAATAAGTTTTTCTATAATATCTTCAATGTACATTTTTTTTCTTCTTACGCGTTTATTATATAATAATACCTATACATATGTATAGGTATATATAAAATATTCAATTCGCAAAAAACATTAAGAGTCCACTAGCCACAACTTTTTCAATTTCTCAAAAGGTACCGGGGAGAAGAATGGGTAAAAAGTATATTAAATAGAAGGGAAAGAGTGTAAATCTCTGCGACGTCGGATGGGAAGCCATTTCAATTGATTACGGTAATAGGTCACATGGTCGTATTTCTTTAACCCGAAAATAAATCTTATGTAGGCATTCTGTAAGCAAAAGTCTGTAAAATTATGAGATAAGAATTCCAAATTCACAAAATACTTTCACGTCCAAATGCGAAACTTGTTATTAAATTTACAATTGAGTGAAAACTAAATTTAGAAACTTTTGCTTTTCTTTTAACAATAAACTTACTAATAAATACTAAGGAGTAGAATTTAATGTTTTTTCAAACATCTACTTACATTGAGTGTAGAACAACAAATATAAATAAGTAATGAAAAAGAACCGACTTCACGAAGCCTACTCCACCTTTCCACAGCAATTGCGCGAGTTGCTGTAAAAAAATACACAAATCACTATAGGTGTGTCTCCATGACCACTGATGAAAATGGAACCAATTGTCAAGTATTCCTTTGAAACAAAAAAAAGGCTTTTCCAAATCGGTCCAGTCGTCTTCAAATAATCGGTGAACATACATAAAAAAACAAAGATCCCGATGAATCGAGAACCTCCTTCGAAATCTTGAAGTCGGTTGAAAATCTTCTATGAATGATAAATGAGATTTATTTTGAACAGGGAGACGCTAGGCAACTGCATGGGTCTCGGAGAGAGGCCTTACAGCCCGCCCTGGTGGGGGCAGCTGGCTTGGCTCACGGTGTTCGCAGTGATGCTGATGCTGGCCGTCCTCGGTAACACCTTGGTCATATGGATTGTACTTGGTAAGTGGATAGTTGGTAGTATTTGTTATACTGCAGAACTTATTAAGTTGTTTTAAAATGTTTGCAGGTTTTTGTAAATAAAGTTGGAAAAAGGAAACATCGCTTCTAGAACATAAGTACCTAATACTAAATTATGAAAGTTAAATATTAAAATTGATAAAATTGGTGTACAGTCCCCATCAGATATATCGGAGCGGCCAAGGTGGTCACAAATATCTGAACAACGCCTCTATTTTCAAGGCAATGAATTCCATGTTCAGATATTTTTGAGTACCTTGGCCGCTCCGATATATTAAATGGCGACTTGTACACTAAATAAAATTTCGAGAAAAACTTTACGAATGTCGTATAAATCATTGGGGTTAATTATTTATCAAAATTATGTATTAATAGAAAAAACGTGGGAGTGATTTCAGGCAACGTTAACAGGTTTTAGTTTTTTTTTCAAATTTAACAGCCTCTATCCTTATTTTAGGACATTTTTTCCAGTCAAGATAGCATGGCAAAGTATGGTTAAATAAATGTAATAAGTTTTCGCGTATAGCTTGACGTTGTTCGGTAGAGGCCTTGCTTTTTGTAAAGTGATAGCTATATTTTACAAATAGCCACGAGGCGACCGCGATCCCGGGACTACCAGTTGTTAACCAAAGAGTAGTTACGCGCGTTTTGAGACTTATTCTTCGTTAACTACACACTTTTTCTTTAGATTACTGCACAATACTCGTAAGGTATCAATATTACAAACAAAAAACAGAGTTTCAACTAGGAGTCAAGTTTCAAGTTTAAGCAGTCATTTAATTTCATGTATAACAATCTGACAATTTTGTTTCTCACACAGCTCATCGCCGAATGAGGACAGTGACAAACTGTTTCCTCGTCAACCTAGCCATTGCAGACCTGCTCATGGCCACGCTGAACGGGGCTCCGAACTTTGTGTTTCTGGTGACCGCTCACTGGCCGTTCGGCGCCACAACTTGTACGGCCAGTAATTTCACCGCCAATCTTACCGTCTCTGCTGGTGTCTTTACGCTAGTAGCAATAACAGTGGACAGGTAAGAACAAACTTCTATGAAACAAAGTATTTATTGTTTACTTATAGGTCATAAAATAAATTCTGTAATCATATCAACCTATTCAATGAATATTATTTATTGAAGAAAATTATTAGGCTGACATAATGTTGTTCCTTGAGTATCTTGTTGTTCCTACTACAGAAACAAAATCTACTTAAGTACCTAGTAATTAAAAATATAATAAACATTTTTTTACATACTTAGATATATTTTTAGGGTTCCGTGCCTCGAAAGGAAAAAACGGAACCTTTATAGGATCACTTTGTTGTCCGTCCGTCCGTCCGTCCGTCCGTCTGTCCGTCTGTCAAGACCCTTTTTCTCAGGAACGCGTGGACTCCTATCAAGCTGAAATTTATATCAAATACTCAAGTCTACTGTGCCTTGGAGCTGTGAAAAAATCAAACTTCTAGGCCGACGCAATTAAAAGATACAGCCATTTATGCCGCAAATTTCCGCAAGTTTTCGAAACTCGCAAGGGAATCAAAACCTACAGGGTACTTCCCGTGAACTCAGAATCTTGAAATTTGGTACGAAGCAACGTCCTATAGCACAGATAAAGGAAAAATTGCGCATACCGTAAATTTTTAGTTACATCACATGATAAAAATATTTTTAATAATTTTAAAGTTACTACTACTATATACCAACAGGTTTGTACGGAACCCTCGGTGCGCGACCGACTCGCACTTGGCCGGTTTTTTTTTTAATATTTGATTTCCAATCTGTGTGTAGGTATCATAAAACAAAAAAAATATTGATTTCCTCAATACTTTCATTCAACTATAGCGTAGCGTGGAACTCAAGTATATGTACTTGAGTTTCACGCTACGCTATAGTACGTTACGGTACTTTAAAAAAAAGATATTCATTTATTTCGAAACACAAGGTCTTCATACAATAGACATTACATTGCAATAATTACAATTAATATAAAAATAATAAACACAATTAAAATAAACTAAGTACCTACTAAGTTGTAGTAAGTAAGTTCAATTACTTAAGTCGTGGTAATCGTAGGTAACCAAAAACTAATTTATGTTGCCTTTTATTGACTCAATCTATTTTGCTTTTGACGGTTCATGACTGTCATTTGACCGTTAATAGACATTAAAAAAACATAAAAATGTTGGTACTTACCTTACACCTACTTTACATTTCATAAAGCACAGTGTTATGTATGTTAGTCAAACGAAAATATTACCATCCATTCAGCCTTCAATGTAATAACATACAAGTGAGACATGACGAAAATATTCATTGTTTTAACTTTATTGTTTATAACGCGTGACACGGAATATTTCAGAGCCCATTTAGACACAAAACACGTGTATTTTTGAACAAACAGCCTCACTTTATGTGGAGGTGTCGAGTTCCAATAGAGTTCCCTCGATATTTACGACTTCAATTGTCCTAAATGTGTCACACCAATATATAAGCGGCATTGTGTCCGCTATCTCGAAATTTTATATGGAACTGCATACCTATATTACCTAGAATCAAAGCAAAATTTAAAACTAACTAACTATTATAAAAGCAACATTTAAAATATAAATATGAATAGGTAGGTGAAGAAACATAAAAAAAATTAAAAAAGCCCGACTGCGTAAATAATTAAAAAGCCAAAATTAAGGCCAATACGCTACTATTTAGTAATATTGATTATATCGAACATGTATTAAAAAGCTTTGCCTAGCTCTACCTCACAAAGAATTGAAATTATAATAAATGAATAAATAAATAAATAAAAAGTTTTTATTTCAGGCAGTTAGTACCCATAGTGCATACAAGAATAACTTAAACTAAATTGACACTGTAAACTCATCTTAAAGTTAAAATAAAAATAAAACTATACATATTTAATGCACATTCAGTGCCCAGTCATTTTTTAATCTGGTCCATGTGAACAGAAATCCAGCGCTTATACATAAATATAAATAATGTATTCATGCCTTTGTGTCGCTGTATACACCCTTGAATAATTATCTCAATTATTGAGACAAATATTTGAACAAATATTTAAAATCTACATCATTGAAAGAAAATGTTTCTTAATCGATACTCACATAAAACAGATATTATATTCTAATGTGGAACAGCGCATTCTGTATATACGCGTGAAGTAGAGCTTCCGTGCCAAGGCAAAACTTTTGATAGATAGATAAATAAAATCTTTATTCAACCACAACTTACATGCATAGCAAAAAATAATCAAACAAATCAGATGAAATAAAATTACATTAAACTTGGATTAACTATTTATAGCTACATATTGTATATATGTACATAGCTATAACTTGGTCAAGGGTCATGTGTTGTGGTGTAGAATTGGCGCTGACTCAGCATGCTTGCCACGGACTTGGTGGAGCCCGCAGCGCTGATCTTCCGTCGGAATCTTTCAAACCTACACTAGTGTAAAACGACCAGTGCAGCGCAAGTCAGTAAATAAGTTTAATATTGTACATACGTAGAAAAAAAAATAATACATATTTTTTTACAAGACCATAATAAGTGTTTTTGTGCATATTGTATGATAGAGAATTAGAGATATAGTAGTCCAAAACTGAGAGTGAGAAGGTTAGTGTACGTTAGTTACAAAGAGGCTTAAAATATTACTTAACCAATTTGTAGCGTATTGGCCTTATTTTGGCGTTAGTACCTGTAACACAATTATAACCTAGACATAGGCCGTAGTACGTGGTGGGAAGACTAAAAACAAAAATTGCGTACGGTGTTTTAAAATATATTATACCGTTCGTAGGTTAGATACCTATTTTATACGTAGGCATGTAAACATACAAACACACATAATAATATCAAATGTTAAGTCGCTTATGTGGATCACAGTCGATACGTACCGCCATAGATATGCCGATAGCCAATACGACTATAAATCACACTCTATCCAACTACATATTCAAATTTTTCAAACCATTTCCGCCTTTCCCCGTGTGCAGGCTGTGCAGTGACAGGGACCTGACATGGCCACGTACCGCACAAGCGAACCCGAGGGCCGAAGGCCCGAGGATGAGCAGCAATATCTGTAAGTACCGAAAGCCCGGAGCATCACAGCGAGAAGTGCTACAACAGCAGCGTGATAGATACTCGTACAGGAGAGACCCCAATATTTACGTGCCATACAAATGAACCCGAAGGCCGAAGGCCCGAGGGTTAGCAGCAATATCTGTGAAGGCCGAAGGCCCGGAGCACCACAGTAAGAAGTGCTTCAGCAGCTACGTGACAGATACCGGAGAGAACCCAATGTTTACGTGCCATATAAATGAACCCGAAGGCCGAAGGCCCGAGGGTTAGCAGCAATATCTGTGAAGGCCGAAGGCCCGGAGCACCACAGTAAGAAGTGCTTCAGCAGCTACGTGACAAAGACTGGACTAATACGATTATTTTTTTATTTTTTTAAGCCATTTAATTCCTCAATAATTAAGTAATTATACCTACATTATATTTCACGCATGAGCAACAAAAAATGGACTAAGAGAGTCACTACTTGGGCAGGACCTCCCGGTAAAACAAAATCAGGTCGCTGGAAAGATGGACAGACGAACTGAAAAAAACTTGCAAGTGACCAATGGATAACAATAACCCAAGACGGAGAAATGTGGAGTAAAATGGAGGAGGCCTTTACTCGTAATGAGGTCATTAATAATTTAAATGTATAAAAGCTACTACATTAAATTACTACCTGTATAAATAAAAATGTTTTAATCATATAATTTATTTAATTTTATAGTATTGTATTAACTTTAATTTTAAAACACGATTTAAGAAGAATTACAGAATTATGGAAGGACAAGGAATTAAGGAAGACTTGGGGAGGAATTACATGTTTGTTTTAAGTAAATTATTGAAAATTTAAGTACGACCATTCACTAAAGAACTTCTAATTATTATAGTTCCTAAACGATCTTTCCAAACCATAAATGATTAAAGAAGCCTAGTAGTTCCTGCATAGTACTTACGTCGATTTAAAAAAAGCAATATGGCGTTACATTGCCATACTTTTTATTATTAATTTCTTTATTGCTTCTGTGGTTTTAGAGACCTTCGGACTATCAAGAAGCATCGATTCATGAATCAAATCTTAACAGACATCTATTGATATAATTATATAATTTATTAGTACCTATCTAAGCGTGCTGATATTTATTCAGTAATAGGTTTCAGTTTACGCTACTCGTTCCTAGATGGCACTGCAGTGCAAATGTCATTTCCTCTTACATTTTGTGTATCTTACGTACACTTGTTGATATCAAATCTTAACAGACTTTTATTTATACTAGCTGTACCCGCGGCTTCGCCCGCGTGTGTGGGAGGTTTCGTCATTTTCATTTACTATCTAGGCCATTAGTGTAGAATTTACGCGTTCTAAATATAAATATCTATCTAAATTTATTAGTTCATCCGTAATAAATATAACTGACTAAAAGGCGTGCGTCGAGACATGCGAATGCTAATGGCCGAGTTCCTGCAGGAGAACATGCTTCGAACAGAGGGTCAAACGCTTAAGGTATGAGCGCGAGGTAGCGTGCGAACAAGTCGTGACGCGATGAGTGGCAATATCGCGAAAGCCATAGGGCGATTGCCGCAGGACCCAGGCCCAGAGGATCGCAGTGAGAATTGCTTCAGCAGAGTCAGGGACCGGACATAACTCAATGGCGAAGTGTCTTAGCGAACTCGAGGGCCGCGGACACGAGGGTGAGCGGAAATGTATGTGAAAGTGAAAGGCCGAGTACCGTGTAAGGTTCAGGCTCGGAACATCGCAGCGAGAACTTCTTCAACATCATCATGACAGGGACCGGACATAACTTAAAGGCGAAGTGCCTTAGCGAACCCGAGGGCCGTGGCTCGAGGGTGACCGGCAACGTCTGAGAAAGCCAAAGGCCGAGTACCGTATAGGGCCCAGGTCAGCAGCAGTACCATGACAGGGACCGGACATATCTCAATGGTGAAGTGTCTTAAGGCCCGAGGATGAGTGGCAATATCTGCGAAAGCCATAGGCCGAGTACCGCGTAGGCCCAAGCCCGGAGCGTCGCAGCGAAAATTTCTCCAGCAGCAGCAATATAATATAATCCAGACAAAACTCAATGGCGAAGAGTCTTAGCAAATCTGAGGGCCGGAGGCCCGATGGTGAGTAGCAATGTCTGCGAAAGCCATAGGGCGAGTACCGCGTAGGCCCAAGCCCGGAGCGTCGCAGCGAAAATTTCTCCAGCAGCAGCAACATGATATAATTCAGACAAAACTCAATGGCGAAGAATCTTAGCTAATCTGAGGGTTGGAGGCCCGAAGGTGAGCGGCAATGTCTGTGAAAGCCATAGGCCGAGTACCGCGTAGGCCCAGGCCCGGAGCGTCGCAGCGAGAATTGCTTCAGCAGCACCAGAAGCAGCAGCATAACAGGGACGGGACTATCTCATTGGTGAAGTGTCATAAGGCCCGAGGGTGAGCGGCAATGTCTGCGAAAGCCATAGGCCGAGTACTGAGTAGGCCCAAGCCCGGAGCGTCGTAGCGAGAATTTATTCAGCAGCAGCGGGCAGCATGACAGAATCCGGACAAAACTCAATGGCGAAGAGTTTTAGCAAATCTGAGGGCCGGAGGCCCGATGGTGAGCGGCAATGTGTGCCAAAGCCATAGGCCGAGTACCGCGTAGGCCATAGGCCAGGCCCGGAGCGTCGCAGTGAGAATTTCTTCAGCAGCAGCGTGACAGCTAGCAGCTAGTAATTGTTAGATTCATGACTACCCTTTTTATTGCAATCAGCTGTTAAAGCGAGATAAAACACGTTGCTCTCACAAACGGTACATTATTATATCAAATAACTATATAAAATACAAACGGTATTGATAAATAGATTATTTTTATGTTGAGAATTAAGTACATCCAGGTATTAATGGATCACAATATATGTACGGATACTTACAATTTCCAAAACGAAGTAACACGTTTTGAAAATATTTAACCCGCAATCCTTAAATTGGGAAAGCATTTAAAAATCCATGGTTTAAACCTCGGCGGAACGCAACAGACCGAATCGCTTAAATTAATCTAAAGACGTCCTTAAATAATGTTTGTATACAGTCACGTTCTCTGTGTATACAGTATACACGGTACCTATACAGCGCCATCTGTAATCTCTTTTGAGAACAATTTTTATGAAAATTATGGTTTTAATAAGCAGAATAAAAACTACCCCATATGTTGCTCCGGGGTAAAAGCTGTTACTATACAAAATTTCGTAAAATTCTGTGCAGTAGTTTTTACGTAATGCGGGGACAAATTCACAGACAGACAGACAAGAATTCTAAAAATCACAGAAATGTATTCAGTCAACGTTTCTAAGACCCCCCGAATAAGTTTTTCTAAAATATCTTCAATGTACATTTTTTTTCTCCTTACGCGTTTATTATATGTATAGAAGATTATATGTATAGATAATTACGCGTTTATTATATGTATAGATAATGATATAATTTATTAGTACTTATCTAAGCGTTCTGATATTAATGTAGTAATAGATTTTACTTTGCTAATACTGTACTGTATAGCTCCTTTGAAAAATCAGAAAAGATGCCGTGAAAGAACCCTGATGAGTGATGAATTTAAGTCACAGAGAAGTGTCCAGGAAATCCAATTCAGTTTGCACTCGATTGCAAGCAATTTTCTAGTGGATATTGCTTTCAGTGTCCACTAATGGCAATATTATTGTTTTGGCTTAGTAGCTTTCAATTTTAAAAATATATCTCTAGTGGAAATATAAACCGGGTTATGCTCTTTGAAGGTATCCTTTTTTTGGAGTAGATGATAAATAAAATATGATAAATGTTTGCAAATAATGAAACAATTAAGTTGTAACAGTAGTATAACATAAAATCACATGGCACCCTGTTAGCGTATTGGCAATTACCATAATATGCTAGGTACTAGTTAGATATTTATACTAACAAAACAAACATAAGTTTTAAAATTAAGGTTCATTCTAAACTATTATCATAATTTTATTACAGTTTCCATATGTTAAAAATTGAGTTGTTTTAGGAACTTATCCTCCATAAACTCTTGGGTAGAATAGTTAGTTTTATTAAATAGATGAGACTTGGGCTTAGTTTTGAAAAGGCGCTTTTTTCAACACACTTTATTACATATGGTATATGGTTATATATTTGTATTGCTCTATATAAAGGACCCTTTTTAGGGTTCCGTAGCCAAAATGGCAAAAACGGAACCCTTATAGTTTCGTCATGTCCATACAGACGGACGGACGGACGGACAGCACAGACATTTTACTCGGAAACTATAAGACGTATCTTAATAAAATTTAGACATGACGTGTATTTTGTATGCCGCTATTTAGTTACGTCGTGAAATTGCAGAAAAAAATATTTTCAGGAGGGGCGCTCCATACATGATACATGTAACTATGTATATATCAAAAGTTTTTTTTTACCAAATATCAATATGTTGCACATCAATCGATAGGTCATTAAAAATAACATTGAGGTTTACTCGAACATTTTGTGATTAAGTAAATATTTTTAGAAATAATCGCTTCGAAAGTCGGAAAAATAGCGTCTCCCCCCCCCTGTAACTTTAGAACCCTAACTCCAAAAAATATGAAAAAAAATTGAAAAGATGCGCGTTATCATATACTTTCTACGAAAATTGTTTTGAACATTATTGGTCCAGCCATTTTTGAGTTATTTCCGACGTTTAGATACGACCTTTTGGCATTAGCTTGGTTCTTATTCCATTGAAGCTACGGAACCCTCCATTATACGTGGTCCGACACGCACTTTGGCGGTATAAACCGTATAAAAATAATAACCGTAACCGTATAACCGTATAATATATAAAAATATATTTCAAAAATTGGTTCTGGGAGGACGAGTAAGTAAGTCTTTACGACGCGCGCTTTTGTTGAATTCGAACAGGTGTATATTTTTGTGACAAGTTATTTAATTAGTTTAACGGCCTCCTAGCCCAGTCGGTAGTGACACTGCTTACGAAGCAGGAAGTCCCGGGTTCGAATCCTAGTAAGGGCATTTATTTGTGTGTTTATCACAGATATTTGTACCTGAGTTATGGATGTTTTCTATGTATTTAAGTATTTATCTATATATATCGTCGTCTAGTACCCACAACACAAGCCTTACTGAGCTTACTGTGGGACTAGGTCGGTTTGTGTAAGATTATCCTATAATATTTATTTATTTATATTATGTATGGAGAGTAAAGAATCAGTGAAGGTTCTGAAAGTGAAGTTTGCAGTGGTCGATATAGTAAGTATTATTTAATATGCGGATCCATTTTTTTGTACTACGAAAAGGTCATTGGCATCGATGCTATGGCCCCACAACAATAAACCGTAGCTTAACCTCGACTGCGCATATGCGTAATAAGCAGACAGAGCGCACTGGGTAGATACCCAGTGCGCTCTGTCTGCTTATTGCAAACACACATGTGTTTGACTTTAAAATACAAATAGGAATGATGATAACTTAGTTTTAACTTTAGCTGTGTGGTTTTTCCAATCCAGGTGGATGTCTATTGTCAGTCCTAGTACATTACATTTAGCCTCTTCTTTAATGTTTAGGTCCTGTAAAAGTAAAGTCAAGCCGGTCGGTTGTTTTTGATGCGGTCAAAAGTGTAGGTATGGTTTTTCTTTTGTTTCTATTAACGTTTCCTTAATTTGAAAATAATTGTTAGAATTGTTTTCATATGTCAAAAGGAGCGAGATGTCGTCGGCGAATAAGATGCATTTGTGGTTCGCCACTTTAAGGTGATTACTAATATAGATTAAAAATAGCTAATCCCAGTACAGTGCTTTGACATATGGAAGTATTTGGATTGTACTTTTTGTAGTTGCCCAGAATTTTTATGTCGGTTGTAACCCGGGTTTTTAGTATGAAATACCCTAGGGGCCGTATTCTAATAAAATTATAAAACACGTTACGACACGATCCAACTCTTAACTATGAAATGCAGTTCGCGTCTAACCTAAACGTCTGATGTGAATCAGATCAGAATTTGCTTCCGATGCGATACAACTCCAATATTAGTTGATTATTTCTCGTGTGTTAGAGTTGTGTTGCAGATAGATTTTATTGTTAATATATTGTTTAAGTATTTTAAACTTAGTGTAGGGCACCTTGTTTTCGGGAACTAACCGGGTTTTTCATGCTTAAAATAGCCCAGGTTACATTCCCTAATGTTAAAGCATGGCTAGCTATACTTGCTATTAACGATTGACGTGTCTTACCGACTCCTCAGTGACTTAACCTAATGAAGCAAACGGCAGACGCAAAGCATGCAAAAAAACTCAGCTAACAGGTGTGAATTGATCATTGTTAATTATAGTAATGTTTGGACAGATACGTGGCAATAGTGAAGCCTCTACAGCACCGGCTGAGTCGGCGAGTGGCACGCGCGGCCCTACTGACCGTGTGGTTCGCAAGCGCCCTACTGGCACTACCCAGTCTGCTCTACTCTGATACCTACAAGAAAAAGTAAGCTTTTAATAACGATGTAAATACCTAAGTGTACCCACAAGAATACTAATTAATAATTGATAATATTTTATATTGTATGTGTACCTATCACTTAGGAGACTCTGTCTCTTGATATTCTTGGTCCATATCATCTTGCAATTTTGTTTCTCGTATTGCCGTGCCGCCCCCTCAAGCTATTTTGTTTTTTTGTTTATGAGCGCTTCCAATTAAAGAAAATAAGGTGTCGAATTCCAGAAGTAATGGGTTCACGCTATTTTTGGCATCCCATTGTCTTTAAAATACAGTGGTTCCAATTTTCGCTAGATATTTTTTCGGAGCAATTTAAACAAAAGATGAATTTTACTTAAAGCAGTTCAGTTTTCCGATTTCTTCACGTAAAAAGAGTTTTCTAGTTCTATTCTACAAACAAGCCATTTCCATTATAATAAAGGAATCGGTTGAGACATATAACTAATATAATGATTATATTAGTTACATGTCTCAACCAATTTCTGTTAAAATAATTATTTTCAGTTATACTTGATTGGAAATAAATACCATTACTTTTAAACATATTTTTCTTGTTCAAACAAACAAAATAACCTAATCCCGGTTTTAGGACCCGCGGGGTATGTCCTTAAACTACGTCCGGACTTGGGTATGTCCTTAAACTACGCCAAAAAGAGAAGTATGGGCACTGCGAATGGCATCTCGCTAAGTGTGGTAGGGCACGTTCAGCGAATGTCATCTCGCTCAAATTTGGAGCAAAGCCCGACTGGGGAAGTACCTCCACCTTACAGAAAACCACAGCCAAATAGCACTAGACCCTACTCATAGTGTTGTGTTCCTGCTGGTGAGTAAGGTTGCCAAAGAGCTCAAAGAGGACCCAGTGTGTTGACGATGAGGGACCATTTTGTTCCTTTAGCCGTCAACACAGTGAATCCTACTTTTTGTAAAGGGTCGGCAACGCGCGTGTGGCTCCTTTGGAGTTGCAGGCGTCCATAGGTTACGGTAGCTGCTTACCATCAGGCGGGCCGTATGCTTGTTTGCCACCGTCGTGGTATTAAAAAAAATCCGTTGGAAATCCGCTAAATTCAAAATGGTATTTCATGAAAAATTTTAGCATACTTTATTTTATACACTCCACCACAAAAATTGCCTGAATCACGAAAGTATTACTTATACTTACCAAAAATATTTTTTATCTACGATTTCTCAAACAACCGCAAAAAAGATCTAAAGTCCAGAGTCTAAAGTCAAACGTGAAAATCAATAGCCGACAAATTACTGTAAAACTTGATACTTGGTGATGAAACCTTAATAAAACTTATTTCTGATACAATCTTTTAACTAATATTTTACCATTATTGAAAGACAATTTCTTCGTGATTCCCAAGAAATAGTGTAAATTTAACCGCGTCTGCAAATATCTGGTGTAACAGAGAATTTGTCGATGTGGTGTTCGTAACCAAGCATTGGTTACCTTTCGATATAGAAATCTACATCAACAATCGCTACAAAAAGCGGTATTTTTTTTTATCTAATACCTTAGTTGGAGATGATCCACAATGGTAAAGAAGCTATTAGTTTTCTTAAACCAATGCCGTCTAAATCGACCCTAAAGACTTCATCCAACAAAGTCATGATAAATAAGAAAATTTAATACAATTTTAAAGTAATTATAGAAAAACTAATTTAAACCGGTTTCAGTACCATTGACAAGGTTTTAAATTTGGCAGATTTCAAACAGATCAGGGCTTAACGTACAGGTGTAAATCATGACTAACGAAAATTTTAACGATAATGTATTTATTTAAGCTTAAGTATGTGATATTCTTACAAATAATAATAATTTATATTTGAGGAATAATATTAACCGCTTCCCCGGCGTAGCTAACATGATGTCAAATCACACCATTTATGGCTAAAGTGTGATTCTTTGTTAAATATGAAACCGTAAAAAATTGTTGAAAATTAAACGAAAAATATATTGTATATTATTTATCAACTCTTAAATACTTTTATTCTAGTTTAGTAAGTTTTCTCATTGTGTTTTTACAATATAGAGATGTAAGTAATTGATTTTTTTTGGCGGTTGGTTGACAGTGAATATATATTCCCTGCTGTACTTGTGATTCATTGAAATAGTATATTTTGCCTTAAATCAAGTGATGAAATACTTTTGTTAGACACGAGTTTTCGGCCTCAGAATCACACCGGGACAATGTCAAATTTACAAAATACGCTAAAATTTCGTCTAATTTTTGGTATCTAATTTTTTTTCTAACAAAGGATGTATGTTACGGCAAAAGTTCCCAAAACACTTTATAGTAGACTATATTTTCAATATAATGAGCCTAATTATGTTTACATCACCTCATAGTTCTCGAGAAACAACTCTTCAAAGTTGCACGTGTTTTTTGATATGTATTTTAAATGAGTTGTATATAAGATAAGATTAAACCCTTTGATAATTAAACCAACCGGATGCGAGACGCGCACTAATTTCTATCAGAAAAAGTCTGCCAATTTCGGCGCGGGGGACGAGGAAACGCACACAAATACTGTTAACACTAATGCATTTTCCATTGACGTCGCTACACACGCACACGATAAAATTATCAAACACTAGCATAAAATATACTCACACAAGTACAAACACAGATACAGACAACCTGTCCGTGAACGAGATAATGTCATCTTTAAGTAAACGTACACAGTGCGAGGAACGCGTCGATAATAATATACTTAAGTATCGATATTTGTGACGTTTTCAAGTCAAAGGTACATCATTGTCGGTTGTTAATAGAGTTCATTTCTAAATTATTTTTTTATGGTAACGCCTTATTGACAACCGATAATGATGTACCTTTGACTTGAAAAGGTCAGATTTTATCTTAGATTTATTTATCGTATACCTACATGTCACTGGATATAGATAGGCATTTCTTCCCTAGGGTAGTGGGAAAGCAGATGATGAAGAAAATCCAGTGAGTGCTGCGAGGTCCAGGTAGGACAGTAGAGCTGCCAAGTTTGTAACTCTTTTAGCACCACCCAGGGATCACGTGTAGGGTTGTCTAAGGTGTTTCCTACGGACGCAGAGAAACAATGATCGTAGGTTAGTTATGTATCTTTGTTTCTTTACCCAGTATAAGGTTTAGCTATTGATAAAATTATAATGTTAAGTTGTGATTAAATATCAAGTTTTTCTACCAGAATATTACTTATAATGTTAAGTTGTGATTAAATATCAAGTTTTTCTACCAGAATATTACTTACAATGTTAATATTCTACGTAAGTTAGTTTGTCTATTTGTTCAGGACAAATCTTGCAAGCTGATTTAGAATAACTTTTATATTATCAATTTAATATTTTGATGTGTATTTGATTTAGTGGAAAATACTTCAAATTGGAAACAAATAACTATCACAATGAAACAATGAACTGCAAAGAACTCTGGAGCATCACAGGATTCGAACCCACGTGTTTAGATTACCGTTCCAATGTGCTTCCAATTACACTAGACGTTCCTCTATCCACCTCACTGAATTTTTCACTGAAATGAACAATGATGAATCAGTCACTAGCGACATCGTGATGTTCCAGAGTCCTTCGCAGTTGATATTTTGATTGTAATGGGCATCTGTTTCCAATTTGTGTTTTTATTTCTCTTCTTCATTTTCTATTATAAATAAAAAGTATAACATACTGCTAATGTTAATATCGACATTTATTTTTGTGCTGTCCCATCACTAAAACTTACCTGTTAGGTACAGTGATACAAGGGCTGCTATTTATATATCCGGAAACCGGGATTACAATCTTCTTAAATAGCATATTTGACCTCCATGGTAAAATTTGAACTTTTTTAAGTACTGGCCGGTATATTTTTTCTTTCTTATTAACGCTCGTGTTTTGTTTTTGACGGGTTTTAAATGTCATCTCGCAGCAAGAATGGAACTCACTCGTGAAAATATTCGTGCTATGATTTATTATGATTTTCGGCGTGGTTTAACGCAACAACAGTGCATAGATCAACTAACTTCAACTTTTGGTGATGAAGCCCCATCTAAAACTACTGTGTATCACTGGTTTAGTGAGTTCAATCGTGGACGTAGTATGCTTACGGACGAAGTTAAGGCAGGTCGCCCGAAATCGGTCGTTGTACAACAAAATATCGAGGCTGTGCGAAAACTTATAATGGACGACCGACATGTTACGTACCGCGAGATAGAGGCGACTCTGGGTATTTCTATGACCAGCATTAATAGCATATTACATAATTATTTGGCTGTAAAAAAAATTTGTTCGCGTTGGATACCCCACAACTTAACAAAAGAGCAAAAAGATGCTCGCGTCGAATGGTGCAATAAAATGTTAAAAAAATATAACCGTGGTGACTCAAAAGCCGTTTATAACATCTATACAGGTGACGAATCCTGGATCTATGCATACGATCCCGAAACGAAGCAACAATCAACGGTATGGGTGTTTCAAAATGAGCCGAACCCTACGAAAGTTACTCGTGCAAAAAGTACATTGAAACAAATGGTGGCCTGCTTCTTCGGTATTAATGGCCATGTAGCTACAGTGCCACTAGAAAACCGTAGAACGGTTAATTCAGAGTGGTACACGACCATTTGCTTACCGGAAGTATTTGAACAAATTCGTAAAACTAACCAGCGACGAAGAATCATTCTTCATCATGACAATGCCAGCTGTCATACGTCACGCGAAACAACTCTATTTTTGGAGGGTCAAAATGTGGAATTAACGGGTCATCCGCCGTACAGCCCTGACTTGGCACCCAACGATTTTTATTTATTTCCAAATATAAAGAATAAATTACGCGGTCAACGATTTTCGACCGCTGAAGATGCTGTCGACGCATTCAAACAACACGTTATGGAGGTACCTCAGGCGGAGTGGCAGAAGTGCTTTAAAAATTGGTTCACGCGAATGCAAAAGTGCATAGATCATCAAGGGGAATACTTTGAAAAACAATAAAACCATTTTCAGCCGTGTACGTTTGTTTGTTTTTTTGTTTCCGGATATATAAGTAGCAACCCTCGTACCAGAGTCAGAAATTAAAAGTGCCTATTTAAGGGGATAAGTGTGTATAACGTACCTTATAATTAATAAAGTATAATCCATACAAAATTAAAATGCTACATAAAATCTTTTCATTTTTTCAATATGTAATTTGAATAATTTAAAAGTCGATTAAAATATGTTTAGAAACAATTTAATAACAACACACACAGAGAAACACACTGCTTTTTTAACAGAGCAATGCTTTACAATTATGGCTGTATGCCGAATGGATGTCTGCCTAACCCACGGAGTATCTTTTAAGTGTATTGCCTAACCTGTCATAACAATGACAATGAATGACATAATGGCGGACGTATTTCTGCCGCACTGGAGTCGATTACTCTTGTTTGCAATATTTCACTTACCTCCCTCGATGTAATCGTGTTCATAATTGAATACCCAATTTATGAATGAATTCATTGATAAATTTTTGCAATTATGAACCCGATAGTACAATGTACTATGAAGAGTCAAGTTTAAAAATTACCCTAAAGCAGATGTAGTACCATTAAGTGGCAACACTTTTTGATTGACAATATTTTTTAGTTTTTTTGCTAATTTCGTGCACTATTTGACGATATTTAGACGTAATTATACTTACAGATGAAAAGAAACGTTATCCTTCTGTAAACTAAATAATTCAGATCTTTTCTTACATGAAAACACGCAGCAATTCGGCATTTTTACCCCAGATCGTTTCGCGCTGACTGACATTCATTGAATGGCGTTTGACGCGCGACAACTACTTTTATATAACTGCTACGACCAGTGGTCTTGTACTTTTGCCAGAGGGGGGCTTGGTTTATTTCTCTGAGATTAAACCCGGTTAACATACAGTCACCAGCACTAACTTTTAGTATGTTATTAGACTTATTAGTTATAGTACAAACACATACATACATACAAACTTAGTATGCAGCGTGGCCCTTTTTCTCTACAGCTGACCGTACTAGGTCCCCAAAACTGCCTGCAAATAGTCTTGAAACGGACAACTTCTCTAGTACTTACTTAATGACGTTATCAACGTTATTTCCCCCGTATTTGGAACAGTCCAAACTGGAACCAAATTGTGATTTAATAAATAATAATAATAAATAAATATTATAGGACAATCTTACACAAATCGACCTAGGCCCACAGTAAGCTCAATAAGGCTTGTGTTATGGACGACGATATATATAATAGATAAATATTGATTAATACTTACTTAAATACATAGAAAACATCCATAACTCAGGAACAAATATCTGTGATAAACACACAAATAAATGCCCTGACCAGGATTCGAACCCGGGACCTCCTGCTTCGTAGGCAGGGTCACTACCGACTGGGCTAGGAGGCCGTTAAAAATGATTTGCACATACGCATGTGGGATACCAAATGAAAGCCCATTCAATTTGCTATAAATTTTATGGACAGTGTATGCCCAAGCTCTGAGGAATTTTCAGGTAGCAATCCCGAAGTGTGCGTTTTGGAGTTTATATTGTTTTTGACAATTTACTCCCCAAAAGACATGAAATCGAATAATAGAAATGTTACTACAATAATAAAATTAATATAATTTCTCAACAAGATGAGGCCAATTTGGTTAAGATAGGCCTCACATAAAGTACCCGAGATAAAGGTGTTCATCCGGCGACTGATGATATATCAGTCGCCGTGTTCATCGCTAAGTACCTTCGGCTTTGGCTTCGCTCCCCTAAAGTTCCTCGGAGCTCAGGCATAGACTGTACAAAATATATATAGACTCTTTGATGGACTTTCATTTGATACCCCATTTGTGTATGTATACTTCACGACTTGGTCCAATTTGGACTGTAGAAAGGGGAAAATAAATTTTATGACGTCATTATTCGGGAGACTGTTTTTTTCAAGACTATATGCATACAGTTTTGGGATCCCAGTACTATAACTAGCAACATAATAAAAGTCAGTGCTGGTAACTGTATGTTAACCGGGTTTAATCTTATCTCAGATACAAGATACAACCCATTCAACATACATATTGAAAAAATACGTGCAACTTTGAAGAGTGGTTTCTTGAGAACTACGAGGTGTTTGTAAGTGTAATAAGGCTCATTATATTGCAAATATAGTCTCGGAAACTTTTGCTGTCACTTACGTCATTTGTTAGAAAAAAATGTTAGAAAACAAAAATTACACAAAAAATTTAGTGTTTTTTAAGAATTTGACTTTGACCCGGTGTGATTCTGAGGTCGGTCTAACATAGGTATTTCATTACCAGAGATCGGCTAGACCCGTGCTACATGGTGTGAATGACCTCAATCATTATGTTAATATGGATATTCCCCGGGATTTCAGCATTCGAATCGGTGAAGGAAAATAATATATTCTCATTTGAGTAAGTATGTAACGGGGATAAGATTAATGATTTTTACCATAAAATAAAACAACATGAAATTCAAAATAGGTGTATATAATCATTAATCACAAAGAATGTTAAAGATAACAACTACAGGCACAATACAATATAATTATGAACTCATACAATAAATTAACATGTGTTTTATAGATAAACAATAAATAGACAATATAACTATGTTAATAAACATTAACGTTTCACTTCTCATTTGCCTGTATAAAATTATAATAGCAGATCATATTTTTTTCGATGTTTTCTATTTTCAATCTCTCTCTCTCTTTTTACATCTAAAATCCATTTATATGCCGAAAAACTTCTTTCTACTTCCACTGACGTGAGTGGAGCGAATTTATACAAGCATTCTTCATCGGTTGCGGACTTATTCGAGATTTTATCTGCATAAGTTCTAATGTCATCTAAATCAGGATTACGCACCATGAGCGCTTCTAATTTGGCTTGTATAACTAAATTAGAACTCCAATTTATGAATGTGCGAACTTCGTCAAATATTTCTAAAGTATCAACAATTGTAGTATCGAGCTTGTAGTCTTGTCAAGGCAATTTCGATTATTTTATAATTTTCGTCTATGTAAATTAAATCTCTTTTTGTGTTCGGCTTCCTCAAGATATTTTTTGCTTTTTTTATTGATACTTCGTCGCGTCGGAATTTCTTAAACGGTTTAACACATTATTTATTTCATTAAAATATTTCACACAGTATGACACAGCGGAAAGCCAAGTGCCCCATCTGGTTATGACAGGTTTAGGAGGTAGAGGCAGGTCTGGGTACATTTCTTTTAATAGTTTGACTCTACTAGGGGATTTCAAAAAGAATTTTTTAAGTTAGCGACCAAATTATCTACATCAGTATGTTGAGATCGACTTTGTCCCGCAACTCGATGAAGAGCATGAGCCAAACAGGTTACATGTTTCATGTTTGGAAATACTGTCTTTAATATTCGCCCCGCCTTCAACATATACGCAACGCTGTCTGAACACATTAAAAGAACATTTTCAATATTATTTTCATAAGATTCGCCCCATAAGTTTTTTAAGCAATCAGTTACAAAATTTGCAATACTTTCCCCATTTACCACTTCCAACATTTTACATGCTACCAAGTATGTTTTATTTGAAACACTTGAGTTCAAAGGTTTGAATAAAAAGTGAACAATATATCTACCAAGGAAGTCCGTGGTTTCATCCAGCGATATCCACAATTTTTCATTTTTCACCGCACTATGTATAACAGTCATCTTCTCTTGATAAAATGTGTCCAGATGTCTTCTAATCGTTCTCTCGCTAGGTAATTTTGAAAAAGGTATCTTAGCACAATTGCAGCATATGTACTTTTGAAAAAATCGTACGAATGCCGGATTTTCAGTTTGTTGTCATGGTATGTTGCAAAGAATAAGAAATTCTACTAAATCATCGTAAAAATGTTTGGGTTCATTTTCGAATGTTCTGTTGTGCACAGGCCCTTCAACGTGTCTTTTAACTGTACTTGTTCTACATCCAAAGTTGGTTTCACATTTCGTGCAATAAATCAAGCGTCGCGTCGACTCATACATCAATTCTGGGTAGGGTTCAATCCAACTTTGAATTGTTTCTTCTTTAGCCAAGGGCTGAGCTCTCCGCGGCATATTCAGGACTCCAACAGTTTACTTAATCCAATCACAAGCAAATAGAAAGTCCAGTTAGAGTAAGCCACAGTATTCATAAGAAATTATCACAGAGTCCGTAAAACAAGCCCAAGTCGTTGAAATAAACAATGAGTAAATAACTTTAAATCACCACGTTCGAACTTAATGAACTGAAGAACATAAGTAAAAGTAAACATATTTGTTGTTAGAAATTGGTCGCATTCCTTATCAGTAAATTAGAGAAGGATATATTACTATTAGCTGTCTTTTTCGCACCAATTTAAACTATGCGTTTGGTCATAAACGCAAACAATAGGAAACACGAAAGTGACCTTCGACATGCCAGGTAGTAGTAGACAGGTAGGGAAAAGGGTTTATATGCACTTCAAATAATTATATTTTAACACTTACATATTTTAAATGAGTGCACGTAATATTTTACGCAGTATAAAATAAAACCAAAGTATATCAATATTTTTTTTAATGAAAAATTATACATTTTATGATTTTATTAAATATTCTGACTTCTATTTACAAATACATAACTTTATTTTTATTTTTTTTATTTATTGTTTAGAACACAAACAGTCATACACAAAAAATATAGATATGAATTACAAACTTATGTAAAAATAGACCTGGAGGTTCATAAATGTAATGCAATTTTTTTTTTTTTTACAAAAGCGAATGCGAGAAGGAAAACAAATAAAAATACTACCTACATATTTTTTATCCTTAACAATTTGGATCTCGTATGTTCTTTTAAAGTGTCAAGAGAGTACATAAATGGATCAATGTCACTAAAAAACTCATTATAGTTTTTTGAAACTCGTTTGAAAAAACTATGTTTGGCATAATTAGTACGTGCGAAACTCACATAAAACAAATTCCGAGGACGTAAGGAGTGATGCGGTATATTAAATACTATATTTTGTAGCAAATTAGGGCAATTGATTTCATTCTTTAAAATCTTAAAAAGAAAATTGTGTCCAATAAGAGTCTTCTGTTATCAAGGGATATCATATTAAAATGTTTTGCCGACTTAGCTGACGATTCCATAGGAGTACCGGTCCTGTAACAGAGTGACCTCAAAAAAACATTTTGTATTCTTTCTAGACGATTAATATGGACATAGTATTGAGGACACCAGATCACAGACCCAAACTCAAGAATACTTCTGACGTAGGAATAAAAAAGTATTTTTAGGGTTCACGGGCGCTTAAAGGGTTTACCAGTCCGTAGTATCATGCCTAGATTTTTATATGCCCGGTTACAAATATTATCGATATGAATATTGAAATTAAGCTGAGAGTCCATAGTAATACCTAAGTCCCTGATAGAACTGACTCGAGTTATATGCGTTCCAGCTATAGAATAGTTAAAGTCGATTATACACTCAGCGTCAAAAAAATCGCACATCTTAATTTTTTTCGTTCATGCGGTTTTAAATCTTATATTATCTAAGGAAAAGTATGACTATGGGGCCTTATTTGAAAGGTAATGAAACTCTCTATTGGAAAATGTGGTAAAATTTACGACCCAACCTAAAACAAAAAGGTTTTTTTCAGGAAAAAGGAATCAACGTGTATTCGAGTTAAAATTACAAAGATTAAAAAACACAAAAAAATCATAACATACAGTAAGAATAATCTTAAAACTAAACTCAAAACCTAGTGTTGCCTCCTCTTGCTCTCCGTGTAGCTTCCATGCGATCAGCCATGGATCTAACGAGTGTCACGATGCGTTCTTGAGGAATGTTGTTCCACTCCTCAACGACGGCGTTTTGAAGCTCATCGATAGTAGCAGGAGCAGGATCACGCGATCGCACACGTCGTTTTAGCTGATCCCAGAGATGCTCGATTGGGTTCAGGTCAGGGCTCTGTGCTGGCCACTTCATTACGTTTATCCCAACCTCACGCAGGTAATCAATGCAGTGTGGCAGCGGGCGTTGTCATGCATAAATTGGAAGTCAGGTCCAACAAAACCTGCATATGGGACCACATGATCCTCCAAGATCTTCGTTATGTATCGGCGAGCAGTCAAGGAGCCCTGACCGCGACCACCTCTAGTGCGGGAAACGCACACAAGATCAGTTTTCCCGTCGATCGAAATGCCGCCCCAAAACATGCAAGAGCCGCCTCCGTAGCTGACGGTTTCTTCGATGCAGGCTTGCAAGAACCGCTCTCCCTGCCTCCTGTATACCCTCTTGCGCCTGTCGTTGGTGTAAAGGCAAACCCTTGTCTCATCGGAAAAGAGGACATTCCTCCATTGATCAAACTTCCAATCTCGGTGCACTCGGGAAAATTGCCTCCTCGCAGTTCGATGCCCTGTCTTCAATTGGGGGCCCGTTGCAGCTCTACGGGGTAACATCTTCTTCTCTCACAGCCTTCTCCTGATCGTGGAGATGTTCACTACTGTTCTACGAGCTACTCGAAGCAGTAGCTGCAGCTCAGCAGCGTTCAAGAATCGGTTCCGTAAAGAGGTCGATAAAATGTACCGGTCGTCCCTAGTGGAAGTGCAGCGTCTTCTTCCAGATCCAGGCCTCCTGATGTAACCACCAGTCTCCAGGAACAGCAGCAAGGCTCGTCGTACTCTGAAACCGCTTATGTTAAGACGTTCAGCAACTTGATACTGCCGTAGTCCTGTTAGCAGCAGTGCCACCATTTGAGCCGCTTCTTCTGGGGTTGTATCCATTTTCGAGGGTTTTCTCTTACTGTAGCTGTTCAGTAGTGACCTTAGGGACATCTGGACAGCGAATGACCCATAACTCACTTTTACCCCCCTTTTTATACCCGTTCAGGATGGCACAACTAGGGACCCATTAAAATCGGAACTCAGCCATTTTTTTTACAAAACGCCGATGATTGGCGATGATTGTTCTTACGGAAAATGACACCCTATCTTTCTAAAGGTCATTAATTGTGCTTTCAAATGATACCAATATTGATAGGGTACAATTACTAAAATAGGAGCTATATTTGCTTGAAACGAATTTTTCGCGAGGTGCGATTTTTTTGACGCCGAGTGTATTTAGTTTACGGGAAAAGGTTATCACAAAACACTTATCTAAGTTTAGGTACAGATAATTATTTTCACAATATTCATAAAAACTATCAAGATCTTGTTGTAGACTATGGCAATCTCCTTCAGAAGATATGGCTTTGTAAATCTTTGTGTCGTCAGCGTAAACAAGGTGTTCTGACTGGCTGAAGCAGGTTGCCAAGTCATTGACATATAAAATGAAAAGGAGAGGACCAAGGTGAGAACCTTGCGGCACTCCTGATGGTACCTGGGAAGTGTAACCCTTCAGCACCACAGCCTGGCTCCGGTTCCTCAGATACGACTTAATCCATCTAAGGAGGTCACCGTGAATACCGAGCTTCTCGAGCTTAGTAATTAACTTAATGTGGTTTATTTTATCGAAACATTTCGAGAAGTCTGTATACACGGCGTCCACCTGCCAGCCGGAAGAAACTTTACTTAGAATAAAATCAGAAAAGCTGAGGAGATTTGTGTTGACACTACGACCACGGCAAAAGCCGTGCTGACGTTCTGATATATGTTGATAAACCGTGGCGCTTATTTCATTAGTAACTATTTTTTCGAAAACTTTACCAAGTTTATTTAATTTGCTGATTGGTCTATAATTAGTAACTAGTTTAGGATCACCACTCTTATGGATTAACGCCGGGGGTTATTAACGCCTTCTTCCATAACTCGGGAAAGGTGCCTGACGAAATAGATTTTTTAAAAATTATTGTTACGGGCAAGGTTAATTCTTTAGCGCAATTATTAATGAAAAGGGGGTGAATAAAATCAGCACCGCTACCCTTTTTAACCTTTACCCTAATCAGGTGCTTATAGACCAAATCTTCGGTAATATGAATAGAACATAGATCAATTAAACTATCATTAGCACACTGCGAAGATTGCGTCCCCTGCATAACACTAGGGCAGCTGCAAGTTTATGTTCTCTGTTTCTCAAAATATAAACTCGGCCCTGTCCAGCGGGTTTCCGTAAATTTTCCACCTTTTGTGAATCTTTAATTTTTGTTTACGTACCTTAATTAGACTGCGAGTGAACCATGGTGGGTAACCTGAGTTACTATTATTACTAATGCTTTTATAAGGTATAAAATTTAAAATTAGGTTGTTTATAACAGTGTTTAAATAAACCACAGACTCATTAGTAGTTAAACTATCTAAATAGGACCAGTCAGTATTAGAAAGGGCCCTACGAATTGATTCATAATCCCCAGAGTGAAACATTGGTTTGACACCTTGATTTGGCCTTAATTCCGGGAAATATGTCGAAATCGATAGGGCTAATTTTATATACATGGCCCTATGCTGGGGGTCCTCCGCGGTGAGTGGGTAGGGGCTCGCAGCAACATTACAGTTACCATTAGACATTACTAAGTCAAGAATCCGCTCGTTTACATTAGCGCAACAATTATATTGGCGTACACCTGTTAAGGCCATAAAATCGGATAAAAAAAGCACCGTTCTGTTATCACTAGACCCAAGTGTTAGGTTGTTTACATCAGGACTCGCGTGCCACGTAGCACATGAAATATTGTAATCCCCGAGAAAAACGAAGATATCTTCCGGGTTATTATGCATTAAAATAGATGCGTTATCTAAAAAACTGCCTAGTACCGAGTTGTGATTGTCATTATGCGGGAAGTATACGCAAGCTATGTATATGTTGGGCCGGCGAGAGGCGGGGGCGGCGGGGGCCGGGGACACGGTGATCCAGAGCTCCTCGTGCAGCGGCGCAGCGCTCCAGTCGTCGCGACGGGTCACGGTGAGCTCCCGACGTGCCGCCATCAGCACTCCACCGCCTCGCCTCCCACCACTCTCTGAACGGTCCCGTCTATACACAGTATACCTACTGTCGAAATACTCACTGCTAAAGAAATCGGAATTAAGCCAGGTCTCAGACAAACAAATCAAATCATAGTCAGAATTTATTACGCTATTTAAGAAATCGTGTGATTTTGTCCGCAAACCCCTTATGTTTTGATAGTAAATAGAAAGATAGTTAGACGACATCATTAAGTGATGTTTTTACAAATTTAGGTATACTATAGAAGTGAACTCGCAGGTGACTTTCAAACGAGTGTTCAAACGTTATACGTACAGAGTTAATAATTACAAAGGGGGTATAAAATATGATATTAACTAATCTACATAAAGACTTTAGAAGAGTAACGAGCATTAATAGTACATTCAACAGATCGCAAATTATACAGTAAATAGTGATAAGAAGTCATTTTAACTTTACAAGATCAGATTCACGGCTAATCGTAAACACTTTAGACCTGTCATTTTTTCGCATATAGATTTTACACTGCTTCACCCACAAATAGGTATAGTTTAGCTCGGCCTTGATATCACGGGCACGCTTAAGTAGCAGTTTATTGGTGGGTGTAAGATGCTCGTTAAGATAAACAGCAGTAGCGGGGCCCGGGAGGCCGGCGTCAGCGGTGGTGAGGCCTCGGCGGGCCCGCACGGCGGCCACCAGCTCGTCCTTCCGCCGCCGCTGAGAGAATCGAACGAATTATGGCCGGAGGCCGCGGGTCCGCCGCACGCCCACTGCTGGTGGAATTCGGATATCTACGTACTCTGTGAATGGTGTCAACATCTGTTTCGCGCTGTTCGAAACCTACCGTGACCGTGATATTTTTTAACAGAGTTAACAAGTTTTCACCATCTCTTTGAGGAATCCCACTAATCTCAACATTATTTAGCCTAGTGAACTGGTCCCTTCCATTTTCGTTCGCCTTCAGAGCTGCAAACTCGGTTTCTAGCGACTTCAAACCGGACTCAATGGATGGTAACCGTTCCAGGCTACCCTCCACGAGGGCGAGTCGCGAACCAAAGCCGTCCAGCTTACAATCCATAGCAGCAAATCTGGCCTCGATGTTGCTTATTCCTTGGTTGGTTTGGTTTAAACCACTTTGCATGGTGTTAATTTGACTTTTCAAGCCCTTTATCTCCTTCACAAGCTCCGCAAGCGAGTCGTTACCCTCAAGTTCGCGGCACGCATTGCACCGCCAACTGGACTTTTTATCGGCAGTCCAATACTTGTAAATAGTTTCCTGAACTCCAGCGCAACGATAGTGGTAATAACTATCACAACTAAAGCACTGGACCACTTCATCATCCTCAAAACGAATGTAGCACTGTTTACACGATGACATGGTACTATGAACCTTCAACTATATGAAAATAAAACTCAATTTACAATACTTTGGAAATTACGTTGATAACTGCCAGGGAGAGGTAAACAACAAACCGGTCGCAAGCGCGTTCGGACGGTAACTGAAACTCTTAATTTTTGCGAATCATGTCATGTCCATATTATTATTTCCTCTTTGAATCCCGCGGTGTAGCAGGGGTCGTGCTGATCACTGTTCATTACATATTAACATAGGTATTTCATTAAATATTTAAAAAAACAACCACGTCGGATTTGATGTAAGCCATGTGGATTTACGGATTACAGTTCAACTTCTGTTTCTTTTTTATATGATGGGGTAGGTACCCCATTATGTTGGATGGAATCATTATATTTTCCCTGAGACGTTGTAAGAATTTGAACAGATATTTTTAGAATACATCTAATATGGTTGCAACTGGGGGGCGATTTTTGAGATTCGAGCGCTCGAATCTGACATTTTAAATTCTGAATAAAATGATGAAATGATGTTTTAAAAACAACAGCGATATGAATTTAAAAATCACGATTATTGAAACTATTAATTTCATGCAAAAGTAATGGCGACAAATACTTCTGTGCGATTATTTTCGTGCTTAATTTCTTTGAATTCGAGCACTCGGAAGTCAAAAATCGCCGCCCTGTTATTAGTACTTATGAATGTGTTATTAATGGATTGTAAGCAAAAAAGTTTCTAGCCGTAAGAAGTAGCCCAGTAGGTGTAGGTACTCTAAAAATACACATTTCGGCTGACCAGCCGTTAAAAACTCCCTATACAAATTTTCAGACCCAGGATTAAAACTATCCTCTTTCTTTTCTCAAAACTCCACTATCTCCATACCAAATTTCATCAAAATCGATTCAGCGGTTAATAATTCCCCATACAAATTTTCAACCCCTTTTCACCCCCTTATGATTTATTTTCGGACTGAAAACTATACTTTAACCTTTCTTGAGACCCATACTATCTCTTTACCAAGTTTCATCTAAATCGGTTCAACGGTAAAAAAATCCCCATACAAACTTCCAACCCCCTTTTCACCCCCTCCAGGGTTGCTTTGCGAGATTAAAACTATATTATGTGCTTTCCCGGGACCCAAACTGTAACTTTAGCAAATTTCATACAAAATTCCAACCCCCTCTTCACCCCCTCCAGGGTTGATTTTCGAGTAGAAACTATCCTATGTCCTTTACCGGGATCCAAACTGTCTTCTTCGTGAATTTCATCTAAATCGGTTCAGCGGTTTGTTTAAACGTAAAGAGGTAATAGACAGACACGACACACTTTCGCATTTATAATATTAGTATGGATACTATGGATATGGATTGTTTCCCGGCAATCAAACTATCACTGAACCAAGTTTCATATAAATCGGTTCAGGAGTAAAAAAGATCCCCAAATAAACTTCTAACCTTCTTTTCACCCCCTCCAGAGTTGATTTTCGAGATAAAAACTATATTTAGTTTCTCAGGCCTCAAATTATGTCCATACTAATTTTCATCTAAATCGTTTCAGCAGTTAAACATTCTCCATACAACCCTCTTTTCACCCCTTCTAGGGTTGGTTTTCGAATGAGACTATACCTACTATGTCATTTCCTGGGGCTCAAACTATCTCTATACAAAATTTCATCTAAATCCGTTCAGCCGTTTTCACGTGATGCGCGGTTAAATAAACAGACGGACAAAAATTCTTAAAACTGTTGAAACGTGTTCTGTTCTAAGTATCCCCAGTCAATTTTTTTCGAATACCTTCCATGTACAGACTTTTGACCTTCCTTCAGCTTTAATATGTATAGATCTATAGATGTATAGAGATTTAAGTTTTAAAATCTATTCGATTTTTTGTCCGCACATAATCACAGAGAAATAAGTTACGTGCTAAGTATATTATATGAGTGTGAGTTTATTATTTAATTGAAATATTACCTCCAACATTGCAATCCAATTTTTTATTTTTTTGACGCAATTAAGTTATGATTATGAAGTAATATAATCTATTATCGTCGGAAATTAGTACTAGAGGGATCATTGCAATCATAGTTACCCTGATATCTATACATATAATAAAGCTGAAGAGGGTCGAAAGTCTGTACATGGAAGATAATCGAAAAAAAGTTGGCTGGGGATACTTAGAATCGATAACCGAACACGTTCCAACAATTTTTAGAATTTTTGTCTGTTTATCTGTTTGTCTGTTTATCTGTTTATCTGTTTATCTGTTTATCTGTTTGTCTGTTTATTTGACCGCGCATCACGTGAAAACGGCTGAACGGATTTTGATGAAATTTTGTATAGAGTTAGTTTGAGTCCCGGGAAAGGATAATATATAGTTTTAATCCCGAAAATCAACCCTGGTGGGGGTGAAAATGGGGTTGAAAGTTTGTATGGAGAATTTTTAACCACTGATACGATTTAGATAGAAATGAGTATGGAGATAATTTGAGTCTCGAGAAACGTCATAGGATAGTTTTCAAACCCTTGTGGGGGTGAAAAGGGGGTTGGAAATTGGTATGAGAAATTTTTTACCGCTGAACTGATTTTGATGAAAATTGGTATAGATATAGTATGGGTCTCGAGAAAGGACAAAGGATAGTTTAATCTTCAAAAAAGCCCCCCCCCCCCCCCCATTTTACTTTAGAAAATCTATCTTATACATATAATAAAGCTGAAGAGGGTCGAAAGTCTGTACATGGAATATATTCGAAAAAAAGTTGGCTGGGGATACTTAGAGTCGATAACAGAACACGTTCCAACAATTTTTAGAATTTTTGTCTGTTTATTTGTTTGTCTGTTTATTTGACCGCGCATCACGTGAAAACAGCTGAACGGATTTTAATGAAATTTTGTATAGAGATGTGAGAATGAGTGTATAGTGACAGTGAGAAGTGACAAAGTGAAAAAAGTAAAAAAAGTCGAGGACCTGAAAGTAAAAAATGTCGAAAATGTCAAAAATTTCAAAATTTCAAAACATTCAAAAAAATTCAAAAATTTCAAAAATTCCAAAAATATCAAAAATTTCTAAAATTTCAAAAATATTCAAAAATTTTCATAAATTTCAAAAATCACAAATATCTCAAAAAATTTAAAAATTTCAAAAATATCCAAAATTTCAAAAATACCAAAAATTTCAATTAAAAAAATACAAAAAAAAGCAAATACTACAAAAATTAGGAAAAAGTCAAAAATGAAATAAAATTATAACATAACTTCGCTCCAACCGAAACGCACTCAGGTATTTTTTTTTTCTCTGACGTTCATTAGTGCATTGTAATTTGCTTACATTGAAGAATAAATATCTTGATCTACAACAATATCATAAATCCTCTATTCCGCGTTCAGAAACCGTATGTAATTACCACCATTAATGCAATCAGTAACGTAACATCAGTGTATTATCTGTGACAGTGTGGTAAAAACGTATGAAAATTCATTACCTACGGTAACGTAATGAAAATTCGCCCTCCTCCCCGACCGCCGGCACAATAAGGTTGGTCATGGCGGTCATTCTAATGGTTTCCGAACACGTCACTTAGGATTTTTTAAATATGTGTGTAGATAAAGCAGTGTATGCTTCTATTAGGGTACACATAAAATGGGGGGTAAATTTTTTTTCGCTCCAACTCTATCGTGTTGGGTATTATTGAATAGGTCTTTCAAAAAGAATAGAGGTCTTTTAATACATTTTTTTCGTAAATATTAGATTTGAAAGTTCAAAAAAGGGCGTCTCTTCCATCTAACTTTTGAACCGTGGGTCCAAACAGGGCGGCAACTACGAAACTCTACACTGAGCATCGCCCGACATGCTCTTGGCCGGTTTTTGCATTGTTATCCCAGAAATCACCCCTTAAAGATTACTAATTCCAATTCAAGAAAATCCCCAGCCAGGTTATACGTAGCCTATAAAAATTAAACGTTTGAAAGGGGGGGGGGCAGCCACTACACTCACTACAGATTGAGTTAAATTTGCATGGGTCACCCCCCCCCCCCCCCCCCCCAAAGTACACCTCAAATAGAAAAAAACGTTACTGACCCCGAGTGGTACTGTATCCGATATACACCTACTACTCTATTTCGTTTAAATCATGCCAAAAAAAATTATTGATTTTTGAGTGTAGTTTCATTTAGTGGTAATTGTAAAATATTTTATCAGGACTACTGTCCTCTAGCGTATCCATTTGTCAACTTTACTTCAAGTTCCGCCTCCAGGGTAGCGGGAGAGAAATTAGGGGCAAATTAGCCACTTACACAGACCGAATTCCACGCGGGCGGAGCCGCGGGCACAGCTAGTGTATATAATATACTCGTAATATAATATGTAGTACGGAAGTAATGGTAGAATTTATATTTAACTCATAATTTATATAGGATTTTTAAGCGAATTTAATACTCTCAGGGTACTTATTACTCTATGCCTTTTTTAAAGTAATTAAAGAAAAACTAACTAAAACCGGTTTTAGTACCGTTAACAGGGTTTGAAATTAGGCAGATTTCAAACTGGACTATGAGCTGGCCACGTCAAATATGACACAATAATGAGAGCAACGAAACCTGTCCAGTTAAAACGCTTTACCATCCTTATCCGGGCATCTGGCAGCTTTTAATGGGTGGATGTCAGAATGACAGACCTACAAAGTTTTTTCAGTTGGAAAAAAGTAATACCAAAATAGGTAAAAACTACCTAAGTTGTGTCATTTATAGAGGACAGGGCCTATATTTTAATATTAGAACAAAAACATTCTGTTTTATTGCGGAAACAAAAACTGTAGGCGACTAACTATAAATTGCATTATACATCATTTGGCACTACTTTCCCCCAACACAAGCCTGGATATGATATAATCTAATTAATTACATAATTTCCCATAATATTTGCATGAAACCCAAAACTCTAGGATTTGTTTTCTTCAAGTTATTTTGCATTTTTTGACCTCCACCACTTTACAGCTGCCAGATGTCCAGATCTAGAAATAAGCATAGTATAGCAAACCAACCATACGGGTTTCGTCGCTCTCATTATTGTGTCATATCTGACGTGGCCAGCTCTCCGTCTAAAAATCATGACTAAAGAAGATTTTAATGATAATGTAGTTTTTTACGTCTTGATTCTTGTCCGCAAAAAACCTTTCGTTGGTAATTTGATTTATTTTCTTCTTCAAATTACTGTCCTTGAGTTAAACTGCTCAAAAAAACGTTATCTAATTGTATGTATTTTTCTAGGTATATCAACGGTGAAAGAGAAATATGCTTCATTAAATGGCCAGACGGTAGCTACCCTACGTCTAAGATAGATTATTGGTAAGAAAAATAATTTAAGAGCGCTAATCTAATTTTCACAATTGAATATTTAATGTAGCTAGACTTTGAACTTTACTTGTCTTTGACTGTATTCACTTTTCTATTCTAAAATCGCGTGCGCGTGATTTGACGTCTTTTGCGGTCAAAGGGTTAATGTAGGTACGTATAGATACATGGCGTACAGTACAATGTTCGTGGGTAATTGAATTCGTTTTGTTCAGCTTTCAATACTTTATTGCCAACTTACTTAAATTCCTGTTATAATAGAGTACTTAATATCATAAAACAGAAACTTAAACATATACGTACGTTATTCAAGTAAATGATACAACATGGTTGACGATCAAAATCATAATTTTAGATGAAATTAATATGTTGAATGCTAGTTGCCATATTTGCGAACGTGGCAATGATTTTCGATGCAAAACTCAGTGCGTGCATTCAACGCTCGAGTTGATATTAAATTAACAATTTTGCCTGTACACTATGGCGCAGCAGGAAATTGTTGAATAATTCACTTTAATATACGAGTAGTCAAAGATATAGCCTGGCGAAAAAGCACTGATAGCCTGGCGAAAAGCGCTTATAGCCTGTTGAAAAGCGCTGATAGCCTGGCGAGAACGCGTCCGACTTTCAATCCGATCTCGATGTCTCGGGTTCCAGCCCCAGCTCGTCCGACTGAGTTATTCGGAACATACGTACGAAATATCATTGATATTTACCAGTCGCTTTTCGGTGAAGGAAAACATCGTAAGGAAACCGGACCTAATCTCAATAAGGCCTAGGTTTCGCCTCTGGGTTGGAAGATCAGATGGTAGTCGCTTTCATAAAAACTAGTGCCTGCGTCAATTCAAGGGATTAGGTTGCCAAGCGAACCCCAGGCACAATTGAGCCGTGGCAAAAGCCGGGACAAACACTAGGAGGATGATGATCGCAAGTTTTTCTTTCAACAGTTACAACCTAGTATTCTTGGGCGTGACGTACGTGATACCCATGACCGTGATGGTGTGGGCCTACGCGCGCATGAGCGCGGCGCTGCGCGGGCGCGCGATCGGCGAGTGTACGCACCACCAAATGCAGGTGGTCCGCGCCAAACGGAAGGTTAGTTGTGTTTTAATACTGGTAGTTATGAGTGTCTTGATGACGTTAATTTATTTAATAATGTTTTGGTTTGGGTCATAGTAAGTCGCTGCGGTAGCGTATTAATGACTGGTACGAGTAGGTATATGAATGTTCTTGTTATGGTAGCACATAGTCGACAATTCATAGTTGTTCGATATACTAACCTGCTAACTACCACAATTTCGGTTCTTATTATTTTTTGCTACCGATGTCAAGAGTACGGTAAAGTTTTTTTTTCGATTTCGCTCAACTTTTTGATACTATTTGGCTGTAGCTAACAAAACTTCTATTAGTTTGTATACATATTTTGAAAGGTCGTTTCTTTTTAAACCGCATAAATGGAATACTTTCTGTTTCATTATAAATCATTCACCATAATCTAACAGCTGTTTCACGATTTTTTTGGAGAGGTGAAACAAGAAGGCTTTTTATTGATTAAAATTATGTTAAACTAGTATGTCAAATATATAAATACGTTAAAAAATTAGACCTCTTAGGAACAAGTAGAACGTTCTTTTTTCATTTTCATATATTTTTTTGAAGCAAAAGTATGTTAAGCAAGAGCAATTTTAAGGAAAGTTAAGGTTGTAGTTTTGGGAATGTAATTTCATAAAAATAAAAATGTTGAAATGAACTTGATTTCATGCTTTAATCAGATAATCGGTATAAAACATATAAGAGGGCATAGCAAATAATAATAATAAATCAAGTTATAAGTTTTCACGAAACAACGTCCTTACTAAACAAGCTCTGTAAGAATTGGGTTTTTGGGTATTAAATTATTATATATATAGATCAAAAGTATTTTTTTGCAATTATAAGACTTCAAACTATCATCAAATACAATTTATGTGCGTTATTTAATTATTAGCGATTTTCGTTTTCAAATCATTACTCGACTCTTAACAACTTCGTCGTGGGTAACACTTAGTTTAAGCCTTTATAAGGCAGAGGGAATATATTTCTAAACCCTATATTCATTTATTTATTCAAAGTAAATTCATCGCGAACACTTTTTGAATGGCATAACATACATGCACAATTAATACCTAAGTATTTTACAAAAAAATAGGATACCACAATCATCTTTTATAATATACATACATTTTTATTATTTACATTATAATATTCTTTTATTATCGTATTGTGATATTTACATTAGTATCTAACCGTATGTCTTTATCTGTTAAATATTCGTCCAACCTGTAATAGGCTCTATTTGTTATTTCCCACCATTTTTGAACTTTATGTCAAAGTGATAGGGTTCAATTTCGCATAATTTCTGACACCCTTTTGCCTTATAAAGGGTTAAAAGATGTAGCTAATACCTATTCATTCACTCACTTTTTTATACCATGAAGGTGGTAAACAAGCTTACAGCCCGCCAAGCAGCTACCATACCTATGGAGGTCAGTAACTTCAGATTTGGGTCTTGGAGCGCAGCGTGGTGTTACGGACTCGATCCACCAACTTTGCACCTAATATGCTACGCTCCATGGCTCGTTGGCAAACCCTGAGTTTGGACATCTGAGATTTAGTCAAAGACCAAGTCCGTGCAACGTAGGTGAGAACTGAAAGTATGCACATGCCCATGAGCTTCCGTTTGAGTGACATCGGAAGATTTCCTTTCATCATGGACCAATAGCTCCTCCAGGCGTTTTCAATCCGTCTTTCGACCTCTTTTTCCTAACGCGCCTGGAAGGAAACTAGTTGATCCAAATAAAGGCACTCATGGACATATGCAATATGTATGCGCTTTACCAGGCCATTAATATAAAGGACGATGGACAATTCACTGTGTTGACGGCTAAAAGGACAAGAGGCTCCCCCGTCGTCAACACACTGCATCTTCTTTAATTAACATTATTAGGTACTGCATATCTTTTTATAATCTTTACTCGTTATAATCATCGTTACTACGAGTAAGAGCTCAAAGATGACCCAGTGCATTGACGATGAGGGACCCTCTTGTTCCTTTATCCGTCAAAACAGTGAATCTTTCTTTTTGTATAGTTGCGGATGCAACGCGCATGTGATACCTCTAGAGTTGCAGGCGTCCATAGGCTACGGTAGCTGCTGACCAACAGGCGGGCCCTATGCTTGATTTCCACCGTCGTGGTAGTCATATTAAAAGATTCATTAAAATATAAATGCCTTTTAACCTTTTAATTAAAACTTACTTACTCAATTATTAGCACGCTAAAATTCGCTCGTTTGAATAATTTGAAACCGAATATGGACCTACTAACTATTCATGTCTACCGTACCGTACCTATTTATAGACCTAAAGTCCCACACGTTGGTTAGATATCCAAATGTAGACCCGATACTAAACTTTGATTATTATTGAACGTGAACCCTCGTATTAATTTATATTTAATCAAAACTGAGTTTCAAGGGATTTTAGTTTCTGAAACTTGTGTTCCTCTGATTGAGGATAAAAACTATTTTATGGTATATTCTCATTTGGTGTAAACCTATGTAGATAAATCGTAAATATCGGAATTTGATGGTGAAGACAAGTTTTTTTTTTAGTTTGAACACAATGTTCATATGTGATACATTTATTATTATACATTTATGTTATTTAGTGGCTTATAGTCGTTTTTATTGGTTGCTCTATAAAGCACAAGAAAGTATCATGAAATTATCACAAGTAAAAGACACTATAAAATTTTAGAAATACAGTTTCAGTTCACCCCCCAATTCCCCTCAATACAATTCAATTCTTCATTCTGAATGCAAGACCCGTCCATCGTCAGCCCACACGACTCCTACGCCAAATCATACCTACTTTTTAAACTAATCCTTTAATGTTACATGCACGGGTTTTCTATCTCACGAAGAAAGATAAAAAAAAGTGCACTTCTAAAGGGGTATCACATTGTTGAAGAGCGGTAGGACTTCTGTCTGAATAAAAACTACACCATTTTTTCATGCCAGAGAATATTCGTTTGAGGGTTCCGTACCTCGTAAGGAAAAAACGGAACTCTATAGAATCACTTTGTTGTCCGTCTATCTATCTTTCGGTGCGAGGGCTGTTTTGAAAGTTTCTTAGCTGCTCCGGCTGTATTCATGCGATATGAATATCATTTATACTATTTGGTGCGATATTTCAATACAAATTATGACTAAGATAAATCATAATACGAATGCGAATATTGTTTTTATTATATTTTTTTTTATCAATAACCGTATTGTAGCAAGTCACAAATTTCTCAGGGCGCGACTATGACTCGTACTTGGCTAGTTATTTTAACTTTGTTGAGACATCTTTGTAAAGACAGTTATTCTTCAAGTTTAGTCACATTAAAACGCACTTGTGGGCGTAAATAACAGTATCACCGGTTCTAACGTTACACTTTTGACTCACATAAAATATCTTCATCATCATCATCATCATCATCAGCCTATATTAGTCCACTGCTGGACATAGGCCTCCCCCAATGAGCGCCATAGCGCCCTGTCTTCAGCTTGCCGCAACCAGCATCTGCCTGCAGTCTTTCGCAGATCGTCATCCCACCTGGCCAGAGGGTGTCCTACACTACGTTTGCCGAGACGCGGTTTCCACTCAAGAACACGTTTACCCCAGCGGTTGTCGGTTCTTCGCGAGATATGGCCGGCCCACTGCCACTTCAGCTTGCTAATTCTTTGAGCTATGTCGATAACTTTGGTTCTCTGTCGGATGTATTCGTTACGAATCCTATCCTTCAGAGAAACTCCGAGCATAGCTCTTTCCATAGCTCGCTGAGCGACTTTGAACTGGTGGACCAGCCTTACCGTGAGTGTCCACGTCTCAGCTCCGTAGATCATTACGGGTAGGACGCACTGATTGAAAACTTTCGTTTTCAAGCATTGCGGTATGGATGACGAGAAGACTCGGCGTAGTTTCCCAAATGCTGCCCAGCCTAGCTGGATCCTCCTTTTGGCCTCCTTTCGCTCGGCTCTGGAATCATGGTCATCTCGTTGAGAGTGGGGGGCATGTGCAGAGTACAGCCGGCCATAAAAATCCTCTATCTCGGCGGAGATCTCCGGCTTCGACAATACGGTCCTCCCGTCGTGCGTTTTAAGCTTCGTCAGGTGGCTCCTGCTAAGCTGCTGAGTGAATACTTTGGACCCTCGGTTTCGCTCTATCGCCTCTTCAATGAGGCGTGTGTTGGAGCTCCGAAGGTCGCGCCGTACCATCTTCGCAATTCGCTTGTTCAGGTCTGACCTCTCTAACGAAGTCGCTTGGGTGGTCTCCCGTCTTCTTGTCATCAGCCCCAGAGTCTCCCCAGAGTTTAGACTTTCTGCCAGTATGCTGTTTTCTGCAGAACTTGATACCCTCGTCCCTCAGCGTTTCGACCAGATTGTGTAGGGTCTCGTCAGCGTCATCAGTGGGTTCCAAGGCAACAAATCGATTCCCGAGAAGCTGCTGAAACTTCTCGGTGCTCGCGATGATTTGGATTGGGTTAGGCCGGAGCGTGGACTTCATCAGACGGTTTCTTTCAAGCTTCAAGTTGATATTCAGAGAGCCTCAGAGCAGTCGGTGATCGGATCCGGTATTGAACCTGTTGATCACTGAGACATCTCTGAATATGTGCTTGCTATCCGTCAAGATGAAGTCGATCTCATTTTTTGTCACAGTGTCGGGGCTCTGCCATGTCCACTTCCTTTGAGGCTGTTTCTTAAAGAAGGAGTTCATTAAGAACAGCTCCTCTTTCTCAAGGAAGTTGACAAGCATTTGCCCCCTGTGATTCCTAACTCCATAACCATGCGGGCCTATTCGGGATTCGTTGCCAGTCTGGATTCCCACCTTGCCGTTAAAGTCCCCCATAACAACGTTGAACTGAGCCTTTGTGGTGTTGTGCAAGGCTTTGGATATGTCTTCATACATATCCTCCACTTCATCATCCGAGTGTGCCGAGGTCGGTGCGTAAACCTGAACTACCTTCATGCTATACCTCTTGGAAAGCCGAAGGATCAGGTACGCTACCCTGGTCGACACACTGGAGATTTCTTGAACGTTGTTAGAGAGAGCCTTATTGACGAGAAAACCTACGCCACCCTGGGATGTTTTATCACCCTCGCGAAAGTAGAGAAGATGGCCCGAGTCTAGGGTTACGGTGTCCTCCCCCTCTCTACGGACTTCACATAACCCAAGAACATGCCATTTAATGTTCTCTAACTCCACTTCCAACTGCGCTAGATGATGGACAAGCCTCAAAGTGCGTCCGTTAAACGTTGCCAGGGTCAATTTTGAAAGTGTGTGGTAGCCTGTTGTAGCCCGGGGATTCCTAGCACCCCCTGCCTCGCCGTTACCGTGGCCGCTACCATGGCCAGGAATAGCGAGGCGGCCGGGAACTGGGGGCCATTTCTTGGCTAAACTTAACATCAAGGGGTAATGCCCATAATCCCCACGCTGGGCATGCGGGTTGGGGATCGCAGTTTGGTGGTGGGATTGTTCTGCAGGGGCGCTGCTGCCCGCCACCCGGTATGTCCCTTAGTCGCCTCTTACGACACCCCAACTGTTGGGGTGGAGCAATTCTAAGCCGGCACCACACGGCATAAAATATCTTGAATATAGAAAAACAATAAGTTGGTAGGAATATAGTACAGTACCTATTGCACATACATCATCCTCTCCCTGCCGTTTTCGTCTAGATACCGCGACTGTACTCTACTACTGCTGAGAGCAAGAGTGCGCATGCAGGTGACAGATGTAATATCCATTTTTGCATTTTTTAATGAGAGTTGGTAGGTATATATTATGTAGCTAATTATACAGACCCTATACAGTAAGGTACCAGGCAGATTTTCTATGTACGAGGGTTGCTACTTATATATCCGGAAACAAAAAAACAAACAAACGTACACGGCTGAAAATGGTTTTATTGTTTTTCAAAGTATTCCCCTTGATGATCTATGCACTTTTGCATTCGCGTGAACCAATTTTTAAAGCACTTCTGCCACTCCGCCTGAGGTACCTCCATAACGTGTTGTTTGAATGCGTCGACAGCATCTTCAGCGGTCGAAAATCGTTGACCGCGTAATTTATTCTTTATATTTGGAAATAAATAAAAATCGTTGGGTGCCAAGTCAGGGCTGTACGGCGGATGACCCGTTAATTCCACATTTTGACCCTCCAAAAATAGAGTTGTTTCGCGTGACGTATGACAGCTGGCATTGTCATGATGAAGAATGATTCTTCGTCGCTGGTTAGTTTTACGAATTTGTTCAAATACTTCCGGTAAGCAAATGGTCGTGTACCACTCTGAATTAACCGTTCTACGGTTTTCTAGTGGCACTGTAGCTACATGGCCATTAATACCGAAGAAGCAGGCCACCATTTGTTTCAATGTACTTTTTGCACGAGTAACTTTCGTAGGGTTCGGCTCATTTTGAAACACCCATACCGTTGATTGTTGCTTCGTTTCGGGATCGTATGCATAGATCCAGGATTCGTCACCTGTATAGATGTTATAAACAGCTTTTGAGTCACCACGGTTATATTTTTTTAACATTTTATTGCACCATTCGACGCGAGCATCCTTTTGCTCTTTTGTTAAGTTGTGGGGTATCCAACGCGAACAAATTTTTTTTACAGCCAAATAATTATGTAATATGCTATTAATGCTGGTCATAGAAATACCCAGAGTCGCCTCTATCTCGCGGTACGTAACATGTCGGTCGTCCATTATAAGTTTTCGCACAGCCTCGATATTTTGTTGTACAACGACCGATTTCGGGCGACCTGCCTTAACTTCGTCCGTAAGCATACTACGTCCACGATTGAACTCACTAAACCAGTGATACACAGTAGTTTTAGATGGGGCTTCATCACCAAAAGTTGAAGTTAGTTGATCTATGCACTGTTGTTGCGTTAAACCACGCCGAAAATCATAATAAATCATAGCACGAATATTTTCACGAGTGAGTTCCATTCTTGCTGCGAGATGACATTTAAAACCCGTCAAAAACAAAACACGAGCGTTAATAAGAAAGAAAAAATATACCGGCCAGTACTTAAAAAAGTTCAAATTTTACCATGGAGGTCAAATATGCTATTTAAGAAGATTGTAATCCCGGTTTCCGGATATATAAATAGCAGCCTATGTACCTATAGTGCAACATATTCATCAAGAACCTCAGTAAAAACTCCCTCACCTCCAGAGGCCTTATTCCCAAAACGTGCGAATTTCACGATATGCTTTATTTTCTGCGAAAATACTTAGTTTTTTAAATCAACTATTAATGCATATAATAGTATATTTCTTTATCTAGACGGCGATTGGAGGAAATGTTACATTTTAACGAGTAAAATATGAAAAAAAATTGGCTGTCTTTAACACTTTAAAAGGGTAACAATTGTTATATATAAAGGGTAACTTTAATAAAATTCAATTGAGTATATCATGTCTGAGACGGCCATGGAAATAAAGATCGAAGATTCATCTTGGAAAATGGACAAAATACTTTCTGATTATATGTCAGTTTTTTGATGAAAACACGGTTACATTTCATTTTTTCCACGAAAACCATATAAATATTTTGCCCTAAAAATATTACCATAGCAAAGTTAAACTATATTTCTATGGCGATAAAAAAACATTACTATAATGGTAAGTTTATTTAGAATGAATTAAAACAAATTACCTATCTCTCCTTCACAGGACACGTTCTATAAGAATCGTATTTTTGGGTACTTAATAATAATAAATACTCGTATGGTTCTAAAGTATTTTTTTGTATTACTAATACTCCAAACTATCTTATAAATAGCATTTTATCCGGTTTTTTTTACATATATATAGTTTTTAGACCTTTTAGGGAAAAGGAGCCTTAAATATTCATTACCAATTCTATGTCACGCTTACCCCACTTCAATTTAAATTCCAATCGAACGGTGTCACCAAATTTAGCATTTGACAATCACCGCAATGAAGTCTGCAAAGTCCCGAGAGTTTATTGACTAAGTAAAACTTTGCCGAAAGAATAAGGTACGTAGTCACTCGAACCTTTACTTACTTCTAAAATTCCAGCCGCGCCGCTGTGCTTCAACAAAGTTTTATGCGAATTATACGAGAGAATCTTAATAATCGCTAGCTATCGGCCCTTATTTCTGAGGTCTCAAGTATCGAGAATAAGTATTATGGGCATTATGTCATAAGTATAAGTTATATAGGTATGTATGCAACTATGCATGTCCTTAACTGCACTTCGGTATAAGTATCATTAGGTATATAATATATTTATAGTTATTACCCACTACCAGTTTTGTCCTGTTTAGTTTTGTTTTTCAAGTCGACTATTACCACAAACATATTAAATGTGAAATTATAAATGATGACACAATGTTTTTTTTTATTGTATATTTAAGCGGTTTTTGGGTATACGTGTATATGCAACGGACATTTCAGTTTTCAATAACCTAAAAATGATTCAAAGAAAGAAAAGAATTGGGTAAAAAAACAAACAGAAATGTAAGGGATTTAAAAGCTTTCCCCTTCGGGTACGGTGCTTACCTTCCTAAATAAATAGAAAGAAAAAATAACTGCGATACAAACGTTTGTCAGGCAAATAAAAATTTAGTGTTGCGCGAAATTACATGGCGCACATGTAAAATTGCGCAATAAAAAAGCTTATGTTACAAAACCGACCGTGAAATAGGATGATGATGATGATGAAATATGATAAATTACTCAGTCGAAACTGACGGGTTAATTTCATTGCCCTTGCAGGGGATTATTTTATTGGGAGGGATTATTACAAACAGAAAAACGAATATGTTTAATTAAATAGGCCTTTTCGGCTCATATCATTCGCCTACGCGTGATTATATTGAAAAAAAAAACATGATATCCCAATGAAGACAGTAAATATTATTTCTAAAGATCAGAGAGTGGAAAGTTACACGTCTTCTCAGTGATAAAAATCAATTCGCTAGGACACGTCGTCTGAGACAGAATCGACTCTTTTGTGTACGAGTTTAATTGGCAAAACGGGCTGTATGCCTAGCCATACAGCAGCGCTGGTGAAATAGCTCGGTTTTGTAACATAAGCTTTTTTATTGCGCAATTTTACATGTGCGAATAACTAATAGTAGTTGGCTGGGCCTAAGCGGTACTCGGCCTATGGCTTTCGCAGACATTGCCGCTCACCATCGGGCCTCCGGCCCTCAGATTTGCTAAGACTCTTCGCCATTGAGTTTTGCCCGGATTCTGTCATGCTGCCTGCTGCTGCTGAATAAATTCTCGCTACGACGCTCCGGGCTTGGGCCTACTCGGTACTCGGCCTATGGCTTTCGCAGACATTGCCGCTCACCCGCGGGCCTTATGACACTTCACCATTGAGATATGTCCGGTCCCGATCATGCTGCTGCTGCTGCTGCTGCTGAAGAAATTCTAGCTGCGACGCTCCGGGCCTGGGCCTAAGCGGTACTCGGACTATGGCTTTCGCAGACATTGCTGCTCACCTTCGGGCCTCCGGCCCTCAGATTAGCTAAGATTCTTCGCCATTGAGTTTTGTCCGGATTATATCATGTTGCTGCTGCTGGAGAAATTTTCGCTGCGACGCTTTGGGCTTGGGTCCACGCGGTACTCGGCCTATGGCTTTCGTAGATATTGCCACTCATCCTCGGGCCTTCAGACACTTCTCCATTGAGATATGTCCGGTCCCTGTCATGGTACTGCTGCTGACCTGGGCCCTATACGGTACTCGGCCTTTGGCTTTCACAGACGTTGCCGCTCACCCTCGAGCCACGGCCCTCGGGTTCGCTAAGACACTTCGCCTTTAAGTTATGTCCGGTCCCTGTCATGATGTTGAAGAAGTTCTCGCTGCGATGTTCCGAGCCTGAACCTTACGCGGTACTCGGCATTTGACTTTCAGATACATTTCCGCTCACCCTCGTCTCCGCAGCCCTCGAGTTCGCTAAGACACTTCGCCATTGAGTTATGTCCGGTCCCTGACATGCTGCTTCTGCTGAAGCAATTCTCGCTGCGATCCTCCGGGCCTAGGTCCTGCTTGGTACTCGCAATATGGCTTTCGCGATATTACTGTTCACCACGTCACGGCTCGGCTTCGGCGTTCGGGGTCACCAAAAAACTTGACCATTGAGTTTTGTGGGGATCTTTTCATGCTCCTGCTGAAACAATTCTTGTTGCCTTTGGGCTTATTAGATTTTGGCCTGCTGCTGCAAAAGCAGTTTTCGCTGGGACGTTGCGCTCATACCTTTAGCGTTTGATGTCTGTTCGAAGCATGTTCTCCTGCAGGAACTCGGCCATTAGCATTCGCAGGGCACCTTTTAGTCAGTTATCTTTATCACGGATGAACTAATAAATTTAGATAGATATTTATATGTAGAACGCGTAAATTCTACACTAATGGCCTGGATAGTAAATGACAAAACCTCGCACACACGCGGGCGAAGCCGCGGGTACAGCTAGTTTTATTATATAGGCAGTTGTTCTCAAACACGTCAAATTTTATTCTTATTTTCGATAAAGCCTTGCCTTAATGGTTGGTACCTTTCTATTCTATTTTCTTATAACTTCCTCGTGGTTATGTAGTGATAATCAAACTAAGTGATAGTAATAGCTGCCGTTCGCCGCGATTTATTATTTTATACACATACGCCTTCCACCAACGTTGAAACCGTTCAATAAAAGCATTATTTTGTCGTAGATATTTTAAGTCATTTCAATGAAATTTGTTTATTTTATGACTTCAATTTTTTTACTACGAAAGTACCTAGTAAAATCATCTTTTAGTATTTTAACTACGATCGGATGACAAAGCAGGATAAGTCCTCCAACAAGTTGAATTAATTATCAGGTTAAGATTGAAAGGAATCATTCGTTGCATGGGGGCAACACATGCCCACTCGTTATATATAGATCCTCGAGGAAGCCTATGTCCAAGAGTGGATGTGTTTTTTTGATATGTTGGTGAAGATACTGATGATGCTACGTACCTCGTTGAGTACTTAGTTTTAAATACAGATGAAAAATTACATGTAATCATAACCACCTATACTATACCTATACGATGATCTAAATCGCCTTATATCATATCGCCTTATACACGGTGCTCGTGAGCATTGCGAGAGATTTTAACCACAAATTTCTGAGGTCATAAGGAGTAATAAATGTTATATAAATTTAGGTCAATTTCGCCAAAAAAAATTTTTTTTTCGATTTTTTTTTCGATTTTTTAATGATTTTGAACATGAAAACATAAATGTTATTGGTAAAACTGTCGATTAAAATAAGTTAGTACATTTTTTTTCGTAAAAAATTGTTTACGTAAAGTATTCCTTGGCACTTTGATATCTGTCAATAAGAATGTCTAGACTAGACCCCATAAAGGGTGAAATCGCCATCAAAAAAGCGTTTTGCACTGAGTCACAATAAAAAAAAATTTTTTATTTAATTGATAGTAACTCTGAAACTAGGCGAATTCCAGAAAAGTTTATACGACATTTTAGTCTCCAATTATGATCAGGATAGCACTGTTAAAGTCTCTCGCAATCCTCACGAGCACCGTGTATAGTATCTATAACTTACATTAAATATTGTACATACCTGCAAAAACTTGGAGAGCGCTAAAATGAGGAGAACATAATTAAACACACCTATATCATCTTAAGTGTCATTTACAATAAAAAAACTAACACATTTTTTTCTTTCCTAGGTAGTACGAATGTTCGTACTGGTGGTGATGGTATTCGCACTGTGCTGGCTGCCGTACCACGCCTATTTCGTTCTGGTATACCACCACCAGCGCCTGGCTTCCGCTCCTGTAGCGCAGCACGTGTACCTGCTCTTCTACTGGCTCGCTATGGCCAACTCTATGTTCAACCCACTCATCTACTATTGGATGAGTAATAAGTAAGTGTATTTTCAGACTCATGGTTTATATTCAACCGGCGGCTGAATGGTGTGGGAGGGCAAAACAATATAGATTTGCATATATTTAGAGTTATATTTAGAGCTATAAGTTGCGACGAGTTTCTTGGAACTATAACTATGTAACTTTAATTTAAAGCATCATAAGAACTTATATTTTCTGACTAAATTATTCCAATATTTTCAAGAAACTTAGCTAGATCATACTATGTAAACAGACATTACTTTCGATTTAGAAATGCGTATGGCACAATTGGTTCGTCTGTTTATGAGCTATATCTCTATTTACGTCTGAGCTTGAAAGGGTAATTATTTTAGTGAAACGCAAATCTCTCAATTAAGAATTTGTTTATGTTTGTAAACCAACGTATGTTCACGAGTAGAGGATATATGTGGCAGTGGAACGTAGGTATTAAATGTATACTTAGGCTGGAGTATCATTGTTACCTACTTTATTAATTTTAAATCTTATCTTAGGCTATTTTATAATATGATTATCAGTAAAACACAAAACAACAAACAAAAAGAACACAAAATACATACCTAAAGTCACAAAAAAATCGAGTCATTGGTGCCTTCGGCACCGGGGCACGTGTTTGTCTGCTGATGGTTAGGGTCGCAAAGAAAAGAACCGCCGGACTATGCGTGTAATGTCCTAGATATGTCCACGCGTATAGACCAGCGGTTCCTCTTTCTGCGGCCTTGACCACACCCGGATCCAAACCGCAAGTCTGTCTTTTTAAATGTTTTTATTGTTTTTGTATGATTTAGGTCGACGTATTCTTGTATTTTATTTCTATAAAAATATCGTTAAAATCCTAGCCTGACAATCAAAGGAGATCGTCGATTTTTGTTAGGTGCTCTGGCCCAGATTATTTAGGACCGTTTAGGAATGATTCTTACCTTTAAAAAATCGTCATAATGTCTAGATCAGGACGGTGGTAAAAAAATTGCGAAATCTAATGGAAAAATTGAATAATCATGCATTTAAAACTTGAATCTGACAAGGACAATATTTGAAAGCATGCATGCCTATGATTTATATATTAATGTAAAAAAGTACCGGTTTTTTAAAGAAAATGTACAAAAGCGGACTTAAAAACAAAACGGGAATCATGATGAAATAATAAGAAGTCATATTTTGATCGTATTTATAGTTCCTGTATTTCGGTAAACAAAGACGGCTGTCAAACCATCGTTGATACTATTAACTGAACATTCCTAACACCTATTGCGAAGGGATAAGGTTTACCACCGTTAAGTGCAATACCACTAGTATCTGACATTGCAAAATTGAAAAAAAGATGCATTTCGTTATGGAAGGAGCATGATATTATGCCATTAGGAAACCCACTTTTATTATTCAAAAATGCAAAAATGCACATTTTCAATCTTTAGGCTTTTAATACAGTCGATTTCTAATTTAAACTTCCATACTCGTAGGCTTAGATATTACTTTAATATTACAATATTCTAACTTACCGAGCAGTATCAAAACGCAGATTATGTAACAGTAGACATTGACAGTGTCAAACCAAAAAACAAACCCGTTACAGCCCAGGTGAAGTTAAACTTTATGTCAATGCCATAAGGATGTTAACGACTTGTCTTGCTGTATTTTAATCGCGGAAAGATCAACATAATGTGTATTTATTTAGTATTTCTAATTCCCGTTTCATTTTTTTGTAATATTTTGTCTACTTTAGTAATAAAATGAGTATTTATTTTACATTGAAGTACAAACTGTATACGGTTTATATCAGGTGGCCCACAATTGACGATCTCCTTTAATAAAGACAATTTTAAATATGTACATAATTTAATACTTATGTACATAAATCCATATCTATACTAATATTATAAATGCGAAATGTTGCCTTTTTATGCTCAAACCGCTGAACCATTTTAGATGAAATTTGGTATGAAGATGGTTTGAGTCCCGGGGAAGGACAAATTACACTTTTCTTTCTAGAAGTCATCCCGGGGTGAAAACGGGTGTGGAGTTTGTATGGGGAATCAATATTACCCGCTGAACCGATTTACATGAAAATTGGTATAGAGGCAGTTTGAGTTCTAAAAAAGGATGTACCTAGACTATTTTTTTATGAAATGGGAGTACATTACTAATTCCAAGCAGACAAAAACGCGGACAAATGTTATAATATAACTTATTCCGTGTCTATTTGTTATGGCATTAAATCAATGAATAAGGCATTATTCACTCGTAACATGCATCCTTAGCTTCCTTTCCAATATATATTTTCCTGTCGACTGACTTGATAAATGGTAATCTTTGATGATGTTTAGCGACCGACTTATTGGAAATCGCTATTACGAGTATGGACTAAGAGCTGGCCGCGTCAGACATGACACAATAATGAGAGCAACGAAACCCCGTCGCGTTAGTGTGCTATACTATGCTTATTTGTAGATCCGGACATATCTGGCAGCTGTAAAGTGCTAGCTCTCCGTCTATTAATATAACGATTGTCTTTAGTCTCATATAACTTAATTAAACAGACTAAACTGCAATGTTTAGAAAAAGTAAAAGTAGAAAAATCCATTGTAGGCGAGATTCGAACTCGCGGCTCCGGAATACATGCATAAACATAGTGGTATCGTTAGCAGATGTTCTTTTTAATACAAAATTAATTGCAGACTTGTATTTTTATTGGCGCTGTCCAGCGCTGTCACACTGCAGTGACATAAAACAAAACAAATCGAACAAACAATAAATTATTTACAGAAATAAGTTTACAACTTTGCCCATTTTTGCTACCTTTTACTTTTTTCCCCGGTGAATGGTCCATATTACTTTGGTATTACTTATCTGTTCCACTCACACGTTGACATATATTTATTAGTGTGATTACTCACATGTGTGTGAGAAAAGTAGTTAAAACAGTTTAGAAAAAGGGATTCAATTAGACGGGCCAAAACAATGTTAATTTTTCAACATTGCCCACTTTTATGTACATGCGCTAAACTATAATATTATTAACTTTATGGGCATTAACTACTCAATAATATAATATACAATAGGCATGGTATAGTTGTATCGTATTATAAGTTCTTTAATTGTGATTATTCACCTTCAAACTTATTTGGGCGGTCATTAAAAAATTGTGAATGCTTTCATACAAAATCCTAAATAGTTGTCAAATACTTACTGCTTGTACCCGATTACGCCAAAGTGTAGTGTAAGTGAAATTTAGTGGTGATTAAATTGTGCCTAGATTTATAGGTAGGTAAATTATAAATTGTTTCATAAAACGCTTATCAATATACACACAGGTATGTTAATATCAGTAATTGGATAAAAAAAGGTTCATAAATTAAATGAAGATACATGCTTTAATTAACAAAAAAATATTTTTTTGTCCTTATAAAAAACATTCTAAGTAAGAAACATTTTTTTTGGATTGGCATTGTCCCGCATTTCACAATGTATAATAAGGTTTTATGGAAAATGCCTCCTATGAGTACCTATACACACTATTGATAACCCTAGAGGTAAAATTGTGCTAGGCAAAGTCTAAAAACCGGCCAAGTGCGTGTCGGACCACGCATAGGAGGGTTCCGTACCTTCAATATAATAAAAACCAAACTAATACCAAAAGGTCGTATCCGATGCCTATGGAAGAAGTTTTTTGGAGATAACTCAAAAATGGCTGAACCGATAATGTTCAAAATAATTTTCGTAGAAAGTATATGATAAGGCACATCGCCTCAAATTTTTTCATATTTTTTGGACTTACGGTTCAAAAGTTACGGGGGAGGGGGGTACACAATTTTTCTGACTTTCGAAGCTATTATTTCAGAAAATATTCACTTAATCACAAAATGGTCAAAGAAACCTCAATGTTATTTTTAAAGACGATTAATGTATCACATGTTGATATTTGGTTAAAAAACATTTTTTTTAATTTAGTTACATCTATGGAGCGCCCCCCTTAAAATATTTTTTTTTCAAATTTAACTCCATAACTAAGTAGCGGCATACAAAATACACCTTATGTGTAAATTTTATTCAGATACGTCGTATAGTTTCCGAGTAAAATGGCTGTGACATACGGACGGACAGACAGACAGACATGACGAATCCATAAGGGTTCCGTTTTTTGCCATTTGGCTACGGAACCCTAAAAAGCGATGCGCGTATACGTTTATGACATTTCATCACTGCCATAATTACGAAAATAATAAAGATATGATGTTCAAAATTCTTCTACATCGTTTCTGAGCTGCATTATAGTTACAGTTTAAATTAAATTGCTGTAGGACTTTTCTAGACCGATACACCGCAAAAACACATCCGCAATTACAGCTGGCTCACGCGTGACTGAAGTTAGATACGCAACAATCAATTTGTGAGTGTTGCCAATAATATGAATTGCTATAAAACAAAGGTTAATACAAAAATGTAAGTGTTCTCGTTTTGACATATTTCGCTTCTATTGAAATGTGACGCGTTGGGCAAAGTCATGTTGAAAAGACAAAGTTGTACAGTTTCACGATATCACCTATTCCAACTGTTTTAAACTGAACAGTATGCTAGTTACACACGTTCTTTTAGAAAATGTAATACTCGTAAATAATACATTTCTCTACAATTATATATACATTATATATATATATATATATATATATATATATATATATTTGTATACATATATGTTTAAGCTTCTACAAATTATTAGATTCTGTTACAATTAACTGGTTTAGTACAACACGCTAGTACCAAGACATGTACAGAGCAAACTTAAAATAAAATACATAACAAAATATACAACATACAACACTCATTACTCTTTCCAATATTTTAGCGTTTGTGTAAATTCATTTCCCTCGAGTGTTTTCATTTGAGCCGGTAACTTATTATATGTATATAAACGTTTATTTTATAGATATCCTTATTACAGCGCGGCATAAAGTTTTACAACTGAAGTGTGGCAGCATCATAACGATGAGTACTACTAGTTATATTTAGGCTTATCTGTGAAAAAATGAGGCTGAATGAATCACTTTTTAAGAATAAAAATATACATCACTCAAAAAAAATAATAAAACGAATCCTATATTAAAGTGGCGTCATTTTGACACTCAAATATCAAATAAGTACATTGAGATTTCAGCTTAACAAGCAAATTTTTAGGCAAGTCGATATTTGCGTCCTCGCGCGTAACGTGCAAAGAGGGGTTCGGGTCGATGGGGATAAAGTTTTGTTGGTCGAGAACAGTCCAGTATTGCATAGATATGATATAATATATAACTTGACCGAGATAACTACTACCTTCAGCATTATATTAATAAAGTTTTTATTAGTTTCAGTGGCAATTCTCATGTACGTGCCAATTGATTACAATAGTTATATTGTTATATAATTTCAAAATAAAGGACAAGCCCTAAGCCCTAAGGGGCTGAAAAAGGTGGAGTTTTTACGTTAGTAGCATTATCTACAGGGTGTAACAAAAATACTGGAATAATTGATAAATTGGTATCGTATAGAGACTAAGAAAATGTTGGACAAAAAAAAATTTGACGCAATAAATAGTAGTTTATGTAACTGTTACGTTTTAAGGCCTAATTACGTACAGTTGCATACACTGCTTTATCTACACTTATATTATTTATCCAAAATGCCGTATTCGGAAACCATAGAATGGCCGCCATTGCACCGCCATGACCAACTCGATTGTGTCGGGGAGGCGCGTGTCGGGCTGTCGGCGGATGCGCGGGAGGGTGCAGGTGTACATTATGTTATCAAAACTCATAGCACATCAGCATGAAAAGTTAAAATTACGTTACTGCCACAGATAAAAAGCTTATCATAGTAAAATCGGTCGTGGTAATGCTAGCCATTGCCTACCGTTTTCGAACACGTTTTAGAGAACTTACAATATAAGTGTAGATAAATATCTTTTTTTGTATGAGGCACGTCGTCCCAGCTGGCCAACCCTCCCTACAAAACCTTTTTTTTTCACGTCAGGAAAAAGAATTCTAAGGTTTTCATAACTAGAATAGGATACCAATTACGCCCTTCAACGGATCACCATATGTAAGTATCCACAGTATCATACATATATTTGACAAACTATTTTTTCCTTGAACAGGTTCCGGATATACTTTCGAGTGGTTCTTTGTTGGTGCCGTTCTTCAGAGACGAAGAGACCTCCGGAAATGAGTAAACAACTCGAATTAAACAAATCGTTTTCAGGTAATATTCATTTTTGATCTCGATTTATTTTGTAAGTTGGTATAGGTATGCCTAGATTTTAGTGTAACTTATGTTAACATTACAAGAACTACTTTTATTGGTAACTCTTAAAAAAGGACATTTCAAATAACTATGTCTGAATGAAATAAGTATTACCCCTAAAATTCAGGCATACGATAATGACATCTGTTTTTAGGGTTTCGTAGTCAACTAGGAACCCTTATAGTTTCGCCTTGTCCGTCCGTCCGTCTGTCCGTCTGTCCGCGGTCTAGCTCAGTGACCGTTCGCACTAGAAAGCTGAAATTTGGTAACAGTATGTGCATTAATCACGCCAACAAAGTGGTAGAATAAAAACAGATTTTATTTTATTTTATTAGGGTACACATGAAGTAGGGTTGTTTTTTTTACTCCAACACTATTGTGTTGGGTATCATTGGATAGGTCTTCTAAAAATAATGGAGGTCTTGTTAAACATTTTTTGTATAAAACGAATAGTTTTGTAAATAATAGCTCTGAGAGTTCAAAAAAGGGCGTCCCCCATCAAACTTTTGAACCGTGGGTCCAAAAAAATTGAATAAAAACTCATGGAAGTGAGGCCTAATAAGTACTTTCAATGAAAACTATATTGAATAAAATCGGTTCGGCCGTTTTTGAGTTATCACTCAAAAACACATAGTGAAAGGACGTAAGCGCCGCCAAATATCCTTAAATAATACGAACTTTTGAACGGATGTATTGTAACAGACCGGCAACTACAGAACCTTACACTGAGCATGGCCCGACATGCTCTTGGCCAGTTTTTTATTGTTATTGGTATGTGGAATATACTCTGCGTCATATTTCTTTTTTGGTACAGGAACAGTACCATAACAGAAATATTTAAATGAAGATAAGAAGTACCTATATTTAATTAAGATGCTAATCTTGATAAGATAAACATTGAATAATATCACTTTATAGTTTATATAGTTTTGGTAGGTATAAGTAGGTATACCTATTTTTGTTTGGACATGTGCTATGTAGGGAAAACCGGGTGGATCCGTATACCGAGGGCATTCGTACAGTGGTCATATCTCACCTATTCGTACAGGGTTCATATCTTGAATAAAAGTTCATAAAGGTGACTGAAACAGGTGAAACTGCTGTGAAAATAATGAGTCTAGGGAAGAAAAGAAGCAACAAAATAATTATAACTTGGCCAGGTTGTTATGAATAAAAACAGACATATGTATATGCTCTTATTATAGATATATGGACAACAAAGTAGCATGAATTGCATTCTACAATAGAGGTTAGTTTTTGTTTTACAAGGCTCAGAAAAAGGTGTACGAATCCTACCTAACTTCCCCTAAATATTGTATGCTAGTAGGTACTATTTAAGTTTTCTTGTGTGCCCGAATAGGCTACCTAATCATGTGATGTGTACATGTGTATGTGGCTTTGTAGGTGTAACATGATATCGTGAAGAACATGGTATCGTGGAGAAGTGCTAAGATAAGGTGTACAAAAAGTTCGTAAAAGCTTAAAAATCTTAAAAAATGTCAGAAATATAAATGCGTCATTTTGAAAACTTTTGCAGAGCAGTTGAATTTTGTACGTGTCAGATTTTGTTGACGTGCTTAAAGTAACGAAGCATCGTTTAACGAAATACTCTTACGTGGACTCTCTACGGTAATAGTGCGAACTCCACGGATAAATAGAAAACTTCCTCCGCAAATTGCTCACAATATTTATATCTCAACAATAATGACCTGAATAAACGTGAGACTACATAAAGTTGTAGTACCTACGCACCTCAGGTTTGAAAGTGTGTTATTGGTACAGCGTAAGTCCAAATATTCGCGAAACTTATCATGGCAACTCTTCCCGTCCGATATGAATCAACTTGATGAACTTATATTAATGGTACTTCGGGCTTTTCTTAGCGTAAAATTATACAATAACTAGAACCTATCGTTTGTAGCTCAGTTATTGTGATTTGTGGAAATAAACACTGTAGAAAAAGAGTACTCGCTTCTGTGTTAGCAACGCCATACTAAATTGCTCGCATTTTTTCGTTTTTACCGGCAATATTTTCCAGTGTTTATGCAGCATCACATAACAGGTTCAAAATGTTTCAAGCTGACATTCATGTCATTGTCTTTTATTCGTGAGCGTCGGTTTGTTTCGCTATTATTCTACCAACCTTGGGGAAGTTTAGTAGTACATAGTACGTTAACCCTTTATAACTCCATTAACGAAATCTTACAACCGCGAAATATCTATAATGCTTAATCCGATATTCGAATATAATATTAGGTTTACAGCCATTCACTATAACTAATAGAGTTTTGAATAACTGTCCTCCAAGGTTTATCATATATATCACAACTTAGTAGGAATGCATATACAATATTTATAAAGGTAAACATGTATTTTATCTGTACAGCATTTAACGTTACAGTTAAATATAAACCGGTTAAACAAATATATGAACCTGTTATATGTTTAAGCTAGAGCGCTCTAGACTGATGAAGTCTACGCTCCGTCCAGCAGCACTTCAAATCCAAAACCCTGAGAGCTTCCAGCTGGAACTCCAAAACCGTTTCGATTGTCTAGGCGGCGATGTGGACGAATTCAACAACGGGTTTGTGGAAGCTGTCCATAGCACTGGGTCTAAGTTTTTTAAGGCCCAGCGGAGCAACAGAACCAAAAGGCTCTCTGACTCCACTCAGAAACTCATCGAGGAAAGGAGAGAAATGGTTCTGCAATCCTCAGGAGATGCGTCATTATACCGGCAGCTCAATAAACGGATCTCTAAGTCCCTTACCCGTGATTTGCGCCAATTCAATACAAATCGTATTGAAGAGGCCCTTGAGCAGAATAAGGGCTCTAAAGTTTTCGCAAGGGATCTGTCTATTGGGCAGAGCCAGCTCGCCAAATTAAAAACTGAGGATGGTAGAATCGTTTCATCCAGACCCGAGCTTCTGGGGGAGATAGAGGACTTTTATGGACAGCTGTACACATCAACTAGCAGACTTGAAGTTGATCTGGCGGAAGACCCTAGAGCTAGACTGACCCGACATTATACCGAAGACATCCCGGACATCAGCCTGTACGAGATTAGAATGGCTCTTAAACAGCTCAAAAACAATAAGGCACCTGGTGAAGACGGAATTACAGCCGAACTTCTGAAGGCGGATGGTAAACCGGTCCTTATGGCCCTTCAGAAGTTGTTCGACTCCGTTTTACTAGAAGGGAGAACGCCTAAGGCATGGAACAGAGATGTGGTGGTATTGTTCTTCAAAAAGGGCGATAACGCGTTACTGAAGAACAACCGACCTATTTCACTTCTGAGCCATGTCTATAAGCTGTTTTCAAGAGTCATCACAAACCGTCTCGCACGCAGGCTAGATGACTTCCAGCCTCCCGAACAAGCCGGTTTCCGAAGAGGCTTTAGTACCGTAGACCACATCCATACGCTCCGTCAGGTTATACAGAACACTGAGGAGTATAACCTGCCCCTCTGCTTAGCGTTCGTGTACGAGAAAGCCTTCGACTCGATCGAAACCTGGGCTGTACTACAATCTCTCCAGAGGTGCCAAGTGGACTATCGCTATATCGAAGTGCTGAAGTGTTTGTACGAGAACGCCACTATGTCAGTCCGACTCCAGGACCAGAACTCGAAGCCTATTCCGTTGCAGCGGGGAGTCAGGCAAGGAGATGTTATTTCTCCTAAACTGTTTACCGCTGCACTGGAGGATGTTTTCAAGACTCTGGACTGGAGAAGGCTAGGCATCAACATAAACGGCGAGTACATCACTCACCTTCGGTTTGCTGACGATGTAGTAGTCTTGGCTGAGACCATGGAGGATTTGAGCACGATGCTCGATGACCTCAGTAAAGCCTCCGAGCGAGTTGGTCTAAAGATGAACATGGATAAGACGAAGATCATGTCAAATACCCATGTAGCACCAACTCCCGTTACAATCGGAGACTTTACACTCGAAGTTGTGGACGATTATATATACTTAGGACAGACTGTCCAGTTAGGTAGATCCAACTTCGAGAAAGAGGTCATTCGACGAATCCGACTCGGTTGGGCAGCGTTCGGGAAGCTACGGCACATCTTTTTGTCCAATATTCCGCAGTGTCTCAAGACGAAAGTCTTTGACCAGTGTGTGTTGCCAGTGATGACATATGGAACTGAAACGTGGTCGCTTACAATGGGCCTCATATGAAGGCTCAAAGTCACCCAAAGGGCAATGGAGAGGGATGGAGGGAATGGGGGTTGGAGTCTCTCTGCGTGATCGCATCAGAAATGAGGCCATCCGCAGCAGAACCAAAGTAACCGATATAGCCCTCCGAATCGCTAAACTAAAGTGGCAGTGGGCGGGGCACATTGCTCGTAGAACCGATGGCCGTTGGGGCGGAAAGGTTCTCGAGTGGCGACCACGAACCGGAAGGCGCAGCGTGGGTAGACCCCCGCAAGGTGGACTGATGACCTGGTGAAGGTCGCGGGAGTCCGCTGGATGCGGGTGGCGCAGGACCGGTCATTGTGGCACTCTTTGGGGGAGGCCTATGTTCAGCAGTGGACGTCTTTCGGCTGATATGATGATGATGATGATGATATGCAGATAATAATATCAAATATTTATTTCAATAAAACTTATCTATACATATAATAAACGCGTAAGAAGAAAAAAAATGTACATTGAAGATATTCTAGAAAAACTTATTCGGGGGTCTTAAAAACGTTGACTGAATACATTTCAGTGATTTTTGGAATTCTTGTCTGTCTGTCTGTGAATTTGTCCGCGCACTACGTAAAAACTACTGCACAGAATTTTACGAAATATTGTATAGCAACAGTTTATACCCCGGAGCAACATATAGGGTAATTTTTATTCTGCTTATTAAAAACATAATTTTCATAAAAACAAAATGGTTCACAAAAGTGGTCACAGATGGCGCTGTATTGGTAACCTGTATACCGTATACAATCATTATTTAAGAACGTCTTTAGATTAAATTAAGCGATTCGGTGATTCGGTCTGTTACGTTCCGCCGAGGTTTAAACCATGGATTTTTAAATGCTTTCCCAATTTAAGGATTGCGGGTTAAATATTTTTAAAACGTGTTACTTCGTGGAAATTGTAAGTATCCGGACATGTATTGTGATCCATTAATACCTGGAGGTACTTTAAAGTTACTGAAGCTACAGAAGGTACTGAAACCTACTTACAATATACGTCAAAACAAATAAAACAGGTAGTTAAGATTTATCCATTTCGATTTACCCGACAGCAAAAATTGTACCGTTTGTGAGATCAATATGTTTTATCTCGCTTTAACAGCTGATTGCAATAAAAACCGGCCAAGTGCGTGTCGGACCACGCATAATGGAGGGTTCCGTAGCTTCAATGGAATAAGAACCAGACTAAAGCCAAAAGGTCGTATCTGATGCCTATGGAAGAAGTTTTTGGAAATAACTCAAAAATGGCTAAACCGATAATGTTCAAAATAATTTTCGTAGAAAGTACCTATATGAAAACGCGTATCTTCTCAAATTTTTTCATATTTTTATTACATACGGTTCAAAAGTTACAGGGGGGGACCATGGGGGGACGCTATTTTTCCGACTTTCGAAGCGATTATTTCTGAAACTACAATTCACTTAATCACAAAATGTAAAGACATATCGATAGATGTGCAACATGTTGATATTTGGTAATTTTTTTTTAATTTAGTTACATCTATGGAGCGCCCCCCCTGAATTTTTTTTTTTTTGCAATTTCACTACGTAACTAGATAGCGGCATACAAACTACACCTTATGTCTAAATTTTATTAAGATACATCTTATAGTTTCCGAGTAAAATGGTTATGACATACGGACGGACGGGCAGACGGACATGACCAAAACTATAAGGGCCATTTTTGCCATTCTGGCTACGGAACCCTAAGGGTAGTCCTGAATCTAGCAATTACTAGCTGCTAGCTGTCACGCTGCTGCTGAAGAAATTTTCGCTGCGACGCTCCGGGCCTGGGTATATTTGGGATATATGGGATATATTTCGCAGAATATTGCCGCTCACCATCAGGCCTCCGGCTCTCAGATTTGCTAAGACTCTTCACCATTAAGTTTTGTCCGGATTCCGTCATGCTGCCTGCTGCTGCTGAAGCAATTCTCGCTGCGATCCTCCGGGCCTGGGTACTGCGCGGTACTCGCCCTATGGCTTTCGCGATATTGCCGCTCACCGTGTCACGGCTTCGGCGTTCGGGTTCACCAAAAACTTGACCATTGAGTTTTGTGGGGACCCTTTCACGCTCCTGCTGAAACAATTCTTGCTGCCTTTGCCTTTATTAGATTGTGGCCTGCTGCTGCCAAAGCAGTTTTCGCTGGGACGTTGCGCTCACGCGCTACCTCACGCCAGTACCTTCAGCGTTTGTTCTCCTGCAGAAACTCGGCCATTAGCATTCTCAGATCTCGACGCACGCCTTTTAGTCAGTTATCTTTATCACGAATGAACTAATAAATTTAGATAGATATTTATATGTAGAACGCGTAAATTCTACACTAATGGCCTGGATAGTAAATGAAAATGACAAAACCTCCCACACACGCGGGCGAAGCCGCGGGGAGTACAGCTAGTATTAAATACTTACCAAATATTGTATATTCGAAAGAAGTTTTAATTGCTGGTTCTTGTAGTTTTTTGTACCAACATATATTATTTTATTAAAGAGTTCTCGGGTCAATATATCTATAAATTTAGTCAAACCTAACATCATTCTAAATATAGGTAATGTGGTACAAAAGCATGAAAGTAGCATTGCTTATATTGACCAGTAAATGTATTAAGGTTTATTTCGTTAAGCATCAGCGGAGGCGTGAAATGAAATACTTAGCAAGGTCTAGCGGGTCACAAGCGGCTTCGACCACACATGTGACATAAGCTCCCGGGTGTGACGAAATAGAAAATTAATCCTTCGGCCATCTGGTTTTTTCTTTACTTCATCATTGTCTTGCGTACCTATTGTTCACACGCCCATAAAATGATTTTATCATACATGAAAGACTGTACGAGATAATTTGATGGATTGTTCAACCTTTCCTTTAACACAATTAGGAGCATAAAGAAAGTTTGCATAATGTTGAGTTGGGGAAATTATTGACAAATGACGTATACCTAATTATCTAATGTAGTTCATAGGTTGTCGCCTTCTGTTGTTGTTTCCGCAATAGTACGCAATGTTTTTTATTCTGATGTTAAAATATAGGCCCTGTCCTCAATAAATGAGACAACTTCGGTGGTTTTACATTTTTTTATTATTACTTTTTCCAATGGAACATTTTTGCTGATCTGTCACTCAGAATTCTACCAATTAATAGCTGCCAGATGCCCGGATCTAGTAACAAGGAGAATATATCAATCTAACTAGACGAGTTTCGTTGCTCTCATTATTGTGTTATTATATCTGATGTGGCCAGCTCACAGTATATAACAAGTTTATTTCAGAAGGAATAATGACATCCAAAATTTTTCGTATTATTTTGTACCACGCTCCAACCGCCGGCTCCGCTTTCAGCAGATCGTAAACGAGGTTGGCTGTGAATAATTATCGTTATTTTTTTATAGACGAGTAAATATAAATTGCACTTCAAGTCCATTTCAGCGATGATGGGCTCATGTTTCCACATTGCTTGCGACTGAAATACTTTCAAGTAGGTTGGTAATTTGATAGTCCCTTGCCCATACAAGTATTTTCCCGAACCCGATAGAACAATTAACTTAATCAAATTATGATATTAACTAGCTTTTCGCCCGCGACTTCGTCCGCGTATAATACGGTTCCTCATACAGAGTTTCATATCCAATTGTAACTTCTTAACTAACTTTTGTTAATCCCCGAACCTTCTTCTTAATCTATTTATACTTATAGCTATTTTGGCGAAAAAACGGGTAACGTAGACATAGTTTCAGTTACAAATAAGTGTTAATATGCAAATAATAACGTAAATGTACCCTATTATTTGCGTAACTTTTTTATGTACTATATAGTGGTGGTTTTATTTGGCGATACGATGACCAAACTATTGTCAGAACTCTCTGGAACATGGAAATGGAACGGAAATAGGAACAATAATTCCTAGTAAATCTCAAACCAAAAAAATAGTAAATCTCTATACAAACTTTCAACTTCTTTTTAGCCCCGTTCTAGGTTGAATTTTGAAAAACGCTGAGATTGCGTTTAATATTTCTTAATTATTAGCGTACGAGGTTTCAAATCTCTGACTCTAAATTTTAAACTCCACCGATACAAACGTTTAACCCCCATTTTATCCCCCCTTAGGGGTTGAATTTATCTAAATCACTTCTTATTAGTTGTACAGATTGTAAATATAACCCGTCCTGCAAATTACAACTTTCTAGCTTCAGTAGTAAAGGCCTTCCTTTCATACAAACTTTTCAACCCCATTTCTACTCCTCTGATGATGGAATTATAAAAAACGCTGAAATTAGTTTTTTTGCTTTAAAGTTAGTAGCTTACAAACGAACTTTCAAGTTTGTCACAAAAAAAATTCTCTCTATACAAACTTCCAACCCCTTTTTGCCCTGTTAGAGGTTCAATTTTGAAAAACGCTGAAATTACTTTTATTGTTTTTTATTATTAGTAAACGTGTGAAGTTTCAAATGTCTAACTCTAAATTTTAAACGCCACCTATACAAACTTTTAACCCCTTTTTACCCATTAAGGGGTTGCATTATACAAAATCGCTTCTTGTTAGTTGTACAAAGTGTAAATTTAACACGTCCTGCAAATTACAACTTTCTAGCTTCAGTAGTTACGGCCTCCCTTTAATACAAATTTTTCAACCTCGTTTCAACCCCTCTGAGGTGGAATTTTAAAAAACGCTGAAATTAGTTTTCTTGCCTTGAAGTTAGTAGCTTACAAATAGGGAATGCTCCCGGTTCTGATTTTGTATGGCGAGAACCGGGAATTCCCGGTTCCGGTACTGGATTTGTATAGAAAACGAGTACCGGGAGCAAACCCTACTTACAAACGAACTTTCAAGTCTGTCAAAAAAAATCTCTATACAAACTTTCAACCCCTATTTTACCCTGTTAGAGGTAAAATTTTGAAAAACGCTGAAATCACTTTTATTTTTTTTCATTTATTAGTAAACGTACGAAGTTTCAAATCTCTATCTCAAAATTTTAAATCCCATCCATACAAACTTTCAACCCCCTTTTTACCCCCTTACGGGATTCATTTTAAAAAACCCCTTTTTAGTAGATACTAACGTTATAAAAACTACCTATTGTAAAAAATTCAGCTCTGTAGATCCAACGGTTTGGGCTGGGCGTTGATTTAAGTGAGTCAGTCAGTCAGTTAGTCAGTCAGTCAGGACTTTTACGTTTATATATATATAGATTTATTTTCCCGGAAAATTCATTAATGTAACTAGGAAAGCTGTTACTCCATTTAATACCTATTGTAATAATAAATAATTACAATTAGGTACTGTTTTTAGGTTATATTCATATATAATATATAAAACCATAAGTATATTACCATTAAAAAAATATTATTCAATAACTTCTAAATTTATTTATGGTTTTTCATTTTTTGCCTTATGTATATCGTTTGTAGTACTTTTGTACTTAAACATTAATAAATAGTATTTTTGGCCCGAATATATGTGAAGTGCCTCTGACGTAGGCCTATACGTTTTCCTGTGGGAGCGCTTATATCAGCTTTGTTACAGTCAGCCAGAGGCACTATCGCGAGGCCTCGTTCTTCAGCCGCGTATGACACTCGCCCCGACGGAGCAACCAGTCTCGGTCGGTTACTCCACACGGTACGTATTCTATCTTTTAGCGGCCTAGTCGAATGGAATTGGATTCAAATAATGGAACGGATTTTATTTTTGTGTGTTGGTTGGAAATATAATAAACTAGTCATCAAATCGAGAATATGAATATTCGTACAAAAAATTAGGATGTGTTGACGAGCAAAATATTCCAAAGTGTTTCATCAATTTGATTCTAAGAGGCTTAAAAAGGTTAGGTTAGTATTTTATATTTACTAGTCGCTTTTCGGTGAAGGAAAACATCGTGAGGAAACCGGACCTAATTCCAATAAGGCCTAGTTTCCCTAGGGTTGGAAGGTCAGATGGCAGTCGCTTTCGTGAAAACATCAATTCATGGGATTAGGTTGCCAAGCGGACATTTGGATTCGAGGCTCAGTTGAGTCGTGGCAAAAGGGCCGGGCAAACGCTAAGAGGATGAAGGAGACTTTTTTTTAAACATTTTCCACATGGGGGTACCTACTTAATCGAACGAGCGGAGCGTAAGCGAAGTACATAGTCGAACGAGCGGAGCGTAAGCGAAGTACTTAGTCGAACGAGCGGAGCATAAGCGAAGTGAAGTTCTTACAGGCAATTTTGGACACAACAGAATTGTCAGCTGGCTGCTTAGACGTCCCGGTATTTCGATGGTTTTTGATTTTTAATAGTTGATAGCTTTAGTAAAGTTTTTCTGAACTTTATGAAATTTGTTGGGGTTGTAATACATATAATTTGAGAGTTCGTACATGAGCAGGCTCGGTCAAGGGGTTATCGAGCTAGAAGGCGCGAAACAATCATCACAAGGGTCTTGTTATATTGGTTATCTCGTTTACAAGGAAATCGCGAGTTTAGTTAAATTACTGGTAGTTCGAGGCGAACTAGTAGTAATTTAAATATAAGTAACCACTGTGCGGCTTATTCAATTCAATTCCATTCAAATTATTTATTTTTAATCAATTAAGGATCCATATATTGTTAGTACATACAGCTAAAGAAGACTTATAATTAGGGTTAGTGACATAGAATTAAATAAAAATAAAACTAAAAAACAGAAAAACAATACGTAATAGTTATCTTTGCGCCAGTTAATTATTCTAAAATAAATCGATATAATATATACTTTCATTGATATAAAACCTTTTGCGTCGGTGCAGGCGCGGATCCAGGATTTCGTTCAGGGGGGGGGGAGCACTTTCTCGCGGTCCGCACCTATGGCCCCCGTAGTATACGAGGTTTGCGTTTCAGGGAGGGGGGGGAGGCAATTGCCCCTGTTGCCCCACCAGCCCCCCCCCCCCCTGGATCCGCGCCTGCGTCGGTGGTGTACATGACAACAAAGGGCATTATACGGATTTTAGTGATCCCATTTTGCATAGTGAGACCTTAGGACCCATAGGCCATTGTAGGAAGGGGAGCCCCTAATTTATGGTGCGATGGGGGTAAAAAGGGGGACACGTTTATTTGCGCGTCACATATATTGAAAACTATAAGTCTTAGCAACATACTTCAAAGGCAAAGGTTGTAGAGTATTTTATGAAGAATATATTTGAATTATAATTGAAATGTTTGTGGTAACTTCAACCGTTTTTATAAAAAATACGATATATTGCAAATTGGGGCACAAAACTACTTTTGTGCGAAGTGGGGACGACCTGTTTCGACTTCTATTTTTTTAAGTACTGGTGTTTTAATATGGCATTTATGAAATCTTTATTAAATAATGTAATAAATATTTGTTTCATTTCATACAAAAAAAAACTTTATTTACTTAAATTATTATTATTAACTTTATTACTTTTAACTTTGTTTACTTAAATCATTATAATTTATAATACTTTTTGTAATGGGGAATAGAAGGGCTTTTTATTTTTGTCGTATAAAACAAGAAGATAAATAAAATATAGGCAAATTTTCGTAATAAAATGAAACGAAGATTGTAAATAATTTCGTTTACCGGTATTTTTACGTTAAAATGAAAATTTATATTCATAAATGAATTAAGTGTCCTCATTTTACACGAAAATGATATCATAATCGACTATGAAGGTAATTTTCATTTTCGAGATTTTGGTACACTTGGTACGGGGACTAGTAATTTTTTTTCCTCCATATTACTCTTAAAAATATATTGTATGTATACTGTTTGGGATGAGAAATAGAAGTTCTTAAAGAAATTATTACTTTCTTTCTTAACATTTTTATAATAAACATATAGCCATTTACTCGTAATTTTTTTTTATTCGATAGTTTTACATGAAAATGTGTAAAACAAAAATTAGAAATGATTTAGCAAAAATTTTTTTTATGGATTTTTAGGTGCACCCCCCCCCCCCCACTTAAAGATATGCCCCAAAAATGTTATGGACTCCCCTTCTTAAATTAATCTTAGAGCCAAAAGGACCAACTGTGCAAAAGGAAATTCCTTCATCATCATTTTCCGTATAATTAATTTGATTCGTACTTATCTTGTTTTCTGGTAACAAATACTTTTAAAATATTATTTACCACTAGTAAAGTTCAATGAAACACGTATTTAGGTATATTGCATGCTAAATTTAATAAAAACTATGAAACAAAATAGGTACATGAAAAAACATTGTGTTTATGTAAAAAATACCTTAAAAGTATATGATTATTACTATTCCTTAAACTAGACATTTACTTTTTCTTAAACATAACAGGCCTTACAATATAAATAATAAATATACATTTTAAAATAATTCATGTAAAACAAATATCAATAAAAGCAATAAGTGCATATAAAAATTTAATAATACATAAATTCAAATATTAAATTCTACGTTATTCAGTAACATCTAATAAACTTAAAACTTCAATAGAGAGAGTAGATTTTTTTTTCGGGGCAACTTTCTACTGGAGGTGACAAATGGATCTGAATTCAGCAGAAGCCTGTGAATAAGATCTTTGTTAGTGAGATCCCGAGACATTTTCCGTGTGTGGTTGCGTCGAAAGATTTTTATATTTTTGTTCGTTGACTCTGCAGCCTCTTCGGACAATTCACCTATAGGAACTAAAGCGTTTTCTATAACTATGTATAGCACCATGTACGAGCACTTTATGTACAGAAGATGGTAAAGGATACCAATCGTATACCTTCATCAGTTCTTTCGCCGTTTCTGTAGCATACTCGTCAAATTTATTTATTTACATTTATTTTATATCCAGATCATATGCACTCCAAAATAATTTTAGACCTTTCTATTAGGTTCTGTTGTATACCGGTGATTTCAGCGGATAGCGGATTGTTGATCGGATTCCACGTTTAAGGTATTTTTGGTTAACGTACATGTTTCAAGGAGATTAACACTTTGCAACTCGTTGAACCATTCGGAATGTTTCATTAGAACTTTAGATTTGGTTCTCGAACACGATTTCGAAAAAAACACAATTCGTTCGCAAATGTACTTTATGACTTTTTCGAAGTTGCTAGTATTCACGTTATCTGCATATGGGACCATTTCAATCAAATGTTGTATCACTTGGCGACGCCTTTATACATCTGCAGCACTCTTAGACAGCCACAGTTCAAATACAAATCCCCTTGTAAATGATCCAACGTACATAATATTTGAAAAAAATAAAAATAAATGGTTAATATTATAACGTAATATTTTCGTAGTACCGCTACGCGTAGGCCCACTTAGGCGTAGCAGGATTCTAAATACTAAAGTGGCAAAATTAGGCAAACAAAGTTGTGTGTCTATTAATCTACAAAGATCAAACTTTCTAATGAAGGTAATTTTATCCTTCAGCGAGTTTAATAACATAACTAAAACTGTCATTAAAAAAAATATTCGCATGTAAGTTAGTCATGGCGTAGACCCGTTATTATTTTTATTATATATTACATGTACAGAACAAAATCTATATGTAAAACAAAATAACATACCTGATTCTTGAAGATCCATAATACTAATAATCACTAAAATACCAACTTTCACAGGAATTCACTACTAATGACCGATCGCTTAATGAGTCGCTGATAAGGGAGCGCGCAGAAACGGGTGATATGGTCACTTTCGAGGTTCGTAAGAGAATGAAAATAGTTAATAATCCAAGATATATTTATACCCAATATTTATAGGTGAATAATAAACGATCATTGGATATTTAAAAATGACACATGCATTTTTTTAAATTATGACCTAAGGCCAGGCCACTGTGCACCGGCGAGTACTTCCTTTAAACTTTTAAAACTTTAATTTTTACTAACTGTACACTAACCAGGGCAAGATGACAATCGTTTGCAGAAAATGAATCGAAACGCTATCCGTCTCTCTCTCGCACTAATATGGAAGAGTGAACGAAAGCGTGTAGCGTTTCGTTTCGTTTTCTGCAAACGATTGTCATGTTGGCTACAAGGCCAGGAGTATTAGTGTTAATGAAATTAGAGCTCACGTCTTTAACTTGACGTTGGTCTATATAGTCGGTGGTGTACACTTATTTATACGGAAAATGATGATGATGGTATTTCCATTTGCACAGCTAATCCTTTAGGCTCTAAGATTAATTTAAGAAGGGGAGCCAAACAAATTTTTGATGCAAATTTTTCACGAAGTGGGGGGTGGCCCCCATAATTAACTAAAAATAAAATAGAGCTATATAGCCAAGTTTGATATCATTTTCATGTAAAGCAAGGATGCTGAATTCATTTTTGGTATTTTATTTATACCTTTCCATATAAGAAAACTGAGAAAACATAAAAAATATGAAATCAATGTTTGATAATTTTTTGAATAAATCCCTATATTTTTTTATTTATGGTCGTAGCCTAAAAAATATATTTTCATGATAAAGCCCTGTTATTCCTCTTTATAAAAAGTATATAAATCCTATATTGGTTATAATATCTTTAACGAAAAAAATAAAAATAACAATAGGCCTGTTATCAACCACAATCTAATTATGTAGGAAAAACGATGTGGTTTGAGCTCTAATGCTTGCCTAACTATATCTTTCACAACTAAATGGACGTCAACCATTTCAAACGCTATTATTTATCTTGCCTTTGTATGCTTGTTATAATTCGTAAGTGAAATAAAGAGTTCGTTTAGAAGAAACCGGAACCGGTTACCAATAAAGGGGTATTAAATCAAGTAAGTATTTAGTAGGGTAGTTTTAAAAAACTATCAATTTAGTAAGCACATCATTGAGTTACCCAAAGGTAAGCGCTTGGCGGGTACGGATTGGAGGAGGACAGCAGAAGATCGAGCACATTGGCGTGCCATGGGAGAGGCCTATGTCCAGCAGTGGACTGATAGGTACTGCTGCTGCTGCTGCTGCTGATAATGATATTGTAGCGCTTACCGAAATGAAAATCCACAATGACGTTTACCTATCAAGCGAATTTCATCTCTATTGCCAAGACATTAGACAGGGACATAACATTGAATATAGGGTAACCATATAATTTTGTAACCAAATAACAGCGTTATCAAATAGAGCGGTTCTCCAGTCCCTGTTATCTAATGACGTTTTCAAGTGAAAGGTACATCATTGCGGGTTATCAATAAGGGCCCGTTCATTTTTTTAGAGAGAAAACTTAAGCGTTAGGTAAACATCTTCAACTGAAGACAGTCTGTTGGTGAATAGTGCACTCTAAAATAAAAATAACAATTCTGTGTTATACCTACTTAGACATTACACAAACTTATTTGAAATTAATATTATAACTAATATTTACATAACTAAATGCAAGTCTGCATATCTACAGCTACATGCTTCATCCTACATCTCCATAATTTTGTGGTTAAAATTATACCCTCGTTCTGTTGACAAATTGATCCGATATCTGGTGCACACCTTAAGTTCTGATGACAATTACAATTTAATAGATTCAGTATCATTGGGGTGAAAGGGATTTATTAGTAGAACACAGTGTATTGTGGATCATAAAGTAAGCGTAGTTTAGGCAGTTTTGGTAACATAACAACCTGAAAAGAAAATAAGTATTGTTTAGGTAAATTCAAAAGCTTTTATTGTAAATAAACAATGATATAGATAATGTACAAAAAGCTATAAAAATTATTTAGTAGGTTCTAGGTACCAGTTATCACACCACTCTTCTCATCAATGTAGCTAGAGCATTGAAAAGACAAAAAACTAAAATCCTGGGGCGCTTGAATCTTTTATCAACGGACAACGCCTAATATCATTATAATATCCTCCACCAAACAGTCTCCTGGCCCAGTTGGTAGTGACCCTGCCTACGAAGCAGGAGGTCCCGGGTTCAGATCCTGGTAAGGGCATTTATCTGTGTGTTTATCACGAATATTTGTTCCTGAGTTATGGGTGTTTCCTATGTATATAAGTATATATTTATCTATATAAGTATGTATATAGTCGCCTAGTACCCAAAGTACAAGCTTTGCTTAGTTTGTGACTAGGTTGATTTGTGTAAGATTGTCCCCAAATATTTATTTATTTTATTATTATATATATGAACTTAGGTTAGGTACGCTACGCTAGTGGTGTGATGAGTGGTACCTAGGAGCTATCGATTATTTTAGGCTTGAGTACATAACTGGCATCATTATTTTCAATTAAACCGTTTAATATACGATACTTAACATACCAATTTAACTACTATTGGAAACGGGATGTTTACCTAACTGAAATATACATGGTAAATACCATACCAATAATAATATTTTAATAGTATCTAGTCAAAACAGGAAATAATTATTTTACTTATTTTATTTATGGCCTGGATACGAGACTTTCAAGCCAAATCTTTATTTGATAACTCTGTACTATAATGTGTTACAAATTGGACCCGGGGTATGTCCTTAAACTACGTCCGGACCTGGGTATGTCCTTAAACTACGCCAAAAAGAGAGGTATGGGCACTGCGAATGGCATCTCGCTAAGTGTGGTAGGGCACGTTCAGCGAATGTCATCGCTCAAATCTGGAGCAGAGCCCGACTGGGGAAGTACCTCCACCTTACAGAAAACCACAGCCAAATAGCACTAGACCCTACTCATAGTGTTGTGTTCCTGCTGGTGAGTAAGGTTGCCAAAGAGCTCAAAGAAGACCCAGTGTGTTGACGATGAGGGACCTACTTGTTCCTTTAGTCGTCAACACAGTGAATCCTCCTTTTTGTAAAGGGTCGGCAACGCGCATGTGACTCCTTTGGAGTTGCAGGCGTCCATAGGTTACGGTAGCTGCTTACCATCAGGCGGGCCGTATGCTTGTTTGCCACCGTCGTGGTATAAAAAAAAAAAAAAAAAAAAAAAAAAAAAATATATAACAATTGTTTTCCCCACTTCCCACAAAAGTAGGAACATTCATATATTTTTTGCAAAAACGGTTGAAGTTACCACAAAACTTTCAAGTAAAGAAATATTCTTCATGAAATTCTCTACAATTCTTGCCTTTGAAGTATGTTGCTAAGACTTATAGTTTTCAATCTATGTGTCGCGAAAATTTTAGCCTCCCCTTTTTACCCCCACCGCACCACAAATTTAGGTGGCTCTGCTTCCTAAAATGGCCTATGGGTCCTAAAGTCTCACTATGCAAAAGGTGATCCCATCATCACTAAAATCCGTATAATGCCCTTTGTTGTCGTGTGCACCACCGACTAATAGTACAGTAGCAAAATTTAATTAAAATGAAGTAACGACTCACGTCATTGTGATGTCTATCGGTATAAAATGCCAGAAAATACTGCTTTAGGTTACTCAAAGCTGACGAATGAAAACTCTTGTAAGATGCCAATCAAATACCTAACTAAGATTATTGGAAAAACTTTTGTTGATTGTATGACATTTTGTTGAAGTTATCTCGGTGTTTATACAAAAAATAAACGCAATTCAAACTAATGAAAGTTTGAACTACGATTACGTGAACGAAGCGAACACGGCCTTATGGTATGGGCATCAGATGACGCCTTTTCACTTCGATATAGCCGGCTGACGATTTTTCATGTTTACCTACAGGCTAACTTGTAATTCGATGTATACCTTCAAGGAGCTAATACTAGAGTTAATTTGCAACTAACTAACTGGTTAGCGAGATTTTTTCCAATTTATCGAAAAATATAGGTACTTTAAAAACATATCATGCATATTTTTTGTAAATTTATTTAGTATAGCAGTCTAAGCTTAGTACATTTTATGTTATCTTTACATTAATTCTGGCATATAGTCATGATTATTTTATAAATAAAGGTCTTAAGTAGGTTTTGTACTAAATTAACTCTATTATTGCTAACAGTACGGATTCTGCCATTAAAAAAATTTGATAATACATTTATTGTACAAATAATGGTTTAAAGTGTTTAAACTGCTGAATTTTAACAGATAAAAAAAATTAAACATAATTATTATTTACTTGACAAATAAAAATAAGGTCATAACGTACCTAAGTTGTAGTCATCGATAAAAACAAAGTTTAATATATCGGTAACCAGTTACTTTTGACCCCCGGTTTATAACGGCATATTTCTTGCAAATTAACTCCAGCGCTAGCTCCTCGAAGAAATACCTCGAATGAAAAGTCAGCCTGTATAAATTAAACATAACAGACTTCCGGAAAATACTAAAAGTGTAAACGATCCTGTTTTTGTCAAAATAATAAATAAAATTTTCTCCAATGTGCTCGAAAATGTTCACCTTACTGTAGTAAAATTAGTACGTGAAGTTCGTCATTTTTTACTAATACAAATAAAAAAATTAAAAATCATTATTGTCCTGTTTTAGCGGACGACAAGTTGTACTAAAATCCATTAATGTATTGTTTTTTACCTTTTAAACATTTCATTCGACTAAGAAATATCATTTCAAACAGCCAATTACTTAAGCCACATCTACACCGTCTGAACGGCAATCCCTTCAAACTATAGGATAGAGCGAGATAGTGAGATCAAAAACCTTGGTTGTCTCGTTCTGTGTCATAGCTTGCAGGACCACCGCGTCTGATCGTGTGAATACGGCTTCATATCATCATAGACAAAACAACTTTTTTTAAGGTTACAGTTGTGCTTTTTACAGTTGTGTGAAAGGAGCATATTTAATACTGTCTTAAATAGTTTTTGACGAAAATTGATTTTTAAATATTATTTGAATGAACTTTGGCAGATGATTGGCAGTATAAGTAGTGTACTATACTCAAAAAGAATATTGTAAAGGGAAGCTAACTGGCTACTTTCCTAAAAAAAAATATTTAGTCCGTCAGTTAGATTATCAAAAAATATTGGATACGTATTTTTTATTTTGTCAATCAAACAAAAATTGGTGAAGATATAGCCCGTTAAAGTTCCGCGTGACGTCACATTTCAGTACAATTTTTAGTATAATGTGACGTCACGCGGAACTTTAACGGGCTATACCTTCACCAATTTTTGTTTGATTGACAAAATAAAAAATACGTGTCCAATATTTTTTGATAATCTAACTGACGGACTAAATAGAATTATATTTTTTTTACCCAGGAAAGTACCCAATTCAGAAATTCATGATATTTAATGCTAACCTAAATATGTAATTTACTTTATTTCCTCGCTCGCTCGTCCACGAATTTATCTTTCCCGTCCTCTGCAATAATGTACTATTGTTTGAAGGACTAGACACTCGTTTTTCGATTTAAATAAAGGTTTCTTGGTAGTCGTGCACGCTTTACCACGCGAAAGCCTATACTACAAGTCCTTGCGATTATATTACTATTTATAGGTACCTACACAATGAGCTGTTAGAAAAAGTTAGAGACAAATTCCTAAACGCTACCACATAAAAAATAAGTAATGTTTTTCATTGAATGTCGCGCTTTATCTAATCTTCATTTGTTAAGAAAATAAACTCACTTCAACTTCTAATTAGATGTCGGATTCTAAATAATTTAAATTTTTGTTTTCTTTTACACTCCCCATCGATGCACTAACATTTCAAAGTTTTATCTGCGATGGGTCTTGTTAAAAATATAACAACTACATAACAAAACAAATTGTTTTAATAAATATTTTGATTTGTTTATTTTAAGTATAGGTAGACACACTACTAGGTATATGAATTATATAAACTTAAATAGATGTCATATACACAGGACAAAGTGACCAATGCCTCCCGTGCCCACCCGTGCTCAGTGTTCCGGACCTCTGGGCACGTCACGCACGCCAAAATATGTTACTTTATTGTATTTTCCTTATACAATAAAAAAATACAATAAATGTCTGCAAACTTAAATTCATTTTTTCATCATCAGGGTTCTCGAAAGAAACGGAAGCGGTAAACAACGGCAACGCGGTGAGGATGAACCCGAACGGCACGCGTGATAGCAACAGCGTTCATGACGACCGCCTCTAGGACATAGGCTGATAAGTTGATAACGCAAAAATCGAAATTTCGTTATCTGCGTCTCTTTTTTTCGAATGGAGGTAACGAAATTTCTATTTTCGACGTTGGGGGCCGATTTTTGACTTTCGAGCGCACGAATTCGAAAAATTTAATCTTGAATAAACTCGCACATAAAAGTTTGTCGCCGTTATTTACGCATGAAATTAATAGTATAAATCATCGTGATTTTAAATTGCTACCGCTGTTATTTTTAAAACGTCATTTCTTCGTTTTATTCAGAGTTTTAAATGTCAGATTCGAGAGTTCGAATCTCAAAAATCGCCCCCAGGTGGCGTCGCTGTTACAATCTCTATTACGTGCGGTGTGTAGATATTACGGTTTTCAAAATTTCCTTTTGCTGGCTCGCCTGCAACCGTCAATTGCCCTTGGTGAGTGACGATGATAAAACTCGCAAAACGTCTTCTAATACCTATAATGTTTGCAAAGCATAAATACGATTAAACTACATTTGAAATAAAAATTTTGTAATGATAGAATAAGTTGAATGGGTCATTATGTGAGTATTTTAATCTGTTTAAAGTAATTAGTTATAGCTACAACGAATCATGTTGATGTTTACGGTGTTAGGTATAAGAAATCGTACATAGAATCCAAGGAATGTTTTGTTCTATGATAGAATCGGGTTTAAAATGTCATATTTTGCTACCGCCCACAGAATAAGAACGCATTTGCATTTCAGACCCGCTTAAAAAACGAGTTATAACGAGTGTTTCCATAATAATCGATACGGTCCCTGTATCGATTATTATGGAAACAAGTTTGTAATACTCTATGAAAAAAATATAATTTTTTTGTGTCGTTTGTCATATCTAAATCTATAAGATATATAATCATTTATATGATCTTGAGATAAAAAATAATATAAATCTATATAATTTCCATGTTGCAAGGTCAATCGAAATAACAACGACTTTCAATTGTGACCAAATACTGCAAAGGTTCGAGAATAAGCATGAGAAAAATTGCCGTAGAAGAAGGAGTGAGTCTGAAAGCCGTTTACACTACTATTAAACGGTTCGGCATGCATCATAGTTTAAAAGATTTGCCCGGTCGCGGCAGAAAATGTGGCCCTTCACGTCCTGATTTGGACAAGAAGATATGTGAACAGTTCTATTCGGGATTGTGCGAAAAAATGCCATACCTCTATAGCAATGGTTCAGCGAGCTAAGGAGCGTAACTCGCTTGTAACATATGAAAAGCAAAAACAGCCAAAACGCAGCAAAACTCAGGAATCTTTGGTCAAATCTCGAGCTCAGAATTGACGACCAAATTTTAAGTAAAAATTTTCAATGTATTATCATGGATGACGAAACCTATGTAAAACTTGACTACAAAACCCTGCCTGGACCGTAGTTTTATTCGTGCCGAAAGGTAGAGGTCCCAAAAAATCATAAATCCATTTTCTGTGAAAAATAGGAACAAAAAGTTATGGTTTGGCAAGCTATTTGTCAGTGTGGGATAAAAACGTCTTCGTTCTTCGTAAAGGGTAACCTAAATTCCGAGATTTACAAGAAATAATGCCTTCAAAAGCGAGTAATGCCACTCGTTCGAAAGCACAGAGATTGAACATTAGTCTGGCCCGATTTAGCTGCATGTCACTACGCTCGTCATGTACAAGACTGGTATCAAAAGAATGATGTCAACATCTTGACACAATGAACTGACGATTCGAAAGTGCTTGTTGCTATGCCTACTTGAATAAACACATTTTTGACTTTGACTTTGACTGTTGAATTTGTTGCGAAAACGTTAAATCCGCCGAATTGCCCTGAAATTAGACCCATTGAGAGATTTTGGGCTCTGATGAAGGCAAAGCTAAGAAAACAGACTAAGCCAACAGATAACATCGAGTAATTCAAAAAAGAATGGATCCGTACCCATAAAACTTTCGACACTCTTGCTGTCCAAAGGTTAATGAAGAACGTCAAAAGTAAAGTCAGAAAACTGGCAAAGGGAACCAATCAATAAGAATAAGTAGCTCTTTTTATTATGATTTAAGATACAAGAATCGAGTGTTTTTATTAGTTTTTTTCTGTAATGTAGTTTGTTGACACAAATTATACCATTTTATTTGTTTCCATAATAAACGATACGATCTTTAAGTATGTATAAGGCGTAAATCTTCTTTATTGTAAGTAAGTCAAATGCGCTCTTCATTACACGAAACCACCGCACTCTTCGTTACCGTTATGTCACCAAAAAGATTTTTTTAAGTTTAATATTATATTATATGTATGTTAGTTTTAAGGTATTTATCTATGGGCTCCTAGTTGCCTGAAAATAAAAATATTTCATTCATTCATTAATTGCAGCAGTATGTAAATTGTATAGATACTATGCCCACCACCACCACCATGCCATAATATTGTATATAATAGATGTATATAATATTGTGATACTCAATGCCGTCGACGAAGTAGGTACAGTACATGAATATAACCCACAGTGCAAATGAATGGATCGTTTAAATAGATTGAACATTGTGCGTTTGACGTGCGACCAAAGATTGTTGACATATATTTTGTACAGTACATTGTTATTCACGTGTTTTTTTATCTTTAGTTTAAGTACATATATTTTATAAGTCATTTAGGTACTAAATGCCTATTATAAGCTAACATTCTTAATATTCATGGTATAATGAGTGGTAGTGCCATAGTTTAAAAACCAATTATCTGTCTACCGTTAGGTAACAGTGATGTATAGCCACACCCAAAAAATAATAGACAATATACAATAATAATAGACAATATACTTACTGCTACAGGTTTTGGATAACTCTCCACATTGTAACTTTAGTCTACTCTAAATTAAGGTTTTTTAATAAGTTGATTATATATATGATATGTCGTAATAAAACATTGTTGTTCCATTTCTCGTATTTATTCAATTCATTTAACCCTTAGTCTATAATTTTAAATTATTAAATTCAAATAAACAAGTATTTTACTAACCAACACAAAATATCAGGTTTCACAGGTGTTTAAGTAATTATTATGACATAACAATATAGTTCTGAGTTGTTTAACGACAGACGTTTAGAAAGCCAGAGAAGCTTGTCATAAATTTTCCTATGCAAACTAGGTAAGAGTCATCCATCTATCTAAACAGTTTCAGAAACTAGGTATTACTTACTTTGAACGGTTCGAAGTATTTACTCTAGAGCTAGCAACCTACTTATGACTATGAGCAAGTCATCTATGTAAACGATTGCACTACGCGTGGCAGACGGGTGGGATGACTATTAGTGTCAAAATTGTCGTCCGAGTATCTTATTTATTTAATTCGTTACCAATGTTGCTGTTTTGTCAAGTCCAACACTTAAACCATTTTACCCATAAAAAACTCGAAAAGGTAATGTCGGTTATTTTGTAAGTATAAGCAAATCGCATTGATATAAGTCTCATCAACGAAACAAATCTAATTAATCTGGGATGTCTGTGTAATATGCCGCCACTCTTTGTGGCTCCGAGTTATTTTCTTTTTTGTGTAGGTAGGTATAAACTCCATTTATGCATCTCATGGCTAATTATTATAAATAAAACTCGTTGGTACCTTAAAATTTAATATCCTGCTTAAAATGATCTTAAAATAATATTGCTCTTTGTGGTATTTCACTGAACGTAAGCTTGCAAAAGTGTCCAACTCTTAATTACTTTGCAAATAAGAAGCGTCGTTTTAGGAAAGAAAGACACTAACTCGGAGAAAAGATATGAGAAATCTGCGTTTTAAAAAGAAATAATAGTTGATAAGATTATATACCACGTAATCATTAAACAAGCGTATTATTTTCATATAAACAAACTTTAGTCAGTGGGATGGAATTGAAACAGCTTTTTTATACCACTACGGTGGCAAACAAGCATACGGCCCGCCTGATGGTAAGAGCTACCGTAGCCTATGGACGCCTGCAACTCCAGATGTGTCAATTGCGCGTTACCGACCCTTTACAAAAAGGAGGATTCACTGTGTTGACGGGTAAAGGAACACGACAGTCCCTGATCGTCAACACACTGGGTCCTCCTTGAGCTCTTTGGCAACCTTACTCACCAGCAGGAACACAACACTATGAGTAGGGTCTAGTGCTATTTGGCTGTGGTTTTCTGCTTGTTATTATGAGTAGATACTCGTACCTACATAGTTGACAATATGTTTCAAAAATATTGCTAAAGAGTTCTTGCTACCATGCGGATATTTAAAAATCAAACTATATACGCGGTAGGTAGGTAACATTAGCATAAAAGGGCACAAAAGATATACTCGTACTTAGGTATAATTTGTTTTCCTACCTACTTGTTTTCTTTACTATATTATTTACGTATCAAATCCAACATTTACCTTTCAAAAGCAGCAGAAATATACGTGTATCTATATATTGTTAAATGTAATCTCTGCTTCGGATTCAGTAGCTAAGTATATAGACCGGTCTGGTTTCCCTTAGAAAACAGATAGCAATCGATACGTCTTACAGAAGAGTAAGACGTATCGATTGCTATATGACTTCGTTTTTCACTTCTGTCGTCGTGGCGATAGCTCGTAACAGATTTTACGAAAGTTGGAGGAGCAGAATGACTATTATGCCACCATTAATCTCTTTTAGCGACGTACAAGAATGTCACAAACCGGCGGATGGCCATTCCACTTGGCGCGCCGGAGTATTGCTCCGTAGTAGTGATTTACATCACGTTGAATACAATTAATGGTTCATGTTAAGAAGAATGAAAGGTTATTTGTGCTTTTTGTTTTCGGAAATTTATCCAAACGTGAAGCTCAAGGACTTGGGTACAATATGAATACATATCTCAAAAGTAGGTACCTAAGTTAAAACCTTCGCGTCGTCGTGGAATAAAAATTTAATTACATAATTAAATGGAGCAGTTCAAGTGACAAATACGTCACTGTCAAAATGTACGAATATGATTATTAAGTTATTAAGTGTTAAGGGTGTTGAATGGTGATGACGACGGCAACTGGACGGGGAGCAGCGAAAGCAGTGAGTCCTACCTAACTAAGCTGACTATTACTAATAGACGGAGAGCTGGCCACGTCAGATATGACACAATAATGAGAGCAATGAAACCACTGTAGTTAGTTTGCTATACTATGCTTGTTTCTAGATCCGGACATCTGGCAGCTGTAAAGTGGTGGAGGTCACATAAATAATACAAACAACTGAAGAAAATAAATCTTAGTTTTCTGGGTTTGATGCAATATTATTGGAAATTATGTCATTGATTAGATTATATCATAGCCAGAAGTTTCTGTTGGGGGAAAGTAGTACCATATGATGTAAAATGCAATTTGTAGTTGGTCACCTACTGTTTTTGTTTCCGCAATAATACACAATATTTTTTGTTCTAATGTTAAAATATAGACTCTGCCCTCTATAAATGTCACAATTTCGTCAGTTTTTACCTATTTTGGTATTACTTTTTTCCAACTAATTTTTTTTGTTGGTATGTCACTCTTACCTCCACCCATTAAAAGCTGCCAGATGCCCTGATCTATCAATAACGATGGTAAAGCAATCTAACTAATCAGGTTTCATTGCTCTCATTATTGTGTCATATCTGACGTGGCTAGCTCTTAGTCTATAACTACTACTAAGTACTACTAACTAACTAAGCTGAATTAACTGAGCATTTCTTTACACATATATATATATATATGTATATATATACGGAATTGCTGGCGCTCGTGCGCCCTTATGTGACTCACGTAGCCGATCTTGTTTACAAAAACTCGTGCACATAATGGACATGACACACGCACATTTACGTTTACACATTAGTAATTATTAACGAAAATTATTTATTAATAAGAAACAAATAAAATGCAGTACAAAAATAGAAATAAATTAAATTAGAACTAAAAATATCGAACTAGCTATATACACATATTTACGGATAAAAAACGGGATCTAGCTCAGCAGTGCACGGTATGGTGCCCAGAAGGCTAGTGGCATTGCCGCGCTGGATGGAGATACCAATTTGCTGGGCAAGGAAAGAGCCAGCCTTCTGAAACGAGATAACGCAAGGTCCTTCTCAAGAAATGTGTCTGGAAAGAATAACTCGCATTTTGCGAAATTAAATTTTTGAGTAAGGACTTGCAGATCGTTTAGCACCACATCAATATGGTGCCATCGTCTAAATACCAGACATTAAAACTTGAATTTAGAATTGCGATTATAGAAGAAAAGAGCTGGGCCTAAATGGTCTCCTTGTTGACAACCAATAGATGAGAGTAGGGGATGATTTTTAAACTGTAATGTTGATGGAGTGCTGTAACATTGCCAAACGAAGTTAAAAATCTCCGGTATTCGTTGTCGAACTTGAAAGCAACTCGACTGAATTGAAAGCAAAAAAACGAATAAAAATGTATTTAAGGACCTAAAAATACATATTTCAAATCTTTCCAACGTAACCACTAACACTTAATAAACTATAGCATTAAGCCGGCGAATGACATAAGCCTTATAGCGCAAAGACCTTAAGTACCTAACCGAATTTAATCTGAGAGAACGCAATTGCATTCAAGTCTGGCAGTGTCTGTGAGAATGGAACTTATCTGAACCATTGCCAACAATGAATGTTTTAGACAATGGTCGCAAGTTAGTTTAATTTATTTTAGTTTAAGTAACGTTAATAGTTATAATCAATCTAACTTTATCGTAAATCAGACTTGACTCCTCTACTCTCGATCGTTGTCGGTACCCAATCGGCATTTATATGATAACTAGCTGTACCCGCGGCTTCGCCCGCGTGTGTGGGAGGTTTTGTCATTTTCATTTACTATCCAGGCCATTCGTGTAGAATTTACGCGTTCTACATATAAATATCTATTTAAATTTATTAGTTCATCCTTGATGTTCACCTGCGAATGCTAATGGCCGAGTTCCTACAGGAGAATATGCTTCGAACAGAGGGTCAAACGCTGAAGGTACTGGTGCGAGGTAGCGTGTGAGCGCAACGTCCCAGCGAAAACTGCTTTTGCAGCAGCAGGCCGAAATCTAATAAGGCCAAAGGCAGCAAAAATTGTTTCAGCAGGAGCATGAAAGGGTCCCCACAAAACTCAATGGTCAAGTTTTTTGGTGAACCCGACCGTGACACGCTGAGCGGTAATATCGCGAAAGCCATAGGGCGAGTACCGCGCAGGACCCAGGCCCGGAGGATCGCAGCGAGAATTGCTTCAGCAGAAGCAGCATGTCAGGGACCGGACATACTTCAATGGTGAAGTGTTTTAGTGACTCGAGGGCTGCGGACACGTGGGTGAGCGGAAATGTATGTGAAAGTCAAAGGCTGAGTACCGCGTAAGGTTCAGGCTCGGAACATCGCAGCGAGAACTTCTTCAACATTATCATGACTGGGACTGGACATAACTTAAAGGCGAAGTGTCTTAGCGAACCCGAGGGCTGTCGCTCGAGGGTGAGCGGCAACGTCTGAGAAAGCCAAAGGCCGAGTACCGTGTAGGGCCCAGGTCAGCAGCAGTGCCATGACAGGAACCGGACATATCACAATGGTGAAGTGTCATACATAAGGCCCGAGGGTGAGCGGCAATGTCTGCGAAAGCCATAGGCCGAGTACCGAGTAGGCCCAAGCTCGGAGCTTCGTAGCGAGAATTTATTCAGCAGCAGCAGGCAGCATGACAAAATCCGGACAAAACTCAATGGCGAAGAGTCTTAGCAAATAAAACGTATCTTAATCAATATTAGACATAAGGTGTAGTTTGTTTGCCGCTATTTAGTTATGTAGTGAAATTGCAGAAAAAAATATTTTCAGGGGGGCACTGCATGCACACATGTAACGAAATTTCAAAAAAAAATTGTTTACCAAATATCAACATGTTGCACATCAATCGATAGGTCATTAAAAATAACATTGAGGTTTCTTTGAACATTTTGTGATTTGCAAGTTTCAGAAATAATCGCTTCGAAAGTCGGAAAAATAGCGTTCTGTTCAAAAGCTACAGGGGGGGCCTGTAACTTTTGAACAGTAAGTCCAAAAAATATGAAAAAATATGAGAAGATGCGCGTTATCATATAGTTTGTACGACAATTGTTATAAAAATTATCGGTTTTGCCATTTTTGAGACGACCTTTTGGCATTAGTCCGGTTCTTATTCCATTGAAGCTACGGAACCCTCCATTATGCGTGCTCCGACACGCACTTGGCCGGTTTTTATTGCAATTAGCTGTTTTAAAGCGAGATAAAACATATTGATCTCACAAACGGTACAATTTTTGCTCTCGGGTAAATCGAAATGGATAAATCTTAACTACCTGTTTTATTTGTTTTGACGTATATTGTAAGTAGGTTTCAGTACCTTCTGTAGCTTCAGTAACTTTACAGTACCTCCATGTATTAATGGATCATAATATATGTATGTCCGGATATTTACAATTTCCAAAACGAAGTAACACGTTTTAAAAATATTTAATCCGCAATCCTTAAATTGAACAGACGGAATCGCTTAATTTAATTTAAAGACGTCCTTAAGCCTTTATAAGGCAGAGGGAATATATTTCCCACCATTATTTGAACTTTATTTCAAAGTGATAGGGATCAATTTCGCCTAATTTCTGACACTCTTTTGCCTTATAAAGGGTTAAAAAATGTTTGTATATAGGGCTGCCTATACAGCGCCATCTGTGACCACTTTTGAGAACTATTTTTTTATGAAAATTATGTTTTTAATAAGCAGAATAAAAACTACCCTATATGTTGCTCCGGGGTATAAACTGTTGCTATACAATATTTCGTAAAATTCTGTGCAGTAGTTTTTACGTAGTGCGCGGACAAATTCACAGACAGACAGACAAGAATTCCAAAAATCACTGAAATGTATTCAGTCAACGTTTCTATGACCCCCTGAATTAGTTTTTCTAAAATATCTTCAATGTACATTTTTTTTCTCCTTACGCGTTTATTATATGTATAGATGATTTCTCAGAGATCACAATCACAAACGGTTACTCTTAAATATTAACTTTTTTTACCAATGATACTTTTGTAACACATTATTATCAAATTTATATAATACTTAACAAATATCCAGTCACTCATTCAATATTAAGTACATAATTAGTACACATTACGTACCCGCATAATTTGTGATAAGGCGAATGAATGTAAAAATACCTACATCTTAAAGGGCCTTTTCGCTCTTCCTCTGTGAATGCGAAAAAACAAACAAAATTAAAAGGACAATAACGAACAATACCTTTGTTAAGGCCAGGTTTCAATGATTACTTTTGCCCGCCTTGGCTTTTACGCCGGCCGTCACAGACCTGAATTAAGTGTAGGGAGGGAAGCGCTATTTTTGATATTACACACCGCACAATCGGCCGATAATATCCCTTTCATCACACTTGCTCATAAAACGTGCTATTTTACGCAAGTGAAGCGGGAGGAAAATCACATTTTACTTACAAAGGAGTTATACCCTCCCCCTTGATGCACAAGGTATTATTTTATCAAGAGTTTTATTAAAATATACTTTTTAAATGCAAAATAGCATTGTTTTCGGTTTATTTTACATAATTATATTGACTAGTACATAATGAATTTATTTTTTATCTATCATTATTTTTTTTTTGCAAAAATTTCTATATTATTATATTTTCACAACTGTACAAAAATTACCTAAGTAGCACGTAAGTGTCGGCAACATATCATCATAATATCAGCCAATTTATGGTATCTGTTTCAGCAGGTCTCCATTGCTGTTCAGCGGGGAAATGCGGGGGGATAATGGGGACCTTTGAACCGGGTACGATTCGGAGTGGGCTATATTAAAAAAAATTACAGTTCAATTTTACATTTCATTATTTTAGATTTTAAGTTGACTATTTATGTGATTCTTAAAATCTTAAATTATAAGTTTTTTTAATATGCGATGACTGGCTAATGGCTCTTAATTTCATCCTGATATCTACATCAGTTTAACTTACTAGGCCAAGTTTGGTATCGTTTTCGTACGAATTCATTTATGGTATAATTTTGACACCTTTGTGAAGCAAAACATGTAAAATAAAAATATAACTAATTTTGAAATCCCTGTTTCACAAAGAAAAAATCCGTAACCTATAAACAATTATGAATTTGAAAAAATAAAAAGTGCTTTAGAAAGCCCTATTATTCAGTCATTCAAGAAAAATCTCATATCAAACTAAAACGGTATATAAACGGAGTGTAGTAAAAAAAACTATTGACGGTGCTAAAAATTGAAATGGAAAAAATCTAATCAAAATATTTTTGCGTTCATGAAATTCAACAAACATCAGTTCGTTTATATAGGAATTCTATGGTTTCTATACGAACCAAATAATTTAGATGTTCCAATAGAAACCGTAGACAAGAGCACCTCTATCGTAACCCAGACTGACGCAATAAAGAGGTTAGTGCTTTGTGCAAATTTCATTCGTAGGTACCTAAACAAAGTGTTGAACGGAAAATTGTTCCTTTTTTATATCACGACAAACAAGCTTACGGCCCGGCTTATGAAAGCAGCTGATGTAGCTATGGACGATTGCCACACTTAAGAAAATGTCATTCGCAGTGCCCCTAGCACTCTTTTGGGCGTAGTTTGAGGACATACGTGATACTTACGTGTATTTAGGTTAGATATACTACACTATCGCATTAAGAAACTGTCATGACAGTTGTATTGTTATTGTCAAATAAATTAAATTAAATCACGAGTATTTACTTGAAGTCGTTCTACTCTAGGTAATAAATAACACGCATTTTGTTACATAAATATTAAGCCAAGCATTTACGGTTGGGTGCCGCTAGATCCGGAAATCCAAACCCAAACAAAAGGAAGTGACGCTCTTCATCATTATTTCCATTGTGCTGCTTAATAAAATGGGTTAAGCGCATCCTAAAAACATCATAATAGAAATGTACAGTAGGTAAGTAACTACCGTACGTGTAAGTAAATGTAAGTTATATTGTGCAGGTTTCCGACGGAGCCAATCCCCACAACTTGGGACACTGCTCGACAATAATTCTCTTAGAATCGCAGTGGCCCTAAGGCTGGGGAGTAAGGTTTGCAACGCGCACTGATGTATTTGCGGGGCTACGGTAGAAGAGAACGGCCAGCACGGGCTTAGTTACCAGAGATGCGCCGGTCGGTTCCCAAGACACCACTCCCTTAACGAGATTATTCGGCGGGCAATGATTTCAGTAAACGTCCCATGCTTACTCGAACCGCCGAGCCTGTCCTGATCCGACGGCAAAAGACCGAACGGGCTCACCCTAATCCCCTGGCTGAGAGGGCGGTGTCTTATTTGGGATGCAACATGTGTCAGTACATTTGCTGCATCCCACTTAAGACACACACTGAAGACAGCAGGGTCAGCGGCAGAAGCTGCCGCCAAAAACAAGCACGCAAAATACGCAACTGTAGGGTCAACATACGACTTTGTTCCCGTGGCTGTAGAAACAGCCGGACCCTGGGGCCACGAGGCACGTGACTTGTTCCACGAACTTGGAAGGCGGCTGAGGGAGGCAGCGACCCCCGTTCTGGGTCATGGCTCGTCCAACAGGTCTCCATCGCCGGGAACGCCGCGAGTGTGATGGGGACTTTTGGACCGGGCATGACGCAGAATGGGTTTTAGTTGTTAATTTATTTAGTTTAATCTTTTGATAAATGTGTTACACTCGTATATTATGTTTTGAGCTTGCAATAAATAACATTATATAAATTTATAGGTTTCCTCATATTGTTTGTTATAATTAATACTCCTGATGTATCCTTATCCATCAAACGTCTTTGATCTCCAAATTGCAATATTCAACCCGTTATTTTAATTGGTAATTAATTTATAAGTTTGCTCATATTGTTTGTTGTTGTGTAATTTATAGGTTACATAGTAATGTATAGGTCATTTAAATCCAAACTTGTAATAGAGCAATGAAATCTCACCTCAATGAAGGAATTATACATCGTATTTTAATCACGAAAATGTAAAAAAAAAATTTTTTTTGTTGCGAAAAAAATTTTTTTCGATTTTTTTCTTAGTTGCAATACGATACCAATTATGCCCTTAAACGGATCGCAAGTATTTTTGTTACACGCTGTATAGAGACAATATTAAAATAAGTAGAGTTTACATAGGTACGTACTGATATATTATAAAAAAAACCGGCCAAGAGCGTGTCGGGCCACGCTCAGTGTAGGGTTCCGTAGTTTTCCGTCCGTCACAGTAAATGTCCCCACTTAAGAGTTAAAATAACACCGCCATGTAGGATATGATATGAGCGTTCCACGTACAGTGACATCTATCGGCAAATTAAGTAAACTATTGCGCGCGAGCTTTTAAGCTCGCATAATAATAAGCATCTTCCATACTTTAGTATGGAAGATGATTTTTATTAAAAATTCTTTATTGCGTGAACCGATTTTCACCGTTTTCACTTTATTTGAAAGCACGTCATTTCATTGTGATTTTGTAGAAATTACAGGTACAATAAACACCTGCTTATACGGTTAAATTACAAACTTAGTTCAGAAATTATTTTGTATTTTTTTTTCAAAAACTATTCAACCTATCAAGTTCAAAATAATTTTCCTAGAAAGTTTTTATAAAGTTCTACTTTTGAGATTTTTTTCATATTTTTAAAACTTACGGTTCAAAAGTTAGAGGGGGGGGGGGACCCATTTTTTTTTACTTCTGGAGCGATTATTTCCGAAAATATTTACATTATCAAAAAATTATTTTAGTAAACTCCTATTCATTTTTAAATACCTATCCAACAATATATCACACGTTAGGGTTGAAATGAAAAAAAAAATCACCCCCCACTTTACGTATAGGGGAGGTACCCTAATAAAACATGTTTTTCCACTTTTTATTTTACCACTTTGTCGGCTTGATTGATATACATATTAGTACCAAATTTCTGCTTTCTAGTGCTAACGGTCACTGAGATTATCCGCGGACGGACGGACGGACGGACGGACGGACGGGCAGACATGGCGAAACTATAAGGGTTCCTAGTTGACTACGGAACCCTAAAAACTAACTAGCTAAATTATTATATTATTTACAAATAAATCTCCTTACATGTATTCGAACATCAGGACAACACCTTCGTAAGCAGGGTTGTAAATGTAGCAATACTGTGGTGAAAATTTCCTGAAAATTTCTTGGTCATGCATGACACGGAAACTTCTGTATTAACGATCAAACCTAACGTTGGGTTATTAATTACCAGTTCGACATTGTTTGCTTTCACATCATGTAACACTAAAATTGTTTACAGGAATATGTAGGTATTCTATGAGCAAATCGGCTGGGTGTCTATTATATGTTTAGAACAATGAAATCGATCATTTCCAGTTTCATTAACATCCTATTAACAAATATGTTTGAAAACCACACAGGTATTTAGGGTGACTGACTGGATAACGTATGAACAAGTAAATATAATTGTGAAAATAGATGTCATATACTTCAGAAAAAGTGACCAAACCCTCCTCTATATAGTAGTGTAACTACTTAAAAAATTGCAAATCAAAAAAAAATATTGAACAAAATAATTTGATTCGCTTCAAAATTCAAATATAATTGTGTTTAAATTTTCTAACAATATAGTTAGCAACAGAGCTTTCATACGGTGGGTATCTACAGTTGGACAGAGTTAGATGAATTCGATAGAGTAAATTTAACAATTGTCATCTTCTTCGACGTTATCCAGCAGAGAAAGTGTATTTCTCGAGAAAGTACAAATCGAGTTGTCGCCTTTGTAATGTTAGAAAATAAATATTTGATTCTACCGCTTACGTTCTACTTTCGGTTAATATTACGTGACTTTAAATAATATTTACAGTTTTTTTTATATATAACTATTTTCGGTAAAAGTGGGGTAGTCAAGTACGAGATTGTTTTCGTCCAAAGAAAATGGTCAACTTGATAGCTTTCTCATGCTAACTTACATGATAATTTATTAATTATGGATCCCAACAACTATGGAACTTTTAAACGGTGGCAGACAGTTTGGTGCACCCACCCCTTACTATAACTACGTAAACTGAAGTTAAAATACCTAGATGGTAATAAGCGGTTTGCGGCAGTTTAAACATGATACAAAGTAAACAAGGCTCGAATACCATAACAATGTGTGTGTATAAAAGCTTTGGGAATAACTTAGAGGTAAATCCGATGAGCCAACTTTATTCCTGGACTTTGCAAATTCGTTTTGTTAAGGGTTATTTATTTAAGAGATTATTGTTTAGTTCGAGTAGGTACCTATATAATATAGGTAAATATGTACGAGTAGGTTTGCGAACAAACATCGAAGTCATTGAATTGATCTATAAATTGTTTAGGTAGGTAGATAATTATACTAATAATTTTAGAGCGTTTACTAATATATTAAAATGAAACATTCGATAGAAAGTAAAAAAATCATATCAAATGAAAATCATCTATACATATAATAAACGCGTAAGGAGAAAAATAATGTACATTGAACATATTTTAGAAAAACTTATTCGGGGGATCTTAGAAACGTTGACTGGACATATTTCGGTGATTTTTGGAATTCTTGTCTGTCTGTCTGTGAATTTGTCCGCGCACTACGTAAAAACTACTGCACAGAATCTTACGAAATTTTGTATAGTGTTACTATACAAAATTTCGTTTATACCCCGGAGCAACACATAGGATAGTTTTTATTCTGTTTATTAAAACATAACAAAAACATAATTTTCATTATGAAATAGTTCTCAAAAGTGATCACAGATGGCGCTGTATAGGTACCCTGTATACTGTATACAAACATTATTTAAGGACGTCTTTAGATTAAATTAAGCGATTCGGTCTGTTGCGTTCCGCCGAGATTTTAACCATTGATTTTTAAATGCTTTCCCAATTTAAGCATTGCGGGTTAAATATTTTTAAAACATGTTACTTCGTTTTGGAAATTGTAAGTATCCGGACATACTTATATTGTGATCCATTAATACCTGGAGGTACTTTATTCTCAACGTAAAAATAATCTATTTATCAATAAGTATATGAAACCCACTTACAATACGTAAAAACAAATAAAACAGGTACTTAGTTAAGATTAGTTAAGGTTATCTATTTCGATTTACCCGACTGCAAAAAGTGTACCGTTTGAGAGCAACATGTTTTATTTCGCTTTAATAGCTGATTGCAATAAATAGGGTAGTCATAAATCTAGCAATTACTAGCTGCTAGCTGTCACGCTGCTGCTGAAGGAATTCTCGCTGCGACGCTCCGGGCCTGGGCCTACGCGGTACTCGGCCTATGGCTTTCGCAGACATTGCCGCTCACCATCGGACCTCCGGCCCTCAGATTTGCTAAGACTCTTCGCCATTGAGTTTTGTCCGGATTCTGTCATGCTGCCTGCTGCTGCTGAATAAATTATCGCTACGACACTCCAGACTTGGGCCTACTCGGTACTCGGCCTATGGCTTTCGGAGACATTGCCACTCACCCTCGGGTCTTATGACACTTCACCATTGAGATATGTCCGGTCTCTGTCATGCTGCTGCTGCTGCTGCTGCTGAAGCAATTCTCGCTGCGACGCTCCGGGCCTGGGCTTATGTGATACTCGGCCTATGGCTTTCGCAGACATTGCCGCTCACCTTCGGGCCTCCGGCCCTCAGATTAGCTAAGACTCTTCGCCATTGAGTTTTGTCCGGATTCTGTCATGCTGCTTGCTGCTGCTGAATAAATTATCGCTACGATACTCCAGACTTGGGCCTACTCGGTACTCGGCCTATGGCTTTCGGAGACATTGCCACTCACCCTCGGGCCTTATGACACTTCACCATTGAGATATGTCCGGTCTCTGTCATGCTGCTGCTGCTGCTGCTGCTGAAGCAATTCTCGCTGCGACGCTCCGGGCCTGGGCCTATGCGGTACTCGGCCTATGGCTTTCGCAGACATTGCCGCTTACCTTCGGGCCTCCGGCCCTCAGATTAGCTAAGATTCTTCGCCATTGAGTTTTGTACGGATTATATAATGTTGCTGCTTTTGGGGAAATTTTGGCTGCGACGCTCCGGGCTTGAGCCTACGTGGTGCTTGGCCTATGGCTTTCGCAGATATTGCCACTCATCCTCGGGCCTTAAGACACTTCACCATTGAGATTTGTCCTGTCCCTATCATGGTACTGTTGCTGACCTGGGCCCTATACGGTACTCGGCCTTTGGCTTTCTCAGACGTTGCCGCTCACCCTCGAGCCACGGCCCTCGTGTTCGCTAAGACACTTCACCTTTAAAGCCATGGCCATACAGCCGGCGTGGCGCAGCGTCACGTGATGCCGACGTGATGACTGTTCAAACAGGGCGCGTCGCGGCCGCGCACGATGCGGGCGTGACTCGCGCCCGATACAGCATACGCGCGCGGAGGGTCGCTCATTCCTTCCGAAGCCAAGATTTAATTTTTCTATATCCATAATCACAATCACAGTCTATTGCTCCGCTCGCACGACGCACCGCGCTGCCTAACGTCCGACTGATGTGACCCAGCGTGGCGCAGCGTACCGCCGCGTCCCGCCGCGCAGCGATGCGCACGCGCCGCGTGGACGCCAGGGCCCGCGGCGCGGGGCGCGACAGAAGCGGGGCGCGGCGCCGGCGGGACGCGGCGGCACGCTGCGCCTGTCTGTTTGACGTCGCTAACTTGTAAACATGTGCCGCGGTCGCGCCGCGCAACCGCGGCGCTGCGCCACGCCGGCAGTTTGACCAAGCCTTAATGTCCGGTCCCTGTCATGATGATGTTGAAGAAGTTCTCGCTGCGATGTTCCGAGCCTAGACCTTACGCGGTACTCGGCCTTTGACTTTCATATACATTTCCGCTCACCCTCGTGTCCGCAGCCCTCGAGTTCGCAATTCTCGCTGCGATCCTCCGGGCCTGGGTCCTGCGCGGTACTCACCCTTTCGGGTTTCGCGATATTGCCGCTCACCGCGTCATGGCTTCGGCGTTCGGGTTCACCAAAAAACTTAACCATTGAGTTATCTTTCATGCTGCATGAAACAATTATTGCTGCCTTTGGCTTTATTCGATTTTGGCCTGCTGCTGTAAAAGCAGTTTTCGCTGGGACGTTGCGCTCACATGCTACCGCGCGCTCATACCTTCAGCGTTTCACCCTCTGTTCGAAGCATGTTCTCCTACAGGAACTCAGCTATTGGAATTCGCAGGTCTCGACGCACGCCTTTCAGTCAGTTATCTTTATAACGGATGAACTAATAAATTTATATAGATTTTTATATGTAGAACGCGTAAATTCTACACGAATGGCTACAGTAAATGAAAATGACAAAACCTCACGCGTGTAGTGTAGGCACATGACGTGTAAATTCACACGTCATGTGACATTTAGAAAATAGAAAATATTATTGAATTAAAAAATCTAGGATATCAAACTCAAACTCAAACTCAAACATTTATTCAGTAAGTAGGCCACAAGGGCACTTTTACACGTCAAAGTAAAAGAGAGAGAAAAAAAATCAAACTACACCGGTTCTAACCCTACACCTCTGACCCGAGAAGAATTATGTCCGGCAAGAAACTCGGCGGGACTTATTTTTTCAAAACAACAGTACATCAAAACTAAACAATACATATAAGTGCGTTGTTCTATAAGAAAACATATCAAACCAAGGTTAGATTAACCAACAATAGGTTATAGTTTAAGAAAAATACCAAAGAAAAAAGATGAGTCCAAATCTGACTATTGAAAATAAATTACATACAAGTTTGATATACTTTCTTACCTGAACTGTGTCTTCTACATAAATTTCCAAATTATAATAATCCATCATCAACAGTTAGAAATAAACTTTGAATTTAAATAATATAAAAAAAAGTACTCAAGTGATTCTAGTATACAATAAACATACTATTTCTAAATTATACTTAGAGATGTATAAGGTCTCCAAGTGTCTTGATCTATATATTCTATATAATAAAAAATATGGATAATCAAGCACCGAATGTTGTGTCTAAAGCCAATTAAACTAAAATTAAATATGATTAATAAAAAGTATTAATTAATAAAAACTAGCCATGTTTAGTCTGGTGAGAAACAATATTCTGTGCTCGTATTTTACATGCGTGAACTAAATTACAATATAAAAGTGACATAGAGATGTACATGTCTCTAAGCGTCAGGATCATTAAATATATATCTATACATATAAATATTTGCGAATGCAAGACTTAGAGATGTATAACGTCTCTAAGTGTCCAAATACTAAATAAAAACAAAATAAAATAAAAATGAAAAACAGGTAATACTGGACACTAGTAAAGCTGCTTCATAGAGTAATGTACCTAATAATTTCTCAATTTGTATTGTACTAACTATATCAAGCTACAGGCTTAAAGGCATCGTTATCCTCAATGAATTCCTTTAAAGTATAGTACTCTCTCCTCAACAAATAGCGCTTAACATAAGACTTGAATTTATTTAGTGGCAAATTCACTACATCAGCGGGGACTTTGTTATAAAAACGTGTACAGTTCCCAGTAAAAGACGTACGAACCTTACCGAGGCGGTGGCCAGGCTCAGCAATCTTATCTTTATTTCTAGTGTTATAGTTATGGATATCACTGTTGAGCTTGAATTTATGGATGTTTTTCCGCACATACATAATGTTTTCAAGTACGTATTGAGATGCTACGGTAAGAATATTTGCCTCTTCAAATTTTCCTCTTACGGATGCTCGACCGCGCATTTTATAAATGCGCATATCGGGTTACAACCCAAATATGTAAGTTGTTTACAAAACCAAGTTAAATGAATTATTCCTTTATTATTTTATCTAAATGTCAAGCTTATCCTAAAGGTTAAACTACGTAATAATACCACTATAAAAACCATGTACTTTTAACAATAAATGTTCAGTATCAAACCTGCATCGTAGTATTACTTAGCTACCCTTACGCTACTCCATTATATGGCGACCGTGACAGTGGAACTGCTCAGCAGTTCTGGTATCACTACCATCCGAACCTAAGCCACGCCGGCCAGCCTGAGCAACGACCCCGAGTCCAGCCCCGCCGCCCGGATCACCCCACGCCGCCCAGAAGGTACCGACCCACAGCAGGCCATGGGCAGCCAGCCCGCTAAAACCTACCAAAAGGAGGAGATCATCATAGCCCAGAGTGGAGCCGGTAACAACGCGAACTCGGCGCAGAGCGAAATCAGCGTGGTAACATACATAACAGCGACGGTAATGACGTTGATGATCATCGTGTTCGTTTACGCGCTCTGGAAGAAACTGCATAAATGCCTGACTAGGAAGATAGAACGACAAGCAGTGGCAGTTGCGATGCGTGGAACGAGCTCCGCCTGAACGAGACCAGCCAAGCGGTCAACAGTGACGACATCAGCCCAGCAGAGGAGTATGGAATACGGTACAAATTAATTTAATTATCATTTAGCACTTAAATAGTTTATCGTGTATTAATTAAGTCTTTACGTTATGCTACTCGGCTCTAAGAGTAGTGTATTATTTGTGTCTAAGATAAGCTATGACTGTGCACAATCCTGCACTTATACGAACAGTTAGGAAAATTGCAAGAGGATATTAGGAAGTTAGGTCCTAGACGTAGGAAGGAGAAGATAGGACAGGATAAATTAGAGCAGGTACGGGAAGTATATGCCCATTTTGAAGAATTTGTGCGGGAAACAAGCGGAAAAGTAAAAAATTCGGAAATATCTTTGGAAGACAGCAAATTAATACAGTCATATTACGAAAAAATAGAGGAAATACATAACAAAATATTAACATCGTATGAGGAGCCACCTCAGGAAAATACAAATATGGCTTCTAAGGATAGTTTCGAGATCAAGGCCGCGGTGTCTTTACTGCCAAGTATGGACGGCACAGAAGACGTTACGAACCAGTTGATTGACGCTATTGAATTATATTCCACAATGATCTAGGACACTGATATTAAGCTACTGATAAATTTTGTACTAAAAACTAGATTAACACAAAGCGCCAAACTTAGGTTAGCGGATACGTATGAAACTGTAAAAGACTTAGTGGACGAAATGCAAACGCATCTTCTTACCAAAAAGTCAGCCACCGCCATTCAGAGCAAATTAATGACAGTTAGACTGGGACATAAAACCATTGAGAAGTTCGGCCAAGAGTTAGAAGAGCTTTTTGTAAAACTAACTGTCACGCAAGCAGGTAGTAACACAGAGGCGTATAAGGTCTTAAAACCGCTAAATGAAAAAACAGCAGTACAAAAGTTTGCAGAAGGCTTACGTAACGAAAAATTAAGTACCATACTAACAGCCCGGGGCTATGACTCACTCAAGGACGCGATTCAGGGTGCCAAGGATGCGGAAGTATCCATGGCTTCGTCGTCGTCACCCCGTTCAGAACAGATGCTGCATATGCGCAATAAAGGATTCCCATACAGGAGGCCATTCAGGCCTAATAACAATTATAACAGACCAAGGGAACGTCAATACCAACCACAGCGCCGGTACAGCAGTGCTGTTAGGAATAGTGTGACCCCTCAGCAAAATAAATCGGGAGGTACATACAAACCGAGGTACCAAACTTCCAGCCGAGGTCGGCAACAATATAACAAACGCTATAGTCGGCCACGGGTAAATGTATTAGATGAAGACAAGAAGGATAAAGGAAATAGCGACCTGCAGTTTTTTCGCTAAGAACCAATACATTTTTACATATAATCATTTAAATTCAGTGCAATTAGCAGTAAACGGAAACATATATACTTGGTTAATAGATACGGGAGCATCGCTCAGTGCAGTTCAAAAAGACATTGCTTTGACAACAGGTACAACCATTTACCCAAAAATTACACGAATAAAAGGGATAGGTGGTAAAGTTACATCATGTGGTAAAATCCGATTAATCTTAAAAACTAACACGGAACATGAATTCCAGCATAAATTCCACGTATTCTCAAATTTACCTTTAAATGTTGATGGAATCATTGGTCAGGACTTTTTAGTCAAATATAAATGTCTTATAGATTACGAAAAACAAATTATTACCATAAATCACTTACATAACATACCATTAAATTTAAACATAAGTCATAGTGAAACTATTAACTAAAACCAAGTAAAATTACCCGCAAGGAGTGAATCAATAGTAAAAATAAAAACAAATTGCAAGGGTGATTGCGTCATCTTGGCAAGTGAAATTGGAGAAGGAATATTTGTAGCCAACACAGTAACTAGAAATAAAAATGGCCAAATATTGGTGAAAATATTAAATACGCGAAGCAATGACATAGTGATAAAAAATTTCACACCACAAATAACGCCAATAAGGGAATATGAATGCTTTTCTTGTGATAAATGTAAAAATAACGCAGATAGGGTAAAATCATTGTTTTCATTACTAAATTACGAAAATCTAAATGAAGAAGAAAAAACAACCATTTCAAGCATTTGCGCGAAATACGCCGATATATTCCAGCTACCCGGTGACTCATTAAGCACTATGAATTTATATGAACAGACAATACGACTAAAACCAAATGCACATCCGGTATACACGAAACCTTATCGGTTACCACATGCTCAAAAAGCAGAAGTAAATAAACAAATAAAACAAATGTTAGAGAACGACATTATCGAAGAGTCACACTCGGAATGGGCAAGCCCAGTGCTGCTAGTACCAAAGAAAGCGGATCAAAATGGAGAGAAAAAATGGAGATTAGTTATAGATTATAGAAAGCTAAATGAACAAATTGAAAATGATAAATTTCCATTACCAAATATCACAGAAATACTGGACTCTCTAACAGGAGCTATGTATTCCAGCACGCTAGATTTAAATCAGGGTTATTATCAGATAAAACTACATCAAAAACTACAGCAGAAAATATACTAGTTTCATTGCAGATTAAATCTATCAAATGAAAAAAATGCCAATGGGTTTAAAAATAAGCCCTAATGCATTTAGCAGAGCAATGACAATAGCAATGTCAGGACTTAACAATTTAAAGTGTATAGTTTACTTAGATGACATCATTATCATTGGAAGAAATTTAGAACAACATAATAGAAATTTAATAGACGTGTTTAAACGATTAAGAAAAGTAAATTTTAAATTAAACCCACTAAAATGTCACTTTTTACAAAAAGAAATTCTATATTTAGGCCATGTAGTAACACCGGAAGGAATTAAACCGGATCCAAAAAAAAATTACAGTAGTAGAAAATTATCCCCAACCAAAAAATACAGACGAGGTTAGACGTTTTGTGGCCTTCGTCATCTATTATAGAAAATGTATACCCCATTTTTCGGAAATTACCCAAGCATTAAATAATTTACTAAAAAAAGATATGACATACAGCTGGACCACACAATGTGATACGGCTTTTGAAACACTAAAAAAGTCAATAACAAACCCACCGTTATTACAATACCCCGATTTTTCAAATGAAAACGAATTCGTTCTACACACGGACGCATCGGGCACAGCTCTGGGATGTGTGTTATCAAATAAAAATGGGTTACCGGTAGCATATGCAAGCCGACCATTAAACAAAGCAGAAAAAAACTACCCAACAACAGACAAAGAGCTTCTTGCAATAGTGTGGGGAGTACGACACTACCGACCATATTTATATGGCCGTAGGTTTAGAATAGTAACAGACCATCGCCCACTAGTATACCTATTTAACATGAAAGACCCATCTAGTCGCCTAACCAAGTTTCGTTTGTGTCTCGAGGAGTACGATTTCACGGTAGAGTATTTAAAAGGAAAAGATAATGCAGCTGCAGACGCATTATCTCGAATTGAAATTACAAGTGAAGAACTCAAAAACATGGCACAACCCATGATATCCGTAATGACTCGTGCACAGCGGAAACGACTAGAACAGCTAGATCAGGGAAACAAAACGGCAACTAAGGATGATCACTGTGATTGGACTGATCACCCAAAAATGGTGGAAATTCTTAAAAAACCCAATAACATTCCAGAATTGAGCTTTAAAACACAGGATCATTACAAAACACTAAAACAAACCGATAACATCACCAGCAAAAATAATGAAATCATTTATTCGCCATCCTTACTAACATTGTGTCTCAGACCTAATTCTCAATCGCGTACGGAACGAGCTTTCCTCGCGAGGGAATTAAGTACATTTTGTGAATCACAACAGATAAAAGAAGTATGCATATTATATAATCATGACACCGCGAATATTATTAAAGAGCTAGTTCAATATATGCATACAAACAATATTGGGTCCGGACCCCGATTATGTATAGTTAAAGGTGTTAAAAAAGTAAATGACAAGGATGACAGGCGAGTCATAATAAACGATTTCCATATATTACCAACAAGCGGACATGCAGGCATACGTAGAATGACAAATATCATAAAACGATATTATTATTGGCCAGGAATGGATCACGATATTCTACAGTTTGTAAAACGTTGCGATAAGTGTCAAAAACAAAAATTTCATAAATATATAAAGCAACCGCTATGCATTACTACCACAGCCGCATCCGCATTTGACAAAATTTATTTAGACTTAGTAGGGCCATTAACTAAAGAATCAAATGGATACAATTACATATTAACAATACAATGCGAACTCACAAAGTATATAGTGGCATACCCAATCCCGAATAAAGAAACGGACACGGTTTCGAGAGCTTTTGTAAACAACTTCATATTACGTTATGGAATTCCGCGCGAAATTGCAACAGATCGCGGAAGTGAATTTATCTCATCAACTATGCGGGGAGTTTGTAAAATATTAACCATAGACCAACTACAGTCAACCGCTTACCATCACGAAAGCCTTGGCTCTTTAGAAAATTCACATAAATCTCTAGGGGCATTCCTAAGGATACAGACAGACAACCAAGCTCATGAATGGTCGGACTGGCTGCAGTATTGGTGCTTTTCATATAATACGACAATACATTCATCAACAAAATATACACCATATGAATTAGTATTCGGTAAAACATGTCGTTTACCAAGTAATATAATAAGTCAAATAGATCCAATTTATAATTTTAACTCATATTCCCTAGAACTTAAGTATAGATTACAAAAATCCCAGGAGGATACTAGAAATAATTTAGTTAAGACAAAACAAATAAGAAAAGAAAAATATGACAAAAAATTAATTCATGTAACTATAACGTAGGAGATTTAATATTAATAAAGAAGGAAGATAGAGATAAGATGGACCCAGTATATACGGGACCCTACACTGTAATACAAGACCAAGGTCAAAATGTAAAAATATTAGTTTCAGGAAAAGAAAATATGGTGCACAAAAACAGGACAAAACTCTATTACTATTAAAAATACACACTAAATAACTAATAACAACTCACCTTTTCCGCAGACGTAGTACCCACGTAACACACACACACACACGCACGCACACAAAAAAAAAAGGTAAAATAAATGTGCCCCTGCTCCAGCTCACTCGTATCCACATACGACCACAACCAGTCCAGTTCCAACCGCGACCACGTCAGGTGCCAAAATTCTCGGCTAGGGGAGAGCTGTACACTCATAACCCGATAAAAATTACTACTAATCGACACCAGGCACAGTTCCGATACAACCGCTTCCAGATTCTCCGCCGGCCGGACCGGGCAAAACAAAGGATGGCCCATAGCAACACCAAACCAGGACGTGAATGACACGTCCTGCCCTTCCAAATATGTCAGAGTACCAAAATATCGAATGCCGTGCCGAGTGGCAAACTCGCCACTCATCCTATCCACTTGCGTATAAACATCAATCACTTCCATATTAATATCAGCAAAAAAAAAAAAAAATTTTTTTTAAGAAATAAAAAACCATCAAAAAATTAATTTAACAATTAACTAGGCCAATCTGCCACCGGAACACACACGACGAGACTAAACTAATAAATTACAGATCTAATAAATAGCAATCAACAACATAAACTTGCGAAATGCAATTAGAAACCAATAACACTTACCATAACAGTGGAACCCAAAAAAGCATCTCCATCTTCCTAAATAAGTATTAAAATATTGAATAAGCATTAATAATAAGATAGCGTCACATTGCTTGCAGCGTCATACCACTAGATTGTAATTTTAAACTCGACCACATATTAAACAAACAACTTTAGAAATTATAAATAGGAAGTAAAACATTATGTACAATTTTATTTAAGATTAAGTTTTATTTTTGTTTAGATACAGTTATATTATAGATTGTACATAGTATTACTTAATTCAATATTTTTTTATTCTCAATATTATCGTGATCTTATGATTGTTTAATGATACGTCAACTATGTAACCTTTAAGTTATTTTATAGCAGAGTAAGCAAAACACTAAGTGACCACACCAAGGTGTTCATTGTAATATAATAATACAATAGATATAAATGTCCTAACATGTAGTCGTACCTAGTTATGTAATTACACTTAAATAATAGAACAGTTACAATAAGTTAAAGTACATATTAGTCTGTATAACCATTTTTTTTTATGTATAACCAATAGATAAGTATTTCTTTAGTTTTGTATAACTGAATAAGCCAAAAATATGTGTTACTATTTTTGTCTTCAAAAAAAAAGGGGGAAGGTGTAGTGTAGGCACATGACGTGTAAATTCACACGTCATGTGACATTTAGAAAATAGAAAATATTATTGAATTATAAATCGAGGATATCGGGTTACAACCCAAATATGTAAGTTGTTTACAAAACCAAGTTAAATGAATTATTCCTTTATTATTTTATCTAAATGTCAAGCTTATCCTAAAGGTTAAACTACGTAATAATACCACTATAAAAACTATGTACTTTTAACAATAAATGTTCAGTATCAAACCTGCATCGTAGTATTACTTAGCTACCCTTACGCTACTCCATTATACGCGGGCGAAGCCGCGGGTACAGCTAGTATTTTATATTTCATAAATCCCACCTAGCAATGCAATCCTTCCAGCCATCCTATCTCGTTGTGTGATACAGTAGAAGCTTCTACTGTCGGGAATGTCAGGTTTCAGGAGTGCGATTTTTGAATCTCACTGGTGATATCAAAGACACCGGTGACTAAAATTATCACCGATGACTTTTATGTCACCATTTTCCAAAAGCCGTATTTTTGAAAGTCACACGCTGTTTACCAACATGCAGAAATTTTACAATGTCAAATTTATAATTTTACAAATTTTACCAATGGTTTCGTAAGCCGATAATATTTTTTTTAATTTCGCATTAGACATCGCAAATGCTTGCTCGTGATGAATTCTTTCTGCGACGCCTACCGCAGCTGGATTATGTTGACGGTGAGGAACGTCGTCGTCTTCGTCGCTGTCCTTCATCGCCATCATAATGTACTCCTCCAGGCTTGCCATTTTTAGGGAAATCACTCACATCGGTGAGAATTAGTCACTTGGTGAGATTCAAAAATCGCACTCCGGTATTGACGGCCTCACACGTGTTACCGACCGAGACCGAGACTGGCAAGCTTAGTATTTACATCCGAATGAGGCCATTAGGAGCGATATTCTAACTATAAAATCATGATTTGTTACGTATGTAGGTATTACTCGTATTTAAATAATCTACATTTGTTATCAAAATGACATCTAAACGAATTGTAACCGATGTCACTTCAGCGAAAATTATAATGATGTCCCGAGCAAAGACTAGTTTCCTTGGAAATATTCCAGATTGCGATGCTCGCCATCATCATCATCACACCAACCGAAACTCGATCACTGCTGGACAAAGACTTCCTCCAAGAATCTCAACTATCACTGCTCGCGCCTTGCCATTATGTAATCTTGACCTCGTAAGTTTACCTTGTTGGGAGTAGAGTAATTACTGTAAGAAAGTACCACAACCCACGCAATCCGCTACATTTCAGAAAGTCTAATTAGTGCAGAACTTCTTAAAATCCTAACGGAACATAAAATTAAATAAAAACTAAATCCTAATATGGGCTAAAGATAAAACATTAACACTAACGGAACGGATGAATAATCCTAACTACGCCGTAATGTCTGAAAAGAGCCTATCTGTAGAAGGAATAGGTAAGTGAATAAAAGTTGAATTTCCATTTCGTAAGTTATATTTACAAAGCTTAACAAATATCAAGAGTCTTTCCCTTCACCTTTTAAAACAGAAAATCGTCTTTTCATAGGCTGGAAAACTTGAGAATCCTCTTCATCTATTTTAGGTATGACATTTTTGTTATCAGCAATATCTAAAATGGTGCTGTCAGTTTGACGACCCTTGTTTACCGAGGTTGTAGCATTATTTATACTGGGCTCGTCAAAAGTATCAGCTAACTCATCTTCACTTTCTTTTCCATTAAATTTTTTGTTTTCACTTTCTAGTTTTTTGTCTTCTAGCGATTCGGTTGTTGGTTGTGTACTAGAAATGACTTCATTTTTAGATATAATGTCGTCCTCAGGGTGATATGGATTATTATAATCACTTGAAGCGGACTTTCTGAAATCGCTTTTTAAATTTTTAAATACAGGAGACATTAAAAACGTATTCATAATTTTTATGGCGTCATCTGCTTCAATTTTAATTTCGATTGCAATACAAAAAATATTTTGAAATAGGTAAATAAATACTGTAACAAAATTGAAAAGTAGGTATGGGTAAATGAAATCTTATTATGACCATGAATGTTAAAAATACTTTCATTGGTTGTAAAATTTTGTTGTTGATACTTACATAATTGCTTTAATTTTATCATGACTATACACGAACCTTCACGAAACTCGTTGCTTTATATACAATTGTAAACGCTCAATCCTATATCTTATCAAGTCATTAAACTACTTCGATGGCGTCGGGGTATGAAATTTCAATTGAACGAATGCTTTCTTTTTGTTATTTAGTTAACAAAAAGGGAAACTGTGAGCTATTGAAAGTGCCCAACCATATTTACGTTAAAATTATGAACTCTAATGGTTATGCACTAAATATTATGATGAGTTGACGTTAATGATTCAAATCACTTAGTATTTACTTAATTACGTTTTGTATCATAGTTGCCTGAATATAATTTGCACCGATCTCTTGAACAACCTGTGTGATGTATCGGTGCAAATTGTATTTCAACCCGTAATATAATATAATTTTAATATTTCGTAGTTATTTATCTAAATTGTTAACATAAAAATGCAGTGTGACTAGCCTACTCCTACTAACAAAATTGTTTATTTATTAAGCACTAGCTGTGCCCGCGGCTCCGCCCGCGTGGAATTCGGTCTGTGTCATTAAGCGGCTAATTCACCCCTAATTTCTCTCCCGCTACCCTGGAGGCGGAAATTGAAGTAAAGTTGACAGATGGATACGCTAGAGGACAGTAGTCCTAATAAAATATTTTACAATTACCACTAAATGAAACTACACTCAAAAATTAATACTTTTTTTATCCTATAAATTTTTTTTGGCATGATTTAAACGACATAGAGTAGCAGGTGTATATCGGACGATACAGGACCACTTTTGTATTTATACGTTCATGTCCACGGCAAATATCATCCAAACCAAATCGATCCTCCCGTCAAATCAGTCTAAGCATGAAAGGTAAGAACAGGCGCGGTTGAAATTGGGGTGGGGGGGGGTGGTCACAAATGTAGATTGATGTGCAACATGTTGATGTATGATTTTTTTCTATTTGAGGTGCACTTGGAGGGGGGGGGGGCATGCAAAATTTAACGCAATCGAGTGTAGTGGCTACCCCCCCCCCCCCCCCTTTTAGACGTTGAATTTTTGTACCCTGCGTGCCGGCGGTCGGGGGGGCGGATTTTCATTACGTTACCGTAGTAGGTAATGAATGAATTTTCATACGTTTTTACCACACTATCACAGATAATACACTGATGTTACGTTACGTTACTGTTTGCAATAATGGTGGTAATTACATACGGTACCGAACGCGGAATAGAGGATTTATGATATTGATATTGGTGTAGATCAAGATATTTATTCTTCAATGTAAGCACATTACAATGCACTAATGAACGTCAGAGAAAATTAAAATACGTGAGTGTCTTAGAACACTCGGTTGGAATGAAGTTATGTTATTTTATTTTATTTTATTTTTTACTTTTTCGTAAATTTTGTGGCTTTCATTTCTTTTAGTATTTTTTTGACATTTTTCACATTTTTGGTTTTTGAAGTATTTGAAATTTAGAAATTTTGCTATTTTTGACATTTTCGACAGTTTTTACTTTTAGGTTCTCGACTTTTTTCACTTTTATCACTTCTCACTTTCACTTTTCACTACACTTCACTTCACTTTATTCTAACTATTTTAATCAATCAATCAATCAATCAATCAAAATTTATTTCGAATCAATTAAGGATCCATAGATTGTTAGTACATACAGCTAGAGAAGACTTAAAATTAGGGTTAGTAACATGGAATTACAAAATAATTAAATAAAATACGAATAAAAACTAAAAACAAAAACACAGAAAAACAATCGGAACAGTATACTTACATATCACAAGTCTAGATGCACCATTTCTCAACATCTGACTTTGCCACATGTAGGCTATTCCAGTGCTTGAGTAATGGTGCATCAAACCTGCCTGCCAACGTTTTCAGGATACTATTGCAACTGCCACTCACTCTCCGCATAAGCGACGCCGATCTGTTGCGTATAATCGCGTAAAAATCGTCCGTGTGCGCCTCCGCAAACATTCCGGATGCACTACAGTGACGTGGCAGTCCCATCAGCATCCTGAAAACGTTGTTATACTGTACCCTTAGGGCGTTGTACGCTCGCTGAGTATAGCTGGCCCACAGGCTGCAGGTATAAAACGATTGGCAGAATGCCTTGAAAAGAGTCTTTTTTACGTCTTTGTTACACCTGGCAAACCTGCGAGCCAGCATATTTCCACGCACAGCTAACGCTCTACGCTCTCTTTCTATGTCGAGGTCATCCTTGAGGTCCTCAGTTACCCAGTGACCAAGGTATTTGAACGATTTAGTGACCTTGAGCAGTTCTCCGCCCAAGGTCACAGGGGGTACAGGCTTGTAGGTTTTTTTTCCAGATTTGAAGACAAGTACCTCGCTCTTCTTCCCATTGTACCTTAGCCCATGTTTCACCGAGTACCCCTCACAAATGACCAGCAACTCTTGAAGTGCACTCATGGATGGACTCAACAACACCATGTCATCCGCATAGCTGATGTTATTAATGGATTTACCATCTACGGAGCATCCGACATAAGCATTGTTGAGCTCATCCATCAGCTTATTTACATATAGGTTAAACAACCTAGGAGAGGTCAGGCCGCCCTGCCTCACTCCACACTCCAGTTGGTATACATCCGAGTAAACGCCCGCCCACCTGACCGAGTTAATCTGGTTTCCATACCAAAACTTTAGGATCTCGATCAACTCCTCGGGCACACTGGTCTCGTTTGACAACTTTTGCCAAAGTATATCATACGAGACCAGATCAAAAGCCTTCGATAGATCAAGGAAGCAGGCGCTCACTGGTGTATCCCTGCTAGTGTAGTACTGGACAGTGTTTTTAAGACACATAATAGCCGACTCAGTGGAAAGTCCGGGCCTAAACCCAAACTGTGCGTCATTTAGTTTGATATGTTCAACTAAGCGTCTATCGAACAAGCTGTCCAGCACTTTTGCCACGACGGTCGCCAATGATATCGGTCTGTAATTTTTGACATCGGACATATCACCTGTCTTATTTTTAATGACTGGTACCACAATTGTCCTCATCAGGTCTGATGGTAAATACGAATGATTAATACACAAGTTGAATAGTATTGTGAGTACCCGTGGCAAATGAATTCCAGCATTTTGCAAGTGCTCAATGCTGAGCCCGTCATGACCCGGCGATTTACCTCTCTTCATGTTTTTAATCGCAACCTGTACATCATACTCTGTGAATCGCACAGTTGACATAACGGGCTCAGCTTTGGGCTGATTTACAGATCTACCTAATGGCGACTCCACTTTAAAATGATCCTTAAATAAGTTCGCAATGTCTACGGGTGAGCATAGACCTTCGATACTCATCGGAACACTAGGCTTGGGGTTCAAACGATTTGTTTCCTTCCAGAATTGTTTAAAGTTTTTACCCGAATGGTGCGAAGCAAGTATGTCCATTTTAATTTGCTGTTGATTGTTTTGGCACCATTTGAGCTTCGCTTTAAACACTTTACGGGTCTCACACATATGTGTATATATCGGGCCGTCAGAAGGTCTGCCAAAACGCATCCACTCGTGATACCCAAGCCTCGCCTCCCTATGTGCATCCTTTACATGTCTATTCCAACCCGTTACATAGTACTTTCTCTTATATACATACATGTATTTTATATACATACATGTATTTTATATATATACATGTCAAATGGAATGAAATAAAAAATATTTTTTATTTCATTCCATTTGACATGTTTCTCAATCGTATTGGTGTCGCGTTTTCGTGACGTGACACTTTTTCGTGACGGTTACGTGACTTTTTTTCGCCTAGCCGTCCGAAAAGGAACTTCGTTCCAAAACTGCCACCGGTTCTAACCCTACACCTCTGGTCCAAGAAGTATTATGACCGAAAAGAAACTCGACGGGACTTATTTTTTTCAAAACAGTAATACATTATTAGATCTTAAAGATACAAAATAATGCGTAGTTCTTCAAGAAGACATATCAAAACAGCTTGAGAGACAGATAAAGTACCTATTGTTTAATTATAAAGAAAAATAAATCCTAATCTGACTCCTTTACAAAACGTTTGATATGTTTTCCTACCTAAATGGTGCCCTATAAATGTTAGATGATTTTGTAGTAGTTTTTTGATTTGGGCCATGCATCTTTGTCCGTCATATATAGTCCTCGAACCTGCAATAACCTTTTGACATTCATGATATTTTCAAATATTTCTTAAGAGCGGGTAAAGGTAAAAGCATCGACGGGTAACATATTATAAATATGAATACCTTGACCAAAAAACCACAAATTATTTCAATACCAAACTTCATCGAAATACGTACAGCGGTTATTGGTTGTTTCTTCCCCATGTAAACTTACACCCCTTTTGCATCCGCTTAAGGGAATTTCCGAGATAAAACTATTTTATTTCCTTTTCCAGAGCTCAAATTATCTCCATACCAAATTTTATCTAAATTGATTCTGCGGTTAATAATTACCTATACAAATTTCCAACTGAAAACTATCCTTTGTCCTTTCTTGAGACTCCTACTATACCAAATTTCATCTTTATCAGTTCAGCGGTAAAAAAATCCTCATACCAACTTCCAACCCCCTTTTCACCATCACAAGGGTTTATTTTCGGGATGAAAACTATTCTGTCGTTTCTCGGGACTCAAATTATCTCCATACTAATTTCTATTAAAAATTCTCCTTACAAACTTTCAACCGCCTCTTCAGCTTTATTATATGTATAGATAGATAGTTTTTATTGAAAGTACCTTTCAGGCTTCACTTCCATTATTTTTTTCAAATTTTTTGGACCTACGGTTCTAAAGTAAGATGGAAGGGGGGGGGGGGGCTTTTTGAAGATGAAACTATCCTTTGTCCTTTCAGCGGTAAAAAATTCCTCATACCAACTTCCAACCCCCTTTTCACCACCACAAGGGTTTGAAAAATATCCTATGACGTTTCTCAAGACTCACATTATCTCCATACTAATTTCTATCTAAATCGTTTCAGCGGTTAAAAATTCTCCATACAAATTTTCAACCCCATTTTCACCCCCACCAGGGTTGATTTTCGAGATTAAAACTATATATGATCCTTTCCCGGGACTCAAACTATCTCTATACAAAATTTCATCAAAATCCTTTCAGCCGTTTTCACGTGATGCGCGGTCAAATAAACAGACAAACAGATAAACAGAAAAACAGATAAACAGATAAACAGACAAACAGATAAACAGACAAAAATTCTAAAAATTGTTGGAACTTGTTCTGTTATCGATTCTAAGTATCCCCAGCCAACTTTTTTTCGATTATCTTCCATGTACAGACTTTCGACCCTCTTCAGCTTTATTATATGTATAGATTATTCTTTGAAATCCCTTTTTTAAATGATTAGAAATACCTAAGGTATACGTCCATGAATGATGTATATACTGACTTTAAAACATTTAAATAATATCGTTGATCTGGTAAAAATATGACCTCTTCAGTTAAGATCAGACAATATTTAATGTCCGCGTTATATGAAAAAAATAAGTATAACAATGAAATATATGTAGATAGTTCTATTAAATTAAATATTAATATAGGTAACAATTAATCCGATTTGATTAAACCCTGTCTTATTTTCTAATATTTCCCTCCCTTTTGCCTTTTGCATTCATGGCTCCAGGCAACCATATTAATTTTTTCATGTTGGTCACACGAAGTTAATCGAAAAAGGTTTCATAGTGTGCACGTGACAAACATAAGAGCGGCCATAAAGGAGAAATCCAATTTCGCCCGTGTGAGTATGAAAGAAACAAAGTAGAAAAGTTATCAGCTCGTAATAACACCATAAGGTTTAGACAACGACTCTTTTATTAGTTCTTAACACATGCAACTGCAACTACAATATTATTAATTTTTTATTACTAATAGCAATTTACAGCAAAATCGAACGAGAAACCGAAGTGATTATTTATCTAGCAGAATCATTTTAATATTATATGTAAAATATTATGAATTAATCGACATTCATGCCAATATCATTTCTTCCTATTCGCAATTCTACACAGTCTAAATTCCTCACAGTAAGTATTTAACCACATTCGCTATTGTGCACAGTCATTATTTGTGCACATTAGCGATTCTCCCTGTTCGCAATCTCGCACAATCTTAATTCAACGCAATATCATTTAATCGCATTAATAGTTTATTTTTTCGTTTTTAGTCGATATATTTAGTCAACTGTAATTTTTTGGGTTTGATGGTACCTCAAAAGTTTAAATATAGTCAAGTACAAGTCAGACTCGTGCATGAAGGGTTCCATACCACTAGAAAGTGGTCAAGAGCATGTCGGGCCATGCTTAGTTGTAGGGTTCCGTGGTTTTCCGACAGTCATAGTAAGTGATTCCGATTTAAAGTGAACTATTTGATATATGCTATTGAGATTACATACTAAAAAAATCCTACGTTATGACGGGTATCATATTACAAATTATTTTCTGACCTAAAAACCTTCCTAATACCTCACACATCAAGGTTTTTATGGAATAAAATACCTCCTGCCCTATAACATATTACCCTAAAAATTCATTTGGCACTTTTTAATTTACCACCTCCGCACGTTTAATATACAAGGTGTTACAAACTGTCAAAAAGTGATAAAGATAGACAGTCGCGTGCATCCTTAAGTGCAACCTTAAGTGGGTCACAAATTTATGCACGCGACCGTACCTACTGAACCACTTTCACTATGGGACCAACCCCGTAAATGTCAAAAAAATATCGACCTCACACAAAACATCGATATTCGATCGATCAAAATGTATTTCAACGGCTATAAGTTTTGGTTAATTTCGTGGTTGGTCCCATAGTGGAAATTGTTTAGTACGTCCATCATCTATATATTTTTTGGCAGTTTGTATCATGAATAAAATAACACCTAGGTACTGTACCGGGTGTCTCATTTCAATTGGTCAGTAAGAGAATCTTTTCACTTATATTTTTCTGTAGTCACACTACTATGTTTTCTAATCTACTTTCAGTATGGGAAAGTCTGAAATTTAAAAAAAAAACATACGAAGATCTGTTTTAGGAACCATGTCTTCGACTTTAACCTCAAGAAAAACTGCATTTAAAAAAAGTCGACACTGGTTTATTCAAACATTACAAAAAAAAGGTACAAAAATAAATTAAAGAATATGAAATAAAATACCCTGCATTTTATTCATTTTAGACGTCATATTATAAAATTTACTGCTTAAGACTTACACAATTGATATCTAAGTAGAGATGATATATATAAGTTATATTTTTTCAAATCCTCTAGTTTCGATTTCCGAGCGAGATGTTCTTTTTTTTTAATGTATGAATGCAGTTTTCCTTGTTATGAAAATCGGTTACATGGTTCCTAAGAGTAAGAACAGATCTTCGTATGTCTTATAGATTCAGACTTTCCCATACTGACCGATCTAAATGAGCCATCCTGTATAATATTCAAACTAAATTTTAGCGTTCTAGTATTTACGGTCACTGAACATAGCCCAGAACAGACATACAGATAGACATGGTGAAACTATAATATAATATATGTTTCAATTGTCCAGTTGTCACGGTTCTACAGATGCGGCCAGACAGACTAGTCTAGTACACGAACAAAATCAGCTTCGATAACTCACAAGTGGCCAGTTTTTTGTAGTCGGTTAGAATACTCTGAGAACTACTCCTTATAAAAAAATATATCGGATTTTGGTGTAGATTTAGGTATAAAGTAGGTATTTGTTAACAGGCCTTCTTAATTCAAGGTAAGATTATACAAGTGGCATTTTTCTTCATGACATAATAGTATTTGACTGTTTGAACATCGGCTGTCATTTAATAACGTATTTTTCAACAGATTAATTCATTATAATGTAAAACGTAAAATAAAATCATATTTCCACAAAAACATTTTTCAAGTGTTTTATGATGACTGCATTGTATTGAAAGCTGTGTAAAGTACCTATCATGTTTAAATTATAATAGATTCATCAATAGATTGATTTTATTACAGCATTTGAATTTTAAAAGCGTTGTCTTGACCATAAAAGAAATCTCCGAAATTTTCAAGTCAGCGTGTTCAGTTTATTATTATTATAGTAATGTTTATTAAAAAGAAATAACGAATTTATCAATCGCTGTAAGTTTTATGAACTTATCAGTTCAATTCGTAATTTGAACGCATGGAGATTGGCGCGGGAGTCTTGTGCGCAGTAGGCAGCGCGAGCGGGTCCACCAATCACGACGCGCCGTGTCACTGTCTTTGTTTGTGTTTAACTCTCACCGCTGAACCCCGATGGCGATGATCCTCTCAAACAAAACGAAATGTCGAAGATAAGTGCATTTTGTGGTCAATTATTGAATTTTACATGGACATGTATATTTATGTTTTGTGCCGAATTCAAATAGCTGTCTGTGGTGTTGTGGATTCAAATAGCTTTCATATACGATATGAATATTACATTACTTATCCCAGTAGTGGATCGACAAGTTTAAAGAAGTAAATTTTAAGTCTTATCGTTTATTGATGTTTTTGTTAAGTATATTCTCACCTGTCTCCACCTGTGGTCACGTGGGTTAGGCACAGATGGAAAACAAACTGTTCCCTTCGGTCCACGGTGGGCACAGATGGGAAAAGTTACATTGAAAGGCTGTTATCGTTTATTAATGAATGTCTTTGATTAGATGTTTAAATTAAATAACTTATTCCAGTAGATTGACTAGTTCAACTAAATAAATATGAAAGACTGTAATCGTTAATTGATGCCGTTACTAAAGATGTTCCTTAAGAGTCCGGTAAAGTCTTTTTACAATTTCGCTCAACTATTTGATATGATTTAGCCATTAAAGAGTACTAAATCAACAAATTTTTAAGCATAAATTGAAAGATCCTTTCAATAGGGACTGTATAAATACAAAAAATTATCTACTTTATTATTGTATTTTGAATAATTGACCTATTCCCAACAAGTGTTTTACCAATTTTAGCTCGGGGAGGTTCGGACAACTATCAATTTGGGGATTTTATTGATGTCGTATTGCTACAGTTTTTTTTTGTAATATTGAGTTTATAGTCTTCTATGGAATAAATATAAAAAATTCTACCAATGTCATACAAAATTACTCAGAAAAAAAATATTTAAATCAGTCAACTTTCGGAAAAAATACACAAAGAATAACCGCGGTTTCTGACTACATACATGATTATTTATGAAAAAAATTAATACAAACATAAACTTCAGCTTATTATAAACCTAAATAATGTAAAATATATAAACCATTTGATAGTAAATCAAATGTGTTACAACGTTACAAAATTAATACAAACATAAACTTCAGCTTATTATAAACCTAAATAATGTAAAATATATATACCATTTGATAGTAAATCAAATGTGTTACAACGTGTTACTTGAGCAACTAAAAACCCCAGACCGCCAAATGACTTTTATTATTGCTAATTAATCTCGAGTATTTATTTTTCAACCAGTTACTTATTTTGAAAGATATTCGTATGTTTCGTTTTCCTTGCAATTCTATTCAATCGTTAACTATACATTTGTTGCGTTGTTGTCACATCTCTACATGTGTAATGTCATGTCAACCTATCAACCTACTTTGTCAATTGGTATGACATGACATCAGATGATATACTTTGACAATTACAACCCATATAACGGCCTCCTAGCCTAGTCGGTAGTGACCCTGCTTACTAAGCAGGAGGTCCCGGGTTCGAATTCTGGTCAGGGCATTTATTTGTGTGTTTATCACAGATATTTGTTCCTAAGTTATGGATGTTTTCTATGTATTTAAGTATTTATACGTATATATCTATTATATACATCGTCGCCTAGTACCCACAACACAAGCCTTATTGAGCTTACTGTGGGACTAGGTTTATTTGTGTAAGATTGTCCCATAATATTTATTTATTTATTTTATATGACTCTATGTACAGTGAAAAAACAAGTTTTTCAAAGCTGCCAGCCTTTATTAAATAGTCAACCTCTATCTCCTAACCTCTCGATAAAATAGTAAACTGTAGTATTAGAAACTTTTAGACTCAACGCGTGTAAAATTGGAAAATTAAAGAAAAAGTATACCCATGTTAAGATATACTGCAATCGATTCCACTCTAGATTCTGAACAAATCGTTTTTAGGTTTCTAGTCTTGGGTATAACACGTTGTATAATAGATAAATACTTATAAATACTTAAATACATAGAAAGCATCCATGACTCAGGAAAGTGATAAACACGCAAATAAATACCTTATTCAGGATTCGAATCCGGGACTTCTTGCTTCATAGGCAGTGTCACTACCGACTAGGCTAGGAAGACGTTAAAGCAGTAAGTTGATTAAATCATACTAATGAATATAGATGGCTGTTATTCGTTTACTGATATAGTCAGTTCGGGTTGCACAGGGCGGTTCCGCAATACTTCGGGAGCAAATACCGCAAGCCATCTGGTTGCCTCTCGGACACCATAACTACGCGCCATGGCTTTAACTAATATCTTTGTTTAAAATGTTACATAATCATGTCTCCATCTGTGCCCGCTGGGAACCGATGGAAATATTTCCCTCCATATGTATATAGGAAAGGGTAAAAAAATCTTTCCATCTCCTCGCACATAAAAAGCCATATGGGAGCAGGTGAAAATGTTTTATTCCGCTATTAGATGTATTCCCATCTGCCCCGGCTTCGCATGACCAAGGCGGGCATAGATGAGATGGGAACAACTCCTCTCGTTCGACGTCAGTACCCGCCGGGAACATAGGTAGCTATTCCCACATGTGCCCGCTAGGGACCGATGGGAATAGTTCCCCTCTTGTAAAAATAGTAGGAGGCAATATAAACTTTCTATCTACTCCCACATCAGTCATGTGGGAGCAGGTGGGATTTTTTTATTCCCGTATTAGATTTATTATCTGTTCCCACCGCGCATGACCTTCATCAAGGCCAGCGCACATGCGAATGACTCCTCTCGTTCGACGTCTGTACCCGCCAGGAACGGATGAAAATACACCAATTTCCATCTGTGCCCGCTGGGAACCGATAGGAATATTTCCCTCCATATGAATATAGGAAGGGGCAAAAAAACTTTCCATCTCCTCGCACATAAAAAGCCATATGGGAGCAGGTGGGAATGTTTTATTCTGCTATTAGGTGTATTGACAGTTTTTTTTCCTTCCCATTCTTATTTCGTTTCACCAAATCATTATAAATGTAAATATATAGTTTCAAAGTCACTTATAACTAAGAAGGATTGAAATATCGCAACTTCAAAAATACCAGTTTTTTTAAATTTTATACCTAAGCCAGCAATGTGGTACTCAACCAGTTTAACATCATACTCGAGTACATGCATAAGAGAAAAAAAGAACGTGTCATGAAAGAAGAAGTGACAATATGACTAGTAGGTACATACGGGAACGCCTTTTTACGTATAAAAATGAAATAACTCACTGAGCTGTTGTAATACCTTTATATTATACTCTCCAACTAAAAAATTAAATCGTTATCAAAGCTCAAAACTGTTCGCATTCTGGGCAGTACTATTATTTACTCTGTGCCCTAAACTAAACCAAACGTCCAGATACAATATTCGCGTACCTACTGGTTTACCATGGAAACAGCGCAGCGGCCGGGCAACGGCGCACGGCGAACAGGCAACGTCGCGTGCGCGTAATCATTGGTCCCGCCGCTAGCGCCATGACGGCTGCCATAATCTCCGCGCGTTTGAATTAAGTTAAGAACTGATAAGTAAAAAAAACTGGGAGCGATTGATGGATTTGTTATAATTTTGGTGCAAGCTTTAGTAACATGATAATGAACACAACGCGTTGACTTGAAAATTTCGAGATTTCTTTTATGCCTATTAGAACGCTTTTAAAATTCAATTGTTCATTAAAATTTAAGCGATTGAATAATGTGTTAAAAATCAAACCCATTACTTGCCTTCAATCGTTTTTAATATATTTCAGTTGCCATATAACACTTTAATTATCTTTTGGAGGGAGTATATATTTTTTATTTGTTTTAAAAACGGCTATCGATAAATCTGTTAGTAAATGTCAGAGGACATTCATATAGTTAAATACGATAATCTAAAGAAAAGAAATACCACTCGAATTATCTTTTGTTAAACTTATAAATGTCGCTAACAAATTTATTTTTAATACCTACAGCGACCTCAAAAACAGTTAGAAAAAAATTTTCGCCATTAGTGCTCAGTGTACTCTTACTGATACCAAAAAAAATCGGACTTGTGAGTTATGTTTTTTTCAGGGCAGTTTTGCCGTTCCCGTACTCCACTAGACGGCAAAGTCTTAGTAATAGAGTTCTGCTTTTCCCCTTTGGGTACGGAACTCTAAAACAAACACCTATAGCATCACTTTTTATGATGACTTTCAAAAATACGAGTATTTAACAAATAGGCAAAAAATATTAATAAGCTGTTTATAAAGTTGCCGCATATCTGAATATTGTTTTTCCGTTATAAATCTAGATATTTGTGTATGCCTCTCACAAAAAAGAAAAATGAAACCATATGAAAATTTATTAGCTCAAAATTGTATTTTATTGCTTGTATTATCGAGTTTTAACTCCTAGCCCTTGATATGCAAACTATTTTCATATTAGCGTAAATAACACCTAATCATGTCACTGGCCACTTCATAGCAGTATTGTCATATCAATGACATTGATAGACGTAATTTATGATTACAATTATTCTATTGTTGTTTTGTTATAAGAGGTAAAACCTAAAGAATGGAGCAAAGAGAGGACAAAATAGTGTTCATTAAAAGCGAAAAGGGCAAAGACGTTTTACTCAAAAGTGGATTTAAATATTATTTCCGAGGCAAACGTGTGTGCGGCACAAATTGGCGATGCGTCAATCAGTTATCGTGTAGTGCATCTATAACTATCAGTAAAACTAACGAGGTGCTTAAGCAGAGCGTTCATATGTGTAAGCCAAATGCGTTTAAAAATAAAGTTGATATTTGTATAGATAACTGCAGATCAAAAGTCACTAATACTATGAAACCAGTTCAAAAAGTTTTTGAAAAACAGTTTGAGAAATTGCGGGAAGAAGCATCCGTGAGTGAGTCGAAACTGATTCCAAGTTTTGTATCGGTCAGAGATTCGATGTATAGGCGACGCTACAAAGCACTGAACATTAAGAAAAGTGTATTTAAAAACATCGAAGATATATCACTGCCCGAGATCATTTCAGAAGACTTTTTGGTTAGTAGTGAACATAATATTCTTGTGTTTGCTACACCCCTAGCTAAAGATACTATTAAAAAAACGACGAGTTATTTGGGAGATGGTACTTTCAAGGTTACTCCACTACCATTTTATCAACTCTACACGCTCCACGCAGACTTAAGAAAATTTAATGATGAAGTAACGACAATAGTACCCTTGGTATACGCTCTGTTCCCGAATAAGTTGGAAGATACTTATGTATTATTCTTTTCAATTTTAAAAGAAAAACTTGCACTCAATGTCGAAAACTTCAAAAGTGAGTGAGTGAGTTTTGGACCCGGGGTATGTCCTTAAACTACGTCCGGACTTGGGTATGTCCTTAAACTATGCCAAAAAGAGAGGTATGGGCACTGCGAATGGCATCTCGCTTAGTGTGGTAGGGCACGTTCAGTGAATGTCATCTCGCTCAAATCTGGAGCAGAGCCCGACTGGGGAAGTACCTCCACCGACCTCCTACAGAAAACCACAGCCAAATAGCACTAGACCCTACTCATAGTGTTGTGTTCCTGCTGGTGAGTAAGGTTGCCAAAGAGCTCAAAGAGGACCCAGTGTGTTGACGATGAGGGACCCTATTGTTCCTTTAGCCGTCAACACAGTGAATCCTCCTTTTTGTAAAGGGTCGGCAACGCGCATGTGACTCCTGTGGAGTTACAGGCGTCCATAGGTTACGGTAGCTGCTTACCATCAGGCAGGCCGTATGCTTGTTTGCCACCGTCGTAGTATAAAAAAAAAAAAAAAAAAAAGTGATTTTGAAATTGCAGCCGCAAATGCCTTAAAAAAAGTTTTTAAAACTGTGACATGGAAAGGATGTTTTTTTCATTACCAACAAGCAATATGGCGAAATGCTGAAAAACTTGGAGTTACTGAACACCCGATCGGAAAAAATGTCACTAAACAGCTTTGCAAATTGGTATTACTGCAGCCATTAGATGTACCAAAAGGTTTCCGTTGTATAACGGAACATATGCCTGACATTGATGTGTTCACTAAATTGGCCGAATACTTTCAGAAAGAATGGATGAACAAAATAACAGCTGAGGTATTTAGTTGCTACAACGAACTCAATAAAACAACTAGTGCATTAGAAGGGTGGCACCACCGAATCGCTCTAAGATTTGGTCGACATCCAAAACTATTTCTATTTCTGAGCAAATTAAAAAGAGAGGCCAAGCACCAAGATTTCAGGATCAAAAGAAACTTAGCTGGCTGTACAAAAAAAAAAAAAGACAACGATGTGATACTTACACGGCTAAAGATATAATTGAAAAATATAGAAAACAAGAAATGATAATACCAGAAGCCTTACAAACCTTAAGTGATTTGGATGACTATGTTTTTCAAGATTATGATAGTAGTACTGACGAAGAAGTGAATGAAAATTCGGACTCAGAAGTAAATGAAAATTCAGACCCAGAAGTGAATGACCGTTCCGACCCAGAAGAGAATGACAATTCGGATCCAGAAACGGATTCTGAACAACACTCTAGTGATCACTTTGATGTGCAAAACTCTGACAGTTCTAGCTATGACATTTTTTAACAATAAGACCAGTTTTTTTAGTTTACTACGAAGTTCTAAATAGTTAATATTGTGTTCCAGTACGTGAATTATATTTTTTTTTTAATATGTAGCCATATTTTTCATTTTTACCTCCTATTACTAAACTAAATACAGGGATCTCCGCATTGTTTTTATTCATTGATAAAACACAGATCAAAGCTTTTTAATTAGTCAAAATTCCTGCCGACAGGCTTATAAAAGGGTTGTGTGGGATATCGATCGATTGGAATTTTATTATCATTAAATGCGAGGACTCCAGTACTATACTTATTTAGTCTAAAAACTATTAGTTTTAGATGCTTCCCGAGTTGTTTATTTAGTGAACAGAAACCTGAATATTTTTTTTTTGTTTGTTGTTTGACACCTGACATCTTATACTCGTACTGCACTTTACATATAAAAGGCACAGTCACCAACATAAATATGCGACTACTTTTTACCGTATAACAATGGAATAAGGTAAAAAATTAGAGACATATTTTTGACGGTGACTGTACAGGTCTAGCCTGACGCAGAATTCTTGACAACGAATTTCGATAGGTAGGTACCGTAAAACGGGGTGAGTTGGCTGGAAATCGAAGTTTAAACCTAGATAATATTTTATTGTGCCATATGCGAACTGAATAATTATAATAAGTAGTTCGGACGCTTGTATTTTAGTTTTTGATGATTTTGAGTAGTTATATTCAATAACTTTAACAATAAACTAAACACGAAAACCCGCCTCACCCCGTAGTCACTCGTGTTCGGGGTGAGAAGGCTTTTCATACAAAAGTGATTTTGGAAGTTTGTTTGATCGATTCTTTTTTGTAATGAATATTACTATAGCTCCATTTTAAATTGAAATACATTATTTAGGTAGCAGTAGCCTTAAAAAAATCTTCTCACCCCCCTCTCAATCCTTCTCACCCCATTCGACATCCACCTCTCCCCGCGAAACCTACTCACCCCGAATTACGGTACTGTGTTCAGTATTGTGTACTATGAAATATTACCTCGCCACCCACAAAACAATGAGATACATTTAAAAAAATTGACAATACAAAACTTGCGAAGTGTAAGGTTGCCGACTTGCCGTTTGAAATCTCGCGATGGAAAAATCTCATTATTTATTTGTTAGGATAATGAAAAGACGACTAAAAGCTAAAAAATATACTATAAATTCTATTAATAGAACATTATTACAGAGGCCGGGATGAAAGGGGTTGTTGCCGGCCGAATGCATATAGTTATGATTATGAGGCAGGCAACCTTTTTTCACGCCTAGGTATGTATAGTGCTTCTCTCAAACTAGCAATGAAATTAAAAACAACTATTAAATAAGAAATATTGTTTTCAATTATTTTTTTCATTTCTGAATGTCATGATGCTGTGTTCCTATATCTGTGAAATGAAAATTAAAAAATAGTACTTAGTCGGCCTAGGCCTTTAATTTAATTGCCGGCTTCTTAGATGTGCTCCGCCCGAAACGAAATGTTTGAAGCCTAAAATACCGAACAGAATGACAATATTTCATTGCATGCTTGAGAAAATGATATTGTGTAGAATTCAGATTGTGCAGAATTGCGAAAAGGCTGAATCGCTACTGTATACAAATAATGACTGTGCACAATAGCGAATGTGGTTAAATACTTACTGTGAGGAATTTAGACTGTGTAGAATTGCGAATAGGAAGAAATGATATTGGCATGAATGTCGATTAATTCAATATTATTATTAAAAAAAATTACTAAATAGAAATGAATTAATCATAATTATTACCAAATTTTATGAGAAATATTTATCAAACCTTTTTTAGAATATAGAAATCAAGAATCCTTACCTTAACGCTTAAATAAAACTCGCAAAACGACTTGTAACTCCCATTTTATATGAAATACGACAGCAAACCAGTTATTATATCGGAAAACAATTTACTTCGAGGAAGGGTCACATATCAAATTTAATAAAACCGTGTTCCTGTCTAGAACACCGTTTATAGAAGGTTTGTTCACGTAATGAGCGCCTGTTACCGGACCAGAAAAATGTACTGGAATGATGAATTTAGGCTTCTCAGTGGGAAGCTCAGATTACCTGCCACTCCGCGGCTTGACGCTACAAAGGAACGAGCTGAGAAGCAAAATGTAACACTAAATTAATTTACTTTATTCACGTTTCAACTTCCGGAAACCACCACTTGTCAATTACACCAAAAATTTCTTATGTTATATTATAAGAAAACTAGCAGCTACTAGCTTGAACTCATGTATTTTATGTAATTGTTTGTGATGTTCTCAAGTTCTCATTACATATTGAGTTGGAATACCTTACAATTTAAAGGTTTGCACTAGATAGCTATACTTATAATTATCATCCTATTGAAGAAGTATACTCGAAAGGAAATTGCGAAATAGATAGATATTATGGGTGTCTTGTGCGACAGATGAGTGTTAGGACTGATGTTTCTTTGACATTTTTTTAAGAATTTTTACACTGACTGTTGTGCCTGCCCACCCAGCAGTTATACCTGTACATTTCACCTGGAAAGCAATCCGAACTCAACGGAACTTTAACGGGTTGTTTGAGGGATATTAGGAAGACCCTCCTAAGTTTTCGACCTCGAGGACTCTCATACCAGATTTTCAGGCAAAATATTAACGAAGATACAGCCGATTTATTGTTGAGATTCCAATATAGCGGCGGAGCCAACATTTTTACGAGTATAGCAATTCTGAAAAGTTATGACTTTTTAAGTGTCATGACACGTGACAGCTTAACGGAAAATAATATACCTATCCATAGGTTGTCTGGAAGAGATCGCTTATTAGCGATAAGACTGCCTGTTTTTTGTCTCTCTTCATATGTTAATAGGTTTGGTGTGCTGTATTCTTATTCTGAGGTGTGCAATAAAGAGGATTTTACTTTACTTTTACCAACAGCGGTCGCATGTTATTGGTTTTCCAATAGTTTTCCAAGACGTCAAATTTTCGTCAAAAGTTCCATTGAGTTCGGATTATTTTCCAGCTACCCTTACCTTCATTCAACATAACTGCTGGATTATGTAGGTATTCTCGTCTATTATAATAAAATAGCGAGTGCTTATTTTTGTAATTTTTGGATGGTTTAATTCCCGGTTCGAGTAAGCTTGTCGAGATAAGACTCCACTGTCCGTCTGTCTGTCCGTCTGTCACCAGACTGTATCTCATGGACCGTGATATTTAGACAGCTGAAATTTTCACAGATGACGTATTTATGTTGCCACTATAACAACAAATACTAAAAAATAGAATAAAATAAGTATTTAAGGGGGCTCCCATACAAGAGACATGATTATTTTGCCGTTTTTGTCTGCCACTAGGCTGTATCTTATGAACCGCGATAGTTAGCTGAAATTTTCGCAGATGACGTATTTCTGTTGCCGCTGTAACAACAAATACTGAAAAACAGGATAAAATAAGTATTTAAGGGGGCTCCCATACAACAGACGTGATTATTTTGCCGTTTTTGTCTGTCACCAGGTTGCATCCCATGAATCGTGATAGTTAGATAGTTAAAATATTCACAGATAATGTATCTGTTGCCGCAATAACAACAAATAATAAAAAATAGAATAAAATAAATATTTCCCATACGTTTTTATAGATAATGGTACGGAACCCTACGTGCGCGAGTCCAACTCGTACTTGGCCGGTTTTTGTTATTTCCTTTTAAAAATAAAATACTGTGAGGGCACAGTAAACGTTACGTAAAGGATTACGTAAAAAAATCTATCCTGTTGGTTTAAAATATTTCGTTGGAAGTGGATGCCTTTCATCCCTTGGTAAACAATCTATTATTTCTGTAATAAATATAAATCTAAAGTCAACCCCTGATTTGCGAATAATTTTTAATTGGATCAACAATTTATCAGTCAATTGCAATGTTACATTTGTGACTTACTTGTGATCAGAGAGACTTTTATTTTTAGTGAGCAGCACAAAACCTAGAAAGTAAGCAGCTTATGTATTAAAAGCTATCGTTTGAAAGGACTTACGTAAACCAAGAAGAAACTTCTAAACTAACTTCGTAGTTTGTTTATCTAAAATTACAAATACAAGAATTTGCATTTTCAAGTTTAGCCGGAGTATAACGGAGTTTTACATTAACTTTGTCGATGTACACATGCCTTCTACCTACCTATTATAGAAAACCGGCCTAGTGCGAGTCGGACTCGCGCACGAAGAGTTCCGTCCCAAGTAACACATCAAAGCAGTATAACGGCCGTCTTACAGCATATCTGTATGCTTTTAGCATTTTCAGTTCGTTTTATAGTAGCAGTATAAACGTTTGTAGTGCTAATATAGCTCTTAATGGGCACAAATTACCCAGCTTGAGATCGTATATAGGTTATTTAATAGCATTACAGGCGTATTATGTCTGCGCTATTAGCATTATACTTCGCTTTGTGATTCCTTCATATTATAATAACTTGTAGTAGCTCGTCGCTTACGCCCTTTTTGTCACGATATGTTTAGAGCTGAAAAGACTCCTAAAAAAAATAACACTTAGAAATACAACTCCAATACGTCAAGTGACACACGTCACTGTCAACTCCTACGCGCCAAACTCTCTCTCTCTCTCTCTCTTCTTCGTGCTATCGCCCTAATGTCACGCGCTATAGTTCTTTCTTTTATTCATATTTTAAATGAATTTCCGATTGAAAGTTGAAAATCAAAATGCATTGCTGCTTAAATATAGCATATGAAGTGGTGGAAAGTGTATTTCAGGTTCCTAATTAACTTATTGCAAGAAAAATGCATTACGAAAACATTGGAGATGCCGACAAAGGACGCCGACGCCGACGAAAGAAAACGCCGAAATAAGCAAAAGTAGCTGCAATTTCGACTGTGAATGTACTATTAAAGGTTTGAATGATGTCAAGACGGTGGACTATGTAAAACAAATTACGTCAAAGAGGTAACCTTCTCTTGTTGATTATACTTTAAGGTTATGTTGGTTGAACCGTAAACGAAAGTGACTTTCTATAAGAGTTAACATCAACATCTTCGTGTAGTACATATATCCGTCACATGATATAAAAGTACAAATAAAACATTAAAAGGCTCAATGAGTAATAAACCCTTAAATAGTCCTAGATTAGTCTCTTGTAAGTAATGCAAAATAAAATAATAATGGCATGCATGTAGAATACGCATAAGAAGTCCCATATTGTACTAAACTGATAGAATTGGAACTTTAAATGATAATAATAACCAAATCAATGTCCAATAAATCAGTAAGAATATGTTATATTCATTAACAAGTATTACACAATTACATTATTTAATTTTCTTAACACATACAGTGTGTGTCTTTCATAACGACATTGGTTTTAAGTAACGATAGTTTAAAGTGCTGTTAACCACTTTATCAAAATAAAATTTAATGATTACCTTTTAATTATGAGTAATTAATTTAAAAAAAAATCTCGAGCAGCAATGTAATGCAAACATTTATTTGACGTTTCAGAGAGGAAGAGCTAGTTTCTTTTCCATTTAAATTCGATCAAAACATTAAAATAACTCTGAACTATTGCCGACGTTAACTTATTTACTGAATTATCCACTAAGAAAACACTGCAATTTAAAACATACGCGATTTTGACCACACTAGCACAACAAATTTACATCAACAATTATTTTTCTTAGCAATCACATTTATGAATCGCATTATTCACTGAATTATTCAAAATCACTGCACATACATTTATTGTCACTTCTTAGAAATCACATTACCTAGTTCAAACATGTTTATTTTATTAAATTAATTAATATTAGGAAAATCTGTGTTGATCAACAAACTCGATGTTATCTTGACACTTCAACTCAATCAATGTGAAGTTATTAATCAGTACTTAAACGAAGCGATTACCTATCTTATTCCGCCTTCTTTGTTAAGAAGAAGTTACCTACTTACATTAGTCTTTTGAGTGCACTGGCTGGTATGACAGGATGCAGGTAGGTTGACGTAAAATGTTTAAATGACTTTTTTCATGAAATTGTCATGTCATAATTTTCTTGCCAAAATGCCTCGACCTTCGCCTTATACCTCGCAAGAATTAGCGGAAATGATTGTAATGTATGGCGAAGCTATGCAAGATGCTAACCAAGCGTTAAGATTGTATCGTGAACGATTTCCAAATCGTCGAATTCCGCAAAACCCTAGAGTCATAATGGGTGCATTGCAGCGTGTTCGGGAAGACATGCCCATTACTGGGAGAATCCAACCATTGGCAAATGGGCCCCGTCTTCATGTTCGTAATGAAGAAATTACACTGGAACATTTTGCTGAAAATCCAGAAGACACTACAAGGAATGCCGGGCGACATTTCCAAATGAAGCACAAAACAGTTCACAGGATTCTCAAAAAAAACTTGCAACATCCTTACAAATTTTTGAAGACACACGCAATATTGCCTAGGGATTTGGTGCCACGTTTAACATTTTGTCGGTGGCTATTGGACGAATACAATACCGACCCCCAATTTACCTCAAAAGTAATATGGACTGATGAGAGTACATTTACTCGGAACGGCGTGTGGAATCAGAGAAATACACACTATTGGGCAAGAGTAAATCCTCATGTACTAAGAGAGACCGGTCATCAATACCGATGGGCCGTAAACGTCTGGGCAGCCATTCATGGTGACCGTATAATCGGTCCAGTATTTATCGACGGAAGTCTCAATGGTGAAAAATTCCTGGAATTGCTTAGAGGTCCATTGACTAATTATTTCAACTTGTTGCCGGAAGAAGAACGTGAACTGACTTGGCTGCAAATGGACGGAGCTCCCGCACATTCATCAGTTCGCGTGCGTAATCATTTGAACTTAATGTTTGGAAACCACTGGCTCGGTAGATTTGGGCCTCGACGTTGGCCGGCCCGTTCACCGGACCTCACGATGTTAGATTTTTTTTTATGGGGGGCCATAAAAAACGAAGTGTATTCAAAACCACAAATATCTGTTGAAGATCTTCGGAACAGAATAACCGACGCGTTTCAAAAACTTCAGCAGAACACTCATTTTGAAAGCGTACATCAGTCTCTCATACGCCGATGCAACACTTGCATCGAAATGCAAGGACGTCACATCGAACATCGTTATCTTCGACGAGTGAATCGCAGAGATTGAGTTTATTTTTGTAAATGTAAATTTACTTCATGTAAATTAAATGTTTTCATTAATTTTTACTTTTTTAAATAAAAAAACTTTTAAATTTATTTTTATTTTTAATCTAACTTTGACCAAGACACACTTACGAAATTTCTCCTCGAGCAACTTTTGTGAGTGAGAAAGAGAGGAGAAACTTCGTAGTGTTTCACGATAGCAGAGCTGTTAAGTCCTTTTCTTACGAACAAGGTCACTTGTCATGATTTTTGGCGGTCTTGTCAATCAAAAGTGTCAGCGCCATGTAGGATGTAGGTAATTGTCATAAGTGTCAGGATGTCACTAAGAGCGAAATTTCAAGGAAATCACATGTCAATTGTTAGGATTAATTTATTACTGATACATTGCGTGCCCAATTAATTAGTATGAAATTTTTTTGTTTTCTATTTTTTAAATAAATATGCCAATTTCAGTTCATTAGGACTTGTACTTTCAGCCCTTAAAATTAGTGTCGTTATTAAAGACACACACTGTATACATAGTGTACAATGGCATACTATGATGTAACTGAGCAACCAAATTAGAAATTTATTTAATAAAATGATGTAAATCATTAAGTCTCACTTGATGAAAATACAAGAAATATGTACATATTTAAGAAAAAGCGTCTTGAGATTTATATTGACAAAATTTACATACTTGGGATACGAAATACAGATATAATTTTGACAAAATTTACATACTTGGGATACGAAATACAGATATAATTGTCATTGTGATGAAGATGCATGGAATCATTATAGCATGAACCGTCATGATGCATATCAAGACCCTACTGGGCTGATTATTCATAATTCAGTTTTACATCCACGGTATACTGATCAAAGCAATGCTTGATGTAACCTATGACAGCTGTGGTCTCGCTGGATATTTATTTGAACAAGGCGGTACTCACAATATTAACCAAATCACTTAGCAAAATTTTTTGCATCCTGCTGTATTAAGCACAACATAACAACAAAGTTTATGGCACTTTTATTTATGCTAAGCCTATCCCTTGAAACAAATCTACAATGATGGCATTATTGTCTATATCTGTGTTTATAAACCAGTCAAAATTTAAATAAAGGCAGTACATGCTATGCCGTGCTGCCCTGGATTATGACTGTATGCTTCTGTGGTATTGCTATCCTAGGCTCTACTCGAAGCAAAAATTTAACAGTGAGGACGTTGCTGCCCTGGATTATGAGTCAGACTGTATGCTTCTGTGGTATTGCTATCCTAGGCTCTACTCGAAGCAAAAATTTAACAGTGAGGATGTTGCTGCCCTGGATTATGAGTCAGACTGTATGCTTCTGTGGTATTGCTATCCTAGGCTCTACTCGAAGCAAAAATTTAACAGTGAGGATGTTGCTGCCCTGGATTATGAGTCAGACTGTATGCTTCTGTGGTATTGCTATCCTAGGCTCTACTCGAAGCAAAAATTTAACAGTGAAGACATTACTGCCCAGGATTATGAGTCAGACTGTATGCTTCTGTGGTATTGCTATTCTAGGCTCTACTCAAAGCAAAAAATTAACAATGATGGTATTGCAGTAGAATATGCGTGGTTCTGCTTTCCTAGGCTTTACTCGAAGCAAAAATTTAACAGTGAAAACATTGCTGCCATCGATTATGAGTCAGACTCAGACTGTATGCTTCTGTGGTATTGCTATTCTAGGCTCTACTCAAAGCAAAAAATTAACAATGATGGTATTGCAGTAGAATATGCGTGGTTCTGCTTTCCTAGGCTTTACTCGAAGCAAAAATTTAACAGTGAAAACATTGCTGCCATCGATTATGAGTCAGACTCAGACTGTATGCTTCTGTGGTATTGCTATTCTAGGCTCTACTCAAAGCAAAAAATTAACAATGATGGCATTGCAGTGGAACATGCGTGGTTCTGCTTTCCTAGGCTCTACTGATGTAATAATTTGACTGTATGCGTCCATGTATTCTCTATTTTTGGCTCTACATGATGCTAAAAACTTGAGTTTATTGCAACTACTTAATTTCCAGGCATACTTAAAATCCAGGCTGTATAATTATTACATTCATTCGGTTTTATTCCAGCTGTTGTAAAATTTTACCAATTGTTGCACTGCTGGCTATTATTATGTTTTAGCCTAATTAACAGAGAAAAATGCATCACTGTTAGAGTTACGTTAGAACTTGGTTCACGTATTTGGATAGTACTCAAAGCAACATCCAGCAATTGTGTTAAAATAAACAGAACATGATGCATTTATTATCTACTACTCTAATATTATGTTATTACAATTGTACCTATCAACAACAGCAGAAAGCCTGATTAATGTTTGGTGTGTCGGACTCGATATAGACACAACTACCAGTGTTAAGAAAGTCTACAACAATACTTAAATTAAATGGATCTAATATAAAAGTATTCTGCGCTGCATATATTAGCAAGTATATTGCATAACTATTCGGTTCCCTTACCATGCTGGTATGTAATGGAGCCCACACCACTGTATTTGTGGGTCATAGCTACTTAATATAATTTTACATTGGATCAAATTTGACAATATATAAAGTAATTTAAAACATTTTTTTTGTCTTATAAAGACAAACAATTGCCTATTGGCACAAGCCATAACAACTGCTTGATAAAAGCAACTCTTACTTAATCCCTCTATGATCATTAGGTAACCATATGGTTACTCTCTGTTAAATCTGCTTATGGTTTTTTTTTTGTTGTTCTTGAACTACTTGGCATTGTTTGCTAAAATTTTGATATGTAACAGAACTCCATATCAGCTAAGGGGGAAAATAAAATATTGCCATGCTTAATTTGAAACATTATATACCCGACTACAATGATATACTTTTTGTTTTGTTTAATATGCCTATGCCCTTGTGGCAGTTGTGGCACATCTTTGACGGATTATGACACTCAGTGGAAATTACGCTTACCGCTTATTAGTTTAAACTATTTGTCAATTAAACTCTTTAACTGAAATAAATATTAAACCTAATCGTAACCACTAGGCGGACTAGGCCCGCTTTTAAAGGTTTAAGTATATGTAGACTGTTAAAGATAAAAACCTTTTCTTTAGGTAAAGGATTACCTTTGTTCTAGTAAATTGCAAACTGATGTGTCAAATGCTTATTTGAAATGTAAAAAGCAGTGCATACCGTTGTGAGAAAAATATGTTTCTTGTTTATATACCTAGCGTAAATTAATGCTCGATCCTGATATACTCTGTGTGTACTCAACACACACTTTTATATGAGTAAGGTTATCACAAAATTGATGCACTTGGTGTCTAATTGTCTATAAACCTAGTTATAACCTTTAATAATTATTAAAGGTATAATTATACAGCAAAATTTTTGCTCGGTAAAATAAGTTCCCTGCTCATCTTATTGATTTTATTATCATTAATATAACATAATGCAGTTAACAAATCATTAATATTTTACTTGAAGGCTATGCCACCTATTACAAATTTTGTGTACATGCCTACTTTATCTTACCTATTTTTGACATCTATTGTCATGATGTTTCAAGAAAGATGGTACTTGACATACTTAGCTCATCGTCACCATTTGGTATCAAAAGATATGGAAGTAAATGAATGGACTCTAAACAGTTGCGATTTTCTGAGCCTCCTAGCTGACGTGCCATAGAAACGATTTTTTAATGATGTAATAATGCTGTATTTTATGCTTTTATTGATTCAATAATTTATATAAGCACGTTAAAGCAAAATGCTTCAAGCACTACCTGAAATAATACTATGTCAGCATATAGGTACCTATAGTGGTAGCCAAAATATCTCTGGTCTGGTAGCAGAGTTATGCAATGAATTTTGTAATTTTAATTAATATTGTGAACCGGTGTTTTATATATATTGGTAGAATACTTATCAAGGAAGTGCTTTGAACCCTTGGCGGTCATTCCGCATTGGGTTGCTACATTGGGCTGCATTGTATAAAGGCATGCCTATTTATACCTATGTTGACTTTGTTTGCATAACATAATATAATAATAGTAATAGTCACAAAAATAAATATATTTGTTATTTGTCATATTACATCTACTCGTATAAGATTGTGTCCTATTAAGATTTGGTTCATTATAATGATTATATACTGTCAATACTTTCATGACACATAAACAGATATAAGTATTTAATTATTTAGGGGGTTTCTCTAAATTGACTTAACAGGTGTGGTCCTCTTCAAAAACTACTTGATTTTTTTTTTTTTCTTGTTTCATTACTTAGAATTCTACAGATCATTCTTATTAAAATACGATATTATTAAAAATATTTTATATTTTAATTATTGGATCTTCACAGTCACAGGTATTGGGTTGTTTGGTTCTGTAGTGATACCATGTGCCGAGCAGGTATACTTTCATCAGATGTAAAAGTCATGATACTAATAATATATGATTATTTTCGTTGTTTAAATATTACAAATCACATTTTCTTTTGTGATTGAACATACATAAATAATATTTATAAACTTTCTTGTCCACAATCAGGTCAAGATCTACAAACTAAACCTGGCATTGTTTCATACCTTGGACCAGATAGATCTTTCTCTCTCTCTGATGTTCTCTAGTTAACTATACTGTTTTATATGCGGATCTAGTTCTGATTATTTTACGAGTCTCTGAACATCTACAAGTTATTATAATATGAAGGAATCACAAAGCGAAGTATAATTAGTAATTAAACGAACTTACCTTAAGTGAAGTTCCATTACAATTATACGAGCTTTGTGATTCCGAATATTAGTAACCCTCCCATCCGTGCTTAATGATTACAATAAGCTAAACCCAGTATAAGTGTACTGTACCATACTAGACTACAGTACTATGTTGTAAAATAATCAAGTGACTATTGAGAGGTAAACATTTCTTTATACATCTCAGCGGTGCTCTGAACTAAATGAGAGTTTGGCGCGTAGGAGTTGACAGTGACGTGTGTCACTTGACGTATTGGAGTTGTATTTCTAAGTGTTATTTTTTTTAGGAGTCTTTTCAGCTCTAAACATATCGTGACAAAAAGGGCGTAAGCGACGAGCTACTACAAGTTATTATAATATTCGGAATCACAAAGCTCGTATAATTGTAATGGAACTTCACTTAAGGTAAGTTCGTTTAATTAAATACTAATTATCGTTGTCATGGAAAGTGCCAATCGCATTAAAGATGCATTAGTACGCTCTATTAAGTTGCCAACCGCATTAAAGAAGCATTAATATGGCCAAAAAACTTGCTAATCGCAGTAAAGAAGCATTAGTACTCTCGATTAAGTTGCCCATCGCAATACTAAAGCATTATACTAGCATAAGAGTGTAGTAAAATAAACCTTACGTCAATGCAAAAACGTCTCTAATACCGACGGAACAAATGTTATAATACAATGAACGTTGTGATTTAACTACTTTGTCTCGCAATATAAAATGGACGAAGACGGTACAAAAAACTGAATGAGTGACATGTCATATTTGTTTGCATCGTAACAAAATTTATAAAAGTTTTTGACTCTTTTACGTTATTATATCCTTCAAATATTACTGCGCAATGTAGTTTACTGTAAATGTGTATATAAGTTTCATTGAAAATTTTCACGCGCCTTTGATATATTGTGGGTTTGCTATAAAATATTATAAAAAGATATGCGTCAAATAAACAAAATAATTGTGTAATCCTCGTATAGAACGAGTTTTGCATTATTAACATAATAGTGTTGGTTGAGCAGTCTTAAATTAAGTTATTTCATTATTATATAGGTATTTTCCTTATATAAATAGGTCCGCATGATTTTATTTTTAGGTTATAAATTATTTACAAAATGGCGTTGGTCTATATAGGCGGAGAGCTAGCCACGTCAGATATAACACAATAATGAGAGCAACCAAACCCCTCTAGTCAGTTTGGTATACTATGCTTATTTCTAGATCTGGACATCTGGCAGCTTTAAAGTGGTGGAGGTCAAAGAATGCAAACCATTTCAAGAAAACAAATCCTAGAGATCTGGGTTTGATGCAATATTATGAGAAACTATACAAATACTATACAATATTAAGAGAAATTATACAAAAGTTTATGTTGGGGGAAAGTAGTGCCAAACGATGTATAATATAGTTCATAGTTTGTCGCCTACTGTTTTTGTTTCCGTAATAATACACAATATTTTTTGGTCTAACGTTTTTATCGATTTTTGACCAGTTTGAGTCGATATTCCAACATATTCACTACAGATAGAATTATAAGGCAAACGACTATAGGTTCTTCAATCTTTTATCTCCATTCTGTAGAGCCGGATCTTGAAATAAATGAGCCGTTATTTTTTTAATATATTTTTAAAATATGGTCTAAAAAACACTCTTATCGATATTCGAATGGTGTAAAGCATCTTACTTATACGTAATCTACATATTAGGGTTCCTCTTTGATGTCTCTAAAAACTGTAGAGATTTTAATTTTTAACTAATTAACACAAAATGTATGACCATATAACCACTTTTTTAGCCTAAACTGGTTCGACTTTGATGTCAAATATCTCGAAGATAATGACCATTGAAGTATATATAGGATACTATATTGTTTAAAGTCGTTACTGATAATATAATAAGCTATATAAATCATTAGAAACCTAAGGGAATCAGATCTAAGGTCGTTGGCGCCAGGGAGCCCCTTAAAATATAGGACCTGTCCTTTATAACTGAGACAACTTCGGCAGTTTTAACCTAGTTTGGTATTACTATTTTCCAAATAAAACATTTTGCTAGTCTGTCACTGTGACCTCCACCTATTAAAAGTTGCCAGATGCCAGGATCTAGCAATAAGAATAGTATAGCAATCTAACCAGACGGGTTTTGTTGCTCTCATTATTGTCTCATATCTGACGTGGCTAGCTCTGAGTCCAATAGCAGCTCAGTGACCCTTAAAAAAAGCTTATTAATGCCTACAGCATTGCACGTGAATAATTATGCTATTAAACAACATTAAGCATTATATACTACTTAAAATTGCTATTGTAGACCCTAAGACACTAAGACAGCTAAAATCTGTATAGGGGCTGTTCATAAATTACGTCATCAATTTTTGATGATTTATACCCCCCCCCCCTAAACTCATCCAATCCTCCCCCTGCCAAATACAGTGACGTCATTTAAAAAAAAATGCGTTTTTAGCTTAATTGTAAAAAAAAAACTTTTAAAGATGCGAGAGATGATGTGATCTTCGGAATGACCGCCCCCCCCTCCCTTCCTACGTCATGCTACCATCATCCGAAGTCCAGACCCCCCCTCCATTTGAAATGACTTAATTTATGAATAGCCCCTTATAATGCATTACTTGGCTTTATAATGGTTTATATTATTGCTATTATACAGCATCAGGAATGTATTACCTACTTATAAATGCTATTGTACACCCTAAGGCATTAAAAATAGCTGAAAGCTGTATAGCGAATTTACGTGGCATTATAATGGCTAATATTCATGCTCTTAAACAGCATTAAGCATTTATTTATGCTATTGTAGAACCTAAGGCACTAAATCACACCGAAGCATTAGTGTAGCAAACCAAAACGCAACTGTACAGCTGAATGCTGTACAGTTGCATTTTGGTTTGCTGCACTAAAACTAAAGGCTTTAAAAAAGCATTTACATATGCCATTATACTACCGTTATACAGCTTAAAGCATTATATAATGCTATTGTAGAACCTTAAGCACTTAAGTGCTTTTAAACAGCTGAAAGCTGTACAGTTGCGTTGTGGTTTGGTGCACTAAAGCTAAAGGCTTTACAAAAGCATTTAGATATGCCATTATACAACCGTTATACAGCTCAAAGCATCATATAATGCGTCAAGTTGTTCGGTGAACGTATATAAGAGTTTATACGGTCCATAAGTTCTAAATACTACTCACTATACTACTCATATGTTATAATGCTTCCTGTGTTACTTGGGTTATAATGCTTCCTGTGTTACTTGAGGTACCATTATCTATAAAAACGGCAAAATTATCATGTCTGTTGTATGTCCCATTAAATATTTACTTTATTCTGTTTTTTAGTATTTGTTATTATAGCGGCAACAGAAATACACCATCTGTGAAAATTTCAATTGTCTAACTATCACGGTTCATCAGATACAGCCTGGTGACAGACGGCCAGCCAGACAGACAGCCGGACAGCGGAGTCTTAGTAATAGGGTCCCGTTTTTAGGGTTTCGTAGTCAACTAGGAACCCTTATAGTTTCGCCATATCTGTCCATCCGTCCGTCCGTCCGCGGATAATCTCAGTGACCGTTAGCACTAGAAAGCTGAAATTTGGTACTAATATGTATATCAATCACGCCGACAAAGTGATAAAATAAAAAGTGGAAAAAAATGTTTTATTAGGGTACCTCCCCTATACATAAAGTGGGGAGTGATTTTTTTTTTTTCATTTTAACCCTAACGTCTGATATTTTGTTGGATAGGTATTTAAAAGTAAATAGGGGTTTAGTAAAATCATTTTTTGATAATGTAAATATTTTCGGAAATAATCGCTCCAGAAGTAAAAAAAATGTGTCCCCCCCCCTCTAACTTTTGAACCATAACTTTTAAAAATATGAAAAAAATCTCAAAAGTAGAACTTTATAAAAACTTTCTAGGAAAATTATTTTGAACTTGATAGGTTGTGCGGTTGTTGCGGTTGAAAACTACGGAACCCTACACTGAGCGTGGCCCGACACGCTCTTGGCCGGTTTTTCCCTTTGGGTACAGAATAATATACCTTTTCAGGGTTCCGTAGCCAAAATGGCGAAAACGGAACCCTTATAGTTTCGTCATGTCCGTCTGTCCGTCCTTTCGTCCGTTCGTCCGTCCGTATGTCACAGCCATTTTACTCGGAAACTATAACACGTATCCTAATAAAATTTAGACATGAAGTGTATTTTGTATGCCGCTAAATAGCGGCAACTAAACTAAACTAACTAAATAGTTATGTAGTGAAATTAAAAAATAGAACTCCCTGCCGAGGTTTTCCCAGTGGGCTACAGTATGAGGTTCTTCAAAAAAGGAGTGTATAGGTTCCTAAAGGGTAGGCAACGCGCATGTAAATCCTCTGGGGTTGCAGGCGTCCATAGGCTACGGTAACTGCTTACCACCAGGCGGGCCGTATGCTTGTTTGCCACCGTCGTGGTATTAAAAAAAAAAAAAAAAAAATTGCAAAAAAAATGGGGGGAGGGCGCTCCATACATGTAACTAAATTTAAAAAAAATTGTTTTTACCAAATAATAACAATAGCGTCCCCGTCCCCCGCCCTGTAACTCTTGAACCGTAAGTCCAAAAAATATGAAAAAAAATTGAGAAGATGCGCGTTATCAATTTATCAAATACTTTCTACGAAAAGTGTTGAAAAAACATTATAGGGATAGCAATTTTTGAGTTATTTCCAAAACTTCTTCCATAGAGATCAGATACGACCTTTTGGAATTACTTTCGTTCTTATGCCATTGAAGCCACGGAACCCTCCAATATGCGTGGTCCGACACGCACATGGCCGGTTTTTCTTTATAGTGTAGACCTAACAGTAGTATTATATCGTATAACTAAAACCTGCACATCATGTTTTTCTACTAAAACTCACCACTCTCACTAAAAACCAATATTACTTAGTCTTGTTTAATCTGATAACCATCGCTTTCGTTCTAATAAATAACCCCTATTCGACATGCCAAACTTTGACACGTGGATACCCGATCACTACTTGTTTGACACATGTAGACAGAGAGAGCACTGCGATAATTTTGCAAATAATTCGCAAGCCAGCATATTTTTTGTATATAGTAGGGGAACCCGAGAGGGGATTTTTGAAGTTACTCGAGCGCATCAGGTTATGATATAGTAATATGTGGAGATCTCCCTCAACCACTTTTAGCAGGCGCCTTTGGTGGGTTGGTTGGTGGGCGGTTGGTGGGCTGTTAAAAAATGTATTGGTATTAGATTGTGGATTCGATTCTGTTCCGAGTTGATACTTTGATCGTGCTAATACATAATCTGACATTTAAGTTAAGGAGTTTTCTTAATCTGACGGATTTAATTTTAATTATGAAGTTATTGTTTGTATAAAAGCCATCGGAAATTTCAATAGCATCATCAATTTTGTCAGATTATTATACTGCGTCATCACCATCAGTGACACGTCGGAAGCCTCCAGTTTCAATATCTGACGCGCTCGAGCAATAGACGGAGAGCTGGCCACGTCAGATACGATACAATAATGAGTGCAACGAAACCCTTCTAGTTAGTTTGCTGTACTATGCTTATTTCTAACTAGCTGTGCCCGCGGCTCCGCCCGCGTGGAATTCGGTCTGTGTCATTAAGCGGCTAATTCACCCCTAATTTCTCTCCCGCTACCCTGGAGGCGGAAATTGAAGTAAAGTTGACAGATGGATACGCTAGAGGACAGTAGTCCTAATAAAATATTTTACAATTACCACTAAATGAAACTACACTCAAAAATGAATACTTTTTTTATTCTATAAATTTTTTTTGGCATGATTTAAACGACATAGAGTAGTAGGTGTACATCGGACGATACAGGACCACTTTTGTATTTATACGTTCATGTCCACGGCAAATATCATCCTAACCAAATCGGTCCTCCCGTCAAATCAGTCTAAGCATGAAAGGTAAGAACAGGCGCGGTTGAAATTGGGGTGGAGGGGGGGGGGGGGGTGGTCACAAATGTAGATAAGGTTTTTTTCTATTTGAGGTGCACTTGGAGGGGGGGGGGGGGGGCACATGCAAAATTTAACGCAATCGAGTGTAGTGGCTACCCCCCCCCCCCTTTTAGACGTTGAATTTTTATACCCTGCGTGCCGGCGGTCGGGGGGGCGGATTTTCATTACGTTACCGTAGTAGGTAATGAATTTTCATACGTTTTTACCACACTATCACAGATAATACACTGATGTTACGTTACGTTACTGTTTGCAATAATGGTGGTAATTACATACGGTACCGAACGCGGAATAGAGGATTTATGATATTGATATTGGTGTAGGTAGATCAAGATATTTATTCTTCAATGTAAGCACATTACAATGCACTAATGAACGTCAGAGAAAATTAAAATACGTGAGTGTCTTAGAACACTCGGTTGGAATGAAGTTATGTTATTTTATTTTATTTTATTTTTTACTTTTTCGTAAATTTTGTGGCTTTCATTTTTTTTAGTATTTTTTTGACATGTTTCACATTTTTGGTTTTTGAAGTATTTGAAATTTAGAAATTTTGCTATTTTTGACATTTTCGACAGTTTTTACTTTTAGGTTCTCGACTTTTTTCACTTTTATCACTTCTCACTTTCACTTTTCACTACACTTCACTTCACTTTATTCTATTTTATATATTTTTTATTTCATTCCATTTGACATGTTTCTCAATCGTATTGGTGTCGCGTTTTCGTGACGTGACACTTTTTCGTGACGGTTACGTGACTTTTTTTCGCCTAGCCGTCCGAAAAGGAACTTCGTTCCAAAACTGCCACCGGTTCTAACCGTACACCTCTGGCCCAAGAAGTATTATGACCGAAAAGAAACTCGACGGGACTTATTTTTTTCAAAACAGTAATACATTATTAGATCTTAAAGATACAAAATAATGCGTAGTTCTTCAAGAAGACATATCAAAACAGCTTGAGAGACAGATAAAGTACCTATTGTTTAATTATAAAGAAAAATAAATCCTAATCCGACTCCTTTACAAAACGTTTGATATGTTTTCCTACCTAAACGGTGCCCTATAAATGTTAGATGATTTTGTAGTAGTTTTTTGATTTGGGCCATGCATCTTTGTCCGTCATATATAGTCCTCGAACCTGCAATAACCCTTTGACATTCATGATATTTTCAAATATTTCTTAAGAGCGGGTAAAGGTAAAAGGATCGACGGGTAACATATTATAAATATGAATACCTTGACCAAAAAACTACAAATTATTTCAATACCAAATTTCATCGAAATACGTATAGCGGTTATTGGTTGTTTCTTCCCCATGTAAACTTCCACCCCTTTTGCATCCGCTTAAGGGAATTTCCGAGATAAAACTATTTTATTTCCTTTTCCAGAGCTCAAATTATCTCCATACCAAATTTTATCTAAATCGATTCTGCGGTTAATAATTACCTATACAAATTTCCAACTGAAAACTATCCTTTGTCCTTTCTTGAGACTCCTACTATACCAAATTTCATCTTTATCAGTTCAGCGGTAAAAAAATCCTCATACCAACTTCCAACCCCCTTTTCATCATCACAAGGGTTTATTTTCGGGATGAAAACTATTCTGTCGTTTCTCGGGACTCAAATTATCTCCATACTAATTTCTATTAAAAATTCTCCTTACAAACTTTCAACCCCCTCTTCAGCTTTATTATATGTATAGATAGATAGTTTTTATTGAAAGTACCTTTCAGGCTTCACTTCCATTATTTTTTTCAAATTTTTTGGACCTACGGTTCTAAAGTAAGATGGAAGGGGGGGGGGGGGGCTTTTTGAAGATGAAACTATCCTTTGTCCTTTCTCGAGACCCATACTATCTCTATACCAATTGTCATCTAAATCAGTTCAGCGGTAAAAAATTCCTCATACCAACTTCCAACCCCCTTTTCACCACCACAAGGGTTTGAAAAATATCCTATGACGTTTCTCGAGACTCACATTATCTCCATACTAATTTATATCTAAATCGTTTCAGCGGTTAAAAATTCTCCATACAAATTTTCAACCCCATTTTCACCCCCACCAGGGTTGATTTTCGAGATTAAAACTATATATGATCCTTTCCCGGGACTCAAACTATCTCTATACAAAATTTCATCAAAATCCTTTCAGCCGTTTTCACGTGATGCGCGGTCAAATAAACAGACAAACAAATAAACAGAAAAACAGATAAACAGATAAACAGACAAACAGATAAACAGACAAAAATTCTAAAAATTGTTGGAACTTGTTCTGTTATCGATTCTAAGTATCCCCAGCCAACTTTTTTTCGATTATCTTCCATGTACAGACTTTCGACCCTCTTCAGCTTTATTATATGTATATATTCCGGACATCTAGCAGATGTAAAGTGGTGATGGTCAAAAATTGCAAATAACTTGAAGAAAACAAATCCTAGAGCAATATTAATTACAACATTATGGAAAAATATGTAATTAATTAGATTATATCATAGCGAGAAGTTTCTGTTGGGGGAAAGTAGTGCCAAATGATGTATAATGCAATTTACAGTTAGTCGCCTACTGCTTTTGTTTCCGCAATAATACACATAGTTTTTTTTTAATGTTAAAATATAGGCCTATTCCTCTATAAATGATACAACTTTTTACCTATTTTGGTATTACTTTTTTCCACCCGAAAAACTTTGTTGGTCTGTCACTCTGACCTCCACCCATTAAAGCTGCCAGATGCCCGGATCTAGCAATAAAGATGGTAAAACAATCTAACTAAACAGTTTTCGGTGCTCTAATTATTGTGTCATACCTGACGTGGCCAGTTCTTAGTCCACAAGTACATGTGAGTGTTTGTTTGTTCAAAATCTTAGAAAGCCTATAGAAGCTACCCCCACCGATGAAAGTATTTAATCTTTTCTTCTTTCAATGTAGTGTAGTGTTCAAAATGGTCTAGGTGCTAACGACGCTCCAGTGACTCCAAATTTAGCATCATGGGCTCCCTACCAATAGGTTCTTGTACCTACTATAGTAGGGTCATAGTGGTAACAGTGAATCACCTTTTTTTCAGAGCGACGTAGATACTTCGCTTTATTAGTGTAAAAAGTAGACTTATTGGCTTCTTATTTGTCATAGACAAAAACTCACTATCTTTAACCGAGTGGGTAGTTATAATTCTTATTTAAAAAAATGGAACTTGATCCACTGTGGAAACAGTCCACTATAAAGTTGTACAAACTGAATATATTACAAAGTACACAGTGGATCGGGGTAGGTACAGTGAAACAGGTATCATATTCCATTTATTAAAACATTTACTTATTTATTTTTACTTATTGCAGGTATTTACAATTGAATCAGTATGAACTTATGCGTATACTGAGATCGAAAAATTATACCCTACATATTTGATCCACTGAGTACCCCCAAACCATTTTACATTTATTATGCCGTTACGAGAAACATATATATGACAATATGTATCATCTTTACGTTAAAAAAAAACCTTAATTAATAGTTATCTATTGAGAATAGAAAGGCGCAAGACAAACTTTACTGTCCTAAGACGTGTATGCGACGGTGCAATGGCGAGCGAACTAAAGTGGCTAAGAGGGACGAACGAAAGTAATCCTCGAGATAGAGATAGCCTCTGCGAAATAATATTTTTTTCTAAATATAGCGATGTTTCACTGTGTACACTTGATCCACTGTTACCGCAATGACCCTACTACTCTTAACAGAAACATACATGGATATGTCATGTAATTCGTATCCATGTCATGGACGCTGGAAAGTTTTTGGGTAATCGTACAAATAATGCACAGAAAATACATCATTATTATTTATTAAATATTTTACTTTATAATCCAGTGTGCACATACGTAGTCAGTCATGCTGTTACATACAAGACATACACATAAAAAAAATCATACACCCGAAAATAGAACCTCCTGTTTTTGTAAGTAAGTCGAAAAGGTAAAAACTTGTTTTTCTTTAAAATTTGCTCAAACAAATGTTGCTGAACAATTTTGTCAATTAGTTTATCTAGATAGTCCTTGAACCTGGAAAATATAGGGACGTAATCCCACGAAGATAAAATAGTTATACCATGAGCCGTATTCTAATTTTAAAACATGTTAAGACACGATCTAATTCCAATACAACTCCAATGCATTAACTATTCAATAAAGCTATAATGCCAAATGTCTTATGACTCACAATTTTCGTGAAAATTATTTCGACACAACTCCTATTTTGTTGACTATTTGTTGTGTGTTAAAGTTGTGTTGGAGATAAATTGTTTTTAATGTATTGTTTATGTATTTTAAAGTTAGAATATTGCAACTAGTTAAGCCTCTCGGTCTCGTGCACACACGGTGCACTTGTGGAGTTTAATCACCGCTCGTCCACGAATTGTATATAGGACATGATAAAAAAGAAGAAATTATGATAACGAAATCTTATTTATTTATCATTCTTATATTAATATATTCTTAAGAAATGTGTCAACTCACCAATGAGATTTTTAAATCCATACTAATATTATAAATCGGAAAGTGTATGTGTGTGTTTGTTTGTTTGTCCGTCTTTCACGGCAAAACGGGGCGACGAATTGACGTGATTTTTTAAATGACGATAGTTGAAGGGATGGAGAGTGACTTAGGCTACTTTTTGTCTCTTTCTAACCCCCCACTTCCTTAAAATGGGGGGTGGAAGTTTGTATGGTTTGTAACCCCGAATTTAATGCGAGCGAAGCCGCGGGCAAAAGCTAGTCCATACTAATATTATAAATGGGAAAGTGTATGTGTGTGTTTGTTTGTTTGTCCGTCTTTCACGACAAAATGGGGCGACGAATTGACGTGATTTTTTAAATGACGATAGTTGAAGGGATGGAGAGTGACATAGGCTACTTTTTGTCTCTTTCTAACCCCCCACTTCCCTAAAATGGGGGGTGGAAGTTTGTATGGTTTGTTACCCCGAATTTAACGCGAGCGAAGCCGCGGGCAAAAGCTAGTCCATACTAATATTATAAATGGGAAAGTGTATGTGTGTGTTTGTTTTTTTGTTTGTTTGTCCGTCTTTCACGGCAAAACGGGGCGACGAATTGACGTGATTTTTTAAATGACGATAGTTGAAGGGATGGAGAGTGACATAGGCTACTTTTTCTCTCTTTCTAACCCCCCACTTCCCTAAAATGGGGGGTGGAAGTTTGTATGGTTTGTTACCCCGAATTTAACGCGAGCGAAGCCGCGGGCAAAAGCTAGTCCGTTATAAAAGGTATTGGTATGGCATAACATAAAGATAATGAGTAACGACTACATCATGGATATATGAATAATGTTTTGCGTAGTAACCAATATACAAAAAATAATAATTTAAGTGTATTATTGGATAAATAATAATAATAATTAATTGATATTGCATACGTTTTATTATTTTTCTTTACGATTTTACTTAATTAGCAACTTGAAGAATAAAGGAAATTGAATTGAATATACATATTTTTTTATTTTCCTTTAAATTAGAATAAACATTAAAATAAATAAACCCAACTTCCATACTCTTTAAGCATACATACAGTCAAGATTTTTCCAAATATATAAAAAGAACATTTTTATAAGAAGTTTTTTTTCCATTTCGTCCACAGATTAAAATCTATATACATACCTACTCATTACATAGCAGCCCGTATATTGGGGTAATTTGTACATCTATTAACTTTTTTTAAATTACTTTTGTAGCAATATTTTCGAATTGTTTTTGTATATCATATAATTTTAATTGGTAATTTGGTTCACTGACAATAATCTTGTATTTATTGTACAACAGTTCACACAAATACAGGCAGGGAACATTTACACATATAAATTAAAAATATGTAATGGCTGCGTTGTCGTAGCATCTAAATTATATGTACATTCGAATCTATTTTTAAATTATTTAATCATAATTATTAACATGCAATGATTAAGTTTTATTGTTACAAGAAATATGGTAACTTAATATAAAAAATAATCTCTTTAATTTGTACGTACCAATAATAATGTAACAATAAAAACATACTATGTACAATTTTTTTTGTAGTTTTGAAGTGATTCGTTCCATTCAGTTCATATTAACTAATTCAAAATACTCACAACCATTGGGTAACTCAGCGTTTCAATTAATCTAGGTAACATAACGTACCTAATAGGAATAGTATAAATGAGGTCATGTTATTATTAAATAATTATTCACTACCCATTTTGTTTTATGTGCTTTTGTATTGCCTTGAGGCAAAACACATGCTTAAAAGTGTATTCTTCATTTGAACGTCCCAGTGGCGTCCTTCCATAGCGAGAGATCAACAGCTGGCAAGTGGTCGCACGGCATGAGGGGATTTCTGCGGGGAAAAAGTATGTAATTTTAATTCTTGACATATTAGTGTTACTTCTAAACCACACTGCGAGGCGTAATTATTTCCAAAATATATGAAAAATATGTTCTTATATTTTATGGGTCCATTTATGCTAAGTGCGATACTCATATCGCCACACTCATAACACTCATGTTAAGGCAGTAGCTGATTGTTATATCGAAGCCCGCTTTGCAAGTAGCGGTAAATAATTTATTTAATTGCATAATATAAAGTAGCTACCTAACTAATATAACAAGACTAACTGCTATACAAAACGTTGTACCTAACCCCTAATTTTGATAGTAAGTATGTTGTTTTTTTCTTTTTTTTCTCAATAGAAATAAAAGTGTTAGTACGTACATAATGAAAGTTTAAGCAAAGTAGGAAAACTATTCGCTTCGAAGAAAAGCGGGAAAATGGCGGCACGACCTCAATAAATTCTTGTAGCCTTAGATCGCTCTATATAGAAACGAGCAGAAAAACAGGGAACCAGCTGTGGGACACGCATGTACCTAATGTTAGACATAAAAGTTGACCAAATTGCTTTTTTTTTAATTTTGAAGGTCCTGCAGTATGCGTACCTATTGCATAAAATTATTTTGTGATATTTCGTAATTCAATATAATTAACAACCAAGTCCCATATTTATTTTCAGTGCAATTTACAGTTTACACACGCGCAAAATATGTATATTGAATGTCAAAGTCCAGCAGCGCAAATATATGTACTACATTATCAGAAATTTGTTTCTTCAAAGTTTTATAATTGCTAAATTTACACTAGATTTATCATGTTTATCTTGTAACAACAATGTTAGTTAAGGCATACTAATAGCTGGTAAGAAGTCATTTAAATGTAGTAGAAGTAGTAGTAAAACTCTTTATTGCACAAAACAAGTCTTACATGACATGACCAACAAAAATATAAAAATATATAAATGTATTAATCCACATACATGTATTTAGAAGACATAGAAAATCAAGAATTGCTACATCCAAGATTTTAATCTTGGATTCTACGAGTTGAGGTACTTATTTATTAGCAAACATCTATACATATAATAAACGCGTAAGGAGAAAAAAAATGTACATTGAAGATATTTTAGAAAAACTTATTCGGGGGTCTTAGAAACGTTGACTGAATACATTCAAGTGATTTTTGTAATTCTTGTCTGTCTGTCTGTGAATTTGTCCGCGCACTACGTAAAAATTACTGCACAGAATTTTACGAAATTTTGTATAGTTACAGTTTATACCCCGGAGCAACATATAGGGTAGTTTTTATTCTGCTTATTAAAAACATAATTTTCATAAAAAAATAGTTCTCAAAAGTGATCACAGATGGCGCTGTATAGGTACCCTGTATACTGTATACAATCATTATTTAAGGAAGTCTTCAGATTAAATTAAGCGATTCGGTCTGTTGCGTTCCGCCGAGGTTTAAACCATGGATTTTTAAATGATTTCCCAATTTAAGGATTGCAGGTTAAATATTTTTAAAACGTGTTACTTCCTTTTGGAAATTGTAAGTATCCGGACATATATTGTGATCCATTAATACCCGGAGGTACTTTATTCTCAACGTCAAAAAAAACTATTTATCAATACATGAAACCTACTTACAATATACGTAAAAACAAATAAAACAGGTAGTTAAGATTTATCCATTTCGATTTACCCGACAGCAAAAACTGTACTGTTTGTGAGAGCAAAATGTTTTATCTCGCTTTAACAGCTTATTGCGATAAAAAGGGTAGTCATGAATCTAGCAATTACTAGCTGCTAGCTGTCACGCAACTGCTGAAGAAATTCACGCTGCGACGCTCCGGGCCTGGGCCTAAGCGGTACTCGGCCTATGGCTTTCGCAGACATTGCCGCTCACCCTCGGGCCTGATGACACTTCACCATTGAGATATGTCCGGTCCGTGTCATGCTGCTGCTGCTGAAGCAATTCTCGCTGCTACGTTCCGGGCCTGGTACTAAGCGGTACTCGGTCTATGGCTTTCGCAGACATTGCCGCTCACCTTCGGGCCTCTGGTCCTCAGATTAGGTAAGATTCTTCGCCACTGAGTTTTGTCCGGATTATATCATGTTGCTGCTGCTGAATAAATTCTCGCTACGACGCTCCGGGCTTGGACCTACTCGGTACTCGGCCTATGGCTCTCGCAGACATTGCCGCTCACCCTCGGGCCTGATGGCACTTCACCATTGAGATATGTCCGGTCCCTGACATGCTGCTGCTGCTACTGAAGCAATTCTCGCTGCTACGCTCCGGGCCTGGGCCTAAGCGGTACCCAGCCTATGGCTTTCGCAGATATTGCCACTCATCCTCGGGCCTTAAGACACTTCTCCATTGAGATATGTCCGGTCCCTGTCATGGTACTGCTGCTGACCTGGGCCCTACACGGTACTCGGCCTTTGGCTTTCTCAGACGTTGCCGACACTTCGCTTTTGAGTTATGTCCGGTCCCTGGCATGCTGCTTCTGCTGAAGAAATTCTCGCTGCGATCCTCCAGGCCTGGGTCCTGCGTGGTACTCGCCCTATGGCTTTCGCGATATAGCTGCTCACCGCGTCACGGCTTCGGCGTTCGGGTTCACCAAAAAACTTGACCATTGAGTTTTGTGGGGACCCTTTCATGCTCCTGCTGAAACAATTCTTGCTGCCTTTGGCCTTATTAGATTTTGGCCTGCTGCTGCAAAATCAGTTTTCGCTGGGACGTTTTGCTCACACGCTACCACGCGCTCAGACCTTTAGACCCTCTGTTCGAAGCATGTTCTCCTGCAGGAACTCAGCCATTAGCATTCGCAGGTCTCGACGCACGCCTTTTAGTCAGTTAATAGTCAAGTCAGTGATAAAGATATCACGGATGAACTAATTAATTTAGATAGATATTTATATGTAGAACGCGTAAATTCTACACTTATGGCCTGGATACTTAGTAAATGAAAATAACAAAACCTTCCACACACGCGGGCGAAGCCGCGGGTACAGCTAGTAAATAAATCCAGTGCCGTTTAATATTTGGTTCACTTCTTAGATTCTGTATTACTCGTATCGTAATCGTACCGTGCAATTTTAATCATAAAATAAATAAATAAGTCATGAATGAATCCTCAAAATAAAACTGTATTGTGCCATATAAAGAGAATCACTTTTTTAGAAATAATTGGATCGCTAATACAAGTGTGAATATTAAGCTGGTATACAGCAATCTAGGTCCTATGTAAAGACTCATCCGTGTAAATTAGATCACGAGTTTATAAACGTTACCGTACCCGTTACGTTACCTTTCAATTTCAAGAGCTCTATGGTGAAAATTCACATCGCCTAAGATATAGCCTTTAAATATAAAGAAATAAACATACAGTTGATAAGTCTCTGATAAATTTGTCTGAATGGGGAAATATATAAATAGGTAGGTATATGTAGGACCTGCATCTGGCTATTGCTTTTATGAAATAAAAGATAAGGTAACAATAGAGGAAATGACAAGCAAAAGGTATTTCAATTAGAAAATTTCAATATTTCTTACCTAAAATAACCCGAGTGTCTCGATAAATATGACAACGACATTATATCGCTAATAGGAATGGAAATCACAGTATATAGACTTTATGTAAGCTCGTTCGACAATAAGACCCCTTGTACCCAAATATAGAATAGAATCTTGGGTTTTGGATGAATAGCATTGAGAATAATGACAGTGAAAACGTGGTTATAGTTATATTAAAATAACTATATACTTATACACTCAAGAGAAATCCGGGTCAAATTTACCCAGTTTTCTCGAGTGTATATATGTATTTAAAACCCTGGGTAGTACTTACCCGTTTCTTATCTGCTCGAAAGCTTTAGGCTGCATAATGTTGATGCCGTCTGCGTTGTCGCACAGCAGCCGCGCCATCGAGGATCCGTGACGGATGGTCTCCAGCTGACCTGTTACAGCAATACAAATATTGTAACTAATGTAGTTATAGTAACCAGTTGTTGTATTTATAGTCATTGTTGTAAAAGCATATTAATTTTGTCCTATGACAAATATTATCAATATGCCTTTTCAAAAATGTCGTAAGTTCACGCAATAATTACTGCAAAATGGTACGAATAGCTAGAAAGATGTAACAATTTCGTAAACTGAACTAGCGGGACGTGATCCACGGAAAGAGTTTGAAGTCGTCAACGTTATATCGCCGTATTGTACGGAACATTCTTTGCGGCTCAACAACGCTCGTAAACAAACCCTTTTTAAGAAGAATAAAATTCATTACAACTTGGTTTCTTTTACGGCTAAAACTTTCAGCTGGGAATATTAGAAGATACTTAATTTCAATGGCATGGAACGAAAACATTACTAGAAAATATCGGACACGGATGTCGCTTAACTTTTGTCGGTTGGAGTGAAATTATGAGTTACTAACTATTAGGAGAAACTGAGAGACTAACTACGTTTTTTTTATTTAGTGTAAGTAAATCTTGTCATTAAAAGATGAAATTTAATTGGGTATTGTTTTACTGATAATTAGCGTAGGTACAGGTGGTGGCATTATAGAGAAGTGAGGGCACTGGAGTGGCCTAGGTTACATTTTATGATTGAAAGACTAAATGACTAATTTTTTTATTGTCTAAAACATACATTTATTATTCAAGTAGTGCCAATAATTTTGTATCGAATTATTGAATCCCCTTCGTTTTTTACGCCAGACCTTTGGCTGATGTTTTCAACTATTTTTTAGTCTGCCTAATTAAATTGAGTAATAATACAATTCAAATATTGGCACTACTTGAATAAGAAATGTATGTTTTAGACAAAAAATAATTTAATCATTAGTCATTCAATCATAAAATGTAACCTAGGCCACTCCAGTGGCCTCACTCCTCTATAATGCCACCACCTGTCCGTACGCTACTGATAATTTATCGATTTCATAAAGTTAGAAGTTTAACCGTTCATGACGAAATTTTCACATATTAGGTAGGTACAGGTACACACAACACGATCTTTATTGAGCTTTCTGTGGGAATAGGTTGATCTGTGTAAGATTGTCCCATAATATTTATTTATTTATTTTATTAGTCTAAAATTGATTGATAAACCTTGACCTCGAAATGGTTTATGAAATATACCGTTCAAATAAATGAACTAACTCAAATTGCTCGTACGGTCAGCTGCAGAGAAAAGGTACCACCGTGCCCTACAAACTTGTATGGCGGGTGGTACCTTTTCTCTGCAGCTGACTGTACCTATTTTTATATTAATAGTATTATATATTACTTATGTATTGGTCCACCATTTTTGAGAAAATATATGTATAGCTCTAGGCTGCTTTTATATTACATTTCATATTCACTACGTGCGGTAGTAAAGAAGATCCCCAGACTGTCTTGTTATTGTTCGCTATTGGTTCAGGTGGAAAACAATAGCGATAGTCGTTTAGTCGTTTACTGCCCCGGGTGAGTACCATTAAAATGTATTAAAATATACAGAGTTTTCTGACAGGTGTTGTAATTTTAATAAAAAAAAGAACATTATTTTCTATGTAGGTAGGTATATAAACGAGGATAAGGTAATGGCTTAATATGGTTATACTTCGGTTTTCCAATATTCTGGATATTTGCGCGTAATCGCCAATCGGTTGTAATTGTATCTTTTGCAAATCCGGAAATGAACGATCGTTTTCTCTACAACACATACCTGAATTCGTTTTACTTTGATGGCATAAGGTTATATATTATATACATACTCAATTACTCAATGAAATGGTCATGACGGTAAACGTTCTATCAAGGAAGACGTTAATAATAAAGACAAATCGAAGGGACAAATCGAATTTCAAGGGAAGGGTTATGAATTTCATGACGAGGTACGCAGTGAGAGTTAAGACCACGTACACCGTTAACTTCAAAGTGGGGTTGATGTCAACTAACCGCGAAATAGGCTTTTTTCCTTGTTTGTCCCTTTTAACGTATCGTATTTTATTACGTTATTTAGAGTTGTCGTAGAGGTACTGCGCTTTCTTGATGTTTCAGTATTGTAGTAAATTGACTGCCAATGAGATCCAGGCTTTTTCCCGTAGTCTGATTTTTCTTCATTTTTCGAAGTTCCTCTAATACTTTGCCAGACGGATAAAATCTTGTACCTACTTCAAATTTATCGCTTCGAAGTATTTGAATACGTATCTCCAGCAGATGGCAACATTTACTTTCTGCGCATTTCTTTCTTGAAATTATATCCATCACGTATTTAAAAATAAAAGAACGCGATTGTATAGATTGAAACCTGAGTTATAAGCTACGTTTTATCCCGGACTACATTGTTGCGTGTTCGTATTTTCTATAATGAGCGTACTTTCGATAGGTTTCAGTAACTCATTTTAAACTAGTAGTTCTCTCCTACCTCGTGACTTGCATCCAAACGGCTATTAGGTAAAACGTAGTGAAGCCAAGGCACTGAACTTGTAGAGTGACAATTCTTAGCTAACTAAATATTACTTAGTGTGATAAGAGACATCGTGCCTGACACAAAATACACTCGATTAATAAGGCCAATGAAATTGCGATTTAGTTTATCTAAGTAACAGATTTACGTAATCATAGTACCTACTCAGAAGTACCCCAAAGGGTTTATCAAAATGTTTTACTAAAGCAAACTTTGTTATCAAAGTGTTCTATATATATCTAGATATTGAGCAAAAAAGGCACCTTTTATTTTTCACTAGCCGGCTAACCGGCGTATCCTTCCTTAGTTGAATGTAAATGTCGTTCGCTTTGCTCGCTCGGTTGATGCAATTTATGTATAGGATGAAGTAATAACATGATTATAATATAGTTGTATTTTATAAACATACTTCATCACAATAACATACTGGAAACGCCTTCTACCACGTAGGTTGACACGACTGATTGTATTACATACATCGGTATTATTTTTGGACATACATACATGGATAAAAGTGGTCTCTAGTAAATGTCATGCTCTGAATCTTTTTTTCGATTTGATCAGCATCAATGCACTGTGTTGTATATATAGTCTGGCCAGCCAACGAACGCAGTAGCAATGTACAGCGAACAAAAGAATGACAACACTAAGAATCAGTGAAAAGAGCAGCAATGATCATCAAATTTTATGTTTTTAATTTTAGGTGGTTTTTCCGCCCCTTTCATTAGGTGACATTTACGGTGTGTAAAAAGGAGACGGATATATTTCGTCTGATCTGTCATCAACTGCAACAGATAATCTGGTTGAGGCAATTAACATATGGCTTAAAAATGAATTTAAATTTTATTGGGAACTTTGCTGGAGTTCTATCTCACTTGCGCTTAAGATGAGAGAGTGAAATGCACTAGAAACAAATTCAATGTGAATTGAAATGTTCGTCATGAAATACGGTGTCTCATCACAAAGGGTTGCCACATGTACGAATTTTAAATTTGCCGCGCGTTTCTACTGACAGAAATGGTTTGCCAGACTGTATACAGGGTGATTCATGAGACGTGAGCAGGCTTAACACTACGGATTCAGTTAATAACAAGCTATTGTTTGATATCAGTATTAGTGTGATAAGCCCAAAAAAAATAATTTAAAGTAAAAATAAAAAGTTCAAAATTATTTACGACACGCATGGTCACTCTACAGTTAGAATACTCCGTCGAGTACTGATATTCTCTTGTTTTTCTGTGATATGTGTCAAATTGATGTCTGGTTACTTTGGAAACATCGTATCTCACTTAATTTGACAATTATTTTTTTCATAATCAAAGTGCTGTCATGATTGTTAAAGAGGTTTTATCTTTATTGATTTGTTTATGTAGGATGACCATGATTACAGAAAATAATATTTCTACCAAACAAAATAGGTTTAAAAAATTGAAAGGCGTTATTGTTTCACTTAAACATGATGGCGGCCGATTAATTCTCGTTAACTAAGTGTGTAGGGTTGTTCCTGCTCACGTCTCATGAATCATCCTGTATAGTATATTAGACCCCGTTATCGGAGGTGCAATTTGGTAGCTTGACGTTTTTAGGGATGGGTAAAAATATTTATGATGTCGATATCGATACTCTTGTCCTAATTCTTGGCAATTAGTTTTTTTATACCATTTTTAGACTAAAATTTTACATGTTTTTTGTCACCCATGATAATCATTGTCATTGGAAGTAGAAACCAAACGATATGGTTGCTATTTTACATTTCTTATGTTTTGAGTTTCAGGGCCGTGCCTAAACGCTCTGGAGATAAACCTTACCCATAGCGGTATAATACTGGCCACCTATACTGAAAATAAATTATTTACGTCAATAGATAGTCATTGTCATCTCACAACATTATTTCCTATTATTTAGCTTTACGAGCAAATTTTATTGGTTTATAATATTTCATAATATTGAAAATGCAGACACTTCTCGCAGAATATCCTAAAGTCCAAAAAATTTAAGATTGGAAATTGTTATTTTCAAAATAAAATTTGTTAATAAATACTCATTTTTTAATTAGTCATGTTTTACAATATAAACAGGTTTAATTAAAAACATTAGACTCAATAATGAAAAAATATCGACATGCAGCTTATTTCAAAATAATTTTTACCCATCCCTAAGAATGTCAATGTAAGAAGCATTCAAATTGCACCTCCGATAACGGGGTCTTTGTATATAATTAAATTCACTGCCTATCATGGGAAGTATTTCAGCCATTTTGATTTAAACTTCATAATGCGATTTTGATTAACATTAAACCCTTTAGATCGCGATCCTACTTAACGTTTGATAATTCTGAAAGACTCAGTTTTTATCTTACCTTAAACAAGATTAATTAAGTAAAAAAATATTTTTTCACCTTTTAAATCCTACTCATATACATCGTTGGAAAAATGAATGATGAACTTCAATACAAACATTTATTATTTACTTAGTTAATAATAGTAGTTTATGTAACTGTTACGTAATAAGGGTCATTACGTACAGTTGCATACACTGCTTTATCTACACTCATATTATATATTCTAAATGAAGTGTTCGGAAACCATAGAATGACCGCCATTGCACCGTCATGGTCAACTCGATTGTGCCGGCGGTCGCGCGGGCACGTGCCGTTGGTCAGGAAGGAGGACAGGATTTACATTATGTTATCAAATTCGATGTTCCGAATTTTAAACTCATAACGTATCAATATATGAGCATGTAAAGTTAAAATTACGTTACTGCCACAGATAAAAAGCTTATCATAGTAAAATCGGTTGTGGTAATGCTAGCCATTGCCTACCGTTTTTGAACACGTTTTAGAGGACTTACAATGTGAGTGTAGATAAAAGTTTATTAAGTCATTAGATTACAATAATTATATTGGAATGTAAATTATTGTCGCAGTTTTTCTGATTTCTTTATAATACTCGAAAAAAGGCGTGAAAAAATTACGTCATAATGACGCTCCTTGTTCATGTTGATTTTAAATCCTAACTCATCAGTCTTGCACAATTTGGTAGCTATAATCTTTAGCTTCAATTCGATATATGTATAGTTCACGTGGGTCTGTCCGATAAAATAATAGACTACACGTTGCAAGTCTGCTTGTTACATAGCAGTCTAAATTTTTGTCTTTTGTGCAAAACTTAAAAAATATGCAAGGTTTTAAATAGGAATATCTGTAGCATAAACTCCACAGTACCTAAATTACCTCCAATAAATAGATTTAATACAATAAAGTAATGGAACAATGGTTCAACATTTTTTTCGATTTTGCTCAACTTTTTAATACTATTTTGCAGTAACTAACGAAATTTCTATCAGTTTTGTATACATATTTTGAACGTACGTTTCTTTTTAAATTGTATAAGTGGAACGTTTTTTTATTTTCTTGTCTCATTTATAAGTAATTCACCCTAATCTAACGCCTATTTTGCGATTTTTGCTTGGAGAGGTGAAAAGAGTAAGGTTTTTATTGATTCATTTAAGTTTGACTAGTACGTAAAATACATAAATACGTTGGAAAATGAGTCGTCTGAGGAATAAGTATAACAGTTTTTTCATAATCATATATATTTTTGAAGGGAGAGAATGTTTAGCTTAGAGCAATTTTATGAAAAATTGCCGAAGTTTAGGTGATATTTTTGGGAAGGTATTTTCATTTCACTAAAATAAAAATACAGAATTAAACTGTACTTCATGCTTTAATCAGATAATATAAAACATATAAACATAAAAACTTAAAAAATAATAACTAATAATCAAGCGACAAGATTGCTCGAATCAACGTCCTCACTAAATAAGCTCTTTAAGAATTCAGTTTTAGGGTATTAAATATTAATATATATAGACCCAAAGAACTTTTTTGCAATGACAAGACTTCAAACTATCTTATCAAATACGATTCATGTGCGAAATTTCATTATTAGCGATTTTCGTTTTCAAATCGTTACCGGACTCTTAAGTATTGTGGTAAGTGATTATTCGTGAACTCAATAGCCGACATAAGCTGGCGAGAAATTGCGTATTGAAATGATTTTGTGTAGAAGGTTGGTACATACAGCAAGCCTTAGAGACAAGGTGGAGACTGACTTATATATAACATATATTTCGGTGTGGGTAGCTAATGCTTCGTGTAATCTTAACTTGGTAGCATTTGCCGGTTCTGTTTTGCTGGTTCGCCCTCAATATAAAAAAATATATAAAGGATTTGCGATTAAACCGATAGTTGAGTGCAGCATACGACGCTCGCCTTGAGTGGCTCAGGGCGTTGCGCTGACTATTGAAAAGCTTGAGTTTTAACGTGAAACCTAAAACCAGTGTCAATAGAAAAGTAAAATAAGGTATGGCTGAATTTCTAGGTAAAAAAACATTTGACACATGACGAAATATTATTAAAGAAATCCGTTTTTACTTGAATATAAGTCATTAACGGCTATTTTAATTTAACTAAAAATTTATGTAAATAATAAGTTTTGTGTGTATAATTTGAAAACCATGATTTTTATTTAAAAGTGCGAGTTTGCGAAGCAATGAAGTAAATTTTTTTTATTTACATTATTTTACTTGTCTATTGACATTGGCTTTACATTGTTATTCAATTTCAAGCTTGATGAAAGTAAAATGGCTCAGTCATGTGGTTTCGCTCCTGTATTTGTGCTTACTTGGCGTAAAGGCGATGATGGGGTCAGCGCCGTTCTCGTAGAAGAAGCGGTCGCCGACGCGCGTGCGGTAGAACTGTTCGGTGAGGATGCAGAGGAACGTGGGGCCGGCCTGCGCACCGGGCACGTTGCGCTCCAGCGAGCCCCCCACCACCGTGTCCACATCCGCGGGACTTTCGTACAGCTGCTCCAGCACTTGCACGTTCTATAACATAAGATTATTTAAATAATTGGCTTAAAAATGTCGTGTGCTAAATCAATAATATAAAAAAAAATTATACACAACAGGTGGAACAAGGAAAACCAAATTCCTACGATTAGAAAGAGCTCAGAGGGCTGTGCTTTAAAGTTATGTTTAGCAAACCAATTCGTTTTCCTACTTCTTAGCTATATGCAATGAATAGGTTCTGTCTGTTAGACAATCGTTCATCTTGAAACTCGTACAGCGTAAACATCTGGATTTACCTTATGCTTTTAAACCTCCAAAACGACGAGCTGGCCGCGTGTGCAACTTTGAACATACTCGTATTGCTGTTGTCAGACGTCATTATGACTATCTTTCGGCTAAATTGTATAATAAACTGAACACTTTGTTAAACATACATCCACTATTATATTATAGGGAATGCAGGAATCAGATAATTGGGTTTTACCAAAATCTCAATTATACTGAGACTGAATTAGTGCTTACTGGGACCTAATTAATAATTAATAATAACAGCTTAATGTTAAAGAAAATATGTTAATTACATTTTAGAGTAGGTACACTTCCTAAGTAAAATAATAACTAACCTGGTTAGTATAGGAAATTTGTCCTAAATTTAAATAATTTAAAACTAACTTAATTATAATAATTAAGTTTAGTACTCTTACCGTATACATAAGGATAACTGAAGAACATAAACCCCCTATGTCCGAGGTGGGCTTAAACAGCTGCGACACAGTTTATACTAATGCAGCTGCTTACGATCTCATTGTTTTAATATGTACCTACGTTATTATGTTCAATAAAAACTTTCAAAAATCTTTAAAAATATATTAGGCGGCTTTTACACTGCTGCGGTTTCCGTACGCGGCGCCAGTGCGCAAGAGAGATATCAATTTGCATGCGTATAGCGCTGTCACGCTTGCATCCAGTTGCGGCGCCAGGATAATCGCCTTACCTACCCGTATTCCACAGTTAGGAATATGCAGTAACCATAACTTACATTAAAATAGTTGGTATGTATTATCTTATTTGAGTATAAATTTTCCAATTACCTAAATTAAATTTTAATTCAATTTGCATTCTTGCCATATTCTTGCTCGAGTTTGTAAATATTGCATGACTATAATCTAATCAAAGAATTATATAAAAAAATAATTATACTTTCTGGTACTTAATAATATCGTTACACTCTAAAACGTTTGTCCAGCGTAAAAAGATAGGTACCTAAATATGTACATAATGCTATAAATTTTCAATTTAAATTATCAATAGCATTTGCTGAAAGTCTATAATCTTACTTGAGCCTATAAAAGCAAACTGCTTATCCTCAAGAGACCCTATCCAAACACAATTACGCAGAAATACATACTTATATTGTTACTTATCGTCTGTTGTGGTTCGCTGTGTCATAAAATGGCAGCATACATTATTAACACAATGTTACGGAGGTTTATTTCAACCAGAATTTTAAGCCCATTATCTTCTATACATATAATAATCGCGTAAGGAGAAAAAAAATGTACATTGAAGATATTATAGAAAAACTTATTCAGGGGGTCTTAGAAACGTTGACTGAATACATATCAGTGATTTTTGGAATTCTTGTCTGTCTGTCTGTGAATTTGTCCGCGCACTACGTAAAAACTATTGCACAGAATTATACGAAATTTTGTATACTCGTAGTAACAGTTTATACCCCGGAGCAACATATAGGGTAGTTTTTATTCTGCTTATTAAAAACATAATTTTCACCCTGTATACTGTATACAAACATTATTTAAGGACGTCTTTAGATTAAATTAAGCGATTCAGTTTGTTGCATTTCACCGAGGTTTAAACCATGGATTTTTAAATGCTTTCCCAATTTAAGGATTGCGTGTTAAATATTTTTAAAACGTGTTACTTCGTTTTGGAAATTGTAAGTATCCGGACATATATTGTGATCCATTAATACCTGGAGGTACTTTATTCTCAACGTAAAAATTATCTATTTATCAATACATGAAACTTACTTACAATATTACGTAAAAACAAATAAAAAAGGTAGTTAAGATTTATCTATTTCGATTTACCCGACAGCAAAAATTGTACCGTTTGTGAGAGCGACATGTTTTATCTCGCTTTAACAGCTGTTTGCTATAAAAGGGTAGTCGTGAATCTAGCAATTACTAGCTGCTAGCTGTCACGCTGCTGCTGACGAAATTCTCGCTGCGACATTTCGGGCCTGGGTCTACGCGGTACTCGGCCTATGGCTTTCGCAGACATTGCCGCTCACCATTGGGCCTCCGGCCCTCAGATTTGTTAAGACTCTTCGCCGTTGAGTTTTGTTGTGTTTTGGTCGGCGACCGCTTCTTCTACGAGAACGGCGCTGACCCCATCATCGCCTTTACGCCAAGTAAGCACTCTTCGCCGTTGAGTTTTGTCCGGAATCTGTCATGCTTCCTGCTGCTGCTGAATAAATTCTCGCTACGACTCTCCAGGCTTGGGCCTACTCAGTACTCGGCCTATGGCTTTCGCAGACATTGCCGCTCACCCTCGAGCCTTATGACACTTCACCATTGAGATATGTCCGGTCCCTGTCATGCTGCTGCTGCTGCTGCTGCTGAACAATTCTCGCTGGGACGCTCCGGGCTTGGGTCTACTCAAAACTCCGCATATGGCTTTCGCAGACATTGCCGCTCACCCTCGGGCCTTATGACACTTCACCATTGAGATATGTCCGGTCCCTGTCATGCTGCTGCTGCTGACCTGGGCCCTATACGGTACTCGGCCATTGGCTTTCTCAGACGTTGCTGCTCACCCTCGAGCTATGGCCCTCGGATTCGCTAATACACTTCGCCTTTTAGTTATGTCCGGTCCCTGTCATGATGATGTTGAAGAAGTTCTCGCTGCGATGTTCCGAGCCTGAACCTTACGCGGTACTCAGCCTTTGACTTTCACATACATTTCCGCTCACCCACGTGTCCGCAGCCCTCGAGTTCGCTAAGACACTTCGCCATTGAAGTACGTCCGGTCCATGACATGCTGCTTCTGCTAAAGCAATTCTCGCTGCGATCCTCCGGGCCTGGGTCCTGCGCGGTACTCGCCCTATGGCTTTCGCGATATTGCCGCTCACTACGTCACGGCTTCGGCGCTCGGGTTCACCAAAAAACTTGACCATTGAGTTTTGTGGGGACCCTTTCATGCTCCTGCTGAAACAATTCTTGCTGCCTTTGGCCTTATTAGATTTTGGGCTGCTGCTGCAAAAGCAGTTTTCGCTGGGACGTTGCACTCACACGCTACCTCGCGCTCATACCTTCAGCGTTTGACCCTCTGTTCGAAGCATGTTCTCCTGCAGGAATTCGGCCATTAGCATTCGCAGGTCTCGACGCACGCCTTTTAATCAGTTATCTTTATGATGGATGAACTAATAAATTTAGATAGATTTATATGTAGAACCCGTAAATTCTACACTAATGGTCTGGATAGTAAATGAAAATGACAAAACCTCCCACATACGCGGGCGAAGCCGCGGGTACAGCTAGTAAATAATGAATTCAAAGCGAGGGTGTGTAAAGAAAGGAGGAAAATATTATTTATGATTTTAAACCTAATGTACAGACCTAATGAACTTTGTGCCCAGGCCGACCAAGTGATTTGTGACATATTCAACTTTTACTTTTCGATGAAAAAGGTTCCAAACTGCTCCTCGATGAGGTAAGTGATCAAACGGTGGCCGCCCGGTACATAACAAACCTTATCAACCAAATTCATTAACAAATTTAAAAATATGTTGATGTCTAGTTTCACTTACTATTTTGGTTAAAGTATGTTCCTAAATATATTTTAACCCCCTTATTCATAAACATCTCTCGGGCCTCAATTTACTAATAATCGTTTGTCTTTATCTATCACTTTCAAATCTGTGTTAGTTAGAAACATACAAAACAAAAATTAACTAATTGAGGCCTGAGAGACGTTTATGAATAAGGCCCTAAGTATGTAAAAAATAACTGCGCAGTGTCAACACAAAATACTTCTGATAATTAAGTTAAAATGACGCAGTTTTTTGGATAAAATTGAAGCCGATTTTATGACAACGTAAAGCCCACCAATGCCTTCGCACTGCCGTGAAGGAAAGGCCGCCGGTCGTTAACGACGCAGAAAAATCGCTGATTTTATCCAAATCCTTATGTAGCCTGATTTGGTCAAAATTATCGGTTCATTAATTCTTTCTGTGTGTCGCTGATTTCGTTTATTTTAAACTGAAAGCCAGTGCGAAATTAGTATATTGGTATCTTGAGAGTGTGATATCTATTTAAAATTAATAAAAATTGTAATTGTAATATGTTTCACATTATAAAGTTTCATTTAAACTGTTTTAATGGGAAACTTTTTTTAGAACTTGCTTTATCCAAGGATAAGATTGGAGTTCAAATTAGTAGAAGCTATTTCACCGTGTAACTCCAGGCAAGCCCAGACATTCGAGTGAAAATGTAAAATGTATATTATTCAGAAACGGGAATCTAATACAAGTAATACAACACGTTTACGAGAGACTGCACCCGTCTCGAAACCTTCTGTTGGCTAAACGTGCAGAAAGTGACGATCGAATTCATTTCAACGTAATTTTTTACAAGAATTCAATTTCTGATTTCATAAAGAAAACGACGCGATCTAGGATCGTAGAAAATAATATTCAAACCCTCATTATTATTATTTTTTGTGGTTAAAAACCAATAATTGAAGTAAGGATTGAACTGTTGCAATGAAAAATTACTGTGTTACTCGTATGCTAAATACAGTTCGGCACTCAAAATCAGGCGTATATGGGTCGAGCGAGCCTTTATTCAATAAAAGTTGACAAGTTTGTCCTTCGATAGAAATAGTAGGATCATGATCAACTAAGTGCCCTATTTTCCCACCTACAATTTGGATAACTTTATGAAGATGTTACTACGATGGACATTTTTTTTGGATTTTTGTGTGGTACTTCAAATTAAAAACAAGAAATTAGTAAGGGCTTCTCTACCTGCTATCTAAAAGGGTATTTAGGTACAGTCTCTCTTAGGTTTTTCAGAATTTGCTACAAGGAATAACATGACAGGCGTTCAAAGCAATAAAAGTAAGACATCCTTTAGTAAAAAAGAAATAAGCAGACAAAGAACTACGAGAAAGATAAAAGTCATTGTAGTTTAAATCCAATCGCTCTACGATTCTTGTCAGCTTTTACTCAAGTACCTTAAAGTATTCCAACAAACCAAAGGCATACTTTTCACCGAACGAAACTTAGTTATGTTTTTGGGATTCATTTTAAATCATGCCTTATGTAGGATATATATAAGAGGCGCTGGATAAGACATGTGTCACGAAGGCCAAACAACTACGTACCCAAGCAACGGCTGACTTGGCAAGTCCCATGATTAATGGGTATAGGCCGCCCTCGGCGCTTAAAGTCCACAGTTGAAAATGAGGCTGCATCAACTGGTCTTGGTAGGACGGAGCTGGAGGAGGCCGCGTAAATTCGTGATCAATGGAAACCCCTTCTGCCTTATGTTCCTGATGACCATCCTCATCATCATCACGGCTTACCTCCGGGGATATGTAGTCGGTCATCTCGTGGAAGGTGTTGGGCACGGGCAGTCCGCACGCGGCGCGCGTCGACGCGTAGTTCGCGAGCCCGTGGTCGCGGCCGCGCTGGATGTCGGTTGCTCGTAGATCACCGCCCACCGTGTTGTTACGCCTGCCAAACATTATTATCAAGCTCAAGTGTCTAGCAGCTAAATGAAACCTATGTAAATATTTCTACATTATTTTTTTAGTAGTACTACGGTCACGTTTTACATATTTTTAAGTAGTAGTCGGTCAGGTCTGAAAATATGGAATCATGTAATGTGACAAAAAAAATCCAACATAATTCCAATTCCCACATACAACCAATATTGAAGTTGTATTGCAGTTGCATCGGAATAATTTTTAAGCAAATTCTGATAATTCTGATTCTGACGTTTAAGTGTTAGCTGTATTGCATAGTTAATGCATTGGAGTTGTATTGGAGTTGGATTGTGACTTAAGGTGTTTTAAAACGCAGTTTTTTCTGTATTCTGTGTTTTTTGTGTGCTTTCATTATTCTGCTTCCAATTTAATGAAATTGTAAATTCTCGTTTTTAAGTATAGCTTGTCCGGCGGCTTAAGGACTCCATACTTAAAGTATGACGCATTTATCCTTAAGCATTATCATGTTACATATACATATACAGCATGTTTGCCAGATTATGTCTGAAATGCGTGGCTACCTACCTTACCCTCAACTGTGAGCCAATTAAAACTTGACAAAGCCGTTTTATTTAATATGGGTTAGAAAGTCCTTTTATTAGACAAGTCGTGTAGGTAATTAATTATTTTCTGGGTATGTTTTTCATCAGTTGAACATTAAATAACAGGAAATAGTTCCATGATACTTAAATATCGGCAACTTTCTTAAAGTCTTAAGTTAAAAGGCTGACAACACCCGATATCATTCAAATTGACTTTACTCTAACTACTTGTAGTGAGAAGGTTAAAAACAATGTTTATATTCCTTATATTTGTAAGAACTTCGTTAATTACGATACACGATTGGACGAAATCGGCTCGATAGAAAATAACTCCAAAGTTACATCTTAAAATTAGCTTTAAACAGTTATTTTAAACTTAGTTATTTTATATTTCTCAATTAATGCATAGTTTTTTTAAATTCATCATTCTGCAAAACAATGAGCGCCCATACTAATCGTAACACAGTGTTTCTCTTTCACTCGCGCTGAAAAAGATAGGGAGGGAATTTAGCTGTTGTCAGCCCCTTAAGCTCGTATAGTGGAAGAAATATAGTATAGTATTTATCGGTTAGTACCTCGCCAAGTTCTCTCGGGTATTCATCAGTTTATATGAAGGCAGTAGTTGTGACCGTCCTCGTATGCTTACTTTTGTACCGAAACCGAAAATCAAATAAGTACTTTCTTGGATTCATTGCCTGTATGTGTACCTAGAGTACCTACTAATAACTATGAGAAGTTAATATCCTGTATAACTAATGGAGCCGTTGCCCTGAGGACGCTGACTCAATTTGTTAGCGGGATTGAATAAAATGAATTTAAGCTAGCAAACTGAATCCAATCCTAGTACCGCTCACTTGAGCTGAATCACGTTATCTGCTGGCTGCATTCACATGTCAACACTTATCGTTGCATTTTTTCTCGGTTTGCTCATAACTTTTTTTTACGAAATGCACTTCTCATTCAATCAACTTTATTAACTAACGGCTGTACCAACCGCCTACTTATATTACATAATATTAAGCATGTATGGGAAATAATATGTTATTTATTAACGGATTTTAATTATGATAAAAAATTATACCAGATGCTACATTAAATGAGCATTAGATTTTAAACCGCTTAGAAGTGTTATGTTATTCACTTCTTCGTTATCAGAGAATTTCAGCGTCCTAATATAATCTAAATTACACATACTGAACAATAATTTATAGTCTGACTGTAAAACTATAAAATTATATTATTATTATAATTGCATGTAACTGACTATAAAATACTATTATAATTACAAAAAAATTATTACCGTATGATTTACATGTCTATGGAGTGGTGGAATACATTTTGATGTAAGTAGTTAAGTGTTCATGTGATCAACGTTCGTTAAATAACTAGCTTCATGAAAAAGTACTTCAGAAAAGCTGTTTATATGTAAATTTCTGGCAAACATGAGGAAAATAGTAATATGAACTAAGTCCTTTAATTAGAGTAGAAATGTCTGCCATTAGTAGGTACCTATTATTATCTAAGTAGCCATATAAGTTGGTAAAGGAGATCGTCAATTCTGGGCCACCTGATATAAACCGTATACAGTTTGTACCGCAATGTAAAATAAATACTCATTTTAGTAATTAGTAATAAGTAGACAAAATATTGCATAAAAATGAAACGGGAATTAGAAATACTAAATAAATAATAATCTTTATTTAGTTGATTTTTCCGCGATTAAAATACAGCAAGACAAGTCGTTAACGTCCTTATGGCATTGACATAAAGTTTAACTTCACCCTGGCCTGAAACGGGATTGTTTTTTGGTTTGACACTGTCAATGTATACCGTTACATAATCTGCGTTTTGATACTGTTCGGTAAGTTAGAACATTGTAATATTAAAATAGTATCTAAGCCTACGAATACGGAAGTTTAAATTAGAAATCGACTGTATTAAAACGCCTAAGATTGAAAATACGTATTTTTGCATTTTTGATCGGAGTTTGAATATTAAAAGTGGGTTTTATAATGGCATAATATCATGCTCCTTCGATAACGAAACGCATCTTTTTTGAATTTTGTAATGTCAGATACTAGTGCTATCGCACTTAACGGTGGTAAACCTTATCCCTTCGCAATAGGTGTTAGGAATGTTCAGTTAATAGTATCAACGATGGTTTGACAGCCGCCTTTGTTTACCGAAATACAGGAACTATAAATACGATCAAAATATGACTTTTTATTATTTCATCATGATTCCCGTTTTGTTTTCAAGTCCGCTCTTGTACATTATCTTTGAAAAATCGGTACTTTTTTTACATTAATATATAAATCATAGGCATGCACGTTTTCAAATATTGTCCTTCTCAGATTCAAGTTTTAAATGCATGATTTTTCAGTTTTCCCATTAAATTTCGCAATATTTTTACCACCATCCTGATCTAGAAATTATGACGATTCTTTAAAGGTAAGAACCATTCCTAAATAATCTGGGCCAGATCACCTAACAAAAATTGACGATCTCCTATATTATTAACATCACCAAATTTAATAAATATGATTTTAGCTCGTGTCGAATCGTAACGCACCTGCACTATAACTATACTCCTGTTTATGTTTTATTTATATCACATTAATGGGCTTACAGCATATACAAGATATCTATATACTTCGCTTAGCGCGTTATTTCTTTGAAACCTATGCTGCCAAAAAGAAGGGGTGCGGGAGTGGAACAAGCAATGCTAGACAGGGAACGCGCCATTGTTCCGTGGGGCGTAAGAGAGAGTCAGACATTAATGGGTGCCATGGAGATGTACTAAGTTTACGGTCACTTACAATAAATTAGTGTCTCACTATAGGGTGAAATTACTTCGAGCGTGTTGGGTTAGTCTATGGCTTACAGTAAAGTACTAAATCGCTTACAATGTTAAAACTGAATAACTTAACTATGTCGCAGTTTACGCAATACTGTCAACCGGATCGCTTTCTACTTGAGACTTGCCTACCTGGGCAAGTGCAAGGGCAAGTGCCGATCAACAATCGTATCTTACGACATTGCAAAACATAAGTCACCTTTCACATGCACGCTTAGTCATAATTATGAACAATTTACTGATTTTGATTTTATTTAGATGTTACCCAATACTGTTGACATTACACATATAATCCAGTTTTGTACGACAATTAAGTATCTACCTAGTCTTAAAATCATTAAATAATGTAGGTAGTTTTATTACAAAATGTGATGTTTTCAAAAAAAGGTAGGTACCCCATTGGCGGTTGTTGATAAGATTTATTTCTTGAATTTTCATGAAAGTAGCACCTTATCGACTACTTACGAACATTGAAGTACTTTACTTGAAAACCTCACCAATATTAAAAATGACACTCACTTAAACAAGAACTGCGTGATCTCGCTGCTCCAGAACTGGTCGCTGAAATCCATCTGCTGCGTTGTCAAGCCCCGCGTCAAGTCCTCGAACGTGTTGCCGATCTCCAACAGCAGGGGGCGGTTGAACCAGTCGCTCATACGCACTGCGCTTAGTAGCTTGCGATTTTCAGTTATTAGCCTAAAACGTAATAATATATTTATCCTTATCACAAAAATATTATTTTTAAAATAATATTAAAATTAAAGGACGTGTATTTGCACAGTAAAACTTACCAATGAAAACAGAGACGCTCAAATTAATTATAAATACTATCTATCTATTGATTCAAAATACAAATATAATAATACACATTTAAGATTAATATTTACCGGAAAGCGTTCGAAAAAGTAAGAAAAATATTTACTTATACCATTACCAAATATATAATATTTATTTTATATTTGGAACAGGGATGTTTCATTAAAAATAAATGTCTGTAAGATATTATTTCTTTTAAGATATATTTTTTCATTAAACTAAAATTATAGTAGTTTAAGAGTTTAAACTCAATAGTTTTAATTTAATTTCCATAATTATATTGCAATTAAGATAATAGTTTACATTACTTTAAAAATAACACATTGAAAATCATTATTTTAAGGAAATACTGTTATCAGATTATTTTGCGCGAAAGCCATCTCATATTATACCTTTTCAGGTTCGGTCCCTTATAATACTTCTATAGCATCTATAGGATTTTTTACATACTGTAGGAAGCCACGGATGAGCGTGTGGAAGTGTCTGAAGGCGGCGGTGGCATGTTCGTCGAGCACAGAAGGGTCAACGTTGGAGTTGTAGTCGTTCACGTAACCTTGCTCTCCTGGGTAGATCAACTTATTCTTGATCATGTTCTCAGTTCCTGTATGGATAAAAGATATAATTTAGTAGATACTTAATTAATACCACGAAAAAAAAATAGTATCAGCCCGGGTTTTGCTTGGCAACTTAATCCTAAAATTAGCGCAGTCACAGATGGCCGTCTGAACTTAGAAGCGTGGCCTTATCGGGATCAGTTCGGTTTTGTAACCATGCTTTAGTACTTTACCGAAAATTAACCAGTAACAAATATCAAATGATAATGTATGAAAGTAAGTATGTGTATTAGACGTACACTACGTAAAGGAATTATTTTTCTGATTTAATAAATATTTTAGCATTTCAATATAGCAAAACAAACATGAAAATTGTTATAAAACAACTTACGTCTTAAAATAATGAACTACTGGCATCTGTGTAAATATTTTAGTAGACATATTATCTGATACTAAATAAATATTAGTATATTAGTTCGTTTCAAACTTCATACGAAAGAGATTTCATTAGCTAATAAATAAATCATAGAATTCCTAATGCCAAGATGTTTTTAGTATTTAATTACTTTGACAAGTAGTAAAATAACTTAAGGTTGTTTCATTATCAGTTTTCTTTTTGATGCTTTGAAGCAGTTTACTTTATTTTTGAAGTTTATTTTATTTTGATTTAAACTTTATTACACAAATATTAAATTGTACAAGAGGCAGACTTAATGTTTTTATCTGTACTTAATTGTAAAAGTCAGCTCAGGGTTTTTACAACTTTAGATTTTATATGTAGGCAATTCTCTGCCAAATTTTTTATTATCTGTCCTATGGGCCTCGTTCCGGGAGCGCTGTGTACGGAGGTACATTCCAAACAGATTAAAGTACAAAGTTGTTACGCAGCATCTCGCGATTCGACTTACCCAGGAAGATGGGCAAATATTCATAATAGTTGATATGTTGGTTCTCAGCGATGTTGATGCGCCGGGCCTCCTGGAAGACGGTCTCGTCGCTCCAGTGCGGGTTGAGGTGCGCGAGCGCGTCTGCGATTCGGTTGTGTTCACGCAGAAGGATGATCTGCAGTATCGTCAGCTGGGGGTTCTGGTTCACTCGGATGTCACCTTGATAATATTTCATACATATAATTTCATAAATAATGAATGTGATTATCTTACTCCTATTTTAAGAATGGATCTTTTGTATGTTAAGTATATAGATTTACGTCACTCCGGGCGGAAAGTGAGATTTACAATTGCATCAACTTACCTATTAAACGCGATATCAGACAACTGGCAACAATAGGATATCAATAAACTTTTTTTAATAAATAATAGACATTTCGATTCTAGGACATACTCGTGTACTCGTATTATTCAGAAATGAAACAATGACGACCACATTTTAAAATATAATTGAAGTGCTTTGAAGTTGAGAGGACCTTGTTGAGCTCGTAGGGCTTTGTTGCTTCATGAGGTTAAGAACCTCAAAGAGGGTAGACTCACTAAACAATTATACAACGTTAAAGGTAGGTCATGTGTGGTTATGTAGATTAGGTTCAAACATACGAGAGATTATAAATCTATTACATGATACGTTCTTCCGCGAATGCAGAAGACGCTGGTTCGATCCCAGCCTGGGCACCGGAGACCTAGGTCACTTTTTCCTCTGTATACGACATCTAGGTATATATAAGTAAGTTTACATGATAAGTTTAAAAAATGTACGTACCTATGTCAAATGTCAAGTACTTTATTAATTTTACTACTCAATAATAGAATATTACACGCTACAAAACTGCAAAATTGCCAAGGCTCTTACACAATATAATGAGATCGCCATGCATCAGTATGTGGCTATTATGTTATTAACCAGCGCCATATATCCCACATACCTGCCAAGTAGCAAGGCTCGTTGGGTGACTGCGCGGACTCGCACGTGACGGTCACGTTGGGGTCTTGTGGAGGGTACTCGCGGCCTCCACGCAGCACGGTCGCCATGCGTCCACCGCGGTACTCACGCAGGGGCGCCGCCTGTCCCACGCTGCTTCCGTATACTTGCGATAAGTCCATGTATGCAGTCACTACTGACAACTAAAGATACAGAAAATACAGTTAATCTTTTATTCTTCTACTTGTTTTATTTTGTCTATTAAGTTTCTTAAGTCTTGTTTATTATAAACTTATATGAGTAAAAAATTCAAAAGAGCCGGAAGTAATTATCGAACTTTTTTGCTTGTAAACTTTTTCGTTGAGTTTTTGCATTATACAGGGGGATTTTGAAGACGTGAGCAGGATCACATATAGACTAGTCTTGCTGGTATAGGTTTTTGATCCGGAGTTGTGTTTTAGTAGCATTAATTGCATTACCACATGACATTGTAGAGTCCGACTACATAAGTCGCGTGTTAAATTGTTTTTTTTTAGGCATAGCACGGCCATACCATTAAAACTTAAAAAATAGGATAACCCCCAAAACGGCTAAACCGATTGTGATAAAACGTATCCAAAAAACACTCGCTAGAAAACCTGCTTTTAAATAAGAAAAAACGTAATTAGATCGGTTCAAGCGTTTGTACTGTTTGTAGCGCTATGGTGCCAGGATGCTACAAACAGATACAAAGACACATAACGGCCAAACTTACATATGTTGCTCTTTTAGCGTCGGGGGTTAAAAATGAGGCTGGCCAGATTCTATCACAATATTTTTTTTTCAGATTAACACGGCCTCTGGCACGAAACACTTAAAACAGGTATTTTAACTTGAAGCAAACAAACAAATAAATAATTTTAAATTAAATTACGAGCTTGTAAACTCCGGGTTGATTTTGGCTCGTAAGGCTGGTGTGATAAATCCATGCCAAGTTTTAGATAAAACTTGGCATGGATTTTCGGCTTTCATTTCTAGTTATAAGTTCCATAATAGTTATAACGTGGTTCGTGTAATCTTAGTCACTTCCTTAAAGTAATTTTATTTTGCATAAAACGAAAAGACAAAAAAAATTGAAATCATTTTACTATTATACTCGTATGTATTAAATGTATTGGTTAAAAATGTTAACTTAAAATGTAGTTAGAAAGGTCCCGTCTGTTACCTTTATCGAATGACGAATACCTAAAAGAGTTTTTGTACGTACTTCAACAGTGACGCATTTAAAGTCATTTATAGCAAATTATACCTGAAGTCAGATGGCATTCATACACCTACTCATGTCGTTTGGAGGATCATCGCCGAAAGCAGATCGATTTGTTTGTCTTAATTACGTTATTCAAGAAATAGCTTCGTTTCTTTTGTAAGTACAGATTTGTCAATAAATTGTTTATGCTTGTTAAATTAAAAAAAAAATCATTTGCCTGACATAGGAGTCAAACCCACAAAGGTCATATAAATATACCTTCGTATTTGCATATAACCTTATTACTATTTGACATAGGAATATTACAGATTTCAATTCACCGAATAATAATGGTTTACGTAGGTACTTACTCGTAAATTCTTACTAAATATTTGTAAAATATTTCTGCTTTAATTTGGTCTAGCTTCATTATCCCTCGGACGGTATAGGAATAATACGGATTCGTTATAATAGATCATTCACAGTGAACAACACGACTGGAATATTGCCCGTATTTCGGATTGTTATTAGAAACTAGGTACATTTATTTATTTATTTAAACTTTATTGCACAAAAGAAAAACTTGATGTACAAAAGGCGGACTTAATGCCAGTAGGCATTCTCTACCAGTCAACCTTAAGGCAAAGCAGAGAAGTTGTGGGCGGTGCTTACGAGAACAAAAGGTGAAGAGTTAACTACAAGTAAACAATGAATAAAACAATATACAATACAATATATACATAATATACGATATACAACAAAACAATACATACATACATATATTATTATATATACATACATATATCATTATATATACATACATATATATATATATATATATATATATATATATATATATTATATAGACGAAAATCATCAACCGAAAACACTAATCTTTCATTCCACTAGCGAAAAAGGCACGAACGGCTTTTTTAAAAGCAAACTTGCTGGGAGCATTCTTAATATTACGGGGAAGTGTATTCCACAGGCGCGCCGCGCGAACAGAAAATGAGTTTGACATAAAACCGGTGTGGTGCAGAGGAATTGAGAGAGACAAATTGCCAGAAGAACGGAGTTGACGGTCGCGAGACACACCATAATATTGAAAGAAAGACTTAAGGTATCCGGGGGAATGTGGGTCATTAAGAACTGAAAAGAGAGTGCAAAGCATGCGAATGTTACGTCGTCGACGGATGGGAAGCCACCCTAGCTGGGAGCGATAAGAGGACACATGATCGTATTTGTGAAGACAAAAGATGAAACGGATACAGTTGTTGAGAAGGCGATCCAACTTATCAAGAAGTTCCTCGTTTAAGTCCGGATAACACACATCACCGTAATCGATTATGGGTAAAATCAGGGTATTGACTAATAACACTTTTGTACTGATGGGCAAAAACATCTTGAGCCTGTTAAGAGAATGCAGGGAACCCATGACCTTACGGCTGATTTCAGCAACCTGTGCTCTCCAACTTAACGTACTGTCTATTATTACACCTAAATCCTTGACACTCTGACTGTAAGGTATAGGCTTACCACTGAAAACAACCGGTGTAAGTGAGTTCAGGTCAAGTTTAGCGAGCTGTCGACTGCTACCACAAACAATAGCCTGGCATTTTGATGGGTTGACGAAAAGGCCAAACTTCTCAGACCATTTTTGTATGTGTGAAAGGTCTTGGTTAAGTCTGTCAACAATTGATGAAAAGTCAGTCGCTGAAGATTGGGCATAGAGCTGCAAATCGTCGGCGTACAGATGGTATGGACAGCGGAGATTAGGCGTAATGAAATTAATAAAAGTTGAAAATAAGAGAGGCGACAAAATTTCACCTTGAGGTACACCCGTCGCAAGATCGCACCAATCAGACAAGGATCGGTCAACTCGAACCGCTTGCTGCCGACCACCCAGATACGATGAGAACCAGTTGAGGGCTGAAGGTGACACGTTTAAATGTTTGAGAAGAGCAAGAAGGATGTCATGGTCCACAGTATTGAAGGCGTTGGAGAAATCAATTAAAACAAGTACTGTGACCAGTTGACCCTCCATGCCACGACGAATATCTTCCGTCACCTTAAGAAGAGTAGTGCACGTGCTGTGACTGGGTCGAAAGCCAGACTGATAAGGGCTAAACAGGGTATGCGAGTGAATATAGGACGAGAGTTGTTTATGAACCACTGCTTCAGCGATCTTCGACAGAAAAGGGAGAATCGAAATCGGCCTAAAGTTGCTAAGGGAAGTGGGATTGCTGATTTTAGGTAGAGGCACGACAAATGCTTTACGCCATAGTAAGGGGAATTCGCCATTAACTAGTGAGGAGTTGATGATGTCAGCTATCACATGAAGCACACAATCCAGGACCGACACAATCATGAAACGACTGATATCGTCAAAACCTACAGCTTTAGATTTAATTGCTTTTATAATGGCGCGTATGTCCGAAACAGAAACGGGAGAAAATGAGAAGCTGTCGAAAGCTAAGGGAGGGAATGACGAATTTCAGAGATGGTAATGGCCTTAGTATAACTATCAACAGAAAGAGCCGAGGAAAAATGTCTGTTTAAATCGTTGAGAGAGAAAGAATTGCCATCGAAACCGTTTGCAGGTTTTCCTAGGCCGAGCGATTTGAGGAATTTCCAGACATCGGCCATGGAGGAGGAGGACACGCTGTGGTGAATATACCGTCGCTTCGCTGTCCGCACCATCTGGTTGCAACGATTGCGTGCTGTTTTAAAAAAAATCCAGCTCTCCTCAGTCCGATCACGCTTAAATAGTCTGAAGGCGCGGTTCCGTCTTCTCATCGCCATGCGAACGCCCTCAGTCATCCAAGGGGCCGGTGGACGTTTGACTCGCACAGTATGTACAGGAGCATGCTTGTCAAAGAGTTTCAGAATAGAGGCATTGAAAAGTGAGATTTTAATACTGGTCGATGAGGCTGAGAGCACAGGTGTCCAATCAATGGCTGCAGCATCTTTCAAAAGACAGTCTGCATGTATGTTGGAAAAACTTCGTATATTGATAAGAGCTGGTTTACACTTGGGGGGCTTAATTTTGTACGACGCAAATATTAGGTCATGGTGGGAAAACCCAGGAGCCAAAAATTGACCCTGATTTACGACCAGACTAGGGCTCGAACTAATAATGACATCCAGCCAAGTGTCAGAAGTAGCGGTATGGTGCGTCGGCGCCAAGGGAAGAAGAGAGAAGTTCACTGACTGCAGTAACAACTTCAATTTACGGGATTGAGGAGAGTCATTACAAAGGTCGGTGTTCAGGTCACCCATGATCAAATGGTGCGTGTAATCCGAGCCGGACTCGAGAACACGTTCTAAGTCGGAGAAATAATCGATGGTCGGGGGACTGTAGACAACTCCTAGAACAGCTTTGACTCCCTTAACATTTACCTCGAGAAATAACCATTCCGCTGCGCCTGAGTAAAGTGAAGGAGTGGCATTTAAGACTTTATACGGAATAGAACTACTAAGATAAATGGCAACGCCACCACCACCCTTGCCAGTACGGTCATTTCTGATTAAAACATAACCCGGCAGAGCATATGAATTTGAGTCTAGGGTAGGCTTTAACCAGGTCTCAGAGACAAGAATTGCGTGAACGAATTTGGACTCAAAGGTATCAACAAGCTCACTATAATGAGAGGGAATACTCTGGGCATTAATGTGACACACGTTAAAGTGACAAGAGTTAAGAAATTCGCGAGACACGAGATCACCCAGTGTAAATGAAGTATTACCATTAACAGAATTTAAAGAATGAAAAGAAGAGCTATCATCGCTAGCAGAATAATAAATTTCGTTTTCGTCATCAGACATATAAATAAACAATACTTTATGATAAATATATAATAAAATAATATTAAAATCAGTATAAATAACTTATTATCCAAAAAAATAATATTTAAGCCTCACAATCCTGCTTATCCTGCTGGTTATCCAGTGAGATCACAAATTTCCAGAAAACTTAACATAATTACGGCTACAGTTACAGTATACTAAATGGCAGCAAGGCATATCGAATCAAAACAAGAAATATTCATAGTGATGGAACAGTTTAAACAGTGTCTCGAACATACCAGACTAAATTGACGTTACAAATGTCAAACTCACTAAACGTCAAAACAAACACAAACAAGTTATTACAGAGTGAGCTGATAAAAATAAAGTGGGTAAGAATTAGTGACCGACCGAAACATGTTATTTTGCCGAAACCGAAACCGAAACCGAACCTTTCATAAAAAAAAAGTCCTTAAAAAGCCGAAAAAATGTTAGTAAGCCCGTTTTTTTCTAAAATTAATATCTCGCCGACCTATAATTACAGGTTTCTACTTTCAAAGATTTATCACAATGAAATTTCAGCACAGTTACAGAGGTTCTGTTTGAAAATTTAACTACCCTATAAAGTGAAAAAAATACATTATTTGTAACACAAAGTTAGCGATTTTTTAATGGTGGTATAAAATAAAACAAATTTATTATTAAAATATGATGCTCATATATTATGTTTATTTATTTTCATATTTTCAGTTACTTACATTTTAATTATACTCACAAATATCACAATCAGTTAGCCTCGAATGGCTAATTCAAATATAATTAGATAATCAAAATAATCAAATTGATCACCTTTGGTAATAAAATACCTACTCACACCATTACATTACTCGCAACATTACATTAACATTACACGTCTATATTAAATTTAAATTAATAACTATTCACCTTTCATTTTATTGCATAGGCAGGTACCTACAATCGTTATTACATTAATAGTACACGCAACTAAGATGAATTTTAAACATTAATGAAGCAGGTACTTAACCTTGGCACTTACACCTTTAAACATAAATATATTCGTCAATAGGTTAGCAAACTAATCAAACTATTAAAATAAAGCGTTAAATATTAACTATGACATGACGAATTCACAAAAAAAAAACAAACTAAAATACTTGATCAAACTACTTACCATTATTCGCGGAACAAACACAACACGTATTGACACGTCTACATGAGCAAAGCGCACTGATTTAGGTAGTTGCCGGCGGAGTCAAGCGAGCGACGCCATATTGCCAATTTGCCAACCGTGCCGAGCGCGCCCGACGTTAGCCGAGCGCGACCCGAAGGTACGATGTTGTAAGTTTCGGCGCGGCCGAAGGGTTCGGCCGTTTTTGGCCGAAACCGAAACTCGGGCCGAAACTTGATTTTTTGGCCGAAACTGGCCGAAACCGAAACCGAAACCGAAATTTCGGTCGGACACTAGTAAGAATATAAAAACGGTTAACAAGTTAAAGATTGAGAAACAAAAAAAAGTAATGAAAAGCGCTTCAAGCGCTTGCTGCCAAAATGAGTAAGGATGCAAAAGGTGAAAACTGCACAAGAAATGAAGAAATAAAGCTTGTCCCAGTAAAAAATGTCGTTAGTTTACGCAACGTTTGTATATCAGGTTTCAATCACAATGGTTGCAACTGGCTGGTTATACGTTAAATGCATCTCGTTTCTTTATTTAATGTTAGAAAAAAATCTGTCACAGTCACATTTTCAAAGATATCGTCTCCACAAGAAAAACTTCATGAGAAAATATTGTACAAATATGTCCAATATCAAGGGATTTCCACGAAAAAAGTGGCGTTGGAGCTAAACACGTCTGTTACAACTGACCAAAGAGTCCTAAAACACTTCAGAGAGACTGGCGGTATTCGACGGCGTCCTGGAAGTGGTCGGAAGACCGGGTTTGTTAAGAAAAATATTGAGAAGAGTATCATAGCTGCTATGCTGAAAAAATTCACATTATGTGTAAGATACTTAGCTAAAAAGGATAAACGTCTAAATCAACTGTGCACTGAGTAAAGACAAATAATTCTATAAAGACGTTCAAACAAACTTAAGTGCTTAATAGAAATTCGAAACAAGAAACTGACGCTAAAACAAGATCAAGAAAACTGTATTCAAAATTAACGACAAAAAAGTACTGTGATGGACGACGAAACATATTGCAAGCTTGATTTTAAATCACTGCCGAGACATAATTTTTATTCGGGGACCGATAGAAAAACTGTCAATGACGAGTACAAGGTAATAAAAACGGATAAATTTGCGAAGAAGGTTCTTGTATGGCAAGCGATCTGTTCTTGCGGCAAACGCAGCACCCCATACTTGCTACCCCCATGCTAAAGGAACTATGAAAGGCGATATATACCTTAAAGAGTGCATGGAAAAGCGATTATTGCCGTTTATTAAGCGACACAAGAAGCCAGTTCTGTTTTGGCCTGATCTGGCCACGTGCCACTATTCTAAAAATGTGATAAAATGGTACAACGCCAATAATGTCGAATTTGTGGAAAAATACCAAAATCCTCCTAGCTGCCCTGAATTACGACCTATAGAAAATTATTGGGCTCGTATGAAGCAGAAACTCTTAAAACATAAAACTAACGCCACATCAGTTGAAAACTTCAAGCAAAATGGAATACAGCTTCAAAACTAATCACAGACACAGATGTACAAAACCTGATGGCAGGTATCAAAAGAAAATTACGAAGTTTCTGGATGAATAAACAATAGAACAAAAACATAACAAAAATATATTTTGTTTACTACATTTCTAATAAAATGTTGTCAAAAATTTGGTAATTTTTTATTGTTTATGTTTTTCCATACGAACTAATAAGCGACATTTTTTTCTGGGACAAGCTTTAAGGTATTAACATGGCACAGCACAAGCAACATACAGTTGACCAAGAGTACCAGCTTCATTTGCGCCTCGACTGCGATTGCGACCGGCCAGACAGGCCGCTGGGGGCCCGCACGGCGGCCTTTTCCACGCCAGCGGCACCAGGCTCAGGAGTCGAAGAGGGAGGTGGTACCTGCACGTCGCTTTGGGGAAGCTGCTTCAGACATTCAATGTCCTCTTCCGATTCGATGCGCTCCCGTCCACCCGAGGCCAACTTCACAAATATGCTGCCGTCCTGAGACCAGCAACTTCTCAACCCGAATGCCTTACGAGCCTGCATAAACAGAGCTTGCCGAAAAGGAGTGAGAAACTCAGCAATGGCATACGTCGACCCTTTGCACGAAGTCTTCTTCCTCCAAACTGCAGCTTTCACATGCATATCAGTGAAGCGCACAAGTATAGGCCGGTTACGGCCATCAGTCACCCTACCAAGCCTATGACAAGCCTTAAATGAAGCAGAAGTGACATCGGGTATTTTCAGCTGCTCGGTGATAATGCTGGCTATCCGAGAACTGACAGTTTCAGCTGGGTCTTCAGGAACACCAATGAAGAGAAGAAATTTCCTCCGATGCCTCATTTCAATGGTGTCCAGTGTCTTGCTGAGCCCCTTTATTTGGTCCCGGAGAAGTTTCAGCAGAGACAAAGTTTGCTCCTTGAAGATGCCAAACTCTTCACCAAGGCCGGCCACAGTGACCTTTGCTGCCGGTGACTTGCCCAGTCTGGCTTCAAACTCGGCGAACATCTTGTTTACATTTGCCTCGAGGGATTTCTGGGCTGCTGCGATGTCGAAATAACGTGCCATTGTTATGTGTTGTGTTTCAGAGGTTATAACTGTGACAGTTGGAGATGACCAGCAGGATTGCAAGTAAGATAATTAGAAAACTACTTCATATATAGTGCTGCAAATATAACTTCAAAAACTATGCAAATTAAACTGTTGTTTAAAGTGGCGAGGGCTTAAAAATGTAAGTAGTTTATATTATTTTAAATAAAATCTTCTAGAGCTATATGACACTTGTTTTACGCCTACCGCCCAAAAAAAAAAAATATTACATTCGTAATTTTAATTCAAAACCCAAATTATAACCTCACTCGCTTACTTTTCTCCTGTATTTCTCTGAATTGTTAATGAAATTATTCTTCTTTCCATCTTAGGATTAAAAAATGCAATAAATAAATTATTCCATGTGTATTTTTATAAAACACACAGAAATACACGAAACCGATGAATGAGTGAGGTTAGTTTTTGATCTTGAATTAAGGCGGCCTTCACACTGCTGCGGTTTCCGCATGCAGCTCCGGTGCGCGAGCGAGATGTTGCTCTGCGTGTGAATAGCGCTGTCACGCTTGCACACCGTCGCCGCATCCGGTATGCGGCGCCAGTGTGATAATCGCCTAAAAATCAAGGTCACCTACATTATATATGTATATATATACCGCCTACGACTGGCGGGCTCTCATTAAAGCCAATTAAAATTTTTTCTTCAATAACTGAAATATATGGGCAAGCCGATAGCAATCAAATTAAACGGGCGCTCCACCTTTACCTATTTTTGTGGTTGTTTTCGAGGTTTGTTAGGCATGAAAATGTTTGAAAGTTCATTCGATCGATGAAGATAAACGAGAAAGTTTATTGGATTACCGGGGCGGCAGGAGCAGCCGGTGGCGTGCACCCCCTGTCCCTCGAGGTCGTCGTCCTGACGAAGTTCATGCACTGCGTGCCGTAGGACGCGTGCACGGGGTCGCCCGGGGGGATAAGGATGGGTTCGCACTGCGGGTTGGTGGCAGCATCGGGTGCCAGTTGCCCGTTGTCGGTGCAGCAGGTCACTGGTTCCTTATCTGAAATGTTCATAATGTCAATGCCTAGTCTTTGATCTATTATGATTTGATTATATACATAGAACACATCCGTGATTGATGATTAAAATATTCGTGCTAATCACACAAATTAATGCCAAAGCGATATTTGAACCTAGGACAATAAGATTTTGCTGACAAAAACTGCTTACTAGGCAAAGCTATATACTCGTAGATGTTATTTTGTAGGCACCTACTTTGACGATGCAAAAGTAATTGTCAAATCCTACTCGAATAAATTATTTTTTATTTTACTTTTTTTTACAGCAACACGCCAAAATGATGATGGATTGTACTGTTACAATTATGAATACTTCTAACTTAGCCCTAATGTCGCTAGCTATCAATCATTCCTCAAGAGCATTTGCGATTATTTAGGCGTCTTTTACAATGCTGCGGTTTCCGCTTGCGGCGCCGGTGCGCGTGCGACATTATAGCGCTCTGCGTGTGTATAGCGCTGTCACGCTTGCACACCGCGCCCGCATGCGGTTGCGGCGCCAGGTGCGATCATCGCCTTACTCGCAGTATGGTAAAAGATATTAAATAGAAGCAAGTGTGATCGAAAAACATAGTTTCTTAGAATGATACCAATTTTAGTAATTTGGTCCTCATGTTTAAATAATAATAAAATAATTTAGCTAACTAGGTAACTACTATATAGCTTTTTATTATTTAATGATATTTTATAATTAAAAAGAAATCAAACTCTATTTAAACAAACGTACCTAAACAAATAAACCTGCTACGGAAGCGAATTAACTGAAAGTCAATTTGTTTTCAATCACAACCGGCAGCGGCACCTAATCCCGGACTGATACAAACACAGCGCATTCGAACCCGTAACCCGGGAAACGGCGTGCCTACTTAAAAGAAAAGCCACCCAATTAATCGAAGCCAAACAAACAAACATAACACGCAACACGCAACACTCAAACTTAATAAATATATTTGTTAAACGTTACATTATTTTAAGATATAACCGAATCATAGGAAGGACAGTAGTTTCTTTTTAATCTTAACATTCTTAACATTCGGATATCTTTCAATAATCTTACTGTACGTACAACCTCCGGTTCCTGTGTCATTGCATGCTGAAATAGAAAATATGTTTCATGGCTTTTGTACCTTTTAATCTAAGGTCGGTGTCAATAGAAAAGTAAAATAATGTAAACAAACACATTTACCTTAATTGCTTCGCAATCACGTACTTTCAAAGCACAATCATGGGTTTTATTGTCAAATTATACACATAAACTTGTTATTTACTTTATTTTTTAGTAAAAATATCCGTTAATTACTTATACATATTACAGTGAAAACGTATTTTTTAAATAATATTTCGTCATGTGTCAAATGCTTTATTTACCTAAAAATTCAGTCATATTTGTTTAGGTACCTTATCTTACTTTTCAATTGAGACCGACGACCGTATAGTTTATTGTTTTAATTTCGAGGCAAATAGAACCACTCTTACCTATACACCAAAAATAATAAAAATACAGGCAATTGCTAGAAAACTAGCAACATACGTGCCTAGGACCTCAATTTAACTATTCAAAAACAGTGCTCGTAAATAAATAGTCGTCGGATATAGTAAATTTACATGAGAATAATATACCACACCTCAGTTTTGTTTCATTGCAGTGGACTGACTCAAAAATGGGATTGTCTTTATACCAAAGTAACATCAAAGGATTGTCTCGGTGATTGGCCTCGTGTAAACACCTCAACTTTTTAACCTATGGTTAGTTGGCTTAAGAAGGTATTACGTATACTGTCATCGTAATGTTTTTCACCTGACAAGCTAGCAACTAGATATCAGAATAAATGTCTGTTCATCCATTTTTTAATGTAACTAGTTATTTTCTGATATTTAAATTATTTACTTCCCATTGTCAAGGCTCGCAAAACAGATCGAGATGATTTTATTCCATTATTCCCCAGGGATTTGTTTAATTTACAAGGTCGAGTTTGGCTGCGTAATCTACTACTAATTATTTACCTCTCGTTTATATACGAATTTATACTCAGGATTTTCAGACTAGCTTCATGTAACAATTTGTGAAATCACATCTGCGGTTGATGATTCTCACTAATTCATTGAAGTTGGGCACTTGGCTCTGACACCCTATATATCAACTATACACAATGAAAACTTCGAAGCTAATATATATATATATTTATATGCGAGTACCTTATTTAATTTTGGTACATCAAAGGACTTGTAAATCTGGTATTTCACAAGTTAGGTTTAAAAGATTATTACAATTGGAGCTTAAAGTTTGGAGGTCTCCCGTTATTTAAACTCCAGTAATTATTATGGACTCATAATGTAAAACAGTTGCATTGTATACATTCTGATAAACAATATACAACCTAAGCCATTTAAAATTGGAACAAACATTTTTCAAATGTCGTATAGCTGTCGTGAAGCTAATAAAGGTTCTTTCGAAATGCATGTCATTTAAACTGATAAACAATGTTTACTATTATGTACCTACATAAGAATAAGGGTAATAATATAAAATATGTTCTTATCTAAAATACACAGGAATTTGAATTTATGATACATAGTTATAAACTAAATATTAATGTAATGAGGCAATATCTCGTATTAAGCGGTCTTGACAGCGCCTGCTGATAATTTCATAGCGATATTTCATTGGACACAGCGAGCCTTTCCATCGCAAATTCAGGTAATGGATTAAATTGTACTAGAATTGGTGTAAAACGATTAAATAACGCATATTTTAACGGTGACTACGAATTGGATGAACGACATATTTTTTATATAAATATATATAAATATTAAATGAAATCTTGACTTATTGATATTGTTACATATCTACTCAAAAGCATTACTATAAAAGTATTATTATTCTATGAATATTTGGAGACAAAGCGAGCCTTTGTCATGGCTTTTAACTGCATATGTGTAAAAGTAATAGGTAAAACTAGCATCATCGCCAGGCCTTATTCATCTTTTCAGATGATTTAAGCATCAATACCTGTCGTAATTGACTATAAGCGTTGACAACTCGAATTTAACAGCAGTAGGTAACACCTATCTTTGTCCGTAACTACCAATTTTCCAAAGAGGATTGTTACGCGCACGTTACTTTTATGGGCGAGCCGTTCCGCCATGCAATGTCATACCTATGAATATGTAGATAGCTACCAAAAAATAGGTACGCTCAGGCAGTCAACTATGTAGTCGTATGTACGCACTTGTTACTTTCAAATAATATTTTGCACAGCGGAACTAGGAAAAATATTCAACTACAGGGCACTACCCTATTTCAATTCAAAACCATGAGAGCATGTCATATACTAGTATTATAACGCGTTTCATTTTGCCAATTACTATGAAAGGTTCGGCTATCAAACTTATGATAATGGGGGATGATGATGGACTGTGTTAATTATAAGGTTATTAAAAAAAATACTTGATCTACAAGAGCTTATGCCATTATAAAATTTCATTTGTTCCATCGACGAGGTTGGAGTTAATCACATCCATATAAATAATTTAATCATTTTCTACTGCTGTCGGCGACAATTCTTTTAGTTACATTATTAAACTTGTTATAAAACCAGTGTTATTAAAAGCTGCATCTACGATACAAGCTACGTTGCGGATTTATTTTGTCGATACAAAGTTAATGAGCTGGTATTACGGAACAAATTTACTCCGATCCTCACAATTATATGTTTAATCAAGAGAATAATACAATTTGTATACCTAACGTTAAGTATGTTACGTTTTATCTAATTAGATATAAAATAGAATAGCTCGACTCAACAAAAACACCACCTACCCATGGAAAAGGCTGGTAAAAAGTAATCGTACTTATAAATGGAACTGGCATAATGGTAATTAAATGGCGCTCTCACGGTCCTTTTTGCATGAAATGGAATTTGACATCAAACAAATCATACCTACATATATATATATACATATATATGACGGTCCTTTTTTGTTTTTAATGAATTTAACATTTTCTATAGACATTCAAATTGAAAGTTTCCTTCCCCGTCAGAACAGTACCAATCGTTTACATGCAGTGCATTTACTACATACGTTTAGCGCACTGGAACGAGTCAATTTACAGGACATTTTTGATTTTTATGTAGCACGGAGGTAGCCAATCGGCACCCTGAAATACTCACGTGTTTGAGTAACTCCAGCCGTGAGCGACATATCGTGCGTGATGATCTGACCCCATTGCTGGGCGTTTAGGTTCCACACTGGGTCCACGAGGTTCTTGTCAGGGAACAAAGCCAGGCTGATTGTGCGCGGATTGGGCAATTGTTGCCCTGTCGTCGACACTGGCCAAGCGCTGATACCTACAAAATAAATACAATTAGTTTCTATACTGAGTACAGCGTATTTGATTGTAACTTAATTGCCGGGAAAAAACACAATAATCTTAAACAGTAAAATAAAATCAAAGTATAATGAATAATTAACCTAATCGAATAAAACAGACTAACCTACTTAAAATTAAAGATGAAAGAATTTGGCCCACTCGGTGTCAACGGACAGGGTGGCCGTATGGCTCAGTACCAGCCAATAATAAATAAATAAATAAATAAAATATTATAGGACAATCGTACACAAATCGACCTAGGCCCACAGTAAGCTCAATAAGGCTTGTGTTATGGGTACTAGACGACGATATATACAAATAAATAAATATGGATAAATACTTAAATACATAGAAAACATCCACAACTCAGGAACAAATATCTGTGATAAACACACAAACAAATGCCCTGACCAGGATTCGAACCCGGGACCTCCTGCTTCGTAGGCAGGGTCACTACCGACTGGGCTAGGAGACCGTTTAAATCTCATCATTATTTTGAAACTTAGCTTTTTCCCGCAATAAGACCATTACATGAGATAATTTTTTCTCGTTCTCAAAAAAGACTACTACTAGACTACTGAAACTAGTGAGGTGGAAATCACTTACAAATATAAGTAATAAAAAAGTTCTACCGTTAAAACACGGAGGTAATATATGTTATTGGCCGGTACTGTAAGTACTTAAGTAGTATGTTTTTTATTACAATAGTATCTGATTAAGTCAAATATTGGCGCCTATCTATTGCGGTATTTGGTGTACTTACCACAGTCAACTAAATAATTATATTTCTTAAGCTTCATTCATCAGATATAAAAACCAGGTAGTCCTTTAACCTACTAGGCAACTCATCTCATGTTTAGAGTGGGTAGCAAAAACCTTAGCTCAAACAGTCTTATCCCCACTTCTACACCTACCCTAGGTGGGCACTATAGTTTGCCGCCATTGCTCATTCTTTATTCTTGCGAGGCAACGAACACACGAGTTAAATTAACGGTTTTCCATTTAAAAACTATTACAAGTTCTTCATTATGCCTAAGCGTAAGTGCCGAAGAACGAATCGAATATTATTCGTCGAAAATTCGAAAATCACAAGATGTTCAACCGTCGTCGCCGGGTTTTGAGAGTGTTGTCAGATTCGTCAGATTCTGAAGAAAAGTCAGGTGAGTGTAATTATTTTAACATAAAGTTGCAAATTGTAGTAGAATACATGACCTTAGTACCGCGCGGACCGTGAGTCCACGTATGGTAACTATAATGATGGGGGCGGCCGAGAGTCGTCACGAAGGTAAAATTATGCTTGGGGGTTGGCCGTGAGTCAACACGATAGCACTACAAAGGATATAATCATGTCCGATATTACATTTGGTTATAAAACCACACGCATTTAAAATACCTTACGGATTTTATTTGCGAATATTTTGTAATCTACCCTCAAATTAAAAATATTAATTTTATATTTTTAGAGCACATACAAGATGCCCCAGTCATTGAAAATGAGGAAATGGTAATGCCACTTCCACTTTCAAATGAGGATCAGGCACCACAGACACCTCAAGCGGTATGCATCGTCGAAACAGCCCCTGCAGTCGATCCTGAATTATTGACCGCTCTTGGGGAAGCCACGGACGATGTCCCGAAATATGGCGAAAATATTCACCCCGACTTTGCGCAAAGGTTTGGATAAAGAAGTTAATGATAAACTTGTAAAAGAATACACTATACCAGAAAACTGTAAATTGTTAAGAGCACCATGCTTAAACGCCGAGATTGCTGCGGCATTTACAGATGTAGCAAGAGGTCGCGACAAGAAAATTGAGGCAGTTCAACAGCAGCTAGGCATTGGCATATCTGCCATGAACAAAGCTATGACCTTACTTCTAGCAACCGACGACAAACAAAGTAAGGTACAAGCGATAAAAACCCTATCAGATGGGTGTCGGATCTTATCTGACCTACATTATTTAGAATCGCAGGCTCGCGTAAAATTGGTCACTCCAGGATTGGAAAAAGTGTTCCTGAACCTGACGCAGGAGAGACGAGACCCTTTTCGGCAGTAAACTTTCAGAAAAGATTAAGGCATCAAAAGCGATTGAAAGGCAGAGCTCACAGATTAAGAAGTCAGTTGCGGCGCCAGCCAGTTCAAATACGTCTCAATCTGCAGAAGCAGGACCATCATATTATCGGTATCAGGGAAACTGGACAAGGCCCGCTCGTTTTCATCCGGCGAGTCGTCGGGGGCGCGGCGGGCCGCGGTGGAACACGCCGGCAGCTCGCAGGCCGACAGCGACGACCTCCGCGCAGACGCAGCCCAAGGCGGCCTACACCAAGCCACGTGCGCCGGCGCGGCAGTAACACAGGTACATGCCGCCGGTCGCCTTAAAGCCTTTTATAAGTGTTGGCTCAATATTACTAATAATGGTACCATATTAAATTGGATAAAAAAGGGATTCCCCATCCCCTTTACTGGACCTGTTACTCAATCTGTTAAACCTGTAAATTCTTTTTCAAGCCAAGAGCATAATGAAATGAAACTAGCGGTACAAAATTTAATTGATTTAGGTGCTATAACTGAATGTCAACAAGATCAGTTTATTTTAAAAGTCTTTTTAACCCCTAAATCGAATGGTGGCTATAGGTTCATTCTTAACCTAAAAAATTTGAATAAATTCGTTAGTAAATCCCATTTTAAAATGGAAGATTTTAGAACCGCTTCAAAATTAATTCCAGAAAATGGGTTGATGGCTACCATCGATTTAAAGGAAGCATATCTACTTGTACCAATAGCTAAGGCTCATAGAAAATACTTACGCTTCGAATATAACAACATTACATATGAATTTACAGCATTACCATACGGAATTTCAGTAGCACCTAGAGTTTTCACCAAAATTATGAAAGAAGTAGTATCGTACTTAAGAAATCAGGGATTTACTTCGACTATTTATTTGGATGATATTTTATGCATTGGAAGGGACTACCGCGAATGTAAAGAAAATGTAAAAGAGACCCTACGTCTACTTGAATGCTTAGGTTTTGTTGTAAATTATAACAAAAGTTCCTTGGATCCACAACAGTGCTGTAAATTCTTAGGTTTTGTGTACGATTCGGTGGAAATGTCAATATCTCTTCCTATAGAAAAACGTAACATCATAGCACAGCTATTAAAAAAGTTTATTAAATTACCCGTGTGTATAACTGGTGTGCGGCTGGTTGTACACTAAGCTACTCAAGAGATATAAATTCCTTGCTATTCAAAAATATCAGGATTACGAGAAAAAAGTTAAACTTCCTGCTGATATTTTACCAGACTTAATTTGGTGGACTAATAATATTTATGAAATTTCATGTCATTTAGGAAACGCGAAATTTGATTTAGAAATATTCACAGACGCGTCCCGTACTGGGTGGGGTGCATTTTGTGACGGCGTTCCGTGTGCTAATGGAGCATGGAAAGACGTAGAACTAATATCACATTAATTAATTAATTAATTATTAATTATTTGGAGTTACTTGCAGTCTTTTCAGGCTTAAAGAGTTTTGCGCGACATAAATCTAATTGTGCACTGTTGTTGCGTATTGACAATACCACTGCGATAAGTTACATCCACGGAGTATATGGAGACGCTATCAGCGCTAGTTTGTTCCAAAACCAGCGTAGCCGGCATTTACACGCACACATTCTCATTAAAGTACGCACGAGGTGATACACACAAAGAAATGCCAGTCTCTCACTCGCTGTGTTGATGTGTGCGTACACTCGAAAATACGTAACCACTACCATTGCCTCGTGTCAGCCATGTTGCCCAGCAACGTGGCTGCCGATCGTGTGACGATACTGACGAGCGACGTTCGTATTTCCAAATACATTGCGCGTCACTCGCGTAATCCTGCGACCGCCAGCAATAGCCAGCGAGCAATTGATGTGAATACTGTTGTACCATCAGATAATGGGTGAATGTCGTAATAAAATCCTAAAATTTTTGGAAAAAATGTGAAATACTCGGTTTTTATACTTACCGGTGGAAAGCAACTACTCCAGGGGCCTCTTTTAATTCGTTGCTTCGTATACGACACGACAAAATTGTACAACACGGCATTTTTACATGTTTTTTGGCACTAAATTCGTCACACGTGGTCGAACGACGACTGAACCGCGCGGCATGAGGTTTCGACAAGTTTATGCGCATCTGATCATAAACGATGTAACGCGCGCCCGGCTCATTACCGCGTCCATTAGTATTTATCTAGTCCGTGGTTACATCAATCGAATGGGAGGAATCCAGTTTCCTCACTTAAATAGCCTAACAAGGTCTATTTGGCAGTGGTGCGAAGAGCGTAAGATATGCCTTTTCGCTTCTTACATCAACACAAAAGACAACGTAGAAGCAGACAGGGAATCTAGGAGACAAAATCCAGATATTGAATGGACTTTGAGTATGGAAGCTTTTGATATGATAAGTTTACAATTTGGTCTTCCTCAAATTGACCTCTTTGCTTCTCGCACCTCTGCCAAATGTCAAACATATGTATCGTGGAAACCAGACCCAGACGCCCTCACCGTTGATGCTTTTACTATTAGCTGGCACAATACACTTTTCTACGCGTTTCCACCATTCGCACTGATTCTTAAGTGTTTAAATAAGATTATATACGATAACGCCACGGGTATACTAGTATTTCCCTATTGGCCGTATTATCGGCTCAGATGACCAAATCAAAAGATTATTGAAAGGTGTTTATAAACTAAAGCCGACGATTCCTAAATATAGCAATACCTGTGATCCTCAGGTGGTCTTAAATCATATCGCCACCTGGAGCCCTAATAGAGAAATCTCTCTGGAAAAAATAACTAAAAATTTGTCAATTTTGTTAGCTATAAATATGTACTGCACATAGAGTGCAGACACTATCGTTAATTAAAATAGAAAATATTATGATAGGTCCAAATGGCATTAAGATAATGATTAATGATTTAATTAAAACATCAGCCGTAGGGCGTGACCAACCCATTTTGTTTCTTCCATATTTCCATGATAACAGAAATATCTGCCCGGCGACTGTGATAGAAGATTATCTTTATATAACATCAAATTTAAGGAACGAAAATTCCCAAAATCTTTTATTAACATTTAAAAAACCTCACAAAAATGCATCTGCTCAATCCATTAGCCGGTGGATTAAGCAAGTGCTTGGCGAGAGCGGCATTGATGTAGCGACGTTTAGCGCGCACAGCACGCGTCACGCCGCGACATCTGCCGCACATCGCGCGGTCATTTCGCTCGATGCCATCCGGAAGGCTGCAGGCTGGTCAAAAACGTCAGAAACGTTTGCTAGATTTTACCATCGCCAATTAATTGATGATGGAAATTTTGCCAGAGCCATCTGCTTCCCGGATGAGTAAATAATTAAGATTTGTTTTGATACTTTAAGATTGTATTCTAGATATAATTGTTAATAAAAATAAAACTTAAAAATATACGATGTATTTTAATACTTTTTTTTTATTGCATGCGATATGCAGCAAAACTTTCAACTCTTAACATCTACCTGGTTTTTGTATCTGAAGAATGAAGCTTAAGAAATATAATACATGATCAAACGAACTTCGAAGTGAAGTTCGATCAGTATTATATGAGTAAGCTTCATTCGAAGATATAATTTCCCACCCACGCTTAAACCCAGGAAGAAAGTTTTGCGTAAGGTGTACTATATCTCTAAAAAGAATGAGCAATGGCGGCAAACTATAGTGCCCACCTAGGGTAGGTGTAGCAGTGGGGATAAGACTGTTTGAGCTAAGGTTTTTGCTACCCACTCTAAACATGCGATGAGTTGCCTAGTAGGTTAAAGGGCTACCTAGTTTTTATATCTCCGAATGAAGCTTACTCATATAATACTGATCGAACTTCACTTCGAAGTTCGTTTGATCATGTAATAACCAATCAATCAGTGAAAAGTAAAAATAAAATAAATCTTTCTTCAATGTCTAGACACGACGACGATAAATTCTACGTAAACGTTATTAATACGTTGTTGAATTTCCCCTACAGTTAGCACTGTAATTGAAAATTTGTATGCCCTAGAGAACACTGAACAATAAAATTCATGTGTGTAGCGTGTGTACATACTATACATGCCCTTCTCATTAAAGCTATAGAAGCCGCTTAAAGCCTGGCTAAGGTAAAATGCCTACACACTACTCTTGACCTATTTCACTTGAAAGATGTTCTTCATTAAGGAAACCAGTCGTATTGCGTAGTTTCCTACACCATTACAAGAAACGTGAATTGGCCTTTTGTTTTTATAGATACTTAATGTAGGCATTTATGTAATTTTCAATCACTGAAATATGTATTCCTACATAAACAATATAATTAAATGTACCTACTATATAATTATTTCCAAAATTCTGATGGAATGCAAATTTACATTAATTAGGACCCCATTAGGATTAATTGGGATATTTAAAACGTGTGAATGTTTCGAGATAAACTAATTGTAGTAATGTTCTTCAAAAAGGTTATTAGTGTATCGCCTTTCTTTAGCTACCTTAATTTAAGACTTTTCTAGAACAAACATAATTATTAGCGCACCTATTTTATACCTGGTTATAAACATTACTATTTCACTAGACAACACTATCCAATCAAGCCAGAACCTTTCAAGGACGGTTCTGAAGTAAGGATGTTTACTAAGTGCTAAGTTTATACTGCCGTATGTTTGGTGAACCATTCACAATCCCGTCAGGAATACATCTTCATTTAGAAATCGCAAGCGAAAGAGAACTAACCTCATTGATGATATTTTCATTATAAATAAAGTTTTAGGTAGGGTAGACCTTGGATTACTGAAACACGTACTTAATTATTATAACAAGTAAAAATTTTCGGAAAGCACATGTTTGAATCTTGGATGAAAAAATGTTTGAATTTACTAAAATGTGGGGCCGATTTAATAAATCTACCCAGTCCTATTTTCATTAATACGTTGTTATAAAATGACTATTGACGATAGTTATGCCATGTGCGATGTATTTTAAAACTAAATAACCGAATTACATTATACAGACGTGTATCTTTCCTTTTTAAATGAAACAAATTACATTTAACTGATAGACTATTTTTTTGTAATTTTGCGCTGTGCACATGTTTACAATTGTTTTAAATATTTATGTGTTCATCACTTTCCTTTTATTTTATCGTGATAATATTGTGGAACAAACTGATAAGTACGTAAAAAAAACATACGTTAAAAAGTTCTTTCAATAATGAACCAGTTGTCTATTATCAATTTATCACTTACCATCTGAGTAGCTGAAAGGTAACAAACGTCCGTAGGGTGTTTGCGGCATGCCCCACACGGGACGCTGGAGGTTGTTGCAGGAGCCGTCGATGCTTCGGTACCGGGACTTTCCACAGAACGGCGGTGCGAGCCCGCACGTCAACCCTGAGATATCAACGCCGTTTCCCAAAGGAGGTGGTGGATTGTTGAAACTGCTTATCAAAAGGGCCATTAAAACCAAAACAACTCTGATTAGGTAGATCAGATACTGTACGTTTTGTTCAATGGGAACAATCTCGAAATCCCAAAAAATAACTTGACATCCTCGTAGTAAACGGTGACATCTGATCGGCCGAAAACATGTATGAATCAGCCAAAAAAGTTTTTGCGATTTCGGAGTTGATCCCATCGTAATAGTTTTTTAGTTAGGCCTATCTAATTACCTCGCTCAATCAATCAATCAATCAAAATATTTAATGAAAGGTCATGGGTTACAAAGATGTTATTACATTTTCATTTATACTATCATGTCCTGCCTCAGAAAATCGTACAATTTAAAAAAAAACTTATTTCTAATTAGGGTTATGTTACACTTACTGTTACGTTTATTTATGATCAATAGGTATAACTGATACCTAAATAAAGTTCAAAACGTATACGAAGAATTTTAAAATTGATTGATTGATCTAAATAAATATCTCAGTTCCTATTTTATGTAACTCAATGTAAGAGTAGAGTGTCACAATTGGAAAACAAAACGTGTATCTGAGTAACCAGGTGCCGAATTCTAATTTTAAAATACATTAACAATAGAATAAGAACACAATCTAACTCAAATATAACTCCAACACACAACAAACAATCAACCAATATTGAAGTTGTATTGGAGTTGCGTTGGAATATTTCTCAAGCAAATTCTGATATTTCTCATTCAGATGTTTATGCCGTAGCTGTATTGCGTTGTTAATGCATTGGAGTTGTATTGAAGTTGGATCGTGTCTATACGTGTTTTAAAGTTAGAATACGGCCCCATGTACTCGTATCTTCACTTTCCACTTCCGTAATCTTTAAGTGAAACTCAATAAATTGCAAAGAAGCGAATTACAGTGTACTTGAGCAAAGTTGTTAAGTAACTTGTCTAATTACCAAAATGCTGATAAACATATTTTGTTTAGTACCAAAACTCAGATTGACGTGTTTTTTAACTAACAAGTGTACCATGAATACTAGTAGAAGCTTGTGCCCACCAGTGGGACGTAAATAGGCTTACATATTATTATACAGTGTATCATTGTATTCAATAATTTATTTTATCTATATGTGTAAGTAGGTAATAAACAGTTGATACCGAGTTAGCCTAGGTCTGTGTGTGTGAGTTTATTAAAATATCCCTCTGTTAGCTCAATAAAACGTTAAATGAACATGCGACACATGCAATCGTTGCTAATTGGGCTAATGTTTATTTCGTTGCAGTTTAGATTTATTTTTAGGGTTCCGTAGCAAAAACGGAACCCTTATAGTTTCGTCATGTCCGTCTGTCCATCCGTCGGTCCGCATGTCACAGCAATTTTACTCGGAAATTATAAGACGTATCTTAATTAAATTTTGACATAGCATGTATTTTGTATGCCGCTATTAAGTTATGTACTCGTAGTTAAAGTGCAGAAAATAATATTTTTAGGGGGAAGCGCTCCATACTTGTAACTGAATTTCAATTTTTTTTAACAAATATCACATTACGTTGCACATCAATCGATAGGTCTTCAAAAATAAAACCGAGGTTTCATTGAACATTTTGTAATGACGTGAATATTTTCAGAAATAATAACTTTGAAAGTCGGAAAAATTGTGTCCCTCTCCCTGTAAATTTGAACCATAAGTCCTAGAATTATGAAAACATTTGAAAAGACGCGCCTTATCGCATACTTTCTGCGAAAATTGTTTTGAACATTATCGGTTCAGGCCTTTTTGAGGTATCTCCAAAAAAACTTGTTCCATTGGCATCAAATACAATCTTTTGATATTAGTTGGGTTCTTATTCCATTGAAGGTACGAAACCCTCCAGTATGCGTGGCCCGACACGCACTTGGCCGGTTTTTTTTTATTTGATTTTTTTTTCTGTTTCTGCCTATTCCACCTACATATACCTACTGCGCTATCCCCCCAGGGGATTCAATTTTTTTCTATAAAAAAATAGTAACTAAGTGGAATAAAAAACTTGGGACCCTTTTTTTCTCCTGTCAGGATCGAAAAAGCTCGCGGTTCAAAGTAGAAAACACATAAAAATAAAACCGGCCAAGAGCGTGTCGGGCCACGCTCAGTGTAGGGTTCCGTAGTTTTCCGTCCGTCACAGTAAGTGTCCCCACTTAAGAGTTAAAATAACACCGCCATGTAAGATATGATACGAGAATTCCATGTACAGCGACATCTATCGGCAAATTAAGTAAACTATTGCGCGCGAGCTTAAAGTATGGAAGATGATTTTTATGGGATAATTATTTATTGCGTGAAACGATTTTCACCGTTTTTACTTTATTTGAAAGCACGTCATTTCATTGTGATTTTGTAGAAATTACAGGTACAATAAACTCAAGTTCAAAATAATTTTCCTAGAAAGTTTTTATAAAGTTCTACTTTTGAGATTTTTTTCATATTTTTAAAACTTATGGTTCAAAAGTTAGAGGGGGGGACACATTTTTTTTTACTTCTGGAGCGATTATTTCCGAAAATATTTACATTATCGAAAAATGATTTTAGTAAACCCCTATTCATTTTTAAATACCTATCCAACAATATATCACACGTTAGGGTTGAAATGAAAAAAAATTCACTCCCCACTTTACGTATAGGGGAGGTACCCTAATAAAACATTTTTTTCCACTTTTTATTTTACCACTTTGTCGGCGTAATTGATATACATATTAGTACCAAATTTCAGCTTTCTAGTGCTAACGGTCACTGAGATTATCCGCGGACGGACGGACGGACGGACGGACGAGCAGACATGGCGAAACTATAAGGGTTCCTAGTTGACTACGGAACCCTAAAAACGAATTAAAAAATAAGTGCAAGCTACAACAAAATAAAAGTTTGCCCAATTACGTTTGGCGTTTGAATCGTATATTTGAGTTTTATACAACCTGGTACAACCAAGCCTAAGTCTAAACATTTTTCTAAAGTTTAGCCTTTGTTCAACTATTGAGAAAGCCGCACCACTCAAAATCCAACGTATTTTTTCTATCGGTATTGTTCGTCCTGAGTGGAAACAAAAATTTTACTGGTTTTATCCCGAGGGATCTTAGTGAAATATATTGTTGCACAGTGAAATATAGTCTGTTCGAATTATTTATAAGGGTTACCTAGGGGAGTTGTTAAGTTTTAGTGCATTAAGCGTTAATCATAAAGGTACAGAAATGGAATAACCTGATTGGTAGACCGCCGGCATGATGTCCCGATGGGGCTGGTCTTCTGTAGACAGAAGGGGTTTAATAACACATGCAATACCCTGTTAAAGGAAGGTGCAATAATCATAAGTGCAATATTATACCAGTTGTGGGCACATTTGTGTAATAAATAAAAAAATAATGATTCTGGAGCACAATAATCGATACTTACCTACTAACTTAAATTTTCTTCGATAGTCATTAGTTTTATGGATATCTCAGTGATATATTTAGTTAACTGACCTATTAGGTATTTACCTATAGGATAACAAAAGAAATGCGCGGTATTTTTTGAATTGCGGGGCTTATATTAGAGCTATAAATAGAGCATTATATTTTAGCTACATATAAATGCCCCCTGCAAAAAATGTGTCCACAACGTGGCGAGAGAAGAACGTTGGTCCTTCACAACGTTTTAGGAATGTTAAAGTACATTTCGTCGGTCATTCTTTTAACATTCAGTGCACAAGGGTGTCGCTTATGTTAATAAAGTTTTCACAAAAACTGTAAATGGTGAAAATAATATTAGTTTATAGTTATATAACATAGAACTCAACGTTTCATCGAGTTACAAATCCGACCCTGCGATTTTTATGACTGCTTGTGACTTCACGACTACGTTTCTACTTAGGTCTTTGAAAGATGTTTTTAGAAAGGTGATTTTTACCAAAGAAGTTTAAGTATTGAATAGTTTGAGACCGTTAATTGGATGATATGATAACCCATTTTTTATTATTCAAAGCAAAGTCACGAGACGTCAGAAAAACGAAGTCCAATCAGGGACCGGAAAACCCCTTCATTTGATTAATCGTTTCGATAGGGTAACCCTATTAAAGTCTTACCCTAATGATAGGGTTACCCTATCATTGGGTTACCCTATCGATATGGAAATCATTTTGAATAGGCTTAACCCTTTTCAATGTGGTTTCCGAGTCGAATGGGGTAAAGATAGCTTTAATATTTACCGCTTACCCTATCATAGGGCTACCCTTTTCCTGTCTCTTTTCCACGCAGGCAGGCGGTTCTATCTTTCTCATTTGAAATGGAACAGGAGAGGTGGCGGCGGAACAAATTGAGTAAATATCAGATTTGCTGTCGTTTATTCATTCTGGAAAAGTCACACTCACAGTCCAGTCCTCTGCTCACGTACACAACTTTCCATTAAAGAATTTCTGTTAAAGAAATGTGTCTTACGTTCAGTTTATTTTTGCATAGTCCGCACGTACTGATGAGATGGGCAATAATTATTTTGAATAAGAATAAAAACACAATTTTTATTCATATTCAAATCGATTTGACACAAACCAATATTCATCCTCCTTTTGTCCTGTTTGTCCCGGCTTTTGCCACGGCTCAGTTGAGCCTGTGGTCCGCTTGGCAACCTAATCCCATGAATTGGCGTAGGGATTGGTAGTCGTTTTCAGCTAATTATGGGATATACGATTTTTTAAGCTCACATGGTGATTCACATTATAAATATTATTTGAAACGGGGTATTTACCATGTATATTAGCGTTATTGCCTATTGGGCACCCGATATTTCGGGTACGAGGTAAATAAATACCCCGTTACAAATAATTAATATTTAAAATTAGGGGATGTAATTTGGAAAATTATTTCTGTTTTATAATCCAAGATGGCGGTTATATACTTTTTACTGAAAAATAGTCATGGTAGTTATTTTCGGTTAATTATTCGGGGTGTATAAATTATATCTGTTTTAAAATTCAAGATAGACTGGTTTTTTTATTATTATTATTATACACCGTGAATCTGAGTAACCCGAAAGATTTCAACCATAAATTCCTGAGGTCATAAGGAGTAATAAATGTTTTACGAATTTAGTTCGATTTCGCAAAAAAAAAAATTTTTTCATTATTCCGATTTTTATAATGCTTTTGAACATAAAAACATAAATGTTATTGGTAAAACTGTCAATTAAAATAAATTAGTACATTTTGGCCACGACCACTCTGTAAAGAGTGTAACGACAAAGAAGAAGAACTCTGAAACTAGGCTAATTCCAGAAAAGTTTATACGACATTTTAGTCTCAGTCAGTTATTTATCAGTCAATTATCAAGAATTTATGGTTAAAATCTGTCGGGATACTCAGATTCACCGTGTATATATTTTTTTTTTTCGTTTTCGTACGTTTTCGTTTCGTTTTCGTTTCGTTTTCGTTTGTTTTTGTTTCGTTTTCGTTTCGTTTTCGTTTCGTTTTCGTTTCGTTTTCGTTTCGTTTTCGTTTCGTTTTCGTTTCGTTTTCGTTTCGTTTTCGTTTCGTTTTCGTTTCGTTTTCGTTTCGTTTTCGTTTCGTTTTCGTTTCGTTTTCGTTTCGTTTTCGTTTCGTTTTCGTTTCGTTTTCGTTTCGTTTTCGTTTCGTTTTCGTTTCGTTTTCGTTTCGTTTTCGTTTCGTTTTCGTTTCGTTTTCGTTTCGTTTTCGTTTCGTTTTCGTTTCGTTTTCGTTTCGTTTTCGTTTCGTTTTCGTTTCGTTTTCGTTTCGTTTTCGTTTCGTTTTCGTTTCGTTTTCGTTTCGTTTTCGTTTCGTTTTCGTTTCGTTTTCGTTTCGTTTTCGTTTCGTTTTCGTTTCGTTTTCGTTTCGTTTTCGTTTCGTTTTCGTTTCGTTTTCGTTTCGTTTTCGTTTCGTTTTCGTTTCGTTTTCGTTTCGTTTTCGTTTCGTTTTCGTTTCGTTTTCGTTTCGTTTTCGTTTCGTTTTCGTTTCGTTTTCGTTTCGTTTTCGTTTCGTTTTCGTTTCGTTTTCGTTTCGTTTTCGTTTCGTTTTCGTTTCGTTTTCGTTTCGTATTCGTTTCGTTTTCGTTTCGTTTTCGTTTCGTTTTCGTTTCGTTTTCGTTTCGTTTTCGTTTCGTTTTCGTTTCGTTTTCGTTTCGTTTTCGTTTCGTTTTCGTTTCGTTTTCGTTTCGTTTTCGTTTCGTTTTCGTTTCGTTTTCGTTTCGTTTTCGTTTCGTTTTCGTTTCGTTTTCGTTTCGTTTTCGTTTCGTTTTCGTTTCGTTTTCGTTTCGTTTTCGTTTCGTTTTCGTTTCGTTTTCGTTTCGTTTTCGTTTCGTTTTCGTTTCGTTTTCGTTTCGTTTTCGTTTCGTTTTCGTTTCGTTGTCGTTTCGTTTTCGTTTCGTTTTCGTTTCGTTTTCGTTTCGTTTTCGTTTCGTTTTCGTTTCGTTTCGTTTTCGTTTCGTTTCGTTTTCGTTTCGTTTTCGTTTCGTTTTCGTTTCGTTTTCGTTTCGTTTTCGTTTCGTTTTCGTTTCGTTTTCGTTTCGTTTTCGTTTCGTTTTCGTTTCGTTTTCGTTTCGGTTTCGTTTCGTTTTCGTTTCGTTTTCGTTTCGTTTTCGTTTCGATTTCGTTTCGTTTTCGTTTCGTTTTCGTTTCGTTTTCGTTTCGTTTTCGTTTCGTTTTCGTTTCGTTTTCGTTTCGTTTTCGTTTCGTTTTCGCTTCGTTTTCGTTTCGTTTTCGTTTCGTTTTCGTTTTCGTTTCGTTTTCGTTTCGTTTTCGTTTCGTTTCGTTTTTTTTTCGTTTTTTTTTTTCGTTTTTATTTTCATTTTATTTTCGTTTTTATTTTTGTTTTTATTTTCATTTTATTTTCATTTTACTTTCATTTTGTTTTCATTTTATTTTCATTTTATTTTCATTTTATTTTCATTTTATTTTCATTTTATTTTCATTTTATTTTCATTTTATTTTCATTTTATTTTCATTTTATTTTCATTTTATTTTCATTTTATTTTCATTTTATTTTCATTTTATTTTCATTTTATTTTCATTTTATTTTCATTTTATTTTCATTTTATTTCCATTTTTATTTTATTTTATTTTTATTATAGTAGTAACAAGTGCATAAAACGTACGATTTTACGCGAGGCGTTTAAAAGTCGAGTGTAAAATGGGTTTTATGGACGAGGGTTACACTCAAATTTTCACTTCATTTGCGAGGAAATTATTTATCGGTAATCGTAAAACAATTTCAAGTTCTAACAAAAATATTACAATGAAAACAAATATGGTTCCAACCAATTAATTTTTTAATATATTTTTTTGAATTTTTAACATGTGAATTTAGAAATTTTCTGCCAAGTCATCAAAACATTTCGGGGCATTTCTAAACTATTATCAACTCCTATTTTATTTCATTTCATTTATTTAATTATAGAAAACACGCAATTCAAATAATTATAGCAACTCAGATAGAATTAGCGGAAAAATCATAAAAAGTACAGTCAATTCCTATTGGACGGGAAAAAATTTGTTTGTATAGATCAAAGTGTCAGGAATTCATATCAATAAAATTTATAAGTGATCAATATTGGGCGCTAAGGTGCCAAAAAAATGGTAAAAACCAGTTTTTCGCTTCTAGAGGAAAAACTACGGGTCGGACCAAGAATAGTTAAATGTATAAATGTGCGCAATTATAAAACAAAGAGAATGAGCTCCGGTAGAGCAAAATCGGTCCAGAGGATCGTCCGCAATTCGCAAAAAAATACATTTTTTTTGCAAATATTGTAAATTCAATAACTCGCGTTCCGGAAGTGCTGGAGAGCTGAAATTTGAATATGATGTCAGTTTTGTGGTCCTCTAACTACAGTTAAATGTTCAAATGAAAATGTTGTAAAAATGTTGTTTCGAAAAACGTTATAATTTCGGTTTCTATGCATTAGGGAGGAGTTGAACTACAAATTTCCAAATTTACAGATCATTTGACAAGGAATAAACTTGTTTAAATAATCTATGAAGATCAGACACTTTTTTGCGCGCGCGGCAGCGGCGCACTATGGCCCAAACGCCCGATCTAGCTGGACAAAATTATTTTACACTCATAGACTAAAATTGACTATTTTTATTATTATTTTGGTATAATTAATGTTAAAAAAATTAACCAGTGTAAGTTGACCTTTGTATAAGAATAATTACTAGGGCAGAGGAGATCAGCTAAACATGGTTATTTAATTTTAAGAGAAATGGAGCATTATTGCAAATGGCACCTAAAATATAAGAATAAGAGTAGCAGAATTAAAATACTTAAATATAGTTTAAGTTAATTATTAATTTTTTTAGGTGCCATTTGTAATAATGCTTCATTTCTCTTAAAATTACACAACCAAGTTTAGCTGACCTCTTCTGCCCTAGTAATTATTCTTATACATAGGTCAACTTACACTGATAATTTTTTTTTCACATGAATTATAGCAAAATAATAATAAAAATAGTCAATTTTAGTCTATGAGTGTAAAATAATTTTGTCCAGCTAGATCGGGCGTTTGGGCCATAGTGCGTCGCCGCCGCGCGCGCAAAAAGTACCTGAACTTCATAGATTATTTAAACAACTTTATTCTTTGTCAAATGATTTGTAAACTTGGAAATTTGTAGTTCAACTCCTCCTTAATGCATAGAAATCGAAATTATAACAGTTTTCGAAAATTAAAATACCCTCCCAGTCGATTTAAAAAAGGTCACTTTTTGCAAAATTCGACGGTTTGCAAAAAGTTTACAAAATTTTCATTTGAACATTTAACTGTAGTTAAAGGACCACAAAACCGACATCATATTCAAATTTCAGCTCTCCAGAACTTTCGGAACGCGAGTTATTGAATGTACAATATTTGCAAAAAAAAAACGTGTTTTAACCAGTGTAAGTTGACCTTTGTATAAGAATAATTACTAGGGCAGAAGAGGTCAGCTAAACTTGGTTGCGTAATTTTCAGAGAAATGAAGCATTATTACAAATGGCACCTAAAAAAATTAATAATTAACTTAAACTATACTTAAGTATTTTAATTCTGTTATTCTTATATTTTAGGTGCCATTTGCAATAATGCTTAATTTCTCTTAAAATTAAATAACCATGTTTAGCTGACCTCTTCTGCCCTAGTAATTATTCTTATACAAAGGTCAACTTACACTGGATTTTTTTTTCACATTGCGGACGATCCTCTAAACAGATTTGGAAATTTTACTGTTCAATTAAATTGTGCAATATATTTTGACTCTGTTTGGCTGTTGAGCCACATTCTTGGTCTTAGAAGAAAATTTTACTTTATGCCCTAGAGCTTAAAATGCGATTTTATATCGTCCACGCACGATTTAAAGTCGAACTTTACGAGCATGAGAAGTGAAAAGAGTATATCTGCCTACCGTGGATTTTAAAACAGATATAATTTTTGCTGGGCATAAGGGAAACTACGCCTTATTGGGATTAGGTCCAGTTTCCACACGATGTTTTCTTACACCGAAAAACCCAGAATACATTCATATACGCGGAACATTATTTAAAATAAAAAGCATGATTAAATAATTCTGTTAAGAATCAATTATTTTTATTACATTTTCTCGTATATGAATTAGTCCCGACGAAATTATTTTGAATCATTTTAACGGGAATACAATCAACATAAGTTTATTCTTACGATATTTTTTTCAAATAATCATTTTATTCTTGAGTGTCCAACAATGACTGATATTGATCGTTTCATTATACTAGAAGTATCGGTGAACGGCGTCACATTTTGCTGGAGCCATTGAAACAAAGTACTACCTATAACTAGAATAACACAAAATTATATATTTTAACACTTCACAATATGCATTTGATTTTGATTCCTATAAGCCTGGGTCTAAGATTCAATCGACACGAGCCGTCACGCTCGAATGGCAAGAACAAAAACACCGGCACCACACAACGACCTTTTAGCGCACTAACAAGCAATAATAGCGTCTAGATCAAAGGCGTAAGTACGAAAACATACGCAAAAAGATTCTTGTTTGTCTGTAGGCTCGCTCGTGCCGCCCGGCAGCGCTTAGCTCGTAGGGTGCTCGAATAATAAATAAGCCAAATGTATTGGTCACAGAGTTTAAAATAGCTTAATCGCATTTGAAAAACCCTATCTGATAGGGAAACCATATGCTGGGTTGTAACCACTTACCCGAATTAACTGTATTGACATGGTTAGCCTTTCGTTCGGGTAAGTCAAACGATACGCTTACCGAATTGATAGGGTTTTTAAAAACAACTCTATCAAATACCCAATCTAATACCCCTTTAATGGTTACCGGTTCCGGTCCCTGAGTCCAATATCGTCCCATTTTTAGACACTCCACACACACTATACCTACAGTAAAGTTATGTCTTTGTTGGAACTGTACACTTTTTATTTATATTGAGTATCGTAATGCTATGATTAATCAAACTTGTCATGTTTAACTATAAATTATTTACAGTGTTGTTAGCAGCGGTCACCTTAAGGTGGGTGAATGTTTATTGTTTACCTACTATGTACACACTGTGGCAGCTATAAATTATTTACAGTGTTGTTAGCAGCGGTCACCTTAAGGTGGGTGAATGTTTATTGTTTACCTACTATGTACACACTGTGGCAGCTATAAATTATTTACAGTGTTGTTAGCAGCGGTCACCTTAAGGTGGGTGAATGTTTATTGTTTACCTACTATGTACACACTGTGGCAGCTATCTGTAAACGTGGTGCCTACGTGATTGCTGTTCCGCGGCTAGACGGTAAACACATTAAATCAACCATTACATGTTGTAGTTCAACACCTTAGTACCTGATAAAAAATAACGTCTGGTGTGTATTTTTATTATTTGTCTAGAAACATGAATTACGACAATAAGAACTATTTCTTTTTTTATAAGATTTTTTTTTTGCTTACCCAAATCCATTTACAGGTAACCTAGCTGGCAAAGGGGAAAACGTAGATGCAGCGCCCACTACAGCATCAAATTTCTGCACTGGGCTTATGTTGTCCTGCAGATAATAGACCCGACTGTGCGGCGAGTGCGCGCTGTGGTAGCTCTGTCCACGTGCAGCGCCACACAATGTCAGAATTATGGCGATGACCTTCGCCATTCTACCTAAAACAAAAGTAGCGAAACTTAACAAAAGTTGACAACTTTTACTGCGCGTAGGTAGCATTTTAGGTAAACCAGAATCTTCAAAATATTTTTGTTCTTTCAATGCTCTGGAAGTTCCATATACATGATCATGTTAAACAAGTTGCGAACTAGAAGCTAACTAACTGTAGGGCAAGAACTATTATACATATAATCTGTGGTAGGGCATCACAATATATCTAAAGACTGCTTTCTCATAGAATCGTATAACAATAACGTTCTCACTTTAGTAATGTTGAACTAATATCGCGCAACGTTTAATCACCTAACAATTCACGTAACAGTTAATAAAAAACGTATTTTTAATAAAAATAAAGAAGTCGTTTAAATCAATAACCCCGTTATTCATAAACGGCTTTACAAGCCTTGTTTAGTTTATTTATTTTGTCAGTATCTAATAAACGCAACTGTCGAAGTGAAAAATAAGGACAAATGATTATTGGTTTTGGAGGATTGTAAGACGTTTATGAATTTATGGGTTAGATCGTACAATTGTATTTCAGGTTAAAATATTGCCTTCAATATGTAATTTCTGGCTTCAGAACTTGCTGTTGCTAGTGAATCTTTTATATTATTTAAATTTATGTATATTTAATATATCTCGTTATGCCCCAGTCCCTTAAAGTATTTTCACAAATTGCAATTAATGTAAAATTAAATAAAACAGAAGACAAACCTACAGTTAAAATGGAAACCCGTCGTAAAATTCAAAGTTTAGTGGTTAAAGCCGGGCGTTAATGAGTCGGTGGGGACCGGGGACATTTCCCCGCTCCGGTACCCGTAACACGACTGGCTGGCTGCAATTCCTAGTTTGCCCCAGTAATCAAATTCGCCGGCATTCAGTTATTCGGACATAGACCCCGCTCAGCCTTCAGTAGCTCCATGACATGCCAAAATTGATAATATTTGGACCTTTACCTGTTTATATTTTATTCCAACAGTATATATTGCAACAAGAAAGCCTTACATATTTTAACCCCCACAGAACAGAAGGGGCATTATAAATTTGATGTATGTATCTGAACCTCTTTCTAACAATGAAAAACATACCGTGTTCCGGGACATTAACAAATATTCGGCCACACGCATTCCACACTACCATGCACTAGGTACAGCACTGTAAATAATTGCTAAATGTTGGGCAACATAATGTAGATACGTTAACGTGCCGTGAGTTCAGCGAAAAATATTGTGTGTATTTTCTGTTTTTAAATTACTTTCATAATCCTGAATGTGACTCCTTTGGAGTTGCAGGCGTCCATAGGTCACGGTAGCTGCTTACCATCAGGCGGGCCGTATGCTTGTTTGCCACTGTCGTGGTATAAAAAAAACGGCCAAGTGCGAGTCGGACTCGCGCACCGAGGGTTCCGTACAAACCTGTAGGTATATAGGGGTAGTAATTTTAAAATTATTAAAAATATTTTTATTATATGATTTAACTAAAAATTTACTTGCTATAAGACGATGCTTCGTACCAAATTTCAAGATTCTGAGTTCACTGGAAGTACCCTGTAGGTTTTGATCCTTGCGAGTTTCGAAAATTTGCGGCATAAACGGCTGTATCTTTTGATTGCGTTGGCTTAGAAGTATGATTTTTTCACAGCTCCAAAGGACAGTAGACCTGAGTATTTGATATAAATTTTAGCTTGATACCTCCACGCGTTCCTGAGAAAAATGGTCTTGACAGACAGACAGACAGACAGACAGACAGACGGACAACAAAGTGATCCTATAATGGTTCCGTTTTTTCCTTTCGAGGTACGGAACCCTAAAAATAATAATAATAATAAATGTTATCGCCAAATTCCTCCAAAAACAAACCCACCTTACTTATTTTTTTTTAGATATAACTACCACGTTGGTAGCTGATTTATTAATTAATTCAAACTTTATTGCATATAAAAAGTAGTACAAAACGAGGGACTTAATGCATTTATGTATTCTCTACCAGTCAACCATAGGGCCAAACAGAAATGCGTTAAGGTGGGCACCCACCTTGTAGCTGACCAGGACTTGTAGTACCAGGTTGGTAGCTGATGTACAAAGATAGGTATTAATTTGGAAATAGTGTGGTTTAAACGTATATTTGTATTTTTTTTTCTATTGAGCGAAAGTTTTAACCACATTTTGAATTTCAACCGCATTACTTTCTAAGGAAATACGTCAAGACTGGCATTCATATTTATCCAAACCATATTTTTATTTATATGTGCTACAATTTTCAAAAGCTGTGTTAGATAAACCTACTGCGCCTTAAAAGTTGTACCGCTTTCAGCATACCATTGAAATAATTATACTTGTAATACAAAGGCGATCGTCAATTTTTGTTAGGTGATCTGGCCCAGATTATTTAAATAGGACCATTTAGGAATGTTTCTGACCTTTAAAAAATCGTCATAATTTCTAGATCAGGACGGTGGTAAAAATATTGCGAAATCTAATGGGAAAATTGAAAAATCATGCATTTAAAACTTGAATCTGACAAGGACAATATTTGAAAGCGTGCTTGCTATGATTTATATATTATTGTAAAAAAAGTACCGATTTTTTCAAGGGGACTTAAAAACAAAACGGGAATCATGATGAAATAATAAAAAGTCATATTTTGATCGTATTTATAGTTCCTGTATTTTGGTAAACAAAGACGGCTGTCAATCTATCGTTGATACTATTAACTGAACATTCCTAACACCTATTGCGAAGGGATAAGGTTTACCACCGTTAAGTGCCGATACCACTAGTATCTGACATTGCAAAATTGAAAAAACCGGCCAAGAGCATGTCGGGCCACGCTCAGTGTAGGATTCCGTAGTTTTTCGTCCGTCACAGTAAGTGTCCCCACTTAAGAGTTAAAATAACACCGCCATGTAGGATATGATATGAGCGTTCTACGTACAGCGAAATCTATCGGAAAATTAAGTAAACTATTGCACGCGAGCTTAAAGTATGGAAGATGATTTTTATGGGATAATTATTTATTGCGTGAACCGATTTTCACCGTTTTTACTTTATTTTAAAGCAAGTCTTTTCATTGTAATTTTGTAGAAATTACAGGTACAATACACACCTGCTTATACGGTTAAATTACAAACTTAGTTCAGAAATAATTTTGTATTTTTTTTTTCAAAAACTATTCAACCTATCAAGTTCAAAATAATTTTCCTAGAAAGTTTTTATAAAGGTTTATTTTTCAGATTTTTTTCATATTTTTAAAACTTATGGTTCAAAAGTTAGAGGGGGGGGGCACATTTTTTTTTACTTCTGGAGCGATTATTTCCGAAAATATTTACATTATCAAAAAATGATTTTAGTAAACCCCTATTCATTTCTAAATACCTATCCAACAAAATGAGCTTTAATATTGTTCCAGATCATATTTTCATAGAGTGCGTAGATTCGGAGGAAAAGCGAATTTCTTCAGGATGGAGGACATTTACCAAGGTGCTGGCGGTTCCTCAAGGTCCTCAAATGTCAAATGGTGTGGACAATAAAACGGGACCTCTAATCACCATACACACCAAATATCAAAGCTGTCCGATGGATTTCGAGTTTTGTCGTATTTTGATTGTGTTATATTTCAAAGGATGTGTTATTTGGTGTATTTGTTTATAGATATGACAATGATTATGTTTTTTTTTATATTAATTATAATTTTGAATACGTTTACATTTCTAACTACAATTTATTTCATATCTCTTTTAGCTTACCCGTTTTAACCCTAACTCTATATATGTAAGCTTAATTTAGGTAATTTTTGTAAGCTATTTAGGTAAGCTTAATTTCAGAATTCAGTAATCTATATACGTTTACATTTCGAACTACAATTTATTTCATATCTCTTTTAGCTTACCCGTTTTAACCCTAACTCTATATATGTAAGCTTAATTTAGGTAATTTTTGTAAGCTATTTAGGTAAGCTTAATTTCAGAATTCAATAATCTAATAACCTAATTCTAGGTAATAATTAATCTTCAAAAGATATCTTAGAGGTAAAAGATGCAAAGAATGGTAGGGAAATTGCATTGTTGTAGTTTCCATTCACTGCGCGGTGAACTCAGTAGCTCAGCTCCGGGTTTCCACCCACACATACCACATGCCGAACTGAGTCTGAAATATCAATCAAAGCAAACCTTAACGTGCGGTTAATCGATATTTTCACGGAAGCGGTTTTAGGAAGTAGGTAGACATGCATGTGACTTTTGACTGATTACCTGCGTATATGATGGATAAATGAATTAATTTTCCGAGGTCTTGTTTGACAAAGCGTTTAAAATCATGTGTTTATTAATCAAAATGTTATGTCCTTGAAATGGCACTATGATTTAAAAAGTTGTTATATTACCAATTGATCTTTTATTATAAGCAGCTTGTTTATACAGGGTGTAACAAAAAGACTGACGATCCGTTTAAGGGTTGGGTTTAAGGGTTGGTTACATATTGCGAGTAAGAAAAGGTAGGCAAAAAATTTTTGGACGTGAAAAAAAAAGTTTTTTGTATGGGACTCGTCGACCCAGCCGGCCGATCCTCTATACAAAACTAATTTCTTTTCGCGAGAAAATTTGTTTTCGTTGTTTTTCATAATTAAAGTACGATACCAATTATGCACTTAAAAGGATCACTAGCATTTTTGTTACCACTTGTATAGGCTTTACGGCACGGCAACATCTAGGGTGTAAAACTCTCAACATACTTATATATTTCATATAGGGTTGAACAGCCTGAATCAATTGTTTTAATACTAATGTTTTTTGTAACCTTAACCATGATGATAACCTACTTATTAAACACTAAACAGTAAGTTACGTTCTCCACCCTAGCCTAGCGTAACGGTTTGTTTCTTTTAATGTTGACGTGGAAATACATACCAGCAGATATAAATAGGTATGGAAGTTTAGTATCTGTCATGCTAGTTAAGGATCACACATCTAAGAGATTCGAGGAAGTGCACTAACAAGTCGGGAATAAGCATTGACTGTGAATCTAGCTTCAATCTAATTTTCATACACGTGTGGCACTAATCTCCCTATGATCTATTTTACTAATTAAGATGTTATGAAGGCAGGGCCCGTTTTCGTTACGGTATAAGCAGTATCGTAGCGCTATAGAGTTTATGTCATAAAGGTCAAACTACAGGGTGGAAATAGATTTTGGGTCAGTGAGGGCAGCTACCAGGTCCCGTGTTGCTAGGCGAAAATGATCTTAGGACACCTTCCTTCGATTTCAAATTAATGAAGATTGACGTTTACAGATTTTGGAAAAAACATACAGGGTGCGAGAAAATGGTAATTTTTGACAAACTTTTTTTTTATACCAATCGATCCCATTCCTGTCCAGGATAAAAATCTTGTATGGGACCAAAAAGAAATTTCCGTCTAGAAAAGCCATAAATCAAGAAAAACTTTCCCCATACAATTTGTATGAAAATGAAAAAAGTTTTTTTTCTTTCATGTATTTTTTTATGTCAATCGATTCCATTTCTATCCAATATCAATAGTCCTTGGGGTCAACTTTCGGTAATGTACAAAAAAGCCAGAAAAATAAAGAAAACTGTTTTCATACATTTGCTATGGAGAAAAATTAAAACTTTATTCTTATTTATCTGTCACTCTAATTCATCCTCCTATGCTGAATGACTGTATGAAAACACTAGAGTTCTAAAATTTTAAATAACAATAAAAGGGAATTATAAGTTATTTCTCTTGGTTCGATTACATTTTTAACAACAAACAGGCTGGAAAGCTTGAAGCCAATTCACCTTAAATTTAAAAAATACAGAATCGAGCGGGGTATTTTGAATTTCGAACAAATCGCTAGAGCGTTTGTAAAGTGTTATAAAAATGACGTGGAGTGGAATGGACTGTGGAGTGGTACAGAGTAAAATACCCATTAAGAGTGACTCCAACAAGGAAAGTTATAAAAACCCTACTGAATAATTCTCTGCCTACCCCTCTGGGAAACAGGCGTGAATATATGTATGTATGTATGTATGTATGAATAATTTCCTACAAGGTGGTAGTTTCAAAAAGAAAACTAGGTACCGGATAGAAATGGAATCGATTGACATAAAAAAAATACATGTAAAAAAAAACTTTTTCATTTTCATACAAATTGTATGAGGAAAGTTTTTCTCGATTTATGGCTTTTCTAGCCGGAAATTTCTTTTTGGTCCCATGCAAGCTTTTGATTCTGGACAGGAATGGGATCGATGGGCATCAAAAAAAAAGTTTGTCAAAAATTACCATTTTCTCGCACCCTGTATTTTTTTTCCAAAATCTGTAAACGCCAATCTTAATTAAATTGAAATCGAAGGAAGGTCTCCTAAGACCATTTTCGCCTAGCAACACGGGATCTGGAAGCTGCCTTGACTGACCAGTTGAAATATAACGTTACGCTATCGGTCTAAATTACATATCGCTATTTTTCAATATGGTACTTATACATTTATTATAAAGATATCCAACCGTTATGATTTCGGTACCGAAATTTTCGATGGTAGCTTTTACGATGTAGGCAGGTAGCTACAGCAGGCAATAAAGGAACAATCTTGGAAGTTGGAAGCAGGGCGTGGGGCGCAAAGAGCCCGCGCGTAGCGCATACTCGTACTTCAAACGTACACAACCTTTATGAAGTAACCGTACCTTTATGAAGGTATCGAAATAAACATTATGTTTCGGTAGAGAAAAAATCTATTGCGCTACCGAAACCATACTGAAACAAACGGTATGACGTCATACATTTTTTAACGGTACCTTTCTTTTTCGATTATGCAGTCCCTGTTATAAAGTACCTAAGAGCCCCGATGCATATGTTTTCCAAGTATTTTTGTTACAAAAACAAACGGTGAGATATGGGTCATTCCTAAGGCAAGCACTACGGCATAACTAACGACGACCGTTTAATTTTGAGTCTAGGAGGTCGAATATGCAAAAGGAGAGCTTAACTTAATTTGGACATCCAATAGTTTTGCAAAATTCTCTTTTTCAGCAACAGAAGTACCTTTATATTCGTTCTGTCACATAATTAAAATAAACTACATTAAACATTACTATTTAATGATTGTCTCCATTAATTAATCATTACAAGTAACATTGTAATAATTGTACCGTAGCCAAAGTGTTATTTTATAAAGGTATTATTTTTTCAGTTCGATTAAGTTATAATATATGTATAAGTTAGGTGTGAAAAATATTCTACTAACCATAAAAAAAATGAAGTTCCGTATTAAATAATTCCATGGGGTGAATGATTCTCAGCTTAAATAACAACATCGTAGCAACCCTTTATGAGAATGAGAAGTGAAAAAAACCTTAGCAAACGAGCCACTAAAAGTCAGCACACTAGTAGCGAGAGTACATGGCCCGACCCGCATCAATCTCAATTTTTCATCCAGCATTACCCGACCATCTTGTTTGCTCAACATTAAATTACCCTATTCTTACTTTATCATTTTCGTCAAATGCGGCGAACAACAAAGCAATATTTAGTTTTATTTTAAATAAGTTTTGTTCGTAAGTCTACGTAGTTTATATGATTTATATCTTTACTATAATTTACCTAAATAATGATAACAATATTAATGTATAATACATTATTTTGACTTAAAGTTGGTACCTAACATCACTTAGACTATACAGGGTGTTTGGTAACCGGATGCAAAGCCGAAAGTAGGAGATAGCCTAGGTCATGTAGAACATTTTTAGCCATACTTGTCTTAGACAAATGTTATTAGTTTTTTTTTAATTTAAATTTAAAAATTTGTCGGAGAAAACTGCAAAACTTCAGACTAAATCGATAATTAGTACTTTTTTTACTGCAGGTAGATTTTTTTTTGTTTTATTTCGTATTGTGCAATGTCTATCAAACACTAGAAAAGTGATTTCAAACATCTGTGTCTAAAGAAAACAAGTTGACAGCGATTTAAAATTTTAGTTACATGAAAATGTAAACGATTTAAGTGATTTCAAAGTACGAAAAAAAAAAACTAAAATAGCCACGAATTTTCAAACCATTTTAAAAACATGCTTGGCTTTTACCCTTTTATTTAAGCTATCAAACACGACTGTAGCTACTGTATCCTTGAAAATAAGCCACCTAAACCAACTGGGTAGCTAAAATGTTTCACTCTACTTGTGATACTTGTGGTAGTTGTGGTGACGAATCTCATTATGATTTTACAATAAAACATTGGTTCTGAATACTAAGTTGGCGTTGACTTGACATTTGACTTGTTTTAAAAGGGTTAAGTGTACTGGACAAAACTACCACATGCAATTTTAACAAACAAAGGCTTGCGGCGGTGAGAGACAAAAGGGACTGATAGCGGCAGGCGGCGGGCGATAAGACAATCATGTCTCAAGCCATTTTATCTTTGAAAATAGGCTACCTGTACTAATAAGAGGGAATGTTTAGGGTAAATTAAAACAAAAGCATAAAAGATAAGTTATTTATTTTTACGATCAACACATTAAAATTACACATCATCGCTCGTTTTCAAAATGTGACCCGCCGTTTCGAATACAAGCACGAGCCCGTCTTCTTACTTCTGTGGTGGTTGTTCCGAATATCATTTCTTCCCTCATCCTTTCGAACGCCGCTTCTATCCTCTCCCTCAGCTCTTCTACGGTATTAATGACCTCTTGTGTGTAGACTAGCTCCTTAGCTCGGCCCCAAACGAAAAAATCCAATGGTGTCAAATCAGGTGACCGAGCGGGCCAAGGGATTCGTCCGCCTCTGCCGATCCAACCGTCCGGGAAACAGTTATCCAGATGCTCCCTTACAGCCAGAGAGTAATGGGCGGGTAAATTCCAAATAATTTGCCCCATTTAAATTATTTGGCAAAAAATGTGGCCCAATAAGGACTCTGCCGATGATTCCAGCCCACACATTGACGGAAAACCTTCTTTGGAAGGACACTTGCTTTTTCCAATGTGGAAATTTGTGATCCCCTCCCGGGAAAATTTCGATTCATCGGTCCAAAGAATGCTTCGCAAAAAACGTCGGTCTTCGATATCCGCATTGAGTAAAAATCGGCAGAAGTCCACTCGGCGTGCAGGATCTCCTTCGTCCAAACCTTGAACTCCGATGCCGCGAAAAGGATATTTTCCCTCACGATTCATTGTGGCCCATACTTTCCATGTGGACAAGTTCAGATTACGAGCTACCACTCTGATGCTCGTATTCGGATCCTCTGCAAATGCCTGTAGAACGTCTTCCTCCACTTCAGGGCGATTACGTCCTGGATTCCCTCCATGTTGCACAGCAATACCATTCTCACGTAGCCTTCGGAATGAATTGTAAAACACTCTCACATTAGGCAATCTCCGGTTTGGAAAACGCTCTTGGTACATCCGTCGGGCCATCGCTCCATTACTGTCAGCTTTGCAGTACATGTAGATAATGTCGGCGTATTCTTCGTTCGTAAACTCCATGTTTACAATGAAGAAGTCGTAATTACACGTGAAGGAGCGCCTACGGCAGCTACAACTTGACACGGTAAATTGAGATGAGAGCGGGAAATTAAACCACAATGAACGTCTAATCGCAACTGAAGTTGTAACTAGACTAAATTACTAGTTTTTGCACAAATACTCATGTAGCTAATCAGTTTATCTTTATCAATAAAGCACAAAACCGATCATCTTTGTTTAACGCCGCTCACCGCCTGCCGCTATCAGTCTCTTTTGTCTCTCACCGCCGCAAGCCTTTGTTTGTTAAAATTGCATGTGGTAGTTTTGTCCAGTACACTTAACCCTTTTAAAACAAGTCAAATGTCAAGTCAACGCCAACTTAGTATTCAGAACCAATGTTTTATTGTAAAATCATAATGAGATTCGTCACCACAACTACCACAAGTATCACAAGTAGAGTGAAACATTTTAGCTACCCAGTTGGTTTAGGTGGCTTATTTTCAAGGATACAGTAGCTACAGTCGTGTTTGATAGCTTAAATAAAAGGGTAAAAGCCAAGCATGTTTTTAAAATGGTTTGAAAATTCGTGGCTATTTTAGTTTTTTTTTTATCGTACTTTGAAATCACTTAAATCGTTTATATTTTCATGTAACTAAAATTTTAAATCGCTGTCAACTTGTTTTCTTTAGACACAGATGTTTGAAATCACTTTTCTAGTGTTTGATAGACATTGCACAATAAGAAATAAAACAAAAAAAAATCTACCTGCAGTAAAAAAAGTACTAATTATCGATTTAGTCTGAAGTTTTGCAGTGTTCTCCGACAAATCTTAAAATTTAAATTAAAAAAAAACTAATAACATTTGTCTAAGACAAGTATGGCTAAAAATGTTCTACATGACCTAGACTATCTCCTACTTTCGGCTTTGCATCCGGTTACCAAACACCCTGTAGATACATACAAGGTGTAACAAATAGCTGGGGACCCGTTTAAAGGCATAATTTGTATCGTATTCTAATAAGGTATCGGTTTTGTATGGTGAGTCAGCCGGCTGGGATGACGCGTCACATACAAAAAAATATTTGTATGGTGAGTCGGCCGGCTGGGATGACGCGTCACATACAAAAAAATATTTGTCCGCGTCAAAAATAGTAGTTTTCGATACAAGTGCGAGAAGTATGTCATTTTGCACGAGTACCGAGGTTACTTGGCCCGAGCCGAGAGGCGAGGGTCAAGAATCGGGACGAGTGAAAATGACACTTCTGCACGTGTGTCGAACAACGTTTTTTAATACAATTGCGAAAAAACTACAATTTCTATAAATAATACAACCCTTGTCAAACAATCTTCTATTATTTATAGAAGATTGTTTGACAAGGGTCTAAAGTAGGCCATATTACCACCAGGTGGTTATTTTCCCGACCGAAGTGAGGGAAAATTGTTCGAGTGGTAATATGGCTTTTAGACCAGAGTAATGCATACAATGTTTCACTTCGATTGCGAGAAAATATCATAAAAATACTTATTACTTATTTACGCACAATAACTAAACTAAGGTGAAATTATGGTATAACTTGACGGTCTTTTAATTTTTTTAACTTCTTTGACATAGATACAAAATATCAATACCGCGAATAAATGCCACAGACGACGGTATAATTAGCTCTTTAAAACAGCTATTAGACATGGCAATTTGTAGGGCCCAACCTGTTGTGTACCCTGCCTCTCCCACACCCTCCTTCAGCTCCCTACGGGCCCAACCTCCTATTACACCTCCCAACACAACAGGTTGGGCCCTACAAATTGCCATATCTAATAGCTGTTTCAACAGTTTAAACACACTTTAAAGCGTTTCCCAAAAAATTAAATCTTTTTTAATGATTGTGAAGTAGGAACTAAAAAACACCTCATGTTTTGAGAAATAAATTGCGTTTCCTGATTGGTCGATTTTAACATTGCTGTATTCTGATTGGTTGATATTAAATACAATGTTTTTTTTAAGGACTTAAATTATTTACACAGGATACGCACCAAAAAATATATTGCGTTCCGATTAACTCCGATATGTGTTGTGATTGGTGGATTTAATATAGTGAAGTGTTCTGATTGGTCAATTTAAAATGCAATATATCTGCAAATCGTGCGTAAAATCAAACTTTACGCACGATTTGCAGATCAGATTACTTTTTAACACTAGTGCATAAAATCAAACTTTACGCACGATTTGCAGCTACATAAAGTAAACTTTTTAGGCAATTGTATTAAAAATATTTTTTCCTACTTTTTCTTAGTCGCAATAAGCAACGTCATTTTGGCGTCTGAAACCAATGGCTATTTTTATACGCAGTATTATAATAGTATCGATTTTTAGCTTCAAATATTACCCGAAAGCATCCCCCTCAAGTATCACCCGAAAAAAGCATGAAACATGCCTACATGTAAACAGTTTAAAAAGTTAGAAACAAGAGAGATTGGAGTGGTAAACGGAATACAAACAACACTTGGAGAACCTTTAACCTTGGTGCAAATGCCGCATGTAAGTTTAAAAGCTATTTTTTTTATTTCTGCAAGCTAACTTTGCTTTTTAGTGTATTAAAAACAGATGGTACCTATTGTTTAATTTGTGCAACTATGCAGCTGCATAAACAAACGTCATTGCAGCCACATGTCGCATGCTGGTACTCTTATCCTTAGTAAATCAGCAAGGGCGCTAGCAACAATTAACGTTTACGCAAGTGGATGGAAAGGGTATGAGTGCATGAACAATATGGGTTGCTGCACACCAATTACGTGTCAGGATATGAGATAAAGGAATTAGAGCAAGTTACAACAGATTAAATCACTACGGTAACTGCTTACCATCAGGCGGGCCATATGCTTGTTAGCCACCATCGTGGTATTAAAAAAAAGGTGACGATATTTTTTCCTTAGTTTAGTTGCTCTATCTATTAATTACGATGCAATGAATAGGGATTGCAAGCAAAGTTTTTTAGTATACAGGGTAACCTTGACGTCAAAAAATTTTTTTTAGATACCTCTCGTCGTGGGCTATCAGAATATACCCCATGTATGTTAGCCGACTTTTCGTAGTTTTCGAGTTATGAATTTTTTAATTTTTAACTTTTGTTAAGAAGTTCCGTGTGAAGCAATTAATTTATTTAAGAAAAAACTATTGAAGTTTTTTCTTTTTGTAGCACAATCCTTAATAAGCGGCGCAGTTGCAAAAAAAAATCAGCATCCTCACTTGGCTGCGAGTTGGAAAAAAAAAGACAAAAGTGAAAGTTTTACGTCCAAGCATGTCAAGCTTAGATTTTGCGCATAAATAAAAAAAATACAAAAGATTTCAAGGACTTTTGGTTATTTTAGAAACTGCTAGACCCTAAGTTTTTTTAAAGGTAAAAAAAAGTGACACTTAATAGTCATAATTGGACAGTCGTCGGTTAATCAAAATGATTCTTGGTCAATGACATGTCACAACATTGAATTCTCGTGGTAATTTATGTGGTTGTTTAACGTTAGGAATAATAAAAAAAAAGATTTTTTAAAATGAATTACTTATTTGGGAACTTTCCACCTCAGTTCCTTTGACCGGCGACTCTGTCCAATTATGACTATCAAGTGTCACTTTTATTTACCTTTAAAAAAACTTAGGTTCTAGCAGTTTCTAAAATAAACAAAAGTCCTTGAAATCGTTTGTATTTTTATTATTTAAGCGCAAAATCTAAGCTTGACATGTTTGGACGTAAAACTTTCACTTTTGTCTCTTTTTTTCTAACTCTCAGCCAAGTGAGGATGCTAATTTTTTTTGTAACTGCGCCGCTTATTAAGGATTGTGCTACAAAAAGAAAAAATCAAAAAAGTTCAATAGTTTTTTTTTATAAATTAATTGCTTCACCCGGAACTTCTTAACAAAAGTTAAAAATTAAAAAATTCATAACTCTAAAACTACGAAAAATCGGCTAACATACATGGGGTATATTCTAATAGCCCACGACGAGAGGTATCTAAAAAAAATTTTTTGACGTCAAGGTTTGGACCAGCCTGTATAAAAACCCGGGTTTTGATAATAAAAGATATATTTTGATAATATTTGATGATAAAAGTTGCGTTCGTTGGGCTATCTAGTAATTGCGTGAAAGCGAACCGATGTTGCAAATTAGCATATTATTGGGACACTGGTTCGGGGTAAAGATAAACTAGTCTAGCAGAATGTTGTGCCGATTCCGTCTCTCTACCTCAGTATGGCATTAAAATATCCAGATATAGATATTGCAAGCGCGAGCTGGAAGCCAATGTTCTCGATTTAGTCACTAGTGAATGCAGTTAAATTCCCACAGCTATAGCTAACTACTAACTACATAGTTATTTATCTACATCGGTACCTATGTCTTGTGAGAGTAAGATGTGATTTAGTTTCAAATCACTGGAACCTCCTTAGGTTTAGCTGTACTTTAATATAATTCCTTAAATTATAAGTGTAAATAATAGTATTTAATTAAAAAGTAACACATCACACACACACACACACAAGATTTTACACAGACACACTTTTGCATTTATAATAATAAGCATGTAGTTCAAACCTAATGTGTAACCGCGCCGAGGTCTGATCTGTCTGTAATCTGTTGGCCGTTTGTCAGCGATGTTTTTGAAAGCACTGTGTAATTACTCTTGTACGAAATTGTCTGTAAACCCCGCACATAGCTCCGTCGAGCCAAAAGCGTAAACAACAAACAAGGTCCCTGAGAATTGTAAACTCCATTTTCTCAAACATACTTCGAAATGTATGCGTTAATGTCACGAAATGAAGACATGAAGTTGCTCATTTATGGCTCCTTACATTATTGGCCTTAGGCCAAGAAGTAATGTAGGGAGTTAGTATGACCGTACATTATTGTCCGCTGCTCTAACTTTTTAAATTTGCTCACTAAGGTTAGACTGACAAAGGAAATATTACATACAGCCAACGACCACTCTCTCTGAAGTATACTTGCGACATTAAATTTAAAAAAGAAAATCTATGGTACTTAATTTATAAGCGGTTAAACATGGTGCTCGAATAGCTTTTTCAAATGTCAAGTTTAAAAAATAAAAAAGGCGGCAATATAAACTTATTTACTTGATTACTTAGTAGTTATTTTAATTATAATATTTTCTTACATTGTTTGAGAAAAGCACTATACAATCCTTGGCCGGAACAGGGATTGCAGGACTCGCTTTATCCGTGTATGTCTACCACAATCTCGTCCTTAAATCCCTTACTTCACGACCTCTGCAGTAATGTACTATTCAATTAGAGTACCTATTGCAAGGTTGCAACTTGGTTCGGAAGTGCTATGCAGCTTATGAGAGTTATGAGGTTAAAAAACTACAATAAGGCCTTCCTTATATATATTTTTTCTCTTAGAGGCTTATACAAGGTGTAACAAAAATGGTGGTGATCATTTAAAGGTATAATTGGTAACGTATTCTAATTACGAAAAACTAAGAAAAAACTTTTTTTCTACTCCTGTACTTTTATCTGTCATTTATACATTCGTCAACACCTTTATAAGAACATAGATAATACACTCGATGAAAAGTCTATCTAGTCTATTCCCCAAAATAACACTTGTTCTATAAAAGCGCCAAAATAGTATCGCGTAATCGCGTGCAAACACGACTATTAATATAAAATAAATTACTGCCAACCTAAGAAACCTAAATAAACGCAGCGTTTTTAGAAAAAACTTTAAAAAAGAAAAAAATAAACGAACCGCAGACCTACTTCGTAGTTTTTTACGTTTCCCGTTCGTTTGTTGGGGCAAATTGCTAACTTTGAAAGTAATTTACTTATTTTTACTAATCTCTGTAGCTCTTTAATAATTGATCAAATAACGACGGTGTGTATTTGTGTTAGTAATGTTAGTATTATTGAAAAATAGTGTTTTAAAAGGTAAAATTGTTGATTATGTTGACAAAATAACTGCGGTATCCATGAAATTTTCAATTTCGCATTTTATGTAAAAGTAAGTGTATTCGTAGAAAAAGTATTGTATGCAACGTCGTATAAGTAGGTGAAAAAATGTTCGTGGCGTTTTTCTTAACAATTTTCGCCTACGGCTCAAATTGTTACCCACGCCACTCACCTTTTTTGACCCCTCTTATACAACTGTTGCATAAACTACTATTTCACGCGAAAAAATTGGTTTTGTAATGAAGTTCATATTGTTTCGCGTCCAAAAATTTTTTCTCCTATTTTTTTCTTAGTCGCACTACGATCCCTATCATGCCCTTAAACGGATCACCAGTATTTTTGATACATCCTGTATGTGAGAGATTATAACGTATTCCTAATGGTGGTTCTTGTAGATGGATTGTTGGACCACAATGTTACCGAAGGTACATAAAGGTTGAACACGCCAAAACTTGGGCACGCAAAATTTGTTTTTAAACCAGTTTGAAACTAAATAACTACATTATGAATACCACATTTAATGACAAATTTAATGAATTCTAAAATGAAATTTTTAATTTTAATTAATGTTTACACAGTAAGCCATATATCGAACTTTTCTACGCACACGGCTCATAAGACTTTGCACCATCTCTTTAGAAAAGATTTTTGTCGCCCAGGTCCATATTTTTTGTAGCTCAGGGACCGATTTTACTTCTCCGCCTTTCTTTTTTAGAATTCCTTTCATAATACTCCAGTACTCTTCAACAGGCCGCAGTTCCGGACTATTTGACGGATTGCATATTTTGGGTACCACCATTATCCTGATGTTAGCGTTGTACCATTCCATAACTGATTTTGCGTATTAGCAACTGGCTAGATCTGGCCAAAACAGCGGTGGTGAGGCATGCTGTCTTATAAAAGGCAGCAAACGCTTCTGTAAACAATCTTTCTGATAAATATCGCCGTTTATTGTCCCGGTGGTGATAAACGAGCGACTTCTTTTACCACAGCTACATATTGCCTGCCAAAGAAGGTATTTTTTTGGAAATTGCCCTCATTTTTTAATTCAAAATCTTCAGGAGTATCTGTTCGAGATTTGCTAGTATAAAACTCTTGACCAGGTATTTGTTTACAATCCAATTTTATATACGTCTCGTCGTCCATCACCGCGCATTTAAATTTTGTAAGAAAATCTTCATAGAGTTGTCGCGACCGTATCTTTGCGGATAAGTTCTGTTTTGAGTCTCGATCTGGTGCGGCCTGGGCTTTATAACTCCTCAGTCCTGCCATCTGTTTCACTTTTTGGACATAGGACTAAGACATTTTCACGTTTTTAGCAACATCACGAGATGAAATCGTATGATTTGAGGCAAAAATCTTTAAAATACTCTTTCCTGTTTCGTATTCTTGACTCCCTGCAACCCACCACTTCCTGGTTTTCTATCTATTGTCAAGCGTTCACGGAAACTTTTTAATACGTGAGCAACAGTAGATTGTGGATATTTCAGCATTTTCGCGATATCTATGTAGCTTAACATGGGATTTTTTACATGTTCGTGCAAAATGCGTTCACGTTTTTGATATTGTACGCTCGACATTTTGCCAACGAATAAATAAAAGAAAATAAAACTATCATCATTTTATAGACCAGTTCCTTGTGAGAAAATTGTTGTTTCAAAAGTTTAAATATCTCCATTTTTCGAATAACTATAGCTATTGTTAAATATAACTAACTAAAATAAATGAAGTGCTCCGAGTACCAATTACTTCGAATCGGCACTGTTAACATGATGTCGAAAATTAACCGCGAATTTAAACGCAGCAGGTTATTTCATGCAATATTGGCGGTCTAGGTCGACAATGCGATCACGTGCACTGCGTGCTTTTTACATTATTATTTTTAATTTCCTCAGTAGGTACATATTTTATTTAACAAAAGTTAGGCGATCACTGATCTGATACTTAGGTAAGTATGACTACAACGCTATCGTTTGCAGTTGCACTTTTTAAAAAACAGTTTTGATTGCGCCCACGGTTATACTTTGAAATTCGATTTTACGAGTCCAAGAAAGTCTGCGTATTTTATCCATCGCCAACATTAATTTATAAAATTACAGAAAATGGCTATTATTTTATGGGCTGTGGTTATTCCAGCGTTCTTACAGCGTTTCGGGAATAAATTCTTAAGTAAACAGATTAATTAGCTATTTTATTAGAGCAAGAACAAAGCGGAAAGTTGTTTGTGATATACGGCCATTGTTGCCGCGGTTAAGCGATAGCGTCACGATTGCAAGAGCCTTCGAGAGGCGATTGTGTTTTATGACCTTACAATTATTGATATCACGCAAATAGTGATACGTTAACATGATTATCATGTACAGTCATGCTTTCTTGCTTGTTTTTTTTAATTTAGTGCAAACTTGTACTTAAGTGTGTTTTTTTTGTTTATTTTATATATTTTTACACGATTACTACCTAAGTGTTTACCTTTTAAGACGGAAAATTATAAAGCTTACCCTAGTTGTAAAGTTTTGTGTGAATATTTACAAGCGAGTCCTACAGTTAATTTTGCATTTTTTATTTAGGACCATTAATAGAACAATTTTGTTTACAATAATATTTTATTTTAATGTTTAAATGTTTGTTGTTGTTTTGTTGTGGGGCTAAATCACTACACAGCAGAGACACAGCACAGGATAGGGATCGGTGGAAAGATTTGGGGGAGGCCTTGGCCCAGCAGCGGGATAGGATATGCTCTATATAATAATATTTAAAAAATACTTTAAAGGAATAACTGCTAAGGGATAAATTCACTTCCATATTTCTTTTTATTATTTTTTTCTTTTTTTTGCAAAACTAGGACCACAACATCAACAGGACAATATATATATACATATGTACCTATATTTGGCCATTAAAATGTTTCGTGGGCCAACATTACCGATTGTCATTAAGTTTCCTACTACCAATCGTGGTACAAACAGACCATTACATTTACTGCACCATTCTACGGCATTGATATTATCGTACTGACACAATCAGAATGATATTAACTGTTGTTTATGTTATTTGGAACTTGTTTGGTTATTTGGATTAATTGTAAGTAACGAGTCAACACGAGGAATTATCACCAACCAAGTTAAAAATAGTCTCCTAACATAATAAGGTTTTGTTTGTATAGATATTTAGTTACTTAATGAACTTGTGGACCATAATTGTAAAACTTGAATATAGTCGTGTAGTTTTACGGTACCTATTACTTTTGCTCCATTAGGGTACTCTTGATGGGTCGGCAATCAAATGTTCTAATATCTCGATTCTGCGCTATCGGGATCAAGGTTCGTTCGACCCATTGCGTTTGTCTAGAGAGCCGAGAGGCGGCACCCACGGACATATTGTTTTAATTAATTGAGGCAAAAACGACACTATGACTGTTCTCATTACCAAAGTCAATTTACTTGCGCAATCTAGATAATCAATTAAATCTTTTTAGTAGGTTAGTAAATACTATGATGTAGGCAATTATAAACCTATGTGGAACATTAAAACCGGACCCGGTTGCATGCAGCATTGATAACTGAGAAATCTCTATTTATAAAACCACATTATAAATAGGTAAGTAATCGTTTACTGAACCCACAGAACATTAAGTAGCACTATGTTTTATAAAATTTACATAGGCTAATGAAAGTGATGATTGTGTTGATAATTGAAGTTGCTAAGTAAATGCCTAGGATTTCTACTTATATATCACGAAACCTGTGGACTGGGTCTTAAATGGTTATTATATTGTTCTCAAATACCTTGTCTGGGAATTCAACGGTACTAGGTCCGTTTATACTCGTAATAGGTACTTAAGTACTAACGACTAGGCGTGCAATCACAATTGTTACAATTGCATAACTTTTCTTGTTCACCGTGAATGACGACGTGGATTATAAGTAATACATAATCTCCAGTATACAGAAATTGAAATTTACGAGATTGCGCTTAAAATACTCTTTCTCAACACTGATGCAGATCACTAAAGAACGGTGAAATATTCGACAGGATTTAAAACAATTATAAACATAAAAGCCTGCAAGATAGAAAATTAAACTTACATATCCGCAGCCCATCTCATCTTTATACCAACTAGCCTGCTTGTGCAACATGTGAAGTTTAATAATTATATGAGAACACACGATAACATTCTACTAACGATTATTTTTTATGTTGGTCATTTTCTTTAATTGCATTACTTTATCACGTTAAAAGTACAAATTGTTTTGTTCTTGGTCCGATTTCATCAATTGGGTTATGCCTTTATTTTGCAATAGATAATGCTGATCGAAAAAAAAAGCAGAATAGAGCTTTTTAACTGTTTCCATGTCTTCAGATTTTTGAATAAAGAATACATTTTTTTAAATCACAGTAATAAAAAACTACGAAGTGTGAACAAGGAAGGAAATATCTCCAAAATTTTCCTTAATTCATTGAGAAAAACCAAGTTAATGTAGGTATGCCATAATTATAAGCATACGTTTTTTCTTGCCTCTCTATGTCTTAAATCAAGGCATTTTTAGGTATTATCGGCCGATTAGTGCAATAAAACATTAAACAGACACAATTTCCAAGTGGCCTTATTCAGCCCGTAACTTTGTTGACCCAGCAAGGTTAATTAATAAGGATCTAAACTAGGTATACTTTTAATTATACAAAATGCCTCGTTGCGTCGCTTAATACCCTAGAATCAGTAATACACCTACCCGCCACAAATCTCCTGTCGCTTTTAAGCTTATAATACAAATGTATAACGTTTAAACGTTCTACTAGGTACTGCTAATTTTTTACCTGTATCAACGATTTTTTTTATACATTACTTTTATTCTTTCTGGGTGGACTTGATACAAACTAAATAGCAATTATTTATCTAAATGTTCAATGCCGAAATTTGACTACCTACTTAAAACTTTTGCAATTATACGTAGATAACTATTAAATCATGTAGGTAGTTCAGTATAATTTGTGAAATAAAAATACAGAGCACTGATATGTCTCGCATTTACGTTTGTAATTGTAAATAAACCTTGTAGTTACATGCGTCATAATAAGTACCAACAATATACTTATTTGCGTGAGAAATGTCTTGGTAGCATTCAGACTTAAATATATGATACCAATTTAACATGATATTAATAACCAACGAAGATATATTAGTGCTAGCGAGGTGCACTAGGTTTGAATCATGTTAACTTGTCATATTTATCTTAATCCGAGTCTGCCTTTACTTATTTATTAAATGTTATTAATGAGTCATTTTCATCCCTTTTTAAACCCATCTCGACTTAGACTAATGATAGTAGGATAATCAACGCAAACGATGCCACGGGCAAAGTTTAGTTAGCCGATAAAATGTAATCGGCGCACGTTAACTAAGCATTCTTGTCTCCATATCGTGACCGTGCCATTATAAAGGTCACCGCTCACTGAACCCGCAGAGTGAACCCCAGCTTTGTTACGCCACGCGGAGACGCAGTAGTTGCTTTACTTTTAATTGGACGCGGATATATATGGGAACTAAACCGGTTCTTACATGCTCGGAACTGCTTTCATTCATTAGCGAGCTACAATACAAGTTTTACTACTATTTTCAATGTAAGTCAAGGACATTTTTATACGCTTGATATAATGCATACATACATATATTACACGCACGAATAAAGTAATGTACCTCTACGAATACTATTGACGACGTGACCGGTTGACAAAATAGTGCCATTATGGTAAAGCAGCGACCACCCTTTTTTACCCGCTGCGTTACAAATAGAGCTAACAGTCAAGTTCTCTACTTACCAACAGAGTTAAAGTTGATAGTGTATTCAAGCTGAATACCACATCGTGTGGCTAGAAGTGGAAAGTAACGCTAATTCAATGGAAAAGGTAAGTTTATCAGAAATTTGAAGAAATAGAATGGAACGACTGACATTTAATAATGGTTTTGTATAACATTTCTTCAAGTGTATTTAAAAAAACAGTTTATGGTGGCCTCCTTTTTACACAAGAAATAAATAACCTCTTAATAGAAATCGCAACTCGCAACGCAACATCTACTACTAAATATTTATATATTTCAAGAAATTTCAAACGTAAACAAATGTACCCGGATTGAGCAGCAAGATAGTCGTAACGTTAATCGATTTTTCACTTTCAAGCGCTCGGATTCAATGAAATTAAACTCGAAATTAATCGCACACAACAATTTGTCGCATGAAATACAAGACAAGAAACTTTGCCCACGCTAGCGAAGCAAAAGGAAAATACTCATTGCGTTCTGATAAATGTTGTTGATACCCATTGTCTCTATAATTTCAGTATTCTTTTTCGAATTCATTTATTTCAGGTCAAGGATTGAAGGATTATCTGTCAATTACTGTAAAAGAATATTTTGATTATAAATATATGAATTTCCGCCCCATTCAGTAATTGCTCTAGTAATTCAGTATATTCAGTAATTCAGTATATAATTCAGTAATAATTCAATATATTCCATAATCTTCTTTAATGGTACATTCTTTAGAGACTACAGAGTGGTTGTGGCCATTATTTATGCATTATTTATGCTTTTAGCCTTTCATAGAGTAGTACAATTTAGGTACGACATGTAGCAATCGAACATTTATTAAGTAGTACTTAGGTATAATATGATTTCGCCAGAATTATAAAAGTAACTACTTAAGGTATTATTATTGTGAGCAATGTCAGTATTTAAGGTCGCAGGCAAAGTACCTATCTTGGTTTCTACCTTTCTGATTTGACGTATTTAAGCTGCTGATATATTGTTACACTACTATGATAAATTACAATTAATTGAAGTTGATTACCAATTGATTATGTAAGATGATCTGAATATGTCATTTGACAGGTAAAATAAAATTCTGTAATATATCAAATTAAAATTATTCAAATGCAAAGTATTTTCTTTGAATAGGCCTCCATAATATGGGAATACTGTGTGTCTCAGTCAAAGAGTCAAGTTTCAGTAAATACTAAGCACATGTGTTGATACAGATACCTACGCATTTCTGATATTTGTAATACACTAGACTTCCCCATCTACTGTCTACAATACTGCCAGTCTAATAGCACAATCGTTGGGTAACCTCATATCCGTTATCAAATACAAATAATAATACACTTTTTTGGAAGAATAATACACCCGACGCTAACATTCATCCTAAAAACTGTTATCGTCCCTTTCAACGATTTTAATTTAAGAAACGATACGAGGTAGACACTTAATATACTTATTTACTTAAACGATTCAATTGTATACCTAAAAAGAACTTGCACCCAACCTTCAGCATAGCGGAAGCGATCGTGACATTCGACATGGCCTTTTTGCATGCATTTGAACCTAGTCACGTCTAAACCAACAATTAATTCGTTTTGGAGTAGATATACTTGTATGGAGTATACAAGTATTTATAGCCTACGTTATAATTAAAGTACTTTACAAGGCCACATTCTTTGTTCCTACGTTTGTGTGATCCGCATTCAATATAAGTAAGTAAATGCATGTCAAGGTCAATTTACCTTTCGTTTTTCTTAATTTTTAGCAAAAAAAAGTCAGGGTAAGTAAGTTATTATAACACCTGTGACAGGTGGAAACACATCGAGTAGCCCTTGGTTGGTTGTACCTACAGCTCAATAGCTAAAGCTGTGCAAGTTGTTTTGGAACTACTGTCTTTCTTCTACCTACATATATCTACTATCTACTAATACAAAACAATCATTTATTCACCGATCTTTAATCTTGGTACATATACCTACAGAATAGTATTTAACTTTAATTTGCTATGAGAACACGCGAGAAACTTGACAAATACTTACTTACGAGTCTTAAGCAAAACTTGGTATGTGCTGGCTGAAGGCAGTAGCTTAAAACTTGTAAAATAAGGAACTTTTCTAAAGATGTTCTCTGACCTCTTCACAATCTAGTAAGTTTTTCACAATATCCGGTGTCCCCTCACACAGAAAAGTAAGCTAGGTTTAGAAAAACTTTCGTGGCTAGCGTAGTTTCCGGTGCGATCAAGTTATTGTAATCCAGAAATCTACCGAGCAAATCCACGGCAGAGGGTGGCGCAAATTACCAATTGTTCGCGTAATTTTTGTTATTTATGTTACATATTCAAGTGAAAATATATCTCGGGATAAAATTCATTCTTATATATGTAGAGATAAATCATCAATATTATCATTCATATTTGCGTCAAAAATAAATAAACAGATAATTAAATGGGAACTTGCCTTACATTTTCATGGAATTACGCTACCGCGTGTAAGTGTAAGTAAGATTAACAGGAAAATTAGGTTACGCTATAACTTTTGTCCAAGACATTTTTAGAGTTCCGTACCGTACCGATAGGTAATGTTAAATGTCTAAGCCGTATGAGACATCAAATGAAAAGGCTTGTTGTGGAAAATTACCTAGAACCTACTCATGTTGTGATTGTGTCTACTCATGTGTACATTCCACTACCTAAAAGTGATTTTTAGGTCAGGAATTATTAAAATGTGACACAGGTGTCCAGAAATGGGGAGGGGGGTCGCTATGAAATTGGGAGGGGGGGGGGGGGTTGCTAATGCAAAAAATATTTTTTGAGGCCGTCAGTAATGATTTTTTCTATTTGACGTGTACGTTTTTGGATGACCGTGCCTGCAGGTGTCTTGCTTCACTCTTGCTTAATTGACTTCATACTTCTACATTCATACTAGCTAAACACTAAAATGTCTCTATGATCGTACAAGAACAATTATACTAAGATGATAAGCTATGATTATGTTCTTATTTACTCTTAGATAAGCATGAATAACGTACACACCAAACAATGCATTTTATTAACGTTGTTTTAGCATGCGTTATTTTGTGGATTGTCACGAATAATAAATGAATAAATTGCCAATTAATGTTTTATAATATGATGTTTTATCGAGTAAATATTTTGTCTCATGAACTATTTGTAAAACAATCTTTTATGAAACGTCCTATTTGTGAATAGTTAATTTGTCAAAAGTTGTTTTTAAAATGATTATTTACGAAATGTTGTTTATCAAATGATTGGCTACCATTAACGGATGCGTTAGTAGTTGGTGGTGTACACTTAATTATACGGAAAATGATGATGATGGAATTTCCTTTAGCAGATTTAGTCCTTTTGGCTCTAAGATTAATTTAAGAAGGGGAGCCCATTAAATTTTTGATGCAATTTTTTGACGAAATGGGGGGCGCCCCTCAAAATTCATTAAAAATGAAATAGAGCCATATAGTCTGGTTTCCTGTCATTTTCGTATAAAGCAAGGATGCCGAATTAATTTTATTTATATCTTTCCATATAAGAAAACTAAGAAAACATAAAAAATATGAAATCGACGCTTGATATTTTTTTAATAAGTGCCTATATTTTTCTTATTTACGGCCATAACATAAAAAAATATATTTTTATGATAAAGCACTGTTGTTCCCCTTTATAAAAGTATACAAATCCTACATTGGTTATAATAATATCTTTAACGAAAAAAAAAAGTAAGCACATCATTGTGTTACCCAAAGGTAAGCGCGGTACCAAAGGGTACGGATTGGAGGAGGGGAGCAGAAGATCGAGCACAGTGGCGTGCCATGGGAGAGGCCTATGTTGAGCAGTGGGCTAATACTGGCTGCTGCTGCTGCTGCTGATGATGATGATGATGATGATGATGATGTAGCGGTTACAGAAATGAAAACCGACTTTTCCCTGTCAAGCTAATTTCATCTCTATTGCTAAGACATTAGACAAGGAAACAATATTGAATACAAGGTGTAATAGTTACACCTGTTACTGAAATCCAAATACTGGTGATCCGTTTAAGGGCATTTTATAACCAAACAATAGGGTTACTCTATCGAAAAGAGTAATCAAATGGAGGAGTTTTCCGGGCCCTGTTATCTAGTGACGTTTTGAAGTGAAAGGTATAAACATCATTACGGGTTGTCAATAAAGGCCAGCGCAAACTGGCTCAGCTGAGCGGATATACTATTAAAATAATATACATTATTTTTGCTATTTCAATCACAGTAAGGTATAAATTTTAATGTTCTGAGGCCGAAGTAATCATTTTCATAACCAGTCTAAACTTAGCGAAAGACATGACGTCGTTAGAGTCCCAGAATATTTGTAAAACCTCGATCCATAGCTGGCACGAGATGCAAATTTATATTAGAAGGACGACACGCCCTTGCCACAGAAGAATAAGGTTGTGTATACATGCACGTCGATTCCGAGGAGCACTTCTTGTAACTTGAACAAGTTGAAACTAGATTTATATTGAAGAAGTTAACAGACCACGTGCCTTGTGTATATTAAAGCCGTCCTCAACTAGATTAAGTCTCCAATCTATTTATGTATTATTGTTACCTTATTTGCACTTATTGAAAATTACTATTACTGCTCTATTTACCCTAATTGTCCGTTATACCTAGACGTCACATTTTCATATTTTGTCGCTAATGCTGAATCATCCAAACATTGCGCTCGGACTCTATTATATCATATAGAGTGTAATCGTTACGGGGCTGACAACAGCTAAATTCCCTCCATATCTTTTTCAGCGCGAGTGAAAGAGAAACACTGAGTTACGATTAGTATGGGAGCTCATTGCAAATTTTGCAAAATGATGAATTATAAAAAAACTATGCATTAATTGAGAAATATAAAACAACGTAGTTTTTAGTGTGGTGGAATTTCGTCCTTAGTTACAGACGTATAATAAATTAAAGAAATACAACTGTTTAAAGCTAATTTTAAGATTTCACTTTGGAATTATTTTCTATCGAGCCGATTTCGTCCAATCGTGTATCGGAATTAACGAAGTTCTTCCAAATATAACGAATATTAACATATATTTTTTTTTACTTTCTCAAAACAAGTAGTTATAGCTAAAAAACTGTTTGAGTAAAGTCAATTTAAAGGTCATCGGGTGTTGTCAGCCTCTTAAGTGTAGCCAGGTGATTATTCCGTAAGTTTAACAGATATCAGAAAACTTTACACTGATATGGAAAGTACGTTACCCAATAAGTAAAATCACATTATTAACTTAACTAGTGGCTCTGTGAGCTGTAGACCTCGCGAGAATAGCTAAAATTGAGTAAATTCGGGGTCGATAGAAAATTCAAATAATGTAAGCAAACCCATTTATCTTCATCGTTTCGCATTCACGCACTTTTAAAGAACAACCATGGTTTCATTCTTAAGATTTAGACATAAACTTGTTATTTAAATTCATTTTAGTAAAATAGACGTTAATTACTTATATTTCAGACAAAATATTTTGTCTGAAATATGGCAAAATAGTTCTTCAAAAATATTTTGCCATGTGTCAAATCCTGTTTTTGCCTAGAAAATAGAAATGCAGCGATATTTATTTAACTTATTTTATTTTTCTATTGACCACGAATATAGATATGGCTCTGCCAATTTGATAAATTTCCAAAAACTGAATCGACAAAAAGCAGACAATAGGTAATTATGAAGTTAATTTGTAAAGCAGATAACCAATCATATCAAATAAAAAAAATATTACTGTGAAACAGTAAAATCGTAAATTAAACTCTGCCTGGCTGAGTAACAATCACACAAAAATAGCTATTGCCGGCCGGGTTTGAATGAAAATAAATTACCGTTTCATACATATATGGAGGCTCGGTCTGACCAGAAGGTCGTTTTTTTAAGCAGACTCTCCTCCTAACTCTTAATCCTAGTTCTGTGGGTTGTATCATCATCCTTCTTAGTTTTGAGACCGAATAATTTCTACTAATAAGATCTGCCGAGCTGAAGGCAAAGTTCGCTGGAGAGCCGAACGTCCGAAGCGCATTAGTAGAAAATGCCTCTGCGGAATTAGCAGTAGATTGAAAGCCCGATAAGGTAGCATTTTCATTGAGGCGGATATGAGAGGAAACGTGCGAAAACCAACCAATAGCTTTGTCCTTTAACGGCTTATACTAAGGAACTGTGACTTTTTTGCTCTTGTCTTAAACATTCAATCTAACTATTTTTGTTATGAATAGAAAACGTTCAGTGTGTTCTTTCTTTGTGCGGGAGGGTTCCGCCCCCGAACCCCCACTCACGCTTGTGGCGTAGTTACCTTTATAATTACTATTTTTTCTCCCGTCTTAAACATTCGACCTGACCATTTTTGGTATGAATAGACCTCGTTAAGTGTGTTATTTCTTTATGCGGGGGGGCTCCGCCCCCGAGCCCCTCTTCCACGCATATCATGTGATAAACTTCATAAATACTCGTTTTTCTCCCGTGTTAAATATTCAAATTAATCATTAAATTTTGGTTATTGATAGGGTTCCGTAGCCAAAAAGGCAAAATTGGAATCCTTATAGTTTCGTCATGTCCGTCCGTCCGTCCTTCCATCTGTATGTCACAGCCATTTTACTCGGAAACTATAAGACGTATCTTAATAAAATTTTGAAATAAGGTGTATTTTGCATGTCGCTGTTTAGTTATGTAGTTAAATTGCAGAAAAAAAAATTGCGGGGGCGCTCCATTCATGTAACTAAAGAAAAAAACAAAATAAGAACATATTGCACATCAATCGATAGGTGTTTAAAAATGACATCGAGGTTTTGTTTGAACGTTTTGTGATTAAGTGAATATTTTCAGAAATAATCGCTTCGAAAGTAAGAAAAATTGTGTAACCCTGTAACTTTTGAACAGTAAGTCCAAAAAAAATAAAAAAAATTGAGAAGATGCGCCTTATCACATACTTTCTACGAAAATTGTTTTAAACATTATCGGTTCAGCCATTTTCGAGTTATCTCTAAAAAACTTCTTCCATAGGCATCAGATACTACCTTTTGGTATTGGTTTGGTTCTTATTCCATTGAAGGCACGGAACCCTCCATTATGCGTGGTCCGATACGCACTTAGCCGGTTTTTTCTTAATGCGGGCGGCTTCACCTCCAAAGCCCCCCCCCCCCTTTAACCCTTCTTACGTCGTTAACTTTATAAATACTCTTCTTTCTCCCGTCTTAAATATTCAACCTTATCATTTTTGGAATGAACAATAATCGTTTAGTGTGCTTTTACTTTGTGCGTTTAACCCTTATCACGTCTTTAACTTTATAAATGCTCTTTTTTCTCCCGTATTAAACATTCCACAACTTAACCATTTTTGGTATGAATAGATATCGTTTAGTGTGTTCCTTCTTTGTGCAAGGGGCTTCGCCCCCGCGCTCCGGGTTCCACGCATATCACGTGGTTAACTTTATAAATATTTGTTTTTCTCCTGTCCTTCATATACAACCTTATCATATCATCATGATTTTTTTTGTATAAAAAGTAAATCGGTCAGTGTCATTTTTCTTCGAGCTCCCGTTCCACGCATTTTCAGTGGTTGAATTTATAAATACTCCTTTTTCTTCCGTCTGAAATATTCAACCTAAACATTTAATTTTTGGTATGAAAAAAATCGTTTAGTGTGTTTTTGCTTAGTGCGGGGGGCTCCACCTCCCGAGCCCCCCTTTAACCCTTATTACGTCGTTAACTTTATCAATACTCTTTTTTCTCCCGTCTTGAACATTAAACCTTACCATTTTTGGTATGGAAAAAATATTCTGTGTGTTTTTTCTTAGTGGGGGCCCCCGAGCCCCTCTTCCGATTATATCACGTTGTTAACTTTATAAATACTCTTTTTTCTCCCGTCTTAAATATTCAACCTTATCAGTTTTGGTTTGCAAAGAATAATCTGCTTTGTTCTGCCGTCTTAAATATTCAACCTTATCATTAAATTTTTGGTATGAAAAAAATCGTTCATTGTGTTTTTCTTAGTGTGGGGGGCTCCACCTCCAGAGCCCCCCTTTAACCCTTATTACGGTGTTAACTTTACAAATACTCTTTTTTTTCCCGTCTTAAATATTGAACCTCATGATATGATTTTTGGTATGAATAAAAATCGTTCAGTTTGCACTCTATTTTCTTCCGTCTTAAATATTCAACCTTAGAATTTGTCACTTGAACTCAGTATATTATAAATACCGTCAACTGCTACAACTTTGCCTACGATGCACAACTTTTCCTGGCTTGAAAAACATGGTTTTCTTCACCATACAGCTTTATATCTTATTCCTGAGATGGCTGGTGAGCAAATTAGGTGACAAATCTAAATTGTGGTGGCAGAAAATATAATTTATTTTTATTTAATGTTTTTTCCTCCACTTTATTTTGGGAAACTTTGATGATATCGACTAAAAATCACGAACTCTATCGATTCCTGTAGGATACAAAATGAGTCCCTTTTTTCATATATTTTTCATTACTTCCATTCTTTTACCGTCATAATAAGTCATAAGAAGCTCGTGATTCTGAGTCACTATCACCTAAAAAGTACCCAAATTAAAAAAAAGTGGAATATCCAACTTTAAATAAAATGGCCCATAAATTTTATATCTCCTTGGTTCCAAAATTGGCATCTCCTTTCGCAGACGGATAGTTTGAAAAATTAGAAATAGTTTAGGATACTTTTTTTATTAAAAGTCCGGAGAAAATAAAGTTAGGAATTGCATAAAACACTGTTAGCATTATTTTGAATAAAGCGCCCTCTACTAGCTTCATTCGAGATTAACAGGAACACCCTGCGCCATTGGTTTTGAGTCAACTAATGTAGATGGTCCGTAGAGAAATTTAAACTAAAAAAAAATACAAAAAGATGTCATATGTGAGAGATCGAACCTGAGACGTCTTTTGTAGTAGATAGTTACCATTAATCAAACCGTCATTCAACTGCACCACGTAAGGTTTAAATTGTTGGGTCAAATTAGGCTACGTATTCGACATACGATTTTTGCGAACTCACATGTCATTATCTCAGCGAACTCACAACGGTCTTAAGCGCTATAGATCATCATGGCGCTTAAGTTTTTCATATCTTAGCGAATTGAAAATGGTCTTAAGCGTCATGGATCTTAATGGCGCTTAAGGCCTTTATGCCGTTTCCACCGTTTTGAAAAAAATCCAAAAAACGCCACGTCTGAAAAATTTTACATAACTAAAGAATCCGCTTACAAAATCTCACGGGAATCCGTTAAGAAATGCGACCTGTAGAGGAGAACATCCGGACATACGAAAGCATTTCGGCCCAAGCTGAAACGGAGACCTTCGCTAACGCTCGGTCAATTAAATAAAAGTAGTAATATTGAAAATATTCAGTTTAAACGCTCCCATACATTTAGTACGACGTTCCTTAAGGCTGTAGGTAATTTCACTGCCGTAAGAGTCAAAGCTATTTAAAATTCATAATTTACACGAATAACCTATACTTAATAAAATAATAAAACTATCTTTTATAAAATAAGAAATCTAAGTTTTATTTTTTAATAAAATATATTTTTTAAACTTAAGTCTCGCAACGAACGGCGTACTTAAATGTAAGGGTTTGAAGTTAATATTTGAAATATTTCTGATCTTTTTTTAAAAGTTATTGAATTGATTTTACTCCTTGGGTAACGTACTTTTGATATCAGTTTAAAGTTTTCTGATATCTGTTATATTTATGGAATAATCGCCTGGCTACACTGAACGATTACACCCTGTATAGAATTACGAGTACTACGAGTATGTTGAAGTTCGATAAGCCCAATCAATTAACTTGACATACTCATGGCCTGCCTTGGGGTTAAAATTACTTTAATTTAATAAGGTAAACTTTTTATCAGCCTTTTGATATGTTAATTAAGCTTATCAGTTTACCCGGACTTGCTCTTTGTGCTGGTAATCTAAAGGAGAATTCTAAAATACCGACATATACTACAAAATGAAATTAAAAATGTGTCCATTTATTTTTGTAGCATCGGAAACCTTTAAATCATCAAATTTTTTTTCTCAGCGAGTGAAAACAACAGAATTTTTGTTTATATTATAGGTACCAAATTATAACAATAATTAACAAATCAATGTGATTAACTTGCAGAAAACTTGAAATTTTACGAGTCTGAAACCAGAAAAAATGGCAAGAAAATCGTAGTGAGTAAAATAAGGCTCAAAAAAGCTTCAATCACATTGTTTTCAATAATACCAGATTTTAAAAATAATTTAAACTTTTAATAGACTGTAAAGACAAATATTTGTGGGTCATTTTATGAAGCCCACCCACTGTAATTCCACGTCATATTTTTAGAACTATTCAAATGTTACAGTGATGTGGCTATTCTACCATTAAAGCTTCGAGAATTTGGAATAGTCCAAGTGAGTTCCCATCTCTACATTTTACCTGGCTCTATAAACAGTTGTCGTTCCTCAAATTTATTGCGCAGTTCCGCATCGCTAAAGTTACAATTCAAGTGACATTATCACCATTTCTAATTCCAGAGATGATTTATGACGGTACCACGTAGTCATCATGCTGGTGAATATTCATGAGGCCGAGGCTGGCTGCAGCGATGCACGCAAACCGCGCAAACGTGCCGGAGGACACTGCACCGGGGTTCCCGCGAGCAAACAAAATATACCTAACCCTTATTTAGTTTAGCTTGCAAAAAAATGTCCCTGCACTAAATTAAAGGTCGTAATTACTAACTATTGTTCAAAATACTATAGTGATATAAAACGTAACATATTACATCAGTATTTTGTATGTAAATATGTAAGGGTTTTTTTGGATAACTACTTCAATTAGAAACCGGCTACGCCTTCGATAACAAGTATCCGATATCGGCATCCTTGTAAAGAACTTAATAGTATTGAAAACGATGATAATTCGCGAATATCTAATCACTTAATCAGTTAAGTTTCTAAACGCGTCAACTTACACTTCGGTTTAATTAATTGATCGTTTATTTGTTTACTAACACTATACAATTCGCAAATCACACAATTTTATATAAATTTTATTTATTTTTCCTCAATTTATCAACTCAAGGTTTTAATTATTTGTTATGAAGCAGCAGATTTATCTTTATTATGACACAAAGTTTGAGGTTTATAAGTAGGTATTCCCGTTAGTTGCATCGGCATTATTATTAGATTTTTTTAAATGTTGTGTACAGCCTACTGAGAGTCAGGTTGGTAGTGGAGGTGTAGATTATATGGACGTGTATCTAGACACACGGCAGTGTGTCCGCCAAGTTCGAGCAAAAAAAAGCGACACACCGGCCGTGGGTTATATTACACGAACCATTTCGGGCCAATTTCGACCACCCTATAACTCAAAACATATTTTATCTACGCATATGAAATTTCGAGTGTCTGTTGACATCCCCTTAATTGTCTAGAATACAAAATTTCATTATTCTACCTATAGCAGTTCTTGAGATATTGACGTCAGAAAATCGCTATTTTTACTATACACTCACTGACTCACTGACTCATCAAAAACCTAGACCACTTCCAATGGTCGTACTGACTTGAAATTTGGCATGGAGATAGGTCTTAAGGTCAAAGTAAAGGGAAAAATCTGAAAACGGCCAAGTTTGAGTCAGTTTTAAAAATAGCGAAGGTGTAACTTTGTTCTACTATGAAGTCATAATGAACTAAATGGGTCTATCTTCCAATGGTCGTACCGACCTGAAATTTGGCTCGAAGGTTTGTCTTTAGGTCGAAATAAAGTAAAACTCTGAAAACGGCCAAGTGTGAGTCAGTTTCGAAAACAACGAATGTGTAATTTTGTTCTACTATAAGTAGGTATGGAGTGGAAATGAGATAAGACTTATTTAAATTTAGATACATACCAATTTAAGACAATACATGTTTGTCTTAAAGACAAGTACTTTAAGGTTTAATAGAAAATTATATACTTGACACATTGCAGTCCAAAGGTGTCGATTCATTGCATTGAAAAGGTGTGTGGTGTGTGAAAACTTGCCAAGTAACATCATTAAAAAGTACTGAAAATAATAAATGTTATCAGGAAACTGCTAAAAAAACCGGTGTGCGTTTCTCTGACTATTATAATTTTAGGTATTTCTATGTAACGTGATACTTATTCAAAATGTACCTTAAAAACTGCTGGAAATCAAGTGTGCATTCCTATAACTATTTATTATTTGAGGTATTTTTATGGAACTTGGTACTTATTCAGATCTCACTTCTTTTATAGGCGAAGCATTCCCATAGTATCGAACTTGGCAGCCTTTCACATTTATGTTTTTGATGGGATATAACTTTCACATCATATAGTTAAAGCAATGACGCGTAGTCAGTGTGACCGCGAGGCAACTGGATGGCTCGCGGTATTTAAGCTCCAGAAGTTATGAGGAACCGAGGATTTCTTCGCCCTCGTACAGGGCGCCAGTCGCGCCTGGAGGGACGGCAAATTTTACTATATAACCAGCCTACGCACTTTCAGGCAACCGCTGTTTCAATCGGTTGCCACGCGATACATTTTTTTTCCCACTCCCCCCCCCCCCCCCACCCCTTCTATTCGGGTTGCACATGGCGGTTCCTCGTCACTTCAATAGCTAAACTTCTTCAATAGCTGACTACGCTACATTGTGTAAGCTGTATCTTTTTCAAGTTAATAAATAAATAATAAGTTGTATCTTTTTCAAGTTACTAAATAATAATATGGTTCGCTTATGGAACTGGTGGTGTCAGCTCAGTTTTAAATAGTGACTTGATTTTATTTCAATACTAAATAGCATTGCGAAACTTCGGGTTCGTATGTGTATTTTGCTGATTGAAAATTACTTCAGTTTGATTTATATATGTATATTATGAATGCATTTTTATAGTAATATGTAGGTAATATAACTAATATATAATAAAAACTCAAACAAATACCAAGACAAAATATCCTAGCATACAATTATTTACCACTTAAGAAATGTACAACAAAAATCGACCACCTCTCAATATCAAGATACCAACTTTTTTATTATCCGTGCTCCTATTGATATTGAAATAGAAAATCCCCAATTTCCGGAGACTATCTCTCGAGTACCGAACTAAGTTACACCGAATAGTAAAAGAAAGTCACCGCCCACCTATTTCACAGTTGGAATCATTTATTCAATTCCAAATTGAGTAGGTTCTTTATTTGACTCGGACAGAATCCACAGTGGGAATAGAGTATATTATTCACGTGACGCAGGAGGGTGTGCAATCGAATAACGTATTGTATCATGACACGATTATCAAGGCACAGTAAATATTGTGATCTAAGTTCGCAAGAGAACACGCTCGAGGAAGTATTTCCACAATGTCGTAGCTATAAGAGCGTGTAATACCTACGTACGATGCTGAATTTGAAATTACTAGACTCTGAACCTTTGAAGCTTTTGCTAGTACCTACCAACTTCTTGATACTTTCGCCCCGATATTAATATGACTTTGACATTGCAAGTTGTTCGTGTGCAGCTATGGTGCAGTTAGGGAAAAGTTTATTACGCTTTAAACTTAACTAGAATATATACTCGTAATACTCGCTTACGTACCTGCCTATGTCGTACTGTTACAACTAGCCCCCCCTATATAAATTTTAATCTGAACCTCCTATTTATCTAAAACTAAAACGTCTATTATTCTAACTAAAAATTCCAATCAGAAAATCAAGGTAATCTAAAATACCTACTATTCAATCTATAGAATCTAATAAATAAACTAAATAAGTTAATATCTTGAATTGGATCAGTAAATTGGCCACATGATCGCTAGTGTGTTTGTAGAACCCAAGTTGTAACCGCTAATAGTAACCGAAATCCTTTTCGCATGTAGAGAGTTATGTATCTAAAAATAGCAAATAAATAAACAATCGTCAATCACGTTAATGTCACGTATAAATCAGTACGTAAGAAAAGTCCATAGTATGTCAAGTCAGTATGTCAGATGTCAGAGTACCTAAATCAAATTAGAGTGTCACAAATAATTAGAAATATAAATTATACATATTTTGTTTTTGGGGTAGAGATACCGCTCCTCCTCCGCGGCATCCGTAGCCATCAGTCCAGTTACAGGTCAGGCTCCCGCGCCACGCGTGCGGATGGTTTTCCAGTTCTGAAGGAACAACTATAGTTCTGAAGGAACTAATAATGACTAGACATTCTTGTCCATATTGTCATTATATTGTGACATTTAATGAGAGGACATCAAAAGGGACCGTTAACACGACAAAATACTGGTAGTGATAACAGCAGTATTAGATCCAATCTGGTTCTCTAGTTTCTGTGATTTAGTAATAAAGTTTTGGTATAAATATTTAGTATTCAATGAAATAATTCCATCTAGACTTAGTTGTAGTCATTTGGATCACCTTGGTATCAAAATAAACTACGATCTTGCTTCTGCCTCGATCAAGCCAAGATAAAACATTCACTGATGTCTAATTATAAATTTTGTAATGAGTAGTGATAGAACCTTGTATTTTAAAGTCTGAAATAAATTACAGATCCGTAGATAACAGTATGAAATCTAAATACTAACTGCTCTGAGAGAAGCAGGCTGCAAAGTATTTTTTTTTAAAAGAGCAAAATGATTCTAACGTTACAATTTAATATTGTGAGTTATTATTTTAATGATCCCACAATATTCTAACTACCAGTAGTATAGCAAGGACCAAAATATATACAACGTCATTTGTAAATGAATCGTGTTTGCATTCATAGTCATAGATAAATATATGTAATAATGTCCTAGTTATCCCTAACCCAACTTTATTCTAGCTAATTATATTTTTAAGAAAACCCATGAAACCCCGTGGTCAAATACTCATTCAAAACAAAAGCCATATAAATCATTACGTAAGTAAATATCCTAGTATCTAAACATGAATGTCTAATGGCTTAGTTAACTGGTTGAACTATAACATTCCTATAAAATCCTACAATCCTAAATTCCTACAAATGACACGTAGACTAGCAGCTAAACTATCCAACTATTCTATCGAAATATTAGCAAACTAGGAATCCGGATTCCACATTTAAATTATTCGCGTAAACTTCCTATGTGCAATGGAAGTTTCTAGCTACAGCTAACTAAGACGGATGAGGATACTCCGATTTAGACTAACACCCTATTTCCTCACATGGTCAAGTCACTCACACTTGGGTTTGGGACAGCGAGTGAGCTGACGAAGAAAGTGGAAAGGATAAATGGGTAAAGGAAGTTGGAATGGACAAGTACTCTGGCTGATTTAGGAAGTCTAGGTGACTACCCAAGCCGTCCAGATACCAGGAGCAGACGTCTCTCCTCGTAAACCGAGACAACTGGCGACGCTCAATCGCTAATTACTTAAAACCCAACACCTTTCAGGGAACTTGGACTGTAGTTGACACTGTTAAGTTACCCGTCCAAATCAACTGAAAGTCTAGCTCGACTATAGCTAGATCAGACTTGTTATCTCTACTCAAAATAACTAACCCCATAAAGTTAATTAAAATAAATCACAAACTAACTGTTGAACCACTATTTATTAAAATAACACTAATTAATCTAAACAATAAATCTCCAAATATTTAACACAAATAAATCCCACAACATCATTTATAGTTAACACTAAAATTCTACTGATTACTCCCAACTGAGTTTTATTGCTTTAAACTCTTTAAAGTCCGAATTCCGTCAGAATATATTTAACACTAACGTAACTCAAGCTCGAAAACAACAAACTTTTGATTATTTAAAAATCAATAAAATGTACACTGATTAAATGAACCTCACTACATAATTTTAATTCAAACCCACAACTAAATACATTATGTTATTTCTCAGTCCAAACTTCATTAATTTCATGAGAAACTAGCAAAGTCCAGGCTAGGTCATAACATAGATGTCCTACATTAATCCAAAATACTAATACAGAGAACACGTCCGACTGTAACCCTCGTAATCTTCGAATCTGATGCCCCGAATGATTCCAAGAAAAATGTATCTCGCGTCTCCTGAAAAACCCCTTTTAAAACCTCAGTATGCTTCTTCTACCACGCTAAAGCTTGTCCCAGTAAAAAATGTCGTTAGTTTACGCAGCGTTGGTATATCAGGTTTCAATGAAAATGGTTGTAACTGGCTGGTTATATGTTAAATGCATCTCGGTTCTTTATTTAATATGAAAAAAATCTGTCACAGTCACATTTTCAAAGATCTCGTCTCCACAAGAAAAACTTCATGAGAAAATATTGTACAAATATGTCCAATATTAAGGCATTTTCACGAAAAAAGTGGCAATGGAGCTAAACACGTCTGTTAGTACTGTGCAAAGGGTCCTAAAACAATTCAGAGAGACTGGCGGTATTCGACGGCGTCCTGGAAGTGGTCGGAAGACCGGGTTTGTTAAGAAAAATATTGAGAAGAGTATCATAGCTGCTTTGCTGAAAAAAACTACATCATCTGTAAGAGATTTAGCTATAAAGTTTAAAACGCCTAAATCCACTGTGCAACGAGTAAAGAAAAATAATTCTATAAAGACTTTCAAACAAACTAAAGTGCCTAATAGAAATTCGAAACACGAAACTGACGCTAAAACGAGATCAAGAAAACTGTATTCAAAATTAACGACAAAAAAATACTGTATTGTGATGGACGACGAAACATATTGCAAGCTTGATTTTAAATCACTGCTGGGACATCATTTTTATTCGGGGACCGATAGAAAAACTATCAATGACGAGTACAATGTCATAAAAACGGATAAATTTGCGAAGAAGGTTCTTGTGTGGCAAGCGATCTGTTCTTGCGGCAAACGCAGCACTCCATACTTTGCTAAAGGAACTATGAAAGGAGATATATACCTTAAAGAGTGCATGGAAAAGCGATTATTGCCGTTTTTTAAGCGACACAAGAAGCCAGTTCTGGTTTGGCCTGATCTGGCCACGTGCCACTATTTTAAAAATGTGATAAAATGGTACAAAGCCAATATTGTCGAATTTGTGGAAAAATACCAAAATCCTCCTAACTGTCCTGAATTACGACCTATAGAAAAATATTGGGCTCGTATGAAGCAGAAGCTCTTAAAACATAAAACTAACGCCACATCAGTTGAAAACTTCAAGCGAAAATGGAATGCAGCTTCAAAACTAATCACAGACACTGATGTACAAAACCTGATGGCAGGTATCAAAAGAAAATTACGAAGTTTCTGGATGAATAAACAATAGAACAAAAACATAACAAAAATACGTTTTGTTTACTACATTTCTAATAAACTGTTGTCAAAAATTTGGTAACTTTTTATTGCTTACATTATTTCATACTAACTAATAAACGACATTTTTTTCTGGGACAAGCTTTACTTTGTCGACGCCTCCAAAAACTTCCCACCTATGACCGTTCCACCCTATTGCCAAATTATCAGTTTCCATACTAATTAGTACAAATCGCACCGTATTAACAAAATTAAATAAGAACTAATTTGACGTACTTACTGAGTTTGAACCAGTATTGGTTTTACTTTAGCGTGACATCTCCCTAAAGCCGCCCATAATAATCACAGACCAAAACACAAAACAATAAATGCACATCTGTTTTGTAATATTATCCGTTCGAACATACCCGTGTTCTATACCTTTTTGTAACGTATATGCACATGTTTGTATTGTTGCATTTCTTTATTTAACGCTCTTGTATTACAGTTCTATTTGGTTTGTATTATTTAATAGATTATTACATTTCCGAATTATATAATTGCTAATTTATGGGTAATTATTTAGCATCTTTATTGACGTTTCTAAGTTTACACTTGAATTTATGAAGTGTGGCTTTTAAACAAATCATTAAGCTCTTGACTAAAAAATTAGACATGGTGTAGATTACAAGTAAATTTATTACCGTGTGAAACTAATAATAGGTATTTTTTTTAAACTAAATAGTTATTAGTTTATATTAACCAATTATAAATAAATAAATATCAATGTTCGAATAATTAAACATGGCAGAGAGTTTCTGACTCGTTACAGTACCTACTGTAAAAAGATATAATTGGAACCTTACTGGGACGTAGGTATTATAGGTGCCTACTTATAACTTACCAACTTTTGCCCGCGCCTTCGTCTGCGTGGGATTTACATTCGCTATAACTAAGGAATTAATGAAACGCCATAGCAACTAATAATTTAGCGCACATGCTATTTTTCGTCGACAGTGAGCAACAATTCCATACAAATTTCCACCCCCCTTTTCACCCCCTTAAGGAATGACTTCTGGAAATCCTACGTCCTTCCCCGGGACTCAAACTCCTTGTAGAGGATATTACTTGGTAAGTTTTGAAAATTATGTTTGTTTATTTTTTTTTAAATGGGTAAAATTTATTTACATAGTATATTTTTAGAATTGTCTTCAAAAGCCCTTTCATATGATACCACATGCGATAGGTTTCTGAAAAAAAATGATTTTCCCATACAAAAAAATATGACTCAGCACTCAAAAAACAGCAAGGTCAAAAATATTGTTCTGACCTCTAGTATGCGTGTGCCAAATGGATAAACTGTACATCGATTTGCGGTTTTTCTTTGATATTGGGCTCGTACCTACACCGTCCACTAAAAGGGAATTAGGAACCTCACATACAAAATTGGATGAAATCTGCTCATACAAAATGATTTCGCAGTTACGTCTTTAAGTCAGTTTAATACAGTTTAGGGTGGGTTGCACCACGCACAACTAACGAACTGATCAACCTTAAATATGGCGACGGAGCTGTCATCCCATAGAAAACTATCAAACTTTTCATACAATATTTTTTTAACGATGACGATGACGTTAACAGACGTTTTGGTGCAACCGACCCGTAGTTTTCTAACTTTGATTTTCAACCAACATTTAAGTTGTATTGGAGTTGCATCGGAATAATTTTTAAGCAAATTTCTAATTCAGACATTTATACGCTTAGCTAGGGTTGCCATATGAAAAAATGAAATGTCCTGACATTACTCAAAAAGTCCTGACATTTCTTGTATTCAAGATTTGGCGTAGGCGTAGGTAGGGTAGGTTGTTTGAACTTTGACCTTACGCATCTAAAACGTCGGCGCGGTGCGCGGTAGCGCGGTATACTGTATGACGGATCTACCCGTCTCTTTCCCGAGGTTCCCTCTCTTTCCTCAGCCCCGCGCCCGCGGTCCCCGCACGATTTACGCCCCCACCGCTCCGCCCGCGCCTCGCGCCGCGCCGCGCCGCGCCTCACTAGTCGCTGGCGTTCACTCGTTCAGTTCAGTTCACAAGTTCAGTTAAGTCACGTCGCATTGTTCGCGTCGCGTCGTATGGTTCAAGTACGTTTTTGCGTTTTAAAATAAAAATGGCGACAGGCAGTAAAAGACCACGACTTTGTACTTTTACGTCAGCGCTGCAAGAACGATTCCCATTAATAAAAGAAGGCAGAGAGCCTAGTGAGGTTATGTGAACAATTTGTAACGCTTATTTTAGTATAAAACATAAAGGTGCTGCTGACATTGAAAAGCATTTGCTGACTGACAAGCATAAAAAGAACGCTTTAATTGTAAAAACAAATACAAAGCTGGAAGCATTCGCTAAACCCGAAACGTCAGGGAGCTCGGCAGCAGCTACTCAAGCAGCAGAGGCCACATTGTCGTATCACACCGTTAAACATCACCAATCATTTAATTCGATGAACTGCACATCAAATTTAATGGGAACCATATTTAAAGACTCGAACACTGCAAAAAGTATTACTTGTGCAAGAACTAAGGCTGAGGCGATAGTTACCGGCGTTATATGTCCATGGGTGATCGATGACATAAAAAAAAACTCGATAGTGTGAGTTTCATCGGTGTATCGACAGATGCCAGCAATCATGGCGCAGAAAAGATATTTCCAATATTAGTCCAATTTTTCGATTGGCAGGCAGGTATATTAACAAAGGTGTTGGATGTGTTAAGCACGCCAAATGAAACTTCGGACACAAAAACGAATATAGTTAGATCCATAGACATATAAAATAAGGAGACGGAATCCCACGAAGATAAAACTGTGATTCCATAATAAGCCGCGATCTCGTGCACACACACTCAATTTTGGCATTTGAACCAATCACCGCTCGTCCACGAGTTGTATATGTGTGCGTGTCGCGCGTAAACACAAAGAACTCGGCTTATTATGGAATCACAGTTTTGTTTTCACGGCGCTACGTCTTCTTATTTTATATGTCTATGGTTAGATCTACTTTAGATAAATATGAATTGACAGAAAAGTGTGTGTTATTTACCGCCGATAATGCTAATGTCAATTTTGGAGGAGTGAACCGACAGCCAGGGCGTAATGTTTGGACAAACTTAAAAAACAGCCTGGAAAAGGAATTGGTCGGCATTGGTTGTCCTGCGCATGTTTTGCATAACTGCGTACAGCATGGTACTGATCTTCTCGACGTAGATATCGAATCGTTAGTGATGAAGATGTTTAATACATTTTCAGTGTACACAGTACGAACTGAAGCATTGAAGGAGATATGCGACTATGTCGACGTTCACTATGAAAAGCTATTGTACCACAGTAAAACAAGATGGCTGAGTCTCTTTCCGGCGGTTGAAAGAATTCTAAAACTCTTTGTACCTCTTAAAGAGTACTTTATGACGGCAGCAGCAGCACCCATAACAATTATGAGAATTTTTAGAGAATGAACTTGGAGAAGCTTATTTCTTTCTAGTTCACTCACTTATGCACATATTTCAAACGCATATTCTGCAAATTGAAAAAGAAAGTAACTCGATTCTGGACATAATAAGAATCTTAGAATCTACTTGCACAATTTTAAAAGCACAAGCAGAATCAAATTTTCTACCCTTTAAAGTAAGAGAGTTGCTTACTAAATGCAACCCTGAAAAGCAACAGCGTTTCAAGCAAAATGCAGGAGAGATGTACGAGAAGTGTATTGAATATTTGCTGTCGTGGATTGAACCATTAAATGACTTCAAAATATTTGGCTGGATGGAATTGAAGAAAGGACAGCAACTAGATTTTGATGAAACTACTACAACTATTGCATTTTTAAATACAAAGGGTGTGCTGATTAATGACGTTCAACTGTTTGATGAGATTGCGCTTTTAAACACTTTCCTAAGAGAACAGAACAGTGATTTTTTCGATGTGATGCTTCACGTTCTGTGGGTAAATATTTTCAGAAATATTGGCGTTGTAAGAATCCCGGAATTATTGTGAATAAGTCAATACATATTTGCTATTTCCGCCCAGAACGCAAACGTGGAGAGAGTGTTTTCAATGATGGGGATTCAATGGTCTAAGGAACGAAACAGACTGTCGGTTGAAACTGTTCGCGCGTTGCTGCTAGTGCAGTATAACCTTAAGAGTACAGATTGTGAAGAGTTTTATAACTCCATTAAGCACGATAAAAGCTTTTTAGGCCAAATTTCAGGTCAGAGCAAATATAATAAATAAAATATAAAGAGTCATAAAATGTGTTGGTTCTCATACAAACCACGGCCCTTTTTATTGCAAACAGACTCTAGTATTTATTATACTGTGTAATTTGATTAATAGTTACTGAAACCAAATAACAAAAGTGAATTACTTATAACTAGATAATTAAGCAAGAAAATGATAGATCTCTTTAGCTATAGGTAACTATCCTAATTTCAATTACTTTAAAGAAGTGTTAGTGTTTTTGTTGATTATTTACAACTTAAATTTATTTTTTGTTTAAATGTTATAATAAAAAGAAGAATTGACAATTGTGTTCCAGTGTGATTTTATTGTGAATTTAATACTATCCTTTGTTGAGTATTAGGTACATTTTATTTTATAATAAATAAATCTTTAATTTTAATTGTTCATTTAATGAATATTTCTTAAAAATCCTGACACTAGGCAAGTCCGGCCGCAGTCCTGACAAATGATCAAAAGTCCTGACATGTCAGGACAAATCCTGACATATGGCAACCCTACGCTTAGCTGTATTGCGTAGTGTAGTTTATGCATTGGAGTTGTATTGAAGTTAGATCGTATCAAACGTGTTTTAAAGTTATGATACGGCCAACTAACTTATATTTTACAATAAGTGCGCATATTTTAAATTCTTCATTTTCCTCTTTTGTGACGAGCTCTAGCTCATACGAATTGTTACACAGTATTTCTCTTTCTCTGTCTTCCTCTAAACTCAATTCACGTTACTATCATCCCGCTATTTAACATGTGGTAATCGTCATTTGTCTTCCGATTTCTGCAAGTTACTCGTACGTTACATTGTACTATTTAAATGAGACTGATTACGTCTCGTCCGGTTAAGTAATAAGAAATTAGTTACATGGAATTAATAAGACACGCAAGTACCATCATTAAGTTATTTCTTGGTTAGTTAAACTCGATCATTAAATGTATACATCTAAAATAATAATAAAATACTCAAAACAGAGACCTCAAAAAATATATATTACTTCGCTTTTGACAAAATATATGTTGCTTATTCCAAAAAAAATTTGTTATAGTCTGACAAATCAAATTTATTAGTAACAGTAATAAAAGCTATAAGTAAGTACTTATTTCTTTTTGGGGTGATAGTATCAGCGTAAGAAAAATACAACGTGATTATCTTTTAGTACGGGCTGAGACCGCAAGATCTGCCACTTTACGTGATACAAAGATAAGCCCCATGGCACATGTTCATAAAAGTGATGCTGACTTCCGAAAAAATAGTAAAAAAAATTGAATTGGCCGAAAGCACAAAGAAGTACCACTTTCGGTGTAAAAATGGATGGTATTTATTTACCTACGTCATTTGCAGTCAATGCAGGTATCTGCATTTCAGTAATTATAATGGAATTTGTCAAAAAGTAGAAATATACAGCATATAGTTTCATATATATCGTTTTATACGAAACTAATTCACCTGGGTCGTAAATATGTATACATAACAGAACCGGAAAACTTACAACGTAGTTAAGAAATAAGAAATTTATTTGCTAGAAATGTGGTTAAGTACCTCTCCTATTCGCAATTTGACGTATGTCGATACATGTCCAGTTTATTATCTTAGATACCTATTTTGAATCACGACATTTCTAGGGAATACTCGCCTCGTTTATTAAGCTGCAGCCTACTCAGAAGGACGTTGATTAGGTGTTTACTTAATTATAAATGAATAAAAGAGGACCGCCAGCAGAAGGCAGTTATTTCTGGACATCCTATTTAAAATTCCGTTTTTAATTGAGCAGTCATGACCAAAGATCGGATAGTCGCCCTACTTACTGTGTTTTGCCAACAATTTTGGCTTTATATAAATAGTTCAGAAATGCTATCATTAGCGTCCGGCTACACAATTATATTTTGCTCGTTATGTGTCTGGAATTACCTGGTATACATGTAAATTTTTATTTTTGTCTACTCTGGCTACGACGCAAACCTTGTGTTAAAAAATATTTGTGTATTGCTGTAGATATTTATGGCGGCATTGCGTGTGTACGCACTTGACTCGCGACGTATTGACGACATCTGGATCTAGACATTCTGGACATGGCGTTAACAATACCGCAATTGTCTCGAGCATCATTGTGGCGAAGATGCACCATTTTCGAAATTAAGAATTCGCTTGTACCGACTTGTAATGAAAATCTCAAAGTGATTCATGTCGTTTTTTCCTTTCGAGGTACGAAACCCTAAAAACGGACATCCGAATGGAGCACTCGGTGCTTACAGCATGTCGCTTATTTCGCTGCACTGATTGTTGTAATAAGATACATTAAAACAGAATGATACATGACAATTTTCAGATACACTATAAAGTAATATTTGTATTGTAATATGAATAATACTTGCAACAAAAAAACAATAAGGCAAACGTCCTTGTACTCGACACACTAATGCCTAATGGACTTAGGTACTGGTGCTGTGACGATCACTCGGAAGTTTAACTATGTTTAGAAATTTCCTTTACACAAATACATTACATTACGTAAATGTGAACAATAACAAAACCAAAGAAAATAGCAATAGTATAAATTATACTATTACAAATAAATTATACTATTAGTAATAATATTACAAATAAATTAATTTTAACCTCGAGAGTATCTAGCTAAATCTGGTTTAAATAGAAACGGTTACTTTTAAATGTTTTTAGCTTTAAATTGCGCTCTTAACGAGACTAAGTAATTTCAGCCGCCTCGCCTTTGAACGCCCCGGGAAATGTATATTTTGTGACCAAAATTCCAGCTTCATATTTCATTGTTATTAAAAACAATCTGAGACAAACTTTGTTAAACTTGGTTACACTGTTTTTGTAGTGTTAACAAAATATGGAGGTAATACAAGTAGATAGGTCTGATTTACAAACAGTAGTTGCTAATCACTAGAGTGGTACAGGACACTGAATTAATTGAATTTTATGTAATGAATAGGTTCGATAAATCATCCATTATATTTTTGAATGGTACGCCTACCAGTTATCATTAATTAGTTTAAATGAATTACTTACGCGATCAGGAAAAATACTCGTATCTTTATAGGTTACAAACCAAACATAGCTCTTTAAGAACGCATTTATGTGAAAAGCTTAATCTTACTCGTGGACGTAAGTCCATGTTTCTGCATTTTACGTATGCTCATTTCATTTGTGGTCAACCACGCGAGTCAGGAGCATTCTCGAATAAACTGATTCAGCGGTCCAGCGAATTCTAAGTGCATACTCTCAACTTCCTCGGCCGCTGTTCCCAACGCGCCGGTACCAAATATAGGCGAATTAACTGTCGACTAAAGCGAACCAGTTCTAGTCTATGTCTTTACCCCATTAAAGAAGATGGGATAGACTAGCGCATTCATGATGACCATCATTCAGGTTAACTGTATACTGGAACTAGACAGCTTCCGTATAGGTTTACCGAAGTTTCAAAGTGTATCAAAAGTTTCGTCTATTTGCTCTTCTATACTCGTATTTGAGCGACAAAACTTTGGTCTTCGACGTTCGCCGCTACTTATATATAGCTAGTGTAGCTACTGGTTAGCTTGGAATGCACTCTTTCCTTCAGTCCGGTGGCTTCCGCGTACTTTCACTGACTAAGCAATCTGCTAATTGCACCGCAAAGGGAGACCCTACGTACGGGGTTGACTTTGTAAGATTGCATGTATTTTTTACCTCAACTACCATACAGTATACCTAATACTTTTTGGCCGTGGTAATTGTGTATATGTGATATTATGTATATGCCAAGTTTAAATCTTCAGTCAGCCATTCTAGTCAACAATTCTAGGGTACCGTACATATCTAAATTTAAAAAAAAAATTGGTGAAAGCCCATCTCTCCTGAAAGCCAAACTCCTCCTCTTATCCGAAACTACTGGGCCAAAAACTGTAAAATAGGAAGAGAAAATAGCTAGTCATACTAACCGTTTTTTTTAGCATTGCAGCATTGTAGGTACGAGTATTTAGTTGGCTCAGTAAATTAATGTACTCGTAATGTTGACTTTCTTACATATTATTTACATTTTACTCAAATTTTCACGTAGTAAATATATGAAAATTAGCTTTTTTTTTTCACAAAAAGATATTTAATCAATAAGAAAAATTAAAATATTAGTATAAAATTAAAAGCATATGTTCTGTAATTCACCCGTTTTCCTTATACGAACAGCAAATACCTATAAATTAGATTTTGGTAATTCCAAAAAATTCATGTAAGATAAATGGTCAATGTTAAATTGAATAACAGCAACTACGGGCTACAGCCAAGTAAGATATAGACGGCGTATTCAGTACGAGTACAACATGGCTCCCAGCAATGGTCCTGATATTTCCCTGACGTTTATTCCTTGGCTTTGAATATGACCCATTGTTCCATTCCCCGCTATTAAAAAAACACAGTTGTGTCATCAAAGTTTTCATTGAATGAAATAAAACTTTACAAGTACGTCAAACTTGCAAGGTTAAACTAAAAAAAGCGGCTTGCTGTCACAGCTGGTATGCTCTATTCCCGATGGCATAGGTATGCTCACCCACAATAATGTGGATTTTTCTTAAGTGTTAACGCGATTTCTACGCTCTCATCGTTCATTGGATATCGCATACAAGGATACATAATAACTTTTGCGTTATAGTGGATTTTGGATATATATATAATACTGTTGAATATAGGTGTGACGCTATTTCTTACTGTCGCTAATAAACTTATGAGGACTTACCCAGAAAAATTACAACCCTAGTCTACTTTACCCTAGACGAACAGCTTCAAGTTAATAAATTATATAACAATAATAGACTGTGTAGACGCCAAAAAATGTGAATTAAGACATAACATAACCAAAAAAACATGCCATGGTAATTAAAGATAGATCACAAAGAAAACAATTTTCTAAGAAAAACGTAAATCAAAGGATCAAAGGCTGTATTAAGTAAATTCCCAGAGAAGGGCTCGTTTTACGCATCCAAAGCCTAAAGTTCTGTTAAATTGTACACTAGTCTCGTAGTTGCTGGGCATTATGTCGAGTCACGGTTTACCAGACTAAGGGAAAGGTTAATGTTATTCCAGTGTATGTATGTACTCGTACCTATGGTTTGTGTTAAATTTAGCATTTAACTTAAATTAGGATTATCGTTAGTCGATAGATTCTCATACAAGCGTAATTTCAAAGGTTTTTATTTTTTGTTTTAGTTATTTTCATTTCGTTTATTTCTTTTGTGTTCAGAAAGTTGCACAATTATGCGTATATAGCTAAGAATAAATCGATAATAAGAAATATTACTCAGAAAAAAAATTGTTACCAGCAATCAAACTTCGTCTACTAGTAACTTAAGTTTTGGGACTTCAAAACTTAGGCTTATTATTTACCAAAATGGTTTGTTCTTTATACGTAAACTTTGAGTTGTTATAAGCAAATAAACTTTATTAACTCCTTACCGAATTTTGGTTATTAATATAATAGCCGAAGTAGTTCGTTTGTCCTTTTTTTTCAGTGTAGTAAGTAAATTAGGTACTTAGATAGTTAGTTCTTCAAGCAAGAAAATGCTAGGGTAAAGTAAAATAATAGAAGGTCGAGGAACGGGCAAGTCGGTAGATAAACCCAATTATTGAATAGTTTACTCACTTTAAAGGGTGGTGTAACTTCATTTACACGTCTACCTTTCCACCTAAATATGCGGGTGTACAGTTATTTTCAAGACACTGGTTGTTCAGTAATGTTCTGAAGGGTGACTTCCTTGGATAGTTTTCTTTTTATATAATATATGCTTGTTTTAGGAATCATTTGCGTTGATTATGAGCCTTAAATACTTTTTCAAGCCTTGTTGAGATTATCCCATAATATTTATTTATTATTGAGAGCAGTCCAAATTAAACATTTCCCTAAAATATAGCCATGCAAGTTATGTATTGTACTGCGACGATAATATAAAACTGAAGTATAAAATATACTATTACGACCCGCCCCGGCTTCGCACGGGTCTTTTTTGTAGACCTTTTAAGGTGTACAATACTGTAGTATATTATTTTGATCTATCTCGTAGAGTTCAGCCAGCGTTTGCAATGTAATGTGTTTATTTACATCACATTAGAAACCTCAAAAATTATCATTGTTTCATACTCATTATGCATGTATTATACATATAAACCCTCCTCTTCAATCACTCTATCTATTAAAAAACCCGCATCAAAATCCGTTGCGTAGTTTTAAAGATCTAAGCATACATAGGGACAGACAGCGTACTTAAGTGACTTTGTTTTATACTATGTAGTGATGTTTTCTGTGACTGAAGATCAAAAGTTAACAGCTTTTCATGAAATAGGTAGAGTATAGATACCCACTTGTGTATTCAAGATGTCCAACGGATCTAATTACTCAAGTTTTGTAATCTCTTTGCCGACCATGTTATATCTTTTTACTAAGCAAGGGAATAAATACATTTTAGGTCAAAAAATATTGTTTTTACAGGAAGACGAAGATCCAGCGTAGACATAATAGTATATGTACTTAAAATTAACCTTTTGAGCGCCAAGCATTGAAGCAACTTGATGTGCCACCGCAATGAAGCACGATAAAACTCCAAAAACAATAGTGATTGCAAAACAAGATATCGATATTATTACTGGTTTCGTTGTGAACGTGCTTAGATTAGAAAAACCACTACACAGGAATTTTACAATATATATTTAGATAATTCCGGCTTTTAATTATACTGAAAAACCTTAAAGAACGTATTTAAAGATCAAAACGAACCTGGTACTTCCACTCAAATTTCTCAATAATTATAAGTAGTACTGCTTGTAATAGGAGAGAGAGAGATGTAAAAGTATTGCAATCTATTGAAAACTGAAGTTACACGCGTTTAATGCGTTGGAATAATTATATTTCATACCAGAGTTCCGTTTAATCACTTTTACAGAGATGACAGGTTCCGAATGTTTTACAAAAGGCGACTGATGGGGTAATAACGTAGTTATAGCCGTTGTTTAAAAAATAAACCAGCCAAGTGCAACTTCAGACTCGCGCACGAAGGGTTCCGTACCATTATCTATAAAAACGGCAAAAAAATCATATCTGTTGTATGGAAACCCCCTTAAATATTCATTTTATTCTGTTTTTTTATTTATCGTCAGATACAGAAATACATCATCAGTGAAAATTTCCAGGGTTCATGATATACAGCCTGGTGACAGACGTACAAACAGACGGACAGCGGAGTCTTAGTTATAGGGTCCCGTTTTTACCTTTTGGGTACGGAACCCTAAAAACACTAGGACAATGATGATTATTACGTTACACATTTTTTCACAAAAAATAAGTAAATCTAGACTTTGCCTTTTGCTTTGTTTAATGTATGTCCGCCAATATTTAATCCACCGAAGAAGATCCTTTACATAATTATTCAACTAAAAAGTATATCCACCAAAACTTAAATTGAAAACCTTAACCCAATTAATACCAGGTCAAGAGGAATTCTGCATGCTTTTATGTTATGGAAATCCAAATTCAATACAATTTCTATATCTGTGCACTCGTATATTTAAAATTAGGGTCGCGTCCATGCGAGCTGGTACCGAGGAATCAATCTGATTACAATCTAATACATTGTTAATATTCATTCGAGAATTGATCTCTTGGCATGATGGTTCATGGAACCTTCTCTTGCAATATTAAATTTCATTTCCAGACTGTATAAAGTAGACTGATTCAACCAGCTCTTAGTAATTAATGGACTTTGGCAAGATATAGATGGGAACCTAACAATCAAGTCTCTCTTAGACAAGTTGAATGACACACACTCTTTAGTTCCAATACCAAATACGAGTATATGGAATCCTTACGAAATTTAAGTTTTATTTACCAATTTTTTTTAAAGCTGATATTTTAACCACGCAATATTTAACTATTTCGCCACAAGAAAAACTGCTGTGAAAAAAATATTATTTTGACGTTATTGTAAAAACTTACCACAGGGAATGTGCGTAAACTGAAGATGGCAGCACAGGACGCCCCTGCTTCTTGGCGCGAAGTGCAAATGACACGTTTAAGTTGCTAAATATTAGTCCACTAGATAGCAGGCTCTGTAATTCAGTCTGTATGCTTAAAAAATACAGTAGGGGCAGTTTGGCACCATTCGTACACGGGGAACCTACGTACAGTCACTACTACAGCGTACTAGGACAACCGTATCTGTGCGGCTTTGTGTGTGTGAGTAGGTGCCGGTAGCGACCTGTATCACACGAAGTTAGCCGTCAGTGCGGCCACCGCGAGCGACACGAGAGGACGTTATGTGTTTTCACGCACCCAAAGTAATTTATTTATCGATGTTCTCGGATGTTCCGTGCTTAAGTGAAGTGTCAAATTCCATAAGTTTATTATCCAACGGTAAGTAACTACTATCATATTCATAATAAAGTACACATTTTGCGTATTTATCTGCATGCTTTCTGTATAGGTAAAAATATTTTATTTTTGACCTTCGGGGAAGGTTCGTACGCCTACATCTGGGGCACGTTCATACGCGTACGAATGTACCCTCACTCGTAATCATGACTGTACGAATGTACCCCTAGTAACAAGTTTTTTTTTATTTCAGAAAATTTGCAAAAATGGTGCGGAATTATAAGAAAAAAAACACAAGATGTACAACAGTAAATGAAAATGATATGGTACAGGCAATAAAAGATGTTTTAGAAGGAAAATTGTCGTATAGAAAGGCAGCGGATAAACACAATGTTAAAGCTTCAACTTTGGAAAGTCGAGTAAAGAAAATAAAGAACAAAAGTGATGAGGTTGGCCCGAACCACACATATCAGTCTAAATTCACAAGTTACCAAGTTTTTTCTAACGATGAAGAGTCAGAGTTGATTGAATACATTGAAGAAAGTTCGAAAATGCATTTCGGGCTCACACTACTCCAAGTCAGAGCACTGGCATATCAGTATGCCAAAGCATTGAAACGAAAATATCCACCTAAATGGGATGAAACTGGATTGGCAGGTATTGACTGGATCCATGGATTTCGAAAGAGAAATAATCGTTTAAGTTTAAGAAAACCGGAAAACACAAGTGCTGCCAGAGCTTTTGGTTTCAACAAAACAGTTGTAAATGAGTTTTTCGATAATTTGAAAACTGTATATGAAAGACACAGGTTTACTGCAGATCGTATATTTAATTTCGATGAGTCTGGTATATCGACTGTTTTAGATACTCCGAAAGTGTTAGCTGCAAAGACACAAAGGCAAGTCGGACAAATAGTCTCCGCAGAAAGAGGTGAGCTGGTTACATTTGGCGGCATTATCTCAGCGAGTGGAAACACCATTCCTCCACTGTTTGTGTTTCCTCGAGTACATTATAAAGACCACTTTATGGAAGGAGCTCCAGAAGGTAGTCTTGGGACTACAAATAGAACTGGTTGGATCAATTCTGAAATATTTGTAGAAGTATTGAAGCATATACAGAAACATACACTGAGTACAAAAGAAAATCCAATTCTATTATTGTGTGATAATCATGAAAGTCACATAAGTTTGGCAGCGATTAACTACGCACGAGACAATGGTATAATCTATCTGTCATTCCCACCACACACATCTCACAAGCTGCAACCCTTAGACGTTGCAGTGTTTGGGCCATTTAAGTCCAAATTAAAAACAGCTTTCAATGATTGGCACGTGACAAATCCAGGTAAAACGGTTACCATTTACAATATCCCAAAAATTGCCAAGCTAGCATACTTGGAGGCGTTCACTGCTAAGAATATCACGAGTGCATTTAGTTCGCCAGGGATATGGCCTTTCAACCAGTTGGCATTCAGCGACGAAGATTTTGCACCAATTAAGGTGTATACGTCTGGTAATAGCTCGATTACTGACCAACAGATGCAAGAACCGCAGGCCTCTAGTAACGAGTTACAACAAAATGTTCACACAGAAGCAGATACTACACCTCAGACCCCCCCGCAAGTAACCTCTGAAACACCTGAACTTCAAGTAAGATCTACACCAGAAATTGAGGTCACTCAGAAAACTCCTCCTCGAGCACATGAAGTTCAATCTGTGGCTTCTGGGTCACAGGAAAATCCAAGTCCAATTACACCAGCAATAATTCGGCCTTATCCTACGGCTGAAAAAAAGAAAAAAGCGGTTAAGGGAAGACAACCAGGAAAATCTAGAATTTACACCGATACACCTGAAAAAAATAGACTGGAAGACCTGCATAATGCAAACCAATTAAAGAAAATAGAACAAGAAAGAAAAGCTCAAGCGAGAGAAATAAAACGCACTCTAAAACTTACCGCACAATCAAAGCCTAAAAAAGCGAAAAAGAAAAAAGAAGAAAGCAGTGATTCAGAGTCTGAAAAATCGGAAGTTAGTCTGCAGGAAAGTTCGACATCTGTATTAGATAGTTCTTCAGATGAAAATATAGGAGAAGATTATGATGCTGCTGTATTGCCTGAAACGATTAAGGATAATTGTTTTATATTGGTGAAATTTGCAAAAAAGAAGTCGATTGTCTATTACGTAGCAAAAGTCATCAACCATTATTCTGAAAGGGAGTTAAAGGTCTCGTACTTGAGAAAAAAACCAGGATTGTCCTGGTCGTTTGTGTTTCCAAATATTGCAGACGAACACAGCGTGGACATTTCTGATGTCGCATTAATTCTTCCTGACCCGAAATCTCCAGGAGCCTCTACGGCCAGAACCTCGAGATTATACACATTTCCTATTGATATGACTCGATTTAATGTCCAGTAATTAGATAATAAGATTTCCTAGCATTTATATCTAATGCACCAAATAGCTAGATGCCTAATGCATACAAATAACTATTCCTAAGATTGATTTCTTGTTGACTGATTAGATTACCTAATGATAAATAATTAGTACTTAGGGTAGGTACCCACACAATAATTATATAAAAATATTTGTACTAGATTACTAGATGCTTAATGCATCAAATAACTGAAGGTTCCTAAGATTGATCTCTTGTTGACTGATTATAATTACATTAAAAATGATAAATAATTAGTATAGTTTACACTGTGTTGTATTTTTTCTCTACATGGTTTTTTACCTAGAAGAGGTATTTGTTTTTATTGATAGAAGATTTTGTCACTTAGTTAATTACAATATTAATGTTAAAACGGCAATTAAAATATTTTTGATATTTATTTTGCTGTTTTATTTAACATGTACTAAGCTACCCCGCACTGTCTGAATGTTCCCCGACCTATGTACGAACCTGCCCCTTTTGAGGGGTAGATTCGGGCATTTGACAACTTCTACTAAAATTGAATTTGCTCTTTTGTTGTAAAATTTACTCACTTCTAATTTTTTTAATAAGTAGCGAAAGGTATCTGCTATGTCATAATGGCCGAAGGAATAGTCTCCCTTTAAAACCAACATTTTTAAAAATCTTAATCTAAAAAGTGTACGAATGGTGCCAAACTGCCCCTATTCGTTTTTGTAATATGAACAAAATACAGGCTACAAAAATAGTGGTGATCCGTTTAAGAGCATATGTATCGCATTGTGACTAAGAAAGAAAAAGAAGGTGAATTTTTTTGGACGCGAAAAATTTTTTTTTGTATGGGACACTTCATCCCAGTTGGCTGCTAACCCTCCATATAAAACCAAATTTTGCTGGCCATTATTTAAAAATACGATATGTAAATTAATAGTTACATACATATTTGAACTCTTTCAATTAGAGTAGTATGCAATCGTCGAGTTCATTTGAATGCAATCTCTGCATGGGGAATATTGACTCAATATAGTTAAAACAGATTGTTCAAAAATTTAATGAAATACTGACGTAACGTTCCTTATAATAGCCTCGGAAGTATCCTATTTCGGGCGCGGTAACTCGAGGGGACTGTAATGGGATTTCACTATTTCACTCAAACTTTCCAGGCCTGCAAGTAACCTTGACGTCAAAGTATTTTTATCTCGTGACAGGATGATTGACAGGTGTATCTGAAGTGAGAATGATAATTGAATATAAATATTATATATTTTTTTAACAAGTACGTTTCTTTCTTTATTGTACAACACAATAAAGATACATACCTCGGCGTAAAAACGAATTCCCGACCTCGTATTCTCATCCGGCGTCGCTGCGCTCAGCCTAGCAATGCACCGAGGAGAAGTTTCATAAGTTGCGAAACTTCTATGGAGAATATTCTCTGGAACTTAAATTTAATAAACAATCTTATCGTGTCAGAACCGAGGTAGACACACGCCATTTTAAATATTATGCCTGCCTGGTTTACTAATATGTGGCGTGTAATATTATATATTACACAAAATGTTAAAGTTCTCATGGGAACATTCTCACAGAGAACTTCCTAAGTTTCTTTCATGTAATTTCTCGGAAATTTCCGGGAACATTTCTGAAATTTCTGCAATTTGCACATTGCTGGCTCAGCCTATATAGAAAGAAAGAATAAAATATATATACCCACGTGGCCGGTAATCCCCGTTTTGTTCGGCCTCTGCTGTACTTATTGTACTATTTATTCTACTTTTATATAAAATATTACAGGATTTGTCCGGAAAAAAAGTCGTGGTTTATATGGGAACGCACACTTTCTACGAGACTTTATATTCAAATGTTTCAAAATTGTAAAAATAATACTTATGTTTTATGTACACAGGTACCTAAGTATCATACGAGCATTGATATCCATAAATAGGTAAGTACCAATATTGACTTATATGTATCGTACTAATATAAATAGAGACGTAAACCTTTGACATATATGAATACATTGACCTTTCATGGACCTAATTCCGAAACAATCACCTCGGTGCCGACGTTCGCTCCACACATTCATCTATAAGTACATACCTAGTTACTTTATTTTCAATGTTATGTTGAAAGTACCAATTCCTTTGCTATTAAGTAGGGCAAATAAAAATATCTGTACCGTTAATAATTAAAAACCGGCCAAGAGCATGTCGGGCTATGCTCAGTGCAGGGTTCTCTAGTTGCCAGCCTGTTAGATGTATTCATCTGTTCAAAAGGTCGTAAGGGATATTTGGCGGCGCTTACACAATTTTATTACCCGGCACTTACGTCCTTTCACTATGCGTTTTTGAGTAATGATTCAAAAACGGCTGTACCGATTTTATTCAATGTAGTTTTCGTTGAAAGTACTTATCAGGCCTCACTTCCATATTTTTTTTCAAATTTTTTGGACCCACGTTTCAAAAGTTAGATGGGGAGATGGGACGTCCTTTTTTATTTATTTATTTATTTATTTAATCTTTATTGCACAATACAAGATGGTACAAATGGCGGACTTAATGCCATAAGGCATTCTCTACCAGTCAACCAATGGGCTAAACAGAAAGGTTAAGTAGGTGCAGGGTCCATTAAATATGACAGAATTAAAAGAGAAAAAAAACTAACAATATATACATATTAAGCTATATTCATAGACTTACACAAATAAATATAATAATAAACATACATACATATATTTTATATACCTTGTGTGAACCATCAGGAGGACGATGAAGAAAGCTTGTCAAGGAAATGCTTGCGCAACAAGCGCTTGAAAGTGAATTTAGTCTGAGCTTGCCTGAGAGAAAGCGGCAGAACATTCCAAAGTCGGATTGCCTGGATGGTGAAAGAATTAGACATAAAACCAGTTCCATGTCGGGGCACATTGTCAATGAGCTTTAGAGAACGAGAAGAACGAAGATGTGTGCCGGGGCGTGGGGAAACAAATTTAAATTTCGATCGAAGATAATTTGGGGCGGACGGGTCAAACAATATGGAATACAGAGTGCAAAGAATACGAAGTGACCTACGTTCTCGGATCGGAAGCCAATTAAGTTTTCTGCGGAAATTGGAAACATGGTCATACTTACGGAGACCGAACACGAAGCGTATGCAGTTATTAAGTAACCGGTCAAACTTGTTCAATGAGTCTTGGGTGAGATTGGTGTAACAAACATCAGCATAATCAAGGACAGGCAGGACAAGAGATTGGACAAGGAGAATTTTAGTGCTGACTGGGAGAAAATGTTTAAAACGATAAAGTGCTCTTAAAGTATTAGTTACTCTACGAGACACGTCGGCCACCTGAGGTTCCCATGTAAGCCCGCTGTCAATAATTAGCCCCAGGTTCTTCACTTGCGATACTAGAGTATCTATTAAAGAAAGTAGACGGGTGCTACCAAGCAAAATGGCCTGGCATTTGGTAGGGTTGACCGTGATTCCAAAGCAGCGTGACCAAGTGGAAATACGGTTTAGGTCTGAGTTAATTTCAGCGATTGCCTGATCCAGATCCTTTGCACTCGCTTGGGTATAAAGCTGTAAGTCATCAGCATACATATGGTAGGAGCATTTAAGTTTAGAGGTGATAAGATTAATAAAAAGTGAGAACAGAAGAGGTGAGAAAATCCCGCCCTGTGGGACCCCAGAAGTAAGATCGCACCAGTCAGAAGAAGTACGATCAACACGAACCAACTGACGGCGGTACTGAAGATAGGAAGCAAACCATCCAGCCGCAGATACCGAGATATTGAAGTGTCTGAGAGTGGCAAGTAACAAGTCATGGTTAACAGCATTGAATGCATTCGAGAAATCGATAAGCACCAACACCGTCAACAGCGTCGAGTCCATACCGAGCCTTACGTCGTCGACCACTTTTAGCAAAGCGGTGGACGTGCTGTGGCCACGACGGAAACCAGACTGATAAGGAGAAAGCAATTGATTGGAATAAACGTGTGAAGATAATTGTTTATGGACTATTGCTTCTAGTATTTTTGAAAGAAAGGGGAGGATAGAAATGGGTCGAAAGTCTTTAAGTGCACTGGGATTAGAAACTTTAGGTAGTGGAATGACATAGGCATGACGCCACAATGACGGAAAAACCCCAGAAGACATTGAAAAGTTAATAACATGTGTTATAACTGGGAGAATACAATCTAAAATGTAAATAATCATCGTTCTACTTAACTCGTCATGGCCAACAGCATTAGATTTGACAGAAGTTATTGCTTTCCTTATCTCGTCATCTGTGGCTGGGGTAAGAGAAAAGGAGTTAGAACTTTTTTGAACTTTCGGAGCAATTATTTACGAAACTATAAGTTTTATCAAAAAAATGTTTTAAAAGACCTGTATTCTTTTTGAAAGACCTATCCAATGATACAAAACACGATAGGGTTAAAACGAAAAAAAATCACTGATACCAAAGTTCAGCTTTCTAGTGCGAACGGTTACTGAGTCAGACCACGTACAGGCGCGAGGCGGACAGACGAACGGACGTATAAGGGTTCCTAGTTGGCTGCGGAACCCTAAAAAAACGTTAAGAATTTTGAGAAGATAATATTTCTTCCATGTGAACACTAAGAAAGTTTTAACATATCACACAGATCAGCGCGTAGTAACAAATAAACCCATGCTTATATGTGCTGTTCAAACTTCAAATCAATACAAAATTCTAGAAAAATAACGCCATTATCACAATGATGCCCATAATATCGTCGAAAGAGCTATTCCACTAGCGGTATTTGTATGCGCCCCAAGTCAACGACTTTCAATTCCCTTGGCAAATAATGGTGTCAATCCATATTGAAAACTTCCGTATGGCGGCCGGCACTCATGTTGTACTCGTTTAACATATTTAATATAATTTTCAAGAAATAAAGGCGTAAGCGCCTGCCACCGTAAGGGCCCTTACAATGTGGATGGTCACAATATCTCTTGTATTGTGGCCTGCCTCCGCACTTACTTTCAAAAATATCAAAGGTAGGACACAATGCCTGTGATGAATACGATATGCAATTTCATAGCAATCGTCTCTCGCTACCAATATAATATAATAAGTATGACATTATGCTCTAATACACAAATTTAATATGTACGAGTATTAGAATGGAATTGGTATTTTCAAGCTTAATGCTCCGTTGCTACGCGATTTACGCAAATAATCCACAGTCAAACTATTATCTTAGTTTTGTGGGACAATGTAATAGTTTTTAAGTTAAACATTGTGTATATTAAATAAATATAATAAAATAAATAAATAAACATGCGGTTGGCAATAATAATTCTTACTAAATACTTTTGGGACTGTAAATTAACAATTTTATCCTTTTTTAAACTAGCCTTAGTCAATATAATAACATGATATGGAAAGTTTCCGAATTAAATAAATATTTAATTTAATTTATTACACAAATAATCGCGGTTTTTTTTAGATTCATTTAATCTTCGATTTCAATTCATAAATATTACCAGTGCTTTAGCTCGCACTGTCCTTAATTATAAAATAAGGTGTCGTTTTACATTTTTGAGTTAATGCTTATTTATTAAACTCGAATCGGGCATCTAGGCTTGTCACATATATTTATTTATATTTTTGGTTTTTGGCGTTTCTCTATCACCTTTTTTCTATTTGATGCTTTTACACTAAGTGTTAAATGACAAATGATATGCTTAAATTACCTAGAATATTTAGTGGATCTATGTATTTAAGGTAAAGTGAAGATTTTTTTTCTATTTAACTGAGCTTTTAATTGCGTATCCACTGTGATCAAGCAGTCTTGTACCCGTATAATCAGTATGCGGCGTCACAGCGAGCCTCGCTCGAGATCGATCGGCAGCCTCAAGGCTGTAATTTCAATTGCTTACCGAGCCAATTATGTCAGGAAAAACAATGTAAGTGTGACCTCGAAGCATGTAACTGAAATGTGTAGTTGAAATGTTTCTACTGGTATATACGACTGAGGTACACACTTGGTTAGCACTGAAAATAGCAGCCAAGATTACGGCACTCGGCACTCGTTAACATTTAGCCGCTACATCAGTTAAATGTGGACTTATGTATTACGAATTCCCTCCTAAGCTTTCCTTCGGACTTTTTTAATTTACGCGACTAGGGAAAGAATACAATATTCATTAGGAAACGGAAGACACGATTTAAAAGGACTTTGATAAAAGAGTGCTGCGGAAAATACTTAACCTAGTCTTGCTTTGTTGAAAACTTGCATTCCCGGGTTACTTTCAAAAGCTTTTCCTGTTTTTAATAGGTACTTTTTTTTAAATATTTTTGATTAACTATTTCAAAATAATGGGTACACTGGTCAGTAGTTATGGCATAATTTTTTACTGTATCTTTATAATTAAGCACTTATATATATCAATAGTTTGTAGAGCTGTCTATTGACTCTTTTAAATTTTAGTAATGTTTGTAAGTTGCGAACTTTGCGACGATAATAGTTAAACATTAATTGGTTTGTAATTACTTGAAAAGATATTAAATAATGTTAGCAAGGTTATTGATTAGGTCATATATCATTATGAACAGGTACCTTCTTATCTAAGCGAAACTTTATGAGTGAACAAGCCCGAAGATTATCCCTACTGAAGTTGGATCGCGGGTTTAATCAAATTGGGTCAATTAATTGTCGTATTTATTCACCTCTATTGGATCAAATTACTTAGAATAAGTCTCCTGTGGCTCATTACTATTCAGCTAACTATTCACAGTGCCAATTCGACATTGTTTTTAGACAGCTCATGACGTGGCAATAAAAACGAATCTATACTTTGCAAAACTTAAGTTGAACTTCATTTAAACCATAAAATAAATGTTTTTTCTTATTAATTGAAAATTTTAGTCTAATAAAAATTAAAAACAATCAGGCTAGATGATATATATATAATAGATAGATGTGGGATACTGCAGTATTAGATTAAGTTAGCACCTAAGAGTATATCTTTTGCCCCGTGTAGTATTTTATTCAATTAGAGACAACTATAAATATTAAAGGTAGAAAAACATAATATAAGTTTAGTAATCCCATGAAAAACATAAATGTAAAATAAAATGAAGGCAAGTTCTTCGCCGACAAAGGAATTGAAATCTATATGAGTGGCAAGTTCTGTGTAGATTATCATAAAAAAATAATTACAAGAACATGCAAAATTCTAAAATAATTTCACACCATGTATTTATTTCATTTGGGATATAATTCCGTTTGACTAGACTAATTTTTACCAATTGGCTGGCTAGACCTAGACTGGCTTGGACTAGCTAGTTTTTATGTCAAGTACTTGTCTAAAATTGCGTTTAGTGTAAACTAGCCGAGTCAAATCTTGAACTTGAATTATATCCCAAGTGAAATACATACATCGTGCGAAATTACTTTAGAATGTTGCGTGTTCTTTTTTTTATGGGTTTCTACACAGAACTAGCCACTCATATAAATCTCAATTCAATTATTTTGTCGGCGAAGAACTTGGCTCTCATTTCACATTTATGATTTTAATGGGATATCATTACTTTTTTTACAGAATAAAACCTACTCTCAGTCTTAGACCACGTCTTAATTATATGATACCTAGAAGTCATCATCTACATTTTGCTTCCTTAGAACAAATTGTTGTATCTCTTGTAGTTTAGGACCTGTCCATAGGTTCTTTTTTTTCTCACCCTGTACCTATATGATTAGGGCGGGTTAGAATAAAACCTTTAAGATATATACAAATACTAAAACAGAATACAATAAATATTTAAGTGGGCTCCCATACAACAGACATGATTTTTTTACAGATAATGGTACGGAACCCTTCGTACGCGAGTCCGACTCGCACTTTGCCGTTTTTTTTATACTAATAATATTCAATCTTCAAAACTTTCTGTTTATTTACGCCTAAAAGTCTATCTTGATACCAAATATAAAGTGATCTATACTCAGTTATCTATATTTGTCCTTTACAAAAGGCATCAGATATTATGGTGATATCTTGAAATTGTAAAAAAAATCACAAAAAAACTGCTGGTTATTTTATTACTTTGCATAACATTGCACAAATATCACGGTAAAGATCCTTGAATAAAATGTTTAGGTACATGTTACAATTTAATTTACTAAATTATGAAGAATAAGTCAACAACTTGGTCTTCCACTTCATCCCGGTGCCATAAAAAAATGACATGTCTTATTTGATATTTCAATGTTGAAATCACGAAGTTATTATTTTAAACTGGACTGGAGCTATCCCAGCCCAAATTATCAATACGTAAAATGGACGTTAATATGGAGGTCAAGTTATGCTAGTCACTTAATCGTCACAATATCTATAGGTTTTGTGAATATACCTGAAAATGTCCTGACGTATTTTTGGTAATATTTTGTTTGCAGCTGGATTTCTATTATCATTAGTTCTATGGGATATAAGTTCAAACAGGCCTTCTAATCAACGCTACCTCACGTTCATATCGTCAGGTGACCAAAGTCACTAATTACAAAAAAATATTAAACGAAAATTAACCTTGTTTTGTTACCGTCACTTTTCATTATAGCTATGAACTTGTGGTAGTAGTTAGTAAGTTTGGGTTGTCACCCGACGATTTATTATTGAGTTTATCTATATCCATAGTATATATTTTAATGCCATTCATTATGTAGCAGTCGCATAAACTACTATTATTCTTGAGTATATTATTGTAAGTTGTAATATATACGATGTGGACGTGCTTAAATAAATCAAATAAAAATAAACACATTTATAATTTCATACAACCGCTTGTACAGCCCTTCTTGAGGTCAGACGAAGAGGATTATTTGTCAACCTTCGGGTACGAAACACGTGGTGTCCCGAATCCCAACTCGGACTTGGCCAGCTTTTTTTGTAATTAAGTGGTATGTAAAAACATACGTTCAGTAAATAAATCTTAAATGCAACACATTGCGTGTTGCATTTAAGGCCGCTAATAAGATATTGTGTGTAAATAGGTACTTCACTAATTGGGTTACACTTACACATGTTTACTGTTACATAATTTCTTACGATCTAACCGCGCTCGTTTCCCTAAAATAATTCACACGCAAAGTAACCCATAACATTGAACGGAAACTACATTACGTATCATCAGATCTCGTCATAATGTAATAAGCACGTAATATACACGACAAATGAACAGGCGGAGTAAGATTGATGTGGTGGGATTCGGCAAATAGGGAGCACGTTAGATGGGAGTAGGTAACTAACAACAAACATATATGTTACTCGATCGAGTGTAAGGAATGCAAACCGGCTGTTTTTAGTACGAAATGAACATAACCCATTTTTCGGTTTAAACCAGTTATTTTTATCCTAAAAATAACCTACCTGTATTTCCTAATCCACAAGGGCGCAATACGGCATGTTTTCTTATGAGCGGTGACATTACACAAAATTCTCCAAGAAGCCGCTGCAATTTGCTATGGGTATTAATAAAATGACAGAACTAGACCTTACTTCTTCTTAAATACTGTCTATCCGCTTGTCATGTTTCGAGATATTGTATAAATCAATTGAATTGAGCCCCAATGCACGTGATCACGCGTTCAAGGCGAACGGTGCGCGAAGAAAGGCGCAGCGAGTAAACGAACTGGTTTTACTCTCTTTTTACGCAACACATTACGCCGCCGATTGTCAAGGTAACATGAATAACTTACCCGCTGTTGCTATCTCTTAAATCCATTGCCTAATCAATTTTCTATCTCTAAGCATTATGCGGCTTTTGACGTTAATCAAATTATGGTACAAACTGACTTTGATGGTAAGAAAAGACAAAGATCAAACCATTTACCTTATTATTGCATTGAGACGGGTTGCTCTTTGATTTTCTGAAACTTTGAAATTTCATTATACTCATTTGTAAAGGATGTGATATGATCGTTAATATTTATTAAGGTAAATAAGGTAAAAGGTACCTATATACTACAGGTATACCTACCTACTTCCAACGTCAGTATTATTTTCTTGCCTCATTTCTCGCGTAACATCTCGTTAAGTGTATCGAAACTCGACTGTAATCATTATTGCCAAATATACGCGATATGGTAAGTGTTCAGTGGTATTTCCAATATTCAGAGCAGTTATGACGAGTTTTATTATCATCTTAAAATCCGATACGCTTGTCTGATTGACGGAGGTTCTTTTAAAGATTTCAATCAATCATAATCGTGCCTTTCCGCTTTTCATTAGCTATTCTCGGCGTTTGGCTTATTGAAGTACTTAATCGCCGCGCCGTGCCTTTACCCAGTTTACCCCAAATGATTTCGTCGCTTTATTTTAGACATATCTGATCCTGTCTATCTAATTAGCACAGTCGTTATTGTATAAGAAATTATTTAATTTCTTGAACATTTGCAAATTACCCTTAAAAAACACATTAATAATAAGTATTTACCATATTATTTATTTATCTATTCGTATGGAACCGTTTTGTTGCCCGAGTTTTCAGCCGTAGTCTATACGCAGAATAATGTTTAATGTTGTTATCCACTTGATATAAGCAGAATAATGTTTGGTAGTAGACAAATATGTTTCATATTTTAGAATTGGCATCATTTATTTTTATTTTTAAGTAGTAAATAATTTCACGTTACGTTAGTAATAAATCTAGATATAAAGTAAAGTGTAAAATAAACGGGTACTTTCTATATTAACTGGTCAATTGGTCATATCTACACATGTAGGACAACAAAATAATTTCTACTGTTTCAAATAGTAAAGGATATAAGTAGAGCTTTTCTTCCACGAGAACTTCTAAATGTGGCATTCTACTCGTAACGTACGAGTATGTTGTTTTGTGGATATGAGTTTCACTTTTTTTGGGTCGGTAAGAATGACTTAAGTTGTATGTCCCAAACATGTTTTGAAAGACCAGGACAACTGCCCAAGATGAACTTATTACACTTAGAACTACATCATACGTATGATTAGTTTTGAGCCTTGACTGTGTATAATCTTAGATCTTATTGTTGGTAGTGTTTCTCAGTAATAGATATTTTGCCCCCTTAGGGCCGGCATAAGTAGCTTTGTGCTACTTAAATGTACACATTGCTCTGAGATAGGATTAACAGGTACTGAAACCTGAAAGGTAGACCTAATATTTAGAAATATTTAATGTTTAACCGACTTCAAGCAGCTCTTTATTTGTCTGATTCTTTGGTCTCAAAAAATATTTCTTAACATGTACAATCGGGTTCATAATTGCATACCCAATTTATCAATGAATTCATTCATAAATTGGGTATGCAATTATGAACCCGATGGTACATTAAAACATTTAGCAGAAGCCGCATGTAATCTAAAAGTTGTCCCTGAAGGATGGGCACATTCTCGACCTAATGAACCCAAATACGCATTGGACGTGTTAAGTCAGGGTTTTCCCCACATTGCCCGTTTTCTCAATTTATTGCGAATGTTAGTCGACAAAGAGACATCCCGTTAGCAATAAATTACCTATATATTTCGACCTTTCTTGAGAAAAGGAATGTCTATTTGAAACAAAAGAAATGTAATGAGGCATAAAAGTCAAGATATTCGACACAACACGGCGGGCAGCAAAATTATAAAAGCGAGTGTCTCCGAATTGTGCCGCGTAAACGTGGATGTGTATTTTTAGATGTTACGCCCTCATAATCCAGGATCGCTGTTTGGCTTCCTATATTCATGCCAGTTTAATTTAGAGCTTTGATTAGCGCGTTTAATGTTAAGAGTGTAGGGGTAAAATTTATATTTGTCAGTACCTACTGGTACAATATACTCAACAATAGATCAATATTGTACTGTAAAATTCCTACCTGATTATATCTTAAAATAAAGTAGGTTCTTGAATTTCGTTTCAACATCAAGCTTTCAGTGTATTTTTATATACACCGTGGGCCCATATAACTAGACAGATTTGAACAGTGTATTCCTGATCATATTTAGATACTAAAATGTCCTATAAACTTTTCTGGAATACGCCTAGTTTCAGAGTTAATAACAATTAAAAAAATACACTTTTTACTATAACTCATCACAAAACGCCTTTCTAATGGCGTTGTAGCCACTATTGGACATAGTTTACACGTCCTTATTGACAGATATCAAAGTGACAAGGAAAACTTTGTAGAAACTAAATTTTTACAAAAAAAATGTATCAATTTGTTTTAGGCGATAATTTTATTAATAACATTTGCTTTTTATGTGCAATAAACACTTAAAAAAAAAATTTTTTTGGGTGGGATTAGAGTTAGGTTGGGCGATGGGAGTGAAGTAGGAGTTGAGGAAGGGAAGAATTTGGCGGTACAAAGTTCGTCGTGTCAGCTATTTCCTTATAAAGAGCGTGCCACATCCAAATAACATTACAAAATATTAGCTGTTTGCCTCTCTTTCTAAGGACCATGCATATTCAGAAAAGGAATGTATAGGTTCTTGAGGGGTAGGCAATGCGCATGTGAATCCTCTGGAGTTACAGGCGTCCATAGGCTACGGTAACTGCTTACCATCAGGTTCGTATGCTTGTTTGCCACTGTCGTGGTATAAATAAATAAAAATATTTGTTAGGAAGAGCCACCTCACACAAGTCACCACTTTATGAAACGCAACCTGTATGGTTGTTATTATATATAACACAATGAAACGAGTCGGCAAGTACCAATACAAGGCAAGCACACGAATTTAAAGTCGCTACTCGTATTTTATCAAAAGCTAATTAAATAATGGAACACTTGTCTAGATACATTTATTCCAAACAGACGATGAAATGCAATAGTGACTTAAGAGCAGCCGCCGCTCGTAGTTAAATCTACAAAAATTAAAAACACATTTCTTGGTAATAAATTCTGAAACATTTTTGTACAGTTGGTAAGTAATTCAAACCAATATTTGAAGGGTGGTCTTGGTGGCTTATATTTCGAGTAAGTAGGTATTTCTTTGTTTTTAATTTGGTCTTCATAATTATCTTTTTTTTAATACTTTGCAAAAAGCAGGGAAGAAAATAGCGGATGAACAAATCAATATACTGCATAAAGTAGTAGACCTCAATCCTGCGACACTGACCCAGTTTCAATTAGGTTCTCTTGTTTTTTATCACATCAGCTCTATCATTTTAGGAGACATAACTGCAGGTCACAAAGTTTCTAATTCGCTCTCATTCTCAATGTGGCAGGCAAAACTTTTTGCCCTATTTAGTTTAGACCCTGCTTAATCCAAAATTGCCGGTGGCCATTACGACTATCCTTACAAATAATGAAACTCACTGCAGTAATTATACAAGAGTCGTTTTCAAACCAAACAAATAAATAAATAAATATTATGGGACAATCTTACACAAATCAACCTAGTCCCACAGTAAGCTCAATAAGGCTTGTGTTGTGGGTACTAGGCGACGATATATATAATAGATATATACATATAAATACTTAAATACATAGAAAACATCCATAACTCAGGAACAAATATCCGTGATAAACACACAAATAAATGCCCTGACCAGGAACCCGGGACCTCCTGCTTCGTAGGCAGGGTCACTACCGACTAGGCTAGGAGGCCGTTAATGAAACAAACACAAATGAAATTAATGTTTGGACTAATTAGTAATTATTAGGATAAATCAGCAAGATTTTTCTCACAACACCAACTTTATCGAATTCCTGATTGGTGACTGGTAGAGAATGCCTTTAGTCATTAAGTCTGCCATTCATTCTTATTTTTATTGAGCAATAAAGTTTAAAAAAAGAATAACCGGCTTTTTAAGCCTTGTTGGCCACCTTCTTGAATATCTCACTAATGGTCATATATTTTTGCAGGTAAAGGCAATGTCAAAAAACCCGATTACCAAACAGTACCAAATATAAACTTCTCGCCATTGATTTTTTGAAAAACAGAACCTGACTATACCTATTGTGAATACTTTCCCTGCTAAAGCTGCCGAATGTCCTTTTATTACAACAGCTGACCTGAAACGTTACGTGACTCTTGCAATTTGTATTTTCAGAATTTAATTGTACCGAGCAAAAAATTCAATTATAAATATAATGTAAAAATCGATTGACTCAGAGCAGATATGAGCGAAAAGCAATTCTGCGGCGTTATAACAAATAACAACTCCTAAATACTATTTTCACTTTCTGTAATTGGAGCACAGGTATGCAGTTGCAATATTTAACTGGTTACGTGGTGTGCGGTGCATTGTGCACATGAGGAGTAATCTACAGCGATTCGATACGGAGAAAATTGTACTAATATTTAATTAAAATATACCTACAGGTTACCTACTTTATACTAGGTATGTCATGAATATTCAGATTCGCATTTGCAAATGTTCGCAGCAATGTAGATTTTCGTATTCGCACGATTCATTGAGTATACCTACCTATTGCAAATAATTTCAGTACCTACTTTTTTAACAAAATATTTCGCGCAGAATTTCTGGCGCATTTCCCCCCCTGACACGTAAGCCTCGTGTACCACGGGGACCATAGGTGCGAACCGCAAGTAATAAAATGGTTATAATAGAAATAAAGTAGTTAACACATTTGTAGGATGTGGGATGACCAGTGACAGACCTATGGAAGAGAAAAACAAGCTGTGACAGCACCAAACAAAATTAAATAATAATAAATGGTACCTACTTGTCCTTGAAACGTACCTACGTCACAGTTCTCAGTGACATTTGTATTTATAACAAAAAAGTATTTTATCTACACTCATATTGTAAGTTCTCTAAAACGTGTTCGAAAACGGTAGGCAATGGCTAGCATTACCACGACCGATTTTACTATGATAAGCTTTTTATCTGTGGCAGTAACGTAATTTTAACTTTTCATGCTCAAATATTGATGTGCTATGAGTTTTGATAACATAATGTACACCTGCACCCTCCCGCGCATCCGCCGACAGCCCGACACGCGCCTCCCCGACCGCCGGCACAATCGAGTTGGCCATGGCGGTGCAATGGCGGCCATTCTATGGTTTCCGAATACGGCATTTTGGATAAATAATATGAGTGTAGATAAAGCAGTGTATGCAACTGTACGTAATTAGGCCTTAAAACGTAACAGTTACATAAACTACTATTTTACCACTATAGCTCGGAAAGCCACTTTTTTATTTTTTTTAAACAGATAGCAAAACTGCATTTTATTCACAAAAGTGCAAATAATATTTGAAATTCGAACGTGTTATTAGTCACTTTTTTAAACATAATAACATGTAAAGGCCACTCCAGATAGGACAGTGTTCGCCCACCTGATTAAATTGTCTGATCAAATCAGGTGCTGTGGACGCAAAAATAATTTTGTACTTAATTGTATTCAATTAAAAATATATGCTGATTTTACAAATTCCAGTTGTTTTTCTTGTACCTATGTAGTATTTTCCTCGCTTTAGTGAGGTGAAAAGATTTGTGTTACACACGGCTGCAAATTATTTTATACGTCTCGTGTGTTGCAACACTCGCTACGCTCAGCATTTTATTTTTGAACTACTCGTTTCGCTCAGGATTCATTTTTGGAACACTCGCTTCGCTCGTGGTTCTGCCATAGAATACATTCACTATCTCATAGTTCAACCCTAGAATCCATTCGCTAGCCCGTGCTTCAATTCCACACACGCGGTTGAAATACAACTTTGCACCCTTGTATAACAAATAACTATAACCCACTTAACCCACTTACTTAACCAGGGATCGTTACCCGTATTACTAAAAATCTAAATAGCGCCCGACTTATGCAATGTTTACGTGGTATTATTAAATGTAATTTACTTAGGTAAACGTAATAAATTATCAGATTATACCAAAAATATTCATTAACAACCGAGATACCGAAATTGAATACCGGTTAATTTGTATGAAAATAATACCGGTATTCGATCCTTGTATTTAACCAAAACTTTTGTTATTATCTTATTTACGATTTTTGCGACACACGCGGAAAATGATATAACGACGAGATGTAGGTACAGGTACTAACTAATTCCTTTCACTTTAGTCTAGGCGACACGTCTAGATAATATTCTCCTATGGAGAAATCTGAACCCATGGGTTATATAAATACCTACCGAAAACAGACTTACAAACTAAGTACTTCTTTTTAAAAACGAACATTCCATATTTATTTACTATTCTTGTTTAAATTTGGTTTTAAAAACGACTATAATAATATTTCCTTTAATTATTATCCATAAAGGTTTTATGTACTTAGTTGAGCCAAGAAACGTGATACTAAGGGTTTAAACACTTTAAAGCTCTTGAAAGTTGGCCAACTTACGTAAGCTAGGTTGAAGATTTATTACCGTGTTATACCTTATTCACTTTTAGTTCAGAATTATAAAGCAACTGCACATAATCCGATATGTTTTTATTTAACTAGGTTTCGATTTTTATTCCCATGCTTAGCATTACCAAGCATATTCCGGCAGTCTCTGCATGAATGATTCATAAGAGTATATCTACTACTTACTACCTATTTAAAGTTTAGTAAAACGTCAGTTCTCTCATTTTGAATGACTAAGGTACAATTTTTTTAATAGGGGACACGTCGATTTATAGATGAAAGGAGCAGCAAATGGGCAGATTTGTATGGACTCTGGCCTAGAAACCAATAATGACAAGCCATATATCATTGGAAAGGTTTTTTCATAGTCTATAACTTTTTATATGGCGGAAAATCTCGAATCGCTGTGTGATAAATGAACCAGAATGACACAAAAAAACATGAAAACTCATAAAAAACAAAAACATGACACATAATCATCGACAGTTATAAAACCTTAATAATCTATAGAGCTATACAACAACTTAGTATCAAAAAACCCACATAGTAACGTTTCAGCTCAAACTACTTTTATACCTCGTTACTTTTTTTACATAAAGATTTGGGGCTATCTGTCATAGTAAAAGTTTTAGAACTTAGAATAAGCTATCCAGTGACATATCGCTTGACCTTATTGGTCATATAGGCCAATTTGCCCACCCTCCTTTGATATGAAGATAATTCGAGTACCGGGGAAACATTTTATCCGAGAAATCAGCGGACTTAAGGGCGTAAAAAAGTTTAGTCAGTAACTGCTGGACCAGTTTTGATGAAATTTGTTAGGGGGATTGTTTGAGTTCTGGGGAAGGATATAAAACAAATATCCCTGAAATAATCCCGTAAGGTGCGATAAGGCGGGTGAAAGTTTGTATGGGGAATCAATAACCGCTGAACTGATTTAGATAAAAATAAAATTGGTAGTTTATATTTAGGGAAGGGTTAAAAATATTTTTTATCCCTGAAATCACCCCTTAAGGGAACCGATTTAGATAACATTTGGTATGGAGATTGTTTGAGTTCCAGGATGGGATAAAGAATAGGCCTTGACTTGTACGTTAATAAACGTAGTCGTAGATACGTTTTGCTTCTGCTTTACCTGTTTTGTCGTGATGGTGACGTAGCCCGTAGACGTACATAATAAAAGCGAACAAACGGTGTAAATGGGACCCCCTAATTAGAGTGTTGTTAAAGCTACACAGTCGATTTTTCTGTTCAATGAGGAAGAAAACGGCCATATATGATTATATAAGGTATATCTATCCCACGATTTTATCTTGCACATATTTTATCACGGATCAGTAAACCACATAAGGAAACCAACTATGAAAATCTTGAACCCAAGACTAGGTAGTTTAGTTATATTATTTGTATAATTGATGATATATAAAAAGGCTCCATTTCAATTTAGCATCATGCGGGGCCTTTCTTTGATGATATCCATTGCATATCTAAAGTCTATCGTTTCTATGTAAGTCTACAGAATTTAGTAGGGAATTAAAACTGAGTTTCTATCTAAAGCTTATTTTTATGTGGTATTGTAATGTTAAGTTGGGTGCATTGGGCTAATTCCGATAGCAAAAATGTTGCGTGTATTTCCGAAAGTTGACTCTTATTAGAATTGGATACGATCGATATTTGAATGATTTTCGGAATTACACGCTTAGCGAAATCACCCCAATGCAGCCTACCTGTAATTTGATTAATGTAAATTATTGTAAATTGATTCCTGTTTTTTTTTTATTCTTTAAAGGTTGTTTATATTATATTATAACATACTTAATTACTTACCAAAACTCCCCCTGAGCGTCAGAAGTCTTAGTAGGTATTTTATATTCAAAAGAAGCTCGTTAGTGTCTGATGATCATTCAGATTCATCACAAAGACCTCAAAACATTAGGAGTTGGATGTTTGAAAACAAGCCATGAACCGACGAATGGAAAAAGCTGTTCGACCAGGCCAAGGCCCACCCCGGGCTGTAGAGCCTTAGATAATGATGATACTTAATTACTTACCAAAACTCCCCCTGAGTGTCAGAAGTCTTAATAGGTATTTTATATTCAAAAGAAGCTCGTTAGTGTCTGATGATAATTAATCGTAACAATAACATGTTAATTAGCCTCGCCTTGATAATACCATCAGGCGGGGCCGTATGCTTGTTTGTCACTTTCGTGGTATAAAAAAAAATTATGACGTATTGTTATTTTTAAGTTCAGTAAAGGCTTCGTTAAGAACACATTTTGATCAATTTAGCACGACAACATACTTGTAGAAGATAGTTATTGTTGATAAGATATTCCCTATTTACAAAATGAAAGTTACTAAGTCGTCTTACACACCCACCTATTATAATTATGCTCGTGACTGCGCCTAATTGTCTAGTTAGTAGACGATCATATTGATTTCATTGGGTTTTCCTTAACGTCTACAATGTAATGAACGTATCGGCAAAACAGATAATATTAAGCTATTTACAATGAGTTGTACAAACCCAGGCGTCTTTCACAACGCGTTTCCTACCCAGCCGTAACCGTGTCGAGGAAAAACGTGCGAGTGAAAAATAATAAGGCATTGTATTAGTACTTGTAACAGATAACCGCGATTGACATTGTCTCGGCTTGACAAGCCTTTGTAAGCGAATTACGAGTGCAACCGTAATAATCGCGCGCGCCGGAATCGAAACCTTACTACCAATTTTATAAATATACTACGAATACGTAGTTTTAAATTCAGTTAAGTATTGCAGACTAGATGTGTTGTGTTTAATACTTACCGATTAGCTGATAGAACAAAAAGTAATGATTGATGGGATTTATTTCAGTTGGTTTCTACTTGGATTATTTGTAAAACAATCTTAGATTTTTAAAATTCTTGTTTAAATAGGTACTACACGTACAATATTTTGTAGGCGTGAAAGCTTTAATATAAGATAAAATTATTAAATTAAATAAACGAAGTTTAACTATCAAGGCCATCGAGGTTTATGTCACAAGTAATTTTCTCGTGCCACATCATTATTACCTCAGACATCGGGTTCTACCAGTAATTAACTACTGTTTAAGTATAAAGATATATTAACGCGAAAGACTTAAGAGGCAATCGTAGTTCGATTACTCGTATTTTATCCTACCAACATAACGGTATTTTCTAGTGACAAAATCACAAAATAGTTTCAATAAGTACATGATTAAAGGCAATTATTATCAGTTTACGGTTAAAGTGGTTAAAGGTTCACGATGTTACGTTTTGCATAGAATTTTGAATAGAAAGCGTCACGTGATGTTGTGTATACAAAATGAAGTGTCAGGAGACTCGGCAGTGTCGTGTAGGACACGGAACGCTACATCATGAACCATCTGTAAGTAGTTAATTGTGTTGAATATTCCCACAATTTTTATAGGTATTTGTCGTTTTGTTAAGCTACTTTTCTCATTTTCTATCTATTTAACTAGGGACCATCGGGTTCATAATTGCATACCCAGTTAATCAATGAATTCATTCATAAAATGGGTATGCAATTATGAACCCGATAGTACATCAACATCAGCCAACATTCATATTATTAAAAAAATACTGAAAAATGTATTTGATTCGTGTATTTAATTAAACTTTGATAAGTGATGACAAGCCTCTTTCATGCATTACCGGTGTGTTAGACCGTGCAGCGTATTTCATGACATGCAACTGTATGGAAATCACGCTTATACCTACTAGTACGTATAAGAATGAACGCTCGCATACATTGTAAATACGGCGTGATTTTCAGTGCGGGTAGTGCGCTATGTTGCATCGCGTTCTTAAATAGTATCCAATCATCATTTATTAGTATTAAAACAAGTCACAGTGGTGTTATCAATTACATAATTGGTTTATTTATAACCGGTCTATACTATCTAGATATCTACGTTATATGGAAGACATTGCTTATTAGCGATGAAATGAAACCGTCAATGGTGTGATGGTAGGCCAACTGCCTACTCCTTTTGACACCAGTTAATTTACGATTTAAAAACATTGTTACAACTAGAGGACCAATTGTGTAGTTTAGTGTTAATGGCACTAACAAGTATAAGTGTCTTCTACTATGGTTAGCCATCTTAGTAATTTATATAACCTGTGATGCATAACAAAAGAAAATATAAATGGCAGACTTCTAAGCCTTTAGCATTTTATACCCGTCTATAATGTTATCAACTGCTGTACATATTGTTAGCGCAATCTAAGAAGATGTCGGTTTACCTACCTGTTTTATACCGAAGAGAAGAATTGAGTTATAACCTTATAACTTATAACATCGTAACATGCAACCAGCGGCGTGGTGAGAAAAATGCGACTTACGCCACGCAAGGTACTATCGGGATCATAATTGCATACCCAATTTATGAATGAATTCATTGATAAATTGGGTATGCAATTATGAACCCGATAACACATTGCATCAAAGCACGAGAGCCTGATGGCTCCTCTACACCATGGTGTAATAATGGCCCACCATGGGCACGCAGCTATGCGTTATAATGAGCAAACAATCTAGTTCTGTCGTATACTTAGCTGCGTTCCTTAGATTAACCCACGGTGGCCTATGTATGGTGGAGAGGAGCCTTGAGGCTTCTACAGTGTAAACACTGAATACTCCTCGTATTAGCTTATTGCTCCACTTTCGATAAAATAGGTCTAAGGTTCACGTACAACGCTCGTTAGTGTCCTAGTACCTAGATGTCATCTTTAAACTGGCAATAAACGAGACAACCGGATGTCCACTATAGGGCATCGAGTACACGCGTTTACCTTAGGTACCTATTTACTAAAAATCAAAACATATTTTAAGAGAATTGACAAATACATATAGGTATGTTTGATTTATAAATATAAGAAGACATGTAAAATATTACAAAAAATATGAATGATGATAAGGTTGTCTGTCTAAGAGATCGCTAATAGCGATAAGACCGCCTGTTGTTACCCTTATTACCATTTTGAATCTGTTTCTGTATTTATTTTTCATTGTTTGGTGCAATAAAGAATATCAATCTAATGACAGGCTATTAATCTAATCGAATGATAAGGGTCGACTGTAAGCATTTGATGACATCGTCTAAGCGAAATGTCAAAAAAATAACAATAAGTATGACATTCTTGAGCTAGGTACGTATTTACTGGAAAAAGTTGTATCAACTTCAGACTAACTTTCGTTATGAAACGCTTTATTAAACAAGCATTGTTTTGAACTACAAAACTAGTAAAAAATACTTATTAAATGAAGACCTACATTCCTAATGCCCTATCGAGTAAAACAAAATTTTATTTAGGTAGGTGTATGTTACCCATAAATTACTAACAAGCGGTCTTCTGCGAACGTCGAAAATCGAAAATTCGTTATCTCCATCTCTATGGCTCTTGTATATTCGAAAGATAGTGATGCAAATAGACGATCGAACGAAGTGGTTCGCGGTTATAGGCAAGTTAAGTTTAAGTTATTTAATTTGATAAATAAATGGATATTTCTATAATAGTCGTCGCTAAACTAATTATAAGCTTTTAAGTACTTAACGAAAGGAATATTGTCACCAACAATTCTTTAGGTTTCACTCAAATAAAATGTAGGTAGGTAGCTAAAAAATAAACTGACCTAATGACAAAGCCAAATAACCCCATAACATAAACAAGCAGTTTCAAGCTGTTTTTTCCTTTAACATACTTACTTATTGGGTAGCTTAAAAGTTAGGTTCGTCAAAAACTAATCATTTTAACTATTTAGTTTTTTTTGGAGAAGTCTCATAGTATACCGAAAGCGAACCGTGCAAATGTTTGTTTTTATCCATAATAATCTAATCACTTACCCAAAGAAAATAATGCAATCGCAGCACAACCACTGTAAAGTCACACGAGAACTGCGTCAACAGGTATTGTAAGTTCAATTAAGTCGTATAAGCGTTGCGCGGGTGCCACAACCGGCGCGGCTTGCTGAAGACTAAGCCGTGCGCTAGCGCAAGAACACCTTTATACAGCAGCGGGGATGAAGAATATACTCATACTTATAATTTAATAATTTAACTAAGTCATGTGACCAGTCCAAAAACTAGCTGACATGAGGTCATATACCTAGGTAGGGTATACTCGGTTATACCGTAATAAAATAGTAGATTGTTTGACAAGGGTCTAAAGTAGGCCATATTACCACGAGGTGGTTATTTTCCCGAACAAAGTGAGGGAAAATTGTTCGAGTGGTAATATGGCTTTTAGACCAGAGTAACGCATACTATTTTTCACTTCGATTGCGAGAAAATAAGATAAAAATACTTATTATTTACGCACAATAACTAAACTAAGGTTAAATTATGGTTTAACTTGACGGTCTTTTAATTTTTTTAACTTCTTTGACATAGATACAAAATATAAACACCGCGAATAAATGCCACAAACGACGGTATAATTAGCTCTTTAAAGTAGCTATTAGACATTGCAATTTGTAGGGTCCAACCTGTCGGGTTGGTAGGTGTAATGGTACTTAGGGAGTAGGAGTCCCGATCTAGGGCGATCGGCAGTGCCCCGACACCCGTAGCTGTTTATGGAGGTCGTTAGAGTTATTTTACCTTTTTTATTTATAATTTTAGCCATTTTCTACACATTCCGTCTGGTTTTTTATTTAAAATAAAAGTTAAATTGTGTAGATTCGCTGGTAATTAATATATTTATCTAGTTTTGTATTTAAATTATAGAAGGGTTGGGCAGATGAATTTAGATTCAGGCAGCTCGAGCGGTCATTTAAATATCTATAATAAAAAACCAGTTTCAGATTTTATTTAATGTGCACTGTTATGAGTACTATCACCGTGTTTCACCAAATACATTTTTTAGATGTTTTGAAGGCATCTCTGTAAACGTCGAGCTAGGGTCGGTAGGGACGATTTGTTGGTGAGGTAGGGTCGGTAGGGGCGATTTGTAGGGAAAGTGTAATAAAGTGCGTTGGGGCCGACAGGAGTTGGACACAACCGATTGGGCCCTACAAATTGCCATGTCTAATAGCCGTTTAAATAGTTTAAACACGCTTTAAAGCGCTTCCAAAAAGAAAAGCGCTTCCAAGTAGGAACTAAAACACCTCACGTTTTGAGAAATAAATTGCGTTTCCTCATTGGTCGATTTTAACATTGCTGTATTCTGATTGGTTTATATTAAATACAATGTTTTTTTAAGGACTTGAATTATTTACACAGTACACGCACCAAAAAAGTATCTAGCGTTCCTATTAACTTCGATATGTGTGTTGTGATTGGTGGATTTAATATGGTGAAGTGTTCCGATTGGTCAATTTAAAATGTTTTGTAAATCATAAATATGTATACATTTTAGCCCTAGAGGCTAAATGTACTACTTTAGTCCGCCTTGGTAAGCATAATATGACACACTTTTTGAGCATGAGAAGTGAAAAAAATATTTTATACTTGAGAAAACGCCTGGGGGCCGATTTTTGACTTTCGAGCGCACGAATACGAAAAATTTAATCTTGAATAAACTCGCACATAAAAGTTTGTCGCCGTTATTTACGCATGAAATTAATAGTATAAATCATCGTGATTTTAAATTACTACCGCTGTTATTTTTAAAACGTCAGTTCTTCGTTTTATTCAGAGTTTTAAATATCAGATTCGAGAGTTCGAATCTCAAAAATCGCCCCCTTGGTTGCCTTACCACCAGGCAACGTTACACTTTCAATTTCAAGTGTTGAAGTTCACGAATATTTGAACCAGCGTGTAACAAAAATACTGGTGATCCGTTTAAGGGTGATCCATAATTGGTATCGTATTACGACTAAGAAAAAATCTGAAAATATTTTTTTAAAGCAAAAAGATTTTTTTTTTGTATGGGACCCGTCGTCCCAGCCTGTCAACCCTCCATACAAAACCAAATATTTTTTTCGTGTGATTTTTTTTTTTTCATAGAGTTTGGTAATTAGAATACGATACCAATTATGCCCTTAAGCGACCAGCATTAAAGTGACAAAGGGTGTAGCAGGCTAAGCTAACAAGAGTGGCCCCCGCAAGGGATTTGGTTGTAATTTGAGGTGCAGTAGTGGCAGGACCTAAGAACATTGTATGCGTAATATCAGCCTTCGATCTTCTTTTGTTTCAGACTTATTCACGAAAATGTCAAAAAATCAAGGTAATTTTAAAACTGTTATTTTAGCTAAAACAAGCAAGCGAGAGAAACCAAATAAATTCATAATTAAGGGGCATAAAATGGGGTTCATAGTGCATATTTTTACAGACATTAATGTCTTTGAACTTGGATGAAAAAAAAAAGTTTTTTTTTGCTTCATTTTTTTGCCGCTTTTCGCGGAGACACAACTATCAAAAAAAATACTTGATAAGCCACAATTGCCAACTACGTAAACATTTAAAAACATTTTAAAAAATCATGGTGCGTCATGCCAAAAAAAAAACATTTACGAACGTATGTTTACTATAGTGTAGTGGCAAGTGTAGCTTTTCGCTCACCCGATTTTAATAAGATCAATTTAAACAAAAAGAAGATGAGATGAGGTACGTATGCCTGCGCTAGGAGGCATGAGTGCAATATATTCCTTCACAGCCAGCTTATTCATACTTTCAGCACCACAATGAAATTATATCTGATATTAGTGATATCTCGGACATCCCGGTTTCACGGTATTGTGATAGTCACATAATTATCCGAGTTTACCCTAGCCCTCGTTCAAGGGAAAGTATTGTTGAAATAGACTGTTACTCAACATGACCATACTTAACAGCAGAATAACTTGTAATAAATATTGAATTCAGTCACCCGAAGCTAAAACAGGCAGAAATCAGTTTATTTTGCAGTGTCCCCTTTTACTATATTTTGCATAACAAGTTGGTTCGGCATTTTATTGGAATGATACATTTGCGTAAACATTTACATAGCATAATAGTTATTTCACATAAGAAGTGGTCACAAATATCTGAACACCGCCTCCATTGTCAAGGCGATAAAGTGAATGTTCAGATAAAAGATTTTATTTTATTTATTTTTATTATTATAATTATTTTTGAGTACCTTGGCCGCTTCGATATATTTGATGGTGACTGTACGTTAAAATCCGTCCACTTGACATTGCTTGTCAGTCTTGTCACCCTCACCCTACCGACATAATCAATTTCGCAATACATTGCGTATTCGAATAAACTTTAAAGTGTACTAAAAATCAAACCACAAGTTAATTTTTAAAGTCGCTGAACAAACGTTGTCCAGTTTGAGGAGTAGAATCTACGATTTAATTTTTTGCTCGTGTTACAGGCATGAAGTTATACACTGTAAGTTATACTTATTAACTGGAGGCTTGACTGGAGGACATACTTCGACCACAAAGTGAGGCCGAAAGAGAAGGTAATGTAGGGAGCTGCATCTCATTCTAAGTAGAGTGACCATATGTACTATGATGTATGTGGGGTTGGGATAGTATGAGAATAAATATAAAATAAAATATGCTTGTCGTCTAGTAAGTATTGTCCAAGAAGAGAAGTCTCGTAGTTCATACGGGAACTTATAAACATTCTACTGACTAGGAGCTGGCCACGTCAGATACGTTGACACAATAATGAGAGCAAAGAACCCCTCACATTGGTTTACTATCCTAAACTTATTGCTAGATCCGGGCATCTGACAGCTATTTATCGGAGGAGGTCAGAGTGACAGACCAGCAACATATTTCAGTTAATAGGTAAAAACTGTCGAAGTTTTCTCTTTTTTACAGCACAAGGCCTATGGCTAATATAATAACAAAAAAGTAAAAACATTGCGTATCGCTACGGAAAAAAACAGTAGGTAGGCGACAAACAATACATTAACGTAACGTCAGTTTGCACTGTTTTCCCCCAACAGAAACTCCTGAACATGATATAATCTAATTAATTACACGACACTGCATCAAACCGAGAACTGTAAGATATTTATTTCTTATAACTGGTTTTCATACCACCGATGAACAATTGCTAGATGTCAGAGTCTTAAAATAGGGGATAGTTAGTGTAGCAAAATAAAACTAAGTAAGTACAGGGTATTCGTGGCTCTCTTTATTGCGTCTTATCTAATGTGGACAGTTCTCCGACTTTGATAAGCTTAAAGGTAAATAAAGAAAACATCAATACATCAAAACTGCTTCATGGTTTACTAGAAGAGATCTCTTCCATGTACAAATATTGTATATTCTTCCTGTTGTATTTTTCTTTGTTGTACAATAAAGTATTATACTACCACTACTACAATGTCTTCTATGGCCTTGTGCCATTTTAGGACCCTTTCGAAAAGGCCTAAAAAGAACTGTAAAAACAACAAAACCGACCCGCATCTTGCCGACATCATAGTCACCCCATTGTTTGACAATCTTAACTTGTTGTTAAATCATAAAATGGAATGATTGTGGATTACCGGTGAAAGGAAAGTCTACTTTATTGTAAGGTCTTACCCCTGCACCCTTTTACGCAACATATCTTGACCATTTTTATTTTAAAATGTTGTTTCGAAATATTGAGCTGAGCGGCGCCATCTATCTATTCTATCTATATCTATACATATAATAAAGCTGAAGAGGGTCGAAAGTCTGTACATGGAATATATTCGAAAAAAAGTTGGCTGGGGATACTTAGAATCGATAACAGAACACGTTCCAACAATTTTTAGAATTTTTGTCTGTTTGTCTGTTTATTTGACCGCGCATCACATGAAAACGGCTGAACGGGTTTTGATGAAATTTTGTATAGAGATAGTTTGAGTCCCGGGAAAGGATAATAAATAGTTTTCATCCCGAAAATCAACTCTGGAGGGGGTGAAAAAGGGGTTGAAAATTTGTATGGAGAATTTTTTATAGAAATTAGTATGGAGATAATTTGAGTACCGAGAAACGACAGAATAGTTTTCATCCCGATAATAAACCCTTGTGGGGGTGAAAAGGGGGTTGAAAGTTGGTATGAGGATTTTTTTACCGTTGAACTGATAAAGATGAAATTTGGTATAGAGATAGTATGGGTCTCAAGAAAGGACAAAGGATAGTTTTCACCCGGAAAATCAACCCTAAAGGGGTGAAAAGGGAGTTGGAAATTTGTATAGGGAATTATTAACCGCAGAATTGATTTAGATAAAATTTGGTATAGAGATAATTTGAGCTCTGGAAAAGGAAATAAAATAGTTTTATCTCAGAAATTATACCTTAAGCGGATGCAAAAGGGGTGGAAGTTTACATGGGGAAGAAACAAACAATATCCGCTGTACGTATGTAGATGAAATTTGGTATTGAAATACAAGTGGAATAGTGACCCAGTGTCCTAAAAATAGTAAGTACTTACATCATATTTTAAAATTTCATCTTCTGGAACAAGATCTAATTTTGAATAAAAAAAGTTGACCTCGTGGGTCATTATGACAAAATTGTATCGTCCTAATAATTAAGCGGATGCAAAAGGGGTGGAAGTTTACATGGGGAAGAAGCAACCAATAACCGCTGTACGTATTTAGATGAAATTTGGTATTGAAATAGTTTGTAATTTTTTGGTCATGGTGTTCATATTTATAACAAGTTACCCGTCGATGCATAAAATTTAACTTTACCCGCTCTTAAGAAATATTTGAAAATGTCATTAATGTCAAAGGGTTATTGTAGGTTCGAGGACTATATATGACGGACAAAGATGCAAGGCCCAAACCAGAAACTACTACAAAATCATCTAACATTTACAGGACACCGTTTAGGTAGGAAAACATATCAAACGTTTTGTGAAGCAGTCAGATTAGGATTTATTTTTCTTTATAATTAAACAATAGGTACATTATCTGTCTCTCAAGCTGTTTTGATATGTCTCCTTGAAGAACTACGCATTATTTTGTATCTTTAAGATCTAATAATGTATCACTGTTTTGAAAAAAATAAGTCCCGTCGAGTTTCTTTTCGGTCATAATACTTCTCGGGCCAGGTGTAGGGTTAGAACCAGTGGTAGTTTTGGAACGAAGTTCCTTATCGGACGGTTCGCGGTTGGGAGGGGGGGGGGGTCACGAAAATGCGACACCCATACGATTGAGAAACATGTAAAATGGAATGAAATAAAAAATATATAAAATAGAATAAAGTGCAGTGAAGTGAAAAATTCAAAAATTTCAAATATTTCAGAAATTTCAAAAATTTCAAAAATTTCAAAAATTTCAATAATTTTAAAAATTTCAGAAATTACAGAAATTTCCAAAATTTCAAAAAAAAATTAAATATCAAAAATTTCAAAAATTACGAAAAAGTAAAAATTAAATAATATACGTTCGTTCGTATTTTTTTTTCTCTGACGTTCATTAGTGCATTGTAATGTGCTTCTTACATTGAAGAATAAATATCTTGATCTACATCAATATCATAAATCCTCTATTCCGCGTTCGGAAACCGTATATAATTACCACCATTATTGCAACCAGTAACGTAGTGACAGTGTGGTAAAAAAGTATGAAAATTAATTACCTACGGTAAGTAAAATCCACCCTCCTCCCCGACCGCCGGCACGCCAGTAACAGTTACATAAACTACTATTTATCTCTTTCTAGGGTTCCGTAGTCAACTAGGAACCCTTATAGTTTCGCCATGTCCGTCCGTCTGTCCGCGGTCTAGCTCAGTGACCGTTCGCACTAGAAAGCTGAAATTTGGTATCAGTATGTGCATTAATCACGCCGCCAAAGTAATAGAATAATAACTAAAAAAAATTTTTATTAGGGTACACTTAAAATGGGGGGTGAATTTGGTTTTCGCTCCAACCCTATCGTGTTGGGTATTATTGAATAGGTCTTTCAAAAAGAATAGAGGTCTTCTAAGACATTTTTTGGATGAAACTGATAGTTTCGTAAATATTAGATCTGAAAGTTCAAAAGAGGGCGTCTCCTCCATCTAACTTTTGAACCGTGGGTTCAAAAAAATAGAAAACAATAATGGAAGTGAGGCCCGATAAGAACTTTCAATAAAAACTATATTGAATAAAATCGGTTCAGCCGTTTTTGAATTATCAGTCAAAAACGCATAGTGAAAGGAAGTGTCGGATAGTAGAAATGACGTAAGCGCCGCCAAATATCCCTTAAATCTTAATAAACGACGTTTTGGACGGAAGTTTTGTAACAGGGCGGCAACTACGAAACTCTACACTGAGCATCGCCCGACATGCTCTTGGCCGGTTTTTTTTGCATTGTTATCCCAGAAATCACCCCTTAAGGATTACTAATTCCAACTCAAGAAAATCCCCAGCCAGATTATACGTAGGGGTAGCCACTACACCCGCTTAGTACACCTCAAATAGAAAAAATCATTACTGACCCCCTCAAAAAGTCATTTCTGCATTTGCGACCCCCCCAAATTTCAACCGCACTGCAACCGCGCCTGTTCTTACCTTTCATGCTTAGACTGATTTGACGGGAGGATCGATTTGGATGATATTTGCCGTGGACATGAACGTATAAATACGAAAGTGGTACTGTATCGTCCGATATACACCTGCTACTCTGTCGTTTAAATCATGGCAAAAAAATTATAACGACAAAAAATGTATTGATTTTTGAGTGTAGTTTCATTTAGTGGTCATTGTAAAAAATATCAGGACTACTGTCCTCTAGAGTATCCATCTGTCAACTTTACTTCACGTTCCGCCTCCAAGGTAGCGGGAGAGAAATTAGGGGTGAATTAGCCGCTTACTGACACAGACCGAATTCAACGCGGGCGGAGCCGCGGGCACAGCTAGTTTGAAATAATATCAGTGAGAGTGTCGCTTAACTTCAAACTCAGGTAAATCCATTCGACCCTCTCAGCAAATATCTACCCTATCACCTTTTGTTAATACCAAATCGCATAATCTGACAGATGGATTTACCCGAGTTTGAATTTAAGCGACTCCTATGTCAGTGGTGGGACTGATGGGGATACCAAAGTTCCGTATTTTTAATATTACAAAACTTACTACTGTCTGCAATATTATAATTGCAATTCTTTAATTTAATGAATGAATAATATTTACGTCGGAAAAAAAATCTAAGCAGCTCAACGGGAACAAAGTATTAATCCAAATCTTGCAATAAATTATTATAAGTAGGAAGTAACTTCTAGTGTGTTACTAAAATAAATCTGTATAAATAAAACCACATTGGTAAGTTTCATAAGTTGGCAGCATTGTGTGAGTGAGACACCGCCCCCTACATTATGCTCTCTATCGAACCGTTTTATTAGGGTTCCGTAGCCAGAATGGCAGAAACGGAACCCTTATACTTTTGGTCATGTCCGTCTGTCCGTCCGTCCGTATGTCACAGCCATTTTACTCGGGAACTAGACGACTAAACTCGGAGACGTATCTTAATAAAATTTAGACATAAAGATGTAGTTTGTATGCCGCTATTTAGATATGTAGTGAAATTGCATAAAAAATATTTTCAGGGGGGACGCTGAGCATACATGTAACTAAATTTCAAAAAAACTTTTTTTGCCAAATATCAACATGTTGCACATCATTCGATAGGTCATTAAAAATAACATTGAGGTTTCTTTGAACATTTTGTGAGTAAATAGTTTCAGAAAAATTCGCTTCGAATGTCGGAAAAATAGCGTCCTTCCCTGTAACTTTTGAACCGTAAGTCCAAAAAATATGAAAAAATTTGAGAAGATGCGCGTTATCATATACTTTCTACGAAAATGGTTTTGAACATTATCGGTGTAGCCATTTTTGAGTTATTTCCAAAAAACTTCTTCCATAGGCATCAGATACGACCTTTTGGCATTAGTCTGGTTCTTATTCCATTGAAGCTACGGAACCCTCCATTATGCGTGGTCCAATACGCACTTGGCCGGTTTTTACTTTTTACTAGTGACCTATGCATGAACGGCTGTTTTGCTCGGTAATAAGGTTCAACTGTGGTTAGGGAAATATACTAAAAGTACTATCCGGATTGTCTTCTGGTCCGTGGTTACAGGCCACACCCGGTATTTGACAAATAATTGTCTTAGCTGTCAGACATCTGTGCTAATAGCGTTGGGGTGCAAGTCGATACTTCTGTAGATATGTTGATGAGAGAATCTGAATAATCATTAAAATCAATTAGCAATAAGTATAATATTACGCAGGAATTAACTATAACAAAGGCTTGTATAATAATGAGTCTTTTTGGAATTTTTGTCATAATATTGTTAACAACTACTTCGTCCAATTTTTTGTCTGATACTTAGAAACTGATAGACCACCCTCAGCTTAAACCGAAAATAGGACCTAGAAACATGACACGAGTTTCATAGAATTCGTTTCTGAATCGTCAATCTGATATCGACATGTTACCAATCAATGTGTGACATCACTATTTGTACTGCATTTTTGTATAATTCTCAATATTATTCTAGTTAGTGGTATAATACTCTCGTAATGTTACTATTCCGTATTTTCTTTAATAATTGTACCAATTTATGGCACAAAATGGTGCTTCGAACCATTTTCGAACCTATTATATTAAATCCGCAAATCACAAATTGGCATTGGCGCTAACGGAGCGCAGGCGCAAAGCGCAAGAGTAATACAAGATTCGTGCAAGATTCTTAGGTCAAACCTTGGTCAAACATCATGTGCATGTCTAGTCCTACCGCTCGCACATGCGCATTGCTGGTCTATGATTTTGAAATAAATATGTTTTATTTTATTACGAAAGTTATTTTCAATAATTGACAGCAAAAAGAAACAGGTATCAGCTATTACGAGTACAAGCGATTAGTCCAGGATTTGACAATACGAGTAAATATCATGTTAGTTTCACACCACGTCAGGGCAAAGCACCGTGTTTGTTTGTGTTTGTGTTTGCACCTGCCATCTCATACATTTGTCACATACAACATATGTTAACTCAATAATGCCATTGATGTCATAAATAAAAACCGGCCAAGAGCGTGTCGGGTCACGCTCAGTGTATGGTTCCGTAGTTTTCCGTCCGTCACAGTGTCCCCACTTAAGAGTTAAAATAACACCGCCATGTAGGATATGATATGAGCGTTCCACGTACAGCGACATCTATCGGCAAATTAAGTAAACTATTGCACGCGAGCTTAAAGTATGGAAGATGATTTTTATGGTATAATTCTTTATTGCGTGAACCGATTTTCACCGTTTTTACTTTATTTGAAAGCAGGTCATTTTATTGTAATTTTGTAGAAATTATAGGTACAATAAACACCTGCTTATACGGTTAAATTACAAACTTAGTTCAGAAATTATTTTGTAATTTTTTTTCAAAAACTATTCAACCTATCAAGTTTTAAATAATTTTCCTAGAAAGTTTTTATAAAGTTCTACTTTGAAGATTTTTTTCAAATTTTTAAAACATATGGTTCAAAAGTTAGAGGGGGGGGGACACATTTTTTTTTACTTCTGGAGCGATTATTTCCGAAAATATTTACATTATCAAAAAATTATTTTACGTCACACCTGGCCATAATGTGAGTTTTACCGCTCGCTACGCTTACGGTAAAACTCGCATTATGGCCAGGTGGGGACGTAAAATTGTGTACTCACCACGGGCAGTAAAAAAGAAAGCCCTCTATCGCATATTTACAACCCTCGCCTGCGGCTCGGGTCCCAAATACCTGCGATTTCGGGCTTTCTTTTTTTTACAGCCCTAGGTAAGTAATGTACTATTACTAAACCCCTATTCATTTTTAAATACCTATCCAACAATATATCACACATTAGGGTTGAAATGAAAAAAAAAATCACTCCCCACTTTACGTATAGGGGAGGTACCCTAATAATAGTACATTACTTACCTAGGGCTGTAAAAAAAAGAAAGCCCGAAATCGCAGGTATTTGGGACCCGAGCCGCAGGCGAGGGTTGTAAATATGCGATAGAGGGCTTTCTTTTTTACTGCCCGTGGTGAGTACACAATTTTACGTCCCCACCTGGCCATAATGCGAGTTTTACCGTAAGCGTAGCGAGCGGTAAAACTCACATTATGGCCAGGTGTGACGTAAAACATTTTTTTCAACTTTTTATTTTACTACTTTGTTGGCGTGATTGATATACATATTAGTACCAAATTTCAGCTTTCTAGTGCTAACGGTCACTGAGATTATGCGCGGACGGACGGACGGGCAGACATGGCGAAACTATAAGGGTTCCTAGTTGACTACGGAACCCTAAAAAGCGGCCAATTGCGTGTCTAACCACGCATAATGGAGGGTTCTGTGCCTTCAACGGAACATGAAAAAATTATCAAGAAGTCGTATCTGCTTAAGTAAGAGGTTTTTTGGAGATAACTCGAAAACGGTTTATGTTTAAGAGGCTGACAACACCCAATGACCTTCAAATTGACTTTACTCAAACAGTTTTCTTAGCTATAACTACTTGTTTTGAGAAACTAAAAAAAAATGTTATTATTCGTTATATTTGGAAGAACTTCGTTAATTCCGATACGCGATTGGACGAAATCGGCTCGATAGAAAATAATTCCGAAGTTACATCTTAAAATTTGCTTTAAACAGTCGTATGTCTTTAGTTTCTTGACTTATATGTCTGTAACTAAAGACAAAATTCCACCACACTAATACTAAAAACTTCGTTGTTTTATATTTCTCAATTACTGCGTAGTTTTTTTTTATTCATCAATTTGCAAAATTTGCAATGAGCGCCCATACTAATCGTAACACAGTGTTTCTCTTTCACTCGCGCTGAAAAAGATAGGGAGAGAATTTAGCTGTTGTCATCCCATTAAAACAATGTTCGCAGAAAGAATATACAAAGGTGTATAATATTGAGGGTTCCGTAGCCAGAATGGCAAAAACTGGACCCTTATAGTTTTGGTCATGTCCGTCTGTCCGTCCGTCCGTATGTCACAGCAATTTTACTCGGAAACTCTAAGACGTACATATCTTAATAAAATTTAGACATAAGGTGTAGTTTGTATGCCGCTATTTAGTTATGCAGTGAAATTGCAGATAAAAATATTTTCAGGGGGGGCGCTCCATACATGTAACTAAATTTAAAAAAAAAAAATTTTTACCAAATATCAACATGTTGCCCATTAACCGATAGGTTTTTAAAAATAACATTGAAATTTCTATCAACATTTAGTGCTTATGTGAATAGTTTCAGAAATAATCGCTTCGAAAGTCGGAAAAATAGCGGCGCCCCTGCAACTTTTGAACCGTAAGTCCAAAAAAAATTGAGAAGATGCGCGTTATCATATACTTTCTACGAAAATTGTTTTGAACATTATCGGTTTAGCCATTTTTGAGTTATTTCCAAAAAACTTCTTCCATGGGCATCAGATACAAACCTTTTGGCATTAGTCGGGTTCTTATTCCATTGAAGCTACGGAACCCTCCATTATGCGTGGTCGGAAACGCACTTGACCGGTTATATTCTTTTCATATGTTTTAGATCTCCGTTTCAAAAGTTACAGCGGTGGAATTCTTTAGACTTTCGGGTTAATTATTACTGAAAATATTTACAAAATATAAAATCTGGCCAAGTCCGAGTCGGAACTCGGGACACCAAGTGTTTCGTACCACAAGGTTAACGAATAATCCTCACCGTGTGATCTTAAGGGGGTTTTTATGTTATACTAGCTGTACCCGAGGCTTCGCTCACGTGCGTTTTAGTAGGCTTTACCACTTTTCGTTACCCTCAACAGTCCATTGCTAAAAGTTGCCTACGCATGAACATGTCAAAAAGTCAATGCAGCAGTTTACTAACGCAGCAGCAGCAGAGACTAAGAGCGAAATCAATGATCAAGGGAAGCGTATAAGCGGGAAGATCTGCCGAGCTGAAGGCAGAGCTCCCCGTAGAGCCGAACGCCCGAAGCGTCGTAGTAGAAAATGCCTCTGCAGTAGCTGGACAGAGATCGAACACAAATTAATGATTAATGTCATCAAGTGAACCAGAGCGTAGAAAGCCCGACAATAAGGCAGCATTTTCACTGAGGCGGAGATGAGACGAAACGTGCGAGAACCAACCAATAGCTTTGTACTAGGCTGCGTTTCCACCATAGATGAGCGAGGATGCGTTGCGAGGAATGTGTTTGTAAAGAACCAACCCTAGAGCTGCGCTGTACGGTTGCTACTTATATATCCGGAAACAAAAAAACAAACAAACGTATACGGCTGAAAATGGTTTTATTGTTTTTCAAAGTATTCCCCTTGATGATCTATGCACTTTTGCATTCGCGTGAACCAATTTTTAAAGCACTTCTGCCACTCCGCCTGAGGTACCTCCATTACGTGTTGTTTGAATGCGTCGGCAGCATCTTCAGCGGTCGAAAATCGTTGACCGCGTAATTTATTCTTTATATTTGGAAATAAATAAAAATCGTTGGATGCCAAGTCAGGGCTGTACGGCGGATGACCCGTTAATTCCACATTTTGACCCTCCAAAAATAGAGTTGTTTCGCGTGACGTATGACAGCTGGCATTGTCATGATGAAGAATGATTCTTCGTCGCTGGTTAGTTTTACGAATTTGTTCAAATACTTCCGGTAAGCAAATGGTCGTGTACCACTCTGAATTAACCGTTCTACGGTTTTCTAGTGGCACTGTAGCTACATGGCCATTAATACCGAAGAAGCAGGCCACCATTTGTTTCAATGTACTTTTTGCACGAGTAACTTTCGTAGGGTTCGGCTCATTTTGATTGTTGCTTCGCAACCCATACCGTTGATTGTTGCTTCGTTTCGGGATCGTATGCATAGATCCAGGATTCGTCACCTGTATAGATGTTATAAACGGCTTTTGAGTCACCACGGTTATATTTTTTTAACATTTTATTGCACCATTCGACACGAGCATCTTTTTGCTCTTTTGTTAAGTTGTGGGGTATCCAACGCGAACAAATTTTTTTTACAGCCAAATAATTATGTAATATGCTATTAATGCTGGTCATAGAAATACCCAGAGTCGCCTCTATCTCGCGGTACGTAACATGTCGGTCGTCCATTATAAGTTTTCGCACAGCCTCGATATTTTGTTGTACAACGACCGATTTCGGGCGACCTGCCTTAACTTCGTCCGTAAGCATACTACGTCCACGATTGAACTCACTAAACCAGTGCTACACAGTAGTTTTAGATGGGGCTTCATCACCAAAAGTTGAAGTTAGTTGATCTATGCACTGTTGTTGCGTTAAACCACGCCGAAAATCATAATAAATCATAGCACGAATATTTTCACGAGTGAGTTCCATTCTTGCTGCGAGATGACATTTAAAACCCGTCAAAAACAAAACACGAGCGTTAATAAGAAAGAAAAAATATACCGGCCAGTACTTAAAAAAGTTCAAATTTTACCATGGAGGTCAAATATGCTATTTAAGAAGATTGTAATCCCGGTTTCCGGATATATAAATAGTAGCCTATGTACGAGGATAAAAAAATGAAGCGATTCTATTGGTGCTTCACAAATACATTCCTCGCAACGCATCTTCCCTCATCTATGGTGGAAACGCAGCCTAACGAAGACACGTGACCGTGAACAATGCATTGCTCTTGGTCGATTCCCGCATGCACACACTTCGATCATCCGATCTCCGATCATCTCCGCATTAAAAGAGAGGCAGCCTTAGTGGTAAGGCCGAAAGCTCAGCTCGAAGTAATGTCGTGTCGAAGCCCCAAGCATCCCAGTCAAAAGAGCTTCTGCAGTTGCAGGTGAGAGATTGAACACAACTTAATCCCGCCTATCTCGTAGTTAACTATATTAATACACTTTTTGCTCCGTCTTAAACATTCAACCTAACTATTTTTGGTAAATATGAAAACAAATCGTCCAGTGTGTTTTTTCTTTGTGCGGCGGGCTCGGTGGGCGAAGGCTTTTACTAACTGTTATTTAAGTGCCTTATACGCGAACTGGTATGGCACTTAAATAACAGCCCGCCCCTCTCTGGAACTTGTCACACAGTTAACTTTATCGATACTTGTTTTGCTCCCGTCTTAAAGATTTAACATAATCATTTACGGTATGAATATAAATCGTTTAGTGTGTCTTTTCTTTATGCAAGGGGCTCCGCCCCCCGAACCCCCCTTTTACCGCCTATCATGTAGTGAATTCTCTCAACATTCTTTTTCTCCCATCTTAGTCTTACACATTGAACCTAACCATTTATGGTATGAAAACAAATCGTTCAGTGTGTTTTATCTTTGTGCGGGGGCTCCGCCCCCCGAGCCCCCCCTGTCGCGCTTGTTACTCAGTTAACTTTATCGATACTCGTTTTGCTCCCGTCTTACACATTTAACCTTACCATTTATGGTATAAATACAAAATATCGATTAGTGTGTCTCCCTTTTACCTCCTGACAGGTAGTAAACTCTGTCAACATTCTTTTACTCTCGTCCTAAACATTCAACGATACCATTTTTGGTATGAATTAATATAGTTCAGTGTATCTTTTCTTTGTGCGGGGGGCTCCACCCCGCGAGCCCCCCTCTTGCGCTTGTTACTCAGTCAACTTTATCGATACTCGTTTTGCTCCCGTCTTACACATCTAACCTTACCATTTATGGTATAAATACAAAATATCGTTTAGTGTGTCTTTTATTTGTGCGGGAGGCTCCGCCCCCGAGCCTCCCTTTTACCTCCTGACAGGTAGTAAACTCTGTCAACATTCTTTTACTCTCGTCTTAAACATTCAACGATACCATTTTTGGTATGAATTAATATAGTTCAGTGTATCTTTTCTTTGTGCGAAGGGCTCCGCCCCCCGAGCCGAGCCCCCCTCTTACATTTGTCACGCAGTTAACTTTATCGATACCCGTTTTGCTCCCGTCTTAAACATTTAACCTAACCATTTATGGTATGAATAGAATTCGTTTAGTGAGTCTTTTCTTTGCCTTAGCCCCTTTTTTGCCGCTTATCACGTGATTTTTTACAGATAACTGCTGCTCAGTGACGTCTTAGTTAGTAAGACAATGCTGCGAGAGATAGCGTTGTGGTTCATTTAGCTCTGGGCATTTTTTCGATTTCCTTTTTTAGGGTTCCGCATTTACCATGTTTACATACTTTTTATTAAGAACATGAAAAAACCTAATCAATTTGTGACTTGAACTCAGCGTTATAATAATTGCATTTACCATACTATGTTCTACCCGCTAAAACCATAAAGTCAATATTATTCATAGAAATCCGTTCAGCCGTTTTTATGCCAACTGGTAATATGTAAACAGACAATTAGACAAAAACGCAAACAGAGCAAAAGTTCTAAAAATCGTCGAATACTGATCTGTTATCGATTTTAAGAGCTACTTATTAATATTTTTGCTAATATCTCCAATGTTCAGATTTTCTACTCTCCTTTGCTTTATTATATGTATAGAATAGATAGATAGATACATAGATGTTCGGCGGTTGTATCAAATTATTGAAAAGTGGTCGTATAAACTCAAATATTAAATAATGAGTCTTACTAAAGTCTGTTCGGAAAGAGAAGTGTAGTGGTTTATTTATACTGGAACTCATACATACTACGACACTCCTCTTTCCGTATAGACATGGGGTAAACTCTTAGAGAATTCAACCCGGATGGAGTAGTCTGTCATTTTCTATACAAAAAAAGTCTGCCGATTTTTGTGGGGGAGGGGAACGTCAAATGTCTGGAATGAAAACGTAACGTACAAATAGCTACGTCAGATAAACGTCAGTCCATACAAGTGTATAACCACTGGTCATATGTTTTCGGCAGAAGGGAACGCCTATCAATGGCGACACCGGTTGGTTGAATTCTCTAAGGGTAAACTCCATACTGTCAGGTGACAACTAAATCTTACAAATTGCAAAAAAAATAAGTAAATTAAAATTCGCCTTGTTTTGTTACCAATACGGTTCAATATGGCTATAAACTTGTGGTAGTAGGTAATTACCTATAGTGAATTTTTTTGTCACCCGACGACGTGCGTTGCTTTGAAGGCCTGTTCGAAATTTAAACTTATGTTATCTATTATCTCATAAAGCAATGAAGTATGGAGTTCTATATTCAAAATGGTTCGACAAATTTTAAAATAATTTTCCTTGGGTAGGAAGGCTCGTTCGATATTTACACTTATAACCGTTGAGTAAAGTTTAATTTTGTATGTACTATTTTTCTCTTATGCTTTTAATATATAAATCATAGGAAAGTACCACTGTAAATTGACTGTAGGTACATATCGAGTCCTATAGTAACCTTATAAGGTCAATCCGTGGTCTGAAAACTGTTGAAGATAGGTCTACGCATAGCCTAATTATACAGGTCAGTTAAATTTTTGACACCTCGTGACGTCAGTGACCACACTGACGTCATCAGGGAACGATGCGGTTGTCAAACTTTTAAAATAGGGAAAATTATTTAATAGAGGATTACCTCTATTATTAGTAATTATACTAGGCATTATAATAAGAATGCAAATTAAATGCCGTGCCATTAAAAAACAAATCATTGGGTATATCTAAACGACACCATACCAAGGGTGTGCAATCTCTGTCAAAAAAATTGAGCTTGACATTTAGTATCCGATACGTTTCCCTAAGTGAGAAAGAGAACTTGTCATGCGTTAGGAAGGGACAACATGATTCGTAACGTCAAAGAAGGAGCTCTGTATCAGGGATATTACGGATACTGATTTTTTGACATCCGCGGATGCGGATATTAAAAGGCTCACATCCCTGGAATACGGATGCGGATATAAGATAAGTACACAAAAAAACAAATATTAAAGTTTTGTACTACTCACATCATACAAAGCCCTTCGCCCTACAATAGCATTTCAACACTAAAATCAAAACAAAACAAAGTCGTCATTTCTTGTCGCTATCCGTCAAGGACATAGAGCTCGGTCGACGAATCACGAAAATGTAACAATATTCCGATTGGGTAATGGTGAAATTACCTACGTTACTTTACCTAGCACGTGCGCCGTCACAGAGACGTTCCTGTACAGACTTGTTCCACATCTGCATCCGCATGAGCTCCGCATCGATTTGATGCGGAGGCGGATGCAGATTTTGAAAATGATGCGGAAGATCCGCGGTTTCCACAAACCACAATTTCCACAAAGTATAGACAATTTTCCGCACAGTATTGAATATTATCTATTTATAGTGTCCCTATGACGGAATTCATGGCCGGCCATGCACTGTTATAGTTTTTATGGGGCACCACACATTAGAGTGGAATTTAGCTATTCGTAAACAAAAACAAACAAAAGCGTAAAAAATTGGGCTATGGTAGCGGAAATTTGTCTATGGCCTCCATACAAAAATTCAGCCTACCATAGACAAATTTCCGCTTTTGTCTATGAACAGCTAAATTCCGCTCTAATGTGTAGTGCGGTGCGCCTATGGGATATTCTTCATTAATGGGTCAATCCAAAAAAAAAACATTATTCTATGTAAGTATAATATTACCAACGTTTGATTTATTCCTATTATAGTTTCCCCGTTATACAAAGTTAACGACATGCTGTTAAAGGAGAATGGGCAAAGATGTATGGGAGCTGGGACCACCCTCCAATAGCTTTAAGATGTATGTCGTTCGATAGGTCTTGTCAATAGGAATAACTTTTGCTTTGACAGCTTTGTTGTCACAGTTGTCCGTTCAGAGATATATGACATTTAAGATCCGATCAGGGGTTGCTCTGACAATGCTATGCAGCGAGAGATCCCGCACCCTCATTGCTGCCGTCATCGTTGCCCTCTCTGTGTTCCAGTGGGGACACCCTTCCAGCGTGTACTGGGCCGTGTCGTCCACCGCTCCACAATCCAGGCACTGGGGCCCCAACTCCCTCCCGATTTGGTGCAGGTAATGCCTGAAACACCCATGTCCGGTCATCACCTGCGTCATCCTATAAGTGAGGGCCCCATGCTTCCGGCCCAACCAGCCTTCAAAGTATGGGAGAATAGCACCTATGGTGCGGGTTCCATAGAGGCTATCCTCCAGCACAGATTTCCAGCGCTCCCGGAGCCTGTCCAGAGCCTGTCGCGCCGCCCTCTCGACTTCTTCTGGGTCCGCGAGCTCACCCCTTTTCCGAGCCTCAGCCCTCACCCTGTACCTCTCCGCCAGCACCTGAGTATCCAGCTCCCACGGCGGGGTACTGGCGAGGAGGCACACTGCTGCAAAAGCTGTGGTGCAGTAGGCTCTTGCTGCCCGCTGCGCCACTATCCTTTGGGGCCGACGGAGCAAAGGTTTTGTTCTCTCCGTCAGCCGGTCCACCCATATTGGTGCACCATACAGAGCCATGCTCCTAAGCACACCCGCAAACAGTTTTCTGCAGGAGCTGTTGGGTCCACCTACGTTGGGCAGCAAGCGCCCCAGAGCCGATGCAGCTCCCACTAGTCGAGGGGCGAGCCTCGCGAAGTGCTCACGAAATTGCCAACCTCTGTCCAGGATAAGGCCCAGATATTTAATGTGGGGCTTAACCCGGACAGCTTCCCCTCCGACGGTAATGGTTGTGTCAGGGCCCAACCGTCATTTGCCGAATACGATCGCCTCCGTTTTTAGGAGGGACACCTTCAACCCGAGGAGCTCTATGCGACCGACAGTCATTGCCGTCGCTACAGCCGCTCTCCGAAGAGTTTCTTCGGGCCGCTTTCCCTTCACGGCCACCATCGTGTCATCGGCGTAACAGATGGTGACCATGCGTGGCAGTTGTGTCCCTCTGACGGCCCTTAATTATAACCCCTGATCGGATCTTAAATGTCATATATCTCTGAACGGACAACTGTGACAACAAAGCTGTCAAAGCAAAAGTTATTCCTATTGACAAGACCTATCGAACGACATACATCTTAACGCTATTGGAGGGTGGTCCCAATCTGCCTATTCTCCTTTGCGTATGGATTTCTACTAAACGGCTTAGTCCATTGAAAAAAGAAATTAAACTCATAAATATGTTACACGCAGTTTTACACGCAGTTACACTACACCAATATTTATTACGAGCAACCATTATTATATACATTATATATCTATCAAATATTTTGGGAATCTCAGACAAAAATGAAACGGCGTGATAAGTTTAAAAGAAACAGAGATAATACAATATGGCCGTCTGTCAGTGTAATACTCGCCAAATAGTTGTATTGCCACAATGTTAAAAAAAAGTCCTCATTAAATTACATGCCGTAAATGAATTGCCAACTAAAAGTATTATATTCAATTACCTAAAATTATATGAAGCTTATTTTAGGTATAAAATAATAAAAAAACACAAAATAAACTTAGTAACGGCACGCTAACATTTTTGAACATGAATAGTGTATTAATTAAACTCCCTGACTGAATTGAAAATGTCAACGAATGGCATCATTGTGTGACGTAGGTGAGGTCTTTTCGGGCGAGCTGTCAAAAATTTAAATGACCTTTATAATTAGGCTATGGGTCTACGGTCTACCAAATAATTATGCCGTCATCTGCAGGGTCTTTTTAGTGGACTATTCAGTTCTCAGTTCCTAGTTAGCTATAGTTTCTGAAAAAAACGCGGGGACAGAGCCGTAATTTTTGTATGAAAAACTGCATTTTCAAATGCGTTTTTTATCAAAACTACTGCTCGTAAAACGAAGTCAAAATCAGTCAGCTGTCCTAACTTTTTGCAGGCTTTCTATTGGTACCCCACACGATTCTTACAAATGAAAAATTTATATCACATTCCCCCAAACTTCCTGATAAACTTAAATTTAAGCAGTTAAAGCCTAAGTACCTTGTTACAGCCGACATTTTCTATACCTATTCCAAATTTCAGGTTTCTACGTTAAACCGTTTCCGAGAAAGACGCGTTTTACCGATTTCGGCGACCGGAGTGATCCCATAAGTGTTTCGTAAACCAAGTATTGGTACGAAACACTAAAAAATGTTCAAATAATATAATGTCATCTTTAAATAACTAGGTATCGATTGATATGTGTAACATGTGGATATTTGGCAAAAAATTTACAATTAAGTGCCCCCTTATAAATATTTTTACCAGCAATTTTCTACAAAACTAAGCAGCGACATTCAAAATATCTTACGTAAACATTTTATTAAGATCATATCATCTTACAGTTTCTGAGTAAAATGGCTGTGACATATGGATGGACAGATGGACATTGCGAAACTATCAGGGTTCCGTTTTTGTCATAAAAAATAGTTATGTAGTGTGAATTTTAATATTTTATTTTTTATCTGTCGATTAAGTCATAATTTTAATGACAAACACAAAATAGTGGGAAATCCCACCTCACCCCCCGTAGTTGGGGTTGGTGCTAAGATTTACATCTTTGGATTATGAACATTGGTAACTTGTCTGTAGTGATTTAACAACCTTGGTCTAAAAACACTAACTCGCCCTTATTGCATCTCTACTCTCCCCATTCATGACCCAATTGTCCACGTCATCCCTTCTTACCCCGTTTTACGGTAATTACCTCCTCGAGTACTATAAAGCGTATTACGTCGTGTACTGTACATAAAACAATTTTCTACGTGTCTACGTTCATTAATTACCTAATTCATCGTTTACTGGCAGCAGACATTTTAATTTATAATGGATGGAGACACTTGGGAGTTCCGTGTTCGCCATAAACGTACCGGCCTACCATGGTGACCCTGTCATTGTCACAATTTTTATAAGCATTATTGATATCTATTATTTACTCATGTAAAAAATAACTAAATCATTTAAAAACTGGTTTTTGTTCTATAGGTAGTTAAACGCCCATTTTTAAGAACCTATACTGAATACTAATTAGACATTTGTAAACTAATCCGAGCTCTATCGCATGAGAATAAGGAATGAGTTGCGTAGGTACCTAATGCTCGTTCGTAAATTGTTTTTTAATACAATTGCTCAAAAAGTTTACTTTATGTAGCTGCAAATCGTGCGTAAAGTTTGATTTTATGCACTAGTGCTAAAAAGTAATCTGATCTGCAAATCGTGCGTAAAGTTTGATTTTACGCACGATTTGCAGATATATTGCATTTTAAATTGACCAATCAGAACACTTCACTATATTAAATCCACCAATCACAACACATATCGGAGTTAATCGGAACGCTAGATACTTTTTTGGTGCGTATACTATGTAAATAATAAAATTTAAGTCCTTAAAAAAAACATTGTATTTAATATCAACCAATCAGAACACAGCAATGTTAAAATCGACCAATCAGAAAACGCAATTTATTTCTCACAACATGAGGTGTTTTTTAGTTCCTACTTCACAATCATTAAAAAAGATTTAATTTTTTGGGAAACGCTTTAAAGTGTGTTTAAATTGTTAAAATAGCTATTAGACATGGCAATTTGTAGGGCTCAACCTGTTGTGTTGGGAGGTGTAATAGGAGGTTGGGCCCGTAGGGAGCTAAAGGAGGGTGTAGGAGAGGCAGGGTACACAACAGGTTGGGCCCTACAAATTGCCATGTCTAATAGCTGTATTAAAGAGCTAATTATACCGTCGTCTGTGGCATTTATTCGCGGTATTGATATTTTGTATCTATGTCAAAGAAGTTAAAAAAATTAAAAGACCGTCAAGTTATGGGTTACCCTCATCTGGCAGAAAAATATTGGTCAGAAATAGTGTATTTCTGACATAACATGTTTCACAGAAACACTTTCGGTCGAATGGTAATTTTGCATAAAGGTATAGTTGGCATAACTACTACTACGCATACGAAACGTTTCGCAGCATATTGTTTTGCAGAACACTACTTTGGCCGATTTTGGTTTAGCATCATTTTATGTACCATAATAATCCTACAGCATACTATTATAATAGCATAATTATTTTCTGCTAGCAGAAAAGTGGGTTGGGTAAATTTTACGTAGTAGAATATAAGTCCCACCAAATTTAGATTTATTTAAGTTAGGTTAGAACTGCGACCCCCGCCGAAATAAACTCTTGCCATAAAAATGGATTAGGTAAGGTTAGAGTTGCGACCCTCGCGGAAACAACTGTCGCCTGAAAAGTGGGTTAGGTTAGGTTAGAACTGTGACCCCCACAGGAATAATTTGTTGCCAGAAAATTAGGTTAGGTTAGGTTAGAACTGTGACCCCACAGGAACAAACTGTTGCCAGAAAATTGGGTTAGGTTAGGTTAGAACTGTGACCCCGCGGAAACAAACTGTTGCCAGAAAAGTGGGTTAGGTTAGGTTAGGTAAAAGTAATTGTGGCGGCCGCAACGGGCCATTGCTCTCAGGGTGGCTCGAGCATACCGCCATAACTCGCACGTAACAGCTTGGCCGGGTGCCCGCTTTGGGAAGACACAACAAATTACCACAGACACAATTGGCAGTAATAACAATTTCATTCACTGGAGTACCGACACAAATATTTTCATTTCATTTTAATATGCTCATTATTACAGCGCCTGCACGTTCTTATGAGCAATACATCCGATCCCGCATTGGTCTTGTACAATATTATAAATAAGACAATGAAGATTATCTTATAATCGAAAAAAAAATCGGCTTCACAACTTTATGCCGCCTAAATATTATGCAAAAATTAGTGCTATTCGTTTAAAAGACAGTTATGCTTATCAACATTATGCCAATATAAGATTCGACCTTATGAAAATCTGCGAAATGATTTATGCCAAAGCATACTCTGCGTAAGGTGTTTCTGCCAAACGTTACTTCTGCCAAGTATCATTATGCAAAACAAATATATGTCAAAAAAGATTCTGCAAGACAATATTGAACCTAAAGTTATACCATAATTTCACCTTAGTTTAGTTATTGTGCGTAAATAATAAGTATTTTTATGATATTTTCTCGCAATCGAAGTGAAACATTGTATGCATTACTCTGGTCTAAAAGCCATATTACCACTCGAACAATTTTCCCTCACTTCGGTCGGGAAAATAACCACCTGGTGGTAATATGGCCTACTTTAGACCCTTGTCAAACAATCTACTATTCTTTCATTGTAGTTTTTTCGCAATAGTATTAAAAAACGTTGTTCGACACACGTGCAGAAGTGTCATTTTCACTCGTCCCGAGTCTAGACTCTCGCCTCTCGGCTCGGGCCAAGTAACTTCGGTACTCGTGCGAAGTGACATACTTCTTGCACTTGTATCGAAAACTACTATTCTAATGCGCACCCAAGCAATGATGCAAAGGATGAAAGAAAAGAAAAATAATGCTCCAACTAAGCTACGTTTCATTTAGCAATCTGGTTTTCCGACTAATTTCGGTTTTGTCGAAAAGGCTCGTACAAATAGTAGAGGCATTTTTATAAGAGCACGAAACTCAGGAAACGGTATTTTCTGAGATAGATATACATCCATATCGACTTCGCACAAGAGGCTTTATTCCCAAAACGCACGAAATGCTTAATTTTCTTCGAAGGCAATGGCGAAAATACTTATTTTTATTAAATCAACTATTAATGCATATATCTTTATCTAGACTGCCAATGCAGCAAATATAATGTTTTAACGAGTAAAATATTTTTAAAAAAATTGTCTTGGAAGGCCTTTCCGGACTTTCCAGTTAAACGTAGCGTTCATTTTCAAATTACGCAAGAAAGGGAAACAGTTCTTATTAAATTTGAATAAAATTCAATTATCATGTTTGAGCCGGCCAATGAAATAAAAATCAAAGATTCATCTTGGATAATAGACAAAATACCTTCCGATTAAATATATAACAGTTTCTTAATAAAAACACGGTTTATTTCATTTTTTCCACGAAAACCCTATAAATATTTTGCTCTAAAAATATTACCATAGCAAAGTTAAAGTATATTTCTATCACGATAAATAAAAATCATTACTAATTATATGTCGATGACTATAGTTCACAGTGTTTTATGGAAGCCAAAAAAGTGACCCCCATTTTATTACAAATTACTATATTTTAGAGCATTACGAATGCGAGACTAAAACTCCCATGTTTCTAATATGTGTAGTTTTTGAGACATAAATTTTTGAAAATCTTGTTTCTGACGCTCGGAAATCACGAAAAATAGAAATAATTTAAAAGATATTGCATGGACTGTTTGTTTCGCCAAGGTGTTCGATAAAACATTCAAAGACATACATTTAAGAGCAATCACTACCTTCCTAGATACATTTGTTACAAAGATATTAATTGTTTTATTAATTTTGGTTTTTATATTTTTCCTTCCATGTCCCGCCGTAGTATTTAGGTCGCAATATTGGTATGAGAGCTTCATTATTATGTCTTCTATCTAACATTGAAGTAATCACCTAAACACTTTATATCCGGGTTACCCGGCCTCTAGGGTTGACACTTCGGTATTTTTAATTTTATACGCCGTTGTTTCCGGGATATCTATAATTCTTGGTTTTGATAATAGTTTTGAGTACATATGCAAAGAACTAGCCAAAAAATGCGAAATTTCGACCATAACCGATCGAATACCCGGCTTTGAAAATTTACCTGTTATTGCATTCCCTATACAGAATGTAACAAAAATACTGGTGATCCGTTTAAGGGCATAATGATATCGTATTACGACTAAGAAGAAATTTTTTTACACAAACAAAAATGTTTTTTTTTTGTATGGGACACGTAGTCCCAGCCGGCCAACCCTCCATACAAAAGATTTTTTTTTTCACGCGAAAAAAAATTTTTTTAAGTTTTTCATAATTAGAATACGATACCAATTATGCCCTTAAAAGAATCACCAGTATTTTGTTACATCCTGTATACTGTGTTTATTTTATATCCAGGTAAATCCGGATACTGGTAGTGGCAGCCCTGACTGCAAATTGTAATCGACTGTAGATTAAATCTTCCAGGGAATTAGATCTTGTAAAAAATAGGGTAGATAGAAGACATAACAATGAAGCTGTCTTACAAATATCGCGATCTACTACGGTGGAATATGGAAGAAAAAAAATAAAAACCAAAATCATTAAAATAATTAATATCATCGTAACAAATGTACCTAGAAAGGTTGTAATTACATCTAAATGTACTTTTTTAAAAGGTTTATCCAACACTTTAGTCAACAGAAAAGTTTGTTACTTAATTTGCAATACATAATTATTTTTCGTAATATCCGGGTGTCAGAATCAAGATTTTCAAAAATTTATTTCTCAAAAACTACACATATTAGAAACGCGGGAGTTTTAGTCTCGCATTCGTAATGCTCTAAACTACAGTAATTTGTAATAAAATGGGGATGTCACTTTTTTGGCTTCCATAAAACACTGTGTAGTGGTAAACATTACTTTAGTATGATGAATCGATAACAGAACACGTTTCAACAATTTTTAGAATTTTTGTCTGTTTGTCTGTTTATCTGTTTGTCTGTTTATCTGTTTGTCTGTTTATTTGACCGCGCATCACGTGAAAACGGCTGAACGGATTTTGATGAAATTTTGTATAGAGATAGTTTGAGTCCCGGGAAAGGACAAAGAATAGTTTTCCTCCCGAAAATCAACCCTGGAGGGGGTGAAAAGGGGGTTGAAAGTTTGTATGGAGAATTTTTAATAGAAATTAGTATGGAGATAATTTGAGTCCAGAAAAACGACAGAATAGTTTTAATACACCTATTAACGGCCTCCTAGCCCAGTCGGTAGTGACCCTGCCTATGAAGCAGGAGGTCCCGGGTTCAAATCCTGGTAAGGGCATTTATTTGTGTGTTTATCACGAATATTTGTTCCTGAGTTATGGGTGTTTCCTATGTATCTAAGTATATATTTATCTATATAAGTATGTATATCGTCGCCTAGTACCCATAGTACAAGCTTTGCTTAGTTTGGGACTAGGTTGATTTGTGTAAGATTGTCCCCAAATATTTATTTATTTATTTATTTATTTAATACACCTATGTCGTTTAAATCATGCCAAAAAAATTATAAGGACAGAAAATATATTGATTTTTTAGTGGTAATTGTAAAATATTTTATCACGACTACTGTCCTCTAGCGTATCCATCTGTCAACTTTACTTCAAGTTACGCCTCCAGGGTAGCGGGAGATAAATTAGGGGTGAATTAGCCGCTTACTGGCACAGACCGAATTCCACGCGGGCGGAGCCGCGGGCACAGCTAGTGACCTATAAATCACACTTCACAGGTTCTGTTGAATTTACAAGCCTTATTGAGCTTACTGTGGGCCTAGGTCGATTTGTCCTATAATATTTATTTATTTATTGTATTTTTGGGTAGTTAATAATTATTATTATGTATCAAAAGTATTTTGTGTGTTACAAATACTTCAAAAGATCTATAAATAGCATTTTATGTACGTTTTTTCCTTAGTAAAAATAGTTGGAAGTGTGGAAATAAAATAAAATAAAAATAAAATAAAAAATAATAGAGTTTTTCGACTTTTAAGGGAATAAGGAGTTACTGTCATTTAAATACTTCCTTATGGCTACAGACAGTAGTAGACAGTAAGCAAAAGTATGAGCCCGAAAGCTTGACATAACCATCATATAGGGAGTGAGCATTCTAAGCTTACTTATTTTGTCTATAATGTGGCTTATGGCTAACTTAATTTTATAATTTATTTTTAGATGGGCTGTCGAAAAATATTCAAATTTTTCAGTTTCTCCGTTTTCTCTCAAAACGTCTTTGATAGTTGGTAGTATAGTAGCTAGCTAGTGCTAGCACTAGTGGGTTTCAACACTTTCAGCCGAGATAAAATTTAAATGCCTGGTGTTTCTTGCGAAGTCAATAAGCCAAGCAACATCAAAAACTGTTATTTAAGTGTCATTAAATTAACGACATTACAATAATAAATGGACACCTCCTTATCTCCATTTTTAAGTTATGCTGATTGTACTAAAATGAGTAGGTAAGCTTTGCTCTGTTAATGCCACTATCAAAAATGATAGCATCACCGTTTAGATTTATAATACTCAATATTCAAGAATGTTTATGATTATTCATTGTTATTATAATAATTAATAATAACTAGTATCGCAGCCAACTAGTATACCTACTGGTACTATTATCGTTCATCTAATTTTGATTGTGACAGTACTATTTCGGTAGTAAATATCTTTTCCAGTCGAGTCGTGAAAACTTGGAATACGAGTATAGCATGACTTTTTTAAGATGACGGAATTGTAGCTAGAACTCTCGAGTAAGATTACGACATCTTAAAAAAAGACATGTATATAGTATAAGTTCGTATTTGTCATGCTTTTCCATGCAGTCAACTTCAGTTTACGACGTTGTATTGAGAAGGGTCTAGACTAAGACATAAAGTGAAAGAAGTTGAAATTAAAAAAATAGCACGTATTAAAATGAGTTCTTGTTGTTACGCATGTATATGAAAAGTACCTATGTAAAAAAAAAAAGTTCTGAAATTTGGTTATAAAGAATCCTCATATTATTTGTGTAGATTATCTTAATGTCGATAGATATGTTTTGTATTAAGTTACAAAAAAATGTATCACTGATGAAAAGAGCAACCCCTTAAAGAGTTTCTTGCTCATTCTTCTCGGGGGAATCAGCATTCCGAATGAGCGGTAGCTTCAATAAAAAAATGTGCTAAAATTTTACCTGGTCAATGAAAGTCAGAACAAATATGGATTTGACTAGCTAGAATGTTATGTGTTTATTCTACTGGTTTGAATGAATAATAATACAGATGACTGTTTGTTTGTCGAAAACAATATGTGGATTTATAACATGATAGTTATTAACGCTTTCGAGAGCGAAGCATTTTGCAGGAAGGCCGTGATAGCCGCCCTGTGGTTGTGTGACGTCACGACCCGTAATGTAAACAAATAGGTTCATTCTAGTTAAAGCTTGATGATTAAAGCAGTTCGTATATGACCGCCCCAAAGCACTGACGTTTCATTTATATGTACCTGTGTTCCGATATAACTAAATATATACCTAAATAATATTTATTATCTCACCCCTTTCTGTCAATGATAGCCTTGCAAAAACAAAAGATTGCCATGTAAGCAAAAACCTGTGGCGGGGGAGGCGTTGCTACTTTCTTAAAAGTATGCTGGCATCGCCAAGATGATTTCTAGTCGTGTAGACTAGGCAGATGAATTCTGGTCGTGTAGATCAAGCAGATGTATTCTGATCGTGTAGATCAGGCGGATGTATTCTGATCTTGTAGATCAGGCGAATGTATTCTGATCGTGTAGATCAGGCGAATGTATGTATTCTGATCGTGTAGATCAGGCGAATGAATTCTGATCGTGTAGATCAGGCGGATTGATTCTGGTCTTGTAGATCCGGCGGATTATAGTCCCGTCTCGTTGGCAATATTTTGAGGGTTAAGTTTCGAAAATTCTAAAGTCACTTATTATTGAAGTTGGAAATACAGTGTGTACATGAGAATCTTTCAGTGCGTTTTGTGTCATATTCAATTGGTGCTTTTTTGTAATTCAATAGTTTGAGGTTAACTTTTTTAGCTCGCCATAACTTGAGTAAAAGAATATTAAAGTTAGAAAATATAGCTGTTTTGTATTTAGAACAGTTTTATTGTTGTACAAAACTAGTTTGTGTCATTTACGTCGAGTGCAATTTGATAAAGTATGACAACGCTAAAAAACTACGTATACAAAATTAGAGTTCATAAAATAAGGATTAACTATATCATCACCTCAAAATATGTCAATAAAATCAATATGTGTCAAATTAAGCAATGCAAATTTAAGTTTCTTGGTAATTTCTTTTTTTTAGGCTGTTATCGTTTTAATAAATTATTAAAGTCATCAGAGTTCACATTCTAATAATCAAAAAGGGATTTTAAAGTAGATATTTCAATTTGTGTCACTTTCATCAATGATATTTCGTCTAAAATTAAACAGAAACAATATTTGCGTTCAGAGGAAATCTTCTTAACTATAGCGCGTGACCTTGATGGCACGCCTGTTCGGCTTACTTGAAGTGACCACTAGAAGTAGACCTCCGGCTCGCTTCTTAACAAGCTAATCCATGGGTCAACCAGGCGCTGGCATCTTAGCTGTTACGATGTAGGTACTTGCTCACGGAGGCGCGCGCGGGGTGATAAAGCTGACATACTCGACAAAGGAACTGAGCGGAGGAGCAAGTCGCGGGAAGCCGGCGAGTAGGGCAATGAACTCGTGCGTGTCTCGCCAATACGTACCTTTTAAGCGGTAGCCGCTTTGTTTGTGTTTTGACTAGACTGTTGAGTATATTTTCGAAGATTTCAAGCATCGTGAATTATGGGTAGAAAACGGAACGTATAATTTTTATTTAGTTGTTTTATTGGAACGATGTTCCTTATCGGACGGTTCGCGGATGGGGGGGCTAGGCGAAATAAAGTCACGTGACCGTCACGAAAAAGCATTGAGAAACATGTGAAATGGAATGAAATAAAAAAATGAAAAATAGAATAAAGTGAAGTGAAGTGAAAGTGAAAGCGAGAAGTGACAAAGTGAAAAAAGTCAAGTTAAAAAAAATTAATTTCAAATTTTTCAAAAATTTCAAAAAATTAAAAAAAAAACAAAAATTTCAAAAATTTCAAAAATTTCAAAAATTTCAAAATTTCAAAAAATTCAAAAATTTCAAAAATTTCATAAATTCAAAAAAATACAAAAAATACAAAAACCACAAAAATTGCGAAAAAGTCAAAAATTAAATAATATTACTTCGTTCCAACCGATTGTTCCACGACACTAACGTATTTTTTTTTTTTACTTTTTTTTTTCATTTTCGTCTGCATTTTTTTTTATTTTGTCATTTTGTATTGATTCTGTTTTTATTCCGTTTATTTTGTTTTATTGTATTCTTATTTCACTCTTTTTTTTATAACGTGGCAAATAAGTAAGGCCCGCCAGATGGTAAGCAGTAGCATATGGATGCCTGCAACACCAGAGTTGCCGACCCTTTACAAAAAGGAGGAACAAGTTCAGAGTCCATTATCTCGGCCATTTTTGATTTTAGAGCAAAGTTTTTAAAATAAAACACGCTTATTTTTACGTATTCTATATGAAAAAATCATAAAAAGTACATGTTATAATGACGTCCCGTCGATGGTTTTTTTTCGAAATCCAAATAATATACAAGTTCAAAGTCCATTATCTCGGCCATTTTTGATTTTAGAGAAAAGTTTCTTAAGTAAAACACGCTTATTTTAGCGTATTCAATACGGAAAAATCATAAAAAGTACACGTTATAATGACGTCCCGATAGACAAGTTCAAAGTCCATGGTATCTCGGCCATTTATGATTACAAAGAAAAGTTTTTCAAATAAAACACGCTTATTTTAGCATACTCTATACGGAATAATCATAAAAAGTACACGTTATAATGAAGTCCCGTCGATGGTTTTTTTTCGAAGTCCAAATTATACAGGGTGACTGGTAATTCGTCGTATTCCATCAAGGGGGTTATTCTACAGCTTATTTGGAGTGATTTAAGTCCAGTCAAGCAGGGTTCAAAACTCATTGGTTTTCAAGTTATTCAAGATTTTAGATTTTTTTAATAAATACCCGCTTTTTGACCTAAAACTAGTTTTTTTTTTTAAACTACGTATTTTTCAAATAAAAAAAAAGATTTTCCGAATAGCCAATGAATCACTGATTACGTAAAATAATAAAAAAAGTACAAAACATATCAAAATTTTGCAAATAAAAGCATCTGAAGTTAGAAGTTTTTGTATTTTTTTTTTCAAATCTTGTTACATTTTAAGGCATAACTAAAAAGAAAGTAATAACACTTCGCGTACAAATTACAGAATTTATTTCCTCAGTTCATAAGCTTTCTAAAAAGGTACAATTTATGACATTTTATGCTCATTTTTTACAATTAATAATAATAATACCAGAGTAGGTACGGGACTTAGCGTACTTGACTTTACTTGTTTGTGTCGTTTTAAACTCGCCGAAGGCATACTTTATCTCCAGTTTCTTATCTTATCTTATTCCTTGAGGTAGTAGGCACTGCAGATTGCCTTTGGTGAAACAAACAAACTGATTAAGGGTCATTAGCTAATGAGCTAATGAAGTTAAATTACTTTAATTAGTTTGTTTGTGTCACTTTAATTCTTACGGCGGGTTTTTCGCCTTCTGTTCCTTATCTTATCTTAATTTTATTGGGTGGCGATGCTTCTCATGGGGTTGGGGTTAGACTAACCAGGTTTAAATAGGTCATGTAGTAATTAATCAATTAGTTACTTTCAACTTTCTTTCCAATTCGGCGTACTTGACTTTACTTGTTTGTGTCGTTTTAAACTCGCCGAAGGCATACTTTGTCTCCAGTTTCTTATCTTCTGAGACTTTAAGTTGCCCGGGGTGATACTTTGGTAAGTAATTAAGTAGGGGAATAAGAAAAATAGGAAAAATACAGTTTCATTATTAAATAAAATTTAATCTTAAAAAGGAAAAATTATAAATCTTGCTCGAACTGTTTGCCCTGCCTGCGTATGCAAGAACGAAGCCTTCTTCGTACTTCAGTGATTGTCACTCGCCTCGAAAGCCCGTCTTTCATCGTCTGTGCAGCTGCTAGGATTTTTTGCCGTAGGTCGTCTACGTCACGTATCGGTCTGTCGTAGACCAACGCCTTCATGTGACCCCAGATGTAGAAATCACACGGAGTTAAATCTGGGCTCCTGGCTGGCCAAGGGGTTGGGCCACCTCGACCAATCCATCTTCTTGGGTAGTTTTCATCCATCCACTGCCGCACACCCCGGTAAAAGTGAGCAGGGCAGCCATCGTGCTGATAAATCATGTTAATTCTTGTCGCAAGCGGCACATCTTCCAGTAGCGTCGGTAGCTCATCCCTCAAAAAAGTTTCATACGCGATGCCGGTTAATCGAGCTGGCAGAAAAAAGGTCTGATTAAATTATCGTGCACGATTCCCATCCACACGTTCAAAGAAAATCTTTGTTGGTGAGCTCCTTCGTTTGATTTCTTTGGGTTTTGACCTTTGGGAGCCCAAAAGTGCAGATTGTGGTAATTTGTTATCCCGTCACGGTCGAAATTAGATTCGTCCTTCCACAAAATTCTCTTTAGGTATTCGGGATCTTCGATATCAGCATTAATTAAAAATCTGCAGAAATCCATCCTTCTTGCTGGGTCTCCCTCTTCAATAGCGTGTACTGGAGTGTAATGATACGGATACTGTCGAGCTGAGTGCAGGGTAAACCACACCTTCCACTGAGACATACCAAGCCGGTTAGCTATAATTCTCGTCGAAGTAGTACCGTCTGCCCGGAAAAAGTGCAAGATTTCTTCTTCTTCAGCAGGATCGTATTATTGAGGTCTTCCAGCATCAGCTTGACGGCGTTTAACTGATCCTGTTTCCCGAATAAGACGGTACGATGAACCAAACACGCTTACGTGAGGTAAACGGCGGTTAGGGTAACGAAGTTGGTACTCCCTTCTAGCTGCAGCGGCGTCACCATCACAGAGTCCGTAACAATAAATGATATCTGCGTATTCTTCAAATTCATAAGTAGCCATTTGAGAAAAAACTTAGTTATCAATATCGTCCGAATTGGAAAGAAAGTTGAAAGTAACTAACTGATTAATTACTACATGACCTATTTAAACCAGGTTAGTCTCTCCCCCACCCCATGAGAAGCATCGCCACCCAATAAAATTAAGATAAGATAAGGAACAGAAGGCGAAAAACCCGCCGTAAGAATTAAAGTGACACAAACAAACTAATTAAAGTAATTTAACTTCATTAGCTCATTAGCTAATGACCCTTAATCAGTTTGTTTGTTTTACCAAAGGCAATCTGCAGTGCCTACTACCTCAAGGAATAAGATAAGATAAGAAACTGGAGACAAAGTATGCCTTCGGCGAGTTTAAAACGACAGAAACAAGTAAATTTTTAATCCTGAACTTGGAGAACAAGAAATTCCTAGCAAATCCGTTGCCTGCTCAAATTCCACGCCATCTCACGCAGCTAAGCAGCAACTGGAGATAATTAACAATCACAATCTTTCTGTTAAAGAAGCGGCCGGCGCCGCCGCCGCTACTATTGAGGACTCGCACGAACACGAAACCTCCTTGCTTGGAAAAGGAAACATAAAAAACGTTAAAAGGAAAGTAGTTATTTTTTCTGATCAAAACTGTGCCTTTTTGAGAAGGTTTCTACAAAATAAACTAGGGGATACTTTTAATATTACTTCGTGGTATAAGCGACATGCCTGTATTGATAAATTACTGGAATCTTGCTTTGATATATGTAGCGACTTCTCTGAAAGTGACTGTTATTATAATTACTAGTAATAGTAACTCGAGTCTCATGAAATTTCAATATGTGTTGTATAAAAACTTAGAAAAACTATCTTATACAAATGTGTTGCTTTCGGATGTGAACTGTACGGCTGAGGAAAAAAACAGTGTACGAAATATATGTCAGTTATTGTGTACTGAATTCAAAACTTTCACAACGTATGTAAAGGACATTTCTAACATGCGGCCTAATAGGTTTTCATTGTGCCGACACTTTTTAAGTCACATATCACGTTTAAATTACAAGTATGAGTACTATAATTTTGTGCCGAGTGACTCAGAGAAACAAATACCCAACTATGATAAAAAAGTCTCATCTGTATGTGTGGGGACTCAAACGGACTCCCAATTATTAAACGATGTTGAATTTATTGTGAATCAACCGGATCCAATCATTACTGATACTTTTCGTGAATAATAAATATACTTTTAATATATATCATCAAAATATACAAAGTTTAAGGTCCAAAATTAGTCAGATAGAGTTACTCTGTAGTAACATTGAAATACACGTTTTATGTTTCACTGAGTCATTTTTGAAAAAGAATGAATTCTCTATATGCCAGATAGATGGTTACAAACCTGTGTCGTGTTTTTGCAGAACTCGTAAGACACGGGGTGGTGTATGTATCTACGTCAAAAAATCTATAAACTGCACTAATCTTCAATGGATATCTGATTTGTCAATAGAAATGAATGTTGAATTATGTGGTATATTTATCCCTGATCTAAATTTTGTCATAATAACTATATATAGAGTTCCTGGAAGTGACTATAAACTTTTTCTTGAAAAGCTTGAATGTCTGTTAAGAAAATTAACTCTACGTATTAGAAAGTTAAAACAAAAAATATTTATTGCAGGCGATTTCAATATCAATATATTGAATGATGATACATCATCTTCAGCCTTTATATCAGTCCTAAGAAAATTTAATGTGCGTCTGACTATTTTTCAACCTACTCGGATTACTGCTCAAAGTCAAACATGTATAGACAATATATTGACTAACCATCGTCGGTGTGTCTCAAAAGTAATGAATATGGGACTCTCTGACCACACAGGTCAAATTATAGAAATACCCACTAGTGCCAGCTTTCATGAAAACTTCTGGTACACGGAAAAAAGGAAAATTCACGCTAACCTAGAAATTTTTTTGAACTATATGTCTCAAATAAACTTTGCTCAAGTATATGAAGAAAGCGACGTAAATTCTGCCTATGAAACTTTTATAGATATTTTTCAAATAATTTTTAATCTCTGCATTCCTGTTGAACGGGTAAAAAATACTTTTAAAATGAATCCTAACTGGAAGACACAAGGAATAATAAATTCGAGTAAGAAAAAACGAACAATGTACTTACAGAACCAAAAACAATCTAAAATATGTAACTTACCTAAATACAAGAATTACTGCAAGATGTTAAAGAAAGTTATTCGGAAATCTAAAATACTAGCAAATGACAAATATACAGCAAATAGTGGAAATAAAAGTAAAGCTATATGGGGTCTTATAAATCAGCAAACGTCATCCGTAAAAAACATTACTCCTTCAATAGAAAAAATAACTGTTGACGGAAACACTATTTCGGATCCAGTGCTTATAGCAAATGCTTTTAATTCATATTTTACAAGTCAGCATACTAATAACACAACTGGTCACCAAGCCTATAATTTTTTAACGGATAAAGAATGCCACAGTATGTATGTTACACCCGTTGATGCATACGAAATAAGAAAAATAATAAAATCCTTGAAAAATAAAAAGAGTTCAGGATATGACGGCATACCAATGCAGTTAATTAAAGCTAGTGTTGACTTTATAATAGATCCTTTAGTTTACATCATTAATTTAATGTTAGGTACTGGTATATTTCCAGATGTCCTAAAAATTGCAATTATAAAACCTCTGTTCAAAGATGGTGCCTTGGACAATATGAATAATTATAGACCCATAGCCCTTTTGTCAAACTTCTGTAAAATATTTGAACGAGTAATATACATACGTCTAAATCATTATTTAACTTCTAAGAAAATTTTAAATTCCAACCAGTTTGGTTTCCAAAAACAAAAGTCAACATCTTTGGCAATTTTTAAAATGTTTAAAGGTATATGGGATGCTGTCAATGATAAGCTGCCTTGTGTATCTCTGCTTTTGGATATGTCCAAAGCATTTGACTGCGTCCATGATATTCTTTTAAGGCAATTGGATAACATTGGAGTCAACATTGGGTAACAGTTTAACATTGGGTCATGTTCTAAAATTATTTGAAACTTACTTAAGAAACAGACAACAAGCTACAATGGTAGTCAATTACAGTAAAGAACTGAAAACCCTAGGTAATACTCTATCGCGATTTGAAGCTACCAATATAGGGGTACCCCAAGGTAGTGTTTAAGGGCCTCTTTTGTTCTTAATATATATTAATGAATTTCCAAAAGTTGTTGATGATTTATGCGTGATGTTTGCGGATGATGCCACCATACTATTTACAGGGGATAAGCTCAACAATAGTAAAATGGAACAGAATATTAAAGCAACCCTTGAAAAAGTAACTGCATGGCTTCATGCAATAAATCTCAGAGTAAACCTTAATAAGACTAAATATATCCAGTTTAGACATTATAAAACTCCTCCTATACGATTAAATATTAAACAAGCAGGAACAACAATAGAAGAAGTTAGTAATATAAGATTCCTTGGAGTTACAATTGATACATTTCTTAACTGGAAGGAACATATTGCACAGATCAACAACATACTATCTAGCCGAAGCTATGCCCTATCAGTGTTAGCGGGCGCATGTTCTGAAAGTGTTGTTATGAGTTCCTATTACGGTAATGTATATTCAATACTGAACTATGGAATTATTTTTTGGGGAAATTCTGTTAATATACAAAGTACGTTTCTACGGCAAAAGGATTGTGTGAGGTCCATGTATCGTATGTGTAAGTATGAGTCAGTTCGAAATGTATTTAAGGAAAAACGCATACTCACCCTTACGAGCATTTATATTCTTCAACTTTGCCTTTTTGTTAAGAATAACCTTGATTATTTTGCTACAAGGTCATCATTAAAAGGGAATATTAGAGAGCAGTACAAGTACAACTTAGTACGTCCACCATCATCTAGCTCATTATTTGATAAAAGCGCGTTTCTTACTGCTATATGTGTATTCAATGTTCTTCCAAATGAAATCAAAATGCTGGATGGTAATAAATTTAAGAATAAGTTAAAATTATTTCTCCTTGAAAATGTATATTATAGTCTAAATGACTTTTTTGATGCCAGGGCAAGAGCCAATCTTAGTTATTAGTTATATGTTTGTAAATAGTTGTTATTTATTTTTAAGTTCATATTTTGTACGCTCGAAATGAGCAACTGTTGATACCGATTTGTAGTATGTCATCTTTTGTACACAGTTTTGCAATAAATTACTTACTTACTTACTTATTTACTTACTAAAGTCAAGTACACTAAGTCCTGTACCTGCTCTGGTATTATTATTATTAATTGTAAAACATGAGCATAAAATGTCATAAATTGTACCTTTTTAGAAAGCTTATGAACTGAGGAAATAAATTCTGTAATTTGTACGCGAAGTGTTATTACTTTTTTTTAGTTATGCCTTAAAATGTAACAAGATTTGAAAAAAAAATACAAAAACTTCTGACTTCAGATGCTTTTATTTGCAAAATTTTGATATGTTTTGTACTTTTTTTATTATTTTACGTAATCAGTGATTCATTGGCTATTCGGAAAATCTTTATTTTCATTTGAAAAATACGCAGTTTAAAAAAAAAACTAGTTTTAGGTCAAAAAGCGGGTATTTATTAAAAAAATCTAAAATCTTGAATAACTTGAAAACCAATGAGTTTTGACCCCTGCTTGACTGGACTTAAATCACTCAAAATAAGCTGTAGAATAACCCCCTTGAAGGAATACGACGAATTACCAGTCACCCTGTATACAAGTTCAGAGACCATTATCTCGGCCATTTTTGATTTTAGAGAAACGTTCCTTAAGTAAAACACGCTTATTTTGGCGTATTCTATATGGAAAAATCATAAAAGTACATGTTATAATGACGTCCCGTCGATGGATTTTTTTCGAAATCCTAATTATATTCATGTTCAACGTCTATATTTTATACAGAATAATAATAAAAAGTACACGTTATAATGACGTCCCGTCGATGGTTTTTTTTCGAAATCCAAATTATATACAAGTTCAAAGTCTATTATGTCAGCCATTTTTGATTTTAGAGAAAAGTTCCGTTTATAAAACACGCTTATTTTAGCGTATTCTGTAAAGAATAATCATAAAAAGTACACGTTATAATGACGTCCCGTCGATGGTTTTTTTTTTTAATTTCAAATTATGTTCAAGTTCAAAGTCCATTATCTCGGCCATTTTTGATTTTAGAGAAAAGTTTTTCGAATAAAACTCGCTTATTTTAGCGTATTCAATACGGAAAAATCATAAAAAGTACACGTTATAATGACATCCCGATATACAAGTTCAAAGTCCATTATCTCGGCCATTTATGATTAGAAAGAAAAGTTTTTCAAATAAAACACACTTATTTTAGCATATTATATGCGGAATAATCATAAAAAGTACACGTTATAATGAAGTCCCGTCGACGGTTTACAAGTTCAGAGACCATTATCTCGGTCATTTTTTATTTTAGAGAAAAGTTTCGTAAGTAAAACACGCTTAGTTTAGCGTATTCTATGGTAGCGTATGGAAAAATCATAAAAAGTACATGTTATAATGACGTCCCGTCGATGGTTTTTTTTCGAAATCCTAATTATATACATGTTCAACGTCTATTATCTCGGCCATTTTTGGTTTTAGAAAAAAGTTTCTCAAATAAAACACGCTTATTTTAGCGTATTCTTTACAGAATAATCATAAAAAGTACCTATACGTTAGAATGACGTCCCGTCGATACAGATACAGATACAGATACAGATGCTTTATTGGTAAATTGATTCATTTACAGGTCATAACATAAGTATACAATTGTATATTTTAACAGTATTATTATTAGATGTTACTTACATAGGCACTATTGTTAAGGAGCGTTCTTATAATATAATAATCAAATTTCATAAATTAGACATTACAATATAATCATTACATAAAATTTAAACGTCTTTAATATACCAAATATGTCAAGAATTTATTACTAAATAGGTGGCTAATAACTTAATCCTTTAATGGCTTACAGTTATTTTAGCCTACTTGCGTAAACTCATCCACGCTGTAGCATACTCTGTCAATTAGCAGCAATTTAAGTTTTTTAGAAAATGCGATGTTGGTTTCAGCTGCTATTATGTCAGGAGGAACAGCATTATAGATCTTGGGTCCAATGACACGGAGCGATTTTCGGAGCTTATCAAGTCTAGCAAATGGAGCAATCGGCATTGGCTTCCTGCGGCTGTTTTCACCCCGGATAGAACTGGTCTGATAACTAGTGATGTTAGACCTCACGTACTGGCACGCTGCTAGTATATAGACCGAGGGAAGCGTTAGTATTTTATGTTGTCTAAAGAGTTCTTTAGCAGGGTAATCAAAAGGTTTTTTTGAAATTATGCGGATCGCTCGCTTTTGTATTATAAATGCCCTTTCCCGATCCGCTGCCAAACCCCACAAGTCGATACCTCGGATTAAGATCGAATGGAAATATCCGTAATAGGCTTTTTTTATATTATCTACGGAGAGGGTTGGCGCAAGTCTGGTCAAGGCAAAGCACGCTGACGAAAGTGTGTTACACAATTGTTCAATGTGAAGTGACCACGTTAGTCCAGAGTCAATAACATAGCCCAAGTATCCAGTTTCATAGACCTGCGGGACCAATGTATCATCTATTTTTACATCTAGAGGGGTTGTGTCAGTGTGCCTTAACTGGAAGTGTATAATGTTGGTTTTGTCCAGATTAAGGAGCATTCCGTTTGAGGCGAACCAATGGCCTATCTCCAACATAGTTTGGCTAAGTTTTTGTTTCAGCGTATTTATGGTGTCAGCGTTTACTATGATACATGTATCATCCGCATACATTACATATTCCTGCTCCGACGAAACTGAGGTAATGTCATTGACAAGCATGAGAAAGAGGTTGTTTCCCATGCTAGACCCCTGGGGTACCGCACAACCACCAACGAGTTCAAGTTCTGATCTCACATTTAAAACACTAGTGCTTTGTTTACGGTTATTTAAAAACGCGGCTATTGTGCTGTGGAAGCTACCATTGAAACCGTACAGAGACAGCTTTTTAAGAAGGAGGGAGTGGTCTACCATTTCGAAAGCTCGAGATAGGTCGCAGAAGACAGCTGCGACCTGTCGCTTTCCTACGAGGTGCGTCAGCACCCGCGAGACAACATCTCTGGTCGCATCAGTTGTTGATCGGCCTGGTTGGTACGCGTATTGGCAACGATTTAGCAAGTTGTTATTATTTATGTGATTCATAATTCTATTACACATTAAGCTTTCGAAGACTTTTGATATGACCGGAATTATCGATATTGGTCGATAGTTTTTAGGCTCGTGCATATCTCCTTTGCGTTTATACACAGGTTGAATTTTTACTTGCTTTAGAATATCAGGGTAGGTACCTATATCAGCGCATTCATTTAATAACATTAATAATAATGATATAACAACTGGATGGTTTTATTATGAAGTCCAAAATATATACAAGTTCAAAGTCCATTTATCTCGGCCATTTTTGATTTTAGAGAAAAGTTTGTCGAATGAAACACGCTTTTACATATACATATACAAGTACAAAGTCCATTATCACGGCCATTTTTTATTTTAGAGAAAAAATGCTTAATTTAGCGTATTGTATACGGTAAAATCATAAAAAATATACTGTATTATGATACCCCATCGCTGGTTTTTTTCGAAGTCCAAATGATATACAAGATCCATGTCCAATCAGCCATTTTTGATTTTAGAGAAAAGTTTTTCAAATAAAACATGCTAATTTTAGCGTATTCTATACGGTAAAATCATAAAAAATATGCTATATAATGATACCCCATCGCTGGTTTTTTTTCGAAGTCAAAATTATATACAAGCTCAGAGTCCATTATCTCGGCCATTTTTGATTTTAGAGAAAAGTTACTTGAGTAAAACACGCTTTTTTTAGCGTATTCTATATGGAAAAATCATAAAAAGTACACGTTATAATGACGTCTCGACATGCAAGTTCAAAGTCCATTATCTCGGCCATTTTTGATTATGAAGAAAAGTTTTAAAATAAAACACGCTTATTTTAGCATATTCTATACGGAATAATCAGAAAAAGTACAAGTTATAATGACGTCCCGATATACAAGTTCAAAGTCCATTATCTCGGCCATTTTTGCTTTTAGAGAATAATTTTTCAATAAAACATGCTTATTTTAGCGTATTCTATACAGAGTAATCATAAAAAGGACTTGTTATAATAACGTCCCGTCGATGGTATTTTTTTTGAAGTCCAAATTATATACAAGTTCAAAGTCCATTATCTCGGCCATTTTTGATTTTAGAGAAAAACTTGTGAAATGAAACACGCTTATTTTAGCTTATTTTATACGGAAAAATCATAAAAAGTACACGTTTTAATGACGTATATCGGGATATACAAGTTCAAAGTCCATTATCTTGGCCATTTTTTATTATAAAGAAAAGTTTTTCAAATAAAACACGCTTATTTTAGCATATTCTATACGGAATAATCATAAAAAGATTTAGATTTAGATTTAGATTTATTTATTCTCTCAATAATATTACATTATAGTACCTAAGTAATATAAATATGGATACATACTGAAATCGTCAAAATACATTAAAATAACATTTTCAATACAAATTATGTCAAATAATTTAAAAGTAACAATTAAATTTATAATAAGTTTAACATTTAACAATTTTTATCGATAATATAATTTAAATAGAGTTAGAGAATTATTAGATAGTAAACTTACAAGAATAATACATTATTTTGAACATAGGATATCTTATTTAAAGTACTCGTAACATGAACACATTAATATTTATGGTTTAAGAATTGTTTAAAATTATACAATGTCTCACTTAGCAGCAGAGTTTTTACTTTGTGGCGAAAAATGTTGATATTAGTTTCAGATTTTAATACTTTAGGTAGCTTATTATATAATTTCTGAGCCATTATCTTAGGACACTTTTTCGCCATTTTTAACCTACATTCGGTCTGTGTTAAATTCTCTGGGTACCTTGTTGGACGTTTACTGACATCGCCAATACGCACAAAATCGCTCGGATTTTTCTTCACACATAGCACAATTTCAAGTATATATGTCGAAACAAACGTTAATATCCCTAGGTCTTTAAAGTGTTCTATACAACTATCTCTATAATTTGCATGTGCTAGGACACGGATTGCGCGTTTTTGCATCTTCAGGACACGCTCGAAGTCCGTAGAGTTTCCCCAAAGTATAATTCCGTACGAAAAAATAGAGTGTATATGAGCATAGTACGCTTCTTTTAGGTGTTCGCTTGAAATAATATCTCTTAATTGCCTTAAAACGTATACTCCTTTTGCAAGCTTTCCACAGATTGAGTCTATATGCGTTTTCCACGAGAACGTAGGATCTAGATGAAATCCTAGTAGTTTTACGTTCTGTACACTTTGAATTAGTGTGCCATTCGACAGAGGTACTTCTATGATATTAGACTCATCGTTTCTAGTGTTAAATTTCATTATACGTGTCTTTTCAGCATTTAACTTTAGACCATTGTTTTTGAACCAGTTTTCTAATTTTGATAAAATTGGGGTTATCTTTTTAATCAATTAATCATCATTTTCCTCACTTACAATTATTGTTGTGTCATCTGCATATAAAATTATTTCACTATCGATGTCTAGATTTGCTACGTCATTCAAAAATATTGAGAACAGCACGTTACCTAAGGATGAACCTTGCGGGACTCCTATTGTCACAGGTTGCGGCATTGACTTGTAGCTCTTACCTTCCATTTTTACTTCTACCGTTTGCATTCTGTTTGATAGAAATGATTTTAGTAATTCGGCACTGTGACCTCTTATACCATAAGCACGCAGTTTAGCCAACAACAGTGTATCATTTACAGAGTCGAAAGCTTTTGATAAATCTAGAAATATACCTACTACTTTTTGTTTGTGTTCTAAACACTTAATTACAGTCTCCATAAATCTTTGTGTTGCTGCAATGGTGGAACGTCCGGGTCTATAGGCATACTGTGCCTCTGACAGAGCATTATTTTTCTCAATGTGTCTAAAGGATATCTAATTATATGGAAAAAGGATATCTCTTGATATTATTGATTCTACAAGTTTTGATACTGTAGGGACTATTGTGATGGGTCTGTAATTACCTACATCTGTTTTCTCTCCTTTACCTTTATAAATGGGACACAAACGAGTTTGTTTTAGAGATTGAGGATATGTATTCGAACTTAAAATATTATTTATAAGGTATGTCAAATGGTCAGCTAAAACAATCATCATGTCATATAACAGTTTACCGGATATTTCATATATACCCTTGGTGTGCGATTTTGATATCTTCTGTCTTGCTAACTGTATGATGTTTTTCTGACTGACGTTAGAAAATGTGAATGCAGGCTGCATGTCAGAGTATTGAATAGTCAGTTGTGCTATTGCTTGATCTACATCAGGCTTATTATTGACGGCGAGATCGGTACCTATTTGAACTAAAAACCGGTTTATATAATCTGGTATTTCGGTGATATGGATAGGATTTTTTGTTACTGCGTCCTTAAGATACCAGTTATAATCTTGTACAGAGTTATTACTTTCTTCCTTTATTATTTTCCACACCTCTTTTTTGGGGTTTTTTGAGTGTGTAATTCGTTCCTCAGTGTATTTTTTTTTAATATCTAATAAAGACTTTTGACATAAATATTGTACCCCAATCATATGACATCATGGCCTCGCAAACGTTAACTATATTTTCTATGCTCTTCGGTCGACTTTCAATGTATACATAGTTAGATTTAGAGTGTCCAGGTAGTTTAATTTGCGCAAATTGAGCATCATGGTCAGATATATCAGCTGGCAATGGTTTAACAGTTAAAGTACCACTATGAATGTTTGTGAGAAGACAGTCTATTGAAGTTTTAGAGTCACCATTTATTCTAGTGGGGAAGTTTATAACATTTTGTAAGTTGTACGTGGCCATCAAGTCCATTAAGGCTATTTTAATAGTCGACGCTACACTAAAATCAACATTCCAGTCACCTAGGATCATAACTGAACAAGTTTTATAATTGCTACTAAGTAGGTTAAACAGTTTTTCTAACGTTACAACCATTTTACTAAAGTCTCCCATTCCAGTCCTATACAGTCCTATTATAATTAAATAACCAAAATTCAATTCAATTTTAATTGCACATATTTCGCAATGATATTCTATGGCTAGTAGGTCAATATCTTGACATACATCATATTTAAGTTTTTTGTTAATGAAAATGGAGACACCCCCATGTATGCGTTCTTTTCGTACGAAATAATTGGCATGTATATAACCTGCAATATTTATACATTTAACATCATTTGTATTTAACCATGATTCCGAGAACACAATTACATCCGGGTAATATTGGCTAACAAGACAATGAACTAATAATAACTTATTCCTGATACTTCTACAATTCTGATGAATGACATTTAGTGTATTATTTGATTTGATATTATTTATTTTTGATTAGTGTTTTGTAGAACACTGTCTAAAAAAGTAGTTTTAAGTGGTACACTTTGCTTCTCTTTAGAAGTTTCAACCGTTTTATTTGATATATTCATGAATTTATTTTTATTTTTATTCAACTCTACATCTTTCTTGCTTATGATGGGGAAATAGTAGGATATTGATCCTTTTTTTGTCTCCTTTGATTCTGTGGAACATTGAGTGGACGGCACGGTTGAAATTTCTTCCAGAGTTGTTTTATCTGCAATTTGATCAGATATACAAGAGTCAATTTCTAATATAAGTGTATTTAAGTCAGTTATAATGGTTTTCGTTCCATGTCTATTTATTGTTCCTGAAACCCTTGAGAACATTGTTTGTGAGTAATCTAAGTTTCTACTACTATCCAATACATATGCGTATTCGTGAACCAGGTTGTCCAGGTACAAAATATTATTAAAGGCCTCTACACGTTTATTAAATATATTAACTGACCACCCTACTTTGAATGTTGGGAGGCATATGATAACGTTTGTATGCTGCACGGTCTGTAATTTGGTTTTTAAGTCATTAATTATGTAAGAGTAGTCTTTCGTTGTCTCAAAATCAGATTCACCAATAAATAATATGCAGAAATCATTCTTTGAGAACGCTTCTACTTTTTTATCAATATCCTTAACTAAATCTTTGATATTTCCGCCGGTAAACATGTAGTGGCACACTTGTTCTGACGCAAAGTTGCTCAAAAGTAGCCTTCGGGTGTGCTTATCGTTATTATCACTGATGATGCAGATCTTTCTTTTTGTTTTTGCTGTAGTCTTATTTTCTTTGTTTTCTAAAACTGCGATTTGTGGTTTGTGATTTTTTATTGTAAGGCATACTTTTTGCTGTTCATTCGCTGCAACATCTAGAGTGGACCTTTGTATTTCAGACGAACTGTTCTTCTCATCTCGCGTTATTTTCCCATTCTGCGGCAATTTTTCCTTGTCATCGATAGAGAGTAATTGCTGCGGTGTGGATATACTGTCTGTATTAAGCTGAGATAGTTGTATTTTGTAAGCTGCCAGTTTCACTTGCAAAGTTTTTATGAGCCGGTTAAGACGATGGAGTTCTATTTCACAGCAAGGATTCAAGCATTTTTTAGTGTTACTCGGTGAAGAAATTATGCTGTTAGGTGCAGGGAGTTTGCTTTTGTTTTTTAGCTGAGATGGTGAACAGTCGGTGCTAGATTGACAGAGTTTTTTTAGGGTTGCTATTTCTCTTTGGAGGTTTTCGATAAGCCTTTTTAACCCGTTATTTTCAATAATAACCTCTTCAAATTGATTTTCGGTGGAGGCGAGTTCAGCTCTGAGTCTTTTTACCTCATCTGTCTTTTCCAGAATAGTTAACATATCGTTTTCTGAGTAGTCCATACTCTTAGACAGTTTCTCCTGTAAAACAACCTCATTTACAGAGGTTTCTGGATCCGATGATTCTGAATTTGATATAAGGGATGAATTCAGTTTTATACTGTTATTTGAACATTCTAGATTAGGCACAATAGGGCGTGGACTTGTTTCAATTTGTGATGGTTGGTGCAATGGTGCGTTAACTTCATCTTCTAAGAGGTCGCTTTCAATGTTAGGAGAGCTACATACATGACAATGGTGAGCTTAATTGGGTTAAATCATTGGATTTTTCCTGATTTGTCAAAATACCGTCTTTCAAATTAGTTGGTGGTATTTGAGTGGTGACAGGTGATGGCTTTGGCGTAAGTCGGGGCCTAGAAGGCAGAGGTCGCAAGGTCTGTTTGTGTTGTATGATGGGCGACTTAGATTTACATGTCTTGCATTTCCAATTCTCTTTCTTTGATGTGTTCATTACTCGAAAAGCTTTATCTGATAAGCCCGCGCAGTCGATGTGAAATATTCTTCTACATAACAAACATTCCGCACTATTTTTGAGGTCCGCTGCATCTTTGCATTTCGAACAGATCGGCGATGCAATCTTCCGGCTGCTAAGCTTTCATGTTGGTTTTCCAGTAGTTTCCATTATTGTTGTTATGTGTTTCCAGATATAATTTTAAGATTACATACACACAGAAAAACACACAGACACACAGAAAATTTTTAATAAAAAATAAAATAATTTTTTTTTTTCTTTGTTGAGCTGGGATTTGAACCATGGATCACACGAGCTGACGAATTCGGTTTATGTTACTCGCACGAAGCGCCACGGGTACTTGTAACGTAGCGTACGAAATTACGCATGTAATGCTTGAGCGTTGCAAGTGTCGGAGGTCGCCCGCCGATTGGCTATTGCAGTCCTGCGTAACACACTCCCAATGTCTATGTGTGCGTAAGATTTTAAAGCAAAACAACGGATTTCACTCACGTTTTTCACTGTTTATTTTATAATTAGTCCACTATAACTTAATATTTTTACAGGTTTGCGTAACATATTTGTTTAGCTATACAGTTAATATCACCGTGCATGGGAACAGTCACTATTTTCACACTTTATGTTATTTTTTCTGCGGAGCTAACAAATACGCGTCCACCGTTCTAGACCGCGCACACGCACACTGTACACATTTTAATGACGAATATCGGGATATACAAGTTCAAAGTCCATTATCTCGGCCATTTTTGATTATAAAGAAAAGTTTTTCTAATAAAACACGCTTATTTTAGCATATTATATGCAGAATAATCATAAAAAGTACACGTTATAATGAAGTCCCGTCGATGGTTTTTTTTCGAAGTCCAAATTATATACAAGTTCAGAGTCCATTACCTCGGCCATTTTTGATTTTAGAGAAAAGTTTCTTTAGTAAAACACGCTTATTTTAGCGTATTCTTTACGGCAAAATCATAAAATGTACACGTTATAATGACGTCCCGTCGATGATTTTCTTTCGAGGTCTAAATTATATGCAAGTTCAAAGTCCATTATGTCGGCCATTTTTGATTTCAGACCAAAGTTTTTCGAATAAAACACGCTTATTTTAGCGTATTATATACGTGAAAATCATAAAAAGTATACTTTATGATGATACCCCATCGCAGGTTTTTTTTTCGAAGTCCAAATTATATACAAGTTCAAAGTCGGCCATTTTTGATTTTAGGGTAAAGTTTTTCAAATAAAAGACGCTTATTTTAGCGTATTCAATACGGGAAAAATCATTAAAAGTACACGTTATAATGATACGCCGTCGCCATTTTATTTTTTAAGTCCAAATTAGTCAATGTAGTCAATCTTCAAAGTCCGGTAACCTCGAAGTTTTTGGGTAAAAAAAACGTTTCTTATAAAACTTGCTTTTATAAGAAACATTCTACAACAACACAAACAACACATTCTACAAAATAAAGTATGTGTCATAATGACACCATTCCAACCAAAATAGTCCAAATTGTACTTAACCTTCAGGGCCCCATAACTTCGAAATTATTGAGTTAAAAAAAATGTGTTAAAGAAAAGAGAAAAGTAGCTTATTTTTATGTGTTATATACGATAAGTTAATAAAAACATAGCCTTATTATGACATCACACTGATGAAAAATTTATTAAGTCCAGCCCGGCCCTTTGCTAGTCCAACCGAGAGGCAAATAACGATATTTCGATTTTCGCGTTTCACGATATCCACTCTGTAAACAAACCGCCTTGATGCATAAATTACATATTTATTAGTTACAAATTATCTGTGACAATTTGCCAGAATACTGTTTAAATGGTAAACTAGGTTTACCGTGGCACACAGATCCGACGTTGCAGTCCCTTATGGACTACGGTGTAGTAATACGTTATATCACCATTAATTATCCTTAACTTACTTAAGTTTTATATTATTGCTTTCTTTACTATGAAAAATAAAGAAGAGCGACTGAAAAATCGCTGTTTGTCTTTGTCGCACTTATTACTACTATTACTATATGTATGTATAGAGTAATAATAGAAAACAAACGAGCCGCTAGGCAGCCTGGTCGGCACATGAACCCCGAACGCGCCTTACCCTTCCCCGCGCATGCCCTTTACGCAAAACAAGTTTTTATTCTGAAAAATAGAAATAATCCATTGATTATAATGACACAAATTTCAAACATTGTTTCGATACGCTTTTATAAAAATATTGATGCAAACTTTAATAACTTTAATATTTTATTGTACTGTTAACAGGGGTTAACAAGAAAAAAAAATTAAAGTAAATAAATATCATTGATTAATATGGCACAAATTTATTCAAATAATAGATACCGATATTTTAGAGAGCACAGTACCTAATCGATCAACTCTAATTTTATATAGGCTTGTAAAAGTCCACATATATGTGCTGATTGAACGTCAGTATTCCCATTGACGAAAGTGACACAAAACGCGTGCGTGCGTCAGTAACAACTTTGCTGTTACAGTGAAAAAACAATTTTGATCTCTAATTTTCTATTTAACGAATAATGTTTAAAAAAAGAAATGTCTAAGTTTCTACCTACGCAACAACCTAGGATGACACAAATTATTATTATTAGCTAAGTTGGATGGCCTGAACTCTGTATACGAATAATAAGCATCTTTAATATTATCGAAACTTCATAATTTATCGGTACGGGTCTATTAATTCTGATCGTATAGATCAGGTGGGGCGTTGCTGTTCACTTTTGTGAATGAGCTGGTATCGCCAAAATTAATTCTGCTCTTTTAGATCAGGCGGGGCCGTTGCTGTTCACCTTGGTGAATGAGCTGGTATCGCCGAATTTCAAAATTAAATTCAATCTAATTGCGACTTTAAGCCGAAAGTAAAATGAGTTGCTAATTGCGACTTTGAGTCGTAAGTAAAATGAGTTGCCACTTCACTGCTGAAAAACTACAACTAAATAACAGCTGGTGATACAAACACTTGTATGGGTCGTTGACCTATTCAAAATAAAAAAATACTTAGCGGGACGTTGCCCTGGCCGAGTAAAAAAGGGGTTCGAGTCCTCTTGAGATCGATAATGGCAACTGATAAAATGATGTTGTAAATTTGTGAGAATTAATACTTGTTTGATTTCAGGTACGTTAAGTTAGCTGCAACGAATACGTTAGAATTAAAATAAATGACTTAGTTGTTAGCTATAATATAAGACAATATATCTACACTTACGGCGCGGTTTTGTAAGCTATAAAACAGAAATAATTTTGTAATTATTTATTACTAGCTTTTGCCCGCGGCTTCGCTCGCGTTAAATTCGGGGTAACACGGTTCCCCTTTGCCCCCCGGAATGCTCCAAACAAACTTCCACCCCCCATTTTAGGGAAGTGGGGGGTTAGAAAGAGACAAAAAGTAGCCTATGTCACTCTCCATCCCTTCAACTATCTCCACTTAAAAAATTCACATATCTCTTGTTAACCACGACCTTCGGGTACATTGAAAATGAATTCAGGAACAATAAAAACATTCATACTTATTTTATTTAACTCCATTTATTCTTAAATGACGTTTCTACCTGGCTTATATAATTATCGTGTATTTATTCGTCCACTTTTCGTTATAATTAGGAACATTCAACATTTAAATAATCTCAAAAATTAATTTGATAAACCCGTAGGTATGACAGGCTGGATATGCTATGTATTCTCTTTGGCTATTAGTCCCGTCTCGTTGGCAATATTTTGAGGGTTAAGTTTCGAAAATTCTAAAGTCACTTATTATTGAAGTTAGAAATACAGTGTGTACATGAGAATCTTTCAGTGCGTTTTGTGTCATATTCAATTGGTGCTTTTTTGTAATTCAATAATTTGAGGTTAACTTTTTTAGCTTGCCATAACTTGAGTAAAAGAATATTAGTTAGAAAATATAACTGTTTTGTATTTAGAACAGTTTTATTGTTGTACAAAACTAGTTTGTGTCATTTACGTCGAGTGCAATTTTATATAGTATGACAACGCTAAAAAACTACGTATAAAAAATTAGAGTTCATAAAATAAGGATTAACTATATCATCACCTCAAAATATGTCAATAAAATCAATATGTGTCAAATTAAGCAATGAAAATTTAAGTTTCTTGGTAATTTCGTATTTTTAGGCTGTTATCGTTTTAATAAATTATTAAAGTCATCAGAGTTCACATTCTAATAATCAAAAAGGGATTTTAAAGTAGATATTTCAATTTGTGTCACTTTCATCAATGATATTGCGTCTAAAATTAAACAGAAACAATATTTGCGTTCAGAGGAAATCTTCTTAACTATAGCGCGTGACCTTGATGGTACGCCTGTTCGGCTTACTTCTGTAATGACTACTAGAAGTAGACCCCCGGCTCGCTTCTTAACAAGCTAATCCATGGGTCAACCAGGCGCTGGCATCTTAGCTGTTACGATGTAGGTACTTGCTCACGGAGGCGCGCGCGGGGTGATAAAGCTGACATACTCGACAAAGGAACTGAGCGGAGGAGCGAGTCGCGGGAAGCCGGCGAGTAGGGCAATGAACTCGTGCGTGTCTCGCCAATACGTACCTTTTTGAGCGGTAGCCGCTTTGTTTGTGTTTTGACTAGACTGTTGAGTACATTTTCGAAGATTTCAAGAATCGTGAATTATGGCTAGAAAACGCAACGTAATATTTTTATTTAGTTCTGTTTTATTGGAACGAAGTTCCTTATCGGACGGTTCGCGGATGGGGGGCTAGGCGAAAAAAAGTCACGTGACCGTCACGAAAAAGCATTGAGAAACATGTGAAATGGAATGAAATAAAAAAAATGAAAAATAGAATAAAGTGAAGTGAAAGTGAAAGTGAGAAGTGACAAAGTGATAAAAGTCAAGTTAAAAAATTTCTATAATATCAAAAATTTCAGAAATCTCAAAAATCTCAAAAATCAAAATATCTCAAAAATCTCAAAAATCTCAAAAAGCTCAAAAATCTCAAAAATCTCAAAAATCTCAAAAATCTCAAAAATCTCAAAAATCTCAAAAATCTCAAAAATCTCAAAAATCTCATTAATCTCAAAAATCTCAAAAATTTCAAAAAATTCAAAAACGACAAAAATTACGAAAAAGTCAAAAATTAAATAATATTACTTCGTTCTAACCGAGTGTTCCACGACACTACGTATTTTTTTTTTACTTGTTTTATTTTTGTTTTATCTTTTCGTCTGTATTTTGTTTTTATTTTGTCATTTTGTATTGATTCTGTTTTTATTCCGTTTATTTTGTATAATTGTATTCTTATTTTACTCTTTTTTTTTTATACCACAACGTGGCAAACAAGCATACGGCCCGCCAGATGGTAAGCAGTAGCATATGGATGCCTGGAACACCAGAGGTGTCACATGCGCGTTGCCGACCCTTTACAAAAAGGAGGAACAAGTTCAGAGTTCATTACCTCGGCCATTTTTAGGGTTCCGTACCTCGAAAGGAAAAAACGGAACCCTTATAGGATCACTTTGTTGTCCGTCTGTCTGTCTGTCTGTCAAGACCATTTTTCTCAGGAACGCATGGAGGTATCAAGCTGAAATTTATATCAAATATTTAGGTATATTGTCCCTTAGAGCTGTGAAAAAATCAAACTTATAAGCTAACGCAATCAAAAGATACAGTCGTTTATGCTGCAAATTTTATAGTTTTTCGGCACTCGCAAAACCTACGGGGTACTTCCCGTGAACTCAAAAACTTGAAATTTGGCACAAAGCAACGTCATATAGCATAAACAATGGAAAAATTACAAAAAGTGGATATTTTTAGTAAAATCATACAAAAACATATTTTTTTTAATTTTAAACTTACTACCTTTTTCCTCGTAAACGCGTAGAGGTATTAAATTGAAATTCATGTCAAAACTCAGGGCAATAGGACCTTTCAAATGTAGCAAAACCAAACTTTTATGTCATCCCAATCAAAAGAAATAGCAATTTAAGTCGCATATTTTGAAACTGAGTACTCGCAAGAAACTCAAAACCTAAAGGGTACTTCGCGTAAACTCAGAAACTTGATACTTGGCACGAAGAAACTTCATATAGCACAGATAGAATAGTATTAAAGTAAATAAATATCATTGATTAATATGGCATAAATTTATTCAAATAATAGATACCGATATATTAGAAAGCACAGTACCTAATCGATCAACTCTAATTTTATATAGGCTTGTAAAAGTCCACATATATGTGCTGATTGAACGTCAGTATTCCCATTGACGAAAGTGACAGAAAACGCGTCCGTGCGTCAGTAACAACTTTGCTGTTACAGTGAAAAAACAATTTTGATCTCTAATTTTCTATTTAACAAATAATGTTTAAAAAAAGAAATGTCTAAGTTTCTACCTACGCAACAACCTAGGATGACACAAATTATTATTATTAGCTAAGTTGGATGGCCTGAACTCTGTATGCGAATAATAAGCATCTTTAATATTATCGAAACTTCATAATTTATCGGTACGGGTCTATATGTGTACGGTCAATCAATTTGATTCCTAGGCCACTGTAGAACCTTGTCGTAATAACAGTTTCCCGTGGATACGTATAAACGTAACCTATTCGCTACCATCAAACTAGCTATTGTGACAAGGTTCTAGAGTGGCCTAGGAATCAAATTGGTTGACTTTACATTCATAGTACGACGTCGACAGTCCATGTGGAATTTTGTATTCGCCACAAAGATATTTTTTACTCGAAAATCAAACTAATCAAAGGTCTTCGGCAAAGACACTAAATCAGCATTATGAAACTTGGCCCCACAGAACTTGGATAATTAACAAAAGTATCATAACTCCACAAAATAAAAACAATTTTATCTAAATGAATAATGTCCACACAACATGGCCCCACTCAAATTTCCAAACAAAAAAGAACAATACATAACGTTGGTTTGTAATAGGTATAACTTGAATCCCGTGAGGATTTTTTTTTCTTTTGGTTCAAACATAAAACAACGAAATAGGCTTGGCCCAAATATTACAGTTAATTCAAATAGTATTAATTAATATAAACAGCACAGCAGAACATATTCAGACGTTATAAAAACAATCCTGACGCCGCCGGGCTGATCTTTAAGTATCCACTTGTCATTTGACATGTTTATTGCGGCCCTTAGCCGATGGGACGTCGTCTATTTTTTATAATAAATGTGTAAACAATAAATTTCATGTTACTTTGCAATTTATTTATTTTTATGGAGTTTCAATAAGGGCATTATTATTTAAATTTAATTATTGTAATATCGCCTGCGTGTCGACAGACTGCTAAAAAAACGTTATACCATATTAATATACTGCCCTGGCGTACGCTTGGCATGGAACTGATTGAATGAATGTTGGTAGAGATTCCAACCAACCGAACAGCAAGATACGACTATTTCCGTGTGTCCATATGGCATGTTGTATTATAGTTATTATCAAAAGTTTAATTAATAAATATTGAAATTAATAAATACTGTTTTCTCAAAAGTCGCGATAAAAATAAATAAGAATTAATAAATTAAAACTAAAATTTTGTTTAACTTTAAAAAAAATGTAAATCCGATTTTTTTTTATAATAAGAAAATCTCACTTTTAGAGTTCCGTAGCCAAAATAGCAAAAACGGAACCCTTATAGTTTCGTCATGTCCGTCTGACCGTCCGTCCGTCCGTCCGTCCGTATGTCACAGTTATTTTTCTCGGAAACTATAAAACGTATCTTAATAAAATTTGGACATAAGGTGTATTTTGTATGCCGCTACGCTACTAAGTTATGTAGTTAAATTGAAGAAAAAAATATTTTTACGGGAGGCGCTCCATACATGTGACTAAATTTCAAAAATTTTGTTTTTACCAATTATTTACATGTTGCAGATCAATCAATACGTCTTTAAAAATAACATCGAGGTTTCTTTCAACATTTTGTGATTAAGTAAATGTTTTCAGAAATAATCGCCTTGAAAGTCAGAAAAATTGTGTCCCCCCCCTGTAACTTTTGAAAGTTCAAAAAATATGAAAAAAATTGAGAAGATGCGCCTTTTTGCACACTTTTTACAAAAATTGGTTTGAACATTATCGGTTCAGCCATTTTTGAGTTATCTTCAAAAAAACTTCTTCCATAGGCATCAGATACGACCTTTTGGTATTAGTTTGGTTGTTATTCCATTGAAGGTACGGAACCCTCCATTATGCGTGATCCGACACGCACTTGGCCGGTTTTTTATATTTAAGTATAACTCAAAACATGGCTCTATACAAATATTTGCCTTTCAGACCATTAGTATTGAAGTACCTCCACCTTACAGAAAACCACAGCCAAATAGCACTAGACCCTACTCATAGTGTTGTGTTCCTGCTGGTGAGTAAGGTTGCCAAAGAGCTCAAAGAGGACCCAGTGTGTTGACGATGAGGGACCTTCTTGTTCCTTTAGTCGTCAACACAGTGAATCCTCCTTTTTGTAAAGGGTCGGCAACGCGCATGTGACTCCTTTGGAATTGCAGGCGTCCATGGGTTACGGTAGCTGCTTACTATCAGGCGGGCCGTATGCTTATTTGCCACCGTCGTGGTATAAAAATAAAAAAAAGAACGACTCCCTACACTACTGCGCTCACACGCTCCACGCAAACTGCGCGTCATAAAGGTTAAGCTACAGAATTATTCTTTTATGTTACGTACCTATAATATTTTTTTAAATGTAGCCCATGACTTTGGGCTATATATCTCTAGGTGTTTTTTTCATTTTTTCGATATCGCGTTTCGTTTTTGATATATGTTTTTTTCTCTCGCCAAAACCGGACGAAATACCATCGCATTTTTCACATTTTTGCGATTTAAAAAAAAGTTTTTGTGATTTTTCAAAAATATTTTTTTCAGCTTATAGCTGTTAACAAGACGCGTCATTTGACATCTCAACCATCACCATAGCTCTAATATCTACGACACCAGGGCAATGTCGCACTCTGGCTGAAAATCGGGCCTATACTGTCTATGTCTATACTATGGCCTATACTGTGTATACTATTTATACGCAGTAGTAAATACGTACTGCCTTTTGTAAATATACTGACATTCTTATTTTATGTCATTTTATTTGGACCAATTCAATGAGTGTTTCCCTCGTTACGACAAAGTGTTGGCGGAGAATGGCCAGTCATTTCTAGGTGAAATAAAATAAAATACGCTCGGACGGAGAGTCATCGATTTTGGGCTGTCCAAATAGTGAAAGCATTAAAAATAGTACTGTAGATGCCGAGATTGAAGGTAGCAAACTGGCTACATTCGATAAAGGTGTTATTAGGTTTCACGTTCATTATAACTGCGATTTGGCGATAGCAATTAGTAATTCCAGTTGTCTGTCGCTTCCTTCTGTACGTGTAGTAAATTGATAAATTGAATTGCAATCTAATAATGATGGTAACATTGTTAGATGCAATCTGACAATAGTTATTTGTTATACAAGGGTGCAAAGTTGTATTTTAACCGCGAGTGTGGAATTGAAGCACGAGCTAGCGAATGGATTCTAGGGTTGAACTGCGAGGTAGCGAATGGAATTCTATGGTTAAACCGCGAGCGAAGCGAGTGGTTCGAAAATAGAATCCTGAGCGAAGCGAGTAGTTCAAAAATAGAATCCTGAGCGTAGCAAGTGTTGCAACACACGAGACGTAAAAATAACTTTGCATCCGTGTGAAACACAAATCTTTTCACCTCACTAAAGCGAGGAAAATATAGCGTCTGGCCAGCCAACGAACGCAGTAGCAATGTACATCAAACAAAAATATAGCAAAATTAAGCGAATCGAACAGCAGCATTGCTCCATAGAAAAGCAGCAATGTACATCAAACAAAACTTAGTATTTTTTGGACGCATGTCGCGCGCTTTTGTACGTAATTTTAAAAATTGTCTATCTATCTCTCTCTATGTCTCAAAAAAAACATTTTCAATGTTAAAATCACGTCAATTCGTCGCCCCGTTTTGCCGTGAAAGACGGACAAACAAACACATACACTTTCCCATTTATAATATTAGTATGGATTAGCGAAAATAAATTCAATCGCTTTAAAAATATTTGATACAAAGAGAGCACATTGGTCTTAACAAAAGTAATCAGTTCATAAAATTTTACCCCGCTCACTAACACCCGCTATTGTTTTTGGTAGCAAGACCATGTGCGATTTTACGAGACAGCATCATAAACAAGTGATAATGATTGAGAGTTGGACTCTCACTATACCTACAATAAATCACTAAGAGCTATGGAGACGCCAGATGACACCGCTTGACTCATACAAAAAATAGCCTAACAACAACTCGAAAAGCGGTTGATTCGATCTGAATACTAGCAAGCAGCCGCCTCGGATCGGCTAGTTGAAACTTAAAGACTCGCGTTCATATTTTGTCATTAGTCAGTTTGATCGAGTTGATTCGAGTTGCACAGAAACTTGATCCGAGTTGACTCGTCTGTGCGGTGATTCGAGTTATTCGAATCAGAGAACTCGACTCGCCCATCGCTAATATCGAGTAGCGATGGGCGAGTCGAGTTGTCCCATTCGAATAACTCGAATCACCGTACAGACGAGTCTCGTAAAATCACACATAGGCCTGCCTTGCTAACAAAAACAATAGCGGGTTGTAGTGAGCGTGGTAAATTTTTATGAACTCATTGCTTTTGTTAAGGCCAATGTGCGCTCTTTTTGTACGAAATATTTTTTAAGCGATTGAATTTATTTTCGCTAATAATAAATAATTAGAAAATTATTTCTGTATTATAGCTTACAAAATCTCGCCGTAAGTGTAAATAGACATTGCAGGCCTAGAGAATAATCATTTTCCACATGCCAAGTTAAAATAAACTTTTAGTATAATGTGCCAAAGCATCAATTACTTAATCTTTCCCGCTTGATTCGGAATCCGACTCGTTGTCTCGACTCGACTCGAGACACTGGCGTGGCCTTTACCTGATGTCTCAGTTCGGATGCTTACCACGAAAGCAGCGAACCTGCGTTTGTCAACCATTTTTAGCGAGTCGAGTCAACTCGAATTGCGACTCGAATCAGCTGCCGAATCAATTCGAGTTGGAAAAAAGGCGATTCGGCACATCGCTAGTATCGAGTGCCGACCCTAAAAAATATTTTAACCATTTACCTACAAAACAAATTAGCGGCACACAAAACTCACCTCTAGTTAAAATTTGATTAATATTTGCTTTATATTTATTGATTAAAATGGCTATGCTATGACTATGACATATGATCACGGGCAGACGGACATGACGAGATAAGGATTCCATTTTTTCCATGTTGGTGACGGAATTCTAAAAATCATTTCTATTTTTAAAAAGTATTTTGAAAATACCTATTTCGTATTTAGTACTTGAAATACAATTTTGCTAAGTATTTTGTATTTTGCATTTGAAATATTAAAAGATAAAAGATATTTATTCTTCAATTTAGGCACATTACAATGCACTTATGAACGTCAGAGAGAAAAAAAAAACTACCTCCGGTTCTAACCCTACACCTCTGACCCGAGAAGAATTATATTATTAAATAATGAAAGTATTTGCATTTTGTATTTAAATATTTTTTCTAAACCATTTTGCACATCTCTGATGGGCGCTATCCATTGAGTAACATGAGATGGCATGCATAAGACGTTTTTTACCGCCATGAGTTTAAGTGACCGGCACTTAAAGTCCATACATTCGCTCTTGGACCACTGACATGATGCCAAGCAATTGTCAGGTGTCAACCGCCAAACATGGCGCACAAAATTTGTTCTAGATATAATACAAAATAAATCAATGGCGCCATCTAGAGATGAGTATACTCAGTATTTATCCAAAGCACCCAGTAAATACCCGTATTTACTCATTTCGGTGAGTAAAAACTATTACTACGGTTGAATTTCTAATTATAAAAAGTGACTTGACACATGACTGACAGTTAAAATGTTGCCTGGAATAGCAAAAATAAAATAGTCATGGGTATATGTCGATAAAAAGTATCGAAAAGTGTAATGTTGTACTAAACACTACCAATACGATTCCATTTAAAGGATCCATAAACGTTAGGAAATTAAATTATCATGTCACAGCCTGAAACGCTACAATATTCAAATCAGACATAAGTTTTGTAATACGTTGTCGCTGATATGTAAATCGTATAGTTGTGTTATACAACATATCATATATTTCTATCTCGTCGAACGAGCGGAGCCTAAGCGAAGTGAAGTTATAGACAGCTTCGGATGAAACGGAAACGGAACTGTCAGCTGGCTACCTGGACATCGCTGCATTTCGATGGCTTTTTGAATAGTTGTTCTGCGGTAACTGTAGTAACGTTTTTTCTAATCTTTATGAAATTTGTTGGGGTTATAGCAGAAACCAATATAATTTGAGAGTTCGTATATGAGCAGGATCGATCCATGGGTTATGGAGTTAGAAGGCGCAAAACAATCATCATAAGAGTCTTGGTATATTGGTCAATGCATTTACAAGGAAATCGCGAGTTCTCAGTTCGAGGCGGACTACAAATAGTTTCTGTAAATTTGAGCTCTTTATTATGCAGGCGACATTTTGGATGAACATTGTTCTGTTTCTAATTCTTGCACGTCCAAAGGAATCCGTAATCCGAGGCAACATCACTTAATAATTGAATTCAACACTTCTACGAGTAATAACAACAAAACGTAACGATATTTACGAACTGTCAGAAGACGATATTTCTCAAAAATACCTTCTAAAATAGAAGAAATGATACTTGGATAATTATTCGTCCGCATAGAATTCGGTTATCGTGTGGCCCTCTAAAAAGGTTTTTTTTTCGGGATAAAAAGTAGTTAAGTATCCTATGTCCTATTCCTCACTCTAAGCTACCTCTGGCGCCATTTTAGAGACGTGCATTCAGCAAGATATTCACTCACAAACTGAACGCCAGGCATGTGTGTAGAGAAATCCCAATATTGGCCCGACCGCCGTGCGCTTGGAGAATTTAACTAACCAGAGCGGCCATTGACAGGCTTTCCCCTCTGCCGAAAACAATGGTCAATAAATATAACCAGTGGTCAAATTTATTGTACGGACTGACGTTTATCTGACGTGGCTATTTGTACGTTACGTACGAATAGCCATACATTTGACGTTCGCTTCCCCCGCAAAAATAAGCAGACTTTTTTGTATAGAAAATGACAGACATGGCCGCTCCGGTTGGTTGAATTCTCTAAGCCATGCGCCCGGTATTAACCCTACGGCGTATGAGTAGCCGCCTTTAGAAATTATTATTGTCTCCAATAATAGGATGTACAGAAGTTATAAATTGACTTCAATTTGTCGCGTACCGCATAGTTTTATCAACAAGTTAATAGTCATTCCGTAAAAGTAACGTATTTTCCCCATCATGTTGCAGCATTCTTCAGCCTTTAAGCCTTAATCAAGTTGCAGCGACAATATCGCAACCAATAAGTCGCGGCGTTTGTAGAACTCTTAATAAATAAAAATATCGATAAGAACAGCACTGGCCGAATTGCGGCAACATTTGTGTTTGTTGACTTGTCAAGTCACTCCGTACAATTATAAATTCTACCTTAATAAAATATTTCAAAAAGTATGATTTAAGAACTAAATAGTTTAATATTAAATAGTTTGAACGTGTATAAACCATATTTATATTAAAGCACGCATAGAGGACGCTTAGTTTTTGACAAAAAACCGGCCAAGAGCGTGTCGGGCCACGCTCAGTGTAGGGTTCCGTAGTTTTCCGTCCGTCACAGTAAGTGTCCCCACTTAAGAGTTAAAAAAATGGGTTTTTTCAAAATTTTATTTGAAAGCACGTCATTTCATTGTGATTTTGTAGAAAGTACAGGTACAATAATCACCTGCTTATACGGTTAAATTACAAACTTAGTTCAGAAATTATTTTGTAATTTTTTTTCAAAAACTATTTAACATACCTATCAAGTTCAAAATAATTTTCCTAGAAAGTTTTTATAAAGTTCTACTTTTGAAATTTTTTTCATATTTTAAAAAATTATGGTTCAAAAGTTAGAGGGGGGGGGGACACATTTTTTTTTACTTCTGGAGCGATTATTTCCGAAAATATTTACATTAACAAAAAAAGATTTTACTAAACCCCTATTCATTTTTAAATACCTATCCAACAATATATCACACGTTAGGGTTGAAATGAAAAAAAAATCACTCCCCACTTTACGTATAGGGGAGGTACCCTAATAAAACATTTTTTTCCACTTTTCAACCGACTTCAAGATTTCGAAGGAGGAGGTTATCAATTCGTCGGAATCTTTGTGTTTGCTATTTTTTTTTTTTTTTTTTTTTTATGTATGTTCACCGATTATTCGAAGACGGCTGGACCGATTTAAAAAATTCTTTTTTTGTTGAAAGCGTATACTTCACAGTTGGTCCCATTGTAACCATGTCAGGATCTGATGATGGGATCCTGGAGAAATCGAGGGAACTCTTCAACTATTATAGGCGGTGGATTTGAGTATTTTTTACAGCAAATCGAGCATTTGGTGTTGGAAAGGTGGATGCTTAGTGAAGTCGGTTCTTTTCAACCGACTTCAAGATTTCGAAGGAGGAGGTTATCAATTCGTCGGGATCTTTGTTTTTGCTATTTTTTTTTTTTTTTATGTATGTTCACCTATTGTTCGAAGACGGCTGGACCGATTTGGAAAATTCTTTTTTTGTTTGAAAGCGTATACTTCACAGTTGGTCCCATTGTAACCATGTCAGGATCTGATGATGGGATCCTGGAGAAATCGAGGGAACTCTTCAACTATTATAGGCACACCTATGGTGATTTGAGTATTTTTTACAGCAGATCGAACATTTGGTGTTGGAAAGGTGGATGCTTAGTGAAGTCGGTTCTTTTTTGTTTAAAATTATATTTTATTTTTGTTTAAAATTATTATTTTACAACTTTGTCGGCGTGATTGATATACATATTAGTACCAAATTTCAGCTTTCTAGTGCTAACGGTCACTGAGATTATCCGCGGACGGACGGGCGGACGGACAGACATGGCGAAACTATAAGGGTTCCTAGTTGACTACGGAAACCTAAAAAGGTAATTATCAGTGAGTGGCAATGAGGACCAGGTTAGAGTCCATAGGTCCGCCATTGGGTTACTGGAATAACCAGGTAGACGATAAATCAAACTTTCGACAATTAGTAAACCTAAACCCTTACAACATAAGTGCGTGTTTACGCGGCACTTACGTCCTTTTGTTAGTTCTTTTAGGAAAACTCAAAAGTGGCTGAACGGATTATGTTCAAAGTCATTATTTTAATAGTGTTTTCTAGGCCCTATTCTCCGGGCATTTTTTTCTTTTTTTTTTGAACTTTGGTTCAAAAGTTATAGAGGGATAAACATTATTTTGACCGTTAGAGACGATTTTTCTCCAAAAGTATTCAATTTATCAAAAAATGTGTTTAGTAACATTTAGTAACAACGACACATGCTCCGGATCTCGTGGACTGAACGCCGCACAAATGTGTCTATCCTGGACGAGCTCAAGATCACCACGAGGCTCTCTACTATCTGCACCCAACGTGTACTAAGTTTCTTCGGCCATCTGAGCAGATCCGGGCCAGAGAGTCTGGAGAAACATATAGTGACTGGACGCATGTCAAGGAAGCGAAGGGATGGCCGTATGGCTACACGTTGGGCGGACAGAATAACGTCCATCACTAAAGCCACACTACAGGCAAGCATGCACCGAGCCCTGGATCGTGTGGCTTGGAGAGCGTTGGTAAAAAGTCTCCACAAGCGTCACGTCCCTCAGCCATGAGGATACGACAGAGAAGAAGTCACATATTGACAGTTTATGATTTTTTTGTTGGTGACAATTAGTTACATGTATGGAGTGCCCCTCTTAAAAAAATTGCTTTTTACGACTTTGACTACATAATCCAGTAGCGGCTTACAAAATACACATATATTTCAAATTTCTCCAAACTCTCATTTAGTTCAGAGCACCGCTGAGATGTATAAAGAAATGTTTACCTCTCAATAGTCACTTGATTATTTTACAACATAGTACTGTAGTCTAGTATGGTACAGTACACTTATACTGGGTTTAGCTTATTGTAATCATTAAGCACGGGTGGGAGTGTTACTAATATTCGGAATCACAAAGCTCGTATAATTGTAATGGAACTTCACTTAAGGTAAGTTCGTTTAATTACTAATTATACTTCGCTTTGTGATTCCTTCATATTATAATAACTTGTAGATGTTCAGAGACTCGTAAAATAATCAGAACTAGATCCGCATATAAAACAGTATAGTTAACTAGAGAACATCAGAGAGAGAGAGATCTATCTGGTCCAAGGTATGAAACAATGCCAGGTTTAGTTTTTTATTTCTGGTCAATCAACGTAAGTTAGCTTTGTAGCATTAAAGTGAATTATAATAATTATTTACATATGGATTAACACTACACAACCGTGATAGCGATTGGGTTAAATTATATAATTATATGTTTGGTTTCAAAACAAATGAAATTAACATAATAATCTGTGGATCTTGACCTGATTGTGGACAAGAAAGTTTATAAATATTATTTATGTATGTTCAATCACAAAAGAAAATGTGATTTGTAATATTTAAACAACGAAAATAATCATATATTATTAGTATCATGACTTTTACATCTGATGAAAGTATACCTGCTCGGCACATGGTATCACTACAGAACCAAACAACCCAATACCTGTGACTGTGAAGATCCAATAATTAAAATATAAAATATTTTTAATAATATCGTATTTTAATAAGAATGATCTGTAGAATTCTAAGTAATGAAACAAGAAAAAAAAAATCAAGTAGTTTCATTACGTTTTAAGGAATTCTTTTTGAAGAGGACCACACCTGTTAAGTCAATTTAGAGAAACCCCCTAAATAATTAAATACTTATATCTGTTTATGTGTCATGAAAGTATTGACAGTATATAATCATTATAATGAACCAAATCTTAATAGGACACAATTTTATACGAGTAGATGTAATATGACAAATAACAAATATATTTATTTTTGTGACTATTACTATTATTATATTATGTTATGAAAACATAGTCAACATAGGTATAAATAGGCATGCCTATATACAATGCAGCCCAATGTAGCAACCCAATGCGGAATGACCGCCAAGGGTTCAAAGCACTTCCTTGATAAGTATTCTACCAATATATATAAAACACCGGTTCACAATATTAATTAAAATTACAAAATTCATTGCATAACTCTGCTAGCAGACCAGAGATATTTTGGCTACCACTATAGGTACCTATATGCTGACATAGTATTATTTCAGGTAGTGCTTGAAGCATTTTGCTTTAACGTGCTTATATAAATTATTGAATCAATAAAAGCATAAAATACAGCATTATTACATCATTAAAAAATCGTTTCTATGGCACGTCAGCTATAGTGCAGTCATTGAAGCGAAAAATACGGTCTTACCTCCGAATTTTTTTACTGTGAACCGATTTGCATGAAATTTTGGAATTAGGCTCATCTTACCCTTAACTTCAAAAGTGAAAATGATCTGAACTCCACCTATTATTTTTAAGGGGTGTAAATAACCCCTTAATGGAAAAATTGACATTGAGCCATTTTATCGCAAGAAAACATGTCTAATAGTAAGTGGTGAAATTGTAAAGTATTTTCTAACATAATTACCTCATATTAAAATCATTTTCAACCCCTTGAAAATCTTACAACCCTTGCAAACAACCCCTAAATTGAAAAAATCACAAAAAAATACTTTGGTATGACATAAAAAGATGTAAGTATAGAGTAAGTAATATTTTATATTCTCTATAATAATTATCAAATTTTTAACCCCCTTTTAACCCTTGAAAACTACCCCTTGATAAAAAAATTTTTTTTTTTTTTTTATAAAATGAAAAGGATTTAAATATTATTCCACACTCTCGAAAATGATTATCATATTCTTAAGCTTTTCTACCCTTAAAACTACCCCTAAATTAAAACAGTAAATATATATGATTACATATTTAAAAATAATTTAAAAATATTATAGTCTATGGTTCGTTCTAGATTGATGAAATATGAAAGTCTTCTACGATTCCGAATCGATCCATGACACTGAATAAAGTGTTATCCTTCTTCGCTTAGCCCAAAACTGTAACCTGCCGGTAGCGCAGGCGGTGATGCGGACGCTGGGCCGCATGCGGTAGCGTCCCTAAAGGCCTAACACCTCCGGAGGTTGACATCGGAACAACGAGCGGCATTCGCGGGTTTCGTATTCCCTCTTAGGAGGTGTTTAGTTATGGTCTTTATAGACCACGTCGCGTCAAACTGATGGAAGCTGCACGACGGTGGCTCGCTGTTCCTGCGAGCAGGCTGTCGGCGACGCTGGCGCTCGACGTGCCGGTTGTCCAGCACGAGAGTTCAACGGGTACGCCGTGGGCCTGCGACAGCTGTAGGCCTGCCGTAGTGTAACCAGGTACCGAACCGTTAGCTAGCGCGGGATTCCGCAGCCGAGAATATACTGACCAATTGTAAGCACAAACCCTGTTTGTTATTTTATTAATTAGGGAGTTAAGATATAAAAGAAGTGTAGTGGAGGGGTATTTACTGCAAATGCTGAATATAAGTGTGGGATGTTTAATAAATCTTGTCGCACAACCTGGGATTTTCATTTTACAAAACCAAAAATCATTTCAATATATACACATTACAATAGTTGTGGGTCTCTATTATACTGCGTACTTTCACATTGCTCCAAATATTCACACTCCGAAATTTTCAGTTACTAAGTAGAAAAAAATATGATAAGTTTTTACCAGGAGTGCGATTTTTGAATCTCACCAAGTGACTAATTCTCACCGATGTGAGTGATTTCCGATAGTAAATCACTCACATCGGTGAGATTTAGTCACTTGGTGAGATTCAAAAATCGCACTCCAGGTTTGTTTAGGACCATAACTCCTTCAATTTTCATGCTATCACAATTTATAAAAAACCATTGTAAAGGTAATTAAGAGAGCTACAACATCCTTCATTGCAATATATAGTAAAAAACCTTTTTCTAAAACGGTGAAGGGTTAAAGGGCTTAAGAGAGGCTGTGATTGCGCTGCCACGCGCTCTTTAAACAATCATATCTCCGTCAATTTTTGTTTGACAGAAAAAACAAAAAAACCAAATTGTTTGTCAGAAAAATACCTAAATTTTTAATCCATACACTTTTATACGTATCTGTCGTCATTTTTGAGATATTATGAAAAAAAAGTGGGTCTTTAAAAAATTTGAAATTTTGTTTTTTTTTAAATCGTGACTTTTTTGAAAAATATATGTCCTGAAGCAGCCAAACTGATATTATCTATCAAACTCTTCATAATAAAGTTAATTCTAGGCGGAATACGATTAATTTTAATTTTGGTGGAAATGGCACTTATGAAACCCATTGATTTAAAAGAAAAAACATTAGATGCTCCCCTTATTTGCAATACAGCTCACTTATTTTACGTGCAAAAGACTTTTAATAGTGCTTATTTTAAAGCTTATTTCAAGTACTACAAAACCCTATTGTATTAGAATGCATAAAATGCATCTGCTCGCCGCTAGATGGCATTGACCACATCGATTAAATTTCAGACAAAATAAAAAACGGCTTTGATCTTTAATATCTAGCTTAATATTGCACTTAGAATACTTTATAAAAAACCAAATTGTTCATTGTTTTACCTGCTACAATTTTGTTTTTTATAAAATTTTCGATAAAACGTATATTTTTGGAGATATTTGCAAGAAACCGATGAAAAACGTGAAAAAATTGCGAATTTTCAATTGCCAATAACTTGAAAAGTATTGGATTTTTTGAAAAACTTTATAGATGATTTTTTGCTTAAAATTAGGCCTTCTATCGATATCCGAGGTTATTTTGAAAAAAAAGAAATTCACCCCCGAGAAGGGGTGGCAACCACGGGTGGTTGCGGAGTTCAAATCATTTTCACTTTTGAAGTTAAGGGTAAGATGAACCTAATTCCAAAATTGTATGCAATTCGGTTCACAGTAAAAAAATTCGGAGCAATAATGCTTCAATGACTGCACTACTAGGAGACTCAGAGAATCCCAACTGTTTAGAGTCCATTCATTTACTTCCATATTTTTTGATACCAAATGGTGACAATGAGCTAAGTATGTCAAGTACCATCTTTCTTGAAACATCATGACAATAGATGTCAAAAATAGGTAAGATAAAGTAGGCATGTACACAAAATTTGTAATAGGTGGCATAGCCTTCAAGTAAACTATTAATGATTTGTTAACTGCATTATGTTATATTAATGATAATAAAATCAATAAGATGAGCAGGGAACTTATCTTACTGAGCAAAAATTTTGCTGTATAATTATACCTTTAATAATTATTAAAGGTTATAACTAGGTTTATAGACAATTAGACACCAAGTGCATCAATTTTGTGATAACCTTACTCATATAAAAGTGTGTGTTGAGTACACACAGAGTATATCAGGATCGAGCATTAATTTACGCTAGGTATATAAACAAGAAACATATTTTTCTCACAACGGTATGCACTGCTTTTTACATTTCAAATAAGCATTTGACACATCAGTTTGCAATTTACTAGAACAAAGGTAATCCTTTACCTAAAGAAAAGGTTTTTATCTTTAACAGTCTACATATACTTAAACCTTTAAAAGCGGGCCTAGTCCGCCTAGTGGTTACGATTAGGTTTAATATTTATTTCAGTTAAAGAGTTTAATTGACAAATAGTTTAAACTAATAAGCGGTAAGCGTAATTTCCACTGAGTGTCATAATCCGTCAAAGATGTGCCACAACTGCCACAAGGGCATAGGCATATTAAACAAAACAAAAAATATATCATTGTAGTCGGGTATATAATGTTTCAAATTAAGCATGGCAATATTTTATTTTTCCCCCTTAGCTGATATGGAGTTCTGTTACATATCAAAATTTTAGCAAACAATGCCAAGTAGTTCAAGAACAACAAAAAAAAACCATAAGCAGATTTAACAGAGAGTAACCATATGGTTACCTAATGATCATAGAGGGATTAAGTAAGAGTTGCTTTTATCAAGCAGTTGTTATGGCTTGTGCCAATAGGCAATTGTTTGTCTTTATAAGACAAAAAATTCGTTTTAAATGACTTTATATATTGTCAAATTTGATCCAATGTAAAATTATATTAAGCAGCTATGACCCACAAATACAGTGGTGTGGGCTCCATTACATATCAGCATGGTAAGGGAACCGAATAGTTATGCAATATACTTGCGAATATATGCAGCGCAGAATACTTTTATATTAGATCCATTTAATTTAAGTATTGTTGTAGACTTTCTTAACACTGGTAGTTGTGTCTATATCGAGTCCGACACACCAAACATTAATCAGGCTTTCTGCTGTTGTTGATAGGTACTGAAAATGATACAATTGTAATAACATAATATTAGAGTAGTAGATAATAAATGCATCATGTTCTGTTTATTTTAACACAATTGCTGGATGTTGCTTTGAGTACTATCCAAATACGTAAACCAAGTTCTAACGTAACTCTAACAGTGATGCATTTTTCTCTGTTAATTAGGCTAAAACATAATAATAGCCAGCAGTGCAACAATTGGTAAAATTTAACAACAGCTGGAATAAAACCGAATGAATGTAATAATTATACAGCCTGGATTTTAAGTATGCCTGGAAATTAAGTAGTTGCAATAAACTCAAGTTTTTAGCATCATATAGAGCCAAAAATAGAGAATACATGGACGCATACAGTCAAATTATTACATCAGTAGAGCCTAGGAAAGCAGAACCACGCATGTTCCACTGCAATGCCATCATTGTTAATTTTTTGCTTTGAGTAGAGCCTAGAATAGCAATACCACAGAAGCATACAGTCTGAGTCTGACTCATAATCGATGGCAGCAATGTTTTCACTGTTAAATTTTTGCTTCGAGTAAAGCCTAGGAAAGCAGAACCACGCATATTCTACTGCAATACCATCATTATTAATTTTTTGCTTTGAGTAGAGCCTAGAATAGCAATACCACAGAAGCATACAGTCTGAGTCTGACTCATAATCGATGGCAGCAATGTTTTCACTGTTAAATTTTTGCTTCGAGTAAAGCCTAGGAAAGCAGAACCACGCATATTCTACTGCAATACCATCATTGTTAATTTTTTGCTTTGAGTAGAGCCTAGAATAGCAATACTACAGAAGCATACAGTCTGACTCATAATCCTGGGCAGTAATGTCTTCACTGTTAAATTTTTGCTTCGAGTAGAGCCTAGGATAGCAATACCACAGAAGCATACAGTCTAACTCATAATCCAGGGCAGCAACATCCTCACTGTTAAATTTTTGCTTCGAGTAGAGCCTAGGATAGCAATACCACAGAAGCATACAGTCTGACTCATAATCCAGGGCAGCAACATCCTCACTGTTAAATTTTTGCTTCGAGTAGAGCCTAGGATAGCAATACCACAGAAGCATACAGTCTGACTCATAATCCAGGGCAGCAACGTCCTCACTGTTAAATTTTTGCTTCGAGTAGAGCCTAGGATAGCAATACCACAGAAGCATACAGTCATAATCCAGGGCAGCACGGCATAGCATGTACTGCCTTTATTTAAATTTTTTGACTGGTTTATAAACACAGATATAGACAATAATGCCATCATTGTAGATTTGTTTCAAGGGATAGGCTTAGCATAAATAAAAGTGCCATAAACTTTGTTGTTATGTTGTGCTTAATACAGCAGGATGCAAAAAAATTTGCTAAGTGATTTGGTTAATATTGTGAGTACCGCCTTGTTCAAATAAATATCCAGCGAGACCACAGCTGTCATAGGTTACATCAAGCATTGCTTTGATCAGTATACCGTGGATGTAAAACTGAATTATGAATAATCAGCCCAGTAGGGTCTTGATATGCATCATGACGGTTCATGATATAATGATTCCATGCATCTTCATCACAATGACTATTATATCTGTATTTCGTATCCCAAGTATGTAAATTTTGTCAATATAAATCTCAAGACGCTTTTTCTTAAATATGTACATATTTCTTGTATTTTCATCAAGTGAGACTTAATGATTTACATCATTTTATTAAATAAATTTCTAATTTGGTTGCTCAGTTACATCATAGTATGCCATTGTACACTATGTATATGTGTTAAGAAAATTAAATAATGTAATTGTGTAATACTTGTTCATGAATATAACATATTCTTACTGATTTATTGGACATTGATTTGGTTATTATTATCATTTAAAGTTCCAATTCTATCAGTTTAGTACAATATGGGACTTCTTATGCGTATTCTACATGCATGCCATTATTATTTTATTTTGCATTACTTACAAGAGACTAATCTAGGACTATTTAAGGGTTTATTACTCATTGAGCCTTTTAATGTTTTATTTGTACTTTTATATTATGTGACGGATATATGTACTACACGAAGATGTTGATGTTAACTCTTATAGAAAGTCACTTTCGTTTACGGTTCAACCAACATAACCTTAAAGTATAATCGACAAGAGAAGGTTACCTCTTTGACGTAATTTGTTTTACATAGTCCACCGTCTTGACATCATTCAAACCTTTAATAGTACATTCACAGTCGAAATTGCAGCTACTTTTGCTTATTTCGGCGTTTTCTTTCGTCGGCGTCGGCGTCCTTTGTCGGCATCTCCAATGTTTTCGTAATGCATTTTTCTTGCAATAAGTTAATTAGGAACCTGAAATACACTTTCCACCCCTTCATATGCTACATTTAAGCAGCAATGCATTTTGATTTTCAACTTTCAATCGGAAATTCATTTAAAATATGAATAAAAGAAAGAACTATAGCGCGTGACGTTAGGGCGATAGCACGAAGATGAGAGTTTGGCGCGTAGGAGTTCACAGTGACGTGTGTCACTTGACGTATTGGAGTTGTATTTCTAAGTGTTATTTTTTTAGGAGTCTTTTCAGCCCTAAACATATCGTGACAAAAAGGGCGTAAGCGATGAGCTACTACAAGTCATTATAATATGAAGGAATCACAAAGCGAAGTATAATTGCAATTTATCGCACCGACCTAAATTCGCATTTTTGGGACCTCCACTTTTCATATTTTATAGGTACCCTGAAAGTGTTATTAAGTGAAGTTTTCTAGATATGTCAATAAAATATAACATTTTACGTCATCGTACATTGTTATGATAGGGAATTAATACTTAACATCAAAATTGTAAACAAAAAAGAGCTATGCTCAACACTTCTGGCCAAGGCTGTATAGGTCAAACAAATGCCTTAAAATTTCCGTATATTTTATCTGAAAGTCTGAAATGATAACGGAATGGAAGAAAAATCCATATTATGTACTTATAAAAAGTTGTGTCGACCACATTAAATAAAATGGCCCAATTAGCATTGCGCAATAGCAAATAAATTCTTAAGGTGTAAGTATTTCCGGCGGATACCTAAACCTGTGAATTTCTTACGTTTTGTACTAAATTACGTAATTTATCTCTATAAATCGTCGTGGTTTTGCGAGAGACAAGTTCTATCTACTTGTATCTAAGCACGCACCGTGATTTCAATGCCTACGCAATTTGCTAGGCGCCCAAGGTGAAATCCATTCTTGAGCCACTGGATAAGTGGGATTTCGATCTTATTGACGTACATATTGTAAGGATCGAAACAAAAGGTATGTATTTAGTCAAACGCTTAAGTAAGAAGAGAAGACGGAGTAACTACATCTAAGTAAGTTCGTAACTAAATACATTTAAATTTGCCTTATAAACGAAATAATATTTTATTCAATCGTGACATGATGAAGAGCTTTTCAGTCGAGTACCTACTGTGTTCACCGTGTCTAGATAAGTAAGGTACGAGATTGAAAAGCTTAATTATGTCACTACAGGTAGGTATACAATACTTTGGATTTACGGTTCAAAAGTTACGGGGGGACACAATTTTTCTGACTTTCCAAGCAATTATTTCTGAATATATTCACTTAATCACGAAATGTTCAAAGAAATCTCAATGCTATTTTTAAAGACCTATCGATTGATGTGAAACATGTTGATATTTGGTAATTTTTTTTTAAATTTAGTTTCATATATGGAGCGCCCGCCCTAAAAAATATATTTTTCTGCAATTTAACTACATAATTAAATAGCGGCATACAAAATACATCTTATGTCTAAATCTAAATTTTAGTTTCGGAGTAAAATGGCTGTGACATACAGACGAACAGACGGACGGACGGACAGACGGACATGACGTAACTAACCCTAAAAATGAAACAAATAGTTACCATGTTAAATTTTAATGGTATTGATCGATTGAGTAAATCACCTACTTGAAAGTAATTTTGTAGGTAGGTACACATTTTTAGACTAATTTCAGATAGGTAAGTATTAATTATTGTAGGTATGAAGATTTTGAAATGCCACGTAAATGTACCTTGTCATCCGGCTATGTGTTTTTGCGGAATATACTTATTATATTTATTAACCGACTTCAATTTCATTAACCGACTTCAATTTCATAGAAGGAGGAGGTTCTGTATTCGGTTTGGGCTTTTTTTTTTTATGTATGTTCACCGATTACTCCGAGACGCGTGGTCCGATTTGAATAATTCTTTTTGACGTGTTTTGTTTGAAAGGATATACTTCCAAGGTGGTCCCATATCAATCTGGTGCTGTTCTGATGATGGGATCTATGAGGAATTGAGGGAACTCCTCAATTTTTAAAGGCACATGTATGGTGATTTGGGTATTTTCTTAAGCAACTCGAGAGTTATCTCTCGAAAACCACCAATTTGATGAAGTGGACCTGATAATGATGATTGTTTTGATGATAATGATGATGATTTTTTTTAATGTAGGATGTTCAGCGATTACTCCGAGACCCGTGGTCCGATTTGAATAATTATTTTTATGTTTGAAAGGATGTACTTCCAAGGTGGTCCCAAATTAATCTGGTGCTGTTCTGATGATGGAATCCACGAGCAATTGAGGGAACTCCTCAATCTTTAAAGCGATTTGAGTGTTTTCTTAAGCAACTCAAGCATTTCCTCTCGAAAACCACCAATTTGACGGAACGGACCTAATGACAAAGACCACATATGACATGTGGAACTTTCCTTTGTTTAAGCGGGTGTATTATGAACTTTTTCTTATACGTCTATACCGATTATTCCGAGACCCGTTGTCCGATTTGAGTAATATTTTTATTGCTTATAAAGAGTTACCTCGAAAGTAGCGGACTAATTTGGTTGGACCTGATGATGGGAATCCATGAGGGATTGAGGGAACTCTTCAATTTTAAAAGGCTCATGTTACATGAGCCTTTTAAAATGGGCCTTTTACATGAGTCATGTATGGTGATTTGAGTGTATTTTTAAGCAACTCGAGTGTTTCCTCTCGAGAACTACCAATTAGATGGAGAGGACCCGATAATGAAAACCGCAGATGACATGTGGAGTCCCTTCCATAAACAGCTATTTGAATTGGGTAAATATTGTGTGAAAGAAGGAAGCAAATTTAGTTTATGTCGAAAGAGCTGATTGAGATCCCGAGAAAGCGTAGCAAAAGATTCTACTAATTTATAAGCCTGAGCGTAGCAAGGGCGTTTAAGGCACGAGGTGCAAAGTTAATAACGTCAATCTCGTGTGGCACATATAACTCTTCACCTCAGCCTTCACACCGACTACATCTGCATCGCTGACCGACTGCACCGCGCACCCTCGGGTTTTGATTCCCACCTCAATCAGACTAGTGATACCTATTACGACTATTTTATTTTATATGCGTCCTAAACGCGGGGGGAGGTACAGTCGACTACAAAGAGATGTATCCACTTTTGGACCATATTACAATGCAATAAGGTGATAAAGTGGATACATCTCTTTGTATTTGACTGTACATTATTAACCGACTTCAATTTCATAGAAGGAGGAGGTCTGTATTCGGTTTGGGCTTTTTTTTATGTATGTTTACCGATTACTCCGAGACGCGTAGTCCGATTTTAATAATTCTTTTTTGTTTGAAGGGGTCTACTTCCAAGGTGGTCCGATTATTAATCTGGTGCTGTTCTGATGATGGGATCTATGAGGAAATGAGGGAACTCCTCAATTTATAACGGCATATGTATGGTGATTTGGGTGTTTTCTTAAGCAACCACCAATTTGATGATGTGGACCTCATGATGATGGTTGTTTTGATGATAATGATGATGATTTTTTTTATGTAGGATTTTCAGCGATTACTCCGACACCCGTGGTCCGATTTGAGGAATTATTTTTTGTTTGAAAGGAACTACCTCTAAGATAGTTCCACATTAATCTGGTGCTGTTCTGATGATGGGATCCATGAGGAATTGAGAGATCTCCTCAATTTTTAAAGGCACATGTATGGCGATTTGGTTGTTTTTTTAAGCAACTCAAGCATTTCCTCTCGAAAACCACTAATTTGATGGAGTGGACCTTATGATGAAGACCACATATGATATGTGGAACTTTCCTGACATCGAGTAGGTATTATGAACTTTTTGTTATATATCTTAACCGATTATTGCGAGATCCGTTGTCCGATTATGATAATTATATAACCACTAAAAATGGAAAAATAAAAACTTTTTACAAAAAAAAGATAAACCGACTTCAAAAAGTATAAAATAAATTATTATATTATTTATATGCGTTACAAACTGATATGTTTGAAGTCGGTGCCAAGCCAAAAAGTTACAATACCGGTCAAATCAGCTTCAAGTCTGAAAATCACAAAACATATCGATACCTATTTACATTGCAAAGGTGAATGTGAATCTGTCTGTTACATTTTCACGTCTAAACCACTAATCCAATTTTGATGAAATGTGATACCCATGTCTATATATTCTGATACACGTCTTCTTTGTCAATAACCAGAAAAAGACGGCAAATAAATAAAAAAAACATGTATTGATTGGTTGACCTTCCATCCAAAATTTGAAATATCGTGCCTTTTTCTACTGAAAAGGTGGGTCCCACACACCCGGTGTGTCTGAGTATAGAAAGATCAATCTAGCCATTGAATTCCTTTACACTTCGATATTACACCTTAAATGAAGTAGGAGAAATAATTCAAACCGAAGCACGGGCTCCGTTCGAGATATGGTTAGTCCGAAACTAGTAAAAAAGTTTATTAAGAAACATCATAAGACGCATGATTATACTTTCTTTCTGTACTTGAATGAGAACCTACGTGCAGTCAATACCGTATTAGAATAGTTCTATAGTATGAAGGACAATTCACTGACCAAATACGCCTCGTTCATATTAACTGTTTTGTGATTTTCAGACTTGAAGCTGATTTGACCGGTATTGTAACTTTTTGGCTTGGCACCGACTTCAAACATATCAGTTTGTAACGCATATAAATAATATAATAATTTATTTTATACTTTTTGAAGTCGGTTTATCTTTTTTTTGTAAAAAGTTTTTATTACTTATGTAAGTAGGTACCTTCATATTATTGTTTGCATAAATTGTAGCTAAATAAGCAATAACCGCGACTAGATGTAGCTTACTTTAACTTATCGGACTTAGCAAAACTACAGATTTTAGAATAAACACAGTCGGGGGAAAAGTATTACTCATAAGGGCTCGTATACATACAAACTTTGTATGCAGTGGGGAGGAGGTCCCATAACTCTGCAGCTGGCTGTACAGTCGCCATCAAATGAAAGGCGTTGTTCCAATATTTGTGACCACCTTGGCCGCTCGGAAATATTTGATGGCGACTGTACACGATGCCGCTCCCGCGCCGACATCGTACCGCCGCCGCCACCCCTAAGTCATTTAGACATATATATATATATTGGAATTCAACGTAGGCGAGTCTTAGATCACTCACCATTAGTCCAGTGCTCATGCTGCCTACACTACGGACATACAAAACGAGCCTGCGAAATGTCAAAACCACTATGTGGATTCTGCGGCGACGAACATGCCCACGCCCACGAACGCGCCCAGTGTGAACGTGCAGCTACAGGCCAAACCCCATTCTGCATAAACTGTCAACGGGGAAAAAGACTACCAAACGAATGTGCACACACTGCTCTAGATAACTCTTGCCCCACTCGTCAACGCTGGGATATCTTAGCAAGATCTCGCATATCTTACTGCTAAAGTTATTCCTACACATTCAATGCAAGGTATTCATCAACGAGCAAGACCGGTAAAATACAAGAATAATGCAATACAATCCAAAAACGAACACGATAGAAAAATACTGAGAATTGCCCAAGGAAACTTAGGACGCGGCAGACACGCCACCGAAGAATTCAAAAAATACGCTGCGGATAAGAAATGTGATATACTATTCATTAGCGAACCTGACCTTGGAAAATGCACCAAAATGAAACCAATAGACGGTTACGATACTTACCAACTGACGGGCAAAAATAATACTAACCGCACGAAAGCTTGCATCGCCATAAATAAAAATGTTGGCACATATCTTGGAATGCGACAACATATAACGCCAAACTGTGCCACTGTCCAACTCAATCTAGAAAATAACAAAAAAATATACCTCACATCGATATATATTGAGCCAACAGAAGATCCATTTAATACAATTACACATTTGGAACAAATCATCAACATGTACAATCGTGACGAACATGTAATATGCGGCGATCTTAACGGATGGCACACATCTTGGGGATCATTACGTAACAATAACAGGGGTGACAACATCTATAATCTTGCCCTGAACAATGACCTAGTAACTTGCAATATCGGAAATCAACCAACTTTTGAAACTATATCACAAAACCAAATTAGAACATCAATTGTTGACCTGACACTAGCCTTTATAAATACGGCCAATCGAATCGAAGAATGGGCAGTCAATTGTAGCATGATGCCCTCATCAGATCACAACGGCATCGAATTCAAAATCCTCCCAACCTCTTCAACAGCAAACCTAAAAAGAAAGCCTCCACATCTACATACAAATTAAACACAGAAGGAGCGGACTGGAACGTCTTTCAAACTACACTAAAAGAAAAGATGTCGGCTAACTCTTACGACACTGTTAACCTGAACACATTGAACGCAGACGAACTGGATACACACATCGACAATATCACCAAAACCATCAGTATGACATGTGATTGCACACTTAACAAAAAAGTGCCATACGTCCGCATCCCATGGTGGACAGAAAAATTGACTAATCTTAAGAAAAAAGTTATACACCTACACCATAGACTGCAAGACTTAAAGAAAGGCAATAAAGACTTAACCGGAATCATCACAGAACTATCACAAGCAAGAGACGTATACTCTGAAGAAATGCGCAAATCAACTACAAAAGGATTCAAAGAATTCTGCCAAAAACAGAGAAAAGAAAACGTGTGGTCAGTAACCAACCGTCTCCTAAAAACGAAACCGGCTCCGCAACCTCCCGCTACACTCAAGCTAAACGATAATGACTACACCACAAGCACACAAGACACAGCTCAACAACTAATTACAAAATTCTTCCCTGATATGAATAGTGACCTGGAAAGGACACTAATTACCACGACCAGATAAGAAATTCTATACAAAACACACCAAAAACAAAAAAAAATGATTTTCCATTAAGTTGTAGAAGCCATCAAGGGAATGTCCCCTAAAAAGGCACCCGGCGTAGACAACTTAACCGCAGATATCTGCAAAAAGTTTGTAGAAATATATCCAGAACATATTACTCAAATATATAACAGATGCCTATATTTAAACCATTTCCCAACACCTTGGGAATACAGCATATGTTAAAACGATACCGAAGCCTGGTAAGGAAAACTATGACAATATATCCTCATACAGACCAATAGGATTAATTAACATCCTTGGGAAAGTACTAGAAAAACTGATAGCTAAACGCCTCACATACTACGTAACTAAGAACCAATTGTGCAGCGATAACCAATATGGCTTCCGAGAACAGAAGTCCACTACAGACGCACTGCACAACGCAATCAATATAATGAAAAAAGCAAAGGAAAACAAAAAAACTCGTATTGGCAATCTCACTGGACATTGAAGGCGCTTTTGATCATGCCTAGTGGCCAGCACTACTACGCAGACTTATAGAGGTCGAATGCCCAAAAAACATCTTTGACATCATCAACAGCTATCTCACTAACCGCAAAATAATACTAAACTATGCAGACACCTCGGTAACTAAAGCACAATCCAGAGGATGCGTACAAGGGTCCGTACTCGGGCATATCTTCTGGAACACCATTATAGATCCGCTCCTACTACACCCCATGCCCCCAGGAAACTACATTCAGGCGTACGCAGATGATATTCTAGTCATATGCACAGCAAATAACGTAAATGAGATCGAAAACAATACAAACAAAATATTAAGAAATATACACAAATGGGGATCAAACAACAAACTAAAATTTGGACCACAAAAGACCCACATGAAAACACCTACTCCAAAAGCCAAGGCTGCAAAAATCACAATGAACGACGTCGATATAAAATTCGACAATGATTTTAAATTACTGGGAGTAATCATAGACCAAAATTTTAAATTCATCAAACACTGTTACTACACTATACAGAGAGCACAGAATATCTACAAAAAACTATGCATGTATGTAAAACCCACCTGGGGAATACACAGTGACAATATAAGAACTATTTACAAACATGTGATCGAACCAATAATAACGTATGCAGCCGAGATATGGAACACCGCAATTAGATATAAAAAAGTAACCGATAAACTACTCAGCTTACAACGTGGGTTTGCCATTAAAATGATACACGGCTTCAGAACCCTGCCCACAATATCATCAATCACTTTATCCGGCTTAACACCACTGCATCTCAAAATACAAGAAGTAGCTTCTATAGAAAAAGTAAAAAGAAACCTGACCACGGAATACCTTCCAAACGACATAAAATTCGACAAAAGAATACCAATAACTAGTCTACTGCATCCAGCCCACAGAACCGAACTTAAAATATTTGAAATCAACAATCAAGAAGAACACAACAAATATGAAGAAGCCAACATGCACAGAGTATACACGGATGGTAGTAAACATGACGGCCTAGTCGGTGCAGCATTTGTTATAGAACTTATAGACTACCCAAATGGTAAAAACACCGTAAAGAAATTTAAATTACACAGCTGCTGCACAGTTTTCCAAGCCGAATGTTTCGCCCTAGAACGCGCCTGCCACGAATGTCACACCAAACAGCTAGCAAATGTCACCCTATTTTCCGACTCTAAAACAGTACTAACAGAGTTAACTAATCGCAGCAGCACCAACAGGCTAATAAATAATATTCACAAACTTGTGCAAAAAGTAAAAGAGTCAGGAGAAATGACTATAGACTTTTGTTGGATCAAAGCGCATGCAGGACTCAGCGGCAATGAAAGGGCTGATACGGCAGCCAAACACGCCGCAACCCTACATAAACTTCCGGATTACGATTATTTTCCACTTTCCTATCACAAACTACATGTACGCAAAAACATTGATATAGAACACAACAAGATCTATATGAACAGTCACACAGGCCAACATACAAAACTACACTTACCCACCTTACAATCAGTAAAAACGTTGCGCAGCTCTATGCATTTGTCCTTCCAATTAACACAAGTCCTCACCGGCCATGGGTACAACAAATCATACCTACATAGATTCCGAATCACACCAGACGATCTATGCCCGTGCGACAACACTAGCAGCCAAACATTTAGCCACCTATTTAAGCAATGTCCGAAATTTGGAGCCACAAAATTAGACCACGAAATAATCTGCGAAAACTTAAACATAGACCCCTATAACATAAATGAAATAATAACCAAAAAGTCCTCCATAGAATCATTTAACAAGTTTATAAATAACATGATCAACATGTCAACAACCTTAAAAAATTCAATGGAACCTAACTACTTATATTTTAACTTTGATTATAAGTTATCATTATATAATTAATTTTGTATTAAGCAGAACGTCTGCTAACGATACCACAATGCTTAGAAAAAATGGAAAAGTAGAAAAATCCACTGCCTCAGGCGAGACTCGAACTCGCGACTCTGGGAAGACGACTCTTATCATTATATATATAATAAAACTAAGTTGAGAAAATGTGCGTGCCGATAAAACTTAAAAAGCAGTCCCAGCACGATAAAGGGACTTATATAGTGTGATAGCCCTTTATTCCCCCTCGAACAAGAAAGTTCCCGTTTTAACCTAAAGGGTGTGTCTTTAAAGATATAAGGGCTTTTCCAACCCTTCAACTCGGAAAGTAAGTGTAGTGGCGCCATCTGTTGTCGAGTAGTTGAACTTCATTCATTGTCCAAAGTGGCGCCATCTGTTGTCGAATAGTTGAAATTCATTCATTGTACACAATATGGACTTAAACGAACGATTATTCCCAAACTTTCTCGAATATCCTAGCGCCAACTTTCTCGAATATCCTAGAGCCTAGCTTTCTGAATATATAAGAGCCCGGTGTCACCCGCCAGAGTTAGTTTGATTTGAACAGCGAAACAAGCGATTTCGAAACGAAAAAGAAAGAAATTATCTGTGTGTGAGCCTTTATTTTGAAGTATCACGTGTGAGTATTTTTAATAGTGTGTTTAATTAATTCTCGATTTCGAAGCGAAGAAGAAAAAAGTTATCTGTGAGCCTTTATTGTGAAATATCAAATGTGAGTATTTTTAATAGTGTATTTAATTAATTCTATTGGTTTTTTTTTTATTTTCTTTTAATTGTAATTTCCTTAACTTTCAAGTAGTCGCGCGGCGTTGAATCGATGCCTTCTATATACTTTGGCCGTAAACAAAATATCTTAAATATCGCGGGACCGCTTGAAGATTAAATTTTTTTTTTCTTTGTCTCAACGTGCTCCACGTTTACGTAACAATATATTTGTCTATAAAATGTTCATTTAATTTATATTTTACAGAATACAATGCCTAGACGTAAAAGAGATGGAGATCTTGCCAGTTCTGCAGCGAAACGGCGGAAACAAAAAGAAAATCGAAGAAATGAAACGGAAGAAGAATGCGAAGCACGTTTACAAAATCAACGAACCAGAATGAGCACCCTGAGAAGCGGAAAAAGCGAAGAAAGAAAAGAAAATAAAAGTATTGAAGAATCGAGCATTTTAAAAGATAATCTAACTAAAGGAAGCATTCCACTACGAACCGACGAAGAAATATTACGATCATAAATATGTTGTGATCGGAAAAATGAATAACATTTGCCAATTTTGCCACGCGAAAAAATTCAGTAAAGAAACACCAGGTCTCTGTTGCATGAATGGAAAAATTCGATTACCACCACTGGAAGCACCTCCACAGGAATTTCTACATTACATGACCGGGGAAACACCAGAATCAAAACACTTTCTTCAAAATATAAGATCATACAACTCCTGCTTTCAAATGACTTCTTTCGGTGTTACTTCGACTGACACTAATAGAGACAAATTTGAATATGTATTTTCAATTCAAGGGCAAATTTATCACAAAATTGGATCGTTACTACCAATGCCTAACGATGACTATAAATTTCTGCAAGTATATTTCATCGGAAATGAAGAAAACGAAATTGATCAATGATGTACAAATTTTATTGGATTGAAACGCGAAATAATCCAAGATGTACAGAGGATCTTACACAAATACAATCAACTGATTTACATATTCAAAACAACACTAGACCGCATGATTTCTGATGACTATAAAATTGTAATTCGAGCCGATAAAAGACCACGTGGAGAACACGAACGTAGATTTAATGCACCTCAGATAGATGAAGTCGCCATCGTAATTGTGGACAATGAAAATACAAGCCGTGACATAATTGTACAACGAAGAAGAAAAGGACTACAACGCATTGCAGAGACACACCGTTCATATGATGCTCTTCAATATCCGTTAATATTTCTGCACGGAGAGGATGGTTATCATTTCAATATAAAACAAATTCATCCTAATAAAACAGGCATAGAAACAAACAAAAAAGTCACTTCCAAGGAGTTCTATGCTTACCGCTTAATGATCAGAGACAATGAAATATACAATCACATTCTCAACACTCGCCGTTTATTCCAACAATTACTTGTAGATATGTACGCAAAAATAGAATCAGAACGGATGCTTTACATAAGACTGAATCAGAAGAAACTACGCACAGAAGAATACATCCACCTTCGAGATGCGATCATAAATGACGGCAATATTGACGATATTGGAACAATGGTAATCTTACCCTCATCATACATAGGAAGTCCAAGACATATGCACGAATATACTCAAGATGCCATGACCTACGTAAGAAAATATGGACGACCTGATCTCTTCATAACATTTACATGCAACTCATCATGGCCAGAAATCAAAGAACAACTAAAATACGGACAAACCTCCATGGATCGACACGACATGATAGCCCGAGTTTTTCGACAAAAACAAATAAGATTTATTGAAGTCATCACAAAATACCACATCTTTGGAACCGTTAGATGCTGGATGTATACAATCGAGTGGCAAAAACGAGGATTACCTCACTCACACAATCTCATATGGCTACACGATAAAATTTATCCCACGGATATCGACAAAATCATCCAAGCTGAATTTCCCAATCCACAAAATGATCCGGAACTATACAACATAGTAGTGAAAAACATGATTCACGGACCATGTGGACCATTAAACTTCAATGCGCCATGCATGAGTGATGGAAAATGTACAAAAAAATATCCAAAACCATACTTGGACGATACAAAAACTGAAGATGACGGCTATCCCAAATATAGAAGACGATCACCGAAAAACGGTGGCTTCACAGCAAAAATACGAATACAAGGCAGAGACGAACTGGAAATAGATAATCAATGGGTAGTACCATATAACCCACTACTTTCCAAAATGTTCCAAGCACACATAAACGTTGAATATTGCAATTCAGTAAAATCTATTAAATATATATGTAAGTACGTAAACAAAGGTAGTGATATGGCAGTATTTCAAATAGTCCAAAATAGCGAACAAAATAATAGAAATTATGAAATCCTCATGTACCAAATGGGAAGATACATCAACAGTAAAGAAGCAGCGTGGAGGATTTTTAGTTTTCCCATACACGAACGCGAACCAGCTGTGCAACATCTAGCAGTACATTTGGAGAATGGACAGAGAGTTTACTTCACAAAAGACTCGGCTAGAAAAATTGCAAGCGAACCACCTCAGAACACAACATTAACAGCTTTTTTCCAACTTTGCCAAACGGATCCATTCGCAAAGACGTTACTGTATGTCGACGTCCCTATTTATTATACGTGGGACAAAACAAGGAAATTTTTTCAACGACGAAAACAAGGAATGCCAGAAGAGGGTCATCCAGAAATAATGAAAACTAACGCAATAGGTCGAGTATACACTGTACATCCAAACAATGCCGAATGTTTCTATCTCCGAATGTTGTTACACGAAATACGGGGACCAACAAGTTTCACAGATCTCAGGACTATTGACGGCTACATATGCCAGACTTACAGAGAAGCATGTCAACGTTTAGGATTATTGGAAAACGATAACCACTGGGAATTAACACTACAAGAAGCCACACTCACAGCTTCAGCTGAACAAATTCGAGAGTTATTCGCCATAATTCTAACAACATGTAACCCATCAAACCCAAAACAGCTATGGGACTCTTTCAAAAGGAATATGAGTGATGATATATTGTACCAAATCCGACAAGCTAATCCAGAATTGACTATAGAATTCAATGACGACATCTTCAATGAAACACTCATTCGCTTAGAAGATAAATGTTTAGCAATAAATAACCAGACCTTAGTAGAAATTGGAATGCCAGCACCACAAAGAAATACTTTCAGTGTGCTAAACTACGAAATTACAAAGGAAAAAAGCTACAACGTCAATGAACTACTTGAATACATTGCTCACAACAAACCACTCCTCAATGACAATCAAAAAAAAATTTACAACGTTATAATGAACCGAATAAATAACAACACTGGTGGAATTATTTACTTGGACGCACCAGGAGGCACCGGTAAAACGTTTCTAATAAATCTAATACTGGCGGAAATACGTGCTGAAAAACACATCGCACTGGCACTAGCATCATCCGGCATTGCAGCCACACTTATGGAAGGAGGACGAACTGCCCATTCTGCCTTACAACTACCGTTGAATATAGCCGAACAACAATTCCCGGTATGTAAAATCTCAGGAACATCTGGACGGGGTCAACTTCTAAAACATGCTAAAATTATCTTCTGGGATGAATGCACCATGGCCCATAAAAAATCACTAGAAGCCATGGACAGAACATTACAAGAATTGCGAAAAAACTCTGAAATGATGGGAGGAGCTCTACTCATACTCTCAGGAGATTTTCGACAAACACTTCCAGTTATTCCCAAATCAACACCAGCAGACGAGATCAATGCATGCTTAAAAAAGTCACATCTCTGGCCGCAAGTACAAATACTGCAATTAACAAAAAACATGAGGGTTGAATTATCAAAAGATGAAACATCAGCACATTTTGCTAAAATACTTTTACAAATAGGCGAAGGTACATATCCTACTGACCAGACGACCGGCCTCATTGAACTCAATAGTGATTTCTGTAACATAGCCACTACTGAAAACGAACTAATCGACAAAATTTATCCAAATATTATTCAGAACTATACCAACGTAGAGTGGTTATTTCAAAGAGCAATTTTGGCCACTAAAAATAATATTGTTGACGATATCAATTTTAATATTCTAAAGAAAATACCTGGTGAAGAGAAAGTATATAAATCGATCGACACGATGGTATCCATTGAAGAAAGTGTCAACTTTCCTACTGAATTTCTAAACTCTTTACAAGTACCAGGAATGCCATTACACTGCCTTCGTCTGAAAATTGGATCTCCAATCATACTACTCAGAAATCTCAACTCCCCAAAACTATGTAATGGAACGAGGATGATCGTAAAACAGCTATCGAATAATGTCATTGAAGCTGAACTTATTTCTGGAAAGAACAAAGGACACACAGTATTTATACCTAGAATACCACTGATCTCTTCTGAATTGCCATTTCAATTTAAAAGATTGCAGTTTCCAATTAAATTAGCCTTCAGTTTTACAATTAATAAAGCGCAACTTTGAAATATTGTGGCATCAACCTCAAAGAATCCTGCTTCTCTCACGGTCAGCTATATGTAGCTTGCTCAAGAGTAGGAAGTTCGAAAAATTTATATATATATACCCCGGACAATAAAATGAAAAATGTTGTTTATAAACAAGTAGTGTAAATAATGAGAAAATGTAAATACATGTAAATATAGAAAATGTTTTCAAAATATATTTTTTACTTTTTACGTCATAGTATGTTTTTTTATTTCATCTACCACGTAATCTCATATCAACTCCCGAGCGAAGCCGGGTATCATAGCTAGTAGTATAAATAAATATAAGGGGTGTGTGCATGCATATATATATATACGCATGTATATGTGTCTGTCTGTGTCTGTGTGTGTGTGTGTGTATTTTATACATTTATATGATCTACCTGCAACGGACAACATTTCTGCAGACACCTGTACACCCGCTAGGGAAACTCTTAAATAATTTACCCCATACACCATTATCACTTACGACGGGCAGCCAGGGTGACACTAACGGGATCACTAGCGCAGGGGATTCTACTCTGGAAAGCTCATTTTGTAGCATTAGGGCAGATTCGCACCTAGAAATAAATAATGATGTGACTGATGTATCATATGCCTTACTATCTTTCATGTCAAAAAGTCTTGATGGATCGCTTATTGATACTGCTGATACTGCTTCAATACATGAAATGCAAGAAAGAATATCAAATCTTACGTCGTCGTTAAATAGTACTCAGAACGAACTAGACAATCAACAATTGGAAAACAATGAACTTCGCAGACAAATTGAGAAGCTATCAAAGGAGAATATGCTTTTACAAACACTTAGCCTAACATCGTCCGCAGAAAAGCAGATGAACAGTGGTTCGGGCAAGAAAAAAAGGCGTTTATTTACACCACGGGCATTCGCAACAACATCGTCGCCTGACATTACTTAGTATAAGGACACAGTTGATATTAAGAAAATACAAGTATTAGGAAAAAGGATAAGAGAACTTGAAAACGAACTGAGAAAGGCAGAAGTTAAGATCTCCGAACTAAGCAAACACATAGATACCTTAAACAAAAAACTGGATTCTTCAAGAAAGCTACAGGAATCTTCTAACTCTTGAACCTTGTCAACTCGGCCTACAACCGATGACACGTGAGACATCAGTATCTTCTGAGAATATACCTGTAAACTCCCCGTCTAGAGACACAATGTCAGGATTTCTGAGGAATGGCAAAACTCCGGAGAGGAAAGACACAAAACGTAATAAACTACTCATACTAAGTAATAACAAAAGTAATAAAATTTCTAACATTGTAAGGAGGGAAACCTCACTAAATAATTACGATTGTTGTCATTTCATGATGCCTGGTGGAGATGTCCGAGCATTGATACAAAACCTAGAAGCAAAAACTGTTAGTCTTACAAAGAGTGACTATTGTGTCATTATGTTAGGAGACTACACCGATGACGTGAGAGGTAGATACTATCGTGACTCAATGCTGTTATTATGTAATGCCATAAACTCTATAGAATACAATAAACATTATCATAACAGCCCCAACTTATGTGTTAGGCCATCTAATATTTAACGCAGAAGTAGAAATTTTCAATAACCTGCTATTTAATGACACATCTATACACAAACGACATTACTCCTTTGACTCAAATCTGCACTTGAACCTTGACATATTCTCGCATAGAACCGGGCGACTTAACGACATCGGGATGGCAAACATTATAAGCCATATCGGGAACTTTATCTACTTGAATGAAAAGGGAGTCGAAGACGTCAAACCAGTTAGTATTAGCAAGCCTTGTGTTCAGAAAAGAATAACAGACTTTTTTATTACCAATAAAAACAATCCCAGCACACCTTTGGAGGTACGGACTAAGAACATAGCTAATACATCAATGTTTTTTCGTTAACTCTGTTGGGGGATTAAATATTTTTCATCAGAATATTTGTGGTATTACTAATAAAATAAACGAACTTGAAATATATATAGAAGATACTGAACATGTAGTACACTACATTTGTTTAACGGAACACTTTCTCAATAAACACTCTGCCCCCATGTTAAATTTTCCGGAGTATAATCTTACACTAGAATAGCTAAAAAAAAACCGGCCAAGAGCGTGTCGGGCCACGCTCAGTGTAGGGTTCCGTAGTTTTCCGTCCGTCACAGTAAGTGTCCCCACTTAAGAGTTAAAATAACACCGCCATGTAGGATATGATATGAGCGTTCCACGTACAGCGACATCTATCGGCAAATTAAGTAAACTATTGCGCGCGAGCTTAAAGTACGGAAGATGATTTTTATGGGATAATTCTTTAATGCGTGAACCGAATTTTACCATTTTTACTTTATTTGAAAGCACGTCATTTCATTGTGATTTTGTAGAAATTACAGGTACAATAAACACCTGCTTATACGGTTAAATTACAAACTTAGTTCAGAAATTATTTTGTAATTTTTTTTCATAAACTATTCAACCTATCAAGTTCAAAATAATTTTCCTAGAAAGTTTTTATAAAGTTCTACTTTTGTGATTTTTTTCATATTTTTAAAACTTATGGTTCAAAAGTTAGAGGGGGGGGGACACATTTTTTTTTATTTCTGGAGCGATTATTTCCGAATATATTTACATTATCAAAAAATTATTCTAGTAAACTCCTATTCATTTTTAAATACCTATCCAACAATATATCACACATTAGGGTTGAAATGAAAAAAAAAATCACTCCCCACTTTACGTATAGGGGAGGTACCCTAATAAAACATTTTTTTTCACTTTTTATTTTACCACTTTGTCGGCGTGATTGATATACATATTAGTACCAAATTTCAGTTTTCTTGTGCTAACGGTCACTGAGATTATCCGCGGACGGACGGACGGACGGACGGGCAGACATGGCGAAACTATAAGGGTTCCTAGTTGACTACGGAACCCTAAAAAGAGGAGGTTCTCTTATTCTAGCTGCAAAGGACAGGGTTACTGAGGAATTGTCATTACGTAAGCAATTGTATAGTGTGGAAAGTTTTGAAATATGTGGAATCAAGGACATTGAGACGGATCTGCACATTTTCTGCTGTTATCGCAACCCTGTTAAGAAAAATTTTGAAATATTCATTGAGAAAATGGAAGAGCTCCTTGATTATACCTTTAATAAAAAATGTGTAATATGCGGAGACTTTAATATAAATACACTGGAGAATAGTAATGAATGTAACATCTTTCGGAACTTGTTGAAGTGTTATAATTTTATGTTAATAATAGATGAAATAACATTCTAAGCTAAATATTCTAGTCTAAAAAAGTATTCCTTAACAGGAATTCTCAAAAAAAGTGGATTACAAAAGGCATTAAAGTCGCTAGCAAAATGAAGAGATTCCTTATTAATGTTGATAAAAAGAAATGTGATGAATCAATACTAAGATATCGTGGTAAGTACATGACCACGTTAAAGAAAGTTGTGAGGAAAGCTAAAAAGGTCGCCATTCAGGAGGAGATCGTATCTGCAAAGAACACTTCGAAATGCATATGGAAGGTGATCAATAGGCATAGAAATAAAACTGAAAAACAACCGCAAAATATTACTTTAAAAATTGATAACCAAATCGTTCAACATCCGGAAGAAATAGTTCAAATCTTCTCTGAAATATTTGACAAAAAAATGATAGCACCCCGACTCATCGAAAGCCATCTACTTTTTAGAACAAAACGTTGCGCGGGTAAACGAAGCTATGGTTCTAAACCCAGTTTCATCATGTGAAATTAAGAAACTAGTTCGAGGTATGCAAAATAGAAAATCTTGCGGATATGATGAGATACCGATAACTCTGATTAAAGGCTGCTTGGATGTGTTTGCCGAACCCTTGGCTCAGTTTTATAATAAGTGTTTTGACATAGGTACCTTCCCTGAACAGCTAAAAGTTGCTCGAATTCTCCCAATACATAAAAAAGGTCCGAAATACGATCCCACGAACTATAGACCAATCTCCCTGCTACCAGTTCTTTCGAAGATATTCGAAAGATTAATTAAAACTCGTCTAATGGATAACGGAACACTTGATCAGGTGTAAGGTTTTAAATTCGCGACAATTTGGTTTTCAAAAAGAAATCGGCACAACTGATGCTGTGGAAAAATGTATTGATGATGTAATTTTGGAACTCAACGATAAAAAACGGGTAGCAGGTTTATATCTGGATCTAAGTTCCGCTTTTGATTTGGTTGACCATAACATACTCATTCAAAAACTAAGCCACTATGGAATTCGCGGGAGATCTTTAAGCTTGCTAAATAGCTACTTAAGAAATCGCAAACAATTTGTCGAAATTAGTAGCATTCAAAATGAAATAGAGAAAACTGTAAGATCAAAATCGACTGATGTAACGAGAGGCGTGCCTCAAGGTTCCGTACTGGGCCCATTACTCTTTATAGTATTTACCAATGATATGGTTAGCTACATGGCGAGAAATGTCCCAGACCTGAAAGTAGTATCATTTGCTGATGACACTAATGCCACAATATCAGCAAATAGTGGGACGGAACTCAATGCTAAAATCAATGAAGCACTGAGTACATTTGATATGTGGTTTGGCGTGAATAACTTGAAGCTGAATATGGCTAAAACTAAGGTTATGCTCTTTAAAACAAATACCAAGTCTAAAGAGGTGTTATCTGTGAGGCTAAATAGTAGCGAAATAGAACAAGTCGAAGCAATAAAACTATTGGGAATTTATATTGACTCTCAACTTAAGTGGAAAAATGAGTTACAGGAAATTGAAAACAGCATATGCTCAGCCTGTTACGCCATTCGATGCTTGAGGGATGAAGTGGATATAAAACATCTCAAAATGGTCTATCACGCTTTAGTCGAATCCAAATTGAGGTACAGCATCAAGTTCTGGGGTAATGGCTTCAAGTACAATATAAATAGAGCTTTTATTCTGCAAAAACGAGCTATCAGAATAATGACACGTATGCCTCAATGGACCTCTTGTAGTGAACATTTTGGCAAACTTCAGATTCTCACGCTACCTAGTTTGTATGTGCATGTACTACTCACATCCTTTTTTAAGAATCTGCGTGAAACTGAAGAGCAGAGTAAAATTCGGTTAGCGACAAGAAAGAAAAACGTTTGTAACAGTTTTCTTCCAAAATTCCAAGTAACTAAACACTCTGTGCGTTGCCAGGCAGCATCTTTATACAATAGGCTACCAAATGAGTTGAAAACATTACGTAAGCACCATATCTTTAAAAAAAATCTTAAAGTATTTCTGTTAAAAAGATGTTACTACAATATTGATGACATATTTAAAAACTATGATTCTATTTATTAATCTGACATTGTACTCTAGTCTTAGATATTTGATTGATATTCTACCTTTTATTTTTGACTTCGTTTTTTATCTAAATATAACTTGACATTGTATCTGTACCCTAATTATAATTAAATATGCTTCTGTTTTTGCGACACCCACATGGGTTCATGTTTTATGCTATGTTATCTTGTATATTTGTGTAATCATGATTGCAATAAGTGACTATGACTAAATGAGTATGACTATGACTATATATTTAAAAAAAAACATATATATACAATAAATAATATATTTATATATTACTTAATCTTTATCACAATTTATTAATGGAGGGCGGGTTTGGCCCGGGCGCGCGACATACGACGTGCCCGCCCGAAGGACCAAACACGCTCTCTCGTGAGATAGCTGGTCGCTCGTATTGATAGCGAGGACCAGCCGTCTTAATCACAGCTCAATAACACTCCACCTGCACCCTACAGCTCCAGCACACTATACATGAAGCGGAGGAGGGTTTAGTCCGTAAGCAACTGGGTCCCCAGTTGAGTCGGACATAACCATTTAGCAAGGGCCAAATGGTATACATGATTATTACCTCCCTCGCCGAAAAAAAAAAGTCATTTAGACATTCTTTGTGAAACATAGCTAATACCTATATTGGCACTGTTAATCACAAAGTTAACTTCATACTCGCTAATTAGTGACTTATTTGATCATGTGGAAGGAAATCCGCCGATCACAGAAAATATCTTTCTCGCTAAATCATACTTTGTCACGTCCTTTTCGATTCACACTAAGGTCATGATTCAGTTCAATTGTATGTTACATAACGCTTTGAGATTAGGTTTTGCACCTCCGACTTCAAGCATATAACAAAAAGCACGTTATAAAAATGAAATAGTATCTACATTGTTGCGAAGGCCAGAGAACTGGCTATAGGTATGTATAAATGGACGAGTTAGGTTGGCCGGAGCGGTCAGAAGAGGACTTCAAAGGTACTAGATGCTTTCGACCGAGGCATTACAATGTGCTTTCCACGACTACTGAGGAAATAAATTAGTACTTACATATTTATATAATGTATAGCCAAATATATATGTGAAATCTATGGTTACAGAACCAAATATAGAGCCGTACAGTATGTAGCTATACGTTATACGTAAAATCAAAATGGAGATCCAATATGTAGAGCCATTAGGTAGAGCCATATGTGTAGCAATGGGTGGAGTAATTTTTTACTTTATAAGTAGGGTAATTGTGTTAGTTTTCGTCCATACTTGTAAGGTTTCTGTATATAATTATCTATATATTTAAAAACTTATTTATTTATTCATTTAAATATTTAAAAAAGGTTTTTCAAAATTAAAGCTTGTAATTTAAAAAATCTACTAAATAATGAACTATACATAGAAAAGTTGACCTTAAAAAGTTTTTCGCATATATTTCTAGCAGTTTAATCAGTAGGCCTAGCACATGAGTGTATCGACAGTATCTTGCGGTCGAGATAGACATCTATCACTGTCTGTAGTCATCAGAAAGTGACAGATGTCTATGTCGACCGCGAGATACTGGCGCTACACTCATTTGCTAGGCTTACAGGGCCACGGTTCGACATGCCAAACTGCGAGCTATGGCTATGGCCACCATTTTAAATGTCACTCTTGAGTGATTCCACCCCAAATTTCAACTGTCACAAAAGTGTGATCTCATAGTTGTCTCGCTAGCTACTGTCAGTTATGCCATGTCGAATTGAAGCCCTGGTGGACGGTATCAAGCACTGGCACTGGACGGGAAACTAGCATAATTACCTTACTACTTATTTTTACTACGTAGGTTAGGTAGGTTCTTACATCTACTTCTAGATACTTTTTTTTATGCCAATCAAGTGCCAATCGATCTAGTTTCAGTCTAGTTTTAGAAAAGACACCATTTTTAGGGTTCCGTAGTCAACTAGGAACCCTTATAGTTTCGCCATGTCTGCCCGTCCGTCCGTCCGTCCGCGGATAATCTCAGTGACCATTAGCACTAGAAAGCTGAAATTTGGTACTAATATGTATATCAATCACGCCGACAAAGTGGTAAAAAAATTGGAAAAAAATGTTTTATTAGGGTACCTCCCCTATACGTAAAGTGGGGAGTGATTTTTTTTTTCATTTCAACCCTAACCAATAGATTGTTGGATAGGTATTTAGAAATGAATAGGGGTTTACTAAAATCATTTTTTGATAATGTAAATATTTTCTCGCGCGCAATAGTTTACTTAATTTGCCGATAGATGTCGCTGTACGTAGAACGCTCATATCATATCCTACATGGCGGTGTTATTTTAACTCTTAAGTGGGGACACTTACTATGACGGACGAAAAACTTCGGAACCCTACACTGAGCGTGGCCCGACACGCTCTTGGCCGGTTTTTTTCCATACATTTGGGAATCATTTCCTTCCGGGACGGTTTAAAAAAACATCGTAGAGGCATGTTAAGTTTTTTTTTTTTGCGTATTTAGTATTTATTGATAATAGTGATCAAATTAATAAGGGTAGATGGAACGAAATGCTATACGAAAACAAACATGAATAGGGAACATTTTTTTTATTGACAGTATAAAAGAAACTTAATACATTAAAATTATACAATAGCAACCTTAGTTACATAAACAGATAAATGGACGTGAAGTAAAATATACTTGGAGTAAATAGTGAGAACACGTGCTGAATAAATAAAGCAATAGTTGAATAATTACAAAACATAGGCATAGCTAAAGCGGCTTTCACACTGCTGCGGGTTCCGCACGCGGCACCGGTGCTACACGACAAACAAGAATGGGCCGGGCCGGGCCCCTTATACAAAATTAGCTTACACATTCTGTATTAATTTTGATAAATACTTTATATTTCATTAAAAAGCCAAACAAATACTCGTGTTAGCGAAACAATTTTATATAATAATACTCAATCTCAAATCAGAAATGCAAATGTTTTTTTTATCGCATTTCAAATGAAGATGTAGAAGAAAATATTCACTTAGAGTAACATTAGACTCGTGTACCTATAAATTGTTCAATTAATTCGAAATCACTAGTTCGGATGACGCTTCCAATTGAAAATATCATACAGCTTCATACTAAGGCAATATTGTGCTACTTAAGCCCAGTAGGGACGTGCTTCACATGCGTGATATAAATTATTGGCGAGTTGAATTGCAAATGTTTCGGACTATTTAAAAAAAAAATTAAAAATAATTGTGCACCTTAATTGTACCTAAGCGCAAATATGGATTCACAAATCACTATTGTCATAAGTATCTCACTAATGCTTGATACATTATTTTATTTAAGTTCTTCACTATTTTCACAATCTCCTCATCCAATAACACCTAAAACTATTCAAGTCTTCTATTCAGACACGCACTAAATCTTAGTCAGAACAGATAGCGCTAGACTTGGAAATGCAAGCTAAGATTCAGGCGTCTGTGTTTTATACTAAATTCGATAAACGCAATGAATTGCATTCCAGTCTTTGGCATTGATAGCCTACAAAAGGCCGTCATTTAAAAATATATTTAGAATTTTCGATGTCTGACGAAGATGTCAATTCTTATTCAATTATAGAAACAATAATGTGCATTTATAATTGTATTAAGCTACATATATTTAATGGGATGACAGTTTAATAACTTCAATGAGTATTACATTTAATAAATTACAGACTGACGTGTCATGAAATTATCGTTTCAATACTGCACTCATGGAATAAGTGTAGTATGGAAATAATACATCACTATTACATCAAGTGAAAAAATTTACCGGTATTCAAATATACAATTTAAAGCATTTTTAGACAGCTTCTTAGACTGTTTAACATATGGGTCTAAATTAGGAAGCAACGAGTGAGTATCACAGCCGCTGCACTAGTGTAAGACGTGGCACTTATTTAATGCTATAGATAAAACATACACACAAAAATGCAAAATACTGAACATTTTTACTGAAACTTTCCTTACTGCGATATGGAATAAAATGTTGACTCCTCAATTTCGAAACATAAATTCATATACTTAAAAAAATATTTCGCAATATCTTTTACCTATCTAAGGTTATGATATTTAACACTTAAGTAACTATGTCTATATAACAAAGGCCTATCACAATAAGACAACCCAAAATCATTAAATAAAAAAGAACTTTTAAGGCAGACTCGTTACATAAATACTACACAATATTACACGGGCACGGACATGAGTCTAGACCCCGGACTTTGGTGGCAATGACGTCACAATAGGGTGATTTGGGGAGTAAACGGAACGGTGTTATGAAATACGGTTAAAAACTCGGTTGTTAACCGAATACATAATAAGACATTTTTAACAATATTACTTAGTAAGTTGATCAATACTATCGTTTGCATTACTTGCAAACCATGCACTTGTACGTTATACTGGCATTGGTTTTGTCGGTCACTCACTCTTTGTTCGTCACAACTGTCAAGCCTGTTTAACGTACAATTGTATGGTTTAAATATAAATAAATAAATATTATGGGACAATCTTACACAAATCGACCTAGGCCCACAGTAAACTCAATAGGTGTGTTATGGGTACTAGACGACGACATATATAATAGATAAATATGGATAAATACTTAAATACATAGAAAACATCCATAACTGAGGAACAAATATCTGTGATCAACACACAAATAAATGCCCTTACTAGGATTCGAACCCGGGACCTCCTGCTTCGTCGGCAGGGTCACTACCGACTGGGCTAGGAGGCCATTAAAAACACTAAAAGATAATATTGATCAACTTACTAGATAATTTTGTTGAAAATGTCTAATCAAAATGTATTCGGTTAACAACCGAGTTTTTTACCGTATTTCATAACACCGTTCCGTTTACTCCCCAAATCACCCTATTGTGACGTCATTGCCACCAAAGTCCGGGGTCTAGACATGACGAATAATTTACAAACATGGTTTAATACCAACAGTTCGTACCTATACATTCCATGGGGCCCATTTTAGACTTTCGAACGCTCGAAACAGAGAAATTAAGGTCGAAAATAATCGCACACAGACATTTGCCACTATTATTGAAGCATAAAGTCAATAGGTTTTTAATATACCTACCTATCATTTTACAGTTTTAAATGTCAGTCGAGCACTCGAATCTCAAAAATTTCCACTGTCTGGAACGTGCTTGCACTATCGACTCCGTAGGAATTGACGGACAAATTAGTTCTATTGAGCGGAATTGAACTATGGCGGTCCCGTGTTCCAGAGTTCTTCACGGTTGCTTTTTTCATTGTAATGGACAAGATTCCATTCCAGTTGCGGTATTCTGAACTATGGCTGTTAAATAGCCATATGCCTACATAAACAATACATTAAAAACACAATCATTCTATCTCAAACACACAACAAATCAACCAATGAAGTTGTATTGGAGTTGCAACGATATAATTTTCAAGCAAATTCTCATATATCTGATTCAGACGTTTAATCGCTAGATGTATTGCGTAGTAAATCCATTGGAGTTGTGTTAAAGTTGGATCGTACCCAAACGTGTTTTAAAGTCAGAATACGGCCCGTGTAGGTAAGTACGGTGACAAGGCTCCCGTGCCGTGGTCGCGCTCGGCGAGTGAGGATCTACTTGGCGCGGTCGGCGACGCGGGTCTTCAGCCACTTGGTGGTGCGCGACAGCAGGTCCGGCTGCTGCGTCTCCTGCCACGCCTCCAGATTCACCTTCTTGATCTCGTCGCACGGGACTTTAGGGTTGCTGAACAAAAATAACAACTTTAAATAAGTAGACAATACGAGTGACAGGAAAGTTTTAGCTCTGTTATATAATAAGAAAAGAGTCTTAAATACGGCATTTTAAATATAAATCCACCAATTCTGGTGGCAACACTGGTGGAGCACACGAGGAAATCGAACAAAATTTGCTTTGGTGGTATTGATTTTCTATTTATTATTAAATTGAAGAGAGTGCAAATCAATTATATGTTTAGCCTGCTGTCCAAAATAGCTGCAAGCGGTCAAGTAACCACCACCTTACCGCTTGTACTACAGCTGAAAATCTTATCAAAAACGTTCGTATTTTCAGAGAAGTTAACTTTTGGGGAAATAGAGAGTATGTAGAGTATGTAGGTGAAACAGAGAGTATGGCGACGAAAGTGACAGACGAAAGAAGAATGCATGCTGCGGAAATGAGACTGCTGAGATGGATGTGTGGAGTGCCTAGGAAGGATCGGATTAAGAATGAGTATATAAGGGGAAGCTTGAAAGTAGCACCAATAACAGAGAAAGTGAAGGGTGGTAGGTTAGCATGGTTCGAGCATGTCATGAGGAGGGATGAATGTAATATAGGCAAAAGTTTGTTAAATATGAAAGTGGGTGGGCGAAGAAGCATGTCATGAGGAGGGATGAATGTAATATAGGCAAAAGTTTGTTAAATATGAAAGTGGGTGGGCGAAGAACTATGGGTAGGCCAAGAAAACGATGGATGGATTGTGTAAAAGAGGACATGAGGAAGAAAGGAGTGAGTGAGGAGATGACGGGAGATAGAGGAGAATGGAAGAAGACATGTTGTGCCGACCCCACATAACGTGGGATAAGGGCAGGGAGAAGAAGAAGAGAGTATGTACTGATTTAAAATCACACAAAACTACGAGAGGCTATTGAAATTAGAAAGTATAAAAATTTTGAACCAGAACGAGGGAGTAGGAGGGACGTGGAATCCAGTGATCAGCAAATGTAAGCATGGGACAACATGCATTTCCAAACCGCGTAAATGTGAATAATCGAAACCAAGTGCGGGTAGTTAGGAAAACCCGCGTGGCTAGAGTTGTCGATGCGATTCCTCGCCAGTCTGCCTGCGACCACGAGCGTTACGACGCGCTCGAAATGTCAGGAAAATAATAAAATTTTACGTCAAAAGGCCACATTATGGCCAGGACGCTTTATGGCCAGGTGGAAACGTAAAATTGTGTACTCACCACGGGCAGTAAAAAAGAAAGCCCTCTATCGCATATTTACAACCCTCGCCTGGGGCTCGGGTTACAAATAGCTGCGATTTCGGGCTTTCTTTCTTTTACGTCACACCTGGCCATAATGTGAGTTTTATCGCACGCTACGCGTACGGTAAAACTCGCATTATGGCCAGGTGGAGACGTAAAATTGTGTACTCACCACGGGCAGTAAAAAAGAAAGCCCTCTATCGCATATTTACAAATACCTGCGATTTCGGGCTTTCTTTCTTTTACAGTCCTTGGTAAGTAATGTACTATTACAGTCCTTGGTAAGTAATGTACTAATAGAGTATAGTGTAGTACCTGTGGGAGCTCGGCTGGAACACGTCCCGCTGCACGGCGGAGAGGCCGCCGTCGTCGCACAGCAGGCGCGCGAGCGAGGCGCGCTTCAGCTCCGCGAGCTGCCGCTTGCTGAAGCTGCTGGCCTCGTCCGTGTGCGAGTAGAAGTAGCGGTCGCCGGCTCGCGTGCGCCACAGTTGCTCCTCTGGCAAAAGTAACGATATCATTTAGAAATGACTTCCAGCACGCCTAGCATTACTTGACGTTTGACGCGACAGTTCATACCATAGACATATACATTAAGAAGACGTAATCCCACGAAGATAAAACTGTGATTCCATAATGAGCCGCGATCTCGTGCACACACACTCACTTTTGACGTTTGAACCAATCACCGCTCGTCCACGAGTTGTAGATGTGTGCGTGTCGCGCGTAAACACGAAGATTTCGGGCTTATTATGGAATCACAGATTTGTCTTCACGGCGTTACGTCTTCTTATTTTATACGTCTATGGTTCATACTTCAAGCGCGACTCGAAGTATGGAGTGACAGGCGACAACGTAACATATGCTAGCCGTAGTAGTATAAGCCGTAGTAGTATCAGCCGTAGTAGTATCAGCCGTAGTAGTAGTAGCATATGCTAGTAGTAGAGTTACTACAAGACAATAATAAATGTAAGAAATAGACAAGGAAGATACCGCATTGCATCAAATCCACGCTCAAAAACTAAGTCCTTTGGCGTCGGTGGAAATGGCTATAAGGGCTGGAGATTATGCACTGATCGTTAGAAAGTTATTATTATTACCAACGTTGATATAAGCGTCATTGCATCTCTGAGGTATTTAATATCGAATTCTACTTGTGACACGGAGATTGTAGCAGCGGATTTTTTTTGACCCGTTAGTTTCGGAGTTAAGAGGGGGGGGGTCAATTTTCGCCTCTTTTCTTAAATAATTTCATAACTGTGTATCATAAAAATATATTTGAAATGCGAAATAATTTGATATGTAACGCATCATAGTTTGCAGAAGTTTTTTAATATTTATTTTGTAATTTACCCCCAAAGTTTAAAATTCATTAATTTACGTTATACGTCCGTGTTTGGGTCAGTGATTTACATATGTGTACCAAATTTTATTTCAATCAGTCCAGTAGCTTCAGAGTAAATTGGCTATGTCAGACGGACAGACAGACACTCGAATGGTCCTATAAGGGTTCCGTGTTTTTCCTTTTCAGGTACGAAACCCTAAAAAAGGATAAATATTTGAACAGACAAGTTAAACATACCAGCATACCGAGTAATTGTTCCATTAAAACACTGCATTTCGCTTTAGTTGTGTTTTGTCACCGGGCAAACAATATACGCCGCGGCTTTGTTACACGCAATGCCATTGTTTTGTGTTAACCGTATAAAAGGCAGTTAAACTAACAACTAGGGAGCGGATTTGAAGTAGCGATCTCAATATTAATATGGATATGACTAGTATATTTTATTATTTTTTCTACACACAAAAGTTATGTAACTTATCGGAATAAAAAAGTAAAAACCTTGTATAAAAACTCCTTTATTTAGATTAAAATACTTTTCTTTAAATGTAGTTTGTGGCAAAAATAACATTCATTTAATTTAATTATTTAGCTAAAATTGCGGTATGCGGTGTAATAATAATAGACTGTAAGACCTTATATAAACAACATGACATGTATTTAAAAAATTGCACTAGTCATATCCATATTAATATTGAGATCGCTACTTCAAATCCGCTCTCTACTAACAACCATTTTCAAACGTGACCTCGTGTAAAAATGTTTTCACCTCAGCAGCTCGAACAAGCCTACTTCCCTGCGAATACACAACACTTTTGTCGTGTAATCAAGTCGCAAACACAACCATCACTGTTCCTAACAAAACTGTTACTTTTAATTTACAGAACTGTAATCATTGTACGTTTAACTTTTAATTTTTTGTTTCACGTGTTTATCCAATAGATATTTCTAGAATCTTTCGTCAGAATGATGATGCCTTTCATTCATAAATGTAAATAAATGTGATTAACTTGACTTGATGTTGAATTTTTTTAACCTTTAATATGTTCTCACTACTGAGGTGAAAAGTTGTATGTGTCACACGAGAGCAAAGTTATTTTACATCTCGTGTTTTTGAGTCCCTCGCTACGCTCAAGATTCTAACTTAGAATCACTCGCTTCGCTCGTGATTCAATTATAGAATCTTTCGCTTACTCGGGACTCAAAATCAACACTCGCAAGAAAAACAAACTTTCCTCTCTTGTTGCACAAATAACTATTTTCAACCGATTTCAGGATTTCGAATGAGGAGGTGGTTCTCAATTCGTCGGGTCTTTGTTTTTGCTACTTTTTTTTGTATGTTCACTGATAATTCGAAGACGGCTAGACCAATTTGGAAAATTCTTTTTTGTTTGAATAGTACATTGTTGTAGAGGCTTGAAAGTAAGCTATAGGTGGATCGAGTTAGTTCGAGGGCCGACCCGCCAGGGGAGGCCCTCGAAGATACGAGTCCATCTATAGCGCTTTCGGCCGAGATATTACATAGTGCTTTTCACGACTACTGTGAGGAAATAAAAAAAACATTTGTCATAATAATATAAATGCTTTAATAGAATTCCAATTCAGTATTCCATTCCCGCCTTTTTACTTTTTTTCACTTTCAAGAAGCGTTTTTCTGTTGTTTGCTTCAAACCGACTCATTACTTAGAGGCGTTTTTGATAGAAAACCACAAACGGCTAAAAAAGTAAAAACGCCTTAAGGGTGAATAAATGGTTTTGACGTTTCTTTTTTTTTAAACAGGTAGTTGACCCGATAGACAACCTTATTTTATTTTTGAAACATATAGTTGTGCCAAAAAAGACCTTTTAATGTTTTAATGAATGCAATGACATAACTGGACAATTTACTTTCCAACTAATGACATTTCATCGCTACAATAACATTGCTGGTTCAGGTGCTACAGCAAATGCTTACTTTCCAGCTTGGATTTTGACCATCTTTAGTCACATTTCCGAACAGTAGCGTGAAAAGAGTATACTTCACAGTGGGTTCCATGTTATCAGGTCAGGAACCGATGATGGGATCCTGGAGAAATCGAGGGAACTCTTCAAATATTATATTATATTATTTTATTTTATTATTATTAGAATCACTATTGTTTTGAGTATTTTTTTACAGTACGAGTAGCTCGAGCATTTGCTTTTGGAAAGGTGGACGCTAAGTGAAGGTTTGGTACTTTTTTGTTGAAAATATTATTTGTAAATAACAGTCTCCTTTCATGATAACATATCGGTTTGTAAATAAGTCTTCATAATTCGATTTCTAAATCGACATAAATTACGTGAGTAACTATTAGTAGTTTATGTAACTGTTACGTAATAAGGGTCCTTAAAACATGAGTGTGGTTTTATGAAACGAGCCGCAGGTGAGTTTCATAATAAGATCACACGAGTGTTTAAAGGCCTAATTACGTACAGTTGCATACACTGCTTTATCTACACTCATATTATTTATCCAAAATGCCGTATTCGGAAACCATAGAATGGCCGCCATTGCACCGCCATGGCCAACTCGATTGTGCCGGCAGTCGGGGAGGCGCGTGTCGGGCTGTCGGCGGATGCGCGGGAGAGTGCAGGTGTACATTATGTTATCAAAACTCATAGCACATCAATAATTGAGCATGAAAAGTTAAAATTACGTTACTGCCATGGATAAAAAGCTTATCATAGTAAAATCGGTCGTGGTAATGCTAGTCATTGCCTACCGTTTTCGAACACGTTTTAGAGAACTTACAATATGAGTGTAGATAAAAATATTTTTAGTACGTTCTAAATAACATACTCTAGTATCACGAGAGATTTATAATTTAAAAAAAACTACTAGGGCAGATTGGCCCCGGTTGTGCCCACTGTGCCGGTTTTGGCCATTTTCGACTTTATTCAGGTATAGACAAAGGAGATCGTCAATTCTGGGCCACCTGATCTAAACCGTATACAGTTTGTACTTCAATGTAAAATCATTTTATTACTAAAGTAGACAAAATATTACAAAAAAATGAAACGGGAATTAGAAATACTAAATAAATAAACATTATGTTGATTTTTCCGCGATTAAAATACAGCAAGACAAGTCGTTAACGTCCTTATGGCATTGACATAAAGTTTAACTTCACCCTGGCCTGAAACGGATTGTTTTTTTGGTTTGACACTGTCAATGTATACCGTTACATAACCTGCGTTTTGATACTGTTCGGTAAGTTAGAACATTGTAATATTAAAATAGTATCTAAGCCTACGAACACGGAAGTTTAAATTAGAAATCGACTGTATTAAAACGCCTAGAGATTGAAAATGCGTATCTATGCATATTTGATCGGAGTTTGAATATTAAAAGTGGGTTTCATTATGGCATAATATCATGCTCCTTCGATAACGAAACGCAATTTTTTTTCAATTTTGCAATGTTAGATACTAGTGGTATCGGCACTTAACGGTGGTAAACCTTATCCCTTCGCAATAGGTGTTAGGAATGTTCAGTTAATAGTATCAACGATGGTTTGACAGCCGTCTTTGTTTACCAAAATACAGGAACTATAAATATACGATCAAAATATGACTTTTTATTATTATTCCCGTTTTGTTTTTAAGTCCGCTTTTGTACATTATCTTTAAAAAATCGGTACTTTTTTTACATTAATATATAAATCATAGCCAAGCACGCTTTCAAATACTGTCCTTGTCAGATTCAAGTTTTAAATGCATGATTTTTAAATTTTCCCATTAGATTTCGTAATATTTTTACCACCGTCCTGATCTAGAAATTATGACGATTTTTTAAAGGTCAGAAACATTCCTAAACGGTCCTAAATAGTCTGGGTATGGCCCACCCCATTTTTGTAAGGTGATATGTCACCTTACAAAAATTGACGATCTCCTTTACAAGTATACTCGTAGTTAATTTAAGAGTGAATTATGGCAGCATAGATGGCATTGTCATCTGTCATTTACCAGTTGTCATCCAGTTGTCAGGAGCCATGGAAAAAAGTGGCCAAAACTGGCTCCTGTGCCCGTTTCTGACATTTCATCAAAGAAAAATATAAGATCTAATATCAGAATCTTAACAGTTTAGATTCATACAAATATAGTAATATATTTTCAATGACTCAGTACATAAAGAGTGACATCATTCCTTATTGACACAAAATGACGGCCGTCTGAGCAGACAAACTGTCCTTAAAGTGGCCAAAACCGGCCCAAATACTATGTATTTTGAATCAAAGAAAAATTCTTGACTCAAAATAAAGATCACGAGAGATAGAATAATCAAGAGCGCGAGTGAGAAATCAGATGAAACTAGGACCGCTAAAAGGGAGAGATAATGTTGGTACAGTCGAGGTCAAAGATATGTTTACACTTTTGCACCTTACTCCTTTGTAATAAAGTGCAAAAGTGTAAACATATCTTCGACGTCGACTGTACAAGTAGGTACCTGTAGCTTTAGCTTAATTAGTAGTACAGTCACCGGCAATAGTTATCTTCCTACACGAAGGCCGCAAAAATATGTGACACGCACTTATTTGTAGGGTCATAAGAGCGTGTCACATATGTTTGCGGCCTTCATTTAGTAAGATACTATTGCCGGTCACTGGACATAAACAATTTCGCCAGTCCGCAATTATGCATCCCCTTAAGAAGTGCAGGTAGTGTTACGAACAAAATGATTCGACCGGTTTTTATTGTTCGACTCGCCAATGGTATTGTGTACATTATAGAACAATAGAAAACTCGTATAAAGTTTTTGGACCCGGGGTATGTCCTTAAACTATGTCCGGACCTGGGTATGTCCTTAAACTACGTCCGGACCTGGGTATGTCCTTATACTACCAAAAAGAGAGGTATGGGCACTGCGAATGGCATCTCGCTAAGTGTGGTAGGGCACGTTCAGCGAATGTCATCGCTCAAATCTGGAGCAGAGCCCGACTGGGGAAGTACCTCCACCTTACAGAAAACCACAGCCAAATAGCACTAGACCCTACTCATAGTGTTGTGTTCCTGCTGGTGAGCTCAAAGAGGACCCAGTGTGTTGACGATGAGGGACCTTCTTGTTCCTTTAGTCGTCAACACAGTGAATCCTCCTTTTTGTAAAGGGTCGGCAACGCGCATGTGACTCCTTTGGAGTTGCAGGCGTCCATAGGTTACGGTAGCTGCTTACCATCAGGCGGGCCGTATGCTTGTTTGCCACCTTCGTGGTATAAAAAAAAAATTTAAAAAAATAAAGACTTACTGATAAGGCAGGTGAAGGTAGGTCCGACGGTGGATCCGCTAAGAGGAGTCTCGGCCATAGCACCAACGACCAGGTCCACGTCGCTGGCGTGCTCGTACACTTCCATCAGCTTGTCAACCACCTGTCAAAAGACAACGGATCGTTACTCATTAAACCAGGCACTTAACGACTTGGCTAAACATTTTCGAAGCTTTCTTTTATGACAAGGTCTAGTACAAATTGCAGGAAACATTATGGGCATTTTTAGGTAGGTACATATTTTATTTTATTGTGTATAGACCTGTACAATTAAACCTCAATTTCTTAGTTATTTCAACACACTTGAATAGGCATGGTGAATTTTTTTCATGTATGGTATCAATCGATTCGTTTTGTTATGAGGATCAAATGTCTATATGGGGCCAATTGCGTTAAAGCAACACAAAAGTCAGAAATGAGACTTAAAGTGCGAGATTTGCATTTGTTTCTCAAAACGCTCCTAACAAAATGACGTGCAAAAGTGACGTCACGATCACATAGTCGCCCTGTTTAAAGTATGGAAAAATTATGAAATTGCTATTTTTACAGTGAAATGTTGCGTTTATGTATATGGTTGCTATACAATTTATTTTACAGTCAAATGTTAAAAATCGAAAGGTACTTCCCCAGTCGGACTCTGCTACAGATTTGAGCGAGATGACATTCACTGAACGTGCCCTACCACACTTAGCGAGATGCCATTCGCAGTGCCCATACCTCTCTTTTTGGCGTAGTTTAAGGACATACCCAAGTCCGGACGTAGTTTAAGGACATACCCCGGGTCCCAAAATCTCAATATCTTTGAGTCTTTTCAATAGAATTTATAAATTTTCATTTTAGTTGGATATATTGATCATTTTGCATCCTATCAACTAAATTTTATTGCATAATTCAACATGTGTCATCATGCCTATTAAAATGAGCAAGTTTTTTTTTTATGAAACTAGTAGCAAACGAGCAGACGAGCCGCCTGATGGGAAGCGGTCAACGTCGCCCATGAACATAAGCAACATCAGGAGCCGCCTATGCGTTGCCGACCCTTGAGAGCCCTGGACGCCCGCTTCTTGAAGAACCCCATGTCAAAGCGTAATGGAAACACCTCGGGAGGCAGCTGTTTAGGCAGTTCAAGGGCAAACTGATTAGATTAGTGATTACACTTTTCCTTCAAACCAAATTGACGTTTACTGACACGTACGATACGCATGCATTATTCATTATTTGTTGGAATTCCGAAAAAACCAGAGTAAAAAAAATTTTAACAAAAATGAACCGACTTCACTTAGCCTCCACCTTTCCAAAAGCAAATGCAAGAGCTACTGTAAAAAATACTAAATCACTATATACGAGGGTAAAACTGAAAGTTTCGGGAATAGAAAAAAATATGCAGTATAAGTGACTTTATTTATTTTTATTGTTTTTCAAAATATTCTCCTTTGTATTTCATGCACTTATGCATGCGTTCAAACCAGTCCGTAAAGCACTTTTTGAACTCTGAAGTAGGGGTCGACAAAATTGCTATTTTATAGGCCTCCACTGCTTCTTCTGGCGTCTGAAACCGCTGACCACGCAGTTTTTCCTTGATTCTGGGGAATGTAAAAAAGTCGTTGGGACTTAAGTCAGGGCTATATGGAGGGTGGTCTAATATTTCGACTTTTTCACCGTCCAGGTACTGAGTTGTTGTCCGAGCGGTGTGTGGGCTGGCGTTGTCGTGGTGAAGGATGATGCGACGACTAGGGTTTATTTTTCGGAGTTCAGCAAAGACGTTCGGCAAACAAATAGTGGTGTACCAATCAGCATTGACTGTTCTACGATCCTCAAGAGCAACAGTAGCTACGTGACCAGATGTAGAGATAAACGTAGCCACCATCTTCTTAGCCGTGCTGCGAGAACGAACAACATTTGTCGGTTTGAGCTCATCTTCGAAGACCCATACTCGGGATTGGTTTTTAGTTTCAGGCTCATAAGCGTATATCCACGACTCGTCACCTGATACTATGCTAAAAACTGCATTTGAGCGTCCCATTGTTAAATTTTTTCAAAGTTTTGCGGCACCAATTAACACGGACTATTTTCTGCTCGTCAGACAATAGGTGAGGTATACAAAAGGAAAAAAACTTCCTCACGCCTAATTCTTCTTTTAAAATAATGTGTATTTGACTCATTCCAATACCCAGGCACTCTTGAATTTCCCGATATGTCACATGTCGGTCTTCATTTATCAGGCGACGCACAACATCGACGTTTTCTTGCGTGACTGCCGATTTTGGTCGACCTTCACGCACTTCGTCGGTGAGGGATACACGGCCACGTTGAAATTCTGAATACCACCTGTATATTGTAGTCTTTGAAGGTGCTTCATCATTAAAAGCAGCAACCATCCGCTCTTCACATTTTTTTTGTGTTAGTCCACTTTTAAAGTCATAATAAATCATACCTCTAAAATTATCACGGCACAATTCCATTTTAAGCAGCGACTCGACGATTTCAATAAACAATTGAAACCGAAACATAGATTTTTTTTCTAAGTGGCCAGTGTGTTAAGATAAGGAAACTTCAGCGATTATAAAAAGGTATAATACATGTTAAAAATAAATAAATTAGTATTCGATTCCCGACACTTTCAGTGCAAGCCTCGTATTCCTATAATATTTGAAGAATTCCCACGATTTCTCCTGGACTCCACCATCAGAACTTGACCTCGTGACAATGGGACCAACTATAAAGTATACTCTTTCAAACAAGAAAAGAATTTTCCAAATCGGTGCAGCCGTCTTCGAATGAGATGAGAAATATGAACATACATTAAAAAAAAGCAAAAACAAAGATCCCCACGAATTGAGAACCTCCTCCTTCGAAATCTTGAAGTCTTGAAAACGAACCTCCTGCGGGATGACGTCGGTGAAGTCCTGGAAGGTGGTGGCGGCGGGCAGGCCCCAGAGCGCGCGGTAGGCCGCGTAGCCCGGCAGCCCGTGGTCGCGGCCGCGCTGCACTACTGTCGAACCTGCACACTAACCTCCTGCGGGATGACGTCGGTGAGGTCCTGGAAGGTGGTGGCGGCGGGCATGCCGCAGAGCGCGCGGTAGGCCGCGTAGCCCGGCAGCCCGTGATCGCGGCCGCGCTGCACTACTGTCGAACCTGCACACTAACCTCCTGCGGGATGACGTCGGTGAGGTCCTGGAAGGTGGTGGCGGCGGGCATGCCGCAGAGCGCGCGGTAGGCCGCGTAGCCCGGCAGCCCGTGATCGCGGCCGCGCTGCACTACTGTCGAACCTGCACACTAACCTCCTGCGGGATGACGTCGGTGAGGTCCTGGAAGGTGGTGGTGGCGGGCAGGCCGCAGAGCGCGCGGTAGGCCGCGTAGCCCGGCAGCCCGTGGTCGCGGCCGCGCTGCACTACTGTCGAACCTGCACACTAACCTCCTGCGGGATGACGTCGGTGAGGTCCTGGAAGGTGGTGGCGGCGGGCAGGCCGCAGAGCGCGCGGTAGGCCGCGTAGCCCGGCAGCCCGTGGTCGCGGCCGCGCTGCACTACTGTCGAACCTGCACACTAACCTCCTGCGGGATGACGTCGGTGAGGTCCTGGAAGGTGGTGGCGGCGGGCATGCCGCAGAGCGCGCGGTAGGCCGCGTAGCCCGGCAGCCCGTGATCGCGGCCGCGCTGCACTACTGTCGAACCTGCACACTAACCTCCTGCGGGATGACGTCGGTGAGGTCCTGGAAGGTGGTGGTGGCGGGCAGGCCGCAGAGCGCGCGGTAGGCCGCGTAGCCCGGCAGCCCGTGGTCGCGGCCGCGCTGCACTACTGTCGAACCTGCACACTAACCTCCTGCGGGATGACGTCGGTGAGGTCCTGGAAGGTGGTGGCGGCGGGCAGGCCGCAGAGCGCGCGGTAGGCCGCGTAGCCCGGCAGCCCGTGGTCGCGGCCGCGCTGCACTACTGTCGAACCTGCACACTAACCTCCTGCGGGATGACGTCGGTGAGGTCCTGGAAGGTGGTGGCGGCGGGCAGGCCGCAGAGCGCGCGGTAGGCCACGTAGCCCGGCAGCCCGTGGTCGCGGCCGCGCTGCACGTCCAGCGCCAGCGCGTCCAGCCCGCCCAACCAGCCCTGGCGAACCTGCACAAGTTACAGAGATTCGTTAACAATCGCACACAAGAAGAATCCTTACGTACAGTACGCTCTCAGTAGCGAGTGTATTACGGCGGCACATTCGGTGGGCGCGATCAGCCTTCTAAGGAATTTGGCCAGTGTTCACTAAGCTAAGGCCACTCTTGTACGTTTGCATTTAATTACTTTGGACGCTAGACGCCCCGCCGGTCTCAGCCGCTCAAGCGTCCATTCAATTTCCAACCTTTGCATGTTGTATACTGGTAAAATTACCGTGTCTTTGTTTAGGTAACAGTAGAGTTTAGGTTACGATCTTTTATATGTGACCTTAGGTTTTATTGTATGCTGAGCTATTATTTTATCTTCTTATTAATTTGTTTTACATATATTTGATATTTTTTTGATTTGATTTGAAATTTAAATCGTTCCCGCAATAATATGGGTAAGAAATTATCAAGGTCAATAATTTTTGATCAAAATCTAAAAACTTATAAAGCTGACCGTATTTTCTTTTACAAATTGTAAATACAAGATGAATTGAACTATTCGCTCAAGTACGTAAATTAGGCCCAAGTTTCCGCAAAAACTGATTAGTATCATTTACAGCCATGGCATCATAGCAATCACAAGCAAAAATCAGTAAATTACCGTCGGCAATATGCACAACTGTTTAAAATGGTCATCATCATCAAATTATAAGTACAAGTCGACTGTTCTAAATGCATACACAAAGGTAGGTACTTTATAAGTAAAGTACCGCTGCACTACACTAAGGTGTTAAAAGGCTAAGTCCAATGCAATCATAATCGAAAACGGAACATAATTGTTTCCTAAATGAAAATATATATTAATGGAAGTGGGCAGCATATTGAAATGAAATGAAAATGAAAATGAAAAATGAAAAATGATTTATTTGGGAATCTTGAGTACAGCTTTTTACATGGATTTTCATTTAAAATCTTTAGGAGTTGGTCTAATTGTTGTTGTAAGATAAGCCTAGGATTAGTGTCCTGAGCCCTAAACTAGGTAAACCTGTCTTATAGGGAATAGGGATAAACCGCCGCTACTTCTACAATCACAGCAAAGATTATTGTTAGCATACAAATGTCTGAGGAGAAGGTAAGAACCCAGTTATATATCTATAAGTAACATGAATATTATTTATAAATGGAAAACAAACTTCATAGTTTAAAGAGGAAGTCTTAGTTACGGTAAACTATGATATTATGATGATATTATGTCAGTAACTACTTATTAAAACCACTGTAATTCATTAAACAAACATATTATACATGACAACCATGATATCATGCAATGAGGATTTCCGCTTTCGAGTTTTTCATTAGATGGCAGCACCTTGGCGAGAGGTCTAGCTGTCATGAATCATGATTTCATGATCCACCAATCATTTTTTTTATTGGTGGATTTTGACAGCTGCTGTCTAAAAGACCTCTCGTCACGGTGCTACAATCTAGTGAAAATCTCGATCGCGGAAACACTAATTAAAACCAATTGGTATTGTGTCCATTCTGGCTAGGACATAAAATTACTACATTGTTTACTAGTAGTTAATAAATAAAAATTGATAACATATGTAGGTTAATACCGTCTTAATACTAAGACAGATAGAGATAATCAATGATAAGATATCTAAATATATATAACTCAAAGGTGACTGACTGACTGACATAGTGATCTATCAACGCACAGTCCAAACCGCTGGTTCAAGAGATTCCAAATTTGGCACGTAGGTTCCTTATAAGGTCTAGGGGTGCACTAAGAAAGGATTTTTCAAAATTCATCCCTCAAGGGGGTGAAATGGGGGTCCAAAGTTTGTATGGGGAAACAAGATTAGTTAGTCTATTTTATTCGAGACTTCACAGAAGTATTCCTAACAATAAATGAGTAAATACGTGTTGCAGGTTTTTTGAGAATTCAACCCCTAAAAGGGGGAAATGTGGTCAAAAAGTCTGAAAATCAACATGGGTATTGTTCCTATGGTTTATCGGGTCGTTGATAACGAAAACAACAACGATTTTAAAATCCGACGTGGCGGACGTGAAATACCATCTCCCCTGTTAGAATACAATGGGGTTGAAATGTCTAAATATCCATATGGGTGTCGTTTTTGTGATTTTTTGGGACGTTTATTAAGAAAATTGCATCGATTTTGAAATTTAATATTGTGGACATGAAAATTCTTGAAAGTATTTGTGCCAAATTGCAATCTTCTTCTAAATATATAAAAGAAGAAACTGACTGACATATCAACGCACAGCCCAAACCGCTGGTTCTAGAGATTCCAAATGTGGTACGTAGGCTCCTTATAAGGCATAGGGATGCACTTAGAAATATTTTTTAAAAATTTACCTCCTAAGGGGGGAAATGGGGTTCAAAGTTTGTATGGGAAACGAGATTAGTTCAACTATTTTATTCGAAACTTTACAGGAGTATTCCTAACGATAAATGAGAAAACAAGTGTTTCAGCTTTTTTGAGAATTCAACCCATAAGGGGGAAATGTGGTGACAAAATTTAAATATCAACATGGGTATTGTTTCTATGGTTTATCGGGTCGCTGATTACGAAATCAACACTTAAGGGGGTTTGTATGGGGAATTTTTAAACGTTGAACCAATTTAGATGAAACTTGGTATAGAGTTAGTTTGTGTACCGGGAAACGACGAGGGACAGTTTTTATCTCGAAAATCAATCTTTAAGGGGGTGAAATGGGGGTTGGAGGTTTGTATGGAGATTTTTTTACCGCGAACCGATTTAGATAATTTTGTTGTGGATATAGTTTGAGTCCCAGGAAACAATATAGAATATTTTTTAAGCCGAAAATCAATCTTAGAGGGGTAGAAAACATGTTAGTAGTTTTTATGGCGAATTATTAACCGCTGAACAGACGATTGAAATGAAACTTGGTACATATTATATAGATTGAGTCGCGGTAAACAATATAGGATAGTTTTTATCTCGAAAATCAACCCTCTATCTAGGGGGTGAAACGGGGGTTGAAAGTTTGTATGGGAAATTAATAACCGTTGAACCTATTTAGATGATTTGGTATGGAGATATTTTGCGTTCTGGGGAAGGATATATAATAGTTGTTATCCCAGAAGTCATTCCTTAAGCGGGTAAAAAGGAGGGTGGATTACTAATTCCACGCAAATGAAGTCGCGGGGAAAAGCTTCTATTCAAGAGTAGAAATCTGTATTAATCATAATCTCTCAGTAGTTAGTCGTTGATGGCGTAACAATTAAACAATTATTGCAATAATTTCTTTAAAATAAAAAATTAGGGAACCGCCGTCTTCAAAACGTGGTATACCGAAACCTCCAGAATGTAACAAATACTTTTCCGAAAACCGCTTCTAAATCAGTTCAGCGAAACGCAAGATGATCGCGGACAAACATACATTCCTACATACAAACATACGAGTCTAACTGAGAACCTCCTTTTTTAGTACTTTTAGTACGCGGGCGAAGCCGCGGGAAAAAGCTAGTAGAGATAAAAAACAAGGTTTATACCATAATATAAACCGTAGAACCCAATGACATTACAACCACATGAACATGCGTCAACGCCACGAGTAAACAGCGTGTACCGCCAAGGTTGCAAGACCAAAAGTAGGCAAGAACTTAGGTACTCATTCATTTTTCTTGTAATACGTTTGCCTAGCGTCAATTGTGTGCTACGAGTATGTAGAAGTTAGGTATAAAGCATTATATTGTGTATGTTTGCATAAAATTTGCAATGTTACTGAGTAATAATCTAACATTTAGAGTACACAGTTGGTAGGAAAGCATATCAAACGTTTTGTGAAGCAGTCAGATCTGGATTTTATTTTATGTTTTTTCTTTTTAATTAAACAATAGTTACATTGTCTGTCTCTCAAGCTGTTTTGATATGTCTTTTTGAAGCACTACGCATTTTTGTTTATCTTTAAGATCGAATGTATTATTGTTTTGAAAAAATAAGTCCCGCCGAGTTTCTTGCCGGTCATAATACTTCTCGGGTCAGAGGTGTAGTGTTAGAACCCGTAGTAGTTTTCTTTTTCTCTCTGACATCTAATGTGCCTAAATTGAAGAATAAATAAAAAAAAATAAAAAATGAAGCGTATTTTAAGAGGTATGGTAAGACGTCTGACTTTCAATCCGGAGGTCTCGGATTCAAACCCTGGCCGGTGCCACTTAGTTTTTAACAACTTATGTACGAATTGTAATTTGATATTTACCAGTCGCTTTTCGGTGAAAGAAAACATCGTGAGGAAACCGGACATTATACCAACAAGGCCTAGTTTCCCCTCCAGGTTGGAAGGTCAGATGGCAGTCGCTTTCATAAACACCAGTGCCTGCGCTAATTCCTGGGATTAGGTTGCCAGGCGGGGACCCCAGGCTCAATAGAGCCGTGGGAAAAAGCCGGGACAAACGCTAGGAGGATGATGATTGAATAATAATTTAAAGAGAGCCACAGAGATAGATTATCACCTCCATGCATGGCATGGTTTTTACTACATCTTAAGGACAAATGAAATCTGTACTGGTGTAGTGGTTATTAGATACGGTGGGGTGGAAGATACACTTACATCATCATCATAGTTCAAGTCCATCCCCTGGCTCCTCTGCTCCGCCATCCCTTTCAGGATCTTCTCCAAGTTCCCAGGCACAATAGCGGGCTTAAAGAACGTCTCCTTCAGCCGGTGCGACGTGACGTCATCGCTGGTGTCGACCAGTTCGATGTCCTGATCCAGCATGGTGTGGACGAAGTGGAAGGCGGCCGAGGCGAACGAATTGCTGACGGTCGGGTTCACGTCCGAGTTGTAGCCGGTATCGTAGCTGTCGTACAACTCGTTGAAGGCTTTGCCTGATGACAATTTGACCCATTAAGATTTTGTCATTTGCTTTTGAACTATGCAGTATGTGGCCTGTAACCCGAGCAAAAAATTTAAACGTAGATTCTACTCCTCAAACTATAAAACTTTTGTTCAACAACTTTGGATTGTCTCTTTTTCATATAAACTAAACAGTATTATCATTATCAATGTACGTTAAAATCCGTCCAATTTACATTGCTTGTCAGTCTTGTCAACCTAGACATAATCAATTTCGCAAAACATTGCGTATTCGAATTATCTTTAAAGTGTACTAAAAATCAAACAAGAAGTTAACTTTTAAAGTCGCTAAACAAACATTGTCTAGTTTGAGGAGTAGAATCTACGATTTAATTTTTTGCTTGTGTTACAGGCCACACCCGGTATTAATATGAATTTTGGGAATACAAAAGAATTTGACGAATTCGAGTTTTGCCATTTACTTTAGTATTTGAATTATGTGACATTGATGCATGCAGCATTTCACTAGAGATTTTGGGTATATAAAAGATTTGTTGACTCGACTAATTTTGAAGCATCTAGACCGTGCTTCAATCATGTTTATAAACATATCGCTAAAACAACAATTGATTTTAGAGGCCAATAGCTATATTTAGCGTATCACTGAACACGCGAAGTAAACAAGGTGATAGCAAAATTTGTCGACTTTAACCTCTTGTGAATATGATACGCCCCCACGCAAACAACCAATCAGAGAGTTGATGTGAGAGAGCCTAGCAGCTAATATGCTGCACTTCGTAGACAACAGTGCAGCGTATCTAGCAGACCAGCTGAGGCTGAGCTATTGATCACTATTATTGCTAGTAAGTATTAGGCCAGGAACTTCATGCACGCGACCGGCCGCGCGAACTGTGACGCCGCGAGCGGCGAAATAAGCAGCCGCCGCTGTTATCCTAAACAGGTCCATTCAAGTCTATAGATTTTGGTCATGCCGCTCGGAACGTGAGCATCGCGCCGTCGGTCCGTGGCCGGCAGCCAGTGAGCGTAGGTGATTTGCTGCATTTCGCGTACGACAATGCGGCACGTGTCGCGGTACAGTCGAGGCTGTACAAGTAATAATTACCAGTGAGAGCCGGCAGCCAGTGAGCGTAGGTGATGTGCAGCATCTCGGCGACGACGATGCGGCGCGCCTCGTGGAAGAGCCGGTCGGAGCTCCAGGCCGGGTTGAGCGCGGCCAGCGTGCGCGCCACGCGGTTGTGCTCGCGCAGCCACAGCGCGTACACGCTCGTCAGCCAGGGGTGCATGTTGGCGCGGATGTCACCTGAAGAACAAGTCGTTTTAGTTAATATAATGTAGGGTTAAATCATGTTTCGTCTATCCTGGTAAGGCCCAAAGCATAAAAATGTACTCTCTATTTTAATTTTAACATTCCTTTACCGTATCCACCTAACGTTTGTCCCGGCTTTTGCCACGGCTCAATTAAGTCTGGGGCCCGCTTGGCAACCTAATCCCGAATTAGCGTAGGCACTAGTGTTTACGACTGGTATTATCAAATGATATTTCTCAGATTAGGATTACACAAGTTCCGAAAACCTCAGTGGTACGAGCCAGGGATCGGAAACCGGTTCTATTTTCAAAACGTTCTCGGGTCAATAACCTAGACCGTTCTCGTTCTCGGTTACCGGTTAGAACAATGGTTTTAGGAACGAACATTTCCCGAACGAACAGTTCCCAAAAGAACGATATAAAACGTTCTTTCGATAGCGTTCTTTGTTCTGGTTACCGGTATTTACAATGGTTTTGGGAACGAACATTTGTAAGCTCGTATCGTTCCCAAGGAACGTGAAAAGATCCGTTCTTTCGATAGCGTTCGACTTTGGGAACAAACGTTCGCATTATCGTTCCCGAAGAACAATATTAACCCGTTCTTTTGAATTCAACAGAAATGAAATAAGTCGTCATCGCCAACCAATGAGCGTTAGTTATTTCAGTGTATGCCTTAAGTTAAGTACCTACGAGTATTTTCGTTTTACTAGGCAGCAACGTAGATTAGTTCGAACTTAGACGTGAACTAGCGTGGAGGTTGGTTTGGTTGAGATAATTTTATTGACTGATTGCTTTTATATTGGTTGTGAAATACAAACTGCGTATGAACTTTTTGTGCTGCTGCACTGCGTCGAGAAACCTGTTCCATGTGAAGTAAGTAGGTATTTATATCAAAATAAATTTTATACTTTCATAAAATATCCGAGAAGTGAGTAGGTATATGTGCGTGTGAAGACACTTTATACGTCCCTGGTCGCTCCAAGTCCAATTATGTTTTGGTGTAGGTATTTATGGCGGTGGGTACTTGCTATTCCATAGTAAGCTATAAGTATCTGTTAGTAAGAACTATTAAGTATATTATTATAATCAGTGGCTGAGCGTTGATTAACTCAAACCCGATATCCATAATCCGAGAAGTGAGTGAGTAGGTAAGTACGAGTATGTGTGCCTGCAAAGCGGCTAGTGGCTTTTGCCGGAATCACAACAGGGTTGTTTCCACCTACAAAAGTTAGGGTTGAATTGTATCGCATTAAGACGCGTGCCTACCTCGATAACCTTGAGCATCCGGCATTTGCGCACCCCCCGGCCCCGCTTCACCGCAGGTATATTTCGCGATTCACCGCTGCGAGTTATAAGTACGGGCGATATAGTCCAAGCGTCTGTCGCGGTTCGATCTTCTCTGTATGTTACTCGAATGAAATAAAAATACTAATATTATAATAGGGATACATATCACGCATGTTTAGAACTTTAGGTAAAGCAATGTGAATTCTGTTAATAATCATCATAATCAATTTTATTACAATAAAAATTGTAAACCACAGGTACAAAATGTACAGCTTCAACTTACCCCTAATATATAAACAAAAAATAAAAATGAAATAAAAAGGATGTAAAAATGGAGTAAAAATGAGATAAAAATGAGATATAAAAATGAGATAAAAATGAGCTATAAAAAAAAGATAAAATTGAAATAAAAATGAAATAAAATTAAATTAAATTAAATAAAAATGTAATAAAAATTAAATAAAAATTTAATAAAAATTAAATAAAAATTAAATAAAAATTAAATAAAAATTAAATAAAATTTAATTAAAAATTAAATAAAAAATTAAATAAAAATTAAATAAAAATTAAATCAAAATTAAATCAAAATTAAATCAAAATTAAATAAAAATTAAGTAAAAATTAAATAAAAATTTAATAAAAATTAAATAAAAATTAAATAAAAATTAAATAAAAATTAAATAAAAATTAAATAAAAATTAAATAAAAATTAAATAAAAATTAAATAAAATTTAAATAAAAATTAAATAAAAATTAAATAAAAATGAAATAAAAGTGAAATAAAAATGAAATAAAAATGAAATAAAAATTAAACAAAAATGAAATAAAAATTAAACAAAAATTAAACAAATATTAAACAAAAATAAAACAAAAATGAAATAAAAATGACCTTTCTTTCACCCGACGTCCCGACAGTTGCACTGCATGTAAACAAACAAACATGACGAAACTCAAATGTGGTACGGGTACGACACGCACACTCTTGTAAACGCTACACGTACAGTACACACCGCTATACTGTACAAACGTATGCATCAGGGATAAAAGAGACACACCAATATAGATAACACGGGTGTGTAAGCGAGATTTCCATATTTTGCACATTCCACAAGGTGTGACAGAGATAACCGGCCGTGTCCGTGTCGGTGAAATAAAAATTTGAATTCTACCACATGAAGACGCTTGTCGGCAGTGTCCTTGAGCGTTTGGGCGCTCTGTATCCGCGCCACCCGCTTACCCCTCTCATTGCGATCGTACGTAAATCCGCCACGATCGGGCAGCTTTATAGTAATTATAATCCTTTTGCGGATATTTTGTGATTTGAATACTGCAATGGTGATATTTTTAGGAATGCTACTTACCTATTAAATAAGATAAGTAATAAAATAACGATCTCGATTAGTAGATTTTTATGTAATAAAATAAAACCTAGGTTGTGAGTTTGTAGTTCAGTCAGCGGCAAAATATTTATTAATTTACGAAATATGGGTAAAAATATTCTGCATATCAGAAAAATATAAAAAAAAAACTGACTAGCACAGAAAAAAACTGAATGCGTATCAAAGCGATGTTTTCATGTGAATTTAGATTTTTTGCTGTGCATGTGATGTGAGTAGGTATTTATAATAAAGGTTTTTTTTTGTAGTAGTAGTAGTAACAACACTTTATTGCACAAAACAAGTACATGACCAACAAAAGTATAGTGAGTGCGTACAAAGGCGAAGTTATCTCTTTAAGGGATCTCTTCCAGCTAACCTTTGAGCAACTGAGTGAAATCGGTCAGACATGGTAGACTAAGATTTGTTGCGAGTTTAAATATTAACCGCAAAAAAATCACTTATACAACGTGTTTTTGTTGATTTGCTTTAATTGCAAAGGTACATTCCTGAGCTTTAATTAAGTATATTTCCATATAAAGGGAAATAGGAAGGATAGTATATATACATATAAAGGGCATTCCGCTAATATTACAAAGCACATATTGTCATGCAACATGCTCTAGTTTAGAAGCAGAGATGGGCATTATTCGAATAATTTTTTATTTAAATAATCATTCGGATAAACAAATTATTCGTCGTGAAATTATTCGCGAATAATTTATTCACGAATAAATCATTCGTCTGCCCTTTCTAATAATAAATGATTTATTCGTTATTTTATTAGAATAAATAACACGAATAATATTTTATTACACTTTTAGATTTGATATTAAACTGCAACTCTAACTTATTTTTGGGTCAAGGAAGTGTATCGCAGGTAGCCAGCCTGAAAGAGACGGATATATGAAAGAGCGAGTAAACCACATAACTAAACTTTCTTATCAATTTTGTACCAGTTTACTCATATTTATTTCGTAGTAATTAGTCTTTTGCATAGTTCGGTCTAAACTAGTCGCATCATAAATAATCTCTGTTACTTTTATAAAAACGAATTTTGTTAATGATTATGACGATAATTTTCAGTGCAGTAGATACTATACGATATATACGGACTTGAGTGAAAAAAGTGATGCAGTACCAGAAAATAACATGAAATTATAATAAAATTGACAATTTCTTAAAAAATATTTCTATAATTTAAACGAAAAAAGTGTTGTAGCGACCTATGTTGTTGGGTGGTTACCTAAAACTGCCAAAATAAAAGGACTATCTCAGCGTGGCACTTGGCTCATCACAGGCGTCCACAGACTACACTAACCGCTTACCATCGGGCGGGCTGTATGCTTGCTGGCCACTAACATGATATTTTTTTAAAGACAATATAACGTATTTTTATTATATACTCAATACATAGGTACTAGTTTGGTGAAGAGCTCATGACAATTGTCAAAAAAAGCGATAATCCGAGAATTGTCGATATTTTTCGACAAAAGATTAGGCTTGTGTTGTAGTTTCGGGACAATTGTCGTGATCTTCGAGACATATGTCAAAACCACTTAGTACCAAAGTAGTAGTTTTAGTGATAATAAATGAAGCTATTCTTTAAATATCGTGCTGGTGGCAAACAAGCATGCCGCCTGCCCAATGATAAGTGATTTCAATAGCCTGTGGACGCCTATGAAGTCAGTAAAACATGACATATGTCACGTATGTCAGCGTGGTGAAATAGAGGTCAGGTCGCCTATGGTTAGTAACTACTAAGATAAAACATTATCTAGTTGGAAAATAATATTTGGGATAGAAAACCGCCAAATAGTTATTTTAACTGCCCTACCACATGAATACTTTATTCGCCGATAGTTTATTTTTAAATTATACGAAAAAGGAGAATGGGCATTTTGTACCATGAGTGTATACGATTGAGACATATCTCATTTGAAAGGTCTTAACTAGTGCATTATTTAATTGTATGACGCCATCATTGGATAGCGTGCAGGGTCCGAGCTATTTAAAAAAAAAGGTTGCGCATATAAACGGTTAATTTATAAAATATCCGGTCTATAACCAGTGATAGCGTATTTTATATGAAAGAATATAAGAAATGCTTCACGCTTATTTACCACCACCATCGGAAAAATACGTACAGGGCTGGAATTAGTAGATGAAACATTTGCTAATAATGTAAAAACACCTGTAGCATAGCTAAGCTAACTTGTATACAAAAGTCAAATGTAACAGCTAAAAGGTATTTTTATAAGTTATTTTTCGTAAATGATACTTGCACTCTAACTTATGCAGAGACCAAAATAAAACGGTTTTATGCGTTAATTAACTGTAATTAACGACAGCCTAATTCTTCTATTGAACACTAGATGGAGCTTTGGCAGCAAAATGGACAACTTTTGCCACTGGCGTATACAATTGAACCTTATCTCAAATGAAAGGTCTTAATCATAGCATTAATTAGTTATATGGCACCGAAGGCCGTAAGGGTGCACGGAAGCCGGTATTCATTATTTCGTGTCTGCACTGTGGTCTAGCTGTGGCAAAAACTGGAACTAACTAACCTATACAAAAAAGGTTAACTTTTATACACATTTACATAGTTTATTCGCCTGAAATTAATTGTAAAAATAAGTCATTAATTTTTTGTGACTAATTAATGTTAAATGACCGCAATTAACTACTTAAAACCAGTTAATTAAAATCAGTTACTGGCGACATCTTGTATGCAATAGAAGAACCGACTAAGTTTATAATATAGTCTATATAACTACATAAATATTAATAATGCTGGCTCCATATCATTGCTTTTTAACGCTCTAAAATATGTGGTCTAAGGCTTCACGTCGCGTAATTATATATAAGTTAGTTTCTGAACGTTTACTATAAACTAGCTGTTCTAGGGGTTTACCTCAAACAACAGAATTTGAATTTGAAGATTCGTCTATTTGCCTTTCTCTTGTCCTTTCGCAAATTCGAGCGATGAAGCGGAGATAGACTAAACTTCCTTTTTCGACTTAGCGCTGTCAAAAAATAATACTGTTTTTTTTTATCACGACGGTGGCAAACAAGCATACGGCCCATATGATGGTAAGCAGATATATAATATAAGCAGATATACGTTGTCATGAGTCATGATGGAGTTAGACCGACGCGCCGGCACGTCGTTTTTCATAATGTCATTTAGAATCTTGGAAGCTAGCTCCATCTAGTGACGAGTAGAAAACTTAGAACTTCATTAAGCACAATTAATTAACATACAAAGTCGATATATTTTAGTTCCTGCATGCATTGGAGCTAAAGTATATATTACGAAAAATAGTTTATAAAAATACCTTTGACATGTAATATACGCCTCCCGTATACACATTACCTTAGCTCTAAACCGAGCGATATTCATATCAAGCTTAATTTAAATTAATTAATTCTAGCCCTGTAAGTATTCAAACATAGGGTGTTTTACACAGAATTGGACCATTTCTCATATGCTTTCAGATAAACCATGCTATAACGGATTACATATCGTATCCTTAAAAAAAATGCTCTTTATATGTTCGCTCTTTTTTGTTAAATATCTCGGTCCCTGCACGATATCCAACAATGGTACAATATAATAAAATAATCCGGTGATCACGAGCTTTAAAACGAGATACGTCTCAACAGTATACATCCATGGTACACTCCCCATACAAAAATGCCCATTCTCCTTTATTCGAATGAATTATTCGAATAAAAAAATTATTCGAATGAATTATTCGTCGAATAATTTATTCGCGAATGAATTATTCGTCGAATAATTTATTCGCGAATAATTTATTCGACGAATAAATACTGTCGAATTATGTGAGAATAAAAATGTGAGATCTTAAAGTAGGTTAGATTTGACTAGGCCAGTTTTCATTGCATCAGTAATTTTATAATTTATATATATATATATATATTTTAATTCTGATAAAAACTGGCCAAGTCAAATCTAACCTACTTTAAGATCTCACATTTTTAAATAACAGCAATTGTTATAGGTATCCAATAAAGCAAATAAATAGAGTTTAATGCTTGTTCGTAATGTTATTTTGTTCATATAAATACATATTTGGATTTTGCATAGAACTTGGCACTCATTTAGATCTCCATTCTTTTTGCGGCGAAGCCCACAGCCAAGCATAATTTTTGTATTAAACTTGGCTCTCCTTTTTTACATTTATGTTTTTGGTGGGATATCATTACTTTTTGTAAAGAAAACTAGGCAGGTATTGAGATTTAATGTTTTTTCTTGCGTTTCCGCTGCATGGTTTTCTTTTTTATGCTATTGTCTACATTCTCTTTACTTCTGTTCTGTGTATAATTATGTGGTGCCGCGCGCCGCCGACGACACACCGTTGGCCGGTCGTTCAGCGTGTATCACAAGTTTTTTGTATGGGGACACCACTTATTTTTTGACTTAACTTTTTTTTATATTTCTGTAATATAGCATATATACATAATAATACATATATTGGGATAGTTTCAAATATCTGCTTGTAACGGTTCCAACGATACAATAAAATAAAATAAATTGTATGGGGACCGGGGGGGTCCCCATACAATAATATTTTTAACTTTTTTTATTTTTAGATTTGTTCCTACGTTTACACACAATTACCGAGCTGGATTCCAAATTTCAGCCTTCTAGGTCATCTGGAAGTAGGTTAGATTTAGGTACTATATGTCAGTCAGTCAGTCAGTGCTACAATTTACGACTTTTTGACCTTCATATCTTTATAACCGTTTGAGCTAGCTTCGTGAAATTTGGGCTTCTAGATGTCCTTATGGATATAATTAAACACACGTAGTTTTATGTGTTTACGTTAAAGAGGTTTTGATTTATAGAAGGGTCAAAAGTGGCACCAAGTGGTTCGTGTAATATACACTCGGCGCTGGCTAGCCAGTTCCTTTGCTTGAACTTGGCTTGACACGCTGCCGCGTGTCTAGATTTATTATTATTCGTTATTCGACTTATTCGTATTCGAATAATTTTTGCCCATCTCTAAATTAGAAGTATACATTTAAAAGAACCGGCTTAGTGCGTGTCGGACCACGCATAATGGAGGGTTCCGTACCTTCAACGAAATAAGGAAAAATTATTATCTACGGAAAAACAATTTTCATTGAAAGATGTATTTTCTCATTTTTTTTAATTTTTTGCATATCCAGTTCAAAAAATACACAAGTGTTCATAATTCTTATGTCTGAAAATATTGGCTAAATCAAAAAATCTTCTGACAATCTTCAACGTTATTTTTACTACAAAACTAGATATCGGCATGCAAAATACGTCTTTTGGTTTCCGTCTAGGGTTTGCTCCCGGTACTCGTTTTCTATACAAATTCAGTACCGGAACTGGGAATTCCCGGTTCTCGCCATACAAAATCAGAACCAGGAGCATTCCCTATTTCCGTCGTTTCCGAATACAATGGCTGTGACATACGGATGGACGGACATGACGATAATAAGGGTTCCGTTTTTGCCATTTTGGCTACGAAACCCTAAAAATGCCATTAACATAGCAATTATATGCACACATCAAAGAGGTTGAAATAAGAACGGCGAAACTCGTCTAGGGGAGTCGGCGTAACAGCTAATTTGGTTGTGTTGACCGGGCGCAAAGCGCAAGAGAACTGACAGAGCTCTTTGGCCGTTGTAGAGAAATAAGTGTAAAAAATGGCATAAGAATTGCAAGACCAATAGTGAAGTGACAAACTATTTGGCGCGTTATCGATAGTGAATATTTGTCTTAGGAGGAGTTAGGGTTACATCACAGATCAGCAATGCCCATGTGCGAGGGGTACGAGGGTTGCTACTTATATATCCGGAAACAAAAAAACAAACAAACGTACACGGCTGAAAATGGTTTTATTGTTTTTCAAAGTATTCCCCTTGATGATCTATGCACTTTTGCATTCGCGTGAACCAATTTTTAAAGCACTTCTGCCTGTCCGCCTGAGGTACCTCCATAACGTGTTGTTTGAATGCGTCGACAGCATCTTCAGCGGTCGAAAATCGTTGACCGCGTAATTTATTCTTTATATTTGGAAATAAATAAAAATCGTTGGGTGCCAAGTCAGGGCTGTACGGCGGATGACCCGTTAATTCCACATTTTGACCCTCCAAAAATAGAGTTGTTTCGCGTGACGTATGACAGCTGGCATTGTCATGATGAAGAATGATTCTTCGTCGCTGGTTAGTTTTACGAATTTGTTCAAATACTTTCGGTAAGCAAATGGTCGTGTACCACTCTGAATTAACCGTTCTACGGTTTTCTAGTGGCACTGTAGCTACATGGCCATTAATACCGAAGAAGCAGGCCACCATTTGTTTCAATGTACTTTTTGCACGAGTAACTTTCGTAGGGTTCGGCTCATTTTGAAACACCCATACCGTTGATTGTTGCTTCGTTTCGGGATCGTATGCATAGATCCAGGATTCGTCACCTGTATAGATGTTATAAACGGCTTTTGAGTCACCACGGTTATATTTTTTTAACATTTTATTGCACCATTCGACGCGAGCATCTTTTTGCTCTTTTGTTAAGTTGTGGGGTATCCAACGCGAACAAATTTTTTTTACAGCCAAATAATTATGTTATATGCTATTAATGCTGGTCATAGAAATACCCAGAGTCGCCTCTATCTCGCAGCACGTAACATGTCGGTCGTCCATTATAAGTTTTCGCACAGCCTCGATATTTTGTTGTACAACGACCGATTTCGGGCGGCCTGCCTTAACTTCGTCCGTAAGCATACTACGTCCACGATTAAACTCACTAAACCAGTGATACACAGTAGTTTTAGATGGGGCTTCATCACCAAAAGTTGAAGTTAGTTGATCTATGCACTGTTGTTGCGTTAAACCACGCCGAAAATCATAATAAATCATAGCACGAATATTTTCACGAGTGAGTTCCATTCTTGCTGCGAGATGACATTTAAAACCCGTCAAAAACAAAACACGAGCGTTAATAAGAAAGAAAAAATATACCGGCCAGTACTTAAAAAAGTTCAAATTTTACCATGGAGGTCAAATATGCTATTTAAGAAGATTGTAATCCCGGTTTTCGGATAGATAAATAGCAGCCTATGTAGGACTAGACTAGATATGGTGTTTGATCTAAGATGCTTGTATATCACTCTTGCGCTTTGCGCCCCGTTAGCGCCAGTGTCAATTTGAGATTTGTGGAGTTAACATTATCATAAAATGGGTTTGTAACACCATTTTGTGCCATAAATTGGTGCAATAATTAAAGAAAATACGGAATGGTAACATATACGAGCGTATTATACCAAAAATAACAAACTAGAATAATATTAAGAATTATCCGCTAATGCAGTACAAAGAGGGCAATAGTGATGTAACATATTGATTGGCGGCATGTCGATATGAAATGTACTTTTCAGAGGCGAATTCTATGAAACTCGTGTCATGTTTCTAGGTCCTATTTTCGATTTAAGCTGAGGGTGATCTATCAGTTTCTAAGTAACAGAATAATTTTATATAAATGGATGAATTTTACATAAATATCATGAATTCATGACAATAGTTCCAAAAATACTCATTAATTATACAAACCTTTGTTACAGTTAGTTCCTACGTAATGCTAATTGATTATAATGATTATTCAGATTCTCTAATCAAAATATCTATAAAAGTATCGACCTGCACCCCAACGCTATTAGCACAGATATCTGACAGGTAAGACATTTATTTGTCAAATATACTGACACGAGTGGTTTTCATATAAAATGACCTTTATTTCCAGTCTATAAGGACCAGAGACAAGCTAAAACCACTTTAGTCTTTGGTTATATCATTTATATGGATACGGGAACAAAAAAAAGACAAGGTCCTAAATACAACATGTGCAACATACGTCACACCCACACAAGCGCTAACACACACCTTGCTGATATTCATAAGCTGTAAGCATTTTCAAAATATAAGAACCCTTTTGGCGGTTGTTTATTGAATATTTCTAACAATTCGAACGATTAAACGTTGAAATATTTCATATCTTTGCAAAATACACAGTCATAGCGAGGTGAGGTGATATAATACGATAAGATAACGATATAAATTATTTTTACATATTTTAAATTATTATCTGACTCTGGAAATATCGATATGAGTTACTCATATCCCATCACTTTTATTAGCCATTTCTGTCACTTTAGACAACAACATGTCAAACGTACTGACACGGTCGATTCCTATAGAAACCATAGACAAGGACGCCTCTATCCTAAGATCGACTAACGCACTAAAGAGGCTGGTGCTCTGTGTTACATACTATTATTGCCTTTATACTTTGCCGTGGACGTTCAAGATATAATGATGCGTTCATATTCATAATCATAATAAATGAGACAGGTGCATGCAGTACTGAAGATCGAGTAGATGGTAACCACGGCGAATTATAAAACGACATATTGGTCTCTGCTCTAGTACTCCCACACAAGCGCTGATACTGATACACACCTTGCTGATATTAATAAGCCCTTTAAGCATTTTAAAAATATAACAAGACCCTTTGGCGGTTGTTTATTTAATATTTTTAACAAATCCATAAACGTTGTAATATTTCAGATGTCTGCAAACTACATAGCGGGATGATACGATAAGATAGTGATATAAATTATCTGCCCATATTTTTAATTATTATATTTTAGAAATATGGATATGAGTTACTCATGTTCCACCACTATTTATATGGATGGTATAGGAAGGATGGAACTCTCTTCTAGGAAAACGGTCGAAAAAGTGTCCAGCGGTAAGCACTAAACCATAGTTCCAAATATCTCCGGGTGGCGCTAGGTATAGTTCAGCATTTGAAATGAATTACCGATATTTAATACTTATGACTTTCTAAATAAAATTAATATTCAGAGTGTTTTTCATCTCCGCAAATAATTATTTTGGATTTAATATTTTTTAATTTCAAAATTAATTTAATCAAATTTAATATCATTGTGGCGTCATCAGTTTATCGCCCTTTGACGGACACTTTTGTAACATAGAGATTTATATCCTACTAGCCTTTTGCCGCGGCTTCGCCCGCGTACTATAAGTACTCAAAAAGGATACGATACCCATGTTGATTTTCAGACTTTGTGACCACATTAGGGGTTGAATTTTCATAAAACCTGAAACACGTGTTTACTCATTTATCGTTAGGAATACTCCTGTGAAGTTTCGAATAAAATAGTCTAACAAATCTTGATTCGCCATACAAATTTTGAACCCCCACCCTTAGGGGGTGAATTTTGAAAAATCCTTTCTTAGTGCATCCCTTGACCTTATAAGGAACCTACGTGCCAAATTTGGAATCTCTAAAACCAGCGGTTTGGGCTGTGAATTGATATGTCAGTCAGTCAGTCAGTCAGTCAGTCAGTCAGTCAGTCAGTCAGTCAGTCAGTCAGTCAGTCAGTCAGTCAGTCAGTCAGTCAGTCAGTCAGTCAGTCAGTCAGTCAGTCAGTCAGTCAGTCAGTCAGTCAGTCAGTCAGTCAGTCAGTCAGTCAGTCAGTCAGTCAGTCAGTCAGTCAGTCAGTCAGTCAGTCAGTCAGTCAGTCAGTCAGTCAGTCAGTCAGTCAGTCAGTCAGTCAGTCAGTCAGTCAGTCAGTCAGTCAGTCAGTCAGTCAGTCAGTCAGTCAGTCAGTCAGTCAGTCAGTCAGTCAGTCAGTCAGTCAGTCAGTCAGTCAGTCAGTCAGTCAGTCAGTCAGTCAGTCAGTCAGTCAGTCAGTCAGTCAGTCAGTCAGTCAGTCAGTCAGTCAGTCAGTCAGTCAGTCAGTCAGTCAGTCAGTCAGTCAGTCAGTCAGTCAGTCAGTCAGTCAGTCAGTCAGTCAGTCAGTCAGTCAGTCAGTCAGTCAGTCAGTCAGTCAGTCAGTCAGTCAGTCAGTCAGTCAGTCAGTCAGTCAGTCAGTCAGTCAGTCAGTCAGTCAGTCAGTCAGTCAGTCAGTCAGTCAGTCAGTCAGTCAGTCAGTCAGTCAGTCAGTCAGTCAGTCAGTCAGTCAGTCAGTCAGTCAGTCAGTCAGTCAGTCAGTCAGTCAGTCAGTCAGTCAGTCAGTCAGTCAGTCAGTCAGTCAGTCAGTCAGTCAGTCAGTCAGTCAGTCAGTCAGTCAGTCAGTCAGTCAGTCAGTCAGTCAGTCAGTCAGTCAGTCAGTCAGTCAGTCAGTCAGTCAGTCAGTCAGTCAGTCAGTCAGTCAGTCAGTCAGTCAGTCAGTCAGTCAGTCAGTCAGTCAGTCAGTCAGTCAGTCAGTCAGTCAGTCAGTCAGTCAGTCAGTCAGTCAGTCAGTCAGTCAGTCAGTCAGTCAGTCAGTCAGTCAGTCAGTCAGTCAGTCAGTCAGTCAGTCAGTCAGTCAGTCAGTCAGTCAGTCAGTCAGTCAGTCAGTCAGTCAGTCAGTCAGTCAGTCAGTCAGTCAGTCAGTCAGTCAGTCAGTCAGTCAGTCAGTCAGTCAGTCAGTCAGTCAGTCAGTCAGTCAGTCAGTCAGTCAGTCAGTCAGTCAGTCAGTCAGTCAGTCAGTCAGTCAGTCAGTCAGTCAGTCAGTCAGTCAGTCAGTCAGTCAGTCAGTCAGTCAGTCAGTCAGTCAGTCAGTCAGTCAGTCAGTCAGTCAGTCAGTCAGTCAGTCAGTCAGTCAGTCAGTCAGTCAGTCAGTCAGTCAGTCAGTCAGTCAGTCAGTCAGTCAGTCAGTCAGTCAGTCAGTCAGTCAGTCAGTCAGTCAGTCAGTCAGTCAGTCAGTCAGTCAGTCAGTCAGTCAGTCAGTCAGTCAGTCAGTCAGTCAGTCAGTCAGTCAGTCAGTCAGTCAGTCAGTCAGTCAGTCAGTCAGTCAGTCAGTCAGTCAGTCAGTCAGTCAGTCAGTCAGTCAGTCAGTCAGTCAGTCAGTCAGTCAGTCAGTCAGTCAGTCAGTCAGTCAGTCAGTCAGTCAGTCAGTCAGTCAGTCAGTCAGTCAGTCAGTCAGTCAGTCAGTCAGTCAGTCAGTCAGTCAGTCAGTCAGTCAGTCAGTCAGTCAGTCAGTCAGTCAGTCAGTCAGTCAGTCAGTCAGTCAGTCAGTCAGTCAGTCAGTCAGTCAGTCAGTCAGTCAGTCAGTCAGTCAGTCAGTCAGTCAGTCAGTCAGTCAGTCAGTCAGTCAGTCAGTCAGTCAGTCAGTCAGTCAGTCAGTCAGTCAGTCAGTCAGTCAGTCAGTCAGTCAGTCAGTCAGTCAGTCAGTCAGTCAGTCAGTCAGTCAGTCAGTCAGTCAGTCAGTCAGTCAGTCAGTCAGTCAGTCAGTCAGTCAGTCAGTCAGTCAGTCAGTCAGTCAGTCAGTCAGTCAGTCAGTCAGTCAGTCAGTCAGTCAGTCAGTCAGTCAGTCAGTCAGTCAGTCAGTCAGTCAGTCAGTCAGTCAGTCAGTCAGTCAGTCAGTCAGTCAGTCAGTCAGTCAGTCAGTCAGTCAGTCAGTCAGTCAGTCAGTCAGTCAGTCAGTCAGTCAGTCAGTCAGTCAGTCAGTCAGTCAGTCAGTCAGTCAGTCAGTCAGTCAGTCAGTCAGTCAGTCAGTCAGTCAGTCAGTCAGTCAGTCAGTCAGTCAGTCAGTCAGTCAGTCAGTCAGTCAGTCAGTCAGTCAGTCAGTCAGTCAGTCAGTCAGTCAGTCAGTCAGTCAGTCAGTCAGTCAGTCAGTCAGTCAGTCAGTCAGTCAGTCAGTCAGTCAGTCAGTCAGTCAGTCAGTCAGTCAGTCAGTCAGTCAGTCAGTCAGTCAGTCAGTCATATATTCCATGTACAGACTTTCGACCCTCTTCAGCTTTATTATATGTATAGATAAGATAAGATAAGATAAGATAGTTATGGATGGTACACCATCTGGTATGTTCGCCTCGAACCGAGTAGATGACTTTTACGCTGTAATGCGTAAAAGACATTGGTCTTTTGTCGGGAGAGTGAGTGAATCGACAAACAGCATTATAAAGGCAGTGTGTGCATCATGTTACTTTGCGAGCAAGGTCTCGTCAATCGCCTACTAATTTAATTTAATTATTCTAAGGTATTTTAATTTAATGTATTTAACTCATACGTAGTTTTAATTTTAATTTAATTCAATGTAAATGTAATGGGTTCATACCTAAATAAAGATTTTTTTTACTTTTTATTTTTTTATTTATAGGCTAAATTTTTTTTATTCAAAGCGACATATAGGATTTTACATCTGGGTTTTTGTAACAGACATTTTTTCGAAATCTATACCCCGAATTAATTGAAAAACCACTACCATGGCGTTTTTTATAAAAAATGTGTATTACCGCCATCTTGAATTTCTAAACAGACATTGTTTTCGGAATTTACACACTCGAGTTAGTTGAAAATGACTACCAAGACGATTTTGACAAAAAAATTCCATATCCGCCATCTTAGATTTTTAGGACTTGATTTTCGAAATCTACATCCCCGAATTAATCAAAAACTGCTACCATAACGATATTGACGAAAAAAGTGTATGACCGCCATCTTGGATTTCAAAACAGACATTATTTTCGAAAACCACATACCCGAATTAGTCGAAAAGTGCTACCATGACGATTTTGACAAAAGTTCTCCATTTCCGCCATCTAGTATACAGACTTTATTTACGAAAACTACATCCCCGGATTAATCGAAATGGACTACCATAACGATTTTGATGTAAAAACTGTAAAAAGTGCATGGCCGCCATCTTGGTTTTAAAACAGACATTATTTTCGAAATCAACACACCCGAATTATACTATCCTCAAACCAAACGGACGACTGAGCCAATAAACGCCGGCGGCCGTAGGGATGGCGGCATGTCGATACTGGATTTAATTAAATGTCGATAAGATTGATTATATTTTCATTGCTTAATAATGTAATTTATTTATATGTTTTTATTAGTTTAAGTCATTCTCAGTATCGTGCTGATACCGTAGGTCATTAGACTATCACACTAATTATTTTACATATAATAACACAATGACACAGTCATTAGGGTACGCCGATTTTATTATACTATATTAAAGATGACAATTACTATAAAAGGATTACAAATGGAGTACATGATTTCTTAATCAGCAAGTGATTATTACCTTCTACACGCAATACCGCAGGTCATTAGATTATCGCACAAAGATTGTACATTTAATCACACAATGACACAGTCATTAGAATACGCCGATTTTATTATACTATATCAAAGATGACAATTACTATAAAAGGATTACAAATAGAGTTCATACCTCATTCGTTACCTCACACGAATACCGTCTGGAAGCATACACCATAATGGAAGATTTTTGCAGTACTTCTATTACCAAGTTAAAAGGTGATTATTGATTCACAATCTCTACAGCTCATTTATAATGTCTACGTGTTTTTTAATAAACTGAAGGAAAATCCTGATATTATGAAGACTATTGACTTTCAACAACCAAGAAAGCTGGCGGCCTTGATGTGTGGAATAAGCGTAACTACTGTGGATCGAGTACGGAAAGCAGTTTTGGAAGCAGGGACCCCCAATACCCCAAGAAAAGGGTACAAAGGATGTGCTACGGTTACCAATATAGACGACTTTGACAAATCTGTGATAAAAAGAATTGTTTCGTCATTCTATGCGAACGGAGAGTATCGTAATAGAAAAAGTGTTACAAGAAGCTCAAAATAAAATATCAGACTTCAAGTGCTGTTACATCCATGAGAACTATAATGCTTGCTCTGGGATATAGATTTAAGAACACAAAAGATGGAAGAAAAGTACTTTTGGAACGCCAAGATATTGTTTGTGCGTCCACTTATAATCAATCTTCAAGAGGATAGTGACAGCGATGAAGAATATTTTTAATTTTAATACTTTTCGATGAAACTGTATGTGGTATAATATTTTTTATTTATTAAATCTTACTATGTTTTAGTTCTAAAGTACCTAATTGTAGTCTTAAAAGTATTTATTTCGTAATATAAAATATTGTATGCATTACTTACTTTGTTTTCATTTTTGCATATTATCTTTTCGACATGCCTTGTACCGTGTGCTTTCTACCTGCCCTATGCGGCCCGGCTGATAACAGGCACGCTGCATAAGGGCGTGCGGGTGCGAAAGAGACAATACGATGCTAATGGTTTTACGATCCCAGTCGTCTATTTGGTTTGAGGATAGTTGAAATATATAGTTATAGTTATAGTTGAAAATAACTACCGTAACGATTTTTACAAAAAAGTGCAACGAATTGGAAATATAAACCATCTTCGTGTGAAAAAGAGACAGTGCGAGGCGGTATCGATATCCATGCGTTGGCGCCTACAAAAGAAAACGGTGGCCTTGGCAAAGCCGACCTGCGATCGAGAAGTGTGCGCGGCTAAGAACGTTTAATAAAGTTCTTGAGAACGTTTTACATTCCGTTCCTGAATGATATTGTTCTTTGGGAACGTTTCAAATTCCGTTCTTAAAAGATTTTGTTCTTTGGGAACGTTTCAAATTCCGTTCATAAAAGATTTTGTTCTTTGGGAACGTTTCAAATTTTGTTCTTCAATATCGGTAACCGAAATGATTTTGTTCTTTCGGAACGTTTTTAAATCTGTTCTTCTTGAGTACCGGTAACCGAAATGATTTTGTTCTTTTAGAGAACGTTCCCGTAATAAACCGATATATAGTAGGAACGAAATAAAGAACGGGTTCCGAACGATAACGAACGGTATTTTGGGAACCGTTCCCGATCCCTGGTACGAGCCGGAGTTTGAACAGGAGACCTCCGGATTTAAAGTCAGACGGTTTACCGCCAGCCTACCAACAACGCTTCTTTAACATTCCTTTAACAACCTCCTTTAATTAGAGTCAGTATAACCAACTCACCAGCCTTGAAGCAGGTATCACCACTGCTAGCCACGAGACAATGGGCAGTAGGGTCAGCAGACAGCGGCGGCAGGTCTGCACCAGGCCCCGAGGTCTTGAGCAGACCCCCCTCCTTCTCACGGAGCGCCGCCGCCTCGCGCCCGTTCGTGCCGTATAGCTGGGACCCGTCCATGAAATGCGTGGCTTGGTTCATCTGGAATTAAATAAATCATTTTTATACGGATCTCTTGTAAGCGCCTGAGGACAGTTTAATAAATGCTTGTAAACCATTGAGTAACAGGAGACAATGTTCCTAAGAAATTATTTGCGCCAGAAAAAACATTGAAAATCACTAAAAGTCTAAGCTCCTCTTTAATTCAGTGATATAGCTGTCAACCGCCAAACATATCTCGACATTAAAAAAAACAATATTAACACCATTTGTTGTAATATAATAATCTACGATAGGTACATACGTATGTATTTGCGCTGGTAGGTACATATTTTGATTTTAATACGTGTATTAAGTAGTCGATAAAATTACAGGAAGTAGGTACATTTTGTGACACTTATTTAAAATTAACAATGACTTTTATACACGAAAAAATATTGCAGAAAGCAATGAGACCTATCATAAACAAGCTATCAACCTTGAATGGATGAATGTGCAATAACAAGGTCATTGTCGTACCCAAATGTTATACATATATACCTAGCACATTGCTATTGCATCGCGGAAATTTCCATTGTTTTCATAATAGGGGTTCTATTTTCCTATCAAAATTATATCATGATTATCATTGAGTCGTCTAGTGATAATGATAAGATAAGGCAAGGTTTACAAATCACACCCAACATATCTCCGTAAAAACGTGTGGACAGAATAGATAGAGATTACAACTGGAAATTTCTAGAAAATTAGTAAAGTTGCAATACATGTTTCTTTACATCTAATAATTAAAATAAGTTTCTACAGTATACTTTAATCCTATACAATATCAGATATTATAATACGACAGATAGGATAGTCAGGATAAGATTTTAGTCAGAACCAGAATAATAATTTCATTACTTATAAGTCTTATAACAGAAACGTAATATTGCTTATTCTGTGATAAAAGCAACCAAGCAACACAAGGTGAATGAACTGGCAATATCATTCAGTGCTGAACGTATATTTGTAACAAGGTTAGTACAGTCAGCTACAAAGGTCTTAAAAATATTAACTTCAAACGACTTCAAGATGTTAAAGGAGGTTCTGAATTCGTCGGGATCTTTGTTTTTTAGGGTTCCGTACCTCGAAAGGAAGAAACGGAACCCTTGTAGGATCACTTTGTTGTCCGTCCGTCCGTCCCTCTGTCTGTCTGTCAAGACCCTTTTTCTCAGGAACGTGTGGAGGTATCAAGCTGAAATTTATATCAAGTACTCAGGTCTACTGTCCCTTGGAGCTGTGAAAAAATCAAACTTCTAAGCCAACGCAATCAAAAGATACAACCGTTTATGCCGCAAAATTCCGCAAATTTTCGAAACTCGCAAGGGAATCAAAACCTACAGGGTACTTCCCGTGAACTCAGAATCTTGAAATTTGGTACGAAGCAACGTCTTATAGCACAGATAGAGGAAAAATTGCGAAAACAGTAAACTTTTAGTTACATCATATATTTTTTTTTATAATTTTAAAGTTACTTCCCCTATATACCTACAGATTTATGTATACGGAACCCTCGGTGCGCGAGTCCGACTCGCACTTGGCCGGTTTTTTTTGTATGTTCACCGATTATTCGAACACTGTTGGACCGATTTGTTTGAAAGGGTTATTCTTGACAGTTGGTCCAATTGTCATCAGGTCGAGATCTGATGATGGGATGCTGAAGAAATTGAGGGGACTCTTCAAATATTATAGACACATCTTTAGTTATTTGAGTATTTTTTGCAGAAGCTCGATTAATGCCGCTGCTACAGTCTACACTGATGTTATAAAATGTTATACAACACAGTGTAACAAGGATGCCACTATGATGTCATAATAAAGGCATCCTAGTTACATAATAATAAGTGAAGTCGGTTCATTTTTTAAATTATTCTTCGGTAAGGTGCAAAAAAATCAAATTCAACTGTTATTTTAAAGCAGTCTAGTTCGCTTGTTTACGCGTTTAGTTTCACCTTGAGATCGAGTTGCATAAATTGCACCCGCTATTATGCAAGTAGTAAGTAGGTATACGCTTCCAGTGAGCAATGGAATGACAAATACGTATGTAAGTACACTTGACGGTGCCTGAGTTCAACCTATTTTTATTTAACTGCGCAAGTGCTAAATACACTGCACGCCAAAAATTATAAATGTCATGTATTGTAAATTTCAATATGAAAAATGAACATAATAAAACTGAGCTATTGCTATTTGCTACATGTGTATAAATGTTCCTACTTTTTAAATTCACCTACAATACCTATTATATATATATATATATATATATATATATATATATATATATATATAAATATACAATATTTATTTCATGCTTTGAATACATTTGTTGATAACATTACAATAAACAATAAAACTAGACCTAAAATAAAAATTAAATGCTAAAAATTTAAAAATAAAGTTAAAGGTAAACTATAAATAGAAAATTTGCCCCAAATCGCTGTCTATTGGCAGCGTGCCCAGAAGGCTGGCAGGATTGCCCCTTTGGATCGCAATGCTGATCCGCTGTGCAAGATATGACCCAGCCTTCCGGTCACGCGTCAATTCGACTAACCTGCGGCTACATTCTTTAAAGACCCTGTGGGCGCTACTCCCCCAGGGTCCTAGGGTCTCAACCCCAAACGGCTCAAATATGCAACCGCTATTTATGGTTGCATACTTGCGCCGCTTGAGGAGCTCGGCCGAATTGGCAGCCGAGCCTGCCTTTACTGCCGTGCCATGAAGATGAGACAGCGCCAGAGTATCGGCACACGTCGCATCCCAAACCAGCGGCCGTCCCATCGTCCATGGCACGAGGGTCATACCGTCAGGCCTCTTACCGTCATCGCGGACGAGGCCGGTCGGTTCCAAAATAGCCGGCACTCCGGCGCTGGCTAAGGCCCGACGGATGATATCGTTCAGGCTGGCATGGCGAGGGTCCCGCCCTGCACTTCTGCCGCAGGATAGTCCATGATGACCCAATTGGTCAACTGAATCACCACAGCGACAGCGATGTGGGGCAACACAGGTCACTCCCAGGCGGAGAGCAACGGAAAGGCGAAATGTGGAGTTGTCCAAAAGCGTTCCTATCGATATGGACGGCAGAGCTTGGAGCCACTGCCCGGATTCTCATTCACAAGCGGCAAGGAGGCGAGCGCGCTCCGGTAGGTTGGTTGCCGTTTGATACAGATTATTCCGTACCAGCCTACAGAGCGGCTCGTCCCAAAGCAGAGCGGCTCGTAACGCTGCGAGTTAGGGTTTGCGGGCAGATCAGTGCTTGGACAGGCATCACTCCATGCATTTGTGGCCTCTGACATTAAAGGTAAGCTAATTTGGTCTATTGGGGACTTAAGAATTTTGGACATGAGTTCCCGTGAACGATGTATTGAGGACAGATATGCGGGGAGTGAAACACTGGACACTTTTCTGATACCCAGGCCACCATGCCTTATCGGCAGAGAAGCCTGAGTCCATGAGCGGTCGTCTAAATTTATATTCATCACTGTAATTAAGAGATTTTGAATAATTTTGACAATTTTTTCTAAAAGAGTGGGATATTTCCAGAAATGGCTGCACCTTAGAACGTAGGTGAATTTGGGTACGAAAAGGCAGTATCTAATAATGGTGTATACTACATGAGCATTTGTTTTGGACATTCGGTCTGAAATTTCGTTGAGGTTTTTATTTTGTTGTCTAAAAAGTCTGAAAATGATTCGTCCAATACAGGTGCTCCTAGGAGGTGAAGTAAGCTTTTCTCTGTAATTTTAATATTTGGAGCAAGATGGCGGAATTTAGATGTAACGAGTTCTTTGTCTGAACACGTATCGGAAAAGAAAAGTTCACATTTAGAAGAGTTCAGTTCTAGTCCGATACCGCGGAATTCCTCAATTAAAAAGCGAAGGTCCTCCAAAACTTCGCTTACATCACCCCTTAGAGTGCCGTCGTCTAAATACCACAGGTTAAATTTTGAATTTAGTTTTACAATGATTGGGTGGATTGCCAAACTAAAAAGCGCCGGCCCAACCGGGTCGCCCTATTGGCAACCTACAGCTGAGGAGAGATGATTTTGTTTAAAAAGTAAATCAGAAGGGTTGCTGTAGCATTGCCAGATAAAGTTATAAATTTCTGGTAATTTTATACGTGTTTGTGCTAGGAGGGCAGCTCTCTCGACACTGTTGAAAGCATTTTGGACATCTACCTTCAGCAGTACCTTACCGGAGGTTTCTGTAATGTGTGTTCTGAGTGCATGCACCGCAGCCTCACACCCCCCCTTGGACCCGAAACCTAATTGAGTTGGCTGGAAGTATTGGGTTAGAGGGCCACAAGCAGCAGCGCAGGCGATTTTAGCTACAAGACGGCGATAGGTTGTACCCACGGCAATGGGTCTAATACCGCCGTCTTTTTTCAACAGCGCACACAGGTTGGCGCCGTACAGTGTGCTCGTAACTCCCGAATGTACTTTACCTGATAGCATGAGGTTGCTTAGGTCTGCCAATGACTTAAGGAGTAGCTCGCCGGCGCTGCCTGAACTATGTCCGAGGAGGTCCTTGAGATGTTGGGGGGTTAAACCGTCCAATCCGCCAGCTGAGCCGCTTTGGAAGGACATGACATATATATATATATCTATATATAAACATATATAGTCCTCCTCATCGATTTCGATGACGGCAACCCTATGCAAACCCTATGGAAGTTGACTATTGTGAGCCCTAATATGGCTAGCTACCTAATAAATCGGTCTTAAACATGCTAGTACAAAACATTGCAATAAAGACGCAGTAGAATACAATTGCACTTTGAACGTCAATCTATTCCTGTTGTAGTCATATTCTATCAAGCGAGTTTACTGTTTTAACGAGATCAAATATAATATTTATTGGGGTTAATTGGGTTCATAATCACAATTCATGATCATTAACAATATTTGTGTATTTTTCTTATTATCTGCGTTTTAAACTTCCTAGAGAACCCTGTTATCAATCGAGTAAAACCCGTTAAACACAATAATAACTGCTTCCAGTAACAAATGGCGTACCTACTTACATTAAATTCCAGATAAACTCTATCGAGAACTAATAACGTTCCAAGATAATATTTAAGGAAAATAAACTAGGTAAGTAAGAGGTTAATCGATTTCTTATTTTTTGTATTTTAATTATATAAACTGCCACCAAATGATCAGTGTTTTAAAATAGAATAAACAAATAATTAAGACCAAGGCTAGTTAATGCAACTCACCTGTTCTGAAGCACCAAAGCTGCAATCTCCGCGGTATGTGGTCACCGATCGGGTATACTCCATGCAGGTTCGATATTCCTTTTTGTAGAAGGGATCGTCGAAAGGCACAGAGATGGGCATACAGCTCGGGTGAAGGTAGCGGGGAGAAAGCGCTGAGCCATCGTTGTCGCAGCAGCGGATCGCCTGGTTTGTGTGAACTAGAAACAAACATTATAATACACATTTACATAAATTGATCATGATCACGGACCGGTTTACATCTGCTATATCATATAACTAGAAGTTTTATTATTATATAAGTTAATAGAATAATCCCGACACAGAATCATCGCATTCCGTAGCCGTAGTCTACCCGTGTTAAACGGGTTTTGCAACTAAGGGTATTGCCCGTATCTTAGTATAAAATCAGCTCTAACGTACATGACAAGAAATGTTACCTTTGTGGAATCTTAGCATAATCGTTCTAAACTTACTTGTCTTCCTGACGGGGATGTGGACCAAGTCTTGGTAAATGAACTGACTCCAAACAGGCAAGGCAATGCTCTTTTTGTCGTCAGGTCGATCTAAGTTACTGGTGAGTTTTGTGCTAACCAAGCGGGCAGACGGCAGTGGCTTGTTGTTCGCAGAAATGCGAGGCTGTAATGCAAACACTCATATTATAGAACTAATATTTAGTTGTAACTGTGTATTGTTACAAATTAGGACTTATTTGAGAGTTTCCCTACGAACCTCTTCAATACCGTCAGCATATCTCGGGTGCAGGAGCCGCTTGTAGCCAGTAAGTGATTGACCCCAAGAAGATCGCACAGGGTTGTTACACGAGCCATCGAAGGAGCGATAACGTGATGATAACTTGTTAGAACGGCACGCCAGCCTCTCAAGCGCAGCACATTCTGGCCCATATTCACTATTACGCAAGTTCAAAGTACTGACATAACTGGCACACTCTTCCTTAGGCAAACCGTACCTTAAATAAAAATGTACTCTAATTACAACCTTACAAAATCATTAAACAATAGACCTAACAATTTCAAAATTTTCACCAAATACCAACTAAATACATATAATAACGAATGAATCAGTTAAAACGGAGATAATTTAACGAATAAAATGAATGAGCAAGACCTTAACTAATAAAATGACTAACCTTATGCATCGAGTTACAACCAGATTCTGTGACGCTTTTGTGATAATCATTGAGGATTTCTCATAAAGCATCGCGTCTTCTGAAGGGAGGCCTTGGATCATAAATCCCTTGCCTGGGGACCCCGACTTCGGAGTGATTCCAGCAGCGTTAAGATTCTGCTCTAGCCTCTCCAACAATGAAACTGAAAACTTGCTAATACTGATAGACTTATTGGTTTGAATTCCAGTTACAGGAGGGAGTGCTTTTAACATCTCTGCACTTGGAAATGGGAAGTCATACATTGGAGGCGGGTGGAGATTTTCTGAAAAGATACATAATGTTAAAAATACTAAAACCACATCTATTACATACGATTTAGAAGTTCATCAGCTCCAATATCGGCATTTACTTACCAGAATTAAGTATTAAGTTAAGCGGATATGGGGCGACATGGCTCCCGAATGTTACCCCCGCCCACAGCACAACTCCCAGCATAACCACCTTGATCATTTCTTCCAGAATACTGAAACAATACACAGAACGTCGGTTAATGAAGCGATACGCAAAGGAAATATGTAGTTATTAAGTAATTTTTACGGCTTAGCAGTATTAACCAATCAAAACGTTAATCATATTTACGCGCACATTTTAATTACGTCTAACTTATTTACGAGTTTCAATCAAACTTATAAAATGGCTACAAACCGGCAAATAAAATTCACAACCAACATGAATGATCCTCTAATGATAACTGTTAAGTTCGAAGTGAAACTAGCAAACAAGTGAGCAAACAGTTCATAAGAAGATACATATTCTGATATCTGGGGCAACGGCTAAGGGTATCGCGTGACCTTTGCTGGTCCAGTTAGACCCATAACATCGAGATAGTAAGGCTAGTGTTATTACTAAACATCGGTATCAACGTTCAAATTTCGTGGCAATGTACGGTTGGCAGAAAAATAAATACAAACAAATAACTTAGTATTTTTAACCTTTATTTTGTATATGTAAATAAAAAAGCCCCTAAATAGTACATTTCCTAATTAGGGTGGTAAAACAAAGAAAGGCCGCGCAATCGCAATTGTTGCGGCCCAAGCTGCAAGCGAGGGACGTAATTATGCGATCGAGGGCTTTCTTTATTACCTCCCGTGTTGGAAAAATATGTGCACATTTGGCCAGAAAGCGGCTCTATCCGTACGCGTAGCGTGCGGAAAAAGCCACTTTATGTCCAGGTGTGGCATACAATATTTTACGAGTTAGAATAGATCACTAAAATTTGTTCCATAGATTTTGCTGTCAATCTTTGACGTCTGTAAGAATATATCCATTTTAAATGACTAAAAGATCTTTCCACGCTGACTGAGGTAATAGGAAGGTATGTCAAGCATTGAAAATTTTGCACACAGTTTTTATTTACACTTTCTGGTATTTCAGCCTCGTTGTTTTTAGATAGTTGGTTAATTATTTGTACAGTCTTATAACCAGGATTTTTCTTTAATACACTTTTTAATTTAAAATAAACTTTTCTGGCATTTTGATGTAACCTTAACGTTGATATTTTTTTTTGCAAACCATGAACAATGTTTAATGATTCTGCTAGACTCAGTTTTGGATCCTCCAATAATTTTATTGACTTAGCAATTATACTAAAGTGTGTATCGACGAATAGTAACTCAGTTTTTAAATTCCGGTTACGGAAAATTTTTTTTGCTTTAGAAATTGCACTCGCTTCACGCGGATTTAAGGCATCGATGACAGATTTGATTTTATCATAATGCATGTGATAATATGAGGCAGCATTTAACCATGTTCCCCATCTTGTTATCACGGGTCGGGGTGGTAGAGGAATATTTACACACATTTGATGAAATAAATTTGTCCTTGAAGGAGCGTTACGAAATATTTTTTTGATACAGTCAATCAAACTGTTTATGGTCGGGTAAAGACTTCTAATTATCTCTGCGACTCGATTACATCCATGTGCTATGCATGTTACATGAGTCATATTTTTATATTTCTGAACAAGGTTTTTAGCTGCTTTTACCATGTAGGAACCGGCATCCGTTATAAAAAATAATAATTTATCCATGTTTTTTTTGTATTCATCGCCCCAAAGATCTTCAAGGGTTTCCTCAACGAGTTTGGTTATTGTCGAATGGTTAGTCGCCTCCAATACCTTAGAAGCAAATAAATGTGGCTGGGTACTAGTTCCATCTAGAGCTCCGATCAAAATATTTGCCACTTTTTTTCCCACGGAATCTGATGTTTCATCAACACTGAGGTAAATCATTTTATTTTGTAATTTCTCTTTCAATTCATTTTTTTTCTTTTCATACAATTCAGGTAAGCATTTTACTCGTATTTTTGTTTCACTCGGCACAGTAATATCGTTTCCATATTTATGATTTAAAAGGTTTTCTACAAAATTTCTAAATTTAGGATTGTCTAATTTTGACCACGGTATATTCGAACAAATCATAAACTCTGTTAAATCTTTATTAAATTTTTCTTGTGCATTATTTTTATGAATTTTGTTGTGTAAATCTGTTTTTAAATGGCGGTCGATACTAGATTTAGAGGGAAATAATTTCGAATTACACAATTTGCAATATACGATATCGTCTTTAATTTCGAAATCAGCATTATCTCGTATTATATCCTGTAAATGGCAGCGTGAATCAGATAATTTATCTTGATGAGATTTTGATTTCAAATGTTTCTCTATATTGTACCTTTTCTTTTTTATATTCATTTCGCAAATAGTACAGCAAGCACCTTCGTTAGTGAATATAAAATCAGTATACTGCGTCAAATCCATTTTCTCAAGTCTGATAGGGAGTTGGGTAAAGATTTATCAATGCTAAATTGTAGTTGTAAGTGTTTTTAAGAACTATTATCGTTGAAGATTTTACCACATATTATTTTGCATGACAATTAAATTGACATTTGTTGCCTATTTGGCATTTAGAATTTTTTTTACAAATGGATAATGAAATGAGTATTGAGGTTCTATGAAGTATTAAGAATATAAACCTCTTTAAATATATGTACAGTTTACCAAAGTACGATTAAGAATAAAAATAAATTAAATGTTATTTATTACTAATAAATAAAACAATGATACCTATGTATTTCTTTTTTTGCGACCCTTACCAAGTGCCACGAAATTTGAACGTTGATACCGATGTTTAGTTATTACGTTTCGTCTCTGTTATCAAGGTGCCAAGCCTCCGGTGATGTAGGGACAAGCCCCCGGATCTCCTTACGCAGATCAGACTGTCCATATCTAATTAGCATAATTATTCGATCGATCTAATGAGTGGTGTATAAAGTGTTCCGTATCGACCTATATTACTGGCGCGATGTATATATGGGAAATATTTACATTCGAGTTTACCTCTTTAACAATGAAACTGTTAATTTCTATTCAAAACAGGGAACTCTATGGAGTTCAATGACCATTTGCACCTGCCGTAAACTCAGAGAATTCAACCAACCGGAGCGGCCATGTCTGTCCATTTTCTATACAAAAGTCTGCCGATTTTTGCGGAGAAGGGAAACGTCAAATGTATGGCTATTCGTACGTAACGTACAAATCGCCACGTCAAATAAACGTTAGTCCATACAATAAATATGACCACTGGTCATATGTTAACGGCAGCGGGGAACGCCTGTCAATGGCCGCTTCGGTACAAACAGACGTCTCTAAACATTATTATGTACAACCATCAGTTGCTAACACAAAGAACAAATACTTATTTATCATGAAATATCATGAATAAATGCATCAAGCTGCACGTGATAATTAATGATACTGTTTTTATTAACGTGCTATAACCAGGGCTTGGAACCGGTATTCGCAGAAAACCCAATATATTTCATTATTTTAAGGTATTTATGTAGAACTCAGTATTGTATTTAGGAAATGGCTTAGTATTATAAGATTGTTCGATTAAAAATGAAATAGTAAACGAAGAACCGAAAAGAACCGAAAAAATACCGGTATTTTAGTATGGAGCAAATACCGGTATTCAAGCCCTGGCTATAACGTATTGTACAGAAAAGCGCGTAGGTAGATTACCTACACCATAAACGTAATGGAATATGTATAGAGTTTGTCCGGAAAGGTAAGCGTCATTGTTTACATGGGAGCTCAAACATTGTACGACACTTCTCTTTCCGGACAGGCTCTAATTTACCTAGTACATACCCCATACCGGAATTGGATTAGGTAACTTCAAATGATTAACTATTATCTATGTTTATCCACGTTTAAGAGGCCATGACCTTTATTTATTACATCTAGTTACTCAGATAATTAAGTAGGAAAAGGATAAAATTTAAGTACGCAGACTAAACAAATATAGTAAACAACTATGTATATCTGCAAATATAAGCATATCTAAGGCCAAGTAAAGAAACTTTTGTGTAAACAAAGTACAAACCACAAGACGGTTCTGCACAAAATGACCTGAATAAGATGATGCATTCGAACCTCTTTATACCATGATGTCCATAATACATGTTGGGATATTTGTATTAGCATGTTGTTGCCAATATATAAAACCTGTTTTTTATTCAGGTCATTGAACTTTCTTTTATGTTATTTCTTTGAGCCATTGATACTCCATTTAGCACGGAGCACGGTGCTAAAGATACCTTATAAGTACATCTGATTCTACTTTGGGAAATAACAAATGTCTGTATCTTCAGTCAGTACTCAGTAGATACCTAGGCACTTATTACTATTAGTGAGTTCTGCCAAATAACGTACCTACTGCAGTAATGTTAGAAATGCACAAACTGCAGGTCTAAAGTAGCTGAATATTTCATGGGCCACAAGGAAAACAAATGAGCATCGTTAGCAAGAAGTACAAAAAAACTTTTGCCGTAATTACCAGTAGCTTTACAGTGACGGACTGACGGATAACAATTGAAAACATCGTGGGGAACCGGACTTATCTAACTAAGGCCTAGCTTCCCCATAGACTTAGAAGATTAGACAACAGGTAATTTAGTAATACTTAGGCCGCCGACTCGATACATGCAACCGGCGACCGCGGCGAACGGCGAGGCGAGCGGCGAGCGGCGAGCGGCCGCCGCCGCTGTTTTCCTAACAGATCAAGAGTAGACAGTGTAGGCAACCCTACCTCAGCGAGTAGCAGAAGTCGGCTTATGTAAGGGCAATGCACAGTGAAAAGTTAGAATATATATTATATATTTGTATTCATCAACCAACTGTAATTCATCAACCAACGGCTCTGCCACTATCTTCATCGCCAGATCCCTGAATAACAGCCGGCTTTTGTAAAAGGCAAGGGCACAAGCACAGATTATATAATAGTTCTGCACAAGGGAGCAGCTACTCAATATTCGTCAAGTTATCGAAAGGAGCAGAGTGGAACAACCCGGTTATCCTGTGCTTCATTGACTACACCAAGGCATTCGACTGCGTGCAATGGGACAAACTGGTTTGTGTTGCAGGAGATGGGAGTTCCAGATCACTTACTCAGTTTGATTGGTCAGTTGTACGCGGAAAATCGTTCTTTCGTCAGAATCGGCACCGATTGTTCTAATGTGTTCGAAGTTAAGGAGGGAGTGCGCCAGGGCTGTATTCTGTCTCCGGCACACTTCAACATATACGGAGAGTACATTGTCCGCAGGACGATTGAAGACTGGGATAATGGGTTCCCTATAGGCGGGAAGAGAATATCGAACCTCAGATACGCGGACGACACAGTACTTCTGGCCGCCACCAGCGATAAGATACAGGAGCTGTTTCAGAGACTCAAGACTGAAATTAATCGAATAGGTCTCGCAGTAAACAGGAGTAAGACATGATCATGGTGTTGGATCGTGTTAATAAGCTGACAAATTCGGGTAGCATTATTCCTAGCGTAGCGTAGCGTAGATACGGTGGATCACTACATTTATCTAGGCGCATAAGTGAACAAAGACGGTAGCTGTACACCAGAGATAAAGAGACGCATTGGAAAGACCAAGGACGCTATGACTCGCCTTAACAATGTTTGGAAGAAGAGGGGGTTGTCAATAAACACCAAGATTTTCCCTTGGGGGCCTTGAAATTCCCCATCTTCCTTTACGGTGCTGACACTTGGGACTATCCTGACTCGCGAGAGGCAAAGGATTTACGCTTTGGAGATGTGGTGTTGCAGGCACATGTTGAGAATACCCTGGACCGCCCGTCGCACCAACAAGTTAATCCTTTCGCAGCTAAAAATCAAAACCCGACTATCCACAGACATGCATCAGCAGCGAATTCTGGCCTATTATGGCCATATAGTGAGAAAGGGAGATGAGAGCCTGGAAAAACTAATAGTAGTTGGAAACACTGAGGGAAGCCGAAGAGGCAAATCTCCTACTGGATGGACAGATCAAGTAAAGGACTCTTCTTCCTCAAAACTTTACACTGTTGTATAGAACGCCATGGACAAAAGCCGATGGAAACGGTTCGTACACACAAAGTACAGATCATCGGGTTATAACCACGATTCTCAGTCATGAGGGAACGACCGAAGAGAGAGAGAGATTTGTATTAATATATATTGCCCGACATAAAAAAAGGAGTGTATAGTAGACGGAGAGCTAGACACGTCAGATATGACACAATAATGGGAGCAACGAAACTCCTTCAATCAGTTTGCTATACTATGCTTATTTCTAGATCTGGACATCTGGCAGCTGTAAAGTGGTGGTCAAAGAATGCAAGCCACTTCAAGAAAACAAATCCTAGAGATCTGGGTATGATGCAATATTATGAGAAATTATATAAATAATGAGATTATATTATTTCCAAAAGTTTCTTTTGGGGGAAAGTCGTGCCATGTGACGTATATGTTACTCATAGTTTGTCGCCTACTGTTTTTGTTTCCGTAATAATACGCAATGTTTTTTTCTATGTTAAAATCCTGCCCTGTCCTTTATAACTTCGGCAGTTTTTACCTAGTTTGGTAGTACTATTTGCCAATTTAAAAATTTTGATAGTCTGGTACTCTGACCTCCACCCATTAAAAACTTAGCAATCTCACCAGACGGGTTTTGTTGCTCTCATTATTGTGTCATATCTGACGTAGCCAACTCTTAGTCTATAGGTTCTTAAAGGGTAGGCAACGCGCATGTAATTCCTCTGAAGTTGCAGGCGTCCATAATAGGATTAATAGGCTACGGTCAGACTGCTTACCATCAGGTGGGCCGTATGCTTGATTGTCACCGTCGTGATATAAAAAAACAAGGCCTACTCTTGATCTAAAAACGGACCCATTCAAATGTATAGATTTTAATCGAGTCGCAACAGCCCGCCGCCATCGTCGTTCCGAGCGGCACTATTAAAATCTGTAGCTATAGTCTAGACCAGACACTGTCAGTAATAATGACATTATTTCTCTACTCATCCTTCTCATTCTGCATATACATAGAAAAGGACGGCTACAGAAATAATGACATTATTACTGACAGTGGCTGGTCAGTTTAAAGACTTAAATGGACCCGTTTTGGAAAACAGCGGCGGCCGCTCATCGCTCATCTCACCGCTCGCCGCGGTCGCCGGTCGCGTGATTCGCGTCCGCGGCCTTGTTGCCGATGCCGAGATCTTTTTTTATTGCTTTCATGGGTAAATATGGTAATACAGTAGATACCTAATGTGAACCATCGCCAAAATTAACCAAAAAAATATGTACCTACCTACATACGTAAGGTAAACGTCCGAGTCCTCGTCACTGTCCCTCCCACCACATGTCATATTCAAACATAGCTCATTCACAACAAGGGTGGCAGCAGGGTGTCCACTATCCTATTTTTGAAGTACGGTATACTTAAATTAATTAGCACTAGAACGTTAACCTATTATTAGCATTATTGATTTATTGTAAAAGTAGGTACCTACTGAATTTATTATTCACTTTATTTTCAAACACCTAAACCAGCAGTTATTTCTTAACTTTTGTACACAACAGTACCCAGTCATGTAAAATGGAACGAGTGAACGAATGATAGGTGTTTTAAGATGACACCTACTTTCCTCTGCTACTTTCACTCACTCTTTGCACAGCTGTTATTTATGCATAACTATAGGTATCTATGTATTCTACAGTCACCGGCAATATGGCTCGCTCTTATGGCCCTACAAATAAGAGTAGTGTAGGAAGATACTATTGCCGGTGACTGTACAATATTTAACCACTTTTTTTTCATTAATTACCTAGGAACACACTAAATACCTAAGTACTATCAGATGCTGTATGTTGTTAATCAACTTTTCAATGGACATTTTCTAAGTAACTCCCTTATTTATTTTAATTAACCAGAAAAGATAACTTGAAAGTTTTAATATTAATTAACTATCTCCGAAACGTAAACAATCAACAATAATATTATGATGCCGTCTTATCGCGAAGCTTTCCACGGACTATCCCATTTGACACACATTGCGTGGCATTTACTATTACTACTTACCTTACCTCACTCATTCATTTCAGAACTGAGTACGTAATGTAAATTATATACTGAGTAGACTTACGTGGAATGTTCCCCACACCCATCACATTCAGACCGCCTTCTGGAACATTTCTCTGGAAGCTTTGCCTTGGTGGTTTCAACGTTCAGCATCGATTTTCCTTCAATGATCCGTTTAAACAACATAATAGCAGAAGCAGAATTTGTTGTTTACGACAATTATCTCGTTTCACACGAATGTTTAGTTTGTTGGGCACTATAGCTGACGGGACTTGCTCGAAAAAACGATGTTCCATTAGATTGGCAATGGAGCCAAATTCACATCTACTGCCAAACTTGCACTGAATGGCAGCAGCAATCAGCACAGCAATGGAACGAACTCGAACTCAGTGCCTCACCGCGCTGCGCAAGACGAAACGAACGAGAGACTAGAGAATGAATACGCCCCGCGCCCCGCCTCAGCTTCGCCACCCCCTCCAAAACATTGCCATGAAACTCCATGCAAAGGTAACAATGTCACAGCGTAGGAAAAATGTGGTGAAATGCAGTATCCAAAAACAATACGGTAATTGCTTACTACTATTTGAACTTCACTAACTGTTTATGTTAATTTTATTAAGAAAACTTATAGTTTCCCTGAATTAAACTTGGTGAGAAATGTAAGAAACGCCTACAAAATTAATTTTGTCATCTTTAAAAAATTAGACTGTGGCTTGTAAGTTAGTTTAGAGACTTTATTACCGGGGTATGGATGGTACAAGAAGGATATAAATCTCTATGTTACAAAAATGTCCGTCAAAAGGCGATAAACTGATGGCGCCACAGTGATATTAAATTTGATTAAATTAATTTTGATATTAAAAAATCAAATCCATACATATTTACAAAATAATTATTTGTGGAGAAGAAAAACACTCTGAATATTAATTTTATTTAGAATGTCATATAAGTATTAAATATCGGTAATTCATTTCAAATGCTGAACTATACCTAGCGCCACACGGAGATATTTGGAACTATTGTTTAGTGCTAAAACGGCTATTACACATGGCAATTTGTAGGGCCCAACCTGTTGTGTCCAACTCCTGTCGGCGTTGGGTCCGTTATTACACTTTCCCAACAAATCGTCCCTACAAATCGTCCCAACCAACGTTTACAGAGATGCCTTCAAAACATCTAAAAAATGTATTGGTGAAGCACGGTGATAGTACTCATAACAGTATACATTAAATAAAAAAAGAAACTGTTTTTATTATTATAGATATTTAAATGACCGCTCGAGCTGCCTGAATCTAATTTCATCTGCCCAACCCTTCTATTATTTAAATGCAAAACTAGATAAATATAGTAATTACCAGCGAATCTACACATTTAAACTATTTTTTTAAATAAAAAACCAGACGAAATGTGTAGCAAATGGCTAACATTATAAATAAAAAAGGTAAAATAACTCTAACGACCTCCATAAACAGCTGCGGGTGTCGGGGCACTGCCGATTGCCCCGATCGCCCTAGATCGGGACTCCTACTCCCTAGGTGCCATTACACCTACCAACCCAACAGGTTGGACCCTACAAATTGCCATGTCTAATAGCTGTTTTACCGCTGGACACTTTTTCGACCGTTTTCCTATAAGAGAGATCGATCCTCCTTGTACCATCCATATACCGGGGGATTATTTTCCGTTGATTAAATTAAAACAATTTATACTGGCTGAGATTGACATATGTTTATATTAAAACAAAAACAGCCTTATACTATATACTACAAATAAATTATTTTATATTAACAAAAATTATAATTATATAAGTGACTAAATGTTTTCTTGATACTATACATTGATGTATTATGTATTCTACTAGATGAGCTATCTAGAACAAATTTTGTGCGCCATGTTTGGCGGTTGACAGCTGTCACCATAGACATATAAAATAAGAAGACGTAGCGCCGTGAAAACAAAACTGTGATTCCATAATAAGCCGAGTTCTTTGTGTTTACGCGCGACACGCACACATATACAACTCGTGGACGAGCGGTGATTGGTTCAAACGCCAAAAAAGAGTGTGTGTGCACGAGATCGCGGCTTATTATGGAATCACAGTTTTATCTTCGTGGGATTCCGTCTCCTTATTTTATATGTCTATGGCTGTCACTGATTCAAAGAGTAGCTTTAACAAAAGAGACGTGACACGGTTTTGACAAAATTCATATTCTGCCTAAACAAATTTTGTAAGGAAACGTAATTAACCGAATGTTTGTTTTATTTTTACCTAATGTTTATTTTGCTCCTTACCCTAAAGTTTTACGAACGAATGGAGAAAAATACTATTTTTACCGACAAGCTCCTTTCAATACGAACTTTGAGGGTTAATGATCCTTGATATTTACTTAAAATGACATTGATTTCCTCGCACGGATGAAAAAACATTGTGTAAGTAGGTATAACATGGGTGATATTTCGATATTTAAGTTTTAAATTCAGATCATAAAAATCTTTTGTATGTTACTCACATTAACAACTCTAGTAAATTCACCCTTTTTGTAAAATAAAAATATGATTAATGAACTAAACATCACCTAACGTACTTATCTAAAACATGTTTATTACGTAAATATGTTTATGCTGAGTACTATTAAACAATAATGTAGGTAAATCAAGCGTAGGCACATATGTTGTTACTTCTGCGACATTAATCTGTGCGCCAAGGAATATGGCGTCGCACCGCCAACATTAATATTTTGAAATAATGTAACACCAAACTTTGCACTTACTTACCTATGGAATGTAATTCCCTGGCTTTTATTACTATTTTTAGAATTATTTTTACAGTTTATTATCGTGCAAGAAGCCTTTACGTTTAGCATTTAATTTTTTTTTAAGTTTGACACTTGCGTGTAATCATGTCAGTGGTCCAACAGCCAATGTCAGACTTTTAGTGATTTTCACTACAACTCATGGTACAAATAATTTCTTAAGGATGTCATCTCCTGTTACTCAATGATAATAGACCATTTTTTTACTGAGTAAGTATAACGCAGAACCTGTTAGGTAAATTAACAATTTTTAAAACTTCAAAAGTATTTCTAAAACTATTCAATCAAACATGACAAACATTCTTTTGTTTTTGCTTGTTGCAGTTTTGAAGCAATAAAACCCCTTTTACACTTTACTTTTTTAATGTCCTAACTAGCATCATATTTAGGATCCTAACTTTTTTCAATACCTAGTATAAATTTACTTGCTAAATGTTAGACTTCACTAAATTTTGAAACTACTTAAATCATTTAGGAAGGTAACTAGGACAAGTGTAACAGGGCTTTCAGTAACAACGCATTGTAACAAACAAACGTACCTACAGATTCTTGTAAAACAATACGTAGGTACCTATGACTGATCATTTTGCGTGAGCACTTTAATAAAATTTCCGTAGCACGTGGTGTGCGCATGCTCACAGCGTGTTCGCAACAATCTTCTTTCCTACTTTGCGTAGATAGCGGCATCCCGCTCCCTCATCACGCAGTGACAGCGTGCACGATATGCCGGTTTGTTTTTGCTGAGCTGAGGACACCGTTCGAATAGCGTAATGCTGCATGGTCATAATCATAATGCCCTGCCTTTATTTATAAACTTCGTTTGTATCGATCACTGTAAAAACGTACACTCTCAAGCGATGCACATGTCAGGTACCTAATACCCATCAAATCTAATTATTAATTAGGTTAATTAAAGTAATATGTAGGTTGATAAAGTCGGACTCCTAAGACATGGACAGACTGGGTTACTAATTGGGAATTGGGATGGATGTAGAGATGGACAAAATGTATTCGACTAACGATTAACTAAGCTACGGTTAAAAAATACGGTTAATTTTATTAGTCGATTAAAATGACTAAACGTCATTTTAGTTACGGTTAAATTAATCGTTGATTAATTTCCAACTATTCATTTTTTCATCAATACGATTAATTATTTTTTTTACTCGTCGACTGTAATGCTTGAATTGAGATTGTGTAGACTGAACTACTAACGCATACTTTCCGTTAGAGCTTTTATGGTCGCATTTTGTGGCATCGCCAACGATGGTACAAAGGATTTTCATACAATATTGTAACACTGTTGCACGAGCCCGCGCGGCCACGCCGCCGTCGCCGGCGACTCAGCAAGCTTCGTGGCCTAAACACGGTACTCGACTGAAAAGCTCTTAATTATGTCACGATTGTATAAAATACCATTGATTAATATTAGGAAAAACCCTATAGAAGGTGAAATCAAAATCGTGGAACAAATAAAACCTGTAAGGTTTCAAAAGAGAATGAAAAGGACAATGAAAACGAGAACGGGAATGAAAAAGAAACGAAGTTGCCAAGCGGACCCCAGGCTCACATAGATTTTCTCGAATTTGACTGCGGTTTCGGGATATCGCGAGATCGAGATTGCATTACCGACCGAGATCCCTACCCAAGACATGTTTATTATAATAATAACTGAGCATTTTATTGATTTAGTCGTGAAATTTAATCGATTAAATTGCCGATTGATTGTTATTCGAACAACCAGGCGATTAGTTTAATCGCGATTAATTTCAACGATTGATTTTTTAAATCGAATTAAGTATAAGTTATTAAAAAAAATATCGATTAATGCCCATCTCTGGAATCTCTGGATGGATGCAATAGCAATAACGGTATGGTACGAGTATAAGTACCTTTTTTTTTTGTTTAGGGGGGAAATGCCTTACGCATACCACTCGAGTGCGGGGGGTGACCCGAGTGGTTATGTGGGACTCCTGTCTAGGTTAATGAGGCCCACGGTGTACCCACTAAAAATCCCCCCATATGCCGGTTCGCCGCCTTGTTGGCGGGGTCACAGGAACACTTGCGCTTACATCCGCGACCTCGCCGGCGGCAGACGCTCGCGAGCGGCTCCTCCGGGGTTGCCCGAAGGCCCACCACCTAGGCGCGCCATCCTTCACGGCTTCCATCCTGTGGTGTGACGGACCCCCCCGAGCCCGCCACGTGGAAGCCATGGGTGCCAGAAGATTTCCCGGCACCCAGCGGCGGATCAGGTCTATGGTTCCGCCGCCAACCACAACTCGGCTGCAGAAGATAGGAAGAACGGCGCACCTTATCACCGGCACTTCTCTTCTTCTGCAGCCCCACCGACGCCGTTTCAGCGGAACGGCCCCGCCAAGGTCACAGGGGGAGGGAGAGTGGCGCACCGCAATACTATCACGCCTCTCCCCCTGCGATCCCACCTCGGCCGCAGAGGATAGGGAGAACGGCTCACCGCAATACCGGCACTCCTCTTCCACTGCGGTCCATCTCCAACGCGTCACAAGCGGGCTCAACAAGCCCACTTGGAGCGCCCTCCTCGGGCCAGCCGTTGCCCCAAACTGGCCGGCCCTGGGTGCCTATTCGCTTCACCATCGGTGACCAAGCCACGGTTACTAAGCCCCTCCACCACAACAAGGTGGGCATCCGGCGGGGGGACGGTATAAGTACCTACCCAGAGGCGTAGCAAGGAGCGGCAAGGGGGGCCAAGGCCCTGGGTGGCACATGAGAGGTGGCGGCAAAATCGGTATTAAAAAAATACAGAATTGGAAAATCGAACTATAACCAGCGCTCTGACACGAATTTCGCAGTCAGTGGAACGCGTGAGGCGGCAGGCTGGAGCTCTACAAAGCTTGGAGAAAAAAATCCTTCATACTTCCCTAAGTATGAGGGATTTTTGTCACCCCTTAGTAGTAGGCAAGGCAAGAATGCAAAGTGAGCCCAGCCGGAGGCAAATGACATTGGCAGGGTGCATGCCTTTGGTACGGACCTAAAGTCCTTCGACGGTAAGCAACCGCCAATGCCAGCCCTGCTCCGATACCTCCAAACGCCTACCATGTAGTAAAAGTGAAAATTATGCTCTCGGCATATCGGGCCATGCTCATGCTCAATGTAGCGCTCCGTAGTTGCCGGCCCATCACAGTACACCAACATAAAAAGACGTCCTTTTGGCTCAACCGATTTAATTTCATATAACTTTCGTTGCAAGTACTTATTAGGCCTCGCTTTCATGATTTTTTTCATTATTTTTGGACCAACGGTTCAAAAGTTAGAGGAGGGCGGGGTATACATTTTTTTGAACTTTGGGAGCCAGTATTTCTGAAAGTATTGACTTTATCAAAAATATTCTTTAAGACGACCCGTATTCATGAAAGACAAAATTTCAGCCTCCTAGTATAAGAGGGCTACACTCACCAAGATATTGTGTCAACACGATGGTGACGTCAGAATCAAACAGGTGCTGTGGACACCCTTGGAGCATTCAACCCGGGGTAGCCATGTCTGTCATTTTCTATATAAAAAAGTCTGCCGATTTTTGCGGGGGAGGGGAACGACAAATGTATGGCTATTCGTACGTAATGTACAAATAGCTACGTCAGATAAACGTCAGTCCATACAATAAATGAAGTATGCATGACCGCCGGTCATATGTTTTCGACAGAGGGGAACGCCTGTCAATGGCCACTCCAGTTGGTGAATGCTCTAGCCCTTGACGTAACCATATGACGCCCAATCAGACAGCCTTTGTGACAAGGCTTTGTCTAATTCTAACAACTCTCTGAATTCTAACTATTATTCCCTCTCACTCTTATCTGTTGACTAGTCGCTTACGTGAGTAGGCCCCTTAATAAGACAGCTACAGGCGTCTGTCAATGGAAAGTCCAAATTATACATTGATTTTGCTTAATAGACATTCTTGCCAAGTTCAACGTCAAACGTTAACATCTATTGCAAGTCTATTGTGTAATTACACTAATCACAAAGTTAATGCAAATTTGGCTGCTACACATTTGTTCTTTGCATTTGCTGTTGATGTTGCGTATGATCCATACACGTCGAATTTTTTTAATGTGTTTCTTGTGTATATTTTGGAAATTTGTAACTGTCAAAGTGACACTGACAACTTTAGTCAATCAAAAAAATCCAATTCAATCATGTTCTTGTAGGCGACGCGACGCGAAGGCTTTAACAAGTTACTTTTAAGAAATTTGGCGTCTTATTTTTGTTTTTGTGGTTAAGATAAGAAAGTTAATATTCGTACTGTTATTAACAGTCAAATTTACTCTACTTAGCCTCCCTGTTCTATTAGTAAAATGTCATCTCATCTCAGCACTAAGGACAGATTGCTCTCTTTAATTGATGATATTGAATTAATCGCTAAGTGAGTCTTATTATACAAAACTAGTTCTTAAGACTGTTCTTGTGAGTTCCGACATTATGTTTGAATATCTTTCAGGGAAATTATTGAAGTATCGATAGCACCAAAATCTCAGAAACTTTCGGCAGCGGACCATGCACAGCTAACAGATTTACTCCTAGCCAAAGACGTCGAACTCAAAAAGACGTTGGATTTAGCTGACGAACAAGCTAAAATACAGCAAAAAATGAATGAGCTAAAGGCAGAAGTAGATAATAAGGTAATTTGAACTTAAATTTGGAGTTCCATAACTAAAGGGCCCTTATGTTCGATTTTGAGCATGAATCGTAAATTTAACGACGTAAAAAATTGGCCAACCAAAAATGAGCATACATTAAAAGGACCCTGTGGGTATGAAAGGCTACAAATATTATGAAACATGTAGATCCAAGGGTAAAACTGAAAATATTATTATGGATTTTAGGTTTAGGAAAGGTTGGCTAAAGTGATACAAATTATTTTAATTATTTCAGGATCAAGATATTTACCACTTGCAAAGGCAACTAAAAGATGCAGAGCAGATATTAGCAACTTCTTTATACCAAGCACGCCAAAAGTTAGCTTCTATTGTCAAGTCTAGAAAACGCCCAGTACCGTCAGAGGAACTGATCAAGTTTGCTCACAGGTGAGTGATTTATCAATGTAAATGATGTAGTGTGTCAACTTAACACTTTCGGTGACAGTGTTACAGGCAGGCACATATCTAGACTTTTGGCTAGAGGGGGGACATTCATTGAAACCAGATTTCGGGGGGGGGGGGCAAGTCCCATATTCATTTGTTGACACACAGTCAGCCATTTTTTAGCATTCCCTAATGCTAAAAAACTAAACTGTGTTTGAACTTTTTTTCGGTTCTTCCTAAAATTGTGCATAATTAACAATTTTCATTATTTCATTATCTTCTTGAGGCAGAAACAAAACCTGCCCCTCCCATACAACTAATTCATTAATAAACTTACTTTACAATGTTTCCAGGATAAGTGCTTCCAACGCTGTCAGTGCGCCTTTGTCGTGGCAGCCAGGAGACCCTCGCCGGCCGTACCCCACAGACCTAGAGATGAGGCTGGGAATGCTAGGTCGCCTCTGCGACTTGCCACTTAATGGACACACACCATCAACTCTTAATGATTTACACCGAATAACTACTGGAGGAGGTAACACAACTCACTATGACTCGCTAGTTCTAAGAATTTATTTTCATTATATAACTTTTCCTACTGTTTTACAGTTTTTTTATCTACTTATGAGCAACTACTAACCACAAGTTACAAGCTCAGGATTTGGATGAATAGTGTTGGTCAAGTTTTTGTTGTGCAAAGGCAGCTATTTATTATGGTGACCATGTTGGCAATATTTACATAAATTTACATTATGATATTACACAAAGAACTTTACATTCCATTGGAGTATTTTTTGTTTGGAACTTTACCAAACCTTCATAATAGTATTGTTTTACAGATGAATATTTACAAATATTTTTGCTCTTAGTGAGATTTTTATAATTTTTTTTTTCAGACATGTTAATCAGTAAAATTTAATATGAAACTTGTTGTTCTTGGTTTCATTTGTACGCAATTTATTATAATGCTGTCAAGGCAAGCAACTTTGCAAACATAAATGTTTATTAGGTATTTTCTCTTATTGCGACTTCCCTTCATTGGAATGTTAGTTTTGCACTATTTGTAGTAATTATTATTTATTAACTTTAGCAAATGTCATAAATATGTATTATAGATATTAACAACATATTACATTATATTTGTATGCTCGTAAGATAATTTCTATAAGTTCCTAAAAATTATTATGCAAAATTAATCATTTATTCGTTATTTATTTAATCATAAGAATACTCAGGCAACTCCATACATTTAGTGTGAAATTTGCCACCGGTACTCCCCTCTAGTCATAATCTTCCTCGCACTTGTCCTGGTTTTTTGCCAAGGTTCAAAGGAGTATGGGGTCCAGTTCACTCAACAACTGCTATCTGACCTTTTAATCTGGAGGGGAAATAAGCTTGTTGGGATAAGTTGGGTTTCCTCATGATGTTGTCCTTCACCATAGACCTTCACCGAACCGGAACTGATTGATATCAAAGAATATTTAGTACAGTCAACGTCAAAAATATGTATACAATTTTTAAACCTATTATTATATTTATTATATTATACTAGATGAAAACCCGGCTTCGCTCGGGTAAAATAAATAGAGCCTACAACGAACCACTGCCAAATTAATGTAATTATTATACAGGGTGCCGTCTGAGACGTGATCAGTTATATGTTTTTCTAACTCCATAAACAACTAGCAGTTGAATGCCCCAACTTTTACTAAAATCAGACATTTTTTTTTCTTTTTTTTACATGTTTTTGTAATTTATTTTTCATTTGACGGGGTTTTCGGGATATTTAAACTACTTATTAGAATAAATAAGTAAATTGAATTACTTCTTTGAAATGGAACTGTCGTTAATAACAATTTTGTCATTTATTCCGGATAAAATATAATTTAATAATTTTTTTTACCTTAAATATCTTATAAAACTGTTTTACACTAATATTATCACTTTTGAAAGAAAAATAAATTACAAAAACATGTAAAAAAAAAGAAAAAAAAATGTCTGATTTTAGTAAAAGTTGGGGCATTCAACTGCTAGTTGTTTATGGAGTTAGAAAAACATATAACTGATCACGTCTCAGATGGCACCCTGTACATATATGCTTTAAATAATACTAAAGCTAAAATTAAAAAAATATATCATTATTTACACATATTCTATAAACTCATGTAAAAATAATTTGGCATGGCGTAGTGCGGGCGTATCATTCCAGCTTTCTAAAGTCCGGGGTTAGGAAATATAGGGAAACTGAGATTATCGGGCTTCTAAAACCTCGAATCCCTTCAAACCCGGTAGCCGATATCCCGGGTTTTAAATCTTCGAATCCCTGCCTCCGTAATTCTGGAATCCTGAATCCCGGAGTTCCTTATATCCAGACTATTGGAACCTCTTAAATCCCGGTTTCCCGCAATTCAGGATTCCCAGGATTTCTATAGCCCCGGAATCCTGTACTTCTAAAGTCCTGGCCTCTCCCGGGACCCTAAAATCCCAATTGTTTGGATTCCCGGAATCCCTGGTTCATAATATCTTGGAATCTCGGCCTCGCGCTACTATATGTGACATCTACGTTACGTTATTACGATGTTTTATGTTTCGGAATCCTGGGCTCCTGGCAGGGTGTCACTACGCAGTTTAGGTACATTTGGCCGGTGCGTCTCCCGGGCAGGCGTATAGCAGTGGGCTTCCGCTCGGCTCGCACGATAGTTACGTGGCGCTCGCGCAAAATTGAAAATACACAATGGCTTCGAAACCTAAACCTCGATCTGATCCGTATAAAAGATATAATATTGGTTGCCAAGAAACAATATAAGGAACTGACCGACATATTTTCAAAGGAATACGGCTGTGGCATACCTACACTTACTACCGTGAGAATCAGACATGCTATCTCCTGATAAAAAATATGTTTAAAGAACCAACGTTTGTAACTCCTACATATTTATCTTAAAAAGAATAAATCAGTAGGTATGGGTACAAAAACTTGTCAAGTGACAACCCTGTGCCGACGCTCACAGCTCGGTCACAAAACTGCGGCGCGCAAAGAAGATTCACGGTTCGTGCGCGGTTATAAGTTTCAATTTTGCTTGCAGGCGGCGAGTATAGGTATAATTTTATACCTAAATCTGCCTTTTGTGAAGGAGTGAATTTTCTGTACGGTAGTACTATTAGTTATTCTGTGCTCCTGGGACCTGAAATTCCAGCAAGTCGCATTTTCAGAATTCCGGCCTCCTAAAGTTCCGGAATCCCGGATTTCCCTGCACCTGGATGCACAGCACCCTAAAATCCCGGTTTCTCTATTCCCAGAATTCTGGGTTTAGTAATTCCCGGATTTATAAATTCCTACGACTCTAAATTTTCTGCTACATTTTCGGAATCCAAGCTTTTAAAAGGCCCGGAATCTTGCATTTCTAAAGTTCCAGATTCCTAATACCTTTTAATTCCGGCGTTCCGCATTATACGAATCCCGGATGTCCCGGAACCCATCCGACTTTTTCGGTATCTAGAATTCCTTAAGTCTCAGAATCCCGCAGTTCCTTATACCGGGACTCCCAGCACAAAATCCGGGTTTCCCACATTCTCGAAATCCCGGTTTCCCACATTCTCGAAATCCCGGATATAAAGTTCCCGAATCGAGGATATCAAAACTCCGGACTCCCTTGACTCTAAAATCCAGTCGTCCCGCATTTCCGAAATACTCCTGCTTTCTAACGACCCGTAATACCGGGCTACCGGCTTACTAAACCCGGATTTCTAAAGTCCCGGACTCCCAGGATCCTTATACATATCTCAGTGTCTAACATTCTCGGAGTACTTGGTTTTTAGTATCTTATAATCCTGGAATCTAGGACTTAATAAAACACAGCTTTTGACAGTCCCTGAATCCTGGATTTCTAAAGTCTCGGATTCCCAGGATCCTAAAATCCCGTGCCGCATTTCTCGCACGTCCCATAATGTCTGCTTTTTAAAGTTCCAAAATCCCAGGCAGGGTTCAAAATTTTCGGTTTCCCGCATTCCATAAACTGCGAATTCTGATACTCTAAAGCCCCGGTACGACTCACTCCCGGGCTCCCAGGATTTGTCGCGTTCCCGGAATCTTAATCTAGTAATAATAAGTATCTTGGAATTTTCGAAGCCTCATTTTCGAAAGCACATAGTCCCGGAATTCCAGAGTACCTTATATTCTGAATGCCGAGACCCTAATATCATGCAATTTGGGAAGCATTTACTTAATCTCAGAACTTCTTAATGCTCGGAATCCCGGAGTTTCAAAATCCCACAAACTCAGGACCCCTAAAACCCTGATCTTGTATTCCCGGAATCCCTGGTTTTAAATAATTTGGAGTCCCGGCCTAGCGCAGTTCAAAAATCCTTGTTTTCAAAAGTTCCTATATCCCGGTATTCTTAAGTTCCGGAATTCCAGGACCCTGAAATTCCGGCGTACCACATTTACAGAATTTCAGCTTTCTAAAATCCCGGAAGCCCGGTGACCCACATTTTCGAAATCCCTGATTTTCAAAGTACCGGAATTGCGGCTTTCAAAGGCCCGGAATTCCGGGGTCCTACCTCGCGCGGGTAATACCTTTGTATACTTTCGAACAAAACGTGGCCCTCCTTTTAGCAGTCGGGTGATCCAATTAATCACCACTCAATGTAGTTGAAGTTAATACTTACGGCAGACAGAGACAGCAAACAGTCCATTTATTCACTTTGAAGGCGGTTATTGTGACAAATTGATGGGTATATAGAACGCTTGGAAACCACAAAAGCAGGACACTGCAGACGCGGCTTCAGGCCTTCAACATGTTATTTCCATTTATTTTTAGTAAAAATATCCATTTTTACTTACCTATATTTCAGTGAAAAGAAAACTAATTTCTGTAAGAATGTATTTTGTGTGTCAAATGCTTTTTTTGCTTTGTCAGTCAGCCGGGTTTTCTTAATTTATTTACTTTCGTCCTCCTTTTGACCAACTAACCTGTCAAATATGCCGGACGTAAACATAGTTCACAATTTCCGAACGCACCCCTCACTGTCAAGTTGTCGACCACTAAAATATGTAATATGGCCGACCATTTGTTATTAATAAATTAACACTTTTAAATGCAAAATACGCGACAATCCGAATTTTGCCCATATCTGTGTTCGATTCAAAACTGTTATTTTTTTACGCTTTTTCATTTGAGCATAATTTCATTCGGGTCTACCGTACCCCTCGACGGAATTATTAATATAAGCGGCAATTACACTGAGTCGTTCACCTAATGCGGTCGCCGACCTTGTGTCAAACTACTTAGGCCAACGAACGTCGTCTTCACATTAGTCTGTCCGCCTACTGCGGTAGCCGCACGACTCTTAAACGGATTCGTTCAACGAACGTCGTCTTTACACTATAGTTCAAAATCTGTAAGAATGAACATTTGACACATCGCAACGCCCGTAGAACGTAAACGCGCAAGACACTTTGAAATTATAAACAAAATCCCATAACGATTTTACAGCTTGTCATGTACGTAAACACAATATTTCACTTTTTATAAACATAACTTAATTAAAGTTAATTTTTTTCATATCTTAGTTATTGAATATTTTACGATAACAATTTAGTATGCAAACAGTTACGGTCTACGCGTCCTTTTTTTTAAATTTAGTGTTGTGACCATGTCTGCTGTTCCGATTCATATACATAACATTTCCGTAAGTCGATAAAATCGATTATGTAATCAATAGACAATATAAGACTTTCTTATCATATTGTATTAATTATGGAATTATTATAATGCCATACATAATTAGTAGATAACTATTATTAAATGATCATATCCTAAATAATTTTATTTTCTGCTTTGTTATACTCGTAGTTAAGTTTTCCTTTTTTAATTTATTTTTGTATATTAGGCATAACTGCATACAACTCATCTCAACTCATATTCTCGGTGGAATCACTGACTTCCGAGTCACAGGCATCCGCCTAGTTCGGGAGACAGAGGCTCAGTTCCGGTGAAATTGTTTCAAACCTAATACATAAGTCTCTCTTAAGCTATTAGCGTACTGTGCAAATATTACTTACACTTGTATTAGGTTTAAGTCAATAAACATTATTCTTATTCTCTTATTCTTATTGTTATAATTTGAGAAGATTTGTGATACAAAATATATAGGCATATAACATGTTGTAGTAAAATCGATTCGAACAATTAATAAATAATCGCTAAATTTGACAAACGATACGTCTTAACCCCATCACTAATGACGTCAATACTGAAGTGTCAAAAGTTCATTCTTACAGATTTTGAACTATAGTCTGTCCGCCTAATGCGGTGGCCGACTGCGGTGGCCGAATGCGGCGGCCGAACTAAAAAGTCAAATCATCAAACCTCTAATTAGAGCTGTCGCAATGTGTAGTCTCGTGCTTAGGAAAGCTAGTTTATTAGTTTGAGATATTAGTTATACAGGAAATATTATTAAAATCAGGGAAGATACTGGGTTCGGAAGATATATGCACAGCGTAACGTCTATGGAGCAACAGCAATGTTGTGTGATGAACTGTACGACGAGAAGTTTAAAATTTCCATAGGATGAACAACATTTTTAGTTTTTATTAAGACGTGGAACTCGTCTTAACCTTTTGAACGCCACGCATCGGACAGAAAAATCGTGCCACCAGCGCCAGAGCGAAATTTGCACGAGCGCACTCAGATACCGTAGTGATTGGAAAACAACATATCGACGAAACATTTCTTTCCGCCTAATAGTGGATTTAGTTAGGCAAATTCACTTTAGATATTTAGAAATCATAATAGTAAAGAATATTCATTTCGTATTTTCTTATACACCTAAAATCAACTACAAAAATATAAAAATTAATATACAATTTTATTTTATTTTGTCAATATAGCCACAGCACTACTTAAGTGATAACGTCACGCGCTGACGTGTTATGACGGCTTTGACGCTGGTGGCACCGTAACTTATTATGAATGTTAGAGTTGGGGGTGAGAGATATTGAATGAACATCGGACAGAACGGGTGTGTAGGTAAAAAAAACACCTCGCGCACATTTCATTCTTTTGTACCTAAAGAAACTTGGAAAGTATATCCCTAATAATGACATAATGACATATTCTTTGTTCACTTAAACTCGGTCTGTCACCGATAACATTCATATTGGTTGACATTTTATCCAAAATACCATTTCATTATTTTTACTTATTTGGTATGAATGAAATGGAACGAAAGCCCACGTGTCGTGGTATTTATCATTGTTTAAGGATTAACAAGAATGCGGCGAAGCAATAAGATTAAAAGAAACGACATACACATTGTTAGGTTTTAAATACGGCCCCTATAACATGCATTGTATTTATTCCACTGCGACTTTAATAAAACTCTTTCTTTTTTAATAATGCGTATATTAAAGTAAAAATTGTAAAAATTTAAAATATATACCTTTTCTAACATTACGATATGTAGTTCCTAAAATTAATCTTCTACATGAATCACAGTTTAATAATTAGTTTTATTATATAATTAAGCTTAAAATGCGAAAAACATTCATAATTACAGTGTTTGGTTAATGTTCATACAATAATCAACATCAACCACTTTGCTTTCAAACGAACAACACTATTTCGAAGTGACGTCACGCCGCTTGACGTGATTACCCGTCAACGGCGAGGAGGGCAGTGCCTTTTTGTTCTTTTAAATAGCTTTGAGGTATTTTCTATTTTTTTCTTGAGTTACGGGTTATTTTGAATGAAATTTTAACTAAAAAGATAGGTGAATCGTAGAGCTATAATAAATATACAAAAATATTTCTATAAAGGTTGTTTATTAAGGAGTATTTTGATCTCTCATTTTGGACGTTTTAACACGTCATGGCGCTGAGGGCACGACTTTTCGTTGACGTGTTTGAACGGCTTTGGCGGTCAAAGGGTTATTAAAAACTAAAAACATTAATGAGCAGAAATAATAATAATAAATTCTTTATTTGGCAGGCAAGAAACCCATAAAATATTACAAAAACAAATATTACAATCAATACATACAATTAAAATAATTAAAAATAAAACATTATTTAGAAAGACACACCATTTCGTGTTTATTTTATTTTTTAGTTTATCAAATGATCGCCGCATGCAGCATGCGGCGAACGACTCAGTGTAATTGCCGCTATAGATAGATATGGCACGCTGGGCTGACGACATAGTCAAGGTGGCGGGGGCCAACTGGGTATGGGAGGGAAACCCCTTCTTAGTGGATACTAACGTTATAAAAACAACATATTGTGAAAAATTCAGCTTTCTAGGTACAACGGTTCGGGCTGGGCGTTGATTTAAGTGAGTCAGTCAGTCAGTCAGTCAGTCAGGACTTTTACGTTTATATCTATAGATTAAGGTGCAAAAGTATATTTTTGGCGTTGACTGTACATAAGTCCTGAGAAATATAGTGGTATGAACTGGGGTTTGACCCTCGAGCTTCTGATTCATAGTCAAATGTCTTACTTTTACGAGTAGGTCACCAGCACGTTTCCTCTAACAAATGTATTGACAAATAAAGGCATTTCCATTGTTCACACATGGTAATCTCACTGCGCTGTCAGCCTGTCACATACATGCAAAATACAGGAACATAATAATGGTCTTTATCACCTGCCCATAGCGTGCAATCACTAAAGGAATTCCCCTTAAGTCTACTTTATGTGACACACATGTCTATTGACGTAACGTCTAAGTTCCAGCGACCGCGAGCAACCAGTTCACGTGGCACCCGACAGGCGAGCTGCACATGTCGGTGGGCGGCGGCAACTCCGTGGCCATCGACGCGCGCGGCAAGGATGCGCCCGCGCAGGAGGACGTCGAGGTCATGTCCACGGACTCGAGCTCGAGCTCCAGTAGTGACTCGCAATGAAAACGACCGCGGTTGTGAACTGTAGTTTGGCCAGGGACTTTGAGACTCACTTTGAGCATAGACAGAGGGAATCATACTGACTTTTTCTTTCCCTAGCACCCTCACCACTAAAAAAAGGGATGAGTATAGCTTATTTTGGTTAGCCAGAATACTGTATTAGCAGTGTATTTCTCTATACAGTGGAATAGTTTTCAGCCATTTTGTTGTCAACCTTCGGCCGACCGACCACAAATGATTAGGTTCTAGAAAGCTGTTCGACTGTAAAGATAAGGCTGTGGTATTAGTCATGATTAAATTCCATTATGTGACAATTGAACGGTTTAATTATGGTTCACCTAAGTTGTACGGATTTGCAGTGTTGGAAAGACTGTTACTAGTACCTTTATATTGATTAGTGGTATTTACTGTAATTAGTGATCTTGTTAGTGTATTATATTTTATATTGTTTAGTTCCTAAGATGTCACATGCACATCAAAATCGCCAAATAAAAAGAGCATGAAAAAATTTTATTATAAAAAAATATGCAAAATATTATGGGATTCAAGCGAGTTTGATATGCGGTGACAAATAATATCTCATGAATAAAGCAATTGAAATTGTATACTATTTTATTATATGCGAATTTCACTAAACATCAACATTATCTATACATATAATAAACGCGTAAGGAGAAAAAAAATGTACATTGAAGATATTTGAGAAAAACGAATTCGGGGAGTCTTAGAAACGTTGACTGAATACATTTGAGTGATTTTTGGAATTCTTGTCTGTCTGTCTGTGAATTTGTCCGCGCACTACACAAAAACTACTGAACAGAATTTCATGACATTTCGTATAGTAACAGCGCATTTATACCCCGGAGTAACATTTAGGGTAGTATTTATTCCACTAATTTATAAAAAAAAATCATATGTATAGTTCTAAAAGTGATCACAGATGGCGCTGTATAAGTACCCACAACCCATAATCATGATATCTTCTATACATACAATACACTCTTAAGGAGAAATAAAAATCACTTCGATTTGAATTTTAAGTATACGTATAAACAAATAAAATAGGTAGTTAGATTGATCGATTTCAATTTACCCGAGAGCAAAAATTTTACCGATGCAACATGTTTTCTCTTGCTTTAACATCCGAATACACATAAAAGGTAGTCATAATCATAAATCTAACAAAGTAATTTTACCCTTTTTGTAAGACGTTTGGTGTTTGAGATTTGTCTGGTCCCTGTCATGTTGCTGCTGAAGCGATTCTCGCAACGACGTTCCGGGCCTGGGCCCTACGCGGTATTCGGCCTTTGACTTTTACAGACATTGCCGCTCACCCTCGGGCCCTTAGTCCTCGGTTTCGGTTTTAAGCTACTACTTAGCTCTTGAGTTTTGTTCGGTCCCTGTCTGGCTGCTGCTGCTGAAGCAATTTTCGCTGCGACGCTCCGGGCCTGGGTCCTACGCGATACGCGGCCTTTGACTGTCGCAGACATTGCCGCTCACCCTCGGGCCTCTCTGCTCTCTTGCCTTCACTTTTGAGATAATTAGCCCTTGAGTTTTGTTTAGTCCCTATCATGCTGCTGCTGAAACAGTTCTCACTGCGACTTTCTGAGCCTAGGCCCTATCGGTACTCGGCCTTTGGTCTTCGCATACACCGCTCACCCCCGGGCTTTCGGCCCTCGGATTCGCTAAGACACTTAATCACTGAGTTTTCTCCAGTCTCTGTCATGCTGCTGCTGAAACAGTTCTCACTGCGACTTTCTGAGCCTAGGCCCATCGGCACTCGGCCTTTGGTCTTCGCATACACCGCTCACCCCCGGGCTTTCGGCCCTCGGATTCGCTAAGACACTTAATCACTGAGTTTTCTCCAGTCTCTGTCATGCTGCTGCTGAAACAATTCTCGCAGCTACATTCCGAGCCTGGGCCCAACGCGTTACTCGGTATTTGACCTTTACAGACATTGCCGCTCACCCTCGCTCCCTGCTGCGACGTCCCGGGCCTGGGCCCTAAGCGGTACTCGGCCTTTGGCTTACGCATAAATTGCCACTCACTCTTAGCCTTTCGGCCCTCCGGTTTGCTATGAAACTTGATCACTGAGTTTTGTCCGGTCCCTATCATGCTGCTGCTGAAATAGTTCTCGCTGCGACGTTCCGAACTTAGGCCCTACGCGGTACTCAGCTTGGCCTTTGCAGACATTGCCGCTCACTCTCGGGCTTTCGGCCCTCGGATTCGCTAAGACAGATCACTGAGTTTTGTCCAGTCCCTGTCATGCTGCTGCTGAAGCAATTCTCGCAGCTACGTGCCGAGCCTGGGCCGTACGCGGTACTCGGGTTTTGGCCTTTGCAGACAATTCCGCTCACCCTCGGGCTTTCGGCGCTTGGATTCGCTAAGACCTTGATCACTGAGTTTTGCCCAGTCCCTGTCATGCTGCTGCTTAAGAAATTCTCGCAGCTACGATCCGAGCCTGGGCCCTACGCGGTACTCGGGCTTTAGCCTTTGCACACATTGCCGCTCACCCTCGGGCCTTCGGCCCTCGGTTTCGTTTTTAAGACACTTGACCGTTGAGTTTATTCCGGTCCCTGTCATGCTGCTCCTGAAACGATTCTCGCAGCTACATTCCGAGCCTGGGCCCAACGCGTTACTCGGCATTTGGCCTTTACAGACATTGCCGCTCACCCTCGGGCTTTCGACTCTCAGTTTCGCTTTTAAGACTCTTGACCGTTGAGTTTATTCGGGTCCCTTTCATGCTGCTGCTGAACCAATCCCTACTGCAACGTTCCGGGCCTGGGCCCTACGTGGTACTCGGCCTTTGGCTTACGAATAAATTGCCACTCACTCTCGGTCTTTCGGCCCTCAGGTTGGCCAAGAAACGATCCCTGAGTTTTGTCCGGTCCCTGTCATGCTGCTGCTGCTGCAACAGTTTTCCGCTTGGACGTTGCGCTCTCACGCTACGGCGTTCGGCCCTCTTTTCGAAGTATATTCTGCTGCAGGAACTCGGCCATTATCATTCGCAGGTCTTGACGCTCGCCTTTTAGTTGGTTATCTCAACACGGCTGAATGAATTAATTTTGATTCAGTTACCAATTTGATCGACATTGACATCGTAAAAAGCGTAAGTTTTACAATAATGGCCTTGATTTAGTAAATTAAAATGACAAACCTCCCAAACGCACGCGAGCGAAGCCGCGGGTACAGCTAGTATTCTAATAAGCATGTTATACATTTCGAACATTAAAACCGGCTAAGTGCGAGTAGAACTCGCGTCCCAATGGTTCCGTACCATGTCCGAGAATGCTGACTAATGGTATTTTAAGTAACAAATTTTGATAAATACGGTATTTACGTCTGAATTAAGATAAATACCGTATCTTAATGCAAAGGTTTTTATTCATAATTTTGTTTGATTAGGTATTTAATTGTTGTCGTAGTAACGGCAACTGAAATACACTGTAAATGCTTGACGTCTACCTATACCTACCTACTTGGGATCCTGAGATCCTGTAGCAAACGACGTAAGGAAGGGTTCCTCACCGTCTGCTAAAAAAGGCAAAAGGAGGTCGAAATGGTGGAATTATTGCTCTCAGCTTTCCGTTGCGTTGCCGTTATTACGAAAAATAAGTGCTTGCCGATATCTACATTATCTACACTACCTATTCATTTATCATATGCATAGATCGTTCTCCTTTTTAGATATCATTAAAAATTATAAAGGAGAGACCTAGCTAATAATTAAACCTATTATTGGTATTATACCTAGACTTTAAGAGGAATTCATTCGCACCTCATTCATCACAATCGGTTTAGTAATTTCGAGGGAATGTGCGTAAAAATAAGATAACCTACTTATGCCAATCCAATTCCAACAGAGAGTTCTAAACCAGGAGAGGCCTTAGGTATCATTTCCCCTCTGTCAAAAGTATTAGCAGGAAAATCTAGTACATCTATAAAAACTATTTCAATAATCGATGTCACGCACTTTCGTCATCGCTGTCGATGGATAACAAGCTCCGTGAAAATGCCCTTATGCGCTGTTTTTGGATGTAAAAAATGTTATATTTCGTCTAGTTTACAAAAAGATGAAATACCATTCCAGATGTAAGTAAAGTTTTACTTTATTTATCATTACTTTCGTAATAAAAGATTTAACCTAAATCGAAAATCAAGCTTCGTTTACAGAATCGATTCAAAGACAATCGTTTTCTTTCTGACGGGCAGTAACTATTTGACGTTTGACATTTCTCCATATTTAACGCGCTTAAGGATTGCTGTCTTCTATATTTTGTTTGAAAATACAATCAAAAATGATCCTTGGCTTTTTTGTTTGACATTTGCAAATACTGCATCCAATAATGAACCATATGTTAACGTATGTACAGTCGACTATCTATTGCTCCATTTAGTGTTATGAAGTATAAAAAGAATATGTCAAATATGTTTGGTGTTTTCAAGTCAAAGGTACATCTTTGTCGGTTGTCAATAAAGCGTTGCTGCCATAAAAATTCATTTAGAAATAAACTGTATTAACAACCGACAATGATGTACCTTTGACTTGAAAACATCACATGCGTGCTACCTCGGCCCCCTCAGATTTTGGCAGACTTTTTTGTTTGGAAAGATGAGGCGAAGCGTACTCCATTTATAGAGCTTTATGAATTCCAATCACAATCCTCAATTATACTTTAACTATTTTGTGGATAAACCTTGCGCTGTGCAAGAAAAAGCCGTTGCCATGGTAATTTCAGTTCACTGTCAAAATATTTACGTCAACGCATTTGACTCTCGAGTTGTTTGCAATTAAACTGTTCGATAAAAATAATTTAATATTATTCAAATATGGGTGAAAGGACTTCTGCGTCTGCAGAAGACACACTGATAAGATATGACAATCCAGTGCTGGTAACCAAGAAGTTGGAAACTACGGTAAATGCAACTACTTAACATAGTCTAGATTGTAGCCAAAGGAGATCGTCAATTTTTGTTAGGCGATTTGCCCCAGCTCATTAAGGTGCGTATAATTATGAAGTAGGTATCAAAACATTCGCCTTCATTTCTAGATCAGGACGGTCATAAAATAATCATGAAATCTAACGGGAAAATTGAGAAATCGGTGATGAAAAAACATAAATGTGATAAGGACAATATTTAAAAGCGTAAATGTTTATGATTTACAGTATAACACAAAATAACTACCGGTTTTTTAAAGAAAATCTACAAAATCTGATATGATAATGAAACGAAAATCATAATAAAATAATAAAAAGTCATATTTTGATCCTGACGCTGATTTCTTGTATTTGGGTAAACAAAGATAATGACTGTCAAACCATCATTGCTACTATTAACTAAACAATCGTAGAACTTAATACAAAGAGATAAGGTTTAGCTCTGTTAGTGCGCTACTACTAGTATCCATGACGTTATAATTTTAAACTGGAGTTATACTCTTGGGCCACAAAGTGAGGCCGAAAGAGAGTAATACAGGGAGCTGCGTATCGTTTTGACTTACTCAAACTCAAACATTTATTCAGTAAGTAGGCCACAAGGACACTTTTACACGTCAAAGTAAAAGAGAGAAAAAAAAATCAAACTACACCGGTTCTAACCCTACACCTCTGACCCGAGAAGAATTATGTCCGCCAAGAAACTCGGCGGGACTTATTTTTTCAAAATAACAGTACATCAAAACTAAACAATACATATAAGTGCGTTGTTCTTAACCAACAATAGGTATAGTTTAGGAAAAATACCGAAGAAAAAAGATGAGTCCAAATCTGACTATTTGAAAATGAATTACATACAAGTTTGATATACTTTCTTACTGAACTGTGTCTTCTACATAAATTTCCACATTATAATAATCCATTATAGTTAGAAACAAATTTTGAATTTAAATAAAAAAAAAGTAAGTGATTCTAGTATACAATAATTCAATAAACATACTATTTACAATTATCCTTAGAGATGTATAAGGTCTCCAAGTGTCTTGATCTATATATTCTATATAATAAAAAAATATGGATAATCAAGGACCGAATGTTGTGTCTAAAGCCAATTAAGGCTCCTTATCCCTAAAAGGTCGAAAAACTCTATTAATGAAAAAAGCCGCATAAAATGCTATTTATATTATAAGATAGTTTGAAGTATTAGTAATACAAAAAAATAATTTTGAACCATGTTTATTATTATTAAGTACCCAAAAATACGATTCTTACAAAAAGTGTCCTGTGAAGTGTGATTTAAGTGTCATTTTTAAAAATTCATAGTAATTTGAAATTTACTGCTATAGTAATGTTTTTTTTTATCGTGATAGAAATATAGTTTAACTTTGCAATGGTAATATTTTTAGGGCAAAATATTCATAGGGTTTTTGTGGAAAAAATGAAATGTAACCGTGTTTTCATCAAAAAACTGGCATATAATCAGAAGGTATTTTGTCGATTATCCAAGATGAATCTTCGATTTTTATTTCCATGGCCGTCTCATACATGACATACTCAATTGAATTTAATTCAAATTGAATAAGAATTTTTACCCTTTTTTGCGTAATCTGAAAATGAACGGTACACCTAACTGGAAAATCCGGAAAGGCCTTCCAAGACAACCAATTTTTTTCATATTTCACTCGTTAAAATGTAATATTTGCTCCGATGGCCGTCTAGATAAAGAAATGAACTATTATGTGCATTAATAGTTGATTTAAAAAAACTTAGTATTTTCGCCATAGCCTTCGAAGGAAATGAAGCATTTCGTGAAATTCGCGCGTTTTGGGAATAAGGCCTCTTAAACTAAAATTAAATATGATTAATAAAAAGTTACGTAATTGTGTGGCCCCAGTTAGCCTAAACAGACCGGTCTCCACTTAGGGAGTTATGTCGTCATTAGACAATAATGCCAGTATGACAACAAGTCAAAATGTCAATGTGTGTCAATTTCGTAACAAGTGCGAGTGAGGCACCACCCCCATAATTAAAAAAATAGAAATAGAAAACATTTATTCGCGACAGCAACAACATGCATACAAACTTATTTAATCTAAGGATAATTATCCCCTCTATCGGACCGTTTTTTTCTATTCAGCTATGAACGACTGTTTTGCACGGTAATAAGGTTAATCTGTGGTTAGGGAAAAAGTGCAACAATTACATCCACTTTTTATAAATCCATACGAGTATCAGACATTACTAAATTGAAAAAAAAATGCGTTTCGTTATCGAAAGAGCATGATATAATGCCGTCATAACGCCCTAAGTCAAAATGAGACGCAGCTCCCTTTCTTTCGGCCCCACTTTGTGGCCGAAGAGTATATATACTCCAGTTTAAAATTTTAACTTCATGCGGCAGACTTGGATGACGGTGACGTTTTACATTAACAGTGTCAAACTAGAATAATAAACTAGATTAGCATAGATAAACGTAACTCCTTTCTAAAAATGTCTGTTTCGTCTCAGTCCAGGTAAAGTTAACCTTATGTCAATGCTGTAAAGACGTTAACAACTTATTAAGCACTATTTGGATCGCGGAAGGATCAACGAAATTACTTTTTATTTTGTATTTCTAATTCCCGTTTCATTTTCATGAAATATTTTGTCTAGTTTCGTAATAAAATGGGTATTTGCTTAAAATTGCAGAACAAACCTTATACGAGACCATTATCGCTAGTGGGCCTGGAATTGACGGTCTCCTTTAGGTGGTCGGCACGTACAGTCGCCATCAAATATATCGATGCGGCCAAGATACTCAAAAATATATGAGCATGCACTCTATTGCGTGGCCTTGGCCGCTATAAAAGGGGCCGCCACCACACTTAAAAAATTTGCATCAGTGTGATGTCATATGAAGGCTATTAATTTTATGATCTTATAGTGTACATAACACGTCAAATTAAGTATATTTTGTATGGCCAACTTTTTTGTAAACTTAATAATTTCGATGTTATTGGGCCCAGATGATGGGGATCCTTACTACCAAATTCGAAACAAGAAAATCTAAGGGCCCATTTGATTTTAGTGGTACAATAAAGTCTGTAATGGTCGCAGTTCACCTAAGACATACCTCGCTTCGGGTGTCGTCGCACCTATCTGGCCTGTGTCACATGTCAGTTTTCCGAGGTTTACCACTGTTCTAAGATCCATCTCATCACCTCCATTCGGAATTATTAAGTTTACAAAAAAATTGTCCATACAAAACATGCTAGTAGTTGATTTGTGTATTTTTATGTAGATTATTAACTTTTATTAGCTATGATTTTAATTAACTATTCTCTTACTTTTCTCTGCGCCTATTTGTCATGTCTCTGTGTAGCATAATGGTTGACTGGTAGAGAATGCCTTTAGGCATTAAGTCTGCCATTTGTAAATTTTTCTGTTGTGTGCAATAAACTTTAAATAAGTAAATAAACATGCTTAATTTGACGGGGTATTATGTACGATACAATCATAAACAGCCGTAATATGACATTACACTGTTGATTTTTTTTTTTAAGTGTCGCGCCACCTTTTTTATTAATACTACGACGGTGGCAAACAAGCATACGGCCCGCCTGATGGTAAGCAGCTACCGTTACCTATGGACGCCTGCAACTCCAAAGGAGTCACATGCGCGTTGCCGACCCTTTACAAAAAGGAGGATTCACTGTGGTGACGGCTAAAGGAACAAGAAGTTCCCTCATCGTCAACACACTGGGTCCTCTTTGAGCTCTTTGGCAACCTTACTCACCAGCAGGAATACAACACTATGAGTAGGGTCCCTTTGCTACAGTTTAGGTACCGACCAATTTAGGTACCTAGTAATTCAATTCAGCCAATTTAACTTCCTTGACTAAATCACTAACAAATTCGCTAAAGCTGTTAGCACCTTGGTTGCATGTACCTATTGGGGTACCTATAGGAAAAGGGGGCGATTACTAGGACTATGTACATGAATTAAAAATAAAATATCGTAAATGTAACAGCCGGTTGGCGTGACCGCTGCAGCCGCGCAACCCTGCATTCCCACTGAAGCTAAAAGGGAAACAGAAGAAATACTTAACGCCATCCTGCCGCCAAAAGAATGGGAGGAAGAGGGCCAGATCTGGACGCAAAAGGTAAGCTAAATCTACTAAATATATATACCTATTGAATAATGTACCGAATAGTATTAGGTGCCTAGTAGGCATATGTAATACTCGTATAGATTTTATTGGAACGCGGTAGGTACTTAAGTGTACAAGATCTTAAATACTTACCTACTTATACTCTTTTCTTTTTTTTCTTTTCTTTTTTTCTTTCTTTTTTTTTATCTCATACTTTTTTCTTTTCTTATTTAAAGATTTCATCGACGCCAGCGACACGGCTGGACGTGATCAACCTGCAAGAGATGTTGGATACTCGTCTGCAGCAACGGCAGGCGCGGGAAACCGGCATCTGTCCAGTGCGCCGGCAACTCTATACGCAGTGCTTCGATGAACTCATACGGCAGGTAGGTACACAGGCGCAACAGGTAGGTCCGGCAGGTGTCCGGTATCTCTATTGAGTAGAGATAAGTACCCAGTGCTGGCCCTATACTAGCCCACGATAATGGAGCGAGGTTGGCATTCCGCGCCCTGTTTAGTATCCCATCATCATCATATCAGCAAAAAGACGTCCACTGCTGAACATAGGCCTGCCCCAAAGAGTGCCACAATGATCGGTCCTGCGCCTCCCGCATCGAGCGAACACCCGCGACCTTTACCAGGTCATCAGTCCACCTTGTGAGGGTCTACCTACGCTGCGCCTTCCGGTTCGTGGTCGCCACTCGAGAACCTTTCCGCCCCAACGGCCATCGGTTCTACGTGCGCGACCTTTACGAGGTCATCAGTCCACCTTGTGAGGGTCTGTCTACCTACGCTGCGCCTTCCGGTTCGTGGTCGCCACTCGCGAACCTTTCCGTCCAACGGCCATCGGTTCTACGTGCGATGTGCCCCGCCCACTGCCACTTAATATCCCATAGTCAACCTTAATTAGTATTTTAGAGGGGGGTGGGGCGCTGAAACCTCAAGGCGAGTATACTGCGACGAGTTACTAATTTCAGGTGACGATAAACTGTGGTGAAAGAGGTCTGCTACTCTTGAGAGTTCGCGATGAAGCGAGAATCACGATGGAAGCATATCAGACATTATACTGCAGCTCAATCGCCTTCGGTATGAGGAAAGCTCTACAGGTAACATTTACATCGTAACTTAGAAGTAACGTAGTTCAGAGTTACAGTCCTTTAGGTAATCCTGAGTTATCAGCGTAGTTACAGTCAGCAGCAAAAGTATCTGAGCAGGTGAGGTGTTCAAAATGAGCTTGACACAACTTTGTTGTTAAGAGAATAAGAGCGCGTGAAGGTCATTTTGAAGTTTTGAACACCTCGCCCGCTAAGCTACTTCTGCTTCTGACTGTACCTACTTTTCATTGAGGCTTTTTGGAGAAGCGAAGCGACTGCAATTTTTTTTTAATTTAAATAAATAGGGGCAAACTCGAGTCAATTAAGTTTTTTGTACAAGCGAGAGGAACTTCACTGTTAGAAGTCCTGAAGCTGCCTTTTTAGCCTAGCAAGAAGACCAGCGTCAAGGTACCTTGACATAATGCTGAGTGGAGCATTTTATTGACGTCTTTAAAACTGCTAATATTAATTTATGTATAGATTAAGTGGACGTAGTTATGCAAAAAAGTTCCAACCCACAACTGCCCAGTTGTGGGTTGGAACGTTTTTGCATCATCATCATCATTTTAGCCATTTGTCACCCACTGCTCAGCATAGGCCTCTCTTCGAGTACGTCCAAGTTACTTGGTAGCGTCATGAATACTTAAATTTATTTTCTTTATTTCTTTCTTTAAAAATTGTTGCACAGTCAGAACAAGGCAAGTCAGACCTGATGGAGCAAGTGGCCAAGTTGGAAGCGGAGCGTTCATCCCTCGAGAAGACTTGTGCAGAACTGAAGCAGAAGACGGAACAGCTCGAGCGTCGGGCGGCGGAGCTTCGAGCTGCCGAGGAGAAGCGACACCAGGAGGAGCTCCTGGCTTTGAAGAAGACCAATGCGCAACTTAAGGTATACGAGTGAATTCAACTTTTTGTTGTTGTTTACCCATTGTCCGAATGACGTCCTCTATGTTTCATAGTAAATGTTTGGTTGTGCAAGGGACGTCACCATGGCATGCATCCTCCTCGTTTGTTCTGCCACGGCTCAATTGAGCCTGGGGTCCGCCTGGCAACCTAATATCTAACCCAACCTTAGCAACGGGGGGCAATAGAAAGTATATTTACTTTTAGTAGTAGGTTTAGAACCAGTGGTAGTTTATTTTTTCTCTGACGTTCATAAGTGCATTGTAATGTACCTAAATTGAAGAATATCTTTTATCTTTTTTTACCTAGAAGAGAATAGGCATCAGACAAGTAAAGAAAACCAACGAAGTCAAAGATTAATCTTGTCAGTTAACATGTGCCTCTCCGCAAGTGATTTTTCTTTCAATCTCTCTACCTACTCAAGTTTAAAAAAAAATCCACGGTGTACATGGATTTGACATATCTAGAGGGTTAATTACACGATTGCAGCGCCATCTAAGTGTTGCTTTGTGAGTTTATGCTCATTTAGAAAAATGTTTGTTGTAATTGTAACCTATACTATAAGTACTAAAAATAACTGTTGTAGAATGCCTCGTACAAAAGATTAAAATACTGTTTTGTTTTTCAGGCACAACTAGAGGGTATCATCGCTCCGAAGAAATAATGTATTTTTAAAGATATTTTATCTACACTCATATTGTAAGTTCTCTAAAACGTGTTCGAAAACGGTAGGCAATGGCTAGCATTACTACGACCGATTTTACTATGATAAGCTTTTTATCTGTGGCAGTAACGTAATTTTAACTTTTCATGCTCAAATATTGATGTGCTATGAGTTTTGATAACATAATGTACACCTGCACCCTCCCGCGCATCCGCCGACAGCCCGACACGCGCCTCCCCGACACAATCGAGTTGGTCATGGCGGTGCAATGGCGGCCATTCTATGGTTTCCGAATACGGCATTTTGGATAAATAATATGAGTGTAGATAAAGCAGTGTATGCAACTGTACGTAATTAGGCCTTATTACGTAACAGTTACATAAACTACTATTATTTTTTTGTTAAAATATGGTTAGGAAACTGTGTTCCTATTAAACCGCAATAAATAGTTTATATACTATGAAAAGCTCTTACTTTTACCTTTTACCCCCCTTGCATTTTATCTCACTTGGGTTAGCCTAATTGTAACTCTTACTTCATGCCCAATAATACACATAAATGTTTTATTAAAATATATATTAAACCATTTAATTGGGACAAACATACAATATTTTCATTAGTTTACAATTCATTTACCACTAGAGAACCTTAAAAAGGTATAAAGGGCACACATAGAAACATTTCATTCAAACATCCAAGTCTATTATTAAATACTCAATACTATTATAGTTCATACAGTCATTTGCGGAATATACAACTTGAGATTAATGATATAACATACTCAGATAAATTTCAAAAATGGATACGCGCTATCCAAACGGATGAAAATACATTTTCAGTAAACGCCAATCAAAAGATTTATAAAAGTTTCCCAGGGCCTGACTAATGGACATACAACATACAACCCCAGTAAAAGTTATCATTATCAAATATCAAGTTCTATGACATACGATACCAACATGAATATTAAATGGAACTACCCTTATATTGGCAGAGCTTATAATTGACACGAAACAAAATGCAATAAATCCAAATCACAAATTAATTGTAACATTACAACATTAATACCTTTTGAGAAATAACGGCACCACATAGATATATGAACTAAAATCCTTAGACTTACAATACAAAAACTACGACAACGCTAAACACAAATACTGAATTAATAACACTGCACAAATCAAATTTAAAATATTGAATAAGGTATTAAGATAACTAATTGGATCGTAAGAGCTGGCTACGTCAGGTATGACACAATAATGAGAGCATCAAAACCCGTCTGGTTAGATTGATATACTATCCGTATAGCTAGATCCAAGCATCTGGCATCTTTTGATGGGTGGAGGTTAGTCACAGACTAGCAACATATTTGAATTAAAAAATAGTCATACCATTTTGGTAAAAAGGTTATATAGGACAGGGCCTATATTTTAATACTAAAACAAAAAACATTGCTTATTATTACGGAAATAAAAACAGTAGGCGACTATGAATTACATTATACGGGCCAAACACTAGTTGCCCCCAATAAAAACTTTTTTTGCAATTATATAATTTAATTGTTTAAATAATTTCTCATAATACTGCAACAAACCCAGAAAGAACTCTAGGATTTGTTTTCTTAGAGTTTGTACGACTTTAGAGCTGCCAGATGTCCAGATATAGAAATAAGTATAGTATGGAGGGGTTTCGTTGCTTTCGTTATTGCAAGCCAGTCATATCTGACGTGCCTAGTGCCTCTCCGTCTAAAAGCTTACTTATTTCTCTGTTACAGGATAGTGCCACGTAGGTATATATTAATAAATATTGATTATACATGTTGTAGCAAGATATAAACATTTTATTATTACGATAATAGTGAGTCTAATAAGGGTCCTCTGAAGGCTTAGTCAACGTGCCAATCGTTTACGCTCCGTAGCGAACGAAACGCAACTATCACTGTCGCAAGAATATGGAAGAGTGATAGAGAGAGATGACTACGCTACGCCACAGAGCATTAACGATTGCCACGTTGGCTAAGCCCCCAGATATATTCAGTCGTGTTGATTTAAAGACGTGAACTGAGCAGGCTTTCAAATCCAACTACATACTATAACAAATACCACTTAACAGGTACAGTTCAACATAAAAATAAATACCTAATAGCGTTTTCACGAAGTCAAACATTAAAAACTTGCACGGAATGAAAATTAATTATAATTATTAAATACATAAAGTATTCAAATGTATACTATATCAAAATAGATGATACCTACCATAAACTATACGTCTAGCAATCTCCGTCGCAAAAATAAAATAAAAAAATAAAAATTGTGATCCGTATAAGCGACGCCGGTCGATTTCTTCAAGGTGCCTCTCTATATAAGAAGTCGGTGGAATATTTAACTTATTATCACAGTTACAATACAAAGCTAGGATGGAAACTCGCGCGTCATAGTAATCATAATCCGTTCGTTCGTTTGAAGAAATCTACACCGGCCGGTCGACCGGGAGTCGAGTCGAGTGAAATAAATAAAAAAATCGGTTGTCTGTAAAGTCGGTTTCCTGACGATAGTTGAACGTGACAACGTCGTAAGAAAATACTGATGGAATGGTTGCATTTTTCAAAAGAAAATTTTAATTTCACTGCACTTCATACTTGACGAAAACATGTAAATGTATTATTGTATAGCAGCTGTCCACGCGGACGCATCGCTCACTCAAGTAGGAGAGAGACAGATGTCGAACGCTGCCGAACGCGAAGCCCGATTGTGCCTCTTTGTCGCTCGTTCCGCGCTTGCACTTCAAGCCTTAAATGGAACGCCTCAGAGCGAGGTAACGCCGCATGAGTCATGTTTTTTCGTGCGTGCAGCCGGCTCCATCGAATTATAAGACGTTGTCACGTCAATAAAATAGGTTCGTGGTCGCCTCGTGGTCGTGTGATATGTGAGGTCATGTAGCCTACTGGTCGGCGTCGGTGTAGGCGGTGAGGCGGTGCGCGGGCCCCACGGGGATGGCGGTGACGCGGCCGGCGCCGCCGTCGAGCAGCGGGTTCACTACCTGCACGATGTCGGGCTGCAGCGAGCTGTCCCCGTGCGCGAGTCCCGCCGCGTCCGGCTCCGCCTCGCCCAAGTCCAGGTCCGCACCAACGTCGCGAGGCGCCGTCTCGCTGCTGGGACTGGTCGTCAATTCCAACGATATTATCTTCTCCTGTGTCGTCTCCACCTGCGAATTATCTTACTTTCATCTTCTGACGTACCGAATGAAAATCACTGCTGTGATTGTTAGCTACTATGATCGCTGATTAGTTTGGAGCTGATAAAATTTATATTAGGTAGGTAGCTTTAAGTCAGTCTAATATCACACAAAATAATACAAATGATATTAAGGTATTCATTTAACTGCACAATTATCAGATAAAGTACCCAAGTGCTCATAGAAAATGATCTAACAACTAGGCAAACATGTTAAGAACGTTAATAATGTAAATATAATTGAATTTAAATGAAACATGAATTGATGAATAATGAGAAAATGTATACCAACTAACTACCTATATATTAAACTACATTAAACAAAACGACATGCAAATTGTACTCCAACAGGTAAACCAAGTGCATTGTTTCTAATGTAGACCAGGAGCATAATCCAACAAAAATCATTTACTGGTAACATATTAATACACTAAGTGCCGGTTGCACCAACGAATTGATCAACGTTAAATATGACGACGGAGCTGTCATCCCATAGAAAACTGTCAAACTTTTCAAACAAGATTTTTTTTTACGATGACGTTGACGTTAACGTTAACATACAGTTTGGTGCAACCGTCCCTAATTGTATAATTGTACCTATAGAGTAACTACTTACCGGCTTGTGTCTAAACTAGAAACAATAATCGAATTAACCAGCATCCCCAAGCAGCCACACCAGACTAAAGTACTCATAATTAAAATCATATAGATTGAACACAACAAACCATTGTTCGGGGTGATGATTCCGTGACTAGAATCCAGGTATCGCCTGGTAAAACATACATCATAAATACGTTATCATGCCATGCTGAAATATCATGCGGGACAAGTGGAAAACATGTACAATATATTTCATATACCACGAGTCTTTTGTGTACAGCTTGCGCCAAAAGCCGCAAACCGATGAAAAAGTTCAGACATTATTAAAGTCATAAAATGTTAAACTTTACTCAGCCTAGCTACTTCTATAGCTGACATTGCGTTTTCATACAAGATTATATAACTAAAAATCCATTACCTATGTTTTAAAAAGCTATGCCACGATAACTACTAAGACTCACGATATATGAAAACAAAATATAAATTCAAATAAATAAATAGTATAGATTTGAATATAAACATCATATGCTAAGGAACAATCACAGAAATAATAGTTTACTTATATTATTAGGTATTATATAATGTACATCGTTGACTTGTGTAAACATGCTGAATACTTCGCCATTAAATATTTAATTACAATAATCTTAGCCTAATAGTCTGCAGATTAACCTCCTTATTCATAACATAGACATATCTTAGGCCTCAATTAGATAATTTATGTTTTGTCTGTAGAAATGCGCAACGCTTCAATGAATTGAAAAGATTAATTCATATCTTTCGCTCGCAAAGATATGTATCACTCGTTTCGCTCATTTCGCTCAGTGGATCTGTTCGCATATTCGCCTCGATCGCATCGTGTCCCTCGTTTGACTCGGTCGGCTCATTCGAATCATGAGTGAGAAAGAGCGAGCAAGTAACACTGTAATCACTGAGATAGATGAGTTACTGAGCGAGTTAAAGCTTCAGTGAGTTGAAGAGTGAGTGAGTTGAATAAAAAGATATAGTTCATTTGAATCACTCACTTGTGAACGACCCATGTCTATTTGTCTGTTTCTAACAAACACAACTGTCAAAGTGACAGATAAGGATAAAACATAAATGAACTAATTGAGCCCTGAGAGACGTTTATGAATAAGGGGGCTAGTCTAGAAAAATACAAAGTAGACAGCCGGTTTACATTTAAGCCAAGGATGTATGGGTAAAGCCTGTTACAACCACATCAAATTAACGTCTATTGTGAGTTCTGTTAACGTGTCTATCTACGGATCTCTAGACCTCTGTTATGGTGTTTCACGAGTGCGAAGTGTGCGTTTACTTTACATAAACCGCCCCATTACATTTACAATTATCAGGTGTTTATACACGATTGTCTGTCAGTCCATTTAATCGGTCGTTCAACAGTAAAAAGTCTAGTAAATCTGTTGCAGTCACAGTCGAGTGTCACGTCGCGTCATTTCTATTACAGTTGCACGTAGAAAGCTAAGCGTTTTAAGATATACAAAACAGATATAATAATAAAAAACCAATACACGCAAAATACGGCGTTGCTTGTGTACAGCGTCTTGTATACTTAGTGTAGCGGAATGTACAGTTCGCGACGACACCGTACCTCTTTCTCAATGACTTTCTCAATGTACTCGACGGTTCGCACTTTAGTCTCGCCGGTGGCCGGGCACACGTATTCCTCCGAGCGGAAGGTAATGCGCTCGTCTAACAGTTTTTCCTTCTCCTTCACGGCAAGTATCTGCCCCGGTTTTGTACGTAACGCGATACGTGGCAGGGGCCATTTCTATAATTTGTAAAGCCAATTTTGACATACACATCCCACAAGAACGGACCACATTGCCAGCGAAGCGACACGTTGTATCCCACCCACATAAAAAATACGATCACAAAATGTTACTTGGTTCATGTTAAGAAATACATTTGGATTATCGTTTGGCCATGTAGCAATTATGTATTAATTTCCATGAAGGGGTGAATGTGTGTAAACTAGTTTGGATTTGTAAAGTGCCAATGACTGAATGTTTTAATGGATATCATTCTGAAAAGTATGGTTGGATGTTCATTCAAACGTTATGCATTCTTCTATGAAACACCAGCAAATCATTAGTGTTAATAACCGTTTGGATGTTAAAGGTTACGGACAAACAATTATTTGGAATACATTACAACACATTCAAAATTAACTGTGGAAAAAACGATATGCAACATTAAATTGTTGTATTATTAAAAAAAATGAACAATAGCAAAACTGCTGTTACATTATAGAGACTACTCAATCGTTATTTCCATCAGGATATTGGTTTCCGTAGCACAGCTGAGATCAAAAATGTTTGTTTTAGTGACAAAAATACCTGAACATCATTTTGCTGTTGAGAGTGTTAGAGCATTCAGGTAGTTTTGTTTGAGAATGTATGCTATGTATTTATGATCTTCACTGTAAGTTCAATATTAATGGGACAACATTAACTAGACATAAAAATAAAATTATATAACAATTACCTCGGATGGAGACTTATCTCTCGAAGGAGCCTCTCCTATTATTTCAGAGGCAGGACCGACCATGCTTTTTATTACTTTTTGTGATTCAATCGCTTCCTGCAAACCAGAGTAAATAACATCACTTTAATATATGTAGATTGTACCAACCATTTGATTCTAACTTTATTTTGTTTAGCGTCTACATTATGCATCATTGGAATTGCATGTCATTAAAAACATACTCCAGGCTTTTGCCCCAGATTTTATCGAATTATATTCGTGTCTAAAATCCAGTGTTTTATGACTTCTAAAGCAGCTTCGTGACAAGAACATGATTCTGTATGCCATTGTTTCAGATTTCACCTCACTGCCCCATTTGAAATGCTCAAATGATATAATGTAATTGTAGGTATACCTGCTCTAGCGAGCGTAGTCTGGCGGCTCGCCACGCGGCGCGCTTGGCAGCGCGTGCGGCGGCGTCCTCGCCGTCTGCGTCGCCCGCGCGTCTGCGCGACTTCGCCGACGGACTCACACCACCCGTCGATACACTGCAAAACAATGTCGTTTCATTATTATAATCACCGTCAAAAGGACCACCGTCAAGAAACATTTTGTAATATTAACCAGCAGTTCCACTGAAGTAAATGGTGGTTTCAGATAGCAAATGTACGAATAATACAAGTAGGGGAGACCGGGGACAATTGAAACAATTTGCCTTTAACCTCCTGTGACCGTTATATTTTTATGAGGAGAAATATGTACGCTCAAAATATTTCAAGGTTAGTTATCTGGTTTCTAAATAAAATGTATTTGGATGGTGTATAATCCATAGTTCTTTGACAATAATTTAATAAAGATAATGGGGCAGTATGGTTCAATTGACCTCACATGAGTGTCAATTGAAACACTATGTGAGGTCAATTGAAACACTCAAATATCTTCGGCACAATAAAAGTACTTACATCTGTTTCAATCTTTTTCATCCCTACCTCGACATACAATGAGCTCATCAAAAGTTTGCAAGCATAACATAAACATTTCTCAATTTATGAGCATCTGAACATCTTGATAAAAAAACTTGGTATAAAAAAAAAGTATGCGACTTTTAGTTTTCTTTGTCACTGCTACCTTATACATTTACCTTAACCAAAGTAGTTTTAATACAATTCTAAGATATAACGATAAAGAATCGCAAAAAACAAGCATTATTATGTTTCATACAAAAGTGCTTGTTTCAACTATAACAATGTTCCAATCATAACCTTTCCCATACACCCTGTGACGAGTATTGCAGACGTAGGAATGTAAAATGAAATAGGCGCAATAAAGTAATCAGTTTAAATTGTTTTAGTATGTAAACAAAAACATAGCGATATGCCGATTACAAAAATTGTTAAACTTTCTCTGGTATACATTTTAGCAGAGGCTGACCTCTTTAATCAGCCGGTTGGCAGCAGTCGGTTGTTGCTAAAACGTATAATTATTATATATCAAACATATCAAATCAACATACGGGTCAAACTGAGAACCTCCTTTTTTATGAAGTCGGTTAAAAACAAATGTTCACATAACCTCGAATAAAAAAAATGCAGATTTAAAAAAAAAAAACTTTGTATATCCATTATTTATCAACTAGGTCAAAAACTACACAAATAAATGTGAACATTAATAGAACAAACATGTGCATCGAATACAGAACCTTATATTTTGAAGTCGGTTACTTATGGGGACGATTAAAACGAGAGGACGATTGAAACGTTTCAATCGTCCACAAGCAAGTTTTTTATATCGTCCCCACACCACGTTTTTCACTTCAAGGTCAAATATTATATATAAAAAAGACTCGAACGCTGATCAACGGCCATTAAAAACATTCGTTTATTCCTAACTATAACACCAAAGTAGTTAGATTAGTCAAAATACAAGAGTTAACGATGTTAAAAGAAAATATACGAGAGCACAAATACTTACTTTTTACCGCGAAAAACTGGTTTGGCTCGTGGACAATCCCGTCTTGCACCGGCGCTCGAGCGCTCCTGGCCAAGGATTCAAACATGGCCGACCGCGTGTTCCGAGTGTTGCGTCAGACGCGTTGGTATTATAGTTATCGAGAAATTTGTCTTGTTTCAATCATGACGTGTTTCTATTGTCCCCGGTCTACCCTACTATTCAAATAACAAACGACAATGTATTTGACAATATATCATATTTGAAGAGCCTCCTCCCATTTTCGGTTCCCATTCCCACCTTTAGATTCTGATTTTATTACCTACAATAGGATCAACTAAAAATCCTTTTTCAAACATAACATAACAGACATAAAAAATGGAGAATCTAACCTTGATCTTGTATTACGTAAAAAAGGAAACTAAATGGGCTACGGTACGGATCATGTTATTAAAGGAACACAATATTCAGGTTCTGAAATATGATGACAGGAAAAATATAACTGGATGGTTTAACGGCACATTCGAGCATTCCATAAAGTTCAAGATAAAATATTTAAAGAAATGCTTAACAAACTTTTTCTAGACAAATTGGTAACGTCTTTAAGGATTGTGAAGCTTGCTGGGATAAAAAATTCGCGAGTACTTGAACATCCTAACACTAGACACGTGAACAAAGAGGGTGACACACGACGTAACACTACTTTAGGAGTCGTTACTCACCGCTTTTGCCGCGGCAAAGCATTATAGACTCGAGATGGTCTTATTTTTTTTCTGAAAAGCATGTACCATATTATCCTAAAGTTTACAAGACACATTTTATTTTGGAATAGAAAGTAAAACCTTTAAGCATAATAATAATGCTAATACCACCATGGATATGGTAGTTGTTAAGGGGTGTTGCCTTACATCTAATACCGGTGATTTTTTAATATGTTAATAGTGATGATATACTTATGTTAGGCATGAGTTTCCGACCCCAGAATCACACCGGGTCAATATAAAATTAAAAAAAAAAAAAATTTTTCTCTAACAAAGGACGTATGTTACGACTAAAGTACTCAAATACAGTTTATAGTAGACTATATTTTCAAAATAATGAGCCTATTTAAGTTTACTAACACCTCATAGTTCCCGAGAATTAACTCTTCAAAGTTGCACGTATTTTTTCAATATTTATGTTGAATGGGTTGTATTTGAGATTAGATTAAACCCGGTTAACATACAGTTAACCAGCACTGATTTTTGTTATGTTGCTAGTTATAGTATTGGGATCGTAAAACTGCCTCCATGTAGTCTTGAAAGAAGCAGTCTCCCAGATAATGACGTCATCAATTTTTTTCCCCTTATACAAGATGTAACAAAAATGGTGGTGATCCTTTTAAGGGCACAAGGGCATATGAAATCCTAAGAAAAAAAATTTTTTCTTGCAAAAACTAAAATTGGTTTTGTATTGAATGGAGGGTTGCCCGGCTGGGACGACGTGTCCCATACAAAAAGATTTTTTTTTCTGGTTAAAAGAATTTTTCTTGTATTTTTTATTACCCGCAATACGATACCAATTATGCCTCTAAACGGATCACTAGTATTTTTGGTACATCTTGTATGCAACAGTCCAAATTGGACCCAAATCGTGAATTGTACAATTCACGATTTGGGTATGGAACCCTCCATTATGCGTGGTCTGACACGCACTTGGGCTGTTTTTCTATTGTACATTGACTACTGTCTGTTGAGACTGGGTGGCTCGTCGGTAGTCGGCCAGTTGCATTCGCAGTACCGGCCCGATTTCGGCTTTCGACAAACGGCCCATGTTCTAACCAAACTATGATTTTGCTTACATCAAGACTTATTTACCTGTGTCCGTTCTCGCAGGGCTCGTCGTCGGAGTGCGAGCTGTATCCGCTGTGCCGGTCCTCCCCGGGGGACCACGAGCGGAGTTCGGCTCGCGACAGCGACGCCATCTTCCGTTCCTCTTCTTGCTTCAATTTCTCCACCTCATCCGCCGATAGAAACGTGAAAACTTTCTCTGTTTACAAGAAAGGTAAAGTTCAAAAACCAGTTGAGCACTGCTAAACAGATCAAATTTTATTATTAATCTATTGCCTTACCTGGTTTGGGTGATGCTTTATGACTTTCTTCCATCGCGCTCTCAAAGAACTTCTTCTTGTCACTGACAGAAGCTTTCACAAAATTACCAGAATGAGGTGGGGAAGCCTGCGAACAGACAGTCAACGATTAGCATGGTAGCGTTTGAGATCGTAGGCTAAAGTGAATGCATTTAGTGAGTATAATAAGCTCATGATATGTACAAGCCATTGCAATCCCTCTTCCAGGCTGCATGCAGTCAGTAAACTGTTGTTAAAACCAAGGCAAATATGTTAATAAAATATACAATCATAACTTGATGATATAGGTAAATAAAATATGACATGCAAAACAAGTTAAATCGCAAGTTAATAACAGTATCGATCGAGTAAGTAACATAAATTGGGTTGGTACGAGGGGATGATTGAGTGTAGATGACAATGTTTGATCAAGTAGGTGGGGTAATGGGGTTGGGTTGTCGACGAACACAATCAAAAGAAGCCGTGTATGGGTAAGATGGCGAACAGTAGTGATTACCTCGCCGATGGCGAAGGCTTTGATTTGGCTGCTCCATGCGGGTTTCGGGTCAGGGCCGGGCGAGGAGCTCCCTGCCCTCAAGTTTTCCGAACTGTTCGACAACGTGTCGGACTCAGGAGCAGTCGTCACATCGCCGAAACGGACTCTTCTCTCCGACTGAACACTTTTAGGCACTTCGTTTAAAATGATTGGAACTGGTTGAGTAACATTCGCATTAATGTAGTTTCCTAAATTACTAACGAATGACGGTGAGACTTGTGGCTCGTGACTAGAGAGCCTGTTTTGATTGGAAAAGCACATTTGATGAGTGCAAGTATAGGGGTTGTAAGTGCCCGCCACCGTCGTCAAAGATGGGTACGGATTAATAGGTGGGTAGGTTGACGAATGTACCATTTTTGGTGATAGGCTTCTAGCCCGAATATCTCTAAGTGAATAATGTGTTGGTATATGGATAGTTACGTCATCTGAATAGGTTTCATCAGGATGCAAACTGCAAGGTGAATTGGGTATGTGAGAAACAGTAGGCAGGGTTTTATATTGCACATGTAGCAATTCAGGTGGGTCGGGTTCCTTACCAGGACTTACAGATAATTCATTATAATATTCATCACTGCTAACGGAGGAAAACTTTGGCGCTCGGAAGACTTGTTGTGAAGGCACTTCTGAAATTATGGCTATTCGGGACGGAGGGTTTATTAAAATGGGTTGAGATGCCAACACGGGGTGAGCGTTGTAATTGACGGGGGGAGGGATTTCGGATTCTGGTGAATTGGTCGAGTCCGTCGACTGTATGGTTGTTTCGGCCACGTGGGTCTCCGGTAGAACTATTCTGTCAGGAACGACGGTGATTGGAGGCAGACTCGACTCGTATTCGTCTTCGCTAACTATGATAGTATCACTTACGTTCGTATCGAACAAAGGCGGAGGAGGAATGATGACGTCACCGGGAGGTTCGGGACTCACGTTTGGGAGCGGCGTGGAGACTTCTTTATCTTTCGATTTTGGAAAAGATCTGTGTGTTCCCGTGCATGCATCGTTAGTGTCAACCGTTCCAGGCATATTTGGGCCAGAAACATGCTTCGTTTCATGCAGTATGGGTCGAGTTAATTTTTTCGCATCACTGTTAAATATCATGTGTCGTTCGGAGTCGTCGTGTGGCTGTTCAGTGAAACTAACTCGCTTCATTTGCGGTTTGCGTGGCACTTGAGGCTTCGGTTTGATAGGCGGCGGGGGCGGGGTGTGCTGCGGCCTCTGCAGCGGTGCGGGAGGCGCAACGGGCGGCGGCGGCGGCGGCGGGAGGTCCACCGCGGTGCCCTCGTCCTCGGGCGCTGGTGCGGCCGGAGGAGAGGGCGACTTCACCTTCTGTTGTGTGAACACCGCTAGGGGTGACAGCGGCGCCGCTTGCAAACTGGACGACTAACCAAACCAACATTTTTGTACTACACCGCATCAATACAGGTATATATGCGGCCGAACTAGCCACCAAATACTGAGACTTGGGCCGGACGAGTTACTCAAATAGCGAAGCTACTTGCACGAAAACATAGCTTGCGATAGAAAACTGCAAGAACGAGCCGATCTGAACGGAAGCTTAGACTAAACGAACACAAAATCTTCCAAAATAAATGTATTTAATTAAAAACAGGCTTAACTAAATTTTTAGATAAAAGAAACATAATACGTAATTTTGAGACATAGTGTATTAATGCAACGCTTAAACATAACGCCAATTACATAATCTTTAAAAACAAAGAATATAAATTGAATGTATATTTTAAAGTGTTATAATAATTGTAAAGTAATTGGCAGTTTTAATAGTTAATTTGGCCGAATTAGTATAAATTATAAACTTCTCAATAAAACAATTGTAGGTACTTGTACGTATTCATTCTTACACATATTAAAAACTCTTAATATGAGAGAGGGTATATGTACTAATTAATAACTAAACGTTATAAATAAATAAATAAAAACATTAAATCGACATGGTCATACTTGTTAGCAAACATATTTAATTCTGAATTAAATAAATTGCCACTTTCAAACTACATATGTATTCGGATTGCTACAGGTATGATTTAAAATAGGTAGGTACAGAAAAGTACAAGATTTATGGATAAACAGATATCAAAATTGGTCAGACGGTTACACAACTTACACAGTAAATACCTACAACAGTTAACATTTATAAAGTAGTCAGAAAACGTTTTGTATGTCAAGAGACTATGGGTTCGGAACAGCGCGTCCTTATTACAAAGTCTTGTATACATATATGAATGAAACAAGTTGACATTAGATACCACAGATAACCTCAACCACTAGATAGATCATAAGTACAACTCGAGGTCACCACACATAGGCGCTCCCGTACTAATTTAGTATGAGAGCGCGGCCGCTTATTTCAGTTGAGTTAACGTTTGTGATTATTACTCATGTGAATTAAAATATCCACAAAAATCAAGTTATAGGGGTGAACCTGGATTGTTATACATGATTGATGTAGAATACTACTGAGACAAGCTGTTCGGATCGTTAAAAATTTACGAATAAAATTGAGCTTATGTGTGGTGACCTCGTGCTCCTTGTACTAGCTTAATGATGAGCATACCTGTGCTAACTCCGGGCAAGTTATAGGGATTAGATATCGATAAAAAAGATGTCGATATATTTATGCATGTGCTCATTGAAAATCCTCGATTACTAACTATAAAAAGGTTCGATATTATGTCTGATATCGAGTCTCTTAAGATAATATGATTATGCGGATGTCAATTTAATCAAAATAAGGCAATTTTCTGTCAGTGCAATTCATATGCTACAGTAAGAATAATATATGAGGTAATATTCCGCTACAATTGTTACGAACAAAATAAATAATATTTATTTATGTTGACTGACATCATGATGTTGACAGTAATATCGATATATTTTTTGTCAATAAATTATTTTGCTACATCGCTTTAGTATTGGTGCCCCGAGTTATCACAGGTATGAATTGATGAGGTGTCTGTGTAGTCTGCGTAGGTATGTACACACCAACGGGATATTATATGTATTTAGTAGATATTAGAGTACAACACAAGTATACATGTTGCTTTAAGACGTACAGATACATAATGAACTAATAAATTCAACGTACACACATCAGTAACAGTTATTTAAACATATAGGGTAAATCGCCAGTAACTGGCCACCGTTCAATAACAGGCCATCTCATACTAATAATTAACTCTGTTCACCTATAAACAGAATTCACTTTAGTATAAGGTTTCAATTACTAGCCACCCTTCAATAACTGGACAAGTTATACTAAAATGAAATATACTTGTAGTTCAATAGAGTTAGTTTTTAGTATGAGGGGCCAGTTATTGAAAGGTGGCCAGTTACTGACGATTTACCCAACGGGCATGGCTAACGGTCAAGGAAAACATTAAATTTATATTTTAACATATGGAATCAAAAATAGTATTTTATGCTAAATAGTTATATATTTACTAGCAACGTAAATATAACATAGATTTACAGCGACGGTTTCTGGAAGTTGTCACAAGCTAATGCTTTTTAAAGTAATATAATTAATATATGACACATGTTTAACCATTTAATTTCACATTTTTTCAATTCAATTTAACGATTTTGTTCTAGAACTTTTTGAGCAAGGTTGACTAAAATAGGTATGTTGATTCTACGATTTTAAATGTTACGATATAAAAAAACCGGCCAAGAGCGTGTCGGGCCACGCTCAGTGTAGGGTTCCGTAGTTTTCCGTCCGTCACAGTAAGTGTCCCCACTTAGTTAATAACACCGCCATGTAGCATATGATACGAGAGTTCCACGTACAGCGACATCTATCGGCAAATTAAGTAAACTATTGCGCGCGAGCTTAAAGTATGGAAGATGATTTTTATTGAATAATTCTTTATTGCGTGAACCGATTTTCACCGTTTTTACTTTATTTGAAAGCACGTCATTTCATTGTAATTTTGTAGAAATTACAGGTACAATAAACACCTGCTTATACGGTTAAATTACAAACTTAGTTCAGAAATTATTTTGTAATTTTTTTTCAAAAACTATTCAACCTATCAAGTTCAAAATAATTTTCCTAGAAAGTTTTTATAAAGTTCTACTTTTGAGATTTTTTTCATATTTTTAAAACTTATGGTTCAAAAGTTAGAGGGGGGGGGACGCATATTTTTTTACTTCTGGAGCGATTATTTCCGAAAATATTTACATTATCGAAAAATGATTTTAGTAAACCCCTATTCATTTTTAAATACCTATCCAACAATATATCACACGTTAGGGTTGAAGTGAAGAAAAAAATCACTCCCCACTTTACGTATAGGGGAAGTACCCTAAGAAAAAAAAAATTCCACTTTTTATTTTACCACTTTGTCGGCGTGATTGATATACATATTAGTACCAAATTTCAGCTTTCTAGTGCTAACGGTCACTGAGATTACCCGCGGACGGACGGACGGACGGACGGGCAGACATGGCGAAACTATAAGGGTTCCTAGTTGACTACGGAACCCTAAAAACGAACTATCAAACTAAACGTGAATTAAAATTCAGCTTCCAGTTAGGTAGCTGGGGGCCAAGAGTTCTAAATGATTGTATCATGTGGCAGACTCTTCTTTCGGCGAGTTAATATCGATGATAAACAATGTCTCCGAATGTCTAACATCTTTAACTTTAAAACTAACATTCCTCAGCCAGTCAACAAACATGATATGACGAGTATTTAGGAAAGTACTGCCACATGCTTCCCATACTTATGTATGGGACGACATTATTGTCGTTTCTCAGAACATATGACCGGCAAGCGTTTAATGGATCCTGTAATAGTAAATTGCTATGAAATTAGTTACTTTTGGATTGTCACGGAACGACTATTATTATCAAAACCTTGCTTTTTCCACAAACTCTTCCTAACCCCAAATGCTAAATTTAGTTTATATACAGGTAAATTCATTATACAAAGGTAAATTCGAAATATTGAGCATGCGGAAGCATACATGAGCCATTTGTTTAAAATGGAAGCATAAAAAGAACGAACACGGAAGAGTTAGAGCTTCAATATAATTGTAAAATTAGTGTTAAGTACATACACATTTATATTTTTTTAAAGGCTTATGTGCACTGCCGCACGCTCCATTAAATATTTTTGTAACAGTCAGCCAATTCTCAACCATGAGTTGGTTTACGGAAAATGTTTGTAGATAAGGTTCTATTATTTTAATATGGTACAATGCATGTAGTAATATATCAACAACACAGTTATGAATTGGCATTCGTGAGGTTATAATAAGGGGCTTGAGACGACAAAACCACTAATTTTAGAATGCCTGGTGATCTTTGAAAACCTGGCCTTAAATCACATTTATATTCATATTTTTAAATGTAGTAACGTTCTCTTAGAATGTAGTTGAGATGTTCCAATTAATATACGATAACAATAATTTACAAGGTCTCGAAAAGATACATTGAAGCACTATGTGTTTCCCTCCATTTCCTCTGCGTTTGCATTCTGCAACGATGTAACATTTGCGTGTCAATAAACTGGCTTCAACGCAATTATCACTGTAAGAATAAGCTAGCACACGACGACATTGAGCTAAGCTACAATAAATTAAAACAATAACAGAGACACCCTTGGTCGGTTTTAAGAAAAAAACTGTTCTTAAGATTGTTTGTTTTCAAACATAATACATCCTTAAGTTTTCTTTTAAATCAACGGAGGATAGAGTAATTTACATGCACACCATTTCGTGACTTGATCGAGGATACTGAACTAAATGGTACATTTAACATAGAACCTACACAAACAGTTGTTCTAAACGAAGGAACAGCGGTTATATTAAAGTACCACCTTTCCACTTTAAAATAATCAATCTACATAATACCAGGCTTTGCGTAAATATACTAAACAACATTTATTTTGGAAGATAAGGTATTAAAGATACGTATAAGTTTTAAATATGTTTAAATTATCCATATAATAAAATCAAGTATATTTTCATGCAAGCAATAGGTTTATACTACAAATATACAAAGTGCATGCTATCTATTGTACATACTGCAATCAGGGGAGATTCATCGTGCCATTCTTTAAAGTAAACTTGACTCAAAATTTAGTTAATACAAAGCTACAGATAACTAATCATGCTGTAATTTAATAGAAATTAGAAAATATGAAGCTCAGAGAATCACTTTTACCAAAGTGCTTACTTTAAAAATATCATGCAATTAAACTAAATAAAGGTACAAAATTCATGACAATAATCATTTCCAAAGAAAAGATTGTTAGGTTGAAATTGGAAGCCGATTTAAAAAAATAGAATGGTTGAAATTGATTACTAGCAAATATCGAAAGATGTTATGATTTCTTCATAAAATAGCATTAAAGAAGGTGCCAAAGTAAGAGATCATCTAGCTTCAAAATTGATCAGTATGTAGTAGAAACAAGTAGACAAGATAAATATTAAAAACTAGAAATATCCATACAGACTTGCGTTCCACCATTATTGTTCTAGTTGGCATAGCAAAACTTGAGAGGAGAGGTATCGATTGATAAAATTGTAATTTATGTTTAGCGGAAATCTGATTAATTATAATCGAAGTGATCCCACTATAGTGACGTTCTTACTGATAAGTAATTTAAACTATGTTTTTTTATGAAACTCCTTCTTAGAGCAGAGCCAACGCCCACGTCCAAAAGTAATCTTGTGGACGCTACGCACACAAATACGGCAAATATACACACTTTTGTTGAATTTGTGTGCAAAATATTACTTTAGATTACGCTACGCGTTATGTACGCATATGTATTTTTCTACTAGGACTAGAACGCAATTCTATATCGAGTCTACCAGTCGTTATTATTTCTTGCCTGTCAATGGGCTACGTGAGAGCCAGTTAAAACAGAGCCTACAGAAAGTGTAGGAGGCAGCGTAAGCGTCTTTCTTACCTGAGGTTGGAGGGTGTGTTTGGACATGACGACGGTGGTGGTTTTGTGGTGCGGCTCGGGCGACGTCGGCGGCGCCGGCTCGAGCGCCATGCTTTCTACGGCGTGGACTATATCTAGTACCTGAGTAGTGTCAGTCGAGTTTTAAGGCCTTGTGTATGTGAACACTAGGTCCATACACGCTACAAATGTCATATCATAATTTATAAGGGGATTTATAAATGTCATTAATACGGATAGCATATAAAAAAAAGTTTTAACGTTACAAGCAATGTATTACTAACTTGCATTAAGTATACATATACGGACTGAAATATTAATACCGTTCATATTGAGCGAGGTGATTATGTAGGCCATACTAAACTACTTTTACTATGGGACCAACTCCGAAATCGCGAATTTTTTTTTGGGTTCTCCATAGAAAACGACAACACGTGATAGGCCATATAATGTATGTATCAAATCCAAAAAAAATTTTCGCGATTTCAAAGTTAATCCCATAGTACAAGTTGTTTAGTATGGCCTACCTAATCACCTCGCTCACCTGGCTGAATATGAACGGTGATTAATATTTCATCCTACAGGATGACACTGTGCTTGAGGTCTAAGAATATTTCGTCTCTGTATATTAGGTCATTTTTTTTTATACAAGTTTTTAACGCCGACTGTACTTTTCTTGCAAAAGTTATCTACTGCTCAACGAGATGATTCTATCTAACCCAAACACAATGAGCTTCCATTGTTTTATCAGTTTTTATGACCACCTTCAATCTCCATCATCAGACCAGCTCCATTTCATCATAATATTGCATTGTCACGCGATATAAATATGCGTGCAAATTTTCAGCTATATCGGAAACCGGGAAGTGGGTCAAAGTGGGAACCCCGGGAAGTGGGTTGTAGATGGGTGGTTGTGTGCCCTGAACGCTTGAGGTTTTGTGAGTTGATGGATGATAGGCTATCTAGCACTTGTTCATAATCAGTTGTTCTTCCTTTCCTAGTATATTTACCTATCATACTTTTGATTTATTTAGTTACTCGGCACATTGGTGTAGACTGTCATGCCAAGTCAACATATTGTTATTAATAAATAAATAATCTAAATTACGTATATGTAGTATGTTATTCAATCAAATACAAACACTGAAAACATTGAAAAAATAATCAACCCAGCCGGACTTGAACCTGGCATCAACATTGATAGACTTGTAAGTCACAAATTTTGAGTTATATTCTGTGAAAAAGCATTTTTGTAAAAAAAAAAGTTAGTTACCTTTTCAGGTGTAGATTTTTCCCTCATTTCGGCGACTTGTTTCTCGTGTTCAAACTCAACCAGCTCCTTTTGGAATTGTTGCTCCTGGTTAAAAACACAAAAGGAATCAGTCACGGAGAGAAGAAACAATGGAGTTTCCATCTCCTTTACTCGGTTGAACAAGAGATTATTCATTTGCGATTTGTCTTTCCCTTCCTGAAAAGTGATTTTTATTAAATGTAGAGTAGTAACGATGAATTCATCGTTACTACTCTACATTCGCTTGATAGTACTTGAGCTGTTGACTTGATGTCAAGAGAATCACTCTGAAGAAAGGTATGGCAAGTCCAACGTGCCGTCATATTTCACGAAATGCATTCAATCCACGAAATGCGGACATATTTCGCGCTTTAGACATGAGAACTCCATCAAGTCTAATTTTATTGGATTGGAATTACTCTTGTTAGTCACGACAAGATTGTTGTTTTAATTAATAATTGTATAAAAATTACCTGTTGCTGTTGGTGTACAGAATCATCTCGGTCCAAGCTTGACGTTGAGTGAGATAGAGAGCCGCCCGTGTCAGCCGTTCCACTTTCGCTACCAGTCTGTATAGAACATTGAAAATAAACATTATTTATCTATGAATATAATTTTTTTAATGAGTATTTTATAATATTATCGGGCGAAGACATATTTACGAAGACATCTAAAGTGAAATATGGGTGACAGGTTCACATCCAGCAGGCGCACGCCCACCTCATGTGAGAGGGCGAGCTACTCACGTGGTACTTCTCGGGGCGCGAGTAGCCGTGGCACACGATGAGGTGCAGCGGCGCGTTGGTGGCGGAGCGCAGCGCGTTCACCGCCTCGTTGTGCGTGGCGCCCAGCAGCGACACGTTCACTTCCAGCAGGCGCACGCCCACCTCATGTGAGAGGGCGAGCTACTCACGTGGTACTTCTCGGGGCGCGAGTAGCCGTGGCACACGATGAGGTGCAGCGGCGCGTTGGTGGCGGAGCGCAGCGCGTTCACCGCCTCGTTGTGCGTGGCGCCCAGCTGCGACACGTTCACTTCTAGCAGGCGCACGCCCACCTCATGTGAGAGGGCGAGCTACTCACGTGGTACTTCTCGGGGCGCGAGTAGCCGTGGCACACGATGAGGTGCAGCGGCGCGTTGGTGGCGGAGCGCAGCGCGTTCACCGCCTCGTTGTGCGTGGCGCCCAGCTGCGACACGTTCACTTCCAGCAGGCGCACGCCCACCTCATGTGAGAGGGCGAGCTACTCACGTGGTACTTCTCGGGGCGCGAGTAGCCGTGGCACATGATGAGGTGCAGCGGCGCGTTGGTGGCGGAGCGCAGCGCGTTCACCGCCTCGTTGTGCGTGGCGCCCAGCAGCGACACGTTCACTTCCAGCAGGCGCACGCCCACCTCATGTGAGAGGGCGAGCTACTCACGTGGTACTTCTCGGGGCGCGAGTAGCCGTGGCACACGATGAGGTGCAGCGGTGCGTTGGTGGCGGAGCGCAGCGCGTTCACCGCCTCGTTGTGCGTGGCGCCCAGCAGCGACACGTTCACTTCCAGCAGGCGCACGCCCACCTCATGTGAGAGGGCGAGCTACTCACGTGGTACTTCTCGGGGCGCGAGTAGCCGTGGCACACGATGAGGTGCAGCGGCGCGTTGGTGGCGGAGCGCAGCGCGTTCACCGCCTCGTTGTGCGTGGCGCCCAGCAGCGACACGTTCACTTCCAGCAGGCGCACGCCCACCTCATGTGAGAGGGCGAGCTACTCACGTGGTACTTCTCGGGGCGCGAGTAGCCGTGGCACACGATGAGGTGCAGCGGCGCGTTGGTGGCGGAGCGCAGCGCGTTCACCGCCTCGTTGTGCGTGGCGCCCAGCAGCGACACGTTCACTTCCAGCAGGCGCACGCCCACCTCATGTGAGAGGGCGAGCTACTCACGTGGTACTTCTCGGGGCGCGAGTAGCCGTGGCACACGATGAGGTGCAGCGGCGCGTTGGTGGCGGAGCGCAGCGCGTTCACCGCCTCGTTGTGCTTGGCGCCCAGCAGCGACACGTTCACTTCCAGCAGGCGCACGCCCACCTCATGTGAGAGGGCGAGCTACTCACGTGGTACTTCTCGGGGCGCGAGTAGCCGTGGCACACGATGAGGTGCAGCGGCGCGTTGGTGGCGGAGCGCAGCGCGTTCACCGCCTCGTTGTGCGTGGCGCCCAGCAGCTACACGTTCACTTCCAGCAGGCGCACGCCCACCTCATGTGAGAGGGCGAGCTACTCACGTGGTACTTCTCGGGGCGCGAGTAGCCGTGGCACACGATGAGGTGCAGCGGCGCGTTGGTGGCGGAGCGCAGCGCGTTCACCGCCTCGTTGTGCGTGGCGCCCAGCTGCGACACGTTCACTTCCAGCAGGCGCACGCCCACCTCATGTGAGAGGGCGAGCTACTCACGTGGTACTTCTCGGGGCGCGAGTAGCCGTGGCACATGATGAGGTGCAGCGGCGCGTTGGTGGCGGAGCGCAGCGCGTTCACCGCCTCGTTGTGCGTGGCGCCCAGCAGCGACACGTTCACTTCCAGCAGGCGCACGCCCACCTCATGTGAGAGGGCGAGCTACTCACGTGGTACTTCTCGGGGCGCGAGTAGCCGTGGCACACGATGAGGTGCAGCGGCGCGTTGGTGGCGGAGCGCAGCGCGTTCACCGCCTCGTTGTGCTTGGCGCCCAGCAGCGACACGTTCACTTCCAGCAGGCGCACGCCCACCTCATGTGAGAGGGCGAGCTACTCACGTGGTACTTCTCGGGGCGCGAGTAGCCGTGGCACATGATGAGGTGCAGCGGCGCGTTGGTGGCGGAGCGCAGCGCGTTCACCGCCTCGTTGTGCGTGGCGCCCAGCAGCGACACGTTCACTTCCAGCAGGCGCACGCCCACCTCATGTGAGAGGGCGAGCTACTCACGTGGTACTTCTCGGGGCGCGAGTAGCCGTGGCACACGATGAGGTGCAGCGGCGCGTTGGTGGCGGAGCGCAGCGCGTTCACCGCCTCGTTGTGCGTGGCGCCCAGCAGCGACACGTTCACTTCCAGCAGGCGCACGCCCACCTCATGTGAGAGGGCGAGCTACTCACGTGGTACTTCTCGGGGCGCGAGTAGCCGTGGCACACGATGAGGTGCAGCGGCGCGTTGGTGGCGGAGCGCAGCGCGTTCACCGCCTCGTTGTGCGTGGCGCCCAGCAGCGACACGTTCACTTCCAGCAGGCGCACGCCCACCTCATGTGAGAGGGCGAGCTACTCACGTGGTACTTCTCGGGGCGCGAGTAGCCGTGGCACACGATGAGGTGCAGCGGCGCGTTGGTGGCGGAGCGCAGCGCGTTCACCGCCTCGTTGTGCGTGGCGCCCAGCAGCGACACGCCGTTCACTTCCAGCAGGCGCATGCCGACCTGCACATATCAAATATTTCAGCCAAAGATCGTGTTTAATGGACGTGTATTGTGTAACCAAGCATTTTTCCAAGTAATTGTAGACATTAATGGAGCTAGATTTTCTTAACTTCAGTCCATTTATGGCAGGACTTGATAGTCATTCCGATAAGTTGCTAAGAGACATTTGGTTCTGTCTCACGAGATTAAAATGAAGAAACAGGGTACTCTGAACTACATATTATTATACTCATAGTCACAAAGCTTATAAAACGTATTCTCACCTTGAGCCTTCCATCCCGCCTGGCCGCGCCGCCGCTGTTGATCTTGGAGATGAACACGCCCTCGTCGTTGGGATCGTTGGGGTTGCCGCGCTGCCCGTTCAGCCCGCCCTTTATGTGCATACCCAGTTTCTCGCCCTCTTGCTTTACTATCGTAAGGTCCTGTACGGTAAACGTTATTATGTTTAACAAGGTTTATTAACAAGATAGTTAATTCCTAAGTTACTTCCAATTCTTATTGAGCGTATCGCCTTAGAACAACCAGTTAAATCTATCACCGAACCTTTAATTATCTGAAATATATCGACGTAATATTCTATTCATATATGGGGCGATACGTTCGGCAAGAATGTAAATAAGAGCCCAGTTGACACTTTCAAACCGATACAGTTTACCGTTACCAAGTGCCCAAGGGAAACCCCTATGTATACGAGTATAAGACGGGAATCGGACTTGACTCGCGTCTTTATATATATCATGGACGATATACATAATTTTATTTTTCATTTAATATCAGGTCACTATTATAAATACAATACGTACTGTTCATGCAAAGAGACACAACATTTCATGCACTATAACATTACAATATTCTAGCACAAGACAGTCTAACTCCATCCGGAAATTACAAAACAACATCTCAGAATAAAACAATATGCCTTTGGCTTTTATGGGAAGCTATAATAAAAAAACTGGGTTTCTATTTTTTCTATGTTTTGGGAGTCCATCTACTGAATGATTAGGCAATGCGTTACCATTCGTGCTACACTTGCTATATTTGTAGCAAATCCAAATCTTGACTTCTAATGATTTTTCAGAATCAAGAATAGCCGCATGGGCTTGTATACTATACTGAATAATGAAAGTAATAGGTACATCTACGTAGAGTGTAAGCGTCATACTATAACCATTCAAAACGACGTTAGCAGAGCACATTGACTGTGGGGTGGGGTAGGGGTACGATGTCGACACATATATCTGATAAAGTAACACACATAGGTCTGATCGCCGGGAGCGGCACTTACAGTTGCGTGTACAATCTCAACTTGAACGAGAGTCTGAACGGTAGCCGCGCGGTCGTCGAGTGCACGTGTGGAACAAAACAAGGATTTGGGTGTTATAGCAAAGGTTTAGGCTGTTCCGTTAGGACAGACGCGGGTACCAATCGAGACCATTTTAATAGTATTTATATTTCCATAAGTATTCTTTAATATTATTTTGAATATGCTGCTTTTATAAAAAAAGGTCGGATGATAATGTAGGTTGTTTTTTTTGCGTTAAGGAAAATCAAGCCGTAGTAGTTTGCAGTGTGCAAATAGGTATTTAATTTAATAGGTATTGACGGCATGTGATAAGATGCTGGAAAAATAATACTCTATATTGCGGCAGAGCCCATTGGTCTTTAAAGACCAATCTTTAAAGACTGCACTAAGCGACAGTTGGCGTACATATACGTACAAAACAAGTTCTCACTGAAACCTTTGTAGTCAAATACATAAACTTTACATGATAAGCAATATACAAATACTTATTATCGTTCACTGCAATTTTGCCAAATTCTACGGTAAGCAATACTCAATTTGTCTACCAAGACCCACATTACGTATATATATATTAATTGTCAACCAATGACTCACAACCCGACCACTCGCTTTCATGCAAAACATTGCGCGACTTACTTGCGTGTAAGTACATACAAATTAAAAACATAATTAATACATATTCATGTGCATTTTTCAAAATCTATTATGCGTTTACATGATAATGCAATAAATATCTGTAAACTATGAATCAATAGGTAACTCAGATTACAAAATGACTCCAACGCAAAGGCAGATTGGAGAAAACCATTTCCAAATATTCGAGGAGTCGTTTATGTAGACTATACCAATGTACACGACAACCAATGACAATTTATCATAGGTACGGACCTATGACCCACGATATTTTATATCACTGTATTATGTTTCTTATGTTTCGTCAACTGACAGGAGCACAAAAAACTGAGTATTTATTCAGACATAACATGTCGAAGAAGATTTCATGGTTATTAATTTAACGGCCGATTAAGATGGCGCTGCAGAGCGACATAAATTTTGTGATGACTAGATTGTCTCGTCAATATCTCGTCATGCTTGATCGTTGGACGAGCCAGTCACCTCATTCATTCATGACGCTGTACAGAGCGATCTAGTTCAGCTTTCCATAATGTCTTCTTCAAAGTTTATGACAAATTAATTTGAGCTACCACCATAACTTGTCTTAGAATCGGCTTTACGCGATTATACACTGATCAGGATCCGCATGCCGTGTGAGCGGGACAGCGCTACAGACGTATATAGCCATTTCTCGCTCGCACACCAAAGCGGCGCGCAGATCAGCATCCAACGCACTGAATTCATACTATGCACAATAGTAGATTGTACACCAAGGGGATAAAGCACTGTTTTATGTCACGGGCGTGATATTGAATCCTGAACGTAACGAAGGACTCCAGACTTTACTCCCGAGCGCAGCGAGGGGGTTATGTGTTAATTAAGACTGAGTCTTGAGTGCAGTGAGGGGTTTAAGCGTGCCCGTGACAAAAACAGCTTTATCCCTGAGGAGTAAACTCTACTTTTCTCACCACTTGCGAGACAATAAAATAGCTAAGGCTACTAGAAACGGATTTTTATTAAAGTATTTAAATCAAAAGTATAAATTGATTCTTGGTACATTAGTCCAATTTATTCGAATTTTATCTTCTAGTTTTACTCCGTATACTGCAGCGTCTTATGATACTCGCGGCATTTGTTTTAGGTATTTAAAATTGAGGTGGCCAGCACGATTTTCCGAATAAATTCGATTTTCAAATCAGTTCGACGCGGCGGCGCGGGCCGGTGCACCGTACGGACTTCACGAAGTTAGACTTTAACTACATAACATTGTCGAGCAGGTGGTGTGAAATAGTAGTTTTCGATACAAGTGCGAGAAGTATGTCATTTTGCACGAGTACCGAGGTTACTTGGCCCGAGCCGATAGGCGAGGGTCAAGACTCGGGACGAGTGAAAATGACACTTCTGCACGTGTGTCGAACAACGTTTTTTAATACAATTGCGAAAAAACTACAATGAAATAATAGTAGATTGTTTGACAAGGGTCTAAAGTAGGCCATATTACCACCAGGTGGTCATTTTCCCGACCGAAGTGAGGGAAAATTGTTCGAGTGGTAATATGGCTTTTAGACCAGAGTAATGCATACAATGTTTCACTTCGATTGCGAGAATATATCATAAAAATACTTATTATTTACGCACAATAACTAAACTAAGGTGAAATTATGGTATAACTTGACGGTCTATTAATTTTTTTAACTTCTTTGACATAGATACAAAATATCAATACCGCGAATAAATGCCACAGACGACGGTATAATTAGCTCTTTAAAGCAGCTATTAGACATGGCAATTTGTAGGGCCCAACCTGCTGTGTACCCTGCCTCTCCCACACCCTCCTTCAGCTCCCTACGGGCCCAACCTCCTATTACACCTCCCAACACAACAGGTTGGGCCCTACAAATTGCCATGTCTAATAGCTGGTTTAACAGTTTAAACACACTTTAAAGCGTTTCCCAAAAAATTAAATCTTTTTTAATGATTGTGAAGTAGGAACTAAAAAACACCTCATGTTTTGAGAAATAAATTGCGTTTCCTGATTGGTCGATTTTAACATTGCTGTATTCTGATTGGTTGATATTAAATACAATGTTTTTTTTAAGCACTTAAATTATTTACACAGTATACGCACCAAAAAAGTATCTAGCGTTCCGATTAACTCCGATATGTGTTGTGATTGGTGGATTTAATATAGTGAAGTGTTCTGATTGGTCAATTAAAATGCAATATATCTGCAAATCGTGCGTAAAGTTTGATTTTACGCACGATTTGCAGATCAGATTACTTTTTAGCACTAGTGCATAAAATCAAACTTTACACACGATTTGCAGCTACATAAAGTAAACTTTTTGAGCAATTGTATTAAAAAATTAGTTTGCACACAAAAGGGGCACAGAAAACGGGGTTCTAATAAGACCCCTTTTCCCGTAGAATGCCGATCGTATGCTGATTGTAATAAATGCTATAATCCGTTGGCACATTTGACCGTTGTAAAGCAGTTGTTACCAACCTGGAAGCCCAGCGGCAGCGGGTCGTGGCGCAGGGTGAGCGTGAGCGTGGGCCCGGGCTGCAGCAGCAGCTGCACGGCGTCGCGGTGCGTGGCGCCCGGGAGCTCGTGGCCGTTCACTTTGAGCAGACGGTCGCCCATGCGCAGCTTGCCGGAGCGGGCCGCCACGCCGCCGGGGACCACCTGAACATTCCAGTACTTTACTATTCATTAACATTCATATTCCCAGTTTAATGTTGTTTAAGACATGAAAGCGGGAATTACATTACGAAATTAGTGGCATAAAATTAATTTCGTGACATTAGTTTTACCAACAGTTTCACGTGTAATTTAATACTTTCGTAATGCATGCATTAATTTCATGAATGCAGATGAGTTTCGTGCCCTGCGCGATCGACATTAACCGGCCATATTAGTATATGGCAAAAACATGATGTTGCCAGTTTTCAAGAGATATGCTGTAATTTGGTTAGCCAAAGCACTTAAGTAACCTATATCTGTGACCCTAGTGAAAAGAGGTAAGTATAAGTCAAATTAACGCAGTGAAAAAGGGTACAAGTGCCGTACATTTTATAGGACTTCTCCTTCTTCGCTGACACAAGTTGACTTTTCATTAGTCACAGCTATCAAATTACCAATGTGACTTTTCCACGCTGCAGGTATCGAAATAACGAATTAGCTAAAGAGGAGTCTCTACATCATGGGAAATCATGGACCAGTCTAAGGGACGCATTTATACGACGGAATGAAATTGCAATATCATTTGCTCCCTCTTTCACATAGCTGCGACCCTATGATCGCCCATAGTGTAGAGGAGCCATAAGGTAAGTATAGTAAATAAATAGTACTGTACGTAAGAACCCTAAAATAAATCGACATTATCTCACTTACCATTAAAACAAGTTCACTAATAAATAAAAACCTAAAGTAATCAGTAACTCACATGCGAAATAAATATTCCAGGTTCTTTTCCACCGAATGGCACACACGAATGATCCGTACCACCAATGATACTGAATCCAAGAGAGCCTCCTTCTTTTACCAACACAACGTCCTGTAACAAGGAAATTTATATATAATAATAAAACAAATTAACTCAATTGTTGGAGCGTTTAAGCTTGAAGCGTAGTTTCGATGGAATTCTTTTCGAATGGTTTATAAATACCTAAGCGTATTGATGGATTTTTTAAATTTGGTCCAACCAATTAGCAACCATTGGAAGCAGGAAGAGCGTGACCCATTTTTATAGCAATTGAAGGGATCATCTGAATATTCATTTTTAAAGCCAATTCCAAACGGATGGTAGCTCTCCATCCGAGGAATTGCAATGTTTTTCACCAGTAGCTATGCCCAATACCTGTTGTATTACAACTGAGCGCGCTACTTCAGTCATGTGAAAATAAATCTACCCAACTATATCTAATAAAATAAGTATCGTGCGAGAGACAAATGTGCCTGATTCGCGCGACTTGTCAATTGACTTGACATTTAGAGGTGGTTTGATTGGGCATATCTATAGTGATTTTTATACCATTCAACTTATTACCAGTTAAGAACCAAGTTAGTGTAAAGTAGTAGGTTTACTAGGTGTTTTCTAGGTGTGGGTGCAGCAGCGGCGGTGTCTCGGTGCAACGTCGAAGCCTTATATACAGGTCGTCGGTCTAAGATATAGCGCTAGCAGGTGCCCGCTTTATGTAATACACACAATTACTTACGTGAAATAATTAATTTACACCAATAACACTATTTAGACCAATTAACGTAGGTATCTAGAATCTGTTGTATTCAAAAAAAATTGTATTTCAAAAAATTTTGCTTTATAAATTTCATACGATATCCCATAAACAACTAACACAACTAAAAAATTACGTGTTCATGAAATTCGTAAAAAAAAGATAAACAATAGGTAAGGAAATGAATTTTAAGTGGAAAACAACTTTAAATATACGCAAAATATCCAAATTAAGGCACTGGTCCCACCGCGAGCGAGTAAGCTATGAGCTATCGGCTATTTTCTAGCCCAAGAAACGAACAAAAGATAATCGCTTCCTTGTAAATAAAAGAGAGAGATATATATTTATAGTTCATAGCTGGCTGTTCACACTGCGATGAACTATAAATATACATCTCTTTCTTTTATTTACACGGAAGCGATTATCTTTTGTTCGTTTCTTGGGCTAGAAAATCGCCGATAGCTCATCGTTACTCGCCCGCGGTGGGACCAGTGCCTATCACATATAAAAAAATACGGTACAGACGATTAATAATCGATCGATAAAATAAAGCGGGCACCTATCGCTCAGCGTCGTACTGTGAAATCTTACTTCGATGATGAGCGGCGCGAGCAGCTGGTTGTCCGTGATCCTGGTGACCGTGGTCTCGGTGAACGTGGACTTGGTGATGGTCTCGGTGACGCGGCCGAGCGCGGCGGGCGGCGGCGGCAGCAGCACGGCCGCCGGCCGCTCCACGGTGACCCGCACCCCGCGCTCCACGGGCTCGGCCGGCGGCCGCTGTCCGCCGAGGAAGTGCGCCGGTATCATCGCTTGGAACTCCTCGTTCGTTATCGGCCGAGAGGGCTGCGCGTTTAACACGTTCACATCAGACACAGACACTAACAGTTCGGATATTAAAGGTGATACACCAACGAGGTCCATTTTGCCGACACCGCATGAATTATCGATGACAAGACTTAAATTAAGTAGAGAAAGAATGTATTTATTATCAAGATCAAGTAGAGGTTCCTGATTTGATGATTTATAATTCATATATTTTGATTCACGGTGCCTAGCCTAGAGGCGCCTGGCTTGAGTATAAATCAACGTTTGACAAGTTGGCTAGATGGTCAATGAAAGAGTGAGTCGCTTTTTAAATTCATTTTTGCTATTTTGGCAAGATTACTCTAAAAATGGGTTTTCTCAGATTATATTTGATACGCGTTCTTTTAAAAGGCCAAATGTACGTCGTTAACCAATATTTTTATTAAAATAGCTCGGTTCGCAATTATCATTTGCGAAGACGGGTTAGACACATTATAAGAATATTAATAGTACATTATTGTCGAGGAGGCGAAGTAGCACATTGATGGTTGAATATTATGTTAAAACGGACGACTTTAGGAGTCCGTTTAATTTTACGAAGCCAGCAAGGGCCCTTCGCGCCGAGTCCAATATACTGTTTTTCTCAAAAATTATGCGAAACAGCCAAATACCAGCACGTTGATGAAAAACAAACAATATTGACATAAATAAATAACCTCTAGGTTAACAGAATTAATGCTACCGCAAACATCGAATTTCGATTCGAATCCTATATCTCCATCTCTATAGCTTGTCATTCTAAGTGAGAGAGACACATATAGTCGAAACTATAATTTTCTATATTTGCGGTGTATACGCTTAGCTTTGCCGCCTTTATATCTTTTTTATTCAAAAGATGGAATGTTATTTTTCTTCTGAATTTACTGCAAGCTATTTGAGATAACTAAAATGTCGCGGTACCAACTTTATAAATAACAAATTCCAATGTTGTCTTTCGGATGTTTAAGACCTTTGCCTTTATTTTTGTATGGAAGTTTAACTTTTTAAAAAGTTTGTACCTCAACAAAAATGGAATTTGTATGTTACATTGTTTCATGATAAACTAGGCACTTCGCCGCCTTATTTTAAACAGTAAAAGTTAACCTTGCGGGACATTTAAAAAAAAAACTAAATAACCACTTTGTAGTTTTTTTTTCGGAATTAAGCAAAACATTTATTTTTTATATTGGGTCAAATTAATAATAAAACTTATCTAAGATCACAAGCTAGAAAACCTGGTTTAAAAAAAAAGCGTTTTTTAAATCGGTTGGTCGGATGGTTCAACCATGTCAGCGCTACGAAGCCACTCAGACACACATAGCGGTTAAACTTATGACACTGCTCTTTTGGCGTTAAGGGTTAAAAACAAAGTTAATTTATTGTAACTGCGTTGGAGAACGGAGAAGCGAAAAGTGAAATTCAGGATTACCATATTCCTTTCTTTTTGAAATTACGATTTAGTTTTCGTAAACTTGCGTTAACAAGAAAGTGTCGACCCACATCTTTATAAACGGGAAACTTCTATAATCGAGAAAAATATGTTGAACCCTGTGATCATTCTGTGATGTGACGTCAGTAGTAAAGTGACAATTCTGTTTTTTTAGGGTTCCGTATCCGACAAACAGGGTCGAATTACTAATTCTGCGCTTTGGTTTATCTGTATAAATAGCGGTTTCTCCCCTGGAGAGCACCACAAGGGGCAGAGAGCACATGCACATCTGCCGACCGGGGCCAACACAAAAACTTCAAATTGATAAAATAACCATTACTGTGTATTAACGAATACCTAATACATAAAAGGAAAGCGTGAGTGATTCTTACGAAAATAAATCATATACATAGAAAATGGGATCTCCAATTGGCTACCAAGTTATCACTAACAGTAAACAGAAAAAGACCCTTAGTAGGTATATAGTTTGCAGTTTTTGGAATTCTGCCATTTTATTAATATACAGCAAGTACTCGTACGTATCGATCTATCGCCCTAAACCGATAAGATTCGATAAACTGATAGCACACCCCACTTGATCAAGGTTGGAATGTCTGACGACACAACATTCCACTGAGTTCCTGAGAATAAATACTTGCTTGTATCTGATTACTGCAAGTAGCCATCATCTCGTAAATAAAGGCTATTATTAGAACAGGTTGTATCCTGTATCGGGTACCGACTTGGATATTATATTTATGCTATAACTTGCATTGCTTCAACATTTTTTTTTGCAAATTAACCCATGGTATTTTACCCCACTCAACAATATTGCCTTTTCTACACACACACATAACTTGTTCTTGAATATTACTGTGTGCTTTTTTCATCATGCAGATGCAGAAATATAGGCTACATAATAATATTGAGATAACTACAAGTTTTCAATTCAATGTATTTGTAAGTGAAATGCTTATCCAACTATCCATGCGGTGCCGCAATTCAAACAAATGGTTTTGAGTCTCTGTTCTAAGTGTCTGAAAAAAGTAAAATTATGTTACGTTAACTTGTTCTAACATGAGAGATATTAATTTAAATGTCAGCGGTTTGTTATCAACAGTTGCGTAGGATAACCGTGTCTCGCCATCCCGAAATATGAGCTCAATATTTCGAGACGCGTAAGACGCGACATCTTCCGCCGCCATTTTAGAAACCGTGACGTGAAGCTACGAATAATGTGATATAGAATACGTATAATAATGGTGTGAAGCTGTATCAGACAAGCACGGGATGTGAACGTGTTAAACCGATATGTAACCATCACCTGCGAACGTTGGGCATAACATGAAGTAAACGGGGGCTTACCTGGATATCGTCGAATACGTCGTCGGTGGATCCGTGCATGTTATTGGCGCCGGGAGTTAGGGGCGTGCTAGTGCTGTTAGTCGACGATTTCGTGGCCTGCAGTAACAATTCGTTTACATTATTTTTAACAATATCGATGTAGCATAGCATGTACAGCACTATAAATTAGGCTACTTATTTTTATAATCTGTGAAAAGTGATCTACTTTAACTAGTATCTACAACAATGAGTGCTATCAGAAATGCGTACTTGCACTTATAGAACTACATTTGTGCGAATACTTCTTTATGATTTTATTATTATGTTTACCATACTACCAAAATTAGACTTAACCCTTTTAAGCACCGCTTTTGAACTCAATTAAGTTTGAATAGTCAAATTGGAAGGAAGTGCACAATAAGCGGTGGATCATTGGACAATGGCGGTCCAAGCGTCGCACGGACTGACTAAGCCTCACCTGTCCGTTGGTTTGGCTCAGCCTCCTCGGCGCCGGCTGCGGGGGAACCGCGTTGGGTGCGAAAGTGGTCTGTTTCTGTGCATGCTGTTGTGCTTGCTGCACGGGTGCCTGTATCTGTGTGGGTGCGACATGCACGCGTGTGTCACGCGGTAGAGTGTGATTGGCTACTGGTGCATTGTGGTTGGGTTTCTGAGCCGGAGCGTTCACATTCGGCAGGCTCGTCTTGTGCTCTCTCACTTCGTCTGATGTCGACTTGCGCGGGAGCGTTTCGCCTAAACAAGACAAAAAATATGTGTTCATTTAGATGTTAGGCCGAGCGTTTATTTATTACATACATGATGATACTATAGATGATAAATATTGCAATACTTTCCCGCATCCGATTCCATTCTGATCTAGTGATCAGATGTATATGTTCGTACATACATAACGTTAATTGACCATAAAAAAACAATCCATAAGTCTATGTCCAAAGTTTCCATTTTGATCTTTATGCAGAGGGTCAAATTCAGTTACAATCCCACACAAGAGAGTTTCTTTAAACCATTGAAGTAATGTACTAGTGAAACATGGACAGGTAGGACAGGAACCTTGTTCAGGTGTGATGGTCCGCTGCAGCACCAGCCGCACGAACCGCTCGTGGCCGGTGAGCAGCGACACCGCCGCTTCGTGACGCGCGTTCTCCATTTCCACGCCATTGATCTGAAATTGAACGATAGACTTTAGATTAGTTACAATTCGCAGTATAGATAGACCGTTTGTTTTTTTTAGGAAAATGCAATCTAGTCCAGTGGTCCTTTATCGGTTTTCCTCGAAAGCATCTGAAATGGTCCGTGAATTTACGAAAAATACAACCCTTACTAGGCGTAAATTGTATAAGGACTGCGTAAGCTGAAGGCGCGGAAGTAGCTTTCGTAAATTTTGTATGGAAAAGTTTTCAGGCAGCATTGTGCTTGCGCCGCACCTTTACCTTACGCCGTCTCTGTATAATATATTCGCGCCTTAGGTTAGGTACCCAACTGTTAACCTTCAAAACGTTGGTGGGCCCTGCCAACAAAGATTTTTTTCCGAGTGGCCCCTTATCACTGCCGAGAACCCCTGATCTAGATAACAAGACTGACTGACTGAGTTGATAATGATACTGTACGATATAACAAGAAAGTGTCAGTTCTTGCAGCCTAGGACTTACGGTACAATATCGCTCGACTCATCGAAACCACTTTGTCCCCGACCATCGTCTTGCCGTCTTTTGCGGCTGCGCCTTGCGGTGAAATACGCGAGATATACATGGCGTCACCGGTAAGGTGGAGAACCCTTGTCCCTGGCTATACTGATCCCTAGTCCAGCTGTTTCGGTTGTCATGGCCTAGGACTTACGGTACAATATCGCCTAACTCACCGAAAACACTTTTTCCCCGACCATCATCTTGCCGTCTTTCGCGGCGGCGCCTTGCGGTGAAATACGCGAGATGTACTATAGCGTCGCTGTCATCTCGGTAAGGTGGAGAACCCTTGTCCCCGGCTATACTGAACCCATGTCCCGCTGTTTCTGTTGTTATGGCCTAGGATTTACGGTACAATATCACCTAACTCACCGAAACCACTTTGTCCCCGACCATCATCTTGCCGTCTTTAGCAGCGGCGCCCTGCGGCGAGATACGTGAGATGTAGATAGCGTCGCTGTCGTCCCGGTACGGCGGAGAACCCTTGCCGCCGGCTATACTGAACCCTAAACCGGCTCCATCGCGGATCAGGGTTGTGTGGACTAGGACTTTCTGCTGATATGCTGCAATTTAAATTATTCAACTTTTATTTAAAAACTACATTGAGTAAACCAAGGTAGAACATTCCTGACGGTAAAGTGGTGAATAATTGAATTCGCAAGTCTGATTTTCATCAGATAAAAGGTTGTTAAAATCAATTACGAATAAATTTGAACTCTTGCATTTTTGTAATGTTATTGGTTTATGAGGTAAATTAGATACGCATAGTGGCGTAATAGTAAATAACAAAAACCTGTTACCTGTACATACATTATATTATTTAGCATAACGCATTACATAATAATTACTTACACGGTTTTTAGGTGATTGTTCATTGCCCGATTACTTCCATAAAAATAACTTCGGTGGTTAAAAAACAGGATTGAAACGAATAATGACTGGCAAAAATGTAACAAGAAAATTCCAGGATTTACTATACAAATCAGGGGTCAATCATTTAGTTAACCTTTATCATAATTGCGGGACACTTCGAAAAAGGCTGTAAAATGCTATAGATTGATAAATGGCATGACTGTTGACTTTGATTTTAAGTACGTCCTAAGAATCTCGAATCGAGGTCAATTTTACACACCCAATCGATTATAAACATAACAATGACTAAATTACGTGACCATGATGACATCATGACTCACGAGTTGATTATGTTATCTTATGTATTTCAGGATTACATAAAACTAACGTTTTCATTCAGCTTATTATGGTTGGTATTTTCACGGTCAATTGTTTATGGTTGACTGTACTGTACATCCTCACAATAAACTTTTTCACTTCTCATGCTCAACAAGTGTGTCATATTATGCGTACAAAGGCGGCCTAAAATAGTACATGTAGCCTCTAGGGAAAATATGTATACTCATTTATGATTTACAAAACATATTAAAGCCACCAATCGCAATATATACCGAAGTTGATCGGATCGCTGGATTCTTTTTTGGTGCATATACTAATAAATAATTTAATTGCTTAAAAAAACATTGTATTTAGTATCAACTAACCAGAATACAGCAATGTTAAAATCGACCAATCAGGAAACGCAATTCGTTTCTCAAAACATGAGGTGTTTTTTAGTTCCTACTTCACAATCATTGAAAAAAAGATTGAAATCTTTTGGAAGCGCTTTAAAGCGCTAATTATGCCGTCGTTTGTGCCGTTTATTCGCGGTATTTATGTTTTGTATCTGTATCAAAGCAGTCATAAAAATAAAAAGACTACTAACTACTTTAGACCCTTGTCAAACAATCTACTATTGAAAGACGAGAATTTGACATGTTGCATGCTCTGCTCGCAAAGAGATTGTAATTATAGCTACGTACAAATTAACTTTTGGAGGTACCGAACCTGTAGTAACTTCCACATCAGACACTCAAACACGTAAAGACAACATTAGATCATCGACTGATAAGCTACTCTTGTGTTTTTATTCACAGTCGGTTAGGTTTACCATTACTACAACGTGGAAGCGTCATCAAGCCGGATTGAAAAAAGGCTATTTTGCATTATTTTCTCCATAGAAATAATTATGTTTGGAATATCAGTGAAATTCGTACTAATTAATATCAGCTTTTATCTTAGACATAATAATTGACAACGAAATTTATTGCCACCATGAGATTTATTGTTACTCAAAGAATAAATAAATAAAAAAATACCTGGAGGGATGTAAGGTTGCGTTAGCGGTGGTGATGACGCTTCGAGTCGGTGGTACGTTTCCGTTGTGACTTGGCTGGTGGGCGAGGGGCTGAAGTTGACATGCTGGTTGATGACGGGCTTCTGCTCCGGTTCGAACTCCTGCGCGTACGCATTGCCGATTATCAGCGGCTTGGTGGGTATGCCGCGCCCGGTTGGAACCTACAAGTTTTACAAGTTTTTTTATCGATATCTTCGCATCTACTACAAACCTAATTGTAACTTAAAACTGGTCTTATTTATAAATTATCTAGATAAGTGTGATGATAGTTGAAATTCATGAAACTGCTACAGAATGAAACTTATCATTGCCGTAAATGATTGTAGATATAATAAATACATCATAGACTTTTTTTTATTGCTACGCTGCCATTCTAAGCCGAAGAGCGCAATAAAAAAAGTGGAATGCAAATGTATACCCAAAATGTTACAGCTCAGAATTCCATTTTCAAATGCATTTGATTTTGAGATAGCGCTTTTCAGCTTAGCAGGGTAGTATGCTAAAGTAAACAATGTTTTCAAAACTACACTGTAAAAATGATCGTTTGCTGGACGTTGCTACAATTTAACAAGATTAATAATTATGAAGAGTTACCGGGTTACCATCGTAAAATCTGATCAGGCAACTTTGAAATATTCTATAAAAAATATTCTTAAATGTACAACTTTAACTTCTCGCCAACATGACATCATCTTCTTTACATATCTGTAAAATTTGAATACCACTTCTATATCCATTATAATGTATATATTGTCTTCCCGTAAGTTTGTCAAGTAGTAATCTAAACAGTTATAGTTTACCTGTCCATTCTCCAAGGTCGACACCGTGTCAGTTGTGCTTGACACGGAATGATGGCTCGCTCCACTCGGGGCCCTGCTGTGAGTTCTGTGAAAAACAAAACTGTGCTCAAACCGTTTGTAAACTGTTTTCTTACTGTGTAAAATCATTACGCGGCCCGGTTAAAGAACAACGCTAATCTCGGACTGAACCTGTTAGACGCTCTACTTGAGAGTAAATGCACAAAATCGATTACCATGCTCCGGAAGATATTTCGTTAAAATTATGTACGACAAACAAACTTCGATGGAAGTCCATTATGCACTGTATTGTGAGGTAGCAAGAACAATTTTAATGGTAACTGGTAAGCGATCAGTAACGTAATTACCGGTGATTTGCAAGATGTGTTTGTTTGAAAATCATTCGTTCAGCGGCGAGGATGCTGGTAAGACAGTGTTTTAATATTGCCAAGGAAAAAAAAGAGCATTTTGTATTTCTAGTTAAGAACCTTGAATCGTGTTTGAGCTAAAGGCTAACTGCGCCCAGAATGGTTGCAGTGAATAGCAACAAGGCAGATCATATCAATAAAAGACATCGGTTTTATTAGATAATAAAGCGGTTTTCAAGTTGCCTCTATAAAGGTGTTCATAATGGTCACATAAATGCCTGTTTTAAAACGATATAGTCTTTCTAATGTTTACTGCGATTGTTATAGCGGATGGAAAGTGCAAGAGATGTTAGGCTATTAATTTCGTTCAAGTAGTTTAATAGCAATTGAGCTTTCCACGCTTATTTAGGGCATATAGGTATTAACTATAGCTGGTAGGTAGTGGTTGTGTAAAGATATAATTTTAGGCATTTATTTAGTATGAGTTTGTGGTAAAATTCCTATTTTGAACGCAAATCCGTCGATGCTTTAAATTTATCATTTCCCGCTCATTGGAAATATTAAAAAAAAACTTTAATGTCAAAGAGTTATTACAGGGTCGAGGACTATATGGCGGACAAAGATGCATGGCCCAAACCAGAAATTACTACCAAATCATCTAACATTTAGAGGACACAGTTCAGGTAGGAAAGCATATCAAACATTTTGTGAAGCAGTCAGATTTGTTTACCTTTTTAATCAAACAATAGGTACATTGTATGTCTCTCAAGATGTTTTGATATGTCTTCTTGAAGAACTACGCATTATTGTGTATCTTAAGATCGAATGTATTAATGTTTAGATAGAATAAGTCCCGCCGAGTTTCTTGCCGGTCATAATACTTCTCGGGTCAGAGGTGTAGGGTTAGAACCGGTCGTAGTTTTTTTTCTCTGGCGCTCATAAGTGCATTGTAATGTGCCTAAATTGAAGAACAAATATCTTTTATCTTTTCGAGAAAAAATAAGATTAGGTAGATTTCGATTCTTACCTTGTGGAATTGGGCGTCTCCCTAGTGACGACCAGCACTAGCGTCGCACCGCTGGCCTTGAGCACCTCTACGGCGTAATAGTGGTCCACTTCTACAACCGATGTTCCGTTCACGGACAGCACCTTGTCTCCAACCTGAGCCAAATGAGATCGAATCAGATTACCGGTTACAATAGCTTCACTTGTTTTTCTGGCCGGTCGAGGATGGGTTTGTGTGTCGAATTAGTTAGAATATGTAATGTTAGGTGTTTGGGAAATGCCTATTGCTTATACTACAAACAAAACAATTTTTATGGAAACCTCATTGGCTGTTTAGGATTTAGGTTATGGATAAGAAAGCGTTTAATTTTCAATCTAATCGGTCCAAATTTTTCTAACCTTTTTTTACTTCTCAAGCTAGTTTCTGACGCTGTGATGTGAGAAACAGAGTCTCAAAACAGACAAAATCCGTCCCAGTTCGAAACTTTTATTCGGTGCTGAGCGTTAATGTGCTGCTCACCCCGTAGTCTCCCTACGGCCCGCCAATAATCGGGATGGGGAAAATAGGTAGTTTCCATAAAATCTGGAATCCAAAGAGGAAGCGGATGCCCGCCGTGGCCCTCGGGTAAAAACTTTGGAGAACCCTGGTCTAGAGTCACCGTAAGTACTCACCCTAAGGCCCGCCAAGTACGCGGGTCCGTTGGGAGTGACCCTGGATATGAAGATGCCGTCATCGTCACCGACGTAGGGTGTGGAGCCACGGCCGCCCGCTATGCTGAGCCCGAGTCCGCCGGCGGCGCGCGCGATGCGAACTTCTATGCACCGCTGCTCGCTGACCAACTGAGTGACGCTCTCGGCTCGGTCCGATACTGATTCACCTAAAAAATGGTTTGTAAATTTTGTGATACTTATTTGAAATTTAGTCAAAGCTAAACAACCTTCTATGCGAATTCATTCCAAGATTAGGTAAGCTCATGTCAGAGCACGAATAATGCATTTGATAAGACAGAGTCTGTCAGACATTAGATTTTTTAGATCGTGGCTGGACACACATTGTACGGGAAAGTGCCAACTTTTTTATACAATCATTTGACCTACCATCATGACCTAGCTTTAGTTTACTGCTTTCTGCATTGCATAACTGATAATTCTGCTGCATATAAATTGTTCGTGTAACTTCACAATAACTTAGCCTTTCCCTTGTGTACCGATGTCCAGAGCCGGATTAGCCTTTAGGCAGAGTAGGCAACTGCCTAGGGGCCCCGCATCGGCCGGGGGGCCCCGCGTGCACAGAAAAAAAAATATTTTAATAGATTGCAAATGAAATTTGGAAATGTATATGCATATATCGGATAAGTTTTACTATACAGAGGTCCCCTGTTGAGGTACTTATACTAAACATGCCTTGAGTAGGTATGGTCCGTGTGGTCGTCTTCGTCATATCATGTATGTTTTTACATATTTTGGCTTACATCTAGACAACATTGAAGCGTATGTACAAAAAAAGTAAATTACGCGGTGATTTTATATACTCGTACATATTCCTTACAAGTTAATATTAATAAGAAAATTTGTATATATCGGCTAGGCAAACCGCGTGTGCACAAAGTGAAACAGTAATTGGGAAATTTGTATTTATCGAAATACAAATTTCCCAATTACTGTTTCACTCCGAAACATTTTTATTAGCCGATGCTAGGAGCCCACGTACGAGTATACACAGTGGAAAATGAAAAGTTTCAAAGTTAAATATTAATTGTAAAATTTGTGTATATGCCCCGCGTGTGCAGTTTTGATTCCATTTTATGATCACTTTTTTCTAAGAAAAATGCATTTCAATTTCGTTACAAATATATATTAATTTATCTTGGTTTAGGTCGTTCTCTTCTTCCACCGACAATGAGATATTGTCGGTTTTTCGAGCATCATTTAAATAATAATGGTAAAAAAAAGCATAAAACTACCAGTGTATTTAGAGGACAAGTAAATATTTTACGTTGATTTTTTTTCCGTGCAGTGGTTTTTAGAAAACATTGTAACCTTTGTGACAGAGTGGTCCATTTTAGCAGGGACAGCGTTAAGTTTTACCACGGCGGCATATACGTTCTTTTACTGGGCTCAACCAATTTTATTATTTACCCCCACTTCATGTGTAGGGGAGGTACCCTAAAAAGTCATATTTTTTTGGATTTTGTTTTACCACTTTGTCGGCGTAATTAAAAACACATAATCATATAAAATTTCACTTTCCTAGTACTATTCACCACTGAGCAAGGACGCGAACAGACAGACAGACGGGCATGGCGAAACAGTAAGTTAATCACAAAGCCCTAAAAAGTTAATGTTAATACATACACTGTTCGATTTTTTTTGCTAAAAAGGGGCCCATGAATTGCACTGCCTAGGGGCCCCGAAATCCTTAATCCGGCCCTGCCGATGTCGACAGAGACCAATGTACATAGTACATACTTACATTAGTCTAAATAGAGACTGACAGACAAGTTTTTAGAAAATGAAGATATGAATACTCGTATTGTACTCGTATTTGTTTTGATAAATAGATTTTTCTACATTAGTTCACTACTAGGAATTCTATTTTTTTTTTGCTTCTTGATAACAATCGTAAGCAGTAATAGTCGTATATCTGTAATATTAATAAGATATCGTTTTCTGCTATCTTATAGTGTGCAATGTAAAATACAGCGTTAGTTACGAATTACTAAACCTACTCTACTCGTATTGTTTTTTTTTTTTTTTTTATACCACGACGGTGGCAAACAAGCATACGGCCCGCCTGATGGTAAGCAGCTACCGTAACCTATGGGCTTGTAAGTTTTTCAATGCTACTTATGTAATGATATAGTGATACATATAAAACATATTCGATGCATAATATGCCCGTTAATATGATTAACGAATATCATTAGTATCATTACAGCTTCATGTAGTTAACAACTCATCCTGACTTTCGCAAGAAATATGATAGAATATAAATCTGAAACGTCATTATAAAGTAAAGCTGATTCGTAATTATAATTACAGTGTATTAACTGTACTGATACCGTGCCTATGTATCGAAATAATAATTGTACTGACTCAAACCAAATTAATTTAGTACATAAAGCTTGAGGTGTCTTTGGTCTAAATAGATAATAACAATGATACATGTATAGTGACCAGGAAGGGACAGCTCTATTTAAAAGAGGCAATGAACCGTAACAGTAAACAGTCGATCAATAATAAACGGGAACGTCAAAGATAATACGAACACGATATCTAGTTTTATGCACCGGCCATTGTTTCCTAAGGAATTTCGTATTACGCAATGGAAAAAATAGTAATTAAAGTTTGTATACGGTCGCGATAAACAGTTATATAAATGCTTTAGAAACTTTGCAGAGTCAATAGGCTAACGAGCTTAATGTCTTTAGTCGGGTACTCTAATTGGTGCACTAATGTTAGACAATAACAGTGCAGCTAGTAACTGCTATTGCAGACACGTTAAGCTAAATTATTTTAAGTCGTAAGGTCCAGTTAATTGGTCGTGGGCGTTGTAAACGCAGCGGCCATTGGCGGTAATTATGGCTTCGAGTTCGTATATTACAATAGATCACGAATGTGTCAAAGGATGCATTGCTGCATAATGCAGTGTCACAAGGTTACAATGCCGACACGAACGATTTCGCCACGACATTGAGCGATAAAGTTCACCGAGTGAGAAAGAATTTTACTTTCACACGTCCAAGCTTTGGCAGGCTATCCCTAAACGATGCCATTAGGTGTATACGCGGATACAGCCATTGTTACGTTCTCTCCGAGCCGCTTTCGGCTGCATTGACTGATGCTTTTAACGTTACAATTGGATTATGTATCGTTCAAATCTAATGGTGTCGATGGCGGTAAGTAAAATAAAACGGCATCAAAAATATTTAAAAAGTCATTGACGTCTGAAATACTCCGTTAAATCGTGGTAAAATCTGCGCTAACTTGAAAAATAAATGAGCTGACGCTTTGTCAGAGTTGTTCTCACGATAATAAGCAGTTGATGAGATAAACAAATATAGGGGCAGTGAAATCATGTTCCAGGCTCGTCGGAGCCGCGTCCCGAGTAGAATTCTCGACAATAGCCAATCAGTCACGATACTTTCACCCCCGGATCATCTTAATAGAATAATAACGCAACTATGCATTATAATCCCAACTGGTCGTGATATCACCGAGGGACTCGTGACTCTCGTTTAACAGTAGTCTTATATTTTAATGGGAACGCTGTTTACTAGGAATGAAGGTAATTTAGTTTCGATCGAAATGTAACAGACAGGTGAAAGTCGGTTTCGGTGATTTAATACATTTTACTTTATCGTGTATTTGCACAAGATTACACGTGTAGCAAAGATAAAGTGCATATCTCGTGATTATATCTTGAGCGTCCATATGCTGCAGCAAATAGCGCTCGGCTTGAGCTCAATTTGCGTAAATAACAACACGGTTCGCTCAACATTCTCCTACTGCTACACTTTAATGCTGTAGTAATAAACAACGGTATGGCACAGTTTGAAGCTATTACTTTTGATTATAATCGAACGATTACAACCGAATATGTACACTGTAAATTATTCAAAAAGAAAGATTGGGTAATAACTTACTGCTTAACTTAAAATGTGCGTGACGCTAACAAAAGTCGTGGATTTGATTTTGTTAGTTACACGAAAAAACAAAAACAATCTTGGTAACGACAAAAGCTTAACAATCGAAATCAAATCAAAATAACAGCCAGGAAATGGTAGATAAAACTTAAACGTTAACGCGAACGTAATGAACTCCGTCTAACTGAGAAAATGCAGGAGCAATGTAAGACCTTACAATTATGATGATTGAAGGTAAAAGGCGGGCCGTTAACATTAAATTAACGCTGGCAATTTGATTTAATGGCAGACGGTGAAGTGTAATGGGCGTAAATGTTTAGTGGGAGAAGCTTCCGCTACCCCTTGCTCATGGAATAAGATCAGGTAATATTCAGTTAATAGTGAATGAATTGATGCCGAATTACACAACCTAAATACCTAGTCGGCTCATAAGTTCTGTCACTGGCCTTTAAAATTTAAATTTGGAACTCCTAAAACAAAAACCGTTCTGCATTTGAATTTCGAATCTTTATTAAATATTTGAGTAGTATAATTTTGCAATTTTCTTCAACATGGAGTGGACGCTTAAAGATAGCCGTACCGCAATAATTGCACTATATCGTTGTGGTCACTCGCCGACTAAAATTTTTAAGCTACTTGAAAATTTAAAATTCTTTCTAAGATTTGTGTATCGTACCATAGAAAGATACAGTGAGGTCTCTAGTTTAAATGACAAGAAAAGAAGCGGTCGTCCGCGTACAGCTAGGACTCCAGCGGTTGTACAAGCAATTAGGGCACGCATTGCCAGAAATCCCGCTAGGAAACAAAAAGTTATGGCCCTCCAGATGGGTTTGAGCAAAAACACGGTGAAAAGAGTGCTTAATCAAGACCTGAGACTTCGTGCTTATAAACGAAAAACTGGCCATCTTCTCAATGGTCGGCTTAAAGCTTTAAGGCTTAAAAGATCTAAAGCTTTATTGAAGAAGTACGCTAAAAATAAGCACCGTTGTATACTGTTTTCGGACGAGAAAATTTTTGACATAGAAGAAAACTGTAATAAACAAAATGATAGAATGTACGCTCGCAATAGTAAAGAAGCGTCTAATAGCATTCCCCGTATTCAAAGAGGTCATCACCCTTCATCGGTGATGGTTTGGCTGGGAGTTTCTTATGCGGGCGTCACTAGTATGCATTTTTGTGAGAAAGGAGTAAAAACTAGTGCCAAAGTGTACCAAGACACGGTGTTGACTAATATTGTGAAACCACTATCCGATACGATGTTTCTAAACCAGCATTGGGTTTTCCAGCAGGACTCTGCTCCAGGCCATAAGGCAAAGTCTACACAAGCCTGGCTCGCCTCCAATAAAATCGACTTTATACGGCATGAAGATTGGCCCTCCTCTAGCCCAGATCTTAATCCTTTAGACTATAAAATATGGCAGTATTTAGAGGAAAAGGTGTGCTCAAAACCTCATGCAAATCTAGACTCGCTGAAAAAATCCCTTGCTACGGCAGTGGCCAATATCGACATGAAAGTGGTGCGTGAATCCATTGACGACTGGCCACGAAGACTTCAAGCCTGTGTAGATAATTATGGCGGTCATTTTGAATACATGTTATACATTTAGATTCTCTAGTTTATAAGCTTTCAAACGCTGTACAAATTATACGGAATAAACTTAAACTTTTGATTTTATTTGATACTATGTATATGACAGAACTTATGAGCCGACTAGGTATACATCATATTGAACTTCTATATAAATGTACTATAAAACCGCTAAGCCAGTTCCATAGATTAATAGCGTTATTCACGTCGGCTAAATCTGAAAAGCAGATGATCGTTCCTCCCATTATACCCCAAAATCTTCGTTAATTATATTGTTTACACCGTTAAGATTAAAATGTGATATTTTTGCAAAATTTTAAAAGTAAATAGTCAATACCGAAGGTTTTTAATTGACAACTTAAATTATTGTCGATTGTAGTAACAATGACGCGATAGTTGTTATAACACCATAATACGAATGACTTCATGCACAGCTCATGTGACCTACATAGAGATGAGAACCTTTATATTTACTTGCTGACCGTATAAACGCTTTGATACACCACTGCAAACATCCCATTAAAGTAAACTCATTCACGATAACGAAAAACATGGCCTTGCTTGGAATTTGTATTATACTAAATTGAGAGATGACATAATCGCTAAAGGCCTACAAAATAGCATAACTTCAAGTCAAGTAGCGCACTCGAAGGACCCAAAATAAACCCATCTATCGATGCAAGTTACGAAACCACGCAGAGCAAACAACATAAGACCCGCCCAAATATGTGAACGATGACCGCATACGCAAAGTATATGACTACTGTTTCACCTTCGTTCGGCGACATTGGCTATTGAGCAGGTTCTCGTAAAAATATATTACGTACGACCTATTGAGCAGAGACGACAGGCTATTTTAATATTACTCGGCACGAGCCATTCCATGCACTAATACAAGTTAACTTACAATGAGAATTAGCATACTTGACAAAGTGTTGGCGCGAATAATACTGTGCGGTATTTTATATGATTTCAAGCTCACATGGTCATTCACATTATAAATATTATTCGAAACGGGATATTTACCAGTTCGCTTTTTTCGTCCATTGTCACTGCTACTAACACGTGACAATGGACGAAAAAAGCGAACTCGAAAGAGGGTAGATCGCTACGGTGTGTGGGTAGACCACTAAAACTCGCTCAACGTTAGTTATTCCGTGATATGATGGTGCATGCAACTGCGCCGAAATATCGGGTGCTCATAAACTCAAATATACATGGTACGAGGGTTGCTACTTATATATCCGGAAACAAAAAAACAAACAAACGTACACGGCTGAAAATGGTTTTATTGTTTTTCAAAGTATTCCCCTTGATGATCTATGCACTTTTGCATTCGCGTGAACCAATTTTTAAAGCACTTCTGCCACTCCGCCTGAGGTACCTCCATAACGTGTTGTTTGAATGCGTCGACAGCATCTTCAGCGGTCGAAAATCGTTGACCGCGTAATTTATTCTTTATATTTAGAAATAAATAAAAACCGTTGGGTGCCAAGTCAGGGCTGTACGGCGGATGACCCGTTAATTCCACATTTTGACCCTCCAAAAATAGAGTTGTTTCGCGTGACGTATGACAGCTGGCATTGTCATGATGAAGAATGATTCTTCGTCGCTGGTTAGTTTTACGAATTTGTTCAAATACTTCCGGTAAGCAAATGGTCGTGTACCACTCTGAATTAACCGTTCTACGGTTTTCTAGTGGCACTGTAGCTACATGGCCATTAATACCGAAGAAGCAGGCCACCATTTGTTTCAATGTACTTTTTGCACGAGTAACTTTCGTAGGGTTCGGCTCATTTTGAAACACCCATACCGTTGATTGTTGCTTCGTTTCGGGATCGTATGCATAGATCCAGGATTCGTCACCTGTATAGATGTTATAAACGGCTTTTGAGTCACCACGGTTATATTTTTTTAACATTTTATTGCACCATTCGACACGAGCATCTTTTTGCTCTTTTGTTAAGTTGTGGGGTATCCAACGCGAACAAATTTTTTTTACAGCCAAATAATTATGTAATATGCTATTAATGCTGGTCATAGAAATACCCAGAGTCGCCTCTATCTCGCGGTACGTAACATGTCGGTCGTCCATTATAAGTTTTCGCACAGCCTCGATATTTTGTTGTACAACGACCGATTTCGGGCGACCTGCCTTAACTTCGTCCGTAAGCATACTACGTCCACGATTGAACTCACTAAACCAGTGATACACAGTAGTTTTAGATGGGGCTTCATCACCAAAAGTTGAAGTTAGTTGATCTATGCACTGTTGTTGCGTTAAACCACGCCGAAAATCATAATAAATCATAGCACGAATATTTTCACGAGTGAGTTCCATTCTTGCTGCGAGATGACATTTAAAACCCGTCAAAAACAAAACACGAGCGTTAATAAGAAAGAAAAAATATACCGGCCAGTACTTAAAAAAGTTCAAATTTTACCATGGAGGTCAAATATGCTATTTAAGAAGATTGTAATCCCGGTTTCCGGATATATAAATAGCAGCCCTCGTAAATATCCCGTTTCGAATAATATTTATAGTGCGGTATTTTGTTGAGCTAGATCTGGAACGATATATTTTTAAGTACGAGTATATACACAATCTCAGAAATCATGCGAAAGCTAAGAACTTGTTTTGATAATTTGCATCCCGCAGTAAGTGGCAATATTTGTACGTTCGAGTGATAAAATGAGCGTGAACTCCCATTAAGAAAGTAGATTGCATTTTTCAAGTAGAGTGATTTACAATACCTCACCGCCAGGTGGTGGGCGGCTGGCCGGTTCGAAATAAAACAACATGTGCTCTGACCGATCCTTTGAAGGATATTGCCCCAGTTTATACGATTAACGGTACGTTATGAATATTTATTTGACACAATACATTTTTAGATACTCTGACTATGCCAAATACGAAATAAATACATAATTAAAGAGATGCCCGGATCAGAGTTAACTGTTATTACTCGGAAAATACACGTATACTCGTATAAACACAATATTCTCTGGATATCGCGTTTATGTACATAAACAGGTCTTAGGCCTTTTTTTGAACCACTTGATTTGATTTGATATTTCTCATTCATAATAACAAAGACGAATCGGCAATTGGCTCGTATCAGACACCAATAGGACATACATTATCTAACACTTGTTTCACCATACACAACGTTTTTTTACGAAACTTTAATTCCTGTCAACTATTTAGTTTCTATCCAAGTTGATAGACGTTGACCTATTCAATTCACCAACAATACAACATTACAATAATATGGCGAGTAGCCATAAAATTGTAATTAAAAACAGTGAATCGCGTTCGGCCAAACTAATCTAATTTATTTAATAAGTTGAATAATTAAGGACTGGATCATAAAATTATAATGCACTCATAATTGTTTCCGAAGGGAAAGTGCACTTACGCTTTTTCCTCCTTATGACACCCATTTCCTCGTGTCAGGTAGTCCTGACCACTTCCTGCTATAAGCCGGGCTAACTGCGGCAACTCCAACACCGGCTCCGATACTATCTAAGTATAGCCTAACGTCAATCAACTTTAACCACTGGCCAGTTCGCCCTAATGCATTCCAGATCGGGCATTGTCCAAATTCAATAACAAAACAATATAGTACGCCTGACGACGAGATACTTTTAATTCAAGTTTTTATCGGATTAATTAACCGAATCGTATTCGAAGTGTTGATGGTAAATAAATCGGCGCAATATATCGTGATCACTGGCCGGGATACGTAAACCGCGTGCGCGCGCGCTGCCCGAGGCGCAAGCGCTGACGGAATGCGCGCGCAGCAACCACCTCTGGAGGCTGTGGCGCCGGCGCCGCGTCCTCTCCTCTCGTATAAAAATAGAAAGTCACAACCCGTACACGCTCCTTTTATTTTTACCCTGGCATTACCCGCCGATTATCTCCATCGACTGGTCGTATCTCTGTATCAAATCAAACGCGAGAACACTTTCAATTATATTCATCATCATCCTACTAATATAGACAACAGCAGTAGAATTATTTTTTAGTAGTTATTAAGTAGGTACATGTGATCTATTTAGTCAGCCCTGTCGGTCGTCAATCATCTTAAGGGTTTTTTTAATAAACCTAATAAGGGCCTATTAAATGGGCAAATAACAGCATAACCTTTGTGTAAAGAAAATATATTCTAATTTTAAAGTACCTAAACAATACAGTAAAACCACAACCTATCTCAAACATAACTCCAACACACAACAAATAAAGTCAACAAATATTCAAGTTGTATTGGAATTACATCGGAAATATTTTCAAGGAAATTCTGATTTTTCTGATTCAGACGTTTAGGCGGTAGCTGTTGAGTAGTTAATGCATTGGAATTGTATTGAAGTTGGATCGGGTCTAAACGTGTTTTAAAGTTAGAATACGGCCCCAGATTCATCCAATACAACAGCCGAAAAAATTTTGGATGACATTCAATCCAAAGATATATTGTAGGTCAAGAAATAACAATCCTCCGAAAGCTCTAAACAAATTTGTAAAATAATAAGTATACAGCGTGTATTTTTGTTATAACCGAATACGCTAAGGGTAGTTAGTATAGACCCTAATAAACATACTTTTTTATGTTTTATTAAAATTTCACATGTTTTTTCCATATAAAATATTTCAGCACGCAATGTATCACTACTTACATGATTCTTTGCCTTTAAAACGTCACAATTAATGTGTCAGATTAGTGTATATGCAGTACATTGCTGATCAGAAAAATGTAAAAATTTATTACTCTGTTAATTAAAAGTTAACTAAATATTTATTACAATATCGATTTAAAACTTCATAACCTGCGTCTGGTTTCCTTTTGTGGTTATATAAAAGATACACGCGGTATGACCTGTGATGCGGTATTTATGTTATGAGAAATATACTGAAGTTAATCTCAATTAAAAGAGGAAAGTTACGAACAGATTGTTGCTAATGCGCTGTGTAATTAAAGTTAATTTCAGAAAATCGCGTTGATGCAGAAGATAAACTACACTAGCGATTAGAGAATGATGAAGCAAATAAGAAAATGTTCGACACGGTGCAATCTGAAAAGCTTAGCAACAGGATGTCTTTCAGCTTTCCAATTGAAGAAACCTTATAACCAGTGGACCACATATGCACTGTTTCATATGATTAATATATGCAAGGATGCCAATCAGATACGGCACGCGTCGTAATGGATACTATAGCTAATACTTAATACCACACTGTAGCAAACATGCTCGAGAAAGGACAATTTTCACCGTAGCAACATTTATGCATCTGCGATTTAAGTAACGGTTGCGGTGATGCAAATCTTGGAGCATGTCACACGATCTGGTTTACCGTTATTTTTAAGGTGGATACTAAAATGTATAGAAGTAGTACTAAAATTTAAAGCCGCCTTAAAATTTATAGTTATGTACGAATCAGTTATCATAAATTTATATTTTATTGTTTGGGTCTATTGTATGCACCTTAAGACCTTTGGTTTACTTAGTAATAAAGATCCTTTTTACACTGACTTGATAACCATCGGATTAAGACAAACACTCGCGAGCAAATAATACGGGTCAGTGACAAAAACCCTTATATTTTGCAAATTAATAGCGGTATGTGCAGGAGACTAACTATGTATTAAAGAGAATTTAATATCGAATTAAATTGAACCTTCAATGTTCTACAAGAATTCTGGAAAAAGTTTTATTAAAAAAAAAGTCGAATTTGTTACCAAATTCAAATTGAGCTTATTTCACTTTTGATTGTTTTCTCACTTTTGTTTTCAATCTGTCAAAGCAAAATGATAAAAGGCAGTTTTTGTTGACTTTGATGGTCATTATTGAATTACTATCATGTCGCTAACACAAGATGAATGTATAGTCACTTTGTTACAAGAAGGCAGAAGTCAGAGATATACAGCAAGAAGAACAGGCGTGTCACTATCTACGGTGCAGAGGGTCCTCCAACGTTTCCTACAAACTGGCAGGAACCTTCGAAGACCAGGAACCGGCAGGCCGAGATGTACTACGGCTAGAGAAAATCGATTTATTGTAACAACAATGCTCCGAAATCGGCATCTCACTGCAGTTGAAGTCAAAAACCAACTTCGGGAGACCCGAAGAGATGACATCAGCGAGTGGACTGTAAGGCGGCGGCTTCGTGAAGCTAACTTGACCCCACATGGACCGGAAAATGGCCCAAAACTTGACAGAGGGCATCGAACTGCAAGGAAACTTTACGCACGCGAACACAGGCTATGGGGTGCCGAAGAATGGGCAAAAATTATGTTTTCTGACGAATCCAGATTTATGCTCTATGCACATGACGGGCGGCGAAGAGTTTACAGACGGCCAGGTGAACGTTTTATTCCAGCCTGTTTTGAAGAAAAAGTTGCTTTCGGCGGTGGGTCTGTTATGGTTTGGGCTGGAATCTCTTCAGAGAGTTGCACGCAATTAGTTTTGATAGAAAATGGAACGCTAACTAGTGCCAGGTATGTGGAAGAGATTCTTAATGAGCATGTAGGCCCATATTTAATTAATATGGGTGAAAACTCAATGTTCATGCATGACAACGCCAGGCCACACACCGCACAGATTGTGGAAGATTATTTTGAGGAGGTTGGCATCAACACAATGAACTGGCCCTCGAGAAGCCCGGACCTAAATCCGATTGTGCACGTATGGGACGAGCTTGGAAGGCGTGTAAGAAATCGAAACCCCGCCCCAGCTACACTTAGAGACCTGAAACAGGCGTTAGTGGAAGAATGGGCTAATATCCCGCAAGAACGCATAAGAAACTTAATAAACAGTATGCCCAATCGTTTAGAAGCTGTAAGAAGAGCCCGAGGAGGCAATACGAAGTATTGATATGTTTTACTTTTTTTTGTTTTTAGTTTTGTGTGGAGGTATCACGGTTGCTTTTTACCTATAATTAATTGATATCGTGTTTACTATGTTAATTAAATAAACAAGTGAATATCATCTCTAACTCTTGACGTTGTTTTATTAACTATGCATTTATCTATAATATACAATTTAATTCAGGCTCCTAGCTTTATTATTTTAGGAGATATTATAGTTTTTCGTACTGACCCGAATTATTTTCACGCGAGTGTATTATAACTATATGTAATTCCTCAGACTTCTATAGAACACATCGGCCGGAAAAGAGTTAATCCCATCAAAAACATAAATGTGAAAGGCTGCCAAGTTCGATACTATGGGAATGCTTCGCCTATAAAAGAAGTGAGATCTGAATAAGTACCAAGTTCCATAAAAATACCTCAAATCATAAATAGTTATAGGAATGCACACTTGATTTCCAGCAGTTTTTAAGGTACATTTTGAATAAGTATCACGTTACATAGAAATACCTAAAATTATAATAGTCAGAGAAACGCACACCGGTTTTTTTAGCAGTTTCCTGATAACATTTATTATTTTCAGTACTTTTTAATGATGTTACTTGGCAAGTTTTCACACACCACACACCTTTTCAATGCAATGAATCGACACCTTTGGACTGCAATGTGTCAAGTATTTTCTATGAAAACTTGGTGCTAAACCCCGGTGTGTCGCTTTTTTTTGCTCGAACTTGGCGGACACACTGCCGTGTGTCTAGATAAAAGGAGAAATCTGTAATATAAACAGTTATAATTGACAAATAGGCCTTCACTTACTGCTGATGGTCGGCTGTTCTTTTCTAGTAACTCGTTCTGTTTACCGTACTCCATAATACAGGAATAATAGCATATTTTGGAGGCAAAATATGTACATCAATGAAACTTTGTTTGTTAAATTTAGGGGTCCTACCCCCATCGGGGGGTTATGATCAGGAGGAAATTTTTGAAAACACCAATTTCACAAACTAGGCTAATGAAGTGTCATTTTTTTTTTTTTTTATACTATGACCGTGGCAAACAAGCATACGGCCTGCCTGATGGTAAGCAGCTACCGTAACCTATGGACGCCTGTAACTCGACAGGAGTCACATGCGCGTTGCCGATCCTTTACAAAAAGGAGGATTCACTGTGTTGACGGCTAAAGGAACAAGAGGGTCCCTCATCGTCAACACACTGGGTCCTCTTTGAGCTCTTTGGCAACCTTACTCACCAGCAGGAACACAACACTATGAGTAGGGTCTAGTGCAATTTGGCTGTGGTTTTCTGTAAGGTGGAGGTACTTCCCCAGTCGGGCTCTGCTCCAGATTTGAGCGAGATGACATTCACTGAACGTGCCCTGCCACACTAAGCGAGATGCCATTCGCAGTGCCCATACCTCTCTTTTTGGCATAGTTTAAGGACATACCCAAGTCCGGACGTAGTTTAAGGACATACCCCGGGTCCATACTTTTTCATTTACTATGTTTATTTTTTGACCTGAATCGAATGATATTTTTACCAAATATCAAATTGTTGCACATCAATCAATTGTGTCGGCCTAGTACACACAACCCAAGCCTTATTGAGCTTACTGTGGGATTTATTATTTATCAATGGAGAGGTCTTTAGATATATAATTTTTTGGATTTAGTGAATATTTACAGAAATAATCGCTTCGAACGTGTAAAAAATCTTTTGAACCATAAAGTAAAAAAAATAGTCGAAGGTACGGAACCCTCTATTATGCGGGGTCCGACACGCACGTGGCCGGTTTTTATGTTCTCCTCCCCCAACCCCCGGAAAGGGGTAGGACCCCTAAATTTTCGTAGGGCTCAGTAGATCCTCATTTCTAGTGTCAAGATAAAGTTATAAACAAAATTTCATTGATGTACATAATTTGTGGCATATGTATCCTTATTTTGCCTATACCAGTGCATTTAATAATTTGCTTTTCCAAATGTTACTTTTATACCTTTCACGTATTAATCTTTATAATTTAACAATAGCGCAACGAGGTGTGGCATTGAGTATAACAATCCGAAGGAGGCTTTAATCTAGAGGCACTCGCGCAATAAATATAAGATTTACAGCAAAATTATAGTTTTACACTATCATGTTCGCAAGATATCGTGTTGTCGACGCGCTTCAATAACTCATTTCACAGGTTCACTTTCGAAGTACGGGCCCGCAGCGCGGATGCAAAACCACAGAACAGCTCCCAACGTTGATTGTTTGCATCGTACCTAGACCTAACCGCTGCTGTCAGACCGCAGGGCTGGCTGGTGCATGGGTGCTGAGCCAGCCAAGCAGAGCATTTCAAATGTGGCTGATTTATTGAACTTATAACATATAACTGATTAATGTTATGAAATTTAATAAAAAATACCTTGAAATATTAGCTAATTTACAATACAACACAAATACTCTTTATTGAACATCTCAAAAAAACGAGTAGGTGCAGAAAATACTGCAATTTAGAGGTATACAAAAAGGCGGTGTTATCTAATTTACGAAATGTACTGTCGGAGAAATAAAATTTGTTTACATCTAATCACACACCACAACCCTAGTTTGCTAGCTCTCATGGAAGTACAATAGGAGAAATTCAAGCTAGGGCTTACCAAGTATCATTACATTTGATTGATTTAGACAGATGAAATGAATTAGAGAGGGCTAGTCTGACACAAAAGGCGAGATAAAGGTGAGTCCGATTTAAGATTACTTGTCCAAGATAAAATGCCATCGTGAAGCTAATAGACGTTACCGAAGTACATGCAAACTCGGAACTAAAAATAGTAAAAGTTTGACGTAACTGTTTGGCAATAAATTACAATGTATCTAATGAATGTGTACTGTAAGGCTGGAAGACAATATCAACAACTTTCACGACGACGTCAATAAAACGTCAAATGGATAATGAACGTAAAAAGTTAATGAATCTTATTACAGATTGTAATTTATAAAGTAACTATGCAATATTACTGAATTATTATTAACTCGGCTGGAGAGAAATCGTTGATTCATATAGACAAACAGTATTAGTGTAAAATATGGTTAAGCCTTAGCATAAGATCACAGCGAGGCGGTGGCAATATCTAATAGTAATTTATTAGTTGGCACTGGTGAAGGCAGGGCGAAGTAGGCCAGCGTTGTTATAATAAAGCCTGTGGGTTCACAGTGCCAATCGTGGCCGGCTCCTACTCTATCGGGCATCGGCGCACGACGCACGACTGCGACGCACGGCGCTTCCCGCGGAGCCCCGTCGCCGCCGTCCGAACAAACCTCATCCGTTACTATTTATTATCCGGCAACACTGAACACTGCTCTCGTTATACTTTCTATCTGATATGGCCAATAGAATAAAATTACTATACAGCGATAAGTTTAGTTAATATGGTATCGTTAGCGACGGAATATTACATCAACATCGCTTAGATATCATGAACTATCTTACAAAAAGTAATGCGACGCGAACTTTCCAAAGTCTGAAAGTTGACATAAGAAGTACAAGAACCGTACCGTCATTGTTGAGTTATACGAGTATGAATAGGTGCATTACCTACACGTATTGTATCTATCTATTGTATTACATACAACCATCATACATAAAACTGAACCAGTTGTCAAAAAGACGACTATTTATTAATTTGCCAGCGGCCTTCGTAACATGACTAGTATCTAGTATCCGGCATAACTTTTACGCACATTTCATGGTACCACATCACATACCAAAAAGATTGCATCAAATATATCAAGCGGAACGAAACATAACAGTATCTATTAGTTTTTACAAAACGTAATAAACTAACGAATATTGAAGGTAATTAAACATAAAAAAGATAATAACAAAAACAACTGAGTAGCTTTCACTTGCATCAAAAGAAAGAAGGGATAAAAATAGTGCCGCGGAATGTCATGTGACAGGTGCCTTACTTGCTTTAAAGGTGAACTCCATCATCGAACACATGATGCCGCGCACAGCAGACTTCGTGACCGCCATGTTTAGAAAATCGTAGTAAAAAAATATAATTGTGCAAGATTGTATGATGTTTCACTTTGAATATCGGATTGTAGAGGTTGTAGAGGGTTTATGTATCGCAGCGAGGTGCGTAGAGTACTGAACACGGGCGGGACCTGCACCTGATATCGGCTTGGTTCAGTAGAGCGCACCAGTAAACTCGGGAGAGAGTGCCTGCTGCAGCTATTGTTGTCCGTCCCGAGGGAGGGTTGGCCTAGCTCTCGTCCTACTTATACCTAATATAGGTAACATTGACCTTAACACGTTTCACTATGTGATTTTTGATTTTGTTAATGACTTTGAATGTATGCCGGAAAAGAGTTTTTTGTATAGTACTTTAAGGTACCTGTTTTTAATAATATAAACGTGGACAAAGAACTTACAACACGCATTTATTTAATGAATTTAAGTTTAAATAACGTTCTTCCATCCAGCGATGTTTAAATTAATGTCTAAATTAGTTTCTGTTCAAACAAGCTTTCTAAGGGAAATTCTGTTTGAAGTCAATTTTACATACGTGCAATGCTGCTGGACTTGTTAAAATGAAAATAGCTTTATATCGTTAGAATACAAGTTTTGCATTTACATAGAGACTGTAAATGTAAATTAAATTAAATATTCTCTCTAAAGAACTGTCATTTGAAAAGACACGGTAAGGTAAAACTTTTTATTACTTCGTATATATTTATGTATGGAGAATATTTAACTAGTACTACGTGCATAACAAATGTATGAGCATTAAAGAAACAGCACAAGTATAATAATTAGATTTAGGCAGGTATCCAACATACCGTAACCGTGAACAATAGCTTGTTCACTGATGCGGACTCGTCTTGGCCCGGACCTCGCCGGCAGAGTATAGAGGCCTGGCTCCTGCACATTCCGATACTGCGGGTACAGGGGAGTGCGGGGTAGCGTGCCGTATATTTGACCGGCAGGATCACTCTCATACACACTCTGGTATCGTGGTACTTGTAGCACATTCGAATTCTTGTAACCAGGATTATAAGATCGGACCGGCTGTGTGTAGTCTATGTAAGGGTTCCTGCGATCACGGAATCCATTTCCGTTGTAATTCTCTTGTGGGTACTGATTTAAAACCTGTAGGCTTTGCGCCGGATATCGCCCTTGATTAGGCTGCCGTCGATACTTATCAAGAATATCGAAAGATCTATTGTGTGGCGGTTTGAAGCGATCGATCGCAAATATTTCACTGACAGGTAACTGTTGACTGTTGTTGCTCGCATTGCTGCGGTTGCTTCTGGTACTACTTCTTGCACTATTTCGACTCAACGAACCGTCACCGCGAATACTTAACGTTAACTCTAGTCTTTTGTCTTTCATATTAATATTACTTTACACTTTTCACTGAGACATGAACACCTTTAAAAAATAATGAGATTATTAAAATATGGATTAAGTCATGAACTTCTTTGACATTTAAAGTATACCGCTATTCGATGCGCTCTCTAACATTACAACAAATTAATTATAACTTACGGCGATTATTGCACAACAAAGTAACGTATGGCTGAAGAAAGTTAATGACGTTTACAACGCTCTTCATGAGCGATGAGTAATGACCCCTGGTGTATTAGTAAATAACCACAAGCTCGAGAGCACGCTCGCCGTTGTTGGACTTAATTGAGGCTCAGATAAAGAGTTAACCGAAACACGAGTTTTAGACAAAGCTAACTGCCAATTCTCGGTGGACAGAGTTGGTTCAGACGGCTAACAATAATAATATTGACAGGAGAAAATTCATCGATAGACATGAGACTAAAAGCACCACACATTTTCTTGCATACATAGAACCGCTGACAGAGTTAATGGCTTTATATTTTTTTTACGACATGAGTTCAAATCACGTGCAACCGATTAACAAATTGTAGATTCCTACAAAATGCCGGTTATAAATAAATAAAGGATTCCATAGACGGGAGACAAAACTGACGCATGATACCGGTTAAAGCGAGCACGATATTAAAACACGCAAGTTCCGGAAAACAGCGTCTGTTGGCTTCCAGAAACAAGCTAAGATCACGCAACCACTGAATGTAATAAAATCTTTCAAATGTTTTGTTTGAGTTAATTTGATTTACACGGTTTACATCCAGCTGCCTAGTGGAGGGAGCGGCGTTCGACTGAGGGAGTAACGAATCGCATTATTATTGGGACTGATAAGATATGTCGTCAGTTCAATAGTATCTCGAGCTCGAACAAACAACAGTACCTTTATTCCATTCCCTAAAGATACGAGGATCATCAATAGTTATTGTTTGCTAATGTAAGGTTTTTATAGATTCAGTATGTGTGGCACGTGTTGGGATGTACTTGTGTACTTGAACAAAATCGTTACCTTGTGCTTCACTGTATTACTAGGGCAAGGCTAATTTGAACACAGACATACTGCTAACCTGTTAACGAAAACACTCCATGATTACATAATTTCATTTGCACTATTTACCACACTGTAACACGGGCATATATCCAATTAAAAAGGCGCGAACCCAGGCTATTAGAATCTCTAATTCGTGCGAGCATTGTGTGAATGCTTTGTATACAACATTTGATTGATTGTGCTCTAAGTATACCTTAAGCGTAATTTAATGAGGTAGTAAGAATAATTACAAAGACTTCTCAGGACAAAGTTTAGATACAGATTAATATACTTAATTTAATAAGACACACCATACCGCAAGCATAAAGAAAAGTATACCGAATGTGTGTCAGAGAGGATAAGAAATATGATCTTAATCTGCTATCAGACGGGCATGAAATGCAAACGTTTCGAAACGATGTGTGGTGTTGGGAAACAAGTTACTGCTTGTGAATTAACAGGTACTTTTTTTATCTAAGGATGACCACAGCGGCGTGCAACCGAGCGTAGTTCAACAAAGGCTTGTTAGCATAGGGACCTCCAAAATGAGAAGAAGACTTCCTTGATTCGTGCGTGGAAAAGCTGACTCTAGAGCCTAATTTAATATAACACGATTCTCAGAAATCTACCATTTTTTTCCTTAACGCGATGATTGTTTTTAAGGTACAACAATGCTCGGTGCATACTAATCCTTAAGTCATTGTCAATGTCGACATATCGAGTTCTAGTTACGTTACAATTACGAATTAGTGTACGTCATACTTTTTATTTCCAGATGTTTATACATGGCAATAACTGTTAACCAAAGCAATTTGATTAAACTGCGGTTGCAAGTACCGACAGTGAAAGTTAGGTCATTTAAGATTAAGAACCCACAATTCAAAAGGAAATAGAGCACATCAACGCTTCCGCAATACAAGGTATGTAAAGAAAATGGCAATGTACAGTCCGTTTGTCACTGACGAGTACGTTGGTGTGTTTACCCGTACGGCACGCTAACGACATAACAATAACTGAGCTTGACCTTCATACGTCGTCGTAGGTGCGAGGCATATTGTGCTATGTTTTTTACACTAAGGAATGATAAAGTACTTATTAAATATAACACTTCGAACTGTGTTAAGTTCAAAACACTATTCGCCGCACAATGGAACAACCTTCACAAAATGAAAACACAGACTAGCATCTCAGTTTTCATTAAATCAAACGTAGGTATGCACACTGAGAGTGAATCATTCACGAACAACGTATCACTTGATTACACATCACCTAGTTCCTACAGCTGAGTTGTGTGTCACGCGCCACAGACAGACGTATATTATTTTAGGTAGTTAGGGTTGGAATCAGGTACAAGCGGCACAGGTGGAACGAACACTGTGGGGTTTCATTCAGCGGAGCAAAATGGCACGCTGAGTGCGGTAGATAAGCTGATAACGTAGCGATAGCTCCTTTGAATCGCGATGTCGAAAATATGTATGCAGTTTTCGCCTTATTACCATGGAATAAGGTGCAAAAAAGTTAATTTCTTTTTCGTACAGCGGACCCAAAGGTTCGTGAGTAATCCTTTACACGGCAATCAGTATCAGCCCAAGTAACACAGGAAGCATTATAACATATGAATAGTTAACTTATTTCGAACTTAAGGACCGTATAAACTCTTATATACGTTCACCGAGCAACTTGTCGCATTATATGATGCTTTGAGCTGTATAACGGTTGTATAATGGCATATCTAAATGCTTTTGTAAAGCCTTTAGCTTTAGTGCAGCAAACCACAACGCAACTGTACAGCTTTCGACTGTTTAAAAGCACTTAAGTGCTTTAGGTTCTACAATAGCATTATATGATGCTTTAAGCTGTATAACGGTTGTATAATGGCATGTATAAATGCTTTTTTAAAGCCTTTAGTTTTAGTGCAGCGAACCAAAATGCAACTGTACAGCTGAATGCTGTACAGTTGCGTTTTGGTTTGCTACACTAATGCTTCGGTGTGGTTTAGTGCCTTAGGTTCTACAATAGCATAAATAAATGCTTAATTCTGTTTATGAGCATGAATATTAGCCATTATAATGCCACGTAAATCCGGTATACAGCTTTCAGCTATTTTTAATGCCTTAGGGTGTACAATAGCATTTATAAGTAGGTAATACGTTCCTAATGCAGTATAATAGCAATAATATAAACCATTATAAAGCCAAGTAATTCACTATAAGGGGCTGTTCATAAATTACGTCATTTCAAATGGGGGGGGGGGTCTGGACATCGGATGATGGTAGCATGACATAGGAGGGGGGGGGGGGGGGGGCGGTCATTCCGAAGATCACATCATCAATGTGTAAAAAAAGGAATGAAAGTCGTGTTTCTATAAGCTTTTAATGCTATAAAATATTATCTACTAGTTTTTTATTTTACAATTAAGCTTAAAACGCATTTTTTTAATGACGTCACTTTATTTGGCAGGGGGAGGGTTGGATGATTTTAGGGGGGGTAAAAATCATCAAAACTTGATGACGTAATTAATGAACAGCCCCTATACAGCTTTTAGCGGTTTTAGTGCCTTAGGTTCTACAATAGCATAAATAAATGCTTAATGTTGTTTAATAGCATAATTATTCACGTGTAATGCTGTAGGCATAAATAAGGCATTTTTTAAGGGTCACTGAGCTGCTATTGGACTAAGAGCTAGCCACGTCAGATATGACACAATAATGAGAGCAACAAAACCCGTCTGGTTAGATTGCTATACTATTCTTATTGCTAGATCCTGGCATCTGGCAGCTTTTAATGGGTGGAGGTCACAGTGACAGACTAACAAAATGTTTTAATTGGAAAATAGTAATACCAAACTAGGTAAAAATTGCCGAAGTTGTCTCAGTTATAAAGTACAGGGCCTATATTTTAAGGGGCTCTCTGGCGCCAACGACCTTAGATCTGATTCCCTTAGTTTTCTAATGATTTATATAGCTTATCATATTATCAGTAACGGCTTTAAACAATATAGTATCCTATATTTACTTCAATATTCATTGTCTTCGAGATATTTGACATCAAAGTCGAACCGGTTTAGGCTAAAAAAGTGGTTTTATGGTCATAAATTTTGTTTTAATTAGTTAAAAATTAAAATCTCTCAACAGTTTTTAGAGACATCAAAGAGGAACCCTAATATGTAGATTACGTATATGTAAGATTCTTTACACCATTCGAATATCGATAAAAGTGTTTTTTTAGACCATATTTTAAAAATATCATAAAAAAATAACGGATCATTTATTTCAAGATCCGGCTCTACAGAATGGAGATAAAAGATTCAAAAACCGATAGTCGTTTGCCTTATAATTCGATCTATAGTGAATATGTTGGAATATCGACTCAAAACTGGTCAAAAATCGATAAAAAAAACGTTAGACCAAAAAATATTGTGTATTATTACCATACATCGGGGTTTTCGGTGCGGGAATGTTTGACATTAGCCAAAGAGTAGGCATTAACTTAAAAAACAGAATGTACTCTAGCACGTTTCTACCTAATGAATAATTGATCGAAAAAATCATAGGTATATACAATTTATATGTAACAGCTGACTATTATGTATATATATTGTAGGTACATATACCCATGATTTTTTCAAGTATTTTTTTATTAATTCATGTAATGACTGATCATTGTCAACCTCTTCAGTTAATCAAATAGTTCATAAATATCGGACGTCAAGATTAATATTTGACACTTATTATACCGTGTATTTGTCTTAGGTAGATCTAGTTAGTAAATTTCGGATATGCAATTGCATTTTTAAAATACTAAGTATATAATAGTCAATACAAACATGCCTCTAAGAAAAAAAGCTCGTATCATAGTGTGTAAGCTATTCACAGAGAGGTAGTTATTCATATGATATTTTCTCAGACTAACTCTCAACCTATCTGTTTATCTCTACTCTTTCTCAAATCGTTCCCGCACCGAAAACCCCGATGTATGATTATTACGGAAACAAAAACAGTAGGCGACAAACTATGAACTATATTTTATTATACATCGTTTGGCACTACTTTCTCCCAACATAAACTTTTGTATAATTTCTCTTAATATTGTATAGTTTCCAATAATATTGCATCAAACCCAAGATCTCTAGGATTTATTTTCTTGAAATGGTTTGCATTCTTTGACCTCCACCACTTTAAAGCTGCCAGATGTCCATATCTAGAAATAAGCATAGTATACCAAACTGACTAGAGGGGTTTGGTTGATCTCATTATTGTGTCATATCCGACGTGGCTAGCTCTCCGTCTATATAGACCAACGCCATTTTGTAAATAATTTATAACCTAAAAATAAAATCATGCGGACCTATTTATACAAGGAAAATACCTATATAATAATGAAATTACTTAATTTAAGACTGCTCAACCAACACTATTATGTTAATAATGCAAAACTCGTTCTATACGAGGATTACACAATTGTTTTGTTTATTTGACGCATATCTTTTTATAATATTTATAGCAAAACCACAATAAATCAAAGGCGCGTGAAAATTTTCAATGAAACTTATATAAACATTTACAGTAAACTACATTGCGCAGTAATATTTGAAGGATATAATAACGTAAAAGCGTCAAAAACTTTTATAAATTTTGTTAGGATGCAAACAAATATGACGTGTCACTCATTCAGTTTTTTGTACCGTCTTCGTCCATTTTATATTGCGAGACAAAGTAGTTAAATCACAACGTTCATTGTATTATAACATTTGTTCCGTCCGTGTTTTTGCATTGACGTAAGGTTTATTTTACTACACTCTTATGCTAGTATTATGCTTTTGTATTGCGATTGGCAAGTTAATCGAGAGTACTTATGCTTCTTTACTGCGATTGGCAAGTTTTTTGGCCGTATTAATGCTTCTTTAATGCAGTTGGCAACTTAATAGAGCGTACTAATGGTTCTATAATGCGATTGGCACTTTCCATGACAACGATAATGCTAATAGCGCAGACATATTGCGCCTCTAATGCTATTAAATGACCTGTATAGGATCTCAAACTGGGTAATTCGTGCCCATTTAAGACCTATATCAGCACTATAAACGTTTATAATGCTACTATAAAATGAACTGAAAATGCTAAAAGCATACAGATATGCTGTAAGACGACGTATTTATGTGCGCGGGAGCTGAGTTGAGCTTTCTAACTTTACGGTACATGTCGCCGGATGTTTAAGATCAAGGGCCTTCATACCCGATTGACATGGGGCACCCAGTTCGAGAAATAAAACTGAGTACCAATGATTTAACGAAATTCTAACGAAGAAGCATAATCAGGAACCCTGTGAAATTACTCGGTGGCCTAAACATATAATAGTAGTTTATGTAACTGTTACGTAATAAGGGTCCTTAAAACATGAGTGTGGTTTTATGAAACGAGCCGCAGGTGAGTTTCATAATAAGATCACACGAGTGTTTTAAGGCCTAATTACGTACAGTTGCATACACTGCTTTATCTACACTCATATTATTTATCCAAAATGCCGTATTCGGAAACCATAGAATGGCCGCCATTGCACCGCCATGGCCAACTCGATTGTGCCGGCGGTCGCGCGGGCGCGTGTCGGGCTGTCGGCGGATGCGCGGGAGGGTGCAGGTGTACATTATGTTATCAAAACTCATTGCACATCAATAATTGAGCATGAAAAGTTAAAATTACGTTACTGCCACGGATAAAAAGCTTATCATAGTAAAATCGGTCGTGGTAATGCTAGCCATTGCCTACCGTTTTCGAACACGTTTTAGAGAACTTACAATATGAGTGTAGATAAAATATATTGCAGTATAAGAAGAATACTAAAGCAAAAGCAGCTAGTTTTTCCAGTCTCCGACACCGGATCTCATGTTTGCAAATTTAATGTAGTTCGAGTCTACATTTCTCACAAAAATAAAGACGCAATGTGACGCGAGAGTGACGGCTCGATCGGGTCCGATTTACTTGCGCTCGTGATCGTTAGACGACCCCGCATGGTCACGACCGTGTAAAATAATGTCGCAAGCATGCACATGGTGGATTACCATCGGAGAACGTGCACTACCGGAAGATCTCCGCAGACAGAACAATAAAAAGAAGTCGAAACTGGACCTAATTTAGCGAAAAGGACCGAAACCAGCAAACATTTATCTTTGAATTTCACCAATTTTGGTTTTATGTAGATTTCACAATTAGAGGTTACAATTTCAAATTTAGAATTGTGTAGTTCGAGTCCTTTTAACTAAGTCATTTTTGTTTTATTTTTCTAACACTCACCATCAGGTATATCTTCAGTATTTTCATCATCATCAGTCTTCTGGTCCTCATGAAGCTCTTTTTTTTTGATGGCCTGTAAAAAATAATTGTTTTAAGGTCCATTCCAAAAGCTTGTTTCCGAATACAAAACATGCGAAATGATGGCGACTAGTTTCATAATGAGCTTAGTCAATATGGAATGATCATGATATCACAGTACACAAGCGAGGCAAGCCAAACAAAATGCAATCAAATCTAAATTGAAATCTCGTGTTGAATGTCGCCGTATCACGTCTACGCATCTCACCCGGGCGAGCCATCCTCCTGCCGCTTTCAAGCACCTCATTTTAATAAGCGTCGATAGTGAACACTTCGAAAATTGCTGGTTGTTTATAGCAGATTTATTTAACACTACACTGGTATTGAGAAAGCGGCACTTCACTTATCGATTAATCTCGGTACACGAAGCATTGTTACGAGTGGGTTCGACACGATGCGGAGCAGTCATTTCTGCGCTCGCGGAGGGTCTACCGAGCGAGCTGCGCCGGAGCCGAGGGCCCGCGCGCACCAGCCCGGAACACCGCACCACTCCAGCAATTACCCACGGTTGGGTCGTGCTTACAGAAACGGAGCGATTAGTACCAACATTTACACGTTACTTGCTCTATATTTTGTTTCCATTCGTTTTGCAAATGTAGTATAGCTTTCCCGTAAAGGCAGCTCTTTCTTAACGAATATTTTTTTTATTTTTAAGCTGATTTCTAACTTATCGTGTATGTTACCCGCTGCGCTAATCGCTGTATATTAATACAGTAGCAGGCGAAGTGTGCGAGTAGATCTCACGGCGCTATTGTTTCTGCGATTCATCGTCTTACAAGAGGTTTCGACGCGGCCTGCGAGTCCGCTTTTACCTTTCTTGTACTATTTATTTATTTACTTTGGGTATAACACCAGTACTATCCCAATGGATAGCTCAAGATTCTATCTGCTTTAATGTTCTCACAAAACGCTAATTGCATTAACCTTTACAAGATATACATTAATATATGTACACGGATGCATTAAAACTAGCTTACAAGATTTATTTATAACTTCTACCCATTTTACATAACTTACGTAAGTTAAAAAGCTACGAGTAAATATTTAATTATTAATACAGCATTAGTTCCAGTGATTATGTAAATTGAATAATAGCAATAACAGAACGCAGTTAGCTTTTAGTATTTACTTTCTTTATTATCTAATAAAATATCAATTCCCGTTGCTATGCACACGGTTGTTTTCACATATGCTTTAAAAATATTTCATTATGTGGAGTAGTTAACAGACGTATCTAAATCTAAAATTTAATACTAGGTTTAATTAAAATAGTCTAAGCTAATTAAACACATGTCTAAGCTTAACCGAGTATTTTCTCTTGTCATAAACTTTTATCAAATGGCACAAGCGGAAACGAACGTTGAAGATAAGCTACTGATTGCGAAGGAAGTAAATTCTGCCGGAAACGAATTGACATTTGCAGATATCCCTTAAACGAACTGATACGTCGGTTAGATATATTACCTCGCAGCGTGGATCTGAGTAGGATCCGGTTTGACTGTACAGCACATGATAAATGATACTAAAATGCGACTCTCAGTGTGAAATGCGTTCAACGTGTAATGCCTGCCATTACTCGACACAAAGAAAGGTTAATTAATCAGCCAGTTAATTACGACATGGGAGGTAACAATAATGCTAAGAGCTTTCATGCGCATGCAATATTAATTTGTTATGAAATTACTGTAATGAAGATAATGTGTATGTTAGTGTGATTTGCAAGAATATGCTATACCAGTACAGTAATAACATTCAAGTGCAGATGGGCTGGCTAGACCGCAAACTGAAAGACTATAATTTTGTATTCATTTATGTGATAATTTCAAAGCAGTAAGTAATACGGACTCTATAATAAGATCTCAATTTACGGTCTAGCTGTGCCCTTCAAACGACTGCCTAACGAGCGAAACCTAGTTCGAAAATACTCTCACGAAGATGGATGTCTGGATTATCTGCCCACATATATTAGCGTCAAGTTCGAGCGCTTTACGTCTCGTTGATAAACAGATACATTTTGCTATTCGTATCTGCAAGTTTGCTATATTCATGTTACAAACACTTCCGTTACTTTTCTGAAGAGCATCCTATTAACAAGGTAGTGGACATCTATATAGTATGAATAGTGTAAGTATCGATTAGCATCATTAGACGCCATCTCATTTGCTTGCAAGGCAACTTGGGTTGTATTTGCAAAGGAGCTAATAGCAAAAGATTTGTTCTGATTATAAATTATAATTACAACTATCATTAATGCTTATAGGCGTAGCTTTTAATAATGTGAAATTGAATAGCTTAGTTATCTCTATTCCACAATCTTAAATTAATTACAAAGAGTCGTCCCAATTTGGTTGCATACAAAAAGAACAGAGTGTTTATTTGAACTAAACATTGCAAAGTCCACAATTCATCGGAACAGTCTAAGATCTTGAGGCATAGTCAAAAAACTCTTTTAATGTGACTTAAAAAGGCACTGCCTGTGCATGTACAGCAAATAAACAACGTGCAGTTTCTAACAGCACTAGTTACACTGAGCCGCAAGCACTCAACACAGCACAAGATTTACCAGGTTTTACTAGGCCAGACACATCATTGCCAAGAGGAAGGGTATTGTCTAAAGTGGCAACATATATATTGCAACAAACTTCCTACATATTGCAATTCTATTGGGAGTTAATAATTGTCTATTAATACTAAAATTCTAAATACCGTGGGTTGCGATAGCCTCGAAAGTGACATCAACCGATAATCAATGAGTACTCAAGATGTATGTGCGTGCATCCATATATGCCGTGAGGACAGCTACAAAAGATTAATCATCGCCTTAAGCGTATTACGTCTAAGAAAGATTTTTACAAAACATTGGTATGATTTTGACTAATCTCTAACAGATCTGGGTAAATTTGAAGGCACTTAGTTATGGACTTGCATCACATAATAATCAAATGGCAACGATGGTACATCGGTTATTATTATGAACGGTTTATATTCGTAGTACGGGATGACTGTTGGCAACATGCTTAAGGTTCGGGATTCCTGAACTGTTACAAACAAACACACTGAACAATGTGGACTGATCAACCTCGAAATAATTACGCTTCGTTAACAAATATTATTAGTATGATAAAAATGATAAACATGAAACTATTAAACAAAAGGTTAACTTTGGTTGATGCATCCGGCCCCTAGTGGTAGGTACAGTCACCACACGGGAATGTTGAACCACGACATTGTTCGTAATTTAACCGCGTAATGAATGATCGATGTTACCGATTACCTGTCAGCTAACATCGGTAGTTCCTTATACGGCTAATTTCGGAACAAAGGCAAGTGGTCCAACAATCCCCGTTCGTGATGGTACAGTAAGATTTTTTTTAAAGATGTCGACGTAAAGCTCATCCTACCATCGGACATTGAAACAAATCTAAGGACACATCTGGTTCGTCGGTGGCACCTGAGCAATGAGGTCTCTGGCGCGGCCCGCGTCCATCTGGTTGACGCGCTTGTTCTTGAGGTGGTGCGGCGTGTCGCGGCGGTGCAGGCGGCCGCCCGCGTCCGGCGGCGCGGCACGCTCGCGCACGCCGGCCCGCCACGCCACGCGCCGGGTGCCCCTCTGGCCATACCACACAACCTCCTTCATTTTCATGTTCCACTTACGATCTTGTAGGAACGTCGCGAACATGTATACGTTTATGTTTTTGACCGTGTTCAATAGAAATCACAAAAAAATTAAATCTGATAGCCTCACAGGTCACAGATTTTAATGAGAAGAAAAAAAATGTTTTATTAAAGTCATCAGTTTGTTTCCATATTTGCCTCCATCTCTTGAGCATCATTTTCTCTATCTGTTCGTAGTGTTCCTACAATATTCGCGATAAATGTAGATGAGAACACGAACGTCATCCAGTATATCTGACAAGAAATATGAATATACCTACCCCATAACAGAAATATAATGAACCTAATCTTCTGTGGCAGACATGTGTGATGTCTTTGAATCCATCTAATCAAAATAATGACTAGCCATGGACCACTTGTCATTATCATGATATGTTCTTTTCAATAAGCCAATCAAATTTATTAAATAACACACTGCATTATAGTCATCCGAAGTAAAATACTGTTCACCCCGAAAAATATTATGTTAATATTAAACCTCACCCAAATATATACTACAGAAGTACCGTTATAAATGTTATAATAAACTAGTTGTGTTTGTTATATCTGAATAAATCCTAAAACCATTTCACCTTTACCCTCAATGCCTTGAACGCTAATTCAAATTACTCACGTAACAATGTTATTGATGTTGATGAGTTACATAACTTTGATTTTGTTTTGCAGCATCAAAGAGCTTTTAAATGTATAATGAGCTGTGAATTCTGTCAAAATATTTAGGGTTTTTCGTTTTAATCTAACAAAGATTTTATTTCGTGAGTTTAAACAGCCAACATGCTAACTTTATAGTATTATTTCAAATGTATTAGCGTTCACTCAATTGGCCTCTAATTGGTTAGATTAATAAAACTACAATCTAATAGGGACAGCCAGCAAAGTAAGTTGCCGAACGAAATAAGATCACAAAAGTAGACTGAACAGCGCGTCAAACAAGTGTTTGTAATATTTGTGTCTAGTTACTATTGCAACCTTATTTCGTACGGCAACTTTCACTGCTAACTTTACCAACAGTAATGTATGCTCATTTATGCGCAGGAGCGATTCAAGTTTTTTTTTACTTCCCATTCATAAGTAAAATAAGAAATAGTCGAAATTCAATAATAGTAATACTACACAAGAATAGTCAATCTTGCTGAATGTTCTGATCGAGCATGTCATTACTAGTCATTAGTCTGCTATGTTCATGTTCATTGTTCAATCATACAACATTGCAGTGGCGGTGCGTCCATAGAACACGATTTCCGTCGGCTTGGCTAATTTAAAGGCATCTCAGCAGTTTTTCTACAGCTCATAAAGATATTTTAAGCAAAATTATGCTCCGGCTTGCCTTAGAACAATGTTGACCCACCGCTACTGCCACATTGCTTGTATTTATGTAACTTATGCTATAAATACGCACGCATAAATGAACTAATATTACGAAACGACCCGTAAGCAATAGTAGTTGTTATTGTGTAGCGTTCGTCACCTCAAGTTCGTCGGAGTCGTCGTCGTTCTCGCCTTCCGAGGATTCCCGATCGTCGGCCGCGTTTTGGTCGCTCTCTTCATCTTTAGACAGCTCCACAAGCGCTGGTGCATGTACCGGCTGGGTAACAATAAGCAATCATTTAGAAATTGGTACTAATTCCATATATAAATTCGTAGATGCCAGTTTACTGAGATGCCATGCACAAGGTGGCGGCACTGAGGCATTAATAAAAACTTATATTTACATCTGGGGTCTCCAAACTTTTTTACCCGAGGGCAACAGCTACCCCTTCCTTCTTGCAGGCCGCATTGTATGGAATTTAGCTCTTTTCTCTGGCCCTACTGGCATTGTTATCAGCTATCAGTTCTTTATTTGCTAATATAGACATAAGTCATGCAAATACAAGTAATAACATATCAAAGAAATAAACATTCACATAGTAACCACTAAAAAGAAAACATTAATTAAAAAACTAACAGTATTTAGGAACAAGCAAGATTTCACTTTAGTGTAACATGTGTATAGTTGTCATGGGTGCAGTTTGGAGACGCCCTAGATGAGATCTAGGTGGCAGCACTAGGGGCTATAAAAGTAATGTACCAGTCGGACCGCTTCTGTTTGAAAAACCCTCATTCTTGTGATTACCATTTATTTAAACTAGTCCTCAAACTAGGCAGGTTATTTATACAAATAATATGATAAAAAAGCGAGGTCTATAAAAAGTCAATAAATGTTTCCTCACTTCGACAATTTCGATGGGTATATGCATAACTTCGGTAGGCGACAAAGAAAGTCCGTTAGTAGTGGGTGCTTGTGGTTTAGGCCGTTCCTCGGACTGGATAGCTTCTGGCGAACGGCCTGCGAGCAGCTTATGTGCTTTCGCCTTGAGGTCCTTCGGGTGAGGTGTGTTTTGTCGAACGAACGGCGTCTGCAAATTAAGTATACCATTAGAAACCCTAATAATAAGCATTTGTGCGAGCCCCTTGGCAAATTGTTACGGCAAACATAGGTTAAATTCTCGGGGTCGATAGGAAGTAATAGTACATCTTCAACAGTGATTTATGAATGAATTCATTTACTACACACCTAAGGCATACACGAATCGAGCAAGACTCCAGTGCGTAACTATCAGTGTACGTAGCCCGAGGTAAAACGGAGCTCGCACAGTAGGTGGTGATTGTAGCTTAACCAAACATGTTCATGATTCGGAAGAAAAACATTATCATTGACCGCATGCACATGCAAATAAGCAGTATAATAATCATTGCAAAAAATATCATACGATTAAGTTTTTTACTGTAATTAGATGTTTGTAATTTAATTAAAATGTGTTTTACAAGCCGTCGGTAACAATAAGTAATACAATTATGACACACTAAATGCCTGTTTTATTAAGTTTTGGTGATGAATTCCACAATCTAAATGTAAATTTAATGAATGTTGCGAACAAAAACCTGACACTGATTGTCGTATTAAGTATTTGTAGACGTTGCTGGAATGTGAGAGGGTACGATGACGGTGAACCGAAAAAAATATAATTGACACTTAACCTAATAAGGCGTAATGCAATAATGTGTGGAGGCGGAGTGAATTACAGTACATGATATCATACACCACGTCTCCTTGGCGGTATTACGACGTGTCTCCTAGATACCAAGCTAATCTACATTAAGTGCAGTTTACTCAGTGCGATACTACATATATTCAACTAAATTTGAAAAGTGTTAAGAGTAATTGTTACAGTATTCTTATTACTACGAGTAAAAAGTTATGGTACATAATTAAATTTCGTAAATTCGTTACCTACGAGTATTCATTTTTCGATGAGTGGTTAGTTCATAACTCGAAGGCAGTAAGTATATAAAGTAAATGTGTGTTTAGATTTGCATATCTATGCGTTAGACTAGTTAACGAAAATACAAACTAATCTCTAATTACATTTTAACGTGATAATACGAAATTACAAGAGGCTTGAGGCGGTAAGCGCATTCCGACAAATATGAGTGCATTCACAATATTGTTTTACATCCATAATATCGCCGAGAAAAGACTGTAAGCTGGGACTTAGTGTTGGTATATTTTGTGTTATCCTCATTTTCCCCTAAAATAAGAAATGGGTAAGTGAAAGTCTTTTTGCTTTTTCAGGCCGGTGTAATAAAAGTCTATTGTGTGACCAGTGTGTAATGGATTACCGTGCTCAGCCGTTGGATTAGGCTTCAATGTCACCGCCTTAGCAACATGCAAACAGAGCTGACGTATACCTACAGGTCAAGTACGCACTAAACAACTAGTAGCTGACTAGCTGTACGAATTCCATTAATAGTGTGCTTGTTTATACTCTTCAACCTACTTTCATTTTCTTATCTTTATGTGTGATAAGTATAAAGAAGTAAAATAAAATTTCTAACTTCATAAATGGACTTGATAATTCCTTTCATGCGAATAGTTTAATATGTTTTCTTTTCAGAGTGGGGTGGCAAGACACAGGAAGAGAACTGCTAATGGGCATTTTCATTTTAACTTGTACTCTAGTGTTACTCGTGTAACTCGCGTTTTTTAATTAGAATATGTGATACCCGCGTTTATATATTTAATATGTTTAGGTCTCGCGAAACTTTCATCATTAGTCTTCAGTCTGCCAATCGCTAACCCGGTAACGGTACATAATAAAATGAAAACACCCAGATATTTGTGAATGCACTCGGCAGGCGCTTTGCCGTATACCTCCGCCAGGTTAGTAATAGAGGAGGACAGTCGCTGCAGCGAGATCCGGCGCTGGGTGGTGACTAGCTTGCGAACTACGTTTATAGGCCGGCGCAGGCCGAGCATGGCCTGGGATGCAAAAGACTCGGAAACTGTCGCTTCTTCGCTGTCTTCCTGTATCGATGGGACCTTAAAACCAAACATCCTTTTTTCTACGAAAAACACCGTTTCAAAGGAGGCTAAGTGACATTAACACTTTGACTACCGAGAACCCGCCTGGTAGGCACTCGAAATGTTTGCTCAGATGCCGGGCACGCGGCGTGCGGCATTGCGTTGCACGTCGTAGCCCGCCTAGCGGGTTCTGTCGGTTTCTGGGCTATTGTTCAAAATTTTGCCCGGATGCGAAAGTGTTAACTAAGCTTAATGTTAAGATTCTGATACGGGGATTACTCACAACATGTGACAAAGAACACAGGTAAAATATTACGGTTGATATTCAATGTCAACAAATTTACTGGTTTTTGTTGTTTGGCTTATGTACCTACAATATGCAAATAAATCATTGAGAAGCAAAGAAAGAAATAAATCATAATTTATTTAATCCTTTATGTCCACTTTCATCATTCTTTTAGATCGAGACGGTGACTAATTCTTTGTTGACGTAAGTAAGTATAGAAATATAGGACCATACGAAAGAATGTTCCAAAATCATAGACCATAAAACAGATAGAGCTGGGTAGGTAAGTCCTGCTAGATCTGCCAACTTCATTTCATTCTATAGACAGTTGGACACCAGTTTAAGGTCCGTTGCAGAACATGGGACACCTATTTAATTGTCTAACTCACTGTTATATTGGTTTCGGTTGGTTCCTAATCGATATTTTTTCCGTAAATCTAGTAGTGAATAAGGAATTTGTTTGCCCTCATCAATTTCGAGGCTTACTTGAGACATACTTAGTTTTACGTCTGCAGTTTTTATACACATAGGTATGGAAAACTATTTATAATAACGTCACAAATTGTTCTGAGGTACAAAGATTGTACCTATTTATAAGGATAAAACCCTATAACTACTACATAAAATTTATTTTTATACCGGAGACGGTAGTTAACCAATTCATAATACCTATTAGAATGTGAAAAGAATCATTCATCCATAGAATACGTAACGAATCAATTGTATGCCTATTTCATTACCCGATTTCAAAGTAAAAAACAAATAAAAAAACTAGCATTCTAAGATGATTGTAAAACGTAGTTATTTAATCGAATGTTAAGCACAACATTCAAACTATTATATTTATCACAAAGTTACGATTTTATGGATGCCACGAAAGGCAATGGTAAATAAAATAAAACGTAAACATACACCAACCAAGAATAATTTATTGCACATATATGGATACCAAAATATATTTTAAATACTGATAAAATTGTTAGAGATAGGTAAAACAAAATATGAATATTTTTCCACAACCTTTAAGTTACAATTCCAAAGCATATTATACTTATTCAACAAAACATTAAACATAAATAATAAATACCCTTCAAACTCATGCATATAGTTCTGTCCGTATATGTGTGGCACTCGGATCGTATAAGCCGCCTTATTTCATTACGGCTAGCGGTTTTAAAAAACAGGGCCGCGATAACAATGGGGCAAAATGTGTGCCGCCTTATTAAGTAAGTAAGTAAGTTTATTAAGATCAAAAGAACCGCAACAATGACAATCCCGCTAATCGTTCAATCGCCGCATTTCAAAACGGCCCTGGCTTTTGATAACGGCTAGCCGTAATGTAATATGGCGGATTACACTATCCGGCTGCGACATATGCACAACCTACAATACATTAAATGCCTATTCCAAAGCTACGAGCAACGAGCTTATTGCTATATAAGCTCTGTGCCGTGTACATCTTTGTGAGACGTTAATTCTGTACCAAGAGCGGAAATCTACGCATTTGTTTCTCATCGTGGCGCCTACATTGTGGAAGCATAGAGGTAGTTCATAGCGGAGCGACTTGTAAGCGTGTGTGTTTTTGAGAGGCTTGCGCGCGCGCCGCCGGCCGGTCACCGTCACCAAGTAACAACAGCAAATGCTCACCTCTTTCGCTTCGGAGACGTCGTCGGTAAACTTAACGGAGTGTGTCCTGGAAGCCTCCTTCTCTTCCCAGTTTTCGCTGTCGGAGTCTCGCTCTCGCATACTTGTGTCTGGCGAAACAAATAATCTTAGCATGTTTGGATATATTAAAAAAATAAAGGCATGTTTAATGCTTGTTACGCTTGTCGTATGTTTCTAGATGAGTATGTTGAATGTACTTAGACATTGACCTGCTAAAATCGAAATGACTAAAAACAACCGCTAGTAGTTATAGGTACTGAAATTTTCGTAATTATTACTAAAAAACTAAAGTAGAATTCATAATTCAGTGTAGTAATTTGACAGCTCCTGGCAAACAAAACGGTTGTCAAATGTATGTAGATTGCTATCAAATTACTCCACTGAATTATGAACTCTACCTTAGGCCAGGTTTAACATTCAATACCTTGATTATAGTTACTTTTTTTTCAAATGGCTGGACTTTTACAGATTAGTACTTTTTATGTACACGCAACCCGTACTGTTGTTACCAGTAATCGGAATAGGCAGAGTATAAATAACTAAACTTAGTAGAATGGAGACAAGAATTGACTCCCTTGTGATAAACTTTTTCTTACGGGATTTTTTTTCATAAATTCCCATATTTGTTTCCCAACATATTAAAAATTAAGTAGCACAAAAGTAGCACCGGAAATAGTATCTTCCTACACGACGGCCGCAAAAATATATGAGACGCTCTTATGGCCGTACAAATAAGAGCGTGTCACATATTTTTGCGGTCTTCGTGCAGGAAGATACTATTGCCGGTGACTGTACAAGATATTACTAGTTTACAAGTAAAAATATGTAACTGTTCTATTTTTATTATTTGTAAATAAGTAATAACTTTTACTTTGTTACTACTAAATGTTGAATACTTATTACTTATTTTATTTTCAATGGAATTCCCACAAAAAAAATTGTCGCAAGGAAATCCCAAATTCTTGTCTCGGTTCTACTAAGTTTAGGTATTAATATTCTGCTTATTCCGATCACTGGTTGTTACGTAGTCATGAAACGTAACAACATATAACAATACAAAAGCGCTCTGGAAAGGTGAAAGCGAACCTTACCTTGAAAATACAAGACAGCATCAACATTTAAAGCAGAAACGTAAAATAGGTTTCAAAATAATTCTCCAAAGTGGGCGTGAATGAATGACATACATACTGACATATCAACTCTACTTAATGAAACGTAATAATTTCATTCAGTCATTCCAATAATTTACGCCAGCTTTTGTGAATATATATTATTGGTCTATTTTGTATACGATTGGTATAAAAAAAAGAGGTGCTGTGCAAGTGCATTTTTATAATTAAATTTTACTAATTGTGCATCTAATAAAGCAGATATTATTTAAGCATTATATTTTTACACTAATTGAACCCCTAACCCATAAGACCTGAGTGAAGGTAAATATATTATGCACAATTAGTTTACTTTAGTAATACGTTGATATATTTTTGATGAGTCTCACCTCTGTCTGCGTCTAGTTCCTGCGACTGTGAATTAAATCTGTGATTCCTGAACCAGTGTCCACTGCCGACCTCTGACGTGTGATCCAGCTCTATTTTGTGGTGTGACAAGTGTCAAAAGGACATTTAGTATTTACACAGCAAAAACGAAAATCACAACATGGTCCCAATGCCAATCTGCAATTATGTACCTGTTCTTTTCGATTAACGTAAATAAACAGTGCAAAAACAATAATCCTTTTTTTTTATTAATAGCAAATCTACTTTTTCTTATGTATATCCAATATCGGCAATATATATATATATATATATATAAAATAATGCATCAAACCAAATATTGCAATTAACAGCTAGCATTGCTGACCTAGCAATTTACTACAACCAATAAATGTCTTTTAAATGTACACCCATGCTTCGCGACTGTAGATCAATTTAGGGTCCTAGCTAAATTGGACATTCCATACCGTAAGCATTGAATATCGAATTTAGATATGACCCTAAATTGCTCAACAATCGCGTAGCGTGATGGTACCTACGCTTTCCAGAATATTTATTTAATTTTCCTTTTAATCTAAATGAGTCATAATATTGCAAATTGTCACTGGCACAAGCAGAATTAAAGAGAAGCACAAAAAGCATATGCAAAAACAACATTTAAACATATGCTCACCATCACATAACGTAAAAATAACCATTCAACAGAACAAAATTAAGATTAGAATAAAACGCGCGGTTTCTTGTAAAACTTGATTTGAAGTGCCTATCATGTTTTCATCGTTGCCTGACAAGGGTGGCAGCTGATATCTCAATTTAATGTTCAGTTCGTACGTTTCATGTGGCATATCCTTTTAAAAAATGCTTTTTAATATAAATTACTACTTAATACGACAGCAATCACCTGAATCGAGCTCGGTTAAACGATGTAAGTACAGAACCGCCAAGATATTTCACAGTTTAAGCATCATCAAATCATCATTGTTTAGTTCGGCGAGTTGTATTCTTTTGCTGAGATTACAAACACATAATCTGATATCAGTGTGCCAAAGATTTAGGTAGATAATAAAGAACTGAAATTAAGTAGTCATTTGAAACAACCCGAATTTTGTCGATTAAATTTATTTTAATATGAATTATTCTGGCGGGTATAAGTATATACCTACATACTTATATAATATTCAGTAAAATTAAGTAAAATTAAAATTGGGTTTTATATGAAGTAGTTTTAATAAACATGGCATAACGTCGTCCAATCTACAGTACCGGCCAATAATATATCACTTCCGTGATTTACAGTAGAACTTTTATATATATTTGTAAGTGATTTCCACCTCTACTTTCGGTAGTCTAGTATTATACCGTTGAATCTTTTTTTGAAAATATACCTTAAATGATACTATATCCTGAATATCCTCATATCTAACAATTTTTTTTCATTATTACAAAGTGTAATCTAACAATCTATCAATTAAATATTTAAAACACTGGTGTTATACAAAAAAAGATGACGTCATAACTACTCTTCTTTTCTTTCTTTTTTCAGGAACTACGGGTAAAATTGATTCATATGGCCTAAATATCAATCATTCCGATTTTCATGCTTTTAATACCATTTGCAAGATTTTTGGCGTATCGCTAGGACTATGAGAGCGATGAGAAAAATGTATCTCATGTAATGATTTTATCATAGACGTTTTTTTTTTAATATATAGTCACCTTTTTTTATTATAGCTTTTTTATTTAGTATGCTGAGTCTCCTATTGTAATTCACAGAATTTCAGTAGTCATCAATGTCATCATATATTTGTATAAAATTACCAGTAAAACATGCCATCTACAAACTAACCTATATTGTTTACTCTGTTCGTGCTCATACAAAAAACACAAAGGTGATATTATTGGCCGGTACTGTAAATCATACATATAGTGTATCATACATATTTACAAATAATTTACACTTAACACATTCAATGCCGAGAACCCGACTATCGGGTATTTGATGATTTCGTTCCCAGGCCGGACGACCCGATAGTCGGGATCGTAGTACTACAGCTTTATATGACGAATTTTATGTGGCCTGGCGCGGATGTCTTGTTTGGCTGGGTGGCAATGAATGTGTTAAACGACGTGTGTGTGTTAGGTGATGTATTACATGCAATTCTCACTGCATGTGGATGTTTTTCCACAATTTTAATTTTACTTAGATAATCTTAAATGGCGTGCAAATGTAGATAAACGTGATGAAAGCTAGGTGCTTAAATAAAAAAGTGAACTAAATATCTATTAAAAATACGACACACGACACCGAAAGCAATAAAAAACAGGATTTATATCGTCGTAATGATAAAATTGTCCGCAAAATGTATTCAGTGGATTTATACTCGCTAAACATTTAAGTGAAGTTCTAAATGTAATACAAAATCAACGATATTAACATTTACATGCAAACAAATGCAAACAATTTATTACACTTCTTCAGCTAACTCTCACTAACCAGGACCATACAGGATAAATTAACCCTATAAACTTAAGTGAAGAAAGCAATCAAAATATAAAATGCATAGGGATTCAAAATAAGAAAACCCAACTCCGTAAAACGGGAAAAATCGAAGGGCACGAAGACTCACTTTACCATTCTCACATTATCTAAGATAAACCGACTCTTCGCCATCAATTTTGCCAAGCCATTATGCATTACATTTAGCAAGTCACTTTGTATTAAACATGGAATTAAACTAAAAACGGATGCAGTCATTTAATAAATCTAATAATTGTAACTTTTGATAAACCGATAGCGGTCGGTTAAATAAAAGCCTATCCAGATAATGAATGCGATCTTACCAGGCTGTTGTGTGTAACTAAGCTGAGGTAACAAGAAACACGTGAGGACCTTCTCCCCGGTGGCCTCGTCATTGTCAGCCTGGAAGGTGAGCAGCGGCTGTGCCTGGTTCTCTGACAGCCACACAGCCTTCAGCTCTAAATTCACTAAGTCATACGGTAAGTACTGCAACCTGGAAATTGAGAAACAACTAGTAAATTTTTCTGTTTTTAAAACGTGACGTGTTTTATTAGACTACTTGTGTTATTAGATAAAAGCAATCTACGCCGAACACCGATCAAATAATACTAGTGCCGCAAGAACGACTCGTGCAGCGGTTACAAATTTTCACGAGCCATATTTTCAGTAAATCTTGTTTGATTCTGGTACCTCCTTTACACTGTTGTTCAACGACGCCGAACGATGTCTCAAACTTCATTTATTTTGGAATCGACGTCGGATATACGAAAGTTAATCGATCGTATTCGAAATAAAAACTTTTTTTACGTCTAACATTTTAAGTAATATATAACGTAAACAAGAATGTAATGTTATGGCCCTAACTTAACCTGTAAAGGACCAGTAAAATTTCCTTACCTATTTCCACTCACGTCCAACACATGTAACGATTTACAATTACCTAATTCATTAGGTAATCTCGTTAATTTGTTGTCTCTTAAGCTCAACACGCCCAACAACGTCATGTTGCCAATCTCTAATGGTATTTCTGCTAAAGAATTTCTATCTACATTCAGTACAGTTAATTCTTTGAGATTCCCGATTGATTTTGGCAGCTCCGTTAGGAAGTTTTCCGTTAAAATAAGTTCTTGTAGATTTGTACACCTGGAATAGATGGGGAAGAAGAGATCAGTTATAAATAGTGTAAGATAAACTAACAAAATTGAATAACATATAAGTAAACATTACAGCCACTAACCTTCCTACATTTTCATTTAACGTATGTAATCTATTTTGGTCCAATTTTAGTATAGCTAACTTGGATAACTCCCCGGTACCATCCGGTATCGTTTCTAGCATATTTTGCGAGAGATGCAAGTCTGTTAGGGAACAGAGCCCACCGATTGCTTCTGGAAGTTTTTCTAGTTTGTTTTCACTGACGTCTAAACAAATAAGAGCCTTCAAGTTGCCTATTTCTGGAGGCAAGTACTGCAATTTATTATGGTCCAACCATAATTCTTCTAGCGCAGGCAGCTCTCCGATAAACCCAGGCTGAAAAGTCACAGGAAAAATATGTTAGCTTATCTCAACGTATCGATGACTCATAGATAAGAACATTGAAAACAAATGTTTCTTACCAGTTCTTCGATTTCATTATCTCCCAAATCTAACCTCTCTAGTTTGGTTAGATTTTTTAAGGACTCTGGTAAAGATTTCAGCAGATTTTCTCTCAATTCCAGCGACTGAAGAGAGATTAAACTGAAAATGAAAATAAAAGGAATGAGTACTTACATAAAAGTATTTACCTATACTAACAAAACCGTAACAGCTAAAATCCCTATGAATATTGTTTTTACCTCTATGATAGAAATGATAGAATACTCAGTACGAGTATATATGTACGTTATTCATAATAGGTATCTGTATAACTTGTAAAATTTAACGACGTAGCAATATTTCGTGGGTAATTCATAATGTTTTACTTAGAATCAAAGTTGACAAAGTACCGGTACGGTGCAGTGGGAGTCCAAGCTACACCTAATGTCAGCAATTCCATTGTGTTTCCACCTCGCTGCCTTGTATCATTAAACTATTATGTCATATCATTATGGTAATATGCTGGCAGGCATTGAATTTATTTAACATTGAAAATGCATAGCATACGCGTTTCGTTAACAAGATAGTGATTTTGTACTAGTAAATCTTATTTAAAAGTACCTACCTACATAATGAATGAGCAACGCAACAACATTGTTATAGAATCTAGAAAATAAAACACATTAAAAATTCATGATAGTGACACTCATACGTGAATACTTGAAGTTTTTGACCCTTAGCGGTTTGACCTTTCAGTTACGAGTACAATCCGTACATAAAACGGTCGAGAACCGACAGCATTAGCATTACAGTTCAAAGGCTACGTAATTCTATTTATTTTATTAATTTCGTATTCCCGCCACGCATAAATGTGATGTGATTTCAACCTAACTTGATTATGATTTAGACCAATATATCACATAATACATTGCTATTAATTTGTAATGGGAAAATTTCTAATTTGATTATTATATTACTAGATGTTGATAGATAAGATGATTAAACTCGCTCGATTTAAAGTAAGCATTTTACTTTGAAAGAACACACACGGAGAATCTACATATTTTCTCGCAAAGATGTGCAAAACGAAGAAAAGACGATATTGCTACGAGTAAAGAATGTAGGTTATGCAACATAAATCCTATTACAGTAGTATAATTAAATCAGAACCAGTTATACGACGTACTAAAACAAATGAAAGAATACTATTTGCATTGTTACCAAGCGCAAAATATTATAGATTCATAATCTAGTAATCTGTGGACAATGTCGTTGGTCTCACACTTTGTAATTTTTGTATTGTTACTATTAGCCATAATCTCGTGTGTTACTGTTTTTTGTCCCAAATAAATTTAAAAAAAAAATGCCTGCAATGCCTACTGTACTTAAACGGTAAAGTTGGCCATGATGTGAAACGTGTTTCACGTCACCACAAATATCGTGAAACTGTTCGCATAAACAACACGTTACTGATAAGAGGTGTTAAACGTATTTCTAGGTTTGTGGGAAAAATCATGTAGGACGAGGACGTATAAATGGGTTTCAAGCAATAAGATGAATTTTATTATTCCGGTGCAGTTTAGTAAAATCTATAGGTTATTATTTTGATTATTGACATCACTAATTATACAAACGAATAATAATACAATTCACCATCCGTTAGATCATTTTTTTTAACTCTTTTCCAATACCGTAAGTCATAAAGTTTGGTTATGTTTAAGTCTTTTATCTACACTCATACTGTAAGTACTCTAAAATGCGTTCAAAAACCGTAGACAATGACAAGCATTACAACAAACGATTTAACTATGATAAGGTTCTTATCTGCGGCAGTAACGTAATTTTAACTTTGCATGCTCAAATATTGTTAAGCAATGAGTTTCAAATTTGGAACATCGAATTTGATAACATAATGTTACCGCCATGGCCAACTCGATTGGTCCCGCGCGAGCGCCGACACAATCGAGTTGGCCACGCCGACACAATCGAGATGGCCACGGCGGTGCAAAGGCGGCCATTCTATGATTTCCGAATACGGCATTTATAATAAATAATATGAGTGTAGATAAAGCAGTGTATGCAACTGTACGTAATTAGGCCTTAAAACACTCGCGTGATCTTATTATGAAATTCGCCTGCGGCTCATTTCATAAAACCACACTCATGTTTTAAGGACCCTTATTACGTAACAGTTACATAAACTACTATTTCAATACTAAGTATGACAATTTTTTTAGTCATTGAAGAAATAACATTGTACTTCAATGACATTGCTTATTATGATCACCAAAAGTTTGTAGACTACCAATATTTACTTTAACGCTTCATATTTACATCCTTGAAACCGCATTCCTAAGCAGATGTCGTAGTTTGTGCCTCCGTACCGCAAGTGCGACAACCTTATAGCGTGATTCATCAACCGACGTCATTGAAATGCGTTTGTACATTTACACTTGGTTATTCCATCATAATCATTAGAAACCTGTGGTAACTAATGCTGTCATTTCTAAAAGCTTTAAGAATGTACAAGATAAACGAAATGTTTGCACTCGTCAATGGTTAATGAATTAAATTAAGTAGGTATGTTATTTATCGGGTAATTATGTGATACTTTTTTAATGACGTCGACAGCTCACATAAATAGGCGCTTTATTTACGTCTTACTGGGCCGCAATAGCCACACTAGAACGGTTTATTAGCATTTGAAATCTAGGTTTATTGGAATCATAATAAAACTGGGTTTAAGCTGCGATTAGACAGCGTAATTATCTTGAGTCGTTACTAAAGACACACGTATTGCAATAATAAAATACCGGCACAAGGCGTGTCGGACTACGCGTGATGAGTCCCGTTACAATAAAATAAAATAAATCCATAGAGTATCTTAATGGCAAGGTAAACGTTATTTTTTTGTTTTTTTTATCAAATAGGTGGTTAATTTTAGGACCTTTCGGGTGATGTCCTGCCTTCTCTAGAATACTATTTACTTATTATTGTTTAAACAATGCAGTTAATAAAGACATTAAATTAACGATTAACTAAAGAAATAAGAATATCTAACCTAACCCGTATTAGGCATACACATTTACATATACATTTCATATCTATTTGATTTAAAATTTCTTTAACATACAAACCGGCAATCCTGGCATGACATGAAGATACTCTACACTCGCGATCAAAAAAATCGACTCAAACTAATTTTTAATTTCATCGTTTAATATCTCAGGAACCAATCATGAGATCAAAAAAGCAACGGTACCATTTTAGAGCTAACAGTGTCAGCTTTCAATACGAGCATGTTTTTCAGGCGAAAAATTTCAGTTCATGAAAAACAAGCTAGCATACCAAGGAGGTGTAAAATTTGGGTGCAAAAATGACCTTAACAACGAAAGAAAAAACATTTTCATGAACGAATAACAATTTATTTTTATCTTTAATACCTGGTGTTACCACCAAAAACCTTTTTTACACATGCCATGCGTCTCTTCATTGACCTTATCAGCTTCCTGATGGTATCCTGGGGGCATGCTTCCCACTCTTCGACTAAAGCTTCTTTCAGGGCCAAAATTGTCTCCGGAGCAGGATTGCGAGCTCGAACCTTGCGTTTCAGGTAATCCCATAAGTGCTCGATAGGATTTAAATCAGGACTCAGAGGTGGCCACTTCAGAGTCGGGATGCCAACTGCGTCAAGGTACTCCTTTGTGACGCGGGCGGTATGACAAGGGGCGTTGTCTTGCATGAAATGGAACCCCTCGTCAAAGAACCCGGCGTAGGGGACGACATGGTCTTGCAGGATGTCGGTGATGTACCTGTCTGCATTCAAACCACCGCCTCGACCCCCGCCATCAACAAAAACCAGCTCGGTCCGCCCCTCCATGGAAATCCCCGCCCACATCATGACGGAACCTCCACCGTAGGCGACTGTTTCAGCGAAGCAACACTGGGCGAACCTCTCTCCAGGTCTTCGGTACACCCGTCCTCTTCTGTCGCTGCCATGGAGACACACTCTGCACTCGTCGCTGAAGAGTACGCGGCTCCATTGGTCGTAGGTCCAATTTTCGTAGGTCGCCACGAATTCCTTCCGAGCGTCCCGATGCCTCTGAGTCAGTTTGGGCCCAGTAGCAGGTCTTCTTGGGGTAAGGTTGGCTTCCTTGAGTCTCCGCCGAACTGTTGAGGTGCTAACAGGCACAACCCGGTTCCGCATCAGGTCTTGCTGGATGGCAACAGCGGTACGGTGGCGATTACGAAGACTGGAGGTGGCGATGAAGCGGTCATCCCTCTCCGATGTGCACCGCTGACGGCCAGATCCTTGTTTCCGTTTCAAGGTTCCAAACCGACAAAACCGACGATAAACTCTGGAGACAGCAGACTGGCTTAAATTCAGCTGCTCAGCAACAGAACGCTGCGAGAATCCTCGATTCACCAAGGTGACGACTTCGGTGGCTTCAGCTTCGGTGGTATCCATTTTTCGAAGGTGATTCCGGTGTAAGATTGTGAGGAGATGTGCACTGGTCAACTTCTGATAAGCGAATGATAAGGAATAACCGGTTACACCGGTTTTTATTGGTCTCAAGAGGGCACAACTCGTGCATATCATAACCGTGTAAAATGCCATTTTGTACAAAAACTGCGATAACCTAAAAACTACGCAACTGAGATCGATGTCTTTTACTGTTTTTTGTAGCTGAATAAATTCGTAATAAAATTGCATTCAAAGTTTTATTAAAATATTTCCCGCTTTCCGGAAATACGACCAAAAGTAAAAAATGTTGCTTGAGTCGATTTTTTTGATCGCGAGTGTAGTTAGTGAACTTAAAAATATAACTTGAACTTTTGCGTGACTATTGCATGACTGAATTAATTAAAACAAGCACGACATACCATGTAAATATCGCAAATAACAGCGCGTGACATTACAAAGGCAAGCTTTGAAATAGGTACCCTTCGAGAACTATCTTCAGCTTTATTTTACAATTAAGTAACTATGCGAAATTCTCAAAATATATGTCGAGCTTTTGGCTTTTGAACTTCTATTATTATTTCGTCAAAGAATTGAAAAGTTTCGACATCGGAAAGTTTTGCGTCAAATACGTAGGTAATGGGTAGGTAAGTATTAAGGCTCGAACAAACAGCACGCGGTCGCGCGCGACGGGCGCGCAGCGCGATGTTTCCATACAAACCGCTAGCGTGGTCAAACAGGCTGCGCCCCGCCGGCTTCGCGCCCCGCTTCTGTCGCGTCCCGCCAGCGCAGCCCGTCGCGCGCAGGCCGCGTGACCGCGACGGGCGCGCCGCGCGAATCACGCGAATGTCAGTGTGACGTCAGACAGCGCAGCGCGCGGTTGGGTGTGGTATTTTATAATATAGGTCTGATCTGATCTATCATTTTTGTTTGTTCGATTTAAATTTACGATCTATAAGACGGATTATAACAGTTTTTTTTTTTAATTATAAATCATAGTACTTAAATAATAAATACAAACCTCAAACAAATCGCTTTATAAGACTGATTGTAAGTGAGTTTACTTAATTATAAATTATAGCGTTAAGGAAATAATAAATACAAACCTAAAATTAAACAAATCGCTATATACTTCAGACTGATTGTAAGTGAGATTACTTAATTATATTATAAATCATAGTGTTAAGGAAATAATCAAATAATAAGTACGAACCTCAAACAAATCGCTAGTCTTTCCTTTGAGCTAATAGCCCGTCTCCAGTTTGTATCGCGTTTTGTTATAACTGGCTCTAATAATATGTAATTCTTCGAAGGTTGTTTTTGACATACGGAACTATTTAAAAAACTTTTCTTCGTCAGATAACAACTCACAGCACAGTCTATTATATTCGCCGTATTCCAGTCTTTTCTGGCTTACAGGATGAATCCACTGTCTTTTACGCTTCCTAGAAGCGGCTGCCAATAATAACAGCACATCCTCTACGTCAGAATCTTCAGATTAATTTAAAATTCTCGACAACCTTGATAGCGACATTCTCGTAACGATGCTTCGAAACGAATGACCAAACCAAACCACAACGAGCGAGCGGGTATGCGCGATGCGGGCGGGACCCGCGCGCGATGCGGGCGCGTTGCTGGCGGGTTGATGGCGCGAGGCCAGCGCGATGCGCGCTTGCTCTGTGTGACCGGGCATCCCGCCGGCATCACGCCCTCATCAAGCCCCGCTACCGTCCCGCTGGCAGTCTGTTCGAGCCTTTAGGTACAACTACGAGACGCTAGACGAGTAGTTTTCTTAAACGAGCACTATTTATGAAGGGAAAGATGCCATGGTTGATGGTATTGGAATCAGCACAAAAGTAGGTACCTATTCTCTATTCATTTAGGTATGCGATATGTGGAATCTTTCAATGAGGTCGGATGCTTGCCGCCACTTGCCGGCTCGACAGACACCTTTTCGCGCGGGTTTTTAAGAACCCTTACCTTTTCATCACGGGCAGAAAAGTTCAGAGGAAGTGTCTCATTTGTCAGACATTGCTTTACGTCTTGAATGTTCAAGTATATATTTGAATGTGCAGGTAAATACCTAAATTACTTTATTTTCTCCAATATGCTCGGAAAATGTACGCCTTACTGTAACACAATTAGTATGGGAAGATCTTCATTATCGAGAAACTCAAATAAATAAATAAACATTATTGTGAAGTTTTAGCAGATTGGAAGTCCCTTACTGTATTTTTTGTACCTTTAACACATTTCTTTCGACTAAGAAAAATCATTTGCATACAGCCAATTAAAGCGTCTGCATCGTCTGGTATGGCTGTGTCCCTCCAAGCTTTAGGACAGAGTGAGAAAGGAGATCAAAATTCTAGGTTGTATCGTTCTTTCTCATAGCTTGCACGGCCACCACATATATGATAGTGCGATTACTGCTTAATATATATTAATACACGTCATAACCCCTTTTTAAGGTGTGTAAAAAACCGTATTTAATGGTGTCTTAAACAACTTATGACGAAGATAGATTTTTTAAATATTACTATAGAAATATCAATTGTCTCGTCATGTTAAGCGTGACCAATCGACATTGACGATCATAGAGAACATGAACGTACTACAGGATCACCTTACATGACAAGATAACCGCGTGTTCTCAATTCTTATAAAGCAAGACATAATTCTATAAAACTAATATGTGTTACTAATACAGACAAGGTCATTAAATTAAGCTTTAAGATAATGATGTTCTAATTGCTGCTATTGTTTACGGTAAAACTGATGACTTAGCTCTCGGTTGGATAAGCAAGTATTACGACATAAACACCACTGACCTTATTTGTCACAAAAAAGAAGTCAGTTAACAAACTGTACGAAACATTTTAGCATAAGAAATGATGTTTAAAATGCTGCAGTTAATGAACACATAGCTAATTTAAAGTAGATGATTTGTTATTTCAGTATATAGTGACTAAGATAGAGTTCCAGTGAATTGACCGCAGTGTTTGTATAGTAACTTATCAAGCTCGCTCGACCGCTCCAAAACTTTCTCGTTTAAACTTTCGCTTTCGCGTGTACAATATGTGCATGAGTACTAACTACAGTTCGTTTATGCTTGGACTGTATGGAGCCAGATAATAGCATACAAATCCTTTCGTAACCATTTTTCAACCAGACAATCACTTTCACAGCCTCAAATTAAACGGTTTAAATTACTTTTGATCTCTAAGTGATCCTAGAGTAATTACGAGGCCAACTCGGAAAAAGATTTGGCTTTTTTACCGTCGCGTCATTCATTATGTCATTTACTATAGCGTGATCGTAAGCGGTTGTTTACATACTCATATATATATATCTAACTAAGCAAATAATCTAATATTGACTGCGGTGTACTTAAATATGTGACGGATATCCCATTAATTAAATCGTCGTTTATAACATATAATTTCAATCAACAGTACGATGATGCATTTGGACGCACAACAGGCGAACGTATTAAACATAATATTTTAAGTTAAACAAATAATTTGGGGAATTATAAGGGGCAGGGAATACTCATATTTTTGGACTAACGATTTTAGGAAGCCCCCATTAATGGGTTAGCCACGCTTTTGTAACACATCCGCTGCAAGCACGAATATTAGGGTGTACTAAACTGTTTAGCTGGGCTGTACGCGTGCCGTTTTCTTCTTTTACCAATATTATCACCGTTAGTGTAATCAAAATTAGTGTAACAATAATATAGCAAGAGTCTCACCTTCCAAAATCAGCGGGCAGACTGGTGAGCGACATGTCGTTGAGTCCCAGCACGGTAAGGGCGCGGAGTTGGCTGAACCCGGCCGGCAGCCGCGGGATCGGGTTGCTGCTGAAATCAGCGATCTGCAGCGCCCGCAGCTTCTTGATGTCCTCGGGAATGTCGGGAATATCTGGGAAAACATTGGCAATTAACCACTAGTAACAGAGTACCTACAGTATTAACGGAGGATTTTTTTGCATGGTCCGCATGTGACCAATGATCGTCGGCCTGACTACGTGTTCATCAGACAACTCGATCAGCGCCTTCTTAATAAAAGGTTATGTAGCTCTATGCTGGCGTTATCTTCTTCTAAAGAATCTTATAGAGTGACGTGGCTATTAGAAAATATATTGTAGGCCATAAGTAATTACTTTTTTACAAAACTAAGGCACGTTTCATATAAAGGTTCATATTAAATAGGTAAATGTCCATCCAGAGAGTCCGATTTACTCACACTTAAGCATAGTAATTCTGATTGCAATGAAATAATATTATAAATACATAATTTATAGTTTACTCGTCAGACAGGTTTTGAACCATGGCCTGAAAATGATGACTATAAAAGGCACAGTATCGCGAAACCACCTCTGCATACGAAATGTTTTTGACTGACTGGACGATTATGGTAAATCGAAGGCTGATGTATTCAGCACATGGACAAGAGACCAACTTTACTTTTTAATTCATTTATTAATTGACAATTTTAATCATAAAGAGCTCGAAAATTTATTATTCAATCTGTCTGAAATTGAGTTTTCGCTTTAGTTAATTCGTTTTTAAAAGAAGCGAAGAACAATTTGTTCGCTAAAGAAAATATTTGTTCATTTCTTACTTGGTTTCATAATTTAAACTTTAGTGGAATATTAATCAGACCGTCTGTTCTTTATGATTATACTAAAAAGGTTTGTTAAACATGTTAGTCCAAGAGTTAAAAATATGTTATTTTATAAGGTTACTTAGTAAGTAAATAGATATTAAATGTCGGTATCACAATGTACCTGCGTACGTGTACATAATGGAAATGTTATAATTATTTCACAACCGAAATCAAATGACATAAGTGAGAAATGCAGTACACATTTCGATCTTCATTAATATAAATTGGCTTCAATTGACGGCACCCCGTGCAAGATGTAAATAAAACTATTGGGAATCACGTGACGTGCGTTATGAAGGAATCTTCGTATCACGATTATAATGCATGCTTCATGAAGCAAGTGAAACTGAACAGCCAGTACAAAAAGTTGTTAATCAAATTACCTATTTATCAGCAAAAGTGCACACTTCGTAAAAAACGGTTAAGTAAATAAAATATAACCTATATTTCTTATATCGCATGAGAATCAACATTTTCATGTACAGGAAAAAGAAATATAGCAATTTTTCCTATCGTATTTCATAATTGCATGGAGCGCGGCGGCGGAAACGTTGGAAGTTGACGGATAAAGCCAGCTTTATCTGCAGGTTGTGTTATTTCACACAGAGCTAAGTAAGTTAATTGCATTTGGCATGTATACCGCTAATACTGTGCTAACTAGGTACTTCGCAAGGCCGGGTAAAAAAAGGTTATCTTTGACTACTACTTGTTTTGTGTAGATCTAATAATTATTAATTCTCCATTCCAACGGGGCGATTAGCAAAATAACTAGTTAGTCTAAAACTATGCAATTCTCGGCTGGTTTGACAATTTCTCGATGTTAACGGTAGTGCGCCCCGCTTTCCGGTTCGCGGGCTGGAATTCCAGCGGGCGTGTCGTCGTCAATAATTTGTCAAGCAGACCGGAGCGGAGAGCGTAATCCATGGGTAAATACAATGAAGCCGGCTGAATTAAAAGTTCCAATAAACTGCGAAGTAGGAAGTAGGTCAAACGGTGGTTATGTAAACGAGCTCTCAATGTTTCACCATTTCCTGGGTCAACTTAACCTTTTGAACGCCACGCATCGGACAGAAAAATCGTGCCACCAGCGCCAGAGCGAAATTTGCACGAGCGCACTCAGATACCGTAGTGGTTGGAAAACAACATATCGACGAAACATTTCTTTCCGCCTAATAGTGGATTTAGTTAGGCAAAATCACTTTAGATATTTAGAAATCATAATAGTAAAGAATATTCATTTCGTATTTTTCTTATACACCTAAAATCAACTACAAAAATATGAAAATTAATATACAATTTTATTAAATTTTGTCAATATAGCCACAGCACTACTTAAGTGATAACGTCGCGCGCTGACGTATTATGACGGCTTTGGCGCTGGTGGCACCGTAACTTATTATGAATGTTAGAGTTGGGGGTGAGAGATATTCATTCATTTCTGTATCGATATTTCCGTGGTGTAACTGTATGAAGGAAAATATGTTAGGTTTTTTAAGTGTTTAGTTGAGTAAAAAAATGTTTAAAAATACCATTAAATAAATAAATTTTATGATAAAAACTAATAAACATCGGACAGAACGGGTGTGTAGGTAAAAAAACACCTCGCGCACATTTCATTCTTTTGTACCTAAAGAAACTTGGTATATCCCTAATAATGACATATTCTTTGTTCACTTAAACTCGGTCTCTCACCGATAACATTCATATTGGTTAACATTTTATCTAAAATACCATTTCATTATTTTTACTTATTTGAATGAAATGGACCGAAAGTCCACGTGTCGTGGTATTTATCATTGTTTAAGAATTAACAAGAATGCTGCGAAGCAATAAGATTAAAAGAAACGACATACATATTGTTAGGTTTTAAATACGGCCCTTATAACACGCATTGTATTTATTCCATTGCGACTTAAATAAAACTCTTTCTTTTTTAATAATGCATATATTAAAGTAAAAATTTAAAATATATACCTTTTTTAACATTACGATATGTAGTTCCTAAAACTAATCTTATACACGAATCACAGTTTAATAATTAGTTTTATTATATAATAAAGCTTAAAATGCGAGAAACATTCATAATTAATGTTCATACAATAATCAACATCGACCACTATGCTTTCAAACGAACAACACTATATCGAAGTGACGTCACGCCGCTTGACGTGATTCCCCGTCAACGGCGAGGAGGGCAGTGCCTTTTTGTTCTTTTAAATAGCTCTGAGGTATTTTCAAATTTTTTCTCGAGTTACGGGTTATTTTGAATTAAATTTTAACTAAAAAGATAGGTGAATGATAGAGCTATAGTAAATATACAAAAATATTTATAGAAAGGTTGTTTATTAAGGAGTATTTTGATCTCTCATTTTGGACGTTCTAACACGTCATGGCGCTGAGGGCACGACTTTTCGTTGACGTGTTTGAACGGCTTTGGCGGTCAAAGGGTTAATAATAGCTTGTTACAGGGCTCGTCATATTTAGTTAACTACTAGACTTTTGCCCCTCGCATGGGATTCTATGTTTATTCGTATATTATGGGTAACTTTTGCTGGTTTTTACTTAATTTTTTTAAATTTTGTTTTAATGCAATCTAGTGCCAATATTAGTTTTGCTTAAGTAAATTCTTGCCAATAATCTTTTGAATGTGCGATCAATCTTCAACTTTATTGTTTGTTTTAAAGGATGCATTTAATGTTTACAGGGTGTTAGCTCCGTAACTGTAACTTGTAACAGCGTGAAGCTATTTTAAGAACGGTATGCAGCAACGAGGATTCTATCTTAAGTGCATCGCTTTGTTTATCAGATGGGTGCGTCTATTCAAACTTTCAAAGGGCATAAGCCTGCGGCAAATAGAACTTCCGCTCGACTCGATGCAGCGAAGAACTTAAGAGCAATTGGTCAGTTTATTTTAACTCCGTATGCGAGCCATTTGTTTACTATACTCATCTGTTGAATATAAGAGGGTAAGAGTGTAAATTTTGACGGCCGTACAGTTGGTACGTAAATGTACAGTTATTTTTTAAAGCATTACGGAAGTGTTTTAGTGTCAGCTATTTAGGTGCCGTAATTATGAAGCTTCACTTCCGATCAGGACTATAATATCTGAGGCAAGGCACGTACCGCTGCGCTGTTGCGTAAATTGTTTTCGAAGTATATACCTAGTCTATTTATTATGCAAGTTGCACTGATCAACATATTTACACATCTTTGGAAATACTACATATTGGTTTTGTCACTACCGTTACTGTAGTATAGATGAAGAGCTGGCCACGTCAGATATGATACAATAATAAGAGCAACGAAACCCCTATAGTTAGTTTGCTTATACTATGCTTGTTTCTAGATCCGGACATCTGGCAGCTGTAAAGTGGCGGAGGTCAAAAAATGCAAATAACTTGAAGAAAAGAAATCTTGAGAGTTCTGGGTTTGATGCAATATTATGAGAAATTGTGTAGTTCATTATATCATAATCATATCCATTAGTTAATGTTGAGGGAAAGCAGTGCCAGATGATGTATAATGCAATTTATAGTTAGTCGCTTACTGTTTTTGTTTCCGCATTAATACACAATGTTTTCGTTCTAATATTAAAATGTATAAATGACAACTTCGGCAGTTTTGTATCTATTTTGGTATTACTTTTGACCAACTGAAAATTTTTGTTGGTCTGTCATTATGACGTCCACCCATTAAAAGCTACAAGATGCCCGGATCTAGCAGTAAGAATGGTAAAGCAATCTAACTAGACAGGTTTCACTGTTATTTCAACATTAGGTAGATATATTATATCTAGGTAGTTTTGAAAGATTTAAATGTAAGTCTAAATGTCAGTAACTAGCTTTACTAGGTACTTCGTTACTTGGCTAAAACAATAATGCATAGTTAGAGAATTTACCTATACTCAATCTGCATGTCATCTAATCTAAATCACTCTTTAGTTTGTTAGGTATTTTACTTCATGTTTTGGTATCCGTATATACTGGGTTAGGTATAGGTACCAATAAAATGTGGTAATGTGTGATATACTTAATAATTATTTTCAACCAAATTTAGTATGCGCAACGTTTACGCAGATAGTTTCAAACGCTTCGTCGTTGAGGAATGTCCTAGTCGGCGAGGTAACGTCAATAATATAGGCACCTACGATGCAAGCAATATCCGTTAGCTCGGCGCATAGGGTTGGGGCCAAGGAAATTAATCTAGCGCTCGGAAACCCTGCCACCGCAGCTGTTTCCCACACTTTGCGTATCAATAAGGATTGACGACTTCCAAAACATAATAAGCCGAGTAAAAAAGTTGTAAATAAGTGTCAATTGGCTTAAACTTAATGTCCGTTACCTGTTGCTGTTACTTACGTTAAGACTGTACGGGAAGTTAAAATGTACCTGATAACCAGTACGAAATAACGAATTTGATCGATGCAAGTGTATGCGGGTATAGGTTTTTATTAAGCCAGTAGACAATGTCTTATAACAGAATCTGATCTGATGAATTCCATACAAACTTACACTCCCCTTTCAACCCCCCTGAGACATACTTCTGGCATAAAAACTATCCTATGTCGCCCGGGACTCAAACCATCTTCATACCAAATTTCATCTATATCGGTTCAGCGGATTAAGCGTGAAGAGGTAACAAACAGACAGACACACTTTCGCATTTATAATATTAGTAAGGATATCTGAAATCCAATCCTAGGGAGAACAATTTACTTTCTACGCTACGATTGGTCGAATGTCAATAAGTGGCTCTCGTAAACCAATGAAATGCTACAAATACATTGTTGTAGTGGTGTGGTTCGGGTGTACAGTTAAAGCTTACTTTCCAGCTTGGATTTAAACCATTAAATATTTTCGAAAAGTGGCGTGAAAAGGTATATTTCTAGCAGGCGCGGACGCAGCCTGATATTTTGGGGAGGGGGTCAGAAATGAATTTTTCTATTTAACGTGTACGATTTTAGGGGGGGGGGGGTGTCATGTCCCATGGTCTGACCAGTCAAATGAAAATTTGATTGTAAATAATTAAGGAACCTTTAACCCTTTTTCATAAACATCAATCTCAATTGGACTGTGCCGTGCCCTTAATACAATTTTTTTTAAAGGTAGAGATTGTCCATGGCGGTGGAAGTCGGTCGCGTAAAATATGAATAACTACGATACATGTGCGAAATGACGCAACAGCGTCGACTGCCGACGATCGCCGATTTCCAGACAATCAAATTAATAGCACGCGCAGCGCAATTAGGTCGCGCGTACCCCACTGAGAAGGCCGCTCGTTGCGTTTGTAAGTCAGTCGCTCATTCATAAACTCGTGTTATATCAAAACTAAATTCGGGTGAAGTCATCGTCAAAATTATTTAAGAGTGCGCTATCTGATATGTATGAATATGATATATAGCATCTTTAAGGCGTGTTAGAGATTTAAAACGATTTTCTTTAGTATAATTACTTATTTCTATTAAGTGTAGCTTATTTTAGTAAGCAATAGTCATAGCAATAGTAAACGAAGTAAGTAGTAGTAATAAGTTTCATAAACGAGTTCGATACCACTTAACTTCATTTGTACTTCTTTCTCTAAATGGGCCATTGACCATTGTAGTAATAATTTCATAGAAATAAACTAAAAGAAAATCAGAAGTATCAGAACACAATGGATTTCTTGCAATTTTTTGCAGTATATCAGATCGCGATGGATTTTTTGCAAATATTATTCAAGGCAAGTATACATTCCCAGCGATTTAAATAAACTTCAAAATTGGGTCAACCCAACTCGTTCACCCTTTAAAATGAGTCAGATAGAGAACAACAACCTGTTGTACTTGTGTACAGCTTGGAAGTTGGAAACTGGAAATAAATTTCATATTTTTTTAATTTCACATAGCGTTACTAGATTGACGTCTAATCGTTAAAGCGTTAGGATGGTGAATTGAAGATCTTCACCAAAATCGTAATTTTTTTATTGTTCCATTACATTACAGTCATTAATAGGCTTACAGTAAGGTACCAAATTGCCTACAATGCTAGAAACGTAGTAACTAACTAAATAAGTAAACGTAACAAATATGTGCTGCTAGGTAAATTCATTACACATCAACTTGATTTTAGTAAGCTACGTGTGCCATGCCAGCTCACAGCGAACACGTCGGCATCCAGACTCAACACGAGTTGGTTAAGGAATTAAAACTATTCCAGATTAATCGCATCTTTCAGTGCCTATTTGTTTTGGAGAATTTTGATCAGGAGGATTCGACCTGCTTATCCATACTTAAATACTTACAATACTTTGTAAGTAGTTATAGATAGATAAGCAGGTCGAATATTGATATTTTGGATTGGAATTTCTATATTTCTATCCTATAGAAATCCGTCTGCTTATGGTCTGCTGACTGCTCGTCCCTTCCAAGGTCAGAACTAGCGACAATATGACATTTTAGTATTTGTACACTTAGAGACATTATATATCTCTAAGTCTTGCATTCCCTAATATACAGCGTTGGCCAGAAGTGTTGAGCATAGCTCTTTATTGTTTACAATTTTGATGTTAAGTATTAATTCCCTATCATAACAATGTACGATGATGTAAAATGTTATAGTTTATTGATATATCTAGAAAACTTCACTTAATAACACTTTCAAGGTACCTATGAAATATGAAAAGTGGAGGTCCCAAAAATGCGAATTTAGGTCGGTGCGAAAAATTGCTAATATTCTATACAGTTACTACTCACTTCAACAAAAATTGCATGTTGTTTGAATTAATTGATAAAATAACTTCAAAAAACCGGCCAAGTGCGCGTTTTTTCATATTTTTTGAACTTACGGTTCAAAAGTTACGGGGGGGGGGGGCTACACAACTTTTCTGACTTTCGAAGCGATTATTTCAGAAAATATTCACTTAATCACAAAATAGTCAAAGAAACCTCAATGTTATTTTAAAAGACCTATCGATTGATGTGTCACATGTTGATATTTGTTTTTTTTTTTTTTAAATTTAGTTACCTGTATGGAGCGCCCCCCTAAAAATAATTATTTTTTTTCAAATTTAACTACCTAAGTAGCTGCATACAAAATACACCTTATGTGTAAATTTTATTCAGATACGTCGTATAGTTTCCGAGTAAAATGCCTGTGACATACGGACGGACAGACAGACACACAGACAGACAGACATGACGAATCCATAAGGGTTCCGTTTTTTGCCATTTGGCTACGGAACCCTAAAAAGATAGAAACGCCGGTCTAAACTTTCGAGTTTTGTATGAAAATCGCAAGGATGCTCAATCAACACTTCTGGCCAAGGCTGTATATATGTATAGATATATACAGTTAGGTGCAAAACTGTCCCAATAGTAGCATCTTAGTAGAATGTGGAGAAGTGGATGTCGATCGAGGAGAGGGGCACATGATTAATACATACCAGTACTATTTAAAATTTCCTACAAATCAGCCTTACATATGATATACTTAGAATTGACGGTTATTTTGTAATTTAGAATCGAAAAGTAGAAAAAAAACACATTTTTATTTTTTCGAATATTTCTAGTTCCTCTTATGGAAACTCCAAATAGGGAACCATACATAATTAAGAAATTCAGCCTCTATAAAATAAGGTATCAACTGTTTAAATCACAAACATAGTTTTGTAGTTATGGCAGAGTAAAAGTCGTCTTGAACATTGAACTAACAAACACTTTCTATGGCTGTTTTTAATGGTACACTTTTGCACCGAACTATAAGCCACCTAAAAGTAACTTGAAAAATATGCCCCATTAAAGCAATTGCATGATGATTTTATAGAGGCAGAATTTCTTAATTATGTATGGTTCCCTATTTGGAGTTTCCATAAGAGGAACTAGAAATGGTATCCCAGTGGAAGCTTGGAAATGCCAAAAGGAGAACGGAATTCTGCTGCTGACCAATCTCTTTAATCAGGTATTGCTCTCTTCCAAAATGCCAGACGCATGGAGATTGAGCACAATCATTCCGATTTACAAGGGCAAGGGAAGCAAGTACGAGTGCAATAACTACCGTGGCATCAAGCTCATGAGTCATACTATGAAGCTTTATGAAAGAGTAATTGATAGTCGACTAAGATCAGAGTGTTCACTATCAAGACATCATTATGGCTTCGTACCTGGCTTATCGACCACCGATCCTATGTTTGCTCTGACCACAATTGCTGAGGAATATCGCTCCAAAAAGAAAGCATTGTTCGTTGCAGTCGTAGATTCCTAGACATGGAAAAGGCATTTGATCGTGTCCCGAGGGATACAATCTGGTGGAATCTTCGCAAGAAGAACGTCCCCGAGCACTATGTCAACATCATTGCCGACATGTATAGGGATGCGCGATCAATTGTACGGACATCGGTAGGTGAGACTAAACCAATAGCGGTCACAGAAGGCGTTCATCAAGGCTCAGTACTGAGTCCCTTCTTGTTTTGTTTAGTTTTGGACTCTCTTACCGAGGAAGCACAGGATTCAGCAAAGTGGACATTTATATACGCCGACGATGTAGCTTTATGCGCTGAAAGCCGTAACGAGCTGCAGACCGCACTTTTGTCATGGAAACAACAGTTGCAAGCCGGAGGCCTAGTGCTGAGTGTTGCCAAGACTCAATTCATGTCCCTGAACGAACCAGATCCACGCGATGATAGTCCCATACCCATCGATGGACAATCAGTTACCATGTGCGAGCAGTATAAATATCTGGGTGGTATGATGCACATGTCCGGGGACATCGAATGCAACATCCAGCACCGAATAGCCGCTGCATGGCTGAAATGGCGGGAAGTAACTGGTGTCACCTGTGACAAAAGAATGCCGGTCAAGCTGAAAGGCTTGGTCTATAAGAGCATTATAAGGCCCGTTCTGATGTACGGCAGCGAGACGTGGGCAGTCACTCAAAAGCACGTGCACACTATCCAAGTTGCTGAAATGAAGATGCTGAGGTGGATGTGCGGCGTTACCAGGCTCGATAAAATCCGCAACGAGTACGTGCGAGGAAGCCTGGGCGTGCGTGATATCGCCGACAAGATGCAAGAAAGTAGGCTGCGATGGTATGGCCACGTAAAGAGGAAGCCACCCCTACGTAGGAAACTTGGCACTACGGCTTTCCATCCCAGGTAAAAGAGGTAGAGGCAAACCCAGGACAAGATGGAAGGACGTGGTGCAAAAGGACATGAGTGAGTGTCAGGTGTCCGAAAAAGACGTCGAGGATAGGGCGAAGTGGAGAGGAAAGGTGCGGAAAGCTGACCCCACCACCATGTGGGACACATAGCTTGGAAGAGAGAGAGATAAGAGGAACTAGAAATATTCGAAAAAATAAAAATGTGTTTTTTTCTACTTTTCGATTCTAAATTACAAAATAACCGTAAATTCTAAGTATATCATATGTAAGGCTGATTTGTAGGAAATTTTAAATAGTTCTGGTATGTATTAATCATGTGCCCCTCTCCTCGATCGACATCCACTTCTCCACATTCTACTAAGATGCTACTATTGGGACAGTTTTGCACCTAACTGTATTTAATGATTCTGTCGCTTAGAGACATACACATCTCTATGTCACTTTTATATTGTAATTTAGTTCACGCATGTAACATACAAGCACAGAATATTGTTTCTCAACAGACTAAACGTGGCTAGTTTTTATAAATTAATAAAGCCCGTCAGCTTGAACATGTCATGCTCGATTAAGGCTTTGCCGGGTCGCCACTTTTCCGAAGAAGCATATCTATGCGTCATACTCGTGAACTCTCTAATGACAATTTGGAAATAGTATGTTTTTTTTGTATATCTACTCGAACCACTTACTGTTATTATTATTATTTAAATTCAAAATGTGTTTGTAACTGTTGATTATGGACTATTGTAATTTGGGAATTTAAGTAAAGGACACAGTTCAGGTAAGAAAGTATATCAAACGTGTGTGTCTTCGTTTTCAAATAGTCAGATTTGGACTGATAAACATTCTTTTTTTTGGTATTTCTCTTAAACTGGTTTGAAATGTTTTCTTATAGAACAACGCATTAAGCATTATATATTTTTAAGTTTTGAGTACTGTTGTTTTGAAAAAATAAGTCCCGCCGAGTTTCTTGCCAATCATAATTCTTCTCGGATCAGAGGTAGGTATAGAACCGGTGTAGTTTTTTTTTTCTCTTTTACTTTAATTAACTATCTAACGTGTAAAAGTGCCCTTGTGGCCTACTTACTGAATACCTATATAGGGTAAATCGCTAGTAATTGGCCACCGTTCAGTAATTGGCCACCACATACTAATAATGAACTCTATTTACCTATAAATATAATTAATTTTAGTATAAGGTTTTAACTACTGGTCACCCTTCAATACCTGGCAAAGTTATACTAAAACTAGCTTTTGCCCGCGGCTTCGCTCGCGTTAGATTCGGGGTGACAAACCATACAAACTTCCACCCACCATTTTAGGGAAGTGGGGGGTTAGAAAGAGACAAAAAGTAGCCTATGTCACTCTCCATCCCTTCAACTATCTCCACTTAAAAAATCACGTCAATTCGTCGCCCCGTTTTGCCGTGAAAGACGGACAAACAAACAAACATACACACTTTCCCATTTATAATATTCTGTTTGTATGTAAATAGAGTTCATTATTAGTATGAGCTGGCCAATTACTGAACGGTGGCCAATTACTAGCAATTTACCCTATAAATAAATAAATAAATATTATGGGGCAATCTTACCCAAATCAACCTAGTCCCACAGTAAGCTCAATAAGGCTTGTGTTGTGGGTACTAGGCGACGATAAATATAATAGATATATATAGATACATAGTCAACTCAGGAACAAATATCCATGATGAACACACAAATAAATGCCCTGACCAGGATTCGAACCCAGGACCTCCTGTTTCATAGGCAAGGTCACTACCGACTAGGCTAGGAGGCCGTCAAATATATATATGTTTGAGTTTATGACGTACCTATAGATTAAACGAATTGCAAGCACGATTACCACAAACCAACCCTTGTTTAAGAAGCTTTGATGTACGTACATGTAAGTATATTATGCATTTTAGTATATTTACCTTTTAAAGCGGCGACTGATCTATTTATAGGCAGGCAACATGGCTGCGTGATAAACAAAGTGAACCAATTAAGTTCTGACCTAGGTTTATTTACAGCGAGCTGGAAGTTCCGCGCGGCTCACCACGTCGGATGAAATCCCATTAGGGCGGTTATTGAGTTTTCCACAAAGCGAGTAGAGTTGTTCGATCGAATGTCAGCTTTAATGGACGTGGTTGACCGGGCCAGCTGACCGTATATAACCGTTGCTTATGTGAGAGTTCTAAAATGAACCAATGAAATTTGGTCTGGAGATACGAAAGAAATATGCTGATCGAAGGTCGCTCTTATACTGGTAGGTAATTCACTCGCTACTCGCTACGTTTGTCAAGCTATTCCAATGACCACCCTGGGCACAAAAAACATCCTACGAGCAAAAATAGATTTGCGGTGTACAGTCGAGGACAAAGAGATGTATACACTTTTGGACCTTATTACAACGCAATAAGGTCCAAAAGTGTATACATCTCTTTGTCCTCGACTGTACCTACGTCGCGCAACAACGCGGACCGACTGCACATAACTATAGCCTTATTTCTATTTTGGTTAGTACAGTTGTTGTTGTGGCAACAATAAAACTTGTAGCACGTTACGAAATTAATGAAGTCGTTACATTGTAAATGCCACCGACGACAACACACTGCGTGTTATTTTAATTTTTGAAAAGAACAAAATGCTTACAAGATATTCGGTGACAAAAGCGTCTGATGATGCATTTAATTCAGTGGAGTGTAAAATGAGATAAGTTTTGCCAGTTTTGCTAGAATGTTATTTTTCCATTGTTCGTCAAATACAGGCTTGTCTCATTTAGTTCTTTTGTCTGCACCAAGTTTCCTAACATACTCGTTACCGGTATTGTTATAAGTAAGTTTAAATGTTTGTTTTGTAGCTATTTTATAGACATTGATTTTTGTACCTACATATGCGTGGTTTTTATGTTCGTGTGTGTGCGCGCAAGTAGGTATTTGTTGCTAAACTCAACAGTTGCGGGATGTAAGCAAACCAGACACAATTTGTTTTTTTTTTATGTTTTTGGTAACCTGCTCATACTGCCTCATAAACCAAAGTTCTATAGCTAACGCTAATGATGTGTTTTTCTCATTGAAAAATGTGGCGATGAAACTGCTTATGCTATGAAACAATTTTCAGTAATTAAGCAAAAGATTCTTGCCTATTTTAAGGTCATCTACTTTTTATGTACATTTAATTAGTGAACACTGAATAGGTAAACAAGATAAATCCATAAAATAAGTAAAACCGGATGGTATAAAAAGAAAATAGGCGCGTGGTGCTATGCGGTCAGTGTAATGTAAACAAATAACGAGACGATAGATTGTTCGCAATACGTGCGCTCATACCGACCTGCGTGCTTACGTAACGCACCGTTTCCAAGTCAAACACTTCCATTTGTTTATATTGTAACCAAAGATTAGCACCGAGAGGAATTTTAATTTAACAGCTGAATACTCTACAATGTAATCTATTTAATTCGCTCATCATAAAGTTATAAGCAGTGGTAATTTTGCACGGGTGTGGATTAGTCACAACTTCACAGACGTATGATGGAAGGGAGAATTCACGTGACAAATCAATCTTCAGTTTTTGACTTCGCGTGATTGAAAAAGAGAGAAACTGATTATAACGCTGTCAAGTTAGATAAGTGCGATCATCATATTTGCACAGCACACCTGTGACTAAACGGCCGTCGCTCCAGGTTACACCTTGACAACTGATTTTACGAGTATACTGATGGTGTGTTCTCGTTGCTTACCAACACGAGATGAAGCTTGCGGCTTCCAACCCGGAAGTCTTATATTCAACCTCGTTTTTATAATTACGTTTTTTTTTCGAATTTCGTAAAAAAAATCGTTTCACATTTCCCATAGACACACACGAAATAATGAAAATGATTGCAATTGCAAATGATGAGGATTTAAATAATGATATTTTATTTACCCTTTGTTCTTTAATGAAAGTAGTACCAACCGCAGTCATCGCAGTATTGGATTACCTGAACACACGTTCTATGAAAGGAAGCATGTGCCCAGGCGCGCTATCGAGAATATCGAAAAACGATATATTATAACATACAAACAAAAAACATTGCGTATTATTACGGAAACAGTAGGCGACAAACTATGAATTACAAGTCGTTTGGCAGTATTTTCCCCCAACCGAAACTTTTGGCAATGATATAATCTAATTATTTATATAATTTTACATAATATTGCATCAAATCCAGAACTCTATGATTTGTTTTCTTTAAGTGGTTTGCATTGTTTCATCTAGAAATAAGCATTGTATAGCAACCTGACTAGAGGGGTTTCATTGCTCTCATTATTGTGTCATACATATCATATCTCACGTGGCTAGCTCTCCGTCGATACAGTCGGACACCAAGCTGATGGTGACGATACTGGCTAGTGCTTAGCATTTAAAATGACTTGCATTTACACGGTGAGCAATTGGAGTTACACCCCTGTTGAGTAACATTTTTATGTTCCTATCAGTAAAGTGTAAAGCAGACATTTAAGCGACACGTTATGGATCGTAAACATCGCGTGTGGCCGGGTAGGTTCAACAGTGCGTACGGTAGTTAAACCCGGTAGCGTAACTACCTACATATAGGCTGGGCGGAAAAATGGTTCCCGGCTTAGGGGGCTCCTGGTCCGTGACTGAGAAGCACAGGAAGTATATAACACTTTTTGTAAAAATTAAGAATCTCTCCTCCGATGAATTTTCCACGGGCCTCCGATGATACCAATGTGGTAACCTGCTGATACAGCCTCATATAAACCAAAGTTCTATAGCTAACGCTAATGTGTGTCTTTTTTAAATCCTATTGATAACAGTGGCGATGAAACTGCTTATGCTGAAGTTTGTCCGGAAAGAAAAGTGTCGTGAACGGTAGTACTATTAGTTATTCTGTGGTCGTGGTTTATATGGGAGCTCATACATTTTACAACACTTTTCTTTCCGGGCAGACTCTATGAAACAATTTTCAGCACTATTACTTCAGTAATTAAGCAAAAGATTCTTGGCTATTTTAAGGTCATCCGCTTTTTGTATTTTTTTATGTACAAATAATATACAAAAATAATGTACAAAGAACACGGAATAGGTAAACAATATAAATCAATAAATATACCTACAAATAAATGCATACATTACGGTAGCCAACATTTCGCCAAGTTGGGTAAAGATTGAAAACATTTATTTGGTAAACTGTCCTGGTGTCGTACCGTAATTCGGGGTGAGTTGGCGCGAAATCGAAGTTCAAACCTAGATAAAAGTTTATTTTTATATGTGGCACATTGATTTATATACAAAAAAAGTGTTCCGGAGGTATGAATTTTATTTTGTCAATGATAGTTTGTTGCTACATTGCATAGTTTCTACGAAAAATGCATAATAGTAGGCAAAACCAGCTCACCCCGTAGTTGGGGTGAGATGGCTTACCAAAGGGGTGAGTTAGAAAAATTGTTAGGGTTGCCATTTTTGGATTAAGACAATAGCTCGACTTGTCAAGAGATTTTTTTTATTAATGTAGCAAATTTATGTTTTATTTATGCTCCTATTTGAACCGGCTTAATGTTTTCGATAAGTAGTGACCCTTATTTTTATGACGTGCTAGGTTTTGCCCGCGGCTTCGCTCGCGTTATAATTTCACCCCCCCTTTAAGGGTTGGGGGCAGTTTTCAAAAAAATAACCAACGAACACAACCGATTTTTTTTGTTAGTCACAAATAGTCCGCATACCAATTTTTAGCTTCCTACCTTGGATATTGCGGAATCATCATCATCCTTTTAGGGAAGTGGAGGGTAAGAATGAGATGGTGATGAGATGATGATGAGAATAAGATGATGATGAACCACTCAGTAGGTAATAGCCTGTATTACTGTATGAAATAAATAAATTGCAAATTTTAATATAACGTATTGATTTAATTTGCAATTTATTTAATTTCTTTGCTACTTCAATGATTTTTAAAATAATATTTACCATTTCATTATAATGTAAGACACTTTTGACTACTTATGTAAATCGACAACCCTGAACTACGAACGCCATCTCCCCCCTCTACCAAGCCGGTACACCCCGTTCGTAACACCAACTCTCCCCATTTGTGAGCCAACTGTCCCCGTTGTCGAGCCAACTCACCCCACAGTACAAACCTACTCACCCCATAAAAATCATCAAATGCGGTTGGATTGTTTTCTATGTTAAAACCATTATAAATAAAGAAAATATAATATATGTTTTTCTGTTTCCAATAAGCCATGTAAGTATATAAACGATATCCGAATAGTATATGAACACTTACTTTGGTAAACATCACTTAAAATCAAAGTTAAAATCAACTAAAAATCCGCCGATTTCGAGCATCAACTTTGAGAGTGAATTTGTGTTTCAAAATTGTATGATTTGGGAGCTTAGTGTTGCGAAAAGAAGAAAAAATATGTCTAAAAATATAATCAAATTACTTTGAGAGCAACATAAGCACAAAAATTAAAGTAACTACTCAAAAAAGAAATTTGAAAAACGTCGGCATTGTTTTCCATTTATAACGGAGCATTTAACTGTGAACAATGCAAAGGTACATCCTAGTGAACGTAGCACGGTAGCGTTAACTCTTCAACGTTAGATACCTCTGCTGTAAGATGGTGTATTTGGGTTAATTAAAACTTGCTCATACATATTAATATGTTTACCTCGTTAACTTGAACTTGCTTATGATTAAACCACGGGTAAACAAGTTACTCTCTCTGTGCGCCGTGTTTAAGGTCCAGAATATACAAACTTTAATGAATATAAATCAAGTTTCATCATACTTAAGTATCATAACTAGAGTCTGACTAGCCAAATATTGTTGACAGATATTTCCTTGTTCTATCACCAATTGTCCATGATTTAAAAAAAAGCTAAAAGTCTGATGTCAATTTATGTCATTACTAGCTTTTGCCCGCGGCTTCGCTCGCGTTAAATTCGGGGTAACACCCCCTTTGCCCCCCGTAATGCTCCATACAAACTTCCATCCCCCATTTTAGGGAAGTGGGGGGGTTAGAAAGAGACAAAAAGAAGCCTATGTCACACTCCATCCCTTCAACTATCTCCACTTAAAAAATCACGTCAATTCGTCGCCCCGTTTTGCCGTGAAAGACGGACAAACAAACAAACACACACACTTTCCCATTTATAATATTAGTATGGATTTCAAATTGTTTACGGTTTATAATGGGTTTATCCATACTTACTTACTGAAAACCAATATTTAGGAGAAATCTGTGGACTGACTGGTCAGTAGTAATTTTATATAAAAATAAAAATATTTTCGCAAAACATGTCTATACAGTACGTAAACCAACTAAAACCATCCCTTAAAACAAGTGAATGGGAACTCAAGTACATAGTTATTAGATTGTTTTTACTTGCTTCTGAGCATGTTTTGGGGAATTTAATTTCTGAATGTATTTCTCTTGTTGCAGTCGGTTAAAGATCTTTCTAACACCCTGTGAAGCTTGTTTACTTCGTTGATTTCTGCCTGTTTACCTAAACCTACCTACCTTACGCGTGCACAGAAGTCAAAAGTATTTTCTAGTATCAATACTATTATTCCTGCTACACAAGGTGTGACCAGCCCATGATTTTTTGAATTTCCCGCCAAATATTTGGGTAATATTTCAATAGTCAGACTTTTTTTTTTTAATAACACTAAGGGTGGTTGCACCAAATCGTCTGTTAAAGTTTCATAGTTACTGTTAAGAATTGCTTGGAAGAAAATATTGTCAGTTTTCTATGGCATGACAGCTGCGCCGCCATATTTGATATTGATGTTTTCATTAGTTGTAACACTCTCAAGGATCGGTTGCACCAAATCATCTGTATTCTTTACAACGTTTTCATAGTATGTACCTACCCTGCCGGGTGACGGTGATGAGTCCCTCAAAACTGGTTCGTGCAACTGGGCCTATGACTGCGGCCTGACTTAGCCGAGTCGGTGCATTTGGTATTTTATCCTGATTGCGCTAATCAGGAAGGATTGCGATGTCACGACGATTGCGCCCCGCCAAAGCCAGTGAGTGCTTTACACTCCATATTTCTTTATCGATACCTATATATGAAAAGATCATGTTGACGAACATGCAAAATATTTCATTTCATTAAATAGATGTATAGACAATCCATTAAATACAGACGATCATGATAAATATTCATGATACCCAATGGATACTTAATAATGAACCCAGTGCGCCTTTAGCAACATTGGCATTGCCCATATACAAAACGATACACCGGCCGATTACCGTATTTACAAAATATTTCAGCAAGCGTCCACGATGTGGGAATATTGTTTAACACAATGAGTTCTCAAAATGCAACTGTGACGTCGGAACAACGGTAAAGAACCGAATCACGGCGCAGGGAACGGTTTACAAGCGTAAAATGTGTTATTTTCTCTAATCGGCGACAAAAGGATGATTTTTAAAAATAAGTATGAATTCATAAAAATGCTACCCTTTTTTATTAACCAGATCGAGCAGCCTACTCAATAGAAACTTATTGGTCCTCGTCCTAATAAGTCGAGGTTTGAAGCCTCGTTCTTTGCTTTGCAGCGCATTACCCCTCAGCTATTGTATAGTAGCCCTTCATAATGGCGCTTAGTTTATATAAGTATATTATTAGTAAACCAGTCTTTAACTATTAAATCTCTGTTAAAAAATACTTAGTCGATATAAATTGTACCATCCGGATGCCGGCATTTCCTACACAATAATATGCAAATAGCTGTGTGCTCTGTTTTGCAGCCTGCAGCGTTCGTATCTTACGCCGAGAAGCATAATTTGCGAGACCTCGCCCGAGGCACGGTTCTAAAACGGTATCCATAACGTTCCGCTGTGTTCTTTATATCGTAGCTAATTGAGCTTTCTTAGGTTAACCTAAAATGTTTTAAAGTAAAAAGTAGCATTTATACATGGCCTGCAGTGAGTTAAGAGGCCTTATTCCCAAAACGCGCGAATTTCACGAAATGCTTCATTTTCTTCGAAGGCTATGGCGAAAATACTAAGTTTTTTAAATCAACTATTGATGCACATAATAGTTCATTTCTTTATCTAGACGGCCATCGGAGCAAATATTACATTTTAACGAGTGAAATATGGAAAAAATTGGTTGTCTTGGAAGGCCTTTCCGGATTCTCCAGTTAGGTGTACCGTTCATTTTCAGATTACGCAAAAAAGGGTAAAAATTCTTATTCAATTTGAATTAAATTCAATTGAGTATATCATGTATGAGACGGCCATGGAAATAAAAATCGAAGATTCATCTTGGTTAATCGACAAAATACCTTCTGATTATATGCCAGTTTTTTGATGAAAACACGGTTACATTTCATTTTTTCCACGAAAACCCCATGAATATTTTGCCCTAAAAATATTACCATTGCAAAGTTAAACTATATTTCTATCACGATAAAAAAAAACATTACTATAGCAGTAAATTTCAAATTACTATGAATTTTTCAAAATGACACTTAAATCACACTTCACAGGACACTTTTTGTACGAATCGTATTTTTGGGTACTTAATAATAATAAACATGGTTCAAAATTATTTTTTTGTATGACTAATACTTCAAACTATCTTATAAATAGCATTTTATGCGGCTTTTTTCATTAATAGAGTTTTTCGACCTTTTAGGGAATAAGGAGCCGTAGAATAAACTCGTTGTATGTGTAGAGTCAGAGTCTACTGACTCCACATACAAGCTGTAACAAAAATGCTGGTGATGCTTTTAAGGGCATATTTGGTATCGTATTGTATGAGAAACCAAGAAAAAAAATTTTTCACGCAAAAATAAATTTTGATTTTGTATGGAGGGTTGGCCGGCTGCGTCGACGTGACCCTTAGAAAAAAAAAATTTTATTCAAAAATGTCCTACAAGGTTGACTTTTACGGTTAAAAACTAGGCGGTGAAGTGCCTAGTTTATGGTCGAATAAAAATTAAAAAGTTACGGAAATTGCAGGCTCGATTTCGCGACATAAATGTTGCATACAAATTCCATTTTTGTCGAGGTACAAACTTTTTAAAAAGTTCAACAGCCATACAAAAAGAAAGGCAAAGGTCCTAAACAGCCAAAACACAACCTCGGTATTTGTTATTTATAATGTTGGTACCAATTTTTTAGTTATCTCAAATAGCTTACGGTAAATTCAGAAGAAAAATACACTTCAAACTTTTTAATAAAAATATATAAAGGCGGCAAAGCTGAGCGTGTACCGCGAACATAAAAATTGTAGTTTCGAATAAATCTGTCTCTCTCACTCAAAATGAGAAGCGATGGAGATAATTATAGGATTTGAATCGAAATTCGATGCTGGCGGTAGTGGTCATTCTTTTAACCTAGAAGTTATCCTGAATATATTATTTATGTCAATATTGTTTGTTGTTCGTTGGCTGTTTTGCATTATTTTTGAATAAAGCACTATATTGGACTCGGCGTGAAGGGCCATTGCTGGCTTCGTATTAAATTAAACGGACTCCTAAAGTCGTCCGTTTAAACGTAATACTCAGCCATCAATGTGCTACTTCACCTCCTCGACAATAATGTACTATTTCGCGTCCTAAAATTGTTTCTCCTACTTTTTCTTACTCGTAATACGATACCATTTATGCCCTTAAACGTATCACCAGTATTTATGTTACACCTTGTACATATACAACGAGTCTGGAATACATATTTATAGGGTGATTGTGCTAGTTTTCGTCCACTCTTGTCAGTTTTCCGTCCATACTTATTTATATTTTTATATTCAAGTTTTTTTCAAAAATAAAAGCTAAAAATTAAAAAATCTACTAAAGAATAAACTATAAATATAACATTTTCACATCTCATGCTCGTAAAGTTCGACTTTAAGTCGTGCGTGGACGACATAAAATCACATTTTGAGCTCTAGGGCATAAAGTAAAATTTTCTTCTAAGACTAAGAATGTGGCTCAACACCCAAACAGAGTCAAAATATATTGCACTAAATTGAGCAGCAAAATTTCGTAGAATACTGAAACTTGTTCTTTTATTATATTCTTGCTATAATTATTTGAATTGCGTGTTTTCTATAATTAAATAAATGAAATCAAATAAAATAGGAGTTGATAATAGTTAAGAAATGCCCCGAAATGTTTTTATGACTTGGCAGAAAACAAGTATCTATGTCTAAATTCACATGTTGAAAATTAAAAAAAAACATTCAAAAAATTAATTGGTGGGGACCATATTTGTTATCATTGTAATATTTTTGTTACAACTTGAAATTGTTTTACGATTACCGATAAATAATTTCCTCGCAATTGAAGAGAAAATTAGAGTGTAGCCCTCGTCCATAAAACCCATTTTACACTCGACTTTATATCAATCCTCGCTCGGATGGATAAACGCCTCGCGTAAAATCGTACTTTTTATGCACTTGTTGTACAATCTAAAGGTTGAACACGCCAAAACTTGGGCACGCAAAATTTGTTTTTAAACCAGTTTGAAAATAAATAACTACATTATGAATACCACATTTAATGACAAATGTAATGAATTCTAAAATCACATTTTTAATTTTAATTAATGTTTACACAGTAAGCCATAGATCGAACTTTTCTACGCACACGGCTCATAAGACTTTGCACCATCTCTTTAGAAAAGATTTTTGTCGCCCAGGTCCATATTTTTTGTAGCTCAGGGACCGATTTTACTTCTCCGCCTTTCTTTTTTAGAATTCCTTTCATAATACTCGAGTACTCTTCAACAGGCCGCAGTTCCGGACTATTTGGCGGATTGCATATTTTGGGTACCACCATTATCCTGTTAGCGTTGTACCATTCCATAACTGATTTTGCGTATTAGCAACTGGCTAGATCTGGCCAAAACAGCGGTGGTGAGGCATGCTGTCTTATAAAAGGCAGCAAACGCTTCTGTAAACAATCTTTCTGATAAATATCGCCGTTTATTGTCCCGGTGGTGATAAACGAGCGACTTCTTTTACCACAGCTACATATTGCCTGCCAAAGAAGGTATTTTTTTGGAAAATGCCCTCATTTTTTTAATTCAAAATCTTCAGGAGTATCTGTTCGAGATTTGCTAGTATAAAACTCTTGACCAGGTATTTGTTTACAATCCAATTTTATATACGTCTCGTCGTCCATCACCGCGCATTTAAATTTTGTAAGAAAATCTTCATAGAGTTGTCGCGACCGTATCTTTGCGGATAAGTTCTGTTTTGAGTCTCGATCTGGTGCGGCCTGGGCTTTATAACTCCTCAGTCCTGCCATCTGTTTCACTTTTTGGACATAGGACTAAGACATTTTCACTTTTTTAGCAACATCACGAGATGAAATCGTATGATTTGAGGCAAAAATCTTTAAAATACTCTTTCCTGTTTCTTATTCTTGACTCCCTGCAACCCACCACTTCCTGGCTTTCTATCTATTGTCAAGCGTTCACGGAAACTTTTTAATACGTGACCAACGGTAGATTGTGGATATTTCAGCCTTTTCGCGATATCTATGTAGCTTAACATGGGATTTTTTACATGTTCGTGCAAAATGCGTTCACGTTTTTGATATTGTACACTCGACATTTTGCCAACGAATAAATAAAAGAAAATAAAACTATCATCATTTTATAGCCCAGTTCCTTGTGAGAAAATTGTTGTTTCAAAAGTTTAAATATCTCCATTTTTCGAATAACTATAGCTATTTTTATATGCCCAGGTTTTGGCGTGTTCAACCTTTACTATTGTTGACCTTAAAAAGTTTTTCCCATTTATTTGCAGCAATTTAATTAAATGGACGGTAAACTGGACATGGACGGGAAACTAACACAATTACCCTACACAAAAATGTAATCTTTTGGTATTGTGCCTTCTAGTCACCAGGAGCAATCAATAACATTTTCTTCTTCTTCCCGCCTTGTCCCATTTCTAATTGGGGTCGGCTCTCTTATAATCCTCCTTCTCCAGAGTCTGGGTATCAATCATTACATTTTGATATTACATAAATATATATGTATTTCAGAGTCCTGCTTGCGAATAAAGGTACAGTAAACATTAGTGGTGATGGCGTGGTGTACATTGAAAACGCTTTAAACCGGTCTTCAACTTCATGTCACTTAATAACTAAGCACCACTATTATATCTGGTCACCAGAAAGTAAGTTAGGCGAACATTCAATTTTGGGTAATTTTAATGTAAGTACCATCTTATTAGGTGATATTAAAGATAGTTGTTAATGTCATCGTAATACAATTTTAACATTCTTTTGCTGCAAAAGTAAGTTACTGTCAAGGTATTCATTTGTACCGAGATGTCACACTTGTTACTCTATTTTTAAACGCCGCGCGTATAAACCGGTGCAGCGAAATATACTGTGAATGGCGAGGAATGCAGTATTGCCACTTCCTTTTATACAACGTATAGGTACTTTTAGTGGGTCGGGTGGTATAACCACATTCAATACTGGTCGGATGCTGTACCTGTTACTTAGATAGTCGCATATTCATAACATACGCGAAGATTATTGTTAGCTTAAGTTGGGAATTAATTTGAACTAGATAAATTGGATGCGTAAAGCAGCAGACCGGGCTCTGTGGCGTACCTTGGGAGAGGCCTATGTCCAGCAGTGGACTGCAACGGGCTGATGATGATGAAATTGACCGATGGCTTAGGATGGGTATAGTTACATTTTTCAGTAGCATTAAGGGGCTAAGCGCGAAAATATAAAGATTTAAATAAGAGCAAGGATTTTACAATAAAAATTAGAGTATGTCAACTAAGTAAAGTCAAAAATGTGTAAAAGATTTATTGGAGAAAAATGTGACTATGTGTGGTCGTGCCTTATTGTTATGGAATTAAGGTTGTACATATATTTTGATCCAATAAATCGCATCAATATTGTATACCTTGGCTGTAGTCTGTACGTGTCATCTCATACCTATACAGTAGGAAGGTACAGTATCAGTGACAACGAGGCACTAAGCAGAGATTTGCTGCGACCAGGCGACCGTCAACGCGCAAGGCCGATGGAAACCTCATGTCAGCTAATTCTCATCACTACTATCACTAGCCAGGTGTAAACGGACCTGTTATTGTTTGTTTTATTGATTTGTTTACAGCGACAGGAACAGCCTACTATCATTTTTTATTAAACGCTCAAAATGTTATAGAAGATAGGAGCCTATAAGGCGTGAGAGGGTCTTAGTAGTAGCAAATGGAAATCAAGGGGTTTATTGTACATGATTGTTGTGCATTTCCCATAACAAAATAATTGGGTCCGTGCGCTTGCTCGCTCTAAAGCACAAACACGTATGTAATGCGCTGCAGTGTTTAATATTGATTATGATATTAGGTATAATAATACAATACTCGTTTTTTAAGGAATTAAAGAATGGCTAATTGAAAATGCTTTCTTTGACATTAGAGACTTATGTGACATAAAATTAACTTAACTTTAATTGTGTGGCTATTGTAATTAGTAATGTAATTAGAAATTGACATGTGGACTGTTGTATTTACATAATATATCGTTTTTATCCTTATTATTATAAATTGCGAATTACTATTATATGATAAGGTCACTAGTATTAGTGTTACTATTAATTTTACTTTTGGCGTGTATTGTAGATAGTATGTGCATTTACGAAATAAATGAATACGAATATGCTTTTGCTTTCTGTATTCTTCATTAGGTACTTTCCAGGAAAAGACATCATGACTTCATGACTTATATGTCACTAGCTTTTGCCCGCGGCTTCGCTCGCGTTAAATTCGGGGTAACACGGTTCCCCTTTGCCCCCCGTAATGCTCCATACAAACTTCCACCCCCCATTTTAGGGAAGTGGGGGGTTAGAAAGAGACAAAAAGTAGCCTATGTCACTCTCCATCCCTTCAACTATCTCCACTTAAAAAATCACGTCAATTCGTCGCCCCGTTTTGCCGTGAAAGACGGACAAACAAACAAATACACACACTTTCCCATTTATAATATTAAGTATGGATATGGATAGTATTAAAACAGCCTCGTTAAAAATAATGATACAGCGAAGCATATAAAACTTTTAACAATGTGTTTTAAAAATACTAATATTCTCAGAAGTCTTATTAAACTGAAAACGCAATAATGCGAAGTTGTTTCTTTTTCCTGCTTCACTGGATTCCCTGTAGCTCATTTCTTTATTTAGTTCCTGTGAAGTAGGTTTAAATATTTACTAGGTAGGTAGGGTACGAAACAGTAAAGGAGGTCATGAAATTAGTAGCAATTTATCATTTACCTGAGAACCTTACTATGCAAGGAGAACAATCAACAATGACGTGCGTTGGTAGTACGAGAACGAATTAACGTTCGTTTTTCATCATCAGTGACGTGGTATCACAGATTACCTCAATTAGGTACAAGATGGAGCATTTAGGTGGTCGGTCACCACCCGTACTAAATTAGTATAAGAGCCCGATTGTTCCTTTTAGTAGCGTTCACAATCCAACCTTTACATCAAAATTAAAAACTCTGTAACTAGTCCTTTCAGTGGCTTGGATTTGAAGACGGTGCCGCCCTTCCGCGTACCGACTAAAACCCCTGTTCTACGCTAAAATAGGTTTAGGTTTAAAGAACTTTGTCTCTTAAATTTACTTACATGAGAAAGGTTACAAGTTAAAACTAAAGCGAAAACATACAGTGTTCAGATGTAGATTATGCCGAGGTTTTATATGACTATTTATATATCAATAAATTCTCTGTTGTTATTTTAATGCCGCGTCTTTTTAGTAGTGACTACTCTTTAGGCCCCCATACACTGTCAGTAATAATGTCATTATTTCTGTACCGGTCACACACATATTGTAAATCCTAAATGACGTGTTCGGAAACCTACAATGACCGCCATTGCACCGCCCTGGCCAACTCGATTGTGCGAACGGTCGGGAAGGAGAGCTAGATTTTCATTACGTTACCAAAATCAATATGTTTATGAATTTTTGAACATTATTACGAAACTGGCACAGATAATACACTAATGTTATATTACTGGTTGCAATAATAGTGGTTATAAGTGTTATAACATACGGTTTCCGAACGCAGAATAGAGGATTTATGATATGGGTGTAGATAAAGTCATTATTACTGACTGTCTGGTGGCCTTATAGTCTGTGCGTAAGGAAGGACTCGGTAAGCACAGAAGGACACATTTCATTGAACAACACTATTGTTTTCGCACCTGTGCCGTACCTAAAGCTACGTGGAGATATGCAGTGACGCATTACAAGCACGCACCGTGCATGTCTACTTTTCTGAATTGATGTTTTGTTTTTATTTGTTTTTCTATTATCTATCATAGACGTGATTTTTCGGTCTCTAAACAATTGAAGGGATGTTTACAAAAACAACATACCTAACTAATGTTTTTAGTTTTGGCGGATTTGTGTTTTTGATGTCATCAATGTTCGTCTCCAAGGTGGCTAAGAAAGGTGAAAAAATGTTTGACCAAAAACTATTCCGTGTGTCGAAAAATTGCCATTAAAATTTCCTGCATAGGTACTACTGTATAGGTAGGTTTCCTGTATAGGTAGTACGGTATTTTTAAAAAGTGGAGATAAAAACAGCACAAGTAAGAATTACAATTAAAAATATATATAAATTAACATTAAGTAGATGTAACGGAAACTTTATATAATAATTTTAAACAAAAAAGAACCGACTCCGCCTTTCCAAAAGGCAATGCCAGAGCTACTGTTAAAAATATTTAAATCACTATAGGTGTACCTATAATATTTGAAGAGTTCCCTCAATTTCTCCAGGATTTAGTGATCAGTGTCGGGATGTATTACCTAATGCGAAAATTAAACAGGAATGTCGGACTAGTAGTTTATGTAACTGTTACGTAATAAGGGTCCTTAAAACATGAGTGTGGTTTTATGAAATGAGCCGCAGGCGAATTTCATAATAAGATCACACGAGTGTTTTAAGGCCTAATTACGTACAGTTGCATACACTGCTTTATCTACACTCATATTATTTATTCTAAATGCCTTATTCGGAAACCATAGAATGGCCGCCATTGCACCGCCACCATGGCCAACTCGATTGTGCCGGCGGTCGCGCGGGCGCGTGTCGGGCTGTCGGCGGATCCCCGGGAGGGTGCAGGTGTACATTATGTTATCAAAACTTATAGCACATCAATAATTGAGCATGAAAAGTTAAAATTACGTTACTGCTACGGATAAAAAGCTTATCATAGTAAAATCGGTCGTGGTAATGCTAGCCATTGCCTACCGTTTTCGAACACGTTTTAGAGAACTTACAATATGAGTGTAGATAAAATCATTAATGTACATTCATTTCTAGAGTTGCCTAATTTACTGATTACTGTATTATTGACATAATTAATTTATCTCAATTATGAATAGTGAGTAGGTACGCGGTATGCGACAGTTCCATAAAGTCATATATAATTGTCAGGTAGGTAAGTTACGTAATTTTTAGATAAGAAATCATGCACAACTGCAATTTTAACTAGTCACGGTCACATAGGTAGTAATGTTAGTAAAATAGTACCTACCTATCAAGGTTATGTTGAAAGAACAATAATAATGTCACTATAATTTAAAAGTTAATAGCTACAAAGGGATGGTAGGTTTTTCTTGCGGATGAACGATTTTTATTAGTTCAAAAGTCACTTGATCGTTTATGACTCTTACGATTTTCGTAGATTATTTTAATAATTCGGGGCGGGGTGTCAACCGCATGACACCCTAGCGCAAATGTGACTAATCGGTAATCATCTAGATTAACATATTGTTAAGTATAGAGTGTCAGGACAAGTAAATACACAGGTTATAACTATATAAGTCACGTCATTAAGTGCAGTTTTGGTAAAAATAATGACTTGACCAAGTGTGCTCTAAATTCTGATTTATGCTACACATTTATTTAGTCAAATTTATATCTTTCTGTCAGTTTACAAAATGGTTATAACTTATAAATAATATACAAACAAAAAATAAATAATTAACAGGTACCAAAATATTTATTTAGTGATATTTTTAGTTGCCGTCCCAAAATTAAGATATATACATAGGTACTCACCATTTCTGGAGACGTCTAGTTCCACTAAGTTCTCGAAGTTCTGTATATCTGGTGGGAGTTTATGTATTTCATTGTCACTAAGCCCTAATCTTCTTAGCCGATGAAGTCTGAAGAAATTCTGTAACAAAAATAATTATGGAACTTATGATATCATGATTTTTTTTTCGTACTGCTCCATTGGGAATTGTTAAGGACTTAGATGTGCGTATGTCATGTATCTCTAACAATAGAATAAATCATACTATTATTTATTCTATCGTTTTCATACATGCTATGACAGATGGCTTAAAGCATAGTTACATTGGCCCTGGAGGCTAACTTTGACCATTGGGGTTTACTTGGTCCAGGTTTAAGGCTGCGTTTCCACCAGAGATAAGCGAGGATGTGTTTCTAAGAACCGCGCAGCTTTAGGATTGGTTATTTCCTCTCAATACCTCTTAATGTCAATACATTTTGTGGTTTTTGGCTAACCATCCATTGTATAAGTATGTGATTTTTATATGGGTCACAATGTCACAAGTAACAAATGTCACAATACCATCCACTACTTCAATATTACAAAAACGGCGTATTTACCACGTATATTTGTTGTTATGAGTTTCCGATATTTCGGCACAGGTACGTGCACCATTATCACCGAGTACTACAATATTGCCTATTATATTCAAATTTGGCTGACTTGAATAATTTTGAACAAAAAAGAACCGACTTCACTAAACATCCACCTTTCCATAAGCAAATGCTCGAGCTGCTGTAAAAAATACTCAAATCACTATAGGTGTGCCTATAATAGTTGAAGAGTTCCCTCGATTTCTCCGGGATCCCATGATCAGATCCTGACCTGGTTACAATGGGACGAACTGTGAAGTATACTCTTTCAAACGAAAAAATAATTTTTCATATCGGTCCAGCCGTCTTCGAATAATCGGTGAACAAAAAAAATTGCAAAAACAAAGATCCCGACGAATTGATAACCTCCTCCTTCGAAATCTTGAAGTTGGTTGAAAACAGTGTGTTTTTCAACAAACAGCTGCTTAAATATCTTGTTTCTGAGATGGAAGAAAGGTGTCCATTATTAGGAATTAAACATAGATAATCATTTAATTTTAAGTCAGACAAATTTATTCATGGTAGGCAATGTTGAAGTTGTTGATGATAAAAGCTTCATGGTGTCTATCAAAATTATTTAGAAAAAAAAATCTTATGTAGGTAATTAATTGATAAATAGACTTTAACACAATTCAATACATGATTTTTTTCTTCCAATCTGTACTTTATGTGACGATGACTTTCAAGCAAATATAAATTTTAGACTAAATTAAATTAAATGTCAAATTGGCCTGTTTATGGTTTTGTAAGGAACCCTTATATCACTACATAATATAATCATTACACTGTGTCTCTTTAGCACTTTGCACCTATACCCTAATTATATTATATTAATCTCTCATCTCGTCTGACTCTCTGTCTGTAGTGTCTGTCAGAGCCAATTTACCCTGTAACTACTGACTGATTGAGTTGAAATGTGGTACACACATGTAAGTCAGTAACCCAAAGATATAATGTAAATACATGAATTAATTTCAAACATGGTGGACACTATTGGCGGGTAAATTATAAAAAACAAAGTTTTACAGTTTTGTTGAACTCCCTTCTAGCAACTGCAATTGCACCAAAATTTAACTAAACAAATCTAAATTATATCTAAATATTAGCAACATGACTTTTAATTAAAATTTTTAACTTTAAAATTTTACCCAGGATGACAGAGCTAAGGACAACTAGCACATGACTCAAAAAGTATGTTTTGCATATAATAGCTTTTGGTAGACAATTGAAGTATAAGCACATAATATGTTTCCTCATTATGTCAATAACAACTCGAATTGCCTGCTATATGAGAACTAGGTCTAGAACAACTGTTCATTGTTATGAACAGTTGTCCAGCAGTGTTCTGCTGGGAAGTATCATTTCATATCCAATATCAAATTAATTAAGTATCTTAATTACATAAGTGGTTTATTAAACCATTAAGTTGGAATATGATATTTCTATTCAATTCAATGACAGTATGTTGGGGATGTTGGGATAGGGGATGGTCAGTTTGCCGTCAACCCAACTATTAAGGTGGTACAAATATATGAGAATAAGTTGAATATAAAAGTATGGACGGAAAACTGACACATATCCCACTTTTCCAAAAACAATATTTTATACAAAAACAGCAAGTTTAATTTATAAATCCTCCTAGCATTTATTCTGGCTTTTTGCCACGGTGCTATTGTGCCTGGGGTCCGATCGGCGAAAGCGCTTTCCGAAAGCGACAGCCATCGGACCTTCCAATCCAGAGGGGCAACAAGGTCTTGTTAGGATTAGATCCAGTTTCCTCACAATGTTTCCTTCACCGAAAAGCGACTTATAAATACCAAATCAAAAATTCGTACATAAGTTGCGATAAACTAAGTGGTACAAGCCGGGGTTTGAACCCGAGATCTTTGGCTTGAAAGTCTGACGTCTTACCTACAGGCCACCAGCGTCTCAGCTCAAGTATAATATATTATTGCATAATATTAACATAAACTAGACTATATACACAGTAGATTGAAATAGCATACATTTAAGTAACAATACTTCAATAAATTTCTTTTTGCCTCACAAAGCTGGCAAAATCGATAAGTGGAAAAAACTAACATAGTTACCAACCCTATGTGGGCTTAAGGGTGCTTAACTGTAACTTAAGTGTTAAACAATTTGTTATCAGTTATGTTATGAGACATATAAGTTGGATATAGCCATCAGCATCAAAGCTATGTAAATGGTAATGTATCAATATGTTATCACAATACCAATCATAAGAAAGGAGACTAACATGACAGGTACCCCTGATTTTAAAATATTTTAGTATGTATAATTAAAGTCTCTGATAAAAAAAACATAATTTTAGTAAAGCATTTTTTACAGAAGATGCATTACAATAGCAACAATATTCCAGTGTGCATTAGATAAATACCACAGTACTGTTTTGAATTATACCCAGGCTAAACTTGCCTCACTTTCCTATAACTGCAATAATAATTTGATGAAGGTTTATAAAATCTATTCTGGCCAACAGAATAACCTAGTATTTAATCTCTTGCCTAATGGACCTACTATAAAACTTACACAAACTATAATCTTAAGCTTCGTTCCACGATTTCAAGATCATGGAACAGCATCAAGTAATGTTTTATTCAAATAACAAAACTTAATTAGCAATTACAAAGATAATAGCCGATTGAATAACTTTATTTGTTTAATTATGCAAAACAGCTGCTGCGCAGAATAATGCTGTTAGTGATTTATGTAAACACGAAAAATTACCAGGTGTAAGTGTAATATGTATCAAATTGACGTGTCAAAGTGTCGAAGTTTAATTAAAAACATATTAAAGACTACAATGATGTAAAGTACCACGACTTTCTTTACAAATTAAAGAAAACAAGCAACAGTGAGTCGTAGTACTCGCAGTCGGTTTTAATATTATTTACAGTTCAGTGATAAGGTGAACGCCCACGATCTTATATTTTAGGTTACAGAATACAAACCTTCGGTAAATCCCGTATGTGGTTCGCATCCAAGAAAAGTTCCTCTAAACTCCTGGAATACCGTAAAATGTCTTCGGGTACTGTTGGCAACGAGCAGTGCCGCTTGTCTACACATTCCACTTGGCGATTACATTTGAACAAAGGTATACATCGAAACATGTTGATCACTACACTTCAAACAAACTATGTAATGTTAAATCACTTTCACGACACATATTTGAGCACTTATCAATTTCGATATTATTTCAGCATTTTAGTTTGATAACGATATCAAAATAATCCATAAAAATACACTCGCACCTCACCCTAGAAAACGAAGCCACAAACTATCAATGTTGCCACTCAACAGTTTTCACTTCAGATTTGTTTGATGACGATAAATTTGTAAATTTTGCCATTTTATTATTACTGCTATTAATCTCATTGTTTTATAGAAATCAAGCACTAAACTACCAATAGATATCTATATTTAGAATTGTATATTTTTAATTTATGATTGCAATCTAATTTCTGTTTTGATGGCAACACCTAAAACTAGAAAAAAAAAATCTATATTGTACGGTCATACAATGCATGGCGGTTGCAATGCGTACGGTTGTAAAGGTACCATCGATAAACTTCCAAGTTGAAAGTTAGAAGCTATAACTTCTATTCAACACCACCGCAAATATCCAACTTCTGTGAGAATGCAATGTTATTGATTGTGTAATAATAATTATTATAACTGGAACATAATAAATACTCTTTATTCAAAAAAGTCCGGCAAGGTTGAATTTTACGGTTAAAAAGTAGGCGGCGAAGTGCCTAGTTTATGGTCAATTAAAAATGAGGGTTTCCGCGATTGAGATTTTCACTAAATGGCAGCACCGTGACGACAGGTCTTTTTGGCAGCAGCTGTCAAAATCCACCAATCAAAAAATATATGGTTAAACATGATTGGTGGATTGTGACAGCTAGACCTGTCGCCACGGTGCTGCCATCTAGTGAAAAACTCGATTGCGGAAACCCTCATTAAAAAGTTACGGAAATTGCAGGCTCCATTTCGCGACATAAATGTTGCATACAAATTCCATTTTTGTCGAGGTACAAACTTTTTAAAAAGTTCAACAGCCATACAAAATAAAGGCAAAGGTCCTAAACAGCCAAAACACAACATCGGTATTTGTTACTTATAATGTTGGTACCGCGACTTTTTAGTTATCTCAAATAGCTTACGGTAAATTCAGAAGAAAAATACACTTCAAACTTTTTTATAAAAATATATAAAGGCGGCAATGCTGAGCGTGTACCGCGAACATAGAAAATTGTAGTTTCGAATAAATCTGTCTCTCTCACTCAAAATGAGACGATGGAGATGGAGATAATCATAGGATTCAAATCGAAATTCGATGCTCGCGGTAGTGGTCATTCTTTTAACCTAGAAGTTATCCTGAATATATTATTTATGTCAATATTGTTTGTTGTTCATCAACGTTGGCTGTTTTGCATTATTTTTGAATAAAGCACTATATTGGACTCGGCGCGAAGGGCCATTGCTGGCTTCGTATTAAATTAAACGGACTCCTAAAGTCGTCCGTTTAAACGTAATACTCAGGCATCAATGTGCTACTTCACCTCCTCATCAATAATGTACCATTATTGCACACCTCAAAATAAAGAAATACACAAAGTACAATTTACAACTTTAAAAATACTAAAGAATATAATTTGCTTACTCAAAATATATTAGTAATTAATTATTAGGTAATGTGTTAATATTACCTAATTGAAACAGTGCGAGTAATTAAACGTCAAGTTGGTAGTGGCGATATCAACTGGGACGTCACCGCCACGTTGATGACATTTCTCGGCAAGTGGTCTCTTTAACGTGTATCTCTGAAATAAAAAATAAAGACGTGTGAAATGAAAAATGCAGATTAACTTTGCAATTCGCCTTAAAGTAGTAACCGATATGATTATTTACGGTACTTGTGGTGGCTCCCGGAGTAGGATTTGCGTTATTCAGACAGATGTATAAGATAACATTTCATCAGAAACAAACTAAAGGTACATTTGAACCAATAAAAGTATACAACCGCCGACTCATTTTCATGCCAATACTAGCTTTTGCCCGCGGCTTTGCTCGCGTTAAGTTCGGGGTAACACGGTTCCCCTTTGCCCCCCGGAATGCTCCTTACAAATTTCCACCCCCCATTTTAGGGAAAAGGGGGGTTAGAAAGAGACAAAAAGTAGCCTATGTCACTCTCCATCCCTTCAACTATCTCCACTTAAAAAATAACGTCAATTCGTCGTTTTGCCGTGAAAGACGGACAAACAAACACACACACTTTCCCATTTATAATATTAGTATGGATGGATATGGATTCTTAAAAGTAGTCTCTAAAAAGTCAGTGCACACTTACAATACAAATAAAATAAGAAAAGTCCGCCTCAAATTGAGTATTTACACGCAATAATTACGAGTAATAAAAATAACGCTATGGCCATATTTTCTTGCAAACGAGTTGGCAGGTACCTATAACAAAACTCTTTAACCATTATTCATTAATTTATATAAATAGTTGTTAAGCTTACAAACTTTTAAATTATGGTAAGTGCCGCATTTTTCTGGTATTTCTGTAAGATCTTGATTCTCACGATATATGCTAAGCCTAGTGCGAGGATCACTGAATTTTTCTAGCTCCACAACCCTTAGACCGAAACTGCTCATGTTTTAATAAACAATGTGTTAGACTATTATATAATGGAATAAACTATTTAAAAAAAACTTGAAATTCAGAGATGTTCCTTTATAGTTTCTCCGGATCACCAGGATAAAGAAGCGTCGTGATTTATGCCGTTTATATGGGAACTTATTCATTCTTCGACACTTCTTTTCGGAAAGACTGCCTACCTGACACAGAAGTAAAATGTAAGGCGCTCTACTTCTACTGACCTCTCAACTAATCGCCGGCGATTTCGATATGTTGCCGTCTAGGTAGGTGCAGCCAAATTAGTCGATGGATTAAAAAGCGCCATGTATCGCAGTTAATTCGTTGCGACGTCAGTAGCGCCTAAGACCTTAACGCTACGCTCGATCGTTCCATAATTTACAGGTTTTGGGTAAAATGTGTATTGTTTTTTTCTTTTTGGTTACGAAACCATAAAAATAAATATTATTATATTTGCTGGATTTGTAGCATAAATATATATAATTCGTATATGAGCAGGGTCGAACAATCTGACGTTTATCTGACGTGGCTGTACGTTACGTACGAATAGTCATAAATTAGGCGTTCCCGTCCCCCGCAAAAATTGGCAAACTTTTTTGGTATAGAAAATAACAGACATGGCTACTCCGGGTTGAATTCTCTAAGTTGCAAGTAAATCGCGAGTTATCAGTTCGAGGCGGACTACTAGTTAAGACTAAATCAAATTGATCTAGCTGTAGCGTACATGGCTGTTCATTATGTACTTGACAGTTGACAGTAGTTGACAGATCACATTTATGAAATTTGAAGTTTTTCATGTATTCCTGTACTGTATCCTGGTGGACCTTTGGACAAATATTTGAAAATAGCAGGTGCTGAGATTAGCTGAAATTACCTGAAATTGTGAATGTCCTCTTGAGCTGGATTTTATAGGTACTGAAATTGCTAGTGAGTGAGTGAAACTTTATGTTTTATTTAATACAACAAATACTTAACTAAATAAAGCCATCTACAAGTCTGCAAACTCCGATACTTATTTATTAAGAAACCACCTAACTTCAATTTTCTTTTATTTACCTTATTACTGCTTATCTTTCTAGTTTTTAAAATGTTAAATATAAAATACATAACATTACACCATATTAAGGAAGCACATGGTATATAATCAATTAATCAGATAAAACCAGTTCATGAAATTTACTTAATTCTCTTTCTTTTGTAGATAAACCACAAAAATGTCATTCAACCTTGGATTTATTGGTGGAGGCAATATGTCAACTGCAATAGTGAAGGGAATTTTGAAAACTGGTAAGTGGTCTCCATTAATGCACTCTATCATGGGCGGCTGTAAGCAGCAGCAGCAAGGGGGTGCATTTGAACCCCCCTGTCAGATAAGGTAATGTACATAGAATGAAATAACTTTTTTGTTAAGGGAGATACACCTCTGAAAGTAATCCAGGCGGCGCCCATGTATTCTATTTTCTTATAAACACCACATATTCGGAAATAAAGTATAAACTACTTTGTATTTATGATTAAATGTGTATCTCCTTACATTATACATTGTGGCATTTTAAATTCTGTTTCAGACACACACCCACCATCTAAGATATGGGTATCAGGACCTCGCCTGAATAACCTGAAGCCCTGGAGTGACCTAGGTACCAATGTTACAAACAAAAATGGTGAAGTATTTGTCAACTGTGACGTCATATTTCTGGGTGTTAAGCCGAGCATGCTTGAAGCTGCTGTCACTGACTGTCTCCAAACATTAACTACAGTACAGTCTTGTAAAAAGGTGCTTTTTGTTTCAATGTTGGCTGGGATTACTATTGGTGAATTGCAAAAGGTTTGTTGTATTGTTTATCAGATTGAACTATCAGAAATATACAGAGTTTCCCTAAAATCTATGTCATGACTTAAACATGTTCGCCAGTGGTGCGGCTGTAGCTGTACTTGCCATTTCAATTTGAACTTTAAGAGTTTGCATTATGGCTACCACGGTAAATACTGCCCGCACATGTATTAAAGAGCTGATAGAACAGCTCCTGGGCTATCAGGTTAAGCAAATTTGGCTTAATGAAAATGGAAATGGCATAATTTTGGAGATATTGTAACCTCATGAAAATCAAATCATACTTTCCGAACAGGAGAGATAAAAAATATTTTAACTATGTAATCACTATAGGGCGGAGTACCGGTGGCAAATTTCACACAAAAGGTATGGAGTCGTTTTTATAATTATTATTTTAGGCTTGAATAATAAAATTATTCATTTACCTAATGTACTTAGTATGGTACCTACTCGTAAATTGGAAGTAAGTACTTAACATTTATTTTCATAAATTCGATTTCAGGAATACCTAAATGTTATGTCGTAAATGTTTTGGGTTATTTTTCAATTTCTTTTAACAAAGTCACCATTCATCGATATAATATTTTTTACCATATGCAACCTTTCTTTTCAAAAAGTTACTAATTTACAAATTTATGAGACATTTAGAAACTAATTATTTGACATTGTCAATTTAGACAGCTGCTTTACATCTATATTATCTGAATTATTATTGCGTCGGCTAAATATTTAAAACCGAAAAATATCAAGATGAATAAGCCATGTGAAGCAACAATTCTGCGGATGATAGAACCGTACGAAAATCTTATATATAATGAAGAAGAATGTAGCATTCACTGTATTTCTTGCTCAGTGGATTTGAAGCAGTTGAAAAAATATAATGTCGAAAAACACGTTAACAGTAAACAACACCAAATTAACTGTGGAAACCAAAATGGCACCTTTGCCTATGATTTATGCGTTTTCCTTATAGCGTGTAACATCCCATGGAAAAGAGTTAACCATCCAGAATTTAAAAAGTTCTTTGGAAAATACTTAGATAAAGGCGTAAAACTTCCCGAAGAAAGTGTTTTGAGAAAATACCAGAGAATATATCTTACCAGAATATACAATGCGACCGTCAAGCAAATACGAAATACATTTTTCGATTCCAATTTATGGCTTGCGGTGGATGAGACTCTTGATAATTTCGGTAATTGCGTAGTAAATGTAATTATAAAATCACTTGATGTGATGATGCTTTACAAAGGCCATATTTGTTAGCGTGTAAAGTCGTTAGTACTGTAAACGCGAACTCAATTGCAGCGGCGGTTGACGAAAGCTTGAATTTTTTGTGGGAGGATAATTTTACAGATAATATGAACAAATTTTTAATATTCTGTTCGGATAGCGCAGCGTACATGCTTGCTGCCGGCAAGATTTTGAAGAAAAAGTACACTAAAGTACGACACGTAACTTGTTTCGCTCATGGACTACACAGAGTCGCGGAGCAGATAAGATCTGAACATAAATTGGTCAATTCTTTAATATCTAATGTCAAGAAGATTTTTTTAAAATCACCACACCGCGTCCGATTTTTCAGGGACCATGCGCAGAATGTGCCTTTACCGCCGGAACCCATTATCACTCGTTGGGGCACCTGGTTAAATGCAAGTTTTTACTACGATAGACATTTTGACGTGATTAAAAATGTTGTGATGCAATTGAACAGTAAATAAGCTATTGCCATTAGAAAAGCCCAGAAGTTGTTTGAAAATGAAAATTTAAAAAACGAGTTAAGCTTTATAAAAAATTGTTACGAAATTATACCTGAATCGATAGAAAAATTAGAATGCACTAAAATTCCGATAGAAGAAAGTTTTCTGGTAATAGATATAGTTAGGAGTATTTTAAGCCTCCAAGGAAGTGAAACCGTGCGAAATAAACTCGAATTGGTTCTAGATAGAAACCCAGATGCTGTCGAATTAAGGAATATGATTACAATGGAAAATTATAAACAAGTCCTTAAACATGCAACCATGACATCGGTAGATGTAGAGCGATCGTTTTCCACTCATAAATGTATCTTCAATAAATTAAGAAACCGATTCACTCCGAAAAACCAGGAACCTGTGGCCATAGTCCATTCATTTTATAACATGGATACGCACTTAAGTGTAGATTGTGAGGAGGACCTCGAACACATAATTCCAGTCCTCAATTGTAATCGAATGGTCTTGAAAATAATATATCGTTTGGCAGGTACCTAATGATAATGTTTTGATAAGAAAACATATTATTATGTATTATAGATATTAACAACATATTACATTATATTTGTATGCTCGTAAGATAATTTCTATAAGTTCCTAAAAATTATAATGCAAAATTAATCATTTATTCGTTATTTATTTAATCATAAGAATACTTAGGCGACTCCATACATTTAGTGTGAAATTTGCCACCGGTACTCCGCCCTCTAGTAATCACAGTCAGATTATATTCTCTAACTAAAAAAGAAAATCGCACTTGTGAATTATCGGAGTGCAAAACTGTTTGTGTACTGTAATTTTTGCCAATATCTTGAAAAAAAAATGCCATTTTTACTTGGGCCAAATTTGCGATTAAGCAAATGATAGCCCAACAGCTGTTCTATCAGCCCTGTCTTGATGTTGGTGGAAAATCAGAATAAGATGTCATTTCCTCAGCCATGTAGCATAGTGGAAAAATAAACATACAAATTATTTAACCCTCGAAAAGTAGTTTTTCCAAGCATGAAATTTCTTATTAAGTAATTATTTGTGTTGTGCTTTGCATGTCTCGGGTTCAAACCCTGGCTTGTATATACTAACATCATTATATTTGATATTTATTTACCAATCGCTTTCCGGTGAAGAAAAATATTGTGAGGAAACCGGATCAACCAACCAGGCCTAGTTTCTTCTCGGGGTTGGAAGGTCAGATGGCAGTCACTTATGTAAAAACTTGTGCCTACGCCAATTCCTGGGATTAGGTTGCCGAGCGGACCCCAGGCTCCATAGGCAGTCAACTGTTTTAGTATGATAATTTTGATTAATTAATAGTAGATCTATGTAGTTTCGCAGTGTGTTAGTGATATGACTGTAATGCTGTGTAAACTTAAATAAACAATAAACAATAGAGCAAAAAGCTGGGACAAACGCTAAGAGGAAGAAGTTGTGCTTTGCATGTCATTGTAATGTTTCTTTAATAGGTATATGGTTTCACTAAAAAAACCGGCCAAGGGCATGTCGGGCCATGCTCTGTGTAGTGTTCCGTAGTTGTCGGGCCGCCACAATAGATAGTTAGATACACTGAAAAACCGGCCAAGTGCGTGTCGGACCACACATAATATAGGGTTCCGTGTCCGTACCTACCCACTATCGAAAAACTAATATGAAAAGGTCGTATCTGCCTATGAGAGAGAAGTTTTTGTGGAGATAAGTCAAAAACGCCTTCACCAATTGTGTGCAAAACAATTATCGTTAAAAGTATACACAATGATGTCTCTTCTCAACTTATTTTTTTAAAAGTTCAAAAGTTTTTTAGACTTTCGGGGTGATTATTTCTTAAAATATTCACTAAATCTAAATATGATTAAACAAACCTCAATATGATTTTTAAAGACCATTCGATTGATGTGGAATATGTTTATATTTGGTAAAAAAAAACCACAATAGGCATGATGATTTTTTTTCAGAGGTGTAGGGTTAGAACCGGTGTAGTTTGATTTTTTTTCTCTCTTTTACTTGGATAAACTATCTGACGTGTAAAAGTGCCCTTGTGGCCTACTTACTGAATAAATGTTTGAGTTCATGTATGGTATTATTAGTATATTGTCTTTGATGGTATCATTCGATTCGTCTTGTTGTGAGGATCAAATATCTACATAGGTCCAATTGCGTTAAAGCAACACAAAAGCACAGAGTAACTAATAGTACTACCGTACAGAAAATTCACTCCTTTACAAAAGTCAGATTTAGGTATAAAATTATACCTATACTCGCCGCCTGCAAGCAAAATTGAAACTTATAATCGCGCACGAACCGTGAATCTTCTTTGCGCGCCGCAGTTTTATGACCGAGCTGTGAGGGTTGTTACTTGACAAGTTTTTTTACCTAAAATACCTACTGATTTATTCTTTTTAAGATAAATATGTAGGAATTACAAACGTTGATTCTGTAAACATGAAATTTTTATCCGGAAATAGTAGTATGTCTGATTCACACGGAAGTAGGTATGCCACAGCCGTATTCCTTTGAAAATATGTCGGTCAGTTCGACTTTGCGCGACCTGCTTCGGCGCCGGCGACTAGCGGATCGCGCATAATACAAAAACAGCGCGGAAAAGAAGAGATGCCACGAACTTCCGCACCGGCGACCAAGCGCGCGCATTTACTCGAGCGACCGGCGACTGCGGGCAGCGGGATGGCGGGCGGAACGAACAAAGACAAGGCGCCCGAACGCGCGGCCACGACTCTGTGCGGTGCGACCGGTCTTAGCGGCGGCACGGATCGGGCGATGATTTTAAGAACAAAGTTTATTGTATTATCCGCGCGCGATGTCCATAGACACAGAAAAGTTTATTTCAGAAATATTAAACAGGCCTGCAATATGGATGCCGAAGCATCCTCAACATAAGTTGCGGGGTGAAATGAAAGACATTTTTCCTGGTTTTAGTGGTAACGTTTGGGGTTGCTGTCGGTATTCTTCATACAATGTCCGGAATTCGCGCAACGTATAACGTCGTCTATTTGTCACGTGCACACCTTCTCTCATATTTAAAATGTCTCCCATGAAATAGGAGCTGCTTTCAGGGCACTGAAGGGCCACTTTCGACAAAGATAGATAGGTAGATATATTTTCAATCACCAGAGTAGGGTCAGGGAGGGAACAGTCGCTAGGATTTTTTCAACAGGCTGTTGCATGAAAAATATAAATTCCTGAACTAATTGTTGCAAGCACAGAGCACCGTGCATTATTAAACTTTCATATGTAGGAAATATATTTGCTGTTACTTTCACCAAAAAAGATATATCCATTCTTTTTTAGAAATTGGGAATCGAGCCACTGTGTACCGGTTGCTGTACACAGTGACTAGGACCCGCTAGTACACAGTGGTTCTAACAGTACACAGTGGCTCGAGTCACTGTGTACTACGCCCTGTACACAGTGGTTCTAATAGTACACAATGGCTAGGTATGTAGGAATCGAACCTAAATTATATAACAAATAACATTTTTGTTGAATAAAACGGTAATTAGAATTGGTAAGTACAACCCCCGGAATAATCGTTTCTGATTTCATTCTTGATTTAAAATAGGTACCTATCTAAATGTCGCATGATTTATTCACTTTCATTTTATTTAAAAAAAAAGAGTGCAAGAATTATTTTTAACAATCACAGAATTTTTATTCTTATTCATATTCAAGTAAATTTTAGCCCAACTCTGTAAGGTGCACAGTGGCTCGCGAGCCACCGTGTACTTTTCCAAAACGAACGACTGTGGACCTTGGCGTCATTTTGTATTTTAGTTCAAATTAAAAACACATACAAGGCCTTGAATTATCAGCCAATACTAAGTAGATTAGACACACTCTTCGATAATAACATAAGTAATTGAAAATCTCGTACGAGTTAAGAAAAAAGAGGAGTGAAACTTATCTGGAAATGTAATTTTGATAGCATTAAACACAAAAACGCACCATAACACATTCGCATGGCGCCGGAGCGCCTCACTAACTAGTTCGTACATGGTCGGGTACGGAACGGTTCCGATTGATGTAGAGGACAGACATAAAGCTCTTTCCGTTTCTCGCACAGCACATTCGAGCCACTGTTCCCACCGAGCGACTGTACCCTCCCTGACCCTACGTCCCATCCGCTCGAAGTCGCCGCGGCTACTGCGAAGTACGTGGCCTGCTCGCCGCGCCGCTCTAAATTCCGCACCGCCGGACGCACCGTAGGTCGCTTAAGACCAAACTCGTGGCCAAGGCGTATTATTGTTTCTGGGCAACCAATCCATACTAATATTATAAATGGGAAAGTGTGTGTGTTTGTTTGTTTGTCCGTCTTTCACGGCAAAACGGGGCGACGAATTGACGTGATTTTTTAAGTGGAGATAGTTGAAGGGATGGAGAGTGACATAGGCTACTTTTTGTCTCTTTCTAACCCCCCACTTCCCTAAAATTGGGGGTGGAAGTTTGTATGGAGCATTACGGAGGGCAAAGGGGAACCGTGTTACCCCGAATTTAACGCGAGCGAAGCCGCGGGCAAAAGCTAGTATTCAATAAAACCGCCTCTGACACCGGAGGGTTTGGTCACTTTTTCTGAAGTATATGACATCTATTTTCAATATTCAATGAATTAAGGATGTATATTTTAACTATTACTAAGTAACTTCGGGACCTTTCAATTCAATATCGTCCGGACCGGAATAAAAAAAATATGTATTTCTGCTTCCTTGTTCTTCCGTTTATTCAGACATCAGTACACAGAACAATATCTTTTATACGGATTAGATCGAGATTTAGGTTTCGAAGCCATTGTGTATTTTCAAATTTGCACGAGCGCCACGTGACACGACTACCGTGCGAGCCGAGCGGCAGCCCACTGCCATACGCCTGCCTGGGAGGTGCGCCGGCCAAATGTACCTAAACTGCGTAGTGACACCCCCCTGGCAAAAGTCAGAAATGAGATTCAAATTTCAACATTCGCTCTTGTTTCTCAAAACGCTCCTAACAAAATGATATGCAATAGTGACGTCACGGTTGCATAGGCGCCTTGTTTAAAGTATGGAAAAATTATGAAATTTCTATTTTGACAGTGAAATATTGCGTTAATGATGAAACTATAACAGTTCTTTTTTTGCCATTTTGGCTACGGAACCCTAAAATTATTATACAATCGTGACATAATTAAGAGCTTTTCAGTCGAGTACCGTGTTGTATACCTACAATACTTTTTCTACGAGTACCCAATATAGGCAAGCCGGTAAGAATTCAGTTAGACGAAAGACCTGCTGCCTCTATACAATTGAGTAACTTCAATCTCCCGGCAGCTGTTACAATATTGTATGAAAATCCTTTGTACCATCGTTGGCGATGCTACAATATGCGACCATAAAAGCTCTATCGAAAAGTATGCGCTATTAGTTCGTTCTACACAATCTCAATTCAAGCATTACAGTCGACGAGTAGAAAAATGTTATATTAACATCAAAACAGTATAACTTTAGTTAAGCTGTTGGTAATCATCAAAGCCAAAGTGTAGAGAGTGTATTTGTTGTGTAATTTACTGGTCATTCTACTGAATTCATTACCCAAAGTATATTTATTTACAGGTTTTAAAGCAACTCTCCAAAGATGCAAGTGTAATACGGATAATGCCGAACACTCCAATGACTGTAGGAGAAGGCGCCTGTTTATACACACCCGATGACAGTGTGTCAGAAAACCAATGCAGTCTGGTGGAACGGTTGCTGAACAACTGTGGCATATGTGAGAAGGTGCCAGAGTCCTTGATGGATTCTTTGGGCTCACTTATAGGTTGTGGACCGGCATTTGTAAGTTCAGTATTTCTATATTTATTATTTTAAGGTCGGGCGCGGTAAAGAGGTGTAATCAGGAGGGGGAGTTTTCAAATGTCCATTAATACTGGTCCCTAATATTACGAATCATATATATTTATAGTTATGGGAGAAACCTATAGGCGTTTTACTGGTATTTTAAAGCTAATTTGTGATGGATGGATGAGTTTAATCCATATAATTTTCTACCTTAACACACACAGAATAAATACGATTTTTAAAACACAACGCCCAATCGTGACATTATGATTATCATAAGAAGGTAGAAAATCAAATTAATAAAAATAATCTGGCAATCACAAACAAAAGGCGAATGCGCTGTTTACACTTTGTCTTAGTATCTCACTAAGTAAAGCTAAATAACCGTTTTGATGTACTAAACGTTACCTTAATGCTTAATTTATTTTATTTGTATTCTTCCAGGTATACATAATAATCGAGGCTTTAGCAGACGGCGCAGTAAAGCAGGGCGTTCCCCGCGCGCTAGCGTTGCGTTTCGCAGCTCAAATGGTCGCCGGCAGCGGTAAAATGGTATTGCAGTCTGGGAAACACCCAGGCCTGCTGAAGGATGAAGTCTGCTCTCCTGGTGGCTCCACTATCTGCGGAGTTACTGCACTGGAGGATGGGAAGATAAGGTGTGTTTATATACAGTCGATAATGTTAACACTTTCGCACTTTACTCCTTTGTAATAGGGTTCAAGATTGATGTGTATCTTTGAAGTCAAATCTGAAAACATAATCTATTTTAGAAAGTAATTAACATTTATCTATTTGTACTAACGGGACTTAACCGCGTATATAATTTTAAAATTACCTTCGACGTTTCGAGGACGACATTGTATATTATCAGGTATAGTATTACAATGTCGCGATAAATCCGTCTTAATTGTAATACTATAATGATTATAATGAATTATTATCGCGGCAACAGAAGACAATGTTATGTGTTTACGTTAAAGAGGTTTTGAGTTATAGAAGGGTCAAAAGTGGCACCAAGTGGTTCGTGTAATATACACTCGGCGCTGGCTAGCCAGTTCCTTTGCTTGAACTTGGCTTGACACGCTACCGCGTGTCTAAATAAAAGGATTGTTAAACATTTATCATCATCGTATGTTGTCACATAACTATGTATGTGTGTATGTTGTCGTATGTATGTTGTGGTAGACTGTCGTCTACCATTATTTAACCATTTGTTGGCCGGAGCCCGAGCTTTTACTGCTCAAATACAATATAATATCGACTCTTTACAATGTAATATGTAAGCGCCTTCCGCTAAATAATAGCTTTTCATAAAGACATTTCATTTCATAAAAAACAAGATCGAGTCCCAGCCTTACTTGAATAACTTTAATTTCATTTCATTTTTTTTATTTCGTTTCATAAGTGAGAACTCAGATACGAAGTAGGTACTCACGTGTAAATCTGCTTATGAACTTATTTATATTATAAGAATATTGCGAAAATAAACTCTTTGTCTTGGCTGTAAGGTTCCTTTTCGCAGTAAGAATATTAGCATTTCATACTATGTTCTGCTTTTTTATTACCAACTGTTCAAACATGTTAATATGTTTTCAGGGCGACTTTGATCAACGCCATACAGGCGTCCACGCTGAGAACTAAGGAGCTTGGAAAGAAATAGATAAATCAGGCAAGGACTACATCTATACAGGTTAATTTTGGGGTCATGTAGCAAGAGAATAAGACATTTTACAGAACTCAATGATGAATCAAATGGTCATTAATATTTAATCACCAATATTGACAATTATTTTTCAGATGTTAGGTAGCAAATCATATTTTTGCTTACAATTTGGACACTACTCAATGTGACGTCTTGTTACTTAAATGTTAAAAGTCAAAGAGTGCCCATGATTTACTGTAGTTTTTTTTTTGTAAAATTTGAAAATTTAAATTAGTTCTGTGTTGATCAAAAACTAGCATAATATGACAATGTTGATTAGTTATAAAATAAGAAAAATTGGTTCTGGATCATGACCTATAAATCATTCTGTATTGTATTTAAGTAGAAAAATTTGAGTAAGTACTTAATTAGAGTAGACTTAGAGAAACTTGGTATCTATTGGTTGACTTCCGGTTGTTAATTAATTGTAATTCTGGGCCATAGAACTTAATCACAATTGAAACCTTGTTTTCCTAAATTCTAATTCCAGGACATCATAACGTGGTAACTTCTTGTTTCATCATTAAAGTGCCCTTATATTTTTCCCGGTGATTATGAAAAGTAGCATAATGGCAATACCCGCGGTTGATTGTAATATGTACCTTGCGCCTTTGGCATAGAGTTTTCGGCATCTGTAAGGTTGAATTGTGGTAAAATTAGTGGAGGTAACTAACTCTATAGTTTATGTCCCTACTGATACATGTCGAATCTAGTCATACGTACGGTAAAAGCGGTTACCTAAAGTATTTGTATGATTACCTCAATTTTATTTTTGATCAGTATGTAGCTATATCAGTAATAAGAATCTATTATTGTAATAAGTACTTATACATGACTTGGATGCATTTTAAAGATCTGAAGAGTTTAGAAGTAGCTTTGCAATTATAAAAGTACGAGTAAATGTGACTTTTGTTTTCATTTGTTTTTTTTGTTTGACTTCCCGTTTTCAACCGACTTCAAGATTTCGAAGGAGGAGGTCATCAATTCGTCGGGATCTTTGTTTTTGCTATTTTTTTTTTTATGTATGTTCACCGATTATTCGAAGACGGCTGCACCGATTTGGAAAATTCTTTTTTTTTTGAAAGCGTATACTTCACAGTTGGTCCCATTGTAACCATGTCAGGATCTGATGATGGGATCCTGGAGAAATCGAGGGAACTCTTCAACTATTATAGGCACACCTGTGGTGATTTGAGTATTTTTTACAGCAGATCGAGCATTTGGTGTTGGAAAGGTGGATGCTTAGTGAAGTCGGTTCTTTTTTGTTTAAAATTATTTATACTCAGATAGGTTGTTGGTGCTAATAGCAGATAGATCGGCTGGGTCTTATAAAACTGAAAAATAAATTTCTGAATACAATGTTTTAATTAATTTTATTTCTATAAGGTGTGTTCGTAGGGTTGTAGGGTTCGGGTTATCTCGGATATCAAATAATTTCACAAATCACTAATATACAATGTATTTGTACACCTATGTTGGAGCCGTTAACCACGTACCTATATATAGTATGATGAATTTTATCGGCACATCAACCCCCATACCATTTCGTTTCTCAACCATTTCTTAAACTGCACCCCTTTAAAGTTCTATGGGATCACACTACCGCAGTTGGTAAATTAACCATTATTTGTCAAAATATCGGTCGCATATGTGCAAAAGAGGTATGTTTCGGCAGCTTACAAACTAGGGCATAAATATCAGTCAACAATGTTGCAGAAACATTATTGTAAAAAGAAAAGTTGTCTCTAACTAAATCCTTTTTTTTAAATTTTTTTTTTTTTTTTTCATAAACAAGGTCGTTGACCCGGACTTTTTTTATGTTAGTAAATCCGCTGAAAATTTTCTTATGGTATGAGGGTTGATTTGTCGATAAAATTTGTCATACTATACGTAGTTAACGACTCCAACATAGGTAGCCAAACACATTGTATATGTATTCCGTGTTTTATTAATGCATACACATACTTTATTTCTATGAAATAATTAACGTCATAATTTTCTTTCTCTAATTTAATTAATTATAATTTAATTAATTTCATTAAGTATTTCATTATCAAGACAAAAATTAGGTATAAACTTAACTACGACATTAACAACGACGGTTCCAGGCACATCAAGCTCGTTACAAATAGTACATTTTCAACAACACATTTCTACATCACATGATATACCTATTCGTAAATAATACAGCGACAATACAACAATTACAATAAAACTGGGCATACCGAAACTATCATCGTCCACACTATTGACTAACAATGCATAAACCTTATTGCAAAGGCCAAAAGGTCCATGATCAGTTATTTAAAAGTGTCACTGTTAGTAGTAGCCATATACAAGATATCTCTATAATCCGCTTAGCGCGTTATTTCTTTGAAACCTAAGCTGCCAAAAAGAAGGGGTGCGGGAGGGGAACACGCAATGCTAGACAGGGAACGCGCGATTGTTCCGTGGGGCGTACGAGAGAGTCGGACATTAATGGTTGCCATGGAGACTTACTATTAAGTTTACTGTCACTTCCAATAATTAGTGTCTCACTGTAGAGTGAAATTACCTCAAACCTGGCAGCGGAGGTCGCCTGGCTATGCGGGGTCTTGGGTTGATTAGTCTATGGTAGTAGCTATGCTGCTTTTTATAAATTTCACGGATTACTGCATCGACCTGGCCGATCCTCACCCCCGTTCACCAAATACCGTTGCCGCTAAAAATCAGTTATTTTACACCGTGTTCATTCCGCATATTTCTTCATATCAGCACCAAAATATATCTTCCTGGACGTTACTTTTGGTGTATACGGATGGTAGGGATGCATACATACGGATTTTCTTCTAAAGAGGAAGAGCGACGCACGCCGGGCCAGCGTTACACTGATGTCTATACTCTTGTGCCTCGGCATGTCCATCATGGGCTGGTAATCGCACACGTCGTCGCTTTCTCCCTTGATACAGCTCAGTTTTCGAAAACGGTGACGGACGATGTTCAAGTTTGGCGTCACCGTGGAACGGATGGTTGGTAATCTGCGCAGGAACGACACTTTCTTCTTTGCTCCATTTTCATTGGCTTTTTGCGCACTCTTTGCGGGTTCTTCTGCCGTGATCAGATTGAAATGAGATTCTTGCGCTTCAATATTTATAAGTTTTTTATCAACCATCACTATTAAAAGAACATTTTTTCGTGGATTTAGTTCTTTACGGTGGACTGGGTACTTTAGAGTGGTGATCTCAAACTTAACTGAAGGCATTGATTGAGTACGACGCAAGCTCGCGATAAGATAGGATTTAGATAGCGATGATTATGTTATGATTTATTTTTGTACTAGCCTTTTCCCGCGGCTTCGCCCGCGTACTATAAGTACTCAAAAAGGATACGATAATACCCATGTTGATTTCCAGACTTTGTGACCACATTTGCCCCTTTTAGGGGTTGAATTTTCAAAAAACCTGAAACACGTGTTTACTCATTTATCGTTAGGAATACTCCTGTGAAGTTTCGAATAAAATAGTCTAACAAATCTTGATTCGCCATACAAATTCTGGACCCCCATTTTACCCCCTTAGAATTTTGAAAAATCCTCTCTTAGTGCACCCCTAGACCTTATAAGGAACCTACGTGCCAAATTTCGAATCTCTAGAACCAGCGGTTTGGGCTGTGCGTTGATATGTCAGTCAGTCAGTCAGTCAGTCAGTCAGTCAGTCAGTCAGTTTCTTCTTTTATATATTTAGAAGATAGATGGGTACATATGTAGTGTTTTACCACAACACCACCATAACTATGATGCCTATTGTCATTGTACATCCAATCGGTATTTTTCATAAATAAAAATTAAGTTAAATAACAATAACGTAGTCAGCGTAGGTAACAAACCCCCCAACACCAAAGTAGGTGTGGTACTTACGCTTAAACAGCAATTTGAGTCCTAGGCCACTATAGAACATTGCCATAAAATAGCTAATTAGCATAAGGAACTGCCCCGCCAAGTCTATGACATGGTTTTACTATAATAAGTAGTTTAGGAATCAAATTGGTTGACGAGTACGAGTTTAATAACTAATACTAAGGTATAGTTTGTTCGGCAACTTAAGGACAAATGCATTTCGGGGCATTGTTAAACTACGAGTATTATCAACTCCTATTTTATCTGATTTCATTATTTTAATTATAGAAAACAAGAAGTTCAAATAATTATAGCAAGAATGAAATAAAACAACCAGTTTAAGTATCAGTTGATGACTCCGAATAAAAGTGGAACAGGGCAGTGTTTGCCGAACGTTAGTGTAATTGAAAATTAAAAATTGAAGATTAAAACGCGTTAGTTAAAATTGAACACTAGTTAATAGTTTAATGCAAATTGATTTCAATTAGAATTGAAATTAATTGTAACTAACGTGTTAATCCTTTGCGAATAACTAATAATTGAAGATATTTAATTTTTAGTCTTTCTCAAAAATTGAAAAATTAATATTATTTTTAGTGTAGATTGAATTGGTAATTGACATTAATAATTTACCTAACTAAACGCGAATTTAGGTTAAGCTATTAATTTAAGACTTTAGGTTTTGATTTTTGTTTCGATTTTGACTCTGGCCTCGGGGGCTTGTATTGATAAGCAATGGGACCGGAATCCTAAGGCGGAGGTCATGCTGGACCCTGGGGATCCCTACTGGATCTCGGGTTTGGCGCATCATAGACTCATGCTGTTTGGGCTCATTCGACTTGTACTGATGGTATGGAATGGTATGGTATGGTATGGTATGGTATGGTATGGTATGGTATGGTATTGTATGGTATGTTATGGTATGGTATTGTATTGTATGGTATGGTATGGTATGGTATGGTATGTGTATGGTATGGTATGGTATTGTATGGTATGGTATTGTATATTGTACAATACAATACCATTCCATACCATACCATACCATACCATACCAAACCAAACCATACCATACCATACCATATTAGTGTAAGACAGGATTAATTTAGTTACACTAACGTTAATCTAATTAACTGTTTATCTTATTACATTTTCGAGACGTTAGTGTAACTAATAGGTTAATTCTTATTGACGGTTAGTGTAATTAACGACGTCACAAAATCAACGCGAACTAACGTTAGTAAAAATTGATGTTAGTGTAATTGATTAGTTACGGAATTAATCTTCAATCTTATTGATCAATTTTCAATTCTAATTGAAATTAACGGCCAACACTGGAACAGGGTGTGTGTGTATATGGGCATTTTAATTTTAATTTGTAGGTACTTTAAAGCACGACTTCGGCTCTTCGGCTTCGACTTTCGACTGTCGTGTTTCAGTAACGTCTAACCTTCACATTCCTGACAAAATGTGTGGGATTTGACATTGACCGTCAGTTTTGTGACGATTACTAAGCGGCCGTTAATGGTACACAGTTAAGTGAAAATGCCCATATTTTATTAGGGTTCCGACCCTCGAAAGGAAAAAACGGAACCCTTATAGGATCACTTTGTTGTCCGTCTGTCTGTCTGTCAAGACCATTTTTCTCAGGAACGCGTGGAGGTATCAAGATCAAATTTATATCAAATACTCAGGTCTATTGTCCCTTGGAGCTTTGAAAAAATCAAACTTAAACACCAACGCAATCAAAAGATACAGTCGTTTATGCTGCAAATTTTAGCGTTTTTCGGCACTCGCAAAACCTACGGGGTACTTCCCGTGAACTCAGAAACTTGAAATTTGGCACAAAGCAACGTCATATAGCATAGACAATGGAAAAATTACAAAAAGTAGACATTTTTAGTAAAATCATACGAAAAAAATATTTTTAAAATTTTAAACTTACTACCTTTTTCCTCGTAAACGCGTGGAGGTAGGTATTAAATTGGAATTCATGTCAAATACTCAGGGCTATAGTACCTTTCAGATGTAGCAAAAACAAACTTTTTTGTCAACGCAATCAAAAAAAATAGCAATTTAAGTCGCATATTTTGAAACTGAGTACTCGCAAGAAACTCAAAACCTAAAGGGTACTTACCGTAAACTCAGAAACTTGAAACGTGGCACAAAGAAACTTCATATAGCACAAACAAAGGAAAAATTACGAAGAGTAGATATTTTTAGTAAAATCATACAAAATTTTTTTTTTTAATTTTAAACTTACTACCTTTTTCCTCGTAAACGCGTAGAGGTATTAAGTTGAAATTAGTAATAAACATACTACAACTTGTGCGAGTCCGACTCGCACTTGGCCGGTTTTTGTTTTATATCCAAACATTACTTAGTTCAAAATTTATATCACTTTTCTACTTTCTTTTCGCTACGGTCCTTAAAACTTGACTTCATCGGCTTGACTATTAATCAGCCTATCGGGTTCACTTTTATTACGGCTTATCAAGAAAAGGGACGCCAAATTAGATCCGGCTTCCCTATGAATATGTTTGCCCTAATTGTATATTAAACAATCAATACCTGTCATAATTACAGTTATACATAAATCATAATATTGACACAACATATGTTTATCATCACCATCAGACATAGAACTTTTTGTGGCAAAAATGTCAATTAAATACGGACATCCTTCCGATAACAAATTTATCGATAACAGTTTCAAAATGACATTCCAAGCTCACCAGGTAAGGGGGCGTCCATTAATCGCGTCATACGTTTTTGGCTCGTTTTAGACCCCCCCTCCCCCATGGTGATCTTTGGTGATATTTTCAGGACCCCTCCCCCTCCTGTCCAATATGACGTGTAATTTTTTGCTAACTAAAGTAAGTACAGTTTTCCAACACGTGAACCTACTTACGTAACGTACGTACACGTAAAGGGTAAAAAAATGAAACAACATGTATACATATAAAATAAAATTATCTTTAATAGAAAAAACCGGCCAACTGCGTGTCGGACCACGCGGTTTCGTACGTACTATCGAAAAAGTAATATCAAAAGGTCGTATCTGCGTATGAAATGAGTTTTTAGGAGAACTCAATAATTCCTAAACCGATAATGTTCTCAATTTTTTTCATATTTTTTTGGATCTCCGGTTCAAAAGGGGGGACACAAGTTTTTTAGACTTACGGGGTGATTTTTCTTAAAATATTCACTAAATAAAAAAAAATCAAACAGACCTCAATAATAATAATAATAAATACTCTTTATTGCACACCTCATACAGTTACAAGCACAAATTTTACAATTAGATAAATTTAGGTAGAGGTAACAACAGGCGGTCTTATCGCTAATGAGCGATTTCTTCCAGACAACCTTTGGGTAGTGGAGACTAGAGAAAAACAATAAGCAGTAGGTGGTGCATAGAAACAAAAGAGACGAAATAGATAACACAGCACATTCATGAATGTGCAATGTTATTTTCAATGTTATTTTTAAAGACCTATCGAGACATGACGATATTTAGTAAAAAAAAATTTTTTTGACAAATAATTACATGTATGGACGAGTTATAAAACTCCAACTCCAAAAAGGACTCCATAAAATATCTTTTACTACAAAACTAAGTAGCGGCATACAAAAACACACCTTATATTTAAATATTTATTAAGATACGTTTTAGAGTTTCCGAGTAAAATGGCTGTGACATACGGACGGACGGATGGACAGACGGACATAACGAAACTATAAGGGTTACGTTTTTGCCACTTTGGCTACGGAACCCTAAAAACCTACTTCACAAAATAATATGTCAAATGCCATTAAAAAATATTTACAATCATAGTGCTAGTGCAATTTTACTCTGCTTTTGACAGATTGATTCATTTAAAAGTTGATAATTTTTATTTTATTGACCATAATACAGTATAGCACAAGGAACAAAAAAATTACACATGATATGTGTCCAGACCCCCCTCCCCCCTGTGGTGATCATTGGTGATTTTTTCTTGACCCCCTCCCCCCCCTTTACAATATGACGCGATTAATGGACGCCCCCTGATGTATAAATGAACCATTATGTTGATAACTACCTAACGACGTTATGTAATGGTAATATGTTTTTTGTAGCACATATTAGAAATTTTATAATTTAAACAAAAAATCATCTTAACAACTAAAAGAAAATGGATGAAAACCGATTTCTTAAGCGATTTATAAGAACTTTATTCTGTATAATATAACGTATACAATTTTTAAATTCATATTATATTGTAGATCATAACTGTCATGACGCTTTTTCGATAAATTAATATTATTGGGAAGTCCCTATGACATTTTCATTCCTGCCACCAGAAGTGCTATGTCTGCTTATCATTTAGCTTACCTACTATGATGAGAAATCGATGTGACGAGCGTTTATTTTTTAGAAAACTCGTTCCGAACTAAAACAAAACGCCAACATTTTTTATACGAGCAATTTCGACTAACGACTTTTTCATAAGACTGACACTAGGAGGATTGACCTCCTAGTGTCAATGATTACATATTGATGTAATAATTAATATAAATAAGTAAGATTTCAACAAAACTTAGGTACAGTCGGCAACGAAGGTTGCCGAACGAAATAAGATTACAAAAGTAGCTAGACTAATAAATATTACATAATTTACTGAACAGCACCTCAAACACTTGCTTGCTATTGCAAACTTTTTTTTAAATCTTTCGTTGTTGACTTTATTGTACTCAAAATAACTGCTCAAATACATTTAAGTTTTATTATACTACCTAGAAGTCGGAACTCATGTAGGTATCTATAACCTCCCTACTGTCACTACTTACCGATCCACCGATTAGTAATTTCGTGATTAAGTATCCATAATTAGTGTCTTATCGTAAAATGACCTTATTCAGCGAAACTCGTGATAAAAACACTAAGATATGTAATAGCCTAATAGGTATTCATGATTTATTTGAATCAAAACTGGACTTTTTGTCAAAATTCGATAAGTAGGATAATTCTGAGATTTTTGTTTAAATTGTGGGAGGAGGCCTGTGCCCATGCCCACTGCCCAGCAGTGGGACGGATGTATGAAGGCTAACATATTATTACTGATTTAAATTTATCTGGGGCGTTACAGGTTTTGTGTAAATTTTGAATAAGTATATGAAACATTGCATTTTCAAGAAGAAACCTCTAAACAAGGACAGATTTTAATTCCTATGATATGAACCATATAGATTTTGGAACATAAGAGTTCTTGGCTTATAAACGCCTAGCCTTCCCTAACAAAGCTCGAATACCTATAAAGTAAAACCGGCCAAGAGCATGTCGGACCATGCTGAACGTAGGGTTCCGTAGTTGCCGGCCCGTCACAATACACCCACTCAAAAGGTTTTTTATTTGATATTTTGCGGCACGTACGTCATTTTGCTATGCGGTGCTTACATCCTTTTTACTAGGCGTTTTTTAGGGTTCCGTAGTCAACTAGGAACCCTTATAGTTTCGCCATGTCTGCCCGTCCGTCCGTCCGTCCGCGGATAATCTCAGTGATCGTCAGCACTAGAAAGCTGAAATTTGGTACTAATATGTATATCAATCACGCCGACAAAGTGGTAAAATAAAAAGTGGAAAAAAATGTTTTATTAGGGTACCTCCCCTATACGTAAAGTGGGGAGCGATTTTTTTTTTCATTTCAACCCTAACGTGTGATATATTGTTGGATAGGAATTTAAAAATGAATAGGGGTTTACTGCAGTACCCGGGGTATGTCCTTAAACTACGTCCGGACCTGGGTATGTCCTTAAACTACGCCAAAAAGAGAGGTATGGGCACTGCGAATGGCATCTCGCTCAGTGTGGTAGGGCACGTTCAGCGAATGTCATCGCTCAAATCTGGAGCAGAGCCCGACTGGGGAAGTACCTCCACCTTACAGAAAACCACAGCCAAATAGCACTAGACCCTACTCATAGTGTTGTGTTCCTGCTGGTGAGTAAGGTTGCCAAAGAGCTCAAAGAGGACCCAGTGTGTTGACGATGAGGGACCTTCTTGTTCCTTTAGTCGTCAACACAGTGAATCCTCCTTTTTGTAAAGGGTCGGCAACGCGCATGTGACGCCTTTGGAGTTGCAGGCGTCCATAGGTTACGGTAGCTGCTTACCATCAGGCGGGCCGTATGCTTGTTTGCCACCGTCGTGGTATAAAAAAAAAAAAAAAAAAAAACAGTAATGTTTTGATAATGTAAATATTTTCGAAAATAATCGCTTCAGAAGTAAAAAAAATGTGTCCCCCCCCTCTAATTTTTGAACCATAAGTTTTAAAAATATGAAAAAAATCTCAAAAGTAGAACTTTATAAAAACTTTCTAGGGAAATTATTTTAAACTTGATAGGTTGAATAGTTTTTGAAAAAAAATTACAACATAATTTCTGAACTAAGTTTGTTTTAACCGTATAAGCAGGTGTTTATTGTACCTGTAATTTCTACAAAATCACAATGAAATGACGTGCTTTCAAAAACTCTTTTAAGTGGGGACACTTACTGTGACGGACAGAAAACTACGGAACCCTACACTGAGCGTGGCCCGACACGCTCTTGGCCGGTTTTCAGTTATAAGTTATAACTAGAGGGCGGAGTACCGGTGGCAAATTTCACACTAAATGTACGGAGTCGCCTAAGTATTCTTATGATTAAATAAATAACGAATAAATGATTAATTTTGCATAATAATTTTTAGGAACTTATAGAAATTATCTTACGAGCATACAAATATAATGTAATATGTTGTTAATATCTATAATACATAATAATATGTTTTCTTATCAAAACATTATCATTAGGTACTAAATACTAGACTAAGAAGTTATACCTGCCAAACGATATATTATTTTCAAGACCATTCAATTACAATTGAGGACTGGAATTATGTGTTCGAGGTCCTCCTCACAATCTACACTTAAGTGCGTATCCATGTTATAAAATGAATGGACTATGGCCACATGTTCCTGGTTTTTCGGAGTGAATCGGTTTCTTAATTTATTGAAGATCCATTTATGAGTGGAAAACGATCGCTCTACATCTACCGATGTCATGGTTGCATGTTTAAGGACTTGTTTATAATTTTCCATTGTAATCATATTCCTTAATTCGTCAGCATCTGGGTTTCTATCTAGAACCAATTCGAGTTTATTTCGCACGGTTTCACTTCCTTGGAGGCATAAAATACTCCTAACTATATCTATTACCAGAAAACTTTCTTCTATCGGAATTTTAGTGCATTCTAATTTTTCTATCGATTCAGGTATAATTTCGTAACAATTTTTTATAAAGCTTAACTCGTTTTTTAAATATTCATTTTCAAACAACTTCTGGGCTTTTCTAATGGCAATAGCTTCTTTACTGTTCAATTGCATAACATTTTTAATCACGTCAAAATGTCTATCGTAGTAAAAACTTGCATTTAACCAGGTGCCCCAACGAGTGATAATGGGTTCCTGCGGTAAAGGCACATTCTGCGCATGGTCCCTGAAAAATCGGACGCGGTGTGGTGATTTAAAAAAAATCTTCTTGACATTAGATATTAAAGAATTGACCAATTTATGTTTAGATCTTATCTGCTCCGCGACTCTGTGTAGTCCATGAGCGAAACAAGTTACGTGTCGTACTTTAGTGTACTTTTTCTTCAAAATCTTGCCGGCAGCAAGCATGTACGCTGCGCTATCCGAACAGAATATTAAAAATTTGTTCATATTATCTGTAAAATTATCCTCCCACAAAAAATTCAAGCTTTCGTCAACCACCGCTGCAATTGAGTTCGCGTTTACAGTACTAACGACTTTACAAGCTAACAAATATGGCCTTTGTAAAGCATCATCAAGTGATTTTATAATTACATTTACTACGCAATTACCGAAATTATCAAGAGTCTCATCCACCGCAAGCCATAAATTGGAATCGAAAAATGTATTTCGTATTTGCTTGACGGTCGCATTGTATATTCTGGTAAGATAGTATTTTCTCAAAACACTTTCTTCGGGAAGTTTTACGCCTTTATCTAAGTATTTTCCAAAGAACTTTTTAAATTCTGGATGGTTAACTCTTTTCCATGGGATGTTACACGCTATAAGGAAAACGCATAAATCATAGGTAAAGGTGCCATTTTGGTTTCCACAGTTAATTTGGTGTTTTTTACTGTTAACGTGTTTTTCGACATTATATTTTTTCAACTGCTTTAAATCCACTGAGCAAGAAATACAGTGAATGCTACATTCTTCTTCATTATATATAAGATTTTCGTACGGTTCTATCATCCGCAGAATTGTTGCTTCACATGGCTTATTCATCTTGATATTTTTCGGTTTTAAATATTTAGCCGACGCAATAATAATTCAGATAATATAGATGTAAAGCAGCTGTCTAAATTGACAATGTCAAATAATTAGTTTCTAAATGTCTCATAAATTTGTAAATTAGTAACTTTTTGAAAAGAAAGGTTGCATATGGTAAAAAATATTATATCGATGAATGGTGACTTTGTTAAAAGAAATTGAAAAATAACCCAAAACATTTACGACATAACATTTAGGTGTTCCTGAAATCGATTTATGAAAATAAATGTTAAATACTTACTTCAATTTACGAGTAGGTACCATACTAAGTACATTAGGTAAATGAATAATTTTATTATTCAAGCCTAAAATAATAATTATAAAAACGACTCCATACCTTTTGTGTGAAATTTGCCACCGGTACTCCGCACTCTAGTTATAACCCAATAACGACTCAACGAATTTTATTCAATAGTTTTCATTGAAAGTAATTATCAGGCCTCACTTATATTTTTCAAAGTTTTTCGGACCCACAAAAGTTACAGGGAAGGGGACGCACTTTTTTAAACTTTCGGGGCTATTATTTACGCAAATATTAGATTTAAGTATCAAAACTTGTTTTTAAAGACCCTTTTTGAAAGCCCTATCCAACGACACCCCACACGATAGGAATCGTGCGAAATAAAATTCACCCCCACTTCATGTGTACGGGAGGTAGGGCAGGTGCCCCGGTTGTGGCCACTGTGCAGGTTTTGGCCATTTTCAACTTTCTTAAGATATAGACTTATTTACAGGTCTATGGTATGTAGTTAATATAAGAGTAAGTTATGGCAGCAAAGATGGCACTGTTATCTGTAATGTATCAGTTATCATTCAGTTGTCAGAAGCCATGGAAAAAAGTGGCTAAAACTGGCTCCTGGGCCCCGTTTTGACATTTCATTAAAGAAAAAAATTAAATCCAATGTCAGAATATTTACAGCAGAGATTCATATCAATAAATATTTTCAATGATTCAGTACATAAATAGTGTCATAATTCCTTATTGATACAAAATGACGGACGTCTGAATGGACAAATTCTCCTTAAAGTGGCCAAAACTGGGACAACTGCCCTACCCTAAAAATTATAAATTTATTTATTTTATCGTTATCGTTTTGTAGGCGCGATGAATACACATACTCATACCAAATGTCAGTTCTCTAGTAGATACTGTCACTGAGCTAGACCGCGGACAGACGGACGGACGGACAGACGGACACGGTGAAAGTATAAGGGTAAGTAGTTGACTACGGAAACCTAAAATCAACTTTATGTATAATGGTATGAAAAATATACCTGTATGTACATACTTACTTAAAATGCAAGCCTAAACAAACCGCACAGGCTTTACCATATAGTGGTAGCCGTACAAGCCCAATTTCAAAGAAAAACCGCAAATCGATCTACAGTTTAGCCGTTTGGCACACGCATACTAGAGGTCAAAACACATTTTTTGACCCGCAGTTCTTAAAAAAAATTCCGTTAGGAGGGGAGTGCCGAGACATTTTTTTATTTGTTTTAAAATTATTTTTTTTCAGAAACCTATCGTGTGTGGTATCTTATGAAAGGGCATTTTGAGACGATTCTAAAAATATACCACATCATTACATTTCAGCCATTTTTTTTTAATTAACACAAAAATATTTTTTTAAACATACCAAGTTTGGGCTTTTCCAGATACGATATGGCTGGTTTTTTTTTTGTACAATATACCACAAAAGATACGTGATGTCCTCATATCTAACCTCAAGAAAGCAATTTTGAATATAATCTAATTAGGTATTTTTTTTTAATTTTTCAATATTACAAAGTGGCACAGTTCTACTTCAATACCTATTTTACGAGACGTATAGAACTGTACTGCAGATACGGTACATATTAATCATAAAATGATACGTAGTATACGTATCAGTGTTGGCCGTTAATTTCAATTAGAATTGAAAATTGATCAATAAGATTGAAGATTAATTCCGTAACTGATCTATTACACTAACATCAATTTTTACTAACGTTAGTTCGCATTGATTTTGTGACGTCGTCAATTACACTAACCGTCAATTAGAATTAACCTATTAGTTACACTAACGTCTCGAAAATTTAATAAGAATTACAGTTAATTAGAATAACGTTAGTGTAACTAAATTAATCCTGTCTTACACTAATAATTAATTTTAAAACTGCATCTCGGGTTCGGAAGTCGGGACCAATATCACAAGATGGAGCTCATGCTGGACCCTAGGGCTACCTACTGGATCTCGGGTTTGGCGCATCATAGACTCATGCTGTTTGGGCTCATTCGACTTGTACTGATGAGCAGATGGTACCGGTATCAAAATCTGGAGCTCATGCTGGACCCTGGGGATCCCTACTGGATCTCGGGTTTGGCGCATCATAGACTCATGCTGTTTGGGCTCATTCGACTTGTACTGATGAGCAGATGGTACCAGTATCAAAATCTGGAGCTCATGCTGGACCCTGGGGATCCCTACTGGATCTCGGGTTTGTCGCATCATAGACTCATGCTGTTTGGGCTCATTCGACTTGTACTGATGAGCAGATGGTACCGGTATCAAAATCTGGACCTCATGCTGGACCCTGGGGATCCCTACTGGATCTCGGGTTTGGCGCATCATAGACTCATGCTGTTTGGGCTCATTCGACTTGTACTGATGAGCAGATGGTACCGGTATCAAAATCTGGAGCTCATGCTGGACCCTGGGGATCCCTACTGGGTCTTGGGTTTGGAGCATCATAGACTCATACTGTTTGGGCTCATTCGGCCTGTACTGATGAGCAGATGGTACCGGTATCAAAATCTGGAGCTCATGCTGGTCCCTGAGGATCCCTACTGGATCTCGGGTCTGGCGCATCATAGACTCATGCTGTTTGGGCTCTTTCGACCTGTACTGATGAGGAGATGGTACCGGTATCAAAATCTGGAGCTCCTTTTTAGGTTTAAAGATACTTTATTTCTCATAAGAATATACATATTCACTTACATGAGAAATTTGACGTGCATACATTGCATACTTAGGTATATACTAATTTCGTCGGTGAGGACACAATAAGTGTATTAACTATGAACTAACTTAAACAAAATAAAAACAATTAAAATTAAAAATACTTATTTCGGGGGTAAGTATTGAAATGCAAAAAGTTTGCAATGGAATGCGGGCATTCCTACATGCAGCTGCCCGAGCCGAGCCGGCTCTAAGTACAAAGTTGTAGATAAGACTACGCTCACGGATATAAAGTTCGTGGAAGTGACAAAGCGCTTTCATTAGATCGACGTAATAGCCAGATAGGTATTTATATTATTTACTTATGTTTTAGTTATTATTATTTGTCTTGTTTTTTTTTTGTATTGGGTTTATTGTATTAGAGTAAAAAATTAAGACGAATACTTTTATACACACATTTTTACATGCAATTTATTATTATTATTATTTTTTTTAATTATTTTTAAGCGATTTGAAGAAGTTTCTCCCGGAATCTTGATATGTAGTTATAATTGTGAAGAAAAAATATGAGATATAGCTATGTTTTGTTTATTATATGTTCTTTCAACAATTTTTTAAAAGCAGGGTAGGAGTTAACGTCTTTTATAGTTTTTGGCAATTTATTATATAAATTTGCACCTTCATAAAGTAGACTTTTTTTTCCATATTTTTTTGTGCGTGGATTACGTAGAATTAAATCATTAGCATTTCTTAATTGCATTCTTTGTACTTCACGTTTTTTAGTAAAAGATATTTTTATATGTAAATCTTTCTGCATTATTTTACGTATTAATAAACATGTGTAGAAAGTGTATGACTGGCGTAAATTCATTATTTTAGTTGTTTTATATATATATTCCGTCGGTGTCAAAAGGTCATAACAAAACAGAACCTTAATAAGTTTATTTTGTGCTCTCTGTGACATGTTTAGTTGAGTACTTGAGGCCGTACCCCATATCTCTATGAGATAGTCGATATGTGGCTTTACAAGGGAATTATAGATTATGTAACGTACTCTGTTTGGAAGACATTTCGCAATACTACGTAATGCTCCAGTAAGGGAAGTAAACTTTCTTTAAATTTTTTCAATATGCGGTTTCCAAGTAATTTGTTTGTCTAAAATAAGACCTAGGTACTTCTCATTATCAATTTTATTTAGTTGTTGATTGTTTATGGTAAGAGGTTGGTGGTGGGTAATTTTTTTATTTTTAGGTGCAAAAATGAAGTAATTTGTCTTTGCGACATTTATTGTTAGTAAATTGTCTTGGAACCACTTGTTAAGAATATTTAAATCGGTCTGCGCTTCAGTAATTATGTTCTGTACGGAATTGCCAAAATAAAATAGACTAGTATCATCTGCATATAGGGTTACGTCCCCCTTTAGGCCGATTTTATTAATGTTATTTATGTAAATAAGAAAAAGGAGTGGTCCTAAAATTGACCCTTGGGGGACGCCATATGACACTGGTAAAGGCTTGCTTTCGTGTTCGCTGATTTTAACAATTTGTTTTCGGTCTGTCAGGTATGACTCGAACATTTTTAAGGCAACACCAAATACACCAGCCTCTTTCAGCTTATTTAGGAGAATACCGTGACTGACCGTGTCGAACGCTTTTCTCAAGTCAATAAAGACGCCAAGTCCTACTTGTTTTTGGTCAATACTAACTTTGATTTTCGTCACTAAGTCTACGGTTGCTGTAAGAGTACTAGATTGTGGCCTGAAACCATATTGTTTATCGAATAAAAACTTAATTGATTGTAAGTAGCATTGTAGACGGTTTCTTATTAAATTTTCTAAGACTTTCGATAAAGTCGGAAGAACAGATATTGGTCGGTAGTTGCTAGGATCTAATTTACTACCAGATTTGAAGACAGGAGTTACCTTGGCAATTTTAAGACTATTTGGGAATACACCGGTTTCAAGACATTTATTAAAGCACTTTGTCAACTCCGTCACGATTGCTTTTTGTATACATTTTAAAGATTTTACTGAAATTCCATCTAAACCCGAGCTAGTATTAACTTTAAGACAGTTCATTATTTTAGTTACTTCATCTTCGGTCGCTGGGGTTAATTCCATAAGCCCGTGTTGAATTTTTGTTGTCGTTGCGCACGAACAGCCTGTGTTTCTGATTTGGGCGTTTGTAATATGTGCTGCCAATTCAGCGCCTATATTAGAAAAGTATGTATTAAAGCCTTCACAAATCTCCTTTGGATCAGTCACTATTCCATTTCCGGTTTGTAATTGCTTCGGCATTTGGGCCTCCTTTAATTTATTTTTTGACAGGCTATTTATTAAGGACCACATCTTTGAAGAATCTCATCCGCATTCTGCAAAAGCTTTCATATAGTACTTATTTTTTTCTGTTCGGATAGTATTAGTAACGAGGTTCCTCTCTTTAATAAAATCTTTTCTTTTTTGTAGGTCATTTGGATTTTTCTTATGTTCTTGCCACATCATATTACGTTTATGTATCGTATTTAATATGTTTTTGTTTATCCATTCCTGTTTCGGGGAATTTAGTATTTTGTACTTGGTGATTTTACTTTTCTGGACGCAGTACAATATTTTCTCTTCTAAGGCATAATAGTCATGTTCTTCGTTGTTAATTTTCGTTTCAGTAATCATGTCATATAGTTTTTCATAGTTAATGGCTTCGTATTTCACTCTTTTGGTCTTTTTTGGTTCATATTTTTTCATCTCGAGGTATATTTGCTTATGATCTGAAAGGCTGGAATCGATAATAGCCATATGAAAGTCGTTTTCACTCAGGTTCGTACATACATGGTCTATTATGGATCTTGTAGATTCAGTTTCACGCGTACAGGCATCAGTTGTTATTTGGTTTAAAATTCTGTAGCCATTCTCTTCCAGCAGTTCTTTATAGTTATTTGACGTACGTTCTGACACAAGTAGATTTATATTGAAATCTCCTAGTACGATAGCTCGTTTTGATCTTTCAAGGTAAGCCCCAAGGGTGTCGAAAAATGCATTTATGTTTGTAGTCTCCGGTTTTCTGTAGATAGCTAGGATGTCTAGTGCATATTTATCTATATGTATAAAGATATAATGATTTCCATCTACATTTCGGTCTTCTATGTGACGGTGACTTAGATTGTTATGAACAAAGATAGAGATACCACCGCCTCTTCTGTCCGTCCTATAATTGTTGTAATGAGTATATCCTGGCAATTGGACAACCTTCACTTCATCCTCCGATTTAATCCAAGTTTCTGTGAGTACAACTAGATGAATTATGCAGTTAAATGATTGTAGTATACATTTTAATTCGTCCAATTTACCAGGTTTCACAATGCTACGCGCATTCGCATAAAAACATTTCAGTGCTTTCTTATTGGTTGTGACGTTTACATTAGTATCATCATACTGTAGAGAGAAATGTAGGTGTGGTACAGCAATACTAGTTAGGAAAACACTAGAAGTTAAGTCTATTGAAATTCTATCTAAATTAGCGTCTAACTTTTATTTTGAATGTTGTGGTATTGAAATTACTAGCATTAATCTAATTATAATTACTATATATAGAATACCACAACAAACTCAATCTCATTATGGCATCTTTCTACATAAACTTGACAGTTTGTTACGATACTTAGCACTTAAGTACAAAAAGAAAAAAATTGTATTTTGTGGAGATTGGAATATAGATACACTAAAGGATAACCCAGTAACGAAGGACCTTACTAGTTTATTAAGAAGCCACAATCTTACCATGCATATAAAGACCCCAACTAGAATTAATAACTGCATTGATCAAATCGCTAGTAATATATATAATGTAAAATCTGAAACCTACAAACTTGAGTTATCTGATCATGATAGAGCTCAATCAATTGCTATAAATATCAATAAAATAAAATTGTGTACGACCTGGTTTGAGACGAAAAGAGACTATTGTCGTGAGAATGTTAGAAAGTTTCATGATTGCATAAAAGCTCTATCTTTCTCTTTAGTTCTAATAATGCACAGAAAGCTTTTGAAATGTTTTATAATCTATTGAAACTATTCTATGATCTATGTTTTCCCCTTATTAAAGTCAAAATTAATAGTAGACAGAAAAATATTAAATGGTTATCTTCAGGTATCCGTAAGTCATGTCAAGTCAAACGTCAAATGTTATTCCAAAGTAGAAATAGTGGAGATAAAATAATCAGTAAACTAAACTTAAAAATATATAGTAAAATATTAAAACGATGTATATATAAATCTCAACAAATAAGTAACAATAAATATATAACTATAAATAAAAACAAATGTACAGCTACCTGGAATATGATTAATTCACAGGTATCAAACGTAGAGCCCTTAACTGACATAAAATATTTGAAAAAGTCTGACAAAAATTGTGATAATCCTGAAGATATCTGTACTATTCTAAACAATCATTTCGTTGAATTAAGTAACGTTACTAAAACAACTACTAATAATCGAACTACTATTGAAAATATTCCATTCAGTATGTTTTTAATGCCTATAGATTCCAGCGAGGTTTATAAAATCATCATGTCCCTGAACAATAGCAAAACTTCAGGCATTCATGATATCTCAACTGAATTACTCAAGTTAACAGCTTCATTTCTAAGTAGCCCCCTAGTCCATATTATAAATTTATCTTTTAATCAAGGTCATTTCCCTGAACAGTTAAAGTTGTCTATCATAAAACCAATATTTAAAAAAGGCGAACGTGATGATCCTGGTAATTACAGACCCATTGCAATTGTCCCGGTATTGTCTAAAATAATTGAAAAAGCATTTTGTGCCAGATTAGATAACTTTATAACCAAACATAATATTTTACATCCTAATCAATATGGTTTTCGAAAAGGACTTAACACAGAGTTGGCATGTTTTGAATTTATTAAACACCTAACAGAAGCTATTAATGATAAAACACCTGTTATGTCCATATTCCTTGACATGACAAAAGCATTCGACCTAGTTGATCATTCTAAACTTCTTATAAAATTAGAGAGTTATGGAATCAGAGGCCAACCAAATAATTGGCTTAGATCCTATCTAGCTAATAGGCAACAATGTACAGAAATCACAAAATTTGTAGACGTTGAAAATCAAATGCATAAATTAAAATACAGATCACCTCTACGTACAGTAGTTTCCGGCGTTCCCCAGGGAAGTAACTTAGGACCACTATTGTTCTTAATCTTTATAAATGATCTTCCTAAAGCCACCAATCCTAAAACCATACTCTTTGCCGATGATACAACTATCATTGTAAAAAGCCAAAATCAGAGCACATACGAGTCAGAAATCAATGAAGCATTAACGAACATTAATAACTGGATACTCAATAATAATCTTCATATAAATCTCAACAAAACGCAGTTTATGCAATTTCATTACTGTACTTCCATTCCCCCACAAATCAATATCAACGTCAATAACGAACCCTTACAGAAAAGCAACACAGTTAAATTCCTTGGTCTAAATATCGACTTTGCTCTAAACTGGAAGGAGCATATTCATTCCATATGTTCTAGACTTGACCGCTTCTCATTCGCTCTGAGAAAACTAAGGCAATCTGTATCTTACGAATCAGCACTTACAGCATATCATGGGTACGTAGCATCCATCCTCGACTATGGTCTCCTATGGGGTAACTCTGTGGATGTAGAAAGAGCATTCATAGTGCAAAAGAATTGTATTCGTGCAATATCTAATGCTTGGTTAGACAGCAGTTGAAAATCTTTATTTAAACAGCACAATATTTTACCTTTAGCCTGTATGTACATTTTAAAAATCTGTAGTTTTGTTAAGATCCATCCAAATTATTTTGTAAAACGTTCCGATATATATCGAGTAAATCCAAGAATGCAATATCAAAACCTTCTAAATCAACCACGATGCAATACTGATATATAATAAAGAAACGCGTATAACATGAGCATTAAAATATACAATAAGTTGCCAGTCCAAATAAAAGCACTGGAAGGTACAGAATTTAAGCAAACGTTAAGACGTTGGCTCCTCGACCGCTGCTTTTACCATGTCAAGGAATATATGAAACATGATGAATGATGTGAAATAAATGTAATGTAAGATAAAGTTACTATTTCTGCTATGTTACAAGTTTATATGTTAGTTATTTACGAGTATGTAAGTAGATAATTTAGAAATTTGTTTTTATATTAATAAAAGTGCACCCTTAAGATGTATATTTGTAATATTTGCATACTGTTAGCCAACAGTTGAAAAAGGTGAAACGTTCGTTTACACAAACATATGTAAATTTACCCTTATTCTGCGAATAAATATTTTGTTGGTTTGTTTGTTTGTTTGGTTACCTTATCATGAGGTTACCGCACCGCACTGATTGGGTTACCGAATCGATAGAATTAAGCCTAAATAGGAGTTTTCCGGTCCCTGGGTAGAGGTATCATCACGGAAAATAGCTCTATTGTTATTTTATAACGGTAGCGTACCGTTATATTTCAACCGGTATAGCTCTACCTTTAAAACATTACGATATCGTAATTCTATAGCGCTACCGTACCGTTTATACCGTAACGAAATCAGTCCGGCGGAACCCATTATCACTCTACGTGGTACTTGGTTAAATGCAAGTATTTATTACGATACACATTTTGACGTGATTAAAAATGTTGTAATGCAATTGAACAGTAAAGAAGCTATTGCTATCAGAAAAGCCCAAGAGTTGTTTAAAAATGTCAATTTAAAAAACAAGTTAAGCTTTATAAAACGTTTTTTTAACGGCCTCCTAGCCTAGTCGGTAGTGACCCTGCCTATGAAGCAGGAGGTCCCGGGTTCGAATCCTGGTCAGGGCATTTATTTTCGTGTTTATCACGGATATTTGTTCCTGAGTTATGGATGTTTTCTACCCACAACACAAGCCTTATTGAGCTTACTGTGGGACTAGGTTGATTTGTGTAAGATTGTCCCATAATATTTATTTATTTATTTATAAAAGAGTGTTATGAAATTATACCAGAATCGATAGAAAAGTAAGAATGCACTATAATTCCGATAGAAAAAGTTTTCTAATAATAGTTATAGTTAGGAGTACTTTAAGCCTGCAAGGAAGTGAAACCGTGCGAAATAAACTCAAATTGGTTCTGGATAGAAACCCAGATGTTGACGAATTAAGGAATATGGCTTCAATGGAAAATTATAGACAAGTCCTAAAACACGCAACCATGACATCGGTACATGTAGAGCGATCATTTTCCACACATAAATGGGTCTTCAATAAATTAAGAAACCGATTTACTTCGAAAAATCAGGAACAAGTGTGGCTATAGTCCATTTATTTTATAACATAAATACGCACTTAATTGAAGACAGTGAGGAAGACATCGAACACTAAATTCCAGTCACCAATTGTAGTTTAATGGCGTAGAAAATAATATATATGGCAGGTTTACTTCTTAAACTAGTAATTTTGTTAAAAAAAATGTGAATAATATTTTGATTAAAAAATCATATTACTATTTCATAAATAATAATATATAATAATTTTATTTCGTTTTATTGTTAAGGTAACCGCATCATAAGGTTACCCAATAATAACGGTAACCTCAGTGAAGCGGAAACCATAACCTTTAATACGGTTAAGCTCAATACCCTATTGGGATAGGGTTTTTTTAAGGGTTTTCTTTGGGTTATTTTAACCTTATTATCAGTGGGTTGTTTGGTGTTTTACTAAATTTAAACTAGCTAGCTACTCGTATATAGCTCTGGTCGTAGTCGCGTTGCTGAAGCATGAAATAAAATAAAAATAAAAGTAAAAGTAAAAGTAAAAGTAAAAGTAAAAGTAAAAGTAAACGTAAGCGTAAAAGTAGAAGTAGAAGTAGAAGTAAAGGTAAAATTAAAGGTAAAGGTAAAGGTAAAGGTAAAAGTATAAGGTATAGATTTTGATACCGGTACCATCTGCTCATCAGTACAGGTCGAATGAGGCCAAACAGCATGAGTCTATGATGCGCCAAACCCGAGATCCAGTAGGGATCCTCAGGGTCCAGCATGAGCTCCAGATTTAGATACCGGTACCATCTGCTCATCAGTACAAGTCGAATGAGCCCAAACAGCATGAGTCTATGATGCGCCAAACCCGAGATCCAGTAGGGATCCCCAGGGTCCAGCATGAGCTCCAGATTTTGATACCGGTACCATCTGTTCATCAGTACAAGTCGAATGAGCCCAAACAGCATGAGTCTATGATGCGCCAAACCCGAGATCCAGTAGGGATCCCCAGGGTCCAGCATGAGCTCCAGATTTTGATACCGGTGCCATCTGCTCATCAGTACAAGTCGAATGAGCCCAAACAGCATGAGTCTATGATGCGCCAAACCCGAGATCCAGTAGGGATCCCCAGGGTCCAGCATGAGCTCCAGATTTTGATACCGGTACCATCTGCTCATCAGTACAAGTCGAATGAGCCCAAACAGCATGAGTCTATGATGCGCCAAACCCCAGATCCAGTAGGGATCCCCAGGGTCCAGCATGAGCTCCAGATTTTGATCCCGGTACCATCTGCTCATCAGTACAAGTCGAATGACCCCAAACAGCATGAGTCTATGATGCGCCAAACCCGAGATCCAGTAGGGATCCCCAGGGTCCAGCATGAGCTCCAGATTTTGATAGCGGTACCATCTGCTCATCAGTACAAGTCGAATGAGCCCAAACAGCATGCGTCTATGATGCGCCAAACCCGAGATCCAGTAGGGATCTCCAGGGTCCAGCATGAGCTCCAGATTTTGATACCGGTGCCATCTGCTCATCAGTACAAGTCGAATGAGCCCAAACAGCATGAGTCTATGATGCGCCAAACCCGAGATCCAGTAGGGATCTCCAGGGTCCAGCATGAGCTCCAGATTTTGATCCCGGGACCATCTTCTCATCAGTACAAGTCGAATGAGCCCAAAAAGCATGAGTCTATGATCCGCCAAAGCCGAGATCCAGCAGGGATCCCCAGGGTCCAGCATGAGCTCCAGATTTTGATACCGGTACCTTCTGCTCATCAGTACAAGTCGAATGAGCCCAAACAGCATGAGTCTATGATGCACCAAACCCGAGATCCGGTAGGGATCCCCAGGGTCCAGCATGACCCTCCATCTTAGGATACCGGTCCCATTGCTTATTAATACAAGCCCCCGAGTCCAGAGTCAAAATCGAAACAAAAATCAAAACCTCGTAGCTTAACCTAAATTCGCGTTTAGTTAGGTAAATTATTAATGTCAATTACCAATTCAATCTACACTAAAAATTAAAATTAATGTTTCAATTTTTGAGAAAGACTAAAAATTAAATATCTTCAATTATTAGTTATTCGCAATGGATTAACACGTTAGTTACAATTAATTTCAATTCTAATTGAAATCAATTTGCACTAAACTTTTAGTGTTCAATTTTAACTAACGTGTTTCAATCTTCAATTATTAATTTTCAATTACACTAATGTTCGGCCAACACTGATCCATGTATCCAACGGGAAATACCTCTTTAACCATTTAACTGCGTCTTCATCAGTTGGTATAGTTTTTGTGGTAGATACTGACTTAAAAAGTGACTGAAAGTTGAATTAAAGATGTTTATTCCTGTTGTTTTTTATCTTATAATTATAATACACATACTATTAATCTTGCTTTTTACATTTTTAAAATATATTTTTCTATCTTTATATTTCTTCTTCTCCGTCTTCTATAAACGTTTTGCTGCAAATAAGAAAGCGGTTTGTATAAATGACTTAACTTATTTACGTAAAAGCACAGATTATATAATAGTTCTTACGAACAGATATGAATCACTCATAGAAAAAGCAAATACCTACGGTTTACGTACCTACGCAATAATACAATGGAGCGGCCTTCAACGCGCGGCACCCCGCACCTCCCGCGCACCCGCACAATCGCTAGGGTTGCATATATTATGCTTGGAAATGTTTTATAGTTAAGGAAATAGGTATTTTGCATTGATTCAGTGTTTAAGTGGTTCACATGGGGCATAACAATTATAGTTACATGAGTAATATTGATTGATATTTTGTTGCCGCGATGAGAGCATTAATCTTGACAGATTTGCCACACACTGTCAAAATTAATATGGCTTGACAGCTATCTCAATCTTATTCTAATCGCCTTTTAGTAATATCATCATAGTTATTTGAGAGATTTGTATTTCGTTAATAGTCTAAGATACGATAAGCTATTTGTATCTTCATCTGTTATTTTTATTAGCTTTGCTATTTTTTACATCCATCCACATCGCTAGAAATATTTTTTTTTGTGATGACATTGTTCCGAGTAGCGTCGCGCGCGGTACGACGTGCGTTCAGTGAGCGCGTTGGTAACCCACTGACTTTAGTTTCGCCGGCGGAGGCGCAAAACGTAGGTATATAACTCGCTCGCGCGGGCATGATTCATAGGCCTGGTAAAAGGCGTAAATTGAGAAAATAATAGCGCACCTCGCGATATGGCAATCACCGTGGCAAATTTTACAGGCTGGGGTGCAAAGGAGATTTTTTTTTTGCATGAGCATCCGTTGGTTTTGCATCCAATTTTGCAGCCACACCTATCTAGCTCCTTAACTGCATGCCATATACAGTCTAATTCAGTCCAATTAGGCTCTAATGAAAGGTCAGGTCTTCTCTTCCATCCCCACTGTTCTGGAGATGGTCGGGTTGCTACGTGACGTGACTTTCTAGTGCACGCCTCCATATTTCTCCAGTCTGATATTTTGCCCTTTTTATATGCTGAAGGAGGACAGCGTCAGTAGGCGGGATTAAAGAGAGTGTCTTATCACCGGTCACAAACATGTGGCGTCGAGCTTCATTCACGTGTGTCAAATCGCACTGAGGATTGTACATTTTGTTGGTAAACATCTCCACTGATATGATATGTTCGTCGGTAATCTCTTTAACACTGGGTGGGAGAGCTAAGCATGTAAAAGCTGCAGTGAATGCAGGGTCCTTCCACGCAGACTTTGTCGTTTTTGATCGTTATTATCACTTAGATAACACTAATAATAAACAGGACAGGACAGTAGAACTGTGTCACTTTGTAATATTGAAAAATTATACACATAAAAAATGAAATAAAAAATACTAAATGAAATTATTTTGAAAATTGTTTTATCTACACTCATACTGTAAGTACTCTAAAATGCGTTCAAAAACCGTAGACAATGACAAGCATTACAACAAACGATTTAACTATGATAAGTTTCTTATCTGCGGCAGTAACGTAATTTTAACTATGCATGCTCAAATATTGTTAAGCAATGAGTTTCAAATTTGGAACATCGAATTTGATAACATAATGTTACCGCCATGGCCAACTCGATTGGCCCCGCGCGAGCGCCGGCACAATCGAGTAGGCCATGACGGTAAAATGGCGGTCATTCTATGGTTTCCGAACAATTAATTAAATATATATAATATGAGTGTAGATAAAGCAGTGTATGCAACTGTACGTAATTAGGCCTTAAAACACTCGTGTGATCTTATTATGAAATTCGCCTGCGGCTCATTTCATAAAACCACACTCATGTTTTAAGGACCCTTATTACGTAACAGTTACATAAACTACTATTCTTGGGGTTAGATATCAATATATAACGTGTCATTTGTGATATACTGTACAAAAAAAAAGTTGCGTATATCGTATCTGAAGGAGTCTAACCTTGATATTTTGTGTCAAAAACTAAACAAACTATACCAGCTTATGAAAAGGCGCAGTTAAAGGGTTAAAGAGGTATTTTCCGTCGGATATATGGATACTACGTATCATTTTATGATTAATATGTACCGTCGTGTTGCGTATCTTCGCCTGTGCTACCTATGTTCGCCTATTTTTACATAAATTGACTTTAACAAAATGTTTCTAGTGCAAGCCTTACACAAAACTACTAAATACAAAGTATTTTTTACGGGTGTCAACATTCTTCGAACGATCTGTGGCTAACTTCATATAGTTGACATTCAGTGAGGTTTTTGCGCGACACCGACCACATGTTTTTTTAAGCCAGTGTTTTAACTTCAGGTTTAAACAGTGATACAGGCCAGGTAATGTTAAACTTTTTACATGATTATATCCTGTAACTATTTCTTTTTAATATGTAACTATTATTTAATGGGTAGCTTACGTTTAGAAGTCACAATTGGATAAAACATTGGTGAGGGTATTTGACGGCCATCTTCTTACCGAACTTCGCCTACCCCTAGGGTTGTCAAATTTGTTTCCAAATGTACATATTTTCTTATGTTTGGTTTTTCGGAAATGGGATTAGCGATTTGGAGGAAAGTTAGTAAGCTGTGCCCTAAAGATATATGTAGATGTACCCAGTAGTAATAGTAGGTACGTGGTATGAATAAGGAACCCTTAGAAGGCAATCATTGTACGGTTGTACGGTCTCACTTTGAAAAGGTAATTATGTGTAGAAGCCAAAGGTTGATTTGATCTCGATTACGAAAATACTGATAAGCGAAAAGAGATACGTTTTTTGTTTACATAATAAACATTTTTTTAAATCTTTTTTTTTACTTATAAACCATTACTCTCCTTTATTTGACATGTTGGTTAATTTTTGGCAGCCCTAGCATCATTTTAGAAAATGTATGTAAACAACTTCAGACTGTTGCCAATCTTCGCCTACTACACATTTTTTTTTAAATGTGCCTAGTCTGGTGTAGTTAAGGTTCATATTATATTAACACGTTCCAGGGAGATAAGACTTGATAGGTGTAAGTCCCAGAAAAGTTTATAATTAGCGGTAAGGCATGCCATAGGCGAAGATTGGAGAAAACACCCAAACTTCGCCTATTGCCTTCGGGGCCATTTATTGCCAAGTTACCCAATGAAATTCAAAGCTTTAATGGTATATACTGATAGTCAGGAGTACTAAAATACGTTTTTTGGCCATAACGGACTAAAATGCTTTCAAATTTGAAATATTTTTTGGGAAACGTGTCAAAATCCAGGCGAAGATACGGAACTCGACGGTACTGTATCTGTACTACAGTTCCATAAGTCGCCAAATAGGTATTGAAGTAGAACTGTGTCACTTTGTAATATTGAAAAATTAAAAAAAAAAACTTAATGAAGTTACTTTCAAAATTGCTTCTTTGAGGTTAGATATGAGGATATTACGTATCATTTGTGGTATATTGTATTTAAAAAAATCAGCCATATCGTGTCTGGAGGAGCCCAAACTTGGTATGTTTCGAAAATTATTTTTGTGTTATTTAAAAAAAAATGGCTGAAATGTAATGATGTGGTATATTTTTAGAATCGCCTTAAAATGCCCTTTCATAAGATACCACACACAATAGGTTTTTGAAAAGAGACGGAGGAAATCAACCTTTGAAAGAGTGAAAAATGGGGGAGGAATTTTATGTGGCCTAATGATCAATATAATTTACATTTTATTAAAACGACGCGAAATCGCGTGTAAAAGCTATATAGTTTTTTTAACAGAACCTGACAGAGCGCATAGAGCGTACATCTGGTACCTAAGTACCCTTTAGTTAATCAGCCTTTAATCACCCATTTACTAGAATTTGACATGTCTTGTTGAATGATCTGGGTTGTATTAGTAACTTAAACATAATAGTACCTGGAATAGGTATTAGCTGAGTAGCTAAGTGACAAATTAGATTCCAGCCTTGAGCTCAGTAACCGTGACGGTTTTACCTTGCAATCGTTGCACGGTGGTGGACGACTTCCGATATCCAAAATCGGCCGTCAGCTTATTAGGTAAGTACTTATCTATTGACAACGACTTCAACCAAAGGCTAAAGGAAGTTTGCACAACGGTTTCGTAATGTTTTTATGGAATTCCGTCACCGGCGTCACCGCTGAGTCTTGTCATAGTTTTTTCCGGTGACTCCTTTTCCGAACAAACTACGGAGGTAAGAGAAGGTAAGTCTATTTTACTACAACCGATGTCTAGGTATCACAGAATGACGTAGTTACGTATTCTGCCGTATGTGAAATATTGCTTTATAGCACACGTAGGCGCTCGACACATAGCATGTCTAAAAACTGTAAGGTTTTATACTTGCGTGACAGCGTTTAGTGCACCCTACGTAATTAACACAATTTTATTTTGAGTACAAGTAAAACAACACGAGCTGTAATTCTGTTCTTGAATATGTGTTGAATATGCTTCATTGTGCTTTACATAGGTACCTAAATCGCAATCGTACGGACAAATGTGCCAAGTCATAACGCACTCATATTTAAATTCTTATTATATTGGTCACCGTTAAATATATGTACGCTCTGCATTTGAAATTTAACTCATCTAATGCAAATAATTTGATAGGAAACGATTACACAGTATGTATAGTAAGTATTGGATTTAATTGGTGGTTTCCGAATGCAGGCCAATTGGTACCTGCCCTATCGCAAAGTTCGAATATCGAAATTTTGTTATCTCCGTCTCTATCGCTCTTGCATATTCGAAAGAGAGTGACGTAAATAGACGATTCGACGAACTAAGTGGTTCGCGGTTATAGACCTAATATTCTTAGTAGACTATGTCTTAGTGCCATGCGCAATAGCAAGGTTGGTTCGTTCTCATTTTCCATCTGTGACGGAAAAGTTGATGTGTTGGTATAGGTACTCGTTTCTTTACACATTTTGTTTTTCTCATATGCATGATAGAGATAGCGCATAAGCATTGTGTAGGCAGTCTGCGCACTTGCGCAGGCGTTCACGTCATCGCTGATACCTAATTTACTACGCGTTTTGTGTGGATCTGTAATACTGTTCCTAGTGTAACTAGATCTTGCAACCCGTTATTTGTATGTGTTATCATAGATCGCACTTGCACTGGTTAGTCGGAGTTGGAGGCGCTGCGCATGTAATGCGATGTAAACAAACAGGCCAGTTTTCCTCGCCGGCGGTTAGTAATAATGCTTCAACACTGGAACTAACACGGATTTATTATTTTCCAACTCCTTGAAACGTGAAGGTGAAACTTATTGAGTTGAGAAGGTATTGTAACCATTCTGATTAACATTTGAAAAGCTTTGTTTGCTTGTCAGTCGTCCACTAATCATAATCAAAACATGCACTTGGGAAATTGGAAATCATGTGACCTTTTTTTTCCAGCTTGATTCAGGTGTATGACCTGAAACACTTTTTTTTTAATTACTAATTTGCATTAAACTAAAAAACAATGACGACATTGTTGTTATATTATAACTAAAACGTTCTTTGGCACCTAAATTATTTTATAAAAAAACCTTACTACAATTTGCACACTTTATTTTGAGTAAAGAAGGTTACAATATTGTATTTTGCAGTATACATAACTAAGATATACCTACCTGCAATCTATTTACATATTATACGTGTACATTTGTTTCGAATGTTTATTTATTAAACTTCTTCTAAAAAGAACAAATCCTTATTTTAATAGATAAAAGTGGCGATTTGTGCAAATTGTCCCATAATATTAATTTATATATAATGCTATTGTTTTCCCCGGTCCTAATTTCCCCTTTGCCACGGTTTTCCCCCTTTACTTGTCATTATGAACACATTTTGCTTTGACTATAATTATAATATACCATTCGTAATGTGCCATTTTCCAAGAACTAGATGTGACTAACATTGCTATCTCTTTATCAATAAGATAAAACGCCAACATGTGATAATATAAATATGTGATAGCGATAACCGCTGTATTGAAATAATAAATTAAACACCTGTTTTTATTAAAGCGTTTTAGAGAAACGATAAATTATAATTTAGATAAGGCTGTAATTTAAAGCGACGGTTTGTGTAATTTTAGTTAAAAAGCGGACGTGATGGGATTGTGCTTCTCGTTTGACTGTGGGGACTGTGACGTGTGTTGTAACCCTTGCTGCCTGGCACTGAGCGCTTGTTGTCTGGTGCCTTGCCTCTGCCCCAACGCGTGCGGCCAGCAACAGCCGCCACCGCACCAGACAGTCCACGTCCACCATCCGCCGGTAGTGGTCGAGCACCCACCGCCGCCTGGAGGTTACCCGTACCCACCTCCTCCGCCAGGCGCGTACCCCGGCTACCCACAGCCCGGCTACCCGCACCCCGGCGACTATCCCCCGCAGCCAGGCTACCAAGGCTACCCGCCGAACCCGCCTATGTATAGATGAAAATTGAGAGAACTAAATAAGGTGAGTCTTAACAAGTATGGGATGATTTTAAGCACATTTATTTTAGTGGACGGCTTTTGCGCACTTTATAATAAAAATTTAAATAGATGCTTGCTAAAACAATATAGTAGTTAAATGCGTCGTTAACTAACGGCTAATTAGCAATGTTTATGTGGCTTTACTGTACTGTGCACTAATTGAGTGAAATTGTCTCGTGAATCGCGACTATAAACGAAGTGGCTACAAACAAACGAGTATCTACAATATTGACACTTATTAAACTGTTCGCTGTTTAAGGTAAAGCAGCGTTGAGCGTTAACCATTGTGATAAGTTGCACCTTGTTATTTCACCTTGACACTCTGTTTATGTCACGAGATTGCTTTTTGTTGTTTTGTGGTTAACTTAGAAGTAAAAGTATGTACACGTAGTACAGTGGGTATTATTGATAAATAAAAACCTTCTTACGTAGTTAATATGCACATAAATTTAATTTCATAAATGAATATGGGTCTTCATAGGTATGCACTTATTATTTTATTTTATTTTATTTATGGCATCAAGAGCAATAGAACAAATAATACAAAACTTAAATAACAGAAAAGGCTATTATGACCACAAAAATATAACTAACATTCATGCATGCGAAAAAAAAATGGCAATAATAATAAATTATAAAGTTAGGAAAGGTCTTCTAAGACCATTTCGCGTAGCGGCACATGATTTAAGTCTAGTAGCTGCCATACAAACTGGTTAAAAATATCCCCTCACTTTAGATAGGTAATAGGTATACAGGGGTATACCTATTATGATATACAGGAGAACCATTTACCTCACATGAAACCTGACTATAAGTACGTCCCTTCAGATCATGCCACTTTCTCGCTCCCAAGTGCTTTGATTTCATCACAAAACTTGCACAAAACACCTCAATTTTACGTGTTTGCTTATCCCGTCACCTTAAAACCCGACAACTTATTATTTGGCCCTGAGAAAATGTCGCTACAAACAGCTTACATATGACAATAATGTGCGTGCGTCATGTACCTAAAGTCTAAAAAAAAATCTAGAAAAGGTCAGCACCGACCGGGCCATATCAACGCCCAATTTCAAAACATTGTTTATTGGATTGCTACGCAATCCTTCGTCTTTTTTAGGGTTCCGTAGTCAACTTATAGTTTCGCCATGTCCGTCCGTCCGTCTGTCCGTCTGACCGCGGTCTAGCTCAGTGACCGTTAGCATTAGAAAGCTGAAATTTGGTATGAGTATTTGCATTAATAATCACGCCAACAAAGTGGTAGAATAAAATAAATAAATATTAATGGGACAATCTTACACAAATCAACCTAGTCCCACAATAAGCTCAATAAGGCTTGTGTTGTGGGTACTAGGCGACGATATATATATAATAGATAGATATACAAATATCAAATATCAACTACCAACTAGGATAAGAGGCCGTTAAACGTTAGGTTAGAAAATAAACTGGAAAATTATTTTTTATTGGGGTACCTCCCATACATATGAGGGGGGGGGGGGGTGATTTTTTTTGCTCCAATCCTATCGTATCGTTGGATAGATCTTTAGAAAATAAAAGAGGTATTTTAAAACATTGTTTTGGTCAAACTAATAGTAGTAATAGTTATGTAAATAATAGCTCTGAAAGTTAAAAAAAGAGCGTCCCCCCATCTAACATCTAACTTCTGATATCTACTCGTACTTTCAATGAAAACTATATGAAATAGGTTGACGTATAGTGAAACGAACTAAGTGCCCGATAGTAAAATGACGTAAGTGCTTCCAAATATCCCTTAATAAACCACCTTTTGAACGGATGTATTGTAACAGCTCTGCGACTACGGAACCCTACACTCTTGGCCGATTTTTGCATCTTTGGAAATATTTTTTGGCATTTATGTGGTAAAATCCTTCATAATTGTGAAATGTTTTCTCCTTGTTTATATTCGTGACTTTCGACGTCTGTTGTCAAAATAAAATTAATAAAAAAATTGCCAGTAAAATAAATTAATACCACTGAAATTCCGCAACATGGCGAGAGCCAAAATATTAAATTGTTGGGCTTTTACAGTATGTATGGTGGAGCTGACATATAATCTAGCTAAAAATGATTTGAATGTATCATATTTTTAAAATCTGAATACGGCTTCTCATCCAACATCCAAATAAGGATAACACGCTGTTTTGAAACTCAAACGTGACCGAACGGAATTGTTTTTCAACCGACTTCAAGATTTCGAAGGAGGAAGTCATCAATTCGTCGGGATTATGGTCACCGATTATTCGAAGACGGCTGGACCGATTTTGAAAATTCTTTTTTTGTTGTTCACATTTGGTCCCATTGTAACCAGGTCAGGATATGATGATGGGATCCTGGAGAAATCGAGGGAACTCTTCAACTATTAGGCACACCTAAAGTGATTTGAGTATTTTTTTTTACAGCAGCTCGAGCATTTGCTTGTGGAAAGGTGATGGAAGCTAAGTGAAGTCGGTTCTTTTTTGTTTAAAATTATTAACCAACATTATTTTGAATTTCCAGTATGGGTTGCAACATCTCGTGCCGGCCTTGCTGCTGTTGCTGCATCCCGTGCTTGTGCTGTGACTGCTGCGCGGACCCGCCGCCGCAGCGCACCACCGTGAACGTGGTCCACCACCACGTGCCCCCGCCAGTCACTGTCGTTAACCAGCCTCCGCCACCCTATGCCAGATAGTCCAGCCATCTAGCAACCATCACCATATAACATAGACAAATAATCAAAACAGTTTACCACTCAAGAGCATCGCCAGCCGATGGCCCAGAGGGGGGCAAGTTCATACAAATGGAGGGTGAAGAAAATATAAGTTGTGGGTACTACATTCATCATTCATCATTATCAGCTGCCCCTCCCTGCCCCCTTTGGCGACGCCCTTGTTACCACTGATTATTGACATAGTACCTACAGAGTTAGCGGCCCAAATCATAGGGTACACATCGAATGTGCGCTCTCGGAGCGCATCAATCCCGCTCACAACGGTTGCTAGGTTTACCGCGGTAAACCACGCCGTTACACAGATCCACCGGTGCAGTCCCTTAAGTACTGCGGCGTTGTCAATTGTCATACTACAACAGTTTGAGATGCGTGAGGGGTTTACGAATTTTTTAAAATAATATCTATGTTGGGATTGTAAATGGAGATATGAAACCATTAGCAAGAGTAATTAATTATGGAATATTTATTTTAAAATAACTCTTTATCAAGTAGGTACCTACGTCACTGTATGTACTAGTACAATTATAGATTAGATAATTTTTTAACAATCAGTAGCGACTAGCGACGGAATAGCGGTACTTCGAAATGTACAATATCTACTTATCAATTTTTTCATGTGTTTAGTGGGTATCGACTGCAAAAAATACCGTATGGCATCTGCATAAGGTACCTTTTGATACGGGTAACCATTTTATCATAAGTAAAGATTATCATGGGAATTTTTAATCGATAATCATTGTATTATTATCGATTAAAGGTTACGCTTATTTTACAAGAAGGTAATAATGCCTATATTTTTTGCTACTTATTAATTTATTTGGCACTATCGATGAACAAAATATGCATATAGTGCTAAGTGGTATATTGCACAGACAGCTAAAAGTACTTGCACAAAAAAATATCTGTACATGATTCTACTATTAAGTGAGTAGGAAGTTGTGTAGATTTTTCTTTCTTTACTGCAGGCGCGGATCCAGGATTTCATTAATGTGGGGGGAATTTTCTATCACAATAGTACATTACAGTAGAGGCCGGGAAAATAAGGATTTCCGGCCAAGTTGGTATGGCGAGCAAAGTAGTATGAAAATCCTTTTCATACCAAGGTCACTAAGGCACCCGAAACGTGATACTCCCGAGTCTATTTTCGCGAACGTAACGACAACATTTCCGCGCATGTATAAAAAAACAATGTTGCGGTCTGCATAAATGCCGCTGTTGGGCCCCCCGTATCCGCGGCTGCTTTACTGTGCCTATTATCTGTGTATCAATTGAGGTACTCTGTATAGTCAAATAACCTTCTTTCTAGTTAAGTATAAATAAATGAACAAAAGTCAGTTACTATTGTACCTATGTACATAATATATTGTAGTGTACTAGCCTTGTGTCTTTATACTTTTAATATAATAAATAAGTTGAAATATTAAGGAATATTTATTGAATAATAATAATGTATAATCACAGGAACCTTAGCTAATCTATTTTTAATGTGGGCAGGTCTATGTTGGGTTAGGTTTTTGGTTAACTTTATCTTTCTAATTAGGTCGATGACGGCAAGTCCGTCATACTTTATTTAAAGTCAGGTTTGATCGTGTGAAACAAGGTAATAGTCTAATCCCGAATAAACGGCCTAGGCGAAACAGATGATAAATTTTATATTTAACAATGTCGTTAAAACGAATTGGTAAAATGAGCAAAAGTTTTGATGCAATAGATGTTTTTTTAAAACTCGGCGAGTAGACGGTCTTCCCGTGCGGTGTAAGGTAAGTCCGTCTAGTAGTCATTGCCGCGCTATTTGAAAGTCAATTCGAACGTTAGTGATCTTGTTGATATCTTTACTTTATGCCATTGAAAACTGTATTTTATGTTCAGGGATATAAAGTTGCAATTCAAATGTATCGACATTTTCTTTTTTTTAAGGAAAGACGGCATATGTCTAGGAAATGTGGTCGTAAACCATTTTTAGTCCAAAATATGCCTTGTTCTCTAGTTTGACATCTAATTGCTACGTATGATAAAGTCTTTTTTACGAAAACAGTTGACTAAGCCGATTAAATACAGAACTAGCATATGACGGACTTGCCTTGAACCGTTATAGACGGACTTTCCAACTCGTACAATTTTAAGATTAATTATTTCGAGAGCTGAAATTATATTAATCATAATGTTTTGGGTAACTTAAATACGTGAAATAAGCACAGTGGTTAATGAATTACTTAGTTACACATTTCATAGCCGAATGTTTCGATTATTTATATTTTTTTCTTAATTTTCCCCGAGCCTCGTCGCACTCGTAATTCGAGACCAACACACATTTTTTTTATAAATTCAATATCCCACAATAATTTTCGTCCTAGCGACATCTGGTTTAGAGATATGGAACCAGAATGGATTAGCTCTTTACCGATCATGTGCTAAGCAGAATACTCATACAAACACCAGAGATATGGCACCTAGACGGGCTTGCCTTATTGACGGACTTGCCCACATCGACCTTATAAAAGTTTTTTTTTACCTCTGATTCATAAAATGTGTGATGGCATTATTTTATGTTATTTATTTTATTTAAGACCCAAAAGTGTCCCAAAGGGTTCCCTTTCCTTCTTCCATCCCGGTCTTAAGCAGTCTCCCATAAGTCAGCAGACTGACTATCTCATGTAGGTACTAATAGATCAAAAGAGTAGGCCGTAAGCAACCCTACCTCATCGATTAGCAGAATTCGGCTTATTTATTTAAATATTATTGCACAAATAAAAAAGTGTACTAGAGGCGGACTTAATATGCTTTAAGGCATTCTCTACCGAATTAATTTTGTATTAAGCAGAACGTCTGCTAACGATACCACAATGCTTAGAAAAAATGGAAAAGTAGAAAAATCCACTGCCTCAGGCGAGACTCGAACTCACGACTCTGGGATACATGCCCATCGCTCTGACCAACTGAGCTACTGAGACACACCTGATGGCTGCGAATTTCTCCACTATATTCCATATGCGTCTTAGGGGGACGCCTAGCGACATCTGCCGAAGAAGTCTTACACTTCTCAACCGGCCATCGGAGTCCCAAGTTGTATTGAGAATTCACCGATAACAATGCGCTACCCCATACTACAATTAATTTTGTATTAAGCAGAACGTCTGCTAACGATACCACAATGCTTAGAAAAAATGGAAAAGTAGAAAAATCCACTGCCTCAGGCGAGACTCGAACTCGCGACTCTGGGAATTCTCAATACAACTTGGGACTCCGATGGCCGGTTGAGAAGTGTAAGACTTCTTCGGCAGATGTCGCTAGGCGTCCCCCTAAGACGCATATGGAATATAGTGGAGAAATTCGCAGCCATCAGGTGTGTCTCAGTAGCTCAGTTGGTCAGAGCGATGGGCATGTATCCCAGAGTCGCGATTTCGAGTTTCGCCTGAGGCAGTGGATTTTTCTACCATTTTTTCTAAGCATTTTCTACTGAAACTCTACGGATCAAACCGAAACTTGTAATTGGTGCAGGATTATAGAAATCGAGAGAAATTTAGAAACAATTCAACATTATTATTTATTTATAAATACTCATATCAGTAGACATAGGAACATAACATAAATATACATATACATACATAAATAAATATATAGTACCCATGTATATAAGTAATATGCTGATAACTAATCCTTAAGTGAGTTAGACTATTTAGAAACACGTACACACATAGCAGCTCCCGCCGGACATCACTTTGCTTGATGGTAATTTCCGGCATCGAGGACGCGCACCATGGGATGGAAGGCGGTACGGTGCTGCCATAATCGTTCAGGGTCGAGTTCGAGGCGAAAGGAGTACCAAGAAGATCGGCTTTCTCTTTTGCACTATGGGCCAGATTACCATCAGCAGTTCGCAGTGGTGGTAAAGACGACCGACAAAAGTTTCCCTCGGCAGCTTTAGCGAGTGACCAGAAGGCACGACTCCCGGTGGGGTAGCCCGCTAGCTTCTCACCAATTCTGCCGACGAAATCGAATTTGGCTCTGGCAATGGTTGTTTTACTGGACCTCGAGGCAGCGTTTAATTTGCGTTTCACATCAGATACGTTGGGATCCTTATCAGTAACGGCCTTGGTGCATGTCTGCGAAAGACAAAGGCCGAGTACCGCTTAGGCCCAGGCCCGGAGAGTCGCAGCGAGAATTGCTTCAGCAGCAGCAGCAGCAGCATGACAGGGACCGGACATATCTCAATGGTGAAGTGTCATAAGGCCCGAGGATGAGCGACAATGTCTGCGAAAGCCATAGGCCGAGTAGACCCAAGCCCGGAGCGTCGTACCGAGAATTTATTCAGCAGCAGCAGGCAGTATGACAGAATCCGGACAAAACTCAATGGCGAAGAGTCTTAGAAAACCTGAGGGCCGGAGGCCCGATGGTGAGCGGCAATATCTGCGAAAGTCATAGGCTGAGTACCGCGTAGGCCCGGAGAGTCGCAGCGAGAATTTCTTCAGCAGCAGCGTGACAGCTAGCAGCTAGATTCATGACTACCCTTTTTAGGGTTCAGTAGCCAGAATGGCAAAAACGGAACCCTTATAGTTTTGGTCATGTCCGTCTGTCCGTCCGCCCGTATGACACAGCCATTTTACTCGGAAACTATGAGACATATCGTAATAAAATTTTGACATAAGGTGTAGTTTGTATGCCGCTATTTAGTTATGTAGTGAAATTGCAGAAAAAAATATTTTCAGGGGGGGCGCTCCATACATGTAGCTAAATTTAAAAAAATATATTTTTACCAAATATCAACATGTTGCACATCAATCGATAGATCTTTAAAAATAACACTGAGGTTTTTTTGAACATTTTGCGATTAAGTGAATAGTTTCAGAAATAATCGCTTCGAAAGCCGGAAAAATAGCGTCCCCTGTGACTTTTGAACCGTAAGTAAAAAAAATTTGAGAAGATGCGCGTTTTCATATACTTTCTACGAAAATTGTTTTGAATATTATCGGTTTAGCCATTTTTGAGTTATTTCCATTAAACTTCTTCCATTGGCATCAGATACGACCTTTTGGCATTAGTCTGGTTCTTATTCCATTGAAGCTACGGAACCCTACATTATTAATAAATATTATAGGACAATCTTATCTAAATATTATGCGTGGTCCGACAGGCACTTGGCCAGTTTTTATTGCAATCAGCTTTTAAAGCGAGATAAAACATATTGATCTCACAAACGGTACAATTTTTGCTGTCGGGTAAATCGAAATGGAGAAATCTTAACGACCTGTTTTATTTGTTTTGACGTATATTGTAAGTAGGTTTCAGTACCTTCCGTAGCTTCAGTAACTTTAAAGTACCTCCAGGTATTAATGGATCACAATATTGTCCGGATACTTACAATTTCCAAAACGAATAAACAGGTTTTAAAAAAAAATTACCCGCAATCCTTAAATTGGGAAAGCATTTAAAAATCCATGGTTTAATCCTCGGCGGAACGCAACAGACCGAATCGCTTAATTTAATCTAAAGACGTCCTTAAATAATGTTTGTATACAGTATACAGGTTACCTATACAGCGCCATCTGTGACCACTTTTGAGAACTATTTTTTTATGAAAATTATGTTTTTAATAAGCAGAATAAAAACTACCCTATATGTTGTTCCGGGGTACTCGTATAAACTGTTACTATACAAAATTTCGTAAAATTCTGTGCAGTAGTTTTTACGTAGTGCGCGGACAAATTCACAGACAGACAGACAAGAATTCCAAAAATCACTGAAATGTATTCAGTCTACGTTTCTAAGACCCCCCGAATAAGTTTTTCTAGAATATCTTCAATATACATTTTTTTTTTCTTACGCGTTTATTATATGTATAGATAGCGGCTCTAATGAATTTGATAAAATTTTCATACCATTAGAGATTTACGAAAACGCAAAACTATCTAGCTTAATCTAGGAAATACATGCTTAAATAAATCTTACAGTAAAAAAGCGAATATTTTTTAAATTATAATAAAACTACTCATACTAATGTATGAGTGGAATACCCACTTTAAAACATGTAAAATAATTATGAGTTGATAGCAGGCGCCATCTGTTATTTCCGTTGTGACACTTGTAAAAAGGGTCGGCGGGAAGGGTATCTAACTCTAGTGGTTGGCACCTAGATGTCGCTTACGGCTGCTATAAAGTCGATGTAAAAATAAATGCAAAAAAAATATGATTGAAGGCATTGAGAATTTCGTCAGCTCGGTAACTGAACCCATAGCTTAATTGGTAAAGCGATATCGAGCCCCGGTAAGGCGTATCGATGTTGGTTCAAGTCCAACTGGGTTGATTATTTTTTCAATGTTTTCAATGTTTGTATTTGATAAAGCCCTGTTATTCTCCTTTTAAAAAAGTACATAAATCTTATATAAATTGATTTCCTATACATTTAATATCATATATATCCATACAATTTATTTATAAAAAATATTCTCAATATTACAATAATATGTCAAATAAAATTAAATAAAAACTAAATCCTAATATGGGCTAAAGATAAAACATTAACCTAGTCGAAAAGCCCGCCCCGAGCCACCCCCGGCGGAAAGGTGCCCATCACGCTCGCCGCGTTGCCGCGCTGAATCGCGATGGACAGACGTTGCGCCAGGAATGACCCGGAACGGGGGTCATGACCCCTCTCCGCCAGACGACGCCCGATCTCCTTGACAAATTTTAAGGCCTCCGAACCCCAGCAACCGGTCGTTTCTACCGCGAGCGGGACAAATAAATAATTCTGCAATGCAGAATATTTGTCCCGCTTCCTAAGAGCCGCCGTCTCAGCAGCTGCTCCAGCCGTGCACGTGGTGCGACCGAGGTGCGAAGCCGCAAAAGTGCTGACGCACGTAGCGTCCCAGAGAAGGCACTTCCCACTATGCCACGGCACCAGGGTCAAACCATCAGGTCTTTTACCGTCGGTGCGACTAAGGCCTAATGGCTCCAACACACACGGAACATTTGCCGAGACTAGCGCTCTCCGGACAATTTCATTGAGAGCGTGGTGACGTGGGAATCGGCCGGCACATCGACCACAACTCAAAGCGTGATGACCGTTTCTCTCCACCATGGTGCCGCAGATGCATAAATGACGTTCACAAACATCGCAACCCAGGCGGAGAGCAACAGCCACCCGCATCGAATCATCGTCGAGAAGAGTGCCCAGGTGCGGAGAGGGCAGCGCCCGTAACCACGCTCCAGCTTCTGGCCTCGACACCGCCAACAGCCTAGCCCTGTCCACACCTACTGCCCTCCCAACTAGGCCCTCAAACACCCTCTTAATTCCCACATCATCCCACGTGCGCTGTTGGTCCGGTCTCTCAGGTAACTGCACACCCGGGTTGAGGGCCAACCAAGCCGCTATGGCATCAGACGCGTAGGGGATAGTTGCCCTGTCACCATTGTTAAAGAGAATGTCAGTAACAAGGCCCACAACCCCCCCCGCCGACGCCAAGAAGGCCGGCAGTCCCACATCCCGCGCGCACCGTAAACCCAGGCCCCCACTCCGAATCGGCAAAGAAGCCAGACTCCATTGATCCGAGCTAAGCGAGACATTCAACAAACACTGAACGGACTCCCTCAGCTCGAGATCAAACGAGTCGACGTGATCGGGGTACAGCCACGTCGGAACGGTGCGCAAAAAATAATTAATTTTGGGGACCGCAAAACATATCCGCAATAAAACCAGAGCAACTTGAGCTGGAAGATTTTTAAGCCTGTCCCTAGCAGTCAGGAGAAACTGCCTTCTCATTTCAAAAGCCTCCGGAATAGCGGCTGGAAAAATAGGAGACCCCAAGAGATTAAAGGAATGGGGAGACAGCTCTTTGAGATCAGGGAGCAGATTACAGAAAGAGGGAAAGGAAGCACGGGATTGGGCGCTGCAGGGGAAAAATTCGCACTTACTGGTATTGACCTCTAGTCCTAGATCCTTAAAGCGTGGAAGGAGAGTACGTAAGTCTTGCTCCACGACCTCAGGCTTTCCTCCAAGGGTACCGTCATCTAGGTACCATACATTAAGTGGGGAGAGAAGCCCTGAAATAGTCTTATGTATGGCCAGACTGAACGCTAGAGGTCCAAGCGGATCCCCCTGCTGCGCACCAACTTGGGAAAGGATAAGGGATTCATTGAAAAAGAGGTTAGAGGGGGACGAGTAAACTTGGAAAAGAAAGGGATAAAGGGAAGGCACCCTCTCCTTGACTTCACTCAACAAAACATCACGCTCAATGGAATTAAACGCATTCTTTATGTCGAGCTTAATTATGACGCAGTCTGCCTTTCCCGGATCCAGAGCGAATGCGCGTGCTGCATGAATCGCCGCCTCACACCCCAACCTTGTGCCAAACCCCATTTGACAAGGCCGAAGGTAAGCGGCCATCTCCTCCCTCACCGCTGCACACCCAAGTTTGGCGGTCAGGCGGCGAAACGTGCTGCCTACAGCAATGGGCCTCAAACCTCCATCCTTCTTCGAGAGCGCACACAAAGAAACGCCAAAAACGTACGGACTAACCTCCGCATTCAGTCGACCTTCAAGTAAAAAGTTGCAGAGTTTGGTCAGGCACCCCACTAACCGACGACCATTATCCCCCGCCGAGCCAGATGTGAGCTCTTTCAGATGTACCGGGCGGATACCATCCAAGCCTGCGGCAGAACCGTTGTTAAACGAGCCAAGGGCCTGTGCGACGCTTTCCTCCCTTACCTTATACGCGGGAGTGGATCCATCCGGCTCAGGCGGGAACGAAAGAGGCCGAGACGGCGCTGGGTGCTTCGCCCGAAGAGTGGCACAAACTTCAGGGCTTGACTGTGCCACTGCGTCATCCGACATAAGCACTCTGACCGCCCCTCTCAGATCCCCCTCGTATACCTTCGATTCAACTGTCTTAAGAACCGAGGGCGACCTTGAGGACCCTCCACCCCCAATGTCACTGAACGGACATTCAACGTAAGCCGAGTCGATGTTCCGCTTAACCTTTGTCGTAAGGTTGCCCGAGCCGGTTGCATCAGGTGTCCGAAGAGCAGAATATGCAAAAGTTAAAAACTCAACCCACTCCGCAGTACCATTAGTGTCAATACACTTATCGATAAGATCGCACATTTTGCCGGCTGCAAGGTTTCGTGCACCCTTGGGGATATGCCGCAGAACCCGCACTGACCGCTTAAGATTGGCTAAACTTTCCAAGCTTAAGGCCCCTTGGGTGTCCGACTGCAGTAGCGACCGACTGTTCGTACTGGGGCCAGATTGTGTAGCCCCTACGGGAGCGCTGCGAGGCACATCTTTGTGCATGCGGCCTATGTGCACACAAAGCCCATGCGGAGTAAAAGTTCGCGATGAACTAGGACAATGGGGGCACGTCCGTAACGAAGAGGAATTAATATCCATAATTACTTAAACCAGTAGAACCACTTAAAACATAAAACAAAACTTAAGGCTTAAGTTATCATAAATAAACCAAATAAATATTGGACACTAAATCAAATCGTTCCGATTATCTCAACAGTCACTAAATACATTCCAACAAAATTCGCTCAACAGTCAAAAATTGTATATAAAAAAAAAAAAAAAAAATTAAATGAAATTTCAGAAATAAAATGTCAAAAATAAAACAAATACACTTTGGTCAATAAACCAAATCGCTCCGATTATCTCACAAGTCAATAATTACAATACTACAGTTAAATAAAATTAGCGCGATTAAATTAACCAAATGTGGTCACAAGCAAAACCCAAAACAAAATGTTATCCAACTCCCAAAAGCTCCGATTGGCCAGCGAGCGTAAGCCCGTTCGTATTCCAAGCGAAGTTTATTACACGCTAAGCAACACTGTTTCCCCTCTGCGCATGCGACGACAAGACGTGTACCCGCGACGCGATGTATCGTGGTGTTGGTGGTAAGTATTTGTCTTCTTCAGTATAGCGCGGCACTCGGGTTACTAGCCGAGGGCGGCTGGTAATCGGTAAGTTCCGTGAGCAGCGATGACTAAGCGAGGCAAAAAATAAGCTGCTATCTCTCACCGCGGGGGAGGTGAAGAACGGCCCCGCACTCCGCCCGGCGTCAGCGATGAATCCATGCAACGGCGCTCTTGAAGTCTTTATTTTATAACATACACGCATAGATTATCTATTCTGAACCGCAGCGTTTCTGAACGCACCTTACGCAGTGTCACGGAAGTCAAAACAAACAGTAGCTGTCAGTGACTTGTGGTTAAAAACATCTGTGCGGTAGTTTAAGATGCTTTTCAAAATTTTTAAACCGTTATTTCGAGTTGTGTATGTGTGCGTTACTGTACGACAGTGATGTCTGGAAACAGTTTTTGCTTCCATTCGAAAAAACTCACGGTTTTCGGCGTGTGAAAATGTTGTTGCAGAACTATGAGGTTATCTTCTTGAGTACTTTTCCCTTTTGGTGCACAATAACAAGGTTTGTACTTAGATTAATGATATATTTTCAGCAGCGTATATTTGTGCGACTTGTTTATCTGACAGCTGTCAGTGTGGCAAGTTGTATTTGATTGAATAATATACTAATGTATGAGTGGAATACCCACTTTAAAACATGTAAAATAATTATGAGTTGATAGCAGGCGCCATCTGTTATTTCCGTTGTGACACTTGTAAAAAGGGTCGGCGGGAAGGGTATCTAACTCTAGTGGTTGGCACCTAGATGTCGCTTACGGCTGCTATAAAGTCGATGTAAAAATAAATGCAAAAAAAATATGATTGAAGGCATTGAGAATTTCGTCAGCTCGGTAACTGAACCCATAGCTTAATTGGTAAAGCGATATCGAGCCCCGGTAAGGCGTATCGATGTTGGTTCAAGTCCAACTGGGTTGATTATTTTTTCAATGTTTTCAATGTTTGTATTTGATTGAATAACATACTAATGTATGAGTGGAATACCCACTTTAAAACATGTAAAATAATTATGAGTTGATAGCAGGCGCCATCTGTTATTTCCGTTGTGACACTTGTAAAAAGGGTCGGCGGGAAGGGTATCTAACTCTAGTGGTTGGCACCTAGATGTCGCTTACGGCTGCTATAAAGTCGATGTAAAAATAAATGCAAAAAAAATATGATTGAAGGCATTGAGAATTTCGTCAGCTCGGTAACTGAACCCATAGCTTAATTGGTAAAGCGATATCGAGCCCCGGTAAGGCGTATCGATGTTGGTTCAAGTCCAACTGGGTTGATTATTTTTTCAATGTTTTCAATGTTTGTATTTGATTGAATAACATATTACTAATGTATGAGTGGAATACCCACTTTAAAACATGTAAAATAATTATAATAAAACTGATTATCTAAATAATATTCGATACCGTGCGGTATGTACCACTCACGTGCGCATCGGACTTGCACTTGACCGAAATATTCTTAACTGATAATGTCAATAAAAGTGATAGGTATTGTGATGACTGATGACACTGAAGCGGCCGGGAATTCCTTAGATCAATCAATATACATACTTGTATATTTGGGAAATCTTATATAAAGCATGTTCTTATGCGACTCTCACTTGAGACGGCAAACTGTAGGTATATATCTCTGCTAACGGTCTCATAGCGAAGAGCCTGGACTCGACCCACACATTGAGAGGCTTTCGCTACGAGGTTGTGGTTGCATCATGGGCCGTCCCTGCCGCCGTATAGGAGACGGTACGCACACGGCGCGCATAGTCTGATTACCGAAAGCGTACCTAAGCCCTGCCCCGTTGCCAGAGGTATGTTTTTATATATTTATAAAAATAATATAAAATAACCTAACCTAAGAGATATTAAATATAATATATATATTTTTTTACATCCTGATTGTAAGTTGCATTCCTAGGCACAGGCTCCATTTTTTGCATTTATTCGCAGAATATGTGCAGACTGCAGAATTCTTAACGATGTTTCCTTCGTCGAAAAGCGACTGGAAAATCCCGAATGATGTGAGGAGAAAAATTCGAAAGTCTTTGGAACGAACCCAGGTAAGATTGAAAGTCGGATGGATCACAATTTATTTATTTTTTTTTCTGGTTTTCTTATTATTTTTAGCGACCTCTAAAAAGTGTTCGAAAATCTTCAAAATCATGTTGTTATGCCAAATAATACAAAAACGAGGTCACACAAAATTTAAAAAAAAATCAATAAATAGAAAGCATATTATTGTCCGCAAAAGGGAACATTATTTGAACCATGAAGTCTTAAGGTCACTAAGTACAGTTGCCTCGGCGCCCAATACGAATTCTGACGTCAAGACACTCGGACCTTGAGGCAAGGATGCGGTCGGGTTCCACAAGGAGCTCAGTAAAGCTAAGTAAAAGGGTCCCCCCAAGTAACACAGGAAGCATTATAACATATGAATAGTTAACTTATTTCGAACTTAAGGACCGTATAAACTCTTATATACGTTCACCGAGCAACTTGTCGCATTATATGATGCTTTGAGCTGTATAACGGTTGTATAATGGCATATCTAAATGCTTTTGTAAAGCCTTTAGCTTTAGTGCAGCAAACCACAACGCAACTGTACAGCTTTCGACTGTTTAAAAGCACTTAAGTGCTTTAGGTTCTACAATAGCATTATATAATGCTTTAAGCTGTATAACGGTTGTATAATGGCATGTATAAATGCTTTTTTAAAGCCTTTAGTTTTAGTACAGCGAACCAAAATGCAACTGTACAGCTGAATGCTTGTACAGTTGCGTTTTGGTTTGCTACACTAATGCTTCGGTTTGGTTTAGTGCCTTAGGTTCTACAATAGCATAAATAAATGCTTAATGCTGTTTAAGAGCATGAATATTAGCCATTATAATGCCACGTAAATTCGCTATATAGCTTTCAGCTATTTTTAATGCCTTAGGGTGTACAATAGCATTTATAAGTAGGTAATACGTTCCTAATGCAGTATAATAGCAATAATATAAACCATTATAAAGCCAAGTAATTCACTATAAGGGGCTGTTCATAAATTACGTCATTTCAAATGGGGGGGGGTCTGGACATCGGATGATGGTAGCATGACGTAGGAGGGGGGGGGGGGGGCGGTCATTCCGAAGATCACATCATCAATGTGTAAAAAAAGGAATGAAAGTCGTGTTTCTATAAACTTTTAATGCTATAAAATATTATCTACTAAATAGTTTTTTATTTTACAAGTAAGCTCAAAACGCATTTTTTTTAATGACGTCACTTTATTTGGCAGCTTTACTATCAAAAATTGATGACGTAATTTATGAACAGCCCCTATACAGCTTTTAGCGGTGGTTTTAGTGCCTTAGGTTCTACAATAGCATAAATAAATGCTTAATGTTGTTTAATAGCATAATTATTCACGTGTAATGCTGTAGGCATAAATAAAGCATTTTTTAAGGGTCACTGAGCTGCTATTGGACTAAGAGCTAGCCACGTCAGATATGACACAATAATGAGAGCAACAAAACCCGTCTGGTTAGATTGCTATACTATTCTTATTGCTAGATCCTGGCATCTGGCAGCTTTTAATGGGTGGAGCTCACAGTGACAGACTAGCAAAATGTTTTAATTGGAAAATAGTAATACCAAACTAGGTAAAAATTGCCGAAGTTGTCTCAGTTATAAAGGACAGGGCCTATATTTTAAGGGGCTCCCTGGCGCCAACGACCTTGGATCTGATTCCCTTAGTTTTCTAATTATTTATATAGCTTATCATATTATCAGTAACGGCTTTAAACAATATAGTATCCTATATTTACTTCAATATTCATTGTCCACGAGATATTTGACATTAAAGTCGAACCGGTTTAGGCTAAAAAAGTGGTTTTATGGTCATAAATTTTGTTTTAATTAGTTAAAAATTAAGATCTCTCTACAGTTTTTAGAGACATCAAAGAGGAACCCTAATATGTAGATTACGTATATGTAAGATTCTTTACACCACTCGAATATCGATAAAAGTGTTTTTTTAGACCATATTTTAAAAATATCATAAAAAAATAACGGCTCATTTATTTCAAGATCCGGCGCTACAGAATGGAGATAAAAGATTCAAAAACCGATAGTCGTTTGCCTTATAATTCTATCTATATCGAATATGTTGGAATATCGACTCAAAACTGGTCAAAAATCGATAAAAAAAAACGTTAGACCAAAAAATATTGTGTATTATTACCATACATCGGGGTTTTCGGTGCGGGAATGTTTGACATTAGCCAAAGAGTAGGCATTAACTTAAATACAGAATGTACTCTACTATGTAGCACGTTTCTACCTAATGAATAATTGATCGAAAAAATCATAGGTATATAAAATTTATATGTAATAGCTGACTATTATGTATATATATTGTAGATACATAAACCTATGATTTTTTCAAGTATTTTTTTATTAATTCATGTAATGACTGATCATTGTCAACCTCTTCAGTTAATCAAATAGTTCATAAATATCGGACGTCAAGATTAATATTTGACACTTACTATACCGTGTCTTTGTCTTAGGTAGATCTAGTTAATAAATTTCGGATATGCAATTGCATTTTTAAAATACTAAGTATATCAGTAGTAGTATAGTCAATACAAACATGCCTCTAAAAAAAAGCTCGTAGTGTGTAAGCTATTCACAGAGAGGTAGTTATTCATTAAGCATAATATGATATTTTCTCAGACTAACTCTCAACCTATCTGTTTATCTCTACTCTTTCTCAAATCGTTCCCGCACCGAAAACCCCGATGTATGATTATTACGGAAACAAAAACAGCAGGCGAAAACTATGAACTATATTTTATTATACATCGTTTGGCACTACTTTCTCCCAACATAAACTTTTGTATAATTTCTCTTAATATTGTATAGTATTTGTGTAGTTTCTCATAATATTGCAACAAACCCAGATCTCTAGGATTTATTTTCTTGAAATGGTTTGCATTCTTTGACCTCCACTACTTTAAAGCTGCCAGATGTCCAGATCTAGAAATAAGCATAATATACCAAACTGACTAGAGGGGTTTGGTTGCTCTTATTATTGTCATATCCGACGTGGACGGGGCTAGCTCTCCGTCTATATAGACCAACGCCATTTTGTAAATAATTAATAACCTAAAAATAAAATCATGCGGACCTATTTATACAAGGAAAATACCTATATAATAAAGAAATTACTTAATTTAAGACTGCTCAACCAACACTATTATGTTAATAATGCAAAACTCGTTCTATACGAGGATTACACAATTGTTTTGTTTATTTGACGCATATCTTTTTATAATATTTTATAGCAAAACCACAATAAATCAAAGGCGCGTGAAAATGTTCAATGAAACTTATATACACATGTACAGTAAACTACATTGCGCAGTAATATTTGAAGGATATAATAACGTAAAAGTGTCAAAAACTTTTATAAATTTTGTTAGGATGCAAACAAATATGACGTGTCACTCATTCAGTTTTTTGTACCGTCTTCGTCCATTTTATATTGCGAGACAAAGTAGTTAAATCACAACGTTCATTGTATTATAACATTTGTTCCGTCGGTGTTTTTGCATTGACGTAAGGTTTATTTTACTACACTCTTATGCTAGTATAATGCGTTTGTATTGCGATTGGCAACTTAATAGTGCGTACTAATGCTTCTTTGAGGCGATTGGCACTTTCCATAACAACGATAATGCTAATAGCGCAGACATAATGCGCCTGCAATGCTATTAAATGACCTGTATAGGATCTCAAGCTGGGTAATTTGTGCCCATTTAAGACCTATATCAGCACTATAAACGTTTATAATGCTACTATAAAACGAACTCAAAATGCTAAAAGCATACAGATATGCTGTAAGACGGCCGTTATACTGCTTTGATGTGTTACTTGGGCCCGTTTAGTAAAAACTGACTTTTTAGTATCTTTATCTACACTCACATTGTAAGTCCTCTAAAACGTGTTGAAAAACGGTAGGCAATGGCTAGCATTACCACAACCGATTTTACTATGATAAGCTTTTTATCTGTGGCAGTAACGTAATTTTAACTTTACATGCTCAAATATTGATAGGTTATGACTTATGAGTTTCAAATTTGGAACATCGAATTTGATAACATAATGTAAATCCTGTCCTCCTTCCCGACCACCGGCACGCGCCCGCCCGTCGCCGGCACAATCGAGTTGGCCATGGCAGTGCAATGGCGGTCATGCTATGGTTTCTGAACACGTCATTTAGGATAAATAATATGAGTGTAAATAAAGCAGTGTATGCAACTGCACGTAATTAGGCCTTAAACACTCGTGTGATCTTATTATGAAACTCGCTTGCGGCTCGTTTCATAAAACCACACTCGTATTTTAAGGACCCTTATTACGTAACAGTTACATAAACTACGATTTTTTTTTAGTTTTAGTTACATTATTTTGATTCGTGTATTTCCGAAAGTCAAAATGTGGAGGATAATTCCGAAAAAGGACTCTTATAATATGACACTGGAATACGAGTGCTTTTTAAATGATTTTTGGAATTACCCGAATACACCATAAGTTTTTTATTCTTTAGGGTATCTTTTAGTTAAATGTCATGTTTTAATTTTGTGAATGTAGTCAAAGATTCAAAGATTCAAGATATTTATTAATGACGTAAGTACACAATATTACATAATTCACAGACAAACAAAATAAATACGTATTGTGTAGCACCACGAAATTGACCCTGCTCAGCAAAATGCTAGCTGGTATGTCAGCTAGCGCTGGTCTTCCGTAGGGCCCACTTGTTGATGCCACGACAGATAACATAAACTGAAGACGAAAAATTGAAAATAAAGTTATACGTAACACAAACAATTAAAAAGAGGAACGTAAATGACGAATGAAAAAACTACAAATGTACAGGAAAATACAAAATACATATGGGATAGTATAAAAAACATATAAGGGACACAATATACAGTATCAGTGGGTATCCATGGTAGGTCCTGTGCACTAAATACGTTATACAGGAATTTTAAAAAAACAACGGGGTGCACTCCGGGAGTGCCGGCAGAAGTGAAAACTTGAATATTAACGTTGTACATTTTTGATATTTTGAATGGTTAGGGAATAATTTTGCTAGAATTGCTTTAATTATCAGTATAAAAGTACTATCATTTATGTGGTAAAATAGAATAAGTATTCATTTATTGCGCTATCGTATTTTTATTACATTAAAAATTTAACACTTCAGAACTATTACAATTATTTATTCGATCAGGTTACGTGTCCGCCACGTGACCTGTCGCGAGTTAAACATTTTTTCGTTATGTTTTTTCCCCATCACAAAAAGTGTACAGCGCCGCTAAAGAAGTTTTCACTTCAAAAAACCTAAGTTATCTAAATCTAATAAAACATCCCGTATAAAGAAGACAGATAGCCTCGGTCAAATAAAACAAATGTTATCTTGGGAAGCCCAAGGTAAAAGAGTAGCTTTATGAGATAATTTCCAATGTGTCAGCTGTCGTCTTCACACTTTCGTTTTGTATAAATATAGTTTTCGCGGTTCATTGGGCTTCAAAACAAGTTTCACAAGTAAAGGAGTTCTATTCCTAGTAATCTAACGGCATACAGTTAAACTTGACCTGCAAGTAAGTAGTAGTTTTTTTAGCTAGGTATTTAACAGTTTTGTCTTGATAAGTAAACATTGTTAAGTTAAAAATCACTTAATTGCAGAATTCGTCAAGTTTCTTGTATTTGTAAATAAGAACCCAACCAAGTATCAACTTGAGGACAAGTTTCAGTTGCATGTATTTATGTGTAAAGTACCTAGCTTTGGCAAACCTATCCGTCACTAATACTAGTGCGGAATTCCAAATTACTTGCCCATATTTTGCGAATACAATTTAAATGTCTTAACAAATACAATCGTGTCGTTGACAAAATATAGTATACTAATATCTTTTATTTATTACAATATTGAAATCAAAATTCTCGGCTATATTTCTGCACTCATTGTTCATAATATATGCTTCAAGTTACCAGTCAAATGACCATCAGGTCAGATTACGTCTGAAATCTTCTTTAAATCCTGGATGAATCCCAATTACCTACTTCGGTCTAGTTTTTCTTCTGGATAGATATTAGAATGGTCAATTGATTTTGTAAAGAACAATGTATTTTGGCTGCGACCAGCGAAGCACTAATACTTACACAAAATTTGTTAACGTTAACGTTTGTTGTTAACTTCAAATAATTATTACCAGTAAATGTATGAAACCCTACTAACTAGATACTCATAGTGTGGTATTCATGCGAGTGAGTAAGGTTGCCAGAGAGCTGTGTGTTCACGACGAGAGGCCCTGTGTTAACACAGTGAATCCTCCTTTTTTATAAAGGATCGGTGCAAATGACACCTCTTAAGTTGCAGTCGTCCGAAGGGTACTTTTATACCGTCACGTGGGCCGTATGCTTTTTGCCGCCGTCGTGGTATTAAAAAAACACTTCAATAATTAATATATTTATTTCAGACATGTCTGGCCCCGGTGACAAGAGGGAGAACAAGCCCTGCCAACCACCCCCGTACGAGAGACCACACGCCCCCACCGACACCAAGGAGCGACCAAGGCGATACTAGCAATCTTACGAAAACCGGTAATCCCGGTTTAGAAAAAAAATAGAATATAATCCTTGTTCTTGCTTAGCAGGTCCAAATAGATAACACATAACTAGTTACATTAAGATTTTTATTTATTATACCTAAAATTTAATTTTAATGTAATTGTAACAGTACTCTTTGAATCTCTTAATAAAATATTTTAAATATAACCTCTTTTTATACGATTGCTACTGATCCCACTAAAGGGTTATTTACACATTTTTTGTACCTTTACCATTAGGTAGGCTGCCTATTATTTTCTCGGTTTCGTTACGATATTTTATCCTTTTTGAAGTCGGTTTAACTTTTTTTTGTAAAAAGTTTTTACATTATTATATAAAACATTACATACCTAACCCACACAAATAAATGCCCTGATCAAGATTCGAACCCGGGACCTCCTGCTTCATAGGAAAGTCACTACCGACTAGGCTATTTAGGACCTTATTATTATTATTTATTAGGTAGGTATTATGGAGTTGTCTTGCATGTTGGAGATTAACAAAAGGAAAACGGATTTCCGGCCTCGTATCCTTATTCCTTAACCGTCTATAACTCTATCTCTACATACTTTACCGGTAATACCGTTTTGCTATCCTCTGTTGGAATGTAACCAGGGGCCGTATTCTAACTTTAAAACACGTATAGTCACGATCCAACTTCAATACAACTCCAATGCATTAACAAAGCAATACAGCTACGGCATAAATATCTCAATCAGAAATAGCAGAATTTGCTTGAGAAATATTCCAACGCAACTCCAATAATACAACTTCAATATTGGTTGAATGTTTGTTGTGTATTGGAGTTATGTTTGAGATAGGTTGTATTTTTATTGTATTATTAATGTATTTTAAAATAAGAATACGGCACCATGCTGCTAATGCATCAGACCAGTCAATAAAAGCTACTCTTACGACTCTTACATATCGACTACAAAACTTAACTATGAGCCGCATCATACATACATATACGTATACTATATATTTTAGATTCTTAATATAATCAGTGCAAAATTGAAAAAAAAAGTTGGTGAATTAATCTGTACTTAGAAACAATTGAATACAAATAATGCTGTAAGTAATAACGTTCATGACAGTCCCGATTATCAGACAGTAATTTAAATGAAAGAGGTTTCCTGCAGTGAATTGTAATCTGTTCGTGCTAACTAGTTGCTTAAAAGTTTCTAGAACTTTCTTTCTGGAAAGATCTGAAACAAACAAATAGGTTGTAACTTGAAGGTGGTGTGCTAAGTTCGGTAATATGTTTAAATAAGATTCAATACAAACTTTTATTTATGAAATTGACCGTTTATATTATACTAGCTGTACCCGCGGCTTCGCCCGCGTATGTGGGAGGTTTTGTCATTATAATTTACTATCCAGACCATTAGTGTAGAATTTACGCGTTCTACATATAAATCTATCTAAATTTATTAGTTCATCCGTGATAAAGATAACTGACTAAAAGGCGTGCGTCGAGACCTGCGAATGCTAATGGCCGAATTCCTGCAGGAGAACATGCTTCGCACAGAGGGTTAAACGCTGAAGGTATGAGCGCGAGGTAGCGTGTGAGCGCAACGTCCCAGCGAAAACTGCTTTTGCAGCTGCTGCTTCAAGCAGGCCAAAATCTAATAAGGCCAAAAGCAGTAAGAATTGTTTCAGCGGGAGCATGAAAGGGTCCCCACAAACCTCAATGGTCAAGTTTTTTGGTGAACCCGAACGCCGAAGCCGTGACGCGGTGAGCGGCAATATCGCGAAAGGCATAGGGCGAGTACCGCCCAGAACCCAGGCCCGGAGGATCGCAGCGAGAATTGCTTCAGCAGAAGCAGCATGTCAGGGACCGGACATAACTCAATGGCGAAGTGTCTTAGCGAACTCGAGGGCTGCAGACACGAGGGTGAGCGGCAACGTCTGAGAAAGCCAAAGGCCGAGTACCGTATAGGGCCCAGGTCAGCAGCAGTACCATGACAGGGACCGGACATATCTCAATGGTGAAGTGTCTTAAGGCCCGAGGATGAGTGGCAATATCTGCGAAAGCCATAGGCCGAGTACCGCGGAGGCCCAAGCCCGGAGAGTCGCCATGAAAATTTCTCCAGCAGAACCAACATGATATAATCCGGACAAAACTGAATGGCGAAGAATCTTAGCTAATCTGAGGGCCTGAGCCCCGAAGGTGTGCGGCAATGTCTGCGAAAGTCATAGTCCGAGTACCGCTTAGGCCCAGGCCCGGAGCGTCGCAGCGAGAATTGCTTCAGCAGCAGCATGACAGGGACCGAACATATCTCAATGGTGAAGTGTCAATAAGGCCCGAGGGTGAGCGGCAATGTCTACGAAAGCCATAGGCCGAGTAGGCCCAAGTCCGGAGCGTCGTAGCGACAATTTATTCAGCAGCAGCAGGAAGCATGACAGAATCCGGACAAAACTCAAAGGCAACAGTCTTAGCAAATCTGAGGGCCGGAGGCCCGATGGTGAGCGGCAATGTCTGCGAAAGCCATAGGCCGAGTACCGCGTAGGCCCAGGCCCGAAACGTCGCAGCGAGAATTTCTTCAGCAGCAGCGTGGCAGCTAGCAGCTAGTAATTGCTAGATTCATGACTACCCTTTTTATTGCAATCAGCTGTTAAAGCGAGATAAAACATATTGCTCTCACAAACGGTACAATTTTTGTTGTCGGGTAAATCGAAATAGATAAATCTTAACTACCTGTTGTATTTGTTTTCTACGTAATATTGTAAGTAGGTTTCATGTTTTGATAAATTTATTATTTTTACGTTGAGAATAAAGTACCTCCAGGTATTAATGGATCACAATATATGTCCGGATACTTACAATTTCCAAGACGGAGTAACACATTTTAAAAATATTTAACCCGCAATCCTTAAATTGGGAAGGCATTTAAAAATCCATAGTTTAAACCTCAGCGAAACGCAACAAACCGAATCGCTTAATGTAATCTAAAGACGTCCTTAAATAATGTTTGTATACAGGGATCCTATACAGCGCCATCTGTGACCACTTTTGAGAACTATTTTTTTATGAAAATTATGTTTTTAATAAGCAGAATAAAAACTACCCTATATGTTGCTCCGGGGTATAAACTGTTACTATACAAAATTTCGTAAAATTCTATGCAGTAGTTTTTACGTAGTGCGCGGACAAATTCACAGACAGACAGACAAGAATTCCAAAAATCACTGAAATGTTTTCAGTCAACGTTTCTAACACCCCCCGAATAAGTTTTTCTAAAATAACTTCAATGTACATTTTTTTTCTCCTTACGCGTTTATTATATGTATAGATATTTTGCTATCTGATACCATTAGCATCCTCCGTCGACAACCAAACTTCAGTGGGTAACTTCCTACCTACTCTAAGAACATGTCAATCGTAGTTATCATGCTACTGCACATATAACTTGTCATTTTAATAAATTCTGCGATATTAAATGTTCCCTTACCACATTTGAAGTCAATCAAATGCTTCATGATCAATATTTCTGTCCACTCCACCTCCTTTCTCAACTGATCGTCCAGAAAACAGCAAAGACTTGACCACATAAATGGTAGTACAATCCTGATAATTATTATCCAAGGATATCTTATCTGCAATACAAAAAGTTTAAAATGGAATATTCCTGTTTACTGTAATTTAATGATTATATCAAAATTTAAATACCTCTTCACGACTTATAAGAGTAACACCAATGACAGCACCGGAGAACATCATCCAAATGGTACATAGTATCTATAAGAAGGGCATAATATGGTAAGTAGTCACTTGTCTTCTTACATTTTTTAAAATAGATCATCTGATAAGTATAACTTACTTGTTTTCCATGGAGCTTTTCCAGTAATTGAACGCATGTGATTAAATCATCGTATATTTTGCACAGAAAATTTATACTAACATCGGGTCTTAAGTCATCTGCCATCATAAAATTTACGTTGATATTAAATATATATCTGAACATGCTTGTTTCTTTCGTAAAAAACGGAGCGTCGGAGTATTTTACATTAAATGGCTTAGTTATAGTTAATTTCTTGTTAATGATTCTGATTACAGCCAATAATAGGTACAGATGAACCATTAGATGCAATGTTACCAAGTAACTGGGAACTTTTATGAGGAGGACATATTGAGCAGATTGTGGAATCATTATTTCCAAAAAAATGGTTGGGATATACATAACACTTGGTATGAAAATCCATACATATAGTTTCAATGCCATCATCTTTAAATTTTTATTACTCAACTTCAAACGATCAAAGATACTACCGAAAGTAATATAAAGCTCCGACGACAATTTTGAAGACTGAAAAAAGTCTATGGTTATGATGATTATGTTGAATATCAAATCATTTGCATCTGCTATATCTTGTAAGTCGTTTTTGATACCTGTTTTAGTAGTCACATTTATTGACGTAAAATCAACAGCTATAAAGATAGCCATTACCGTGACAGAGAAAAGTTTATTCCAATAGGTAATTTTGCAGGCCTGCCCGTTTGACATAGGAAATGATTTTTTCATGCCAAATAAAGTACAGAACCAATTGAAAACCCGAAAATAGTAATAAAACATTTTAACAGCGAATTTTTGTTTAAAGAGAATCGGTTCGTATAGAGCTCGTATCAAATAGGTAATAACAATCGATTTGATAGCTTTGAAATAATGGGTTATTATTTTCGAATCAACTTCTCATTTTTAAACATTTGGGTATTGAAACACACTACTAAAGTAATTAGATTTGAAAAAGGATATTATAGGGAAAAAATAAAACAAATGAATAGGAAATCAAATGAAACAGATGAGGAATATGTATTTTGACTTTTTCCGCTGCACATAGAGAACTGAACAAGCCACTTTTTAAAATCAAAAATTAAAAACCTAATATTTGGTAGAGTTTGTCCGGAAAGAGAAGTGTTGTGGAATCTATGATCTCCCCATATACAAGATATCTCTATATCGCTTAGCGCGTTATTTCTTTGAAACCTAAGCTGCCAAAAAGAAGGGGTGCAGGAGGGGAACACGCAATGCTAGACAGGGAACGCGCGATTGTCCCGTGGGGCGTAGGAGAGAGTAAGACATTAATGGTTGCCATGGAGACGTACTAAGTTAACTGTCACTTCCAATAATTAGTGTCTTACTATAGAGTGAAATTACTTCGAGCATGGCAGCGGGGTTCGCCCGACTATGCGGGGTCTTGGGTCAATTAGTCTATGGAGCTCCCATATAAATGGGAGCTCATACATTCTACAACACTTCCCTTTTTGGGCAGACTCTACACTACATCCAATTGAACTAGAAAAATATTGTATACGAAACCGTAGGTTTTAAGAGACAATAAAACAAAAAAAAAATGAATTTGACCGACAAGCGTAGTGTAGGTGCTTCCTCATTTTAAACAAAAAAGCACCGACTTTACTTAGCCACCACCTTTCCAAAAGCAAATGCTCGAGCTGCTTTAAAAAATACTCCAATCACTATAGGTGTGCCTATAATAGTTGAAGAGTTCACTTGACTTCTCCATGATCCCATCATAAGATCCTGATCTGATTACAATAGGATCAATTGTGAACTTTCAAACAAAATAATAATTTTCCAAATCGGTCCAGACGTTTTCGAATAATCGGTTAACATAGATACATAAAAAAAAGAAAGAAAAAACCAAGATCCCGATGAATTGAGAACCTCCTCTTTCGAAATCTTGAAGTCGGTTAAAAAGGGCACACACAAACATGAAATTGTACGGAACCTTCAGTGTGCGAGTTTAATTAGCAACTGGCCGATTTTTTAAAGCTCTTCGTGTTACCAAATTATTTCTCACTTGGTTTTGAAACTCTTGGAAGGCAATAGAATAGTAGTTTTCGATACAAGTGCGAGAAGTATGTCATTTTGCACGAGCACCGAGGTTAACAGGACGAGTGAAAATGACACTTCCGCACGTGTGTCGAACAACGTTTTTTAATACAATTGCGAAAAAACTACAATGAAATAAAATTACATTTATATTCTGTCAGTGTACGAAAGACAGCTTCATTCAATCGCGCGTTGTTCAAGTAATACTATTGGGTCTCGCATAATACTCCTTTATGCCCAATCGCGCGTAGTTCAGATGGGTCATTTATAAGCGGGTCTCGCATAATACTCATTTATTTAAAATTCTGATATGCAAATCGTGCGTAAAATCAAACTTTACGCACGATTTGCAGATCATATTACTTTTTAGCACTAGTGCATACAATCAAAATATTACGCACGATTTGCAGCTACATAAACTAAACTTTTTGAGCAATTGTATTAAAAAGGTCATTTTTAATAACCTCAATAAATATGAAATGAAAGTGTGAATCATGCTATCCTTGATCAATAAGACAAACACTGAAACATGCATGCAGTCATTATTATGCTATAATCCTACGTACTCGTACTAGAATAGTACATTATGATACAAGTGTGCTAAATTGATCATTACATACGAGGCGATATTGTGCGCGCGAGCTGAAAGCGAGCGCGCAATAAGGTAGCTGAGTATATAATGATCAAGCACACGTGTTTCATACGACGTTTTTCAACACACTTGAGAGGAAAAAATCAAAAATCCTGTATTAGTCAAATTTTAATTATTAAAACAGTTGGTAAAAGTACAATTATCAAAATGGTACTGAACAGTTTTGGTTGGCATTACGGTTTGTGTTATGTTATTTATTAATAATTTCATTCTCTTGGGTGAATGTCGGCGATGAAGAATTATCTTCGACGGAATTAGACGAACGTTTTAAGGCGGAAGCAGTAGGCGACAAGAAATCAGGGCCGCTGTCGCATGATGTGCCAGCCCGCGGCTCAGGGCAAACCTTCTTTGATGGTGGCTCCAAATGTATAGCCCGTGTGATTTTTTCACCAATGTTTGTCTTACTATATAATGAGTCTTCAACGTAAGACTCGGCAACTGCATCTGATCGCCATCCGCCATGACGCTTAAGAGTTAATATATCGGCACCCGAATCGGCTAGCAAAGTCGCCGAAGTCCTCCGGAAACTGTGTCCAGTATAGGAATCTGCATCAGGCAAGTCCAAATATTTCGCTATTTCTTTTGGCATTGCACCAAATTTGTTAATGCCAATAGGTTGTACTGTACATTTGCCTTTTTGAAAATTTTGGAAAAAACGGTCAGAATTGGCACGGGGTGAACGCAGAGCTTGATACTGTTTAACTATTTCATAGAATGGACCATGTATTGTGAAAGATCGTGGAATTTTGTTTTTGGTATTTTTAATTTTTACCAGTAGCATTTCACCGTGGGTTTCTATATCTTTAGTTGTGACATTACTAAGTTCTTGACGTCTACACGCACCTGTAATGCCGAATATTAACGCAACCTGCAAAGAAACCAAACGAATGTTACTTGTAATATAAGGTCATTATTATGCTAAAATAATGTTAGTACTCAGAGGCTATTTATACATAGTTTATCCGGAAAGAGAAGTGTCGTGGTTTATATGTCAGCTCATACATTCTACGACACTCTCTTTCCGCGCGAACAGACTCTACCATGCTTTTATAAGTTCAACTGACCTTTGTTGCAAGGTACTGATTATTAGGAGCATCTTTCAAAAACTTCTCCACGTCGGATGGGGACAACACTTTTGATTTTCGGCCAGTGTATCCGTCCGAGCGTCTCTTCATAAATGCCGTCAGCTTACTATACGTTCGGATATCGACATTATTCTTTATCTTTACTGTGCTTTTTAACATAGAATAAGTGCACCAAAGCGAGCTGGGCTTATACTTATTCGCCAGCTCATTGAAGTAGGCTAAAAATACACTTTCGGAGAAAGAATGAGCATTCTTTCCGGTTTTCCATTTTATAAATTTGTCATATGCCGCTAAATACTTTTCGTTAGATTTTGTTGGCAAAAGGCTATCGCACGCGTTTTTTGCCTGTTTAAGTATGTCCGGCGGGGTCAAATCTAGGTTTTGCTCATTTTCTTCACTTGAAACAGACATTTTCGTTAATATTCAAACTTCGACACAACATAACCAACAAATAATTACGAATAATGGCGCGTTGTTTTTTTTTCTTAGTGTGATACCGATGCGCGCGCAAGGCAAAGGCGCGACCTAGGTCGGCCAACAGCCAAGATAAAAATGTAATAATTCGTCTTTAAATCATAAATTATTGTAAATTTATATTAATTTAGGTTCATTCTTAATATTAATACGTTTATTTTTCTATTTATTGGAATAAATATGTAGATAATGTTAATTGCCAGATAAAAACTGTTCGATGGTGAAAAAAGAAGGTTATAACCCGACTAAATTCGATTGCTTTCGTCTGCGTACATACAACTTGGTACTAGAGTACAAACGTCACTTGATCAGATTATATTATTCCACTAGTTGGATAATTATTGTGAAATGCACGCGTGTTTAATATCTAGGATTATGAGCCTAAAATCGGTGGAATAAGAACCTCGTTACGAGCAGGTGTGTTGAAAAATACTTAAATGTTTATCTTATCACAGCGAAGTTGCGATAGGACATGAAATGGATAAAAAACAGCTCATATCGGTTCCCACATTCGTGCTGTTTGTTTTCTGATTGGATTTCACCGGTTTTAAAATGTCTCACAGTGAGTACTGAATAAGTTTTAGTTATTTTGTTTGCTGCTTGTGCTTCGTCTCGTTAATAATAAGAACCATGTCCTAGTCATTTTCTACTACTACTAGCTAAACAGTTTGATAAAAGTTCAGAGAATTAAATATATTTTAACAACCACTTTATTTACTCCGATAGATCTAATATGGTGATGTTAGAACTTAATCCAACATTCTAATAGGTACATTGATTTATTGATAAAATAATTAAAAAAAACATTCGAATCAACAGCGCAGGTTTCGTGAAACATTCTAATACATTTATAATTCTGTTAATAAGTGTATTAATGAACTTCCAGCACGCTGAAAATTTGTAGCTCTTTTTTGGACTACCGTATCCAATGAATAGTAAGTAAATTGATCAGCCAATAGTTGTGCAATTTTATTTTAGGTATTTATTTAATTAAGGTGCGACCACACCGCTGCTTAAAATACGGTGACGCTACGGAATCGCAGTGACACATCGTAACCGTACCGTTTTTATCGCATGCCCTCCACACCGCTGCTCAAAATACGGTTTGGAAGGTTCGCGTCAAAAATATTTCGTATGGGGCACGTCACGGTGTACACGTTGCGTCTGCGTATTTTGAGCAGCGGTGTGGAGAGCATGCGTTAAAGTCGTGACGTTTACGGCACGTCATTGCGATTCCGTACCGTCAGCATATTTTGAGCAGCGGTGTGGAGGGCATGCGATAAAAACGATGCGGATACGATGCGTCACTGCGATTCCGTAACGTCGCCGTTATTTAAGCAGCGGTGTGTTCGCACCTTTAACCTTTATTGCGGAATTTGCGCAATACATGAAAGTACAAACAAAAGGCATTCTCTAAATAACTTAGGTGAACAAAAATAAAATTAAGAAACGGGACTAATTAAGGATGGTTCACGCTGTAACGTTCCGCGTCCTTTACGACACTTCCGACACTTCATTTTGTATATAAAGTGTTACGTGATCCTCGGAGGTCACGTAATGTTCTCTGTGCAAAATATGGTGCTTTTGAACCGCCATTGTGGAACCATTTCTGACGTTGATGTTTAGGTCTAGATACTCGGTACCATAGAATGTATGGATAGTACAAGGAGGATGGGTCTCTCTTATAATAGGATAACGGTCGAAAAAGTGTCCAGCGGTAAGCAGTAAACAATAGTTCCAAATATCTCCGGGTGGCGCTAGGTATAGTTGAGCATTTGAAATTAATTACCGATATTTAATATTTATATGACAATCTAAATAAAATTTATATTCAGAGTGTCTTTCTGCTCCGCAAATAATTATTTTGTAAATATGTATGGTTTTAAATTTTTATATCAAAATTATTTAATCAAAATTAATATCATTGTGGCGCCATCAGTTTATCGCCTTCTGACGGACACTTTTGTAACATAGAGATTTATATCCTCCTTATACCATCCATAATATAATGTATGGATTTAACATTTCCAAACCATAACCAACGATATGTTGATTTCATTGCGATTGCGATGCCATCTGTGCATATTTTTCCGCGTTTATCCTCATGCCAAACGGACGGACTTTTTTCAATTTTCAGAGTATTTAATTCCAAAACATTCACTGCCAAAATATTTAGGGACCGTTAAGAAGGTGTATCCATATCCATACTCCATACTAATATTATAAATGGGAAAGTGTTATGTGTTTGTTTGTTTGTCCGTCTTTCACGGCAAAACGGGGCGACGAATTGACGTGATTTTTTAAGTGGAGATAGTTGAAGGGATGGAGAGTGACTACTTTTTGTGACTACTTTTTGTCTCTTTCTAACCCCCCACTTCCCTAAAATGGGGGGTGGAAGTTTGTATGGAGCATTCCGAGGGGCAAAGGGGAACCGTGTTAACCCGAATTTAACGCGAGCGAAGCCGCGGGCAAAAGCTAGTGTAATATATTTATTTCTAGATCCTTGGCCCCACGGCCCGCCTCCACCGTACCACCCCGGGTACGCGTACCCACCTCCACCGCCTCCCGGCGGTTACGCCTATGTACCCACGCCCGTGATGATGCCAGTACCGGGCATGCCCGTGTACCCTGTGGTGCAACCGCAGCCTGTGCCTGTGGCCCCGCAGCCTACTCCGCAGCCGAGCTACGTGCCACCACCCCAACCCCATCCCTACGCCGCAGGTTCGTAGGATATTACCTCAGCAGAACCTCATTTTCCTTGTTGATTAATCTCCACTAATTTACCTGGCTAAAATTCCAAATACCATCAGGATATAATGTGTCAAGCTCATATCTAAGCATAATTTTTTTATAACTTACAGATCCGATAGACTGGGTGCCAGCGACTGGCTTCTCCGCTCCCGGACTCGTGGAACGAGCGTTTGTGGCCGGAAAAGAGGGCTGGGACGGCAGCCCGCTCTGCGTGATCCGGGCGCATCACAGCGGCGAGCTAGTGCCGGGCAAGCTGGCCATAAAGCACCGGTCTGCATATATACCGCATGGCGGGAAGGAAATACCGGTGCACAACTTTGAGGTTAGTCCGTAATGTACATACCTATATTTCACGCAGTCGACAACATGGCTTCCGACGTGAACCTTGATCGGTGGTTCATACAATTTGTAGCCTACCTACTACATAGGCGGAAAATAGCAGGTGACCTTGGTCGGGAAGCCTTGTTGCTTAGTACAGCTTTAAAAGTAGTCTTATCATGATTTCTTGCCACTGACTGGGCAGTGGGAAGGCAGCCTACTTTTTACGAACTGGGTGTACCGTACCACAACGGTGACTCGGTGGAAGCTGGCCATTACTTACGCACCGACTTTCGTAAAGGTATTGTGCGGGTTGAGGGAGGAAATGTCGCTGAATAGTACAAATAGTTACGCAACTTTCGTTTAATACCTAGTTCTTACACAATTGAATCAGAATGCTAAAGAAACCACCAAAGGAGGCACAAATGTACAAGTACCTGTATGTCAAGTTAATCAATTTTGCGGAATTGTTGTTTCTAGGTTCTCTGCGTTCCTGAGCACATGGTGCACTGGGTGACAGCGAGCCACGGTAGCGTGCCTCCCGACGCCATTATAGCTGGCAACACTCACAACGCGGAGCCTCTTTACATATGCCGAGTGAAGCACCTAAAATCCACCACTCCGGGAAAGGTAAATTATTGTATATTTGGAGAAAACTAAATCACTTTAAGAGGATCAAAATACGTATTATTAAATTTCGCCATAACATACTTAAACTATAATTGTTGGAGGTATGGCTCAGGTCGATTCGGTCTAATTGGGGCTTGCAATCCGAATATTTCGAATAGTAATCTGTATGGAAACTATTCGAAATATTCGTATTATCCGGAAAATATCCGGATAATTGCAAGCCTTAGATCCAATCCATTCATATTTATTTATTTGAACTTTATTGCACAAAAGAAAAACTTGATGTACAAAAGGCGGACTTAATGCCAGTAGGCATTCTCTACCAGTCAACCTTAAGGCAAAGCAGAGAAGTTGTGGGCGGTGCTTACGAGAACAAAAGGTAAAGAGTTAACTACAAGTAAATAATAAATAAAATAATATACAATACAATATGCATACTATACGATATATGTATAACAAAAAAAATACATACATACATATATTATTATATTATATATACATACATATATATTATATAGACGAAACTCATCAATCGAAAACACTAATCTTTCGTTCCACTAGCGAAAAAGGCACGAACGGCTTTTTTTAAAGCAAACTTGCTGGGAGCATTTTTAATATTACGGGGAAGTGTATTCCACAGGCGCGCCGCCCGAACAGAAAATGAGTTTGACATAAAACCGGTTTGGTGCAAAGGAATTGAGAGAGCCAAATTGCCAGAAAAACGGAGTTGACAGTCGCGAGACACGCCATAATATTGAAATTATCACACTCTCTGATTTCCCCAATCCAAGTGACCGAGTCTGTTCAACCCGCTCTTCAGCTTATCCCCACCACTCGCTACTCAAAGTGTTGCCAGGTGGATAATTAAAATTTGCCCGCCACCATAATATTAATTCAGGTACTTACCCTAAGTATGTTGCCATAGTATAATAATTATTTGTCTGCTGTATTACATATAATTATTTAAAAATCATGACTAGACCCCGTTATCGAAGGTGCAATTTGGTAGCTTGACATTCTTAGGGATGGGTAAAAATTATTTTGAAATACCAGCTGTATGTCGATATTTTTCCTGTACCATAATGAGAGTCTAAGACTTAAATTAAACGTGTTTATTTTGTAAAATATGACTAATTAAATAAACAATTTTCAATCTTAATTTTTTTAGAGTTTAGGGTATTCTGCGAGACGTGACTGCATTTTCAATATTATGAAATATTATATACGAATAAAATATGCTCGTAAATACAGCTAAATAATCGGAAATATTGTTGTGAGGTTACATTGACTATCTATTGACGTAAATAATTGATTTTCAGTATATGTGGCCAGTATTATACCTCTATGGGTAAGGTTTATCTCAAGAGCGCTCAGGCACGGCCCTGCAACTCGAAACATTAGAAAAGTAAAATAGCAACTGTATCGTTATTGTTACTGATAATGGTTTCTACTCCTGATGACAATGATTCTCATAAGTGACAAAAAAAACATGTAAAATTTTTGGCTAAAAATGGTATATAAAACTAATTGCCAAGAAAAAGGAAGAGTATCAAAATCGATATCATAAATATTTTTACCCATCCCTAAGAATGTTAAGCTACCAAATTGCACCTCCGATAACGGGGTCTAATCATGACATGCCGCCATCCGCTTCGTGCTTGACTCCGGCACACGAAATTCAATTAAAGTTCCAAAACGAAAATAACAAAACAAGCTAGATACTGCCGATGCAGCACTTAACATTATAAAACATTTGTTAGATACTAGCTGTACCCGCGGCTTTGCCCGCGTGTGTGGGAGGTTTTGTCATTTTCATTTACTATCCAGGCCATTAGTGTAGAATTTACGCGTTCTACATATAAATATCTATCTAAATTTATTAGTTCATCCTTGATAAAGATAACTGACTAAAATGCGTGCGTCGAGACCTGCGAATGCTAATGGCCGAGTTCCTGCGGGAGAACATGTTTCAAACAGAGGGTCAAACGCTGAAGGTATGAGCGCGAGGTAGCGTGTGAGCGCAACGCCCCAGCGAAAACTGCTTTAGCAGCAGCAGGACAAAATCTAATAAGGCCAAAGGCAGCAAGAATTGTTTCAGCAGGAGCATGAAAGGGTCCCAACAAAATTCAATGGTCAAGTTTTTTGGTGAACCCGAACGCGGAAGCCGTGACGCAGTGAGCGGCAATATCGCGAAAGCCATAGGGCGAGTACCGCGTCAAGCCCAGAGCGTCGCAGCGAAAATTTCTCCAGCAGCAGCAACATGATATAATCCGGACAAAACTCAATGGCGAAGAATATTAGCTAATCTAAGGGCCGGAGGCCCGAAGGTGAGCGGCAATGTCTACGAAAGCCATAGGCCGAGTACCGCGTAGGCCCAGGCCCGGAGTGTCGCAGCGAGAATTGCTTCAGCAGTTGCAGCAGCAGCAGCAGCATGACAGGGACCGGGCCAATGGTGAAGTGTCATAAGGCCCGAGGGTTAGCGGCAATGTCTGCGAAAGCCATAGGTCGAGGACCAAGTAGGCCCAAGCCCGGAGCACAGATTATATAATAGTTCTTACGAACAGATATGAATCACTCACAGAAAAAGCAAATACCTACGGTTTACGTACCTACGCAATAATACAATGGAGCGGCCTTCAACGCGCGGCACCCCGCACCTCCCGCGCACCCGCACAATCGCTAGGGTTGCCTATGTTTGGAAATGTTGTATAGTTAAGGAAATAGGTATTTTGCATTGATTCAGTGTTTAAGTAGTTCGCATGGTGCATAACAATTAAGTACATGAGTAATATTGATTGATATTTTGTTGCCACGATGAGAGTATGATTAATCTTGACAGATTTGCCATACACTGTCAAAATTAATATGGATTGACAGCTATCTCAATCTTATTCTAATCGCCTTTTAGCAATATCATCATAGTTATTTGAGAGATTAATAAAGATAACATGTCTATTATTATTATAACATAAGTGAAACCTCCTTTTTTTGTAAAGCGTCGACAACGCGCATGTGACTCCTTTGGAGTTGCAGGCGACCATAGGTTACGGTAGCTGCTTACCGTCAGGCGGGCCGTATGCTTGTTTGCCACCAATGTGGTATAAAAAAAAGTTTGTATGCCTTCTTACCTTTCCCCATCCGTCGGCAGAGCGAAAAACGATAAGTTTTTATTAGCTTTGCTATTTTTACATCCAACCACATCGCAATTAATTATGATGACATTGTTCCGAGTTCCGAGTAGCATCGCGCGCGGTACGACGTGTGTTCAGTGAGCGCGTTGGTAGCCCACTGACTTTAGCTCCCTCGGCGGAGGTGCAAAACGTAGGTATATAACTCGCTCGCGCGGGCATGATTCATAGGCCTGCCCGGAGCGTCGTAGCGAGTATTTATTCAGCAGCAGCAGGCATCATGACAGAATCCGGATCCGGACAAAACTCAATGGCGAAAGAGTCTTAGCAATTCTGAGGGCCGGAGGCCCGATGGTGAGCGGCAATGTCTGCGAAAGCCATAGGCCGAGTACCGCGTAGGCCCAGGCCCGGAGCGTCGCAGCAAGAATTTCTTCAGCAGCAGCGTAACAGCTAGCAGCTAGTAATTGTTAGATTCCTGACTACCCTTTTTGTTGCAATCAGCTTTTAAAGCGAGATAAAAGATGTTGCTCTCACAAACGGTACAATTTTTGCTGTCGGTCGAAATGGATAAATCTTAACTACCTGTTTTATTTGTTTTTACTTATATTGTAAGTAGGTTTCATGTTTTGATAAATAGATTATTTTTACGTTGAGAATAAAGTACATACAGGTAGGTATTAATGGATCACAATATATGTGCGGATAGTCCGGATACTTACAATTTCCAAAACGAGGTAACACGTTTTGAAAATATTTAACCCGCAATCCTTAAATTGGGAAAGCATTTAAAAATCCATGGTTTAAACCTCGGCGGAACGCAACAGACCGAATCGCTTAATTTAATCTATAGTGCATAATTCTGAGTGGAATTTAATGAAGTTTCGTTTGCCATACACATTCATTGCATAACGATTAAATTTTTAGTAAGCGTGCAAAAAAACTAAAAATGGATATACTTTGCATGATGGCATTAACCGACTCTGGTGGTCCTCGAAGCTCTTGTTTTCAGATATGTATACTACTGCAGAGCCGGATTAGCCTTTAGGCAGAGTAGGCAACTGCCTAGGGGCCCCGCATCGGCCAGGGGCCCCGCGTACACAGAAAAAATTAAAATCTTAAAGTGAAAATTAAATTGGGAAATTATTATATGCAAATGTCGGCTAGGGCCCCGCGGGTGAACAGTGGAAAATAAAATTGTTTCATAGAGTTAAATATTAATTGGAAAATCTGTATTTATCGGCTAGGGGCCTGCGTGTGCACTGTGGAAAATGAAAATGTTTCGTACAGTAGGTAGGGTATTGATAAAATAAAATAAATATCGGCAAGGGCCGTATGCAAGGGTGAAATTATTGTTAAATTTATCAAGCTTCTAAAAAAATTAAATGATTCTATTGGGCCCATTTGGCCCTTTGGCCTCTTTTGGGCCCATTTTATGATCACTTTTTTCTTAGAAAAATGCATTTCATGTTCGAAGGTCCATACAAATATAAATCTTGTTTTAGGCCGTTCTCTTTCATCACCGACAATCAGAGGATATTTTCGGTTTTTCTAGCGTCAGTTAAATAATAATTATAAAAAAAACATAAAAACTACAAGAGTGTTTTTAGGGGACGAGTAAATATTTTACGTCGCTAAAGATTTTTCATATGCAGTGGTTTTTCAGAAAACATTGTGACAAGAGTTGTCCTATTTAGTGGGGACACCGTTAAGTTTTACCACTCTCAAAAATCAGTGTCGGTAAAAAAAGAAGAACGAGACGTTTAACGATGAGACGTTGACTAGAAGCTGCCATCTGAGAAGCCACGTCAAAATTATCCAGCTGACCTAACTTTTAATATTATTTCAATGTCTATCTAGATTATCTTTATGGGAATCGGTAAATAGCGCAAATTTCAAGATGTTATAAACGATTCTCTATCCAAAATCAGCTAAGAGCATTTAAAACCCTGCTCAATACATAAACACCTAAAAGTACTTTGACTAATGTTGCGATTACACTTGCGCGCGAGTGACGAGGCGAATAGCCAGCGGACTGTTTACATATCATGCGTCTCGGTTTTGCGCGCATATTCGCGCGCGTTTCGAATCGTGAGGTTGTACGGGGAGACGAATATGTGAACGGACATTCGTGTTGGCACTCGTACGCGAATGATTCGACAACCACTGACGCGAGTACGAACATGCAAGTGTAAACGCCGTGTAAGAAGTGATATATTTTTGCGATACTTAACTCATAAACGGTTCAATAAGCATTCTTTAATATATTTTTTCAATTTTTTAAGCTAAGCCAGGCACAGACAGGTGGACTGCACACGGACGTTACATAACGAAACAAAAAGCACTACGTTGAGTACTATACCCTAAAAAGTTAGATTAGTTAATATAGGCGTAAAATAAAAGACAAGAAAGAAAAAAGAGAGTTAATATAAAAGTTAAGTTTTCACTGTGTTGACGGTTAAAGGAATAAGAGGGTCCCTCAACAACGTCAGGGGTCTTTTTGTAAAGGGTCGGCAACGCGCATGTGATACCTCTGGAGTTGCAGGCGTCCATAGGCTACAGTAGCTGCTTACCATCAGGCGGGCCATATGCTTGTTTGCCACCGTCGTGGTATTAAAAAAATATTGACTGAACATTTTTTTGTTGAAAAGGGGCCCATGAATTGCATTGCCTAGGGGCCCTGGGGGTTGTTAATCCGGCCCTGCATACTAGGGTCCCAGAGAAAATAGGTGTCGAGTTTCATTGCTGCCACTATTGATTGACCTCTAATTAATAGCAATAATAGGGTTTTATCATTGAATTATTTAGTCTTAGTGATTTATCCTTCATACATTTTAGAAAATTTGCATTGTATGGCACTGGCGTGTTGATTACAGACCTCTTGGTGTATCTTTCATTGAAATCCGCGCAATAGTTTAGGCACCCAGGAAAAAACATGATTTCATATTTGGTGACCTCTTGCGGCTGCCATTTTTTTTTTAGATATATAAGTGTGGATTCATTGTTCAGATCAAGTGGAATTAAGGGATATGTTACTTGTAGAAATCCACCTAGCATCCTAGGCTACGGGGTGTATTCAGTTTTCAGTTTTGAAACCATTACCTTACTTACTGTTTTTGTCGCAGTCAGTTAAAATGTTGATATTGGTGTAACTGACATACAAAACTATAAATAAACGTTAACTTTGTATTCTCACAAGTTTCATATCATGAGAATATCCCCTGGAAAGGCATTGACGATACACTTCACTTCCTCAAGTGATATCTCTAAGGAGGTGCATTTTTCAGCAAAAGAGTACGCATGTTTCTGTGTAGAATTTAATGAGCTTTAATATTGTCCTAGATCATATTTTCATAGAGTGCGTAGATTTAGAGGGAAAAGCGAATTTCTTCAGGATGGAGGACATTTTCCAAGGTGCTGGCGGTTCCTCGAGGTCCTCAAATGTAGAATGGTGTGGACAATACAACGGGACCTCTAATTAACATACACACCAAATTTCAAAACTGTCCGGCAGATTTCGAGTTTTGTCGTATTTTGATTGATACGATACTATACGAGTGGTAATTCCAGCCAGAAGTACTTCTGCAAGGACTCGGAAGAGGAGACTACGAGAGGGAGGAGGTGTTAGGACAAAACGGCATTAGGGGCTCGGTTTACCCTCCTGGTTCAGCATAAGTGATAGAGAACCGGCCGAGTGCGTTAGTATCATACGACCCCGACTAAACCACAAATGCTAAATAGGACCGGGTACTCTGAACCCCCAACCAGTAAAGCACCAACTTCTACCGCCCTGCCGCATGCACCAACAACCTGCCCAAGACAAGGAAGCGGAACACCGAGTAGATAGGTCTGGAGTGTAGGTTTGCAGTCGGGATGATAGGAGAGACAGGAGGTTGGAGCCGACCCGATTACAAGCATCGTGAAGCCAGCATGGGGAAGATAGATACTATAATTGGTGTGTAGTAGATACTAGGTGTGTGACTGCTTTAAACCCTCCCTCTCCCCCTTAAATTCCTGCCCTGGGTTCTTCTTGTCATGTAGTTGTCGTGTTCCTCCTCTAGTTCTGATTCAGTGACTGTTTTAGGTTGTTTATATAGTTATTCGTTTTTTTTAGATATCTTTGTCCTCTTGCTCTCTGTTGGTATAGCGAATATAATGGTTGAGTTCTCGCACGTGTGTAGAAGGAGGATTTTGATGATTGTCACAATTTTCTTACCCTGTAAGATTTGACTTATTTATGGTACCGGCGGGGAGTCCCTGGCTTCTACTACAGGTCCTGTTGGTCATGGTCAGGACGGTCAATTTTAGCCTGTATGTCCTGACGTGTGAGATAACCATTTTGTTACGTGTTATTTTCTGATCTAGTTTTCTTGCCCTGTAGAAATCTTGTGACAATTCATATAATATCAATCAATAGGCGTTTCTTACGATCGTAAGTTCCAGTAAGTTATTATGGTTGAGTCTTTACCGTATCTATGTATATAGTAAGTTGACGTTATCTATACAGGTAGGTATCTATATTTTGTGTAGCAGGATATCATTATATTATTTAACAGGCGTCACTGATACATTCGCACATAAAATGACACATGACACATTTTTTTAAGTATCCAACTAAACAAAAACACTATTATCTAGTTCTAAAGTAAGAAACACTGATCACTTTGCGATTTATCGAAAGTTGAAATTTACTTATTACTTGCACTATAGTAATTAGCTGTAAATAATGACACCAGGCACTCATAAATTTATGAATTGACGCACTATGTACACCACGCAAGCAACCACATTAAGTAGGTTCAACATTTGACACCGATTAAAATATGTTGGATGTAATCATCAAACTGATACCCTTATTTTCCAAGTTAATAATTCAGATCCATTGATGGGTACGGCCGGTTTCATGTTGGTTAAACAGAATTAAGTTCGTTTTCATAAATAGGAATTTAACAAAGTTTTGTTTTTGCCGCTGCGTTTGCTTAATTTCAAGTAAACTTTGAATTCCCTTACCTATATGTAGGTACGTATTCTTAATGGGAAAGAGTCCATGGCCATACACAACTCCTTGGTTAGTGTGATACACTTGCGTATTAACTTAAATAATTCAAACTATCGAAATAAGTATTCGTCGGGTGTACATGTCATAGAGGGACCTTTTCTTAATCATTGGGCAGGTAGTTTTAGTTTGGTGGCCAGTTGATTGTTATTTGCTATTCCATCTTTGTTTTATGACTAGGCCCTTTTCCTTTCTCCGATTTCTTGGGAGTAAACTCTTTTGTACAAGTGTAGTTGAGGCTCTGCACATGCCGCGAGTTATGCGGGCACAAAAAATGATGACCCACGCGCGAAATGCGGCAAGCTAGTATTGTAGAATAAAATGTATACTTACGTTAGATTAAAGTGAATGCTAGTGGCTTTGCATTAATGTTCGTTATTATAACACCTGAGTTAACAATAGTACATTACTTACCTAGGGCTGTAAAAAAAAGAAAGCCCGAAATCGCAGGTATTTGGGACCCGAGCCGCAGGCGAGGGTTGTAAATATGCGATAGAGGGCTTTCTTTTTTACTGCCCGTGGTGAGTACACAATTTTACGTCCCCACCTGGCCATAATGCGAGTTTTACCGTAAGCGTAGCGAGCGGTAAAACTCACATTATGGCCAGGTGTGACGTAAAGAATATATCTCCGTCCGGCTGTGTATCTAGTCTGTTAACTATTTAAGTTCAGGCTTTGTCTCTTAGAAGTTTATAATCATTGTACCTACTAGAGCTTGAGCGCATATAATAGTGTAGGCAGCTAAATTGTATGCTCACAAATTTTATGGCAAATGAAAGCAACCGGAGACGGGAATAGTTCAAGATATTAATACTAATCGGACCTTAGATAATTGTTTAATTACCGTCGGCAACGATTAAAAAAGGAAAATAAAAATATTTTTCATGCAATTAGCGTAATGAAACGATCTCACCAATCACGTCAGGGATATTAGCGTGGCTTCGTAGTAGGTATTACTTGCTGCAAAAACTCAGCAGGCGATGCAGGGCTGCAGATGCAGCGACGTAGTTTCGGCTTGCCTCCGATTAGGCTCATGATCGCGCGCGGCGGGATTCCGGTACATACGACTTTTCGACAAAGACCGTTGCACATGTTAGTTGCTTTTTGTTTTAGGACGCTCGGGAGAATACGTCCTTTCGAGTCCGGACCCAAAACGAGACTCCTCGAGTTTTGTCGTATTTTGATTGTGTTCTAAATCTCACATATATTTTTAATGGTGTATTTCCGGAACCATCAAGAATACCCCCGTACAATGGCTCCCGATGCTTAGCCATATTGCTCCTCCTCACGACTGCAATGTGGGAAAAGGAGTGGAGAGATAAGCCTCCTGAAAGCCTGGGCGTTCCTAGCGAAACCACCTGGTTTTTTACTGCCTAGAAAAGAATGGTGTCAGCTGAATAGGCTACGAACCGGCTGCGGACGCTTAAGAGCCTTCCTGCACAAGTGCGGCTAGGTAGAGTCTCCAAAGTGCGAGTGCGCTACAGGGGAGCAAGACGTCGCGCATATCGTCCGGGACTGTCCACTCCTTAAATACGACGGCGATCCAGCAGACTAGTTTACCCTCGACAACGACGTAATCCAATGGATACAGAATTTAAACATTACACTGTAAACGACTGACAAAATGCCATACGATTATATAAAGCTAGTAGCAATACCTTGGTATTGCTACTAGCTTCGTCACTCTTGAGTTTATTTAACACATAACTATTTCAAAGTAGTCCGATACCTATTCAAAATAAAAATAAGGTTCTTGGCATTTCGCGTACAATTGCTGCGAAATATACATTAGACACCCTGATATTATATCGGTGTCAGTCTAACAAGTAGTGCTAGAACTGTTACCTTATAATCATTGTATGAGAGATAGTAGGTACTTGATCAGATCAGATCTTATTCCTAGTTTTTAGGGTTCCGTAGTCAACTAGGAACCCTTATAGTTTCGCCATGTCTGCCCGTCCGTCCGTCCGTCCGCGGATAATCTCAGTGACCGTTAGCACTAGAAAGCTGAAATTTGGTACTAATATGTATATCAATCACGCCGACAAAGTGGTAAAATAAAAAGTGGAAAAAAATGTTTTATTCGGGTACCTCCCCTATGCGTAAAGTGGGGAGTGATTTTTTTTTCATTTCAACCCTAACGTGTGATATATTGTTGGATAGGTATTTAAAAATGAATAGGGGTTTGCTAAAATCATTTTTTGATAATGTAAATATTTTCGGAAATAATCGCTCCAGAAGTAAAAAAAAAATGTGTCCCCCCCCCCCTCTAACTTTTGAACCATAGGTTTGAAAAATATGAAAATCTCAAAAGTAGAACTTTATAAAAACTTTCTAGGAAAATTATTTTGAACTTGATAGGTTGAATAGTTTTTGAAAAAAAAATACAAAATAATTTCTGAACTAAGTTTGTAATTTAACCATATAAGCAGGTGTTTATTGTACCTGTAATTTCTACAAAATCACAATGAAATGACGTGCTTTCAAAAACTCTTAAGTGGGGACACTTACTGTGACGGACGGAAAACTAGGGAACCCTACACTGAGCGTGGCCCGACACGCTCTTGGCCGGTTTTTTTATATATACCGGCAATCAAGTGATTGACACATTGAGCACCAGCAGGAACCAGCAAATCGGGCTCTCAGCGGCGCAGAAAGTGTTTTAACCTATAACTGTGTAACCCACTTTTAAATCTAGGTATATTTTGTCATTTTTCAGGTCCATCCCAGTCACGGCTGTGCATATATTTCATTTGGAGGCAGCGAGCATACGTACAAGCACTACGAAGTTCTCTGCAAAATTAACACATCAACGTGGCGATAGTACCTATACTACCCAGTCTACCCACCCATTAAACTTATTGTATTGTTGTTTTACCATGTAATTTTTTAAAGGAAAATAAAAAAAATGATATTTAAATAAGTATATCAAATGACAACAAATGGACGGCTTATATTATAATTAGCGTACGGACAGGTGAAGGCATAATTGGGCATAGAGGGCAAAGGTGTCGCCTAGATAACATTTTATGATTGAATGACTAATGATTAAATATTTTTTTTGTCTAAAACATACGTTTCTTATTCAAGTAGTGCAAATATTTTTGGATCAAATTATTGAATATTTTTAATATTATTACTTACTTTAATTAGGCAGATCAAAAAAGAGTTCAAAACATCAACCAAAGGTCTAGCGGAGAAAACGAGGGGGATTATTATCACTGTCTGATTTGCATAATCTCCAAGTGAACGAGTCTGTTCAACCCGATCTTCAGCTTATCCCCACCACTCGCTACTCAAAGTGTTGCCAGGTGGATAGTTAAAATTTGCCCGCCACCATAATATTAATTCAGGTACCCTAAGTATATTGCCATAGTATAATCATTATTTGTCTGCTGTATAAAAATAAGGTTCTCGGTATTTGAATTCCGGAAATGCCTGCCAAGAAAAGCCTTGTTTTTCTTGCAAAAATGTATTTTTTTTTCCATTGGCCGTCTAGATAAAGGAACGGACTATTATATGCATTAAAAATTAATTTAAAAACACGAATTATTTTCGCTGTAACCTCCGAAGAAAATGGATCATTTCGCAAAATACGCGCATTTTTGTGATCCCGTCTGTCCGTGGCCTTACCTTAACAATGGTTAGGTAGTTACTGCTAGAAAAAATTGTATAAGTTACCAACATAAAACAAATAATTTTTAAGAAAAAAAAACCGACTTCAATAGGGGTAGCCGGTGAAGGATTATTGTAGATAGATGGTGCACTTAGATTCCATACAATGAAATAACTTGCTTAAAAAACGCAGCGGAGAGGACCAATCGCCAAACGTGAACTATGCGTCGTTGAAGAGTTCCGTTCTGATTATCATCAACAGTTCCACTTCATCAAATGTCACTCTTTTGAATGAAAATGCTTGATTTGTTGATAAAAATACAAAAGTCACTTTATGTATGCCTTTAAGATTTGAGGAATTCCCTCGATTCCTCGTGGAACTCATCATCAGAACTTGAGCTTGACGAAAATTGGTCCTGACAATCTAACTTGCTTAACAAACATAGCGAAGAGGAAGAATCGCCAAACATGAACTATGCGTCGTTGAAGAGTTCCGTTCTGTTCATCATCAGCAGTTCCACTTCATCAAATGTCACTCTTTTGAATGAAAATGCTTGATTTGTTGATAAAAATACAAAAGTCACTATGTGTAAGCCCTTAAGATTTGAGGAGTTCCCTCGATTCTTCATGGATCCCATCATCAGAACTTGAGCTGGACGAACATTTGTTCTGACAATTAAACTTGCTAAACAAACACAGCGAAGAGGACGAATCGCCAAACGTGAACTATGCGTCGTTGAAGAGTTCCGTTCTGATCATCATCAGCAGTTCTACTTCATCCAATGTCACTGTTTTGAATGAAAATGATGGTTTTGTTGATAAAAATATAAAAATCACTATATGTATGCCTTTAAGATTTGAGGAGTTCCCTCGATTCCTCATGGATCCCATCATCAGAACTGCGTTTTGACAAAAACGGGACCAATCTGTATATATATACTTACAATCAAAAAAAGAATTTTCAAAATCGGTTCAGACATGACGGAGTTATGGAGTAACAAACATAAAAAATAAAAGACAAAAAAAATATAAAAAGATAAAAAAAAAAACATACACGCCGAATTGAGAACCTCCTCTTTTCAAATCTTGAAGTCGGTTAAAAACAAGAAAAAAACAGGATATAATGGTGTTTTTTTAACGGACTTCAAGATATCAAAAGGACGAGGTTCTCAGTTCGGTTGTGTTTTTTTAACCGACTTCAAGATTTGAAAAGAGGAGGTTCTCAATTCGGCGTGTATGTTTTTTTTTTTTTTTTGTTTTTTTTTTTATGTTTGTTACTCCATAACTCCGTCATGTCTGAACCGATTTTGAAAATTCTTTTTTTTATTGTAAGTATATATATACAGATTGGTCCCGTTTTTGTCAAAACGCAGTTCTGATGATGGGATCCATGAGGAATCGAGGGAACTCCTCAAATCTTAAAGGCATACATATAGTGATTTTTATATTTTTATCAACAAAACCATCATTTTCATTCAAAAGAGTGACATTTGATGAAGTGGAACTGCCGATGATGATCAGAACGGAACTCTTCAACGACGCATAGTTCACGTTTGGCGATTCGTCCCCTTCGCTGTGTTTGTTAAGCAAGTTAGATTGTCAGGACCCTTTTTCGTCAAGCTCAAGTTCTGATGATGAGTTCCATGAGGAATCGAGGGAATTCCTCAAATCTTAAAGGCATACATAAAGTGACTTTTATATTTTTATCAACAAATCAAGCATTTTCATTCAAAAGAGTGACATTTGATGAAGTGAAACTGCTGATGATGATCAGAACGGAACTCTTCAACGACGCATAGTTCAGGTTTGGCGATTTGTCCTCTCCGCTACGTTTGTTAAGCAAGTTATTTCATTGTATGGAATCTAAGTGCACCATCTACAATAATGCTTCACCGGCTACCCCCATGGAAGTCGGTTTTTTTTTCTTAAAAATTATTAATGTTTGCTACTCCACAACTCCGTCATGTCTGAACCGATTGTGAAAATTATTTTTTTGATTGTAAGTATATACATACAGATTGGTCCTGATTTTGTCAACCCGCAGTTCTGATGATGGGATTCATGAGGAATCGACGGAACTTCTCAAATCTTAAAGGCATACATCTATATGTATGGCTTTAAGATTCATCACAATCACTATTGATTTTTGTGTTTTTATAAAACAATAAAGCATTTTCATTAAAAAAAAGTGACATTTGATGAAGTGGAACTGCTGATGATGATCAGAACGGAAATCTTCAACGATGCATAGTTCACGTTTGGCGATTTGTCCTCTTCGCTGTGTTTGTTAAGCATGTTAGATTTTCAATACAATTTTTTGTCAAGCTCGAGCTCTGGTCATGGGACCCGTGAGAAATCGAGGAAAATTCTCAAATGTTAAAGGCATATAGTGATTTTTGTATTTTCATCAACAAATCAAGCATTTACATTTAAAGAAGTGATATTTGGATGATGTTGAACTGCTGATGATGATCAGAACGGAACTCTTCAACGACGCATAGTTCACGTTTGGCTATTCGTCCTTTTCGCTAAGTTTGTTAAGCAAGTTAGATTTCCAAGACATTTTTTTGTGAAGCTCGAGTTCTGATGGTTGGATACATGAGGAATCGAGGGAACTCCTCAAATGTTGAAGGCATACATATAGTGATTTTAATATTTTCATCAACAAATCAAGCATTTACATTTAAAGAAGTTGTATTTTATGAAGTCAAACTGGTGATGATGATCAGAACGGAACTCTTCAACGACGCATAGTTTATGTTTGGCGGTTTGTCCTCTTCTCTAAGTATGTAAAGCAGGTTATTCCATTGTATGGAATTTAAGAGTGCACCATCTACAATAATCTTTTACCGGCCTCCCTCATTGAAGTCGGTTCTTTTTTTCGTAAAAAATCTCTCTCTATTATGACCATTATGGGCGGTGTCGTTGGAAAGGCGTTTCTAAAGCTTTAATCCAGTCTGAGTACTGACTGCACCGATATTAATAAAAACTTTTTTTTTTCATTACTTAATTTTTGAGTTAACGTTTCGTAGTTAAAGCACATAAGTACTGCCGAAATGCAAATAATCTATCTTTTCTCCAACGTGCTCGGAAATGTTCACCTTACTGTAGTAAAATTAGTACGTGAAGTTCGTGATTACTTACTTAACTAACTTAATACAAATTAAAAAAAATAAAAATCATTATTGTCCTGTTTTAGCGGACGACAAGTTGTACTTGCCGTCCGCATTGTTTTTTACCTTTTAAACATTTCATTCGACTAAGAAATATCTTTTCAAACAGCCAACCGTCTGAACGGCAATCCCTTCAAACAATAGGATAGAGCGAGATAGTCAGATCAAAAACCTTGGTTGTCTCGTTCTGTGTCATAGCTTGCGGGACCACCGCGTCTGATCGTGCGAATACGGCTTCATATAATCATAGACAAAACAACTTTTTTTAAGGTTTAAGCTTTTACAGTTGTGTGGAAGGAGCATATTTAATACTGTCTTAAATAGTTTTTGGCGAAAATTGATTTTTAAATATTATTTGAATTAACTTTGGGAGATGATTGGCAGTATAGGTAGTGCTCTATACTAAAAAAAACAATATTGTAAAGGGAACCTAATTCATAAATTCATGATATTCAATGCTAACCTAAATATGTAATTTATTAAATTTACTTTATTTCCTCGCACATTTGGAGAAAAGCGTTATATATGCCTCGGCGAGAATAGAAATTCGTGGACTCGTCTTATATTTTCCTATATATACCAACTGCATTCTATCTATTATTATGGTAATCTTTATCTTAGTCCAACTTTGTCTTAGTCGTAATACGATACCAATTTATGCCCTTAAATTAAACGTATCACCACTATTTTTGTTACACCGTGTAAATGTGGTTTAATCAAAAAATATATTAGTATATAAAAAAAAAAAAATAATCATTGATCTGTATATTCTCATCTCATACCTATCGTTGTCTCCCCACCTGCGAAACCGTATCAGTCTCGGAGTATTATCGTGATTTGATTAATCACACTCTTGTCATAAATGACCCCGCAACTAAGCTCAGCCTTCCTATTGTAACATGTAAGGTGGCATTAATCCTGTTTGTATGACCATTCAAACAGTGATTGAGTAGGCGTCAACAATGTTGAGCTTTTAACCAAAAATATATATTTAAATTGTAGATACCAAAATACTAAACAGAACATAAGACTAGTATAAGAGAGAGAAATTAAGAATCTACGTACTTAGTGGGTACTGATTAATTGTTTTTTTCTCTGTCTGATCTAGTTCTTGGAAGAAAAAAATGATTTTTTTAATTACAATTAATTTTATGATAGTAAATATGCAATAATTAACTATAGAAATAATTATGGCACAGTTCTTTATTAAAAGTTTTAGTAATACAATTCTCAGAAAATCTTGATTTAATTTGATGAAAGAGAGTAACGGTATTTGTTTTCGCAAATCATTTGTTTTTATTTACATAATTTTAATTCATTTAGTTATATCAATCGACGGTTTACCTACGTTTTGTCTTACAACTTTTCGCCTAATTTCGGTCCGTCGAAGTTCAGTTCATCTAAATTCACTTTACATACATATTAATTTTGTTTCATTTTCATTTAGTCAAAGTTCACTTCCTATACTATCCAATTTGCATAATTTTGTGTCGTCTAATTTTTATTACACATAATTTTAATTAGTTTAATGTCATTATGTCGAATTTTCAATTTGTATAATTATATTGTCTTTAAGACTTAAATTGCACGAGTTTATTACGTTGAATTTCTGTGCTAGCCTATCTCTAATCTAATCTAACCTAACCAAGTCCATCCGTTTTTGCTGAGGTTGCAGTTCTAACCTAACCTAACCCAACCTACTTTTTGACAGCCATTTGTTTTTGTTAATGCCGCAGTTCTAACCTAACCTAACCTACTTCTCTAACAGCATTTAGTTTCTGTTATGGCCGCAAGTTTAGTCTAACTAACCTGTGTAGTGTGTATTGCATTGAAGTTGGTTTCGGTAGTATGACAACTAGATATTAGACCAATTGAAATCATATTCGGCAATGCGATCAATAGTTAAAATGAAAATCGAAGACGTGATTATTAGGTACTAGCTGTACCCGCGGCTTCGCCCGCGTACGTTTGGGAGGTTTTGATATTTTCATAATTATCTTAAAAGCGAATCCGAGGGCTAAAGGCTTGAGGATGAGCGGCAATGTATACGAACTTTACCCAGGCCTTTATTTTGAAACTTACGCTTTCTACATGACCATGTCCATTGTCCAATAAATTGGTTATTTATATTTTATTTGGTAGCCAGTAGTTTCCCACTGCTGGGAAAATACCTTCCTCTCTTTCTTCCACGAGTCTGTGCCGTGTTAAGATTTAAAGGCAAGTGTCGAGACCTGCGAATGCCAATGGTCGAGTAAAATATGCTTCGGGCTGAAGGCTGAGGTATTGTCTTTAGTAGCCCCACCTGTCTTAAGTTACCCCATTTTACGGTATCGTAAGCGTGTGAGCGCAATGTTCCAGCGGAAAGTGCTTCTGCAGCAGCTACGGAAGCGAGAATTGCTTCACCAGCAGGTTCACATGGGACCCGACAGTCAAGTGTCTTCGAGGGCTGAATGACCGAGGGTGGCCGAGTACCACGTAGGAATTGCTTTATTAGCAGTATGACAGGGACCGCACAAAACTCAATGGCTAATTATCTGAAAAGCGAAACCAGTGGGCCGAAGGCCAGAGGGTGAGCGGTAAAGTATGCGAAAGCCATAGGCGAGTACCGCGCAGGGCCCAGGCCCGTAGGATCGCAGCGAGAATTGCTTCAGCAGAAGCAGCATGTCAGGAACCCGACATACTTCAATAGCGAAGTGTCTTAGCGAACTCGAGGGCTGCGGACACGTGGGTGAGCGGAAATATATGTGAAAGTAAAAGGCTGAATACCGCGTAAGGTTCACGCTCGGATCATCGCAGCGAGAACTTCTTCAACATCATCATGACAGGGACCGGACATAACTTAAAGGCGAAGTGTCTTAGCAAACCCGAGGGCTGTCGCTCGAGGGTGAACGGCAACGTCTGAGAAAGCCAAAGGCCGAGTACCGTGTAGGGCCCAGGTCAGCAGCAGTACCATGACAAGGACCGGACATATCTCAATGGTGAAGTGTCTTAAGGCCCGAGGATGAGTGGCAATATCTGCGAAAGCCATAGGCCGAGTACCGCGTAGGCCCAAGCCCTAGGCGTCGCAGCGAAAATTTCTCCACCAGCAGCAACGTGATATAATCCGGACAAAACTCAATGGCGAAGAATCTTAGCTAATCTGAGGGCCGGAGGCCCGAAGCTGAGCGGCAATGTTTGCGAAAGCCATAGGCCGAGTACCGAGTAGGCCCAAGCCCGGAGCGTCGTAGCGAGAATTTATTCAGCAGCAGCAGGCAGCATGACAGAATCCGAACAAAACACAATGGCGAAGAGTCTTAGCAAATCTGAGGGCCGGAGGCCCGATGGTGAGCGGCAATATCTGCGAAAGCACATATTGCCGCTCACCATCACATAAGGTGTGGTTTGTATGCCGCTATTAAGTTATGTAGTGAAATTGTACAAAAAATATTTTCAGCGGGGGCGCTCCATACATGTATATTTTAAAAAAAAATGTTACCTAATATCAACATGTTGCTCATCAATCGATAGGTCTTTAAAAAAATAACATTGAGGTTTCTTTGAACATTTTGTGATTAAGTGAATAGTTTCAGAAATAATCGCTTCGAAAGTCGGAAAAATCGTTATCATATACTTTCTACGAAAATTGTTTTGAAACGTGTTACGATTTAATGTTAATCGATTTAGCCATTTTTGAGATTGTTCCAAAAAACTTCTTCCATAGGCATCAGATACGACCATTTCGCATTAGTCTGGTTCTTATTCCATTGAAGCTACGGAACCCTCCATTATGCGTGGTCCGACACGCAATTGGCCGGTTTTTATTGCAATCAGCTGTTAAAGCGAGACAAAACATATTGATCTCACAAACGGTACAATTTTTGCTGTCGGGTAAATCGAAATGGATAAATCTTAACTACCTGTTTTTTTTTTGTAGATATGAATAGTCATTTATTAAAGAAATAGCTAATAACAATGTATATAAAATAATAGTAAAAATTTACATCTCTGCAATGCACGGTCAGGCAGGTGACAGTTTAGTTAGAGCTGGGAATGCCTGCTCCGTCGTCGAACCCCAATAGTTTCGCTGCAGGTTTGAATTTGTGACGTGTGCCTCGTATACACATACTGGTGGCTCGAATTATAGTAATGCATATCCTTGTTCTAAGCCAACCCAGTATCGTACTCAGCGATTTATTCCAGCGGTCCGCGAGGGCTTCGCCTATGTGTTTGACAAAGGAGGTCATCTGTGGTGCGAATACGCCATCGACGGAAGTCACGAGAGGGGTGAAGGTAGCGTGTTTCGCTTCGCAGGCAGCGGAGTATTTTCTTTGTTTTTCAGTCTCAGCAGATTTTAGGACAGAAATGACATGGCGTGTAATGTAAGAGGGAGCGTCAGTGTCTACGACACGGATATCAAAAAGAGCCTCTCTCTGAGCATTCCATACGCCACGGCAAGATAAGTCGCCGCGTAATCCAAGGTCACCTTCTGTGATTATGGGTTCTATTGTGACGTTGCTCCATGCTTGGTGACATAGTTCAGCAAATAGATCACGAACTTCGTTGTGTCGTCTTGAAATAAGCCCCCCAGTCTTGCAGCAGAGAGCATGGTCGATATTAAATTGGCTGTTGCCACATCCATCACATGAGGGTGGCATTGAGTTTGGGGTTCTGTGATAGCGTATTGCCAGGGCGTCTCTGAATTCTTGATGGAACAAGTCGAGGTTATCTTTCCTCGTTGGTATAGTAGATAGCCAGGTGGAAGACTTTGTTTTCATTTTCAATGCGATTGATCTTTCTATAGCTCTTCTTTTGTTAGGGGGTAATTTGGCCAATATAGTGTCTAAAAGTTCGTTATCGCGAGCTTCTTTCATTGTTCGGCTTTCTTTGCGTGCGTCAATCAGGGATTTATTGTGTTGGGCTAGGTCTACATGTTGTGTCCCGATCAAAGCTGATGAGAGGATTGAACAGCCTTTTTTAGAGGTTTTGTAGCTCAAATTATTCTCGGTGAATGGATTGGATATTGCCAAGCCACCTTTATGTACGGGTAGGGAAAACAGAGCGGTTTCGTCGGCAGTGATGTCGCTACCCATCATAGTTGGCATGAAATTAGCCCGTAGTGCAATTGTCAGTGGTTCAAAAAGTTCGTTAGAATCAGCGATTACACGTTGTAGGATTGACCATTTGAATTGGGCAGCTTTGGTAAGTGCTGTGTAAGCGTGGGGGGAGTCCTTACAGACATGTGATAGTTTCTCGATTATTGAAATAAATTGCTTCACTTTGTTTCTTATAAAGTCTTCTTTTCCCTTGCCTATGTAACTACCAAGGAAGGGTGAACCTGTGGCGATGGTAATGTTAGTTCCTTTAAAAATCTGCTGTGCTTTATTTTTGTCTGTTTCAGATACAATAAGGATTGTCTTTTTAGGTTGAGGGAGGTATCCGTATGCCGGTCCTATGTTGCAGATCTGTTCCCACCATTTACGAAGGCTTTTGAAGTTTCCCTGGACCGATGAGTCATCAGCGTACCATGTTTGGAGTGTATTCTGTTCTTTTTTCAGTTTATTGATTATGGGTAATGTTGCAAGAGCATATAGTGGCATAGCGAGTGGATCGCCTTGGGTAACGCCTTCTTTGCTATACATTCTTGTGTCTGAGTTTCGAATAACAAGCTCGGCATGGCCGTTATATGTGTTGTACAGGAAACGGGCACAATGTGGCCAATATATTCGGGCCTGCCACAAAGCAAGCTGCCTATTTACACTGTTGAATGCGTTGTTAGCATCAACGAGGAGCATTCCCCATTCTGAGCTTGGGTGACATTTCTCTTCAAAAGTGTCATTCATTGCATGTATGGCTCCTTCGATACCAGAGTTGAGGCCACTGCAAAGTTGCCATTGTCTACATGCTTCGGTGACTTCAGATCAGGGACCGGAACCGGTAACCATTAAAGGGATATTAGATTGGGTATTTGATAGAGTTTTTTTTAAAAACCCTATCAATTCGGTAAGCGTATCGTTTGACTTACCCGAACGAAAGGCTAACCATGTCAATACAGTTAATTCGGGTAAGTGGTTACAACCCAGCATATGGTTTCCCTATCAGATAGGGTTTTTCAAATGCGATTAAGCTATTTTAAACTCTGTGACCAATACATTTGACTTATTTATTATTCGAGGACCCTACGAGCTAAGCGCTGCCGGGCGGCACGAGCGAGCCTACAGACAAACAAGAATCTATTTGCGTATGTTTTCGTACTTACGCCTTTGATCTAGACGCTATTATTGCTTGTTAGTGCGCTAAAAGATCGTTGTGTCGTGCCGGTGTTTTTGTTCTTGCCATTCGAGCGTGACGGCTCGTGTCGGTTGAATCTTAGACCCCGGCTTATAGGAACCAAAATCAAATGCATATTGTGAAGTGTTAAAATATATAATTTTGTGTTATTCTAGTTATAGGTAGTACTTTGTTTCAATGGCTCCAGCAAAATGTGACGCCGTTCACCGATACTTCTAGTATAATGAAACGATCAATATCAGTCATTGTTGGACAGTCAAGAATAAAATGATTATTTGAAAAAAATATCGTAAGAATAAACTTATGTTGATTGTATTCCCGTTAAAATGATTCAAAATAATTTCGTCGGGACTAATATATGCGAGAAAATGTAATAAAAATAATTGATTCTTAACAGAATCATTTAATCATGCTTTTTATTTTAAATAATGTTCCGCGTATAAGAATGTATCTGGGTTTTTCGGTGTAAGAAAACATCGTGTGGAAACTGGACCTAATCCCAATAAGTTCAGGCACTTTTTGCGCGCGCGGCGGCGACGCACTATGGCCCAAACGCCCGATCTAGCTGTACAAAATTATTTTACACTCATAGACTAAAATTGACTATTTTTATTATTATTTTGGTATAATTAATGTGAAAAAAATTTAACCAGTGTAAGTTGACCTTTGTATAAGAATAATTACTAGGGCAGGAGAGGTCAGCTAAACTTGGATGGGTAATTTTAAGAGAAATGAAGCATTATTACACATTTGTATTTGTATGTTTGGTGCCATTGCACCTAAAAAAATTAATAATTAACTTAAACTATATTTAAGTATTTTAATTCTGCTATTCTTATATTTTAGGTGCCATTTGCAATAATGCTTCATTTCTCTTAAAATTAAAAACCATGTTTAGCTGACCTCTTCTGCCCTGGTAATTATTCTTATACAAAGGTCAACTTACACTGGTTAATTTTTTTTCACATTAATTATACCAAAATAATAATAAAAATAGTCAATTTTAGTCTATGAGTGTAAAATAATTTTGTCCAGCTAGATCGGGCGTTTCGGCCATAGTGCGCCGCTGCCGCGCGCGCAAAAAGTGTCTGATGGTCATAGCTTATTTAAACAAGTTTATTCCTTGTCAAATGATCTGTAAATTTGGAAATTTGTAGTTCAACTCCTCCTTAATGCATAGAAACCGAAATTATAACGTTTTTCGAAAATTAAAATACCCTCCCAATCGATTTAAAAAAAAACCGGCCAAGAGCGTGTCGGGCCACGCTCAGTGTAGGGTTCCGTAGTTTTCCGTCCGTCACAGTAAGTGTCCCCACTTAAGAGTTAATAACACCGCCATGTAGGATATGATATGAGAGTTCCACGTACAGCGACATCTATCGGCAAATTAAGTAAACTATTGCGCGCGAGCTTAAAGTATGGAAGATGATTTTTATGGAATAATTCTTTATTGCGTGAACCGATTTTCACCGTTTTTACTTTATTTGAAAGCACGTCATTTCATTGTAATTTTGTAGAAATTACAGGTACAATAAACACCTGCTTATACGGTTAAATTACAACTTAGTTCAGAAATTATTTTGTAATTTTTTTTCAAAAACTATTCATCCTATCAAATTCAAAATAATTTTTCTAGAAAGTTTTTATAAAGTTCTACTTTTGAGATTTTTTTCATATTTTTAAAACTTATGGTTCAAAAGTTAGAGGGGGGGGGGACGCATAGTTTTTTACTTCTGGAGCGATTATTTCCGAAAATATTTACATTATCGAAAAATGATTTAGGTAAACCCCTATTCATTTTTAAATACCTATCCAACAATATATCACACGTTAGGGTTGAAATGAAAAAAAAAACACTCCCCACTTTACGTATAGGGGAGGTACCCTAATAAAATAAAAAAATCCACTTTTTATTTTACCACTTTGTCGGCGTGATTGATATACATATTAGTACCAAATTTCTGCTTTCTAGTGCTAACGGTCACTGAGATTATCCGCGGACGGACGGACGGACGGACGGACGGACGGGCAGACATGGCGAAACTATAAGGGTTCCTAGTTGACTACGGAACCCTAAAAAGGTCACTTTTTGCAAAAGTCGACGGTTTGCAAAAAGTTTACAACATTTTAATTTGAACAATTAACTGTAGTTAGAGGACCACAAAACTGACATCATATTCAAATTTCAGCTCTCCAGCACTTCCGGAACGCGAGTTATTGAATTTACAATATTTGCAAAAAAAATGTGTTTTTTTGCGAATTGCGGACGATCCTCTGGACCGATTTTGCTCTACCTGGGCTCATTCTCTTTGTTTTATAATTGCGCACATTTGTTATATTTAACTATTTTTTTGTCCGACCCGTAGTTTTTCCTCTAGAAGCGAAAAACTGGTTTTTACCATTTTTTTGGCACCTTAGCGCCCAATATTCACTTATAAATTTTATTGATATCAATTCCTGCCACTTTGACCTATACAAACAAATTTTTTCCCGTCCAATAGGAATTGACTGTACTTTTTATGATTTTTCCGCTAATTCTATCTGAGTATTGCTATAATTATTTGAATTGCGTGTTTTCTATAATTAAATAAATGAAATCAAATAAAATAGGAGTTGATAATAGTTTAGAAATGCCCCGAAATGTTTTGATGACTTGGCAGAAATTTTCTAAATTCACATGTTAAAAATTCAAAAAAATATATTAAAAAATTAATTGGTTGGAACCATATTTGTTTTCATTGTAATATTTTTGTCACAACTTGAAATTGTTTTACGATTACCGATAAATAATTTCCTCGCAAATGAAGTGAAAATTAGAGTGTAACCCTCGTCCATAAAACCCATTTTACACTCGACTTTTAAACGCCTCGCGTAAAATCGTACGTTTTATGCACTTGTTGTACAATCTACTATTATAATATAATAAAAATAAAATAAAATAAAAATGAAATAAAAATTAAATAAAAATGAAAATAAAACGAAAACGAAACGAAAACGAAACGAAAACGAATCGAAAACGAATCGAAAACGAAACGAAAACGAAACGAAAACGAAACGAAAACGAAACGAAAACGAAACTAAAACGAAACGAAAGCGAAACGAAAACGAAACGAAAACGAAACGAAACCGAAACGAAAACGAAAACGAAACGAAAACGAAACGAAAACGAAACGAAAACGAAACGAAAACGAAACGAAAACGAAACGAAAACGAAACGAAAACGAAACTAAAACGAAACTAAAACGAAACGAAAACGAAACGAAAACGAAACGAAAACGAAACGAAACGAAAACGAAACGAAAACGAAACGAAAACGAAACGAAAACGAAACGAAAACGAAACGAAAACGAAACGAAAACGAAACGAAAACGAAACGAAAACGAAACGAAAACGAAACGAAAACGAAACGAAAACGAAACGAAAACGAAACGAAAACGAAACGAAAACGAAACGAAAACGAAACGAAAACGAAACGAAAACGAAACGAAAACGAAACGAAAACGAAACGAAAACGAAACGAAAACGAAACGAAAACGAAACGAAAACGAAACGAAAACGAAACGAAAACGAAACGAAAACGAAACGAAAACGAAACGAAAACGAAACGAAAACGAAACGAAAACGAAACGAAAACGAAACGAAAACGAAACGAAAACGAAACGAAAACGAAACGAAAACGAAACGAAAACGAAACGAAAACGAAACGAAAACGAAACGAAAACGAAACGAAAACGAAACGAAAACGAAACGAAAACGAAACGAAAACGAAACGAAAACGAAACGAAAACGAAACGAAAACGAAACGAAAACGAAACGAAAACGAAACGAAAACGAAACGAAAACGAAACGAAAACGAAACGAAAACGAAACGAAAACGAAACGAAAACGAAACGAAAACGAAACGAAAACGAAACGAAAACGAAACGAAAACGAAACGAAAACGAAACGAAAACGAAACGAAAACGAAACGAAAACGAAACGAAAACGAAACGAAAACGAAACGAAAACGAAACGAAAACGAAACGAAAACGAAACGAAAACGAAACGAAAACGAAACGAAAACGAAACGAAAACGAAACGAAAACGAAACGAAAACGAAACGAAAACGAAACGAAAACGAAACGAAAACGAAACGAAAACGAAACGAAAACGAAACGAAAACGAAACGAAAACGAAACGAAAACGAAACGAAAACGAAACGAAAACGAAACGAAAACGAAACGAAAACGAAACGAAAACGAAACGAAAACGAAACGAAAACGAAACGAAAACGAAACGAAAACGAAACGAAAACGAAACGAAAACGAAACGAAAACGAAACGAAAACGAAACGAAAACGAAACGAAAACGAAACGAAAACGAAACGAAAACGAAACGAAAACGAAACGAAAACGAAACGAAAACGAAACGAAAACGAAACGAAAACGAAACGAAAACGAAACAAAAACGAAACGAAAACGAACGAAACGAAAAAATGAAAAAAAAAATTAAAGAAAAACAAAAAAAATGAATACACTGAATTTTTTTAAATATAAAATGAAAAAAAAAAAAATTATATATATACACGGTGAATCTGAGTATCCCGACAGATTTTAACCATACACCCCGAATAATTAACCGAAAATAAGTACCATGACTATTTTTCAGTAAAAAGTATATAACCATCCGCCATCTTGGATTATAAAACAGAAATAATTTTCGAAATTACATCCCCTAATTATAAATATTAATTATTTGAAACGGGCTATTTACCTCGCACCCGAAATATCGGGTGCCCAATAACGCTAATATACATAATACATGGTAAATACCCCGTTTCAAATAATAATTATAATGTGAATGACCATGTGAGCTTAAAAAATCGTATATCCCATAATTAGCTGAAAACGACTACCAATCCCTACGCTAATTCATAGGATTAGGTTGCCAAGCGGACCACAGGCTCAACTGAGCCGTGGCAAAAGCCGGGACAAACTCTAGGAGGATGAATATTGGTTTGTGTCAAATCGATTTGAATATGAATAAAAATTGTGTTTTTATTCTTATTCAAAATAATTATTGCCCATCTCATCAGTACGTGCGAACTATGCAAAAATAAACTGAAGGTAAGACACATTTCTTTAACAGAAATTCTTTAATTTAAAGTTGTGTACGTGAGCAGAGGACTGGACTGTGAGTGTGACTTTAGCAGAATGAATAAACGACAGCAAATCTTATATTTACTCAATTTGTTCCGCCGCCACCTCTCCTGTTCCATTTCAAATGAGAAAGATAGAACCGCCTGCCTGCGTGGAAAAGAGACAGGAAAAGGGTAGCCCTATGATAGGGTAAGCGGTAAATATTAAAGCTATCTTTACCCCATTCGACTCGGAAACCACATTGAAAAGGGTTAAGCCTATTCAAAATGATTTCCATATCGATAGGGTAACCCAATGATAGGGTAACCCTATCATTAGGGTAAGACTTTAATAGGGTTACCCTATCGAAACGATTAATCAAATGAAGGGGTTTTCCGGTCTCTGCTTCAGATCCTGTTGCCAAGATCATACATTTAGAGAGGATTCTTCTAAGGCAGTTTTATTTGTTTATTTGTTTTGACGTATATTGTAAGTAGGGTTCAGTACCTTCTGTAGCTTCAGTTACTTTAAAGTACCTCCAGATATTAATGGATCACAATATATGTCCGGATACTTACAATTTCCAAAACGAAGTAACACGTTTTAAAAATATTTAACCCGTAATCCTTAAATTGGGAAAGCATTTAAAAATCCATGGTTTAAGCCTCGGCGGAACGCAACAGACCGAATCTCTTAATTTAATCTAAAGACGTCCTTAAATAATGTTTGTATACAGTATACAGGGTACCTATACAGTGCCATCTGTGACCACTTTTGAGAACTATTTTTTTATGAAAATTATGTTTTTAATAAGCAGAATAAAAACTACCCTATATGTTGCTCCGGGGTATAAACTGTTACTCGTACTATACAAAATTTCGCAAAATTCTGTGCAGTAGTTTTTACGTAGTGCGCGGACAAATTCACAGACAGACAGACAAGAATTCCAAAAATCACTGAAATGTATTCAGTCAACGTTTCTAAGACGGGGGGTAAGAAATAAGTTTTTCTAAAATATCTTCAATGTACATTTTTTTTCTCCTTACGCGTTTATTATATGTATGTATAGATAATTATATTAGATGAAACAAGATGTATATAAAATGAAGTTTAGGCAAAACGATTTTCTATAAAAGTATTAGTAGTTAAAACTAGCTTATATAAAGTGAGATTTAGGCAAATCAATCGTTAATATTAAAAGTTATTAGACGATCTGAAATTCGACGAAGAGTTGTTAGCGAACCGAGGGTATACCCGACTCATCAATCGACTAGTAGCGCTGACCATTTGAGGCAAAATGGTTATTGGTTCTACCGTCGTGTTTGGAATTATAACGAGTTTCAACGATTGTGACTGTTTTGTCCACGACTCCAAAAATAGCCGCACTGTAGAGGCACAGGAACAAGATCCACCAATGCTCAATCAAACACTGATATGTGCTTAGAAAAAATCTTTTTTATTTTATTCTTCCACTTAAACATTAAACCAATACATTTCGCATAAATCAAGTCAGGGAAGAATTTAAATCTATCTTCCCATCGGGCCAGGGCCGGGAGGGCTGTCGACCACCATCACGCCGCCGCCGTCGTCGACCATAGCATGGTTACCCATGTCGTGCATCGGCGGTTGGTCCACAACGTTAACGCCGCCGCCGTCGTCGCCACAGCAACTGCCGCAGCAACCCATGATTTATATCTGAACAAAGAAAATTATAATTGTCAATAGATAGGTATAGAAAACATAAGATGGAATGGATTCGTCATGTCTGTCTGTATGTCTGTCCGTCCGTATGTCACAGGCATTTTACTCGGAAACTCTACGACGTATCTGAATACTACTTAGTTATGTAGTTAAATTTGAAAAAAAAAATATTTTAGGGAGGCGCTCCATACAGGTAACTAACTTAAAAAAAAATTAACCAAATATCAATCGATAGGTCTTTCAAAATAACATTGAGGTTTCTTTGACTATTTTGTGATTATTTTGTGATTAAAGTGTGTGTGTGTGTGTGTGTGTGAAAGTCAGAAAAGTTGTGTACCCCCCCCCCCCCCCCCCCTTGTAACTTTTGAACCGTAAGTTCAAAAAATATGAAAAAAAAATTAAGAGATGCGCCTTATCATATACTTTCTACGAAAACTATTTCGAACATTATCGGTTCAGCCATTTTTGAGTTATCTCCAAAAACTTCTTCCATAGGCATCAGATACGACCTTTTGGTATTAGTTTGGTTCTTATTCCATTGAAGGTACGGAACCCTCCTATGCGTGGTCCGACACGCACTTGGCCGGTGTTTTGGTATTCGTATAGGTAAGTAAAGTACGCAATCGATAGTCAATTATATTTTGAGTCCTTTAAGACAACCGTTGAGAAGAGTTCTACAAGGAATCTACTCGTATATATCTTTTACATGACAAACAGAACCCGAATTACGAGTATTAACAACTATATTTACGATTAACGAGTATTAAGAGTAAGAGCAGGTATATGGATAGTATAGATAGATACATAGAATTTCCAAAGTAAGAACCTAAAACATCATATGATCATAATATTTAAAGTTCTTCACTCTTAAAGAAGTCTTCCGCTGGGGCTAGAGGCACAACAACGAGATCCAGCAACGATTCTAATGGGAATGATATGGGAAATACGGGGACATGAAAACATCTGGGAGATTACCTTAACCACTTATTTAGTCGTCCTTAAACTACGAAACTTAACATAATTCAAAGTACCACAAATACCATCTATGCCATGATACCCAATATTATATCCAATTCGCTATAAAATGAGTTATTTTAGCATTATATAAAAAAATCTGTTTTAAACTGCCTGACATTTTCAAGGTAAAACCATCACCTAAATAAAATTAATATACCGAATAAGTATAAAAACTTACGTATTGGCTTTGTGAGTTACAATAATGTACTAATATGGCTAGCTATTTTAATTCAAGTCTCTCGAAATTGGTGCCAGTTATGGGCCGATAAGATACTTATGTAAACGCACTTGCGATATCTCATCGATAAAACTGTTGTCTATCATGACACACAGCTTTGCAGTAAAATATACTTTATTTTCAGGGTAATCGGATTAGTCACCTATTAACTAATCTATTCCTTTAAAATGATTCAATATTATTACACTTATAAATCAGAAAAGATTTATCTAACAAAAACAAGAACTTGACATAAACTTGCTTCTTTTCATCATAGATTAGGTAATTATCGTCACCAATTCACCATCATCAAAATCAATTTACAAAAGTATCCGCATATAAGCATTATTATCTATACATATAATAAACGTGTGAGGAGAAAAAAATGTACATTGAAGATATTTTAGAAAAACTTATTCGGGGGGACTTAGAAACGTTGACTGAATACATTTCAGTGATTTTTGGAATTCTTGTCTGTCTGTCTGTGAATTTGTCCGCGCACTACATACACGTCCGTGCACGAAATGTTGTATGGTAACAGTTTATACAGTGGGGTTGTTTAGCGACATAAAAACGTCGAACCTCAAATTTTGATGCACAAGTATAAAATTTGGCACAGTTGTTTCTTGTCCCTAGACAAGCTGATTAAGATCGGTACCCCAAGGTACCCCCCCCCCCCTTCCTTCTGGCGCAATATTAAAGCATATTTCATGTAGATTAAAAAAAATATAACATTTAATAACCATTACCATTACTAACAGTAAATGGCATTTTTAAAAAAATTGCGTCGCGCGTCGTGAAATTATTTTTACCGCCGTCGGCATCCGCGGTCAAAATATCCAAATAACGCACTGTAGATAGGTACCATATAAACTTGTTATTTATTGAAATCGATTATATATATAACAAAGATAAAAACCGTACCTGAAGGAATGTGGCATTCCGTCAGAAAAGGGACTTTTAGTATAGGATTTGAGTGCGCAACCTCTTTTCCTTGTGCTAAAATAAACCAATTTATAATAAGAATAAAAAACCGGCCAAGTGCGTGTCGGACCACGCATAGGAGGGTTCCGTACCTTCAATGGAATAAGAACCAAACTAATACCAAAAGGTCGTATCTGATGCCTATGGAAGAAGTTTTTTGGAGATAACTCAAAAATGGCTGAACCGATAATGTTCAAAACAATTTTCGTAGAAATTATATGATAAGGCGCATCTCTTTAAATTTTTTCATATTTTTTGAACTTACGGTTCAAAAGTTACGGGGGGGGGGGGCTACACAACTTTTCTGACTTTCGAAGCGATTATTTCAGAAAATATTCACTTAATCACAAAATAGTCACAGAAACCTCAATGTTATTTTGAAAGACCTATCGATTGATGTGTCACATGTTGATATTTGGTTAATTTTTTTTTAAATTTAGTTACCTGTATGGAGCGCCCCCCCTAAAAATAAATTTTTTTTTCAATATTTAACACGTTGAAGGACAGAACGCCTGTAGGCGTTGATCTTCGAAAAAATGATACGACAGTACGCCTCTCGACGTTCATAATTTGGCTTGTAAAAAATCACTACGCCCCTCGACGTATTATTTTTCATACTAACACTAGGTAAGGCATATTGTAGTGTCACGGCAGAAGCAATTTGTACTTTCATTCTGTCATAACATAACGTTCAAAAACTTGATCAAAAAAATGTCGTAAACGCACACATTAACAGAATTTTGTCGCCACCATTACGCAAACTACGCCTGTAGACGTCAACACTGCATACAATCTGCCGAGTAGTGTGCGGCTAGCAACGGCCGAGTTGTTCGTGCGTGTTTTGGTGGACAGACGAAATGTAAAAGGTCATTAAATGTAAACTTTACGTATTTTAGTTGTGTTTTTGGTAAATATTATAAAATTAATAGAAGCATTTTTACATAACTAAGTAGCTGCATACAAAATACACCTTATGTGTAAATTTTATTCAGATACGTCGTATAGTTTCCGAGTAAAATGCCTGTGACATACGGACGGACAGACTGACAGACAGACAGACAGACAGACAGACATGACGAATCCATAAGGGTTCAGTTTTTTGCCATTTGGCTACGGAACCCTAAAAACCGTTACTTATTTAAGTTTCAGAAATGTGGACTTCCGTTAAAAAGGTAACGTAGAAAGGTTGGTGCTTATAAAATTTTGTTTTTTTTTTTACTTGTAACGTTAAAAACCTTATAATAAAATATTTAGATTTAACCGTTATGGAAAATTTCGTGCGTCTAAGGGAGTGACAAGTTGTTGAAAGTTTTTAAGGATATAATCAGTACAAGACATGTACAGTCGCTATCAGATATATAGGAGCGGCGAGGTGGTCACAAATGTCTGAACAACGCCTCTATTGTCAAAGCTATAAAGTTTGAGTAACTTGGCCGCTATATATTATTTCGATTTATTTGATGGCGACTGTACAATAGATGTAAACAAAAAGTAAAACGTCTGTATAGTGATGTTTTCAAACTATTTCGAAGGAGGAGGTTCTCAATTTGTCGGGATCTTTGTTTTTGCTTATTTTTTTTATGTATGTTCACCGATTATTCGAAGACGGCTGGACCGATTTAGAAAATTGTTTTCTTGTTTGAAAGAGTATACTTCACAGTTGGTCCCATGCAGGGCCGAATTAAGGGTAGAGCTAGTGGAGCGGCCGCTCTAGGCGCCGGATGGCAAGGGGGCGCCAAAATGGCAAATGAGGAAAAAAAAGTTTTAATAGACGCGAGTGTGGCGCGGGCGCAAAATATGTATAGATGAATTATCGAGATCATGGAATTGTATTTGTAGTGGTTGTACCGTTTGCAACAAAAGCAAAATAATTTTCTCTTAATTTAATAAAATTACATACCCTTAAGAAATGGAATAAGTAGTAGTCCTCTGTTTTTTGCTTTTAGTCGCTATCATGTTCTTCATCTGAGCTGTCACAAGTATTGATAATAAGATTGTTTGAAATTCGATCCATTTCCCCTTCCTGACATCGATATTTATTTTCTTCACTTTCGACATGGCGACAAATATTTTCCCAGTCCTCAGCAGTAATAGTATTCATTCATTCAGTTGCTAAACTCATAATGCCTTGCATGTTTAATGAAACGTTTCTTTTCGCTACATATCCTTTTACCATGGACCAAATATTTTCGATCGGATTGAATGTCGGGTGATACGGTGGCAATCGTAAAACGGAGTGGCCATGTTCTTTTAAAATTGCATCTATGTGGTACTCACGAAACCGCTCTTTATTTTGTTTAATTAAATCATACAAACTGGTTTTGTACATGAACGGGCTATACGAAATGTTGTGTTCTGTCAATCAATCCATCATTTCTTGTTTATGAGAATTTGACGTTGGAGCACGATTCAAAAGTTTGTTGTGATAGGACGCATTATCTACGATAAGTACGCTATTCGGTTTAAGGTTCGGTATTAATTTTTCTTTTAATCATTTTTCGTAGTTGACAAAGTTCATCTGGTCATGGTAATCTCCCGTTTTTTGGTTTGCCTTAAACATTAACAAAGCGTTGGGAATAAAACCATCTTTTCCTCCTGCGTGCACTATTATTAACCGCTGGCCTGTACTGATTTGTTTTTTTACACCAAATTCTGTTCCATCGGTCCAAGCCTCTCCGGACACATGTGAAGTGTGGATGTAGGTTTCATCAGTATAAACTAGTGGTCTATCTTCAGACCGATATTTCGCAATTTTGGTAAGGTAATTTATTCTTAGCAGTCGTATGTTGTGTTTTTCCATTAATATTTTTCGGTTGTCCTCGGTCTTTTTCCATTTAAATCCTAATTTTTGTATTTGTTTTCGTAAGGTGGAAATGCCAAATTTGTAATCTATATCGGATTTTAACACAGAGTGGAGTGCCTTTAAGGTTGGAAATTGCTTATGGGACAGATGAAAATTGTATATAGTTCTCCGCATGACTTCCTGATCAAAATCGTCTACTGCTGATGACGGACAAGTACGTAACTTTTTATTTCTCGGGGAGGTGAATTTCTTTGTTATTGCGAATTTCTCACT